>CANTUV010000017.1:0-5000000 GCA_947685225.1 Garcia nutans | reverse complement strand
CAACTCCAACCATCGCCTTTGTAGAAGATTCAACTATTTTTGCACTCCCAAATATTTCAAACTTTTATGATTTGTATAGATAAAATATTTTTCCCCATATAGATAATGTAGACCCTTAATTTTTGACCCAATCTGGTCCAATATATTTTATTTAGTCTAAAACGATTGTTGTTGTCTAATTGGTCCAAAATAATTTTTATTAAATAACTTTTGCTTTAGCATCTAATTTTTTTTAATAAAAAATAGAAATAAACAAATAAAATCAAAAAATAAAAATCAGAGTAAAAAAAATCGGCGATGAAAAAATCGTCGCGCGGGCCCGTGCCTACGGGCGAAATCACTGTGCTATTTCGCACGCAGAAATTTTCTGCCTGTGAAATAGCTTACGGGCCCGCTTCGCGCGCGATGCCGCAGATTTCTGCAGCATAATTTTTTTCGGCAGTGCAAATTTTTCGACGCAAATTTTTCGAAACCTAATCCAATTAGGTTTTGGTTTCTTTTTTTTTTATTAATATTACTTACCTTAACTAATTAGGAATAAAAACCTCAAACCACTATAAATAAGGACCAAAGACAATTAAAAAAGGGGAGGCAAAAAAATCCAAGAGGAGTTTGGAAAATTTGAAACCAAATCAAGGAAGGAAAAGAAGAAATTCAATTCAACTTTTTTCTGGAACAACACTAGCATGATTTAGAGGATTCAAAGGCAAAAAAAGCTTGTCTTTGGAGCTAGTTCATCGAAGAAGAATTATTTTTGGAGAAATCATCAAAAGAAGGTATGTGTTAATTAATTTTCTTTAATTTTTTTTTACACATTAGCAAATCTATGAAATCAAAATTAAAAACCTTTGAACTTTAATTTAGTTTTTCTAAAGCAAAAAAAAAAATCCTTATTTCGTTGGTTTATCTTCCAAAAGGCTTAAAATTGTTATTTTTTCTTCTTAAAAACCTTAAAACTCTAATTGAACATATTTTTCAACAAAACTAAGATGTAAATTCTGCTTCTTTTAAAATTTTAAACTTGGTACTTTTTCCATCAAAAAGTCTTCTAAAACATCTTTTCAACTTATAAAAACTTTAATTTATTTGTTTAAATTCATAAAACTTCATGAAATTATCAAATTGATTTCCAAATTCCTAAAAATTATTCACCACCCGTGACCCTACTTCCAAAATATCAAATCCAAATTCAACTTCCAAAATTCAAAATAATGAATACTAATCCTTTTAAAACCTTAAACCCTAATTTTTATGAACCCTAATCCTTTTAAAACATTAAAAAACATAAATACCTAAAAACCTAAATTTTACATAGTAGCTTAGGAACCCAATAACCAAAAATCACAAATTAAAGTATTTTAAAGT
This sequence comes from Garcia nutans, assembly GCA_947685225.1. Lineage (NCBI taxonomy): Eukaryota > Viridiplantae > Streptophyta > Magnoliopsida > Malpighiales > Euphorbiaceae > Garcia > Garcia nutans. Next base: position 4,998,635 of record CANTUV010000017.1, on the reverse strand, counting down.
GTTTATAACCCTAGTTTCATGATATCATCATTCAAACCTTAATTTTGTTAATCAAAGAGTCTTACCAACCCTTTAAAATATAAAACCCTAATTTATTTTAATTCCATAAAAAGTCACAGTAGCCATAATTGGACTTTTATTTGCTTTATTCAATTCCATACTTGATTATGCTTTGATTTATTTCTTATGCTTTAATTTATTTAATTTCAATACTTGATTTATTTAATTTATCATGGATGGATGTTTATTTTATATTTTGATTAATAGCTTTGATGAATGATTTGTTTATGATGAATGATTATTTACTTTTATCAATTAATTTAGATTTCCAAAAGTTGTAAGAGGTATGTTTCCACTTGGTGGGTACCTCATTAGTTAAACATCATGTAATTTAATTTGCTTTTCTATTTTAAAACCTATGTAAAGGGCATGTTTCTACCTTTCGGTGGGTTTCCTATTTAGGCATGTGATGTAAGGACATGTTTCCATCCTTGGATGGGTGTCCATTTATTTTCTTTGTTTGGACATTGCTTTGATTTTAATATATTGATGCTTTCTTTTAATTATTGTGTGTAGTATGGATAATGTTATTATACTGAAGAATTTTATAATATTAAGATCTGTAAAGGAGGCCGGTTTCAATAAACCGGGCATTGTGGGGGTGCTGGGCTATTTCTCACCTTCCCCAAGAGGGGGTTGGGGATTCCTTAGGAATCGAGTCATCCCCCCCTTTCTTTTTCCCAGCCCGTCCGGGTGGCGACTCCATTTTCTCCGGACTTAAGTCCATGTTCTCTAAGGCCCCGAGCCTAAACAGTGCCGAAGTCATAAGAACCATTCCACCGAGAGTGGGGGTGAAAACCCGCTCACAGTGGCGACTCCACTGGGGATAAGAGAAGTTGATTCCATTGGTCTTTATATTATTCTTTTCTTTCTTATAATGATATTATCCATTGCATCATATTAGTTTGCATCGTGTGCGTGAGTTAGGACCCCCGCGTTACCCGTGTTGTGTTATGTAAGGGATACCATTCTTCCACTCAAGGTATGGAGATCGAGAATGGCATAACCACTAATTGCCTCGTACCATTTGGTAAATGCTTGCTATGGGAACCTAAGCCTTTTAACCTAAAGACTAAAGCTCATGTAATTGGCCTAGTTACTTTCCTTAGGTTTTACCCCAAATGCATGTTGTTTGACTATCGTTGATTTATCTTGACCTAAATCATGGCTTATTTGGTTTGTTCTTTTTCTAATATGACCTAAGTATATTGTAAGCTCAAAATAAATTTTTCTTTAAAATCCAAAAGACCAAAGCTATTTTTCAAAACTTTTCAAAATCGTCTTTGGACATAAGACTTTTCTAAAAACAAATAAAAAATTCTTTGGCCCATCGCCCAAATACTAAGCCCAAAATCCATTTTTCTAAAATCTTTTACAATGGGTTAGAAACAAAACTATTTTCACCCAACATTTTCTTACAAAGAGCTTACAAAAATATTTAAGTCAATTATGAAATACCAAAAATCAATTGTGGGCCTAGTTTACACTAAGAATAAATTAACCATGGGCTTGTTTTTGGCATGAATCATTAGTTATCTTTTTTAAGTGAGAAATCTATTTATAATAAACCTCTTAATTTCGTTTTAATCCAACATAGCATAAAAGCTACTTTAGTTGGTTGAATGGATTAAAACCTAATTAATGGGAATTATCAAGGATTGATTTCCATTTTCGAAAATATAACTATTGGTTGAAACGTCCGAGGAAATTATTTGAAAGCAAGATACCCCATGTTGGTATTTTGTTAACCATATACCTAGGAAAAGAGACTCACCATTTGTGTGTGGATGTTATAAGGTTGGAAGGAACATCCTATTTATCCTTATTTGTTGATTGTTTGTACATACATGCATAAATGCATACATTTGCATCTCATATCATTGATCCTCTCTGGCTCACAGCCCTGGATTACGATAGTTCTAAAGCTTACTGTCATTATGGACCAAAACAGTAACTCTGGGATTTGAATAATGTATTAGTTATTTGGGCCCATGCTTGTGTATTTGTTTGTGTGAATTATTGAGAGAACTTGAATGTCATATTATGACATAGCATATGAGAATTTTGCATTGACATTATTTTTTAAAGTGCTATTATTATCAAAGTTTGTACCACTAGGCTTTTGGCTAAGCGCGATTGTAACTTATCGCGCAGGTGACAGGGGTGATCTGGTAGAGCCGAAGAGTTCTACTAGACTAGGTCGGGTCTAGGCTTGTGTTGGTTGAGCTTCAAATGTTTTTGCTACATCAAGAACAAAGCCATTTTGCCAGCATGCATATATTTTATGTCATAGTACTTTTTGATATTATGTTTTTGAAGTATAAATATATATACTGTAAATTATCAAGAAGGTTTTGTATAATTGAGTAATGTGAGCCTTTATATATTTTGATCTATATACATATATATATGTATAAATGTTTTGAGGAATGGGGAATAAGAAAATTTTTATGAAATCGGATTGTGACATTCTTATACCATATACACATATTTTACATATACTGGGTGTGTGTTTTGTATATATAGGGTGTGAGGGTGTTACATTTATTTTGGTATCAGAGCATAGATTTGAGGTTCTTGACCTAGGTAGATTGCTAGAGAGAGAAAATGGAGATTTTAAATATGGTTTTCAATTAAGATATATGCTTTGGCACTGACACTTTCTAATTTTTAATGTGGCAATTTCTGCTATATTTGTAGAAATTGGTGGTTATGGCATCTCAGACACACTTGTCTGCAGAGGATAGTATAGAGAGCGTAGCTCCTGATGAGGGTAGAGTTGAAGCTGGTGTTGAGTCTGCTGGTGAGACGTCTGCTTCTGTGTCTGTTGGACCAACAACTGAGGAGATTTCGTCGGGTTGGGTATGGAATATGGTAGAGCTATTGAGGCAGGCTCTAGTTCAGCAGCCGCAGCAGCCACCATAGCTGTATCTGCAGCAGCAGTTGCCGACGCAAAAGTATGACAAGTTGAGGAAATTTGGAGCCATATAATTTGTTGGCACTACAGACCCTGTTGTAGCAGAGTAGTGGCTGGATAGGGAAGAGTGTTTATTCAGCTGCAGACTAGTCGACAAGAGAAGTTTGATTATGCTAGATCATTTCTGTAGGGCGATGCTTATGAGTGGTGGAAGACGGTTCCCAATGGTACAGTTGATCCACCAGTTTTGACTTATGCCAATTTTCTGTGGGAATTAAGAAGAAGTATACTCTGAGGGAGTATAAGGATGTTAAGAAGATGGAGTTCCTGAGTTTGAGGCAGGACACCAGAATAGTGACAGAGTATGAGATTGAGTTCATTCGGATGAGCCAGTATGCTGAAGGGATTATATCTGATGAGTTTGACAGATGTCGAAGGTTTGAGGAGGGGTTGAGACCCTCTATCATGTGTTTAGTGGCACATTCCTGGTATTAGGATTTCTCTCATTTGGTTGCAGCTGCTAGGAGTGTAAAGAGGGCACAGGAACTTGCAGCAGTAGCCAGAGTAGAGGAGAGCAGAGGTAGGAGACCCCAACGTGAGGCAGGGTCTTCATCATCAAAGAGAGCCTGAGAGGGATATCCTCAGGGATTCAGTAGGAGTCAGGGACAGATTGGCAGATCAGCACAACAATAGAGGCAGAGACCTGCAGTCTCAGTGGCTAGTGCTTTGACCCCAGTGACTCAAAGGCCTGCTCTACCTACCTGTGTTCATTGTGATAGAGCACATGGAGGTGTCTATTTGAGGATAGGTGCACCAGTAATGTGTTATAAATGTGGATCACCGGACCATTTCCTCAGAGATTTTCCAGAGCCACCAGATGATAGGCAGATAGATACAATAGGTTCTAGACCTAGCGACAGAGTGGGTCATGGTGGCAGAGGTTTTGGTAGAGGTAGTCGATCAAGGTCTGGTAAGAGAGGAGGTTCTACAGGTAGAAGTAGACAAGAGGATGTAGGACCATCACAATGGATTTATGTGATGCAGAGGCAGCCAGATGCTTCAGTTGTTATAGCCGGTACTTTTACATTATTTGGTACTTTTGTTCTTGCATTGATAGACCCTGGGTCGACTCATTCATACATTAGTGCATCCATATTGCCTGTGAGTGATTTGAATTCTGAGTCCTTAGGATTTTTTTGTTTTGGTTACAAATCCTTTAGGGCATAGTGTTGTGGTTACCAGGGTGCACTGAGATAGTCCAGTTGTTGTTCAAGATGAAGAGTTTCTCAACAACCTAATTGAGATGCCTTTTAGGGAGTATGGTTTGATTCTGGGTATGGATTGGTTATCCATGCATGGGTCTATGGTAGACTATCAGCTAAAATGTTTTACCCTGAGAACACGTGATGTAACACCCCTTCCCAACCTACATATGTAAGCTGAGTAAAGGCGCCACACTAACCTAATGTTGCTACCAATTTTACTTAGTCAAATTTTAGTTCCGATTTTTACAAAATTTTTGCCATAGTTTCGCCTAAAAATTGAGTCCCAAGTGTCGACAAAACCGGTTTTTTTCTTATTTTCAAAAACATTTTACACAAACCAATGCAAACAAAATCATTCTCAGTACACTCCCAATAAATCCCCCTTGTAACCTCAACTACAACCTGCAAAAAGGATTTACACTTCTAGTACAACATAAAATAAAGGTTTTGTGACAACCCCCATATTTAAATATTACACAGCGGAAGTTATAAAATATTTACATATTTACAAATTCATATACATCAAAACTCAAGTTTTACAACACATAAAATTTATACATGATTGGCAAGTCTGCTCTGATCTTTAAGCTCCCAAAATGGATTCTTCAAGGTCTACTCTCACTAGGTCTTGATGAACTCTCGGGTTCAACTCTATCCACTCTACTACCTGCGCGATTAAACACTATCGCGCTAAGCCAACGGCTTAGTAAGATAAAACATGCTAACTGTATGCTTTAATGAAATGCAATGCCACATATGTTATTGATAAGATCAACATCATAAATATAAAGTTAACCACACAATTATGCATTTCACAAATCATAGTCATATGAGCATACCACATTTCAACATCTTTTCACATTCAACATTAATCAATCATACTCCATAACCAACATATCATTTCATTAAACTCATAACATTATTTAGGACATTCATATAACCTTGACACCTATGGGCCCAACAAGTATTTAATACGATATTCAGAGTTCAGAGTTACTGCTTTGGTTCATAGTCACAATAATCACGCCCGTAGGCAATGTATATACATGTATCTCTATCCATGGATAGTGTAACAGACCCAGTCTCTTGGATCATCAACTCAACACATATGAGGAGATCCTCAACCCGGCAAGACTGTTACAAATCATATATCTCATAGTGTAACAGACCCAGTCTCTTGGACCATCAACTCAACACCTATGAGGAGGTCCTCAACCCGGCAAGACTGTTACCTTTCATCATTTCTTAGGCATGCCACCCAAATCCAGAACTCTGAAACTGAATAACATATTAAACAAACAATTCATTTTCATTCTCAATTCTCATCACATTTAGGCAAACATGCCTTCTTTCTTTCAATTACATCATCTTAGCCAATAACAATGGCTTCACATTTCATTTCACAATATAACATCTCATTATTCAAGTATATATATATATCTCATCCATAATCACATTATATTTCACATAGCATCATTCATAAATATCAACATTTCATTCCACATTACTCATGAAACACATTACCATTCACAATGCACAACATAACATTGTTCAATCTCAACAATGCAATTAGGGCAAAGAACAATTGATTATAACATTCATTGATTCAAGTGTGTTTAAAGTGTTTAGGGTTAGGTTTAAGGACCAACCTACCTTTGGAGAACCAAAGCAATGCAAGAAGAACAAAGAATTAAAACCCTAACCATAAATAGTACATTCTGGTTTTTAAACTCCATTTTATCCTTATTTTGAAAAATTGTATAAAATAATCTACTTGACTAAAAATTCTAAAATTTTTACAGAATTTAGTTTTGTATCTTAAAATCATCCCTTTAAAATTTCAGATCAAACTGAACACAAAATCTTGGTCAAATAGTTCACCTAACCAGACTGCCCCAATTGCCCTGCATCCTGGCAGCAGTTCTGAACTTTGTGAATTCCATAAATCAAATTCAATCAACGTGATTCCAAATTATTTTTCTCAAATACTAAACTCACTAAGCAACAACATATCCAAAATTCGATTGGATATGATTTTTCTACATTTTATTAAAAATCCCGAAATATAGCTGTCCCAGTTAAGGTACTTGCTGGAACAGGTCTAATGAAAATAATCTTTCTAAACTCATAACCATTCCAAAATAGAATCAACATATTTTTCAGTCATTCTAGACTCATAGAGGCACAACATATCAAAAATTCACTTCAAGAACATTTTTCTAAAATTAATTAAAAATCATACAAGTCACAGCCTTTACTAATCCTAAAACAGAAACAATTTCACTAAACACCAATCTTACTCTTCCATCACCAACACCAACCCAACTTCTCATCTATCAAGAAAAATCAATACTTACAATCATACCATAAACAACTTAATCATACCACTTCAAAAGAATTGAAGAAATTAGAGAAAAGATCTTACCTTAGTTAAAAACTTCTTAAATCAACACTTGAACACTTAATCTTTCTTCAATTTAAGCTTGAAATCATCAAAACCATCACTTGTCTCTTTCTTTCTCTTTGGCTATGGAGGGCCGGCCATCAACAAGAAGAAGAAGAAGAAATGAAGAAGAAAACACAAGTCAAACCTTCTTTAAATATCCACCATGTGATTTTATCCAAGCAATTACCAAAGTGCCCTTATTCACATAATTATCTTTTTGTCTTATATGTGCCCAATTAAGTAATTTACCAATCTCAAATAAATATCTTCTCTTGCATTGACCAAGCCTTTTGACCACTTTATATGTCATATATATATTAACATATACACAACATATAAATTTGTCTCTAAACCCTATTTCTTCCCAAAATACATATACATATACTTTCTCTTCTCAATTTCTTTTCTCTTACAATTTAACACATATATTCTATCCAATATATAACAATAACAACAACAACAATATGCAAAACTTCTAGGGCATAAATAAGGATATTACACGTGATGGTAAAGTTGTAGTAGTATCTGGTGACCAGAGATATCTTTCATCCATGTTTATTTTAGTTGTATCATCTAGGAGGATGATCTGGAAGTGATGTGAGGCTTATCTTTCTCATGTTATAGATACCAGAGTAGTGGGATCCCAGCTTGACAGTATACCTACAGCTGCCAAGTTTTCTAGGTGTTTTTCCTAATGAGTTGCCAGGGGTACCTCTTAAGAGAGAGAGGTGGAGTTTTGTATGGATTTGTTGCCTGGTACCACTCTTATCTCTATTACCCCTTATCGCATGGCACCTACAGAATTAAAGGAGTTAAAGGTGTAGTTGTGTTGTGCTCTAATTAGCACTACTACAAAATGACACTCGCAAGTATATGAGGTAGTTGTAGCAATGGTGATTGCCCCAAGGTCGTCTCACAAGAAAGGAATGTTTTTGCAATAGTTTGATTAGCAAGTAAATTTAAAAATAAGGGTGTGTTGTTTGAAAAGTTAAAAGAGTGATGTAGTGCAAGATTAATTCAATTCTAGGAATGGTGCCTAAGGTTGTAAATCAATTTAATTAAATCATGATTCTCAAATTATCCATTAATATAACTTTGTATTTTAATTTGTTCCTTGAGTTTAATTAGTAATTACTAATTTATTAGTTTTCACATTCATGAATTAACAACAACTAATTGTTTGAAATTGCAAATTAATAAAACCCTATAACTTATATTCTGATTCTTTCTTAGGGTGGTTAATTACATAGTTTTGATATTGAATTTTACCTCTCAGTCCATAGTTCAATATTAAGTGATCAATAGGTGGCCAATATATCAATCTAACTTTGAGTACAATGCAATCAACCAATAATGATGTATACTAATGGAATTATCAAATCAAGTCATTTAATCAAATCTACTACAACCCAAGGAGTGAGTAAATTAGCTCATCATCAATTTAAAACAAATATTCATCTCAATATAAACCAAATCAAAATTACACATAGTAATATTAATGTTCATAATAAAACAACAATAATCTAGAAATAAATTAAAAGAGAGAATATGGAAAACCCCTTATAGACACCAAGAGTTGAACTACTTGTCTTCCTCCTAGCTTCCACCTTCATTTATGATGAAGATCTTTCAAGCCCTCTTTAATCAATGGCTCTCTTCTTGAAAGATGGAATGGTAACTCTCTTAAGCTTACAACTCCAATCAAGCTTTCTTCAAACCCTAATCTTCTAAGGAGCTTGTTCACCCAATTAAATCCCCAAACTTGATTAAGTCTTGTTTATGGAAGAAATGAAAAATGAATGAAAATAAAGATGAAGAGAGAATGATGTCTTCTCTCCCAAAAACAAGAACAAATACTAAGAACTAGATAGCCCTCTAACAAGCCTAACGTGTATGTAGTTCCATCCCCCTCCACTTTCAATTCTTTTTAAATTTTTAAGACACCAAGCATGTCTTTCCAACTCACACACTCTTCTTTGTCTCCCCCTTTTTTCTTATTTAATATTTCATCCCATAAAACCATCCCTCTTTTACTCATCTTTATCATTTATTTTTTAAAAGATATTGCATGTTGCCTCCCACTTGTCCCTCAACCAATCATGAAAATAATTCAAGAAATCAAACAGGACACGGCCAAGTCATGAGTACTTGGATGAGTCACTTAAACTTTCACTGGACACAACCAAGCCATTAGGTCATGTCCATGGCTGCATTCTTTCCCTTCTTTTATTTTCCAAGTGTGACACAACCAAGACCCTAGCCGTGTCATGTGACATACCCAGTGGCTTGGCCGTGTCTTCTGCTTGTGTTCACCTCTACCATTTGCTTTGGTTTCTTATTCTTTGGTTTTATCAAGTGGGACAAGGCCAAGGCCTTGGCCATGTCATGTGACACGACCAAGGGCTTGGCCATGTCTGCCTCTCCCCAATTTTACTGAAGGTCATGGCCAAGCCAAGTTGCCTCAGCCCGTGTCTACTTCTTCCTTGCCTTTGATGAGTGACACAGCCAAGCTAAGTTGTATCTTGGCTGTGTCTCCTTCTTTTCCACAAATTTTGATCCACCACTCCATTATTTTGCACTTCAACCTAAATCAAACACTTCAAACAATCTTTAAACACAAATTAAAAGAAAAATTAACACAAAACCAATATAATTACCCAAAAAATACAAACATAAAGAATTGAAATAAATGCCCCACACTTAATTCTTTGCTTGTCCCTAAGCAAAGTTAAAATTAAAATAAACTAAACAAGAAAATTTAGTCAAGTTCAAGTGTTATAAGAATGTATCAAGACTTCCAATTTCTTAAATCCGTAATCAATATCAAATCAAACAAAACCAATACTCATGTAATTTAGTGGTTCTCCATACATAACCAATGTTGTTATTCCCACACCAACTCTTCATAGTGTTTAATATGGTAGTGTTTACACTCGTAACATTCAATGAAAGATTATCACCATAAGCTTGCTTATCAATCAAACTTCCACCACTAAATTCCAATCAATCATCAATCATAAGGTCTTTTATTTGGTTGTAATGTGGTAAAGGTAAGGGCAAGACATTTGGGAGTGTGAGTTAATCCACTAAGCTCAAGAGCACTTCAAGAGTGAAGTAAGCAACATAGTATGACTGACAATCCCAACGTACCTCCCAATCACTTAGCACTAGACATTAAAGAACTTTTTACGAACTCCACTTATTAAATTTGCAAAGATCATTCCCAAACTCATTTGAACCCTTCCAACAAGAACAACAATTTTGTTTTTTTACTATTTTATTATTATTATTATTATTTTGTAAATTATGGTTGCAACTAAAGAACACAATAGTTTGCAATCTTAAACCCACTAAATTTAACCCCACACTTATTTAACACACACTCAATCATTAACGCTCTTCAAATGCTTTTAACTTAATGAAAGGGTAAGAGACAAAATAGCATGGTTCAAGGCTACTAGTGGTGTGAAAAAGAAAAGGAGAAATAAAATATGCTCAAAATTGGCTAAGTAAGGTTGAATATATGGTTGGTCTTTTTAAGCTAAAATGGGTTCATCTAATTGCCTTAATCATACTGATGTCTAATTGAAATTTTTAAGTAGTCTTAAAATTCATGGCAAAGTAATTTCTAGTAATTTATCAATCAAAGATACTCGCACATAAAAAGAATATTAGGCTGGCTAAGAAATTAATAGGCTTAAATTCTCACAAGTTTAAAAGTCAATGCAAGGAATATCCACCAAATAAACAATAAGCACCAATTTTATCCAATTCTCCAATTCATGCTTCAAAACTTAAAAGGTCATCTACCAATAAACTTATAACAATTGAACTTAAAAATATACTTCAAAATAATATGTAAAGTAAGGTAAAACACTTAACAAAATGACTAAAATAAAGACTTAAAAACAACAGCTAAATTACGAAAAATAAAAGCTTTGCATTTATGAACAAAAACTTAGCACCTCACACTTTAAGATTGGCATTGTCCTTAATGGAAACTAGGATAATTTAAAAAAGTAAGAGTGAAGGTACAACCTGATTTTCATCATTTTCTTTATGAGGCAAGTGCCACCTTTTCATCCACAAAATAGTAATTGTTCAAGATTAAAAAGCAATAAACATAAAATAACCAAAAACATAGAGTTTTAATAACAAAAAGCTATATATAAAAATATCAACTAAAATATCCAACAACTAAAAATAAGAAAATAAGAAGTGTTCTCAAAAGGCAGAAGCTGAATGATTTATAGTGATGGAGGATGTGAATCCTGGCAAGGTTGCTATTGATTTGTTCCAACTGGCGAAGGACTTCAGCATGATTATGATCTACCTTGCTTTCCAATGCTTCAATCCTACCAATAATCTCTTGATTTTCTGGAACTGGAACATCTTCATCCAAACCAAGTGAATTTGAGTCATACTCCTTATCAACTCGTGGTCTCTTTTGCCGATCCCCTGGTGTAACTTGCTCATCTAAAGCCATCACATAAGCCCCTCCCCTTTTTGTAACCATGTGCATCTTCTTAAGAGTAGCAAGGTCTAATGAATCACTTTCAGAAATTCTAGTCATATGGCAAGTACGCAGGTCAAAACCATCGACAAGTGCCATAGCTAAGGTGGTCACAAATGCACCTATACAAATTGCACCTCTATTTGCTACACTATAAAAAATATCGACTAACCAATAGTTGGTACTCATGGGTATAGCATTGCTAGCATAATCTAAGAAAAAGAGCTCCCTTAGTTTCACCACAGTTGTACTTTCTTTCCATGCAAAGAACCAATAAGACATAAACCTATATAAATACCTCAAGGCGGGATTTATCAATTTTGTTGCCTTGGCCAATTTGGCCACATACATTCGAGCCTATTGCTCCTCATGAAAATTGTTGTCTAAAATCTCTAGGCACACATTTTTCCCCTTCTTGATGGAAACCAAAAATAGCATTCAATTGTTCAATATCAAGAACACATGGTTTTTCAAGCAATTTAAAGCTAAACCTTGTACAAATCTTTTTTTCATCTTTTTCAACCTTAAAAGAGGTGAGAAATTCCATGGTAAGTTCTTGGAATTGCAAAGGTTTAAGGGAAACTAATTTCTCCCATCCAAGGTTTTGAACATATCTAGTAAAATTTTCTCTAATTTGGAGAGTATCAAGGGATTCTTCACTTACATAACTTGTTGGAAAGAAACCCCTTACTAGAAGAGTCAATCTCTTTGAAGATGATGATGAAGGTTGCCTCCTCTTGTGATGGGACACCATTCGGTGAAAATTGAAGCTTTGATGGATTTTATTGATTTTTTATTAGAAAATTGGAAGATTTAATGGGTGTAATTGAGATTTTTGTTAAGAATAATGGAAGATTTGGTGAAATTTTGAGGTTTTTAGTGATTGGAATGGAGGTTTGAGAGAGAGACACGAGAAAAGAAAAAAAGAAAATCGAGAGCTAGGTTTTGAAAATGGACATCAGATCAAGTTTTAAAAAGGAGTGACATGGCCAATGTGGGAATGGCTTGGTAGTTTTTGATTCTTTAGGAGGGACACGGCCAGTGGCTTGGCCGTGTCCTATGGGTGTGTCCACCACTATGGGATTTGCTGTAGGGGAAAAAATTGGGGACACGGGCTAGACAGCTTAGTCATGTCTGGGTGACATGGCCAAGCCTTCTGGCTATGTCCATGCCTGGATTTCCTGGGTTGCACGACACGGCCAGTGGCTTGGCCTTGTCAAGTGGCAGTGTCCTTCACTGCCATTTTTTGCCTTTTAATTTAAATTTTTTTCCATTGTGTCACCCAAGTCTAATACATGCAATTATTCTTCCTGGCTTTACCCTGAAAGTCCATCAAAAATAAAAACCAATCAAAGCACCCATTCTATTCTCTTAAAACCAAAAATGAAATTTAAATTGCAAAACACAAAAATTTAACTATGAAATGAAATACAAATCGATGGGTTGCCTCCCATTGAGCGCTTCTTTAATGTCGTATAACTGGACATTGTTGCATCATTTGTTGATAAACACCAAACTTTCAATAGTTTTTGCAACATCGATTTCTTCAAAGTAGGGCTTCACCCTTTGTCATTTACCTTAAATGTCTGGGTAGTTTTCAAATTGAGTAACTCAACAACCCCAAATTGGAAAGTTTGAATTACTTGAAGTGGTCCGCTCCAATAGGACTTCAATTTCCTAGGAAACAATCACATTCTAGAGTTGAATAAGACTTTCATTCCCGGTTTGAAAGTCCTTCGAAGGATCATCCTATCATGCATAGCTTATCTTTTCCTTATAGATCCTTGAACTTTCATAGGCTTCATTCCTAAGCTCATCTAGCTTAGAAATTTTTAACATTCTTTGCTCCCTTGCTCCCTTGCTCCTTCTTAGTCCATATTTGTTGTCATTATTGCCCTATAAGCCTTGTGCTCCAATTCCACTGGTAGGTGGCAAGCCTTGCCAAAGACCAACCTATATGGACTCATTCCCAATGGTGTTTTGAAAGTAGTCCTATAAGCCCATAATGCTTCTAGGAGTCAGCTTGACCAATCCTTTCTCATTATGCTCACCATCGTTTTCCAAGATCCCCTTAATTTTCTTATTGGAGATCTCAGCTTGTCCGGATGTTTAGGGGTGGTATGGGGTTGCCACTTATGTCAAATGCCCATCTTGGACATCAACTTCTCAAACCATTTGTTGCAAAAATGGCTTCCTCCATCACTCACTATTTCCTTTAGAGTTCCAAACCTGCTTAAAATATTCTCCTTCAAAAATTTCAAAACAACATTATCATCATTAGTCCTAGTGGGGATAGCCTCAACCCACTTAGACACATAATCCACTCCAAGAAGGATATATTCAAAACTAAAGGGCTTGGGAAATGGCTCCATGAAATCTATTGCCCATACATCAAAAATTTCAACCACAATAAAAATATTCAGAGGCATTTCATTCCTTTTGCTAATGTTCCCTACTCATTGGCATTTATCAAATCTTGTACAAAAATTATAAGCATCCTTAAAAGGTTAGACCAATACAAACCACTTTGAAGAAATTTCTCATTGGTCTTCTTTCCTCCAAAATGCCCTCCATAATACATGTTGTGGCCAAATTGCAGCACTTATTTTTATTCTTCTTTCACCACACATCTTCTTATGAGTTCATCCATGCAAATTCTAAACAAATATGGCTCATCCCAAAAATAGTACTTACATGTATCTAGTAACCTCTTCTTTGCCTAGAAATTCAAATCCTTTCTCACAATGCCACAAGAAAGATAGTTAGCAATATCTGCATACCAAGGTGCTTGAGTTAAAGCAAATAAGTATTCATCTAAAAATTTTTCAAAAGAATTTTCACAAGCTATTTCCGCATCATTATCATGAGAGATCAATCTAAAAAGATGGTCAGCTACTATATTCCCACTTCCTTTCCGATCTTTGATTTCAACATCAATTTCTTACAACATCAACACCCACCTAATGAGCCTAGGTTTAGCTTGTGGTTTGGTCAATAGGTATTTCAAGGCCGCATGGTCCGAAAATACTATGACTTTAGAACCTATCAAGTAAGATCTAAATTTGTCCAGTGCAAATACCATAGCTAACATTTCCCTTTCAGTGGTTGTATAATTCACTTGTGCATCATTCAAAGATAAACTTGCATAATAAATTATACACATAAATGTGTTCACTCTTTGGCCAAAAACAGCTCCTATGGCATAATTTGATGCATCGCACATGATTTCAAATGGCAAATCCTAATTTGGGGCAACAATTATAGGGGCAGAAGTTAATTTTTCTCTCAAAATTTCAAAAGCTTATAAGCACTTTTCATAAAAAAGAAATGGAACATCTTTTCCTAGCAAATGACACAAAGGACGTGAATTTTTTTAAAAATCTTTTATAAACCTCCTATAAAATCCCACATGTCCTAAAAAACTTCTAATCCCCTTAACGGATGTGGATGGAGGTAGATTTATGATTAATTTAACCTTAGCTTTGTCTACCTCCAACCCCTTATGGGAAACAACATGACCCAAAAAAAATCCCATGATCAACCATAAAGTGACTCTTTTCCCAACTCAAGGTAAGATTACATTCAATACATCTTTCAAGCATGAGAGTCAACTTTTCCAAACAATCATCAAAAGAATTAACAAAAGATGTCATCCATAAATACCTCAGTGCATTTGTCCAACATATCGAAAAAAAATTAAAAGTATAAATCTTTTGAAATGTACCCGGTGCATTGCAAAGTCCGAATGGCATCCTCCAAAAGGCAAATGTCCCAAAGGGACAAGTAAAAGTTGTCTTTGGTTGATCTTCCGGTGCTCTCGGCACTTAGTAGTAACCTAAAAGACCATCAAGGAAATAGTAAAAAGTGTGTCTAGATAACCTATCAAGCATTTGATCAATAAATGGTAAAGGAAAGTGATCATTCTTGGTGACATTATTTAATTTCCTATAATCTATGCATATTCACCACCTAGTTTGTGTTCATGTAGGTACCAACTCTCCTTTCTCATTTTGGACCACAACCAAACCTGCTTTCTTTGGCACGATGTGTACGGGACTAACCCATTCACTATCAGCAATGGGGTAGATTACCCCTTCATCAAGCAATTTTAGAATATCCTTTTTCACTACTTTGCTCATATTAGGGCTAAGCCTCCTTTGACCCTCTCTCACCGATTTAGCCCCTTCAACTAAAACTCTCTTATGTATGCACATAGAGGGACTAATACCATTGATATCACTCAGCCCCCAACCAATAGCTCTCTTGAATTTTTTTAACAATCTCATAAGTTTATCTTCCTCCTCACTACTAAGAGTAGCAGAAATTATCACTGGTTGTGAGTTGTTTTCCCTAAGGAAAACATGCTTTAAGTGCTTTGGAAGTTCTTTAAGTTCAACCTCCTTGATTGAATCTCCTCATTTGAACCCTCAACTTCTTCCTCCAAATTTAGAGACTTCTCTAACTTGTCTTCACCACTCTCCTGTAAGAAAACTTCTTCAATAACATTATTAGTAAAATCAATGAAAGAGCAGTCCTCATTAAAAGCAGTAGTGGGAATAGGGGAAGTGTTAAAAATTAAAAATTTTACAGTTTGATCTAAAATAATCATGGTCAATTTCCCATTTTTAACATCAATTAATGTGTTAGTTGTGGCCATAAAAGGTCTCCCTAATAAAATTGTATGTTCAGAATCTCTAGGAATTTCCTCCCCCATATCTAAGACAATGAAATCAACGGGTACAATCAAACCACCTACATTAACTAGAACATCTTCTACGATTCCCTTAGGGTATATAAGAGTTATATCCGCAAGATGCAAAACCATTTTAGTTGGTTTGAGTTCCCCTAGCTCTAATTTCAAGTAAATAGAATATGGCATCAAATTAATACTTGCTCTTAAATCACACATACCAATAGTTTCTTTCTAATTCCCCATACAGATGCTAACTATAAAGCTTCTAGGATCCTTTAGTTTTGGAGGTAACTTGCATTGTAAAATAGTACTTGTTACTTCTGAGACTATCACCTTCTCATTTAACTCATACTTTTTCTTTTTTGTGTTAAGCTCCTTAAAGAATTTGGCATAAGATGGTATGTTTTTAATCACCTCAAGTAAGGGGAGGTTAATACTTACTGTATACCCTTAATTTTTTATCCAGTTCAATCCAAAGATTTTAAAACATTCTGAAAAATTTTTTGAGGTATATTTTATTTATTTTAATATTTATTATTTATTTTAATAATATAATATTTATTTTTTTATTATTTATTTATAACATTTATTTTATTTACTATTTATTATTTATTTTGATAATATAATATTTATTTTACTTATTATTTATTATTTATTATTTATTTTATTTATTAATTATATTTATTTTTTTTATTTTAATATAATATTTATTTTACTTCTCATTTATTATTTATTTATTTTATTTTAAAAATATTTATTATTTATATTTAATATGTATATATAAATAAAAAATAAAAATATCAACGATGACAGAATCGGCGACGAAAGCTGCGGCGACGATTTGGCTTGGGCCAATTCACCGCAGGCTTTGCGTGCGACGAAATGAGCCCCCAGCCCCTTGAATTCTTGTATCTCGCTCACCAGTCCATGGCGCCTGCACATTAAGCAGCCTTGCTAACCAGCGATAATTATCGCAGACCTAGTAGCATAGCCCGCATGCCAGTCTCGCCCAACGGCCTGCGCACGCTGCCGATTTTTTCCAAAACCTTATTTTACTCAGTTTGAATTTTATTTCCTTAATAATTTTTAATTTCCTTACCATTATAGGTTTTTTTTTCTTTTAATTGCCTATAAATACCACATTAAAAACACACAGAAAGGGGGATTGACGAAATAATTATTCGAACTTTTTCTTGGCAATTATTTCAAAGACTTTGGACTTTTCTTTTGGACTTTTTGGAAGAACATCTAAACTTTCAATTTAGGCAGAGAGCAATGGAGCAACAAATTAATTCTAAAATCATTATCGAACAAAGGACATCAACCATCAAGGCAGTAGCAAACTCTCACTATCTTGATTTCCTTCCGACCAAGAAGAACGTATTTGGTGCAGGCAAATACTTTTCATCAACAATTTTGGTGGAGCCTTCAAACGTAGGTAAGTTTGTTTAATTTTGTTTGTCAAAAGTCATCTAGCAGCAATGGATAGTTTTTTTTTAAGTTTTGAATTCATAGTAGTTAATTTAAGTATTCTATTTGATTCAATCCAAACCTTAGTTTAATTCAAACCCTAATCCATTTTGTTAAAACCCTAATCAATTCTTTTTTTCTTAATCATCACAGTAACCTATCATTTCCAAATACCTAATTTTTAATCCTATTTCCATAAGCTTCAATTTATTTAATTAAACCCTAATTGTTTAACATTCTAAAACCCTAACTTATAAAACCTAAATCCCAAAACCATGACCTAAACCCTAGTTCTCAGTAACCACCAAAATCCAACTCCTAATCTGATAAATCCAAAAATTTAATCCAATAGTCAAACCCAAGATCTCAGATTTCCTAAAACCTAAATTTTATCCACTATCTCCTAATTTCAAACCCTAGAACCTTGAGACTCCAATTTGGTTTATTTATTGATTTAAACTATATCTTTTTGCTATTTATTTGATTGTTATTTATATGTTTTGTTTAATAGTTTATTTATATCTTTGATTTATATCTTTGATGAATAATGTATTTATGATGATTGGTTGGTTATTTTTATTAATTTATTTTTGTTTCAAGAAATTGTATGAGGTATGTTTCCACTTTGTGGGTACCTCAATTGCTAAATATCATGTAATTCAATTTATTTTTAAGTTTTGAATCAATGTAAAGGATACATTTCCACCAATTGGTGGGTATCCTACTTTATTTATTTTCTTTTGGACATTGGACAATTGTAAAGGCATGTTTCCATCCATGGATGGATGCCTATTTGATTGTTTTGTTTGGACATTGCTATGATTTTTAATAAAGTATTTGTTTATTTTTATGATTGCATGCAGTATGGATAATATCATTATATTTAAAAATTTTATAATATTAAGACCTGAAATGGAGGCCGATTAGAATGAATCGGGCACTGTGGGGGTGCTGGACCATTTCTCACCTTCTCCATACGTGCCCAACTTTTTAAACCCATTAGGGGGTTGGGGATTCCTTAGGAATCGAGTCATCCACCCTTTTCTTTTTTCTGCCCTTCCGGGTGGCGACTCCATTTTCTCTGGGTTTAGGCCCATGTTCTCTAAGGCCCTAAGCCTAACAGTACCGAAGTTGCAAGAACCATTCCACGTGGGAGTTAATTCCATTGTTCTTTATATTATTTTATTCTTTATTATCATGATATTGTCCACTGAATCATTTAGATTGCATCATGTGTGTGAGTTAGGAAGCCCGTGTTACCCGTGTTATATTATATAAGGGATACCATACTTTCACTCAAGGTATAGAGATTGAGCATGGCATAACCACTCATAGCCTTGTACCTTTTGGTATATACTTGTTATGGGAACCTAAGCCTTTCAACCCAAAGACTAAAGCTCATGTAATTGGCCTAGTTACATTCCTTAGGTTAATTGGCCTAGTTACTTTCCTTAGGTTTTATCTCAAATGCTTGTTGTTTGACTATGGTTAATTTATCTTAGTTTAAATCATGGCTTATTTGGTTTGTTCTTTTTCTAATATGACCTAATTAAATTGTGAACTCAAATAATTTTTTCCTCTAAATCCAAAAGACCAAAACTATTTTCAAAATTTTAAAAATGGTCTTTAGACATAAAACTTTTCCAAAACCAATCAAAAATTCTTTTTTTCATGACCCAAATACAAAACCCAAAATTCATTTTTCTAAAATATTTTATGGGCTTTGAAACAAAACTATTTTCACTTTATTATGACCTTTTGAAAGAGCTTACAAATTATTTAGGTCAATTATGGAATACCAAAAATCAATTGTGAGCCTAGTTTATGCTAAGAATTATTAATCATGGGCTTATTTTTGGCATGAATCATTAATTACTTTTCAATTGAGAAATCTATTTATAATAAACCTCTGAATTTAGTTTTAATCCAACATAGCATAAAAGCTGCTTTAGTTGATTGGATAGATTAAAGCCTAATTAATGAGAATTGTCATGGATCGACTTCTATATTAGAAAATGTAACTATTTATTAAACCGTCTGAGGGAACTTTTTGAAAATAAAATATCCCATGTTGGTATTTTGGTGACCATAAACCTAGGAAAAGAGACTCGCCATTCGTGTGTGGAAGTTATAAGGTTGGAAGGAACGTCCTATTTATCTTTGTTTGTTTATTGTTTGTGCATACATGCATACACATATTACATGGCATTGATCCTTTTTGGCTCACAGACCGGTAGTATGGCAATTCAAGAGCATATAATGATACCACCTACAACATTGATTTTGATTTTGATTCAAGTGCTTCATTGGAAGGATGGATACAAACCAGCTAAGGGATATAGTGGATGAAGTTGTCAAAGATAGGATGGCCAAGCTACGTGATCAATTGGTTGAAATTATGAAGACCCAGTTGATTGAAATCTTGGAGATCATCAACAATGCTAATGAGGCATCTCCCATTGACATAAGAAAGAAGAGAAATGTAGCATCAATGGGGAACATGTTCACTAATAGAGAATGAAAAATGAGGGATCAATCCCTATTATATTAGACCAGCCAAACCATGTGCTGTCTAAGTGGAGTAATAAGGGCGACTACCACCCCAGTGGGAAAAAGTGAAAGGGAAAGATGAGGTGTTGAGAAAAATACAACAACTGAACTAGCAAAGAAGCATAAATTTTCAGACTTAAGGGAGCTTTTGTCAAAGTTGTTAGAAAATCTAATGAAGATGGATTTGCTACAACCATTGGCACCTCGGCCTCTACATAAGCCTCTACCACTAAATTTTGATGCTAAGATCTTCTATCAATTTCATTAGACTCAAGGACATGAGACCAATAGATGTACCAGATTGAATCATGAGATCCAAGATCTAATCTACAGTGGTAAGCTACCTGAGCCGGACAAGCCCAATACCAAGAATAATCCTTTGGTTAAATTTGGAAGAGTACCTCCACCGACAACCTTCATGGTAGGAAGAGGATTGGAGGAAGATTTTGTCCTATCCTCTTTTCAAGACGGGAGTATTGAAGATGTTGAATAAGGAGAAATTTTATTCAACAAACTTTCCTTAGCTTGGAATGTTGCTCTATTTATTTTGCTTTCTTTAATATTTAATTGGAACAATTATTTTTTTCAATTTATGTTTGTTTGAATAAATTATTTTCATCAAATTTTTCATGGTCTTTGTCCATTATGGTGGTCAACCGATGATGAATTTAGCTTGATCTTTATGAATTACTATATCTATGCATTATAATTCGAATGGCGTTACTAGGTGAGGGAATTATTCTATAGCCTTGAGTTATGTATGCTTACTTAGAGAGGGCTACTACATAATTACCTTTGTCTAGTCAGTCTTAGAACATGCTTTGACGGACTTTCGAGGTGAAATTGAACTCTGCTTATTTTAGGGAGAGATGATATAGGCATTGTTTTGTAAGCCAACAACTAGTATCCACCCAATTAAATATCAATCCCTAGTTGTCCCTTTGAGCCTTCATGAGATTTTAGTTTTCTCTTTATTGACTTATAAGCCCAATGACTTGCCTTGAGCTATTGTTACACTTTTAACAAATCTAATGATCACTAAGGTGAAGAGGCAAGAAGATAAAAGAAAGGAATGCATAGTCAAGACCATATGGATAGTTGAAGTTCCTAAGACCATAAGGGTAGTTGAAGTTCACCTGATATTAGACCTAATATCTCCAATTTATTAAGATGACATTTGGACAACAAATTATTTGTCCTTGTTGAAATAAGACTCACTCTACTCCACTCATCCATAAACAGAAGTATAGAATGGTGCAAGCGACACAATTCTTTTGGAGCTAAGACCCAACATAAAAAAACACAAAAAAAAAGAATAAAAGAAAAGGAAAAGAGAAAGAGAGAAAGAGAGAAAAAGCAAAACAAAAAAAAGAGAAAAATTGGGCCCTGAGTTTGTACAAAATCAAAAGGAAAAAATACAAATGGTAGTCCAGAATGCCAACCGAGTTTTCCTTTACCTAAAGCAGTAGAAGGCAAAGACAGTTTGACTTAAATTGGTTCAACCCAATTAGAAATTCAACCAAAATTAGAGAGATAGAAGAAAGGCCATCTAGTTCTTGAAAGTCCAGTACTTGACAGTCCCACAAGGAAGAAGGATAAAATAATAAAGAAGCTAAAAAAGAAATAAAAAAAAGTGAAAAAACAAAAGAAAGAGAAAGAAGAAGGAAAAGAAGAAGCATAAAGGAATATGGGTACCAAACCTTTTACAAAGGCGAAGACTATCCTAATCAAGATCCAGGTTCATGTCAAGAATAAAGAAGAATGTTCAAAGCCCTATCTTTTCACGCTTCCAACTGTTTGTAGTGTGAGGGTTTGCCCATAGTGTTACAATGGCTCCAATTTACAAATGGCCTTCATTTAACCCATGTCCCTTATAGACCCCGTTTCAAGCCTATCAAAGACTTATTGATCTCTCTTGATTGGTAGAGTCTATTAGTGAAGATAGTTTGAATAAGCATGCATATGAGATAGATAATATTTAAAATCGATGAGACTTTTGGCTGAGTAATGTGTATGTGCCTATCTGAAGTGCAATAGTTCTTGCTTAAAAAGAAATGATTCCCTAGCTTAATATGATAACTAGGGTTGCCATGTTATAGATATGTTAATTTGAAAAATCGAGACCTGAGGTAAATTGACATTGATTTGACAAAGCCAACATTTGATTTCAAAATCAAAATTCAAAAAGAAGAAACAAAAAAAAATCATACAAAGCCTCCAAGTTAAGGGGAGTATGTTGGACCATCGAACCTCAATGGACACAATAGGAAAAGGAAATGATTATTGGCAAGGTTATGAAGAAGTTACCAATCGGCATGCTGAATCCTAATTTGAAATGGATGTATCTCTGCTACTTAAGCCTCACCACTCATGTTTTCAACATCTCAAAGATAAAAGCCATAAGTGCAAAGCCTTCTGTAATTCCAATACAAGACCCGAATGAGCATCTGAAAGGAGTCAATGAAGAACACTTCAGCTGATCACCTTGGTCTGTGAGTTGACAGAACCACTGTAAGTATTACTCATGCATATCATGCATACATGAGCATATCACACAACATTTTTCTTTGTCAAAAGTAAACAACAATGCTCTATGAATCAAAACATGAAGCAAACATGGAATCAGGGGGCACAGAATGCCCATTAATGGATGAAGCTCCAGTCATTTTTCAAAAGAAGAAATGCATGTGTGTGAGCGGAGATTTTTGCCCCCACTCCCAGTGGAATGGTTCTTGCGACTTCGGCACTATTTTAGGCTCGGGGCCTTAGAGAACATGGGCCTAAGTCCGAAGAAAATGGAGTCGTCACCCAGATGGGCCGAAAAAAAGAAAGGGGTGGATGACTCGATTCCTAAGGAATCCCCAACCCCCTAATGGGTTCAGAAAGTTGGGTACGTGTGGGGAAGGCGAGAAATGGCCCAGCACCCCCACAACGCCCGGTTCATTGGAACCGGCCTCATTTGCAGGTCTTAATATTATAAAATTCTTGAGTATAACAATATTATCCATATTACATACAACAATTAAAATAAAGCATCATTATATTAAAATCAAAGTAATGTCCAAATAAAGCAAATAAATGGACACCCATCCGAGGATGAAAACATGTCCTTACATCGTTCATGTCTAAACTAAATAGGACACCCACCAAAAGGTGGAAGCATGTCCTTTACATTGGTCCAAAATATAAATGCAATTTAAATTACATAGAAATTAATTAATGAGGTGCCCATAAAGTGGAAACATACCTCTTACAATATTTGAAAATCAAAATAAATCAATAAAAGTAAATAACCATTCATAATAAATCATTCATCAAAGATATCAAACATCAATCAAAATATATAATAAACATTCATCCAATTTAAATAAAACAGTAAATATATTAACTTTAGGGGTTCATGCATTAAGTAAGGTTTCTAGGGTTTTATGTTCAATAACTAGGGCTTTTGCATATACTAGTTTAATTTGAGGATAAATATTTTAAAGTAATAACATAGCTACTGGATGTTAAAAAGATTTAAGGTTTTTGGATGTTTTTATGAAAATAATGTTATTGTGATTTAATAAAGTAGCTTTAGTTAGGGTTTTAAGCAAACATCATGAAATTAGGGTTTTGGAACCTTAAGACATTAGGGTTTATAATTTTAAAAGATTGGGTTTTAGATTATGGTTTTATGTTTTTAAGTTAAGAATTAGGATTTAGATTCATTAGATTGAGTTTTAGATTCACTAGATTAGGGCTTTATAAAAGTTTTGATATTTCAAAAATTAGGGTTCAGGAAAGTTAGGGTTTACTAGATTAGGGTTTTTGATATTTTAAAAAACATATTTGATTTTAGAATTTAAGAAAATAGTTTAGAGTTTTATAAAAACAATTTTGATTAAAGTTTTTAAAAACTGTAGAGAAGATTAGTGTTTGGAGATTTAAGAAGACATTTGAAAATTTTGGACAAAAAGTTAGAGTTTAGATGATTAAGAAAATAGTTCGGGGAAAAACAATTTAGAGTTTTAAAGTTATTGGAAACAGAAGAAACAATTTAGGGTTTTAAAGTTTTGGAAGCAAAAAGGTTAAAGTTTTAGAAACAGAAGGATGATTTAGGGTTTTTAAAGTTTTAGAAATAAAAGGATGATTTAGGGTTTTTAAAGTTTTAGAAACAGAAGGATGATTTAGGGTTTTTGAAGTTTTTAGTTTTTCTAAAACATGGAAGTGGAGTTTTGAAAACCAACTGATTAATGTATTAACTAAAGTAAACAATTAAAGTTATTGAAACAAGGATCAAATTACTACATATTCTTATTAATCAAAGAAAACGAAGCTACTGTGAATATATAATTTATGATTAAAGATCAAACCTGCGTAGTTTGTTCCACCAAAACTGATTTCTGGATGAACAATAACAAAGGCAATGTTGCTGCCTTTGATGGGTTGATGATTGCTTCTTATTGCTAATGTCTCTTACTCCTAGGGTTTTCTGTCTTTTTTTTTCTCCCCAAGTCAGAAGTCTAAAGTTTTGACCTTTCATTAAAATAAATTTTTCATCCAATCTAAAGTCCCCTAATTCAGTGTTTTAATGGTTATTTATAGGAAAAATCATAAACCTACTTCTAATTGTCTAAGGAAACTAAAACTAATTAGGAAAAGAAACCAAAACCAAATAGAATTTAGTTTCGGAAAAAAACTGCGTTGGAAAATTGCGCTGGAAAAAAAACTGCTTGTGAAAACTGCGAGAATTGCGAGCTAGCTGGGGTGGGAGCCAATTCGCCGCATGAATTTCCTGCGGCGAAATGGCCTATGGCCGATTCGCCCGCAGGAAATTCCTACGGGCGAATTGGCCTGTGGCCGATTCGCCCGTGGCTATGAAAATTACAATTTATTTTTATTTTTAACTTTACCATTTTTTACTATCTATTTATTTTTATTTATTTAACTTTACTATTTTTATTTTTATTAAAAATTATAAATAAATATTATTTAATTAAAATACCATAAAAATTATTTTAGATGATATAAAAAATATTGGACCAGACTGGATCAAAAATTAAGGGTCTACAATGTGTAATGTTAAAAATTTTAAATACTACACTTTGATTTAATATTGGTAATTGATAGTGAATTGTGATATAAGTTGTATGGATAAGTGATATAAATAGTGGATCTCAAAAATTTACTGAAGAAATTATTTATTTTTATGATTTTATGAGATTAAAAATCTAATTAGAATTAAAGTTTAAGAGTGAGAGTACACCATAGTTATTATAAGCATGTCCACACTTGATTAACTTATAGATATAAGTACATGTGTGTGAAAGTGTAGAAATTTCTTTTCTTTCTTTATCATCCACGCCAAACACTATCACCTCCACCAACTTTCTTATTTTCTTCATCTTCCTTTCTTCATATCAAATAAAATTAAGAGTAGATTATATATAATTATAAGTTTTTAGAAGAATAAGCTAGAAAAGATAAATTGTCAACAAGTAATCAAAGAAAAGAGGGAAAAGAGAGAAGAAGAGTGATTTTGAAAGAGGTATGTGCTTATGTATTTTTAATTTGCAAATATTTGAATTTCTATGAATTTAATGTTTAAATTGGTTGATTGAGTCATCTATAATGAATTGTTACTTAAAAGTAATGGTTAAATGGATTGATGAGTGAAAAATGAATTTAAAGGAACTTATAAGTGATGAGTATGATTCTTAATTCAATCTTTATAAGAATTGAGTGGTTTGATGTTGTTTTTAGCCATGAATGATGGTTAAAGATTGATTAATTGATATTTGAGTAAAGTATTTGATATAGACTCTTTTTATGTTAAAAAATTAGTTTTTGATTCATTTTTATCATAGATCTTGAATATGTTTATGCTTAAGTGGTTGAGTGTGCAAAAATACATAATTTTAGCCAGTGACACGGCCAAGTCAGTGGGTGAGTTTAGTGACATGGGCAGTGACACGGCCAAGTCAGTGGGTGTGTTTAGTGACATGGGCAGTGACACGGCCAAGTCAATGGGTGTGTCACATGCTGTAAAAAATTTCTATTTTCTTTGATGAGAGACATGGCCAAGTAATTGAACATAACTTGGTCGTGTTCAATACGCTTTCCCCCAAATTGGCTTCAACAAATGAATTAAAGCTTCATTTTTCACATGTTCATGCTTCAACCTAAATTATAAAACTTCAAACAAACTTAAACACACATTTTTTAAAAAAATATTAAAACAAACTAGAAAGCTAATAAAATTACCCTTGTGTTCAGAATTCATGTATATGTGTTAAAAGCATGGAAAAGTGTAATAAATTTCAAATACATGATAAAAATGTGTAATACTAAGTGTTAATCAAAGAATTATTCCATTGAAGTGCTATACATAATTTAATGTTAGTTAAAAACTAATGAATTGGCCTAATCATATTGATTTAAAATCTAGCTTGGGATTGAATGGCTAGCTAAAGGAAGGATATCCAAAGTGATAGTGGGTGCCATCAATAGATACTATGTGTCACCATACTCAGTGGGCACTCATGCCATAGTGGGCCATTGGCCAAAATTCTATACAGTGGGCATTAAATTGCCTATAGTGACTCGTTATCCAAACCTAGAATCTGAGTTCAGTGTGTATGGGCATAATTAAAGAAGTTATCTACTTTGAAAACAATGTGTTATATGGTTATTATTAAATTAATCGATTTTTGCATTTAATTGTGTTCGATATTTCAAGGTTCAATGGATTTATTACTTCCTTTATTTAATATTCTGAAAGTAATACTTTTCATTTTTTCTAAACTAATTAATGTGTAGATCTCTTTCCTTTAATTTTTCTTGCATATTGTGAATACATAAGCACCACTAAGCTTTGTTTAGCGTGTTAGAACCATTTTCTGACGTGCAGATCAAACAAGAAGAGTTGAGACTACGGAGTGAGAAATTTATGGTCCTAGTCAACTGCATCATAAAGGTTCAATAACAATATTGTAAATATTATGTTTTGTATAGTTCACATGGCAATACCTTATACTTTTGTACGACAGTTGTATAAGTTTGAAAGTAGTTTGTGAATTTAATTAATGTAAGTTATCAATAAGAGTTTTGTATGATTTAACAGATATATGTTGTAATATAGGATTGGTTGTACTAGTTATTTTAAAAGCTTAACAACTGCATTAATATTAGAAGTATTTTGTTTTTACTTCTTTAATACATATATAGACATGTATATAGAATAAGTGTGAATGTTAGGTGACATCTTCTATGTAGTTAAGTGTATAGGCTATGTAGGGGTGTTACATTAGTGGTATCAAAGTGCCTGGTTTAGGCGGTCCTAAGTTAGTGGGTTAAAAGAAAAGAGAAATACAAATGGCATTGCTGTGTGAACTATATAATTGAATAAATGTTTGATGCAGTTAAATTTTAATGTTTAAAGGTATAAGATGGCCTCTGAACCCCGTCAAGGTGCCAAGGAACATGCTACATCCTCACATAGTCAAGCTAGTGTGGGAAATTAGCAGCCATCGGAACCTTCTGTGGAAAAAATTCCATTAGACCCCCAATTTGTGAGAAATATGGGGGGAAGTTCTCATGCAAATTGTAAGAGTTTCTTATCCTGCACAACCTCCACTGCCAGTGCCCCAAAGAGCTCCATTTGAGAGAATTAGAAAATTGGGAGCAGAAGATTTTAAAGCTCGTGATACTGATGAGTCTTCAGTAGCGAAATATTGGATGGAGAGGATTGTGAGAGTTTTTGATATTCTGCATTGTACTGATGATGAAAGGTGTACCGAAATATTGAGTCTTCAGTAGTTTCCTTGTTGCAAGAAAAACTTATGCCTGGTGGAATAAAAAGTAGAAAGGTGTACCCGCAGGTAGACTTACTTGGGCATTTTTCCAAGAAGAATTTAAAAAGGAGAATATTAGTGAGATTTATTTGGAGGAGTAGCATCGAGAGCTTTTGTATCTTAAGCAAAGACAATCATTTGTGTCTGAATATGAGAGGCAGTTTGTTCGCCTTAGAGAATATTTTCCAGAGTTTGTTGTTTAGATCATTTTTGTACTTGTTTTAGTATGATTTTTATGTGTTTTTAGTTAATATTTTGATTGATTTTTGTTTTAAGTGTGTTTAAAGTGTTGTTTTTAGGTTTAGGTGCAAAAACACCCTTGGAAGATCAAAATAGTGCAAGAAAGGCATGAACCAAGCAAGACATGGCCAAGCCAAATCAAGCTTGGTCGTGTCCCTCAAATAAAGAAGTTGGCAGACCTTGACACGGCCAAGAGACACGGCCAAGCCACTGGCCGTGTCTCACCTAAAGAGCAAAACCAAAGACCAAAGCAAAGAAAGAGCAAAATAGAAGCAGAAGTAAACACACTCATGTGACATGGCCAAGCTTATGGCCTTGTCACATGAGACACGGCCAAGCTACTCTTGGCTTGGCTATGTCACCCCTTATGACCAAAGAAAAGAAAGAAAAGAAAGAAAGAAAGAAAGAGGCAGTGAGGGACACGGCCAGCAAGCTTGGCCATGTCCCAAGGAAAATCAAGAGACACGGCCAAGCCACTCTTGGCTTGGCCGTGTCACCCTTAATTTCTATAAATTCTTCTGCTCGAAAGAAAAGTGGACGGCTAGTGTTTGAGGACAGAGAGAAAAGAAAAGAGAAGGAGGGGGCAAACACGATTTGGGATGAGGAGAGAGTGACACTCTCCTTGTCCCTTCATCTTCATCCTCCATCTTCATCTTCTCCATCTTCCATTAACAATATCTTTGAGATTCTTTGGGATAAATTGGGTTAACAAGCTCTTGAAGATTGAAGAAGCTTCACTGAAAGTTTTGGTAACTTGAGAAAGCTCCATTCTATCTTCCAAAGGCAAAATCAATTGAAGAGTTGGTGACTTGAGAAAGTTCCATCCCATATTGCAAAGGGGAATCAACCATTGAAGAGGGCTTGAGTTCTTCATCAAATATCAATGTGGAGCTAGGAGGAAGACTAGTAATCCTACTCTTGGCATCTTCACAAGGGGTTTTTCTATTCTCTCTTTTAATTCATTTCAATATTGTTTTTGTTGTATTAAGAGAATTGATATTACAATGAACAATTTGTATTTGATTTATATTGAGTTGAATGAATGTTTTAAATTGATGATGTTGAGCTAAATACCCATGCCTAGGGTTTGTAGTATATTTGATTGAATGTTTTGATTTGATATTTCCATTGATGTACCTTGTGTTGGTTGATTGCATTGGATTGTATGCTAGGTTGATAGATTAGCTACCAATTGATCTTTAGATATTGAATGAAGGCCCGAGAGGTGAAATTTGATATTGGAATTATGCAATCGACTACCCTATGAATGAATTAGAAATATAAGTTCTAGGGTTTCATTAATTTGATAATGTGAAACAATTGGTTATTGCTATTTCTTGAATGTGAGAACTAATGAATTGGTAATTAACTAATTAATCTTAAGGAACAAATTAATTTACAAGGTTATGTTAATGGATAATTAAGAATTGAGCTTTGATTGAATGGACCTATACCCCTAGGCACGTTCCCAAGAATTGATTTGATCTTGTACACCCATCACACATCAACCCTACTCGTTACTTTTAGGTTTAAAGTGTCCTTCACAATTCCGAACAACAAGCTCTCTTTCATTTCAATTACTTGCTAACTTGGGAAAACGACCTTGGGGCGATCACCTTTGCTACAACTACCTCGTATACTTGCGAGTGAAGCTTGTAGTAGTACTTAATTCGAGCGCAACAAGTTTTTGGCACCGTTGACGGGGAAGGTTGTTTAAGTAGTGATAGTTTGATTTTTATTTATTTAATTGTTTGTTTATTTTTCTTTTAATTGTTTGTTTGTTTTGTTTGATTTTCTTTTAATTTAATTATTTGTTTGTTTTTCTTTAAGTTGCTAAGTGCCTTTTATAAAGATGCAGTTTTCAAGGCACGGGGGAGTTTATGATAGGAACGATGATTCTTAAATGGCATGGCAATTAGCAGAATTGACGAATCAACTTAAGGTGCTAAATGCCAGAGGAAGAGCACCTATGCCACTCCAAGAGATATGTGCAGCATATGGCAATGTAGGTTATAGTGCAAATATGTGTTCAATGGGTTTTGGACAATACCAAGAATGACAAGAGGAAGAATATAACTACCAAGGTTTCCAGCAAATGGGTAGAAATGACACATATTCTGTTGCGCTCGAATTAACTCTACCACAAAGCGTCACTCGCAAGTATACAAGGTAGTTGTAGCAAAGGTGATCGCCCCAAGGTCGTCTCTCAAGGAAGCTAAAGTGACTAATTGATTATCATATTAAAAATAAAAAGTAATGAAGAAATGGAAATTGCTAACAACTAATGAAAAAGATTGATTGAAGCTTAAAACGAATAAAAGTAAATTAAGCTGATGTTTTGATTCACTTGATAGGAAGGTCTAGGGTTTGCACTTCTCTACTACTTATATGTATGAACGGTTATTTCTCTTAACTAATTTAATTTCAAAGATTAAATCTCAAACAACTCAATTAATCGAGTCAAGGAAATAAGCTCTCGCATTCAAACCTCATTCAACTAATCTTGTTACAATTGAAATAATCTTTTTAATAGGTTATATCTCTAATTCACCTAAGTCCTTAATTGAATTGTTCCAACATTAGACTTCATCTCTCAATCCATCATCTAATACCTAAAACACATAATTGGTGGCCAATCAATTATATACTAACAATATTCTATTCAATCAAGGCTAAAGAAATTATTAGCTAAGAGAATAACCAATTCATACAATCATAGCAGATCCATACAAACCCTAGACTAGATCAAATTAGTTCATCATGCTATCAAACATATTCATCTCATTAATGTTCAAAGAAATCAAATTAGACATGATAATATCCATTAATACAATTTCAATGAAAATAAAGAGAATAAGTTCGAGAACAAAACCAAGTTACAAACTCCTTGAAGCTTCTGAAGAATCTCTTATTCAAATCTTGCAAGAAGGATGTATCAATGGCTAGAACAATCTAATCTAAGCTAGATTAATCCTAAAGTGTAATCAAAATCAAGAAAACAAAGTTAAAACCCCAACTTCACTCTCTGACGGCTCAATTCAATCTCCAAATCGTCAATAGTTTCCAAAACCCTAGCTTCTTTTTCCTTTTATATGAAATGTCCGCTTTAAAATTCGCTACGACTTTGGTTCATGAGAGACACGGCCAAGTTGGATGTGACTTGGCCATGTTGGTTGTCTTTGGAGGGACACGGCCAGTGACTTGGCCGTGTCCCTTGCATGTGTCACCTACTGTGAGAATTTCTTCTTCTTTCTTTCTTTGGTTGAGTGACACGGCCAGTTGGAGTTTGACTTGGCCATGTTGGACCCTTTTGGAGGGATACGGCCACTGACTTGGCCTTGTCCCTTGCCTGTATTTGCTTCTGTGAGATTTTAGTCTTCTTTTCCTTGGATGTAAGTGAGACACGGCCAAGTCAGAGCAACTTGGTCGTGTCTGGGCTTCTTTGGAGGGACACGGCCACTGACTTGGCCGTGTCCCTTGCCTGTGTCCTCTTTTGTGCCTTGAACTTCCTTTTAACTT
This sequence comes from Garcia nutans, assembly GCA_947685225.1. Classification (NCBI taxonomy): domain Eukaryota; kingdom Viridiplantae; phylum Streptophyta; class Magnoliopsida; order Malpighiales; family Euphorbiaceae; genus Garcia; species Garcia nutans. The sequence goes on along the minus strand of CANTUV010000017.1, from coordinate 4,967,127 downwards.
GGTATGGGACACGGCCAGTGACTTTGCCGTGTCCTCTGCCTGTGTCAGCTACTGTCCCTTTTTTCCTTCAATTTGCTTCCTTGCCTTTTTTTAACCTAAAACAAAACTCAAACAAACTTTAAACAAGAAGTAAATAAACAATAACCAACAAAACATAAACACCATACTAAAAAGCTAGATCAAAAATATCATAAACACTGAAATAAACTAAAACTACCAAAATTAATAAAAACACTAAATAAACCGGTTTAAACTAACAAAATACCTAAATAAAACAATAATTATCATAATAAACAGGACACAAATCTATAACAAAAACTAATAAAACAACTACCCCACACTTAAAACTTTGCTTGTCCTCAAGCAAATTCACATGGCATAAATTAAAAACTCAAACAACCTTAACTATAATTCCAGCATATAAGATGAAATCCTTTAAGACACAGCATAAATAATTGAACTTTACTTCAATCCAGGATTTTCTTAACTCATTCATTAATCCAGACATACAAATCTCATCTCTCATCTAAGTGTTTCACTCGATTTCAAAGGTTAATCACTCAAACCACTCATGACTACATACTACCATAAACTTGCTTAATTATCCAATCTCTCTCACTGATTTTCTCAAGAATAATCCGAAGGTCTTTCATTTGGATGTAATGGGGCTAAGGTAAAGGTGTGAGAAAAGACATTTAGGCTGGAGCATCAAGAAATGGAGTATCTAAATTAGACATTACTCTTGCTAAGAAACTCATAACTCCTTCAAATAGCATACTCACCAACCCTTGATACCTCACATACTTGCATACTCAAAGAAAAATACATGAGTCGACATTCCTCTTTTGATAACCAATGCTAGAACATATTTGACTTTTGTATATATATATCTCTTTTTTTTATTTTCTCTTTCTCTTTTTCTTTTATTATATATAATATATATTTTTTAATACATATATATACAAAATATAACATTGCATAGATCATCTAGCTTAACATGTAGAGGAAAAGAATAGTCAACTCTTAATCAAATACAAAGTGCAAAGTATGCATTTCACCCCAAATAGCAATACCATATTATTTTTTTTTACTTGCTTACCCCACACTTTGAAATAAACCACCCTATTTTCATATAATAAGAACTCCATTCCTTAATGTAGGTATGATGATAATAAGAGAAAGTTGAGCTGTGAATTGTGTTGATCAAACAAGAAAAGGTCAAAGGCTCAACTTGGCTCACTAAGGAATTTAATATTAAGGGAGGTCTTTTTAAGCTAACGGGCTAACCTAATTTGCCTTCATCATTTTAAAACTTGAGATTAAATCATAATGTGAGTTCAATTAGTATGCAAAAGCAAACTCTAGAGATGCAAAGTCATGAAGGTTCACACTTAAGAAAAGAAAATTAACTGATAATAATATTAAATTATGAGGCTCAAAACTCACACAGGTGGGTTCACAAAGATTTATATGTCATAAATTGCAGAATGTGAAAATTGATCCTTAATGAATTCAAATGCTCATTTCTATGCTGATACTAAAGTCTCAACTATAATGCTAAAATCACAGAAAAGATCAATAAGATTTCAACAATTATGCCATGCACAACAAACACAATAAACAAAACAAAATAAAAATTAACGAAAAGTTTAAAGAGTACCCCACACTTTAGAATTTACATTGTCCTCAATGGAAAACAAGAATAATAAAGAAAAAGAGTTAAAGGACAACCTGTCTTCCATCGTAACCTGGTGAGGCAAAACCCTAACTTTCCATCACAAACACAAAAGTTCAAAAACAAAAGTACAATATATAAAAATAAAATATCCAAATATAAAATGTTAACATGAAAAAAAAATGAAAAATAAAACAAAATACACTAAACAAAATAAAGCAAGGAACTCAAAATCTATGGAAAAGTCTAGCGTGAAGATGATGCAGCCGAGGGATGGAGACTCAAGATCTTCGCAAGGTTGCTATTAATCTGTTCCAACTGCTGCAAGATCTCAGCATGGTTATGGTCCACCTTGGCCTCCAGTCTATCTACATTGCCCTCCAGGGCCTCAATCCTAATAAGTACCTCTTGAGTTTCTGAGATCGGAGCATCCTCATCTAGATCTAGAGAATCCGAGTCAGACTCCTCTTCGACCCGTGCTCTCTTCTGCCTATCCCCCGGTGCTTCAGGCTCATCTGAAGGCATCACATAAGTCCCTCTCCTATGCACCACCATGTGCATCTTCTCAAGTGTAGCTAAATCCAAAGAGTCATTACCCGAAATTCTACTCATACGACTAGTACTCGGGTCAAAATTCTTAACAAGGGCTACTGCTAATGTGGTAATCGACCCTCCAACACAAATTGCCCCCTTCCTTTTATTAGCCACAATATAAAAAATATCGGCTAACCAATAGCCGGCATTAACATGCATAGCATTACAAGCACAATCCAGGAAAAATAGTTCACTCAATTCAACCACACCCGGGCTCTCTTTTCGAGCAAAGAAACCTCAAGACATGAAACGATGTAAATACCTCAAAGCGGAATTTCTTAATTTATATGCTTTGGCCGATTTGGCCACATAAGTACCCGAGCCTAAAGCTCCCCAAGCAAATTGTTGTTTAAATTCTTTGGGTACCGACCTTTCCCCATGCTGATGGAAACCATATATAGCATTTAACTGTTCAATATTCATCACAAATGATTTACCCAGCAATTTAAAACTCATTTTAGTGCAGATTTTCTTATCATCTCTTTCAACCTTAAGAGATGTCAGAAATTCCAAAGTCAGCTCCTCAAACTGCAAAGGTCTCATAGAGACTAGAGTCTCCCACCCAAGAAATTGCACATATCTATAAAAATTAGTCCTAATTTGCAGAGCATCAAGTGATTGGTCATTAACATACCTCGTCGGGAAAAAACCCCGAGCCAAAAGACTTGCTCTCTTCAAAGATAAAGTTGATGATGAGGAAGAAGCTCCTTCGGTTGTAGGCCTCTTCTTCTTGCTTTGTGAAACAATCTTTGTTCTTGTCATCTTGAGAGATCTGAAAAAATTCAAACCAAAACTTGATCAAATCAAACTTTTATGAGAAAAGAAGAAGTTTTAATGGATTATTTTTAGTTTTGGTGAAGAAATTTGAGGTTTAATGGAGGATTTTGAGCTTGGAAACACAAGTTATGGAGTTTGTGATACAGAGGGCGAGAAAGCGAGAGAGATGAAGAAATAGGAATTTAGGGATTTAATGGAACATTTGTGCAAAAATCGTGGCTTTTTAAAGTGAAAAGATGGGAGACACGACCAAGTTGTGGGCAACACGGCCGTGTCATGTGCTTTTTGAGGGACACGGCCAGTGACTTGGCCGTGTCCCTTGGGCGTGTTCGTCTCTGTGAAGAAAAGGCTACAAAAATAAAATCGAAGAAAAACTGGTGAAGCTTGGCCATATCCAAGTGACACGGCCAAGGGACACGGCCAAGTCCCTTGGCCGTGTCACTCACTGTGACAAATGCAGGAATAGAAAAATTGATGAGGCTTGGCCGTGTCCCATGTGACACGGCCAAGGGACACGGCCAAGTGCTTTGGCCGTGTCTCCTTCTGCCACTTTCAACTTTTTTTTTAATTCTTAAATATTTTGCAAACCTTCTTCTTTACACCACCCTGAAACACAAAATAAAAACCGATCAAAGCACCCGTTCCATTTATTTAAACCAAACATAAAATCAAAATTTACTAAATTTAAAATTACAACTATGAAGAATAAATGCAAACCGATGGGTTGCCTCCCATTTAGCGCTTCTTTAATGTCATATAGCTGGACATCATGCAAGGCTTAGGGATCATGAATCAAAGTGCTGTCAATGATCATCACTTCCTGAAATCCTTCATTGTATGGCTTAACTCTCTGTCCATTTACTTTAAAAGTCTCATTTGTTCGAGAGTTAAACAATTCAATGGCACCAGAAGGATACACCTGAGTTATCTCGAAAGGACCACTCCATCGAGATTTGAGTTTACCTGGAAAAAGATGGAGTCGAGAGTTAAAAAGTAAAACTTTTATACCTGCACTCAATGTCTTTCGCACTATAATTCTGACATGAAGTGCTTTAGTGCGATCCTTGTAAATTCTCGAGCTCTCATACGCCTCATTCCTCAGCTCATCTAACTCTGAAATTTGCAGAAATCATTCTCTCTTTGCTTTGTCCAAGTTCAAATTCAGAGTCTTGATTGCCCAATACGCTCTGTGCTCCAACTCCACTGGTAAATGACAAGCTTTTCCAAACACCAATCGGTATGGACTCATACCTAAAGGAGTCTTGAAAGCAGTCCGATATGCCCATAGTGCATCATGCAATCTACTTGCCCAATCCTTTCTTGATAAGTTGACTGTTTTCTCCAGAATTCCTTTAATCTGCTTGTTGGATGTTTCCACTTGTCCAGAAGTCTGTGGATGATATGGGGTCGCTACCTTGTGCTTCACACCAGATTTGTGCATTAACTTTTCAAAAAGCCTGTTGCAAAAATGACTTCCCTCACCACTGACTATCACTCTTGGTATGCCAAATCTGCTAAGAATGTTCTCCTTCACAAATTTAACAACCACATTAGCATCATTAGTACGGGTGGGGATTGCCTCCACCCATTTGGAAACATAATCAACAGCAACTAAAATATATTCATACAGTGAAGGTCATGACAAAATTGAAGAAAATTGACCCCTACAGTGAAGGTCATGACAAAATTGAAGAACACTCAGTTGTTCTTCCTCAGATACACACCTGCGAACTATCTCATCTTTGCATATCCGAAATAGATAAGGTTCATCCCAAAAATAAAACTTACTCAAGTGTAAAAACCTTTTCTTTTCCTGAAATGACATGTTAGTACGCAATATACCACAAGCAAGATAGTTAGCAATATCTGCAAACCAAGGTGCATCAAATACCACAAACAGCTGCTCATCAGGAAATGCTTCTAAATTTTTATGAATGCTATTAGATGTAAGATTTTCACTAAAGAAGGGTAATCTGGATAAATGATCAGCAACAACATTCTCACTACCCTTAGTATCCTTGATTTGGAAATCAAATTCTTGCAATAACAACACCCATCTAATTAAGCGCGGTTTAGCATGTTGTTTTGTTAACAGATATTTAAGAGCTGCATGATCAGAATGCACAATAATTTTTGACCCAATTAAATATGCTCTAAATTTGTCTAAAGCAAAAACAACAGCTAACATTTCCTTTTCAGTTGTGGTGTAGTTCATTTGTGCACTATTTAGGGTTAAACTGGCATAATATATTACTCTCAAGTATTTATCAACCCTTTGCCCAAGAACAGCTCCTACTGCATGATTAGAGGCATCACACATGATTTCAAAAAGGTAAAGACCAAACAGGAGCTACAATCACTGGTGCACTAGTCAATTTTTCCTTAAGGAAATTAAAAGCTTGCATGCATTGTGCTGTAAATTCAAATGGAACATATTTCCCTAGCAAATGGCACAATGGTTGGCTTATTTTGGAAAAATCCTTAATAAACCTCCGGTAAAAACCTGCATGCCCTAAAAAACTTCTTATTCCCTTAACAGAGGTAGGTGGGGGTAACTTAGCAATCAATTCAACTTTAGCCTTATCCACCTCAATCCCTTTACTTGACACCACATGACCTAAAACAATGCCCTGGGTAACCATAAAATGACTCTTTTCCCAACTTAAAGTAATGTTACATTCAATGCATCTCTCAAGCACAAGAACAAGTTTATTGAGACAATTATCAAAAAAATTACCAAAAACAGAAAAGTCATCCATAAATACCTCAATAAAATCATCTATCATGTCTGAGAAGACAGACATCATGCATCTCTGAAAAGTTGCAGGTGCATTGCACAAGCCAAAGGGCATACGCCAAAATGCATAAGTCCCAAAAGGGCAAGTAAGGTAGTCTTAGACTGATCCTCTGGTGCAATCGGCACCTGAAAGTAACCTAAAAGGCCATCCAAAAAACAATAATGTGAGTGTCTATAAAGTTTATCTAACATTTGATCAATAAAAGGAAGAGGGAAATGATCTTTCTTTGTAGCATTGTTCAACTTCCTATAATCGATGCACATTCTCCACCCAGTAGTAGTCCTAGTAGGAACCAATTCATTATTCTCATTTTTCACCACAGTGATTCCAGATTTCTTAGGAACTACATGTACTGGGCTCACCCACTCACTATTAGCAATTGGATATATTACTCCTTCATCCAGCAATTTGAGCACTTCCTTCTTAACCACTTCACTCATATTTGGGTTAAGGCGCCTTTGAGTCTCCCTCACAGGTTTAGCTCCCTCTTCTAAAGTGATTCTATGCATGCACATGGAAGGGCTAATACCCTTGATGTCACTCAATCCCCATCCTATTGCGCTCTTCAATCTTTTAAGCTCACTCACCAACCTCATCTCCTCCCCCTCACTAAGTTCACTAGATATTATCACAGGTAAAGTGTTGTGATCTCCTAAAAACACATATTTCAGATTCTTAGGTAACTCTTTCAGCTCTAACTCTAGTGAAGGGTTCTTCTCTTCTTTTTGAATGGGGAGAAGCTCACAAGCTGGGTCCTCCTTAAGTTCCTCTATTTCAGCACTTTCTAAGGTCTCAAGACAACTGGCTATTTCTGCATCAAAAATTTCCAAATCACTATCTAAGGTCAATGCCAGCTCCAATTTATCAGAGGAACCTGTCTGCAAGAAAACATCTAAAACAACTACATCAACACAATCAATGAAAGAACAATCCTCATATAAAGCAGTTGTAGGAATAGGAGAAGTGTTAAAAATAAAAAATTCAACAGTTTGTCCTAAGACAGTCATTGATAATTTACCATTTTTAACATCTATCAAAGTGTTGGTAGTCGCCATAAAAGGCCTACCCAGTAGAATGGTGTGTGCAGATGGTGAAGAGTTACTTACTTCCATTTCAAGAACAATGAAATCCACAGGTACTATCAAACCACCAACTTTAACTAACACATCTTCTATAACCCCTTTCGGGAATCTAAGAGATCTATCAGCTAATTGCAACACCATTTTTATTGGTTTAAGTTCCCCTAATTCTAAATTAAGGTACACATAATAAGGCATTAAATTCACACTGGCTCCTAAATCACACATACCATCAGTACCCTTTCCATTCCCCATAGTAATTTGAATGATAAAACTTCCAGGATCCTTTAGCTTAGGAGGTAGTTTATGCTGCAAAATAGCACTAGCTACCTCTGAAACTATCACCTTTTCATTCGGCTCATACCTCTTTTTCTTGGTATTCAGTTCTTTGAAGAATTTAGCATAAGCCGGCATGTTCTTAATTGCTTCAAGTAAGGGTAAGTTGATACTTACCTTAGACAACATGTTGAAGATATCTGAAAATTGCTTATCTTTTTTATCATCCTTCAACCTGCTGGGGAATGGTATAGGTGGCCGGTATGGATTGCTTGCCTTGTGCAAATCTGCTGTAGGGGACTTCTCCATTGATCTTTCTTCAGCACCTTTGTTCTCTAGTTCTCCTTCCTTTTTATTCTCTTGCTCACCTGCATTCACAGAATTATTTTCAACATTATTGTTAATTACCTTGCCACTTCTAAGAACAGTCACTGATTGTGCCTGCTCAGGTTGACTTGGGAACTTCCCCTTTTGTTGAATCTGCATCTGTTGAGCAAGTTACCCCACTTGAGTCTCCACCTTCTTAAAAGATGCTTCTAGCAAATCCAGCCTCTTATTGTTCATCTCTTGATTTTTAGCACTGACTTGGATAAAAAGCCTGTAAACTTTCCTCCAAACTCTCTCTCTTAGGCTGACCTTGATTTGAGGATTGGCCCTGCTGTTGGTTCTGTCTCTGGAGCAAATGAAAAGGCTGTTGAGCATTATTTGTTGTCCAGGAAAAATTGGGGTGACTCCTCCAACCAGGATTGTAAGTGTTGGAGTAAGGATCATTCCTGGCTCTTGGTTGAAATCCCCCCATAGCATTAACTTGCTCAGCTTCATTCCCAAAAGACTCATATGCAGAGGGGCATATATTTGCTCCATGCCCAAATGTCCCACAGATTCCACACACTTCTTGAGTAGATGAAGAAATATTGTTCTTCATGTTTAGCATCTGCACCTGTCTTGTCAATTCAGCTATTTGACTAACCATTTCACTATTGGCTTCCAATTGATTCACCCCTTTACTTCTTCCCCTTACACTCTTTTGTTGAGAATTAGCTCCCAACATCTCAAAGATCTCATAAGTCTCATCAGCTGTCTTTTCTCCCATGGCTCCCCCAGCTGCATTGTCAACAGTGTTCTGAAATTGCTGGGTTAGACCATCATAGAAAAACTGATTCAGAAGTTGAAGTGGGTAGTGATGATGTGGACACTGGATCAATAGCATCTTGAATTTATCCCAAGCCTCATGAAATGGCTCTCCTTCAAATTGAGAGAATGTAGCAATCTTCCCTCTCAATTCAGCTGTCTTTTGATTTGAGCAGAACTTGCCCATGAATTTATTATAAACTTGCTCCCAAGTTGTCAGTGAGTTTTTCGGGCAACATCATAAGCCAGCTCTTTGCCCTATCCTTCAAAGTATATGGAAAGCACCTCATCCTCAACTAATCCTCTTTTAATCCTCCCAATGGAAAAGTGTTGATGGTGGAGTAGAAATCCCGAATAAAGTTCAAAGGATCTTCATTTGGAACTCCATAAAATGATGGCAGCATATTGTAGTGAATGTTCTTCAACTCATAATTCCTTGCTGCATCTGTCAGTCTTATGCAAGAAGTGGAAGTTCCAATGACAAGTCTAGCAAAGTCTCTCATTGTTCTTTGCCTTTCTTCAGCCATTTTAACAGATTGTATAGATTCTGACTCAAAATCAGAAGTGTCCTCCTCTGTAGTATCAAATCCTGCATACAATTCAATCTCTTCCTTGCTCCTTTTCACTCTTTCAATTTCTGGAATGAATGGATATAGCTCTCCTTTGAGTGATCTCCTGCCTTGCATAAACAAAAATTTCTAGGAAAAATAAATTATTAAAAACAAAAGAAAAAATAAAATAAAAAATAAACAATGAAAAATAATCTAAAATATTTTTGCATAATAAACAATTTCGCCAATTAGCCTTCCCCGGCAATGGCGCCAAAAACTTGTTGCGCTCGAATTAACTCTACCACAAAGCGTCACTCGCAAGTATACGAGGTAGCTGTAGCAAAGGTGATCGCCCCAAGGTCGTCTCTCAAGGAAGCTAAAGTGACTAATTGATTATCATATTATAAATAAAAAGTAATGAAGAAATTGAAATTGCTAACAACTAATGAAAAAGATTGATTGAAGCTTAAAACGAATAAAAGTAAATTAAGCTGATGTTTTGATTCACTTGATAGGAAGGTCTAGGATTTGCACTTCTCTACTACTTATATGTATGAACGGTTATTTCTCTTAACTAATTTAATTTCAAAGATTAAATCTCAAACAACTCAATTAATCGAGTCAAGAAAATAAGCTCTCGCATTCAAACCTCATTCAACTAATCTTGTTACAATTGAAATAATCTTTTTAATAGGTTATATCTCTAATTCACCTAAGTCCTTAATTGAATTGTTCCAGCATTAGACTTCATCTCTCAATCCATCATCTAATACCTAAAACACATAATTGGTGGCCAATCAATTATATACTAACAATATTCCATTCAATCAAGGCTAAAGAAATTATTAGCTAAGAGAATAACCAATTCATACAATCATAGCAGATCCATACAAACCCTAGACTAGATCAAATTAGTTCATCATGCTATCAAACATACTCATCTCATTAATGTTCAAAGAAATCAAATAAGACATGATAATATCCATTAATACAATTTCAATGAAAATAAAGAGAATAAGTTCGAGAACAAAACCAAGTTACAAACTCCTTGAAGCTTCTGAAGAATCTCTTGTTCAAATCTTGCAAGAAGGATGTATCAATGGCTAGAACAATCTAATCTAAGCTAGATTAATCCTAAAGTGTAATCAAAATCAAGAAAACAAAGTTAAAACCCTAACTTCACTCTCTGACGGCTCAAATCAATCTCCAAATCGTCAACAGTTTCCAAAACCCTAGCTTCTTTTTCCTTTTATACGAAACGTCCGCTTTAAAATCTGCTACGGCTTTGGTTCATGAGAGACACGGGCAAGTTGGATGTTACTTGGCCGTGTTGGTGGTCTTTGGAGGGACACGGCCAGTGACTTGGCCATGTCCCTTGCATGTGTCACCTACTGTGAGAATTTCTTCTTCTTTTCTTCTTTGGTTGAGTGACACGGCCAGTTGGAGGTTGACTTGGCCTTGTTGGACCCTTTTGGAGGGACACAGCCACTAACTTAGCCTGTAATATCCCAAAATATACCCCAAAAGTTTTGGAGTTATTGTTGTATTTGGATTTAAGGTATATGTTTTATGGAAATAGAAAGATAGATAAATTAATTAAAAGGAAATAGTATAAGGAATGGATGTACATGGAGGATAATATGTATACATATTGTATTTGGGAAATATAAATGCAATATATATATAAGACATATACATAATGTATAAAGTGGTGTAGGGAAGAGTAAGTTTATATAGTTAAATAATAATAATAATAATAAAAGAAAGAAGGAAAGAAAGTCAAAAGGAGTAAGAAGATATTTTGGAAATAATAATATTATATTATTATTATTATTATTATATATATATATAAGAGATAAGAACAAAGAAAGAAAAGATTCTTTCTTTCTTCTTCTTCTTCTTCTTCGTGGAAGAGAGAGAGAGAGAGAGAGAGAGAGAGAGAGAGAGAGAGATGTGATTTTTGATCTTCACATCAAATTGCTTAAGGATTTTAAGAAGATTGAAGATGAAGTTTGAAGATTTGGCAAGAAATTCAAGTAAGTCATCTTTTGATTTCTTGGTTTAATTGAAGTTGTGTTTGAGTTTGATAGATTGTTTAAGAGTGTGTTGTTTGATTTTGATATGTTTAAGAGTATGTGAGTAAATTGATTATGGATTTTAAGGATGGATTGAAGAAAAGAGTAAGTGTGTTGAAAGAGATGGTGTTGTAATTGTGTTTAAGGTTTGTAATGATGTTTGTGATTTGTGATTGATGTATGTGGGAGTTGTTTTGATGTTTTGTAAGTTTAAAATGGTTTTTGGGTATGTTTTGGTAAGTTTGTTGGAAGTGGATGTTGGTGATAAGGGGTGTTTTGTTGGGTGTCTTGTTGTTTTGGCCGGAATCTGGATTTTTGGCCTGACACGCCCATGAGCACGTCCAGGTTCTTAGGCGTGTCAATTATGTTGGTGGCAGTAGGTTCGACACGACCAGTAACACACCCGTGTTGGTGAGCGTGTCATAGCTACTGTGAGATTTGAGAATTTACACGGCCATGAGCACGCTCATGTTGTTGGACGTGTCGATGTTTTGTGTGAGGCAGAATGTATTACACGCCCAGTGACACGCCCGTGGTATTGAGCGTGTCAAAGCTTCTGTATTGTTGGTTTAGGGCACGATCAAGGACACGCCCGTGTTGGTGAGCGTGTCATGTGTGTGGAGTTTGCCCTAGTTGATTCTTACCTATATTATCTTATGTGTATCTCTAAGTAAGTATGTATGATCACTTTTGGGATTAGGTGTTGAAGAGATTGAGTTGCTTTAATCCAAGTACTGAAGGATTTATGAAAGAAAGAGTAGATGGATGTGAGTTTCTCTTGAGGTAAGTACAAAACTTCATTTGATTTCATATATTTATATGATTTAGGACCTTAACACCTTCAGCTATAAATGTGTTAATGTGTTATAGTGTTGATGTATATATATATGGATAATGTATATGTTATGGAAGGGGAAAGATGTGATGATATAATTTGTATGATGTGAAAGTAATGTTATGATTGATGTATGCCTAGATAATGTTCAATGCCATTGAGTGATGATAGAAATGATATGATAGATTTGCCTAATTGATGTTTAATGTAATTGATGTTATACATGTATACTTGAATAATAAAGTGTATTATTGTGAATAAGAATGTGATATGAAGCCATTGTGATTGGCTATGATGAATCAAATGTGATATGAAGCCATTGTGATTGGCCATGATGAATCAAATGAGATGTGAAGCCATTGTGATTGGCTATAATGATAATTGAGAATGATATTGATAAAGAAATAATAAATGAATTGTGTGACTAATGTGTTATTCCATTTTCAGAGTTTGTTGTTGGTGGCATGCCTATTAGTAACAATCTCTTGAAGTTAGGTTGGATTGATCCTTGAAGCCAAGTTGGGTTGAAGTTTAACATGTTTTACTCCCCTTGAAGCTTGGTTGGGTCAAATCCTTGAAGCCTAATTGAGATGTTACAACCCTTGAAGCTAGGTTGGATTGGTTCTTGAAGCCAAGTTGGGTTGATACTTAGCATGCTTTGTTCCCCTTGAAGCTTGGTTGAGCCTAATCCTTGAAGCCTAGTTGGGATAATGATAAATGTGATAATTAAACCAAAGCATTAACTCTGAAAATTGAATGACATATTAGTGTGTTGTTTGGGCCCGAGTCTGTCTTTGTTGTCAATGTGATATTCAAATGTTGAAATAAATGAATAATGGGATTTATGGCTGACTTTGTTGAAAGTGTGATTCATGATTAACGAATTGTAAATAAAATGATGTTATGCAGTATGATTTTGTAATGTATGTAATAATATATTGAAAGTGAATATGGCTTGAGGAGCTTTGTTGAGATATGATTTTATGAAAATATAGTATGATGTGTAAAATGTATATGAATGTGGAATTTGTGAGTATTGTTTTCATGAAGGTTTGGATAGGTCATTGAATGGTGATTTATTGAAATGATGTATATGTTTATGTATATGAGATAGAAAGGGTAAGTATCGTGTTGTGAATGTTCCATGTAAATATGTATATAATTTATGAGATTTGTGGGAATATATGAAGGATACATTGAGAAAGGAAAACGGGGTAAAAGAACAATAAAACATGATGCTAAAAATATGAGGTATGATTCTTTGGTAAAGCATATATTTTATATTTTATATTTATTTGTACTTCTAAGCTCTCGGGCTTAGCGCGGTTGTGTAATCGCGCAGGTGATTATGTGATTGATCTGGAAGTTCAGCTGTTATGCCACGAGAAGGGTAAGAGTGTCTCGAGACCAACTAGAAGGTGATGCATACATATGTGATTTTAATTATGTTGTATTTTTATAAGAATCATGAAATTTGTAAATGTTCTTTAAATTAATGTAATATTGCTTGAATTTGGATAAAGGTTTTAAAATAATTGAAACGAAAAATAACATTCTTATACTTTATATACGTATTGTATGTATACCAGGTATATGTATAGTACTTATATAGAGCATGGGGGTGTTACAATTATTTTGGTATCAGAGCTTAGGTTCGAGATTCTCGGCCTAAGTGAAATTAAAAAGAAAATTTTTGAAGAGTTTAAATAGAATTAAAAAGAAGAGTTTTGAAATGCAATTAGTAATACATGCATATGCATTCACATCTAGGTTGGTCTCGAACGTGGCATTATGTGATTGGTGATGTATCTGAATTACAGGAGATAGATGATAGTGCGTAAATGAGGTTTTATATGAAAGCAAATTTTAAAATGTTGATAATTGAAAAGTGATTGTGACATGAAGAAATGATATGGAATTTAAAAAAAAAATATTTGATTATTGATATGTGTTTGACATATAAAGAAATAGCTAGAAGAATAAAGTTGGGAATGAGTTAAAAACAAAATTGAGATTAAAGTATATAATCTTTTCTCTATTATTTGAACCTCTTTCTAATAAACTTTATGTTTGGATTTCTAGAAAGAGGAAATATTGTTGGATGGGTAATATGGAAAGATATATTATTTAAATGAAAAGAGTACAGTGAATTATTGAATGAGTTGATTGGTATAGACTAAGTGTGAGAATTTAAGGTGTGGATATGAAAAGTTAAGGTTTTGTTTTAAAAAAAAAATGAAATGATGTTGGTTAAGTACAAAGAGATATTGGTGTTGTTTATACTATTATTTTAATGCAAACATGATGATTTCAATGATAGAAATGTGATATGTTTGAATATTGTAGAAGCTCATGTAAATGGTGGTAATATGTGACATTTAGATTTTTGGAATGAGCTTAGTAATTGTGAAACATATATGTTTTGATGTTGCTTTGTGGTATATATATATAAGATGTTTTAAAGTTGATATTAAGAGAATGAGATGAATAAATTGAAATTTAAGAAAATTAGTAAGTTGAAAATTTATAGTTTTAATGGAATGTGAATAAAGATCATTTAGATATTGATAGTTTAATGTGTTTAATACATGAGATATATGAAATGAATAGTAGTGCACATGAAAGTATTAAGAATTGGGGGATGAGATTGATAGTAGGAAAATTTGGTTTGAAATAAAAGAAAAGGAATTGAGCAAATGAAAATGAGTTACTTTAGGTAATTTGATTGAAAAGGATGAAAATGAATATGGAAGATATGTTAAAGATATTTGAAAACAAATGTGAGAGAGATATCACATTAGAAATGTGATTAAGCTCCTTGTGAAATGATATTATAAGTTGAGTGTATATATTTATTGAAGTTAATGAATAACTTAAGTTAGGTTAAAAGAATGAGAATGATAATAGTCAAAGGAAAGTGATAAATATTCAATTTGTATAAACTATATGCAAAAGAGAAATTTAATAAATTGAATAATTATGTGTATATATAAAGAGGATATGTGAAATGAACTTTTTGACATGAATGAAATGATTATATGTAAGAAAGGTGGGAAGTGAGTCACATTATAAGCGTGACCTATGAATGTGTATATAATATGTTTATTATTTTATACCATTACATTTTTAATGGTATTAGAAATGAGAATGGACTTGGGTAATATTGAACAGTGAAATTGTTATGTCAATAACTAAATGAGGCTATCATAAGACGTTTTGGAACTCAAAGTAATTGTGCGTGGAAATGTTTTATGTATAAGTGTAGTATAAGAAATTGTAAGGAAAGAATATGGTATTTGAAATTTTTAGAAGAGATGGATTGGAAATGTAGTAATGAAGGAAACTTGTGTAAGATTTGTATCTGATTGAAGGTTGGGTGTAGAAATGATAAAGATAATATTATTGAACATGAGTTAGGTTAATAACGACCATATAATAAAAAACAAACTGTTTTGAGATGGAATTTAAAATGTGTTAACTCTTAGTGTAATAAAAGTTTGGAAAATATATATATATAATTTTTGTGATACAATTTAGCATTATAATCGTAAAGGCTGGAAATCGAATAATAGAAGAACAATATTGATTTACAAACCCCAAGCGTGATTGTTAATATATTATGGTCATATGATTTGGTTAGTGTGATTAGTTGATTAGTTTTATTATCTTCAGATTTAGAACTAAGATGATATAACTGTAGTACAGTTTTGGTGAGATTGATAACTATGTTTCCAGAAACATGGTTAAAAGATATGATTGGTGAAGTTATATCTTATAATTTCTATGTTAAAAAAAGGGAAGAAATTGTAAATATGATTGAAACTTGTTTAGATGATATGATTGAATAATGAGATGTTCAATATAGTTGATGATATATGTGTATACTATTTTGATGTGATGAGAAACCATTATTTTTGACAATGATGTTGGAAATAAATTATAATTGAGGTATAATGCCTAATTGATTATGAAAAATGAATTGTGAAAAAATAAATGAGCGGACTTATCTGCCTCTTGCGGAAACATGCAGACCCATTGTGTTGGGCAACCGAACTTGGACTACCGACCTGGTTGGGGAAAAGTTCGTTTATGAAGCCATAGTTGTTGGCTATATTGATAAACTTTGAATGAGTATGAGAGATGAGGATATAATTATAATAATAATGAAATGTATATTTATAAGCATGATTCTTATTGATTGAATATATGAAGTTGAAAAAACTAGAATTTGAATATAAGTTTGACCTAATGGAATTAGGTTCTATTATTATATATATATATTGTGAAATCCAATGATAAATTTCGATAAGTTAATTGTTGGTTTGAATCAAATAAGGTTGAAATGTAAGTATTTTGTGATGGATAGATCGATTGATTTAGAATTCGCTAAAGTTGCGTGTCAATATTGAGATTTAATACGTGCAGTTGTATTGGAAATGTAAAATTTAAATGGTAATGTGTATGATGTAATATTTTGGCTTTTGAATGAACATAAATAAATTGAATTATATCAATTGTACATGGTGAGAAAAAGGGAAATGTTGTTCACCTGTTAAGTAAATTTAAAAGTATTGTATTAATATTTATATTAAGTGAGAAGCAAGCTTAAGAAAGTAAGGATATTGTTATCCATTGAGGCTTGGTAAATGTTATTTTGAAAGTGATTGTAAGAATGGAATAATCAATGTTAAGATATTAATTAATGACTTTTGAGGTTAAAGTTAAGAGAATATCGATAAAGAGTTAAAATGATAATCTAACTCTAATACAAAGATAAAATTCATTGGAGATGTAATGAGTTATATTGATTGCTTTGTTGAGAAAGTAATAAGATATAAAGATATATATATATATATATATGTATATATATATATACCCATACAATGGTGAATTATGAATTTTAGAGAAGAGGATTAACTCTAAAGGGGGAGAGTAGAAGTTATGTGATTTGATGAAATCATAATATAAGAATACGATTAATATTATATGAAATTTAGATGGTGTTTTGTTAAGAATGAATTGATACTACACTGAATAATTTCGAGGACGAAATTATATAAGGGGGAGAGAATTGTAATATCCCAAAATATACCCCAAAAGTTTTGGAGTTATTGTTGTATTTGGATTTAAGGTATATGTTTTATGGAAATAGAAAGATAGATAAATTAATTAAAAGGAAATAGTATAAGGAATGGATGTACATGGAGGATAATATGTATACATATGGTATTTGGGAAATATAAATGCAATATATATATAAGACATATACATAATGTATAAAGTGGTGTAGGGAAGAGTAAGTTTATATAGTTAAATAATAATAATAATAAAAGAAAGAAGGAAAGAAAGTCAAAAGGAGTAAGAAGATATTTTGGAAATAATAATATTATATTATTATTATTATTATTATTATATATGTATATAAGAGATAAGAACAAAGAAAGAAAAGATTCTTTCTTTCTTCTTCTTCTTCTTCTTCGTGGAAGAGAGAGAGAGAGAGAGAGAGAGAGAGAGAGAGATGTGATTTTTGATCTTCACATCAAATTGCTTAAGGATTTTAAGAAGATTGAAGATGAAGTTTGAAGATTTGGCAAGAAATTCAAGTAAGTCATCTTTTGATTTCTTGGTTTAATTGAAGTTGTGTTTGAGTTTGATAGATTGTTTAAGAGTGTGTTGTTTGATTTTGATATGTTTAAGAGTATGTGAGTAAATTGATTATGGATTTTAAGGATGGATTGAAGAAAAGAGTAAGTGTGTTGAAAGAGATGGTGTTGTAATTGTGTTTAAGGTTTGTAATGATGTTTGTGATTTGTGATTGATGTATGTGGGAGTTGTTTTGATGTTTTGTAAGTTTAAAATGGTTTTTGGGTATGTTTTGGTAAGTTTGTTGGAAGTGGATGTTGGTGATAAGGGGTGTTTTGTTAGGTGTCTTGTTGTTTTGGCCGGAATCTGGATTTTTGGCCTGACACGCCCATGAGCACGTCCAGGTTCTTAGGCGTGTCAATTATGTTGGTGGCAGTAGGTTCGACACAACCAGTAACACACCCGTGTTGGTGAGCGTGTCATAGCTACTGTGAGATTTGAGAATTTACACGGCCATGAGCACGCTCATGTTGTTGGACGTGTCGATGTTTTGTGTGAGGCAGAATGTATTACACGCCCAGTGACACGCCCGTGGTATTGAGCGTGTCAAAGCTTCTGTATTGTTGGTTTAGGGCACGATCAAGGACACGCCCGTGTTGGTGAGCGTGTCATGTGTGTGGAGTTTGCCCTAGTTGATTCTTACCTATATTATCTTATGTGTATCTCTAAGTAAGTATGTATGATCACTTTTGGGATTAGGTGTTGAAGAGATTGAGTTGCTTTAATCCAAGTACTGAAGGATTTATGAAAGAAAGAGTAGATGGATGTGAGTTTCTCTTGAGGTAAGTACAAAACTTCATTTGATTTCATATATTTATATGATTTAGGACCTTAACACCTTCAGCTATAAATGTGTTAATGTGTTATAGTGTTGATGTATATATATATGGATAATGTATATGTTATGGAAGGGGAAAGATGTGATAATATAATTTGTATGATGTGAAAGTAATGTTATGATTGATGTATGCCTAGATAATGTTCAATGCCATTGAGTGATGATAGAAATGATATGATAGATTTGCCTAATTGATGTTTAATGTAATTGATGTTATACATGTATACTTGAATAATAAAGTGTATTATTGTGAATAAGAATGTGATATGAAGCCATTGTGATTGGCTATGATGAATCAAATGTGATATGAAGCCATTGTGATTGGCCATGATGAATCAAATGAGATGTGAAGCCATTGTGATTGGCTATAATGATAATTGAGAATGATATTGATAAAGAAATAATAAATGAATTGTGTGACTAATGTGTTATTCCATTTTCAGAGTTTGTTGTTGGTGGCATGCCTATTAGTAACAATCTCTTGAAGTTAGGTTGGATTGATCCTTGAAGCCAAGTTGGGTTGAAGTTTAACATGTTTTACTCCCCTTGAAGCTTGGTTGGGTCAAATCCTTGAAGCCTAATTGAGATGTTACAACCCTTGAAGCTAGGTTGGATTGGTTCTTGAAGCCAAGTTGGGTTGATACTTAGCATGCTTTGTTCCCCTTGAAGCTTGGTTGAGCCTAATCCTTGAAGCCTAGTTGGGATAATGATAAATGTGATAATTAAACCAAAGCATTAACTCTGAAAATTGAATGACATATTAGTGTGTTGTTTGGGCCCGAGTCTGTCTTTGTTGTCAATGTGATATTCAAATGTTGAAATAAATGAATAATGGGATTTATGGCTGACTTTATTGAAAGTGTGATTCATGATTAACGAATTGTGAATAAAATGATGTTATGAAGTATGATTTTGTAATGTATGTAATAATATATTGAAAGTGAATATGGCTTGAGGAGCTTTGTTGAGATATGATTTTATGAAAATATAGTATGATGTGTAAAATGTATATGAATGTGGAATTTGTGAGTATTGTTTTCATGAAGGTTTGGATAGGTCATTGAATGGTGATTTATTGAAATGATGTATATGTTTATGTATATGAGATAGAAAGGGTAAGTATCGTGTTGTGAATGTTCCATGTAAATATGTATATAATTTATGAGATTTGTGGGAATATATGAAGGATACATTGAGAAAGGAAAACGGGGTAAAAGAACAATAAAACATGATGCTAAAAATATGAGGTATGATTCTTTGGTAAAGCATATATTTTATATTTTATATTTATTTGTACTTCTAAGCTCTCGGGCTTAGCGCGGTTGTGTAATCGCGCAGGTGATTATGCGATTGATCTGGAAGTTCAGCTGTTATGCCACGAGAAGGGTAAGAGTGTCTCGAGACCAACTAGAAGGTGATGCATACATATGTGATTTTAATTATGTTGTATTTTTATAAGAATCATGAAATTTGTAAATGTTCTTTAAATTAATGTAATATTGCTTGAATTTGGATAAAGGTTTTAAAATAATTGAAACGAAAAATAACATTCTTATACTTTATATACGTATTGTATGTATACCAGGTATATGTATAGTACTTATATAGAGCATGGGGGTGTTACATAGCCGTGTCCCTTGCCTGTGTTTGCTTCTGTGAGATTTTAGTCTTCTTTTCCTTGGATGTAAGTGAGACACGGCCAAGTCAGAGCAACTTGGTTGTGTCTGGGCTTCTTTGGAGGGACACGGCCACTGACTTGGCCGTGTCCCTTGCCTGTGTCCTCTTCTGTGCCTTGAACTTCCTTTTAACTTGGTATGGGACACGGCCAGTGACTTGGCCGTGTCCTCTGCCTGTGTCAGCTACTGTCCCTTTTTTCCTTCAATTTGCTTCCTTGCCTTTTTTTAACCTAAAACAAAACTCAAACAAACTTTAAACAAGAATTAAATAAACAATAACCAACAAAACATAAACACCATACTAAAAAACTAGATCAAAAATATCATAAACACTGAAATAAACTAAAACTACCAAAATTAATAAAAACACTAAATAAACCGATTTAAACTAACAAAATACCTAAATAAAACAATAATTGTCATAATAAACAGGACGCAAATCTAAAACAAAAACTAATAAAACATATTCCAATCCTTATAATCCCAACTAGGGAGGCCAACCAAATTTTTCTTGGAAAAATCAGCAGCCATTCCACCTCCAAATTTTTGTAGTATATTTGATTGAATGTTTTGATTTGATATTTCCATTGATGTACCTTGTGTTGGTTGGTTGCATTGGATTGTATGCTAGGTTGATAGATTAGCTACCTATTGATCTTTAGATATTGAATGAAGGGCTGAGAGGTGAAATTTGATATTGAAATTATGCAATCGACTACCCTATGAATTAATTAGAAATATAAGTTCTAGGGTTTCATTAATTTGATAATGTGAAACAATTGGTTATTGCTATTTCATGAATGTGAGAACTAATGAATTGGTAATTAACTAATTAATCTTAAGGAACAAATTAATTTACAAGGTTATGTTAATGGATAATTAAGAATTGAGCTTTGATTGAATGGACCTATACCCCTAGGCACCTTCCCAAGAATTGATTTGATCTTGTACACCCATCACACATCAACCTTACTCGTTACTTTTAGGTTTAAAGTGTCCTTCACAATTCCGAACAACAAGCTCTCTTTCATTTAAATTACTTGCTAATCAAACTATTACAAACTATACCTTCTTGGGAAAACGACCTTGGGGCGATCACCTTTGCTACAACTACCTCGTATACTTACGAGTGAAGCTTGTAGTAGTACTTAATTCGAGCGCAACATTAGTTGCATTTGAGGAAGAGAAGTGTAAGCGGTTTGAACAGGGTTTGAGCAGTCAGATTCTGGTGTATTTAGTAGCGATGAGGATTAAAGAGTTTTCCACTCTTGTTAATGCAGCAGTTGATATAGAAAATGAGATTAAACAAGAGCAAGGTAGAAAACAACAATCAAAGAAGGAATTTTCCAGTGAACAACAACAAGGTGGCTATAAAGGACAGAGAAATATTCAAGCCCAAACGCAGGGGTTTGTTAGAGGAAGTGGAGCTAGTTTTCAAAAATCTAGAGGTGGTAGGTTTGGAGTGACTACAGGCTCTTCTTCAAGGGTTGTTACTACACCTTGTCATTATTGTGGTAAGGGCAATGCAAGTGAAGATTGTTTGTATAAAAAGGGAGCTTGTTTGAAATGTGGTTCTTTGGAACATAAAATTAGAGATTGTCCAACGATAAAAGAATTAGAAGTTGTTGAAGGACATAGTTCTGTACAAAGGTCTCAGTCAAGCTGTAGGGAAGGTAGAGAAGGTTGACCCAATGTTAGTCAGTAGAGAGAATCTGAAATAGTGGATAGACCTCAAACTCGAGGCAGTGCTACAACTAGGGCTTATGCCATGAAAGCTATGGAGGATCAGGATGCTCCTGATGTTGTAGTTAGTAAATTTTCTTTACTTGGTCTTAATGTGTATGCATTATTAGATCCTAGTTCTACACATTCTTATGTTTGCACAACTATAGCTTCAGGGAAGAAAATGTGTGTTGATAAACTTGATTATGAGATAGAAGTTACGAATCCCTTAGGCCATAGTGTGAAGATAAATAAAGTATATAAAAATTATCCACTTAGAGTTCATGATGTAGAACTTTCTGCTGATTTGATTGAACTTCCATTCTATGACTTTGATGTAATCTTGGGAATGGATTGGTTGTCCCAACATCAAGCAGTTATGGATTGTTGTAGTAAAGTTGTATCTTTTAAGATTCCGGGTTATGGAGAAATTGTAGTTCGAGGAGAAAAATAATTTTATCCTTCTAGTTTAATTTTTGTAGCTAAAGTTAGAAGGTTGATTAGGAAGAAATGTGAATCTTACCTTGCTTATGTTAATAATACACGACATTCAAGCAAGGCTTTGGGAGACATACCTACAGTGAGTGAGTTTTCAGATATTTTTTTTTTGGAAGAATTACCTGGAATACCTCCAGAGAGGGAGGTAGAATTTGTTATTGATGTAGTTTCAGGTACGACACCAATTTTTATTCCACCTTATAGAATGACACCTCCGGAATTAAAAGAATTAAAGGTGCAACTCCAAGAATTGCTTGATAAAGGATTCATAAGATCTAGTGTGTCACCTTGGGGTGCACCAGTTTTGTTTGTGAAGAAGAAGAATGGTACCTTAAGATTATGTATAGATTATCGACAGTCGAATAAAGTGACTATTAAGAATAAGTACCCGTTACCTAGGATTGATGACTTGTTTGATTGGTTGAGAGGAGCGAGTGTTTTCTCTAAGATTGATCTTAAATTGGGTTATTATCAGATGAAAATTGAAGAAGTAGATATTCCAAAGATAGCTTTTAGAACTCGATATGGACATTATGAATTTTTGGTTATGCCCTTTGGTTTAACTAATGCTCCAGCAGCTTTTATGAACTTGATGAATCGAGTCTTTAAACCCTATTTAGACCAGTTTGAAGTTGTTTTCATTGATGATATACTGGTTTATTCCAGAAATAAAGAGGAGCATAATAAGCATTTGAGAATTGTACTACAGACACTAAGGGAGAATCAATTATATGCTAAATTATCAAAGTGTGATTTTTGGTTGATGGAAGTGTCATTTCTAGGTCATGTAGTGTCAGCTAATGGTATTCGTGTGGATCCAAGTAAGATTGAGACTATCTTGAATTGGCAGCCACCAAAGAATATAATAGAAGTCTGGAGTTTCCATGGGTTGGCTGGATACTATAGAAGATTTGTGCAAGGGTTTTCGAAGATAGAACTTCCTTTAACTAAACTTCTTAGAAAAGAAACTAAATTTTTGTGGAATGCTCAGTGTCAAACTAGTTTTGAACAATTGAAGGCTTTGTTGACTGAAGCACCTATCTTGACACAACCAATACCAGGCAAAGACTATGTTATTTATAGCGATGCTTCTCATCATGGACTTGGATGTGTATTGATGCAAGAGGGTAAGGTAATTGCTTACGCTTCTAGGAAATTAAAATCTCATGAACTGAATTACCCTACACATGATTTGGAATTAGCTGCTATTGTATTTGCTCTTAAGATCTGGCGAAATTACTTGTATGGTGAAAGGTGTTATATTTTCACTGATCATAAAAGTTTGAAATAATTACCAACACAAAAAGAACTAAACTTAAGGAAGAGAAGATGGATGGAATTGATCAAGGATTATGAATGTTTCATCGACTATCATCCTGGGAAAGCTAATGTTGTAGCCGATGCTTTAACCTGAAGGACTTTAGCAGGTATGTTATATATAGAATATTATAGTATTAAATATATATATATTAAATAAACTAAATGATATCATGTGTTATGTTAGCAGAATTGAAGGTTGAACCAACCATTAGGCAAAAAGTGATAGAAGCTCATAAACAAAATAAAAAATTGTTAGAACTTTTGAAACAAGTGCAGGAAGGGGAAAAACCAGATTACGTTGTGTTAGAAGATAGTGGAGTATATCATAGAGGTCGATTTTGTGTACCTAATATGAAGGAACTAAAGGAGTGTATTCTTGGTGAAGCTCATAATACTACGTATACTGTACATCCCGAAAGTAATAAGATGTATCAGAATGTGAAGTCTCATTATTGGTGGCCTGGTATGAAAAGAGCCATTACTGAAAATGTGACTCGATGTTTAGTGTGTCAACAAGTTAAAGCAGAACATCAAGTTCCATCGGGTCTTTTGCAACCTATATCAATACCAGAATGGAAGTGGGATAGAATCACCATGGATTTTGTGACTGGTCTTCCAAAAACCCAAAAGAAGCATGATACAATTTGGGTGATTGTTAATCAATTAACCAAATCAACTCATTTCCTTCCCATTCGAGTTGACTATTCAATAGATAGACTTATGGAGTTGTATGTTAATGAGATAGTTAGGCTTCATGGAGTACCAATGTCTATTATTTTAGATTGAGTCCCTCACTTTACTTTAATATTTTGGGAAAGTTTTCAGAAAGCCTTGGGTACTCGACTTCATTTTAGTACTGTATTTCATCCACAGAAGGATGGTCAATCAGAAAGGGTGATACAAGTACTTAAGGATATGCTTAGAAGTTGTGTAATCGATTTTGAAGATAGATGTGATAAATATCTGCCTTTAGTAGAATTTTCTTATAACAACAGTTATCAGATGAGTATTAGAATGGCTCCATATGAGGCACTCTATGGAAGAAAGTGTAGAAATCCATTGTGTTGGGTGGAATAGAATGACAAAAAACTTGTGGGACCTGATCTCATAAGACAAACTGAAGATAAAGTGAAGCTTATAAAGGATCGATTACAAATTGCAATGGATAGACAGAAATCCTATGCAAATTTGAAACGGCGTGATATTGAATATAATGTAGGGGATAAGGTATTTTTGAAAGTGTCACCATGGAAGAAAGTTCTTCGCTTTGGAATGAAAGGTAAACTAAGTCCTAGGTTTATTAGACCATATGAAATACTTGAACATATAGGTCCAGTAGCTTATCGATTAGCTTTGCCTCTAGAATTGGCTAAGATTCATAATGTATTCCATGTGTCGATGCTTTGACAATATAGATCAAATCCTACACATGTAATTCAAATAGAGTCCATTGAAATTCAGCAGAATTTGAATTATGAAGAAGAACCAGTGACTATCTTAGCTCATGAAATAAAGGAATTGCATCATAAGCGCATTCATTTAGTGAAAGTGTTGTGGAGAAATCATTCTATAGAGGAAGCCACTTGGGAAAGCAAAGAGACAATGAGAAAGCAATACCCCTAATTGTTTTAAGCATCTATAACAGGTAAATTTCGAGGATGAAATTTCTTTAGTGGGGGAGAATTGTAATGTTAAAAATTTAAAATACTAAACTTTGATTTAATGCTGATAATTGATAGTGAATTTTTATATAAGTGGTATGGATAAGTGATATAAATAGTAGGTCTCAAAAATTTACTGAAGAAATTATTTATTTTTATGGTTTTATGAGATTAAAAATTGAATTAGAATCAAAGGTTAAGAGTGAGGGTACACCATAGTTATTATAGGCATGACCACACTTGATTAACCTATAGATATAAGTACATGTGTGTGAGAGTGTAGAAATTTCTTTTCTTTCGTTATCATCCACGCCAGACACCATCACCTCCACCATCTTTCTTATTTTCTTCATCTTCCTTTCTTCATATCAAATAAAATTAAGTGTAGATTACATATAATTATAAATTTTTAGAAGAATAAGCTAGAAAAGATAAATTGTCAACAAGTGATCAAAGAAAAGATGGAAAAGAGAGAAGAAGAGTGATTTTGAAAGAGGTATGTGCTATGTATTTTTAATTTGCAAATATTTGAATTTCTATGAATTTAATGTTTGAATTGGTTGATTGAGTCATCTATAATTAATTGTTACTTAAAAGTATTGGTTAAATGGATTGATGAGTGAAAAATGAATTTAAATGAACTTATAAGTGATGAGTATGATTCTTAATTCAATCGTTATAAGAATTGAGTGGTTTGATATTGTTTTTAGCCATGAGTGATGGTTAAAGATTGATTAATTGATATTTGAGTGAAGTATTTGATATAGACTTTTTTTATGTTAAAAAAATTAGTTTTTGATTCATTTTTATCATAGATCTTGAATATATTTATGCTTAAGTGGTTGAGTGTGCAAAAATACATAATTTTAGCCAGTGACACGGCCAAGTCAGTGGGTGTGTCTAGTGACATGGCCAAGTTAGTTGGTGTGTTTAGTGACACGGGCAGTGACACAGCCAAGTCAGTGGGTGTGTCACATGCTGTCAAAAATTTCTATTTTCTTTGATGAGAGGCATGGCCAAGTCATTGAACATAACTTGGTGGTGTTCAATACCCTTTCCTCCAAATTGGCTTCAACAAATGAATTAAAGCTTCATTTTGCACATGTTCATGCTTCAAACTAAATTATAAAACTTCAAACAAACTTAAACACATTTTTTTAAAAAAAATAAAACAAACTAGAAAGCTAATAAAATTATCCTTATGTTCAGAATTCATGTATATGTGTTAAAAGCATGGAAAAGTGTAATAAATTCTAAATACATGATAAATATGTGTAATACTAAGAGTTGGTCAAAGAATTGTTCCATTGAAGTGCTATACATAATTTAATGTTAGTTAAAAAAATAATGAATTGCCCTAATCATACTAATTTTAGATCTAGCTTGGGATTGAATGGCTAGCCAGAGGGAGGATATCCAAAGTGATAGTGGGTGCCATCAATAGACACTATGTGTCACCATACTCAATGGACATTCATGCCATAGTGAGCCATTGGCCAAAATTCTATACAGTGGGCATTAAATTGCCAATAGTGACCCGTTATCCAAACCTAGAATTTGAGTTCAGTGTGTATGAGCATAATTAAAGAAGTTACCTACATTGAAAACAATGTGTTATATGGTTATTATTAAATTAATCGATTTTGCATTTAATTGTGTTGAATATTTCAAAGTTCAATGGATTTATTAATTTCTTTATTTAATACTCTGAAAGTAATACTTTTTCATTATTTTTGAACTGATTAATGTGTATATCTCTTTCCTTTAATTTTTCTTGCATATTGTGAATACATAATCACCACTAAGCTTTGCTTAGCGTGTTAGAACCATTTTCTAATGCACAGATCAAATAAGAAGAGTTGAGACTGTGGAGTGAGAAATTTACATTCCTGGTCAACTGCATCATAAAGGTTCAATAACAATATTGTAAATATTGTGTTTTGTATAGTTCACATTGAAATACCTTATACTTTTGTATGATAGTTGTATAAGTTTGAATGCAGTTTGTGAATTTAATTAATGTAAGTTATCAATAAGAGTTTTGTATACTTTAATAGATATATGTTGTAATATAGGATTGATTGTACTAGTTATTTTAAAAGCTTATCTACTGCATTAATATTAGAAGTATTTTGTTTTTACTTCTTTAATACATATATAGACATGTATATAGAACAAGTGTGAATGTTAGGTGACATCTTCTATGTAGTTAAGTGTATACGCTATGTAGGGGTGTTACAGCATGCTTGTTCAAAGAACTAGACAATAAAAATATCATCAAAGCTTGCATGAAAAAACCTTTATTTTGAGCTTACACAGGGGCAAAGTCTCTCTCTTCAAATTTTGAGTTTATGCGTGTACGAAAAATTTGCAAACTCACTTTCAATATTTTTTCCACGCAGGGGGCAAGGAGAAGATATAAGGGGCCAGCTAAAAAATAACTAAATTTTTTGCAAAAGTGCAAAAGAAGTGAGCACTAAAACTATCAAAAGAATAAAGATGCAAAACTCAAAAGATCAGTCTAGCTAGAAGAGCTGAAGCCAATATAGGACAAATGTTCAAAGGATGAAGATCCAGCTTAAAGGATAAAGATCCAAATTCAAGGGTAAAGACCCAATTTCCAAGGATGAAGATCTAGTTTAAAAGGAGAAGACTAGATGCCAAGGATGAAGATCCACTTTGAAGGGTGAAGACCTAACGTCCAAAGGATGAAGATCCCAATTAAAGGGTGAAGACCCGATTCCAAAGATGAAGATCCAGCTTAAAGGATGAATATCCAATTTCAAGGGTGAAGACCTGATTTCCAAGGATGAAGATCCATTTTCAAGGGTGAAGACCTGATGTCAAGGATGAAGATCCATTTTAAAGGGTAAAAACCCAAAGTCCAAAGGATGAAGATCCATTTCAAGGGTGAAGACCCGATGCCAAGGATGAAGATCCAGTTTGGGCAGGTAAAAACCCATAATCCATTAAAGAACGAAACAGCCAGAGCAGCCAAAATTCTCAACTGATAAAAGGTCAGTCCAATTTAATCTCGGGTCCAAGTACCGAGTCTCGGGTCCAAGTACCCAATTGAGTCTCGGATCCAAGTACCGAGTTTTGGGTCTAAGTACCCAAATCCTATTTCAAGTCGAGTATCCAAATATTTTTTGGGTCCAAGTACCCAAATCAAATTCAAACCTAATCTCGAGTCCAAGTACCCAATTCAGTCTCGGGTACAAGTACTCAAGTACCCAAATCAAATTCAGTTTCGAGTACAAGTACCCAAATCAAATTCAGTCTCGGGTCCAAGTACCCAGTCCTGGGTCCAAGTACCCAAATCTTTTTCAATCAACCTATCCTCATCCAAAAAATAGCTCAAAATCATGTTGCTTTTCACTCTCTTCTATTGAAAGTCTCAGATTGCTCAAGCAAAAGGCAAACTGTAGACCCTTAATTTTTTATCCAGTCCAGTCCAAAGATTTTAAAATAGTCCGAAATAATTTTTGTGGTATATATTATTTATTTTAATATTTAATATTTATTTTAATAATATAATATTTATTTTTCTTATTATTTATTATTTATTTATAACATTTATTTTATTTAATATTTATTATTTGTTTTGATAATATAATATTTATTTTACTCATTATTATTATTTATTTATAATATTTATTTATTTTATTTATTATTTATTTTAATATAATATTTATTTTACTTCGCATTTATTATTTATTTATTTTATTTTAATAATATTTAATATTTATATTTAAAATATATATAAATAAAAAATAAAAAAATCGGCGATGGCAGAATCGGCGACGAATTGGCTTAGGCCAATTCGCCGCAGGGAGCCCCTAGCCCCTTGAATTCTCGTATCTCGCTCGCCACCCGGCGGCGCCCGGAAGCCAAGTAGCCTTGCCAGCCAGCAGCATTTATCGCAGGCCCAGTAGCACAGCTCGTACGCCAGTCTCGCCCGATGGCATGTGCCCGCTGCCAATTTTTTTCACAACCTTATTTTACTAGGTTTGAATTTTATTTCCTTAATAGTTTTTAATTTCCTTACCATGATAGGTTTTGTCTTTTAATTTCCTATAAACACCACATTAAAACACACAGAAAGGGGGATTGACGAAAGAATTATTCAGACTTTTTCTCTGGACTTTTCTTTGAGACTTTTTGGAAGAACATCAAACTTTCAATTTAGGCAGAGAGCAATCGAGCAACAAATTAATTCTAAAATTATTATCAAATAAAAGTAGCAACCATCAAACACCAACATGGCAGTAGCAAACTCTCACTGTCTTGATTTCCTTCCAACCAAGAAGAACATATTTGGTGCAAGCAAATACTTTTCATCAACAATTTTGGTGGAGCCTTCAAACATAGGTATGTTTATTTAATTTTGTTTGTCAAAAGTCATCTAGTAGCAATTAATCCATTAAAATTGATAATAGCAATTCTAAAGAACCTTTACAATAATCCCATAAAATCAATGGATAGTTTTTTTTAAGTTTTGAATTCATAGTTGTTAATTTAAGTATTCTGTTTGATTTAATCCAAACCTTAGTTTAATTCAAACCCTAATCGATTTTGTTAAAACCCTAATCAATTCTTTTTTACTTAATCATCATAGTAACCTATCCTTTCCAAATACCTAATTTTTAATCCTATTTCCATAAGCTTCAATTTATTTAATTAAACCCTAATTGTTTAACATTCTAAAATCCTAACTTATAAAACCTAAATCCCAAAACCATGACCTAAACATGTAACACCCTTATACCCCATATACGTACAATATATATTTTCAGCATATATAAAATACGCATATACGGTATAAAAATGTCATAGACCGATTTAATAAAAATTTGTACATTTCTGTTTTAAGATTTAAAATACTAATATATAAAATAAATAGTATATAAATATTCTTTACTTGTTATAGGATTCAAAATAAATATTTTATATGAAAATCTCTAGGAAAAATTCGCCAGAGTTTTGTTTGTAATTTGAACATTTCCAAAATTCAACAAAACACAACTTGTATAAAACAAACACTCCAAATAAAATTAATTCACCAATACTTCTCAATTTCTCCATATTTTCTCAAAATACTTATATATAGGTAAATATATATCAACATTATATATAAAATCCCATCTTAAATAAAATTATTCAAATCATTCTTTACAATTTACAATATATGCTTCAAAAAGATATCATAACATACATAATATCAAAAATGTACATGCTGGCAACTGGCTCTGATGCTGATGTGCCCAAAATAACTCTTCAAGCTCAATAAATACAAACCTAGACCCGACCAGGTCTAGTAAAACTCTCCAGCTCTACCAAAATATCTATGACACCTGCGCGACGAATTATAATCGCGCTAAGTCGAAGCCTAGTGGTACAAACTTTGATAATAATAAAAATGTAAAGTAATGCCAATGCACAATGTATATAGAGGTCACATCATTTCACTTTCTTATATTTTTCAAAT
Source organism: Garcia nutans (assembly GCA_947685225.1). Classification (NCBI taxonomy): domain Eukaryota; kingdom Viridiplantae; phylum Streptophyta; class Magnoliopsida; order Malpighiales; family Euphorbiaceae; genus Garcia; species Garcia nutans. Next base: position 4,936,490 of record CANTUV010000017.1, on the reverse strand, counting down.
ATATCATACTCACAACTCATAACATTATATTGCTCAATTATATCACAGTTCACAATTGACATTAAAGCAAGGACAAGCTTGGGCCCAAAAAGGATCTAACATGCTATTCAAATTTCAGAGTTACTGCTTTGGTCCATAATGACACCATGTGTCTAACCCGTAGGCAATATATATATCCATGGATAATGTAACAGCCCTAGTCTCTTGAACCTCAACCCCGCTAGACCCTTTGGCCCCAGTATCTTGGTCCTCAACCCGGCTAGACTGCTATAGTTTTTGAGGCTTACGACCAAGTCTTTTCATCCCGAAAACATCATATTTATCATTTATCAGCTGGGTTTGGCTTACGACCCGGTCTTTTCACCTGCCCAGCAATTCATAGGCATGCCGCCAAACCCAGAACTCTGAAAATTGAATAACATACTAGGCACACAATTAATTCATTTATCTCATTATCAAATACTTTCACAATTCATTTCTCATTTTATTTCTCATAATCAAACTAGGCTCATTGCCCAATTACTTTGGGTATTTTCACATAATATGCATATTTCACACTTTACACAATTTAGCCATTATCAATGGCTTTTCACAATGCATTTAACACATATATGACATTACAAATGTCATAGCACATTATTCATACTCAATCAATGAACCAAGTAGCTTAGCACATTTTTCAACCAAAATGTGTTAAGTCCAAATGCCATGCAAATATAAACATTATACTCAAAGTTTGTACATACCTCTACTAGCAACCCAAAGCAAGCTTAATACAACCTCCAATCCTATCCTTCCAACTTACCCTTCACCACTTGGATGAAGCAAATCAACCTCCTTCAATGCATATACCAAATATGATCATAAATAATCATTTAATATCACATTCTAAGGCATTCTCAACATCAAACCTTAATTTAACAACACTCCTACAAAATTTCAAAAATTAAGTCCTTCTTTACTTTAACTTAGCAAATCCATATTAACCCATTAAATTATTGTTTTGGGTTTATTTATATCACTACAAGCATATTTTAACATGTTTAAACCAATTACATTAATTAACCACATAATTATGTTCAAAATCCTAAAATGGCACAACCTTCACCATTGAAGGATCTCCATTCCATCTCAATTCAATTACCATTTCAATCTTATTTCCACCACTTATATTATTAAATAACATGATTTAAGCATTAAAATCAAACAATTAATCATTCTTTGAAAATTCAGTTTTCCAAAACCTAAATCAATACTACCATCTTCAAACTTTATCCAAACTTAACTAAATCTATCATTTGATTTTAAAATCCTTGTTTATGCATCAAAACAACACATTTGGAACCAATTTGCACAATTAAAACTCATGATTTCAAAAACCCAAATGTTCTATAACCCTAAATTCTCTCTCTTCAACCAACTTAACTCAAACTTAACCATTTCTTCAATCCAACTTAAGAATCATTAATAATTAAACAAAATAACATCTTTCATATGCATTTAACCAATTAAAACACACTCCATTAAAATCTCATATTATGCATAATCATAAATTTAGATGGAACTTCAAAATTGTAAAGGAAAACTTACTAATTTATGAAGAAATCACCAAAACCCACTTGGTTCTTGTAAAATCCTTGGAAATTGGTTGTTTAAATGAAGCAAAAGCTAATTTCCTCATCCATGGAGAAAACGTCAAAGAGAGGAAGAAGAAGAAGAAAATTTTTTTTTTAATTCTCTTTCCTTCATTTAAGACCACATATATATATTTTTATATTATTTTAATTAATTGATTATTTATTTATTTTAAAAATACCAATTTTCATCTTCCATTCAAAAATATTTTCTTTTTAAATTATTTTATTAAGTTTTAAATTTTATAAAGTATATTTACTAATTTACCCCTCATTTACTATTTATGTTTTTGTCTTTTTAATTTCTTTCTTCTTTAATTTCTAGCCTTATATATAAATATTTATTTAATTATTTAATTATTAATAAATATATTTAATCTTCTACCACCCAAAAATAATTTAATATTAAATTATTTTTATTTACTTATTATTAATTAGTTAATAATTACAAAATATCACACTTTTCCATCATCTTCCACTATCTAATATTATTTTATTATTATTATTTTCATCATTCACTTTTCCAACACCAAATTATATCCCACATTTATATATTGTATATTTTATGTATATGTATATATCTTATATATGTTACTTATATTTCACATATATCATTATGTACATATTTGTGTAATGTATATAATATGTCTATGTAATGTATATTTAATGAATATAAATACCCATATGCACAAATAATATTCCTATATACACATTAAATTTACCTTATATGTGTATTAAATATATTAAGTATGTAATATATATATATCCAACATATACAATTAATATACAATATGTATATGTTATATATACACTAGGTATACATATTGGTTGTGTACAACTTTTATATCTCCAAATACTTATTTAATTTCTCCAAAATTACGGATATGACAATTTTCTCCCCCTTAAATAATTTCGTCCTTGAAATTATCCAGTATGGTAATAAATCATCCAAATCAAAATATAATCTTAAAATCTTATATTAATTTAATCATCTCATCAATCAAATTGTCATTAGACAAAATTAGTTCATTTCCTTAATATATATACACTACACACCTATTGCACTCAAGATATTTGATCACTTCATTATCTTAAAAATATACTCTTATAACTTTAAATTCAAATGTTAATAACTTTTATCTTAACACAATAATTTTACACATTTTCACTTTGATCCTACTCTTTATACAATTACCACATATTAATTTAATATCACCATTATACAACAACAAAATCTTATTTTCTTAGTAAGATTCATTCCAATTATACTATAACTAACATTTTTCTCTTATAATTATTTGAAACTAATATAACTTAGCTCCTTTCATATGCATATACATATCAAAACACTGTATTATGCACATTATCATATTGCTTGCATATTCTTAATACAACTACACACATTGAATTTCAATAAATACTTGTAAACTTATTGCATTTCAGATCAATTGATCTAACTATCACAATATGACCATCACAACCTTATTCTATTCTGACCAACCTTTAGTCTATTTGAAATTCATCAATCTGTTTTCAATTTATGACCTAATTCTATTAGATTAAATTTATTCTCAAATTTTAATTCTCTTCGAATTCATCATTACAGATAATAGTTACTTTCCCTAGTATTGTTCACTTTAAACGTCACTTTCATCAACTTATTCATTTTATACCACTTTCAATCACATTCAATATAGCTCTTATGCACATTTCATAATTCCTTTCATTTGCCCCTTTTCTCATATTTCTTATAGTTACCATATTTACAAAAATCACTGTTCTTACACATCATTTATAGCTTATCATATTTTCACAATTCTCTTTTGTTTTCACACTATTTATGGTCATAAATAAATTTCTACATAAAGTTATGAGTCCAACTATACCAGCCACAAATCTTGCTTGTATCTCATGAAACTAAATCTATCAATTTCACTTAATATATTTTACAATTGTATCATCTTAAGTCCACGTCTGTAGGTTACAAATAAACACCGCCTTCATTATAATTCTTTCTCAAATAGCTCTTATCTCGAAACTACACCCATGTCTTAATGGTCACACATCCGTGGCATTTTAAAATCACATATAAGTTCTTTAAACTCTTACTACATGAAGAGTTAACATATTTCAGCTCTGATTCAAAGCAATTTACTTTTGATCAGTTGATCATCATTAACCTAACTCATGTTTCACCAATATTATCATTATCATCTCTTACATATACACATTCATTCATACGCTAATTTTACATAATTTTCATTTATTACTCCATTTCTAATCTATCTCTTATAAAAAAATTTATTTTTATTTTCACTTCCATACTTTCTTCATTATACTTTCCTTTTCATTACAATCTCTTATTTATACGCATATACTTTGGGCCCAAAACACTACACAATCATCAAGTTTAGTTGTTACAATAACAATTTCACCATCCAACGCTGCTCAGGTCCAATCTCAATCTCAATTTCATCACATGAACTATCTCTACGCAGGTCAAGACCTAATCTCTCTTAGGTCTATTAATACATGCAATATCATTCTCAATATCACTAGACAAGTAATTGTATAAGGTAGCAAACACTCGATAGCAGTTTTTTTTAATCATCCACATATTCTTTTGTAAGTCATATTCAAAATGTGACTTACTTTCCACATTTTCTTACACATCACATTTATGTTCATATAGAAAAAAAAAATCTCATCACACAAATCATAAAATTATACTCAGTTCCTCTTTTACATACAACCTATACAAAGTTAACATTTATCACCTTTCAGAGAACATTATCATTTCTCAGTCTTTTGACATTATTTAGGTTATTCATCAATTCAACATATATACACACTCTGACCACTACATAATTAACATCTTTTTTTTAATCGCCCATTTCTTAAATAAGTTTCTTATTATATATATATATATATATTTAACACTTCATATAAATCTTAGTCACATTTCCAATGTGACATCTCTCTCACACATTTTTTTTTTCAATTATTATACCCTTCATATCCATTTTCATCATTTCCAATTCAATTAACTAAAGTAACTCATTTTCACTTACTTAATCATTTCCCTTTATTTCATAACAAATTTCTATATTATCAACCACATTACACCTTAGTTAGTACTTTTATAAGTAACATTACTCATTCAAAATTACTCCCATGCTTATTAAACATTAAACTATCAATATCTAAACAATCTTCATCAAAATTCTCTTACAACTTTAAATTTTCAACTTACTACTTTACTTAAACTTCATTCTATTAATCTCATTTTCAAGAGCTAGCTTTATAAGCATTACCTATATATTAATATAACATCAAAGCACATCACTTTCACAACTATGAAAACCCATTTCGAAAATTCAAATTCCACATAATACAACCAACAACATGAACCTCACTAAATTTCATCCATATCACATTCTCAATCTTAAGATCATAACATTTACTTTTAAAGAATACTAATTCATTTCCTTACAGTAATTAACATCATCCATTTAGATACTTTAATTTTACACACTTAACCCTAAATTATGCATCATTATTCTATAATAAATAATTCGCTATCATATATGATTTAACTCTTTGATTTTAATTATGAACTCTTTGTTGCAAATTATTAAAAACTCCATATTCCTTCTATACTTATACCCATATGCATATAAATTTTTTTATAATTTTCTTCATTCATTTGTCTCATGAAATTAATGTATTACTCATGTACACAAAATTGTTTGACTTCCTAAGTTTCATGTCACTCTTACTTTCAATTTTTATATTCCTTACCAATTCTTTATAAAAGCTTGTAAACTTTTATCCATGTGCACTTAATACATATATGGACTTATATTTAAAGTTTTAGATTTTTCCAAGTTGATTTAATATATTTAAAAATAAAATCTTCTAAAATCAGAGAATCTGTCTCTTTAACAATTTCTCTGGCAGCACCCGGTTGTCCATTTGTTTCAGGTATCAAACCTTAATAAAAATTCATGAAATTTTAACCACATGTTATAGGAATACATGTGATATTGGGTGTAAATTTTCATATTTTTCTGGGTGAGTTTCCATAGTTTTTAAATATGTTTCTCAATTTCTACAGATTCTGAGTTTCTGGAATTCCTCCAACAATTTGTGTTCTTCTACCTTTCTTAATTAGTAATTCATCTTTAAAAATTATGAAATTTTATACATTAGATTCTAACATATAGAAAAACGTTTCATTAAAGATTCCTATATTTAAACTCATTAAAGATTCTTATATTTAAATTTTCAAACTCATCCAAGATTCCTATATTTATTAAAAAAAATTCAACAATATCATTTTACAGCATACCTATAAAATTTTCTGTAACTCTCATGTGCATTTCTCAAAATTTTTATTTCATATAATAAATCATTTCATAAATTATTTTTCTTACTTCCACTTATTCATCAATTGAATCAACTATGAATCTTAATTTCGAATAGAAGTTTCAAAAATTCTTAATCCATAAGGTCCAGAATGATGCTTCTACTATGCCACTCTGATCTATGCAACCCAGATGCCAACTCAACTCTTATCCATTATATCAAATGGACATTGTCACATCAGGGATCATATACATTACCAGTGCCAATGCATGCATCACAATTGAAAATTATTTTTTTAAAATTCCAATTTTCTCTCTCTAACAACCCACCTAGGTCGAGAACTTCAAACCTAGGCTCTGATATCAAAATAAATGTAACACCCTTATACCCTATATACGTACAATACATATTTTCAGCATATATAAAATACACATATACGGTATAAAAATGTCACAGACCGATTTAATAAAAAATTTTACATTTCTGTTTTAAGATTTCAAATACTAATATATAAAATAAATAGTATATAAATATTCTTTGCTTGTTATAGTAATTCAAAATAAATATTTTATATGAAAATCTCTGGGAAAAATTCGCCAGAGTTTTGTTTGTAATTTGAACGTTTCCAAAATTTAACAAAACATAACCTGCATAAAATAAACACTCCAAATATAATCAATTCACCAATACTTCTCAATTTCTCCATATTTTCTCAAAATACTTATATATAGGTAAATATATATCAACATTATATATAAAATCTCATCTTAAATAAAATTATTCAAATCATTCTTTACAATTTACAATATATGCTTCAAAAACATATCATAACATACATAATATCAAAAATGTACATGCTGGCAACTGGCTCTGATCTTGATGTGCCCAAAACAACTCTTCAAGCTCAATAAATACAAAACTAGACCCGACTAGGTATAGTAAAACTCTCCAGCTCTACCAAAACGTCTATGACACCTGCACGACGAATTACAATCGCGCTAAGCCGAAGTCTAGTGGTACAAACTTTGATAATAATAAAAATGTAAAGTAATGCCAATGCACAATGCACATAAAGGTCTCATCATTTCAATTTCTTATATTTTTCAAATATATCATACTCACAACTCATAACATTATATTGCTCAATTGTATCACAATTCACAATTCACATTAAAGCAAAGACAAGCATGGGCCCAAAAAGGATCTAACATGCTATTCAAATTTCAGAGTTTCTGCTTTGGTCCATAATGACACCATGTGTCTAGCCCGTAGGCAATATATATATCCTTGGATAATGTAACAACCCCAGTCTCTTGAACCTCAACACGGCTAGACCCTTAAGCCCCAATATCTTGGTCCTCAACCTGGCTAGACTGCTGCGGTTTTTGAGGCTTACGACCCAGTCTTTTCACCCTAAAAACATCATATTTATCATTTATCAGCTGGGCTCGACTTACGACCCGGTCTTTTCACCTGCCCAGCAATTCATAGGCATGCCGCCAAACCCAGAACTCTGAAAATTGAATAACATACTAGGCACGCAATTAATTCATTTATCTCATTATCAAATACTTTCACAATTCATTTCTCATTTTATTTCTCATAATCAAACTAGGCTCATTGCCCAATTACTTTGGGTATTTTCACATAATATGCATATTTCACACTTTAAAAAATTTAGCCATTATCAATGGCTTTTCACAATGCAATTAACACATATATGACATTACAAATGTCATAGCACATTATTCATACTCAATCAATGAACCAAGTAGCTTAACACATTTTTCAACCAAAATGTGTTAAGTCCAAATGTCATGCAAATATAAACATTATACTCAAAGTTTGTACATACCTCTACTAGCAACCCAAAGCAAGCTTAATACAACCTCCAATCCTATCCTTCTAACTTGCCCTTCACTACTTTGATGAAGCAAATCAACCTCCCTCAATGCCTATACCAAATGTGATCATAAATAATCATTTAATATCACATTCTAAGGCATTCTCAACATCAAACCTTAATTTAACAACACTCCTACAAAATTTCAAAAATTAAGTCTTTCTTTACTTTAACTTAGCAAATCCATATTAACCCATTAAATTATTATTTTGGGTTTATTTATATCATTACAAGCATATTTTAACATGTTTAAACCAATTACATTAATTAATCACATGATTATGTTTAAAATCCTAAAATGGCATAACCTTCACCATTGAAGAATCTCCATTCCATCTCAATTCAATTATCATTTCAATCTTATTTCCACCACTTATATCATTAAATAACATGATTTAAGCATTAAAATCAAGCAATTAATTATTCTTTGAAAATTCACTTTTCCAAAACCTAAATCAATACTACCATCTTCAAACTCTATCCAAACTTAACTAAATCTATCATTTGATTTTAAAATCCTTGTTTATGAATCAAAACAACACATTTGGAACCAATTTGCACAATTAAAACTCATGATTTCAAAAACCCAAATGTTCCATAACCCTAAATTCTCTCTCTTCAACCAACTTAATTCAAACTTAACCATTTCTTCAATCAAACTTAAGAATCATTAATAATTAAACAAAATAGCATCTTCCATATGCATTTAACCAATTAAAACACACTCCATTAAAATCTCAAATTATACATAATCATATATTTAGATGAAACTTCAAAATTGTAAAGGAAAACTTACTAATTTATGAAGAAATCACCAAAACCCACTTGGTTCTTGTAAAATCCTTGGAAATTGGTTGTTTAAATGAAGCAAAAACCAATTTCCTCATCCATGGAGTGTAATATCCTCATATATGCCCTAGAAGTCTTGGTTATGATGTTTTTATTGTTGTTGTTGTTATATTGGATTGTATATATATGATAATTGCAAGAGAAAAGAAATTGGGAAAGAAAATAGGGTTTAGAGAGAATGGTATATGTTGTGTATATGATGATATATATAACATATAAATGGGTCAAAGGAAGAGTCAAAGGAAAAGAGATATTTTTGTGTTGAGTGTGTAATTACTTAAATGGGCTTATATGAGACAAAAGGTGAGTTATATGGTTAAGGGTATTGAGGTAATTTACCTTTAGAAATCTCTTGGTGGAGATTAAAAGATGGAAAAGTGTTTGACTTGTGGCTATTTTGTTTTCTTTTCATTTTGGGTGCCGGTGATTGAAGGAGAGAAAGAGGAAGAGAAGTGTTCTTGATGCTAGAGTTCAATTGAAGAGGCAATCAAAGAGTTTGGTTAGAGATTTGTGAAATTTCTTCATCTAAGGTAAGAAATCTCTTGTTTTTCCTTTGTAAATTTTGAAGTTATGTTTAAAGTGAAGTGTGATTTGTTGATGTAATGATTTGGTGTATTTGATATGTGTTTGCAAGTGTTAGAATTGATTTAAAGAAAAAAAAATTGGAATTGGTGTTGGTTTGGTTGTGATTATGGAAAAATAAGTGAAGATTGATAGTGGAAAATCAAGAGTAAAGTTTGAGTTAGGATTTTGAGATGGTTTGTGTTCAAATGTGTTGTTTAAGTGGTTATTGTGATGAATATGTGTTATGACATGAGTTATATCCATTTGAGTGAGTTTGTGTTGGGAATTATATGTTAAAATGCATTTGGAAGAGGGTTGGTTACATTTAGGGTTTATGCATGAGAGACACGTAATTTGGGGCGGTCGTTATTATTCAAGTGCGGTCGCGACTTAGGTCGGGCTTCTGGCCGCGAAACCTACTGTAATAATGTTTTATCTTTTGATTGTGAGGTGCGGTCGCGACTTAGGTCGGGCTTCTGGCCGCGAAACCTACTGTAATAAGGTTTTATCTTGTAATTGTATGGGGCGGTCGTATTCAGGTGAGGCGCGACCGCTAGAAAGGTTCTGTTCACCTTATTGGAAGCAATCTAATCCTACAACAAGATTTTCATATACATGTTAAAATAGATCATCCATTTGAGTTGTCAAGGATCAAAATAGATATCATTTGTCTAACATCATTGTTGAATCATGAAATGTGAGATGATATGGAATTGATAATGCATATGATATTACATGAATAAGGTTATGTATTGTGTATTGTGAGGCTTGTGAATGGTGATGTGTATTATGAATAATGTACTTTGAAATGTGATACTAATAATGCTATATACACAATACGAATTGAGATATGAAATGCTATAAAGCCATTGTGATTGGCTATGATGATATAATTGAATGATGTATGGCATGTTTGCCTAATTGATGAGAAAGATTGATAAAGAGTTTGAAATAAGTGTATGTTTAATATGATATTCAGTTCAGAGTTCTGGTTTTTTTGGAGGCATGCCTATTTAATGAAAGTTAACAGTCTTGCCGGGTTGAGGATCTCTTCAAATTGAGTTGAATTGAGGTCCAAGAGACTGGGTCTGTTACACTATGATAATTGATATTATGAAATATTAGTTTTGTAACAGTCTTGCCGGGTTGAGGATCTCCTCGAGTTAGATGAGTTGATGATCCAAGAGACTGGGTCTGTTACACTATCCATGGATAGAGATATATATGTATATGTTGCCTACGGGCGTGATAATGGTGTTTATGAACTGAAGCAGTAACTCTGAATTCTGAATATCGTATTAAATACTTGATGGGCCCATAGGTGTCTAGGTTTTATGTATAACATAAATGTTGTTCTAATGTAATGAAATGTTAATATTACTTATATGATGAAACGGACTATTCACGGAATATTGTTTGTTGAGTATGATCTTTACTAATTGTGTGTGTATCATTGATGTTGATTTATTAATACAAATGTGAAACATTGCATTGCACTAAAGCATAACATTAGCATGAATTGTCTTACTAAGCCCTTGGCTTAGCGCGATACTATTTAATCGCGCAGGTAATAGAGTTGAACCCGAGAGCTCTTCTAGACCGAGTGAGAGTAGACATTGAAGAGTTGATTTTGGGAACTTAAAGATCAGAGGAGATTTGCCAATCATGTATAACTCTTTTATATTTTGTAAAGATTTTGTTTATATTGTAAATATATATATGTAATGATAAATAAGTACTCAAATGTTTTCATATGTGTAAATATTTTATAACTTCCGCTGTGTACTACTTAAATGTATTAATATATCTATAATGTATATTGAGAAAGATGATGGTATTATATAAAAATGTTTTGAATATTGATGAAAAGCCGTAGCACTCCTATATTCGGTGCACATATGCTACATTGTGGTGTTGTAGTGTGTGTGTACTGAATGTGGGGGTGTTACAATTGTTTTGGTATCAGAGCCTAGGTTTGAGATTCTCAACCTAGGTAAAATGTAAGAAAAAGACTATTTTGATTTTAAAAAGTGGTTTTTGAATAAAATATATGTTGGGATTGGCAATCTCTGATCTTTAATAAGATGTATTCTACTGTGTTTGCAGTGTTAGGTTGTGATGGATTCTCACTCACGTCAGTCGATTGAGGGTAGTGCCGAGAGTATTGCTCCTGCTGGGGGAGCTAGAGTTGATAGTGTTGAGGAGGCACCTGCTTCGGTGTCGGGTAGACCAGCTGGAGACATATGATGGAAGTTATGAGGCAAGCACCAGTGCCACCAGTGCCACCACCCCCTCAGCCTGTGGTACCAGTAAGGCACTATGATAAACTAAGGAAGTATGGAGCGGAGGATTTCCTTGGTACTACTGATCCAGCTGTAGCAGAACAGTGGCTTGACAAAGTACAGAGGATTTTTATTCAGTTGCAAGCCACATCGGAGGAAAAGTTTGATTATGTAATATCTTTGCTACAGAAGGATGCATACGACTGGTGGAGGACAGTGCCCCATTCTATGGATGATCCACCGACCTTGTCATATGCGGATTTTCTGAGAGAGTTTGAATTGAAGTATACTCCTAGGGAGTACAAAGACATGAAGAAGATTGAGTTCTTAAGCTTGAAGCAAGATAGCAAGACGGTAACTGAGTATGAGGTTGAGTTTATCCGATTGAGCCAGTATGCTAGGGGCATTATAGCTGATGAGATAGATAGATGCAGGAGATTTGAGGAGGGATTGAGGCCCTCTATCATGTGTCTAGTGGCTGGATCTAGATATCACGATTTCTCCCAGCTAGTGGCAGCAGCTCGGAGTGTGGAGCGAGCTCAAGTTATTGCAGCTGCTTCAGAGGAAGAGGTTAGGGTTAGGAGGCCCCAGTTTGAGGCAGGGTCTTCTTCTGTTAAGAGAGGTAAAGGAAGCTTTGTTCCTAGAGTTAGTAGGAGTCAGAGGTCAACTGGTAGGTCAGTGCAGTTCCAGAGGCAGAGATTTAGACCTGCAGCTTCAGCGGCGAGTGCTCCAACCCCAGTGACTCAGAGATCCGCTCTACCTGTGTGTGCTCAGTGTGGTGGATCACATAGGGGTGCTTGTTGGAGGTATAGTGGGTCAGCTGTGTGCTTCAGATTTGTGGATCTCCTGAGCATTTTATTAGAGATTGTCCAGAGAGACAGGAGCGGATGTCAGTTGATACTGCAGCTTCTCGACCTAGTGTGAGGGGAGGTCGAGCAGGCAGAGGTAGCAGCCGGGGAGGCAGATCTGGGTTCAGTGTTAGAGGAGGTGCTACATCCAGGGAGAGTAGACCAGAGGAGGTTGGATCTTCCCAGAGGATGTATGTTATGCAGAGGCAGCTAGATGCTTCGGCAGTCATAGCTGGTACTTTTTCTTTATTTGATACTTCAGTACTTGCTTTGATTGATCCGGGTTCCACACATTCTTATATTAGTGCATCTGTTTTGCCTGTGTCTGATATGCATGCTGAGTCCCTAGGATTTGATGTATTGGTGACAAATCCGTTAGGGCATAGTGTGATTGTGAGTAAGGTACACCGAGACAGTGCAGTGAGGGTGCAAGATGAGGAGTTCCTTGGAGATTTGATTGAGATGCCATTTAAGGAATATGATGTGATCCTAGGTATGGATTGGCTATCTAGACATGGAGCTATGGTAGACTGTAAAAGGAAAATTGTTTCTTTGAGAACTGCTGATGGTAGAGAGGTGATAGTATCTAATGAGCAGGAACAGCTAGCCTCCTTATTTGTTTCAGCTGTTGCAGCCAGGAGGTTGATTAGAAAGGGGTGTGAAGCTTATCTTGCTCATGTGATAGATACTAGAGTGAAGGGTTCTCCCATTGATAGTATTGCCACAGTTGCAGAGTTTCCAGATGTATTCCCAGAGGAGTTGCCAGGATTGCCTCCTAAGAGAGAGGTGGAGTTTGGTATTGAATTGTTGCCTGGTACCACTCCTATCTCTATTACTCCTTATAGAATGGCACCAGCAGAATTGAGGGAATTGAAAGTGCAATTACAGGAGTTGTTGGATAAAGAATTTATTCGCCCCAGTGTTTCTCCTTGGGGAGCTCCTGTGCTATTTGTGAAGAAGAAAGATGGTACTATGAGGTTGTGCATCGATTATAGGCAATTCAACAAGGTGACTATTAAAAATAAATATCCTTTGCCTAGAATCGATGATCTCTTTGATCAATTGAAGGGTGCAGCTGTGTTTTCTAAAATTGATTTGAGATCTGGATACCATCAATTGAGAGTTAAAGCTGAAGACATTTCCAAGACCGCCTTTCGGACCAGGTATGGACATTATGAGTTTCTAGTTATGCCTTTTGGCTTGACGAATGCACCTGCAGCTTTTATGGATTTGATGAATAGGGTGTTCAGGCCCTATCTGGATCAGTTTGTAGTGGTCTTCATCGATGACATTCTGGTGTATTCGCGGAATGAAGAGGAACATGACAAGCATTTGCGGATTGTGTTGCAGATTTTGAGAGAGAAGCAGTTGTTTGCCAAATTGTCGAAGTGTGAGTTCTGGTTGGATCAAGTCGCTTTTCTCAGACATATTGTCTCAGCTGAAGGCATTAGAGTTGATCCAAGTAAAGTTGAAGCCATTTTAAATTGGAGTCCACCCAAGTCTGTGACAGAGGTTAGAAGTTTTCTGGGTTTGGCAGGCTATTACCGGCGGTTTGTAAAAGGGTTTTCTTTGATAGCTACTCCACTCACCAGATTGCTTCGTAAGGGAGTGAGATTTGTGTGGACAGATCAGTGTCAGGCTAGTTTTGAGCAGTTGAGAGATATGTTGACTCAAGCACCTGTTCTTACTTTACCTGTTGAAAGCAAACCATATGTGATCTACAGTGATGCTTCACATAGTGGTTTGGGGTGTGTTCTGATGCAAGAAGGTAAAGTTATAGCTTATGCATCTCGACAGTTGAAACCGCATGAGCTTAACTATTCGACCCATGATTTGGAGCTAGCAGCCATTGTGTTTGCATTGAAGATTTGGCGACACTATCTGTTTGGGGAGAAATGTTTTATCTACACTGATCACAAAAGTTTGAAATATTTGGGTGTTCAAAAAGAGCTCAATCTTCGGCAGAGGAGATGGTTGGAATTGATTAAAGACTACGACTGTTTGATTGATTATCATCCAGGTAAAGCAAATGTTGTTGCTGATGCCTTGAGTCGGAAGTCTTTAGCTGGTTTAACTGTTTACTCGCTCTCGTTGCTTGTTGAGTTGAGAGCTTTGCATGCCAGTTTTGTACCTTGTGATGATGGTGCATTGTTGGCACAGTTGCTTTTGAAACCAGTTTTGTTAGATCAGATAAAAGAGGCTCAGTTGATTGATATGAAGATTCAGAAGATTATTTCAGATTGCAAGAATGGGAAGACTAGAGATTTTATTGTGAAAGGTGATGGGAGTCTCTGGTTTAAGAACCAATTGTGTGTACCTGATGATGCTGTTTTGAAAAGAGTCATTTTAGAAGAAGCACATCAGTCAGTGTTTGCTATGCATCCGGGTAATACAAAGATGTATCATGATTTGAGACAACATTACTGGTGGATTGGTTTGAAGAGAGATATTGCAGATTTTGTGTCGAAATGTCTCACCTGTCAGAAGGTTAAAGCAGAGCATCAAGTTCCAACTGGATTGCTACAACCATTATCAGTACCAGAATGGAAGTGGGATAGAGTGACGATGGATTTTGTGTCTGGGTTGCCATTGACACAAAAGAGGCATGATGCCATATGGGTAATTGTGGATAGATTGACTAAGACAGCTCATTTCCTTCCGGTTCGGATGGATTATTCTTTGGAAAGGTTAGCTGAGCTGTATATCCATAAGATTGTGAAGTTGCATGGGGTTCCAACTTCTTTAGTGTCTGATCGAGATCCCAGGTTTACTTCAAGATTTTGGAAGAGTTTGCATAGTGCTTTGGGTTCTCGATTACACTTCAGCACTGCTTTTCATCCACAGACGGATGGACAGTCAGAGAGGGTGATACAGATTATTGAAGATATGTTGAGAAGTTGTGTCATTGATTTCTCTAGAAGTTGGGATAGATTTTTACCTCTTGTGGAGTTTGCTTACAACAACAGTCACCAATCTAGCATTGGTATGGCACCATTCGAAGCATTGTATGGCAGACGGTGTAGGACACCTCTTTGTTGGAATGAGCTTGGAGATAATAAGTTGATTGGTCCTGATTTGATTCAAGAAACTGAAGAGAAAGTAAAAGTGATACGAGGCAGGTTGAAAACAGCTTCAAACCGACAGAAGTCTTATGCGGATCTGAAAAGGAGAGACATAGAGTTTGATGTTGGGGATAAGGTATTTCTGAAAGTTTCTCCTTGGAAGAAGATTTTGAGGTTCGGTCGGAAAGGGAAATTGAGTCCTCGTTTCATTGGACCGTATGAAGTTTTGGAAAGAGTTGGGCCAGTTGCTTATCGACTTGCTTTGCCACCTGAGTTGGATCGTATTCATAATGTATTTCATGTTTCTATGTTGAGGAGGTACAGATCGGATCCATCTCATGTATTGCAAATTGAATCAATCGAAGTAAGCCCAGATTTGACTTTTGAAGAGGAACCATTTGCTATTTTGGCACATGATGTGAAAGAGCTGAGAAACAAGAGAGTGCCATTGGTGAAGGTTCTATGGAAGAATCATGCAAAAGAAGAAGCAACTTGGGAAAGTGAACAATCCATGCGAGAGCAATATCCTCAGTTGTTTCAGAGTTGATATCAGGTAATTTCGAGGACGAAATTTTCTTTTTAGAGGGGGAGAATTGTAATATCCTCATATATGCCCTAGAAGTCTTGGTTATGATGTTTTTATTATTGTTGTTGTTATATTGGATTGTATATATATGATAATTGCAAGAGAAAAGAAATTGGGAAAGAAAATAGGGTTTAGAGAGAATGGTATATGTTGTGTATATGATGATATATATAACATATAAATGGGTCAAAGGAAGAGTCAAAGGAAAAGAGATATTTTTGTGTTGAGTGTGTAATTACTTAAATGGGCTTATATGAGACAAAAGGTGAGTTATATGGTTAAGGGTATTGAGGTAATTTACCTTTAGAAATCTCTTGGTGGAGATTAAAAGATGGAAAAGTGTTTGACTTGTGGCTATTTTGTTTTCTTTTCATTTTGGGTGCCGGTGATTGAAGGAGAGAAAGAGGAAGAGAAGTGTTCTTGATGCTAGAGTTCAATTGAAGAGGCAATCAAAGAGTTTGGTTAGAGATTTGTGAAATTTCTTCATCTAAGGTAAGAAATCTCTTGTTTTTCCTTTGTAAATTTTGAAGTTATGTTTAAAGTGAAGTGTGATTTGTTGATGTAATGATTTGGTGTATTTGATATGTGTTTGCAAGTGTTAGAATTGATTTAAAGAAAAAAAAAATTGGAATTGGTGTTGGTTTGGTTGTGATTATGGAAAAATAAGTGAAGATTGATAGTGGAAAATCAAGAGTAAAGTTTGAGTTAGGATTTTGAGATGGTTTGTGTTCAAATGTGTTGTTTAAGTGGTTATTGTGATGAATATGTGTTATGACATGAGTTATATCCATTTGAGTGAGTTTGTGTTGGGAATTATATGTTAAAATGCATTTGGAAGAGGGTTGGTTACATTTAGGGTTTATGCATGAGAGACACGTAATTTGGGGCGGTCGTTATTATTCAAGTGCGGTCGCGACTTAGGTCGGGCTTCTGGCCGCGAAACCTACTGTAATAATGTTTTATCTTTTGATTGTGAGGTGCGGTCGCGACTTAGGTCGGGCTTCTGGCCGCGAAACCTACTGTAATAAGGTTTTATCTTGTAATTGTATGGGGCGGTCGTATTCAGGTGAGGCGCGACCGCTAGAAAGGTTCTGTTCACCTTATTGGAAGCAATCTAATCCTACAACAAGATTTTCATATACATGTTAAAATAGATCATCCATTTGAGTTGTCAAGGATCAAAATAGATATCATTTGTCTAACATCATTGTTGAATCATGAAATGTGAGATGATATGGAATTGATAATGCATATGATATTACATGAATAAGGTTATGTATTGTGTATTGTGAGGCTTGTGAATGGTGATGTGTATTATGAATAATGTACTTTGAAATGTGATACTAATAATGCTATATACACAATACGAATTGAGATATGAAATGCTATAAAGCCATTGTGATTGGCTATGATGATATAATTGAATGATGTATGGCATGTTTGCCTAATTGATGAGAAAGATTGATAAAGAGTTTGAAATAAGTGTATGTTTAATATGATATTCAGTTCAGAGTTCTGGTTTTTTTGGAGGCATGCCTATTTAATGAAAGTTAACAGTCTTGCCGGGTTGAGGATCTCTTCAAATTGAGTTGAATTGAGGTCCAAGAGACTGGGTCTGTTACACTATGATAATTGATATTATGAAATATTAGATTTGTAACAGTCTTGCCGGGTTGAGGATCTCCTCGAGTTAGATGAGTTGATGATCCAAGAGACTGGGTCTGTTACACTATCCATGGATAGAGATATATATGTATATGTTGCCTACGGGCGTGATAATGGTGTTTATGAACTGAAGCAGTAACTCTGAATTCTGAATATCGTATTAAATACTTGATGGGCCCATAGGTGTCTAGGTTTTATGTATAACATAAATGTTGTTCTAATGTAATGAAATGTTAATATTACTTATATGATGAAACGGACTATTCACGGAATATTGTTTGTTGAGTATGATCTTTACTAATTGTGTGTGTATCATTGATGTTGATTTATTAATACAAATGTGAAACATTGCATTGCACTAAAGCATAACATTAGCATGAATTGTCTTACTAAGCCCTTGGCTTAGCGCGATACTATTTAATCGCGCAGGTAATAGAGTTGAACCCGAGAGCTCTTCTAGACCGAGTGAGAGTAGACATTGAAGAGTTGATTTTGGGAACTTAAAGATCAGAGGAGATTTGCCAATCATGTATAACTCTTTTATATTTTGTAAAGATTTTGTTTATATTGTAAATATATATATGTAATGATAAATAAGTACTCAAATGTTTTCATATGTGTAAATATTTTATAACTTCCGCTGTGTACTACTTAAATGTATTAATATATCTATAATGTATATTGAGAAAGATGATGGTATTATATAAAAATGTTTTGAATATTGATGAAAAGCCGTAGCACTCCTATATTCGGTGCACATATGCTACATTGTGGTGTTGTAGTGTGTGTGTACTGAATGTGGGGGTGTTACATGGAGAAAACGTCAAAGAGAGCAAGAAGAAGAAGAAAAAAATTCTTTTAAAATTTTTGATTTTTTTCTCTTTCCTTCATTTAAGACCACACACACACATATATATATATATATTATTTTAATTAATTAATTATTTATTTATTTTAAAAATACCAATTTTCATCTTCCATTCAAAAATATTTTCTTTTTAAATTATTTTATTAAGTTTTAAATTTTATAAAGTATATTTACTAATTTACCCCTCCTTTACTATTTATGTTTTTGTCTTTTTAATTTCTTTCTTCTTTAATTTCTAGCCTTATATATAAATATTTATTTAATTATTTATTAATAAATATATTTAATCTTCTACCACCCAAAAATAATTTAATATTGAATTATTTTTATTTACTTATTATTAATTAGTTAATAATTACAAAATATCACACTTTTCCATCATCTTCCACTATCTAATATTATTTTATTATTATTATTTTCATCATTCACTTTTTCAACACCAAATTATATCCCACATATATATATTGTATATTTTATGTATATGTATATATCTTATATATGTTACTTATATTTCACATATATCATTATGTACATATTTATGTAATGTATATACTATGTCTATCTAATGTATATTTAATGAATATAAATACCATATGCACAAATAATATTCCTATATACACATTAAATTTACCTTATATGTGTATTAAATATATTAAGTATGTAATATATATATATATATATCCAACATATACAATTAATATACTATATGTATAAGTTATATATACACTAGGTATATATATTGGTTGTGTAAAACTTTTATATCTCCAAATACTTATTTAATTTCTCCAAAATTACGGATATGACAAAACGCTAGTTCCAAGTAACCACCAAAATCCAACTCCAAATCCAATAAATCCAAAAATTTAATCCAATAATCAAACCCAAGATCTCAGATTTCCTAAAACCTAAATTTTATCCAGTATCTCCTAATTTCAAACCCTAGAACCTTGAGACCCCAATTTGGTTTATTTATTGATTTAAACTATATCTTTTAGCTATTAATTTATTTTTATTTATATGTTTTGATTAATGGTTTATTTATATATTTGATTTATAATTTTGATGAATAATGTATTTACGATGATTGGTTGGTTATTTTTATTGATTTGTTTTGGTTTCAGGAAATTGTAAGAGGTATGTTTCCACTTTTTGGGTACCTCAATTGCTAAATATCATGTAATTCAATTTATTTAAGTTTCAGATCAATGTAAATGATATGTTTCCACTAATTGGTGGGTATCCTACTTTGTTTATTTTCTTTTGGACATTGGACAATTGTAAAGGCATGTTTCCATCAATTGATGGATGCCTATTTGTTTGTTTTGTTTGGACATTGCTATGACTTTTAATAAAGTATTTGTTTATTTTTATGACTGCATGCAGTATGGATAATATCATTATATTTAAGAATTTTATAATATTAAAAACTGAAAAGAGGCCAGTTCCAATGAACCGGGCGTTGTGGGGGTGATGGGCCATTTCTCATCTTCTCCACATGTACCCAACTTTTTGAACCCATTAGGTGGTTGGGGATTCCTTAGGAATCGAGTCATCCACCATTTTCTTTTCTTGGCCCATCTGGGTGGTGACTCCATTTTCTCCGGATTTACGCCCTTGTTCTCTAAGGCCCTGAGCCTAACAATGCCAAAGTTGCAAGAACCATTCCACATGGGAGTGGGGGCAAAAATCTCCTCTCACACTTACCTTTGAGAGCATATTATAAATTTTATAAAATTTCTTATCATGCTTCTCATTTTTTAACCTTCTTGGAAAAGGAATTGGCGGTCTGTATAAATTTAGAGATTTGTGTAGCTTTGGTGCAACTAATATCTCCTCACTATCTTCCTTTGGCTCACTTGGTTGAGCTTTGCCTTCTTGTATTTCCTCGCCATTCTCTTGCATTGTACCTACATCCAAAGAATCATCAATTATATTATCACCAATTTTATTATCAAGTGCGTTACCACTTCTTAAAATCGTGATTCTTTGGCTTGCTTCGGTTGGCTTGAAAATTTTTCTTTTTGATTAGCTTGCAGTTGATTAGCCAATTGACCCACTTGAGTTTCTACCTTCTTAAGCGAGGCTTCTAAAAAAGTCGAATCGTTTGTTGTTCACCTCTTGACTTTGAGTGCTTATTTGAATGAAAGCATTCAAATTATCTTCAAGTGAAGGTTTTTCGACTTGCTCATGATTTGAAATTTGCCCTTGAAATTGGGGTCCCCTTTGATAAGGTTGGAATGAATGTTGAGGTGGAACTTGTTGTTGGTTCTTCCATGAAAATTAGGGTGATTTCTTCAACCAGGGTTATAAGAATTTGAGTATGAGTCATTCCTTCCCCTTTGTTGGAACCCTTCAAAAGAAAAAGCTTGCTCTTGCCCTTCTTGGAATCAGTCAAAGTTTGAAGGACATACATTTGCAGTGTGGCCGACCACACCACATGAGGCACGTGATTCTTGGCTTGGCACCGACAAGTTTTCTCTAGCATTCAATAATTTAACTTGCCTTGTCAATTTGCATTTCTGAGTTTGCATTTTTCTCATATGCTCCTCTTCTCGTAACTGTTTCAGCAGTTGTTTTCTCACCCATTGTCCTTCCTGCAGTAGTATCCACTGTGTTTTGACATTGTCGAGTTAGCCCATCATAGAAGAACTGATTGAGCAATTGTTATGGATAATAGTGATGAGGGAATTGAAACAATAAAGATTTGAAGTGATCCCACACCTCATGAAATGGTTCCCCATCAAATTGAGTGAAAGTTGTAATACTTCCCCTAAGCTCCTTTTCTCTTTTGGTGTGAATAAAATTTTCCTATGAATTTATTATACACTTCGGTCCAATTGGTCAAGGAATTCTCTGATAAGGTCATCAACCACGCTTTTTCCCTATCTTCCAAACCATATGGGAAACATCTCATTTTGAGTTCATCCTCCATTAATGCTTGCAAAGGGAAAGTATGCAATGTTGTGTAAAAATTTCGAATGAAGTTGAGAGGATATTCATTCGGTAATCCATGGAAGGATGGAAGCATGATATAATGAGTGTTTTTGAGTTCATAATTTAGTGTTGCGTTGCTCAACTAGATACATGATGTGGTTACTCCAATGATCGGTCAGGTAAACTCCTTCATAGGTGGTTCCTCTACATTAACCATTTTTACTTCTGTGTTCTCCTCAAATTGCTCGACAGTATCTTCTCCTTCTTGTCCTAAAGTATATACTCCTTCGGTCCTTGAAAGTCTATGATTATCGACTATATATGGAACAAGTTCGTTTCCTTGAGACCTTTTTCCTTGCATAAATCACCTAGGCAATTCAAAAAGGAACACTTTAAATAATTAATCAATTAAGGTAAAAGAATCAAACCATTAACAAATATTGCCTCCCCCGGCAATGGCTCCAAAAAACTTATTACGCTCTAATTAACAATACTACAAAGCGACACTCGCATGTATACAAGGTAGTTGTAGCAATGGTGATTGCCCCAAGGTCGTCTCATAAGGAAGGACTTGTTTTGCAATAATTTGATTAACAAGTAAATTTCAAAACAACGGTGTGATGTTTGAAATAGTGGCGAAAAGCAATTAAAATTAAAAAGTTAAATGAGTGATGTTGTGCAAGATTAATTCAATTCTAGGAATGGTGCCTCGGTTATAAATCAATTTAATTAAATCTTGATTCTCAAATTATCCATTAATATAACCTTGTATTTTAATTTGTTCATTGAGTTTAATTAGTAATTACCAATTCATTAGTTTTCACATTCATGAATTAACAATAACCAATTATATGAAATTGCAAATTAATAAAACCCTAGAACTTATATTTCTAATTCATTCTTAGGGTGGTTAATTACATAGGTCTGATATCGAATTTCACCTATCGGTCCATAGTTCAAAATTAAGTGATCAATAGGTGGCAAATCTATCAATCTAACTTTAAGTACAATGCAATCAACCAATAACAAGGTATACTAATGGAATTATCAAATCAAGTCATTTAATCAAATCTACTACAACCCAAGGCATGAGTAAATTAGCTCAGCATCAATTTAAAACAAATATTCATCTCAATATAAACCAAATCAAAATTACACATTGCAATATTAATGTTTATAATAAAACAACAACAATCTAGAAATGAATTAAAAGAGAGAATATGAAAAATGCTTTGTAGACACTAAGAGTTAAACTACTTGTCTTCCTCCTAGCTTCCACCTTGATGTATGATGAAGAACTTCCAATCCCTCTTCAATCTAATTCTCTTAAGCTTACAACTCCAATCAAGCTTTCTTTAAACCCTAATCTACTAAGGAGCTTGTTCACCCAATTAATTCCCCTAATTTGATTAAAACTTGTCTATGGAAGAAATGAAAGATGAATGGAAATGAAGATGAAGAGAGAATGATGTCTTCTCTCCTAAAAACAAGAACAAAAACTAAGAACTAGATAGCCCTCCAACAAGCCAAACATGTATGTATTTCCATCCCCCTCCACTTCTAATTCTTTTTTTAATTTTTTAAGACACCAAGCATGTCTTTCCAACTCACACGCTCTTATTTGTCTCCACCTTTTTCATATTTAATATCTCATCCCATAAAACCATCCCTCTTTCACTCATCTTTATCATTTCTTTTTTAAAAGATATTGCATGTTGTCTCCCACTTATCCCAAAACCAATCGTGAAAATAATTCAAGAAATCAAATAGGACTCGGCCAAGTCATGAGTGACTTGGTCGTGTCACTGTTCTGGTCCAATATATTTTAATTAGTCCAAAATAATTTGTGTTGTTCAATATATTTTAATTAGTTTAAAATAATTTTTGTTATCTTAATTAAATAATATTTTCTTTAATATTTAATTTTTATTAATAAAAAATAAAACATAATAATAATAAACAAAAAATAAAAATAAAAATAAAAAAATCAGCGACAGAAAAATCGGCGACGAAAAAATTATCGCAGAAAACTAGCACGTGACGAATGGCCGTGGGCCATTTCGCCCTCAGGATTTTCCTGTAGGTGAAATGGCCCTCAGGCCAATTCTTACCAGCTATCGCAGCCAGCTACGACAGTTTTTTTTTGCCAATGCAATTTTTTCGCAGCAGTTTTCTTTCGCCAGTGAAATTTTTCCGACCCAAATTTTTCCGAAACCTAATACAATTAGGTTTCGGTTTCCTTTTCTTAATGAATGTTATATTCCATGAATAACTAAGATTAATAAAAAGAATCTTCTATAAATAAGACCAAAAACAACACAATAAGGGAGGAGAAATTGATCAAAAATTTGGAGAAAAATTGAGACCGAAAATCAGTAGGAAAGGTTTTGAATCAATCTGATTTTTTTTAGAGAGCAAACAACAATTCAATCCATCAAAGGCAGCAAAGCTTGTCTTTGATTTTATTCATCCAAGAAGAAATTTTGGTGGAACCAACAAACGGAGGTATGTATCAATTGTCTAATTTCTTCACAGTAGTTTAAATTATCTAATTGTTTCTTTTAATTCAAAAACCCTAGAATCTTAATTCCCCTTTTCTAAAGTTTAAAAACCTTAATTCGTTGCTTTGTTTTCCAAAAAGCTTAAAATTATTATTTTTGTTTCTTCAAAATCTCAAAACCCTAATTTGCTTTCCAAATTTTCAAAATCATAAATTAAATTTGTTCCTTATAAGACAACTCTTTTAGAGCTAGAACCAAACAAAAAAAAATAAACAAACAAAAACAAACAAACAAAAAAAAGAAGAAAAAGAAAAAAAAAAGAAGAGAAAAAGAAAAAAGACAAAAAAAAAAGAAGAAGAGAAAAAGAAAAAGAAGAAAAAAGAAGAAAAGAAAAGGGAAAAAAGAAAAATAAAACCCAAAAAGACGGTTCAGAAAGCCAAGCAAAAGGCTTCCATAAGGATAGTTTGACTTGAATTGGTCCAACCCAACCAAAGATTCAATCAAAATTGGAGAAAAAGGAGGAAGACCATCCAGTTCTTGAAAGTTCTGTACTTGATAGTCCTACAAGGAAAAAGGACAAAATGATAAAAGTTCAAAGAAAGGGAAGAGTAAGAAAAATAAAGAAAAGGGAGAAGAAGAAAAGCAACGAATTTGGGAATCAAACTTTTTACAAGGGCAAAGACTATCCTAATCAAGATCCAGATTAATGCCAAGAAGATATAGAAGGAATTTGGAGTCTAGCAAGATTGCTCATAGCTGTCTAAAGTTCCAACAAGAAATTTATAGTGTGAGGGTTTGTCCATTGTGTCACACCAGCTCCAATCTCAAAATGGCCTTCACTTAAACATGTGTCCCTTATAGACCCCATTTTAAGCTTATCAAAGACCTGTTGATCTCTCTTGGTAGGTAGAGTTTATTAGTGAAGATAGTTTGAATAAGCATGCATATGAGATAGGCAATATTTAAACTCAAATGAGACCTTTGGACAAGTAATGTGTATGTGCCTATCTAAAGTGCAACAGTTCTTGCTTAAATAGAAATAATTTCTGAGTTTAGTATGTTAACTAGGGTTGTCATGTTATAGATATGTTAATTTGGAAAATCAAGTCCTAAGGTACATTGACATTAATTTGGCAAAGCCAACATTTGATTTCAAAATCAAAATTAAAAAAAAAAAGTGTTTTGTCATACAAAGCCTTCAAGTTAAGGTAAGTATGTTGAACCTCCAAAGGACACATTGGGCAAAGGAAATGATTATTGGCAAGGTCATGAAGAAGCTATCAACTGACAGGCTGAGACATAGTTTAAAATAGATGAATCCCTGACTCTGTTGCTTGGGGTCTCCATTATTCATATTTTCAACATCGTGAAGATAAAAGCCATAAATACAAAGCTTTCTATCATTCCAATACAAGACTTGAACGAGCGTCAAAAAGGAGTCAATGATAATACTTTTACTGATCACCTCGGTCTGTGAGTCAATGAAACCGCTGTGAGTATTATCATGCATACATGAGCATATCACATCACACTTTCTTGCCTTGTATTGCCTATTCTTTATCAAAGTGAATAGCAAACACTCTGTGAAGTAAAGAATCAAAAGAAGATGTCAAATCAGGGGGGCATGGAAAGCCCATTGCTTGAGAAAGCTCCAGTAATTTTGTGAAGAGAAGAAATGCGTGCTTATGCAAAGAACTAGACAAGAAAAACATCAATCAAAGCTTGCATGAAAAAAAAATCCTTGGGGCAAGGAGAGGATATGAAAGCCAACTAAAAATAGCTGAATTATTACAAAAAGAAAGAACAATGGAACATTAGAACTATCAAAAGAATGAAGATGCAAATGACAAAAGATCAGTCCAGCTAGAAGAGTTGAAGCCAATATAGGACAAATCTCTAAGGATGAAGATCCACTTTCAAAGGTGAAGACCTGATTCCAAGGATGAAGATCCACTTTCAAAGGGTAAGACCCGATTTCCAAGGATGAAGATCCATTTTCAAAGGTGAAGACCTGATTCCAAGGATGAAGATCCATTTTCAAGGGTAAAGACCCGATCTCAAAGGATGAAGATCCATTTTTAAGGGTGAAGACCTGATCTCAAAGGATGAAGATCCATTTTCAAGGATGAAGACTTGACCTACAAGGATGAAGATCCATTTACAAGGGTGAAAACCCAATCTCCAAGGATGAAGATCCATTTACAAGGGTGAAGACTCTATCTCAAAGGATGAAGATTTGTTTTCAAAGATGAAGATCCGATGCTAAGGATGAAGATCCAAGGTCCAACGATGAAGATCCATTTTGAGCGTGAAAAACCACAATGCATAGAACACCCAGATCAGTTAGACTTCTTAACTGATGAAAGGTTAGTCAAACTCAGTCTCGGGTCCAAGCACCCAAATTCAATTCAGTCTCGGGCCCAAGTACCCATTCTCAGGTCCAAGTACCCAAATCAAATCATTCTCGGATCGAAGTACCCAATCTTGGGTCCATGTACCCAATCTCGGGTCTGAGTACCCAATCTAGGGTCCAAGTACCCAAATCAAATTAATCTCAGGTCCAAGTACCCAAATCAAATCATTCTCAGGTCCAAGTATCCAATCTCAGGTCTGAGTACCCAATCTCGGGTCCAAGTACCCAAATTAAAATAATCTCAGGTTCAAGTACCCAAATCAAATCATTTTCGGGTCCAAGTACCCAAATCAAATTCAATCCCGGGTCCAAGTACCCAACATCAGGTCCAAGTACCCAAAATCAAGTTTAATCTCGGGTCCAAATACCCAAATGAAATTCATTTTCGAGTCCAAGTACCCAGATCAAATCAATCTCGGGTCCAAGTACCCAAATCAAATTAATCTTGGGTCCAAGTACTCAAATTCAATCCAATCTCAGGTCCAAGTACCCAAATCAAATCATTCTCGGATCCAAGTACCCAATCTCGGGTCTAAGTACCCAAATCAAATCAATCTCAGGTCCAAGTACCCAATCTCGAGTCCGAGTATCCAAATCCAATTTAGGATCGAGTATCCAAATCCAGTTTAGGATTGAGTATCCCAATCCAGTTAGGATCGAGTGCCCAATCCAATTTAGGATCGAGTATCCAAATCCAATTTAGGATAGAGTATCCAAGTCTAGTTACGATCGAGTATCCCAATCCAATTTAGGATCGAGTATCCAAATCCAGTTTAGGATCGAGTATCCTAATCCGATTAGGATCGAGTATCCCAATCCAATTTAGGATCGAGTATCTAAATCCAGTCAAGATCGAGTATCCAACTCTAGTTTAGGATTGAGTATCCAAATCTCTCGAGTCCGGAACCCAAATTATCCCTAGGTTTAGAGCCTAGAATCTCATTTAAGTCCAGAACTTAGCTCGGGTCCAGAACCCAAATTTTCTATTAGGTCCAGAACCTAGAATCTCTTTTAAGTCCATAACTTAGCTCGGGTCCAGAAACCAAAATTTCCTTAGGTCCAGAACCTAGAATCTCTTCTAAGTCCAGAACTTAGCTCGTGTCTAGAACCCAAATTATCTTTAGGTCCAGAACCTAGAATCCATTCTAAGTCCAGAACTTAGCTCGGGTCCAGAATCCAAATTATGCTCAGGTCCAGAACATTAAATTATCCTTTAGGCCATAACTCGAACCGGGTCCAGAACCCAAAACCTCAACAATCTCAAAAATTAAGTCTTATTGCTTTTCACTCTCTTTCACTAAAGTCTTAGATCATTCAAGCAGGGGGCAAACTGTAGACCCTTAATTTTTGACCCAGTTCGGTCCAATATGTTTTAATTAGTCCAAAATAATTTTTGTGATGTCCAATATATTTTAATTAGTCCAAAATAATTTTGTTATCTTAATTAAATAATATTTGCTTTAATATTTAATTTTTATTAATAAAAAATAAAACATAATAATAATAAACAAAAAATAAAAATTAAAAAAAAATTAAAAAAAAATCGGCGACGAAAAAATCATCGCCGAAAACAAGCGCATGACGAATAGTCGTGGGCCATTTCTCCTGCAGGAGTTTCCTGAGGGCAAAATGGCCCGCAGGCCAATTCTCGCCCTCTGCCATAGCCAGCTGCAGTAGTTTTTTTTGCCAGCATAATTTTTCCACAGCGGTTTTTTTTTCGACAGCGAAATTTTTTCGACGCAAATTTTTCTGAAACCTAATACAATTAGGTTTCGGTTTCCTTTTCTTAATGAATGTTATATTCCATGAATAACTAAGATTGATAAAAAAAGAATCTTCTATAAATAAGACCAAAAACAACACAAAAAGGGAGGAGAAATTGATCAGAAATTGGGATGGAAATTTGGAGAAAAATTGAGACCGAAATCGAGTAGGAAAGGCTTTGAATCAATTTGATTTTTTTTAGAGAGCAAACAATAATTCAATCCATCAAAGGCAGCAAAGCTTATCTTTGATTTTGTTCATCTGAGAAGAAATTTTGGTGGAACCAACAAATGGAGGTATGTATCAATTGTCTAATTTCTTCACAGTAGCTTAAATCATCTAATTGTTTCTTTTAATTCAAAAACCCTAGAGCCTTAATTCCCCTTTTCTAAAGTTTAAAAACCTTAATTCTTTGCTTTGTTTTCCAAAAAGCTTAAAATTGTTATTTTTGTTTCTTCAAAATCTCAAAACCCTAATTTTCTTTCCAAATTTTCAAAATCATAAATTAAATCTGTTCCTTTTAAAAACCCTAAAAAACATATTTTCTATTTCTATAAACTTTAAATCGTTTGGTTTATTTTCATAAAGTTTCAAAAAATTATAAATTGATT
Organism: Garcia nutans; assembly: GCA_947685225.1. NCBI lineage: Eukaryota > Viridiplantae > Streptophyta > Magnoliopsida > Malpighiales > Euphorbiaceae > Garcia > Garcia nutans. The sequence goes on along the minus strand of CANTUV010000017.1, from coordinate 4,907,638 downwards.
TTAAAACACTAAAAACTAATGCATTCTCCGAAACCCTAATTCTAAAATTCTAAAACCCTAATTCAACTCCAAAACCCAAAGCAGTAAACCCTAATTCCCTTAAAACCTTAAACCCTAATTTTTCTAAACCCTAATCCTTTAAACTTTAAAACCTTATAAACATAAATATTAAAATTCCAACACAGTAAGCTTAAAACCATAATTCAGTAGGTAATAATCATAAATCCAATATTTTAAAGTGTCCAAACCCTAGTTTTATGATTTCATTTTTCAAATGCTAATTTGGTTAATCAAAAACTTTATCAACCTCTTAAATTATAAAACTTTGCTCCATGTCAATTCTTTTAAAAGTTACAGTAGCTTAAACCCATGAATTTCAAAACCCTAAACACATTAAATAAAGAAACTTAAATAGAAACAGTAGCCATATTTTAAATTTTTATTTGCTTTATTCAATTTCATATTTGATTATGTAGTCTATTATATGCTTTATTTTCAATGCTTTGTTGATTTATTTAAGTTCAATGCTTGATTTATTTAGTTTATCATGGATGAATGTTTATTTTATATTTTGATTAATACCTTTGATGAATGATTTATTTATGATGAATGGTTATTTACTTTTATCAATTTATTTAGATTTCCAAATGTTGTAAGAGGTATGTTTCCATTTGGTGGGTACCTCATTAGTTAAATATCATGCAATTTAAATTCCTTTTCTATTTTAGAACCAATGTAAAGGACATGTTTCTACCTTTCAGTGGGTGTCATATTTAGGCATGGATTATGTAAGGTTATGTTTTCATCTTCGGATGGGTGTCCATTTATTTGTTTTGCTTGGACATTGTTTTTATTTTCAATATATCGATGCTTTATTTTAATTATTGTGTGTAATATGGCTAATGTTGTTATATTTAAGAATTTTATAAATTAAGACCTGTAAAGGAGGTCGATTCCAATGAATCGAGCGTTGTGGGGGCTGCTGGGCCATTTCTCACCTTCCTCACACGTACCCAACTTTCCGAACCATTTAGGGGGTTGGAAATTCCTTAGGAATTGAGTCATCCACCCCTTTCTTTTTCCCGGCCCGTCCGTGTGGCAACTCCATTTTCTCTGGACTTAGGTCCATGTTCTCTAAGGCCCCGAGCCTAAACAGTGCCGAAGTCGCAAGAACCATTCTACCGGGAGTGGGCGTAATAATTCCCGCTCATAGTGGCGACTCCACTGGGGATAAGAGAAGTTGATTCTGTTGGTGTTTATATTATTCAATTCTTTCTTATAATGATATTAACCATTGCATCACATTATATTGCATCGTGTGCATGAGTTAGGATGCCCGTGTTACCCATGTTATGTTATGTAAGGGATACCATACTTTCACTCAAGGTATGAAGATCGAGCATGGCATAACCACTCATAGCCTCATACCATTTGGTATATACTTGCTATGGGAACCTAAGCCTTTTACCCAAAGACTAAAGCTCATGTGGGGGTGCTGGGCCATTTCTCACCTTCCTCACACGTACCCAACTTTTCGTACCCATTAAAGGGTTGGGGATTCCTTAGTAATCGAGTCATCCACCCCTTTCTTTTTCCCGGCCCGTCCGGGTGGTGACTCCAATTTCTCTGGACTTAGGTCGATGTTCTCTAAGGCCCCGAGTCTAAACAGTGCCGAAGTCGCAAGAACCATTCCATCTAGAGTGGGGGCAAAAATCCCCGCTCACAGTCACTCAAACTTTCACTGGACACGGCTAAGCCATTAGGCCGTGTCCATGGTTGCATTCTTTCCCTTCTTTTATTTTCCAAGTGTGACACGACCAATGGCTTGGCCGTGTCTTTTGCTTGTCTTCACCTCTGCCATTTGCTTTGCTTCCTTATTCTTTGGTTTTATCAAGTGGGGCACGGCCAAGGCCTTGGCATTGTCATGTCACATGGCCAATGGCTTTTTGTGTCTTTGGCCAGTGTCTGCCTCTGCCCAATTTTTCTGAAGGACATGGCCAAGCCAAGTTGCCTCAGCTCTTGTCTGCTTCTTCCTTGCCTTTGATGAGTGACACATAAGTTGTGTCTTGGCCGTGTCTCTTGCTTTTCCACAAACTTTGATCCATCAGTCCATTGTTTTGCACTTCAACCTAAATCAAAAACTTTAAACAATCTTTAAACACAAATTAAAAGAAAAATTAACTAAAAACCAATAAAATTACCCTAAAAATACAAGTTGCAAGAGTTGTTTGATAAAGGATTTATTCATCCTAGTGTGTCTCCATGGGGAGCACCTATTGTTTTTGTGACGAAGAAGGATAGCACTTTGAGATTATGTATTGATTATAGACAGTTGAATAAAGTGACCATCAAGAACAAATATCCATTACCTCGGATAGATGATCTCTTTAATCAATTGAAGGGAGTAATAGTATTCTCTACATTGATCTGAGATCAGGATACCATCAGTTGAAAGTTAGAGATGTAGATGTACCTAAGATAGCTTTTCGTACGAGGTATGGGCATTATGAGTTTCTGGCGATGCCCTTTGGATTGATAAATGCACCAGAAATATTTATGGATTTGATGAACAGGGTATTTAGACCATACTTAGATCAATTTATAGTGGTCTTTATTGATGATATTATGGTATATTCACGTAATAAGGAAGATCATGTTAGGCATATGTGGATTGTATTGCAGACTTTGAGAGAGAAGCAGTTGTATGCTATGTTTTCTAAGTGTGAGTTTTGGCTAGATCAGGTAACTTTTCTCAGTCATGTGGTATCAATAAAGGGTATTTGTGTTGATTCGAGAAAAGTTGAGGCTATCTTAAATTGGAGTCCACCATTGACTGTGGCAGAGGTTAGAAGTTTTCTAGGTTTGGCTGGATATTACGTCGATTTATGGAGGGTTTTTCTATGATAGCTACACCAATCACCAGATTGCTTTGAAAAGGAGTTAGATTTTTGTGGATAGATCAGTGTCAGGTGAGCTTTAAGCAACCGAGGGAGATGTTGACTCAGGCTCCTGTTCTTACTCTGCCTATGGAAGGTAAACCATATGTGATATACAGTGATGCTTCACATAGTAGTTTAGGTTGTGTTCTGATGTAGGAGGGTAGAGTCATTGCTTATTAATCTCGATAGTTGAAGTCACATGAGCTGAATTATCCGACTCATTATTTGGAATTAGCAGCCATAGTTTTTGCATTGAAGATTTGGCAGTATTACTTGTATGGTGAGAAGTGTTTCATTTATACTGACCATAAGAGTTTGAAGTATTTAGGTATTTAGAGAGAACTGAATCTTCGGCAGAGATGATGGTTAGAGTTGATTAAAGACTACAACTATTTAATTAATTATCATCTTGGAAAGGCCAATGTTATTTGGAAGTCTTTAGGAGGTTTGACTGCTTATTCACTCTCAATACTTATTGAGTTGAGAGCATTGCATGCAAGATTTGAGTCTTGTGATGATGGTGCATTGATAGCTCAATTGCAATTGAGACCAATGTTATTAGATCAGGTTAGGGAAGCCCAGTTGATAGATGAGAAGATCCAGAAGATTGTGTAAAATTGCCAAAAGGAGGAGAGTTAATGTAATATCCCAAAATGTGCACTAGAAGTATTGATGTAATTGTTGTTTGATTTGAATTAAATGTTTATGTGTTATTGGAAAGGAAAAATGTATTTTGAGATAATGTATATGTTGGGTATATGGTAATATATATAACATATATGTTGGTCAAAAGGGATGGTCAATGGAAGAGGATATTTATTTGTGATATGTGAAATTACTTAAATGGGCATATAAGTGACAAGAGTTAAGTTAAATGGATGAGGGCAATTTGGTAATTGCTTTGTTAGGATTGCTTGGTGGAGATTTAAAGAAGAAGAGAAGTTTGACTTGTCTTCATTTTCTCTTCTTTGCTTGGTGTGGCCGGCTACCAAAGGGAAAGAGAGAGCAAGTGAGGTGTTTTGATTTCTAACATCAAATTGAAGGAAGAATCAAAGGATTAAGTTGGAGATTTGTGAAATTTCTTCAATTGAGGTAAGTACTCTCTTGTTTTCCCTTGTTATTTTTGAAGTTGTGTTTGAAGTGAGTTTTGATTTGTTGGGATTATGATTTGGTGTGGTTGAGATGTGTTTATAAGTGTTGAGTTTGATTGTAAGTTAAATTGGTGTTGGTTTTGGTTTGAGGATGGTAAGTTAAGTGGATGTTGATATTGAAAGAATAAGAATGATGTTGGTTTTAGGGTTTTGAGGTAGTATGTGTTTAAATGTGTTGTTAATGTTTTGTTAATGAGAATATTGTGATGAATATGTAAAATAAGTGTTAATGACATAGTTTAGATCCATTTGAATGAGGTTATGGTGTGCACAATGTGTTTAAATGCAATTAAAAGAGTTTTGGCCATATCTAGGGTTTTTGTTCATGAGAGACACGGCCAAGACTTAAGATTTTGGAGAGACACGGCCAAGTTTAATGAAACTTGGCCGTGTTGGATGAATTTTGGAGAGACACGGCCACTGGCTTGGCCGTGTCCCTTGACTGTGTTTGCCACTGCCTGATTTTTGTTGAGAGACACGGCTGTGTCCTTTGCCCGTGTCTGCCTCGACTTGAATTGGTGTTGAGAGACACGGCCACAAGCTTGGCCGTGTCCCTTGAGGGTGTTAGCTACTGTCATTGTTCCTTTGTTCTTCTTACATTGTTGAGATTGAACATTCATTTGATGACAATGATGATGCATATGATATTATATGAACAATGCTATGTTTTATGCATTGTGATTGGCTATGATGATTCAATTGTGATAAATAAGGCATGTTTGCCTAGATAATGATTCAATTGAGAATGAAATGGATAATGAAATAATAAATGAATTGTGTGATTAATGTGTTATTCCATTTTCAGAGTTTGTTGTTGGTGGCATGCCTAATGATAGTAACAATCTCTTGAAGTTAGGTTGGGCTTGATCCTTGAAGCCAAGTTGGGTAGAAGTTTAACATGTTTTACTCCCCTTGAAGCTTGGTTGGGTCTAGTCCTTGAAGCCTAATTGAGATGTTACAACCCTTGAAGCTAGGTTGGATTGATTCTTGAAGCCAAGTTGGGTTGAGACTTAGCATGCTTTGTTCCCCTTGAAGCTTGGTTGAATCTAAATCCTTGAAGCCTAGTTGGGTCTATGATAATGATAAATGTGATAACAAAACCAAAGCATTAACTCTGAAAATTGAATAGCATATTAGTGTCTTTTGGGCCCGAGTTTGTCCTTGTTGTCAATGTGATATACAAGTGTTGAAATAAATGAGTAATAAGATCTATGGTTGATGTCATTGGAAATGTGATTCATGATTGGTGTGATATGTAATATGTGTAATGATATATTGATTATGAATACTAGTGATGGATTGTGGTCGGTGATAATGTTTATGTATATATATGTACATAAAATATGAGATTAGCTGAGATATATGAAAGGTGCAATTAAAAAGGAAAAACATGATAATAACTAATGGTACATTGAATTGATATATCATTATATGTTAGAATTTCTATAATGTATGTTTATATTTCATAATTGTATTACTAAGCTCTCGGGCTTAGCGCGGTTGTGTAATCGCGCAGGTGGATATGCGGTTGATCTGGAAGTCCAGCTGTTATGTCACGAGAAGAGTAAGAGTTTATCGAGACCAACTAGAGGGTGATGCATACATGTATAACTTTTAATTATGATGTATTTCTGACGAGAAAGTATTTATAAGTATAAATGAAGTTTTAATAATGATAATGATTTTGTAAATGTTATTTAAAGTAACGTATTATGGTTTGAACTCTGTTACAGGTTTTTAAAAGGTAATGAAAAGTGACATCCTCATACTTTATATACTTACTGAATGTATACTAGGTATATGTATAGTACTTATATAGGGTATCGGGGTGTTACAATTATTTTGGTATCAGAGCTTAGATTCGAGATTCTCGGCCTAAGTGAATTAAAAAAATTTTTTTTTGAAACGTTTAAAGAGAAATAAAAAGAAGAGTTTTGGAATGTAATTGGTAATACATGCATATGCATTAACACCTAGGTTGGTCTCGGATGTGGCATCATATGAATGGTAGAATATCTATGTTATATGAGATAGATGCTAGTGTGTGAATGATGTTTTACATGAATGTAAAGCTAGAGAAAGAAATGATATGGATTTATATAAGTTTAATTGATAAATTGAAAAAAAAAATTTGGGAAATTTATGCAAGTAAAGTGAATTGTTAAATGTGTTGAAATATAAAGAAATGAAAAGGAGAATAAAGTTGAACATGAGATGAAATCAAAATTAAGACAAGAGTATGTACTCTTTCCTCTACACTTTGAATCTCTTTATAATAGAGTTTATGTTGGGTTTGCTAGATAGAGGAAATATTGTTGAATTGTTAATATTGAAAGATATGTTACTAAAATGAGGAGAGTATGGTGGAATATTGAATGAGTTGATTAGTATAGACAAAGTGTGACTATTTAAAGTTTGGGGTATATATAAAGTTAAGGTTTTGTTTAAAGGAAAAAGAGATGATATTGGTTAAGTAAGAATATAAATTGGTATTATTATTTTAATGCAAACATTGTGAATTCAATGTTAGAAATGTGAGATGCTTGGATATTGTGAAAGCTCATGGTAATGGTGGTAATATGTGATATTTGAGATTTTTGAAATGAGCTTGATAATTGTGAAAATTATATGTTTTGATATTGCTTTGTGATATATATATATAAGATGTTTTTAAAGTTAATATTAAGAAAAGATGAGTTTGGCAAGTTGAAGCTTAAGCGAAGTAGTAAGTTGAAAAGTTAAAGTTTTAGTGGAATTTGATAAAGATTATTTAGATATTGATGGTTTAATGTATATGCAATACATGAGCTAGATGAAATGACTAATATTGCATATGAAAGTATTATGAATTGAACAATGTGATTGATGGTATGAAAATTTGTTTTGAAGTAAAAAGGGAAGTGAATAAGCGAATGAAAATGAGCTATTTTAAGTCACTATACTGCAAAGGGTAAAAATGGATATGGAAGTATATTAAATGTATTTAAATATGAAAGTGAAAGAGATGTCACATTGGGAATGTGACCAAGATGGATATGAAATGTTATTATAGTCATAATATATATTTGTAGTGTGAATAAATACTTTACATCATATTGGAAGAATGAGAAGGATAGTATTTAAAAAAAAAGTGATAAACATTAAATTTGTATTGAATGTATGAAAAAGAAAAATAAAATACGAGCATATATTTAAGTGTATACATGTATATGATATGTGAACTGAGTTTTCAATATGAATGAAATTATGATATATAAACAAATGTATGAATCACATTATGAAGGTGACCTATGAATATGTATGTGGTATAATTATAGAATTAGTGATATGGAAAATGATGTTATATGTATTAGTGGACTTAAGAGAGATTAGGTCTTGAATTGTATAAAGTTAGATGGATTATGTGATGGAAGTAAGTATGGAATGGACTTGAATAATATTGGATAATGGAAATTGTTATGGTGAGCATTGAACATGATAATCATATGATATTTAGAGTCCCAAAGTATTCACATATGGAAAGTTCTATGTAATTATATTATAAGAGATTGTAAATGGATTAGAAATGAAGTGACGGATAGAAATTATATGGAAACTGCATATGATTGAATATGTATATAGTAATATTGTTGAAACATGAACTAAGTTGATAAAGATCATATAATCGAGTGCAAATTGGTTTGAAATGGAGTTGGAATGTGTTAATTTCTGTTATACCAAAATTGTAATGAAGGAATATATAATTCTTGAGATACACCTTAGCCTTGTATTTGTAAAGATTGAGAATAAAGTTATAAAAGAACAATATTGATTTAAAAGTTCCAGGCTTGAATATTAATCTCTTAAAGCCATGTGTTTTGTTCAGTATATTTAATCGGTTAATGTTGTTATCCATAGAGTTGGATTTTAGATAAAATGATTGTAATATAGATTTGGTGAGATTGAAAACTTTATTTGAGAAGTATAGTTAAAAGTTATGATGGATAAAGTTGTACTTTATCATTTTATGTTAAAAATTTGGTTATAGTTGTGAAGGTAAAGAGAGAAAAAGGAAATTATGGAAATGTGTTGAGTTATGGATAATATGACAAAAAGGTAATCAAATTAAATATAACAATGATATGAATTGTGAAGAGATATTAAAAAGGGAGAAATTATAAAATATGACCGAAAGTTATACTAAATATGTTTATGGTATGTAACTTGAGGTTTAAGTGAATAAACTATGTGTATATTAAAAGATAATTTGAAGTGATTTGTTATTATGATAATTTGATTGCATGTGGATCGGAAGAGATCAGGAATTGAATATAAATTTGCCCTAATGGAATGAAGATATATATATATATATACATATATGAATATTGTGAAATTTCATGATAAGTTAAATAAATTAATCGTTGGTTGGAATTGAACAAGATTGGAATGTCGGTATATTGTGGCAGATAGATCAAGTGATCTGGATTTTGGCTAAGAATTATGAATCACTATTGGGATTTAATGTGTATAGTTGTACTAAGAGTATAATTATTTTCATGATAATGTATATGATGTAAAATTTTAGAGTGTGTTTGGACATGAATGAATGGAGTTATAGTAGTTATAAATTATGATATAAAGGGAAAAGATTGGTTATTTACAAAATAAGTTGAAAGGTAGGGTATTAATATATAAGTTAAGTGAAAAGCATGCTAAAGAAGTAACTCCATTTGTGAAAGATAAGGATCTTGTTATCCATTGAGGTTTGATAAATGTCTATTTAGACAGTAATTGTAATGACGGGATAATTAATGCTCAGATATAAACCAATGGTTTCTAAGGTTAAAGTTAAGAGGGTAATTACAAAAAGATGAAGGAACAAATTATATTAAATATAAAGATTGGACGAAGTGTGAGTGTGCTATAAAATGATCTGATTATTGTATAAAGACATTAATAGGAAATGTATTGAGTTCTTTTAAATGTTTGATCAAGGAAGTGATAAGATGTATAAATGTATAGAATGATGAGATATGGAATATAGAGAAGATGGTTGATTAAAAAGGGGAGAATTGAAATTATATGGTTTGGTGACATAATAACTTAAGCATATAATTAACTTCATATGGAAGTTAAGATAACATTTTGTTAAGAATGGATTATTATGATACTGATAATTTCGAGGACGAAATTTCTTTTTAGAGGGGAGAATTGTAATATCCCAAAATGTGCCCTAGAAGTATTGATGTAATTGTTGTTTGATTTGAATTAAATGTTTATGTGTTATTGGAAAGGAAAAATGTATTTTGAGATAATGTATATGTTGGGTATATGGTAATATATATAACATATATGTTGGTCAAAAGGGATGGTCAATGGAAGAGGATATTTATTTGTGATATGTGAAATTACTTAAATGGGCATATAAGTGACAAGAGTTAAGTTAAATGGATGAGGGCAATTTGGTAATTGCTTTGTTAGGATTGCTTGGTGGAGATTTAAAGAAGAAGAGAAGTTTGACTTGTCTTCATTTTCTCTTCTTTGCTTGGTGTGGCCGGCTACCAAAGGGAAAGAGAGAGCAAGTGAGGTGTTTTGATTTCTAACATCAAATTGAAGGAAGAATCAAAGGATTAAGTTGGAGATTTGTGAAATTTCTTCAATTGAGGTAAGTACTCTCTTGTTTTCCCTTGTTATTTTTGAAGTTGTGTTTGAAGTGAGTTTTGATTTGTTGGGATTATGATTTGGTGTGGTTGAGATGTGTTTATAAGTGTTGAGTTTGATTGTAAGTTAAATTGGTGTTGGTTTTGGTTTGAGGATGGTAAGTTAAGTGGATGTTGATATTGAAAGAATAAGAATGATGTTGGTTTTAGGGTTTTGAGGTAGTATGTGTTTAAATGTGTTGTTAATGTTTTGTTAATGAGAATATTGTGATGAATATGTAAAATAAGTGTTAATGACATAGTTTAGATCCATTTGAATGAGGTTATGGTGTGCACAATGTGTTTAAATGCAATTAAAAGAGTTTTGGCCATATCTAGGGTTTTTGTTCATGAGAGACACAGCCAAGACTTAAGATTTTGGAGAGACACGGCCAAGTTTAATGAAACTTGGCCGTGTTGGATGAATTTTGGAGAGACACAGCCACTGGCTTGGCCGTGTCCCTTGACTGTGTTTGCCACTGCCTGATTTTTGTTGAGAGACACGGCTGTGTCCTTTGCCCGTGTCTGCCTTGGCTTGAATTGGTGTTGAGAGACACGGCCACAAGCTTGGCCGTGTCCCTTGAGGGTGTTAGCTACTGTGATTGTTCCTTTGTTCTTCTTGCATTATTGAGATTGAACATTCATTTGATGACAATGATGATGCATATGATATTATATGAACAATGCTATGTTTTATGCATTGTGATTGGCTATGATGATTCAATTGTGATAAATAAGGCATGTTTGCCTAGATAATGATTCAATTGAGAATGAAATGGATAATGAAATAATAAATGAATTGTTTGACTAATGTGTTATTCCATTTTCAGAGTTTGTTGTTGGTGGCATGCCTAATGATAGTAACAATCTCTTGAAGTTAGGTTGGGCTTGATCCTTGAAGCCAAGTTGGGTAGAAGTTTAACATGTTTTACTCCCCTTGAAGCTTGGTTGGGTCTAGTCCTTGAAGCCTAATTGAGATGTTACAACCCTTGAAGCTAGGTTGGATTGATTCTTGAAGCCAAGTTGGGTTGAGACTTAGCATGCTTTGTTCCCCTTGAAGCTTGGTTGAATCTAAATCCTTGAAGCCTAGTTGGGTCTATGATAATGATAAATGTGATAACAAAACCAAAGCATTAACTCTGAAAATTGAATAGCATATTAGTGTCTTTTGGGCCCGAGTCTGTCCTTGTTGTCAATGTGATATACAAGTGTTGAAATAAATGAGTAATGAGATCTATGGTTGATGTCATTGGAAATGTGATTCATGATTGGTGTGATATGTAATATGTGTAATGATATATTGATTATGAATACTAGTGATGGATTGTGGTCGGTGATAATGTTTATGTATATATATGTACATAAAATATGAGATTAGCTGAGATATATGAAAGGTGCAATTAAAAAGGAAAAACATGATAATAACTAATGGTACATTGAATTGATATATCATTATATGTTAGAATTTCTATAATGTATGTTTATATTTCATAATTGTATTACTAAGCTCTCGGGCTTAGCGCGGTTGTGTAATCGCGCAGGTGGATATGCGGTTGATCTAGAAGTCCAGCTGTTATGTCACGAGAAGAGTAAGAGTTTATCGAGACCAACTAGAGGGTGATGCATACATGTATAACTTTTAATTATGATGTATTTCTGACGAGAAAGTATTTATAAGTATAAATGAAGTTTTAATAATGATAATGATTTTGTAAATGTTATTTAAAGTAACGTATTATGGTTTGAACTCTGTTACATGTTTTTAAAAGGTAATGAAAAGTGACATCATCATACTTTATATACTTACTGAATGTATACTAGGTATATGTATAGTACTTATATAGGGTATCGGGGTGTTACAGTTAAGACTTTCATGTGAGAGATGATAGCGGACTCCATTATGTTGGGATGAAGTTGGCGAAGGTGCAGGACTCTATTATGTTGGGATGAAGTTGGCGAAGTTAAACTGGTTGGTCCTGATTTGATTAGGGAAACATAAGAGAAAGTGAAATTGATTTGGGATCATCTGAAAGCAACTTCAGATCGACAGAAATCCTATATAGGATTGAAGAGGAAGGATATAGAGTTTAGTATGGGAGATAAAGTGTTTTTGAAAGTATCTCCATGGAAAAGATTTTGAAATTTGGTCATAAAGGGAAGTTGAGTCCTCGTTTCATAGGACCATATGAGACTCTGGAGAGAGTTGGTCCAGTGGCTTACAGGTTGGATTTTCCACCTGAGTTAGACTAGATACATAATCTCTTCCATGTCTCTATGCTTCTCAGTGGAATCCATTGAGGTTAGTTCAGATCTGACTTACGAAGAAGAACTAGTAGCGATTTTGGCACGAGAAGTGAAAGAATTAAGGAATAAGAAAGTACCACTTGTGAAAGTTCTTTGGAAGAATCATGCCACCGAGGAGGTGACATGGGAGAGTGAACAGTTGATGTGAAATCAATATCCCCAGCTGTTCCAGAGTTGATAGCAGGTAATTTCGCGAATGAAATTTTCTTAAGGGGGGACAATTGTAACACCCCTAATTTTTTTTGAAAATTAAATAAAATAAATTAAAATTAAAATTGATAAATTAAATAAATGATTTAAATGAAAAATGAAAGGATTTTAAGTGATAAAGTAAAATGTATATTTGAAATAAACACGACATATTTAAGACATATTTATACCTAAGATATACATCACACATATATATATATTGTATAATTAAGTGTATAGTGACTTATTATATATATATATATAAGGATGAATGAAAGAGAAGAGATTTCTTTCTTCTTCTTCTTTTGTTCCTTTGAACGTGAGCTAGAGAAAGAGAGTGAGGAGCTATTTTCTTCTTCCATACACTAAAGATTAAAGGGATTTCAAGGATTCAAGTGGAGTTTTTAAGGATTCTTCATCAATTTGTAAGTTTCTTTATCAATTTTGTAAGTTCTTTGGAGTTCTATGGAAGAGCATGATATGTGGATTTTGGGATTGTGTATTAGCATGTTTTAATAGCCTATTTGGGTATGTATGAAGTTGTTATGAGTAGTTAATAATGATTTTAAGATTGGATTGAAGAAGTGATTGAATTTAAGTTGAGTTTGGAAATGGTTGTGTTGAATGGTCTAGTGTACGAAATGCATAAATTTTACCTGACATGGCCATATCGTTGGGCATGCCAATGGTGTTGAGTTTCAATGTTGATGACACAACCAGTAACACAGACAAGTCTCTAAGCATGTCATAGCAATTGTAAAAAAAAATAATTGACACAGCCATTAACAAGCCCATGTAGTTAGGCATGTCAAAGTTTCTATGAGGTAGAATGAATGAAATGGGCAGTGACACGCCCATGTCATTGAATGTGTCAAAGTTTCTATAAGAGTGGGTTAATAACACGGTCATTAACACGCCCGTGTTATTGGGCGTGTTGAGGAAATTGTCCAAAAATAACTCTTTTCTTTGTCTTTCATTTGTAGTTCCTAATTTAAATGGTTTGATGTTGAGAATGCCTTAGAATGTGATATTAAATTGTTGTTTATAAGCACATTTGGCTTAGGCATTGAGAGAGAGTAGTTTGCCCAACCCTAGTGTTGAAGGGCAACATGGAAGAAAAGGTTGGAGGGAGTTTTGAAGCTTAATTTGGAGTGCTTTCTAAGCTATGTATAAACTTTTGATAAATGGAATGTGATTGCATTACATTTGGCCTAATACATTTTGGATGGAAAATGGGTTATAAATTGTTATGTATGCATTATGATGCATTATGAAAAGCCCATAATGGCTAAATTGAATAAAATATGAATTATCTGCAAAAGGTGAAAATGACCTAAAGTATTTGGGTGATGTGATCTCGTTATGAAATATCCCATATTGAGATGAAATGTTGAAGTGAAATGGCATTGATATGAACGAGAAAAATGGAAAAATGAGAAAGAAATTGATGATGAAAATTGTGAAATAATTGAGTGCCTAGTATATCATTCAAATTTCATAGTTCTGTGTTTGGCAGCATGCCTATGAGGTTATCCTCAATATTTTCCTTTGGGACTAGACACTTGGTGTCACTATGATATGATTTGCCTTCGGGGCTTGCTTTTGAGCATTATTTGATTTGCCTTTGTGGCTAGACACTTGGTGCCATTATGGACTAAAATAGTAACTCTGGGATTTGAATAATGTATTAGTTGTTTGGGCTCATGCTTGTGTATGTGTTTGTGTGAATTATTAATTGAACTTGAATGTCATATTATGACATAACATATGAGCATTTTGCATTGACATTGTTTTTTAAAGTGTTATTATTATCAAAGTTTGTACCACTAGGCTTTTGGCTTAGCGCGATTGTAACTCATCGTGCAGGTGCCACAGGTGATCTGGTAGAGCTGGAGAGTTCTACTAGATCAGGTCATGTCTAAGCTTGTGTTGGTTGAGCTTGAAGTGTTTTTGCTACATAAAAAACATAGCCATTTTGCCAGCATGTATATATTTTATGTCATAGTACTTTTTGATATTATGTTTTTGGAGTATAAATATGTATACTACAAATTATCAAGAAGGTTTTGTGTAATTGAGTAATGTGAGGCTTTATATATTTTGATACATATACATATATATATGTATAAATGTTTTGAGGAACGGGGAATAAGAAAATTTTTATTAAATCGGATTGTGAAATTGTTATACCATATATGTGCATTTTACATATACTGGGTGTGTGTATTATATGTATATAGGGTGTAAGGGAGTTACACTTTTTTTAGTTTCAAAAGTCCTTGCTGATGTTCCAAATCTCTGAAAAGTCTCTGCCCCAAAAGTCCAAAGTCCCAAAAAATAATCATCCAAAAGTCCTCCACTTAATCTTTCAGTCCGTTATTTATAGGTAATTAATCCAAAGAGAAAACATAGTCCTTGTTTATTAAGGAAATATTTAAAATGTTCTGAATTAAACTATGTTTAGGTAAAATTGGCAAGCAAATCGCACATGGGCACGGGCTGTGAGCGCTGCCTGCGAGGGATGCGAGCATTTGCAGGTCTGCGAAGGCTACAGTAGAATTGGAGTTACTTCAGGCAAAATGTTGGAGCACGTGATCGGCCCAAATGGCATTGAGATTGACCCTAATAAGGCTAAGGAAATCAGGGATATGCTAGCTCCTAAGAAGGAGAAGGAAGTTTAGGGGTTCATCAGAGGTTACAGTACATTAGTAGGTTCATAGCAAAGCTTACCACAATATGTGAACCTATCTTTAAATTGCTTAAAGAACCAGCCAGTCAAGTGAAATGAAGATTGTCAAAAGGCCTTTGAGTGTATAAAAGAGTAGTTATTGAATCTACCTATTTTGAAACTACTTAGACCCAATAGACCTTTTTTACTATACTTAGCAGCAGAGTAAGAGTTGATAGGCGCAATGCTAGCCCAAGCAGATGAATCAGGGGTCGAGTATGCAATCTACTATTTGAATAGAAAGCTGTTACCTTATGAGATTAAGTATAGTATCATTAAAAAGACAAGTATTATTGTGGTTTGGTCATTTAAGAAGTTGCGGCATTACTTTCAATCTTATAGGTACAAGGAATTTCCAGGATGGATCCAGTAAAGTATTTAAGGGAGACACCCTCGTTGATTGGGAAGTATGCCTAATGGCTAATAATTTTAGAATAATTTGAGATTGAGCATATAACTAGGATAACCATCAAAGGTAGAACAGTAGCAGAATTCCTAGCTCAACAACCATTTTTGGATAGAGAGAAAGTGGTTTTGGAATTCTTAGATGAACATTTAGAGGCCATAGAACAACAAAGATGGAATATATATTTTGACAAAGTAGTAAATAGAAAGGGAGCAGGTTTTGGAGTGATGTTGGAATTGCCTAAAGTAGAGCTCATCCCTCTTGCTAAGAAGTTGAAGTTCAGGGAAACCAATAACATGGTGGAATACGAAGCGTGCATCTTTGGATTGGAAACCTTGATGATTATGAAGGTTGATAAAGTGCAAGTTTTCAATGATTCATTGTTAGTGGCATCCCATGTAAATGGAGAATAAGACTTGAAGGAAGAAAAGCTGAAGCCATACCATGATCACTTAACTATGATGAAGAAGAATTTCAAGGAGTGTAGATTTATACACCTACGAAGAGAGGAAAAACAAATGGCCGATGCCCTAGCCACTCTGGCTTCGGTATGGGAGGATCATGTTAAGTTATTCCTTAAACCCTTGGTTTTGACTAGTTCATCAACCCCTTTGTGAGCAGGGATTTTTGCCCCCCCACTCCCATGTGGAATGGTTATTATGACTTCAGCACTATTAGGCTCATGGCATTAGAGAACACGGGCTTAAACCCAGAGAAAATGGAGTTATCGCCTGGAAGGGTAGGGAAAATAGGAAGGGGTGGATGACTCAACTCCTAAGTAATCTGTGAGTGGGGATTTTTGCCCCACTCCCGGTGGAAGGGTTCTTGCGACTTCGGCACTGTTTAGGCTCGGGACCTTAGAGAACACGGACCTAAGTCCAAAGACAATGGAGTTGCCACCTGGATGGGATAGGAAAAAGAAAGGGGTGGATGACTTGATTCCTAAGGAATCCTCAACCCCTTAATGGGTTCGAAAAGTTGGGTACGTGTGGGGAAGGTGAGAAATGGCCCAACACTCCCCCCCCCACAACGCCCGATTCATTGGAACTGGCCTCCTTTACAGGTCTTAATATTATAAAATTCTTAAATATAACAATATTATCCATATTACACGCAACAATTGAAATAAAGCATCGTTATATTTAAATCAAAGCAATGTCCAAACAAAGAAAATAAATGGACACCCATCCGAAGATTGAAACATGCCCTTACATCATCCATGTAATAGGACACCCACAAAAAGGTAGAAACATGTCCTTTACATTGGTATAAAATATAAAAAAAAATTAAATTACATAGGACTTAATTAATGAGGTACCCACAAAGTGAAAACATACCTCTTACAATATTTGGAAATCAAAATAAATCGATAGAAAAAAATAACCATTCATCATAAATAAATCATGCATCAAAGATATTAAACATTAATCAAAATATATCATAAACATTCATCCATGATAAATTAAATAAATCAAGCATTGAAATAAATTAAAGCATATAATGAACTACATAATCAAATAAAACAAGTAAAGATACAAATTGAGGTTTACTGTTTCTATTTAAAGTTCTCTAATTAATATTTTAGGGTTTTGGAATTTTAAGATATTATTATTGTCACTTTTTTAGGCTACTGTAAGTTTTAAGAGAATTAAAATGGATTAGAGTTTTATAATTTAAGAGATTGATAAGGTTATTTGGTTAACCAAATTAGGGTTTGAGGGGTAAAATCATGAAATTAGGTACTTTAAAACATTTGAATTTAGGACTCACGGTTACTGGATTATTAATTTTGATTTACTATATTGGGTTTGAATGTTTAGGTTTATAAGGTTTTAAGGTTTTAAGGATTAGGGTTTAGGAAAACTTAGGGTTTATATTAGCTAGTTTGGAGTTGCTGTCTTGGTTTTGGAGTTGAATTAGGGTTTTTAGTGTTTTAGAAAATATATTTGGTTTTAGAATTTGATAAAATAGTTTATAGCTTTTTAAAAGCTTTTGGATTTTTAGAAACTATAAGGTAAATTTAGGGTTATAAGGTTTTTGAAAACAGATTAGGGTTTTGGGAATTAATAAAATGATTTAAGGTTTTGGAAAGTTGGAAAGTAGATTAGGGTTTTAAGATTTTGAAGAAATAGATTAGGGTTCTTAGGTTTTAGAAGAAACATAAAAGTAATTTTAGGGTTTTTAAAAATAGAAGAGACGATTTAAGGTTCTAAGGTTTAGAAGAAGTAAATAAGGGCTCTAAGGTTTTTAGAATCAAAAGAAACAATTTAATTATTCAAGCTACTGTAAGAAAAAAAAAGAGATTAGATATTCAAACCTTCGTTTGTTGGTTCCACTAAAAATTGCTTCTTGGATGAACAAGGACAAAGGCAAGGTTGCTGCCTTTGATAGCTTGATTGCTTGCTTGCTTCTTCTCTTCTAAAATGTCCGATCAATTTGTAAAGTTCAAGTTCAAAATCCAAGTCCGAGTCCAAAGTCTGATCCCCCTTTTAAAAATCCATCCCTCCTTTCTGTGTTTTATTATCAGTCTTATTTATAGGAAATTTAGATGATTAATTTTAATTGTTTAAGGAAACTGTTTTTAATTAGGAAAAGAAAACCGAAACCAAATAGAATTTGGTTTCGAAAAAAATTGCCTCAAAAAATTTCGCTGGCAAAAAAAACTACTGCTGGCCACTGCGAGAAATTGCGTGGAAACTTGTGAGGGCGCGCGAGGGGCTACGAACGAAATTCGTTGTGGGCCATTTTGCTCACAGGAAACTCCTGCGGGCGAAATGGCCCAAGGCCATTTCGTCCAACACTTTCAGCGATGAATTTTTTCGTCGCCAATTTTTATTTTTATTATTATTATTATTATTACTATAATTATAATTTTAAAAAATAAATACTAAAACAAATATTATTTAATTAAGATAACACAACAATTATTTTGGACTAAATAAAATATTTTGGACCAAACTGGGTCAAAAATTAAAGGTCTACAGTTTGCCCCTTGCTTGAACAATCTGAGACTTTAGTAAAAGAGAGTGAAAAGCAATAAGACTTACTTTTTGAGATGGTTGAGATTTTGAGTTATTGGATTTGATTTGGGTACTTAGACCCGAGATTGAATTTGATTTGACTGACCTTTTATCGGTTAAGAATTCTGACATAACTGGTTGTTCCATTTTTATGGATTGTGGGTCTTTACCCACCAAAAATAGATGTTTATCTATTAGAAATTGAGTTTTTAACCTAGGAACATGGATCTTTATCCATTGGAGATTGGGTCTTTACCCTTGAAACATGGATCTTTATCCATTGGAGATCGGGTCTTTACTCTTGAAACATGGATCTTTATCCATTAGAAATCGGGTCTTTACCCTTGAAACATAGATCTTTATCCATTAGAAATCGGGTCTTTACCCTTGAAATATGGATCTTTATCCATTGGAAATCGGGTCTTTACCCTTGAAATATGGATCTTTATACATTGGAAATCGGGTCTTTACCCTTGAAACATGGATCTTTATCCATTGGAAATCGGGTTTTTACCCTTGAAATATGGATCTTTATCCATTGGAAATCGGGTCTTTACCCTTGAAACATGGATCTTTACCCATTGGAAATCGGGTCTTTATCCTAGCTTCGGTTTTTTAGCTAAACTGATCTTTTGTCTTTTGCATTTTCATTTTTTTGAGAAATCTAATTTTCTTTTTATTCCATTCTTTTTTGTTCTTCCTTTGCACTTTTGTAAAAAATTCAACCCTTTTTAGCTAGCCTTCATATCCTCTCCTTGCCCCCTGCGTGGTGAAATATTTGCAAGTGAGTTTGAAAATCTTTTATATATAAACTTAAAAATTGAAAAGGAGAAACTTTGCCCCCTGTGTAGGCTCAAACCAAAGATTTTTTTCCATGCAAACTTTGATTGATGTTTGTATTTTGTCTTGTTCTTTGCACAAGCACGCATTTCTTCTTTTTGCAAAATTACTGGAACTTTCTCAAGCAATGGGCCTTCTATGCCCCCCTGATTTGATATCTTCTTTTGATTGTTTACTTCACAGGGTGTTTGCTATTCACTTTGATAAAGAATAGACAATACAAGACAAGAAAGTGTGATGTGATATGCTCATGTATGCATGATATGCATGAATGATACTTGCAGTTGTTCCATCGACTCACAGACTGAGGTGATAAGCATAAGTGTTCTCATTGGTTCCTTTCAGATGCTCGTTCAGGTCTTGCATTGGAATAAAAGAA
The DNA here is from genome assembly GCA_947685225.1 of Garcia nutans. Taxonomy (NCBI): domain Eukaryota; kingdom Viridiplantae; phylum Streptophyta; class Magnoliopsida; order Malpighiales; family Euphorbiaceae; genus Garcia; species Garcia nutans. Next base: position 4,888,004 of record CANTUV010000017.1, on the reverse strand, counting down.
TGCTTCCCATTTATGACTTTTATCTTTGAGATATTGAAAACATGAATAATGGAGACCCCAAGCAGCAGAGTCAGGGATTCATCTATTTCGGACTATGTTTCAGCATGCAGTTGATAGCTTCTTCATGATCTTGCCAATAATTATTTCCTTTGCCTAATGTGTCCTTTGGAGGCTCAACATACTTCCCTTAACTTGAAGGCTTCGTGTGACAAAAACATTTTTTATTTTTTGAATTTTTGATTTTGAAATAGAATGTTGGCTTTGCCAAATCAATGTCAATGTACCTCAGACTTGATTTTTCCAAATAAAGATATCTATAACATGACAACCCTAGTTACGGTACTAAACTTGGGAATTATTTCTATTTAAGCAAGAATTGTTGCACTTCAGATAGGCACATACACATTACTTGGCCAAAGGTCTCATTGAGTTTAAATATTGTCTATCTCATATGCATGCTTATTCAAACTATCTCCACTAATAGACTCTACCTACCAAGAGTGATCAACAAGTCTTTGATAGGCTTGAAATGGGGTTTATAAGGGACATGTGTTAAATAAAGGCTATTTGTAAGTTGGATACGATGTGACACAATAGAAAAACCTTCACACTATAAATTTCTAGTTTGAACTTTAGGTAGCTGGAAGCAATCTTGCTAGACTCCAAATTCCTTCTATATTCTTGGCATTAATCCGGTTCTTGATTGGGACAGTCTTTGCCTTTCCAAAAAGTTTGGTTCCCAAATTCGTTTCTTTTCTTCTTCTCCCTTTTCTTTTTTTTTTCTTTTTCTTACTCTTCCCTTTCTTTGAGCATTTTATCATTTTGTCCTTCTTTCTTGTAGGGGACTGTCAAGTACAAAACTTTCAAGAACTGGATGGTCTTTCTCCTTTTTCCTGATTTTGATTGAATCTTGGTTGGGTTGGACCAATTCAAGTCACAATGTCCTTATGAACCAAATGGAAACCTTTTGCTACTTTAGGTAAAAGAGAACTCAATTGGCTTTCTGAACCACCTTTTTAGGTTTTATTTTCTTGTTTTATTTTCTTTTGTCCTTTTTTTCTATTCTTTTTCTTCTTTCTTCTCTTCTCTTTTTTTATTTGTTTGTTTTTTATTTTGTTTTATTTTGGTTTTGTTTGGTTCTAGCTCTAAAAGAGTTGTCTTGTTTGTACTAACTTGGGCTTCCAATAATGGATGAGTGGAGTAACATAAATCTTCTTTCACAGGGATAAATCATTTGTTACTCTGATGTTGTCTTGATATATTGGAGATATTAAGTGAACTTCAACTACCCTTATGGTCTTGAAAGCATCAACTACCCTCATGGTCTTAAGAACTTCAACTGTCTTCATGGTCTTGACTATTCATTTCTTTCTTTGATCTTCTTGTCTCTTCACCTTAGTGATCATACGACTTGTCAAAAGTATCACAATAGCTCAGGGTAGGTTGTTGGCGTTATATACCAATGAAAAGAAAGCTAAAATTTTATGAAGGCTCAAAGGGACAACTAGGGATTGATATTTAATTGGGTGGATAAGTTGTTGGCTTGTCAAACAATGCCTATATCATTTTGCTCTTAAATAAGTAGAGTTTAATTTCGCCTCGAAAGTTTGTCAAAGCATGTTCTAAGACTGAATAGGACCTAGACAAAGATAAGTATGCAGGAGCCCTCTCTAAGTAAGCATACACAACTCAATGCTATAGAGCAATTTCCTCACCTAGTAAAGTCATTCGAGTCATGATGCATAAATATATTAATTCATGAATCATCAAGCTAGATTCCTCATTGGTTGAGCACCAAAATGAACAAAGACCAACAAAATTTTTGATGAAAGTAATTTATTTCAAGCAACTTTAAATTTGAAAAACACAATAGTTCTAAAATATTAAAGAAAGTAAAATTGAAAAGCAACATTCAAGCTAAGAAAAGTGCATTGATTTTAAGCTTCTTTTCCTTTCACATCTTCAATATTTCCATCTTGAAAGGATGATAAAACAAAATCTTCTTTCAATACTTTTCCCACCATGAAGGTTGCCGGTGGAGGTACTCTTCCAAACTTAGGCAAAGGATTGTCTTTTGTGCTGGTCTTATCAGGCTTAGGTAGCTTACCACTGTCAATTAAATTTTGGATCTCATATTTTAATCGTAAGCATTTTTCTGTCTCATGTCCTTATGTTTGATGAAACTCACAAAAGGCTTTAGTATTAAATTTTGGGGGTAAAGGATTCAGCAAAGGTCAAGGGGCCAATGGCTGTAATAGTCCCTTCTTTTGTAGCTTGTTGAAGACCCAAGACAAAGGCTTCACCAGATCTGAAAACTGCCTTCTATTTGCTTGACCAGTTGTATTGGCATCAACTTCTTTTTGTGTGCTTTGATTTCCAGACTGGTAGTTTCCTTTCTCATTCCTTCTTGCCGAAAAGCGATTTTTATCCCTTTCCCACTCTTCAATTTGTAGACTAGCTTGGAGAAGATCTTTGAAATCCCTTATAAGGCTGTGAGACATCCTTTCACGGAGATTGGGCAGGACACCTCTGACGATCATCCTTATTTGATCAGATTCATCGGGCCTTTTCTTAAGCAAATCAGCCTTATTTCTCCATCTTTTCACATAGTCCACAAAATTCTCATTTGGCCTTTGTCTAATGGACTCAACTTCCATTAAGGTAACTTTCAGCTCAACATTACACCCATATTGCTGGATGAAGGCCTTGTATAGCAAATCCCAATTCTTTTGTGTTCCATCATCTAAGGTATTGAACCAATTTTGGACAATAGGGTCTAATGAGAGCATAAAGTACCTTAGAGTTTGAGCCTTAGTAGCTCGGGCAGACTGCATAGCAGTGATATACTGCTTCACATGGAGATGAGAATTTTTGGTTCCATCAAACATCGCAAAAGATGGCATCTTGAACTTGTACGGAACTTCTTCATCTAGCTCAAATAATTTGTCAATCTCAGACATCTCTTTGATCTTTCATTTCTTCTCAAATTTCTTTTATAAATCAGCAATCATCTTCTCAACATCGGATGTCTCGGTCTTTTTAATAGTTGCCTTCTCAACAATCTTTGGTTCTTCCTTTCTGTCTTGAGGATCTTGGTAGTACTGAGCCTAATCATCATCATCATCAATGATCACCTTTTCATCATCAAAAACTACTTCACAAACTTTTGTCTTACCTTTGTCGTTTGACTTCTTAGTGCTAGCAGATAATTCAGCATGATTTTCTAAAATTGCAGTCAATTGGTTCTTCATGGTCTCAGCTAGGGCCTCTTTTATTTCTTCCATTTTGGCATTGAGGGCTTCATCCACCATTCTTTGAATTTGTTTGGGATCCATTGCTTTTGGTGAGCAACTGATTGAGTCATTGCTAGATTCTTCATCTCCGGCGTAGGTCGAATTGTCATAAGCTTTTGAACTATCGTAATCCAGGGCTATGAGCCAGAGAGGATCAATGATATGAGATGCAAATATATGCATGTATGCACAAACAATCAACAAAGATAGATAATTAGGACGTTCCTTCCAACCTTATAACATCTACACACAAATGGCGAGTCTCTTTTCCTAGGTGATATGGTTAATAAAATACCAACATGGGGTATCTTATTTTCGAATATTTCCCTCGGACGCTTCAACCAATAGTTATATTTTCAAATATGGAAATCAACTCATAATAATTCCCATTAATTGGGTTTTAATCCATTTATCCAAATAAAGTAGCTTTTATGCTATATTGGATTAAAACTAAATTAAGAGGTTTATTATAAATAGATTTCTCACTTGAAAAATGTAACTAATGATTCATGCCAAAAACAAGCCCATGATTAATTATTCTTAGTATAAACTAGGCTCACAATTGATTTTTGGTATTTCGTAATTGACCCTAATATTTTGCAAGCTCTTTGTAAGAAAAGGATGAAAATAATTTTGTTTCTAAGCCCTTTGTAAAAAGATTTTAGAAAAAAATATATTTGGGCTTAGTATTTGGGCCATGAGCAAAAGAATTTTTGATTTCTTTTTAGAAAAGTCTTATGTCCAAAGACCATCTTGAAAAGTTTTGAAAATAGTTTTGGTCTTTTGACTTTAAAGAAAAATTTATTTTGAGCTTACAATGTACTTAGGTCATATTAGAAAAAGAACAAACCAAATAAGTCATGATTTAAGCCAAGATAAATTAACCATAGTCAAACAACAAGCATTTGGGGTAAAAACATAAGGAAAGTAACTAGGCCAATTACATGAGCTTTAGTCTTTGGGTTAAAAGGCTTAGGTTCCCATAGCAAGTATATACCAAATGGTAAGAGGCTATGAGTGGTTATGCCATGCTCAATCTCTATACCTTGAGTGAAAGTATGGTATCCTTTGCATAACACAACACGAGTAACACGGGCGTCCTAACTCACGCACACAATGCCATCTAATATGATGCAATGGATAATATCATTATAAGAAATAATAGAATAATATAAAGACCAATGGAATCAACTTCTCTTATCCCAGTGTAGTCGCCACTGTGAGCGGGGATTTTTGCCCCCACTCCCGGTGGAAGGGTTCTTACGACTTCGGCACTGTTTAAGCTCGGAGCCTTAGAGAACATGGACCTAAGTCTGGAGAAAATGGGGTTGCCATCCGGATGGGCTGGGAAAAAGAAAGGGGTGGATGGCTGGATTCCTAAGGAATCGCCAACCCCTTGATGGGTTCAAAAAGTTGGGTACGTTTGGGGAAGGTGAGAAATGGCACAGCACCCCCACAACGCCCGGTTCATTGGAACCTACCTCCTTTATAGGTCTTAATATTATAAAATTCTTAAATATAACAATATTATCCATATTACACGCAACAATTGAAATAAACCATCGTTACATTAAAATCAAAGCAATTTGCAAACAAAGCAAATAAATGGACACCCATCCGAAGAAGGAAACATGCCCTTACATCATCCATGTCTAAACTAATAGGACGCCCACCAAAAGGTAGAAACATGTCCTTTACATTGGTATAAAATATAAAAGCAATTTAAATTACATAGAACTTAATTAATGAGGTACCCACAAAGTGGAAACATACCTCTTACAACATTTGGAAATCAAAATAAATCGATAGAAGAAAATAACCATTCATCATAAATAAATCATTCATCAAAGATATTAAACATTAATAAAAATATATATTAAACATTCATACATGATAAATTAAATAAATCAAGCATTGAAAATAAATTAAAGCATATAATGAACTACATAATCAAATAAAACAAGTAAAGATACAAATTGAGATTTACTGTTTCTATTTAAAGTTCTTTAATTAATATTTTAGGGTTTTGGAGTTTTAAGATATTATTATTGTCCCCATTGAGGAAATATAGTGCGTGACTGTAAGTTTTAAGAGAATTAAAATGGATTAGGGTTTTATAATTTAAGAGATCGATAAGGTTCTTTGGTTAACCAAATTAGGGTTTGAGGGGTAAAATCATGAAATTAGGGTTTGGATACTTTAAAACATTTCAATTTAGGACTCATGGTTACTGGATTATTATTTTGGATTTTCTATATTGGGTTTGAATGTTTAGGTTTATAAGGTTTTAAGGTTTTAAGGATTAGGGTTTAAGAAAACTTAGGGTTTAGATTAGCTAGTTTGGAGTTACTGTCTTGGTTTTGGAGTTGAATTATTTTAGTGTTTCAAAAAATATATTTGGTTTTAGAATTTGAGAAAACAGTTTATAGCTTTTTAAAAGCTTTTGGATTTTTAGAAATTGTAAGGTAAATTTTAGGTTTTAAGGTTTTGGAAATCATATTAGGGTTTTGGGAATTAATAAAACGATTTAAGGTTTTGGAAAGTTGGAAAGTAGATTAGGGTTTTAAGATTTTGAAGAAATAGATTAGGGTTCTTAGGTTTTAGAAGAAATAGAAAAGTAATTTTAGGGCTTTTGAAAATAGAAGACACGATTTAAGGTTCTAAGGTTTAGAAGAAGTAAATTAGGGCTCTAAGGTTTTTAGAATCAAAAGAAACAATTTAATGATTCAAGCTACTGTAAGGAAAAAAAAAGAGATTAGATATTCAAATCTTCATTTGTTGGTTCCACCAAAAATTGCTTCTTGGATGAACAAGGACAAAGGCAAGGTTGCTGCCTTTGATAGCTTGTTTGCTTACTTGCTTCTTCTCTTCTAAAAAGTCCGATCAATTTGTAAAGTTCCAGTTCAAAATCCAAGTCCTAGGCCAAAGTCCGATCCCCCTTTTAAAAATCCATCCCTCCTTTCTGTGTTTTATTTTCAGTCTTATTTATAGGAAATTTAGATGATTAGTTTTAATTGTTTAAGGAAAATGTATTTAATTAGGAAAAGAAAACCGAAACCAAATAGAATTTGGTTTCGAAAAAAATTGCGTCGAAAAATTTCGCTGGCAAAAAAAACTGCTGCGGGCCGCTACGAGAAACTGCGTGGAAACTTGTGAGGGCGCATGAGGGGCTACGAATGAAATTCGCTGTGGGCCATTTTGCTACGGGTGAAATGGCCCAAGGTCATTTCATCCAACACTTTCGGCAATGAATTTTTTCGTCGCCGATTTTTATTTTTATTTTTTATTACTATAATTATAAAAAATAAATACTAAAACAAATATTATTTAATTAAGATAACACAAAAATTATTTTCGACTAAATAAAATATTTTGGACCGGGCTAGGTCAAAAATTAAGGGTCTACAGAATTCTCAACCCCCTATTGGGTTTGCAAAGTTGGATACATATGGGGAAGGTGAAAAATGGCCCAGCACCCCCATAACACCTGGTTCATTGGAACCAGCCTCCTTTTCAGGTCTAAATATTATTGAATTCTTAAATACTATAATATCATCAATACTACATGCAATTTATTAATAAAATAGATTCATTCATAAAACAAGATAAAATAGCAAATTAAAAAATAACATGGGTACTGATCCATAGATGGAAACATACCCTTATAACCTTTAAATGTTCACAAAAAAAATAAATAAAATAGGACACCGATCCAAAGGTGAAAATGTGTCCCTTACAATTCCCTTTAAAAATACATAGAAATCTAAGGAAAAGAGTAAAGCGAGAAAAAAATAATATAACACATATAAAGATAATTGAATAATTAAAATGAAAATAAACAAACACATCTTAATATTGCCCCCATTGAGGAAATATAGTGCGCAACAACACAAGTTGCGCCTACGGTGGTCCCGCTAGCCAATTAGCGAGCGAGGGTCAAGGGGGCAGCGCCCCTGAAAGGTAAATGATTTGCAAAATAAATTTTTCTATGGAATTATGGGTTTTGCTAATGCAACTAAAATTAAACATGCAAAATTAGGGTTTTAAACTAAATTTAGGGTTTGTGTAAAATCATAACCAATATTATTTGACTACTAGACTAAATAATCATATTACTGAAATTATTAACTACTAGACTTTTTATATAAATGAGCTACTACATAATGGTATTGTAAATTGCTACTGTGAAATTAACATGTAGATCATTGTATGAAATTATGATTAATATATCTACTGTGATAAATGAATGAAACACAGATAACACACCTTTGTTGTTGGCTCCACCAAATTGAAAGAGATGAAATAATCTTTATTGCCTGAATCAACTTTAACTTCTTGATGGAGGTTTAATGCAATCGAGACAGTTTTGATTTCTGCCTCTTAGATTGTTGTGTATGTTTTTTTAAGTTGCCTTATTTATGTCTCTCCTTCCTTTACTGCTTGTTGCAAGGGTTTTTTTTTTATTCTGTGCTCTACATTGCTGAAGTTTGCTGAAGTCCCCGTCTGAAGGTTTTAAAACCTGTATTTATATGACTGTGCTAGGTTAAACATTGTCAAACCTTCCCATTATAAAAATGGATTACTGATGCATATCGAATTAATGATTTTTAAATTTGACACAAACTGCCACCATGTCAGATTAAGACCAAGGCAAACCGAGGCCATATTGAATTCAAGTTACCCTAATTCGACATGGAATCAAAGTCCATATCGAATTGGCAATCAAATTCGATGTAAAGTACTAAAAAAATTGGCCCATATCGAATTGGGAGATTATTAGAGCTGACGTGACACTACTGACAAACCTTCACACCAAAATCTTATGTTGGAGCCATAGGCACCTAGGAGCAATCTTTCTAGACTTTAATTTCCTTTTATCTCCTCTTAAGAAATATAGAACTAATTAAAATGATCTTTATCTTTTCCTTTTGCTTTCTCACAAACTCAGGACCCATTTTTTTCTCTTTTTTTTTATTTTGTTATTTTTTTTGGGTCCAACTCTAAAAAGATTATTATGTCTACATGATTCTATGCTTCTACTATGGTTGAGTGGAGTAGAGTGAGTTTGCTTCAACAAAGATAAATCATTTTTTGCCCTGATGTCATCTTAATAAATTGGAGATATTAGGTCTAGTATCAGGTGAACTTCAACTACCCTTATGGTCTTGAGAACTTCAACTATCCTCATGACCTTGACCATGCATTCCTTTCTTTGATCTTCTTGTCTCTTCACCTTAGTGATCATTAAATTTGTCATAAGAGTTACAACAGCTCAGAGTAGGATATTGGGTTTACTAGCTAATGAAGAGTAAGCTAAAATTTATGAAGGCTCAAAGGAACAACTAGGGATTGATATTTAATTGGGTGGATACAAGTTGTTGGCTCATAAAAAAATGACTAGATCATCTCTCTCTTAAATAAACAGAGTTTAATTTCACCTCGAAAGATTATCAAAGCATGTTTTAAGATTGACTAGGACCTAAACATCATTATGCAGGAGCCCTCTCTAAGTAAGCATACACAACTCAATGCTATAGAACAATTCCCTCACCTAGTAAAGTCATTCAAATCACGATGCTTAGATACGATAATTTATAAATATCAAGCTACATTCATAATTGGTTGAGCACCAAAATGAGCAAAGGCCATCAAAAATTGAATGAAAAAAATTTATTCGAACAAACATAATTTGAAAAACATAATTGTTCCAATCAAATATTAAAGAAATAAAAATAAAAGAGAAACATTCAAGCTAAGGGAAATTCATTGAGTTGGGCTTCTTCTCTCTTCGCATCTTGAATACTCTCATCTTAAAAAGAGGATAAGACAAAATCTTCCTCCAATCCTCTTCCTACCATGAAGATTGCTAGTAGTGGCATTCTGTTGAACCTAGGAAAAGGATTATCCTTTATGCTGGGCATATTAGGTTCAGGTAGCATACCACTGTTGATCAGATCTTAGATCTTATGCTTCAATCGAGTGCATATATCTGTCTCATGTCCTTGAGTCATGTGAAATTGACAAAAAGCTTTGGTATTAAAGTTTAAAGGTAAAGGATTCGGCAAGGGTCGAGGATCCAATGGTTGTAGCAATCCATTTTTTTATAACTTGTTGAAACCCCAAGATAGAGGTTTTCCCAACTCTGAAAATTGTCTTATACTCCCATGACCAGTTGTATTAACATCGACTTCCTTATGTGTACTTTTATTGCCAGACTGATAATTTCATTTTGCAAAAAAATGGATCTTCTCTCTTTCCCACTCTTCTATTTGTAAGCCATCTTGAAGAAGATCTTTGAAATCCCTTATAAGGTTGTGAGACAACCTTTCACAAAAATTGGGCAGGATGCCTAACTATCATCCTAATCTGGTCTAACTCATCTGGCCTCTTTTTGAGAAGTGAAGCCATATTTCTCCATCTTTTCACATAATTGACAAAACTTTCATTTTGTTTTTTCCTGATAGTCTCCACCTCCATTAAAGTCACTTCCAATTCAGCATTATACACATAATGTTGCATGAAGGCCTTATACAACATATCCCAATCTTTTTGGGTACTTTCTTCCAAGGTATTGAACCAATTTTGCACAAATGGAGCCAATGAGAGCATAAAATACCTTAGAGTTTGAGTCTTAGTAGCTCTGGCAGACTGCATGGCAATGATGTATGGCTTAACATGCAAGTAAGGATTTCCTGTACTGTTGTACCTAGCGAAGGAAGGCATCTTGAACTTATAAGGGACCTCCTCATCTTATTGTAGACCCTTAATTTTTGACCCAATCCAATCTAATATGCTTTATTTAGTCCAAAATGATTTTTGTTGTCTAATTGGTCCAAAATAATTTTAATGAAATAGTTTTTGCTTTATTATCTAATTTTTATTAATAAAAAAATAAAAATAAACAAATAAAAATAAAAATCGGAGTCGAAAAAAAAATCGGCAGCGAAAAGTGGTCGCGCGGCCCGTCGGGCCCGGCGACGAAATGACCACTACGGGCTGGCATGCCCACTGGCCGGCCAGCCACGGGCCCACTGCCACAGTTTTTGCCAGCGCAAAATTTTCTGACCCAATTTTTAGAAACCTAATCCAATTAGGTTTTAATTTTTTTTATTAATATTACTTACCTTAGTTAATTAGGAATAAACAACCTAAAAACCAATATAAATAAGGACAATAGAACCAAATTGGGAGAGGAAAAATTTACACAGTGAGTATAGGATTTGAAACCAAATCAAGGAAGGAAAAGCAATAAATCAATTCAATTGATTTTTAAAGGGAGGAGTACCACGAATTAAGCAATTCAAAGGCAACAAAGGCTTGTCTTTGGAGCTACATCATCCAAGAAGAGTTATTTTTTGGAGAATCAACAAAAGAAGGAATGTTAAATTCTTTTTGATTTATGTAACACAGTAGCAAATCTATACAATTTAAGGTTTTTTAAATCAAAACATTAGAACTTTTATTTAATTCTTCCAAGATTAAAACACTAAAACGTGACTTTCTTTTCTAAAAAGACTTAAAATTGTTATTTTTTCTTCTTAAAAATCTTAAAACTCTCATTGAACATATTTTTCAACAAAACCAAAATCAAATTCTGTTTCTTTTAAGATTTTAAAGTAGGTTCTATTTCATTCAAAAAGCCTTAAAAAACATCTTTTCTACTTATAAAAACTTCAATCCATGTGTTTAAATTCATAAAACTTCATAAATCATCAAATTGCTTTTTTAAAACTCTAATTCAAATTCATTACCCGAGAACCCTAATTTCAAAGCCTAAAACCAAAATTCAACTTTTAAACCTAAAACAATGAACCTTAATTCTTTTAAAACCTTAAACCTTAATTTTTATGAACCCTAATCCTTTTAAAACATTAAAAACCATAAAAACATGAAAACTAAAAAATCACATAGTAGCTTAAATCACTATTTAAAATCATGAATTAAAAAGTATTTCAAAGTGTCCAAAACCCTAGTTTTATTATTTCACCATTCAAATCTTAATTTGTTTAATCAAAGAGTCTTACCAACCTTTTAAAACATAAAACCCTAATCTATTTTAATTCCATAAAAAGTCATAATAGCTATAATTGAACTTTTATTTGCTTTATTCAATTCCATATTTATTTATACCTTGATTTATCTCTTATGCTTTAATCTATTTAATTTCAATACTTGATTTATTTAATTTATCATGGATGGATGTTTATTTTATTGATATTTAAATACTTTTGATGAATGATTTATTTATTATGGATGATTATTTACTTTTATCAATCAATTTAGACTTCCAAAAGTTGTAAGAGGTATGTTTCCACTTGTTGGGTACCTCATTAGTTAAACATCATGTAATTTAATTTGCTTTTCTATTTTCGAACTTATGTAAAGGGCATGTTTCTACCTTTTGGTGGGTGTCCTATCTAGGCATGTGATGTAAGGACATGTTTCCATCCTTGGATGGGTGTCCATTTATTTGTTTTCTTTTTATTGTGTTTAGTATGGATAATATTATTATATTTAAGAATTTTATAATATTAAGACTTGTAAAGGAGGCCGGTTCCAATGAACCGGGTGTTGTGGGGGTGCTGGGCCATTTCTCACCTTCCCCACACGTACCCAACTTTCTGAACCCATTAAGGGGTTGGGGATTCCTTAGGAATCGAGTCATCCACCCCTTTCTTTTTCCCGGCCTGTCCGGGTGGCGACTCCATTTTCTCTGGACTTAGGTCCATGTTCTCTAAGGCCCCGAGCCTAAACAGTACCGAAGTCGCAAGAACCATTCCACAGGGAGTGGGGGCGAAAACCCCGCTCACAGTGGCGACTCCACTGGGGATAAGAGAAGTTGATTCCATTGGTCTTTATATTATTCTATTCTTTCTTATAATGATATTATCCATTGCATCATATTAGATTGCATTGTGTGCGTGAGTTAGGACGCACATGTTATCCGTGTTATGTTATATAAGGGATACCATACTTTCACTCAAGGTATGGAGATCGAGCATGGCATAACCACTCATAGCCTTGTACCATTTGGTATATACTTGCTATGGGAACCTAAGCCTTTTAACCCAAAGACTAAAGCTCATGTAATTGGCCTAGTTACTTTCCTTAGGTTTTACCCCAAATGCATGTTGTTTGACTATGGTTGATTTATCTTGGCTTAATCATGGCTTATTTGGTTTGTTCTTTTTCTAATATGACCTAAGTATATTGTAAGCTCAAAATAAACTTTTCTCTAAAATCCAAAAGACCAAAACTATTTTTAAAGTCTTTCAAGATGATCTTTGGACATAAGACTTTTCTAAAAACAAATAAAAAATTCTTTGGCTCATGGCCCAAATACTAAGCCCAAAATCCATTTTTCTAAAATCTTTTACGATGGGCTTAGAAATAAAACTATTTTCACCCAACCATTTTTTACAAAGAGCTTGCAAAAATATTTAGGTCAATTATGAAATACCAAAAATCAATTGTGGGCCTAATTTACACTAAGAATAAATTAACCATGGACTTGTTTTTGTCATGAACCACTAGTTACCTCTTTTCAAGTGAGAAAATCTATTTATAATAAACCTCTTAATTTCATTTTAATCCAACATAGCATAAAAGCTACTTTAGTTGGTTGAATGGATTAAAACCTAATTAATGGGAATTATCATGGATTGATTTCCATTTTCATGGATATAACTATTGGTTGAAACGTCCGAGGGAATTATTTGAAAGCAAGGTACCCCATGTTGGTATTTTGGTTAACAATATAACTAGGAAAAGAGACTCGCCATTCGTGGGTAGATATTATAAGGTTGGAAGGAACGTCCTAATTTGTCCTTGTTTGTCTATTGTTTGTGCATACATGCATACATCTGCATCTCATATCATTGATCCTCTCTGGCTCACAGCCCTGGATTATGAAAGTTCAAAAGCTTACGACAATCTGACCTACGCCGGAGACGAAGTATCTAGCAACGACTCAATCACTTGCTCGCCTAAAATAATGGAGCCCGAACAAATTCAAAGAATGGTGGATGAAGCCCTCAATGCCAAGATGGAAGAAATAAAAGAGGCCCTAGCTGAGACCGTGAGGAACCAATTGTCTGCAATCTTAGAGAATCATACCGAGGCTTCTGCTAGCACTAAAAAGCCAAAGGACAAAGGGAAGACTAAAGTTAGTGAAGTAGCTTGTGATGATGAGAAGGTGATCATTGATGATGATGATTGGGCTCAATACTACTAAGATCTTCAAGATAAATAGGAGCCAAAGGTTGTTAAGAAGGCAACTATTGAAAAGACCGAGACATCTGATGTTGAAAAGATGATTGCTGATTTAGAAAAGAAATTTGAGAAGAAGCTGAAAACCGAAGAGATGTCCGAAGTTGACAAGTTATTTGAACAAGATGAAGAGATCCCTTATAAATTCAAGATGCCTTCCTTTGTACAATAGCACCGGAAATCCTCATCTCCGTGTGAAGCAATATATCACTGCCATGCAATATGCCCGAGCTACTAAGGCTCAAACCCTAAGGTACTTTATGCTCTCATTGGACCCAGTTGTCCAAAATTTGTTCAATACCTTAGATGATGAAACACAAAAGAGCTGGGATCTACTTTACAAATCCTTCATCCAACAATATGGATACAATGTTGAAATGGAAGTTACCTTAATGGAAGTTGAGTCCATTAGGCAACGACCAAATGAAAATTTTGTAGATTATGTCAAGAGATGGAGAAACAAGGCTACTTTACTCAAGAAGAGGCCCGATGAATCCGATCAAATAAGGATGATTGTGAGAGGGGTGTTGCCTAATCTTCATGAGAGGATGTCTCATACACTCATATGTGATTTCAAAGATCTTCTCCAAGATGGTCTACAAATAGAAGAGTGGGAAAGGGAGAAGAATTGCTTTTCAATAAAAAGGAATGAGAAAGGGAATTACTAGTCGAGTAATCAAAGCACACAAAAAGAAGTTGATGTTAATGCCGCTAGTGAAAGAGGAATGAGGCAGTTTTCAGATCTGGGGAAGCCACTGTCTTGGGTTCTCAGTAAGCTACAAAGGAAGGGATTGTTACAACCCTTGACTCCTCGTCCTTTGCCTAATCCTCTTCCACCTAACTTTGATACTAATGCATTTTGCCAATTCCATCAAAGGCCTGGACGTGAAACGAACAATAGCATGAAGTTGAAGCATGAGATCCAGAATTTAATTGATAATGGCAAGTTGCCCGAGCCGGACAAGCCCAACACCAAAGATAATCCATTTCCAAGGTTCAACAGAGTGCCACCACCAGCAACCTTTATGGTGGGAAAAGGATTGGAAGAAGATTTCGTTTTATCATCCTTTCAAGATGGGGACATTGAAGATGTAAAAGGAAAAGAAGCCTAACTCAATGAACTTTCCTTAGCTTGAATATTGCTTTTCAATTTTACTTTCTTTAATATTTTGGAACTATTGTGTTTTTCAAATTTAAATTTGTTTGAATAAATTACTTTCATCATAAATTTTTATTGGTCTTTGTTCATTTTAGTGCTCAACCAATGAGGAATTTAGCTTGATAATTCATGAATTAATATATTTATGCATCATGACTCGAATGACTTTACTAGGTGAAGGATTGCTCTATAGCATTGAATTGTGTATGCTTACTTAGAGAGGGCTCCTACATAATTACCTTTGTCAAGGTCCTAGTCAGTCTTAGAACATGCTTTGACAAACTTTCGAGATGAAATTGAACTTTACTTATTTAAGAGAGAAATGATCTAGGCATTGTTTGGTTAGCCAACAACTACTATCCACCCAATTAAATATTAATCCCTAGTTGTCCCTTTGAGCCTTCATAAAATTTTAGCTTTCTTTTCATTGGCATATAACCTCAACAACATACCTTGAGCTGTTATGATACTTTTGACAAGTCTTATGATCACTAAGATGAAGAGGCAAGAAGATCAAAGAAAGCAATGATTGGTCAAGACTATGAAGATAGTTGAAGTTCTCAAGACCGTAAGGGTAGTTGATGTTTTCAAGACCATAAGGATAGTTGATGTTCTCAAAACCTTAAGGGTAGTTAAAGTTCCCTTAATGTCTCCAATATATCAAGACAACATCAACATTAGAGTAACAAATGATTTATCCCTGTTAAGGAAGATTTATGTTACCCCACTCATCCATTATTGGAAGCCCAAGCTGGTACAAATAAGACAACTATGTTTGAGCTAGAACCAAAAAAAAAATTGGAGAAAAAGGAGAAAGAAAGCCTAAAAAGGCAGTTCAGAAAGCCAACTGAGTTCTCTTTTACCTAAGCAGCAAAAGGCTTCCATTTGGTTTATAAGGACATTTTGACTTGAATTGTCCAACCCAACCAAAGATTCAATTAAAATTGGAGAAAAAGGAGAAAGACCATCCAGTTCTTGAAAGTTCTGTACTTGATAGTCCTACAAGAAAGAAAGACAAAATGATAAAAGAAAGGGAAGAGTAAGGAAAGAGAAAGAAAAGGGAAGAGTAAGAAAAATAAAGAGGAAAAAAGGGAAAAGAAGAAAAGAAACAAATTTGGGTCTTAAACTTTTTGCAAGGGCAAAAACTGTCCTAATCAAGATCCAGATTAATGCCAAGAAGACAAAAAGAATTTGGAGTCTAGAAAGATTATTCCCAACTGTCTAAAGTTCCAACAAGAAATTTATAGTGTGAGGGTTTGTCCATTGTGTCACACTAGCTCCAATCTCAAAATGGCCTTCATTTAACCCATGTCCCTTACAGACCCCATTTCAAGCCTATCAAATACCTGTTGATCTCTCTTGGTAGGTAGAGTCTATTAGTGGAGATAGTTTGAATAAGCATGCATATGAGATAGACAATATTTAAACTCAAATGAGACCTTTGGCCAAGTAATGTGTATGTGCCTATCTGAAGTGCAACAATTCTTGCTTAAATAGAAATGATTCCCGAGTTTAGTATGGTAACTAGGGTTGTCATGTTATAGATATGTTAATTTGGAAAATCAAGTCCTGAGGTACAGTGACATTAATTTGGCAAAGCCAACATTTGATTTCAAAAAAAAAATGTTTTATCATACAAAGCCTTCAAGTTAAGGGAAGTATGTTGAACCTCCAAAGGACACATTTGGCAAAGTCATGAAGAAACTACCAACCGACATGCTGAAATATAGTTTGAAATGGATACATCCCTGACTCTGCTACTTAGAGTCTCCACCACTCATGTTCTCAACATATAGAAGATAAAAGCCACAAATGCAAAAGCTTTCGAGCATTCCATGCAAGACTTGAACAAGCGTCAAAACGGAATCAATAAGAACACTTCTACTGATCACCTCAGTCAGTGAGTCAATGGAATGGCTATGAGTATTATCATGCATATCATGCATACATGAGCATATCACATCGCACTTTCTTGTCTTGTATTGTCTATTCTTTATCAAAGTGAACAGCAAACACTCTGTGAAGTAAAGAATCAAAAGAAGATGTCAAATCAGGGGGGCATGGAAAGCCCACTGCTTGAGAAAGCTCCAGTAATCTTGCAAAGAGAAGAAATGCATGCTTATGCGAAGAACAAGACGACAAAAACATCAATCAAAGCTTGCATGGATAAAATCTTTGGTTTGAGCCTACACAGGGGGCAAAGTTTCTCCTTTTCAATTTTTTGAGTTTATATACCAAATATTTTTAAACTCACTTACAAATATTTTGCCACACAGGCGGGCAAGGAGAGGATATAAGGTCCAATTAAAAATAGCTAAATCTTTGCAAAAAGGAAGAACAAAAGAATGGAACATTAGAACTCTCAAAAGAATGAAGGTGCAAAAGACAGAAGACCAATCCAGCTAAAAGAGCTAAAGCTAGGGTAAAGACCCGAACTCCAATGAATAAAGACCCATGTTTCAAGGGTAAAGACCCAATCTTCAAGGATGAAGATCCATTTGCAAGGGTAAGACCCGATCTCAAAGGATGAAGATCCATTTTTAAGGGTGAAGACCCAATCTCAAAGGATGAAGATCCATTTTTAAGGGTGAAGACCCGATCTCAAATGTAATATCCCAATGTATGCCCTAGAAGTTTTGATGACATTATCTATATGGGGAGAAGTGTTTTATCTATACTAATCATAAAAGTTTAAAATACTTGGGTGTCCAAAGAGAACTCAATCTTTGACAGAGAAGATGGTTGGAATTGATTAAAGACTACGACTGTTTGATTGATTATCATCCGGGTAAAGCAAATGTTGTTGCTGATGCCTTGAGTCGGAAGTCTTTAGCAGGGTTGACTATTTATTCGCTCTCATTGCTTGTTGAGTTGAGAGCACTGCATGCTAGTTTTATACCTTGTGATGATGGTGCATTGTTGGAACAGTTGCAATTGAAACCAATATTGTTAGATCAGATTAAAGAGGCTCAATTGGCTGATGATAAGATTCAGAAGATTGTTTCAGATTGTCAGAATGGAAAGAGTCTAGATTTTATTGTGAGAAATGATGGAAGTCTTTGGTTTAAGAACATATTGTGTGTACCTGATGATACTAATTTGAGAAGGATCATTTTAGAAGAAGCACATCAGTCAGTATTTGCTATGCATCCGGACAATACAAAGATGTATCATGATTTGAAACAGCTTTACTGGTGGTCTGGTATGAAGAGAGACATTGCAGATTTTGTGTCCAAATGTCTTACATGTCAGAGGGTAAAAGCTGAGCATCAAGTTCCAACCGGGTTACTTCAACCTTTAGCAGTGCCTGAATGGAAATGGGATAGAGTAACCATGGATTTCGTATCTGGTTTGCCATTGACACAAAGAAAGCATGATGCTATTTGGGTGATTGTTGACAGGTTAACTAAAACAGCTCATTTCCTTTCGGTTCGGATGGATTACTCTTTGGAGAGGTTAGCTGAGCTGTATATCCATGAGATTGTGAAGTTGCATGGTGTTCCAACTTCTATAGTGTCTGATCGAGATCCCCGATTTACTTCAAGGTTGTGGAAAAGTTTACATGGTGCTTTAGGTTCTCGATTACACTTCAGTACTGCTTTTCATCCGCAGACAGATGGGCAGTCAGAGAGAGTGATACAGATTATTGAAGATATGTTGAGAAGCTGTGTCATTGATTTCTCTAGAAGTTGGGATGGATTCTTACCACTTGTTGAATTTGCTTACAATAACAGTCATCAATCCAGCATTGGTATGGCCCCATTCGAAGCATTGTATGGTAGACGGTGCAAGACCCCTCTATGTTGGAATGAACTTGGTGAAGGTAAGTTAATTGGTCCTGATTTGGTTAAAGAAACTGAAGAGAAAGTGAAAATGATTCGAGATAGGTTGAAAACAGCTTCGGACCGACAGAAATCTTATTCAGATTTGAAGAGGAGAGACATTGAATACAATGTGGGAGATAAGGTATTTTTAAAAGTGTCTCCTTGGAAGAAGATCTTGAGGTTTGGTCGGAAAGGGAAATTGAGTCCTCGCTTCATTGGACCGTATGAAGTTTTGGAAAGAGTTGGGCCAGTTGCTTATCGGCTTGCTTTGCCACCTGAGTTGGTGAGAATCCATAATGTATTCCATGTTTCTATGTTGAGGAGATACAGGTCAGATCCATCTCATGTGTTGCCAATTGAATCTATCGAGGTGAGTCCAGATTTGGCATTTGAAGAGGAACCAGTTGCTATCTTGGCACATGATGTGAAAGAGTTGAGAAATAAAAAAGTGCCTTTGGTAAAGATTTTGTGGAAGAATCATGGGAGAGAAGAGGCAACTTGGGAGAGTGAGCAAACCATGCGAGATCAATATCCTCAACTATTCCAGACTTGATATCAGGTAATTTCGAGGACGAAATTTTTTTTAGAGGGGGAGAATTGTAATATCCCAATGTATGCCCTAGAAGTTTTGAATATTATTGTTGTTTTAATTGGATTGAATGTATATGTTGATTTAAAAGAGAAAAGATATTGAAAAGAGAATGTTTATGTATTGTTTAAAAAGGAAAGTAATGTGTAGAGAGAAAGTGTATATGTTGGGTATATGGTTATATATATAACATATACATTAGTCAAAAGGATGGTCAATGGAAGAGGATATTTTTGCGGGATATGTGCAATTACTTTAATGGGCATATAAGTGACAAAGGTTAAGTTAAATGGATGAGGGCATTTAGGTAATTGCTTTGTTAGAATTGCTTGGTGGAGATTTAAAGAAGAAAAGAAGTTGACTTGTGTTTATTTTTCTTTTCTTCTCATTTGTGCGCCGGCTATCCAAGAGAAGAGAGAGCAAGAGAGGTGTTCTTGATGCTAGAATCAAATTGAAGGAGAAATCAAAGGAGTTGGTTGGAGATTTGTGAAATTTCTTCATTTAAGGTAAGTACTCTCTTGTTTATCTTTGTTATTTTTGAAGTTATGTTTGAGGTGGGTTGTGATGTGTTGAGATTATGAATAGGTGTGTTTGAAATGAGTTTATAAGTGTTGAGATTGATTATAAGTTAAAAAGGTTGGATTGATATTGGTTTTGGTTGGAAGATGATAAGTTAAGAGTGATGTTTGGTTTAGGGTTTTGAAATGGTAAATGATTAAATGGATTGTTGATGTATGGTTAATTGAATATTGTGTTAAACATGCAAAATAAGTGTTAATGACTTTGCTTACATCCATTTGAATGAGTTTATGTTGTGTATATTGTGTTTTTATTCAATCAAAAGAGAGTTGGCCATAGTAAGGGTTTGTATACATGAGAGACACGGCCAAACCAAGGAAGAGACACGGCCAACCTAAAATATTTTTGAGAGACACGGCCAAGTCCATGGAAATTTGGCCGTGTTTGGTGATTTTTGGAGAGGACACGGCCGTGTCCCTTGCCCATGTCTGCTTCTGTTGCTTTTGGTTGAGAGACACGGCCACAAGCTTGGGGGTGTCCCTTACTGTGATTTGTTTCTTGTTTTTCTCATATTATTGAATCCTTTCAAGGTCTTTTTGTATTTACACTTTGAACATACTTAAAACAAAGATGACCTAAACAAATGTGTATTGAGGATTCAAAATTTAAGAATAAGGTGAATTATATATGTGTATATATATCAATGACGATCATTTTAATGGATGTTTAATGTGTTTGATTATGTACATTTCAATAATAATGTATTTTGAAATGTTGTATCAATGATGTTATATGAATAATATGATTTGAGATATAACATGAGATGAGGCCATTGTAATTGGCTATGATAACTCAAATGTGATATGAAGCCATTGTGATTGGCTATGATGATTCTATTGAAAGAACATAATGCATGTTTGCCTAATTGATGATGAGATGTGAGAATGAAACAATAAATGAATTGTGTGTCTAATGTGTTATTCATTTTCAGAGTTTTGTTATTGGTGGCATGCCTAGTGGTAACATTCTCTTGAAGTTAGGTTGGATTTGATCCTTGAAGCCTAATTGAGATGTTACAACCCTTGAAGTTAGGTTGGGTTGGTTCTTGAAGCCAAGTTGGGTTGATACTTAGCATGCTTTGTTCCCCTTGAAGCTTGGTTGAATCTAAATCCTTGAAGCCTAGTTGGGTATATGATAATGATAAATGTGATAACAAAACCAAAGCATTAACTCTGAAAATGGAATGGCATATTAGAGTGTTTTGTGCCCATGCTTGTCTTTGTATATAATGTGATTCTTGAATGATAAGATCAATGGAACTATGAAGATGTAATATAAATATTGTTATGGTATTGAACATAGTATGATGTGGTAATGTGATATGTTTCTATGTGCTTGGCTTATGAAATATAAAGGTGTGATGTTAGCTTTTCACTTTATGATTTAGATGTTTAACGTTGCATTGCCTTAAAGTATAATGTTGGTATATTTTTGTACTACTAAGCCGATGACTTAGCGCGATAGTGTTTGATCGCGCAGGTAACAGAATTGAACCTGAGAGCTCTTCGAGACCGAGTGAGAGTAGACATTGAAGAGTTATTTTGGGACTTAAAGATCGGAGAAAGGCTGCCAATCATGTATATATTCTATGTTTTGTAAACTTTGATTTATAACATATTTGTAATAACTTCCGCTGTGAATTGATAAACAGTTATATATATATATATGGTGTCTTTTGGATTTCTATAAAATGTTTGAGATTGGTTTCATTTATTTACAAAGATCTTTGTTGCGTTTTCTTTTTAAACTGTGGCATTTACTATATTCAGTATACGTATATTACGATCGTTTAAGCATGCTTGGTACGTATACGGGATATAGGGGTGTTACATCAAAGGCTGAAGATCCATTTTGATGGTGAAGAATCACAATGCATAAAATAGCCGGAGCAGTCAGACTTCTCAAATGATAAAAGGTCAGCGAAACTCAATCTCAGGTCCAAGCACCCAAATTCAAATCAATCTCGGGTCCAAGCACCCAATCTCGGGTCCAAGAACCCAATCTCTGGCCCAAGCACCCATCCTCGGGTCCAAGTACCCAATCTCGGGTCCAAGTAGCCAAATCAAATCAATCTCGGGTCCAAGTATCCAATCCCGGGTCCAAATACCCAAAATCAATTCAAGCTCGGGTCCAAGTACCCAATCCCGGGTCCAAGTACCCAATCTCGGGTCTAAGAACCCAAAATTAATTCAAGCTCGGGTCCAAGTACTTGAGCTCGGGTCCAAGTACCTAATCTCGGGTCCAAGTACCCAAATCAAATCAATCTCAGGTCCAAGTATCCAATCCCGGGTCCAAGTACCCAAAATTAATTCAAGCTAGGGTCCAAGTACCCAATCTCGGGTCCAAGTACCCAAAATCAATTCAAGCTCGGGTCCAAGTACCCAAGCTAGGGTCCAAGTACCCAAAACAAGTAGCCATTTCAAAAATTAAAGT
This sequence comes from Garcia nutans, assembly GCA_947685225.1. Lineage (NCBI taxonomy): Eukaryota > Viridiplantae > Streptophyta > Magnoliopsida > Malpighiales > Euphorbiaceae > Garcia > Garcia nutans. The sequence continues at coordinate 4,865,858 of CANTUV010000017.1, read as the reverse complement.
CTTATTGCTTTTCACTCTCTTTCACTTAAGTTTCAGATCATTCAAGCAGGGGGCAAACTGTAGACCCTTAATTTTTGACCCAATTCGATCTAATATGATTTATTTAGTCCAAAATGATTTTTGTTGTCTAATTGGTCCAAAATAATTTTAATGAAATAGTTTTTGCTTTATTATCTAATTTTTATTAATAAAAAATAAAAATAAACAAATAAAAATCAAAAAATAAAAATCAGAGTCGAAAACAAATCGACAGCGAAAAGTGGCCGCGCGGCCCGTCGGGCCAGCAGCAGTTGACCCGTCGGGCCCATCGAGTTATTTCGCCCACAGGAAATTCCTGCGGGCGAAATAACTTCCTGCAGGGCAAGTTATTACGCCCGCAAGAAATTCCTGCGGGCGAAATAGCCATCCGCAGGAATTTCCTGCGGGCTGGCACGCCCACTGGTTCGCCAGCCACGGGCCCGCTGCCACAGTTTTTGCCAGCGCAAAATTTTCTGACCCAATTTTTAGAAACCTAATCCAATTAGGTTTTAATTTCTTTTTTTTATTAATATTACTTACCTTAATTAATTAGGAATAAACAACCTAAAAACCAATATAAATAAGGACCAATAGAACTAAATTGGGGGAGGAAAAATTTACACAGTGAGTATAGGATTTGAAACCAAATCAGGGAAGGAAAAGCAATAAATCAATTCAATTGATTTTTAAAGGGAGGAGCACCACGAATTAAGCAATTCAAAGGCAACAAAGGCTTGTCTTTGGAGCTAGTTCATCCAAGAAGAGTTATTTTTTGGAGAATCAACAAAAGAAGGTATGTTAAATTCTTTTTGATTTATGTAACACAGCAGCAAATCTATACAATTTAAGGTTTTTTAAATCAAAACTTTATAACTTTAATTTAATTCTTCCAAGATTAAAATACTAAAACGTGACTTTCTTTTCTAAAAAGACTTAAAATTGTTATTTTTTCTTCTTAAAAATCTTAAAACTCTCATTGAACATATTTTTCAACAAAACCAAAATCAAATTCTGTTTCTTTTAAGATTTTAAATTAGGTTCTATTTCATTCAAAAAGCCTTAAAAAACATCTTTTCTACTTATAAAAACTTCAATCCATGTGTTTAAATGCATAAAACTTCATAAATCATCAAATTGCTTTTTAAAACTCTAATTCAAATTCATTACCCGAGAACCCTAATTTCAAAGCCTAAAACCAAAATTAAACTTTTAAACCTAAAACAATGAACCTTAATCCTTTTAAAATCTTAAACCTTAATTTTTATGAACCCTAATCCTTTTAAAACATTAAAAACCATAAAAACATGAAAACTAAAAAAATCACACGGTAGCTTAAATCACTATTTAAAATCATGAATTAAAAAGTATTTCAAAGTGTCCAAAACCCTAGTTTTATTATTTCACCATTCAAATCTTAATTTGTTTAATAAAAGAGTCTTACCAACCTTTTAAAACGTAAAACCCTAATCTATTTTAATTCCATAAAAAGTCACAGTAGCTATAATTGAACTTTTATTTGCTTTATTCAATTCCATATTTATTTATACCTTGATTTATCTCTTATGCTTTAATCTATTTAATTTCAATACTTGATTTATTTAATTTATCATGGATGGACATTTATTTTATTGATATTTAAATACTTTTGATGAATGATTTATTTATTATGGATGTATATTTACTTTTATCAATCAATTTAGACTTCCAAAAGTTGTAAGAGGTATGTTTCCACTTGGTGGGTACCTCATTAGTTAAACATCATGTAATTTAATTTGCTTTTCTGTTTTAGAACTTATGTAAAGGGCATGTTTCTACCTTTTGGTGGGTGTCCTATCTAGGCATGTGATGTAAGGACATGTTTCCATCCTTGGATGGGTGTCCATTTATTTGTTTTATTTTGTTTGGACATTGCTTTGATTTTAATATAATGATGTTTTCTTTTTTATTTTGTGTAGTATGGATAATATTGTTATATTTAAGAATTTTATAATATTAAGACCTGTAAAGGAGGTCGGTTCCAATGAACCGGGCGTTGTGGGGGTGCTGGGCCATTTCTCACCTTCCCTACACGTACCCAACTTTCCGAACCCATTAAGGGGTTGGGGATTCCTTAGGAATCTAGTTATCCACCCCTTTCTTTTTCCCAGCCTGTCCGGGTGGCGACTCCATTTTCTCTGGACTTAGGTCCGTGTTCTCTAAGGCCCCGAGACCAAACAGTGCCGAAGTCGCAAGAACCATTCCACCGGGAGTGGGGGCGAAAATCCCCACTCACACTTATTCAAATAACTTATCTATTTCTGACATCTCATCAGTTTTTAGCTTCTTTTCAAATTTCTTCTCTAAATCAGCAATCATCTTCTCCACATCAGATGTTTCAATCTGTAATACCCCGATTTTTGATGTAGTTTGGAATAGTAGTTATGAGAGAGTATATTGGTGAAATAGGTAATGAAAATATAATAAGAAATAGATGTGTGTGAAGGATGTTATATATATATTATATTTGAAATATATGGGAAATATAAATACAATATATAAGACATATACATATATCAACATATACACCATATATACATGATGTATACATTGATGTAGAAAAAGTTAATTTTAAATAATTAATTAATAATGATAATAATGATAATAATGACAAGAGAAAGGAGAAATGAAAGTCAAAAGAAGGAAAAATATTATTGGTGGAAAAATTTAGGTGGAACATAATTATATTATTATATATATATATAAGATAAGGATGGAAATTTAAAGAGAGCTTTCTTTCTTTCTTCCTTTTCTTCTTCCTCTTTGAACGTGAGAATTGAGAGAGAGAGAAGAGAGAGAGAGAGAGAGAGAGAGAGAGAGAGAGAAGAGTTTTATTTTGTTCATATACGCACCAAATTCATAAGAGTTTTAGAGATTTGAAGGTGGATATTGAAAATTTGGCAAACAGTTTGATTTTGTTCCTTGAACTGATTTTTATAGATTTTGAGTATATATGTGATATGGTTAGTGAGAGAAAGTGATGATTAATTGAATAATATGATGATAATGAAATATTGAAGTATATATATGTTGAATTGGTGCTTAGATGATGAAAATATGATTATTTGTGAGGATGATGATGAGTATTTGAAATTGAGGAATAAGAGTGATAAGAAAAAGAGTAAGGGTTTAGTATAAATGAGTTGGGAATTGAGTAAATTGATACATGGATGATTGTATAAATGAATTATATAATGATTATTATTATGATATGTTGGAGTTATATAAGTGTTGAATTGATGGATGAATTATGAATATAAACTAAGATGATGATTAAGGGTGTTATAGTATTGAGTTTTGAATGATTGTGTTCATATGGTTGAGAGTTCGAAATGCAGAACTTTTGCCTGATATGGCCAGTGACACAACCAAGTCATTGGGTGTGTCAACGGAGCTGAATTTAATGTTGATGACATGACCATTAACACAGCCATGTCTCTGGGCATGTCGTAGCTACTATGAGATAAGATAATTGACATGGCAATGAACATGCCCGTGTTGTTGGGCATGTCAAAGTTTATTTTGAGGCAGAATGAATGACACTGTGATATCAGGAACCTATGCTATTGCAATACCACAAGTGCATGGGTCGCTCAAGTAATAAAGTAGTGAGTGAGTTATCGTTCCACTGAGGACAAGGCCAAGTACTAGTGCAAATTTTAACCGTTGTTTAGCGAATCAATAGTTTTGTGAAGTTTTGTAATTAAAGATAATTAACTTAATAAATGAAAATAGAGAGAAATTGAGAGTTGAATAAATTGATTGATGATGATGATACTATCAAGATATTGAATCCCCCTAGCCACAATTATATTCATGAAAATCAATTCAATTAAACAAAATAATAGAGTTGAATTGGTATTCCTCTAAATTAGACTAAAACCTTTCTCAAGTGAATTAATCCCTAATCACTAATTATAATGCTGGAATCTCTTCTCAAACATAATTAAATAGATCTTGCATTAAGAATAAGGAATTATAAACCAAAGGATCTTGTAAGTCTATCTCTAGTACCCTAATCAATCCTCAATCCTTATGAGTATTCAATTCATATCAAGCTTTCTCAAGTCAATATTATGAAAATTACAACCAATCAATAAGCATGCTATTATCAATTGGAAATAAATCATTAAGCATCATAATAATAAAATAACTTAATCAAATGATTTAATTAAATAAAATTATTCAATCCGTACAATAAAGCTAGGGTTCATCAATATATAGATAGAGAATAAGTTAGTTCATGTTCAAAATCAAAAAACCAGAACAAAGGAAATAAGAAAAAGAATCCAAACAATCCATTGTGAATAATTCGTATATCTTCACTTGAATCCTTGAATCTTAGTTTAGATCTTGTTTAGAGTATGTCTTCACCATCATTCTCAGCTCCAAAACTCTCCTCCTTGCTCTAGAAGTTGGCTCTAGGTTCTAAAATATGAAATTTGGATCCTTAATTCGTGCTTCAGCACCTGTGTCACTGGGCATGTCATTGCCACTGAGATTTTGAATATAAGGCACATCCAGTGACACACCCATGTCACTGGGCGTGTCACAGCTACTGTGAAACATTGCAAAAGGCACGCTCGGTGACACGCCCATGTCACTGGGCATGTCATTGCTTCTGTATGCAGCATCAAGGGCACGTCCATTTACACGCCCATGTCCATGGGCGTGTCCATTGATGAATTTTGCTCTTTTCTTCTACTTTCATTCGTAATTCCTCCGAAATCACCATAAGCCTCAAAATACAGAGAATTCCTGAAAGTAACCCTAAAAAACACTTGAACAAACAAATTAAACTCAACTGGATAATAATCATATTAAGAACTATGGATAAAATATCATCAATTGTGCACTTACAAATTCCCCCACACTTGAGTTTTTGCTTGTCCTCAGGCAAACTAAATCACTGTAATAAAAAGAAATGATGGACCCCCTCTATATTCAAAAAGAAAAGAAAAGTTTTGACAATATTCGAATCAGAAAACCCCACTTTCTCAACCAAAAATGAATTCACAATCATAACAGCTGAATCAAGAAGTTTCAAAATAAAATTTTCACAAACCTAAAACCTAAAAATCCAGAGTTAAAAAATTGGGCATAAAATTTCAGAAAATCCAAAAGCCATGAACAAAGTATAAAAAATGTAAATTTTCTCTTAAGTTCTCTAACTTTTTTTTTTTTAAATGTATATACACATATATATACATTTTAAGAAGCCCGACTTGTTTGAACTGATACTAACCTTTTGACGCAAAGGTAAACATTTGTGATGCCGACCCTCAGTTACTCAGCCAGAATCACCGTTCAAATGGCTACTAGCACTATTCATGATTCCAACTCATTTGTTTTAATTCAAGAGTAAAAATCAGCGAAATAGGGATAAATTTTCAAAGCTCCTTTAATTAGAATTATTTATTTATTTTATTTTTATTTTTATTTTTATTTATTTATATTTATTTTTAAACAACTCAAGTGTCAGAAACTTAAGGGTCATATTAAGTCCGACTCAAGAATCTAAGGAATTATAACATGCTCAAAAATGTAACTAAGGTTTAAACTTCAGATGTGTCCAATTTCCATCAATCCACAACCCAATTATAGCTATTACAATCGATCCTCAGCAATTGATCAAGATCACTAAGTTAACCTCAACAAGAAATTGTCATTTAGGAAATCACAAATTAATTAAACATATAAAGGGGAACCATCTCAATTCACACTTATTATAACAATCTAGCTTACTTAAATCCAAAAATAATTTGCAGAAATTAATTGAGACAAATGAATCAAATAGAAAGAATGAAATAATAAAAACTCAATCAAGAAAGTATACCTCTCCCCCACACTTAAGACCCACATTGTCCTTAATGTGTGTGCAAAACAAGAAATAATGAAGAGAGAGAAAAACTACCCTTCCATGTCCATGAATGGATAAATATGAGTACGGTGCCAAGAGTATGGTGAAGGTGAATTTGCTTCAAAACAAAAATCTAAAATGCTTGCTTCAAAACAAAAATCTAAAATGCAAAAACAAGGTTAAGATATAAATAAATAAAATAAACAAACAAAAGAAACAATTCGTAAAGAAAATAACAATTGTCCAAAAGGAATAAAAAATAAAGAAACATAAAAAGGATATTAAATAAGCAAAGAAATGAAAATAGAATAAAATAAAATAAAAATGTAGGCTAGTCAAAAATCGGCGCATCGCCGGAATCGTCACCGTTGGTCTCATCATCGGAGACATCAACTTGCGGTGCAGGTGCAGGAGCAGGGGCAGGTGGCTGGTATGGTGGAGGTGATGGTTGCGAAGGGTGAAACCCTTGATACCAGCCATTGCCGTCTCAAGATCTCGTGATCCAGCTGGGCTTAGAAAGAAGTAGTCTGGTCAAGTATGAACTGCTGCAGCTGGTCCTACTGGGTTAAGATCTTATTCTGATTCAGCTCGATATTCCCTATCTTTCCTTCAATCCTACAAATCAGACGCTCTAAATCTTTGGGTTTCCTATCATCATCCCACTCAACATTAACTGTCTGATGCCAATCCCGAAATGCAGGAGTCTGGACAAAAGAAGGTCCAGCAGAAGAAGAAGGTGCAGCAGTGGAAGAAGGCCCAGCAGCAGCGGTCGAAGGCTGAAAAATCTTACGGTGGAGGTGGTGGTATATCCAAAGGAGGAGCAGAAGGAGCTACTTCTGGTATATCTGGATCCATAGGAGTTGCTTGCAGCCCAGCTACCTTCTCCCGGTTCAGTCTCTTTAATGTGTCCATGCTCAACACCTTGGGCATACCAACACACCTAGATGACGAGCGAGTCTTGTGACATACATGCCACCATGTAAAGTACCTGATGCTCCCTTTTTAGAATTCTCGTAGAAAAATGTGTGATGGCATGTACGACATTGCACCGGGTCTTCTGTACCATACAATGCAGAAAAAATAGATCTCGCAAGCTTACCACCCCTATGCTGCTCAGCCGAGCTCTAAGAGTGTAAACTAATAGGTTGTGCACCACTCGGTAGGGGAAAGACTTAAAGTTGGATGCCTTAGAAACCTTGGGTTGATATTTATCGGCAGTGGGTGCAAAGGTCCGCCAAACCCGAGGAGAAGCAACCTCATACTCGACAAAATCCACCTTGGAGTTCAGATAATCAAAGGTCTGTACCTCCTCTTCAGTATATAACCCAAGATGCACCCCAAGGTCATTAATGCTTATGTTGAATCTCTGCCCTCCCAATCTGAATTTAATTGTTGGATCAGTAATTGAAACCTTGGTCTTCTGGAACTGAAAGGTGCAGTAAAATTCCAGTGTCAGCTCTCGATAGGAAGGCTCATTGATGGAGAATAGTTGGTCCCACCCTGGTTGATTAATCAATTCCTGAATATCTACTGCAATATTAGCTAGTTCCATAGCGGCCCAATCTAAAACACGAGGTGGGGACCATTCTTTGTTACCGAAAAGTTCAAATCGTCTCCTTTCCTCGGAATTCAAAAATCTAAGGCATTTGTGGGTGGCTAAGAATTTAGAAGTTGGACGTGTAGCGGGTTGGCTGGAACTGCCTTCCCCTAGTGCATGCTTAGAGGGAAGCTGGGAAGATGATTGTTTGCGAGGGCCCATTTTTGGTTTGTCTGCAAAACAAACAAAAAGATTCCTCAATAACAACAAAAGTATAGCATGATACAAAACACCCATAAAAAAAATGACACAAAGGTACTGAAATGCCGGCATTATAACGATGAAGCATAATGTATATCCCAATAAAGGCAAATGCTAACAACCAATATAAACCAAATGTAATCGACCTATAGCAACACACACTTAATCAACAAAAGTGACAAACCAATCCGAACGACGATAATTCCCACAATAACAATACCATTTTCCAAAAATAATGATTAACTAGAACCCAACAAGCGAAATAATCAATATATAACTCAAACACAAACTAATTCAAAAAAATAAACAAACGCCGAATCAAAATGGAATAAAAAACAAACAAAAGAAAAATTAATCAAATGCCTCAAAATTACGATAAATAAAAACACAGCAAAATAAAGCGAACACATCATAAATCTTGCAACTACAAGGAAAAGACAAGAAAATACAAGGAATTCATACAAAAAATGAAATAAATCCAACAAAAATTGCAAAAATTGAGATTCCGTACCTGAAAATGTGAAAATCATGTGGAATGAGCAAATTCAACTAAATCGAGCAAATAATGCAAGCCAAGAATGAGAATCTCTCCTAAAGTGAGTGGATGTGTGAATGCGCCGGTGGGTGTGCAAAAAAGTTGAGAGAAAATGAGAAAGAAAACTGAAATTTGCGTGAAAAATGGCTTTGGTTCTATATACAAAAGATGTCGGCACGCCTAGTGACACGCCCGTGTCACTGGGAGTGTCCTATAGTATAAGAGATGGTACACACGACATGCCCACAGACACAACCGTGTCCATGGGCGTGTCATAGGTACTGGATGAATCGATAAACGACACGCCCATAGACACGGGCGTGTCCATGGGCGTGTCACATGTACTGTGACAACCAAACAAACGAGATGCCCAATAGTTTGGGCGTGTTCTTTGGGCGTGCTGGCTTATTTTTCATTCATTTTTTTAAGGCACGCATAGTGACACATGTCACTAGGCATGTCATAGCTACTGTTTCTCATGCAAAATGACACGCTCAGAGACACAGGCATGTCACTGGGCGTGTTATAGCTACTGCCTGTAAAAAATCATGATGTGCCCAATGACACGAGCGTGTCCTTTAATATGCTAAATTTAATACTCAAAATCAAATTTCCTCTATAAATTCAAATGAATGCAAAACAAACAAACCACCACCCAATGATAGAAGGATAAAACTAAAACAAAATGACGACACAAACCAAAAACACAAAAATTTAAGACATAAAAATCAAAGAACGAATAAAACAGTGGGTTGTCTCCCACCTAGCACTTCTTTAACATCATATTAGTTGGACGACAAGGTAAATTTCCCTAGTCTTGGAGGTGTACAACCTCCTTCAAGTCCTGTATTTCCCCTCCAAGGTATAATTTGAGTCTGTGCCCATTAACTTTAAAATCTCTTTTTTCCGGGTGAGTTATTTCAACCACTCAGTAGGGGAAAACTTCCTTAACAGTAAAAGGACCAGACCATCGAGATTTTAACTTACCTGGAAAGAGTCGAAGCCTTGAATTGTACAATAATACCTAATCTCCCGCTTGAAACTTTTTTCGGTCTTTAATGCGAGCATCATGCCATGTCTTGGTACGCCCTTATCCATTTTGGCATTGTCATAAGCTTGCAATCTCCACTCATCCAACTCGTTTACCTACAACTTTCTCCTTTCACCTGCACGAGCTAGATCAAGGTTAATTTGTTTAATAGCCCAATATGCATTATGTTCAATTTCGACAGGTAAATGACAAGCTTTTCCATATACCAGCCTAAACGGCATAGTGCCCAAAGGAGTTTTAAATGCAGTCCTAAAAGCCCATATAGCATTGTCCAATTTCTCGGACCAATCCTTTCGGGATAGCTCTATAGTTTTTTTCAGAATTCTTTTAATCTCCCTATTTGTGTTCTCAACTTGGCCACTAGTTTGGGGATGGTAAGGGGTAGCAAACTTATGTGTAACTCCTAATCTTTTGAAAACTTTCTCAAGCTGAACATTACAAAAGTGAGTTCCCCTATCACTTATGATTGCTTTCGGTGTACCAAATCGAGAGAACAACTTCTTCAAAAACTTCATCACTATCCTAGCATTATTGGTTGCCAAGGCTTGGGCTTCAGGCCATTTAGAGACGTAATCTATAGCTACAAGAATATATTTGTTACCAAAGGAATTCGAAAACAGTCCCATAAAATCAATCCCCCATACATCAAAGACTTCACACACTAAAATTCCATTTTGGGGCATCTCATCATGAGATGAAATGTTTCCAGTCCTTTGGCAACGATCACAGCGGTTCACAAATTCATAGCTATCCCTAAACAAAGTGGACCAATAAAATCCTGATTCTAGTACCTTTTAAGCAGTCCTATTGGCTCCCATATGACCACCAGTTGGTCCAGCATGGCAATGACTAAGAATGTTCATTGTTTTGGGCCATGCCACACATCGTCGGATCATGTGATCCTTACATAATCTAAAAAAAAAGGATCCTCCCAAAAATAATACTTTAATTCAGAAAAGAATTTCTTCTTTGCTTGATAAGTTAAGTCCTTAGGAAGTTCCCTAACAACTAAATAGTTAGCAAAATCTGCAAACCAAGGTGTTTCAAAATTTAAATTACTTACCTCACTTACCATGGCATACAGCTTCTCATCGGGGAAGTGATCATCAATGTCCCCTTCTTCAAACCTCTCCAAGGTTGGATTCTCCAAGCGAGAAAGGTGATCTGCTGTAAGATTTTCAGCTCCCTTCTTGTCTTGAATTGTCAAGTTAAATTCCTCCAACAACAAAACCCAACAGATTAGCCTAGGCTTAGCATCAATCTTCGCAAATAAGTACCTCAAAGCCGAATGGTCCGTATGAACAATCACTTTTGACAAGATTAGGTATGATCTAAACTTGTCAAAAGCAAAAACCACAGCTAGCAGCTCTTTCTCTGTAGTTGTGTAATTAGCTTGAGCTGTGTTTAGAGTCTTGCTTGCATATAGATAGACTGGAAGTATTTCTCCTTGCGTTGACCCAAAACTGCACCCACTGCAAAGTTACTTGCATCGCACATTAGTTCAAATGGTAGATTCCAATTGGGAGCTACCATGATTGGAGCATGGGTCAATTTCTCCTTAAGAGTTGTGAATGCTCTCAAACATTCCTCATCAAAAACAAAATCCACATCCTTCTCAAGGAGTCTTGTCAATGGATGGTCTATCTTAGAAAAGTCTCGTATGAACCTTCGATAAAAGCTCGCATGTCCTAGAAAACTTCTGATGGCCTTCACATATGTGGGTGGTGGTAACTTCTCAATGGTGTCTACCTTAGCCCGATCCACCTCAATGCCCTTGCATGAAATTTTGTGTCCCAACACAATTCCCTCTTGAACCATGAAATGACACTTTTTCCAATTAAGCACTAAGTTAGTTTCTTCACATCTCATTAAGACTCTTTCAAGATTTTCCAAACATCTGTCAAATGAGCTGCCATAGACTGAAAAATCATCCACAAACACCTCCATATTATCCTCAACAAGTTCATCAAAGATTGCCACCATGCACCTCTGAAAAGTCGCAGGTGCATTGCACAACCCGAATGGCATTCTTTGATATGCAAACGTCCCATATGGGCAGGTGAATGTAGTTTTCTCTTGGTCTTTCGGGGCGATAGGAATTTGGAAATAGCTGGAAAGACCATCCAAAAAATAGTAATACTCATGCCCGGATAACCTCTCCAACATCTGATCAATGAAGGGTAAAGGAAAATGGTCCTTCCTAGTTGCATCATTCAATTTCCTGTAGTCTATGCAAACCCTCCAACTGGTAATTGTTCTTGTTGGAATCAAATCATCATTTTCATTAGGGACCACCATCATCCCTCCTTTCTTTTGTACTACCTGGACTGGGCTCAGCCAAGAACTATCCGAGATCAGATATATAATCCTTGCATCAAGTAGTTTTATCACTTCAGCCTTCACTACATCTTTCGTCTTTGGGTTCAGTCTCTGTTGTGGTTACACTACCGGCTTGAATTCGTCCTCTATAAATATCTTGTGTGTACAATAGGATGGACTGATACCCTTGATGTCTGCTATCTTCCAAGCTATCACTTTCTTATGCTTCTGCAACAACTAGATAAGCTTTTTTTTTCTGCTCAAAAGATAGGTGGGAACTCAGAATTATTGGTAATTTCTTCTTCTCTGACAGAAATCCATACTCAAGGTGATCTGGAAGGTGCTTTAGTTCCAAGTTGGGTGGATCAATCACTGATGGTTTTGGCTTCTCTTCCTTTGGCATCTTAATAGTCTCATATGCCCTGCATTTGAACGATTTGCTTGCTTCAAGAAAAGCAAGCTGCTCCATTGCTTCTTGATCCTCAACATTTTCCTGAAATAAACACAACTCAATGGGATCCTTGGAAACAATGTTCGTAACACAATTTACGGTCTCATGCTCAATAACATCATTGCATGATTCTGCCTCATCAAGTGAAAGTGAATGTTTCATAGCATTATATATCCTAAAAATAACCTTATCACCACCCACTTTCAAAGTTAGGGTGCCATCATGAACATCGATAAGGGTGCAGGCTGTATTTAAAAACGGCCTACCAAAAATAAGTGAAACATCTGCATCCTCATCAATATCAATGACAACAGAATCATTGGGGAAAATGAAATCCTCAACTTTTACCAACACATCTTCTATAAAGCCACGAGGGTGGACTATTGATTTATCAGCAAGTTGGATGGTCATTAGTGTTGGTTTAGGGTTACCAATGCCTAACTCTTTAAACATTTTATAGGGCATAACACTTATGCTAGCCCCCAAATCAGCTAATGCACTTTTAACCTCAAGGTTACCTATCAAACATGGAATGGTAAAACTACCTGGATCTTTTAACTTCTTAGGTAACCTCCTTTGCAAAATTGCCGAACTCTTTTCAGACAAATGCAATAAAGACACTTCCTCAAGTTTCCTTTTATTAGAAAGGATATCTTTCAAAAATTTAGCATATTTAGGCATCTGTGACAAAGCCTCAGCAAATGGAATGTTGATGTGCAATTGTTTAAAAAGTTTAAGAAACTTACCGAACTGAGCATCAATCTCGTCCTTGTTCAACCTCACTGGATATGGTACTCTAGGTCGGTATTCCTTCATTATGGAGCTGCTGTCTTGTGGTTGCTTCTCTTTCTCACTTTCTTGTGTAGCTTTCTTTTCCGAAGTGACAGGAGGATTGTCTTCTTTTTCATTTTCTTGTACTTCAGCCCTTTTCTCTGCCACTTCTCTTTTTTTCTCATCCACATTACCCTTGATCTCTTTTCCACTCCTTAGTGTAATTGCCTTAAGCTGCTCTTTAGGATTTGCCTCAGTGTTGCTAGGCAAACTTCCTTGTGGTCTCTCATTGAGCAACTTGGCAATTTGCCCCACCTGATTCTCCAAATTATGAATAAAGGCTTGCTAATTTCTTAAGGAGGTTTCAGTTGATTGGAACCTGGTTTCAGAAGTTGTTATAAATTTCTCCATCATGTCCTCCAAATTACTCTTTCTTAGAGGGGCAACTTGTTGATGTTGGGGCTGCTGGAATCTAGGGGGAGGTCATGCATTATGCTGATTATTCCATGAGAAATTAGGATGATTTCTCCACCCTGGATTGTACGTGTTGCTGTAGGGATTATTCTGCTATTGCCTTGGTAAGTTTCCAACATAATCTACTTGCTCTTGCCTAGCAAACATGTTCCCACTTAGGCAATCTTGACTTTGATGTCCACCCCCACACCATTCACAGGACATCACCAGCATCACTTTCCCTGAAGAAGAAGAAGAAGCTAAAGAATCAATATTTTTGTTCATTGCTTCCAACTGCGCTGAAAGAGCAACTACGAGATCCAATTGATGTGAACCAGCAGCCCTTAATCTTCCTTGTTCCCTTGGGGTTTGCCACTGATAATTTATAAGAGCCATGTCTTCAATAAAATCCCTTGCATCTTCAGGTGTTTTATTTTTTATGGTACCTCCTCCAGCTGCATTGATGGACTGCTTACTTGAGTAACTCAATCCATTGTAGAAAGTTTGGATCTGAACCCATGGTGAGGACATCTTCTTAATAAATCCTTAAATCTCTCCCAAGCATCATATAGATTTTCAACATCTAGCTAGAGAAAAGAAGAAATATCATTCCTCAACTTAGCAGTCTTGGACGGTGGAAAATACTTCTCTAAAAATTTTTCTGCTAGTTGGTCCCATGTAGTGAAAGTGTTAGGAGGAAAAGACTTCAGCCACTTCTTTGGTCGGTCTCTAAGTGTAAATGGAAAAAACCTCAGCCTGATTGCATCTTCAGAGATATTCTGTATCTTAAATGTGTCACATATTTCTAGAAAAGTTTCAATGTGTGCATTAGGATCTTCATCCAAAAATCCATCAAACTGACAAGTCTGCTGCACCTTTTGAATGACATTTATTTTTATCTCGAATTTATTGGCAGCAATCACTGGCCTTTGTATACATGATTCAGCCCCATTAAGAGTAGGCCTAGAAAACTCTTACATCGTCCTTGGCTCATTTTCTGCCATTTCTTCTTCTAGGATGAGATCTTTAAAGTTCGGTTCCGTCTCTGCCAGAACTGTTTCCTCTTCTTCCTTTCGCCTTCTTCTCAATGTACTCTCTAACTCTTGATCTAACTAAAAAAGTTGGGAAGAGCTAGCTCCGGTCATAAACAGGAAGAAGTACCCAGAATGACAGTCAAAAAGCAAGAACTTATGTTAAAACAAAATAAAATAAAAACTAAATCAATAGTCTTAATTATATTACTAATACTGAAAATCGTTGTCCCCGGTAGCGGTGCCAAAAACTTGACAGCAGGAACCTATGCTATTGCAATACCACAAGTGCACGGGTCGCTCAAGTAATAAAGTAGTGAGTGAGTTATCGTTCCACTGAGGACAAGACCAAGTACTAGTGCAAATTTTAACCGTTGTTTAGCGAATTAATAGTTTTGTGAAGTTTTGTAATTAAAGATAATTAACTTAATAAATGAAAATAGAGAGAAATTAAGAGTTGAATAAATTGATTGATGATGATGATACTATCCAGATATTGAATCCCCCTAGCCACAATTATATTCATGAAAATCAATTCAATTAGACCAAATAATAGAGTTGAATTGGTATTCCTCTAAATTAGACTAAAACCTTTCTCAATCGAATTAATCCCTAATCACTAAGTATAATGCTGGAATCTCTTCTCAAACATAATTAAATAGATCTTGCATTAAGAATAAGGAATTATAAACCAAAGGATCTTGTAAGTCTATCTCTAGTACCCCAATCAATCCTCAATCCTTATGAGTATTCAATTCATATCAAGCTTTCTCAAGTCAATAATATGAAAATTGCAACCAATCAATAAGCATGCTATTATCAATTGGAAATAAATAATTAAGCATCATAAGAATAAAACAACTCAATCAAATGATTTAATTAAATAAAATTATTCAATCTATACAATAAATCTAGGGTTCATCAATATCTAGATAGAGAATAAGTTAGTTCATGTTCAAAATCAGAAAACTAGAACAAGGGAAATAGGAAAAAGAATCCAAACAATCCATTGCGAATAATTTGTATATCTTCACTTGAATCCTTGAATCTTGGTTTATATCTTGTTTAGAGTATGTCTTCACCCTCAATCTCAGCTCCAAAACTCTCCTCCTTGCTATAGAAGTCGGCTCTAGGTTATAAAATATGAAATTTGGATCCTTAATTCGTGCTTCAGCGCAGCTTTTATAGTGCAGATAATTTCGCCTGACACGCCCATTAACATGTCCATGTCACTGGGCGTGTCATTGCCACTGAGATTTTGAACATAAGGCACGTCCAGTGACACGCCCATGTCACTGGCCGTGTCACAGCTACTGTGAAACATTGCAAAAGGCACGCTCGGTGACACGCCCATGTCACTTGGCGTGTCAATGCTTCTGTATGCAGCATCAAGGGCACGTCCGTTGACATACCCATGTCCATGGGCATGTCCATTGATGAATTTTGCTATTTTCTTCTACTTTCATCCGTAATTCCTCCGAAATGACCATAAGCCTCAAAATACTGAGAATTCCTAAAATTAACCCTAAAAAACACTTGAACAAACAAATTAAACTCAATTGGATAATAATCATAGTAAGAACTATGGATAAAATATCATCAATTGTGCACTTATCACACGAGCAATGACGGGTCCATGTCATTGGACATGTCAATACTTCTGTATGAGTGAGTTAATGACACGGTCATTTACACACCCGTGTTGTTGGGTGTGTCACTTGAGAATAATTCTTTTCATTGTTTTTCATTTGTAATTCCTATTTAAATGATTTGATGTTAAGAATGCCTTAGAATGTGATATTAAATGGTTATTTTTATGATCACATTTGGTATAGGCATTGAGAGAGAGTAGATTTCCCAACCCTAATGTTGAAGGGCAACTTGGAAGAGAAGGTTAGAGGAAGTTTTAAAGCTTATTTTGGAGTGTTTCCTAAAGTAAGTACAAACTTTGAATAATTTCTTATATTTGCATGACATTTGGACTTAACATATTTAGTTGGAAAATGTATTAAGTTACTTACTCCATTGTTAGTGTATGAGCAATATGCTATGATTTGTATAATGCCACAAATGCATTATATGTAATGTGAACTATGTGCAAAATATGATAATGACCCAAAATGTATAGGTAATGCAATTTGTTATGTATACATTAAAGATGGTATGTAATGCCATTGGTGATGACTATATTTATATAAATGAGATAATTGAGGCTTTGTTCCTAGCTTGATCTTGAGATAATGAGAAAGATATTGATAATGGAATTATGAAATAATTGTGTGCCTAGTATGTTATTCAATTTTTAGAGTTTTGTGTTTGGCGGCATGCCTAAGACGTAAAAGTCCCTTGAAGATGAGTCAGGCTTGGTCCTTGAAGCCTAGTTGGGATGTTACATGATGTAGCAGTCCCTTGAAGCTGGGTTGGGCCTAGTCTTTGAAGCCTAGTTGGGATGTTACATATGAGGTTATCCTCATTGTGATTATGATTTGCCTTTGGGGCTAGACATATGGTGTTATGTTGGACCAAAGTAGTAACTCTGTGATCGCCCATGCTTGTGTTTGTTATTATGTGAATTATGAATTGTTGAATAATTGAGCAATATATTAAGATATAATGTTATGAGATATATGATGGTGATCATGGAATGATATGATTGTTAGGAAATCAAGGAGATCACTGCAAACCAAAAAC
The DNA here is from genome assembly GCA_947685225.1 of Garcia nutans. Classification (NCBI taxonomy): domain Eukaryota; kingdom Viridiplantae; phylum Streptophyta; class Magnoliopsida; order Malpighiales; family Euphorbiaceae; genus Garcia; species Garcia nutans. The sequence continues at coordinate 4,848,844 of CANTUV010000017.1, read as the reverse complement.
ACGCAGCGAAAAAATTTTTGATCTCTGATTTCCCACCAGGATCCATGCTGTTTATTTAATTCGACGAAAGTGTTCAAAGAACTAACCTGTTGATAATTCGAAATCATAGTTTGGAAGAGATGCCTCGATCGCGAAACACCCTCTATCGCGTATCCACACCACTGCTACCGTCTAGAGTGCTAGCTCTCTTCAACGGCGAAGGCTGGAAAAATGTTTTTTCTAAAACGTATTAGGGCTCCTTTGTTTTCGTTCTCTTTTTTTTTTCTAATGTTACCTCTAAGAAGACTTAACGTCTGGAGTGAATATAATCACTCCAGAATCCAATTCGAAATTGGATAAGGTAAGTCAAATTCAGAATCCTAATCTAATAAGGATTTTGAATATATTATCTAATAATATATAAAAAAAATGATAATAATAATAATAATAATAATAAATATTAATATCTAATATCTAATATTATTAATATTATATCCAGCCCAAAGCGCATTCTTGTGTGTGACCCGATAGGCCCATATTAATTAGCAGTCAATTTAATCTCTATTAAACCAACAAGTCGTAATTGGCCTCTAGCAAGGCGTTACAACTACCCAATTAATATAAGGAATGTCCAATTTGCCTAATAATAGTACATGCATTAATCCCTTTGTCACACGATATCTAGCTTGAACATAAGTCATGGTCAACGGCATACTTATATTGTCCAAACTTATGATTACTCGATCTCCAAGTAGACTGATAAAAAACAAATGAAATTGATCACACTATCAATTCATTTGAGCACGACCATGCTTTTCACAGTCTCACTTACCGAGGGGCCCAAAAGATATATCTCTCAAAGAGAGGGACAAATTCTATCTTGATTGTTCATTATCCTCTACATAATTTCTATCATACATGATCATAACCTTTATTACTATCCAGTTATGGATAATGTTTGATCATGTCAAAATATAATAGTCCTTATATTGGAAACTATGACAATCTCAAGTCAAAAAATTAACACATAACTATCATGAGATTTACTTATGACACTAACCCATGTAGTAATCTCATGATGGGTCTATCCAATACATTGTTCTCTAACAAGTATCTATGAAATTGATTTGTATCACTATACACATAACCATATGATGATTATCAAATCAATGTTCATACTGGTTAAGAATTATTTTTTTTTATCTCTATAACAATAATAAACCAGGGACAAATATCAAAATTGTGTAACATGCAAACAAACAATAATGATAATAAAACCTCATTTTTTAATAATGAATGTATAACATAAAGATCCAAATAAATGGCCTAGGGCACATACACTAACAATGATCACAATACATATGCAAATTACTGAAAAGGAATGTGACTTAAGAAAATATGCTAAATGATGAGAAATGAATTGTTGAAAGACTTGAGCAGAGCTAAGTCTTGATATTAAAAATGAGCTTATAGAAATATAATGTGATTTGTAATATATATATATGGGTGTGGAAATTGTGTGTATTATTTCATGAATATTATGATAAGCCATCGAATTGTGGCTTATGTTAAAGATATATATATATATAAATTATGAAATTAGTAAAAAGATATGAAAAGTGCATTGAAAATGAAAAACGTGATAAGAATATGATGATAAATGATGTTAGTAATGTGAGTATGATTTTCTATAATGTATGTATATGATATTTATATGTACTCCTAAGCTTTTGAGCTTAGCGCGATTGTGTAAATAGCGCAGGTGAGTAGATGGTTGATCAAGGAGTCAAAAAGTTATGCCACGAGAAGAGTAAGAGTATTTTGAGACGAACTAGAAGGTAGTGAATACATGTAAAATTTTATTATGTTGTATTTTGATAAAAATGTATATGTACATAAGTGAATTTTAGAAAAGACAATGTAATTTTGGAAAAGACAATGTAATTTTTATAATCAAAAGTATAATGGTTTTGTAAATGTTCTTTTATTAAAAATATATAATTGATATGGAACTAAGGTAAGGGATTTAAACAATACTGAAACGTGTCATCCTTATATTTTATATACGTAATGTATGTATACAAGGTATATGTACAGTACTTATATAGTGTATATGGGTGTTACATGGTCTTTTCCACAGTTGCTCTTTCCACAACCTTTAGCTCTTTCTTCTTATCTTGAGGATCTTGGATGTATTGAGCCCAGTCATCATCATCATCAAGAACTACCTTGTCATCATCGAAGGCTACTTTGCCAACCTTAGCCTTCCTTTTGTCCTTTGCTTCTTAGTGCTTGTAGATGCCTCAACAGTGTTCCCCAAAAGTGCAGCCAATTGGCTCCTCATAGTCTCAGCCAGGGCCTCCTTCAGTTCTTCCATCTTGGCATTGAGGGCATAATCCACCATCCTTTGAATCTCTTTGGGATCCATTGCTCGTGGTGAGAAGCTAATTGAGTCACTGCTGGATTCTACGTCACTGGCATAGGTTGGGCTGCCATATGCTCTTGAACTATTGTACTCTAGGTATGTAAGCTAGAAAGGATCAATGATATGTTATGCAATGTGTGTATGAATATATGCATGTATGCATAAACAACAAACAAACAAAGATAATTAGGATGTTCCTTCCAACTTAATAACTTCCACACATGAATGGCTAGTCTCTTTTCCTAGATATATGGTCAATAAAATATCAACATGGGATATTCTATTTTTGAAAAAATTCCCTTGCATGATTTAACTAATAGTTGCATCTTCTAATATAGAAGTTGGTCTATGATAATTTCCATTAATTAAGTGTTAATCCATTGAATCTCAATTAAAACAGCTTTTATACTATAATGGATTAAAACTAAATTAAGACATTTATCATAAATAGATTTCTTATTTGAAAAACTTACTAATGATTCATGCCAAAAACAAGCCCATGATTAATAATTCTTGGTATAAGCTAGGCTCACAATTGATTTTTGGTATTCCATAATTGGCCTAAATAATTTGTAAGCTCATTTAAGAAAGGGTTTTAACAGATTTTTTAAAAGCCTAATCAAAAAGTTTGTTAAAAATGATTTTTGGGCTTTGTATTTCGGTCATGAGGTAGAAAAGAATTTTTTGACCCGTCTTGAAAAAGTTTTATGTCCAAACATCATCTTGAAAATTTTGAAAATAGTTTTGGTTCTTTGGATTTTAAGAGAAAAAATATTTTGAGCTTACAATATAGGTAGGTCATATTAGAAAAAGAGCAAACCAAATAAGCCGTGACTTAAACTAAGATAAATTATTCATAGTCAAACAATAAGCATTTGGGGTAAAAGCCTAAGGAAAATAACTAGGGCAATTTCATGAGCTTTAGTCTATGGGTTGAAAAGTTTAGGTTCCCATAGCAAGTATATACCAAAAGGTACAAAGATATAAGTGGTTATGTCGTGCTCAATCTCCATACCTTGAGTTAAAGTATGGTATCTCATACATAACACAACTCGGGTTACACAGGCATCATAACTCATGCACACAATGCAATTGCGAGCGGGGATTTTTGCCCCCACTCCCGGTGGAATGGTTCTTATGAATTCGGCACTGTTTAGGCTCAGGGCCTTAGAGAACACGGACCTAAGCCCGGAGAAAATAGGGTCGCCACCTGGATGGGCCGGGAAAAAGAAAGGGGTGGATGACTCGATTCCTAAGGAATCCCCAACCCTCTAATAGGTTGGGAAAGTTGGGTACGTGTAGGGAAGGTGAGAAATGGCCCAGCACCCCCACAATGCCTGATTTATTGGAACCGGCCTCCTTTACAAGTCTTAATATTATAAAATTCTTAAATATAATAATATTATCCATATTACACTCAATAATTGAAATAAAACATCATTATATTGAAATCAAAGAAATGTCCAAGTAAAACAAATAAATGGACACCCGTCCGAGGATGGAAACATGCCCTTACATCACCCATGTCTAAACTAATAGGATACCTACCAAATGGTAGAAACATGTCCTTTACATTGATCTAAAATATAAAAGCAATTTAAATTAAATATAACTTAATTAATGAGGTACCCACAAAGTGGAAACATACCTCTTACAATATTTGGAAATCAAAATAAATTGATAAAAGTAAATAACCATTCATCATAAATAAATCATTCATCAAAGATATTAAACATCAATCAAAATATGAGCATTCATCCATGATAATTTAAATAAACCAAGTGTTGAACTTAAATAAATCAAAGTATATAATAAACTACACGATTAAATCTAAAAATAAAGTAAGTCAAGATACAAATTAGGGTTATTGTTTCTCATTTAAAGTTCTTTAATTAATATTAAGGGTTTTGGAATTTATTGGTTTAGGCTACTGTAAGTTTTAAGGGAATTGAAATGGATTAAGGTTTTATAATTTAAGAGATTGATAAGGTTCTTTGATTAACCAAATTTGGGTTTGAGGGTAAAATCATGAAATTAGGGTTTGGATATTAAAACATTAGGTTTATGATTATTAGCTACTAGATTGTTGTTTTTAGGCATACTATGTTGAATTTTAATATTTAGGTTTATAAGGTTTTAAGATTTTATGGATTAGGGGTAGGGTTTAAGGTTTTAAGGGAATTAGGGTTTCAGAACACTCAGGGTTTAGATTAGCTAGTTTGGGGTTACTGTCTTGACTTTGGAATAGAATAAAATAATTTAGAGTTTATAAAGTTTTTGGAAATTGGCAAGACGATTTAAGATTTTTTGGAACAAAAAATATATTTTTTAGGGTTTTTGGAAATAAAAGGATCAATTTAGTGTTTTAAGGTTTTGGAAAATTAAAAAGCATATTAGAGTTTTGGGAATTAATAAAACGATTTAAAGTTTTGGAAAGTTGAAAAGTAGATTAGGGTTTTAAGATTTTGAATAAATAGATTAGGGTTCTTAGGTTTTAGAAGAAACAGAAAAGTAATTTTAAGATTTTTGGAAAACAAAGAAACGAATTAAGGTTTTTAAAATCAAAAGAAACAATTTAATGATTGAAGCTACTGTAAGGAAAAAAGAGATTAGATATTCAAAACTTCATTTGTTGGTTCCACAAAAAATTGCTTCTCGGATGAACAAGGACAAAAGCAAGATGGTTGCCTTTGACGGATTGATTGCTTGGTTGCTTATTCTTCTCTCAAAAAGTCCGATTGTTTTCACTGCCAAAAAGAATTTTTAAAGTTCGATCTCCCTTCAAAGTTTTTCCTCCTTTTTTTTCTGTGATTTTTAGTATTATTTATAGGAAAATTTTTATGATTAATCCTAGTTGTTTAAGAAAACTAAAATTCTTTAGGAAAAGAAACCAAAACCAAATAGAATTTGGTTTCGGAAAAAATTACGTTAGAAAAATTTTGCTGGCGAAAACTTGCAACGGCTGGCTGGGAGGACTGGTGAGTGAAAAACTATGAGGGTGGGCTGCAGGTCATTTCGCCCGCAAGAAAATACTGCGGGAAAAATGGCTTTGGCCATTTCGTCCAACCCTTTTGCCGACGAATTTTTTCGTTGCCGATTTTTTCATCGATGATTTTTATTTTTAATTATTTATTCATTATTATTTTCTAACTATAATTATAAAAAATAAATACTAAAACAAATATTATTTAATTAAGATAATACAAAATATATTTTGGACTAAATAAAATATTTTGGACCGGACTGAGTAAAAAATTAAAGGTCTATATGTAACACCTCTATACCCTGTATACGTACCAAGCATGCTTAAACGATCGTAATATACGTATACTGAATATAGAAAATGCCACGGTTTAAAAAGACACAACAAATATCTTTATAAATAAGTGAAACCAATCTCAACATTTAAAAGAAATCCAAAAGACACCATATATAAAAATGTTTATCAATTCACAGCGGAAGTTATTACAAATATGTTATAAATCAAAGTTTACAAAACATAGAATATATATACATGATTGGCAGCTCTTCTCTGATCTTTAAGTCCCAAAATGAACTCTTCAATGTCTACTCTCACCCGGTCTCGAAGAACTCTCAGGTTCAACTCTGTCACCTGCGCGATCAAACACTATCGCGCTAAGCCATCGGCTTAGTAGTACAAAATTTACCAACACTATACTCTAAGGCAATGTAATGTCACACATCTAAATCATAAAGTTAACATCATAAGTGAAAAATTAACATCACACCTTTATATCTCATAAACCATACACATAGAAGCACATCACATCACCACATCACACTACATTCAATGTCATAACAATATTCATATTTCATCTTCATAGTTCCATTGATTTTACCATTCAAGAATCACATTATAAACAAAGACAAGCATGGGCCCAAAACACTCTAATATGCCATTCAATTTTCAGAGTTAATGCTTTGGTTTTGTAATCACATTTATCATTATCATAAACCCAACTAGGCTTCAAGGATTTAGGTTCAACCAAGCTTCATGGGGAACAAAGCATGCTAAGTATCAACCCAACTTGGCTTCAAGAACCAACCCAACCTAGCTTCAAGGGTTGTAACATCTCAATTAGGCTTCAAGGATCAAATCCAACCTAACTTCAAGAGAATGTTACCAATAGGCATGCCACCAATAACAAAACTCTGAAAATGAATAACACATTAGACACACAATTCATTTATTATTTCATTCTCAAATCTCATCATCAATTAGGCAAACATGCCTTATGTTCTTTCAATGGAATCATCATAGCCAATTACAATGGCCTCATATCATTTCATATAGCATCTTATCATTCACAAGATTCACAATGCATATAACATAACATTGTTCATATAGTATCATATGCATAATCAAATGTATGTTCAATCTCATCAATGCAAGAAGAACAAAAACCAAACACAGTAGCCAACACACTCAAGGGACACGGCCAAGCTTGTGGCCGTGTCTCTCAACAACAAATCAAACCGAGGCAAACACGGGCAAAGGACATGGCCGTGTCTCTCAACAAAAATCAGGCAGTGGTGAACATGGGCAAGGGACACGGCCGTGTCCTCTCTAAAAATATCCAACACGGCCAAATTTCCATAGACTTGGCCGTGTCTCTGAAAAATCCTTTAGTTTTGGCCGTGTCTCTTCTTAGGTTTGGCCGTGTCTCCTATGAACAAAAACCCTAACCATAGCCAACACTCTTTTGATTGAAATTAAACACATTATGCACAACATAAACTCATTCAAATGAATGTAATCAAAGTCATTAACACTTATTTTGCATGTTTAACACAATATCCACATTAACCATACATATAATCATTTACCACTTCGAAACCCTAAAACCAACTTCACTCTTGATATTTCACCATCAACATCCACTTAACTCACCATCTTCAAAACAAAACCAACACCAATTCAATTTCTTTTCACTTACAATCAATTTCAACACTTGTAAACACATCTCAAACACACCAAATCATATCATCAACAAACTATAACTCATCTTCTACACAACTTCAAAATAACAAAAAGAAACAAGAGAGTACTTACCTTAAATGAAGAAATTTCACAAATCTCCAACCAAAACCTTTGATTCCTCCTTCAACTTGATTCTAGCATTAAGAACACCTCTCATGCTCTCTCTTTTCTTGGATGGCCGGAACACAAATGAGAAGAAAAGAAAAATACAAACAAGTCAACTTCTTTTCTTCTTTAAATCTCCACTAAGCAATTCTAGCCAAGCAATTACCTAAATGCCCTCATCCACTTAACTTAACCTTTGTCACTTATATGCCCATTGAAGTAATTTCACATCATCCCAAATAAATTATCTTCTTCCCTTGACTCTCCATTTGACCAACATATATGTTATATATATTAACATATATACAACATATACATTCCATTAACACAATCATTTCCTTTGCAAAAACATATGTACATTAAATTCAAATCAAACAACAATTGTATTAAAACTTCTAGGGCATACATTGGGATATTACAATTCTCCCCCTCTAAAAAGAAATTTCGTCCCCGAAATTACCTGATATCAAGTCTGGTATAGTTGAGGATATTGATCTCGCATTGATTGCTCACTCTCCCAAGTTGCCTCTTCTCTTCCATGATTCTTCCACAGAACCTTCACCAAAGGCACTTTCTTATTTCTCAACTCTTTCACATCAAATGCCAAGATAGCAACTGGTTCTTCTGCAATTGTCAAGTCTGGACTCACTTCGATAGATTCAATAGACAAAACATGAGATGGATCCGACCTGTATCTCCTCAACATAGAAACATGAAATACATTATGGATCTTATCCAACTCAGGTGCCAAAGCAAGCCGATAAGCAACTGGCCCAACTCTTTCCAAAACTTCATACGGTCCAATGAAGCGAGGACTCAATTTCTCTTTCCGACCAAACCTCAAGATCTTTTTCCAAGGATACACCTTCAAAAATACCTTATCTCCCACATTATACTCAATGTCTCTCCTCTTCAAATCTGAATAAGATTTCTGTCGGTCTGAAGCTGTTTTTAACCTATCTCGAATCATTTTCACTTTCTCTTCAGTTTCTTTAACCAAATCAGGACCAATTAACTTGCTTTCACCAAGTTCATTCCAACATAGAGGTGTCCTACACCGTCTACCATACAATGCCTCAAATGGGGCCATACCGATGCTGGATTGATGACTGTTATTATAAGAAAATTCCACAAGTGGTAAGAATTTATCCCAACCTCCAGAGAAATCAATGACACAGCTTCTCAACATATCCTCGATAATCTGTATCACTCTCTCTGACTGCCCATCTGTCTGTGGATGGAAAGCAGTACTGAAGTGTAATCGAGAACCCAAAGCACCATGTAAACTCTTCCAAAACCTTGAAGTAAACTAGGGATCTCGATCAGACACTATAGAAATTGGGACACCATGCAACTTCACAATTTCATGAATATATAGCTCAGCTAACCTCTCCAAAGAGTAATCCATCCGAACCGGAAGGAAATGAGTTGTTTTAGTCAATCTGTCAACAATCACCCAAATAGCATCATGCTTCCTTTGTGTCAATGGTAAACCAGATACAAAATCCATGGTTACTCTATCCCATTTCCACTCAGGTACTGATAACGGTTGAAGTAACCCTGTTGGAACTTGATGCTCAGCTTTTACCCTCTGACATGTAAAACATTTAGACACAAAATCTGCAATGTCTCTCTTCAGACCAGACAACTAGTAAAGCTGCTTCAAATCATGATACATCTTTGTACTGCCCGGATGCATAGCAAATACTGACTGATGTGCTTCTTCTAAAATGATCCTTCTCAAATTAGCATCATCAGGTACACACAATCTGTTCTTAAACCAAAGACTTCCATCACTTCTCACAATGAAATCTCGACTCTTTCCATTCTGACAATTTGAAACAATCTTCTGAATCTTATCATCAGCCAATTGAGCCTCTTTAATCTGATCCAACAATACTGGTTTTCAATTGCAATTGTGCCAAGAATGCACCATCATCACAAGATACAAAACTGGCATGCAACGCTCTCAACTCAACAAGCAACGAGAGCGAATAAACAGTCAAACCTACTAAAGACTTCCGACTCAAGGCATCAGCAGCAACATTTGCCTTACCAGGATGATAATCAATCAAACAGTCGTAGTCTTTAATCAATTCCAACCATCTCCTCTGTCGAAGATTAAGCTCTTTTTGGACACCCAAATATTTCAAACTCTTATGATCAGTATAGATAAAACACTTCTCACCATACAAATATTGTCGCCAAATCTTCAATGCAAACACAATAGCTACCAACTCTAAATCATGGGTCGGATAATTGAACTCATGCGGTTTCAACTGTCGAGAAGCATACGCTATAACTTTACCTTCCTGCATCAGAACACAACCCAAACCACTATGTGAAGCATCACTGTAAATCACATATGGTTTATCTTCCACAGGTAAAGTAAGAACAGGCACTTGAGTCAACATTTCTCTCAACTGTTCGAAACTAGCCTGACACTGATCTGTCCACACAAATCTAACTCCCTTTCGAAGCAATCTGGTAAGTGGAGTAGCTATCAAAGAAAATCCTTTCACAAACCATCGGTAATAGCCTGCCAAACCTAGAAAACTTCTAACTTCAGTCACAGACTTTGGTGGACTCCAATTCAAAATAGCTTCAATTTTACTCGGATCAACTCTAATACCCTCTGCTGAAACTATATGACCGAGAAAAGTAACTTGGTCAAGCCAAAACTCGCACTTCGACAGTTTAGCAAACAATTGCTTCTCTCTCAAAATCTGCAGCACAATCCGCAAATGCTTATCATGCTCCTCCTCATTACGCGAATACACCAGAATGTCATCAATAAAGACCACTACAAACTGATCCAGATAGGGCCTAAATACCCTATTCATCAAGTCCATAAAAACTGCAGGTGCATTCGTCAAACCAAAAGGCATAACTAGAAACTCATAATGCCCATACCTGGTCCGAAAGGCGGTCTTAGGAACATCTTCAGCTCTGACTCTCAACTGATGGTACCCTGATCTCAAATCAATTTTGGAAAACACTGCTGCACCCTTCAATTGATCAAAGAGATCATCAATTCTAGGCAAAGGATATTTATTTTTAATAGTCACCTTGTTCAATTGCCTATAATCGATACACAATCTCATAGTACCATCCTTCTTCTTCACAAATAAGACAGGAGCTCCCCACGGTGAAACACTAGGGCGAACAAACCATTTATCCAATAACTCCTGCAACTGCACCTTCAGTTCTCTCAGTTCAGGAGGTGCCATTCTATAAGGAGTAATAGAGATAGGAGTGGTACCAGGCAATAATTCAATACCAAACTCCACCTCTCTCTCAGGAGGCAACCCTGGCAACTCCTCTGGAAACACATCTGGAAACTCTACAACTGTGGGTATACTATCAAGTTGAGAACCCTTTACTCTCGTATCTACAACATAAGCAAGGTAAGCATCACACCCTTTTCTAATCAATCTTCTAGCTGCAATAGCTGAAACAAACAAGGATGCTAGTTGTCCCTGCTCACTAGATACTAACACCTCTCTACCATTGCTGGTTCTCAAGGTAACAACTTTCTTTTGGCAGTCAACCACAGCTCCATGTTTAGATGACCATTCCATGCCTAGGATCACATCATATTCCTTAAAAGGCATCTCAATCAAATCTCCAAGAAACTCCTCACCTTGCACCATCACTGCACTATCTCGGTGCACTTTGCTAACAATCACACTATGCCCTAACGGATTTGTCACCAATACATCAAATCCTAGGGATTCAGCATGCACATCAGACACAGGCAAAACAGATGCACTAATATATGAATGCGTGGATCCGGGATCAATCAAAGCAAGTACTGAAATACCAAATAAAGAAAAAGTACTAGCTATGACTGCCGAAGCATCTGGTTGCCTCTGCATCACATAAATCCTCTGAGAAGATCCAGTCTCCTATGGTCTACTCTCCCTGGATGTAGAACCTCCTCTAGAACTGAACCCAGATCTGCCTCCTCTGCTGAAACCTCTGCCTCCTCGACCTCCCCTCATACTAGGTCGAGAAGCTGCAGTATCCACCGACATCTGCTCCTGTCTCTCAGGACAATCTCTCACAAAATGATCAGGAGATCCACATCTGAAACATACCCCTGCTACACCAGTCTTCCAACAAGTACCACCATGTGGCCTACCACAATGAATGATTATGGGTAAGGTGGATCTCTGCATCACTGGGGTCGGAGCACTCGCCACTGAAGCTGTAGGTCTAGATCTCTGCCTCTGAAACTGTACTGACCTACCAGCTGGCCTCTGACTCCTACTAACCCGAGGAACAAAACTTCCTTTACCTCTTTTCACAGACGAAGACCCTGCCTCAAACTGGGGCCTTCTAACCCTGATCTCTTCCTCTGAAGCAGCTGCAATAACCTGAGCTCTCTCTACACTCCTAGCTGCTACAACAAGCTGGGAAAAATCATGATATCTAGATCCAGCCACAAGACACATGATAGAGGGCCTCAATCCCTCCTCAAATCTCCTGCATCTATCTATCTCATCAGATATAATACCCCCAGCATACTGACTCAACCGGATAAACTCTAGCTCATATTCCGTCATAGTCCGGTTGTCTTGTTTCAAGCTTAGAAACTCCATTTTCTTCACATCTTTGTACTCCCTAGGAGTATACTTCAATTCAAACTCTCTTAGAAAATCAGCATAGGACAATGTTGGTGGATCATCCATAGCATGAGGCACTGTCTTCCACCAGTCATATGCGTCCTTTTGCAACAATGATCTTGCATAATCAAACTTTTCCTCTGGAGTGGCTTGCAACTGAACAAATATTCTCTGTACTTTATCTAGCCATTGCTCAGCTACAGCTGGATCAATGGTACCTAGAAAATCTTCAGTTCCATACTTCCTTAGCTTATCATACTGTCTCACTGATACCGAAGGCTGTGGGGGTGGTGGCGGTGGTTGTACTGGTGCTTGCCTCAACAAATCAATCACATGCCTAAACCAACCTGGCGGAACCTCCTCACCAGCTGGTCTCCCCGACACAGAAGCAGGTACCTCTCCAGCACTATCCACTCTAGCTCCCTCTCTAATCTCATCAGGAGCTATACTCTCAGCACTACCCTCGACTGACTGACGTGAGTGAGAATCCATCACAACCTATATCTGCAAACACAGCAAAATACCTCTCATTAAAGATCAGAGACTGCCAATGCCAAACATGTATGTTATTCAAAAATCCACTTTTTAAAATCAAAACACTCTTTTTCTTACACTTGACCTAGGTTGAGAATCTCAAACCTAGGCTCTGATACCAAAACAATTGTAACACCTCTATACCCTGTATACGTACCAAGCATGTTTAAACGATCATAATATACATATACTAAATATAGAAAATGCCACGGTTTAAAAAGACACAATAAATATCTTTGTAAATAAGTGAAACCAATCTCAACATTTAAAAGAAATCCAAAAGACACCATATATAAAAATGTTTATCAATTCACAGCGGAAGTTATTACAAATATGTTATAAATCAAAGTTTACAAAACATAGAATATATATACATGATTGGCAGCTCTTCTCTGATCTTTAAGTCCCAAAATGAACTCTTCAATGTCTACTCTCACCCGGTCTCGAAGAACTCTCAGGTTCAACTCTGTCACCTGCGCGATCAAACACTATCGCGCTAAGCCATCGGCTTAGTAGTACAAAATTTACCAACACAATACTCTAAGGCAATGTAATGTCACACATCTAAATCATAAAGTTAACATCAAAAGTGAAAAATTAACATCACACCTTTATATCTCATAAACGATACACATAGAAGCACATCACATCACCACATCACACTACATTCAATGTCATAACAATATTCATATTTCATCTTCATAGTTCCATTGATTTTACCATTCAAGAATCACATTATAAACAAAGACAAGCATGGGCCCAAAACACTCTAATATGCCATTCAATTTTCAGAGTTAATGCTTTGGTTTTGTAATCACATTTATCATTATCATAAACCCAACTAGGCTTCAAGGATTTAGGTTCAACCAAGCTTCAAGGGGAACAAAGCATGCTAAGTATCAACCCATCTTGGCTTCAAGAACCAACCCAACCTAGCTTCAAGGGTTGTAACATCTCAATTAGGCTTCAAGGATCAAATCCAACCTAACTTCAAGAGAATGTTACCAATAGGCATGCCACCAATAACAAAACTCTGAAAATGAATAACACATTAGACACACAATTCATTTATTATTTCATTCTCAAATCTCATCATCAATTAGGCAAACATGCCTTATGTTCTTTCAATGGAATCATCATAGCCAATTACAATGGCTTCACATCACATTTGAGTTATCATAACCAATCACAATGGCCTCATATCATTTCATATAGCATCTTATCATTCACAAGATTCACAATGCATATAACATAACATTGTTCATATAGTATCATATGCATAATCAAATGTATGTTCAATCTCATCAATGCAAGAAGAACAAAAACCAAACACAGTAGCCAACACACTCAAGGGACACGGCCAAGCTTGTGGCCATGTCTCTCAACACCAAATCAAACCGAGGCAAACACGGTCAAAGGACATGGCTGTGTCTCTCAACAAAAATCAGGCAGTGGTGAACATGGGCAAGGGACACGACCGTGTCCTCTCCAAAAATCATCCAACACGGCCAAATTTCCATAGACTTGGCCGTGTCTCTCAAAAATCCTTTAGTTTTGGCCGTGTCTCTTCTTAGGTTTGGTCGTGTCTCCTATGAACAAAAACCCTAACCATAGCCAACACTCTTTTGATTGAAATTAAACACATTATGCACAACATAAACTCATTCAAATGAATGTAATCAAAGTCATTAACACATATTTTGCATGTTTAACACAATATCCACATTAACCATACATATAATCATTTACCACTTTGAAACCCTAAAACCAACTTCACTCTTGATATTTCACCATCAACATCCACTTAACTCACCATCTTCAAAACAAAACCAACACCAATTCAATTTCTTTTCACTTACAATCAATTTCAACACTTGTAAACACATCTCAAACACACCAAATCATAATATCAACAAACTATAACTCATCTTATACACAACTTCAAAATAACAAAAAGAAACAAGAGAGTACTTACCTTAAATGAAGAAATTTCACAAATCTCCAACCAAAACCTTTGATTCCTCCTTCAACTTGATTATAGCATTAAGAACACCTCTCTTGCTCTCTCTTTTCTTGGATGGCCGGCACACAAATGAGAAGAAAAGAAAAATACAAACAAGTCAACTTCTTTTCTTCTTTAAATCTCCACCAAGCAATTACCTAAATGCCCTCATCCACTTAACTTAACCTTTGTCACTTATATGCCCATTGAAGTAATTTCACATCATCCCAAATAAATTATCTTCTTCCCTTGACTCTCCATTTGACCAACATATATGTTATATATATTAACATATATACAACATATACATTCCATTAACACAATCATTTCCTTTGCAAAAACATATGTACATTAAATTCAAATCAAACAACAATTGTATAAAACTTCTAGGGCATACATTGGGATATTACACTATAGTTTGCCCCCCTGCTTGAATGATCTGAGACTTTAGTAAAAGAGAGTGAAAAGCAATAAGACTTAATTTTTGAGATGGTTGAGGTTTTGAGTTCTTGGATTTGATTTGGTTACTTAGACCCAAGATTGAATTTGATTTGACTAACCTTTTATTAGTTGAGAATTCTGAAATAACTGGTTGTTCCATTTTTATGGATTGTGAATTTTCAATAGATAAAGATCTATTTTTGGATTGTGGGTCTTTACATACCAAAAATAGATCTTTATCTATTGAAAATTGAGTCTTTAACCTAAGAATATGGATCTTTATCCATTGGAGATTGGGCCTTTACTCTTGAAACATGGATCTTTTTCCATTAGAGATCGGGTCTTTACCCTTGAAATATGGATCTTTATCCATTGGAAATCAGGTTTTTACCCTTGAAACATAGGTCTTTATCCATTGGAAATTTGGTCTCTACCCTTGAAGCAAGGTTCTTTATCCATTAGAGATCGGGTCTTTACCCTTGAAACATGGATCTTTATCCATTAGAGATTGGGTCTTTACCTTAAAGCATTATCCATTAGAGATCGGGTCTTTACCCTTGAAACATGGACCTTTATCCATTAGAGATCAGGTCTTTACCCTTGAAATATGGATCTTTATCCATTGGAAATCGGGTCTTTACCCTTGAACCATGGATCTTTATCCATTGGAAATCAGGTCTTTACTCTTGAAACATGGATCTTTATCCATTGGAAATCGGGTCTTTACCCTTGAAAAATGGATCTTTATCCATTAGAAATTGGGTCTTTACCCTTGAAACATGGATCTTTATCCATTGTAAATCAGGTCTTTACCCTGGCTTCAGCTCTTTTAGCTGGACTAACCTTTTGCATTTGAGAATTCTAATTTTCTCTTTTGATTGATTTTTTTTATTTTTATTTTTTTTAGAATTATTTTTCTTGTTCATTAATTGTACATGAACAAAATATTCAGCCCTTTTAGCTAGCCTTCATATCTTCTCCTTGCCCCCTACGTGGCAAGATATTCAAAATATTTTGTTTAAGCATAAACTCAAAAATTAAAAAGGAGAAACTTTGCCCCCTGTGTAGGCTCAAACCCATGATTTTTCTGTGCGGGCTCTGAATGACGTTTTTGTCATCTAGTTCGTCGCATAATCACATATTTCTTCTTTTACAAAATGACTAGAGCTTCCACAAGCAAATAGGCTTTCCATGCCCCCTAGATTCAATATCTTCTTTTGATTCTTTACTTCGCAGGGTGTTTGCTATTCATTTTGACAAGGAATAGACAACACAAGACAAGAAAGTGTGATGTGATATGCTCATGTGTGCATGATATGCATGAATGATACTTACAATCATTCCATCAACTCACAGACCGAGGTGATCAGTAGAAGTGTTCTCATCGGTTCCTTTCAGATCGTTTAGGTCTTGCATTGGAATGATAGGATGCTTCACATTTATGGCTTTTATCTTCAAGATGTTGAAAATATGAATAATGGAGGCCCTAAATAGCAGAGATACATTCGCTTTAAATTATGATTTAGCATGTCAATTGGTAGCTTCTTCATGACCTTGCTAATAATCATTTACTTTGCCCAATGTGTATTTCGAGATTCGATAGTTCAACATACTACCTTTAACTTGAAGGCTTTGAATGACAAAAAATATATATTTTTTTATTTTGAATTTTGATTTTGAAATCAAATGTTGGCTTTGCCAAATCAATGTCAATGCACCTCAGGACTTGATTTTTCCAAATTAACATATCTATAACATGACGACCCTAGTTACTGTACTAAACTCGGGAATCATTTCCATTTAAGCAAGAATTGTTGCACTTCAGATAGGCACATACACATTGCTTAGCCAAAGGTCTCATTGAGTTTAAATATGGTCTATCTCATATGTATGCTTATTCAAACTATCTCCACTAATAGACTCTATCTACCAAGAGAGATCAATAGGTTTTGATAGGCTTGAAATGGGGTCTATAAGGGACACAAGTTTAAGTGAAGCCATTTTGTAAGTTGGAGCCGATGTGACACAAAGGACAAACCTTCACACTACAAATTTATTATTCAAACTTTAGGCAGCTGGGAGCAATCTTGCTCGATTCTAAGTTCCTTCTATCTTCTCAGCATTAATCTGGATCTTGATTAGGACAATCTTTTTCCCTTGCATAAAGTTTGGTTCCCAAATTTGTTTCTTTTCTTCTTCTCCATTTTCTTTCTTTTTCTTTTTCTTATTCTTCCCTTTCTTTGAGCATTTTATCATTTTGTCCTTCTTCCTTGTGGGACTGTTAAGTACAAAACTTTTAGGAACTGGATGGTCTTTTTCCTTTTTCTTTGATTTTGATCCAATCTTTGGTTGGGTTGGACCAATTCAAGTCAAAATGTCCTTATGAACCAAATAGAAGCTTTTTCTTACTTTAGGTAAATAGAGAACTCATTTGGCTTTTTGAGTCGCCTTTTTCGGTTTTATTTCTTCTCTCTTTTTTTTTCTTTTTTTTCTTTTTTCTTTTTCTTTTTTCGGTTCTAGCTCTAACAGAATTTTCTTGTTTGTACCAACTTGGGTTTCTATTAATGGATGAGTGGAGTGGCATAAATCTCCTTTAACAAGGATAAATCATTTGTTACTCTGATGTTGTCTTGATTGATTGGAGATATTAGGTGAACTTCAACTACCCTTATGGTCTTGAAAACTTCAACTACCCTTATGGTCTTGAGAACTTCAACTATCTTTATGGTCTTGACTATTCATTTCTTTCTTTGATCTTCTTGCCTTTTCATCTTAGTGATCATAAGACTTGTCAAATGTATCACAACAGCTCAGGGTAGGTTTTTGGGATTATATGCCAATGAAAAGAAAGCTAAAATTTTATGAAGGCTCAAAGGGACAACTAGGGATTGATATTTAATAGGGTGGATACTAGTTGTTGGCTAACCAAACAATGCCTAGATCATCTCTCCCTTAAATAAGCAGAGTTCAATTTCAATTCAAAAGTTTGTCAAAGCAAGTTTTAAGACTGACTAGGACCTAGACAAAGGTAATTATGCAGGAGCCCTCCCTAAGTAAGCATGCACAACTCAATGCTATAGAGCGATTCCCTTATCTAGTAAAGTCATTCAAGTCATGATGCCTAGCCATGTTAATTTATGAACATCAAGCTAGATTCCTCATATGTTGAGCACCAAAATGAACAAAGAACAATAAAAATTTTGATGAAAGTAATTTATTCAAATAAATTTAAATTTGAAAAACATGATAGTTTCAATTAAATATTAAAGCAAAATTTGAAAAGCAACATTAAAGCTAAGGAAAGTTTGTTGAGTTTAAGCTTCTTTCCCTTTCACATCTTCAATATTTCCATCTTGAAAGGATGATAAAAAAAATCTTCTTCTAATCCTTTTCCTACCATGAAGGTTGCTGGTGGAGGTACTCTTCCAAACTTAGGCAAAGGATTGTCTTTTGTGCTGGTCTTATTAGGCTCAGGTAGCTTACCACTGTCAATTAAATTTTGGATCTCATGTTTTAATCCCAAGCATTTGTCTGTCTCATGTCCTTGTGTTTGATGAAACTCACAAAAGGCTTTAGTATTTAATTTTGGGGGTAAAGGATTTGGCAAAGGTCGAGGGGCCAATGGCTGTAATAGTCCCAAGACAAAGGCTTCCCTAGATCTAAAAACTGCCTTCTATTTGCTTGACCAGTTGTATTGACATTAACTTCTTTTTGCGTACTTTGATTGCTAGGCTGATAATTCCCTTTCTCATTCCTTCTTATTGAAAAGCGATTTTTCTCCCTTTCCCACTCTTCAATTTGTAGACCGACTTGCAGAAGATCTTTAAAATCCCTTATAAGGGTGTGAGACAACCTTTCACGGAGGTTGGGCAGCACCCCTCTCACAATCATTCTTATTTGATCAGATTCATCAGGCCTCTTCTTGAGCAAAGTAGCCTTGTACCTCCATCTCTTCGCATAGTCCACAAAATTCTCATTTGGCCTTTGTCTAATGGACTCCACTTTGATTAAGGTAACTTCCATCTCAACATTGTATCCATATTGTTGGATAAAGGCCTTGTATAGTAGATCCCAATTCTTTTGTGTGTCATCTTCTAAGGTATTGAACGAATTTTGGATAATAGGGTCCAATGAGAGCATGAAGTACCTTAGAGTTTGAGCCTTAGTAGCTTGGGCAGACTAAATAGCAGTGATGTACTGCTTCACATGGAGATGAGGGTTTCCAGTACCATTGTATCTAGCAAAGGATGGCATCTTGAATTTGTACGAAACTTCTTCGTCTAGCTCAAATAATTTGTCAACTTCGAATATTTCTTCAGTTTTCAACTTCTTCTCAATCTTTGGTTCTTTCTTTTTATCTTGAATATCTTGAAAGTATTGAGCCCAATTGTAGACCCTTAATTTTTGACCCGGTCCGGTCCAATATATTTTATTTAGTCCAAAATAATTTTTGTGTTGCATAATATATTTTTTGGTCCAAACTAATTTTTGTTATCTTAATTAAATAATTTTTGCTTTAATATTTAATTTTTATTAATAAAAATAAAAATAAAGAAATAAAAATAAATAAAAATAAAAATCGGTGACGAAAAAATCGACAACGAAAAATTCGTCGCCAAAAACCAGCGCGTTGGGCGAAGCCATTTCGCCCGCAGGAATTTTCTGCGGGCGATTCCCCCACAGGCTAACCAACTCGCCCACTGCCTCAGTTGACTGCGGCAGATTTTTTTCGTCAGCGCATTTTTTCCTGCAGTAATTTTTTTTCGGCAACGCAATTTTTCTGACACAAATTTTTCAAAACCTAATTCAATTAGGTTTCGGTTTCTTTTTCTTATCAATATTACTTGCCGTGATTAATTAGGAATAAACCATATGAAACCTCTATAAATAAGGACCAAAGGCAATCAAAAAAAGGGGAGAAAAAATTGGACAGTGATGGAAACAACGTTGAAACCAAAATCAGTGAAGGAAAAGGAGCAATTCAATTTGATATTTTTTTTGGAATAGCAGGGACACGATTTAAGCAATTCAAAAGGCAAAGAGACAGGGTTTTGAGCTACTTCATCCAAGAAGAATTATTTTTGGAGGAATCATCAAAAGGAGGTATGTATTAAATTCTTTTGTTATATTTTCACAGTAGCTAAAACTAGGAAATTATGTCTTTCAAAATTAAAAACCCTAGAACTTTAATTTAGTTTTTCTAAGGCTTAAAAACCCTATTTCATTGCTTTATTCTTTCAAGAGTTTAAAATCATCAAATTATTTCCTCAAATCCCTAAAACCCTAATTTATTTTTTCTAAATTATCAAAACCATAATTGTGATTCTATTTCCTTCCAAAAGCTTTAAAAATATCTTTTCTATTTTATAAACTTTAAATCACTTTGTTTAAATTCATAAAACCTCATGAAATCATCAAATTGTCTTTCTAAACCCTGATTCAAACTCATCACCCGAAACCTTAATCCAAGAATCCTAAAACCCTAATTCAACTTCCAAACCTAAAATAGTAAACCCTAACCCTTTTAAAACCTTAAACCCTTATTTTTTTTAAAGTTTTAATTCTTTAAAAATTTAAAAACCATAAAAACACAAATACTTTAAATTTACACAGTAAGCTTGAAATCATCATTTAAAACCATGAATCAAAAGTATTTTAAAGTGTCTAATACCCTAGTTTCATAATTTCACCATTCAAAACTTAATTTGTTTAATCAAAGAGTCTTACCAACCTTTTAAAACATAAAACCTCAATCTATTTTAATTTCATAAAAAACCCACAGTAGCCTAATTTTATGAATTCCAAAACCTTAACACATGAGATAAAGAACCCTAAATGGAAACAGTAGCTATAATTTGGATTTTTATTTACCTTATTCAATTCCATATTTGATCATGCTTTGTTTTATTTCTTATGCTTTAATTTATTTAAATCAATGCTTGGTTTATTTTATTTATTATGGATGGATGTTTACTTTTTATTGATATTTGGTACCTTTGATGAATGATTTATTTATTATGAATGGTTATTTACTTTTATCAATTTATTTAGATTTCCAAATATTGTAAGAGGTATGTTTCCACTTTGTGGGTACCTCATTAGTTAAATATAATGTAATTTAATTTGCTTTTCTATTTTAGCACCAATGTAAAGGGCATGTTTCTACCTTTCGGTGGGTGTCCTATTTAAACATGTGATGTAAGGACATGTTTCCATCTTCGGATGGGTGTCCATTTATTTTCTTTGCTTGGACTTTGTTTCAATTTTTAATATATTGATTCTTTCTTTTAATTATTGTGTGTGTAGACCCATAATTTTTTACCCAATCCAGTTCAATATGTTTTATTTAGTCCATAATGATTTTTGTTGTCCAATTGGTCCAAAATAATTTTAATTAAATAATTTTTGCCTTATTATATAATTTTTATTAATAAAAAATAAAAATAAACAAATAAAAATAAAAAAAAATAAAAATAAAAATCGGAGTCGAAAAAATTGGAGACGAAAAAACAGTCGCACAGGCCCGTGGGCTATTTCTCCGGCAGGAAATTCCTGTGGGCGAAATCACTGTGCTATTTCGTTCGCATGATTTTCCTGCGAGCGAAATAGAATTTCTATTTCACCCACAGGAAAATCCTACGGTCGAAATAGCTCGCCCGCAGGAATTTCCTGCAGGCGACGCCCCAGCCCGCCCACTGCCGCAGTTTTCTACGGCAGTTTTTTTTCGCCAGCGCAATTTTTTCCGACGCAAAATTTTTGAAACCTAATTTAATTAGGTTTTGGTTTCCTTTTCTTATTTAGATTATTTACCCTGATTAATTAGGATTATACATAGAAAGACCTCTATAAATAAGGATCTAAAGCAACCAAATTGGAGAGGAAAATTTTTGGCAGTAGCTTGGAAATTGGGAAACCAAATCAGTGAAGGAAAAGTAATAAATTCAATTCAATTGATTTTTTAAAGGAGCAGCATCACGATTTAAGCAATTCAAAAGGCAAAAAAGGTTTGTCTTTGGAGCTAGTTCATCCAAGAAGAATTGTTTTTGGAGGAATCATCAAAAGAAGGTATGTGTTAATTGATTTTCTTTAATTGTTTTTTACACAGTAGCTAAAATTAGGAAATTGTATTATTCAAAATTAAAACCTTTGAACTTTAATTTAGTTTTTCTAAAGTTAAAAACATTAATCCGTTGCTTTATTTCCCAAAGAATTTAAAGTTATTAGTTTTATTTCTTCAAAACCCCAAAACCAAAATTTGTTTTCTAAATTCATAAAATCTTAAAACATGTTCCATTTCTTACAAAAAAAACCCTAAAAACACTTTTTCCAATTATATAAATCTTTTCTATTTATAAAAACTTTAATTTGTTTGGTTTATTTTCATAAAATCACATAAAAGTATCAAATTGATTTTTAATCCTAAAAGTTCCATGCATCACCTATGACCCTAAATTCTAAAAATACTAAACCCAAATTCAACTTCCAAAATTCAAAATAATGAACACTAACCCTTTTAAAACCTTAAATCCTAATTTTTTATGAACCCTAATCCTTTTAAAATATTAAAAAACATAAAAACATAAAAATATAAATTTTACACAGTAGCTTAAAAACACAATGAATCATCATTTAAAATCACAAATTAAAAGTATTTTAAAGTATCTAAAACCCTAGTTTCATGATTTCATTATTCAAATATTAATTTAGTTAATCAAAGAGTCTTATCAACTTTTTAAAACATAAAATCCTCAATCTATTTTAATTCCATAAAAAGTCACAGTAGCTATAATTGAACTTTTATTTGCTTTATTCAATTCCATACTTGATTATACTTTGATTTATCTCTTTTGCTTTAATTTATTTAATTTCAATACTTGATTTATTTAATTTATCATGGATGCATGTTTATTTTATATTTTGATTAATAGCTTTGATGAATGATTATTTACTTTTATCAATTAATTTAGATTTCCAAAAGTTGTAAGAGGTATGTTTCCACTTGGTGGGTACCTCATTAGTTAAACATCATGTAATTTAATTTGCTTTTCTATTTTAGAACCAATGTAAAGGGCATGTTTCTACCTTTTGGTGGGTGTCCTATTTAGGCATGTGATGTAAGGACATGTTTCCATCCTTGGATGGGTGTCCATTTATTTGCTTTATTTGGACATTGCTTTGATGTTAATATAATGATGCTTTCTTTTTATTGTGTGTAGTATGGATAATATTGTTATATTTAAGAATTTTATAATATTAAGACCTGTAAAGGAGGTTGGTTCCAATAAATTGGGCGTTGTGGGGGTGCTGGGCCATTTCTCACCTTCCCCACACGTACCGAACTTTCCAAACCCATTAAGGGGTTGGGGATTCCTTAGGAATCGAGTCATCCACCCCTTTCTTTTTTTCTGGCCTGTCCAGGTGGCGACTCCATTTTCTTCAGACTTAAGTCCGTGTTCTCTAAGGCCCCTAGCCGAAACAGTGCCGAAGTTGCAAGAACCATTCCACCGGGAGAAGGGGCAAAAATCCCCGCTCACAGTGGTGACCCCACTGGGGACAAGAGAAGTTGATTCCGTTGGTCTTTATATTATTCTATTCTTTCTTATAATGATATTATCCATTGCATCATCTTAGATTGCATCGTGTGCGTGAGTTAGGACGCTCGTGTTCCCCATGTTATGTTATGTAAGGGATACTATACTTTCACTCAAGGTATGGAGATCGAGCATGGCATAACCACTCATAGCCTCGTACCATTTGGTATATACTTGCTATGGGAACCTAAGCCTTTTTACCCAAAGACTAAAGCTCATATAATTGGCCTAGTTACTTTCCTTAGGTTTTACCCTAAATGCATGTTGTTTGACTATGGTTAGTTTATCTTGGCTTAAATCACGGCTTATTTGTTTTGTTCTTTTTCTAATATGTCCTAAGTATATTGTAAGCTCAAAATAAATTTTTCTTTAAAATCCAAAAGACCAAAGTTATTTTTAATTTTTTTTTTCAAAATGGTCTTTGGACATAAGACTTTTCTAAAAACAAATCAAAAATTCTTTGGCCCATAGCCCAAATACTAAGCCCAAAATCCATTTTTCTAAAATCTTTTACAATGGGCTTAGAAACAAAACTATTTTCACCCAACCATTTTTTACAAAGAGCTTGCAAAAATATTTAGGTCAATTATGAAATACCAAAAATCAATTGTGGGCCTAGTTTACACTAAGAACAAATTAACCATGGGCTTGTTTTTGACATGAATCATTAGTTACCTTTTTTCAAATGAGAAATCTATTTATAATAAACCTCTTAATTTCATTTTAATCCAACATTAGTTGGTTCAATGGATTAAAACCTAATTAATGGGAATTATCATGAATGGATTTCCATATTCGAAAATATAACTATTGGTTGAAACGTCCAAGGGAATTATTCAAAAACAAGATACTCCATAATGGTATTTTGTCAACCATATAGCTAGGAAAAGAGACTTGCCATTCGTGTGTGGATGTTATAAGGTTGGAAGGAACGTCCAATTTATCCTTATTTGTGGATTTGTTTGTGCTTACATGCATACATTTGCATCTCATATCATTGATCCTCTCTGGCTCACAGCCCTGGATTACAATAGTTCTAAAGCTCACAACAATCTGACCTACGCCGGAGATGAAGTATCTAGCAACGACTCAATCACTTGCTCACCTAAAGCAATGGAGCCCAAACAAATTCAAAGGATGGTGGATGAAGCCCTTAATGCCAAGATAGAAGAAATCAAAGAGGCCCTAGCTGAGACCATGAAGAACCAATTGACTGCAATCTTAGAGAATCATGCCGAGGCATCTGCTAGCACTAAGAAACCAAAGGATAAAGGGAAGACTAAAGTTAGTGAAGTGGTTTCTGATGATGAAAAGGTGATCATTGATGATGATGATGATTGGGCTTGTGAACACTCGAATTTTGAGGCTCGGAAAGCCAATTTTCTCAGACTATTGAAAACTGAGCCGGACCAAAGGTCCATGGTAAAGTTCACCAGAAATATATCAATATGGTACTTGAAATGTCCGGGACGACGTGAGGATCACGGATATGGTCCCGGAATAATTTTTGGAGGTCTCTAGCTCCCGAAAAATCAGTTTGAGCGAAAACCAGACAAATCCGGCGGCCCAGCCGCCGTGAACCAGGCGGCTCGGCCGCCAAAACCGGCGGTTCAGCCGCCATGGACGGCGGCTCGGCCGCCGTACAGTCCGATTTTGCCTATAAATAGCAGTTCAGATTTTCAGAAAACGGGGGGACTTTTCCGGGTGGGCCTCATGCTGTCGAATTCTCTTCACGCTTAAAAATGATTAAGAACTTTTATTTGCATAAATCTAACCGTGTGCTGCAGGAAACAATCTGTAATCAAGAATCATAATCCCCGGTTCAAGAAAACGAGATCTGGAACTTCGAAGCGGGAAAATCCTAAGCAAGGTCAATTTAAGCATATCATAAGCATTCTAATCTTCTTCTTAATTTCTTCTCGGTCAAAGACCTAATCCTTTTAGGTCTAAGGCCTAATGGACTAATCAATCGGCCTCTTTGGCACAAAGACTTAAATTACATCTTTTTGGTACAAAGTACCTACATTTCACAATTAAAATCAATCTGTTGGCACGGAGCCTAAATTAAACCATTTTGGTACGAAGTACCTAAAATTTCACAATTTAGCACTAAGTGCTGAAATTCACATTTTTGGCATGGAGCCCAACCACACTTGGCCAAAGGCCCAAAATTTGCACTCTTTTGGTACAAAGTACCTAAAATTGGAGAATTTAGCACTAAGTGCTAAATCTCACATCTTTGGCATGAAGCCCGACAACACTTGGCCAAAGGCCTAAATTGCACTCTTTTGGTACAAAGTACCTAAAATTGCACCATTTAGCACTAAGTGCTAAATTTCACAACTCTGGCATGAAGCCCGACTCAATTAAAATCAACCTTTGGCATGGAGCCTAAATTCCACTCTTTTGGTACAAAGTACCTAAATCTCACATCTTTGGCATGAAGCCCGACAATGCACGAAGCATACACACACACATGCATGAAGCATAATTTTCATCGCCTTTAAATAGGCTTTTCCGAACTACATGGGCTTTGATCTCCTATTCAAACGGGAGTATGTAGGCATGTTTGGGATTCACCCCAAATAGCAAGTCCACAAACTACCAACAATCTTTTTGTCTTTAAATTTGTTCCATTTTTGCAAGTTAATCAAATGCATGACATAGTCCCCGAATCCTCCTTGGGTTCGCAGACTAGAAGCCTTTACATTGGATGCATTATTGGAGTCAAACAAGGGTTTTCTTAGTTTTTCCCTTTGAACAAAATAAACTGAGTGGCGACTCCCGACAACGAGTGGACGCCCGCTCGGATCCTTTCCGGGCGAAAACCGAGGTTCACAGACTGGCGGGCGTCCACTCGTTGTCGGGAGTCGCCACTCAGTTTATTTTGTTCGAAGGGAAAAACTAAGAAAACCCTTGTTTGACTCCAATAATGCATCCAATGTAAAGGCTTCTAGTCTGCGAACCCAAGGAGGATTCGGGGACTATGTCATGCATTTGATTAACTTGCAAAAATGGAACAAATTTAAAGACAAAAAGATTGTTGGTAGTTTGGTGGACTTGCTATTTGGGGTGAATCCCAAACATGCCTACATACTCCCGTTTGAATAGGAGATCAAAGCCCATGTAGTTCGGAAAAGCCTATTTAAAGGCGATGAAAATTATGCTTCATGCATGTGTGTGTGTATGCTTCGTGCATTGTCGGGCTTCATGCCAAAGATGTGAGATTTAGGTACTTTGTACCAAAAGAGTGGAATTTAGGCTCAATGCCAAAGGTTGATTTTAATTGAGTCGGGCTTCATGCCAGAGTTGTGAAATTTAGCACTTAGTGCTAAATGGTGCAATTTAAGGTACTTTGTACCAAAAGAGTGCAATTTAGGCCTTTGGCCAAGTGTTGTCGGGCTTCATGCCAAAGATGTGAGATTTAGCACTTAGTGCTAAATTCTCCAATTTTAGGTACTTTGTACCAAAAGAGTGCAAATTTTGGGCCTTTGGCCAAGTGTGTTTGGGCTCCATGCCAAAAATGTGAATTTCAGCACTTAGTGCTAAATTGTGAAATTTTAGGTACTTCGTACCAAAATGGTGTAATTTAGGCTCCATGCCAACAGATTGATTTTAATTGTGAAATGTAGGTACTTTGTACCAAAAAGATGTAATTTAAGTCTTTGTGCCAAAGAGGCTGATTGATTAGTCCATTAGGCCTTAGACCTAAAAGGATTAAGTCTTTGACCGAGAAGAAATTGAGAAGAAGATAGAATGCTTATGATATGCTTAAATTGACAAATGATGGATTAGAATATTACCTTGCTTAGGATTTTCCCACTTCGAAGTTCCAGATCTCGTTTTCCTGAACCGGGGATTATGATTCTTGATTACAGATTGTTTCCTGCAGCACACGGTTAGATTTATGCAAATAAAAGTTCTTAATCGTTTTTAAGCGTGAAAAGAATTCGACAGCATGAGGCCCACCCGGAAAAAATCCAACCTCCCATTTTCTAAAAATCTGAAGGCAATTTATAGGCAAAATCGGGCTGGACGGCGGCCGAGCCGCCGTCCACGGCGGCTGAACCGCCGGTCACGGCGGCCGAGCCGCCGTGGATGTGACAGGCCGAAAAGATGAAAAATTTTGGCGGTCGGGCCGCCGGGGTCACGGCGGTCGGGCCGCCGATTTTGGCGGCTGAGCCGCCGGGATCACGGCGGCCGGGCCGCCAATCACGGCGGCTGAGCCGTCGGGGTCATGGCGGCTGGGCCGCCGGTTTTTTTCCGGTTTTCACTCAAACTGATTTTTCGGGAGCTAGAGACCTCCAAAAATTATTCCGGGACCATATCCGTGATCCTCACGTCGTCCCGGACATTTCAAGTACCATATCGATATACTTCCGGTGAATTTTACTGGGGACGTCCGGTCCGGCCCGGTTTTCAGTAGTCTGAGAAAATTGGCTTTCCGAGCCTCAAAATTCGAGTGTTCACAGGGCTCAATACTACCAAGAGGTTCAAGAAAAGAAGAAAGAACCGAAGGCCGTTGAGAGGGTAACTATTGAAAAGACCGGCACATCCGATGTTGAAAAGATGATTGCTGATTTAGAAAAGAAATTTGAGAAGAAGCTGAAAACCAAAGAGATGTCTAAGATCGACAAACTATTTGAACAAGATGAAGAGGTCCCATACAAGTTCAAGATTCCATCCTTTGCTAAGTACAATGGCACCCAAAATCCTCATCTTCATGTGAAGCAGTATATCACTGCCATGCAATCTGCCCGAGCTACTAAGGCTCAAACCCTAAGGTACTTTATACTCTCATTGGACCCTGTTGTCCAAAATTGGTTCAATACCTTAGATGATGGAACACAAAAGAGCTAGGATCTACTTTACAAAGCCTTCATCCAACAATATGGGTATAATGTTGAGCTAGAAGTTACCTTAATGGAAGTGGAGTCCATTAGGCAAAGGCCAAATGAGAATTTTATGGACTATGTGAAAAGGTGGAGAAACAAGGCTGCTTTACTCAAGAAGAGGCCCGATGAATCCGATCAAATAAGGATGATTGTGAGAAGAGTGTTGCCTGATCTTCATGAGAGGATGTCTCATACGCTCATCCATTATTTCAAAGACCTTCTCCAAGCTGGTTTGCAAATTGAAGAATGGGAAAGGGAGAAGAGACGCTTTGCAACAAAAAGGAACGAGAAAGGGAGCTATCAACCTGGTAGCCAAAGCATGCAAAAGGCTGTCGGTGTTAATGCTACTAACCAAGGAACAAGGAGACAATTTTTGAAATTGGGAAAATCGATTTCTTGGGTTCTCAACAAGCTTCAAAGAAAAGGATTGCTACAACCCTTAAATCCTCATCCTTTGCCTAACCCTCTCCCACCTAACTTTGACACCAAAGCATTTTGTCAATTTCACCAAATGCAAGGGCATGACACGATAGATGTGTGAGGTTGAGACATGAGATTCAAAATCTAATTGATATGGGAAGCTACCCGAGCCCAATAAGCCAAACACTAAAGACAACCCATTGCCTAAATTCAATAGGGTGCCACCACCGGCAACCTTTATGATTGGAGGAGGTTTGCATGAGGACTTTGTTATGTCTTCTTTTCAAGATGTGGGTGGAGAAGCAACCAAAGAAGAAGAAGGGGCATTTGTTAAAATTGAAAAAGCTGTGATGGGTGGAGAAGTAGCAATTTGTGTTGTCAACGGGTTTTGGGATTCAAGTGATAGTGATGATGATATCATACCCAAGAAGGAGGAGTGGACTTGGTCCAAGCTCGAAGAAGATGAGGTGATGAATACTAGATCCGGTAAGCCCTACGCAAGGCCACCACCTAAGGAGATAGAAACTAATAAGGGGAAGGAAGTCAAAATAGAAGAAGATGATGTTGTGCTCAAACAATTGAAAAGAACCCAAGCAAGTGTTAGCATTTGGGACTTGTTAGCTACTTTCAAAAAGCACCGAGAAACTATGGCCAAAGCATTGGCTAGCATGCCAATTTCTACCTCCACAACACCGGAGGAGTTGATCAACTTCATAAAAATGGGGGAAGTAATGAAATGTGAGGAGGTCCAAGAAAAGAGTGAAGTTAATACGGGAGCAGTTTCTTTTTCAGATGCGGACTTACTAGAGGAGGGGAGAGACCACATCCGCCCTCTCTTTATCAAAATAGAAGTCAAGGGGAAGAGGACTCCATGTGTCATGGTCGATGATGGGTCTGCCATAAATGTTTGTCCACTTAAGATATTGCCAAAACTAGCCATGTCAACAAGAGATCTAAACCCAACCGAGGTGACAATTCGTGCTTATGACAATACTAAGAGGCATGCCGAAGGGACTTTCAAAGCGGCTGTCAAGGTTGGTCCAATTGAATCTATTGTTGAGTTTGTTATTTTAGACATACTAGTTACCTTTGCCTTACTCTTGGGGTGACCATGGTTTCACCCTCTTGGTGGAGTTCCTTCCACCCTTAATCAAAAGATCAAATTTCCCAATGGAAATGAGACAGTGATCATTGAAGCTGAAGATAATGAGATTGTTAACGCTCCAATGGTTGAGGGGCCTCTCAATGGTTTTCAAGTGGCTACAATTTCTGATGATGAAGTAGTGGACACCAAAGTTTTGATTATGATGAAGAACATGAACTACCTTCCCGGAGCTGGTCCTGGAAAGGGAAAGGCTGGTTTGACAAAGTTGCCAAATTTTAGGACTCAAACTTCCAAGAAGGGGTTAGGATATGATGAAGACAATGATGTCAAGCCAAAGAAGAGTGAGAAGATGAGTTTCCCACCACTTGAGGAGATCTTTGTCAAAGATCCAGATATGGGACCACTCCAAGGAAAGCCCGAGCCGATCACGTTCATGGGTAAGTTAATTCCAGGTTTTGAAATTTTTGCAGATGTTGCTGAGCTAGTGGAGCAAGTAAAGAAAGAGCTCACCTTGTCAATCAACAAAGAATCCAATCCAAAAGTGAAGAATGAAGCTACCCTGAAAGCCGAGAAGACTCCGGAAGATTTTGCTGCCCTGGTCGAGGAAAAGTTTGAAGACATCCTATTTTATGATTCTAAGAACAATGATTTTGATTTTGATTTTAATTTGTCTGCTTTGTATGAGGATGATGATGCTTTCTTTTCCAAAATGAATGCAATAAAGTCTAATTTTGCTTACTTGTGTGATGTTTCTCCTGATGGTTGCATACATTTAAATAGCAGTTACATGAGCATCTTTAATATTAATTCTGTTAACACACAATCATTAAATTTGGGAACAACTGAAAATCCTAAAAACATTAGCGTAGCATCCGACCTTACTCCTGATGAGAGAGAGAGATTTGAAAAAATATTCAAAAAAATATGAAGAAGTGTTTGCTTGGTCCTATGAAGATATGCAGGGGATAGATCGAGACATAATTGAGCATCACATTCCTACTTACACTCACATTAAGCCTGTCAAGCAAAAGCTTAGGAGACTAAGACCTGAGTGAGCTAAGTTGGTTAAAGAAGAGGTCACTAAGCAAATACAAGTGAAGTTCCTTGAAGTGATAGAATACCTAGATTGGCTAGCCAACATAGTACCAGTGCCAAAGAAAGATGGGAGGATAAGGGTCTACATGGACTATAGAGATCTAAACAAGGCTTACCCTAAGGATGATTTTCCTTTACCTCATATAGATGTACTCATTGATAGTGTGGCATCTAGCATGCTACACTCGTTTGTAGATGGATTTTCCGCATACAATCAAGTGTTAATGGCCTAAGAGGATAAAGCCAAAACTACATTCATTACTGCATGGGGTATATTTTGTTATAGGGTGATGTCGTTCGGCTTAAAGAATGCTGGAGCAACCTACCAAAGGATGGCCACCACACTATTTCATGACATGATGCACAAAGAAGTTAAAGTATATGTTGATGATATGATGGTGAAGTCAGATACAAGGGAGCAACACTTCCAAAACTTAGAATTATTCTTCGATAGAGCTTTGAAGTATAAGCTAAGATTAAACCCGAAGAAGTGTGTATTCGGTGTAACTTCAAGCAAATTGTTGGGACATGTAATTGGTCCGAATGGTATTGAGATAGATCCTGACAAAGTCAAAGCATTCAGAGATATGCCAGCCCCAAAGATGGAGAGAGAAGTTCGGGGATTCATTGGTAAATTGTAGTACATTAGCATATTTATAGCAAAGCTCACAACAATTTGTGAGCCTATCTTCAAGTTGCTTAGAAAGAATCAGCCGGTCGTATGGAATGAAGAATGTCAAAAGGCCTTTGACCGAATAAAAGAGTATTTGTTGAATCCACCTATTTTGAAACCACCTAAACCCGGAAAACCTCTATTACTATACTTAGCAGTTGAAGAAGAGTCGATAGGAGCCATGCTAGCCCAAGCAGATGAGTCGGGGATTGAGCATGCTGTTTACTATTTGAGCAGAAAGCTCCTACCTTATGAAATTAAGTATAGTATCATTGAAAAGACATGTATAGCCGTGGTTTGGTCTTCTAAGAAGTTGCGGCATTACTTTCAATCGTATAGTGTGCAAACAATTTCCAGGTTGGCAGATTTCCTGGTCCAACAACCATTACCAGAAAATGAAGAGGTAATCTTGGAATTTCCAGATGAACATTTAGAAGTAATTGATGTACAAGGGTGGAAAATGTATTTTGATGGAGCGGTAAATAGGAAAGGAGCAGGTTTGGGAGTTATACTAGAATCGCTCGAAGGGGAACTTATCCCTTTAGGAAAGAAGTTGAAATTTAGGGCAACCAATAACATGGTGGAGTATGAAGCGTGTATTTTCGGTTTGGAAACCCTAATGATTATGAAGGTGGATAAGGTGGAAGTTTATGGCGATTCATTACTAGTAGTATCCCAAGTAAATGGAGAGTGGGAGTTGAAAGAAGAAAAATTGAAACCATACCACCATTATTTGACCATAATGAAGAAAAATTTTAAGGAGTGTAGGTTTATACACCTGCCAAGAGAAGAAAATCAAATGGCTGATGCCTTGGCCACATTGGCTTCGGTATGGGAAAATCCTGCCAGCCTATTCCTTAAGCCTCTAATCTTGACCAGTTCATCAACTCCTTACTATGAATATGAGACAATCATGGAAGTTGATACAGACCATGATGCGTGGTATGATACTATAAGGCGATTTTTGGAGGAAAGAGAATACCCGCCGAGGGCAACGAAGAAAGAGAGAAGAGCCATAAGGAGGTGGTCATTGTAATACATCACCTTCCATGGAGAGTTATATCGAAGATGGCCTAATGGAGTGCATTTGAGATGTTTAAGAAAGCCTGAAGTGGAGCGCATCATGTTTGAAATACATGCGGGAAGTTGCAGTCAACACATGAGTGGTTTGGCCCTAGTTAAGAAGATTATTCGACAAGGTTACTATTGGTTGACCATGGAGAAAGACTATATTGAATTTGTAAAGAAGTGCCAGCAATGTCAGATGTATGGTAACTTGAATCACATGCCTCCTGAAGAATTGGATTCAATGTCTTCACCCTGGACATTTGCCACCTGGGGTATTGACATAATAGGAGAGATACATCCGACAGCTTCAAACGGGCACCATTTTATTGTGGTAACAGTAGATTATTTTTTAAAATAGGTCGAAGCTCAATCCTTCAACAAGTTGGGTGTAAGTCAAATGGCTAGGTTTATTGAAAAGAATCTCATCTGTAGATATGGGGTCCCGCACAGTGTGATATCAGACAGCGGAGTACAATTTCAAGGAGCAGTTAAGGATTTATTCTCTGAGTACAAAATCCATCATTATCGATCCTTTCCTTATAGACCAAAGGCTAATGGTGCAGTAGAAGCAATGAACAAGACAATTAAGAAAATTTTGTCCAAGATGACCAAGACTTACAGGGACTAGTCGAAAATGCTTCCCTTTGCTTTATGGTGATATAGGACAAGCGTACGAACACCTACTAGAATGACACCATTCTCTTTGGTTTATGGGATGGAAGCTAAACTCCCATAATTGAAATTGAGATCAAATCACTGAGAGTAGTCTTAGAAGCTAAACTGCCTAAAACGGAATGGGTAGCGAGCAGATACACATAATTAGCTCTATTAGAAGAGAGAAGGTTAAAGGCACTATATCATCACCAACTGTATCAAAAGAATATAGCTCGGGCCTACAATAGAAGGGTTAAAATTAGAAATTCAGAGTTGGGGATTTGGTATTGAAGCAATGTAAGCCTAATGTATCTGATCCAAGAGGGAAGTTCAGACCTAGCTGGGAAGGGCCATATGTCGTGAAACAAGTCATGAGCAAAGGTGCGGTGAAGTTATCAGACATGGATGGGAATGAATTTAGTGAACTAGTAAACATTGACAGGTTGAAGAGGTTTTATGTATGATAGGAAGAAAAAGAAGAAAAAAGAGCTCGCTAGGTTGAAAACCCAAAAAGGGCAGCCTAGGCAAAAGTTAGAGCAGTCCGCTAGTTCTGAAAACCCAAAAGGGTGGGCTAGGCAACAATTAGGGCTAAATGAGAGAAAATCGTCAATTAGAAAACCCGAAAGGGCTAATTGGCAACAGGAGTGATCTTGTGTATGTTGGCTTTATGTTTGGTTGTTCCCTAATTTAATAAAAAAGAATTAATAGTAAAATTGTTCTATATGCACTGTTATAAGTATTTGACCAGATATGGATGAAATAAATAAACATAATAGCAAAAGGTGATGACAAATTATAAATGGAAAAGAATCATCTTTTATTACTTTAGTTATTTTTCATCCTAGCAATACACTTTCTGAATTGACAAATGTAAAAGCTATGGCAGTCGATAAGTGTAACGTGTAGGTCAGCTTTGCCTCAGCCAATCCAAGTAGGCTTGAGTCAATCAAGGCATGTCTAGGTCAGGAGCAAAGTCAGAATCACGAGGCTTAGCTCCATAACTGACGCCCAAGTCGGCGAGGATCATAGTATGTACCTTGATGAAGAGCAGCAAGAAGAACGTACATCAAGTATGTCCGCATGGTGATATGAGAAATCTTCCACCAAGGTACCAACCAACGGATATTGACTTCAGAATGTGAGTGGATCCAGTCGACCCAGTCAGCATATGAAGAAGTAGGATGGAGTAGCTTCCTAGTAGAATGATGACGTGGCAGATATCTGGCAAAATCCATGGAGGGAGTATCTAGTAAACAAAGACGCTCCTGAAGCCAAATCTGTGAAGAAAGAATTAAGTTAAAAAAAAGTCCACTGAGTTGAAAACCCGCAAGGGCAGCTTAGGCAAAAATTAGGACAGCTCGCTAGTTCCAAAAACCCGCATGGGCGGACTAGGCAAAAGTTAGAGCAATAAAAAAGCCTAAATTGAAAACTCGAAAGGGCAGTTTAGGTAATTACCTGAAGTAGCAACGGACTCCCAGTCAGTCTCTTTGACAATCCTGATTTAAATTGGTCTAATCCAACAAAGGTCTCGACTAAAATCACAGGTACCGGTGACAAGCCTCATTCCATTTGGTCCATAATATCCAATACTCGTGGATCAATATCGCCGTTAGAAGAAACAAGCAAGAATTGGCCAAGCAAGCAAAGACAAAACATGAGTCCCCATGCCTTAGTAGGAGCCAAATGAGAGAAACAAAGTCAATCAAAGTAGCAAGGAGAATTTTTTCACCTCTCATCAACCGAAGAATCTCAGGTTTTGGAATTTTAAATAACATCTGCATCTTCTGTTGAGTTTTGGAAATCAATGTGGGTAATGCCATTTGTTGATTATTGGGATGTCCAAGGATGGCCTCAAATTCTTCAATCAAGGGACACATTTCAAAGCCATTAATTCTAAATACCCTAGAATTCGTATCCCACAAGGAAGCCACGACATGTAAGAAGGTGTGGTCCAATTTGACATTTTGAAAACATTTTAAAACATCAAGCTTTGACCATGAAATTTGCTTCCAATGGTTGGCATCCATATTCTTAAATAGAATTTTTATTTTCTTTAAACAGTGCTCGGTCATGGTTGATGAATAAAGGGGAACAAAAATTGCTAAAGGGAGTCTTCACATTGAAAGAGAGAGATGTTTGGTTTATGAATTGAAATATGGCATGCAAGGTGATTTATATAGAAGAAAATAAACCTTTTCCAAAAGTGAAATGGAAAATGATGGGAAAGGATAAGACCGTATGGCATAACGAAAGGAAGTGGTCACAATTTCTTTTTCCACTTTGGATTTCATTTAACAAAAGAAGTGGATATTAATTATGATGTACTATATATATAAATAATAATAATAATAAAAAATAAATAATTTTGGCAGTAACGAAAAAAATTTTTTTGGCAGTAGCGAAAAAATATGTAAAAAAAAAAGGATTACAGTAAAGAGGAAAATTGTATATTTTTCATTATTGTACAATGTTTTACAATTGCTACAATATTTACATATCACTAAGAGGGTGGTGGTAGGTCACAAAATAAAGACTTGAAAAAGTCGTCGCCTATCGGAGGAGGGGGCAAATTACTCATCCCGGGATCATTCGAAGCAGAAGCACTAAAATCCCTATTGCCTTGGAGTTCTGATTTGTCATGGTCCTCATCAGAAGCAGATGAAAGGATCTCATGGTCATTTGTCTGGGGGCCTCTCGATGAAGAAGCACCTGGATCCCTCATTCCTTGAAATCGAAAGTCACGAAAATTTTGTTCGGGTTGATGATATAAACTTTCAAAATGAGAAGCTTGCTGATGACTTGCAGCCAACTCTTCTTGAAGTTTCTTATTTTGTTCTTCAAGCATTCGCTGTGAGCCAAGAGAGAAAAGGTAAGAGCATACATAATCATGCATACATATAGCATAAACTATTATGAAATGAGGAATGTACTAGGTAGTTCATATCTATACCCTGTGGATGAGATGGCATATCCGGCAGGCTAGAATGAGCAAACGAAGAGGCAGTGAAAGAAGGTCCAGCCTCGTGATCAAACGAGCCAACAGCCTGCAACAATCATTAAAGAATCAAAGAAAGGAAAAGTAGTTGCAAGGGAAAAGTGGTTAAAGTGCAAAAAACTCCCTTGGAAGGTCAAAACAAGGAAAGAAGAGCATGAATCAAGCAAGACATGGCCAAGCCAAATCAAGCTTAGCCGTGTCACCTCAAAAGAAATTTTGGCAGAACATGACACGGGCAGGCGACACGGCCAAGCCACTGGCAGTGTCTCTCCTAAGGGGCAAAGTCAAGAAGGGCCAAGCAAAGAAAGAAAAGACACAGAAGCTGACACACCTAGGAGACACAGCCAAGCCATTGGCCATGTCACTTCCATCTTCAAAGAACAAAGAAGACCCAATCTCCAAGGATGAAGATCCATTTACAAAGGTGAAGACCCCAATTTTCAAGGATGAAGATCCATTCTGAGGGGGAAGAGTCACAATGCATGGAACAGCTAAACAGTCAGACTTCTCAATTGATAAAAGGTTAGTCAAATTCATTCTCGGGTCCAAGTACCTAAATCAAATCAGTTAGGATCGAGTATCTCAATCCAGTTTAGGATCGAGTATCCCAACCCAATTTAGGATCAAGTATCCCAACCCAATTTAGGATCGAGTATTTGAGTCCAGTTTAGGATCGAGTATCCCTACCCAATTTAGGATCGAGTATCCGAGACTAGTTTAGGATCAAGTATCCAAATCTCTTGAGTCCATAACCAAAAGTTTTCTTTAGGTCCAGAACCTAGAATTATTCTTGAGTCCAGAA
Organism: Garcia nutans; assembly: GCA_947685225.1. Taxonomy (NCBI): domain Eukaryota; kingdom Viridiplantae; phylum Streptophyta; class Magnoliopsida; order Malpighiales; family Euphorbiaceae; genus Garcia; species Garcia nutans. The sequence goes on along the minus strand of CANTUV010000017.1, from coordinate 4,811,430 downwards.
CTCGAACCAGGTCCAAAACCCAAATTTTTCTTTAGGTCCAGAACCTAGAATTATCCTTGGGTCCAGAACCCAAATTTTTCTTTAGGTCTAGAACCTAGAATTATCCTTGAGTCCAGAACTCGAACCGGGTCCAAAACCCAAATTTTTCTTTAGGTCCAGAACCTAGAATCATCCTTGAGTCCAGAACTCAAATTTTTCTTTAGGTCCAGAACCTAGAATTATCCTTGGGTCCAGAACCCAAATTTTTCTTTAGGTCCAGAACCTAGAATTGTCCTTGAGTCCAAAACTCGAACCGGGTCCAGAACCCAAAATTTTCCTTAGGACCAGCACCTAAAATCATCCATTGAGTCAAGAACTCGAAACGGGTCATTCCTTAGCTCCAGAACCTAAAATCATCCATTGAGTCCAGAACTCGAACCAGGTTCAGAACCCAAATTTTTCTTAAGTTCAGAACCTAGAATCATCCTTGAGTCCAGAACTCAAACCGGGTCCAGAACCCAAAACCTCAAACATCTCAAAAATTAAGTCTTATTGCTTTTCACTCTCTTTCACTAAAGTTTCAGATTTTTCAAGCAGGAAGCAAACTGTAGACCCTTAATTTTTGACCCAATCCGGTTCAATATGTTTTATTTAGTCCATAATGATTTTTGTTGTCCAATTGGTCCAAAATAATTTTAATTAAATAATTTTGCCTTATTATCTAATTTTTATTAATAAAAAATAAAAATAAACAAATAAAAATCAAAAAATTAAAAATAAAAATAAAAATCGTAATCGAAAAAATCGGCGACGAAAAAACAGTCGCACGGGCCCATGGCTATTTCCCCAGCAGGAATTCCTGCGGGCGAAATCACTGTGCTATTTTGCTCACGGGATTTTCCTAAGAGTGAAATAGCTCGCCCACAAGAATTTCCTGCAGGCGACACCCCAGCCCACCCACTGCTGCAGTTTTCTGCGGCAGTTATTTTTCACCAGCACATTTTTTCCTGCGGCAATTTTTTCGACATTGCAATTTTTTCCGACGCAAAATTTTCAAAACCTAATTTAATTAGGTTTTGGTTTCCTTTTCTTATTTAGATTATTTGCCGTGATTAATTAGGATTATACATAAAAAGACCTCTATAAATAAGGATCTAAAGCAACCAAATTGGGGAGGAAAATTTTTGGCACTAGCTTGGAAATTGGAAAACCAAATCAGTGAAGGAAAAGTAATAAATTCAATTCAATTGATTTTTTAAATGAGTAGCATCATGATTTAAGCAATTCAAAGGCAAAAAAGGTTTGTCTTTGGAGCTAGTTCATCCAAGAAGAATTGTTTTTGGAGGAATCATCAAAAGAAGGTATGTGTTAATTGATTTTCTTTAATTGTTTTTTACACAGTAGCTAAGATTAGGAAATTGTGTTATTCAAAATTAAAAACCTTTGAACTTTAATTTTGTTTTTCTAAAGTTAAAAACATTAATCCATTTCTTTATTTCCCAAAGAATTTAAAGTTATTAGTTTTATTTCTTCAAAACCGCAAAACCAAAATTTGTTTTCTAAATTTATAAAATCTTAAAACATGTTCTGTTTCTCATAAAAAAAAACCTAAAAACACTTTTTCCAATTATATAAATCTTTTCTATTTATAAAAATTTTAATTTGTTTGGTTTATTTTCATAAAATCACATTAAAGTATCAAATTGATTTTTAATCCTAAAAGTTCCATGCATCACTCGTGACCCTAAATTCTAAAAATACTAAACCCAAATTCAACTTCCAAAATTCAAAATAATGAACACTAACCCTTTTAAAACCTTAAACTCTAATTTTTATGAACCCTAATCTTTTTAAAACATTAAAAAATATTAAAAAAATAAAAACATAAATTTTACACAGTAGCTTAAAAACACAATGAATCACCATTTAAAACCACAAATCAAAAGTATTTTAAAGTATCTAAAACCCTGGTTTCATGATTTCACCATTCAAATATTAATTTAGTTAATCAAAGAGTCTTCAATCTATTTTAATTCCATAAAAAGTCATAGTAGCTATAATTGAACTTTTATTTGCTTTATTCAATTCCATACTTGATTATACTTTGATTTATCTCTTATGCTTTAATTTATTTAATTTCAATACTTGATTTATTTAATTTATCATGGATGGATGTTTATTTTATATTTTGATTAATAGCTTTGATGAATGATTTATTTATGATGAATGATTATTTACTTTTATCAATTAATTTAGATTTCCAAAAGTTGTAAGAGGTATGTTTCCACTTGGTGGGTACCTCATTAGTTAAACATCATGTAATTTAATTTGCTTTTCTATTTTAGAACCAATGTAAAGGGCATGTTTCTACCTTTTGGTGGGTGTCCTATTTAGGCATGTGATGTAAGGACATGTTTCCATCCTTGGATGGGTGTCCATTTATTTGCTTTGTTTGGACATTGCTTTGATTTTAATATAATGATGCTTTCTTTTTATTGTTTGTAGTATGAATAATATTGTTATATTTAAGAATTTTATAATATTAAGACCTGTAAAGGAGGCCGGTTCCAATGAACCGGGCGTTGTGGGGGTGCTGGGCCATTTCTCACCTTCCCCACACATACCCAACTTTCTGAACCCATTAAGGGGTTGGGGATTCCTTAGGAATCGAGTCATCCACCCCTTTCTTTTCTCCTTGCCCGTTCGGGTGACGACTCCATTTTCTCTGGACTTAGGTCCGTGTTCTCTAAGGCCCCGAGCTTAAACAGTGCTAAAGTCGCAAGAACCATTCCACCGGGAGAGGGGGCAAAAATCCCCGCTCACAGTGTGTAATATGGATAATGTTATTATACTTAAGAATTTTATAATATTAAGACCAGTAAAGGAGGCCGGTTCCAATAAATAGGGCGTTGTGGGGGTGCTGGGCCATTTCTCACCTTCCCCACACGTACCCAACTTTCCGAACCCATTACGGAGTTGGGGATTCCTTAGGAATCGAGTCATCCACCCCTTTCTTTTTCTTGTCCTGTCCGGGTGGAGACTCAATTTTCTCCGGACTTAGGTCTGTGTTCTCTAAGGCCCTGAGCCTAAACAATGCCGAAGTCGCAAGAACCATTCCACTGGGAGTGGGGGAAAAAATCCCCGCTCACAGTGGCGACTCCAGTGGGGATAAGAGAAGTTGATTCCATTGGTCTTTATATTATTCTATTCTTTCTTACAATGATATTATCCATTGCATCATCCTAGATTGCATCGTGTGCGTGAGTTAAGATGCTCGTGTTACCCGTGTTATGTTATATAAGGGATGTCATACTTTCACTCATGGTATGGAGATCGAGCATGGCATAACCACTCATAGCCTCGTACCATTTGGTATATACTTGCTATGGTAACCTAAGTCTTTTAACCCAAAGACTAAAGCTCATGTAATTGGCCTAGTTACTTTCCTTAGGTTTTACCCCAAATGCATGTTGTTTGACTATGGTTACTTTATCTTAGTCTAAATCATGGCTTATTTGGTTTGATCTTTTTCTAATATGACCTAAGTATATTGTAAGCTCAAAATAAACTTTTCTTTAAAGTCCAAAAGATCAAAGCTATTTTCAAAATTTTTTTTTTCAAGTTGGTCTTTGGACATAAGACTTTTCTAAAAACAAATCAAAAATTCTTTGGCCCATGGCCCAAATACTAAGCCCAAAATCCATTTTTCTAAAATCTTTTACAATGGGTTTAGAAACAAAACTATTTTCACCCAACCTTTTCTTACAAAGAGCTTGCAAAAATATTTAGGTCAATTATGAGATACTAAAAATCAATTGTGGGCCTAGTTTACACTAAGAATAAATTAACCATGGGCTTGTTTTTGGTATGAACCATTAGTTACCTTTTTTCAAGTGAGAACTCTATCTATAATAAACCTCTTGATTTCGTTTTAAACCAATATAGCATTAAAGCTACTATAGTTGGTTGAATGGATTAAAACCTAATTAATAGGAATTATCATGGATTGATTTTCATTTTCAAAAATATAACTATTGGTTGAAACGCCCGAGGGAATTATTCGAAAGCAAGATACCCCATGTTGGTATTTTGTTAACCATATACCTAGGAAAAGGGGACTTGCCATTCATGTGTGGATGTTATAAGGTTGGAAGGAACGTCCTATTTATTCTTATTTGATTGTTTGTGCATACATGCATACATGCATACATTTGCATCTCACATCATTGATCCTCTCTGGCTTACAACCTTGGATTACGATAGTTCTAAAGCTTACAACAATCCGACCTATGCCGGAGATGAAGTATCTAGTAACAACTCAATCACTTGCTCACCTAAAACAATGGAGTCCGAACAAATTCAAAGGATGGTGGATGAGGCCCTCAATGCCAAGATGGAAGAAATCAAAGAGACCCCAGCTGAGACCATGAAGAACCAGTTAACTGCAATCTTAGAGAACCATGCCGAGGCGTCTGCTAGCACTAAGAAACCAAAGGACAAAGGGAAGACCAAAGTTAGTGAAGTAGTTTTTGATGATGAAAAGGTGATCATTGATGATGATGATGATTGGGCTCAATACTACCAAGATGTTTAAGAGAAGAAGAAAGAACCGAAGGTTGTTGAGAAAGCAACTATTAAAAAGATCGAGACATTCGATGTTGAAAAGATGATTGCTGATTTAGAAAAGAAATTTGAGAAGAAGCTGAAAACTGAAGAGATGTTTGAGATTGACAAACTATTTGAAAAAGATGAAGAGGTCCCTAATAAATTCAATATGCCTTCCTTTGCTAAGTACAATGGCACCAAAAATCCTCATCTTCACGTGAAGCAATACATCACTGCCATGCAGTTTGCCCGAGCCACTAAGGCTCAAACCCTAAGGTACTTTATGCTCTCATTGGACCCTGTTGTCCAAAATTGGTTCAATACCTTAGATGATGGAACACAAAAGAGTTGGGATCCACTTTACAAAGCCTTCATCCAACAATATGGATATAATGTTGAGTTGGAAGTTACCTTGATGGAAGTGGAGTCCATTAGGCAAAGGCCGAATGAGAATTTTGTAGATTATGTCAAGAGATGGAGAAACAAGGCCTCTTTACTCAAGAAGAGGCCCGATGAATCCGATCAAATAAGGATGATTGTGAGAGGGGTGTTGCCTAATCTTCGTGAGAGGATGTCTCATACACTCATCTGTGATTTCAAAGACCTTCTCCAAGATGGTTTGCAAATTGAAGAATGGGAAAGGGAGAAAAGCCGTTTTGCAACAAAAAGGAACGAGAAAGGGAGCTATCAACCTGGTAGCCAAAGCATGCAAAAGGTTGTCGGTGTTAATGCTACTAACCAAGGAACAAGGAGACAATTTTTGGAATTGGGAAAACTTATGTCTTGGGTTCTCAACAAACTTCAAAGAAAAGGACTGCTACAACCCCTAAATCCTCATCCTTTGCCTAACCCTCTCCCACCTAACTTTGACACCAAAGCATTTTGTCAATTGCACCAAATGCAAGGGCATGACACGGATAGATGTGTATGTTTGAGACATGAGATTCAAAATCTAATTGATAATGGGAAGCTACCCGAGACTAACAAACCAAACACCAAAGGCAACCCATTGCCAAAATTCAATAGGGTACCACCACCGGCAACCTTCATGATTGGAGGAGGTTTGCATGAGGACTTTGTCATGTCTTCTTTTCAAGATGTGGTTGAAAAAGCAACCAAAGAAGAAGAGGCATTTGTCAAAATTAAACAAGCTATGATGGGTGGAGAAGTTGCAATTTGTGTTGTCAACGGGTTTTGGGATGCAAGTGATAGTGATGATGATATTGTATCCAAGAAGGAGGAGTGGACTTGGTCCGAGCCCGAAGAAGATGAGGTGATGAACACTAGATCAGGTAAGCCTTATGCAAGGCCACCACCTAAGGAGGTAGAAACGAATAAGGGAAAGGAAGTTGAAGTGGAAGAAGATGATGTTGTGCTCAGGCAATTGAAAAGAACCCAAGCAAGTGTTAGCATTTGGGACTTATTAGCTACTTCTAAAAAGCACCAAGAAACTATGGCCAAAGCCTTAGCTAACATGCCCATTTCTACTTCCACAACATCGGAGGAGTTGCTCAACTTCATAAAAATTGGGGAAGTAATGAAATGTGAAAAGGTTTAAGAAAAGAGTGAAGTTAGTATAGGAGCAGTTTCTTTTTCGGATGCGGACTTACCGGAGGAGGGGAGAGACCACATCTGCCCTCTCTTTATCAAAATAGAAGTCAAAGGGAAGAGGACTCCATGTGTAATGGTTGATGATAGGTCTGCCATAAATGTTTGTCCACTTAAGATATTGCCAAAGCTAGCCATGTCAACAAGAGATCTAAACCCGACCGAGGTAACGATTCATGCTTATGACAACACTAAGAGGCATGCCGAAGGGACTTTCAAAGTAGCTGTCAAGGTTTGTCCAATTGAATCTATTATTGAGTTTATTATTTTAGACATACCAGTTACCTTCACATTGCTCTTGGGGTGACTATGGTTTCACCCTCTTGGTGGAGTTCCTTCCACCCTTCATCAAAAGATCAAATTCCCCAATGGTCATTGAAGCTGAAGATAATGAGATTGATAATGCTCTAATGGTTGAGAGGTCTCTCAATGGTTTTCAAGTGGCTGCAATTTCTGATGATGAAGTAGTGGACTCCGAAGTCTTGAATATGATGAAGAACATGAACTACCTTCCTGGAGCTGGTCTTGGAAAGGGTAAGGCCGGTTTAACAAAGTTACCAGATTTTAGAACTCAAACTTCCAAGAAAGGGTTGGGATATGATGAAGACAATGATGTCTAGCCAAAGAAGAGTGATAAGTTGAGCTTCCCACAACTTGAAGAGATCTTTGTCAAAGCTCTAGATATGGGACCACTACAAGGAAGGCCTGAGCCAATCATGTTCATGGGTAAGTTAATCCCGGGTTTTGAAATTTTTACAGATGTTGCCGAGCTAGTGGAGCAAGGGAAGAAAGAGCTCACCCTGTCAACCAACAAAGAATCCAATCCAAAAGAGAAGAATGAAGCTGCTCTAAAAGCCGAGAAGACTCCGGAAGAGATTGCTGCCCTGGTTGAAGAAGAGTTTGAAGACATCCTGCATTATGATTCTGAGAACAATGATTTTGATTTTGATTTTAATTTGTCTACTTTGTATGAGGATGATGATGTTTTCTTTTCCAAAATGAATGCAATAAAGTCTGATTTTGCTTACTTGTGTGATTTTTCTCCTGATGGTTGCATACATTCAAATAGCAGTTACATGAGCATCTTTAATATTAATTCTATTAACACACAATCATTAAATTTGGGAATAACTGAAAATCCTAAAAACATTAGCATAGCATCCGATCTTACTCCTGATGAGACAGAGAGATTTGAAAAAATATTCAAAAAATATGAAGAAGTATTTGCTTGGTCTTATGAAGATATGCCGGCGATAGTGTTTTATTAGTTTTTGTTATAGATTTGTGTCTTGTTTATTATGATAATTATTGTTTTATTTAGGTATTTTGTTAGTTTTTATCGGTTTGTTTAGTGTTTTCATTATTTTTGTTAGTTTTAGTTTATTTCAGTGTTTATGTCATTTTTGATCTAGTTTTTAGTATGGTGTTTATGTTTTGTTGGTTATTGTTTATTCACTTCTTGTTTAAAGTTTGTTTGAAGTTTTGTTTTAGGTTAAATAGCCAAGGAACCAAAAAGAAGAAAAATGGACAGTAGTTGACACATACAAAGGACACGGCCAAGTCACTGGCCGTGTCCCATATCAAGCTAAAAGGAAGCCACAAGACACAGAGATGGACACACTCAAGGGACACGGCCAAGTCACTGGCCGTGTCCCTCCAAAGAAGCCCAGACACGGCCAAGTTGCTCAAGCTTGGCCGTGTCTCACTTAAATCCCAAGCAAAGAAGAAGAAATTCTCACAGTAGGTGACACATGCAAGGGACACGGCCAAGTCAGTGGCCGTGTCCCTCCAAAGAAGCTCAACACGGCCAATTCACCTTCAACTTGGCCGTGTCTCACTTAAGTCCAAAGCAAAAGAAGACTAAATCTTCACAGAAGCAAACACAAGCAAGGGAAACAGCTAAGTCACTAGGCGTGTCCCTCCAAAGACCACCCATACGGCCAAGTCACCTTCAACTTGGCCTTGGGACGATCACCTTTGCTACAGCTACCTCATATACTTGTGAGTGACGCTTTGTGGTAGAGTTAATTCGAGCACAACTGATAGATCTAGACATAGCCGAGCATCATATTCCTACTTACACTCACATAAAACCTATCAAACAAAAGCTTAGGCGATTAAGACCTGAGTGGGCTAAATTGGTTAAAGAAGAGGTCACTAAACAAATACAAGTGAAGTTCCTTGAAGTGATAGAATACCCAGATTGGCTAGCCAACATAGTACCCATGCCAAAGAAAGACGGGAGGATAAGGGTCTGCGTGGACTATAGAGATTTAAACAAGGCTTCCCCTAAGGATGATTTTCCTTTACCTCATATAGATGTTCTCATTGATAGTGCAGCCTCTAGTGTGCTACACTCATTTGTAGATGGATTTTTCGGATACAATCAAGTGTTAATGGCCCAAGAGGATAAAGCCAAAACTGTTTTCATTACTACATGGGGTATATTTTGTTATAGGATGATGCCTTTCGGCTTAAAGAATGCTGAAGCAACCTACCAAAGGATGGCCACCACACTATTTCATGACATGATGCACAAAGAAGTTGAAGTATATGTTGATGATATGATGGTTAAGTCGGATACAAGGGAGCAACATTTCCAAAACTTAGAATTATTCTTTGATAGAGCTTTGAAATATAAGCTAAGATTAAAACCAAAGAAGTGTGTATTCGGTGTTACTTCAGGTAAATTATTGGGACATGTAATTGGTCCGAATGGTATTGAGATAGATCCTGACAAAGTCAAAGCACTCAGGGATATGCCAAATCCAAAGACGGAGAGAGAGAAGTTCGGGGATTCATTGGTAAACTGCAGTACATTAGCAGATTTATAGCAAAGCTCACAATAATCTTTGAGCCTATCTTCAAGTTGCTTAGAAAGAATCAGACGGTCGTATGGAATGAAGAATGTCAAAAGGCCTTTGATTGAATAAAAGAGTATTTGTTAAATCCACCTATTTTGAAACCACCTAAACCCGGCAAACCTCTATTACTATACTTAGCAGTAGAAGAAGAGTCGATAGGAGCCATGCTAGCCCAAGCAGAAGAGTCAGGGATTGAGCATGCCGTTTACTATTTGAGTAGAAAGCTCCTACCTTATGAAATTAAGTATAGTATCATTGAAAAGACATGTATAGCCGTGGTTTGGTCTTCTAAGAAGTTGCGGCACTACTGTCAAACGTATAGTGTGCAAGCAATTTCCAGGCTGGATCCAATGAAGTACTTAAGGGAGACACCCTCTTTAATTGGGAAATATGGTCGATGGTTGATAATATTAGAAGAATTTGAGATCAAGTATGTAACCAGGAAAACAATCAAAGGTAGAGCGGTGGCAGAAGTCCTGGCTCAATAACCATTACCAGAAAGTGAAGAGGTAATTTGGAATTTCCAGATGAACATTTAGAAGCAATTGAAGTACAAGGGTGGAAAATGTATTTTGATGGAGCATTAAACAAGAAAGGAGTAGGTTTGGGAGTTATACTAGAATCGCCCGAAGGGGTACTTATCCCTTTAGCCAAAAAGTTGAAATTTAGGGCAACCAATAATATGGTGGAGTACGAAGCTTGTATTTTCGGTTTGAAAACCCTAATGATTATGAAGGTGGATAAGGTGGAAGTTTATGGCGATTCATTGCTAGTAGTATCCCAAGTAAATGGAGAGTGGGAGTTGAAAGAGGAAAAATTAAAACCATACCACCGTTATTTGACCATGATGAAGAAGAATTTTAAGGAGTATAGGTTTAAACACCTGTGAAGAGAAGAAAATAAGATGGCTGATGCCTTGGCCACATTGGCTTCGGTATGGGAAAATCTTGCCAGCCTATTCCTTAAGTCTCTAATCTTGACCAGTTCATCAACTCCTTTGCTATGAATATGAGACAATCATGGAAGTTGATATAGACCATGATGCGTGGTATGATACTATAAGATGATTTTTGGAGGAAAGAGAATATCCGCCGGGGGCAACAAAAAGAGAGAAAAGAGCCATAAGGCGGTGGTCATTGCAATACATCACCTTCCATGGGGAGTTATATCGAAGATGGCCTGATGGGGTGCATTTGAGATGTTTAAGAAAGCCTGAAGTGGAGCGCATCATGACAGAAATACATGCGGAAAGTTACGATTCGTACATGACTGGTTTTGCCCTAGTTAAGAAGGTTATTCGACAGGGTTACTATTGGTTAACCATGGAGAAAGACTGTATTGAGTTTGTAAAGAAGTGCCAGCAATGTTAGATGTATGGTAACTTGAATCACATGCCTCCTAAAGAACTGCATTCAATGTCTTTACCCTGGCCATTTGCCACCTGGGTTATCGAAATTATAGGAGAGATACATTTGACAGCCTCAAATGGTCACCGTTTCATTATAGTAGCAGTTGATTATTTTTCAAAATGGGTCAAAACTGAATCCTTCAACAAGCTGGGTGCAAGTCAAATGGCTAGGTTTATCGAAAAGAACCTCATCCGCAAATATGGGGTCCCACACAGTGTGATATCAGACAATGGGGTATAGTTTCAAGGAGCAGTTAAAGGTTTATTTTTAAAGTACCAAATCCATCATCATTGATCCTCTCCTTATAGACCAAAGGGTAATGGTGCAGTAGAAGCAACAATTGAGACAATTAAGCAAATTTTGTCCAAGATGACCAAGACTTACAGGGATTGGTTAGAGATGCTTCCCTTTGCTTTATGGGGATATAGGACAAGTGTTCGAACACCGTTCTCTTTGGTTTATGGGATGGAAGCAGTATTGCCAATTGAGATTGAGATCAAGTCATTGAGATTAGTCTTGGAAGAAGAACTGCCTAAAACAAAATGGATAGCAAGCAGATACACACAGTTAGCTCTACTAGATGAGAGAAGGTTAAAGGTGTTGTATCATCACCGACTGTATCAAAAGAAGATAGCTCGGGCCTACAATAGAATGGTTAAGGTTAGAAAATTCAGAGTTGGGGATCTGGTGTTAAAGCAATGTAAACCTAATGCATCTGATCCAAGAGGGAAGTTCAGACCTAGCTGGGAAGGGCCATATGTAGTGAAACAAGTCATGAACAAAGGTGGAGTAAAGTTATCAGACATGGACAGGAATGAATTTAGTGAGCCCGTAAACGTTGACAGGTTGAAGAAATTTTATGTATGAAAAATAAAAAAATAAAAAAAGAAAGAGCTCGCTAGGTTGAAAACCCAAAAAGGGTGGCCTAGGAAAAAGTTAGAGCAGTCCGCTAGTTCCGAAAACCCGAAAGGGTGGGCTAGGCAACAATTAGGGCTAAATGAGAGAAAATCGTCAATTTGAAAACCCTAAAAGGGCTAATTGGCAACAGGAGTAATCTTGTGTATGCTAGCTTTATGTTTGGTTGTTCTCTAATTTAATAAAACAGAATTAATATTTTCTATGTACACTGTTATAAGTATTTGACCAGATATGAATGAAATAAATAAACACAATAGCAAAAGGTGATGACAAATTATAAATGGAAAAGAAGCATCTTTTATTACTTTAATTATTTTTTTATCCTAACAATACACTTTCTGAATTTACAAATGTAAAATCTATGGCAGTCGATAAGTGTAACGTGCAGGCTAGCTTTGCCTTAACCGATCCAAGTAGGCTTCAGTCAAGCAAGGCATGTCAAAGTCGGGAGCGAAGTCAGAATTATGAGGCTCAGCTCCATACTGACGCCCAAGTCGGCGAGGATCATAGCATGTACCTTGACGAAGAGCAGCAAGGGGAACGTACATCAAGTATGTCCGCATGGTGATATGAGAAATCTTCCACCAAGGTACCAACCAATAGATATTGACTTCAGAGCGTGAGTGGATCTAGTCGACCTAGACAGCATATAAAGAAGCAGAATGGAGTAGCTTCCTAGCAGAATGATGACGTGGTAGGTATCTGGCAAAATCCATGGAGGGAGTATCAAGCAAATAAAGACGCTCCTGAAGCCAAATCTGTGAAGAAAGAATTAAATTAAAAAAAAGGGAGTCCGCTAAGTTGAAAACCCACAAGTGCAGCTTAAGCAAAAATTAGGATAGCTTGCTAGTTTTGAAAACCCATATAGGCGGATTAGGCAAAAATTAGAGCAATAAAAAAATATAATTAAAAAAAGAAAGAGGTCCGCTAAGTTGAAAACCCGCAAGGGCAGCTTAGGCAAAAATTAGGACAGCTCGCTAGTTCCGAAAACCCTCAAGGGCAAAATAGGTAAAAATCAGAGCAACAAAAAAAAGAGAAAAAAGAAAACCTAAAACCCAAAAGGGCAGTTTAGGTAATTACCTGAAGCAGCAACGGACTCCCAGTCAGTCTCTTTGGTAATCATGATTTAAATCGGTCTAATCCAACTAAGGTCTCAGCTAAGATCATAGGTACCGGCGACAAGCGTCCTTCCATTTGGTCCATAATATCCAATACTCGTGGATCAATATCGCCGTCAGAAGAAACAAGCAAGAATTGGCTGAGCAAGCAAAGACAAAGCATGTGTCCCCATGCCTTAGTAAGAGCCAAATGAGAGAGACAAAAGTCAATCAAAGTAGCAAGTAGAATTTTTTCACCACTTATCAACCGAAGAACTTCGAGTTTTGGAATTTGAAATAATATCTACATCTTTTGTTGAGTCTTAGAAATCAATGTGGATAACACCATTTGTTGATTATTTGGATATCCAAGGATGGCCTCAAATTCTTCAATCAAGGGACATATTTCAAAGCTATTAATTCTAAATACCCTAGAATCCACATTCCAAAAAGAAGCCATGGCATGTAAGAAGGAGTGGTCAATTTGACATTTTGAAAATATTTTAAAACATCAAGCTTTGACCATGAAATTTTCTTCCAATGGATGGCATCCATATTCTTAAATAGAATTTTTATTTTCTTTAAATGGTGCTTGGTCATGGTTGATGAATAAAGAATTTTGGTTTTTTTTATTAAAAGGGGCATGCAAGGTGATTTATATAGAAGAAAATAAACCATTTCCAAAGGTGATAAGGAAAAGTGATGGGGAAGGATAAGACCATATGGCATAAGGAAAGGAATTGGTGACAATTTCCTTTACCACGTTGGATTTGGTTTAGCAAATAAGGTGGATATTAATTATGAAATTATGATGTACTGTAAAAAAAAATTATGTAGTAACGAAAATATATTTAAAAATAATGAAAAAAAAATTTGCAGTAACGAAAAAATAATGAAAAATAATGGAAAAAAAAAGAAAAAAAAGAGAGTTACAGTAAAGAGGAAAATTGTATTCTTTTATTATTGTAAAATATTTTACATATCACTGAGAGGGTGGTTGTAAGTCATCAAATAAAGCCTTGAAAAGAATTGTCACCTATTCGAGGAGGGGGCAAATTACTCATCCCAGGATCACCCGAAGCGGGAGCACCAAAATCCCTATTACCTTGAGATTATGATTCGTCATGATCCTCATCAGAAGCAGACAAAATGATCTCATGGTCATCAGGCTGGGGACCTCTTGATAAAGAAGCACCGGGATCCCACATCCTCTGAAATCAGAAGTCTCGAAAATGTTGTTCGGATTGATGATATAAACTTTCAAAATGAGAAGCCTGCTGACGACTTGCAGCCAACTCTTCTTGAAGTTTCCTTTTCTATTCTTCGAGCATCTACTGTGGGCCAAAAAGGAAAAAAAAGGTAAGAGCATACATAATCATGCATACATATAGCATAAATTACCATGAAATTGGGAACGTACCAGGTAATTCAAATCAATACCCTGCAAAGTAAAGAATCAAAAAGAAGATATCAAATCAAGGGGGCATGGAAATCCTATTTGCTTGTGGAAGCCCCAGTTGTTTTGCAAAAGAAGAAATGCGTGCTTATGCAAAGAACTAGACAAGAAAAACATCAATCAAAGTTGGCATGAAAGAAAAAAAATCCTTATGGGGGCAAGGAAAGGATACGAGGTCCAATTAAAGATAGCTAAATTTTTGCAAAAAGGAAGAACAAAAGAATGGAACATTAGAACTCTCAAAAGAATGAAGATGCAAAAGACAAAAGATCAGTTCAGCTGAGAGAGTTGAAGCCAGGGTAAAGACCCAACCTCTAAAGGATGAAGATCTATTCTGAGGGTTAAGAACCACCATGCATAGAACAGCCAGAGCAGTCAGACTTCTCAATTAAAAGGTTAGTCAAATTCATTCTCGGGTCCAAGTACCCAATCTCTAGTCCAAGTACCCAAATCAAATCAATCTCAGGTCCAAGAACCCAAATTAGATGAAAATCAATTTGAATCGGGTCCAGAACCCAAATTTTTCCCTTAGGTCCAGAACCTAGAATCTCTTCTAAGTCTAGAACTTAGCTCGGGTCTAGAACCCAAATTTACCATTAGGTCTAGAACCTAGAATTATTTCTAAGTCCAGAACTTAGCTCGGGTCCAGAACTCAAATTTTTCTTAGGTCTAGAACCTAGAATTATTCTTGAGTCCTGAACTCGAACCGGGTCCAGAACCCAAATTTTTCTTTAGGTCCAGAACCTAGAATTATCCTTGAGTCCAAAAATCGAACCGGGTCCAGAACCCAAATTTTCCTTAGGTCCAGAACCTAGAATCATCCTTGAGTCCAGAACTCGAACCGGGTCCATAACCTAAATTTTTCTTAGGTCCAGAACCTAGAATTATCCTTGAGTCCGGAACTCGAACTGGGTCCAGAACCCAAATTTTCCTTAGGTCTAGAACCTAGAATTTATCCTTGAGTCCAGAACTCAAACCGGCTCCAGAACCCAAAACCTCAACCATCTCTATAATATCCCAATGTATGCCTTAGAAGTTTTGAATATTGTTGTTGTTTTAAATTGGATTGAATGTATATGTCAATTGGCAAGAGAAAAGAAATTAAAAGAAAGTGTATATGTTGTATATATGGAAGTATAAATAACATATATCTAAGTCAAAATGGAGAGTCAAGGGGTGAAGATATTTATTTGGTTATTGGTGAAATTACTAATAAGGGCATGTAAGTGAGGAGAGCTAAAGTAAGTGAGAAGAGGGTATTTGGGTAATTGACTTTTTAGAAATGCTTGGTGGAGGTTTAAAGAGATGACAAATTTGACTTTGCTTCTTTATGTTTCTTTTCTTCTTCCTTGGTGGCCGGACCTCCCAAAGACAAGAGAGAAATAGGAGAGTTTTGAGTTCTTAGATCAAATTCAAAGGAGAATCAAGTGATCAAGTTGGTGATTCAAGAAGTTTCATTACTTTGGTAAGCCCTCTTTTGATTTCTTTGCTTATTTGAAGTTGTGTTGTGAGTTGATAGAGTATGTAAGAGTGTGTTGTTTGATTGTAATATGTTTAAGAGTGTTTGATTGAATTGATTATGGATTTTAAGGATGGATTGAAGAAAAGAGTGAGTTGGTTGGAAGTGATGGTGTTGTATTTGTGTTTAGGGTTTGAGATGATGTTGTGATTTGTGTTTGTTATAGATGTGGAGTTGTTTTGGTGTTTTTGTAAGTTTAAGATAGTTTTTGGGTATGTTTTGTTAAGTTTGTTTGAAGAGGATGATAGTGAAAAGAAGTGTTTTGTTGGGTATTTTGTTGTTTGGCCGGAATCTGAGTTTTTGGTCTGACATGCCCGGGAGCACGTCCAGAGTCTTAGGCGTGTCAATTGTGTTGGAGGCAGTAGGTTTGACATGACCAGTAACACGCCCGTGTTATTGAGCGTGTCATAGCTACTGTGAGATTGGAGAGTTTACACGGCCATGAGCATGCTCACATTGTTGGACGTGTTGGTATTTTGCTGAGAGGCAGAATGTATTACACGCCCAGTGACACGCCCGTGGTTCTGAGCTTGTAAAAGCCTCTGTGTGGTGGAGTTAGGGCACGGTCAGGGACACGCCCGTGTGGTTGAACGTGTCCTGTTTAGGGTTTGCCCTAGTTAACTCTTAATTTGATTATCTCATGTGTATCCCTAAGCAAGTGTATGTTATTATTTTTGGATTAGGTCTTGAAGAAAGTGATTTGTCATTGATCTAAGAAGTAAAAGAATCTTGGAAAAGAAAAGTGTTTAGAGTTGTGTGAATTGTTATTGAGGTAAGTACAAACCTTGCATTGTGGCATACATTCACTTGATATGACATTATTGTTATATATGAATAATGTTATGTTTTGCACATTGTGAATCTTGTGAAATGTACTATATGTATAATGTGAAATGAGATAATTGAGACATGTATGCATATATGATTATGTTCAATGTAATTGATTATGAATATGTGAAAGATGATGTATTATATTGTGAATTGAGATATGATGATTCAAATGTGATGAGAAGCCATTGTGAGTGGCTATGGTTATACAAATGAAAGTGTTGAGGCATGATTGCCTATTTGAATATTGAGATACAAATTGAGAAAGAGAATAATGATATAATTGTATGTTTAATATGTTATTTAGTTTCAGAGTTCTGGATTTGGGTGGCATGCCTATGAAATTATAAATAGTAACAGTCTTGCCGGGTTGAGGATCTCTTCAAATTGGGTTGAATTGAGGTCCAAGAGACTGGGTCTGTTACATTATGAGAATTGTGATTATGAGATATATGATTGGTAACAGTCTTGCCGGGTTGAGGATCTCCTCGATTTGTTGAGTTGATGGTCCAAGAGACTGGGTCTGTTACACTATCCATGGATAGAGATATATATATATGTTGCCTATGGGCTTGATTATTGTGATTATGAACCAAAGCAGTAACTCTGAATTCTGAATATCGTATTAAACACTTGTTGGGCCCATAGGTGTCTATGTCATGTTGATGTTGCGAATGAAGTTATAATGTGATGAAATAATGTAATATTCATGAAATATTGTATATTGAGTATGATCTTTATTGTTTGATTGTATATCATTGTTATTGATTAAGCATCATAGCATTATGGTTTGTACTACTGAGTTGTTGGCTCAACGCGATTATGATTCATCGCGCAGGTAATAGAGGTGATAGAGTTGAGACGGAGAATTCCTCTAGACCTAGTTGAGGTTGTTTTGATTGTGAAGAGTTGGATTAAAGCTTAAAGATCAGAGAGTCAAGCTGCCAATCATGTATATATTTCATATTTTGTAATTTTTGAGGTTTAATATATTTACACTTGTATGTTTTGGATGAAACTTCTGTTGCGTAATAAACAAACGTTTTTATCTATTGTGTCTTATGATTTTCATTTCTCTTTATTTGGTATTTCTTAAATTTGTAGTTTTACTTTAAATATGATTTGTGTATTTTTAATGTGTGTCATTTCTATATTCAGTATACGTATAATACGATCGTATAAGCATGCTTTATACGTATACGGGATATAGGGGTGTTATAATTGTTTTAGTATCAGAGCCTAGGTTTGAGATTCTCAACCTAGGTAAAATGAAAGAAAAAGAATATTTTGACTTTAAAAGTTAGTTTTTGAATAACATACATTTTTGGTATTGGCAGTCTCTGATCTTTAATGAGATGTATTCTGCTGTGTTTGCAGATAAAGGTTGTGATGGATTCTCACTTACGTCGGTCAGTAGAGGGTAGCGCGGAGAGTGTAGCTCCCGATGAGGTTAGAGAGGGAGCAAGATTGGATAGTGCTGGAGAGGTACCTGCTTCTGTGTCGGGGAGACCAGCTGGTGAGGAGGTTCCGCCAGTTTGGTTTAGGCATGTGGTTGATTTGTTGAGGCAAGCACCAGTGCAACCACCGCCACCGCCCCCACAGCCTTTAGTATCAGTGAGACAGTATGATAAATTAAGGAAGTATGGAGCAGAAGATTTTCTGGGTACTATTGATCCAGCTGTAGCTGAGCAGTGGCTAGATAAAGTACAGAGAATATTTGTTCAGTTAGAAGCCACTCCAGAAGAAAAATTTGATTATGCAAGATCATTGTTGCAGAAGGATGCATATGACTGGTGGAAGACAGTGCCTCAT
The DNA here is from genome assembly GCA_947685225.1 of Garcia nutans. NCBI lineage: Eukaryota > Viridiplantae > Streptophyta > Magnoliopsida > Malpighiales > Euphorbiaceae > Garcia > Garcia nutans. The sequence goes on along the minus strand of CANTUV010000017.1, from coordinate 4,793,335 downwards.
GCTATGGATGATCCACCTACCTTGTCCTATGCTAATTTTCTAAGAGAGTTTGAATTGAAGTATACCCCAAGGGAGTATAAAGATGTGAAGAAGATGGAGTTTCTGACCTTGAGGCAAGATCACCGGTCTGTGACGGAGTATGAGTTAGAATTTATCCGGTTGAGCCACTACGCCGGGGGAATTATTTCTGACGAGATTGACAGGTGTAGAAGGTTTGAGGAGGGATTGAGACCCTCAGTTATGTGTCTTGTGGCTGGTTCTAGATACCAAGACTTTTCCCAACTGGTTGCAGCAGCTAGGAGTGTGGAAAGTGCTCAGAATATTGCAGCAGCTACTTCTGAGGAAGAGATCAGGGTTAGTAGACCCCAGTTTGAGGCAGGGTCTTCTTCTGTGAAGAGAGGTAGGGGAAGTTTTGTTCCCAGAATCAGTCGAAGTCAGAGACAGGCTGGTAGGTCGGTTCAGTTTCAGAGACAGAGATCGACACCTACAGCTTCAGTAGTGAGTGCTCCTACTCCGATAGTTCAGAGATCCATTCCACTTGTGTGTGCTCAGTGTGGTGGAACACATAGGGGTGCTTGTTGGAGGAATAGTGGACCAACTGTGTGCTTTAGATGTGGATCTCCGGATCATTTTATTAGAGAGTGTCCAGAGATGCGAGAATAGAGGTCAGCAGATTGTGTAGTTTCTCGACCTAGTGTCAGAGGTGGTTGAGGGGGCAAAAGTTTTAGCAGAGGGGGTAGACCTGGGTATAGTCAGAGAGGATCTTCATCCAGGGATACTAGACCAGATGAGGCTGGGCCTTCTTAATGAGTTTATGTGATGCAGAGGCAGCCAAATGCTTCGGCAGTCATAGCTGGTACTTTCTCTTTATTTGGTATTTCAGTACTTGCTTTGATTGATCCAGGATCTACACATTCATATATTAGTGCATCTGTTTTGCCTGTGTCTGAATTGCATGTTGAATCCCTAGGATTTGATGTATTGGTGACAAATCCTTTAGGGCATAGTGTGATTGTTAGTAAGGTGCATCGAGACAGTGCAGTAGTGGTACAAGGTGAGGAGTTCCTTGGAGATTTAATTAAAATGCCTTTTAAGGAATATGACTTGATCCTAGGCATGGACTGGTTATCTAGACATGGAGTTGTGGTAAACTGTCAAAAGAAAGTTGTTACCTTGAGAACTAATGATGGTAGATATGTGATAGTATCTAGTGAGCAGGGACAGTTAGCATCCTTGTTTGTTTCAGCTGTTGCAGCTAGGAGATTGATTAGAAAAGGGTGTGATGCTTACCTTGCTCATATTTTGGATACTAGAGTAAAGGGTTCTCAACTTGATAGTATAACCACAGTTGTAGAGTTTCCAGATGTGTTTCCAGAAGAGTTGCCAGGGTTACCTCCTGAGAGAGAGGTGGAGTTTGGTATTGAATTATTGCCTGGTACCACTCCTATCTCTATTACTCCTTATAGAATGACACCTGCTGAATTGAAAGAATTGAAGGTGCAGTTGTAGGAGTTGTTGGATAAAGGGTTTGTTTGCCCTAGTGTTTCACCGTGGGGAGCTCCTATTTTGTTTGTGAAGAAGAAGGATGGTACTATGAGATTGTGTATCGATTATAGGCAATTGAACAAGGTGACTATTAAAAATAAATATCCTTTGCCTAGAATTGATGATCTCTTTGATCAATTGAAGGGTGCAGCAGTGTTTTCCAAAATTGATTGTGAAGAGTTGGATTATAGGATCTCCTCGATTTGTTGAGTTGATGGTCCAAGAGACTGAGTCTGTTACACTATCCATGGATAGATAGATATATATATATATATATGTTGCCTATGGGCTTGATTATTGTGATTATGAACCAAAGCAGTAACTCTGAATTCTGAATATCGTATTAAACACTTGTTGGGCCCATAGGTGTCTATGTCATGTTGATGTTGTGAATGAAGTTATAATGTGATGAAATAATGTAATATTCATGAAATATTGTATATTGAGTATGATCTTTATTGTTTGATTGTATATCATTGTTATTGATTAAGCATCATAGCATTATGGTTTGTACTACTGAGTTGTTGGCTCAGCGCGATTATGATTTATCGCGCAGGTGATAGAGGTGATAGAGTTGAGACGGAGAATTCCTCTAGACCTAGTTGAGGTTGTTTTGATTGTGAAGAGTTGGATTAAAGCTTAAAGATCAGAGAGTCAAGCTGCCAATCATGTATATATTTCATATTTTGTAATTTTTGAGGTTTAATATATTTACACTTGTATGTTTTGGATGAAACTTCCGTTGCGTAATAAACAAACATTTTTATCTATTGTGTCTTATAATTTTCATTTCTCTTTATTTGGTATTTCTTAAATTTGTAGTTTTACTTTAAATATGATTTGTGTATTTTTAATGTGTGTCATTTATATATTCAGTATACGTATAATACGATCGTATAAGCATGCTTTGTACGTATACGGGATATAGGGGTGTTACAATCTCAAAAATTAAGTCTTATTGCTTTTCACTCTCTTTCACTAAAGTTTCAGATTTTTCAACCAGGGGGCAAATTGTAGACCCTTAATTTTTGACCCGGTCTGGTCCAATATATTTTATTTAGTCCAAAATAATTTTTGTGTTGCCTAATATATTTTTTTGGTCCAAAATAATTTTTGTTATCTTAATTAAATAATTTTTTCCTTAGTATTTAATTTTTATTAATAAAAAATAAAAATAAACAAATGAAAATGAAAATAAAAATAAAAATAAAAATCGGCGATGAAAAATTCGTCGCTGAAAACCAGCGAGCCCTGCGGTACGAAATGGCCCAAGCAATTTCGCCAGCAGGAATTTTCTGCGGGTGATTGGCCTACAGGCCAACCAGCTCGCCCACTGCCGCAGTTGACTATGGCAAATTTTTTCTTCAGCGTATTTTTTCTTGCAGTAATTTTTTTTTGGCAACGCAATTTTTCCGACAAAAATTTTCCAAAACCTAATTCAATTAGGTTTCGGTTTCTTTTTCTTATCAATATTACTTACTGTGATTAATTAGGAATAAACCATATGAAACCTCTATAAATAAGGGCCAAAGACAATCAAAAAAGGGGGAGAAAAAATTGGACAGTGATGGAAACAACGTTGAAACCAAATCAGTGAAGGAAAAGGAGCAATTCAATTTGATATTTTTTCTGGAATAGCAGGGACACGATTTAAGCAATTCAAAAGGCAAAGAGATAGGGTTTTGAGCTACTTCATCCAAGAAGAATTATTTTTGGAGGAATCATCAAAAGGAGGTATGTATTAAATTCTTTTGTTATATTTTCACAGTAGCTAAAACTAGGAAATTATGTCTTTCAAAATTAAAAACCCTAGAACTTTAATTTAGTTTTTCTAAGGCTTAAAAACCCTATTTCGTTGCTTTATTCTTTCAAGAGTTTAAAATCATCAAATTATTTCTTCAAATCCCTAAAACCCTAATTTATTTTTTCTAAATTATCAAAACCATAATTTTGATTCTGTTTCCTTCCAAAAGCTTTAAAAATATCTTTTCTATTTTATAAACTTTAAATCACTTTGTTTAAATTCATAAAACCTCATGAAATCATCAAATTGTCTTTCTAAACCCTGATTCAAACTCATCACCCGAAACCTTAATCCAAGAATCCTAAAACCCTAATTCAACTTCCAAACCTAAAATAGTAAACCCTAACCCTTTTAAAACCTTAAACTCTTATTTTTTTTAATGTTTTAATCCTTTAAAACATTAAAAACCATAAAAACACAAATATTTTAAATTTACACAGTAAGCTTGAAATCATCATTTAAAACCATGAATCAAAAGTATTTTAAAGTGTCTAAAACCCTAGTTTCATGATTTCACCATTCAAACCTTAATTTGTTTAATCAAAGAGTCTTACCAACCTTTTAAAACATAAAACCTCAATCTATTTTAATTCCATAAAAAACCCACAGCAGCCTAATTTTATGAATTCCAAAACCTTAACACATGAGATAAAGAACCCTAAATGGAAACAGTAGCTATAATTTGGATTTTTATTTACCTTATTCAATTCCATATTTGATCATGCTTTGTTTTATTTCTTATGCTTTAATTTATTTAAATTCAATGCTTGGTTTATTTTATTTATTATGGATGGATGTTTACTTTTTATTTATATTTGGTACCTTTGATGAATGATTTATTTATTATGAATGGTTATTTACTTTTATCAATTTATTTAGATTTCCAAATATTGTAAGAGGTATATTTCCACTTTGTGGGTACCTCATTAGTTAAATATCATGTAATTTAATTTGCTTTTCTATTTTAGCACCAATGTAAAGGGCATGTTTCTACCTTTCGGTGGGTGTCCTATTTAGGCATGTGATGTAAGGACATGTTTCCATCTTCGGGTGGGTGTCCATTTATTTGCTTTGCTTGGACTTTATTTTGATTTTTAATATATTGATGCTTTCTTTTAATTATTGTGTGTAATATGGATAATGTTATTATACTTAAGAATTTCATAATATTAAGAACAGTAAAGGAGGCCGGTTCCAATGAACCGGGCGTTGTGGGGGTGCTGGGCCATTTCTCACCTTCCTCACATGTACCCAACTTTCTAAACCCATTAGGGGGTTAGGGATTCCTTAGGAATCAAGTCATCCACCCCTTTCTTTTTCCCGGCTCGTCCGGGTGGCGACTTCATTTTCTCCGGACTTTGGTCCGTGTTCTCTAAGGCCCCGAGCCTAAACAGTGCCGAAGTTACAAGAACCATTCCACAGGGAGTGGGAGCGAAAATCCCTGCTCACACCAATCATCATCATCATCAATGATCACCTTATCATCATCAAAAGCCACTTCACCAACTTTAGTCTTCCCTTTGTCCTTTGGCTTCTCTGTGCTAGCAGATGCTTCAGCATAATTTTCTAAAATTGCAGTCAGTTGGTTCTTCATGGTCTCATCTAGGGCCTCTTTTATTTCTTCCATCTTGGCATTAAGGGCATCATCCACTATTCTTTGAATTTGTTCAGGCTCCATTGCTTTAGGTGAAAAAGAAATTGAGTTGTTGCTAGATTCTTCGCCTCCGACGTAGGTTGAATTATCGTAAGCTTTTGAACTATCGTAATCCAGGGCTGTGAGCCAGAGAGGATCAGTGATATGAGATGCAAATGTATGCATGTATGCACAAACAATCAACAAGGAAAGATAATTAGGATGCTCCTTCCAACCTTATAACATCCACACACGAATGGCAAGTCTCTTTTCCTAGGTATTATGGTTAACAAAATACCAACATGGGGCATCTTGTTTTCGAATAATTCCCTCGGACGTTTCAACCAATAATTATATTTTTAAAAATGAAAATCAATCCATGATAATTCCCATTAATTAAGTTTTAATCCATTCAACCAACTAAAGTAGCTTTTATGCTATATTGGACTAAAACCAAATTAAGAGGTTTATTATAAATAGATTTCTCACTTGAAAAAGTAACTAATGATTCATGCCAAAAATAAGCCCATGATTAATTATTCTTAGTATAAACTAGGCTCACAATTGATTTTTGGTATTTCGTAATTGACCTAAATAATTTGCAAGCTCTTTGTAAGAAAAGGTTGGATGAAAATAATTTTGTTTCTAAGCCAATTGTAAAAAGATTTTACGAAAAATGGATTATGGGCTTAGTATGAGCAAAAGAATTTTTGATTTGTTTTTAGAAACATTTTTATGTCCAAAGACCATCTTGAAAAGTTTTGAAAATTGTTTTAGCCTTTTGGACTTTAAAGAAAAATCTATTTGAGCTCACAATGTAATTAGGTCACATTAGAAAAAGAACAAACCAAATAAGCCATGATTTAAGCCAAGATTAATTAACCATAGTCAAACAACATGCATTTAGGGTAAAAACCTAAGGAAAGTAACTAGGCCAATTACATGAGCTTTAGTCTTTGGGTTAAAAGGCTTAGGTTCCCATAGCAAGTATATACCAAAAGGTATGAGGCTATGAGTGGTTATGACATGCTCGATCTCTATACCTTGAGTGAAAGTATGATATCCCTTACATAACACAACACGGGTAACACGGGCATCCTAACTTACTCACACGATGCAATCTAATATGATGCAATGGATAATATCATTGTAAGAAAGAATAGAATAATATAAAGACTAACGGAATCAACTTCTCTTATCCCCAGAGGAATCGCCACTGTGAGCGGGGATTTTTGCCCTACTCCCAGTGGAATGGTTCTTGCGACTTCGGCACTGTTTAGGCTCAGGGCCTTAGAGAACACGGACCTAAGTCCAGAGAAAATGGAGTTGCCACTCGGATGGGCCGGGAAAAAGAAAGTGGTGGATGACTCAATTCCTAAGGAATCCCCAACCCCATAATGGGTTTGGAAAGTTGGATATGTGTAGGGAAGGTGAGAAATGGCCCAGCACCCCCACAACGCCCAGTTCATTAGAATCGGCCTCCTTTACAGGTCTTAATATTATAAAATTCTTAACTATAATAATATTGTCCATATTACATACAATAATTGAAATAAAGCATCATTATATTGAAATCAAAGCAATGTCCAAGCAAAACAAATAAATGGATACCCATCCGAGGATGGAAACATGCCCTTACATCACCCATGTCTAAACTAATAGGATACCCACCAAATGGTAGAAACATGTCCTTTTCATTGGTCTAAAATATAAAATAAATTTAAATTACTTAGAACTTAATTAATGAGGTACCCACAAAGTGGAAACATACCTCTTACAACATTTGGAAATCAAAATAAATTGATAAAAGTAAATAACCATTCATCATAAATAAATCATTCATCAAAGATATTAAACATCAATCAAAATATAAATATTCATCCATGATAATTTAAAAAAACCAATCATTGAACTTAAATAAATTAAAGCATATAATAAACTATACAATAAAATCTAAAAATAAAGTAAGTCAAGAAACAAATTAGTGTTACTGTTTCTCATTTAAAGTTCTTTAATTAATATTTAGGGTTTTGGAATTTATTGGTTTAGGCTACTGTAAGTTTTAAGGGAATTGAAATGGATTAAGGTTTTATAATTTAAGAGATTGATAAGGTTCTTTGATTAACCAAATTAGGGTTTGAGGGGTAAAATCATGAAATTAGGGTTTGGATATTAAAACATTAGGTTTATGATTATTAGCTACTGGATTGTTGTTTTTAGGCTTACTATGTTGAATTTTAATATTTAGGTTTATAAGGTTTTAAGATTTTAAGGATTAGGGTTTATGAAAACTAAGGTTTAAGGTTTTAAGGGAATTAGGGTTTAAGAACACTTAGGGTTTAGGTTAGCTAGTTTGGGGTTACTGTCTTGACTTTGGAATTGAAGAAAATAATTTATAGTTTATAAAGTTTTTGGAAATTGACAAGACGATTTAAGGTTTTTTAGAAATAGAAAATATTTTTTTTAGGGTTTATGGAAATAAAAGGATCAATTTAGTGTTTTAAGGTTTTGGAAAATTGGAAAGCAGATTAGGGTTTTGGGAATTAATAAAAACGATTTAAAGTTTTAGAAAGTTGAAAAGCATATTAGGGTTTTAAGATTTTGAAGAAATAGATTAGGGTTCTTAGGTTTTAGAAAAAACAGAAAAGTAATTTTAAGATTTTTGGAAAACAAAGAAACAAATTAAGGTTTTTAAAATCAAAAGAAACAATTTAATGATTGAAGCTACTGTAAGGAAAAAAGAGATTAGATATTCAAACCATCGTTTGTTGGTTCCACCAAAAATTGCTTCTTGGATGAACAAGGAGAAAGGCAAGATGGCTACCTTTGATGGATTGATTACTTGGTTGCTTACTCTTCTCTCAAAAAGTCCGATTGTTTTCACTGCCAAAAAGAATTTTTAAAGTCCGATCTCCTTTCAAAGTTTTTCCTCCATTTTTTCTGTGATTTTTAGTGTTATTTATAGGAAAATTTTTATCATTAATCCTAGTTGTTTAGGAAAACTAAAATTCATTAGGAAAGGAAACCAAAACTAAATAGAATTTGGTTATAAAAAAAATTGCGTTAGAAAAATTTTGCTGGCGAAAATTTGCGACGGTTGGTTGCGAAGACTAGCGAGCGAAAAACTGCGAGGGCGGGCTGCGAATTTCCGTCGCCGATGAATTTTTTCATCGCCTATTTTTTCATCGCCGATTTTTATTTTTATTTATTTATTCATTATTATTTTTTATTACTATAATTATAAAAAATAAATACTAAAATAAATATTATTTAATTAAGATAATACAAAAATTATTTTAGATTAAATAAAATATTTTTGACCGAACTGGGTAAAAAATTAAGGGTCTACAGCAATCTAAATGATGCAATGGACAATATTATAGTAAGAAAGAATAAAATAATATCGAGATCATTGGAATTAACTTCTCTTTTCTCAAGTGGAATCACCACTGTGAGTGGGGATTTTCACCCTCACTCACATATGGAATGGTTCTTGCAACTTCGGTACTGTTAGGCTCAGGGCCTCAGAGAACACAGGCCTAAACCTAGAGAAAATGGAGTCGCTACCAGGACGAGCTGGGAGAATAGAAAGGGATGGATGACTCGATTTCTAAGGAATCCCCAACCTCTGTTGGGTTCGGAAAGTTGGGCACATATAGGGAAGGTGAGAAATGGTCCAGCATCCCGATAATGCTCAATTCATTGAAACTGGCATCCTTTTCAGATCTAAATATTATTTGTAACACTCTTATACCATATATACGTATAATACATACACCAACATATGTAATATACAAATATACGGTGCAAGAATGCCACAACCCATTTTAATAATAAACCTTATTTTTCAAATCTGTATAAACTTAAATCGTTTAACTGATATAATTTAAATTATAAATAAAATATTACATGCTAAAACACATACATAACTTCATTATAAAATGTTTATCCAAAACATTCTTGATAGTTTGCGATATATATATACACACAACAAAATATAATATAATATACATGAAGTCAAAATGTACAAAAATATAAAATATGTACATGCTGGCAGTTTGTCTCTGATCTTGATGCCCAACAATCAACTTTACACTCAAGATCTCAAGCCTAGTCCTGGCTCCATCTAGACGAACTCTCCAGCTCAACTGGATCTACCTTGTCACCTACGTGATAAATCACAATCGTGCTAAGCCAAAAGTTTAGTAATACAAACTTTGATAACAATAAAGTTCAAATGCAATGCCAATGCACAATGCATATGGATATTATATCTCATAACACTTTATCTTAACATATTTCTCAATTGTTCCACAATTCATAATTCATATACAAAAACAAACACAAAATTGAGCCCAGAGGATCAAATATGCCATTCAAATTCTAGAGGTACTGTTTTGGTCCAAGTTGACACCATGTGTCTAGCCCCGAAGGCAAATCAAGCAATTCATTAAACGCTAGCCTCGAAGGAAAATCATATCACAATAAGGATAACCTCCTATTTAACATCCCAACTAGGCTTCAAGGGCTAGGCCCAACCCAGCTTCAAGGGACTTCTACATCATAGGCATGCTGCCAAACATAGAACTCTGAAATTTGAATAACATACTAGGCACGCAATTCTTTCATATTTCCATTATCAATATCTTTTTCATTTTCTCGTGATCAAGCTAGGCACATTGCCTCCATTATCTCATTTATATCAATATAGCCATCACCAATGGCTTTATATAACATCTTGAATGTATACATAACAAACCACATTCCAAAACATTTTGGGTCATTATCATATCTTGCACATAGTTCACATTACATATAATTCATTTATGACATTATACAAGTCATAGCATATTACTCATGCACAAACAATGTAGTAAGTAACTTAACACACCTTCCAACCAAAGTGTGTTAAGTTCAAATGTCATGAAAATATAATCAATTATTCAAAGTTTGTACATACCTCTAAAAGCAACAAAATAAGCTCAAACACCACTTCCAACCTCCTCTTCCATGATATCCCTCAACACTTGGATTGGGCAACTCAAGTCTCCTTAAAGCCTAAACCAAATGTGATTACAAATAATCACATAGTAACACACTTATAGGCATATACAAAACCTCTCAACACAAGGATAAGAAACACAAAGGAAAATAAGGAAAACAACTATCTAGGGTAAATTCTACAAATGACACACTCAACAACACGGGCATGTCAATGACCGAGCCCTAAATCCACAACACAGAAGCTTTGACATGCTCAATGACATGGGCGTGTCAATGACCATGTCCTAAGCTCCATATTACAGTAGATAAGACACGTCCGGAGACATGGGCGTTTCCCTGCTCGTGCCAAAATGCCTACATTACAGCAGTTGTAACATGCTCAGTGACATGGGCGTGTCACTGTACGTGTCAATACTATAACATTATAGAAGCTATGACACGCACAACGACATAGGCGTGTCACTGCACATGTCAATACTATAACATTATAGAAGCTATGACACGCTCAGCGACATGGGCATGTCACTGCACGCGTCGCCAACACTGAAAATAGAACCATCAACACGCCCACAGACATGACCATGTCACCAGGCATGTCAGGCCAAATTCTAAATATCACACATAATTGTCACATCCAAAGTTATCTTTCTTTTCCCTTTTTCAACTCTATTCAAACTCAACCAAATCCATCATTTTACCATAAAATACTTGTGTATACATCACAACAACTCAATTAAAAGTAAAATACATAATTTAAAACCATGACCTCACAACTCAAAAGTTACATAACCCAAAACTCTTATTCTCTTCACCAAACTTAACCATTTCTTCAATTCAACCCTAAAATCATAGTTAACTGCTCAAAACAACTTCACATACCAATACCAACCATTAAAACATACTGCACTAAACATCCAATTCACATATATACAAACTTTCATAGAAAATCAAGGAAACAAGTTGGAAACCTACCAAATATGGAGAAAATCCCCAAAACTCCAACTTGAACACTTGAAATCCTTCAATTACTTAAGCTTGGAAGAAGCAAATCCCTCCTTTTCTCTAATGGAAATAACTGGCCTTCAATGGAGAAAGAAGAAGAAGATGATCCCAAACTCATCTCTATCCAACCACTACCCTTATAGCCATATAATTTTTCACTTTAAATTTCCACCAAGTAAAATATATATTACTTAATAAATATAAAAAAATCATCTTCCACTAACTACACAAATAATTTTTAATAATTTAAAATAACCTTTGTCCAATTTAAAATATTGACTTGTATATGTTATGTATATCTACATATATATATCATATACATATTTTACTTTTTCACTTAAATACATATATTAAATCATTTATTTAATTTTCAAAAATTAAAATTTTCAAAATTTTGAGATTTTACAATTCTCTCCCTCTAAAAATAAATTTCTTCCTTGAAATTACCTGCTTTCAAGTCATGAACAATTGGGGATACTGACTCCGCATCATCTGCTCACTCTCCCATGTTGCCTCCTCAGTGGCATGATTCTTCCAAAGAACTTTCACAAGTGGCACCTTCTTATTCCTCAATTTTTTCACTTCCCGTGCCAAGATAGCCACTGGTTCTTCTTCATAAGTTAGATCTAGACTCACCTCAATTGACTCTACTGACAAGATGTGAGATGGGTCAGATCTGCATCTCCAAAGCATAGAGACATGAAAGACATTATGAATTCGATCCAACTCAGGCGGCAAAGCCAGTCTATAGGCCACCGGACCAACTCTTTCCAGTACCTCATAAGGTCCTATGAAATGAGGACTCAACTTTTCTTTGAGGCCAAATCTCAAAATTTTCTTCCAAGGGGACACCTTCAAAAATACTTTATCTCCCACACTAAAATCTATGTCTCTTCTTTTTAAATTCGAATATGATTTATGTCGGTGTGAAGCTGCTTTCAGACAATTTTGAATCACCATTACTTTCTATTCTATTTCTTTAATCAAATCGAGACTGACCAACTTATCTTCTCTAACCTCATCCCAACATAGAGGTGTCATGCATCTCCTACCATACAACACCTTATAAGGTGCCATCCCAATACTGGACTGATGACTATTATTATAAGCAAACTCAATCAGTGGTAAGAATTCATCCCAGCTCCCAGTGAAATCGATGATACAACTCCTCAACATGTCCTCTGAAATCTGTATTACTCTTGCTGATTGCCCATATGTCTAAGGATGGAAAGCAGTGTTAAAATGTAATCGAAAGCCTAAAGCATCCTGCAAACTCCTCCACAATCTCGATGTAAATCGGGGATCTCGGCCAAATACCAAAGAAAATGGGACTCCATGCAACCTCACTATCTCACTAATATATAGCTCAACCAATCTCTCAAGAGAATAATCCATCCGAACTGGAAGAAAATGAGTTGTCTTCATCATTTGATCAACTATTACCCAAATAGCATCATGCTTCTTCTAGGTCAAAGGCAATCCAACCACAAAATCCATCGTCACTCGCTCCCATTTCCACTCTGGCACTGATAATGGATGAAGCAATCCTGAAGGAACCTAGTGCTCAACCTTCACTCCCTGACAAGTGAGACATCTGCATACAAACTCTGCTATGTCCCTCTTCATACCTAACCACTAATAATATTGCTTCAAATCCTGATACATCTTGGTACTTTCATGGTGCATAGCATAAGCTGACTGATGTGCTTCATCCAAAATTACCCTCTTCAGTCCTGCATCATTAGGAATACACAACCTATCTCTATACCATAGACTGCCATCGCTTCTCACATGAAAGTCTTGACTCTCGCCCTTTTGGTAATCCAATACAATCTTTTGGATTTTCTTATGTACCAACTGAGTCTCCCTAATTTGATCTAATAACACTGGCCTCAACTGCAACTGAGCCATCAAAGCACCATCATCACAAGACTCAAATCTGGCATGCAACAGTCTCAACTCAATAAGTAACAAGAGCAAATAAGCAGTCAAACTTTCCAAAGACTTTCGACTCAAGGTATCAACAATAACATTTGCCTTGCTAGGATGATAATCAATTAAACAATCATAGTATTTAATCAACTCTAACCACCATCTCTGTCAAAGATTCAGCTCTCTCTGAACACCCAGATATTTCAAACTCTTGTGATTTGTATAAATGAAACACTTCTCCCTATAAAAGTAATGTCGCTAAATCTTCAAGGCAAAAACTATAGCTGCTAATTCCAAATCATTTGTCAGGTAATTCAACTCATGTGGCTTCAACTGTCGGGAGGCATAAACAATGACTCTACCCTCCTGCATAAGAACACATCCTAAACCACTACGTAAAGCATCATTGTAAATCACATAAGGTTTACCTTCCACAGGTAGGGTAAGGATAGGAGCCTGAGTCAACATCTCCCTCAGCTGCTCAAAACTCACCTGACACTGATCGGTCGACACAAATCTAACTCCTTTATGATGTAATATGGTGAGTGGAGTAGCTATAATAGAAAAACCTTTCACAAACTGATGATAATAGCCTACTAAATCCAGAAAACTTCTAACATCTGTCACAATCTTCGGTAGACTCCAATTAAAAACAGCTTCAACTTTACTCGGATCAACTCTAATACCCTCTGCTGAAACCACATGACAGAGAAAAGTCACTTGATCAAGCCAAAACTCACATTTAGATAGCTTAGCATACAACTGCTTCTCTCCCAGAGTCTATAATACAATCCGTAAATGCTTGTCATGATCCTCCTCATTGTGTGAATACAACAGAATATCATCAATGAAAACCACCACAAACTGATCTAGATAGGGTCTAAATACCCTATTCATCAAATCCATAAATGTTACTGGTGCATTTGTCAATCCAAAGGGCATCACCAATAACTCATAATGCCCATACCTCGTGCAGAAAGCTATCTTAGGTACATCTCCACCTCTGACACTCAATTGATGGTACCCTGATCTCGAATCAATCTTAGAGAATATTGTTGCTCCTTTCAACTGATCAAAGAGATCATCTATCTGAGGTAATGGATACTTATTCTTGATGGTCACCTTATTCAACCGTCGATAATCAATACACAATCTCAAGGTACCATCCTTCTTCTTCACAAACAAAATGAGTGCTCCCCACGGGGACACACTAGGGTGAATGAACCCTTTATCCAACAACTCTTGCAATTGCACTTTTAACTGTCTCAACACAGTAGGTGTCATACAATAAGGAGTAATAGAGATGGGAGTGGTACCAGGCAACAAATCTATACCAAACCCAACCTCTCTCTCAAGGGGTATCCCTGGCAACTCCTCAGGAAAACATCTAGAAACTCGGCAATTGTGGGTATACTGTCAAGCCGGGATCCCACTACTTTGGTATCAACAACATGAGCAAGATAAGCCTCACATCACTTCCGAATCATCCTTCTCGCTGAGTTTGATTCACTTTTAATGGCTTAAACCTGTTTTAAAGCCTTCAATTAGATTGATATATTTTCACAAGGTCTAAAACAAACTATTTAAACCTTTAAAACCCTAAATAGGTATGATTTTAAGGTTTGGTGGTTTTTATTTGTTATGGGTGCACTTTAATTTGAGTATGGGTGTCTCCATGTTGAATTGGGACATCTAATTCGACATGGGGCTCCCAAATTTGATATGGGGACACCTCCATTTCGAATTGGGACACCCAATTTGACATGGGGTAGCCCCATATCGAATTAGGGCTCCCCCAATTCGATATGGGGCTTTCCCCATATCTAATTGGAAACCCAATTTGATATGGGGTAGCCCCATATCAAATTAGGGCTCCCCCATTTTGATATGGGCCAATCTAGAGGAATCCATATCGAATTAGGATTGCCAATTCGATATGGACTTTCATTCCATGTTGAATTAGAATTATTTTAGTTCTATATGGCCTTGGTTTGCCTCGAATTAAAGTGGTTTTAATTCAACATGCTCACAGTTTATGTCAAATTAAAAATAGTCTAATTCGATATGCCTCAAGAAACGGTTTCAAAATAGGAAATTTTAAGGTTTTAACCTAATGGATCCTTTTATAAATACAGGAGGAAAGCAACCGAAGGAAGGAGGAAGATTTGAATTAACACAAGGGGATTAGCAACATAGACAGCAATTTGGATTAAGCAACTAGCAGCCAACAATAAGGCAGTAAACATTAAAAAATTAGGCCTTTGCGGCATTAAGCAATATTGACAGAAAGTTAGCAGTCAGTAATAAAGACAAACAGAATACGAGACCATAAAATCACAAAGGTAGTGTCACACTATCTTTATCTTGTTCTGCCAGAGTTTCAAATCGTTGCAAGATCAACATTTAATTATGGTGAAACCAACAAATGAAGGTACATTTACTACATTTAAATTCAACTCAGGATATTGTGTTGATAACTTTAAATGCTGGTTATTTTTTTTCATTGTCTAAATAAGTTCCAATAGTTTGATATTCATTTATTTCAATTTACATTCATTTATTAAAGCATTATCAGTAATTGTAGGCTTTAAAATTCAGAACAGATTAGTAATTTAATTTTATTTCGCCCAGTAGCTTCTTAAATCAAAGGTTTTTAATATCACAGTAGCCTTGTTTAAATAACTAAAACCCTAATTCAAATCTCGAAACCTTAATCTACATTTATGAACCAATAAAACCAGTTTTCAAACTTTGTAACCCAAATCCTATTTTTCTAAAACCCTAAACCTAATCTTGTTTTTCTAAAATTCTAAACCCTAACCAATTTTTTTTAAAACCCTAAAAACATCAATCATATTTTCTTAAATCCTAATTAATATCAATAAAATTCTAGTTTATACATTTATTGATTAATATGATATAGAATTGATTATTAATGCATGTTAATTATATGTCTTGATGGATGGTTTATTTTTACTTGATTTTATGATGAATGGTTGAATGTTTGCTTATTGATTTATTTTAGTTTCAAGAAATTGCAAGAGGTATGTTTCCACATTATGGGTACCTCATTTTTTAAGTTTTATGTAATTTAATTTATTTTAAGTTTTGGATAAATGTAAAGGACACATCCTCTACATCATACCATTACCAGGCTTTATAGACACATCCTTCACCCTGGACAATGCAGCGATCGCTCTAACACCGAACTAGGTAAGCCAATATGAGCATTACCTCTATTTTTTGACCTGAACTATGATAAAGCAGAATCCTAGCTAGAAGATCAACATTTCCATTTTCATGCTCTCGAATAAATTCTAGCAAGCCCGTGTTGGATCGAGGACCTGATCTAGAAGCGTGCATCCTCTCATTTGCCTCTCCATTTCCTACTGTAAGTAGTGTGTGTGTAAATGAAATGATGAAACGTCTAAGGGGCTGATGTGTTTATATAGATGGAAAAGAAAGGAAAGACAAGAAAAAAAAGAAGCAATTCACGTGAATAAAGTGATTTAACAGTGAAATTTAATTATTCTCATTTTTTTAAAAGCAAGTGATATTTTATATTTTAATTTATATTTTCACGTCCCAATAATAAATATTTGCGTGTCTAAAAATAGTTTTGTACTTCTAAAAAAATTTCCACGAAGGGGGCAAGGGGATATAGGTATGATAAAAAGTAGCTATTCTTTTTTTGCAGAGTTTTTGCAAATACCATACTGACTACAATTATCTTTTGCAGATGACTTGGGTCCAGAATCTAAATTATTTTTGAGTCTAGAACTCACCTCGAGTCCAGAACCTAAATTTTTTTTGGGTCTAGAACTCACCTCGGCTCCAGAACCCAAATAATTGTTTAGTTCAGAACTCACCTCGGGTCCAGAGTCCAAATTATTTTTAAGTCCAGAACTCACCTCTAGTACAGAACCAAAATTATTTTTGAATCCAGAACTCCAAATTATTTTTGAGTCTAGAACTCACCTCGGGTCCAGAACCCAAATTATTTTTTAGTCCAGAACTCACCTCGGGTCCAAAACACAAATTATTTTTGAGTCCAAAACTCATCCTGGGCCTAGAACCCAAATCTTTTTTTGAGTCCAGAACTCAATCCAGTTTGGTTCTAAACCCGATCAAAAATCATATTGTTTTTCACTCTTATTTGCTACAGTCCCAAATCGCACAAGTAGGGGGCAAACTGCAGACCCTTAGTTTTTTACTAAGTCCAGTTTGGCACTAATTAAAAGAGGATTAAGTCAAGTCTAAAGGTTAAAACAGCTTGAAATAATTTTACAAACTTAAATTTAGTCTAGCACAATGTTAAAATCTGAATACATAATTCTAGACCCTTAATTTTTGACCTAGTCCGGTCCAATATATTTTAATTAGTCCAAAATAATTTTTGTATTCTTAATTAAATAATATTTGCTTTAGTATCTAATTTTTATTAATAAAAATTAAAAAATAAAAATAATAAACAAAAAATAAAAATAAAAATCGGCGACGAAAAAATCGTCGCCGAAAAGCAGCCTGTGGAGAAATGGCCTTGGGCCATTTCGCCTGCAGTTTATTTCTGCGGGCCAAATTTTCACCCACTGCCGCAGCCAGCTGTGCCAGCTTTTTTGCCAGCGTAATTTTTCCGCAGCAGTTTTTTTTTTTGCCAGCGAAATTTTTTCGACGCAAATTTTTTCGAAACCAAATACAATTAGGTTTCGGTTTCCTTTTCTTAATTAATGTTATATTCCATGAATAACTAGATTTAATAAAAAAAATCTTCTATAAATAAGACCAAAAACAACATGAAAAGGGGACAAAAATTTTAAGCAAAAATTGGAGACAGAAATTGAGGAGGAAAACATTGAATCAATCGGACTTTTTGAGAGAGTAAATAAGCAATTCAATCCATCAAAGGCAGCAAAGCGTGTCTTTGTTCTTGTTCATCCAAGAAGAAATTTTTGGTGGAACCAACAAACAAATGTATGAATTTCTTTATTTGTTTCATTAATTCACAGTAGCTTCATCATTCAAAAATATAAAAATTATTGTTTCAGT
This sequence comes from Garcia nutans, assembly GCA_947685225.1. NCBI lineage: Eukaryota > Viridiplantae > Streptophyta > Magnoliopsida > Malpighiales > Euphorbiaceae > Garcia > Garcia nutans. Next base: position 4,775,369 of record CANTUV010000017.1, on the reverse strand, counting down.
TTCTTCAAAATCAAGAAAACCCTATAACCTCAATTCACCTTTTCTAAAGTTTAAAAACCTTAATTCGCTTCTTTGTTTTCCAAAAATCTTAAAATTGTTATTTTTGTTACTTCAAAATCTCAAAGCCCTAATTTGCTTTCCAAATTTTCAAAACCCTTAATTGAATCCTTTTCTTTCCAAAAACCCTAAAGATAAACATCTTTTCTGTTTCTATAAACCTTAAATCATTTTGTTTATTTTTATAAAGTTTCATAAAATTATCAATTTTTTCTTCAAATTCTAAAACCTAATGCATTCTCCAAAACCCTAATTCTAAAATTCTAAAACCCTAATTCAACTCCAAAACCCAAAACAGTAAATCCTATACTAACTAACCTAAACTCTAATTTTTCTAAACCCTAATTTTTAAAACCTTAAAACCATATAAATCTAAATGTTATAATTCAAACACAATAAGCTTAAAAACCATAATTCAGTAATCGTAAATCATAAATCTAAATGTTTTAAAATGTCCAAACCCTAGTTTCATGATTTCACTTCTCAAAAACTAATTTGATTAATCAAAGAACTTTATCAACCTCTTAAATTCTAAAACTTTGCTCCATTTCAATTCATTTAAAATTTACAGTAGCTTGAACCCATAAATTCCAAAACCCTAAACACATGAAATAAAGAATCTTAAATAGAAGCAGTAGCCCTAATTTGAATATTTATTTACCTTATTCAATTTTATATTTGATTATGCTTTGATTTATTTTATATGCTTTAATTTATTTAAGTTCAATGCTTGGTTTATTTAATTTATCATGGATTGATGTTTACTTTCTATTGATATTTAATACCTTTGATGAATGATTTATTTATGATGAATGGTTATTTACTTTTATCGATTTATTTAGATTTCCAAATGTTGTAAGAGGTATGTTTCCACTTGGTGGGTACTTATTAATTAAATATCATGTAATTTAAATTGCTTTTCTATTTTAGAACCAATGTAAAGGACATGTTTCTACCTTTCTGTGGGTGTCCTACTTAGGCATGGGATGTAAGGACATGTTTCCATCCTCAGATGGGTGTCCATTTATTTACTTTGTTTGGACATTGTTTTGATTTTTAATATATCGATGTTTTATTTTAATTGTTGTGTGTAATATGGATAATGTTGTTATATTTAAGAATCTTATAATATTAAGACCTATAAAGGAGGCCGGTTCCAATGAACAGGGCGTTCTGGGGTGCTGGGCCATTTCTCACCTTCCCCACACGTACCCAACTTTCTGAACCCATTAGGGGGTTGGAAATTCCTTAGGAATTGAGTCATCCACCCCTTTCTTTTTTTCGGCCCATCCGGGTGGCTACTCCATTTTCTCTGGATCTAGGTCCGTGCTCTCTAAGGCCCCAAGCCTAAACAGTGCCGAAGTCGCAAGAACCATTCCACTGGGAGTGGGGGCGAAAATCCCCGTTCACAGTGGTGACTCCACTGGGGATAAGAGAAGTTGATTCCGTTGGTCTTTATATTATTCTATTCTTTCTTATAATGATATTATCCATTGCATCATATTAGATTGCATTGTGTGCATGAGTTAGGACGCCCGTGTTACCCTTGTTGTGTTATGTAAGGGATACCATACTTTCAATCAAGGTATGGAGATCGAGCATTGCATTACCACTCATATCCTCATACCATTTGGTATATACTTGCTATGGGAACCTAAGCCTTTTAACCCAAAGATTGAAGCTCATGTAATTGGCCTAGTTACTTTCCTTAGGTTTTACCCCAAATGCTTGTTATTTGACTATGGTTAATTTATCTTAGTTTAAATCATGGCTTATTTGGTTTGTTCTTTTTCTAATATGACCCAAGTACATTTGCAAGCTCAAATAAATTTTCTTTAAAGTCCAAAAGACCAAAACTATTTTTCAAAATTTTTTAAGATGGACTTTGGACATAAAATTTTTTTCTAAAAATAAATAAAAAATTCTTTTTGCTCATGGCCCAAATACTAAGCCCAAAATCCATTTTTTCTAAAATATTTTTACAATGGGCTTAGAAAAAAAAATATTTTCATTCAAAATTCTTTTCTTACAAAGAGCTTGCAAATTATTTAGGTCAATTAAGAAATACCAAGAATCAATTGTAAGCCTAGTTTATACTAAGAATAATTAATCATGGGCTTGTGTTTGGCATGAATCATTAGTTACTTTTTCAAGTGAGAAATCTATCTATAATAAACCTCTTAATTTAGTTTTAATCCAATATAGCATAAAAGCTACTATAGTTGGTTGAATGGATTAAAACCTAATTAATGGGAATTACTATGAATGGATTTCCATTTTTGAAAATATAACTATTGGTTGAAAAGTCCGAGGGAATTATTCAAAAACAAGATACCCCATGTTGGTATTTTGTTAACCACATTACCTAGGAAAAGAGACTCGGCATTCATGTGTTGATGTTATAAGGTTGGAAGGAACATCCTACTTATCCTTGTTTGTCTATTGTTTATGCATACATGCATACATGCATACATTTGCATCTCATATCCTTTTTGGCTCACAGCCCTGGATTACGATAGTTCAAAAAGTTACTACAATCTGACCTACGCCGGAAGTGAAGAATCTAGCAACGACTCAATCACTTGCTCACCAAAAACAATGGATCCCGAACAAATTCAAAGGATGGTGGATGAGGCCCTCAACGCTAAGATGGAAGAAATAAAAGAGGCCCTAGCTGAGACCATGAAGAACCAATTGACTGCAATCTTAAAAAATCATACCGAGGCATCTGCTAGCACTAAGAAGCCAAAGGACAAAGGGAAGACTAAAGTTGGTGAAATAGTTTTTGATGATGAAAAGGTGATCATTGATGATGATGATGATGATTGGGCTCAATACTACCAAGATCCTCAAGATAAGAAGAAAGAACAGAAGATTGTTGAAAGATCAACTATAGAGAAGACCGAAACTTCTGATGTTAAAAAGATGACTGTTGATTTAGAAAAGAAATTTGAGAAGAAATTGAAAACCGATGAAATGTACGAAGTTGACAAATTATTTGAGCTAGATGAAGAAGTCCCGTACAAGTTCAAGATGTCATCTTTCGCGAAGTTTGATGGAACCGAAAATCCTCATCTCCATGTGAAGCAGTATATCACTGCTATACATTCTGCGTGAGCTACTAAGGCTCAAACTCTAAGGTACTTTATGCTCTCATTGGACCCTGTTGTCCAAAATTGGTTCAATACCTTAGATGATGGAACACAAAAGAATTAGGATCTGCTATACAAGGCCTCCATCTAACAGTATGGATATAATGTTGAGATAGAAGTTACCTTAATTGAAGTGGAGTCCATTAGGCAAAGGTCGAATGAGAATTTTTTGGATTATGTGAAGAGATAGAGAAACAAGGCCGCTTTGCTCAAGAAGAGCTCCGATGAATCTGATCAAATAAGGATGATTGTGAGAGGGGTGTTGCATGGTCTACGTGAAAGGATGTCTCATACACTCATTCATGATTTCAAAGACCTTCTCCAAGCTGGTTTGCAACTTGAAGAATGGGAGAGAGAGAAGAACCATTTTTCAACAAGAAGGAATGAGAAAGGGAACTATCAGTCTGGTAGCCAAAGCATGCAAAAGGCCGTCAGTGTCAATACTACTAATCAAGGAACAAGGAGACAATTTTCAGAATTGGGGAAAACGATGTCTTGGGTTCTCAATAAACTTCAAAGAAAAGGATAGCTACAACTCTTAATTCCTCATCCTTTGCCTAACCCTCTCCCACCTAATTTCGACACTAAAGCATTTTATCAGTTTCATCAAATGCAAGGGCATGACATAGATAGATGTGTGAGGTTGAGACATGAGATCCAAAATCTAATTGATAATGGGAAGCTACCCAAGCCCAATAACTAAACACCAAAGACAACCCCTTACCAAAGTGCAATAGGGTACCACCACCGGCAACCTTCATGATTGGAGGAGGTTTGCATGAAGATTTTGTCATGTCTTCATTTCAAGATGTAGATGGAGAAGCAACCAAAGAAGAAGATGTATTTGGTGGAGTTAAACAAGTTATGGTGGGTAAAGAAGTAACAATTTGCGTTGTCAATGGGTTTTGGGATTCAAGCGATAGTGATGATGATCTTGTATCCAAGAAGGAGGAGAGGACTTGGTATGAGTTCGAAGAAGATGAAGTAATGAACACTAGATTCGGTAAGCCTTATGCAAGGCCACCACCTAAGGAGGTAGAAACTAATAAGGGTAAGGAAGTTGAAGTAGGAAATAAAGAAGAGGAAGATGACACTGTGCTCAAGCAATTGAAAAGAACCCAAGCAAGTGTTAGCATTTTAGACTTGTTAGCTGCTTCTAAAAAGCACCGAGAAACTATGGCCAAAGCCTTAGCTAGCATGCCAATTTCTACCTCCATGACACCGGAAGAGCTTATCAACTTCATAAAAATTGGAGGGGTAATGAAATGTGAAGAGGTTCAAGAAAAGAGTGAAGTAAATATGGGAGCAGTTTCTTTCTTAGATGTGGATTTACCGAAAGAGGGGAGAGATCACATCCACCCTCTCTTTATCAAAGTAGAAGCCAAAGGGAAGAGGACTCTATGTGTAATGATCGATGATAGGTCTGCCAAAAATTTTTATCCACTTAAGATATTGCCAAAACTAGCCATGTCAACGAGAGATCTAAACCCGACCGAGGTAACAATTCAGGCTTATGACAACACTAAGAGACACGCCGAAGGGACTTTCAAAGCTGCTGTCAAGGTTGGTCCAATTGAATCTATTGTTGAATTTGTTGTTTTAGACATATCAGTTACCTTCACCTTACTCTTGGGGCGACCAAGGTTTCATCCTCTTGGTGGAGTTCCTTCCACCCTTCATCAAAAGATCAAGTTCCCCAACGGAGATGAGACAGTGGTCATTGAAGCTGAAGATAATGAGATTGTTAATGCTCTAATGATTGAGAGGCCTCTTAATGGTTTTCAAGTAGCTGCAATTTCTGATGATGAAGTAGTGGATTCTAAAGTCTGGAATATGATGAAGAACATGAACTACCTTCCCTGAGCTGGTCTTGGAAAAGTTAAGGCCGGTTTGACAAAGCTGCTAGACTTTAGAACTCAAACTTTCAAGAAAGGGTTGGGATATGATGAAACCAACAATGTCCATCCAAAGAAGAGTGAGAAGATGAGCTTCCCACCACTTGAAGAGATCTTTGTCAAAGCTCCAGATATGGGACCACTCCAAGGAAAGCCCGAGCCAATCATGTTCATGGGAAAGTTGATCCCGGGTTTTGAAATTTTTGCAGATGTGGCCGAGCAAGTGGACCAAGTGAAGAAAGAGCTCACCCTATCAACCAATAAAGAATCGAACCAAAAGAGAAGAATGAAGTTGTCCTGAAAGCTGAGAAGACTCCGGAGGATATTGCTGCCCTGGTTGAAGAAAAGTTTGAAGACATCCTGCCTTATGATCTTGAGAACAATGATTTTGACTTTGATTTTAATTTGTCTTCTTTGTATGAGGATGATGATGTTTTTTTTTTCCAAAATGAATGCAATAAAGTCTGATTTTGCTTACTTGTGTGATGTTTCTCCTGATGGTTGCATACATTCAAATAACAGTTACATGAGCATCTTTAATATTAATTCTGTTAACACATAATCATTAAATTTGGGAACAACCGAAAATCCTAAAAACATTAGCATAGCATCCGACCTTACTCCTGATGAGAGAGAGAGTTTGAGAAAATATTCAAAAAATATGAAGAAGTATTTGCTTGGTTTTATGAATATATGCCGGGAATAGATCAAGACACAGCCGAGCATCATATTCCTACTTACACTCGCATGAAACTTGTCAGACAAAAGCTTAGGCGATTAAGATCGGAGTGGGCTGAATTGGTTAAAGAAGAGGTCACTAAGCAAATACAAGTGAAATTCCTTAAAGTGATAGAATATCCAAATTGGCTAGCCAACATAGTACCCGTGCCAAAGAAAGATGGAAGAATAAGGGTCTGTGTGGACTATAGAGATTTAAACAAGGCTTCCCCTAAGGATGATTTTCCTTTACCCCATATAGATGTCCTCATTGATAGTGCAGCCTCTAGCGTCCTACACTCATTTGTAGATGGATTTTCCGGATACAACCAAGTGTTAATGGTCCAAAAGGATAAAACCAAAACTGCCTTCATTACCACATGGGATATATTTTGTTATAGGGTGATGTCGTTCGGTTTAAAGAATGTTGGAGCAACCTACCAGATGATGCACGAAGAAGTTGAAGTATATGTTGATGATATGATGGTTAAATCGGATACAAGAGAACAACACTTTCAAAACTTAGAATTATTCTTCGATAGAGCTTTGAAGTATAAGCTAAGATTAAACCCGAAGAAGTGTGTATTCGGTGTTACCTCAGGTAAATTATTGGGACATGTGATTGGTCCGAATGGCATTGAGATTGATCCTGACAAAGTTAAAGCAATCAGGGATATGCCAGCCCTAAGACGGAGAGAGAAGTTTAGGGATTTATTGGTAAATTACAATACATTAGCAGATTCATAGCAAAACTCACAACAATTTGTGAGCCTATCTTCAAATTGCTTAAAAAGAATCAGCCGGCCATATGGAATGAAGAATGTCAAAAGGCCTTTGAGTGAATAAAAGAGTTTTTGTTGAATCCACCTATTTTAAAACCACCTAAACCTGGCAAACATCTATTACTATACTTAGCAGTATAAGAAGAGTCGATAGGATCCATGCTAGCCCAAGCAGATGAGTCAGGGATTGAGCATGCAGTTTACTATTTGAGTAGAAAGCTCCTACCTTATGAAATTAAGTATAGTATCATTGAAAAGGCTTGTATAGCCATGGTTTGGTCTTCTAAGAAGTTGCGGCATTACTTTCAATCGTATTGTGTGTAAGCAATTTCCAGGTTGGATCCAATGAAGTACGTAAGAGAGACACCCTCTTTGATTAGGAAATATGGTTGATGGTTGATAATATTAGAAAAATTTGATATTGAGTATGTAACCAGGAAAACAATCAAAGGTAGAGTGGTGGCAAAATTCCTAGCCCAACAACCATTACCAGATAACGAAGAGGTAATCTTGGAATTTCCGGATGAACATTTAGAGGCAATTGAAGTACAAGGGTGGAAAATGTATTTTGATGGAGCAGTAAACATGAAAGAAGCATGTTTGGGAGTTATACTAGAATCACCCAAAGGGGAACTTATCCCTTTAACCAAAAAGTTAAAATTTAGGGCAACCAATAATATGGTGGAGTACGAAGCTTGTATTTTCGGTTTGGAAACCCTAATGATTATGAAGATAGCGTGAAAGTTTTTGGCGATTCATTGCTAGTAGTATCCAAAGTAAATGGAAAGTGGGAGTTGAAAGAAGAAAAATTAAAACCATAAAACCATTACCTGACCATGATGAAGCAAAACTTCAAGGAGTGTTGGTTTATACACCTATCAAGAGAAGAAAATCAGATGGTTGATGCCCTGGCCACATTGGCTTCGGTATGGGAAAACCCTGTCAGCTTATTTCTTAAGCCTCTGGTTTTGACTAGTTCATCAACTTCTTGCTATGAATATGAAACAATCATGGAAATAGATATAGACCATGATGTGTGGTATGACACTATAAGGCAATTTTTGGAAGAAAGAGAATATCCGCCGGGGGCAACAAAGAAAGAAAGAAGAGCCATAAGGCAGTGGTCATTGTAATACATCACATTCCATGGAGAGTTATATCGAAGATGGCCTGATGGAGTACATTTAAGATGTTAAAGGAAGCATGAAGTGGAGCGTATCATGTCAAAAATACATGCGAGAAGTTGTGGACCGCATATGAATGGTTTGACCCTAGTTAAGAAGATTATTCGGCAAGGTTATTACTGGTTAACCATGGAGAAGGATTGTATTGAGTTTTTAAAGAAGTGACAACAATGTCAGATGTATGGTAACTTGAATCACATGCCTCCTGAAAAATTGCATTCTATGTCTTCACCCTGGCCCTTTGCCACCTGGGGTATCGACATTATAGGAGAGATACATCCGACAGCTTCAAACGGTCACCGTTTCATTGTGGTAGCAGTAGATTATTTTTCAAAATGGGTCAAAGCCGAATCCTTCAACAAACTGGGTGCAAGCCAAATGGCTAGATTTATTGAAAAGAACCTCATTTATGGATACAGAGCCCCGCATAGTGTGATATCAGATAATGGGGTATAGTTTCAAGGAGCAGTTAAGGATTTATTCTCAAAGTATCGAATCCATCATCATAGATCCTTTCCTTATAGACCAAAGGCTAATGGTGCAGTAGAAGCAACAAACAATACAATTAAGCAAATTTTGTCCAAAATGACCAAGACTTACAAGGATTGGTCAAAGATGCTTCCCTTTGCTTTATGGGGATATAGGACAAGTGTGCGAACACCTACTGGAATGACACCGTTCTCTTTGGTTTATGGGATGGAAGTAGTATTGCCAATTGAAATTGAGATCAAGTCATTGAGAGTAGTCTTGGAAGCTGAACTGCCTGAAATGGAATGGGTAGCTAGCAGATACACACAGTTAGCTTTACTAGAAGAGAGAAGGTTAAAGGCATTGTATCATCACCAACTGTATTAAAAGAAGATAGCTCGGGCCTACAATAGAAGGGTTGAAATAAAAAAACTCAGAGTCGGGGATTTGGTGTTGAAGCAATGTAAGCCTAATGTATCTGATCCAAGAGGGAAGTTCAGGCCTAGTTGGGAAGGGCCATATGTCATGAAACAAGTCATGAACAAAGGTGCGGTGAAGTTATCAGACATGGACGGGAACGAGTTCAGTGAGCCAGTAAACATTGACAGGTTGAATAAGTTTTATGTATGATATATATAAAAAAAGCTCGCTAGGTTGAAAACCCAAAAAGTGAGGCCTAGGCAAAAGTTAGAGCATTCCACTAGTTTCAAAAACCCGAAAGGGCGGGCTAGGCAACAATTAGGGCTAAAAGAGAGAAAATAGTCAATTAGAAAACCCAAAAGGGCTAGTTGGCAACATGAGTGATCTTGTGTATGCTGGCTTTATGTTTGGTTATTCCCCAATTTAATAAAACAGAATTAAAGTTAAAATTATTCTATGTGCATTGTTATAAGTATTTGACCATATATGGATGATATAAATAAACACAATAGCAAAAGGTGATGATAAATTTTAAATGGAAAAGAAACATCTTTTATTACTTTAATTATTTTTCATCCTAACAATACACTTTCTGAATTAACAAATGTAAAATCTATGGTAGTCAAGCCAGGCATGTCTAAATCGGAAGTAAAGTCAGAATCATGAGGCTCAACTCACTACTAACGGCCAAGTCAGCGAGGATCATAGCATGTACCTTGACAAAGAGCAGCAAGGGGAACTTACATCAAGTATGTCTGCATGGTGATACGAGAAATCTTCCACCAAGGTACCAACCAACGGATATTAACTTCAGAGCATGAGTGGATCCAGTCAACTCAGTCAGCATATGAAGAAGCAGGATTGAGTAGTTTTCTAGCAGAATGATGACATGGCAGATATCTGGCAAAATCCATGCAACTTCCAAATTTTTTTGAAAATTTCTAATTTTTGGAAAATTGGATAAAATAAATTATAATTTAAAAGGATAAATTAAATTAATGATTTTAAATGAAAAATGAAGGGATTTTAAATGAAAAAGTGGAATATATATGTGATATATATGCAAAATATATATAACATATATAAAAGTCAACACTTTTTAAAAGAAAAGGGTATTTTGGTAATTAAATCTTATAAATTCAAAATTAATAAAATAATTCAAAAACAAATTAATTTTGAATGGAAGAGGAAAATTAGGACTTTTAATTTATTAAAAAATAATTAAATAATTAAATATTAAATTATTTTAATATATATATATATGTGGTTAAAAAAAAAGATGAAAATGAAAGAATATTAAAAGTCTTCTTCTTCTTCGTCTTCTTCTCAAGAACGTGGCTTCCATGGAATTTTGAAGATCAAAGATTTTGCTTCTTCCATACTCCATAAATTGAAGGAATTAACAAGTTTCAAGTGGATTTTTGATGATTTGCACCAAAATTAGTAAGTTTCCATCTCTTTTCTTTGAATTCCTTGGAAATTTAGATTATGTGAGAATTTGGATTTTTATGTAGGATGTTATAATTGTTGGAATTGGTGTGTATGATGTTATTTTGGGAACACGGGATGGTAGGGATGTTATAGTATCTAGTGAGTAGAGGTATCTTTCATCTATGTTTGTTTCAGCTGTTTCAGCTGGGAGGATGATTCGGAAGGGATGTGAGGCTTATCTTGCTCATGTTGTAGATACTAGAGTAGTGGGATCCCTACTTGAAAGTATACCCACAGTTGCCGAGTTTCCAGATGTTTTCCCTGATGAGTTGTTTTGATTCATAAACAAGTATTTTAAAGTCAAATATTGGATTTGGTGGTGTTGGGTTGGAGTTTGAGAATGGAAGTCGAGATTTAGGGTTTTGGAAAAGTGATTTTCCAAAGTGGTTGAATTGTGTGATTTTATTTGTTTAAGCATGTTGTTTAGTGTTAAAAGTGATGAATGTAAGCTTGGAATGAGTAATGGATTGTGTTGGAATGGAAAACCTTCAATGGGGGAAGGTTAGGTCATTTTTGAGATTTTGCGTATAAGAGTGTATTTTTATAATGTAAATGATTTAAATGTATTAAAATATGTTTTTAATAATATAAATAAACTTAAAACATTAATTTAATTGTAGTAGAATGGAATTCCAATGCTGAAGTAAGGAAAGGCTAAATTTTTGGAAATTTGTAGGAGTGATGTGTAATTATGATTTAATGTTGGAAATGCCATTAAATGTGATACTAAATGATTATTTGCTATCACATTTGGTTTAGGCATTGAGGGAGATTGATTTGCTTCATCCAAGTGGTGAAGGGCAAGTTAGAAAGATTGGATTGAAGGTTGTTTTTAGCTTGCTTTGGGTTGCTAGTGGAGGTATTTACAAACTTTGAATATAATGTCTATATTTGCATAACATTTGGACTTAACACATTTTGGTTGAAAAATGTGTTAAGCTACTTGGTTCATTAATTGTGTATAAATAATATGCTATGACATTTGTAATATCATATATGTGTTAAATGCATTGTGAAAAGCCATTGATAATGGCTAATTTGTGTAACATGTGAAATATGCATATTATGTGAAAATACCCAAAGTAATTGGGTAATGTGTTGTGAATGCAAAAATGAGATATGTGTAATAATGAAATGAATTGATATTGATAAAAAGTGAGAAAGATGTGAAAAATGAGAAAAATGAGAAAAGTGAGAAAAAAAAGGTGAAAATAAGGCAATGTGCCTAGATTGAATATGTAAAAAATGAGAAAGAAATTAATAATGATAAATATCAATAAATTGTGTGCCTAGTATGTTATTCAATTTTCAGAGTTCTGGGTTTGGCGGCATGCCTATGATTGCCTACGGGTATACGCTGGAATGGTGAAAAGACTGGGTCGTAAGCCAGGCCAGCTGATAAATATAATATTTTTAGGGTGAAAAGACTGGGTCGTAAGCCTCAAAAACTATAACAGTCTAGCCGGGTTGAGGACCAAGATACTGGGGCTTAAGGGTCTAGCCGGGTTGAGGTCCAAGAGACTGGGGCTGTTACATTATCCATAGATATATATATTGCCTACGGGGCTAGACACATGGTGTTATTATGGACCAAAGCAGTAACTCTGAAATTGGAATAGCATATTAGATCCTTTTTGGGCCCATGCTTGTCTTTGTTTTAATGTAAATTATGAATTACGGTACAATTGAGTAATATAATGTTATGAGTTGTGCTTATGAATTATTTAAAAAAATATAAGAAAGTGGATTGATGTGACATCTATATGCATTATGCATTTGGTATTGCATTGAGTTATATTGTTATTATCAAAGTTTGTACCACTAGGCTTCGGCTTAGAGCGATTTTTTCCATCGCACAGGTGACAGGGTAGACCCAGTTGAGCCAGAGAGTTCTTCTAGACCAGGTCGAGTCTAAACTTGTAGTTGAGCTTGTAGAGTTGCTATCGAGATCAGAAACACTGCCAGCAATATGTTTATATTTTTATGTTATTATACATTTTGAGTTTTATGCATAATATATTATGTTTTGAATTTTACGTATTGTATATTGTAACACCCCTACATTCAATACATGCACACTACAAACACCACAATGTAGTATACATGCACTAAACATAGAGATGCTACGGATTTTTTTAACATTCAAAACATTTTAAATGATACCATAATTTTTCAATTGTATACATTATAGAAAGATAAGTAGTTAACTTGTAATACAAAACTAAATAGATATATATATAGATACATTTAGTTGTTACGCAGCGGAATTTATCAAATATTTACATATATGAAAACATTTAATTTCATATTTACAAATATACACATATGTACATTAAAATCATTACTTTACAAAATATAAAAGAGTTATACGTGATTGGCAAGTCTCCTCTGATCTTTAAGTTCCCAAAATCAACTCTTCACTGTCTACTCTCACTCGGTCTCGAAGAGCTCTCGGGTTCAACCCTATTACCTGCGCGATGAAACACTATCGCGCTAAGCCAACGGCTTTGTAAGATAATTCATGCTGATATTATGCTTTAATGCAATGCAATGCCAATTCTCAATCCATATTATACATGTAACATCATATATGCAAAGCTAACAACATACCTTTACATTTCATAACTCAACATAAATAGACATATCATATTTCAACATCTTATTATATACCTCATTAGTATTCATTTAATCATTCATAATCAACACTAAACAAAGACAAGCATGGGCCCAAAACACACTAATATGCCATTCAATTTTCAGAGTTAATGTTTTGGTTTTATCATCACATTTATCAATATCATAAACCCAACTAGGCTTCAAGGATTAGGTTCAACCAAGCTTCAAGGGGAGCAAAGCATGCTAAGCATCAACCCAACTTGGCTTCAAGAACCAACCCAACCTAGCTTCAAGGGTGGTAACATCTCAATTAGGCTTTAAGGATTCAATCCAACCTAACTTCAAGAGATTGTTACACTTATTAGGCATGCCACCAACAACAAACTCTGAAAATGGAATAACACATTAGCCACACAAATCATTTATTATTTAATTATCATTTCCATTCTCAACTCTCATCATAGCCAATAACAATGGCCTCATATCACATATAAGTTACCATAGCCAATCACAATGACATTTTATTCCATCACATTATACATATAGCATTATTGATATAAACATAACCAAACACATTACTCATCACATGAGTCACAATACATGAAATATCACATTGTTCACATAGTATCATATACATTGCCATTATCATCATATGCAACAATGCAATAATACAAGATTTGTACTTATTTTACTAACAATTCATACAACTCCTAACATTTCCTTGTCCAAGATTCTTTAACCTCTTAGATCAATGATCAATCACTATCTTCAAGACTTAAATCAAAAGTAATAGCATATACTTGTTTAGGGATACACAAGAGATAATCCAATTAGGAATTAATTAGGGCAAACCTCAACCCTGACACGTTCACCCACACGGGCGTGTTCATGGCCGTGCCCTAACTCCACAACACAGAAACATTTACACGCTCAACAACATGGGCGTGTTCCTGGGCGTGTAAATTCTCAAATCTTACAGTAGCTATGACACGCTCAATAACACGGGCGTGCTACTGGTCGTGTCAAATCTACTGCCTCCAACACAATTGACACGCCTAAAAACCCTGGACGTGTTCATGGGCGTGTCCGGCCACAAATCAAGACTCCGATCAAAAACAACCATACACTCAACAACACACTTCTATACATTAACATCCTCTTCAAATAATCTTAACAAAACATACTCAAAACTCATCTCAAACTTGCAACACACCCAAAACAAACCAAAGCACACATCAAACACCAAACACAAAATCATCTCAAAACCCTTACCACATATACAACATCATCTCTTCCAACCACTTACTCTTTTCTTCAATCCATACTCAACATCCATCATCCAATCACTCAAACACTTCTCACATCTCAAAATCAACCAACACACTCTTAAAAATCTATCAAACTCAAATATCATTTCAAATAAACACAAAGATCACAAGAGAACTTACCAAAGTTACAAAACTTCTTGAATCACCAACTTGATCACTTAATCTTTCTTCAATTTGTGCTTCACTCAACAAGATCTTCTCTTTGCCTCTTGCTTCCTTTGTTTAAGGAGGAGCCGGCCACAATGGAAAAGAAGAAGAAAAATATCAAGAAGCAAAGTCAAATTTTGCTTTTAATCTCCACCAAGTGATCTTATCCAAGCAATTACCAAAATGCCCTCAATCATATAACTAACTTTGTCTCATATAAGCCCTTATATGTAATTGCACATTCCACATAAAATATCTCTACCCCCTTGACTCTTCATTTGACCAATTTATATGTTATATATATCATCATATACACAACATATACCATTCTCTCTAAACCCTAATTCTTTTCCCCAAAACACATATACACAAGCATTCACTTTCCAATATCTTTTCTCTTGCAATTTAACACATATATTCAATCCAATATATCACTACAACAACAATAACAACAACATCAACAACAATAACAACAACATCAACAACATAATCAAAACTTCTAGACCATATATGAGGATATTACAATTCTCCCCCTCTAAAAAGAAAATTTCGTCCTCGAAATTACCTGATATCAAAGCTGAAACAACTGAGTATATTTCTCTCGCATTGTTTGCTCACTTTCCCAAGTTGCTTCTTCCTTTCCATGATTTTTCCATAGAACCTTCACCAATGGCACTCTCTTGTTTCTCAATTCTTTCACATCACGTGCCAAGATAGCAACTGGTTCCTCTTCAAATGTCAAATCTGGACTCACTTCGATAGATTCAATTGGCAACACATGAGATGGATCCGATCTGTACCTCCTCAACATAGAAAGATGAAATACATTATGAATACGATCCAACTCAGGTGGCAAAGCAAGTCGATAAGCCACTGGCCCAACTCTTTCCAAAACTTCATACGGTCCAATGAAACGAGGACTCAATTTCCCTTTCCGACCGAACCTCAAAATCTTCTTCCAAGGAGACACTTTCAGAAATACCTTATCTCCAACATCAAATTCTATATCTCTCCTTTTCAGATCTGCATACGACTTCTGTCGGTCTGAAGCTGCTTTTAACCTACCTCGAATCAACTTTACTTTTTCTTCAGTTTCTTGAATCAAATCAGGACCAACCAACTTATTATCTCCAAGCTCATTCCAACAAAGAGGTGTCCTACACCGTCTGCCATACAATGCTTCAAACGGTACCATACCAATGCTGGATTGGTGACTGTTGTTGTAAGCAAATTCCACAAGCGGTAGAAATCTGTCCCAACTTCCAGAGAAATCAATGACACAGCTTCTCAACATGTCCTCAATAATCTGTATCACCCTCTCTGACTGTCCATCTGTCTATGGATGAAAAGTAGTACTGAAGTGTAATCGAGAACCCAAAGCACTATGCAAACTCTTCCAAAATCTTGAAGTAAACCTGGGATCTCGATCAGACACTAAAGAAGTTGGAACACCATGCAACTTCACAATCTTATGGATATACAGTTCAGCCAATCTCTCCAAAGAGTAATCCATCCGAACCGGAAGGAAATGAGCTGTCTTAGTCAATTTATCCACAATCACCCATATAGCATCATGCTTCTTTTGTGTCAATGGCAAACCAGACACAAAATCCATCGTCACTCTATCCCACTTCCATTCTGGTACTGATAATGGTTGAAGCAATCCAGTTGGAACTTGATGCTCTGCTTTAACCTTCTGACAGGTGAGACATTTCGACACAAAATCTGCAATATCTCTCTTCAAACCAATCCACCAGTAATGCTGTCTCAAATCATGATACATCTTTGTATTACCCGGATGCATAGCAAACACTGACTGATGTGCTTCTTCTAAAATGACTCTTTTCAAATCAGCATCATCGGGTACACACAATCGGTTCTTAAACCAGAGACTCCCATCACCTTTCACAACAAAATCTCTAGTCTTCCCATTCTTGCAATCTGAAATAATCTTCTGAATCTTCATATCAATCAACTGAGCCTCTTTGATCTGATCTAACAAAACTGGTTTCAAATGCAATTGTGTCAACAACGCACCATCATCACAAGGTACAAAATTGGCATGCAAAGTTCTTAACTCAACAAGCAATGAGAGCGAGTAAACAGTTAAACCAGCTAAAGACTTCCGACTCAAGGCATCAGCAACAACATTTGCTTTACCTGGATGATAATCAATCAAACAGTCGTAGTCTTTAATCAATTCCAACCATCTCCTCTGTCGAAGATTAAGTTCTTTTTGAACACCCAAATATTTCAAACTTTTGTGATCAGTGTAGATAAAACATTTCTCCCCAAACAGATAGTGTCGCCAAATCTTCAATGCAAACACAATGGCTGCTAGCTCCAAATCATGGGTCGGATAGTTAAGCTCATGCGGTTTCAACTGTCGAGATGCATAAGCTATAACTTTACCTTCCTGCATCAGCACACACCCCAAACCACTATGTGAAGCATCACTGTAGATCACATATGGTTTGCCTTCTACAGGTAAAGTAAGAACAGGTGCTTGAGTCAACATTTCTCTCAACTGCTCAAAGCTAGTCTGACACTGATCTGTCCACACAAATCTCACTCCCTTACGAAGCAATCTGGTGAGTGGAGTAGCTATCAAAGAAAACCCATTCACAAACCACCGGTAATAACCTGCCAAACCTAGAAAACTTCTAACCTCTGTCACCGACTTGGGTGGACTCCAATTCAATATAGCTTCGACTTTGCTCGGATCAACTCTAATGCCTTCCGCTGAAACTATATGACCGAGAAAAGCGACTTGATCCAACCAGAACTCACACTTCGACAATTTGGCAAACAACTGCTTCTCTTTCAAAATCTGCAACACAATCCGCAGATGCATATCATGTTCCTCTTCATTCCGCGAATACACCAGAATGTCATCGATGAAGACCACTACAAACTGATCCAGATAGGGCCTGAACACCCTATTCATCAAATCCATAAAAGCTCCAGGTGCATTCGTTAGACCAAAAGGCATAACTAAAAATTCATAATGCCCATACCTGGTCCGAAAGGCAGTCTTTGGAACATCTTCAGCCTTGACTCTCAGCTGATGGTACCCAGATCTCAAATCAATTTTAGAAAACACAGCTGCACCCTTCAATTGATCAAAGAGATCATCGATTCTAGGCAAAGGATATTTATTTTTAATAGTCACCTTGTTCAATTACCTATAATCGATACACAACCTCATAGTACCATCTTTCTTCTTCACAAATAGCACAGGAGCTCCCCAAGGAGAAACACTGGGGCGAATAAATCCTTTATCCAACAACTCCTGTAATTGCACTTTCAATTCCCTCAATTCTGCTGGTGCCATTCTATAAGGAGTAATAGAGATAGGAGTGGTACCAGGCAATAATTCAATACCGAACTCCACCTCTCTCTCAGGAGGTAACCCTGGCAACTCCTCTGGAAATACATCTGGGAACTCTACAACTGTGGCAATACTATCAATGGGAGAACCCTTCACTCTAGTATCTATCACATGAGCAAGATAAGCTTCACACCCCTTTCTAATCAACCTCCTGGCTGCAACAGCTGAATCAAATAAGGAGGCTAGCTGTTCCTGCTCATTAGATACTATCACCTCTCTACCATCAACAGTTCTCAAAGAAATAATTTTCCTTTTACAGTCTACCACAGCTCCATGTCTAGATAGCCAGTCCATACCTAGAATCACATCATATTCCTTAAATGGCATCTCAATCAAATCTCCAAGGAACTCCTCACCTTGCACCCTCACTGCACTATCTCGGTGTACTTTACTCACAATCACACTATGCCCTAACAGATTTGTCACCAACACATCAAATCCTAGGGACTCAACATGCATATCAGATACAGGCAAAACAGATGCACTAATATAAGAATGTGTGGAACCCGGATCAATCAAAGCAAGTACTGAAGTATCAAATAAAAAAAAAGTACCAGCTATGACTGCCGATGCATCTGGCTGCCTCTGCATAACATACATCCTCTGGGAAGATCCAACCTCCTCTGGTCTACTCTCCCTGGATGTAGCACCTCCTCTAACACTGAACCCAGATCTGCCTCCCCGGCTGTTACCTCTGCCTATTCGACCTCTCCTCACACTAGGTCGAGAAGCTGCAGTATCAATTGACATCTGTTCTTGCCTCTCAGGACAATCTCTAACAAAGTGATCAGGCGATCCACATCTGAAACAAACCCCTGCTACACCAGTCTTCCAGCAAGGACCACCATGTGGCCTACCACAATGAATGTAGATGGGTGGAGTGGATCTTTGAGTCATAGGGGTCAGAGCACTCGCCACTGAAGCTGCAGGTCTAAATCTCTGCCTCTGTAACTACACTGACCTACCGGCTGACCTCTGACTCCTACTAACTCTAGGAACAAAGCTTCCTTTACCTCTCTTAACAGAAGAAGACCCTGCCTCAAACTGGGGCCTCCTAACCCTAACCTCTTCCTCTGAAGCAGCTGCAATAACTTGAGCTCGCTCTACACTTCGAGCTGCTGCCACTAGCTGGGAGAAATCGTGATATCTAGATCCAGCCACTAAGCACATGATAGAGGGCCTCAATCCCTCCTGAAACCTCCAGCATCTATCTATCTCATCAGCTATAATGCCACCAGCATAATGGCTCAATCTAATAAACTCAACCTCATATTCAGTTACAGTCTTGCTATCTTGTTTCAAGCTTAAGAACTCCATCTTCTTCATGTCTTTGTACTCCCTAGGAGTATACTTCAACTCAAACTCTCTCAGAAAATCCGCATATGACAAGGTTGGTGGATCATCCATAGAATGGGGCACTGTCCTCCACCAGTCATATGCATCCTTCTGTAGCAAGGATCTTGCATAATCAAACTTTTCCTCCGAGGTGGCTTGCAACTGAATAAAGATCCTCTGTACTTTGTCAAGCCACTGTTCTGCTACAGCTGGATCAGTAGTACCAAGGAAATCCTCCGCTCCATACTTCCTTAGTTTATCATAGTGCCTCACTGGTACCATAGGCTGAGGGGGTGGTGGCACTGGGTGCACTGGTGCTTGCCTCAAAGCTTCTACCACATGCCTAACCCAAGCTGGTGGAACCTCCTCACCAACTGGTCTACCCGACACCGAAGCAGGTGCCTCCTCAGCACTAACAACCCTAACTCCATCATCAGGGACAATACTCTCAGCACTACCCTCAACTGACTGGCGTGAGTGAGAATCCATCACAACCTAACACTGCAAACACAGTAGAATACTTCTTATTAAAGATCAGAGATTGCCAATCCCAAACATATATGTTATTCAAAAACCATTTTTTAAAATCAAAATAGTCTTTTTTCTTACATTTTACCTAGGTTGAGAATCTCAAACCTAGGCTCTGATACCAAAACAATTGTAACACCCCTACATTCAATACATGCACACTACAAACACCACAATGTAGTATACATGCACTAAACATAGAGATGCTACGGATTTTTTTAGCATTCAAAACATTTTAAATGATACCATAATTTTTCAATTGTATACATTATAGAAAGATAAGTAGTTAACTTGTAATACAAAACTAAATAGATATATATATAGATACATTTAGTTGTTACGCAGCGGAATTTATCAAATATTTACATATATGAAAACATTTAATTTCATATTTACAAATATACACATATGTACATTAAAATCATTACTTTACAAAATATAAAAGAGTTATACGTGATTGGCAAGTCTCCTCTGATCTTTAAGTTCCCAAAATCAACTCTTCACTGTCTACTCTCACTCGGTCTCGAAGAGCTCTCGGGTTCAACCCTATTACCTGTGCGATGAAACACTATCGCGCTAAGCCAACGGCTTAGTAAGATAATTCATGCTGATATTATGCTTTAATGCAATGCAATGCCAATTCTCAATCCATATTATACATGTAACATCATATATGCAAAGCTAACAACATACCTTTACATTTCATAACTCAACATAAATAGACATATCATATTTCAACATCTTATTATATACCTCATTAGTATTCATTTAATCATTCATAATCAACACTAAACAAAGACAAGCATGGGCCCAAAACACACTAATATGCCATTCAATTTTCAGAGTTAATGTTTTGGTTTTATCATCACATTTATCAATATCATAAACCCAACTAGGCTTCAAGGATTAGGTTCAACCAAGCTTCAAGGGGAGCAAAGCATGCTAAGCATCAACCCAACTTGGCTTCAAGAACCAACCCAACCTAGCTTCAAGGGTGGTAACATCTCAATTAGGCTTCAAGGATTCAATCCAACCTAACTTCAAGAGATTGTTACACTTATTAGGCATGCCACCAACAACAAACTCTGAAAATGGAATAACACATTAGCCACACAAATCATTTATTATTTAATTATCATTTCCATTCTCAACTCTCATCATAGCCAATAACAATGGCCTCATATCACATATAAGTTACCATAGCCAATCACAATGGCATTTTATTCCATCACATTATACATATAGCATTATTGATATAAACATAACCAAACACATTACTCATCACATGAGTCACAATACATGAAATATCACATTGTTCACATAGTATCATATACATTGCCATTATCATCATATGCAACAATGCAATAATACAAGATTTGTACTTATTTTACTAACAATTCATACAACTCCTAACATTTCCTTGTCCAAGATTCTTTAACCTCTTAGATCAATGATCAATCACTATCTTCAAGACTTAAATCAAAAGTAATAGCATATACTTGTTTAGGGATACACAAGAGATAATCCAATTAGGAATTAATTAGGGCAAACCTCAACCCTGACACGTTCACCCACACGGGCGTGTTCATGGCCGTGCCCTAACTCCACAACACAGAAACATTTACATGCTCAACAACATGGGCGTGTTCCTGGGCGTGTAAATTCTCAAATCTTACAGTAGCTATGACACGCTCAATAACACAGGCGTGCTATTGGTCGTGTCAAACCTACTGCCTCCAACACAATTGACACGCCTAAAAACCTTGGACGTGTTCATGGGCGTGTCCGGCCATAAATCAAGACTCCGATTAAAAACAACCATACACTCAACAACACACTTCTATACATTAACATCCTCTTCAAATAATCTTAACAAAACATACTCAAAACTCATCTCAAACTTGCAACACACCCAAAACAAACCAAAGCACACATCAAACACCAAACACAAAATCATCTCAAAACCCTTACCACATATACAACATCATCTCTTCCAACCACTTACTCTTTTCTTCAATCCATACTCAACATCCATCATCCAATCACTCAAACACTTCTCACATCTCAAAATCAACCAACACACTCTTAAAAATCTATCAAACTCAAATATCATTTCAAATAAACACAAAGATCACAAGAGAACTTACCAAAGTTACAAAACTTCTTGAATCACCAACTTGATCACTTAATCTTTCTTCAATTTGAGCTTCACTCAACAAGATCTTCTCTTTGCCTCTTGCTTCCTTTGTTTAAGGAGGAGCCGGCCACAATGGAAAAGAAGAAGAAAAATATCAAGAAGCAAAGTCAAATTTTGCTTTTAATCTCCACCAAGTGATCTTATCCAAGCAATTACCAAAATGCCCTCAATCATATAACTAACTTTGTCTCATATAAGCCCTTATATGTAATTGCACATTCCACATAAAATATCTCTACCCCCTTGACTCTTCATTTGACCAATTTATATGTTATATATATCATCATATACACAACATATACCATTCTCTCTAAACCCTAATTCTTTTCCCCAAAACACATATACACAAGCATTCACTTTCCAATATCTTTTCTCTTGCAATTTAACACATATATTCAATCCAATATATCACTACAACAACAATAACAACAACATCAACAACAATAACAACAACATCAACAACATAATCAAAACTTCTAGACCATATATGAGGATATTACATATATTATAAAGAATGTTTGGGTCAATGTATTTGAAATGAGAGAGTAAGTGTGTTTTAAATTATATATCTATATGTATAAAGGTTTGAGAAACTTGGTGAAATTGAGAAGTATGGTTGAGATGGTGGTTGGAAATTATTTGGGAGTGTTTTCTTTTTGCAGGTTGAGTAATTGCTAAATTTTGGAATATCCAAAATTAAGACAAAACTCTGGCGAATTTTTCCCAGAGATTTTTATACATATTATTCATTTTGGGTTCTTATAAGTAAATAATATTTATATTCTATTTAATTTTTATATATTTAGAATTTGAAATTTTAAATTGGAAATGTAAAAAAAAAATTAGTAAATCGGTTTGTGACATTTTTGTACCGTATATGCGTATTTTACATATTCTTTTTTTTGAAGCTGTAATTTTTATTGATAAACTATTTGTAACGGATATATGGAGAACCCATAATATCCGAGTTTACAATGCACTTAAGAAAATTTGGCAAAGAATTAAAAGACAAATAGACAGCAGGCTTCATACTCATTCTACAGTCTATGGTAAGGAAATTTGCATTGAAGCTTTTAATGTGGCTGGCCATTGTTGTTGATGTAGAAATCCGGGAGGATGTGATTTGATGATGAACCCATGCTGAGTCAGTCTCTATTTCTAGTGGTAAGTAATGTTTCTGAATACACCATTGAATTCCTTCAAAAGCAGCTTGCAATTCAGCTTGGCTGGGATTAGAAGCCTATAAGAAAAAACTGAGACCTGCTATAAAGCATCCATTGCAATCCCTGACAATAGCTCCACCGGTCACCATATTCACAGTAACTAAAGCGTTGACATTAAGCTTGAATCTTGGTGAAACTGGTTTACGCCAATATACGAGAGTTGGCTTTAATTTGCATCTTTTGCCAAATTGTTCTAACAAGAATTCTTGAAATAAAGCCATGGACTTTGCAAATTTGGCAGAGGAATGAGCTACTCCCCAATTAAAAATCGAGGTGAGGATGGACCTGATAATGCTTGGACTATATACCTCCTCGCCACCCCATGTAATTTTACAAAAGGCTAGCCATATGTGATAGAGAATTACCTGAGGGATGAAGGCCATGACTTTGCCTACCAGCGAGTTAGGACAAAATTGGGACCACCGCAACATGAATTCTTGTTTAATTGTGTGCTAGACTGAGGCATTGTACTGCAAAGATTGTTTGAAAAACTGCTAGATTTTCATGGTTTCAGCACAGAGGTAGAACATGTGAGATGTAGTAGCTGCAGCAGATAAGCAAAATGGACAGCAGGTGGCCATTTGAATCCCCATCATTTGAAGTCTTTCCGGCAACTCGCTAGTATTGAATACTTGATGGGAATTAGTGAATTCCAAGTCATCCTGTACGATAGTAGCTCGCTTTTCCTTTCTCCCATAGCATCATAAATTCCTGCCAAGACAATGGACTTGGAGCTTGTCTTGTTACTAACCCAATCGCCATTCTCTTGCTACATAAAAAGAGAAGAAGCAGTGGTTAAGATCTTGCAAATTCTCTTCCACGTAGGGGAGTCAGTTTGCAAAAATTTCATATGACCAGCTCTACCATATTTTTTCCTCATAACCTTGCCCAAGGAGTATCTCCCTTTTGATAGTTCAACCAAAGCTTTATTGAGTAGGCTTTTTACAAAGATACAAGCGATCGGACTCCCATACCACCTTCAGAAGTGGGGTAGCAGAATTTTCCGAACCTGGCCCAGTGATAGCACTGTTCAACACCTGAATGCAAGAAAAAAGAAACAAATTTTCATTCCAAAGCATCAATAATTTGTTTCGGCAGTTGCATAGCCCCCAATATATGAATTGGAATTGAACTCAAGACATGTTTAATGAGCAGAAGATGGCCACCAGTTGATAGCAACTTTTTCATCCAACCATGTAGTTTTGTATCCACTTTTTGTAAAAGATATTGACAGTAAGTGGAACGGTTGATCCCTTGATATATAGGGGCCCCTAAGTACATGAAGGGAAGTGAATGCCACTTGATGTCAAGTATCTGTGCTATCTTGTCTATAAAACCATGGCTAGCTTTTTTCGAACAATAGAAAGAACACTTCCCAAAGTTGATGGCTTGACCAGATCCTTGTTAATATGATATGAGAAAGGCTCTGAATTGCTTAGCACTTTTAACATCACCATTCAAAAATATGAGCAGATCATCAGCGAAAGTAAGATGAGACATCACCTCACATCCTCTAGCAGTCTTGTATGGAGTTATTTTTCCCTCCCCAAATAGTTTGTTTAGCACTCTTGAGAAACATTCTGCTGCTATAATGAACAAATAATGAGAGAGAGAGTCTCCTTGCTTGACACCACGCATATGATTGAAAAACCCACAACTGACTCCATTCACCATAACCGATAATCTTGTAGCTTTGAGATTAGACATTATGATATTGACAATCTTGCTTAAAAACCCGAATTTAAGAAGAACCAACTTAAGGAAGCACCATGAGACTCTATCAAAGGCCTTAGCCATGTCAAATTTGATTGCTAAGTTATGTCCCCTAGTCTTCTTGTCCATATCATGAACCAACTCATTTGCTAATAGAATTTGCTCATGAATTGAACGTCCCATTAAGAAACCTGCCTGTTCTTGGGAGATTATAAGAGTAAGTAATGGAGTCATTCTATTAGCAATTATTCAGGTACATACCTTGCTAACAAATGTAGCCAAACAAATGGGGCAGAATTGGCTGAAGTCCGATGGATGTTGAACCTTCGCCAAGAGAACAATCTGCGCTGCACTAAATGACTGTGGAATTGGAAGACCAAGGAAAAACTCCTTGACTGCACTGCAAACATCCCTAGCAATGATATCCCAGCATTGTCTAAAGAATGTTCCGTTAAAACCATTCGGACCAAGAGCACTATTAGGATCAAGTTGCCAAACAGCTTCTTTAATTTCCTTGTCATCTGGGATTCGCTCTAAAGCTGCGTTATGAGCTTCTGTGATTACCATGGGAATTACCTCAATGAGAGAGTCGAATGATCCATGGTTTTCATCACTAAATAGCTTCTGAAAAAATGATACAGCTTCGTTGCTCATCTCTACTTGATCAGTTATCCACTTTCCTTCTGATTTTTTTTATTATTGATATCCGTTGTAATTTCCTGGATGTCTTTACATATTGATGAAAAAACTTGGAGTCAAATTCTCCCTCTGTAAGCCATTTAATGTGAGCTTTTTGTCTCCAAAAGGTTTCCTGTAACTTGTATTTCTGCAAAAGGAAAGCTTGCTTCTTCTGCCATTCTATTCGATTAGTAACTGAAGGATTTGAGACATAAATCCGTTTGGCCTCAACTGCCTCCTTTTCTGCCTCTTTAGTGCCATGAAAAATATTACCGAAAGTGTTTTTGTTCCACTCTCTGATTGATTTCTTGAGAAGATTAAGCTTCATGAAAAGGCCTTTCATACCACCACCGAAAAAATTAGAATCCCAGCTCCGTCAAACCATAGGCAAGAAGGTGTCATGAGAAAGCCACATATGCTAGAACTTAAATGCTTTTGGAACAGACATATTCGAATTCTGACAAGACAGTAACAATGGGGAGTGGTCTGATGAAGTCTTGCCAAGATGACAAATGCTAATATCTGTGAAGAGATCATAAAATGATTCATTAGCCATAATTAGATCCAAGCGTTTCCAGACCCTTCCGAAATATCTAACTCCTGTCCAAGTGAAATCACAGCCCTTGAAAGGAATATCGATAAGGCCACAATCATCTGAACATGTACAAAGTCTTGCATACTGCCAAAGCATGGAGTGGCATTGCCTTTGTACTCTGTTGGTGACTTAATCTCATTAAAATCCCCACCTATAATCCAAGGCTCTGAAATGCACTCTGAGAGGCTAATCAACTTATCCCATAGCATTTGTCTACCCGACCTGGAGTGTTTACCATAGACAACCGAATAGGTAAATTCTAGAGAAAGAGAATGAAATTGCACCGAGCATGTAAAAACCTGAGACACATCCTGAAAATTCATAAGCTGAACATATTGTTCCTTCCAAAGGAACCATATTTTATTATCTGATGAACATTCAACATTGTTGAATCCAAGCTTCGAAGCAAAATACAAACTTTTATATTGATTCACCATAGGTTCAATAATAATAAGAAGAAAAACTTTATGTTCACAACAGAGCTTAAGTAATCTAGAGAAAGAAGAGTTTATACCGTGGAGATTCCACTGGAGAATATTCATTGATGAGAATCAGAATTAAGAGCTAGAGAATGTTTGCCTTGTTTTGTAGTCCTGTGAACTTGTAATTTCCGTTTTCTACCAACCTTTTTTCTTTGGACCATTGTGAAAGCCTATTCTAGGTCCTCCCCATCCAATGAAGAATTTAAAACATTCTGCAGCTTCCTATTAAGGACTCGCTTTGAAATACACAGCTCATCAGTCGGCAAAACAATTTCAGGAAAATTCGAATTAGAGTTATGCTGGTACGAATCCTCATCGTCATTAGAATTTTCTTCCGGTTCAGAATTATATGAAGCAAAAACTGTTGTCGAGTTATTCTTTTCAACCTCAGGACCAGAATCATGATCAGGAATATAATCTGAATTATGTAAGGAGTCGGTAGAAGACTTGTCGCCATCAGGATTTTGTCCGGATTCCTGAGTTTTTGCTTGTACAGTAATCTCGTCGTTAGTTTTCTGCTGCTCTAAATTTAGAGAAGTATCATGCGGTTGTGAGACATTAGCAACTGCATTATTATAAGTTTCGTTGGGAGTACCATCAGTTTTATCTAAGGGTTTAGTTTTGCTTGAATCTTTCAAAACCCAAACCTTCTGAGGATTCTTCTTCTCGATGATCACAGGAACAGACGATGATGGTTGTTTAGCTAATGATTGGAAATTGGAATTGTCATGGCCCAACTTGTGACAATGAGTACAAAAAGGCGGTAAATTTTAAATGTGATTGATTGGAAAAAGCAAATTCCATCATCATCAATCCAAACTTTGGAAGGGAGTTCCTGTGATAAATCAATTTCGACACAAACCCTAGCCACAGATGGTCTTGTTAGTGTTGCAGTAGCTGCATCAACTTTAAGTGGCGGCCCAACCAAATTGGTAATAGGGAAAAGAGCTTCTTTTTCAAAGAGATGAATAGGCAAACCCTCAAAAGAGATCCATGCAGGAATGATGGAGTTGTCTCTATCCGATCAAAAATCCCTCGACCATTTGGAGACTCGCATAGCAAATCCATTAAAGTACAAAACTTGCTTTAACCAACATCTATGATAATCACTTTCCAAATCAAACTTAATCAAGAAATGTTTGGGATCAAGCAAGCCAAGGGTAAAATATCCATTGAATCCAATCTGATCAAGGTGCTTTTTCAGAGTTTTCATGGACAGACGGCCAGATTGAAAAGACCCAATTAAAGCAAAACAAAAAGGCTGCACTAAGAAATCCGATTCCTCTTTGGAAAAGGAGATAACAGAAACTCCCTTAAAAATACTGGGTTTTTTAGCAACCATAAAAGGAGCTCGTGTGAAAGTAGGAGCAAATGATCTATTAACATTCTTCAAATCATTCTTCACAATCTCAGTAAAAGAACAAGTTATTGGTGCGACCGGCTCCGGTGGAGCCGTCGCATGAGATTCACCAGCCGTGGTGAATAAGAAACTGAACCCTAGAGCAGGAGAGACTTTTTCGAAAGGGCTTTTATTTTTAGATAGCTATCCTTTTACATATTCTAGAAATATGTATTGTACATATATAGGGTATAAGGGTGTTACATTTATTTGGTAGAAATGGTACTGGATTGTGCTCGCTGGCTCTCTTAAGGGAGAGGTCAGGTGTTCGATCAGGGGAGGTGACTCCTTTGGGAGCCAAATAAACAAATCCTGCTGGAGGGCAGTCCAGTACTGTGGCGGCATGCTGGGTTGAGGGCTGGGACTACGGTCCACCTATGGGAGAAAAGGCCCAATAGACCAGCTGTCGTAAGACCGTGTAGGTGGGGTCATTATAGTTAAAAAGGGTGGACCGTAGTCCTAGCCCTCAACCCGGAAGGCCGCCACAGTACTGGACTGCCCTCGTGAGCCCTCCAGCAGGATTTGCTTATTTGGCTCCCAAAGGAGTCGCCTCCCCAGATCGAACACCTGACCTTGGGAGCCAAATAAACAAATCCTACTGGAGGGCCCGCGAGGGCAGTCCAGTACTGTGGCGGCCTGCCGGGTTGAGGACTGGGACTACGGTCCACCTACGGGAGAAAAGGCCCAATAGACCAGCTATTGTAAGACCGTGCAGGTGGGGTCATTTCAGTTTAAAAAAATTAGTAAATTGGTCTGTGACATTTTTGTACCGTATATGCATATTTTACATATGCTAGAAATATGTATTGTACGTATATAGGGTACAAGGGTATTACAATCCATGGATGGAGTATCAAGCAAACAAAGATGCTTCTGAAGCCAAATCTGTGAAGAAAGAATTAAATTAAAAAAAAAGTCCGCTAAGTTGAAAACCCGCAAGGGCAGCTTAGGCAAAAATTAGGATAGCTTGCTAGTTCCAAAAACCCACATGGGCGGACTAGGCAAAAATTACAGCAATAAAAAATATATATAATAAAAAAGAGGTCCGCTAAGTTGCAAACCCGCAAGGGCATCTTAGGCAAAAATTAGGACAGTTCGCTAGTTTTGGAAACCCATATGGGCGGACTAGGCAAAAATTAGAGCAATAAAGAAAAGAAAAAAAAAAGAAAACCTAAATTGAAAAACTGAAAGGGCAGTTTAGGTAATTACCTGAAGCAGCAATGGACTCCCAATCAGTCTCTTTGTTAATCCTGATTTAAGTCGGTCTAATCCAAATAAAGTCTCGGCTAAGATCACAGGTACCGGGGACAAGCCTCCTTCCATTTGGTCCATAATATCCAATACTCGTGGATCAATATCACCATCGGAAGAAACAAACAAAAATTGGCCGAGCAAGCAAAGACAGAGCATGCGTCCCCATGCCTTAGTAGGAGCCAAATGAGAGAGATAAAAATCAATCAAGGGAGCAAGTATAATTTTTTCGTCTCTCATCAACCGAAGAACTTCGGGTTTTGGAATTTGAAATAACATCTGCATCTTCTGTTGAGTTTTGGAAACCAATGTGGGTAATGCCATTTGTTGATTATTTGGATATTCGAGAATTGCCTCAAATTCTTCAATCAAGGGACATATTTCAAAGCCATTAATTTTAAAAACCCTAGAATCCACATTCCAAAAGGAAGTCATAGCATGTAAGAAGGAGTGGTCCAATTTAACATTTTGAAAACACTTTAAAACATCAAGTTTTGACCATGAAATTTGCCTCCAATGAATAGCATCCATATTTTTAAATAGAATTTTTATCTTCTTTAAATGATGTTCGGTCATGGTTGATGAATAAAGGAAAATCAAAATTGTTAAAGGGAGTTTTTTACGTTGGAATGGAAAGAATTTTGGCTTCTGTACGAAGTATGGCATAAAAGGTGATTTATATAGAAGAAACAAGCCTTTCCAAAATTGATAAGGAAAAGGTGATGGGAAAGGGTGAGACCGTATGGCATAAGAAAAGGAATTAGCAACAAATTTCCTTTACCACGTTGAATTTGGTTTAGCAAAGTGATGCGGCTGTGAAAAGGAAATTGTGATGTACTGTTTATGATGTGATATAAAAAAAAAGTACAATAATTATGGGGCAAAAAAAAGTAAAAAAAAAGTTACAGTAATGATGAAAATTGTATTTTTTTTTATTATTGTACAATATTTAAACATCACTACGAAGGTGGTGGTAGGTCATTAAGTAAAGCCCTGAAAAAGTTGTCGCCTGTTGGAGGAGGGGGCAAATTACTTGTCCCGGGATCACCCGAGGAAGGAGCACCAAAATCTCTATTACCTTGAAGTTTCGATCTGTCACGGTCCTCATCAGAAGTAGACGAAAGGATCTCATGGTCATCAGTCTGGGGGCCTCTTGATGAAGAAGAGCCAAGATCGCTCATCCCCTGAAATCGAAAGTCTCGAAAATTTTGTTCGGATTGATGATATAGATTTCCAAAATGAGAAGCTTGCGGACGACTTGCAGCCAACTCTTCTTGAAGTTTCCTATTTTGTTCTTCGAGCATCCACTGTGAGTCAAAAAGGAAAAAGGTAAGAGCATACATAATCATGCATACATATAGCATAAATTACCATAAAATAAGAAACTTACTAGGCAATTCATATCAATGCCCTGCAGATGAGATGGCATATCTGGTGAGCTAGAATGAGCAAATGAAGGGGCAGTAAAAGAAGGTCCAGCCTTATGATCAAATGAGCCAACAGCCTACAATAATCATTAAAGAATAATAAAAAAAAGAAGCAGTTGCAAGGGGAAAATGGTAAAAGTTAGAAGTACTAGCCCCGAGATGTGGAACAAACTCTCCTGCATCTCCGTGATGTTTCTCTTCATATCTACCCTCATTTTCCTTGGGAATCTCCCATACACCAACAGGAGATACATCGAAGTTTAAGAGCCTTCTTTGAATAAAGTGGGCATAAGATGCACTCGGCGGATAGAGAAATGCTTCAATACCATAACCGTACCAAGTCAGCCACCATGCATCCTCCGGCATCAACATAATATTTAAAGTGTATTTTGGGAAAGGCATTGGAATCCTCCGCTGCTCTGGATCGAGAAACCACTCATAAACTCTCTCTCCGAGAAACTAACCACTAGACACTGGGCTGGCGATGACTCGGCGAGAATGTTGGAAAGATAGCACAACCCTCACGAAAGGAGACCAGTTTGTCCGCTCTACTGGGTTCCACCAGGCCAAATTCACCTGCAAAATAACATAAGGTAAGTAAACTTTCACAAAATTTAAAGTATACTAATGTTGTTTTACTTGATCCCAGGTTAAGCGGCTTAACACAAAGCGATAAATATGCACATGGCGAGAGCCGGGGACATCCACATTATCGAACAACCAGAAATTTAATCTCGGATACCCGACCCTATCTCGAGAAATACCGAGTACCCTCATGAGGTTTTGTTCATATGCCCATGCCTACAATAATAATAAAAATTAACTTCATGCAAGAAAAGAGTGGAAATGACATTGGTGGAAGAAGAGTACCTCGACAACCGCTATCAAGCCGACAAAAGACTTCTTATTTCGGCAAAGTTTATCAAGACCTTGGTAAAGACAGGCGAGACTAGCTTCACCCCAGCTAGAAGACGGTACCATTCTGAAATAAGAAAGGGCCTTCAACACTGACAAGTGGATGGAGGATTCAGTGTTGCTTAAGATAGTAGACCCAAGCAAATATAACAAAAATTCTTGAGCATACTGTTGGGCCATGTCTCTGTGAACCCGTCCTTCATAGTTCATCCAATATCTATGAATCGGTTCAATTTTTATCTTAAAAGGCCCTTTATATGATGGTTCCATACCAATTAATTCCTGAATTTCTTCAAATGTTAAAATATCATTGGTCAGAGGAACCGGAACACCATCATATCGAAGGCCGGTTATAGCAGTAAAATTGACCGGACCAATTGTCATCTCTCCAATGGGCAAGTGAAAAGTGTGAGTGGTGTCCAACCATCGTTCTGCAAGTGCCTGAACTACGCTCCGGTCTATCTGATACTCCTCGGATGGCAATTGTAAGATGAAGCTCTCAAAGCCGTAATCTTGGATAATCTGCCTTACCCGAGAAGGCACTACATCGTACCATTGTCGGGCTTTGTAGATACACCCTCCGGCCCAAACAATACAATGATCATGCTAACACGGAGCCAGGTAAGTTAATACCAGGTAAGTACATATTATCTTATCTGCTTAAATTAATTTATTTTTCCTAAATTTTCTAAAAATAATAATATAAAAATATAAATAAAAAATAAAGGCAAACACAATAATAATAAAAGAGAATAATATAAAAACATAAATAAATAAATAACAGACAAAAAATATATATATAAACAGAAAGACAAAAAAATCAAGAAAAGAAAAAAGAAAAAGAGAAATAATTACCGCGCTCTTTTGATTGGAACTACGATGAAGCGGCATCCCGGCTAGTAGATCTATGTTTCCATCTTCATGATGCCGAATAAACTCTAACAACTCGTCATTAGAATGAGTCCCTGACCTTGAAGCATGCATTTTTTTTTTAAAACTATGTGCTAAATTTGAAAGAATTTAAGAGAATTATAGAAATTGAGAAATTTTGTTGTGAATCAAATGAAGGAACTCGTGGGTTTATATAGAGAAACGGCAAGGGAAAAAATAAAATTCAAAAGTAAGTTTTACTATTGATGAATAGTAAGTTTTACTATTTATGAATAGTGAATCACTATTGATGAATAGTAAACTACTATTTTCAATAGTAAATACTATTTACGAATAGTAAGTTACTATTTATAAATAGTAAATAGTGCATGAACAGTGACTACACAGTAAATAAACAGTAAATTCAATTATTTACTTTAAATTATTCAAATGCTTGCTTGTATATAAATATTTTTACACGCAGGGAGAAAATTTGAAATGTGCATAAAAATTAGCCAAACTTTTTGAAATAAAAAAATTATTAGCTTGAGTTCAGAATCTAAATTTTCCTTAGGTCCAGAACCTAGAATCTCTTTTAAGTCCAAAACTTAGCTTGGGTCCAGAATCCGAATTTTCCTTAGGTCCAGAACCTAGAATCTTTTTTAAGTCCAGAACTTAGCTCGAGTCCAGAATCCAAATTTTCTTTAGGTCCAGAACCTAGAATTTCTTCTAAGTCCAGAACTTAGCTCGAGTCCAGAACCCAAATTACCCTTAGGTCCAGAACCTATAATCTCTTTTAAGTCCAGAACTTAGCTCGGGTCCAGAACCTAAATTTTCTTCAGGCCCAGAACCTAGAATCTCTTTTAAGTCCAAAACTTAGCTCAGGTCCAGAACCTGAATTTTCCTTAGGTCCAGAACCTAGAATCTCTTTTAAGTCCATAATTTAGCTCGGGTCCAGAACCCAAATTTTCTTTAGGTCCAGAACCTATAATCTCTTCTAAGTTCAGAACCCAAATTATCCTTAGGTACAAAACCTAGAATCGTTTCTAAGTCAAGAACTTTGCTCGGGTCCAGAACCCAAATTTTCTTTAGGTCCATAACCTAAAATTACGCTTAGATCCAGAACTCAAATTTTTCTTAGGTCCAGAACCTAAAATTAAGCTTAGGTCCATAACCTAAAATTATCCTTGAGTCTAGAGCTCGAACCGGGTCCAGAATCCAAAACCTCAACCATCTCAAAAATTAAGTCTTATTGCTTTTCACTCTCTTTCGCTAAAGTCTCAGATCGTTCAAGAAGGGGGCAAACTGTAGACCCTTAATTTTTTACTTAGTCTGGTCCAATATATTTTAATTAGTCCAAAATAATTTTTGTTATCTTAATTAAATAATATTTGCTTTAGTATATAATTTTTATTAATAAAAAATAAAAATTAAAAATTAAAAATTAAAAAATAAAAATAAAAATAAAAATAGATGACAGAAATTAGCTTGCGGCGAAATGGCCAAAGCCAATTTTTCCCGCAGTTTATTTCTGCAGGCAATTTGGCCCGCAGGCCAATTTTCGCCCGCTGCCACAGCTAGCTGTGGCAGCTTTTTCGCAGCAGTTTTTTTGCCAGCGCAATTTTTTCGCAGCAGTTTTTTTTGCCAGGCAAATTTTTCAAATGCAAATTTTTCCAAAATCAAATACAATTAGGTTTCGATTTCCTTTTCTTAATCAATGTTATATTCCGTGAATAACTAGAATTAATAAAAAAAATCTTCTATAAATAAGACCAAAAACAAAACAAAAAGGGGACAAAAATTTTAAGGAGAAATTGGAGACCTAAATTGAGGAGGAAAACTTTGAATCAATCGGACTTTTTGAGAGAGTAAACAAGCAATTCAATCCATCAAAGGCAGCAAAGCTTATCTTTGTTCTTGTTCATCCAAGAAGAAATTTTTGGTGGAACCAACAAACTAATGTATGAATTTCTTTATTTGTTTCATTAATTCACAGTAGCTTCATCATTATAAAATCTAAAAATTATTGTTTCTGTGTCTTCAAAATCAAGAAAACCCTAGAACCTCAATTCACCTTTTCTAAAGTTTAAAAACCTTAATTCGTTTCTTTGTTTTCCAAAAATCTTAAAATTATTATTTTTGTTTCTTTAAAATCTCAAAACCCTAATTTGCTTTCCAATTTTTTAAAACCCTTAATTGAATCCTTTTCTTTCCAAAAACCCTAAAAAAACAACTTTTCTATTTCTATAAACCTTAAATCATTTTGTTTATTTTTATAAAGTTTCATAAAATTATCAATTGTTTCTTCAAATTCTAAAACCTAATGCATTCTCCGAAACCCTAATTCTAAAATTCTAAAACCCTAATTTAACTCCAAAACCCAAAACAGTAAATCCTAAACTAACTAACCTAAACCCTAATTTTTCTAAACCCTAATTTTTAAAACCTTAAAACCATATAAATCTAAATGTTATAATTCAAACACAGTAAGCTTAAAAACCATAATTCAGTAACCGTAAATCATAAATCTAAATGTTTTAAAGTGTCCAAACCCTAGTTTCATGATTTCACTTCTCAAACACTAATTTGGTTAATCAAAGAACTTTATCAACCTCTTAAATTCTAAAACTTTGCTCCATTTCAATTCTTTTAAAATTTACAATAGCTTGAACCCATAAATTCCAAAACCCTAAACACATGAAATAAGGAATCTTAAATAGAAACAGTAGCCCTAATGTGAATCTTTATTTGCCTTATTCAATTTTATATTTGATTGTGCTTTAATTTATTTTATATGCTTTAATTTATTTAAGTTCAATGCTTGGTTTATTTAATTTATCATGGATGGATGTTTACTTTCTATTGATATTTAATACATTTGATGAATGATTTATTTATGATGAATGGTTGTTTACTTTTATCGATTTATTTAGATTTTCAAATGTTGTAAGAGGCATGTTTCCACTTGATGGGTGCCTCATTAGTTAAATATCATGTAATTTAAATTGCTTTTCTATTTTAGAACCAATGTAAAGGTCATGTTTCTACCTTTCGGTAGGTGTCCTATTTAGGCATGGGATGTAAGGACATGTTTTCATCCTCGGATGGGTGTCCATTTATTTGCTTTGTTTGAACATTGTTTTGATTTTTAATATATCGATGCTTTATTTTAATTGTTCTGTGTAATATGGATAATGTTGTTATATTTAAAAATTTTATAATATTAAGACCTGTAAAGGAGGCCGATTCCAATGAACCGAGCATTGTGGGGGTGCTGGGCCATTTCTCACCTTCCCCACACATACCCAACTTTCCAAACCATTAGGGGGTTGGGGATTCCTTAGGAATTGAGTCATCCACCCCTTTCTTTTTCCCAGCCCGTCCGGGTGGCGACTCCATTTTCTCCGGATCTAGATCCGTGTTCTCTAAGGCCCCGAGCCTAAATAGTGCCGAAGTCGCAAGAACCATTACACTAGGAGTGGGGGCAAAAATCCTCGCTCACAATAATAATATAATATTTATTATTTATTTTAATAATATAATAAATAAATAAGAGAAAAATATATAAATATTTATTTTATAAAATATAATATTTATTTTAATAATAATAAATAAATAAATAAAATAATAAAAATCATAATTGATGAATTGGTCAACCGCAGGCCTCGGCCTACACAAATTAGCTTGGCCCAATTGCCAATTGGCCATCCACTATACTGAAGTTAATTTGGTCTATTATTTCATTAATTAAACCAAAGTTAACTCGGTCTTTATTTCCTTAATTGAGATATATTCGGTTTCCACTGGGCATTAGTGTTAAATTGCCTATAAATAGGAGATTTTAATACTATAAATAGGATTCAGATTTTTTGGAAGAAAGAAAGAAAGAATGATATAAAAACCCTAGCAATCAAAAACCAAAAACTATCTAATTTACAAGGCAGCAAGGCAGTGTGGTCTTGGTGGTAGTTTGGCCAGAAACTAAAGTTGCGCAGGAAGCAGCTTGGTTTAATTCCTTCAATTTGGTGGAGCCTTCAAATGTAGGTAAGTTCATCTAAATTCAGTTTATTAATCAATAATCACCTTCACTTTTCAAACTATCATCGCAATATCCTGATTATCCAATTCCCTTTTTGATTTATTTCATATAGTAGCTTAGGTTTCAATTTAAGTCAATAATATAATCATCAAAACACTAATTTAATTTCTCAAACCCTAATTAGTTTCACACCTTTTCAAAACCCTAATCTATTTTTCAAAATACTTAATCTTTTTTCTTAAATTTCCCAAACCCTAATTAGTTTTACAAATTATAAAACATCCTAAAATGTTTTCCTAAATCTCCAAAACCCTAACCCTAGTTTTCTTAATTTCTAAAAATCTTAATTCTCTTTATAAACCTTAATCTTATTTTTCCTAAAACCTAAAAATCCTTTTTTTATCCCTAGAACTTAAAGTCTTAATTTTCATCATAAAAACTCTAAATTGAAGCATAAACCCTAATTGAAGCAAAAACCCTAAATTGAAGCATAAACCCTAATTTGAAGCATAAACCCTAAATTGATATATTTATTGCTTTATTTAAGTTTAAAGCCTAGATGTGTTTATTTTATGGATGATTCATTAATGATTTGTGTTTATGAATGATTTATTTTTATATTTGCTAATGGTGAATGATTGAATGATTTAATTTATTTGTTTTATTCTTTTAATGTTGATTATTTTAGTTTCAAAGATGTAAGAGATATGTTTCTACTTTGTGGGTACTTGTGAGCAGGATTTTCGCCCCTACTCCCATGTAGAATGATTCTTGCGACTTCGGCACTATTAGGCTCAGGGCCTTAGAGAACATGGGCTTAAACCCAGAGAAAATGGAGTCGCCACCTGAACAGGCTGGAAAAAAAAGGGGTGGATGACTCGATTGCTAAGCAATCTCTAACCCCCTATTGGGTTCAGAACGTTGGGTACGCGTAGGGAAGGCGACCTAGCACCCCCACAGTACCCACTTCATTAGAACCGGCCTCCTTTTTAGGTCTTAATATTATAAAATTCTTAACTATAATGATATTATCCATACTACATGCAATCATAAGAATAAATAATTACTTTATTAAAATCACAATGAGTTTAAACAAAATTAATGAATAGGCACCTATCTATGGATGGAAACGCGCCTTTACAATTGTCCAATGTCCAAAATAAAAAGATAGGATACTCACCAATTGATGGAAACATATCCTTTATATTAATCTAAAACTTAGAATAAATCAAATTACATGAGAGTCAACACATGAGGTACCCATAACATGGAAACATACCTCTTACGTAATGAATATAAATAATCAACATTAAAATAGTTAATTAGATGAACTAAATCATTCATAGCATTCATAATAATTAATAAAAAAAATCTTTGACATAAATAGAACATTAATAAATCACTCATCATAAACTCATAATAAATTAAATAACAAAAATTAGGGTTAAATATTAGATAAATTATTAAACATGTAAAATTAGGTCTTTGAATAAAGGTTAGGGTTTAATAGATATTAGGGATTAGGAATTATGATTTAGGTTGAATTAAGGTTATGAAACCAGGGTTTATGGATATTTGGCAAAAGAGATTAAAGTTTAATACAAGCTACTGTGATAAATAAAGTAAACATGAACATTACTATTGAATTTTTTGAATATCTCATAAATTACTACAAGAGATAAAAATAATGTTTCTATTATTATTTAAACGATTTAAACATAACAAACTAGCCTTCGTTTGTTGGCTCCACCAAATTTAAAGAGTTTGTACCAAGCTTTGTTTGATATTTGCTATTGCTTGAATCAATTTACTTCTTTGATTGCACTTTGGCAATTTGGAAATTGCCTTGACACTGCATTGATTATGATTACAGACCCTTTTTGTTTTATTTGATCCTTTTCTATAACCTTACTGATTTTTGTTGTTGCTTTGTTCTTTTAATTATCAGTTCTCATCTCTTTTGCTCCTCCATCTCTGTGTTCCTTTCTCTCTATTTGATCACTTTGGTTACTCATTTCTTACTCTTTGTCTGTGTTAATCCAAGTTATTGCCGTTCCCTATTCCAAAATTCTATATTTATATGAGTATGCTAGTTTAAACATCATGAAACCTTCTTGTTTTAAAAATGGATTACTGATGCATATCGAATTAATGAATTCAACACAAATTATGACCATATTAGGTTTGAACTATTTCAATTTGAGGCAAACCAAGGCTATATCAAAGTAAAACAATTTTAATCCGACAAAATATGGGTCCATATTGAATTAGGAAGGGCCCAATTTGATATGGGAACTATCCCATGTCGAAATGGGGCTTCCAATTCGATATGGGACCTTAACCTAGGTCCCATATTGAATTGGAAAGGTCCCAATTTGATATGGGACTATCCCATATCAAATTGGGACTTTCGATTTGATATGAGACCTTAACCTAAGGTCCAATATCAAATTGGGACCTTTCCAATTCGATATGGGACTATCCTATATCGAATTGGGGCATCCCAATTCAATATGGGTTGTCCTATATTGAATTAGGTGGTCCGATTTGACTTGGACACACCCCTGAATGCCCTAACATCAAATTAGAATTGACCAAATCTTCAAAACAAACCTCGTTAGGGTTTTAAAGGTTCAACCATTATACCATCTAATCAAAAGGTTTATGACTCAGACAACGGACTAGTTAGGGCTAAAATCAAGAGTCTACAGTTTGCCCCCAGCTTGAACGATCTGAGACTTCCGTAGAAGAGAGTGAAAAGAAACATGATTTTAAGTTGATTTTGGATAAGGATGGTTCTTGACCCCAGGTTGATTGATTGGATGGACTCGAAATGAGTTATGGAATCAAAAAAGATTTGGGTTCTTGACCCAAGATTAGATTTGGGTTCTGGACCCGAGGTGAGTTCTGGACTCAAAAATGATTTGGGTTTGGATTCTCAATCTAAGACTGGATTGGGTTCTGGACCCGAGACTAAATTTTTGGTTCTTAACCCAAAATTAGATTTGGGTTCTCAACCCGAAACTGGATTTGGATTCTTAATCCAAGACTGGATTGGGTTCTGGACTCGAGACTGAATTTTAGGTTCTTAATCCGAAGTTGAATTTGGATTCTCTATCCAAGACTGGATTTTTGGGTTCTCGACCCTAAATTGGATTTGAATTCTTAACCCAAGATGGAATTTTGGGTTTTCGACCCTAAACTGAATTTGGGTTCTCAACCCGAGACTTGATTTTAGGTTCTCGACCCTAAAATGGATTTGGGTTCTTGATCTAAGATTGGATTTTGGATGCTCGACCCAATACTTGATTTGGGTTCTTGATCCAAAATTGAATTTTGGGTGCTCGACCTAATACTATATTTGGGTTCTCCACCCGAAACTGGATTTGGATTCTTGGTCCAAGACTAGATTTGGGTTCTTGAATCGAGACCGAATTTTGGGTGCTCTACCCAATATTGGATTTGGATTCTCGACCTGAAACTGGATTTTGGGTGCTCGACCCAATACTGGATTAGGGTTCTTGACTTGAAACTAGATTTGAATAACCTTTTATCAGTTGAGAATTTTGGCTTCCTTCTAACCAGTTGTTCCATTCTTTAATGGATTGTGGGTCTTTACCCACCAAAAATGGATCTTTATCCATTGGAGATTGGGTCTTTATCTTTAAAACATAGATCTTTATCCATTGGAGATTGGGTCTTTACTCTTCAAAATGCATCTTTATCCATTGAAAAATGGGTCTTTACCCTTAAAACATGGATCTTTATCCATTGGAGATCGGGTCTTTACTCTTAAAACATGGATCTTTATCCATTGGAGATCGAGTCTTTACCCTTTAAACTTGGATCTTTATCCATTGATGATTTGGTCTTTACCCTTAAAATATGGATCTTTATCCATTGGAAATCAGGTCTTTACCCTTAAAACATGTATCTTTATCCTTTGGACTTTGGGTATTCACCCTTTAAAATGGATCTTCATCCTTGGCATCGGGTCTTCACCCTTCAAAATGGATCTTCATCCTTTGGACTTCGGGTCTTCACCATTCAAAATGGATCTTCATCCATAGCATCGGGTCTTCATCCTTCAAAATGGATCTTCATCCTTGGCATCGGGTCTTCACCCTTCAAATTGGATCTTCATCCTTTGGACTTTGAGTCTTCACCCTTCAAAATGGATCTTCATCCTTAGCATCAGGTCTTCATCCTTTAAAATGGATCTTCATCCTTCAGACTTCGGGACTTCACCCTTCAAAATGAATCTTCATCCTTAGCATCCAATCTTCATCCTTCAAAATGGATCTTCATCCTTTGGACTTTGAGTCTTCACCCTTCAAAATGGATGTTCATCCTTAGCATCTGGTCTTCATCCTTTAAAATGGATCTTCATCCTTTAGACTTTGGGTCTTCACCCTTCAAAATGGATCTTCATCCTTGGAAATTTGTCCTGCATTGGCTTTAACTCTTCTAGCTGGACTGATCTTTTATCTTTTGCATCTTCATTCTTTTGAGAGTTCCAATGTTCTATTCTTTTTATTCTTCCTTTTGCAAAAAATTTAGCTATTTTTTAGCTAGCCCTTATATCTTTTCCTTGCCTCCCGTGTGGCAAAATATTGAAAGTGAGTCTGCA
Source organism: Garcia nutans (assembly GCA_947685225.1). Lineage (NCBI taxonomy): Eukaryota > Viridiplantae > Streptophyta > Magnoliopsida > Malpighiales > Euphorbiaceae > Garcia > Garcia nutans. Next base: position 4,734,439 of record CANTUV010000017.1, on the reverse strand, counting down.
AATATTTTGTACACGCATAAACTCAAAAAATTAAAAGGAGAAACCTTGCCCCCTGTGTAGGCTCAAACCAATGATTTTATTCCCATGCATGCTCTGATTGATGTTTATGTTGTCTAGTTTTTCACACAAGCATGCATCTTTATAAAGTGACTGGAGCTTCCTCAAGCAATGGACCTTCCATGCCCCCTGATTCCATATCCGCTTCATCTTTACTTTATAGAGTATCTGTTATTTACTTTGACAAAGAGTAGGAACACAAGACAAAAAATATAGTGTGATATGCTTATGTATGCATGATATGCATGAATAATACTTGTAGTGGTTTCATTGACTCACAGAGCGAGGTGCTCAGTTGAAGTGTTCTCATTGGTTTCTCTCCAGATGCTCATTCAAGTCTTGTATTGGAATGACAAAGGACTTCGTATTTATGGCTTTTATATTCAAGATATTGAAAATATGAGTAATGGAGGCCCTAGCAGTAGAGATATATCCATGCCAGTTGGTAACTTCTCCATCTCCTTGTAAATAATCCTTTATTTTGCCTAATGTGTCTTTCAAGCTTTGACGATGTAACATACTTCCCTTAACTTGAAGCTTTGTGCAATAAGAAAATAGTTTTTTTTTCTTTGTCAAATTAGTGTCATTGTACCATAGGACTCGATTTACCAAATTAACACATCTATAACATGACACCCCTAGTTATCATACTAACCTCGAGAATCATTTCTATTTGAACAAGAATTGCTGCACTTCAGATAGGCACATACACATTATTTGGCCAAAGGTCTCATCGAGTTTAAATATTGTCTATCTCATATGCATTCTTAGCTAAACTATCTCAACTAATAGACTCCACCTACCAAGAGAGATCATCAGGTCTTTAACAGGCTTGAAACGGGGTCTATAAGGGACATGGTTTAAGTGAAGGCCATTTTGAGATTGGAGCTGATGTGACACTGCTGATAAATTTTCACACAACAAACTTCTTGTGGGAGCCATAGGCAGCTGGGAGCAATCTTGATATTAACATGGGTGGATACTAGTTCTTAGCTTATTAAAAAATGCCTAGATCATCTCTCTCTTAAATAAGTAGAGTTCAATTTCATCTTAAAAGTTTTTCAAAGCATACTCTAAGATCAACTAGAACCTAGACACTCATAATTATGAAGGAGCCCTCTCTAAGTAAGCATTCACAACTCAATGTTGTAGATCAATTCCCTCACCTAGTAAAGTCATTCAAATCATGATGCATAGATACACTAATTTATGAACATTGTGAGCAGGGTTTTTTGTCCCCACTCTCACATGGAATGGTTCTTGTGAATTCAACACTATTAAGCTCGAGGCCTTAGAAAACACAAGCCTAAGCCTGGAGAAAAATTGAGTCGCCACCCAGACGGGTCGGGAAAAATAAAGGGGTGAATGACTCAATTTCTAAGGAATCCCCAACCCCCTATTGGGTTCGAAAAGTTGGGTACGTGTGGAAAAGGTGAGAAATGGCCCAGCACCCCCCACAACGCCCGGTTCATTGGAACTGGCCTCCTTTTTAGATCTTAATATTATAAAATTCTTGAATATAATGATATTATCCATAATAACATGCAATGATAAGAATAAACAAATACTTTATTAAAAATCATAGTAATGTTCAAACAAAACAAATAAATGGACACCCATCCAAGGATGGAAACATGTCCTTACATCATCCAATATCCAAAACTAAATAGGACACCCATCGAAAGGTGGAAATGTGTCCTTTACATTAATCGTAAAATATGAAAATAATTTAAATTACATGAAGCTTAACTAATGAGGTATCCACAAAGTGGAGACATACCTCTTACATTATTAATAAACAAATAATAATAAAGAAAATATTCACCCATTCATTCTTCATAAACTAAATAAATCAACCATCAAAATTTAAGTAAATCATTCATAAAAACATATAATAAACTACACAATCAAATTTAAAACTAAATAAAGCAATAAATATATAAGTTTAGGGTTTACATCTTAAATTAGGATTTTAAATAAAGGAAGTTAAACACAAAGACTTATAATATACAAATAAACATTGACCCCTTCGACAAGCCCATATAGCAGTCCAATATCGAATTGGGAAAGTCCCTATTGGACAAATGATCTTAATTTTGATCCTTGACAACTCAAATTGAATGACTTATTTAACATGTGTTTGAAGAACCTTGTTGCAGGATTAGGTTGTTTCAAATAAAGCTGAACAGAGCATGTTTAGCGGTCGCACAATACATGGAAACGACTGCTCCATTCAATTGAAGGATGAAACCATATCACAGAAGGGTTCGCAGTCAGAAACCCGACCTCAGTCGCGACCGCACTTACACAAGAGCTACCGTCCTACATTCTTGGATGACCACAACATAAGAAACCCAAATCATCCTAATTACAATAAGCTTCGCAGTGACAAGAACGACGAAGGATACGGTCTTGCTTATCACTCTAGCGACCGCCCTCTGATATCCGCAACCGTTCTGATGATTCAGGTGAAATCTACTTAAACTGACAGTAGTGTTCGCGTCCTAAGGTGAGTCCAGAAGTTCGATGCGAGTGTCTCAATTCGACCACTAAATGTCACCTAGGGCGACAGCAAAATTCATATTTAGGCGGACTTTCATTTTGCCCAGTCAAAGGATGCCACGTGTGATGACCGTTATAAACCCACTTTAGCATTCAAAAAGGGCGACTGTACCTATCATATGCGCAACCATCCCGACAACCACAACATGGTCAAGATTCCTGCTGCAGAGCACTCAAATTCGACCGTTGAAGCAAATTTAAATGCAGCGACCATACCTTGTCCAAGGACGACCACGTGAGACATAAGTGTGACCGTCCTTGTATGAAGGACGACCGCGAAATGCTTTGAACAGGTTACTGAAAAAGGTCTAAACTGCCAAGACTTTATTTTCACTATCTATAACGGCTAGTTAGACCACATTGGCTATAAATACATTGCTACTCTAAAAAAAGAAATGTAATGTGAAGAGAGAATCAAAGATCTTATAGCCAAGCAACATATTTTCTTTTACCTAAACTTACATTTGAATTGTAATGAATGTTAGGTGTAAGCATTGAAAACACCATTGTAAAAGTTTGAGTGTGAGCTTGGAAAACACTTAGGTTGTGAGAGTGAGCCTGGTAAAACTCTTGTAAAGGTTGTGAGAGTAAGCCTAGTAAAACTCTTGTAAAGGTTGTGAGAGTAAGCCTAGAAAAACTCTTGTAAGTGGTTTGAGTGTTAACCTTAGTAAAACACTTGTCAAGTTAGATGTGAAATTGTAAAAACACCAAAGTTGGAAGTGAGCTTGTAAAACTTCAAAGATTAGTGAAACCTTAACAAGTTGTTAAGGAAGTGGATGTAGGATTGAAGAAAATCTAAACCACTATAAATCTTGTGCGTTCTTTCTTTCATTCACTACTCAACCATTTCTTTATGCCTCATTTCTTGTTTGTTGAGTTTCTAATTTGCCATTATTCCTTGAGGAAACCAATTCACCCCCCCCCCTCTTGGTTGCCATCTTGGGACAATAGTCCCAATTCAATATGGGACTCTTTCCCAATTCAATATGGGACTATCCTATATCGAAATGGGGTATCCCAATTAGATATGGGTTGTCCCATATTGAATTGGATGGCCAGATTTGACTTGGACACACCCCTGCATGCCCTAACATCGAATTAGACCCTACCAAATCTTCAAAACAAGCCTCTTTAGGGTTTTAAAGGTTCAACCATTATACCATCTAATCAAAAGGTTTATGACTAAGACAATGGACTAGTCAGGGCCAAAATCAAGGGTCTACAGTTTTTCATTAGTTAGGTCTAATGTAATTTAATTTACTTTGTGTTTTGGGATTAATGCAAAGGACACGTTTCTACCAAAAGGCGGGTGTCCTATCATTGGACATTGTAAAAGGCTTGTTTCCATATTATATGGGTGCCCATTTATTGTTTTGTTTGGACCTTCTTTGATTTTAATACAATGAATATTTATTTACTTTAATATGTGTAATATAGGTGATGCTATAATAAGTTAAGAATTTAATAATTTTTAGACCTGAATAGGAGGCCGGTGCCAATGAACTGGGCATTGTGGGCGTGCTGGGTCATTCTCACCTTCTCCATGCATACCTAACTTTCTAAACCTAATAGGTGTTAGGGATTCCTTAGGATTTGAGTCATCCACCACTTCCTTTTTCCCGGCCCAAAGGGTGGTGTAGACCCTTAATTTTTTATCCAATCCGGTCCAATATGTTTTATTTAGTCCAAAATGATTTTTGTTGTCTAATTGGTCCAAAATAATTTTTGTTAAATAATTTTTTCTTTAGTATCTAATTTTTATTAATAAAAAATGAAAATAAACAAATAAAAATTATAAAAATAAAAATAAAAATAAAATCGGAGTAAAAAAAATTGGCAGCGAAAAGCAGTCGTGCGGGCCCGTGAGCGTTTTGCCCACAGGAATTTCCTGCGGACGGCACGCCCGTAGGCCCAGCACTTCACCCGCAGGCCTGCGGGCGAGTTATTTTGCCTCAGGAAATTCTTGCAGGTGAAATAACTTCCCGCAGGATTTTCTTGCGGGCCGGCACGCCAACTGGCCCCAGCCACGGGCCCAGCTATCGCAGTTTTTGCCAGCGCAAAGTTTTTCGACGTAAATTTTTTGAAAACTAATCCAATTAGGTTTTAATTTCTTTTTTCTATTAATATTACTTACCGTGTATAATTAGGAATAAACAACCTAAAACCATTATAAATAAGGACCAATAGAACCAAATTGAGGGGGAAGAAAGAGAGGCGGTAGCTTGATTTTTTGAAACCAAATCAGTGAAGGAAAAAGGAAACTCAATTCAAGTGATTTTTAAAAGCAACAACAGCACAAATTAAGCAATTCAAAGGCAACAAAGGCTTGTCTTTGGAGCTAGTTGATCCAAGAAGAATTGTTTTTGGAGGAATCAACAAAAGAAGGTATGTTAAACTTTTTTTGATTTATGTTTTCACAGTAGCAAACCTATGAAATTAAGGTTTTTTAAATAAAAAACTTTAGAACTTTAATTTAATTTTTTCAAGATTAAAACACTAATACATTACTTTATATTCCAAAAAGATTTAAAATTATTATTATTTTGTTTCTTCAAAAGTCTCAAAACCCTAATTGAACAAATTCTTTAACAAAAACAAAACTTGATTCTGTTTCTTTCAAAATTTTAAAATAAGTTCTATTTCATTCAAAAAGTCTTCAAAAAAATCTTTTCTACTTATACAAACTTCAATCTGTGTGTTTAAATTCATAAAACCTCATGAAATCATCAAATTGTCTTTTTAAACCCTAATTCAACAAATCACCTGAGAACCCTAATTTTAAAGCATAAAACCCTAATTCAACTTTTAAACCTAAAATAGTAAACCCTAAACCTTTTAAAATATTAAACCCTAACTTTTTCTAAACTTTAATCCTTTAAAACATAAAAAAAACATAAAAACACAAATATGCTAATTTTACACAGTAGCTTAAAAATACAATTTAAAATCACAAATCAAAGTACTTTAAAGTGTCTAAAACCCTAGTTTCATGATTTCACCATTCAAACCTTAATTTGTTTAATCAAAGAGTCTTACCAATCTTTTAAAACATAAAACCCTAATTTATTCCATAAAAAGTCACAGTAGCTTAATTTTAGAAATTTCCAAAACCTTAACACATGAGATAAAGAATCTTAAATGGAAATAGTAGCTATAATTTGGACTTTTTATTTACTTTATTCAATTCTATATTTGATTATGTTTTAATTTATTTTATATGCTTTAATTTATTTAAGTTCAATACTTAGTTTATTTTATTTATCATGGATGGATTTTACTTTTTATTTAAATACATTTGATGAATGATTTATTTATTATGAATGGCTATTTACTTTTATCAATCAATTTAGGTTTCCAAAAGTTGTAAGAGGTATGTTTCCACTTGATGGGTACCTCACTAGTTAAACATCATGAAAGTTAATTTGCTTTTCTATTTTAGAACCTATGTAAAGGGCATGTTTCTACCTTTTGGTGGGTGTCCTATTTAGGCATGTGATGTAAGGACATGTTTCCATCCTTGGATGGGTGTCCATTTATTTACTTTGTTTGGACATTGCTTTGATTTTAATATAATGATGCTTTCTTTTAATTATTGTGTGTAATATGGATAATGTTATTATACTTAAGAATTTTATAATATTAAGACCTGTAAAGGAGGCCAGTTCCAATGAACCGGGCGTTGTGGAGGTGCTGGGCCATTTCTCACCTTCCCCACACGTACCCAACTTTCCGAACCCATTAGGGGGTTGGGGATTCCTTAGGAATCGAGTCATCCACCCCTTTCTTTTTTCCCGCCCCGTCTGAGTGGCAACTCCATTTTCTCCGGACTTAGATCCGTGTTCTCTAAGGCCCCAAGCCTAAACAGTGCCAAAGTCGTAAGAACCATTCCACCGGGAGTGGGGGCAAAAATCCCCGCTCACAGGTGGCGACTCCATTTTCTCCGGTTTTAGGCTCGTGTTCTTTAAGGCCCTGAGATTAACTATGTCGAAGTTGCAAGAACCATTCCATATGGGAGTGGGGGCAAAAATCCCGGCTCATAGTGGCGACTCCACTGGGGATAAGAGAAGTTGATTCCGTTGGTCTTTATATTATTCTATTCTTTCTTATTATGATATTATCCATTGCATCATTTAGATTGCATTGTGCGCGTAAGTTAGGATGGTCGTGCTGCCTATGTTTTGTCATGAGAGATATACCATACTTTCACACAAGGTATGGAGATCGAGCATGGCATCACCACTCATAGCCTTGTACCTTTTGGTATATACTTGCTATGGGAGCCTAAACTTTTCAACCCAAAGACTAAAGCTCATGTAATTGGCCTAGTTATTTTCCTTAGGTTTTTACCCCAAATGCTTATTGTTTGACTATAATTAATTTATCTTGGTTTAAGCCATGGCTTATTTGGTTTATTTTTTTCTAATATGACCAAATCATGTTGTAAGCTCAAAATAATTTTTTCCTTCAAATATGAAAGACCAAATCTCAAATTCTCAAAATCATTAAGATAGTCTTTTCAAGATGGGTCGAAAATCTTTTTCAACCTTATGGCCCAAACTTAAAAGCCCAAAGGCTTTGAAACAAAATTATTTTTTGCTTCATTTAAAGATTAGAAAAAGAGCTTACAAATATTTAGGTCAATTATGGAATGCCAAAAATCAATTGTGGGCCTAGTTTATATTAAGAATCATTAATCATGGGCTTGTTTGTGGCATGAATCATTAGTTACTTTTTTAAATGAGAAATTTATTTATATTAAACCTCTTAATTTAGTTTTAATCCAATATAGCATAAAAACTATTTTAATTGATTGGATGGATTAAAGCCTAATTAATGGGAATTATCATGAACTGATTTCTATGTTTGAAATTATAACTATTGGTTAAAATCATCCGAGGGAATTTCTCGAAAACAGAATATCCCATGTTGATATTTTGTTGACCATATACCTAAGGAAAGAGACTCACCATTCATGTGTGGAAGTTATAAGGTTGGAAGGAACATCCTAATTATCTTTAATTGCTTGTTGTTTGTGCTTACATGAATACATGCATGCACGCATTGCATAGCATGTCCTTGACCCTTTCTGGCTCACAGACCTGGAGTACAGCAGTTCAAGAGCATACGACAACCCAACCTATGCCAGTGATGTAGAATCCAGTAATAATTCAATTAGCTTCTCACCAAGGGAAATAGATTCCAAACAAATTCAAAGGATGGTGGATGACGCCCTCAATGCCAAAATGGAAGAATTGAAGGAGGCGCTGGTTGAGACTATGAACAGCCAACTCACTGCACTTTTGGGGAACACTGCTAAGGCATATGCTAGCACTAAGAAACTGAAGGACAAAGGAAAGGCTAAGGTTGGTTAAGTAGCCTTTGATGATGACAAAGCAGTCATTGACGACGATGATGACTGTGCTCAATATTTTTAAGATCCTCAAGATAAGAAGAAGGAGCCAAAGGTTGTTGAAAGATCAACCATGGAAAAGACTAAAACTTTAGATGTAAAGAAGTTGATTGCTGATTTGGAAAGGAAATTTGAAAAGAAGCTAAAAACTGAAGAAATGTTGGAGGTCGACAAGTTGTTTAAGCTAGATGAAGAGGTCCCGTACAAGTTCAAGATGCCCTCCTTTACTAAGTTTGAATGAATTGGGAATCCTCATCTCCATGTAAAACAATACATTACTGCTATTGATAGCAGGAACCTATGCTATTGCAACTCAAGTAATAAAGTAGTGAGTGAGTTATCATTCCACTGAGGACAAGGCTAAGTACTAGTGCAAATTTTAATCATTGTTTAGCAACTCAATAGTTTTGTGAAGTTTTGTAATTAAAGATAATTGACTTAATAAATGAAAATTGAGAGAAATTGAGAGTTGAGTAAATTGATTGATGATGGTGATACTATCCAGATTTTGAATCCCCCTAGCCACAATTATATTTATGAAAATCAATTCAATTAAACCAAATGATAGAGTTGAATTAGTATTCCTCTAAATTAGACTAAAACCTTTCTCAAGCGAATTAATCCCTAATTACTAAGTAGAATGTCAGAATCTCCAAACATAATTAAATAGATCTTGCATTAAGAATAAGGAATTATAAACCAAAGGATCTTGTAAGTCTATCTCTAGTACCCCAATCAATCCTCAATCCTTATGAATATTCAATTCATATCAAGCTTTCTCAAGTAAATAATATGAAAATTGCAACCAATCAATAAGAATGCTATTATTAATTGGAAATAAATCATTAAGCATCATAAGAATAAAACAACTCAATCAAATGATTCAATTTAATAAAATTATTCAATCCATACAATAAAGCTAGGGTTCATTAATATCTAGATAGAAAATAAATTAGTTCATGTTCAAAATCAGAAAACTAGAACAAGAGAAATAAGAAAAAGAATTCAAACAATCCATTGTGAATAATTTGTATATCTTCACTTGAATCCTTGAATCTTGGTTTAGATCTTGTTTAAAATATGTCTTCACCCTCAATCTCAGCTCCAAAACTCTCCTTTTTGCTTTAGAAGTCGGCTCTAGGTTATAAAATATGAAATTTGAATCCTTAATTTGTGCTTCAACGCAGCTTTTATAGTGCAGATAATTTTGCTTGACACGCCCATGTCACTGGGCGTGTCATTGCCACTGAGATTTTGAACATAAGGCACGTCTAGTGACACGCCCATGTCACTGGGCGTGTCACAGCTACTGTGAAACATTGCAAAAGGCACGCTTGGTGACACGCCCATGTCACTGGGCATGTCAATGCTTCTGTATGCAGAATCAAGGGCACGTCCATTGACACGCCCATGTCCATGGGCGTGTCCATTGATGAATTTTTCTCTTTTCTTCTACTTTAATCCATAATTCCTCTGAAATGACCATAAGCCTCAAAATACAGAGAATTCCTGAAATTAACCCTAAAATACACTTGAACAAACAAATTAAACTCAATTGGATAATAATCATATTAAGAAATAAGAATAAAATATCATCAATTGTGCACTTATCAGCTATGCAGTCTGCCTAAGCTATTAAGGCTCAAACTCCGAGGTACTTCATGCTCTCATTGGACCCTGTTGCTCAAAATTTGTTCAACACCCTAGAGGATGGTACTTGAAAGAGCTGGGATTTACTATACAAAGCCTTCATCCAACAATATGGGTATAATGTTGAGTTGTAGGTTACTTTGATTGAAGTTGAGCCCATTAGGCAGAAATCAAATGAGAACTTCATTAACTCAAGAAGAGACCTGATGAAACAGATCATATTAGGATTATTGTAAGAGGGGGTGTTGCCTAGTCTTCATTAAAGGATGTCTCATACACTCATTTAGGATTTCAAAGATCTTCTGCAAGCTGATCTGCAAATTAAAGAGTAGGAAAGGGAGAAGAACCACTTTTCGGCAAGGAGGAATGAGAAAGGAAACTACTAGTCTAGTAATCAAAGCATGCAAAAGGCAGTTGATATTAACGCAACTGGTCAAGGAGGAAGGGGACAATTTTCAGAGTTGGGGAAGCCACTGTCTTGGGTTCTCAATATGCTACAAAAGAAGGGATTGTAACAACCCTTGACTCCTCACCCTTTTGCCTAATCCTCTTCCACCCAACTTTGATGCAAAGGCATTCTGCCAATTTAATCAAATGCAAGGGCATGAGATGAACAAATGTTTGGGGTTAAGGCATGAGATCCAAAATTTGATTGACAATGGGAAGCTGCCTAAACCCAACAAACCTAGCAACAAGGACAATCCAATGCCAAGGTTTAACAGGGTTCCACCAACAGCAACTTTCATGATTGGGAGAGGTTTAAATGAAAGATTTGTGTTATCTTCTTTCCAAGATGTAGGTGAAGAGACAACCAAAGAAGAAGTGGTGTTTAGCAAGATTGAACAGGTCATGGTTGGTAAAGAAATAGCAATTTGTGTTGTAAGCGAGTTTTGGGACTCAACTCATAGCGATGATGATTCAAAGCTCAAGAAGGAGGAGTGAACCTGGTTCAAGCCTGAAGAGGATGAGGTAATGTACACCCGATCTGGTAAGCCTTATGCAAGGCCACCACAAAAGGAAGTAGAAGCTAATAAGGGAAAGGAAGTCAAAGCTGGGAATAAAGAAGAAGAAGATGATGTTGTTCTTAAGCAGTTGAAGAGAACACAAGCTAGTATCAGCATATGGGATTTGCTAGCTACATCAAAGAAGCATTGAGAAATAATGGCCAAGGCTATGGTTAGCATGCCAATTGGCACCTTTATAACACCAGAGGAGCTGGTTAATTTTGTGAAAACTGAAGGGGTGATGAAATGTGAAGGAGATCAAAAGAAGAATAAGATTGATGTGGGAATGGTGTCTTTTTCGGATGTTGATTTGCTAGAAGAGGGAAGAGACCGCGTCCACCCACTTTTTATCAAATTTGAAGTCAAAGGGAATAGAACTCCGTGTGTAATGGTTGATGATGGGTCTACCATAAATGTCTATCCACTTAATATCTTGCCAAAGCTTGCTATGTCAATAAGGGATTAAGCCCAACAGAGGTGCCAATTAGGGCTTATGATAATACTAAGAGGCATGCTAAGGGAACTTTAAAAACTATCATGAAAGCTGGTCTTATTGAATCTATGGTAGAGTTTATGGTTTTAGATATCCCTGTCACTATCGTACTACTATTGGGACAACCCTGGTTTCATCCTCTTGGTGAAGTTCCTTCTACGCTCCATCAAAAGATCAAGTTTCCAAATGAAGATGAGACAGTGGTTATCGAGGCTGAGGATAATGAAGTGGTGAATGCTTTGATGATTGAGAGGCCTCTCAATGGTTTCTAAGTAGCTATAATATCTAATGATGAAGTAGAAGAACCCAAGGTCCTCACTATGATGAAGAATATGAACTACCTACCTGACGTTGGTCTTGGAAAGGGTAAGACAGATGTGACAGAGCTTCCAAATTTTAAGACTCAGACTTCCAAGAAAGGGTTGAGATATGAAGAAGCTAACAAAAATGTTCAGCCAAAGAAGAATGAGAAGATGAGCTTCCCAGCACTTTATGAGGTTTTTGTCAAAGCTCCAAACATGGGACCACTCTAAAGGAAGCCTGAGCCAGTCATGTTCATGGGAAGATTGATCCCGAGCTTTGAGATTTTTACTGATGTTGCTAAACTGGTGGAACAAATGAAGAAAGAGGTCATCCTACCAGCTGACAAGAAGCCTAATCCAATAGGAAAGAAGGAAGCTATCCTAAAAGCCCAGAAGACTCCTGGGGAAATTGCTGCTTTAGTTGAAGACAAGTTTGAAGATGTCTTAGTTTATGATTTTGAGAACAATGATTTTGATTTTAATTTGTCTACTTTGTATAAGGATGATGATATTTTCTTTTCCAAAATGAATGCAATAAAGTCTAATTTTGCATACTTATGTGATGTTTTTCCTGATGGTTGTATACATTCAAATAGTGGTTACATGAGCATCTTTAATATTAACTCTGTTGATTCACAATCATTAAATTTGGAAACAACCAAAAATCCTAAAAACATTAGCATAGCATCTAACCTTACTCTTGATGAGAGAGAGAGATTAGATAAAATATTTTAAAAATATGAAGAGGTTTTTGCTTGGTCTTATGAAGATATGCATGGAATAGATCGAGATATAACTTAGCACTTGATTCCTACTTACATTCACATGAAACCTATCAACAAAAGCTTAGACGATTAAGATCGGAATGGGCAAAATTGATCAAAGAAGAAGTTACTAAACAAATATAAGTAAAGTTCCTTAATGTGATAGATTATCCAGATTGGCTAGCCACTATTGTTCTCGTGCCAAAGAAAGATAGAAGAATTAGGGTCTTTGTGGACTATAGAGACTTGAACAAGGTTTCCCCTAAGGATGGCTTTCCTTTACCTCATATAGATGTCCTTATTGATAGTGCAGCCTCTAGCATGCTACGCAGTCTACTATTTGAGTAGAAAGCTCTTTCCTTATAAGATTAAGTATAATATCATTGAAAAGACCTATATAGCTATTGTTTGGTCTTTTAAGAAGTTTTGGCATTACTTTTAGTCTTATAGTGTGCAAGCAATTTCCAGGTTGGATTCGGTGAAATATTTAAGCGAGACACCCTCTTTGATTGGGAAATATGTCAATGGTTGATAATTTTAGAGGAATTTGAGATTGAATTTTAGAGCAGTAGTAGAATTCTTGCCCCTATAACCATTGCCGGACAGTGAGGAAGTAGTCTTGGAATTTTCTGATGAACATTTAAAGGACATAGAAGTATAAGGATGGAAGATATACTTTGATGGAGCAGTAAATAGAAAGGGAGCAGGTTTAGGAGTAATACTAGAATCACCTAAAGGGGAGCTCATTCCTCTAGCAAAGAAGTTAAAGTTTAGGGCAACCAATAATATGGTGGAGTATGAAGCATGTATCTTTGGTTTGGAAACCCTGATGATTATGAAGGTGGATAAGGTGTAAGTCTTTGGTTATGCCTTATTAGTGGTATCCCAGGTGAATGGAGAGTGGGAGTTAAAAGAAGAGAAGTTAAAACCATACCACGATTATTTGACTGTCATGAAGAAGAATTTTGAGTGCAGATTCACACACTTACCAAGAGAAGAAAACCAAATGGCTGATATCCTAGCCACATTGGCTTTGGTGTGGGAAAATCCTATTAAATTATTTCGTAAGCCTCTGGTTTTGACCAATTCATCGACTCCTTGTTATGAATATGAAACAATCATGAAAACTAATACAAACAATAATGTGTGGTATGACACCATAAGATGATTCTTGGAGAATAAGGAATACCTGTTGGAGGCAATAAGGGAAGAGAGAAGAGTCGTAAGGAAATGGTCCTTATAATGCATCACCTTTTATGGAGAGTTATATCGAAGATAGCCTACCAGAGTGCACTTGAGATGCTTAAGGAAGTCTGAAGTTGAACAAATCATGTTAGAAATACATGCGGGAATTTGTGGTCCGAACATGAATGGGTTAGCTTTAGTTAAGAAGATAATACAAGGTTACTACTGATTGGCCATGGAGAGAGATTGTATTGAATTTGTGAAGAACTGCCAACAATATCTGATGTATGGTAATTTGAATCATATGCCTCCTGAAGAATTGCATTTTATGTCTGCACCCTGGCCTTTTGCAACTTGGGGGATTGACATTATAGGAGAGATACATTCGATGGCTTCAAACGGTCACCGCTTCATTGTAGTAGCAGTGGATTATTTTTCAAAATGGGCCGAAGCTAAATTTTTCAACAAGCCAGGGGCAAGGTAAATGGCCAGGTTTATTGAAAAGAATCTCATCAGCAGATATGGGGTCCCACATAGTGTGATATCGAACAATGGTGTAGACCCTTAATTTTTTATCCAGTCTGGTCCGATATTGTTTATATAGTCCAAAATCATTTTTGTGGTATTTTAATTAAATAATATTTATTATAATATTTATTATTGATAATTTTTAATAAAAATAAAAAAGGTAATATTAACAAAGTTTAAAACATATATATATATATATATATATATGAATAAAAAAAAATAGGCGACGAAAAATTTTACCGCCGAAAGTGAATTGGAATTTCGTGCAGGCAAATTGGCCACAAGCCAATTCCCCAAAGGAAGTTCCTGCGGTGAATTGACTGGCCCGCCCCAGCGTTCGCTCGCAATTTCGTCGCCAGCAGCAATTCTATTTGGTTTTGATTTCTTTTCCTAAATAGTTTAAATTTCCTTAGACAATTAGAAGTAGGTTTTTTTATTTTTCCTATAAATACTACATTAAAACACAGAATTAAGGATCGGGAAAATTATTTTACTTGATCTGGACTATGGAGAAAAATTTTGGACTAAAAAATTCTTTTAGCCAAAACAAAATCCTAGAAAACAAGGAGAAGTTCAAGGGACAACAACTAAAGGAAGCAATCATCTTCAGAATGCTTTGTTCAACCAAAACTAAATTTGAAGCAGGCAACAACTTGGTTCAATTTCTTCAGATTTGGTGGAGCCTTCAAACGTAGGTAAATTGCTCTAACTTTAGTTTATTCAATCATCAATCATCTTCATCTTTTAAACCATGATCACACTGCCTAGTTATTTAATTCCTCCTTCAATTTAATTTAGGCAGTAACATGAATTGATTCATACAATACTTAAGATCTTAATTAAAGTAGATAATATAATCATTCAACACAAATCTAATTTTGAAAACCCTAACTACCCAAAGCCCTAGCTTCCTAAAACCCTAATTCCCAAACCTTAATTCCAGAAACTATAAACCTGAGTTTGCAAATAGTTTAATTATTAAAATTGATCCAATAAGCCAAATTTCTAAACTTTAACTCTAGTAAACTCTAAGAACCAAACTAATTTGCCTGATATTTCCTAAAACCCCGAAATGGCTTTTCAATTATCAAAACCCTAAATTATTTTCTTAAATTCTAAAATTCAAAGTTGCTTTATTGAATCCTAATTTGTTTTCCAAACATTCAGTAGCCTAAGTCATTGATTAAACTTTAAAACCCTAAACTATTTTTCCCAAAACTCTAAACCCTAAATTATTCCATTAAAGTCTCGAAGCCTTAATTGTTTTCCAAAATCTTAATTTATTTCCCGAATCAATATTTCATTTAAAATGATAAATCAAAAACTTTAATTTTTCAAACCCTCATCCAGTAAACCTACAAACCCTTAAGCCCAAATCCAAAAACATCTAAAACGTTAAATCTTTTAAACATCTAGTAGCTATGTGTAGACCCTTAATTTTTGACCCAATCCGGTCCAATATGTTTTATTTAGCCCAAAATGATTTTTGTTCTCTAATTGGTCCAAAATAATTTTTGTTAAATAATTTTTTGCTTTAGTATCTAAATTTTATTAATAAAAAATAAAAATAAACAAACAAAAATTAAAAAATAAAAATCAGAGTCGAAAAAATCGTTGAACGGGCCTGTGGGCATTTCGCCCGCAGGAAATTCCTGTGGGAAAAATAACTTTTCTATTTCGTTCGCAGGATTTTCCTGCGAGTGAAATAGATTTTCTATTTCTCCCACAGGAAAATCTTGCGGGAAAAATAGTCGCCGGCAGGAATTTCCTGCGGGCGACTCCCCAGCCCGCCCACTGTCGCAGTTTTCTGCTGCAGTTTATTTTTCCAGCGTATTTTTTCCTGTGGCAATTTTTTTCGGCAATGCAATTTTTTTCGACGTAAATTTTTCAAAACCTAATCCATTTAGGTTTTGGTTTCTTTTTTTTTAATATTACTTGCCGTGTGTAATTAGAAATAAACCTCCTCAAACCACTATAAATAAGGATCAAAGGCAATTAATTTAAGAGGGGCCAAAATCCAACAGTAGGTGGAAAAATTTGAAACCAAATTAGTGAAGGAAAAGGAGCAATTCAATTCAATTTTTTTTGGAACAGCAGGGACACAATTTAATCAATTCAAAGGCAGCATTTGTCTTTGTTCTTGTTCATCCAAGAAGAATTATTTTTGGAGAATCAACAAAAGGAGCCCTGGATTACAACAGTTCAAAAGCTTACAATAATCCAACCTACGCCGAAAGCAAAGAATCTAGCAATGACTCAATCACTTGCTCACCAAAAATAATGGATCCCAAACAAATTCAAAGAATGGTGGATGAGGCCCTTAATGCCAAGATGGAAGAAATAAAAGAGGCCCTAGCTGAGACCATAAAGAACCAATTAGCTGCAATTTTAGGAAATAAAGTCGAAGCATCTACTAGCACCAAGAAAGGCAAGGGGAAGACTAAAGTTGATGAAGTAGCTTTTGATGATGATATGGTAATCATTGATGATGATGATTGGGCTCAATATTACCAAGATCTTTAAGACAAAAAGGAGCCGAAGGTTGTTGAGAAAGCAACTATTGAAAAGACCGAGACATCCGATGTCGAAAGGATGATTGCTGATTTAGAAAAGAAGAAGTTGAAAACTGAAGAGATGTCTGAGATCGACAAACTATTTGAACAAGATGAAGAGGTCCCTTATAAATTCAAGATGCCTTCCTTTGCTAAGTACAATGGCACTGGAAATCCTCATCTCCATGTGAAGCAGTATATCACTGCTATGCAGTCTGCCCGAGCTACTAAGGCTCAAACTCTAAGGTACTTCATGCTCTCATTGGACCCTATTGTCCAAAATTGGTTCAATACCTTAGATGATGGAACACAAAAAAGTTGGGATCTACTTTACAAAGCCTTCATCAAACAATATGGATATAATGTCGAGTTGGAAGTTACTTTGATGGAAGTGGAATCCATTAGGCAAAGGCCGAATGAGAATTTTGTAGATTATGTCAAGAGATGGAGAAACAAGGTTGCTTTACTCAAGAAGAGGCCCGATGAATCCGATCAAATAAGGATGATTGTGAGAGGGGTGTTGCCTAATCTTAGTGAAAGGATGTCTCATACACTCATCCATAACTTCAAAGATCTTCTCCAAGCTAGTCTGCAATTGAAAAGTGGGAAAGAGAGAAGAATCGCTTTTCAATAAGAAGGAATGAGAAAGGGAATTACTAGTCCGGAAATCAAAGCACGCAAAAAGAAGTTGATGTTAATGTAACCAGTTAAGGAAATAAGAGACAATTTTTAGATCTAGGGAAACCTCTATCTTGTGTTTGTTGTCCCAAGATGGCAACCAAGAGGGGGGGGGGTGAATTGGTTTCTTCAAGAAATGATAGCAAATTGAAAAACTTCAACAAATAAGAAATGTAGAAGATGTAGAAGATTGAGTAGAGAGTAGAAAAATCAACACAAGGGATTTATAGTGGTTCGGATTCAACAATCCTACATCCACTCCCCAACCTCAATTGGGTATTCCACTATACTTGAAGTTTTACAAGCTCACTTCCAACTTTGGTGTTTTTACAAGCTCACACCTAACTTGACAAGTGTTTTACTAAGGCTAACACTCAAACCACTTACAAGAGTTTTACTAGGCTCACTCTCACAACCTTTACAAGAGTTTTTCTTAGGCTCACTCTCACAACCTTACAATTGGTGTTTTAATGGCTAACACTCAACCTTACATGAAGAGATAAATAGATGAAAGCTTAAGTAAATAACTTGCAAGAGTTTGGACAATATTAGTATTTATTCTCTTGCTAAAAGACTTGTTTGAGGTGGTATTTATAGGCCTCAAACCAGTTCTGCCCGTTGGTGAAGTGGGTAGAAAAGTGAAACTCCAACAGCTACAAAATCTTCTTGGATTTTTGTGTCAGACTGTTGGGATGGTCGCGCACCCCCTCTGGGCGGTCACGCATTTGCTTGTGCGGTCATCCCAGCTCTCTGGTGCGGTCGCGCAATTCAAATCTCTAACGGCTACTTGACACATGGCATCTTCTTATTAATTCTTTTACTAGCCGTTGAAGCCCACCAACGGCTATATAAATGTAGCGGTCGCGAAGCCACATTGGGCGGTCGCGCATTGTCTTGCGTCGAGTCATTCACCGTTCTTGTCACCGCGAACCTTACTGTCAAACCAAGACAGTTTGGATGGTCACGCAACCCCTTGGGGCAGTCGCGCGTTCTTGGATGGTCGCGCAAGGCCTTGGGGCGGTCGCGCATCCCTTCAAAGACAGATTTTCAGCACTTAGGAAATCTTCAAATTTCTTTGCATTTCAGTTCATTCTAAGTTGCTTTCCTGCCATATAAACACTCATTGAAGCCATTAGATCACTTCAATTTGTTTGCCAAGATCAAAAACAAGATTGACCTAAATCTAGGTCAACAGTGTTTTTAGCAAGCTGCAAAAGAAAGGGTTGTTACAACCGTTAGCTCCTCAACCTTTACATAATCCATTGCCACCAAACTTCAATGCCGAGGCCTTCTGCCAATTTCATCAAATGCGAGGGCATGAAAAAGATAAATGTGCCCGTCTAAGGCATGAGATCCAGGATTTAATCGACAGTGGTAAGCTACCCGAGCCGGATAAGCCCAATACCAAGAATAACCCTTTGCCTAAGTTCAAAAGAGTACCTTCACCGGCAACCTTCATGGTGGGAAAAGGACTAGAAGAAGATTTTATTTTATCATCCTTTCAAGATGGAAATATTGAAGATGTGAAGGGAAAAGAAGCTTAAACTAACGAACTTTCCTTAGCTTGAATGTTGCTTTTCAATTTTACTTTCTTTAATATTTTATTGGAACAATCTTGTTTTTCAAATTTAAATTTGTCTGAATAAATCACTTTTATAAAAAATTTATGTTAGTCTTTGTTCATTTTGGTGCAAAACCAATGAGGAATCTAGCTTGATAATTCATAAATTAATGTGTCTAGGCATCATGACTTGAATGACTTTACTAGGTGAGGGAATTGCTCTATAGCATTGAGTTGTGTATGCTTACTTAGAGAGGGCTCCTGCATAATTACCCTTGTCAAGGTCCTAGTCAGTCTTAGAACATGCTTTGACAAGCTTTCGAGGCGAAATTAAACTCTGCTTATTTAAGAGAGAAATGATCTAGGAATTGTTTGGTTAGCCAACAACTAGTATCCACCTAATTAAATATCAGTCCCTAGTTGTCCCTTTGAGCCTTCATAAAATTTTAGCTTTCTTTTCATTGGTTTACAAGCCCCAATAACCTACCCTGAAATGTTGTGATACTTTTGACAAGTCTTATGATCACTAAGATGAATAGCCGAGAAGATCAAAGAAAGCAATGATTAGTCAAGATCATGAGGATAGTTGAAGTTTCAAGACCATGAAGATAGTTGAATTTCTCAAGACCATAAAGATAGTTGAAGTTCTCAAGATCATAAGGGTAGTTGAATTTTTCAGGACCATAAGGGTAGTTGAAGTTCACTTAACGTCTCTAATATATCAAGACAACATTAGAGTAACAAATGGTTTATCCCTATTAATGAAGATTTATGTTACTCCCCTCATCCATTATTGGAAGCCCAAGTTGGTACAAACAAGACAACTCTTTTAGAGCTAGAACCAAAAAAAAAAGGAGAAAAGAAAACAAAAAAGACAAAAGAAAAGAAAAAGAAAAGAAAAAGAGAAAAAGAAAAAGAAAAGAAAACCCAAAATGGTTCAAAAAGCCAACTGAGTTCTCTTTTACCAAAGACAACAAAAGGCTTCCATTTGGTTTATAAGGGCGGTTTGACTTGAATTGGTCCAACCCAACTAATGATTCAATCAAAATTGGAGAAAAGGAGGAAGACCATCCAGTTCTTGAAAGTTCTATACTTGATAGTCCTACAAGAAAGAAGGACAAAATGATAAAAGAAAGGGAAGAGTAAGGAAAGAGAAAAAAGGGAAGAGAAAGAAAAATAAATGGGAGAAGAAGAAAAGAAGTGAATTTGGGTATTAAACTTTTTGCAAGGGCAAAGATTGTCCTAATCAAGATCCTAATTAATGCCAAGAAGATAGAAAGAACTTGGAGTCTAGCAAGATTGCTCCCAGCTGCCTAAAGTTCAAACAAGAAATTTGTAGTGTGAGGGTTTGTCCATTGTGCCACACCAGCTCCAATCTCAAAATGGCCTTCACTTAAACCTGTGTCCCTTATAAACCCCATTTCAAGCCTATCAAAGACCTATTGATCTCTCTTGGTAGGTAGAGTCTATTAGTGGAGATAGTTTGGATAAGTATGCATATAATATAGACAGTATTTAAACCAAATGAGAACCTTTGGCCGAGGTAATGTGTATGTGCCTATCTGAAGTGCAACAATTATTGCTTAAATAGAATTAATTCCCGAGTTTAGTACGGTAACTAGGGTTGTCATGTTATAGATATGTTAATTTGGAAAATCAAGTCCTGAGGTACATTGACATTGATTTGGCAAAGCCAACATTTGATTTCAAAATCAAAATTAAAAAAAAATTCAAAAAAAATTCAAAAAATGTTTTTGTCATACAAAGCCTTGAAGTTAAGGGAAGTATGTTGAACCTCCAAAGGACATATTGGGCAAAGGAAATGATTATTGGCAAGGTTATGAAGAAGCTATCAACCGACATTCTATGGATGTATCCTTGACTCTACTGCTTGGGGTCTCCATCACTTGTGTTTTCATCATCTTGAAGTTTAAAGCCACAAATGCGAAGGTTTCAATCATTCCAATGCATGACTTGAACGAGCATCTAAAAGGAACCAATGAGAACACTTCTATTGATCACCTCGGTCTGTGAGTCGATGGAACAATTGTAAGTATTATTCATGCATATCATGCATACATGAGCATACCACATCGCACTTTCTTATCTTGTGTTGTCTATTCTTTGGCAAAATGAACAGCGAACACCCTGCGAAGTAAGGAATCAAAAGAAGATATCAAATCAGGGGGGCATAAAAAGCCCATTGCTTGAGAAAACTCCAGTAATCTTGCAAAGAGAAGAAATACGTGCTTGTGCGAAGAACTAGATGACAACAACATCAATTAGAGTCTAGATAGAAAAATCATGGGTTTAAGCCTACACAGGGGGCAAAGTTTCTCCTTTTCAATTTTTTGAGTTTATATATAAAACATTTTCAAACTCACTTGCAAATATTTTGCCACACAGGGGGGCAAGGAGAGGATATAAGGTCCAATTAAAAATAGCTAAATCTTTGCAAAAAGGAAGAACAAAAAAAATGGAACATTAGAACTCTCAAAAGAATGAAGGTGCAAAAGACAAAAGACCAATCTAGCTAAAAGAGCTGAAGCCAGGGTAAAGACCTGACCTCCAATGGATAAAGACCCATGTTTCAAGGGTAAAGATCCGATTTCAAAGGATGAAGATCCATTCGCAAGGGTAAAGACCCGATCTCAAAGGATGAAGATTCATTTGCAAGGGTGAAGACCTGATGTCAAAAGATGAAGATTCATGTTCAAGGGTGAAGACCCGATCTCAAATGATGAAGATCCATTTTGAGGGTAAAAAACCACAATGCATAGAATAACCGAAGCAGTCAAATTTCTCAAATGATAAAAGGTCAGTCAAACTCAATCTCGGGTCCAAGCACCCATTCTCAGGTCCAAGTGCCCAATCTCAGGTCCAAGTACCCAAATCAAATCAATTTAGGATCGAGTATCCAAATCCAGTTAGGATCGAGTATCCAAATCCAGTTTCGGATCAAGTGTACAAATCCAGTTAGGATCAAGTATCCAAAGCCAATTTAGGATCGAATATCCCAATCCAATTTAGGATCGAGTATCCCAATCCAGTTAGGATCAAGTATCCGAATCCAGTTAGGATCGAGTATCCCAATCCAATTTAGGATCGAGTATCCAAAACCAATTTAGGATCGAGTATCCAAATCCAATTAGGATCGAGCATCCGAAGCCAATCCAAATCCAATTTAGGATCAAGTGTCCCAATATAGTTTAGGATCGAGTATCCAAATTCAGTTAGGATCGAGTGTCCCAATCCAGTTTAGGATTGAGTATCCAAACCTTCCGGGTCCAGAACCCAAATTTTCCTTAGATTGAGAACCTTCAATTATCCTTGAGTCCAGAACTCGAACCGGGTCTAGAACCCAAATTTTTCTTTAGGTCCAAAACCTAGAATCATCCTTGAGTCCAGAACTCGAACTGGGTCCAGAACCCAAATTTTTCTTAGGTCGAGAACCTAGAATTATCCTTGAGTCCGGAACTCGAACTGGGTCCAGAACCCAAATTTTCCTTAGGTCTGGAACCTAGAATCATCCTTGAGTCCAAAACTCGAACTGGGTCCAGAACCCAAATTTTTCTTAGGTCGAGAACCTAGAATTATCCTTGAGTCAAGAACTCTAACCGGGTCCAGAACCCAAATTTTTCTTTACATCCAGAACCCAAAACCTCAGCCATCTCAAAAATTAAGTCTTATTGATTTTCACTCTCTTTCACTAAAGTTTCAGATTTTTCAAGTAGGGGCAAACTGTAGACCCTTAATTTTTGACCCAATCCGGTCCAATATGTTTTATTTAGCCCAAAATGATTTTTGTTGTCTAATTGGTCCAAAATAAATTTTGTTAAATAATTTTTTGCTTTAGTATCTAATTTTTATTAATAAAAAATAAAAATAAAAATAAAAATTGGAGTCGAAAAAATCGGAGACAAAAACATCGTCGCGTGGGCCCGTGGGCATTTCGCCCGCAGGAATTTTCTGCGGGCGAAATAGCTTTTCTATTTCGCTCCCGGGAAAATCCTGCGAGTGAAATAGATTTTCTATTTCGCCCGCAGGAAAATCCTATGGGTGAAATAGTCGCTCGCAGGAATTTCCTGTGGACGACGCCCCAGCCCGCCTGCGGCAGTTTTTTTTTGCCAGCGTATTTTTTCCTGCGGCTATTTTTTTCGGCAGTGCAATTTTTTCCGACGTAAATTTTTTGAAACCTAATCCAATTAGGTTTCGGTTTCTTTTTTTTATTATTACTTCCATGTTTAATTAGGAATAAACTACCTCAAACCACTATAAATAAGGACCAAAGGCAATTAATTTAAGAGGGGCCGAAATCCAACAGTAGGTGGAAAAATTTGAAACCAAATTAGTGAAGGAAAAGGAGCAATTCAATTCAATTTTTTCTGGAACAGCAGGGACACGATTTAAGCAATTCAAAGGCAGCAATTGTCTTTGTTCTTGTTCATCCAAAAAGAATTATTTTTGGAGAATCAACAAAGGGAGGTATGAGATTCTAATTTTTGTTTTATTTTTTTCACTGTAGCATAATCTATGAAATTTTATTTTTCAAATCAAAAACCTTAGAACTTTAATTTAGTTTTTCCCAAAGTTAAAAACACTAAAACGTTACTTTATTTTCCAAAAAGACTTAAAATTATTATTTTTTCTTCTTAAAAATCTTAAAACTCCAATTAAACATCTTTTTTAACAAAACCAAAATTTGATTCTATTTCTTTCAAAATTTTAAACTAGGTTCTATTTCATTCAAAAAACCTTAAAAAACATCTTTTCTATTTATAAAAACTTCAATCCATTTGTTTAAATTCATAAAACTTCATGAAATCATCAAATTGTCTTTCTAAACCCTAATTCAAATTCATTGCCCGAGACCCTAATTCTAAATCCTCAAATCAAAAATTCAACTTTTAAACCTAAAATAGTAAACCCAAACCTTTTAAAACTTTAAACCCTAACTTTTTTCTAAGCCCTAATCCTTTAAAACATTAAAAACCATAAAAACACAAATACTTTAAATTTACACAGTAGCTTGAAATCACCATTTAAAACTATGAATCAAAAGTAATTTCAAAGTGTCTAAAACCCTAGTTTCATTATTTCACCATTCAAATATTAATTTAGTTAATCAAAGAGTCTTACCAACCTTTTAAAACATAAAACCCTAATTTATTTTAATTCCATTGAAATAACACTAGCTATAATTGGACTTTTATTTGCTTTATTTAATTTTATATTTGATTATACTTTTATTTATTCTTATGCTTTAATCTATTTAATTTCAATGCTTGATTTATTTAATTTATCATGGATGGATGTTTATTTTTTATTTTAATTAATAGCTTTGATGGATGATTTATTTATGATTTATGATTATTTACTTTTATCAATTAATTTAGATTTCCAAAAGTTGTAAGAGGTATGTTTGCACTTGGTGGGTACCTCATTAGTTAAACATCATGTAATTTAATTTGCTTTTCTAGAACCAATGTAAAGGGTAAGTTTCTACCTTTTGGTGGGTGTCCTATTTAGGCATGTGATGTAAGGACATGTTTCCATCCTTGGATGGGTGTCCATTTATTTGCTTTGTTTGGACTTTGCTTTGATTTTAATATATTGATGCTTTCTTTTAATTATTGTATGTAATATGGATAATGTTGTTATATTTAAGAATTTTATAATATTAAGACCAGTAAAGGAGGTCGGTTCCAATGAATCAGGCATTGTGGGGATGCTGGGCCATTTCTCACCTTCCCCACACGTACCCAACTTTCCGAACCCATTAGGGGGTTAGGGATTCCTTAGGAATCGAGTCATCCACCCCTTTCTTTTTTCCCGGCCCATCCGGGTGGCGACTCCAGTTTCTTCTGACTTAGGTCCGTGTTCTCTAAGGTCCCGAGCCTAAACAGTGCCGAAGTCGCAAGAACCATTCCACCAGGAGTGGGGGCAAAAATCCCCGCTCACACTATGTTATTACCTTAAAATATTTCTCAATTAATTAAAGTAGTATATGCAAAATCCTAGTTATTGAACATAAAACCCTAGAAACTCTAATTAATGCATGAATCCCTAAAGTTAATATATTTACTACTTTATTTAAATTGGATGAATGTTTATTATATATTTTGATTGATGTTTGATATCTTTGATGAATGATTTGTTTATGATGAATGGTTATTTACTTTTATTGATTTATTTTGATTTCCAAATATTGTAAGAGGTATGTTTCCATTATTGGGTACCTCATTAATTAATTTTCATATAATTTAAATTGTCTTTATATTTTGGACCAATGTAAAGGACATGTTTCCACCTTTCGGTGGGTGTCCTATTTAGTTTAGACATGGACAATGTAAGAACATGTTTCCATCCTCGGATGGGTATCCATTTATTTGCTTTGTTTGGAGATTACTTTGATTTTAATATAATGATGCTTTATATTAATTATTGTATGTAGTATGGATAATGTCATTATATTTAAGAATTTTATAATATTAAGACCTGAAAAGGAGGCCGGTTTCAATGAACCGGACGTTGTGGGAATGCTGGCCATTTCTCACCTTCCCCACACGTACCCAACTTTCTGAACCCATTAGGGGGTTGGGGATTCCTTAGGAATCGAGTCATCCACCCCTTTCTTTTTTCCGGCCCATTCGGATGGCAACTCCATTTTCTCCGGGCTTAGGCCTTTGTTTTCTAAGGCTTCGAACTTAAATAGTGCCGAAGTCGCAAGAGCCATTCCACTGGGAGTGGGGGCGAAAATCCCCACTCACAGTGGCGACTCCACTGGGGATAAGAGAAGTTGATTCCGTTGGTCTTTATATTATTCTATTCTTTCCTATCATGATATTATCCATTGCATCATATTAGATTGCATCGTGTGTGAGTTAGGATGCCCGTGTTACCCGTGTTGTGTTTTGTAAGGGATACCATACTTTCACTCAATGTATGGAGATCGAGCATGGCATAGTCACTTATAGCCTTGTACCATTTGGTATATACTTGCTATGAGAACCTAAGCCTTTCAACCCAAAGACTAAATCTCATGTAATTGGCCTAGTTACTTTCCTTAGGTTTTACCCCAAATGCTTGTTGTTTGATTATGGTTAATTTATCTTGGCTTAAATCATGGCTTATTTGGCTTGTTATTTTTCTAATATGACCTAATTACATTGTGAGCTCAAATAAATTTTTCTTTAAAGTCCAAAAGACCAAAGCTATTTTTAAAACTTTTCAAGATGATCTTTGAACATAAAAATTTCCTAAAAACAAATCAAAAATTATTTTGCTCATGACCCAAATACTAAGCCCAAAATCCAGTTTTTCTAAAATCTTTTTTACAATGGGCTTAGAAACAAAATTATTTTCATGCAACCTTTAAAAGAGCTTACAAATTATTTAGGTCAATTATGAAATACCAAAAATCAATTGTGAGCCTAGTTTATACTAAGAATTATTAATCATGGGCTTGTTTTTGGCATGAATCATTAGTTACTTTTTCAAGTGAGAAATCTATTTATAATACAACAACAACAACAAAGCCTTAATCCCAAGTCAATTAGGGTCGGCTATATGGATTCTTCTTTTCCACTCAATACGATTTAAGGTTATCTCTTCTGATAGATGTAACATCATAAGATCATTTTTGACCACCTTTGACCAAGTCAGTTTAGGCCTACCTCTGCCTCTCTTAGTTATATCTACTCTAACTTGTTCGGTTTTTCTAACTGGCGCATCGCTAGGTCTTCGTTTCACATGGCCAAACCACCTCAATCTATGCTCTCTTATCTTATCCTCAATAGGTGCTACCCCCACTTTTTCTCTAATGCACTCATTACGGATTCTATCCATCCTAGTATGACCACACATCCATCTTATCATTCTCATTTTCGCAACATGCATTTTACTCATGTGTTGTCCTTTTACTGCCCAACACTCACTACCATACATCATAGCAGGCCGTATTACAGTGCGGTAAAATTTTTCTTTTAATTTAATTGGCATCTTTCGATCACATGAACTCCTGTAGCACCCCTACACTTCATCCAACCAGCTTTAATCCTATGATTTACATCTTCTTCACAACCCCCATCTTCTTGAAGAATTGAGCCAAGGTATCTAAAATAAGTATTATGAGGCACTGCTATTCCATCTAAAATAATTTTGCCTCTTTCTCTATTCTCGCTATTAAATCTACAATGCATATACTCAGTCTTAGTCCTACTTAGCTTAAAACCCTTAGATTCCAAAGTGCTTCTCCATAACTCCAACTTTTGATTTACCCCTGCTTGAGTCTCATCTATTAATACAATATCATCTGCAAACATCATACACCAAGGGATGTCATCCTGTATATGTCTTGTTAGCTCATCCATGACCAAGGCGAAAAGATAAGGGCTCAAAGCTGAACCTTGGTGTAATGCAATAGAAACGAAAAAATCCTTAGTATCCCCTCTCACAGTGTGGACACTGGTGGTAGCTCCCTCATACATATCCTTCAAGACTTAGATATATCGTATAGATATTCCCCTACGCTCTAGGACCCACCATAAAACTTCTCTAGGGACTCTATCATACGCCTTTTCCAAGTCAATAAAAAACATATGTAAGTCCTTCTTAATCTCTCTATACTTTTCCATCAAATCTCTTATAAGAAAAATAGCTTCCATAGTTGATCGACCAGGCATAAAGCCAAACTGATTTGAGGAGATGCAAGTATCTAACCGTAAACGGTATTCCACAACTCTTTCCCACAATTTCATTGTAACATCCCGAATTCCAGATTGGTAAGAAACAGACATTGAGGATATGAATTAGGCTTAGAGCAAAGGAGTTTAGAACATGACCTATAAATTGAACTCGAATTTTATCCAAGTCAATGACAGAATTAGAGAGTCTCAAAGAAGACTTAATTGTTTATTTGTGTCTTAGCTAGACGTATAACTTAAAATTACTCAATTTGGAGTTGTAAAGAATAAGATATGATGGATTTACTAGACAATGTGCAAGCTGCCTCAGGACAGCATAGTAGGCTTGAATTCAAAGGACAGTAAAAATTCAGATATAGCTCAGATCGACCTCAAATTTTGATACAATATATCCCCGGATGTCTAGTTTCAGTAGGAATAAGAATTACTTAATTTGGAGTTGTGAGTAAAAAGATATTAATAAAGAAAGACAGCAAGGTCAAGAAGGGATATCAAAAGGACCTAAGTGGAAATTTCTCAAAAGTTAGGGGCAACTAAGTAAACTTAAAAATTAAGTGTCGGAAGTTCTTAATAGTGCCCATATCCGACCTCGGAAGAATATTCTAGAGATTAATCGGGTCGCAACGACGTGTAACGGTTTTTCCAGGAAATGTCCCGTTAAAGAAAAACGAAGACATTTTGACTAGGGGCATTTTGGTCATTATCAATTAAAGTTATACATGAATTTAAGGTAGGAAATAAAAATGTGAGTATGTAGAGAATGGCGAGGGGTTAAATATGAAATGATCGTCAGTAGAAACGGAGCCGGAGAAAACCCGAGAAAAAATAGGACCTAAAGGGAATTTAATAAAAAGTCGAGGGTTTATTGGTAATTTTTCCAAATGACTTGGAAACCTAAAATAGACCTTATAAATAGAAAGTAGAGGTCGAGAGGATCAAAACTATATGTAGTTTGACTCGTGGAACTATACGGTTTAAAAGATATGATCGATTAATCGCCGGAGGGTATTTTGGTCTTTTCACACCTTAGACCATAGAAATTTCAACACAAGATGGTGGAGGGGCCAAAATATAATTAAAAGAAAGTTAAGGGCTTGGGTTTTTAAATAAATAAAAGGAGGAGACATTTGGGCTAATGAAAATTTGCCATTTAAAAGTTATAATAAAGAAGAGAGAGAAAAGTGTGGACATTTGGCTTTAAAACATTCATTCATCCAAAAGTGACCATCATTTCTCCTATATATATATATCATGGCAAGAAGAGCAAAATCTCTCTCTCCCACTTCAAACCTACGGCTTCCATAGAAAAGCACCAAAGAATTTCCAACTTTTGTCAAATTTGATTCAAGTTCAAGGTGAGTTTTAAGGTTTTCAAGTATGTAGAATTCAATTCTAGTATTAATTTTAAGTATTTATATATCTATTGGAAGATTGGAAATTAAGGTTCTTATGGTGGATTTGGGAAAAATTTAAGTAGTGATGATATTGTTTAATTAAATGGAAGAATCAAGGTTTCTAAGGTTTAATGAGGTTAGATTAGGATTTAGTTTGAAAAGAAATGGAGGATAGCTTATTGTTTTAAATTTCTAAGGTTTATGTTTAAGGTTGTATTCTTGAATTTCTTGAAGGAGAAACAAAGATTAAGGAAGGATAAGAAGGAAAAGCAAAGGGGAATTAAAAGAACAAGGTTTGGTACTCTACCTTTGAATAATTAGTTTGGTACTCTACCTTTGAATAATTAGTTTGGTACTTTACTTTTGAATAATAAATTTTGGTTTGATGCTTTACAAACTTTGGTTTATGGAAGTTTTGTTGTTGATGCTTAAATATATTGATTTGAGTTAAACATGCAAAAGTTGTCAAAGAGAAGTGTTTGAATTTTCACTTTACCATTAAAGAAGCCTTAATATTGATTTGCAAAAGAAAAATAAACTATCCTATGCATTTTATGTGTTTGGGCCGAAATGGTCCCAAAAAGACAGCTTTCTGGACCTTTTTGTGGAAATCGTTTGAGGCAGCAAATGAATGAATTTTTCAACGAAATTTTACATGCAATTAGTCAACATATGAAATAAGTTTTCTGTAAAATTTCAGCCAAAAATAAGATCATTTACTTGGTCAAATGCATGATTGAAGTGGACTGAAATTTTGACGAAAACCCAGATTTTACTATTCATTTGGTCATGCCATTTTGCGTTGCCGATTTGTCTCGCCGCAACACTATTCATTTGGTCAATTTGTGATATTTTGAGAAATGCTTTGAAATGTTTGATGTGTTTATTGTGGATGTTAAATATGCGAAAAAGGGGAATGGTTTGACTAAAGAATGTGTTGCGCGGCATAAATGGCAAAGTGCGATGGGAATTTAAAATGATTTCGCGAGTCATCCTAAAATGAGGTTTGAGACTTAAATTGAATCATTTAAATCTTTTTGCTCTACTGGATAGTGGGAGTGGTAGATAAGGGTATGGTGCACTATACTAACTTATGCAGTACTGCTTGATATTGTGATTGAATTGATATGATCTGAACTCAATGGTGAGGGCCATTGGGGGCCAATGGTGAGGGCCATTGGTTATAACCAGGATGGTGAGGGCCATTCCTGTGATCTGATATCGGTGGTGAGGGCCACCTATGTTACAGTGGTGAGGGCCACCGCCTTATCACTATGGTTCCCTATATACCAGTAGAGCTTGATCCAAAGTCTTGTTTCTTTTAAAGCACGTAATGCAAAATGAGTTTGAATTATGGTTTTTACATTTGTTGGAAGCATATTTACATTGAATGTACAGAAAATTCCATTGGTTTAAGGTTGGTTGATTTATGATTTAATTATTTCGTTTTGTTTCAAAGGCTTTCATATTTTACTTATATTTTCATCGGTAAAGTACAGCAAATCTCAGGGGTAGATCTTTTAGTTTCCATTATGAGTTAGCTAGTTGTGGCATGTATATGTATATATAAGATTGAGAGTCAGTATGTGATACTGTACGTTATTGGTATGTAATAATAATACATCTCTATTTTGTTCTGGATTAAAAGTGTGAAATTTTCTTGCAGGTTGTAGTTGAGGGTATAAGGTGGATTCATTGGGAGTGTATTGGAAATTGATTGTATTAACATTGGTCTGTGTAAAATGTTTTCAAAAATTAGAAAAACAAGTTTTGTCGACACTTGGGATCCAAATTTCTAGGCAAAACTATGGAAAAATTTCTGTAAAATAGGAACAAAAATTTGACTAAGTAAAATTGGTAGCAACTTTTGGATAGTGTGGCGCCTCTACTCGGCTTACACATGTAGGTCGGGAAGGGGTGTTACAATTAGTGGTATCAGAGCAAAGGTTTAGCCGGTTCTGGGTAGTTAGTTGAACTAAACCTTAAATGTAGGACACATAGGGTTAGAATAGGGGTTTTAATTATATAGCTATACATATGTGTGTTATTGTTAGTTATGTTATTCAAATTATACAAGAGTAATAATGGGGGATCTAAAAGAGGTGAGGGAGCTAAGCATAGAAGTAGAGAGGTTGAGACAGCTAGTGCGAGAGCAAGATGAGACTATAGAAATTTTGGCCGATAGAAGTATACAAGATCGTGAAGACTTGAGAATAAAAGATGAGATGATTTCCTCCTTGATAGATGACGTGCAGATGTTAAAAGAAGACAGGCTTAGTTATAGAGCGGAGTTGGATAGTGTTGGTAGAAGCCTCGGGGTAGCACATCAAGAGATTTGAGCTTTACAGGAGAGGGTCCAGGAGCTAGGCCAGTACTTACCTGGTGAAGCATCGCATGACCTAGAGTTTTATCCTGAGATAGAAGAGTATTTGTCTGACAGTGCCACTTCACCTAGAGCACCTACTCACTGAGCTTCGAGATGTGTTGCTTTTTGGAGATTCTCTTAGTTATATACATATGTGATATAGAGGTATCATGTAAATATTGTATGGTAGTATAATATGATGATATAATAGTAAGGAGTCCTAAATTTTGGAATGTACATAAGGACTTCCTAGTATTGTAAAACTTTGTGTTTGGAAATAAATAAAAGTTGTGTTGTATATGTGTTATTTAAGAATTTTATAATTATATACATGCCACCTAGGATAAGATAATGCTGTTGGTCTGGGTCATTACGTATGATGGGATTGTATATGTTTTGCTCTGTTCTTTAGATGTCGCAAGAAGCGCTAGACGAGATTGCAGGTCAATCGTCTATGTTTGGAGTTCTGCTTTACGTTTTAATAGATTCGGGTTCTTCACACTCATATATATGCACGAAAAAAAATTTAGAAATATATGCAATAAAGGTTAAGGCAATTATGAGAGGTAAGTAGTAAAAGCACCGAAAGAATAATAACGAATAGAATACCGACCATAATACAAGAGTACAAAATTGAAAGAGTGAAGAATAATAGTATGGCAAGGAAAAAAAAAAGGAAGCAAAACTAGTTAGATTCTCCAGGATTAATGCTTTATCTGGTTGAAATCATGTGTTCCTTATATAATGAACTATTTAAACTTATGTTGGAAATGTTTGGTAATGTGTTCTGATACCTTGAGAATTTTTGTGCCTATGTGTGCATTGATATGAATGAAGGAAAGAGAATAAAATATTAGAAAGATATGCTTACCTTGGTAATTCAAATTGAATCAGAGTTGGGATGAGTGTATTTATATGGCATTAACATTTATACACAATGGTGAGGGCCATTGGGGCCAGTGGTGAGGGCCACTAGTTTGATATTTATCTGGCACCGATATATATACTCAGTGGTGAGGGCCACTGGGGGCCAATGGTGAGGGCCATTGGTTTGATGGAAAAGGTGGTGAGGGCCACCTGTGCCATGAAAATGAAATGGTAGTGAGGGCCACCCATGCCATGCTGGTTCCATATGGTATTGTCTCATCCCACTTTGATTCTACTATCATTACCTTGAGGAGCTAAGTAAGAAAAATATGTGATAATATATAGATAAAAAAAAAGTATATATGAAAATAAACAGAAAGTGAATTGAAACATATTCAAAAAAGAAAGGAAAGAAAGAGTTTTAAATGTAATAAAAAAAAAAAGAAGAAGATGTTCTCACCTTATGTTGGGATCGGCCGTAACCAACATAGAGCGAGACACGTAATGAAATAAATAGTACTTCGAGAATAATGGTATCATGGACTGATCACCCATGAGCTATTATTCAAGATGTATATATGACAACACAAGGAAAGTCAGATGAGTTGATACTTAAGGAATGCTACCACACTGCACGAATATACATAGGACATACAAATTCAGTAAGAAGTAAATAAAGAATAACCACAATGCAAAGAGAAGGAAGCTTAGAAATGAATACATTAGAAAGTGAAAAACATACAAGAAGGAATGAGAAAGAACAAACCTAAATCAAAGTTGAAGGAAATACAAGAGAGTAATAGTGATGTTTCAAATGAGGAATTGTGACAAAGGTCAAAACATGTTGAACCACATAATAGTCTATTGGATAATCTTGTAGAAGAATAATAAAAAGCTAGTGAGCAGAGATGGGAAGAAAACAGAATAAAAAAAAGAAGTAAAATATGTTGAATCTTAAAATAGTTAATCCCAGTAAATGAATAAGTGTCAAAATAAGGCAATGCGTAAACAATATAGAGAGATGACAGAGAGTAATCAAGTGAATAAGGTCAAGTATGTAGAATGAGTAAGTTTCGGGGTGAAACTTAAATTAAGGGGGATAGAATTGTAACATCCCGAATTCCAGATTGGTAAGAAACAGACATTGAGGATATGAATTAGGCTTAGAGCAAAGGAGTTTAGAACATGACCTATAAATTGAACTCGAATTTTATCCAAGTCAATGACAGAATTAGAGAGTCTCAAAGAAGACTTAATTGTTTATTTGTGTCTTAGCTAGACGTATAACTTAAAATTACTCAATTTGGAGTTGTAAAGAATAAGATATGATGGATTTACTAGACAATGTGCAAGCTGCCTCAGGACAGCATAGTAGGCTTGAATTCAAAGGACAGTAAAAATTCAGATATAGCTCAGATCGACCTCAAATTTTGATACAATATATCCCCGGATGTCTAGTTTCAGTAGGAATAAGAATTACTTATTTTGGAGTTGTAAGTAAAAAGATATTAATAAAGAAAGACAGCAAGGTCAAGAAGGGATATCAAAAGGACCTAAGTGGAAATTTCTCAAAAGTTAGGGGCAACTAAGTAAACTTAAAAATTAAGTGTCGGAAGTTCTTAATAGTGCCCATATCCGACCTCGGAAGAATATTCTAGAGATTAATCGGGTCGCAACGACGTGTAACGGTTTTTCCAGGAAATGTCCCGTTAAAGAAAAACGAAGACATTTTGACTAGGGGCATTTTGGTCATTATCAATTAAAGTTATACATGAATTTAAGGTAGGAAATAAAAATGTGAGTACGTAGAGAATGGCGAGGGGTTAAATATGAAATGATCGTCAGTAGAAACGGAGCCGGAGAAAACCCGAGAAAAAATAGGACCTAAAGGGAATTTAATAAAAAGTCGAGGGTTTATTGGTAATTTTTCCAAATGACTTGGAAACCTAAAATAGACCTTATAAATAGAAAGTAGAGGTCGAGAGGATCAAAACTATATGTAGTTTGACTCGTGGAACTATACGGTTTAAAAGATATGATCGATTAATCGCCGGAGGGTATTTTGGTCTTTTCACACCTTAGACCATAGAAATTTCAACACAAGATGGTGGAGGGGCCAAAATATAATTAAAAGAAAGTTAAGGGCTTGGGTTTTTAAATAAATAAAAGGAGGAGACATTTGGGCTAATGAAAATTTGCCATTTAAAAGTTATAATAAAGAAGAGAGAGAAAAGTGTGGACATTTGGCTTTAAAACATTCATTCATCCAAAAGTGACCATCATTTCTCCTATATATATATATCATGGCAAGAAGAGCAAAATCTCTCTCTCCCACTTCAAACCTACGGCTTCCATAGAAAAGCACCAAAGAATTTCCAACTTTTGTCAAATTTGATTCAAGTTCAAGGTGAGTTTTAAGGTTTTCAAGTATGTAGAATTCAATTCTAGTATTAATTTTAAGTATTTATATATCTATTGGAAGATTGGAAATTAAGGTTCTTATGGTGGATTTGGGAAAAATTTAAGTAGTGATGATATTGTTTAATTAAATGGAAGAATCAAGGTTTCTAAGGTTTAATGAGGTTAGATTAGGATTTAGTTTGAAAAGAAATGGAGGATAGCTTATTGTTTTAAATTTCTAAGGTTTATGTTTAAGGTTGTATTCTTGAATTTCTTGAAGGAGAAACAAAGATTAAGGAAGGATAAGAAGGAAAAGCAAAGGGGAATTAAAAGAACAAGGTTTGGTACTCTACCTTTGAATAATTAGTTTGGTACTCTACCTTTGAATAATTAGTTTGGTACTTTACTTTTGAATAATAAATTTTGGTTTGATGCTTTACAAACTTTGGTTTATGGAAGTTTTGTTGTTGATGCTTAAATATATTGATTTGAGTTAAACATGCAAAAGTTGTCAAAGAGAAGTGTTTGAATTTTCACTTTACCATTAAAGAAGCCTTAATATTGATTTGCAAAAGAAAAATAAACTATCCTATGCATTTTATGTGTTTGGGCCGAAATGGTCCCAAAAAGACAGCTTTCTGGACCTTTTTGTGGAAATCGTTTGAGGCAGCAAATGAATGAATTTTTCAACGAAATTTTACATGCAATTAGTCAACATATGAAATAAGTTTTCTGTAAAATTTCAGCCAAAAATAAGATCATTTACTTGGTCAAATGCATGATTGAAGTGGACTGAAATTTTGACGAAAACCCAGATTTTACTATTCATTTGGTCATGCCATTTTGCGTTGCCGATTTGTCTCGCCGCAACACTATTCATTTGGTCAATTTGTGATATTTTGAGAAATGCTTTGAAATGTTTGATGTGTTTATTGTGGATGTTAAATATGCGAAAAAGGGGAATGGTTTGACTAAAGAATGTGTTGCGCGGCATAAATGGCAAAGTGCGATGGGAATTTAAAATGATTTCGCGAGTCATCCTAAAATGAGGTTTGAGACTTAAATTGAATCATTTAAATCTTTTTGCTCTACTGGATAGTGGGAGTGGTAGATAAGGGTATGGTGCACTATACTAACTTATGCAGTACTGCTTGATATTGTGATTGAATTGATATGATCTGAACTCAATGGTGAGGGCCATTGGGGGCCAATGGTGAGGGCCATTGGTTATAACCAGGATGGTGAGGGCCATTCCTGTGATCTGATATCGGTGGTGAGGGCCACCTATGTTACAGTGGTGAGGGCCACCGCCTTATCACTATGGTTCCCTATATACCAGTAGAGCTTGATCCAAAGTCTTGTTTCTTTTAAAGCACGTAATGCAAAATGAGTTTGAATTATGGTTTTTACATTTGTTGGAAGCATATTTACATTGAATGTACAGAAAATTCCATTGGTTTAAGGTTGGTTGATTTATGATTTAATTATTTCGTTTTGTTTCAAAGGCTTTCATATTTTACTTATATTTTCATCGGTAAAGTACAGCAAATCTCAGGGGTAGATCTTTTAGTTTCCATTATGAGTTAGCTAGTTGTGGCATGTATATGTATATATAAGATTGAGAGTCAGTATGTGATACTGTACGTTATTGGTATGTAATAATAATACATCTCTATTTTGTTCTGGATTAGAAGTGTGAAATTTTCTTGCAGGTTGTAGTTGAGGGTATAAGGTGGATTCATTGGGAGTGTATTGGAAATTGATTGTATTAACATTGGTCTGTGTAAAATGTTTTCAAAAATTAGAAAAACAAGTTTTGTCGACACTTGGGATCCAAATTTCTAGGCAAAACTATGGCAAAATTTCTGTAAAATAGGAACAAAAATTTGACTAAGTAAAATTGGTAGCAACTTTTGGATAGTGTGGCGCCTCTACTCGGCTTACACATGTAGGTTGGGAAGGGGTGTTACATTCATAGTGTGGTTTATAAGCTTTATACCTCTATAATTTGTGCAATTATGAATATCTCCTTTATTCTTAAAAATAGGTATCAAATTACTTTGTCTCCATTCATTAGGCATTTTCTTTGAACTTAAGATCTCATTGAACAAAGATGTCAACCATGTAACTCCTGTATCTCCCAAACATTTCCAAACCTCAATAGGTATCTCATCTGGTCCACAGGTTTTACCAACTTTCATCCTCTTCAAAGCTTCTTTAACTTCTGAAAATCTAATTCGTCTAGTGTATTTCACATTTTCTCCGGCCTAACGTCTAAACCCTCAATGTTATCACTATGGTTACCATTAAGAAGTTCCTCAAAATAGCTTCTCCATCATTCCTTAAAATCCTCTTCTTGAACCAGAACCTTATTCTCTTTATTTTTAATGCACTTAACTTGGTTTAAATCACGACATTTCTTTTCTCTTATCTTAGCCAATTTATAGATAGCTTTTTCTCCTTCCTTTGTTCCAAGTTTCTCATACAAACTCTCTAAAGATTGCGCTCTTGCTTGACTAACTGCCTTTTTAACATTTTTTTGCTTGTTTCTACTACTCAAAAGCATCATTGTCATTACACTTGGGCAAACTCTTATACCATTCCCTTTTACTTCTTACCGCTTTTTGCACTTCCTCATTCCACCATCAAGACTCCTTCGAGGGATGTCCACACCCTTTAGATTCTCCAAGAATCTTTCTAGCTACTCTTCTAATAGTTGTAGACATGCAAATCCACATTTCATTTGATGACATACTCACATCTTCCTCCCACACTCCAGCTTTGACCAACTCATCCTTAAACAATAATTGTTTTTCCCCTTTTAAAGTCCACTATTTATAATAAACCTCTTAATTTAGTTTTAATCCAAAATAGCATAAAAGTTGTTTTAGTTGGTTGAATGGATTAAAACCTAATTAATGGAAATTATCATGAACTGATTTTCATAGCATAAAAGCTGCTTTAGTTGGTATTTTATTGACCATATACCTAGAAAAAGAGACTTGCCATTCGTGTGTGGATGTTATAAGGTTGGAAGGAACGTCCTATTTATCCTTGTTTGTTTATTGTTTGTACATACATGCATACATGCATCACACGATATATCATTAATCCTTTCTGGCTCATAGACCTAAAGTACGACAATTCAAGAACATACAATGATACCACCTATAACATTAATTTTGATTCAAGTACTTCATTGGAAGGATGAATGCAAACCAGCTAAGAGACATAGTCAATGAAGTTGTCAAAGCTAGGATGGCCGGTCCACGAGATCAATTGGTTGAAATTATGAAGACCCAGTTGATTGAAATTCTGAAGCTCATCAACAATGCTAAGGCAGCATCCATAGAGAACATGTTCACTAATAGAGATCGAATAAAAAATGAGGGATCAATCCCTATTCTACGAGACCATCCGAATGATGTGCTATCTACGTGGGGCAATAAGGGCGGTTGTCACCCTAGTGGGAAAAGTCAAAGGGAAAGAGAGAAGAATCATTTTTCTGCAAAATAGAATTATCAGCCTAGTGATCAAAATACACAAAAGGAAGCTGATGTTAATGCCATCGGTCAAGGAGGAATGAGGCAGTTTTTGAAATTGGGGAAGCCGCTATCTTGGGTTCTCAATAAGCTACAAAAGAAGAGATTGTTACAACCCTTGACTCCTCGACCTTTGACAAATCCTTTACCCCCAAAATTTGATACTAAGGCTTTTTGTCAATTTCATCAAACTCAAGGACATGAGACCGATAGATGTACTCGATTGAAGCATGAGATCTAAGATCTAATCGACAGTGGTAAGCTACCTAAGCCATACAAGTCTAATACCAAGAACAATCCTTGGCCAAATTTTGGAAGAGTAACTCCACCGGCAACCTTCGTGGTAGGACAAGGATTTGAGGAAGATTTTGTCTTATCCTCTTTTCAAGATGGTAATATTGAAGATGTGAAAGGAGAAGAAGCTTATCTCAATGAACTTCCCTTGGCTTGTTTATTTTTCTTGTTTTATTTTCTTTATTTGGTATTTTATGGAAAAATCATGTTTTTCAAATTTAAAGTTGTTTGAATAAATTACTTTCATCAAAAATTTTGTTGGTCTTTGTTCATTTTGGTGCCAACCAATGAGGAATCTAGCTTGATGTTCATAAATTAATATATTTATGCATCCTGACTTGAATGACTTTTACTAGGTGAGGGAATTGCTCTATAGCATTGAGTTGTGTATGCTTACTTAGAGAGGGCTCCTGCATAATTATCTTTGTCTAGGTCCTAGTCAATCTTAGAACATGCTTTGACAAACTTTCAAGGTGAAATCGAACTCTACTTATTTTAAGAGAGAAATGATCTAGGCATTTTTTGATGAGCCAACAACTAGTATCCACCTAATTAAATATCAATCTCTAGTTGTCCCTTTGAGCCTTCATAAAATTTTAGCTTTCTTTTCATTGGCTTACAAACCCCAACAACCTACCCTGAGCTATTGTGATACTTATGACAAGTCTTATGATCACTAAGGTGAAGAGGTAAGAAGATCAAAGAAAGGAATGAATAGTCAAGATCATAAGGATAGTTGATGTTCTCAAGACCATAAGGGTAGTTGAAGTTCACCTAATATCTCCAATCTATCAAGATAACATTAGAGTAACAAATGATTTATCCCTGTTAAAGAAGATTTATGTCACTCCACTTATCCACTATTAGAAACCCAAGTTGGTACAAACAAGACAACTCTTTTAGAGCTAGAACCAAAAAAAAAAGAAGAAGAAAAGAAAAAGAGAAAAGAAAAAAGGACAAAAGAAAAAAAAAGGAAAAAAAAAAGAAGAAAAAGAAAATAAAATAAAACCCAAAATGTTTCAAAAACCAACCGAGTTCTCTTTTACCAAAAGCAACAAAAGGCTTCCATTTAGTTTATAAGAACAGTTTGACTTGCATTGGTCCAACCCAACCAAAGATCTGATCAAAATCAGAGAAAAAGGAGAAAGACCATCTAGTTTTAAAAGTACTGTACTTGATAGTCCTACAGGAAAAAAGAACAAAATGCTCAAAGAAAAGGAAGATTAAGAAAAAGAAAGAGAAAGAGAAATGAAAAAATGATGATGAATATGGGTACCAAACTTTTTGCAAGGGCAAAGACTATGCTAATCAAGATCCAGATTAATGCCAAGAAGATGGCAGGATACTCAAAACTCTATCTTTTCATGGTCCCAGCTGCCTAAAGTTCAAACAAGAAATTTGTAGTGTGAGGGTTTACCCATAGTGTCACAACCGCTTCAACTTACAAATGGCCTTCATTTAACCCATGTCCCTTATAGACCCCATTTCAAGCCTATCAAAGACATGTTGATCTCTCTTGGTAGGTAGAGTCTATTAATGGAGATAGTTTGGATAAGCATGCATATGAGATAGACAATATTCAAACTCAAATGAGATCTTTGGCCAAGTAATGTGTATGTGCCTATCTGAAGTGCAACAATTCTTACTTAAATAGAAATGATTCCCAAGTTTAGTACGGTAACTAGAGTTGTCATGTTATAGATATGTTAATTTGGAAAACTCAAGTCCTGAGGTACATTGACATTGATTTGGCAAAGCCAACATTTGATTTCAAAATCAAAATTCAAAAAATAAAAAATGTTTTTGTCATACAAAGCCTTCAAGTTAAGAGAAGTTTCTTGAACAACCAAACCTTGAAGGACACATTGGGCAAAGGAAATGATTACTGGCAAGGTTATGAAGCTACCACTTGACATACTGAATCATTGTAACAACCCTCCCCGACCAGGTCGGCTGCCCGGCCCACTAGTGGCTTACGGCCCGGCCATTTCACCACCTGGGCACGGAGTCCACAGGAGGCAAGCGATCGCTACAGTACTGGACAGCCCTCGCGGCCCACCCAGCAGGAATTTGTTTATTTGGCTCCCTAAGGAGTCGCCTCCCTGGATCGAACCCCTGACCTCCCACTTAAGAGAGCCAGCGAGAACCATCCAGTACCATTTCTGCTAGTAGCCTTTTTAACTGTAACGAGTAGCAGAAATGGTACTGGATGGTTCTCGCTGGCTCTCTTAAGTGGGAGGTCAGGGGTTCGATCCAGGGAGGCGACTTAATTCCAAGGAATTAAGCCAAATTAACAAATCCTGCTGGGTGGGCCGCGAGGGCTGTCCAGTACTGTAGCGATCGCTTGCCTCCTGCGGACTCCGTGCCGAGGTGGTGAAAAGGCCGGGTCGTAAGCCACTAGTGGGCCGGGCAGCCGACCTGGTCGGGGAGGGTCGTTACAATCATAATTTGAAATGGATATCTCTGCAGCTTGGGGTCTCCATTATTCATGTTTTCAATATCTCAAAGATAAAAGCCATAAATGTGAAGCATCCTAGCATTCCAAAGTAAGACTTGAATGGGCATCTGGAAGGAGTCAATAAGAACACTTTTGTTGATCACCTTGGTCTGTGAGTCGACAAAATCACTATAAGTGTTATTCATGCATACATGAGCATATCACATGGCATTTTCTTATATTGTATTGTCTATTCTTTGTCAAAGCAAACAACAGACACTCTATGAAGCAAAGATGAAGTGGATATAGAATCAGGGGGCATAGAAGACCCATTGCTTGAGGAAACTCCAGTCATTTTGCAAAAGAAAGGAAGAAATGCATGCTTGTTCAAAGAACTAGATAATCTACAAACATCAACCAAAGCCCACATAGAAAAATCATGGGGGAAAG
Organism: Garcia nutans; assembly: GCA_947685225.1. Taxonomy (NCBI): domain Eukaryota; kingdom Viridiplantae; phylum Streptophyta; class Magnoliopsida; order Malpighiales; family Euphorbiaceae; genus Garcia; species Garcia nutans. The sequence continues at coordinate 4,693,239 of CANTUV010000017.1, read as the reverse complement.
GAAAAGATTTGAAGGTTAGCTAAAATGGCTGAAAATTTTTTGCAAAAGTGCAAAGAAAGAACAAAAAGAAAATAAAAAAGAATGGAACATTAGAACTATCAAAAGAATGAAGACGCAAAAGACAAAAGATCAGTCCAGCTAGAAGAGCTGAAGCCAATATAGGACAGATTTTCAAGGATGAAGATCCATTTTGGTGGGTAAAGACCCATAATCCATTAAAGAATGGAATAACAAATTCTCTCTTAAGTCCAAAACTTAGCTTAGGTCCAGAACTTAAATTCCCTCTTAAGTCCAGAACTTAGCTTAGGTCCAAAACCTAAATTATTTTTAAATCCATAACTTAGCTTCGATCCAGAACATAAATTATTTTTAAGTCCAGAATTTACCTCGGGTCCAGAACCCAAATTATTTTTAAGTCCAGAACTTAGCTCGGGTCAAGAACCCAAATCTCTCATAAGTCCAGAACTTAGCTCTGAATTATCCTTAAATCCAGAACTTAGCTCAGGTCCAGAACCCAAATCTCTTAAGCTCAGAACTTAGCTCGGGTCCAGAACCCAAATTACCCTTAAGTCTAGAACTTAGCTCGGGTCCAGAACCCAACCCTTAAGTCCAGAACTTAGCTCGAGTTCAAAACTCAAATTACCCCAAAGTCCAAAACTTACCTCGGGTCCAAAACACAAATCCTAAATCATAGCTCGAGTTCAGAACCCAAATTATTTTTGAATTCAAAGCTCAAACCAACCTTGGGAGTCCAACATGACTCCTAATCCAGTCAAAAATTACATTGTTTTTTACTCTCTTTTGCTGTAGTCTCAGATCGCTCAAGCAGAGGGCAAACTGTGGACCCTTAATTTTTGACCCAGTCTAGTCCGATATTTTTTATATATTCCAAAATAATTTTTGTGGTATTTTCATTAAATAATATTTATTTTAATATTTATTATTAATAATTTTTAATAAAAATAAAAAAGGTAATATTAATAAAGTTAAAATATATATAATAAATAAATAAATAAAAATCGACGACGAAAAAATTTATAGAAAAATTTCATCGCCGAAAGTGAATTGGCTTAGGCCAATTCATCGCAGGAAAGCCAATTCACCTGCAGCAATTTTTAGCCAGTGCAATTTTCCAGCGCAGTTTTTTCAAAACCAAATTCTATTTGGTTTTGATTTCTTTTCCTAAATAGTTTTAATTTCCTTAGACAATTAGAAGTATATTTTTTTATTTTTCCTATAAATACCACATTAAAACACAGAATTAAGGATCGGGAAAGTTGTTTTACTTGATCTGGACTTTGGAGAAAAAAAACTTGGGACTCAAAAATCCTTTCGGCCAAACGAAAACCCTAAAAAACAAGGAGAAGTTCAAGGGACAACAACCAAAGGAAGTAATCATCTTTAGATTGCTTTGTTCAACCAAAATTAAATTTGAAGCAGACAATAGCTTGGCTCAATTTCTTCAAATTTGGTGGAGCCTTCAAACGTTGGTAAATTGCTCTAACTTTAGTTTATTCAATCATCAATCATCTTCATCTTTTAAATCATCATCACATTGCCTAGTTATTTAATTCTTCCTTCAATTTAATTTAGGCAGTAACATAAATTAATTCATACAATCCTTAAGATCTTAATTAAAGTAGATAATATAATCGTTCAACACAAATCTAATTTTAAAAACCCTAGCTTCCTAAAACCCTAATTCCCAAACCTCAATTCCAGAAAACATAAACCTGAGTTTGCAAATAGTTTAATTATTAAAATTGATCCAATAAGCCAAATTTCTAAACTTTAACTCTAGTAAACTATAAGAACCAAATCCTAATTTGCCTTATATTTCCTAAAACCCCGAAATAGCTTTTCAATTATCAAAACCCTAAATTATTTTCTTAAATTTTAAAATTCAAAGTTGCTTTATTGAATCCTAATTTATTTTCCAAACATCCAGTGGCCTAAGTCATTGATTAAACTTTAAAACCCTAAACTATTTTTCCCAATACTCTAAACCCTAAATTATTCCATTAAAGTCTTGAAGTCCTAATTGTTTTCCAAAATCTTAATTTATTTCCCAAATCAATATTTCTTTTAAAATGATAAATCAAAAACCTTAATTTTTCAAACCCTCATCTAGTAAACCTACAAACCCTTAAGCCCAAATCCAAAAACATCTAAAACCTTAAATCTTTTAAACATCCAGTAGCTATGTTATTACCTTAAAATATTTCTCAACTAACTAAACTAGCATATGCAAAATCCTAGTTATTGAGCATAAAACACTAGAAACTCTAATTAATGCATGAATCCCTAAAGTTAATATATTTACTATTTTATATAAATTGAATGAATGTTTATTATATATTTTGATTGATGTTTGATATCTTTGATGAATAATTTATTTATAATGAATGGTTATTTACTTTTATTAATTTATTTTGATTTCCAAATATTGTAAGAGGTATGTTTCCATTATTGGATACCTTGCTAATTAATTTTCATATAATTTAAATTGCCTTTATATTTTGGACCAATGTAAAGGACATGTTTCCACCTTTCGGTGGGTGTCCTATTTAGTTTAGACATGGACAATGTAAGGACATGTTTCCATCCTCGGATAGGTGTCCATTTATTTGCTTTGTTTGGACATTGCTTTGATTTTAATATAATGATTTTCATGTAGTATGGATAATGTCATTATATTTAAGAATTTTATAATATTAAGACCTGAAAAGGAGGCCGGTTCCAATGAACCGGGCATTGTGGAGGTGCTGGGCCATTTCTCACCTTCCCCGCACGTACCCAACTTTTCAAACCCATTAGGGGGTTGGGAATTCCTTAGGAATCGAATCATCCACCCCTTTCTTTTTCCCGACCCATCTGGGTGGCGACTCCATTTTTTTTGGGCTTAGGCCTGTGTTCTCTAAGGCCCCAAGCCTAAACAGTGCTGGAGTCACAAGTTCCATTCCACCGGGAGTGGGGGTGAAAATCCCTACTCACAAAACTCAAAGTACCAAATCCATCATCACTAATCCTCCCCTTATAGACCGAAGACTAATGGTGCAGTGGATGCAACAAATAAGAAAATTAAACAAATTCTATCTAAGATGACCAAGATGTATAGGGATTGGTCAGAGATGCTTCCTATTGCTTTATGGGGATACAGAACAAGTGTGCGAACCCCAACTAGAATGACACCATTTTTCTTAGTTTATGGAATGGAAGCAGTGTTTCCAATTGAGGTTGAGATCAAATCATTAAGGGTGGTCCTGGAAGATGAATTGCTTGAGATGGAATGGATAGTGAGCAGATACACACAATTAGCTTTATCAGAAGAGAGAAGGTTAAAAGCACTATATCATTATTAGCTATATCAAATAAAGATAGCTCAGACCTACAATATAAGGGTTAAGATAAAGAAGTTTAAATTCGGAAACTTAGTGTTGGAGCAATGTAAGCCTAATATCCCTAATCCAAGAGGAAAGTTTAGACAACGAAAGACTTTTTATTCTTGCAAATCTTGTCAAGACCATGATAGAGACAAGAAAGGTCAGCTTCACCCCAGCCATAAAGCTGTAAGAGATCCATATCAGCAAGGACCCTCAACACTAATAAATGGATGGCAGATTCAGTACTGCATAAAATGGTTGATCCGAGCAAGTATACCAAATATCCTCGAGCATATTTCTCAGCAAATTCTCCACGAACCCATCCAGCATAGATCATCAAATGATTTCAAATTGATTCAATTTTTATCTTGAATGGCTCTTTTAATGAAGGTTTCATACCTATTAATGTTGAATTTCATCATGTGTCAGGATATCATTAGTAAGAGGGATCGACATGCCATAGTACTGGAGACCAGTTATGGCTGCAAAATCAACTGGGCCAATGGTCATTATTCCCACAAGAAGGTGGAAAGTATGAGTCATGTCCATCCACCATTCTGATAACACTTGAACCACACTTATCTATCAGACATTCTGCGGATGGTAGTTGCAAAATAAAGTTTTCAAAATCACACTCTCAGATGATCCATTTTACCCGAGAAAGTGCTACATCATACCATTGTCGGGCTTTATAGAAACATCATCCCCCAGACAACGCAGTAATCGCATTAACACCGAACCAGGTAAGCCAATATGAGCATTACCTCAATTTTTTAATCTAAACTATGATGAAGCGACATCCCAGCTAAAAGATCAACATTTTCATTTTCATGCCCTCAAATAAATTCTAGCAAGCCAGTGTTGGATTGAGGACTTGATCTGAAAGCGTGTATCCTCTCCATTAGCTACTGCAAGTAGTGTGTGTGTAAATGAAATGATGAAATGTCTAAGGGGCTAATGGGTTTATATAGATGGAAAAGAAAGGAAAAGACAAGAAAAAAAAAAAGTAATTCACATGAACAGTGATTTAACAGTGAAATTCAATTATTCTCACTTTTTTAAAAAGCAATTGATATTTTATATTTTAATTTATATTTTCAAGTGCCAACAGTAACTATTTGTGTGTCTAAAATATTTTTATACTTCTAAAAAAATTTCCACGCAAGGGGCACGAGAATATAGGTATGATAAAAAATAGCTAAATTTTTTTTGCATATTTTTTGCAAATATCTTGCTGACTACAATTATCTTTTGCAGATGACTCAGGCCCAGAACCCAATTTATTTTTGAGTCTAGAACTTACCTGGGGTCTAGAACCTATATTATTTTTTAGTCCGAAACTCACCTGGGGTCCAGAATCCAATTATTTTTTAGTCTAGAACTCATCTCAGGTTCATAACCTAATTAATTTTTGAGTCCAGAACTCACCTCGGGTCCAAAACCCAATTTATTTTTTAGTCCAAAACTCACCTCTGGTCCAAAATCCAATTTATTTTTTAGTCCAAATCCAAAGAAAAAATTATTTTTGAGTCCAAAACTCACCTCGAGTCTAGAACTCAAATTATTTTTGAATACAGAACTTACCTCGGGTCCAGAACCCAAATTATTTTTTAGTCCAGAACTCATCTCAGGTCCAGAACCCAAATTATTTTTGAGTTCAGAACTTACCTTGGATCCAGAACCCAATTTATTTTTAAGTACAGAACCCATCTCGAGTTCAGAATCCAAATATTTTTTTGTTTCCAAAACTCAATCCAATCTCGGGTACAGAGTCCAGTTTAGTTTTAAACCCAATCAATCATGTTGCTCTTCACTCACTTTTACTATAGTCTCAGATCACTCAAGCAGGGGGCAAACTTTAGACCCTTAATTTTTTACTAAGTCCAGTCCGACACTAATTAAAAGAGGGTTAAGTCAAGTCTAAAGGTTAAAACAGTCCGAAATAATTTTACAAATTTAAATTTAGTCTGGCACAATATTAAAATCTCAACACATAATAATATAATATTTATTATTTATTTTAATAATATAATAAATAAATAAGAGAAAAAAAGAAAATATAAATATTTAGTTTAGAAAATATAATATTTATGTTAATAATAATAATAATCATAAAATAATAAAAATCATAATTGGCGAATTGGTTTGGCTTGGTCCAATTGGCCATCCACTATACCAAAGTTAATTCATGCTCCCTGAAAGGCATCTCAATCAAGTCACCGAGAAACTCCTCATCCTGAACCACAACTAGACTATTTCGGTGCACCTTGCTAACTACAACACTATGCCCTAAAGGATTTGTCACCAAAACATCAAATCCTAGGGACTCAGAATGCAAATTAGTCACAGGCAAGATGGATGCACTAATGTATGAATGAGTTAACCCAGGGTCTATCAAAGCAAGAACTGAAGTACCAAATAAAGAAAAAGTACCAGTAATAACAGCTGAAGCATCTGGTTGCCTCTGCATCATATATACTTGCTGAGATGGCCTTGCCTTATCTGGTCTACTACCTGCGGTAGAACCTCCTCTCTGACCAGATCATGTCCGACCTCCTCTGCTAAAACCTCTGCCACCACGACCCCCCTCTAACACTGGGTCTAAAAACTGTAGTATCAGTCAGTCTATCCTTAGGTGGCTTTGGGCAATCTCTAAAGAAGTGATCTGGTGGCCCATATCTATAACACACTACTGGTCCACCTGTCTTCCAGCAAGCACCCCCTACCACAATGGACACAGGTATATAGAACTGACCTCTGAACTACTGGAGTCGGAGCACGAGCCACAGAAACTGTAGGTCTCGATCTCTGCCTCTACTGTTGTACTGACCTACCTGGCTACCTCTGGCTCCTACTGAACCTCAAAAAATATCCTCCTCGGCCTCTCTTCATAGATGAAGACCCTGCCTCACTCTGGGGTCTCCTAGCTCTAGTCTCCTCATCTCTAGCATCTGCTGCAAGACCCTGTGCTCTCTCAACACTCCTGGCAGCTGCAACCAACTGGGAAAAATCCTAATACCGGGAGCCTACGATAATGCACATGATAGAGGGTCTCAACCCCTCCTCAAATCTCTGACATCGGTCAATCTCATAAGAAATAATCCCTCCAGCATACTGACTCAGCCTAGTAAACTCTATCTCATACTCTGACACAGTCCTGGTATCCTGCTTCTAACTCAAGAACTCTATCTTCTTTGCATCTTTATACTCCCTCAGAGTATACTTCTGCTTGAATTCTCGCAGAAAATCATCGTAGGTCAGGATTGGTGGATCATCTAGAGCATGTGGAACCGTCTTCCACCACTCATATGCATCCCTCTGTAAAAGATGTTTAGCATAATCAAACTTTTCCTCTGGAATAGCCTGCAACTGGATGAACACTCTCTGGACTCTATCTAGCCACTGCTCAACTACAGCAGGGTCTGCAGTACCAATAAAGTCCTCAGCTCCAAACTTCCTCAACTTATCATATTTCCTCATCGATAACTGAGGTTGCGGCTATGGTGGCGGAGGCTGCTGAACCGGAGCCTGCCTCAATAGCTCCACCATATGTTGTACCTAGCCCCCGACAGAATCTCATCAACTGCTGGTCTCTCTGGCATAGGAGTAGGTGCCTCTCTAGCTATCTTAAATCTAGCTCTAGCTATCTCAACTCTAGCTCCATCTCTACCCTCAACAGGAGACACACTTTATGCATTACCCCCAGCAGATTGAAGTGTCTGAGACACCATAACTACCCATTTCTGCAAACACAACAGAAATTGCCATATCAGAGATCAGAAACTGTCAGTGCCAATGCATGTATCATATTTAAAAATAATATTTAAAAATAACCATTTTCTTTCTCTTAAAACCCATCTAGGTCGAGATCCTCAAACCTAGGCTCTAATACCAAAACAAATGCAACACCCTTATACCCTATATATGTACACTACATACACCCAACATATGTAATATACGAATATATGATACAAGAATGCCGCTACCCATTTTAACAAAACATATCTTTACTTATGAAATCTATATAAACTTAAATAGTATAACTGATATCATATAAATAATAGATGAAATATTACTTGCTAAAATGTATATATAACTTCATTGCCAAAGGTTTATCCAAAACATTTTTTTTAAAGTTTGCAGAATATGCATATATATACATCAAAATATAACATAATATACATGAAGTCAAAATGTACAAAAATTTAATATATATACATGCTGGCAGTTTGTCTCTAATCTTCATGTCCAACAATCAACTTTGCACTCAAGAGATCTCAAGCCTAGACTCGACTCGGTCTAAACAAACTCTCTGACTCAATAGGATCTACCCTGTCACCTGCGCGATGAATCACAATCGCGCTAAGCTAAAAGCTTAATGGTACACACTTTGATAACAATATAGTTCAAATGCAATGCTAATGCACAACACATAAGGATATTATATCTCATAACATTATATCATTATATCTTGATAAATTGCTTAATTGTTCCACAATTCATAATTCACATAAAAGCAAACACAAGCATGGGCCCAAAAAAATCTAATATGCTATTCAAATCCCAGAGTTACTGCTTTGGTCCAAGATGACACCATATGTCTAGCCTAAAGGAAAATCATAATCATAATGAGGATTACCTCATATGTAACATCCCAACTAGGCTTCAAGGACTAGTCCCAACCCTGCTTCAAGGGTCTGCTACATCATGTAACATCCAACTAGGCTTCAAGGACCAACCCCAACCCAGCTTCAAGGGATTGTTACGTCTTAGGCATGCCGCCAAATGCAAAACTCTAAAAATTGAATAACATACTAGACACACAATTCTTTCATAATTCCATTATCAAATCCTTTCTCATTTTCTCATGATTAAACTAGGCACAATACCTCAAATATGTCACTTATATCAATTAGCCATCACCAATGACCTTTCACACCATCTTTAATATACATACAACAAATTGCATTACCCATACGTTTTGGATCATTATCATGTTTTGCACATAGTTCACATTATACAAATCATAGCTTATTACTCATGCATCCACAATGTAATATGTAACTTAACACATTTTCCAACCAAATGTGTTAAGTCCCAATGTCATGTAAATATAAGCAATTATTCAAAGTTTGTACTTGCCTCTAAAAGCAACAAACACCACTTTCAACCTCCTCTTCCAAGATATCCCTCAACACTTGGATTGGATAACTCAAGTCTCTTCAAAGCCTAAACCAAATGTGATTATAAATAATCACTTAGTGATACACTTATAGGTATAAACAAAACCTCTCAACACAAGGATAGGATACTCAAAGGAAAATAAGGAAAAGAAATATCTAGGGCAAACTCTACATGTGACACACTCAACAACACATAACACAGAAGCTTTGACATGCTCAGTTACATTGACATGTCAATGACCGTGTCCCAAGCTCTGTGTTACAGCATATAAGACACGTCTATAGACATGGGTGTGTTCCTGCCCGTGCCAAAACTCTTACAACACAGTAGCTATGACACACTTAGTGACATGGACGTGTCACAGCACGAGTCAAAACTACAGCAACACAGTAGATATGACACGCTCAGTGATATGGGCATGTCTCTGCACTTGTCAATACTATAATAACATAGTAGATATGACATGCTCAGTGACATGGGCATGTCACTGCACATGTCAATACTACAACATCACAGAAGCTGTGACACGCTTAGTGACATGGGCGTGTCACTACACGTGTTACCAACACAGAGAATAGAACCATCGACACTTCCAAAGACATGGCCGTGTCACCGAGCGTGTCAGGCAAAAAATCTTGATATCCACATATAATTGTCATATCCAACTATTATCTTTCTTTAACCTTTTCAACTCCATACAAACTCCACCAAATCCATCATTATACCAGAAAATACTTGTATGAACATCAAAACAACTCAATTAAAAGCAAAAATACACAATCACAACAATGACTTCTCAACTAAAAAGTTATACAACCCAAAACTCTTATTCTCTTCACCAAACTTAACCCTTTTCTTCAATCCAACCTTAAATTCATAGTTAACTAGACAAAAGAAATTCAAACTTACCAAAATCAACCATTAACAAAAACTACACCAAACATGCTATTCACACATACACAAACTTCCATAGAAAATCAAGGAAACAAGTTGGAAACTTACCAAATATGGAGAAAATCCTTAAAATTCCAACTTGAACACTTGAAATCCTTCAATTACTTGAGCTAGCAAGAAGCAAAATCTCTCTTCCTTTGATGGAGGTTGCAGGCCTTCAATGGAGAAAGAAGAAGAAGAAGAAGATAGCCATCACCAACTCCACTACCAACTCACCCTTCTTTCACTCTCCACCAAGTAAATATAATATGACATCTTCCACTAACAAATTAATTAATACTTTAATAGTTAAAATAATATTTGACCCATACAAAAAATGTTCACTTGTATACATTAGGTATATCTACATATATATCATATACACATTTCCTTTTTCACTTAATTATATATATATTTACTTTTAAATCATTTATTTAATTTTTAAAAATTAATATTTTCAAAATTTTGGGATATTACACATCGCCTGTCCAGTTTCCCCCAAGGAACAAGCACATAGATCCCAGTTATCCTAAAAATCAGCCATATTATAGTCAATGCCTGAAAGGAGAGGAGGCACAACATGGTCATCATTCTAGGGCCTCCTTGATGAAGATACACCAAGATCCCTATAGCCCTAAAATCTAAAGTTCTAAAGTTTTGTTCAAGGTAATCAGCATGCCAATGACTAGCGGCCAATTCCTCCTCCAGCTTCTGGTTTTTTTCTTCAAGCATCTGCTGTGAGCTAGAAAAGAAAAGTTAGGTTCATATATTTTCATGCATACACTCAACATATATCAATATGAAATAGGGATTACAAACCAGATATTTTAGGCCAAAGCCTTGAAACTTGGAAGACAGATCGGCAGAAGGGAATACATGCGAGACATATGGTTGAGGTAATGCCACGCCACACTAGATGGACCAGTTTCATCTTGACTAGGATCACCTAGTCGTTTGATTGCCTGCAAAGATTCATAAAAGTTAGACAAGTACAATGAAAAGGCAAGTCCATAATTCATAAAAGAGTATGTCTGATCAACCTGACAGGAGATAACCATAGCATCACCATGGGAAGCAGAATCCCCTGTACCATCCTCCTCCTCATCCTCCTTTTTTTCCTCTTCATTCTCATTATCCTCCTCGCCATCACCATCCTCTTCCTCATACGCATTCTCATTTTCCTCATCCCTTTCTTCCTCTTCTCCTTCTTCTTCTTCTTCTTCATTTCCCTGTGCTTTCATACCTTCAACACCATTAGGAGAGGCTTCAAAGCGCAGAAGGTGGTCCAGTATGAACACAACATATGTCAACTCTAGCCAGAGCAAGAAAGCATTGACATCAAATCCACTCCGGGCATGTCTCTAGGAGTCCTCCAGCATAGACATATAGTTCAGCACAGATGTTGGAATATTAGCTAGTGCCCGCCTCTAATTAAGACCAAGGAACTAGTTATGTACCCTCTCACCAAGAAACCAGCTGCTGGAAACTGGCCTGGCGATGATTCTATAGGAATTCTACAAGGGTAATGCATCATTCATGGTAGTGATCCAATTCACCCTCTCATCTGATCTCCACCAAGCAATGTCCACCTACAAACGGCAAGACAGGTAAGTTATTTCTCTCATAAATTTTAACAGTCACACTAATTCCATCTCTTTACCTAATCCCAGGTCAAGCGTCTCAGGTGATAGCACCGGGTATGCACATGATGGCTATTGGGTACCTCCATACAACTTAAAAGCCAATGGCTAAGCCTCGGGTATCCAACCCATCTCCCAGTATTGCCATGGGCCTTCATAAGATTATGTTCGTATGCCCATACCTATCAAGGCAAAATAATAAAGGTCAAGCTTATATATACACATCATATTTATTTAACAAAGGATAAAACTCATACCTCGACAATGACCATAAAGCTAGTGAACGATCTCTTATCCCTATAAATTTTATCAAAGCCATGATAAAGGCAGGCAAGGCCAGCTTCTCCCCAGGCATAAAATAGTAAGAGATTGAAATCAACTAGAGAATGCAAAATTGACAGGTGGATGGCTGCCTCAGTACTGCATAGGATCATCGTGGCTAGCAGATATAATAAGAATCCATGGGTGTATTGTTCTGCCCATTCGCCATGTATTGGTTGGTTCTACCTCATCAAATACTGTCAAATATAATCATATTTTATTTTACATGCTCCTTTATATCGGGGCCTTAGACCAATCAGCTGTCAAATCTCATCCTCAATCAATATGTCATTGGTTAAAGCAACAGGGATCCCATCACATCTCAAGCCCATGATTGCAGTAAAATCCACTGGAGGGATGGTCATCTCCCCGATAGGCAAGTGAAAGGTGTGGCTGGTGTCCATCCACCGCTTAGCAAGCACTTGAATTATGCTTCTGTCAATCTAGTACCCTTTTGTTGGCAGCTATAGCACAAATTTCTCAAAGCCACATTCTCGAATCATCCTCCGAACTAGGGGTGGCACTTGCTCATACCACTGGCAAGCCTTAAGGATATTCCCACCACCATGGATCACACAACTATCATACTACCTTAACAAAGGTAAGTTAAGCCAGGTAAGTAAAGAATATAAATAAAATAAAAAGGGGAGACTTACTTATGCCTTTTCTTTTGAACTACAATGGAGATGCATTCCCACTAGAAGGGGAACGCTACCCAATTCATTGTTTTTAAGGTACATAATTAATTTGGCATTCACACATGGTCCAGTCCTTGATGCATGTTAATGGGCTGCCATTTTTATATCTATGTTGAAGGTTGAAAATGGTAATAAGTGAATGAGAGAAATTTTGAAAATAATGATAGTTTGAATAAAATAAATGAATACTATGCCCAATTTATAGGGAATGAAATCTGAGGGATAATATCAAGATTTTAATAAAAATGATGAAATGAATGAAAGGATGAAAGATAAGCATATTCATGTGCTTAGCTTTCAAGTTAGGAAAAGCATGTTAAAAGGAAACAATACATTGTACATCAATAATTCATGTTCAGAAATCTCCTTTCAATAATTCATTCTTTTCAGAGCACACATGCACACAGTACTTAAGCTTAATAATTCATTTTTCGGCATAGTACACATGTACAGTAAATTGCTATTTATTATGGGTATAAATTTTTTGCATGTCTAAAAAATATTTTTTGTATTCACAAATATTTTTTTCACGCAGGGGGCAAGAGTATATAGGTACTCACATACAGTAAAAATATCCCAATTTTCTGCAAATCCTCTACTAACTACAGAAATTAATTTTTTGCAGATATCTCGGGTCCAAAACACAAATCAACCTCGGGTTCAGAACCTAAATCAACCTTGGGTTCAATACTTAACCAATCCAGTCTCGGGTCTAAAACCCAACCAATCTAGCCTGAGGTCTAGAATCCAAATCATCCTTGGGTCTAGAATCCAAATTTAGTCTCGAGTCCAAACCCAAATCAACCTCGGGTCCAGAACCCTACCAACCTCCGGTCTAGAACCCTACCAACATCCGGTCCAAAACCCAACCAATCCAATCTCGGGTCCAGAACCCGACCAACCTAGGGACCAGAACCCAAATCAATCTCCTGGGTCTAGAACCCATCCTTATCCAAAATTTGCCCAAAGTCATGTTGCTTTTCACTCTCTGAATGAATTTAAGATCGTTCAAGCAGGGGGCAAAACTGTAGACCCTTAATTTTGGCCCTAAAGCTAGTTTGATCTCGATTAATAGAGGCCTAATCAAGTTTGGTCCATTCTTAATGGCTTAAACCTGGTTTAAAGCTTTTTATTAGATTTGTCCAATTTTAAAAGGTCTATAATAAGACGGTTTAATTTTAAAGCCCTAAAATGGTTTGATCCAAAGTTAAATGGGTTTAGTTTTGTTTAAATCGATATAGGCTATGTCCATATCGAATTGGGAGCTTTCCAATTTGATATAGAGATGTTCATATCAAATTGGACACCCAATTCGATATGAACATCACTCATATTGAATTAGAGCTTGTCCAATTTGATATGTATGTGCTCATATCGAATTGGACAAGCTCCAATTCGATATGATTTAATGCTCATATCGAATTGGCTCACTGTCCACTTCGATATGGGTTTTGGTTTATGTCGAATTTAAATCATTTTAATTTGATATGGGTTTTGGTTCAAGTTGAACTTAAATTGTTTTAATCCAATATGGTTATGGTTTGAAACTTAACTTATTTTTGAAATCCATATTAAGCTTGGATTTAGCTTGTTATCTCCTGATTTTATCCTAGTTTACTCTTAAAATTAGGGAGCCACAATTATCAAAGCTAGAAGGATGAAGAGAGACGAAAGCAACTACAATCATTAAAAAGCAATAATAAACATAGAGAGGAGACAAGCAGTAATTAAAAAACTACACATAGAATACTACTAATAGACAGAAATTAACACACAGGAGGAAGGCAATAGCTACTGTCTTCATTTCCCTCAACCAAGACTTAACATTGGTGCAGGCAAGAGGCTTGGATCAACATAAAATATTGGTGGAGCTAAAAATGGAGGTTTAAATTTATTATTATTTTAAATTTACATTAGTTGTTTTGTTTATTAACATTCACGATAGCATTTAGTTTTCAAACATCATCGGGCAATACCTTACAATTTATTTTAATCCTTTGAACTGTTATTATTTTGCACAATAATTTGTTAGAACATTCAATAGCCAAACCACTAATAGTATTAAATTTTTTAGTTTCACCAAAAACCTTAATAATGTGATTTAACTTGATTCAAAACCCTAATAATATATTGAATCCAATCTATTTTGTTTAAAAACCCTACTTTGCATATTAAACCCTAATATTATATATAAACACTAATTTTGTATCTTAAAACTTAATTTTGCATGGTTTAACTTTGTATTAGATTGAACTCTAGGTTTACATGACTAAGCTTTAGTTTAGTATCAAAAGCCTAATTTAACCATAAAAATCCTAATTTACATGTTTAAAACCCTAGAAATATTAATTCGTACCAATAAACCCTAAACTTGTATATCTTATGCTTTACTTAAGATTAAAACTTAGGTTTAATTATTTGGTTCGTTGTTATGTACTTGTGATGGATGATTTACTTGTATTTATGATGACTGATTGAATGCTTTTATTGGTTTTTTTTTATTTAAGGATGTAAGAGGTATGTTTTCACTTACTGGATACCGCATTTGTTAAGTTCAATGTAATTTAATTTATTTTAAGTTTTGGGATAAATGTAAAGACATGTTTCCACCAAGTGGTGGGTGTCATATTTTATTTAGTTTTAGACATTAGACATTATTGTAAGGGCATATTTCCATCTTATATGGATGCCCATTTTTTATTTGTTTATTTGTTTGGATCTTCCTTGATTTTAACACAATGAATGTTTATTTATTTTAAATTGCAAGTAGTATGGATGATATTTTAATAAGTTAAGAATTTAATACTATTTAGACCAAAAAGGGGGGCCGATTCCAATGAACCGGGTTCTATGGGGGTGCTGGGTCATTCACACTTTCCTCATGCAACCCAACTTTCCAAACCCAATAAGGGGTTAGGGATTCCTTAGGAATTGAGTCATCCACCCCTTTTTATTTTTTCGGCTCATACGGGGGGCGACTCCATTATTTTCGTGTTTAGGCCCATGTTCTCCAAGGCCCTAAGCCTAACAGTGCCGAAGTCGCAAGAACCATTCTACATGGGAGTGGGGGCGAAAATCTCCGCTCACACTCCCCCTAACATATTCACAATGATCATAATAAAAATTTTCACCGTGATGTAAGAAAGTTAGTACTTTTTCCATTCCTATAAAAAATATTAAACTAATAATAAATATTTAGCAACAACTATTATGGAAATTGCTATAAGGCTCCATGACATTGTTATTTAACACCCTAACATTGTTATGACACTAATTATACCACTATGTAACAGCATAATTGTGTATTAATGTTCCATAATAATGTAATGATTTTCCATAACTCAATTCTTAATTACATAACATCATTATAGAATGCATACATTTGTTATACAGTGTTTACTTGTAACACCTTTTTACACTAAATAAGTAAATACATATACCCTATATACGTAAAATATATATCTATGATACAAAAGTGCTATAATAAATAAATATAAAACCATCACTTTAATTTAAAAAACAATTTGTAAATTTAGAAAATAAATTCTTTGAAAACATTTTGCTAGAGTTTTGTCTGTAATTTTTAATAATTCCCCAAAATAACACAAAAACACAATATGTATAAAACCATATCCCCAAAATAAATTTACAAACAATCCTCCAAAACACCACTTAATAATGTATAATGTTTATATCATTTTCCAACATCATTATTTATTATACATAATATATATTTACATAAAACACTTTGTAAAGCCTCTCCCAATTCAATAATTTATTATTAAATGTATAATATGTTCAAAAACTAAATATACCAAATTCAATTAATACATGGATGCAACAACTCCCAAGTTGGTCTCATGGCACACATAGTCTTCAAATCTTAATCACAATCTGGAACTTCTCTTGTCAGCACTTCTAATACCTATATAATTCACACAACCACGCTAAGCCTACGGCTCAGTGGTACATACTATAATAACATAAAACTATTTTAAAGTCAAAGTATATATCATTTATTATCACAGTCCTTATAATATAAATGTTTAAGCATAGACATCAAGTTTAATTCATTTCCATTCACTAATCACATAATTTACAAACATATTACAATCACATACATTAGTTCCAAATAACCATATATAGTATTCATGTTTCAGAGATATTGTTATGATCTATCACAACACCGGGGATCTAAGTATTGTATCAATCCCCTGTTGACACCTTTGTGTCTAGCCCCAAAGGCAAATAAGAGTGACACCCAGTGTCTAGCCTGAAGGCATATCATATCATAAGTGACATTCAGCGTCTAGCCCGAAGGCAAATCATATCAATAGCACCAAACACAATTATCTGGATCAAGATATTATACAAGGCAAACACACATTTTATATACATTATTACTTTATAACCATTTCTCATATTCTCAACCACATTTCCTTTCCATTACTTTTCCACATTTATTAAGTGATCAACCTTATCATAATTACTTTCACATCATTTTTTTTTTCATGTTTTCTTTTCATTTATCACTTTCTCTTTATTCATAACCAATTTCCACATTTCTTAAAAACATTACACATTATACAAATCATCATCTTATTACTATCAACACATTAGTTCATAATAATGTTACTTTAAAAAATATTGTTTATTCTTTAAAGTGAGCCAAATATATTCTTTTCTCACCACTTTATCCATATTATACTTTATACTACATAACATTGATATACCTCTTGTTTATTATATACCAACATCAATTTACATTGGACAATCGCCCTATGTGACACACCTCACACAACTATGCAACATTGCATGAGTTATGTGAATGTCCATATTTCAAAGTAACCATATATGTATTATGCCAAATCACATTTTATGAAAACACAAGATATTAAAATGTATACTAACCTCTAATTTACCAAATTCCAAACTAATTTCTTCTTCCAACATCAACTTTCACTTTTGTCCTTCACCACTTTAATTTTATAACTTCACCTCACCTGGTCCTAAATTAAATTATAGATTAAAATAAATCATTAATAACACATTCTAAGCCATTTAAATCAATCAAACACCAATTATTTTCATTCTTTCCAATTCCACCAAAACTCTATTTCAACACTGCTACTTCAAACTACCATTCAACCTATCCATTTCCATCATTCAACCATAAATTCATTATATTTACATCAAAACAACATTAAAATATTTCATTTTAACAATTATAAACATCATCATCATAAACCCTTATTTCACATAACATGTCCATAAACCCTAACTTCATCTAAACTCACCCGTATTTAATTTTCAACCATAAAATCATATATATTAAAACAACATTAAATCATCTTATTATAATAATTAAAACCACCCATATTAAAATCCCAATTTTCATATAATCATCCCATAACCCTAAATTTAATTCTTCTTCTACCAAATTCCCATCAATCCTAACTATTTCAATCATTTAACCATAAAATTATTGTTTACACATCAAAATAACATCATTTAAAAGCCATTTTATGAATTAACAGCCACTCCATCAAAAATCAAAATTTGACATATTCATAAATTCAAAGAAGAGTTAGAAAAATCCAAAGAATTCTTACCTTTAACATGGAAATCCTCCAAAATCACTCTTAGTCTTTGAAAATTTGATGAAGTTTTGATGTTATTAAGGAAGTAAAAGCTTACTCCCCTTCATCTATGGTGGATGTTTTCTAAGGAAAAAGAAGGAGATGGATTTTTAAATTTTTATCGTCTTTTTTACTAACCACATATATATATATTTAATTAATTAATATCTCAATTTTCATCATCTTCCACCACCTAAAAATATTTTTAATTTTGATTTATTTTATTCATTAGTATTTATTTATTTATTATTATTATTATTATTTAACTTTTACTTTTACCTTTTTTGGCTTTTTATCATTTTACTCTTTACAAATAATATTTATATGTTAGGTATATTTAACATATAATTCTCATATATATTTATCTTTCTCACCTTTCAACACTTTAATTAACCTTTGAAATTATTTATTTAATTATATTTTAATATTTCAAAAAAATTTGCGGGTGTTACAATACCAATTTGTCATAGTAACCTTATTGTGTTGTGTGTGTGTTTTGATCATTTGTGTATGTATTTTTAGGGTAATTTTATTGGCTTTTGATTGATGTTTCTTTAAATTTGTGCTTAATTTTGTTTGAAGTATTTGATCCAGGTTGAAGAACAAAATAATAGAGCTTCAATTCAATTTGTTGGATTAATGAGGTAGAAAAATATGAGACACGACCAAAACACTTTATAGCTTGGTTGTGTCCCTCATTCAAGGAAAAAGGCATGAATCACTCACATGATATGGCCAGGTCAAGTCAGCTTGGTCGTGTCCCTCAAAAATATTTTGCAAAGATAGACACAAGCAAGAGACACGGCCGAGCCACTGGCAGTGTCATATGACACGGCCAAGGCATTGGCCTTGTCTTGCCAGAAGAACAAAATAAAGAAGAAGCAAAGAGGATATGAAGAAGTGAATACAGTCAAGAGACATAGCCAAGCCATTAGCCTTGTCACATGACATGGCCAAAGCCTTGGCCGTTTCCCATCTAAAGAACAAAGCAATGAGAAGAGACAACATAGAGACAGTGGAGAACACACTCAAGAAGCATGGCCAAGCCACTGATCGTGTCACATGACACGACCAAGGCCTTGGTAGTGTCTCACTTGAAAAAGGAAAAAGATATTGAGGTAGCCATGGACGCGGCCACATGGCTTGGCTATGTCCATAAGAAAATGAGTGACACGGCCAAGTCACCCATGACTTGGCCGTGTCTTGTGAGAATTATTTCAAATTATTTACACAAGATGGGGGACAAAGCAAGGGACAATAAGTGTTATCTTTTAAAAAGAAATAATAAAAGAAAAAACAAGGTTGCCTAATTCATGGGATGAAGATTTAAAAAATGAAAAAGGTGGGTGTAGACCCTTAATTTTTAACCCAGCCCGGTCCAATATATTTTATTTAGTCCACAATAATTTTTATGTTATCTTAATTAAATAATATTTATTTTAGTATTTATTTTTTATAATTTTAAAATTTTATTATAATAATAAATAAAAATAAAAATAAAAATCGGCGACGAAAAAATTCATCTCCAAAAACAGTGGACGAAATGGCCCGCAGCCCGCCCCTCGCAATTTCACTCGCGATCCCTCGCAGCAGCCCGCAGCAGTTTTTTCGCAAGTGAAATTTTTCCGACGCAATTTTTTTTTCGAAACCAAATTCTATTTGGTTTCAGTTTTCTTTTCCTAAGTAAATACAGTTTCCTTAAGCAATTAAAATTAATCATCTAAATTTCTTATAAATAGGACTAAAAAACACAGAAAAGAAGAGGAATTTTTAGAAAGGAGATCGGACGTTAAAATTTTTTGGCAATAAAAACAATTGGACTTTTTGAGAGAAGAATAAGCAAGCAAGCAATTAATCCATCAAAGGCAGCCATCTTGCCTTTGTCCTTGTTCATCCAAGAAGCAATTTTTGGTGGAACCAACAAACGAAGGTTTGAATATCTAATCTCTTTTTTCCTTACAGTAGCTTCAATCATTAAATTGTTTCTTTTAATTCTAAAAACCTTAGACCCCTAATCTATTTCTTCTAAGTCTTAAAACCTTAATCTACTTTCCAACTTTCCAAAACTTTAAATCTTTTTATTAATTACCAAAACCCTAATCTGCTTTCTAATTTTCCAAAACCTTAAAACCCTAAATCGATCATTCTATTTCCAAAAACCCTAAAAAAATACTTTCTCTTCCCAAAAACCTTAAATCGTCTTGCCTATTTTCAAAAACTTTATAAAACTATAAATTGTTTTCTCAAATTCTAAAATCAAATATATTTTTTGAAACACTAAAAACCCTAATTCAACTTCAAAACCAAAAACAGTAAACCCCAAACTAGTAAACCTAAACCCTAATTTTCCTAAACCCTAATCCTTAAAATCTTACAACCTTATAAACCTAAATCTTAAAATTCAACACAGTAAGCCTAAAAACAACAATCCAATAGCTAATAATCATAAACCTAATGTTTTAATATCCAAACCCTAATTTCATGATTTTACCCCTCAAACCCTAATTTTGTTAACCAAAGAACCTTATCAATCTCTTAAATTATAAAACTTTAATCTATTTCAATTCCCTTAAAATTTACAGTAGCCTAAACCAATAAATTCCAAAACCCTAAATATTAATTAAAGAACTTTAAATGAAAAACAGTAAACTTCAATTTGTATCTTTATTTACCTTATTTGATTTATTTAAGTTCAATGCTTGATTTATTTAATTTATCATGGATGGATGTTTACTTTCTATTGATGTTTAATATCTTTGATGAATGATTTATTTATGATGAGTGGTTATTTACTTCTATCGATTTATTTTGATTTCCAAAAGTTGTAAAAGGTATGTTTCCACTTTGTGGGTACCTCATTAATTAATTTCTATGTAATTTAAATTGCTTTTATATTTTAAACCAATGTAAAGGACATGTTTCTACCTCATGGTGGGTGTCCTATTTAGCTTAGACATGGGTGATGTAAGGGCATGATTCCATCTTCGAATGGGTGTCCATTTATTTATTTTGCTTGGACATTGTTTTTATTTTTAATATAATGATGCTTTATTTCAATTGTTGTGTGTAATATGGATGATATTATTATATTTAAGAATTTTATAATATTAAGACCTGTAAAGGAGGCCGGTTCCAATGAACCGGGCATTGTGGGGGTGCTGGGTCATTTCTCACCTTCCCCACACGTACCCAATTTTCCAAACCCATTAGGGGGTTGGGGATTCCTTAGGAATCGAGTCATCCACCCCTTTCTTTTTTCTGGCCCGTCAAGGTGACGACTCCATTTTCTCCGGACTTAGGTCCATGTTCTCTAAGGCCCCGAGCCTAAACAGTGTCGAAGTCGCAAGAACAACTCCACCGAGAGTGGGGGCAAAAATCCCAGCTCACAGTGGCGACTCCACTAGGGATAAGAGAAGTTGATTCCATTGGTCTTTATATTATTCTATTCTTTCTTATAATGTTATTATCCATTGCATCATTTAGATTGCATCGTGTGCGTAAGTTAGGACGCTTGTGTTACCCGTGTTGTGTTATGTAAGGGATACCATACTTTCACTCAAGGTATGGAGATCGAGCATGGCATAACCACTCATAGCCTTGTACCATTTGGTATATACTTGCTATGGGAACCTAAGCCTTTTAACCCAAAGACTAAAGCTCATGTAATTGGCCTAGTTACTTTCCTTAGGTTTTACCCCAAATGCTTGTTGTTTGACTATGGTTAATTTATCTTGGCTTAAATCATGACTTATTTGGTTTGTTCATTTTCTAATATGAACTAAGTACATTGTAAGCTCAAAATAAATATTATTTTAAAAGTCCAAAAGACCAAAGCTATTTTCAAAAATTTTTAAGATGGTCTTTGGACATAAGACTTTTCTATAAACAAATCAAAAATTCTTTTTCTCATGACCCAAAATACTAAGCCCAAAAGCCATTTGTTCTAAAATCTTTTTACAATGAGCTTAGAAACAAAATTATTTTCATCCTTTTCTTACAAAGAGCTTGCAAAATATTTAGGTCAATTATGAAATACCAAAAATCAATTGTGAGCCTAGTTTATACTAAGAGTAATTAATCATGGGCTTGTTTTTGGCATGAATCATTAGTTACTTTTTTCAAGTGAGAAATTTATTTATAATAAACCTCTTAATTTAGTTTAATCCAATATAACATAAATGCTACTTTAGTTGGTTGAATGGATTAAAACCTAATTAATGAGAATTATCATAAACTGATTTTCATTTTTGAAAATATAATTACTGGTTGAAATGTCCGAGAGAAATATTCGAAAACAAGATGCCCCATGTTGGTATTTTGTTAACCATGTTACCTAGGAAAAGAGACTTGCCATTCGTGTGTGGATGTTATAAGGTTGGAAGGAACGTCCTATCCTTGTTTGTCTATTGTTTGTGCATACATGCATTTGTACCTCATATCATTAATCCTTTCTGGCTCACAGCCCTGGATTATGATAGTTCAAAAGCTTACGACAATCCGACCTATGCCGGAAGCGAAGAATCTAGCAATGACTCAATCACTTGCTTACCACAAATAATGGATCTCGATGAAGCCCTCAATGCCAAGATAGAAGAAATAAAAGAGGCCCTAGCTGAGATCATGAAGAACTAATTGACTGCAATTTTAGAAAATCACGTCGAAGCTTCTGCTAGCACCAAGAAGCCAAGGGATAAAGGGAAGACTAAAGTTGGTGAAGTAGTTTTTGATGATGAAAAGGTGATCATTGATGATGATGATGATTGGGCTCAATACTACCAAGATGTTCAAGATAAGAAGAAAGAACCAAAGATTGTTGAAAGATCAGCTATGGAGAAAACCAAAACTTCTGATGTTGAAAAGATGATTGCGGACATAGAAAAGAAATTTTTGAAGAAGCTAAAAACCGAAGAAATGTCCTAAGTTGACAAATTATTTGAGCTAGATGAAGAAGTTCCGTACAAGTTCAAGATGCCATCTTTCGCGACGTTTGATGGAATCGGAAATCCTCATCTTCGTGTGAAGCAATATATCACTGCTATGCAGTCTACCCGAGCTACTAAGGCTCAAACTCTAAGGTACTTCATGCTCTCATTGGATCCTGTTGTCCAAAATTGGTTCAATACCTTGGATGATGGAACACAAAAGAGTTGGGATTTGCTATACAAGGCCTTCATCCAGCAATATGGATATAATGTCGAGATGGAAGTTACCTTAATGGAAGTGGAGTCCATTAGGCAAAGGTCAAATAAGAATTTTGTGGAGTATGTGAAGAGATGGAGAAACAAGGCCGCTTTGCTCAAGAAGAGGCCCGATGAATCCGATCAAATAAGGATGATTGTGAGAGGGGTGTTGCCTAGTCTTCGTGAGAGGATGTCTCATACACTCATCTGTGATTTCAAAGATCTACTCCTAGCTGGTTTGCAAATTGAAGAATGGGAGAGAGAGAAGAACCATTTTTCAACAAGAAGGAACGAGAAAGGAAACTATCAGTCTGGTAGCCAAACCATGCAAAAGGCAGTCGATGTTAATGCTACTAACCAAGGAACAAGGAGACAGTTTTTGAAATTGGGGAATCAATGTCTTGGGTTCTCAATAAGCTTCAAAGAAAGGGATTGCTACAGCCCTTAAATCCTCACCCTTTGCCTAACCCTCTCCCACCTAATTTCGACACTAAAGCATTTTGTCAGTTTCATCAAATGCAAGGGCATGACATGGATAGATGTGTGAGGTTGAGACATGAGATCCAAAATTTAATTGATAATGGGAAGCTACCCAAGCCCAATAAGCCAAACACCAAAGACAACCCATTACCAAAGTTCAATAGGGTACCACCACTGGCAACCTTCATGATTAGAGGAGGTTTGCATGAAGATTTTATCATGTCTTCTTTCCAAGATGTGGGTGGAGAAGCAACCAAAGAAGAAGAGGTATTTGGCAAAATTCAACAAGCTATGGTGGCTAAAGAAGTAAAATTTGTGTTGTCAATGGGTTTTGGGATTCAACCGATAGTGAGGATGATCTAGTATCCAAGAAGGAGGAGTGGACTTGGTCCTAGCCCGAAGAAGATGAAGTAATGAACACTAGATCCGTTAAGCCTTATGCAAGGCCACCACCTAAGGAGGTAGAAACTAATAAGGGAAAGAAAGTTGAAGTAGGAAATAAAGAAGAGGAAGACGATGTTGTGCTTAAGCAATTGAAAAGAACCCAAGCAAGTGTTAGCATTTAGGATCTATTGGCTACTTCTAAAATGCACCTAGAAACTATGGCCAAGGTCTTAGCTAGCATGCCAATTTCTACCTCCACAACACCGGATGAACTGATCAACTTCATAAAAATTGGAGGAGTAATGAAATGTGAAGATGTTCAAGAAAAGAGTGAAGTTAATATGGGAGCAGTTTCTTTTTCAGATGCAGACTTACCGGAGGAGGGAAGAGATCACATCCGCCCTCTCTTTATCAAAATAGAAGTCAAAGGGAAAAGGACTCCATGTGTAATGGTCGATGATGGGTCCACCATAAATGTTTGTCCACTTAAAATATTGCCAAAGCAAGCCTTGTCAACAAGGGATCTAAAGTCGACCGAGGTAACCATTTGGGCTTATGACAACACTAAGAGATATGCTGAGGGAACTTTCAAAGCCGCTGTCAAGGTTAGTCCAATTGAATCTATTATTGAATTTGTTGTTTTAGACATACCTGTTACCTTCGCCTTACTCTTGGGGCGACCATGGTTTCATCCTCTTGGTGGAGTTCCTTCCACCCTTCATCAAAAGATCAAGTTCCCCAACAGAGATGAGACAGTGGTCATCAAGGCTGAAGATAATGAGATTGTTAATGCTCTAATGATTGAGAGGCCTCTCAATGGTTTTCAAGTAGCTGCAATTTCTGATGATGAAGTAGTGGACTCCAAAGTCTTGAATATGATGAAAAGCATGAACTACCTTCCTGGAGCTGGTCTTGGAAAGGGTAAGGCCGGTTTGACAAGGCTACTAGATTTTAAAACTCAAACTTCAAGGGTTGGGATATGATGAAGCCAACAATGCCCAGCCAAAGAAGAATGAGAAGATAAACTTCCCACCACTTGAAGAGATCTTTGTCAAAGCTCCAGACATGGGACCACTCCAAGGAAAGCCCAAACCAATCAGGTTCATGGGAAAGTTGATCCATTATTTTAAAATTTTTTGCAGATGTTGCCGAGCTAGTGGAGCAAGTGAAGAAATAGCTCACCCTGCCAGCCAACAAAGATTCCAATCCAAAAGAGAAGAATGAAGCTATCCTAAAGGCCAAGAAGACTCCAGAGGAGATTGCTGCCTTGGTTGAAGAAAAGTTTGAAGACATTCTGCCTTATGATTTTGAGAACAATGATTTTGATTTTAATTTGTCTACTTTGTATGAGGATGATGATGTTTTCTTTTCCAAAATGAATGCAATAAATTCTGATTTTGCTTACTTGTGTGATGTTTCTCCTGATGGTTGCATACATTCAAATAACATCTAAATGAGCATCTTTAATATTAATTCTGTTAATACACAATCATTAAATTTGGGAAAACCAAAAATCCTAAAAGCATTAGCATTGCATCCAACCTTACTCCTGATAAGAGAAAGAGATTTGAAAAAATATTCAAAAAATATGAAGAGGTGTTTGCTTGGTCTTATGAGGATATGCCTGGAATAGATCGAGACATAGCCGAATATCTTATTCCTACTTACACTCACATGAAACCTGTCAAACAAAAGCTTAGGTGATTAAGACCTGAGCGGGCTGAATTGGTTAAAGAAGAGGTCACTAAACAAATACAAGTGAAGTTTCTTGAAGTGATAGAATACCCAGATTGGCTAGCCAACATAGTACCCGTGCCAAAGAAAGATGGAAGGATAAGGGTCTGTGTGGACTATAGAGATTTAAATAAGGCTTCCCCTAAAGATGATTTTCCTTTATCTCATATAGATGTTCTCATTGATAGTGCAGCCTCTAGTTTGCTACACTCGTTTGTAGATGGATTTTCTGAATACAACCAAGTATTAATGGCCCAAGAGGATAAAGCCAAAACTGCTTTCATTACTACATGGGGTATATTTTGTTATAGGGTGATGTCGTTCGGTTTAAAGAATGCTAGAGAAACCTACCAAAGGATGGCCACCACATGTTTAGATCATTTTTGTACTTGTTTTTAGTATGATTTTTATGTGTTTTTAGTTAATGTTTTGATTGATTTTTGTTTAATTTTGTTTAAAGTGTTTGTTTTAGGTTTAAGTGCAAAAACACCCTTGGAAGATCAAAACAAAGAAAGAAGAGCATGAATCAAGCATGACATGGCCAAGCCAAATGAAGCTTGGCCATGTCACCTCAAAGGAAAGAAATGGCAGCAAGTGACACAGCCAACAAGCTTGGCCGTGTCACTCTCATCTCCAAAGAACAAAGAAGAGTAAGGAGCAAAACATAAGAAGACGCACTCAATGACACTGCCAAGCCACTGGCAGTGTCACATGACACGGCCAGCAAGCTTGGTCGTGTCCCATTTCATGCCAAAGACACCTGAACCGAGCAAAGAAGGAAAGAAAAGAAGCAGAAGGTGACACACCCAAGTGACACGGACAAGCCAGTGGCCGTGTCACATGACACGGCCACAAGCTTGGCCGTGTCACTCCTTGAAGAACAAAGAAAAGAAAGAAAGAAAGAAAGAAGGCAGTGAAGGACACGGCCAGCAAGCTTGGCCATGTCCCAAAGAAAAATGAGGGACACGGCCAAGCCAAATCAAGCTTGGCCATGTCACCCTTAATTTATATAAATTCTTCTGCTCGAAAGAGAGAAAGGAGGAGGAGACGGCTAGGGTTTGAGAGAGAGAGAAAAGAAAAGAAAAGGAGGGGGCAAACACGATTTGGGATGAGGAGAGAGTGACACTCTCCTTGTCCCTTCATCTTCATCCTCCATTTTCATCTTCTCCATCTTCCATTGACAAGATCTTTGAGGTTCTTTGGGATAAATTGGGTTAAACAAGCTCTTGAAGGTTGAAGAAGCTTCATTGAAGGATTGGTGACTTGAGAAAGCTCCATTCCATCTTCCAAAGGCATAATCATTGAAAGGCTTGGTGACTTGAGAAAGCTCCATTCCATATTGCAAAGGGGAATCAACCATTGAAGAGGGCTTGAGTTCTTCATCATACATCAAAGTGGAGCTAGGAGGAAGACTGGTAATCCTACTCTTGGCATCTTCACAAGGGGTTTTTCTATTCTCTCTTTTAATTCATTTCTTATTGTTATTGTTGTATTAAGAGAATTGATATTGCAATAGACAATTTGTATTTGTTTTATATTGAGTTGAATGAATGTTTTAAATTGATGATGTTGAGCTAAACACCCATGCCTAGGGTTTGTAGTATATTTGATTGAATGCTTTGATTTGATATTTCCATTGATGTACCTTGTTATTGGTTGATTGCATTGGATTGTATGCTAGGTTGATAGATTAGCTACCTATTGATCTCTAGATATTGAAGGAAGAATAGAGAGGTGAAATTCGATATTGGAATTATGCAATCAACTACCCTATGAATGAATTAGAAATATAAGTTCTAGGATTTTGTTAATTTGGTAATGTAAAAGAATTGGTCATTGTTAATTCATGAATGTGAGAACTAATGGATTGGTAATTGACTAATTAACCTTAAGGAACAAATTAATTAAAAGGTTATGTTAATGGATAATTGAGAATTGAGCTTTGATTGAATGGACCTATACCCTTAGGAACCTTCCCAAGAATCGATTTGATCTTGTATCACCTTCACACATTAATCCTACACTCCTTAATCTTAGGTTTAAATCATTCTCGCACCATTCCAACACAACAAACTTCCACATTTAAATACTTGTCAATCAAGCTATTACGAACCACACCTTCTTGGGGAAACGACCTTGGGGCGATCACCTTTGCTACAGCTACCTCGTATACTTGCGAGTGACGCTTGTAGTAGTACTTAATTCGAGCGCAACAAGTTTTTGGCGCCACTGCCGGGGAGGGTTGTCGAAGTAGTAATAGCTTGATTTTTTTATTTTACTCGGTTGTCTGTTTTCTTTAAATTACTAAGTGCTGTTTGTTTTTTTTTATTTTCTGCCGGGGAAGGCTGTTTAAGTAGTGATAGTTTGATTTTTCTTTACAATTTAATTGTTTTTTTTCTTTTAATTGTTTGTTTGTTTTGTTTGAATATTTTGTTATTTGTTTTCATTAAATTGTTGAGTACCTTTTGTAAATATACAGTCTTCAAGGTACGTAGGGGTTTATGATGATAACCCTGACTCTGACATGGCATGGCAATTAGTAGAATTAATGAACCAACTTAAGATGCTAAATGTGAGAGGAAGAACACCTATGCCTACTCGTGAAGTATATTCAGCATGTGGCATTGCAAGACATAGCGCAAACATTTGTTCATTTGGTTATGGACAATACCAAGAGAGGCAAGAGGAAGAATATGCCTATGAAAGTTTCCAGCACATGGGTGGAA
This sequence comes from Garcia nutans, assembly GCA_947685225.1. Classification (NCBI taxonomy): domain Eukaryota; kingdom Viridiplantae; phylum Streptophyta; class Magnoliopsida; order Malpighiales; family Euphorbiaceae; genus Garcia; species Garcia nutans. The sequence goes on along the minus strand of CANTUV010000017.1, from coordinate 4,664,937 downwards.
ATGACCCATATCCCAGACCTTATAATTCAAGCTAGGGAAGCCACCCAAATTTTTCTTGGGAAAACCAATAGCAAATTCCACCTCAAAATTTTTTTCAACCTTACCAAAGAAATCCTTCCTCTCAAGAACAATATTCAAATCAAGATCACCTTAAGAAACCCACATTGGAGGATAGTTTGAATGCCTTCATTCAAACTAGCGTACAAAATCAAGATCGACTTAAGGAACCCACTTTGGAAGATAGTTTGAATGCCTTCATTCAAATTAGCACACAAAATCAAGATCAATTCGAGAAATTCTCAGTAGAAGATGATTTGAATGCTTACCTTCAAATTAGCACACAAAATCAGGAAGGGAGCAATGAGAGGTTTGATTCTTTGGAAGAAGCATTGAAGAGGGTGGAAACTCAAGTTGGGCAACTGGCACATCAACTCCAAGCACACCAAGAAGAGGAATTTCCTAGCCAACTGGAGCAAGTCAAGGTATTCACAAATTTGAGGAGTGAACAGGTGATATATAATAGTTTTTGTGATTCCTTTGATGCATGAACTAATCAAGAAGAAGATGGTGAGGAAATACAACCATACATAGAGGAGTTAATTCAATCAGAGGAGGAGGAGAATATGGAAGAATCAACTTCAATTAAATTGCATGAACCTCCAAATCCTTGTATACCACCAATCCCATTCCCAAGCAGGCTAAATGAAGAGAAATAAGGTATGCAACTTTCTAAACTCGATGACATGCCCTATAGTGAAGATAGTGTAGATAAGCTTGAGGTGGCAATGACCTTAGAAGCATAGCCTAATTTTTCCAATTTAGAAATTGAGGAGAGCGATTTGCTATTAAATGATGAGATTGATGAGAGGGAGCTTCAAATTGCTAAAGAGGATGAAAAAGTGATTCAACCAAACTTGGTTGAACATAAAAAGACCCCAAGAATTTTGAAAGATGTTTTGGTTGGGGAGTACAGTATGCAACAAATTATCATCTCTCCACCTCTTGGTGGTGAGAATGAGCAAAAACCATATATAACCATGTTGCAAACTGAAAAAGATTCTTACCACATCCCTATAGTATTAGAGGATCAAGCTAAGATAACCCTCACATGTTCTTTTTGTACAATTGCTCTTCTAAGGATGCTACATAGGCTTTTAATAAATTGGGCACATTTCAGAGTTGGATGTTGTTCATCCTCTCACACATGGGCTCCAAATGCATTATGGGTGGAAGGAGCCCTACACATCGTATATGGGAACGAAGGAAATCAGGTATCATCTAAACTCTCTTTTAGTTTATGCATGCTCACATTGAGGACAATGTGAATCTTTAAGTGTAGGGTGCATTTTGTGTTTTTACTTTTTAAGTTTAGTAATGTTTTTCTTTGAATAAATTAATTTTGGAAAGTTCAATTGTTATAAATTGTTGATTGATGACCTTTGAATTTTTGAAGCATGAATTTGAGAATTGAGTAAATTTGGTGCTTACTATCAATTTTGTTGGTTTTTCCCTTGCATTGCCATTAACCTAGTGAGGAATTGAGCCATCAACTTATCATTACTGTTGTGGGTGAACATCTTTGATTGATGAATTGCTAGAACTTGCTTTGACATGCATTTTAAGATTACATAAAAATTTTCAATTAGGCATCAAGATAATTAAGGCAATTAGGTGAACTCACTTTGGCTTAAAAAGACCAACCCTATATTCAACCTTAGTTAGCCAATTTTGAGCTTATTTTATTTTTCCTTTTCTTTCTTTTTCACAACACCATTAGCTTGAACCTTGTTGTTTAACTCTTACCCTTTCATTAGATCAAGAGCATTTTAAGAGCGTTTATGACCGAGTGTTGTGTTGAATTAAGTGTGGGGTTAAATTTAGTAGTTTAAGATTGCAAAGCAAAATAAAAAAAAAGAAAAAAAGAAAAAAATATATATATAATAATAATAAGAATAATTGTTGTTCTTGTTGAAAGGGTTGGAATGTATCATTACAAAATTTAATAAGTGAGTTCCCTTGAAAAACTCTTTAATGTCAAGGGGTAGATGAGAGGAAGGTGTTTTGGGATTGTTGGGATATGTATATGATCGGGTACTTCATTCTTAATGTGCTCTTGAACTTAATGATCAAGCTCACATTTCCTAAATATCATGCCTTTACCTTAGCCCCATTACAACCCAATAAAAACCTTTTGATTCATGCTTGATTGTTATTTTGTGGTGGAGATTTGATTGATAAGCAAGCCTATGGTAATAATCTTTCATTGATTGTTATGAGTGTAAACACCACCATGATCAAACACTTGTAAGAGTTGGTGAGGGAGCGACAACATAGGTTATGCATGGAAAACCACTTAATTGCATGGGTGTCGATTTTGTTTGATTCGATATTGATTGAGGATTTAGGGATAGGGAAGTCTTGATGCATCTTTATAACTCTTGAACTTAACAAAATTATCTTGTTAATGTGTTTTGATTTTAGCCTTGCTTGGGGACAAGCAATAAATTAAGTGTGGGGTAGTTGTTTAGATCATTTTTGTACTTGTTTTTAGTATGATTTTATGTGTTTTTAGTTAATGTTTTGATTGATTTTTGTTTTAAGTTTGTTTAAAGTGTTTTTTTTAGGTTTAAGTGCAAACCCTTGGAAGATCAAAACAAAGAAAGAAGAGCATGAATCAAGCATGACATGGCCAAGCCAAATGAAGCTTGGCCATGTCACCTCAAAGGAAAGAAATGGCAGCAAGTGACACGGCCAACAAGCTTGGCCGTGTCACTCTCATCTCCAAAGAACAAAGAAGAGCAAGGAGCAAAACAGAAGAAGACACACTCAATGACACGGCCAAGCCACTGGCCGTGTCACATGACACGGCCAGCAAGCTTGGCCGTGTCCCATTTCATGCCAAAGACACCTGGACTAAGCAAAGAAGGAAAGAAAAGAAGCAAAAGGTGACACACCCAAGTGACACGACCACAAGCTTGGCCGTGTCACTCCTTGAAGAACAAAGAAAAGAAAGAAAGAAAGAAAGAAGGCAGTGAAGGACATGGCCAGCAAGCTTGGCAGTGTCCCAAAGAAAAATGAGGGACACGGCCAAGCCAAATAAAGCTTGGCCATGTCACCCTTAATTTATATAAATTCTTCTGCTCGAAAGAAAGAAAGAAGGAGGAGACGGCTAGGGTTTGAGAGAGAGAGAAAAGAAAAGAGAAGGAGGGGGCAAACATGATTTGGGATGAGGAGAGAGTGACACTCTCCTTGTCCCTTCATCTTCATCCTCCATTTTCATCTTCTCCATCTTCCATTGACAAGATCTTTGAGGTTCTTTGGGATAAATTGGGTTAAACAAGCTCTTGAAGGTTGAAGAAGCTTCATTGAAGGATTGGTGACTTGAGAAAGATCCATTCCATCTTCCAAAGGCATAATCATTGAAAGGTTTGGTGACTTGAGAAAGCTCCATTCCATATTGCAAAGGGGAATCAACCATTGAAGAGGGCTTGAGTTCTTCATCATACATCAAAGTGGAGCTAGGAGGAAGACTAGTAATCCTTGTTTTATTAGTTTTTGTTATAGATTTGTGTCTTGTTTATTATGATAATTATTGTGTTATTTAGGTATTTTGTTAGTTTTTATTGGTTTGTTTAGTGTTTTCATTAATTTTGATCGTTTTAGTTTATTTCAGTGTTTATGTCGTTTTTGATCTAGTTTTTAGTATGGTGTTTATATTTTGTTGGTTATTGTTTATTTACTTTTTGTTTATAGTTTGTTTGAGTTTTGTTTTAGGTTAAAAAAGGCAAGGAAACAAATTGAAGGAAAAAAGGGACAGTAGCTGACACAGGCAGAGGACACGGCCAAGTCACTGGCCGTGTCCCATACCAAGTTAAAAGGAAGTTCAAGGCACAGAGAGGGACACACTCAAGTGACACGGCCAAGTCAGTGGCCGTGTCCCTCCAAAAAGGCTCCAACACGGCCAAGTCACTCCAACTTGGCCGTGTCTCACTTAGTTCCAAAGGCAAAGAAGAGGAAACTCACACAGAAGCAAACACAGGCAAGGGACATGGCCAAGTTAGTGGCCGTGTCCCTCCAAAATGATCCAACATGGCCGTGTCACTCAACCAAAGAAGAAAAAGAAGAAAAGCAAGCAGAAGCAAACACAAGCAAGGGACACGGCCAAGTCACTGGCCGTGTCCCTCCAAAGACCACCAACACGGCCAAGTCACATCCAACTTGGCCGTGTCTCTCATGAATCAAAGCCGTAGCGAATTTTTAAAGCAGACGTTTCATATAAAAGGAGAAAAGAAGCTAGGGTTTTGGTGTGGCAATTTTGAGCAGAGATTGAGCCGTCAAAGAGAAGAACTTAGGGTTTTATAATTGTTTTCTTTGATTTTGATTACATTTTGGATCAACTAGCTTAGATTAGATTGTTCTAGCCATTGATACATCCTTCTTGCAAGATTTGAACAAGAGATTCTTTAGAAGCTTCAAGGAGTTTGTAATTTGGTTTTGTTCTTGAACTTTATCTCTTTATTTTCATTGGAATTGTATTTATGGATATTATCATGTCTAAATTGATTTCTTTGATTATTAATGAGATGAGTATGTTTGATAGCAATATGAACTAATTTGATCTAGTCTAGGGTTTTTATGGATCTGCTATGATTGTATGAATTGGTTATTCTCTTAGCTAATAATTTCTTTAGCCTTGATTGAATGAATTATTGCTAATATATAATGGATTGGCCACCAATTATGTGTTTTAGGTATTAGATGATGGATTTAGAGATGAAGTCTAATGCTGGAACAATTCAATTAAGGACTTAGGTGAATTAGAGATATAACCTATTAAAAAGATTATTTCAATTATAACAAGATTAGTTGAAAGAGGTTTGAATGCAAGAGCTTATTTCCTTGACTCGATTAATTGAGTTGTTTGAGATTTAATCTTTGAAATTAAATTAGTTAAGAGGAATAACCGTTCATACATATAAGTAGTAGAGAAGTGCAAACCCTAGACCTTCTTATTAAGTGAATCAAAACATCAGCTCAATTTACTTTTACTATTTTAAACTTCGATCAATCTTCTTCATTAATTGTTAGTGATTTAAATTTCTTCATTACTTGTTATTTATAATCTGATAATCAATTAGCCACTTTAGCTTCCTTGAGAGACGACCTTGGGGCGATCACCTTTGCTACAGCTACCTCGTATACTTGCGAGTGACGCTTTGTGGTAGAGTTAATTTGAGCGCAACAAGTTTTTGGCGCCGCTGCCGGGGAAGCTAATTGGCGTAATTGTTTATTACTTTTAGAAATTTTAGATTATTTTTCATTGTTTACTTTTGATTTTATTTTTCTTTTGTTTTTAATAATTTCTTTTTCTAGAAAATTCTGTTTATGCAAGGCAGGAGATCACTCGAAGGAGAGCTACATCCATTTATTCCAGAAATTCAGAGAGTGAAAAGGAGCAGAGAAGAGTTTGAGCTCTACACCAGAATTGATACAGAGGAGGACACTTCTAAATTTGAGTCAGATATTGCACAATCAGTTAACATGGGATAAGAAAGACAAAGAACCATGAGAGATTTTGCTAGACCTGTCATTGGAACTTCCATATCTTGTATAAGGTTGACAAATGCAGCAAGAAACTATGAGTTGAAGAACATTCATTACAACATGCTGCCATCATTCTATGGAGTTCCAAATGAAGATCCTCTGAACTTTATTCGGGATTTTTATTCTACCCTCAACACTTTTCCTTTGGGAGGACTAACAAAAGATCAATTGAGGATGAGATGTTTCCCTTATACTTCGAAGGATAGGACAAAGAGATGGCTTATGATGTTGCCCGAAAACTCTTTGACAACTTGGGAGCAAGTTTATAACAAATTCATTGGCAAGTTTTATTCACATCAAAAGACAGCTGAATTGAAAGGGAAGATTGCTACATTCTCTCAATTTGAAGGAGAGCCATTTCATGAGGCTTGGGACAGATTTAAGATGCTATTGATCCAGTATCCGCATCATCACTACCCACTTCAACTTCTTAATCAGTTTTTCTATGATGGTCTAACCCAGCAATTTCAGAACACTGTTGACAATGCAGCTGGGGGAGCCATGGGAGAAAAGACAGCTGATGAGACTTATGAGATCTTTGAGATGTTGGGAGCTAATTCTCAACAAAAGAGTGTAAGGGGAAGAAGTAAAGGGGTGAATCAATTGGAAGCCAATAGTGAAATGGTTAGTCAAATAGCTTAATTGACAAGACAGGTGCAGATGCTGAACATGAAGAACAATATTTCTTCATCTACTCAAGAAGTGTGTGGAATCTGTGGGACATTCGGGCATGGAGCAAATATATGCCCCTCTGCATATGAGTCTTTTGGTAATGAAGCTGAGCAAGTCAATCCTATGGGGGGATTTCAACCAAGGGCCCGGAATGATCCTTGCTCCAATTCTTATAATCCTAGTTGGAGGAATCACCCAAATTTTTCCTGGACAACAAATAATGCTCAACAGCCTTTCCATTTGCTCCAGAGATAGAACCAACAGCAGGGTCAATCCTCCAATCAAGGGCATCCTAAGAGAGAGAGTTTGGAAGAAAGTTTGCAGGCTTTTATCCAAGTCAGTGCTAAAAATCAAGAGATGAACAACAAGAGGCTGGATTCACTAGAAGCATCTTTTAAGAAGGTGGAGACCCAAGTGGGGCAACTTGCTCAACAGATGCAGATTCAACAAAAGGAGAAATTCCCAAGTCAACCTGAGCAGGCACAATCAGTGACTGTTCTTAGAAGTGGCAAGGTAATTAACAATAATGTTGAAAATAATTCTGTGAATGCAGGTGAGCAAGAGAATAAAAAGGAAGGAGAACTAGAGAACAAAGGTGCTGAAGAAAGATCAATGGAGAAGTCTCCTACAGTAGATTTGCACAAGGCAAGCAATCCATACCAGCCACCTATACCATTCCCCAGCAGGTTGAAGGATGATAAAAAATATAAGCAATTTTCAGATATCTTCAACATGCTGTCTAAGGTAAGTATCAACTTACCCTTACTTGAAGCAATTAAAAACATGCCGGCTTATGCTAAATTCTTCAAAGAACTGAATACCAAGAAAAAGAGGTATGAGCCGAATGAAAAGGTGATAGTTTCAGAGGTAGCTAGTGCTGTTTTGCAGCATAAACTACCTCCTAAGCTAAAGGATCCTGGAAGTTTTATCATTCAAATTACTATGGGGAATGGAAAGGGTACTAATGGCATGTGTGACTTGGGAGCCAGTGTGAATTTAATGCCTTATTCTGTGTACCTTGATTTAGAACTAGGGGAACTTAAACCTACGAAAATGGTGTTGCAATTAGCTGATAGATCTCTTAGATTCCCGAAAGGGGTTATAGAAGATGTATTAGTTAAAGTTGGTGGTTTGATTGTACCTGTGGATTTCATTGTTCTTGACATGGAAGTAAGTAACTCTTCACCATCTGCACACACCATTCTGCTGGGTAGGCCTTTTATGGCGACTACCAACACTTTAATAGATGTTAAAAATGGTAAATTATCAATGACTGTTTTGGGACAAACTGTTGAATTTTCCTTTTTTAACACTTATCCTATTCCTACAACTGCTTTATATGAGGATTGTTCTTTCATTGATTGTGTTGATGCAGTTGTTTCAGATGTTTTCTTGCAGACAGGTTTCTCTGATAAATTGGAGCTGGCATTGACCTTAGAGAGTGATTTGGATATTTTTGATGCAGAAATAGCCAGTTGCCTTGAGACTTTAGAGGGTACTGAAATAGAGGAGCTTAAGGAGGACCCAGTTTTTGAACTTCCCCCCATTCAAAAAGAAGAGAAGAACCCTTCACTTGAGTTAGAGCTGAAAGAGTTACCTAAGATTCTAAAGTATGTATTTTTAGGAGATCACAATACCTTACCTATGATAATATCTAGTGAACTTAGTGAAGAGGAGGAGATGAGGTTAGTGAGTGAGCTTAAAAGATTGAAAAAAGCAATAGGATAGGGATTGAGTGACATCAAGGGTATTAGCCCTTCAATGTGCATGCATAGAATCACTTTAGAAGAGGGAGCTAAACCTGTGAGGGAGACCCAAAGGCGACTTAACCCAAATATGAGTGAAGTTGTGAAGAAGGAAGTGCTCAAATTGCTGGATGGAGTAATATATCCAATTGCTAATAGTGAGTGGGCGAGCCCAGTACATGTAGTTCCTAAGAAATCTGGAATCACTGTGGTGAGAAATGAGAATAATGAATTGGTTCCTAGTAGGACTACTACTGGGTGGAGAATGTGCATCGATTATAGGAAGTTGAACAATGCAACAAAGAAAGATCATTTCCCTCTTCCTTTTATTGATCAGATGTTAGATAAATTTTCTGGACACTCACATTATTGTTTTCTTGATGGCCTTTCAGGTTACTATCAGGTGCCAATATCTCCAGAGGATCAGTCCAAGACTACCTTTACTTGCCCTTTTGGGACTTATGCATTTCGACGTATGCCCTTTGGCTTGTGCAATGCACCTGCAACTTTTCAGAGATGCATGATGTCTGTCTTCTCAGACATGATTGATGATTTTATTGAGGTATTTATGGATGACTTTTCTGTTTTTGGTAGTTCTTTTGATAATTGCCTCAATAAACTTGTTCATGTACTTGAGAGATGCATTGAATGTAACCTCACTTTAAGTTGGGAAAAGAGTCATTTTATGGTTACTCAGGGAATTGTCTTAGGTCATGTGGTGTCAAGTAAAGGGATTGAGGTGGATAAGGCTAAAGTTGAATTGATTGCTAAGTTACCCCCACCTACCTCTGTTAAGGGAATAAGAAGTTTCTTAGGGCATGCAGGTTTTTACAGGAGGTTTATTAAGGATTTTTCCAAAATAAGCCAACCATTGTGCATTTTGCTGGGGAAAGATGTTCCATTTGAATTTACAGCACAATGCATGCAAGCTTTTAATTCCCTTAAAGAAAAATTGACTAGTGCACCAGTAATAGTAGCTCATGTTTGGTCTTTACCTTTTGAAATCATGTGTGATGCCTCTAATCATGCAGTAGGAGCTATTCTTGAGAAAAGGGTTGATAAATACTTGAGAGTAATATATTATGCTAGCTTGACCCTGAATAGTGCACAAATGAACTACACCACAACTGAAAAGGAAATGTTAGCTATTGTTTTTGCTTTAGATAAGTTTAGAGCATATTTAATTGGGTCAAAAATTATTGTGTATTCTGATCATGCAGCTCTAAAATATCTTTTAACAAAACAACATGCCAAACCGCGCTTAATTAGATGGGTGTTGTTATTTTTAGAATTTGATTTCCAAATCAAGGATACTAAGGGTAGTGAGAATGTTGTTGCTGATCATTTATCCAGATTACCCTTCTTTAGTGAAAATCTTGCATCTGATAGCATTCATAAAAATTTAGAAGCATTTCCTGATGAGCAGCTGTTTGTAGTATTTGATGCACCTTGGTTTGCAGATATTGCTAACTATCTTGCTTGTGGTATATTGCGTACTAACATGTCATTTCAGGAAAAGAAAATGTTTTTACACTTGAGTAAGTTTTATTTTTGGGATGAACCTTATCTATTCCGGATATGCAAAGATGAGATAGTTCGCAGGTGTGTATCTGAGGAAGAACAACTGAGTGTTCTTCAATTTTGTCATGACCTTCACTGTGGGGGTCATTTTGGAGGAAGAAAGACTGCATAAAAGGTGCTTCAAAGTGGTTTTTACTGGCCTACCTTATTTAAAGATGCTCAAGAGTATTGTAAGCACTGTGATCATTGCCAAAGAGTAGGTAACATTGGGAGGAGAAATGAAATGCCCCTTCAATCATATATTGTTGTTGAACTGTTTGATGTGTGGGGAATAGACTTCATGGGTCCTTTCCCCAAGTCCTTTGGTTATGAATATATTTTTGTTGCTATTGATTATGTTTCCAAATGGGTGGAGGCAATCCCCACCCGTACTAATGATGCTAATGTGGTTGTTAAATTTGTGAAGGAAAACATTCTTAGCAGATTTGGCACACCAAGAGTGATAGTCAGTGATGGGGGAAGTCATTTTTGCAATAGGCTTTTTGAGAAGTTAATGCACAAATCTGGTGTGAAGCACAAGGTGGAGACCCCATATCATCCACAGACTTCTGGACAAGTGGAAACATCCAACAAGCAGATTAAAGGAATTCTGGAGAAAACAGTCAACTTATCAAGGAAAGATTTGGCAAGTAGATTGCATGATGCACTATGGGCATATCGGACTGCTTTCAAAACTCCTCTTGGTATGAGTCCATACCGATTGGTGTTTGGAAAAGCTTGTCACTTACCAGTGGAGTTGGAGCACAGAGCGTATTGGGCAGTCAAGACTCTGAATTTGGACTTGAATAAAGCGAAGAGAGAACGATTCCTAAAAATTTCAGAGTTAGATGAGCTGAGAAATGAGGCGTATGAGAGCTCAAGAATTTACAAGGATTGCTCTAAAGCACTTCATGATAGAATTATAGTGCGAAAGACATTGAGTCCAGGTATGAAAGTTTTACTTTTTAACTCTCGACTCCGTCTTTTTCCAGGTAAACTCAAGTCTCGAAGGAGTGGTCCTTTCGAGATAACTCAGGTGTATCCTTCTGGTGCCATTGAATTGCTTAACTCTCGAACAAGTGAGACTTTTAAAGTGAATGGACAGAGAGTTAAACCATACAATGAAGGATTTCAAGAAGTGAGGGTCATTGACAGCACTTTGATCCATGATCCCTAGGCTTTGCATGATGTCCAGCTTTATGACATTAAAGAAGTGCTAAATGGAAGGCAACCCATCGGTTTGCATTTATTCTTTATAGTTGTAATTTTAATTTAGCATGTTTATATTTTATGTTTAGTCTAAATAAATGGAATGGGTGCTTTGATCGGTTTTTATTTTTTTCTAATGTGTTTCAGGGTTGATCGAAGAAGAGGTTTGCAATTTCTTTGATATTTGGTGATACGTAGATATATAAAAAAAATTGAAAGTGGCAGAAGGAGACACGGCCAAAGGACTTGGCCGTGTCCCTTGGCCATGTCACATGGGACACGGCCAAGCCTCATCAATTTTCAATTCTTGCATTTGTCACAGTGAGGGACACGGCCAAGGGACTTGGCCGTGTCACGGCCAAGCTTCACCAGTTTTTCTTCGATTTTATTTTTGTAGCCTTTTCTTCACAGAGATGAACACGCCCAAGGGACACGGCCAAGTCACTGGCCGTGTCCCTCAAAAAGCACATGACACGGCCGTGTTGCCCACAACTTGGCCGTGTCCCTCACTTTTACACTTTAAAAAATACGATTTTGCATAGTTTCTTTCCATTCAATCCCTAGTTTCCTGTTTCTTATCTCTCTCTCGCTCTTTCATTCTCTCTCGCCACCTCCATAACTTGTGATTCCAAGCTCCAAATATTCCATTAAACCTCAAATCTCTTCACCAAAACTAGAAATAATCCATTAAAACTTCGTCTTTTCTCATAAAAGTTTGATTTAATCAAGTTTTGGTTTGAATTTTTCAGATTTCTCAAGATGCCAAGAACAAAGATTGTCTCACACCACAAGAAGAAGAGGCCTACAACCGAAGGAGCTTCTTCCTCTTCATCAATTTCATCTTTGAAGAGAGCAAATCTTTTGGCTCGGGGTTTTTTCCCGACGAGGTATGTTAATTATGAATCACTTGATGCTCTGCAAATTAGGACTAATTTTTATCGATATGTGCAATTCCTTGGGTGGGAGAATATAGTCTCCTTGCGACCTTTGCAGTTTGAGGAGCTAACTTTGGAATTTCTGACATCTCTTAAGGTTGAAAGAGATGATAAGAAAATCTGCACTAGAATGAGTTTTAAATTGCTGGGTAAATAATTTGTGCTTAATATTGAACAATTGAATGCTATATATGGTTTCCATCAGCATGGGGAAAGGTCGGTACCTTAAGAATTTAAACAACAATTTGCTTGGGGAGCATTAGGCTCGGGGACCTATGTGGCCAAATCGGCTAAAGCATCTAGATTAAGAAATTCCGCTTTGAGGTTTATGTCTTGCTGATTCTTTGCTAGGAAGGAGAGCCCGGGTGTGGTGGAATTGAGTGAGCTATTTTTCCTGGATTGTGCTTTGAATGCAGTGCCTGTTAGTGCCGGCTATTGGTTAGCCGATTTTTTTGATACTGTGGCTAATAAAAGGAAGGGGGCAATTTGTGTTGGAGGGTTGATTACCACATTAGCAGTAGCCCTTGTTGAAAATTTTGACCCGAGTACCAGTCGCATGACTAGAATTTTGGGTGATGACTCATTAGATTTGGCCACATTAGAGAAAATGCATATGGTGGTGCATAGGAGAGGGGCTTATATGATGGCTTCAGCTGAGCCAGAAGCACCGGAGGACAGGCAGAAGAGAGCACGGGTCCAAGAAGAGTCCGACTCGGATTCTCTTGATCTAGATGAGGATGCTCCGGTCTCGGAACATCAAGAGGTGCTTATTAGGATTCGGACCTTGGAAGAAAAGGTAGATCGACTGGAGGGCAAGGTGGACCATAATCATGCTGAGGTCTTGGAGCAGTTGGAACAGATTAATAGCAACATTGCAAAGATTTTGAGTCTACACCTTTCGGCTGCATCATCTTCACGCCTGCCTTTTCCATAGATTTTGAGTTCCTTGCTTTATTGTGTTTAGTGTATTTTTGTTATTGTTTTTATTTTTGTTTTCATGTCAACATTTTATATTTGGATATTTTATTTTTATATATTGTACTTTTGTTTTTGAACTTTTGTGTTTGTGATGGAAAGTTAGGGTTTTGCCTCATCAGGGTACGATGGAAGACAGGTTGTCCTTTAACTCTTTTTCTTTATTATTCTTGCTTTCCATTGAGGACAATGTAAATTCTAAAGTGTGGGGTAATCTTTAAACTTTTCTTTAATTTTTGTTTTGTTTTGTTTATTGTATTTGTTGTGCATGGTATAATTTTTGAAAATTTATTGATCTTTTCTGTGATTCTAGCATTGTAGTTGAGACTTTAGTATCAGCATAGAGATTAGCATTTGAATTCATTCAGGATCAATTTTCACATTCTGCAATTTATGACATATAAATCTTTGTGAACCCACCTGTGTGAGTTTTGAGCCTCATAAATTTGATATTATTGTCAATTGATTTTCTTTTCTTAAGTGTGCACCTTCATGATTTTGCATCTCTAGAGTTTGCTTTTGCATACTAATTGAACTCACATTATGATTTAATCTCAAGTTTTAAAATGATGAAGGCAAAGTAGGCTAGCCCTTTAGCTTAAAAGACCTCTGAGCCAAGTTGAGCCTTTGACCTTTTCTTGTTTGATCAACACAATTCTCAACTTAACATGTTCTTATTATCATCATACCTGCATTAAGGAATGGAGTTTTAAGATATGACAATAGGGTGGTTTATTTCAAAGTGTGGGGTAAGCAAGTAAAAAAATAAAATATAGTATTGCTATTTGGGGTTGAAATGCATACTTTGCACATTGTATTTGACTAAGAGTTGATTATTCTTTTCCTCTACATTTTAAGCTAGATGTTCTATGCAAAATTCATATTTTGTATATATATATATATATTAAAAAAATTTATATGATATAAAAAAAAGAGAGAAAATAAAAAAAAGTATATATATGTATACAAAATTCTTATATGTTCTAGCATTGGTTATCAAAAGAGGAAGGTCGACTCATGTATTTTTCTTGAAGTATGCAAGTATGTGAAGTATTAATGGATTGTGAGTATGCCATTTGAGGGAGTTATGAATTCCTTAAGCAAGAGTATTGTCTAACGTAAATACTCCATTTCTTGATGCTCCAACTTAAATGTCTTTTCTCACACCTTTACCTTAGCCCCATTACATCCAAATGAAAGACCTTCGGATTAATTCTTGAGAAAATCAGTGAGGGAGATTGGATAATTAAGCAAGTTTATGGTAGTATGCAGTCATGAGTGGTTTGAGTGATTAACCTTTGAAATCAAGTGAAACACTTAGAAGAGAGATAAGGTTTGTATGTCTGGATTAATGAATGAGTTAAGAAAATCTTGATTGAAGGAAATTGCAAATATTTATGGCTGAGTCTTAAAGGATTTCATCTTATATGCTAGAATTATAGTTAAGATTGTTTGAGTTTTTAATTTATGCCATGTGAATTTGCTTGAGGACAAGCAAAGTTTTAAGTGTGGGGTAGTTGTTTTATTAGTTTTTGTTATAGATTTGTGTCTTGTTTATTATGATAATTATTGTGTTATTTAGGTATTTTGTTAGTTTTTATTGGTTTGTTTAGTGTTTTCATTAATTTTGATAGTTTTAGTTTATTTCAGTATTTATATCGTTTTTGATCTAGTTTTTAGTATGGTGTTTATATTTTGTTGGTTATTGTTTATTTACTTTTTTTTTATAGTTTGTTTGAGTTTTGTTTTAGGTTAAAAAAGGCAAGGAAACAAATTGAAGGAAAAAAGGGACAGTAGCTGACATAGGCAGAGGACACGGCCAAGTCACTGGCCGTGTCCCATACCAAGTTAAAAGGAAGTTCAAGGCATAGAGAGGGACACACTCAAGGGACACAACCAAGTCAGTGGCCGTGTCCCTCCAAAAAGGCTCCAACACGGCCAAGTCACTCCAACTTGGCCGTGTCTCACTTAGTTCCAAAGGCAAAGAAGAGGAAACTCACACAGAAGCAAACACAGGCAAGGGACATGGCCAAGTTAGTGGCCGTGTCCCTCCAAAATGATCCAACATGGCCGTGTCACTCAACCAAAGAAGAAAAAGAAGAAAAGCAAGCAGAAGCAAACACAAGCAAGGGACACGGCCAAGTCACTGGCCGTGTCCCTCCAAAGACCACCAACACGGCCAAGTCACATCCAACTTGGCCGTGTCTCTCATGAATCAAAGCCGTAGCGAATTTTTAAAGCAGACGTTTCATATAAAAGGAGAAAAGAAGCTAGGGTTTTGGTGTGGCAATTTTGAGCGGAGATTGAGCCGTCAAAGAGAAGAACTTAGGGTTTTATAATTTTTTTCTTTGATTTTGATTACATTTTGGATCAATTAGCTTAGATTAGATTGTTCTAGCCATTGATACATCCTTCTTGCAAGATTTGAACAAGAGATTCTTCAGAAGCTTCAAGGAGTTTGTAATTTGGTTTTATTCTTGAACTTTATCTCTTTATTTTCATTGGAATTGTATTTATGGATATTATCATGTTTAAATTGATTTCTTTGATTATTAATGAGATGAGTATGTTTGATAGCAATATGAACTAATTTGATCCAGTCTAGGGTTTGTATGGATCTGCTATGATTGTATGAATTGGTTATTCTCTTAGCTAATAATTTCTTTAGCCTTGATTGAATGAATTATTGCTAATATATAATTGATTGGCCACCAATTATGTGTTTTAGGTATTAGATGATGGATTGAGAGATGAAGTCTAATGCTGGAACAATTCAATTAAGGACTTAGGTGAATTAGAGATATAACCTATTAAAAAGATTATTTCTATTATAACAAGATTAGTTGAAAGAGGTTTGAATGCGAGAGCTTATTTCCTTGACTCAATTAATTGAGTTGTTTGAGATTTAATCTTTGGAATTAAATTAGTTAAGAGGAATAACCGTTCATACATATAAGTAGTAGAGAAGTGCAAACTCTAGACCTTCTTATTAAGTGAATCAAAACATCAGCTCAATTTACTTTTACAATTTTAAACTGCGATCAATCTTCTTCATTAATTGTTAGTGATTTAAATTTCTTCATTACTTGTTATTCATAATCTGATAATCAATTAGCCACTTTAGCTTCCTTGAGAGACGACCTTGGGGCGATCACCTTTGGTACAGCTACCTCGTATACTTGCAAGTGACGCTTTGTGGTAGAGTTAATTTGAGCGCAACAATCCTACTCTTGGCATCTTCACAAGGGGTTTTTCTATTCTCTCTTTTAATTAATTTCTTATTGTTATTGTTGTATTAAGATAATTGATATTGCAATGGACAATTTGTATTTGTTTTATATTGAGTTGAATGAATGTTTTAAATTGATGATGTTGAGCTAAATACCCATGCCTAGGGTTTGTAGTATATTTGATTGAATGCTTTGATTTGATATTTCCATTGATGTACCTTGTTGTTGGTTGATTGCATTGGATTGTATGCTAGGTTGATAGATTAGCTACCTATTGATCTCTAGATATTGAAGGAAGTACCGAGAGGTGAAATTCAATATTGGAATTATGCAATCGACTACCCTATGAATGAATTAGAAATATAAGTTCTAGGATTTTGTTAATTTGGTAATGTAAAAGAATTGGTCATTGTTAATTCATGAATGTGAGAACTAATGGATTGGTAATTGACTAATTAACCTTAAGGAACAAATTAATTACAAGGTTATGTTAATGGATAATTGAGAATTGAGCTTTAATTGAATGGACCTATACCCCTAGGAACCTTCCCAAGAATCGATTTGATCTTGTATCACCTTCACACATTAATCCTACACTCCTTAATCTTAGGTTTAAATCATTCTCACACTATTCCAACACAACAAACTTCCGCATTTAAATACTTGTCAATCAAGCTATTATGAACCACACCTTCTTGGGGAAACAACCTTGCGGTGATCACCTTTGCTACAGCTACCTCGTATACTTGCGAGTGACTCTTGTAGTAGTACTTAATTCGAGCGCAACACCATACTATTTCATGACATGATGCACAAAGAAGTTGAAGTGTATGTTGATGATATGATGGTGAAATCGGATACAAGGGAACAACACTTCCAAAACTTAGAACTATTCTTCGATAGAGCCTTGAAATATAAGCTAAGATTGAACCCGAAGAAGTGTGTGTTCGAGGTTACCTCAGGTAAACTATTAGGACATGTGATTGGTCTAAATGGCATTGAGATCGATCCTGACAAAGTTATGCCTGCCCCAAAGAAAGAGAGAGAAGTCTGGGGATTCATTGGTAAATTGCAATATATTAGCAGATTCATAGCAAAGCTCATAACAATCTGTGAGCCTATTTTCAAATTTTTTAAAAAGAATCAGCCGGTCATATGGAATGAAGAATATCAAAAAGCCTTTGAGTGAATAAAAGAATATTTGTTGAATCCACCTGTTTTAAAACCACCTAAACCTGGCAAACCTCTATTACTATACTTAGTAGTAGAAGAAGAGTCAATAAGAGCCATGCTACCCCAAGCAGATGAGTCAGGGATTGAGCATGCAGTCTACTATTTGAGTAGAAAGCTCCTACCTTATGAAATTAAGTATAGTATCATTGAAAAGACCTGCATAGCCGTGGTTTGGTCTTCTAATAAGTTGCGGCATTACTTTCAATCTTATAGTGTGCAAGCAATTTCCAGGTTGGATCCAATGAGGTACTTAAGGGAGACACCCTCTTTGATTGGGACATATGGTCGATGGTTGATAATATTAGAAGAATTTGAGATTGACTATGTAACCAGGAAAATAATCAAAGGTAGAGCAGTGGCAAAATTCCTGGCCCAACAACTATTACCAGATAGCGAAGAGGTAATCTTGAAATTTTCGGATGAACATTTAGAGGCAATTGGAGTACAAGGATGGAAAATGTATTTTGATGGAGCAGCAAATAGGAAAGGAGCAGGTTTGGGAGTCATACTAGAATCGCTTGAAGGGGAAATTATACCTTTAGGCAAAAAGTTGAAATTTAGGGGCAACCAATAATATGGTGGAATATGAAGCTTGTATTTTTAGTTTCGAAACCCTAATGATTATGAAGGTGGATAAGGTGGAAGTTTTTGGCGAGTCATTGCTAGTAGTATCCCAAGTAAATGGAGAATGTGTTAGTGTATATGCCCTAGGCCATTGATTTGGACCTTAATGTTATTCATTTTGTTATTAATAAAGAAGTTTTTATTATCATTGTTATGTTTGCATGTTATATATAATAATGATTATATCCCTGGTTTATTATTGTTATGGAGATAATAATAAATATAACTAGTGTAATATTGATTTGATAATCATAAGATGATTATAGGTATGAAGATACAAATCAATATTATGGATACATGTTAGAGAACAGTGTATTGGATAGACCCACATAGATATCACTTCATGGTTTAATGTCATAAGTGTATATCATAATAGTTTTCATTTAATCCTTTGACTTGAGATTGTCATAGTTTCCAACATAAGGAATATTATGTTTTGACATGATCAAACGTTATCTGTAACTAGATAATTATAAAGGTTATGATTGAACATGGTATAAATTATGTAGAGGAAAATGAACAATCAAGATGGAATTTGTCCCTCTCTATGAGAGAGATATCTTCTGGGCCCCTCGATAAGTGTAACTGAGAAATGCATGGCCGTGCTCAAATAAGTTGATATAAGATCAATCTTATTTGTTTATCAGTTAACTTGGAGATCGAGTAATCATAAGTTTGGACAATATAAGTATGACATTTACTATGACTTATGTTCAAACTAGATATCGTGTGATAAAGGGATTAATGCATGTACTATTTCAGGTTTTCATTTATGATGATTCTCATGATTAATTGGGTAGTCGTAATGTCTTGCTAGAGGCCAATTATGATTTGTGCATTTCAATAGAGATTGAAATACACTACCAATTAATATGAGCCTATCGGGTCACACACATAGAACGTAGGCTGTACTTAAAATAATAATAATTAAATTTTTATTATTGTTGTTGGTATTATTATTATTATTAGATATTAATAATAATATTGTTATAATAATTATTATTAGATAATAATAATTAAAGACGTGGGTCCATATAGGATATGGACAGTTAGGGTTTTAAAAGGACTGGAGGCCTTGATGATATTATGATTATTCGTTTTGAAAGAAAACGAAAGAAGAGGAAAAACCAAAAAACCCTAGTTTCGTTTTTGCAAAAAGTTCAGCCACTGCCGTTGGTGAGCTAGCACTCAGACCGGCGTACGTTTGTGTGGACTTCGTTAGAGGGTGTTCGTCTTCCGAAGGCTGCATCTGTTAATCATTTTGAAGCTACACAAATGGGTTAGTTTCGAATCTCTTTTATCGAACTAAATGGATCACATGGATCCTGGGAGTAAATCGAAAGAAATTTTTTTTTTCGCTGCAGCAAGGGTTGCAGATTCTTCTCGATTTATTAACAGTGGTATCAGAGCCCCTTGTTGATTCCATTTAATTCGAAATATGCCATGTTGATGTGTTGATGTGATCTATTATTTTTCGAATGGCATGATTGGATTCGTTTTATCATTTGATGATGATTCGAATCTGTTATATGAGATATAACCTAAATCGTTGTTGATATATGATGTCAAAGATGACCAATTGTATAAGATACAATTCTGTGAAGTTGAATTAGGGTTGGTATACAATCTGTTATGGTTTCGAATTAGGGTTAATATGATTAATTCAATTCGTTTATTCATATTGAATGTATACATAGATTTCGATTTTGATTAATATGATTATTGAGTAAATCATTTTCTAAGGTTTCTTGTAATAGTTCTCTGTTAATATGATTAATAGATTGCTATTATATTCTATTTAATATGATTGACAGAATAAGGGTTTTGACAGAAAATAATTAATTGGATTAATGATTCTGTTTAGCTTCGAGGGGCGCTGCCCCTTCGGAACCCCGCCCACTGACCGGCCAGCGGGAGCCCCGCCCGCTAACCGGCTAGCGGGACCGCCGTATGTTCGCACCCTATAGTTCGTTACCGTGACATTAAGAATGTCAATATATTTGTTTCTATTTAACATGTTGGTGATGAATATGCTATGATTATTTGGTGTCTTGGCATGGTGCATAGTATGGCTTTATGACCTATGTGTTTGTTTATTCATATCTTTGGATTGTATATACGGCCTGCGTGTCGTTTATTTTTGTAACTTTATTATTACTAGTTTAGTAGTTAGTTTTATCATTAATGTAATAATGAAGACTCAAGCTTGGAGAAGAAGATGAAAATTCCATGGAGATGAAGTTGCCTTTCAAGATATGAAGAAATGTACTATTGCAAATGTTGTAATAGATAGGTTTTCTTTTCACCTAGGGTTGCCTATATGATCTTCATTTGGTCTCATGAAGATCATATCTAGTTTGGCCATACTATGTCACGTTTATTTTTATCGAATATGTATGAGATGCCATGTTTGATAGTTTATGTATGCATATGGGATATGATATATAAATGTTAATTTTAACATGTTTTCAAAATTAAATGGAATGAACCCTCACTATTAATCTAAGTTTTAATGCCATCCATATCTTAAACACTTATCAAGGCTAAGATCACCTAAATGTAGATTTTGCCAAAGCAAAGTACTTTAGGTTATCCTAGTAAGATATGATGAGTAATGGTGCTGCTCATGCGTTTAAAATTGGTTAGACTTAATTAGGCTATCAAAATGGTTTTGGGCCTAAGGCATTAGATGGGGTATAACATGCTATGACATATGATGTCATGATCCCATATTATCTAAGAGTTACATGTGATGTAATTGGTAAGGGGTTACCTACCATAATAACTTGATTTTAAGTGTCATGCCAAAGCTGACTTAATATTAAGTAAAAATTTGGATCTTAGCCCACTAAAATGTCATTGTGATGATTGAGGGTTATATTTTAGTGGGATTTTAATTACTTATCACCTTTTATTAATTAAAATTTGCATATTTTGTAGATTGAAATGGCTACCAACAATAACTCCACTTTATCACTGCGATCCATCCTTGAGAAGGAAAAACTGAAAGAGAATGGGACTAATTTTGTTGATTGGTTTAGGAACCTGAGAATTGTTCTCAAACAAGAAAAGAAGTCCTATGTGCTTGATGAAGCTGTCCCTGAGCCACCTCCTGCTAATGCTTCTAATGCTGATAAGAACAAGCATAAGAAGCATATGGATGATTCCAATGACATTGGATGTCTTATGCTTGCTACTATGTGTCCAGAACTTCAGAAGGATCTGGAACACTTGGAGGCTTATGAGATGAGTGTCCATCTTAAACAAGCTTTCCAACAGCAAGCTAGGCAGGATAAATTCGACACTGCTGTTGCATTATTTGACTGCAAGATGTCAGAGGGCGAATCGATTAGCGCTCATGTTTTGAAAATGAAGGGCTACATAGATCACCTTGCCCGACTTGGATATCCCTTGAGTTTAGAACTCTCCACGGATTTGATCCTTCATTCTTTGCCCAGCAGTTTTCACATTTTGTTATGAACTATAATATGAACAACATGGAAAAGTCCATTCCTGAGCTACATGGTATGCTCAAAACTGCTGAAGGGAATATCAAAAAGCCCATTAAGGCTACCCATGTATTGAATGTCAATAAGGGTAAGCCTATGAAGAAGAAAGGCAAGGCAAAGGGTAAAGCAACAGTTGCTACAAAGCCTAAGGGACAGCCCAAGCCAAAAGAACCCAAGGCACCTGTTCCTAAGGAAGGAACTTGTTTCCATTGCAAGGAGCCTGGGCATTGGAAAAGAAATTGCCCACTTTATTTGGCTGAATTGAAGAAATCGAAGGGTAGTGCGACTACATCTTCAGGTATATATGTTATAGAAATTAACTTATCTGCTTCTACTTCATGGGTATTGGATACTGCATGTGGTTCTCACATTTGTACAAATGTGCAGGGACTCAAAAGGAGTAGATCACTGAAAAGGGGCGAAGTTGACCTACGAGTTGGGAATAAAGCAAGAGTTGCTGCACTAGCTGTAGGATCTTATGAACTTCATATGCCTAATGGCTTTTTGTTAAATTTGAACAATTGCTATTATGTTCCTACTCTGAGTAGGAATCTTATTTCAGTTTCAGTTTTGGATGATGAAGGTTTTTCATTTTTAATTAAAAATAAGACCTGTTCTATTTTTTATAAAGATGATTTGCTTTATGGTATTGCAAGATCTTTTAATGGCCTTTATGTCCTTGACTTAGATGATTCTAGGGAGAATCATATTTATAACATAAACTCTAAAAGAATTAAGCCAAATGACCTAAACCCTACATTTTTATGGCATTGTCGTCTTAGCCATATAAATGAGAAACGCATTTCTAAACTCCATCAAGATGGATTATTAGATTCATTTGATTTTGAATCATTTGATAAATGTGAATCTTGTTTACTTGGCAAAATGACAAAGAATCCTTTCATCGGACAAGGTGAAAGGGCTAATGACTTGCTTGGACTAGTACATACACATGTATGTGGCCCGTTAAGCATTAGTGCCAGAGGAGGATATAATTACTTCATAACTTTTACTGATGATTTCAGTAGGTATGGCTATGTCTACCTAATGAAACATAAGCATGAGGCTTTTGAAATGTTCAAAACTTTTCAAAATGAAGTATAAAATCAACTTGGTAAAACTATTAAGGCACTTCGATCTGATCGAGGTGGTGAATTTTTGAGCCAAGAGTTTGACGAACATCTAAGAAATTGTGGAATTGTTTCACAATTAACTCCTCCAGGAACTCCACAGTGGAATGGTGTTTCTGAAAGAAGAAATCGAACTTTATTAGATATGGTTCGATCTATGATGAGTCAAGCAGATCTTCCATTATCTTTTTGGGGTTATGCCTTGGAGACAGCTACTTTTGTTTTAAACCGTGTACCATCTAAAGCGGTTGAAAAGACGCCATATGAGATATGGACTGGCAAAACACCTAGTTTGTCTTTTCTTAAGATTTGGGGTTGTGAAGCTTATGTGAAAAGACCAGTTTCAGATAAGTTAGCTCCAAAATCTGCTAAATGTATCTTTGTGGGATATCCTAAGGAAACTAAAGGATATTATTTCTATATTCCATCTGAGAACAAAGTGTTTGTTGCTCGAAATGGAACCTTTTTGGAAAAGGAATTCATTTCTAAAAGAACTAGTGGGAGTACAGTTCAATTAGATGAATTTATAGAACCACAAGAAGATATTGAACCGCCTGTAGAAACAGTTTCAGAACCACAAGCCATTGTGGAAACTGAAAATGTTACACAAGTTCTGCGCAGATCTGATAGACCACGTCATCAGCCTGAGAGATATGGATTTCTCATGACTGAAAGTCATGAAGTTTTGCTCATAGATCAAGATGAGCCAACTACCTATCTTGAAGCTGTGTCAGGTCCAGATTCAGAGAAATGGCTTGGAGCCATGAACTCTGAGATGCAGTCCATGTTTGACAACCAAGTTTGGGCCTTAATTGATCCTCCCGAAGGTATTAAGACTATTGGTTGCAAATGGGTTTTCAAGAAGAAAATTGACATGGATGGAAATGTACAAACCTATAAAGCAAGGTTGGTTGCTAAAGGTTTCAAACAAACTCATGGTATAGACTATGATGAAACCTTTTCTCCAGTTGCTATGATTAAATCTATTAGGATTCTCCTTGCCATTGCTGCATACTATGATTATGTGATATGGCAAATGGATGTCAAAACCGCTTTCCTTAATGGAAATTTACTCGAGGATGTGTACATGACACAACCTGAGGGTTTTGTAAATCCTGAGAATTCTGGGAAGGTTTGCAAGCTTCAAAGGTCCATTTATGGATTGAAGTAAGCATCTCGAAGTTGGAATCTTTGTTTTGATGAAACAGTTAAGAACTTTGGTTTCATTCAAAATGAAGATGAACCATGTGTTTACAAGATGGTTAGTGGGAGTGCTATCGTGTTCTTAGTCCTATATGTAGATGACATATTGATCATTGGAAATGATGTCCCCACTTTACAAAAGGTTAAAGATTGGTTAGGGAATACTTTTTCAATGAAGGACTTGGGTGAGGCTGCATATATCCTTGGTATAAGGATCTATAGAGATAGATCTAGAAGGATAATTGGCTTAAGTCAAAGTACATACATTGACAAAGTGTTGAAGAGGTTCAGCATGCAAGATTCCAAGAAGGGATTTTTGCCTATGTCACATGGTATTCATCTTAGCAAGAATCAATGTCCTAAGACATCTGATGAGCGAGATAGAATGAATAAGATCCCTTATGCTTCTGCTATTGGATCTATTATGTATGCCATGCTATGTACTAGACCTGATGTCTCATATTCTTTGAGCAAAACAAGTAGATATCAAGCTGATCCTGGTGAGGGTCACTGGACAGCTGTTAAGAACATTCTTAAGTATCTAAGAAGAACTAAGGATGCTTTCTTGGTTTATGGAGGTTTGGAAGATGAGCTAGTTGTAAATGGTTACACAAATGCTAGTTTCCAAACTGATATAGATGATTACAAATCGCAGTCAGGTTTTTTATTCACATTGAATGGTGGAGCCATTACTTGGAAAAGTTCCAAGCAGAGCACAGTAGCAGATTCTACAACAGAAGCTGAGTATATAGCAACATCAGATGCAGCTAAGGAAGCAGTTTGGCTGAAGAAATTCATCACTGAGCTTGGAGTGGTGCCTAGCATTGCTAATCCTATGGCTATCTATTGTGACAACAATGGTGCCATAGCGCAAGCAAAAGAGCCAAGGTCCCATCAGAAATCCAAGCATATACTCAGGCGATTTCACCTCATTCGAGACATCATTGATAGAGGTGATATCAAGATATGCAAAGTTGACACAAATGACAACATAGCAGATCCATTGACAAAGCCTCTCTCGCGGGTCAAGCATGATCAGCACACTAGGTCTATGGGTATGAGATATTTGTTAGACTAGGCCTAGTGCAAGTGGGAGACTATTAGTGTATATGCCCTAGGCCATTGATTTGGACCTTAATGTTATTCATTTTGTTATTAATAAAGAAGTTTTTATTATCATTGTTATGTTTGCATGTTATATATAATAATGATTATATCCCTGGTTTATTATTGTTATGGAGATAATAATAAATATAACTAGTGCAATATTGATTTGATAATCATAAGATGATTATAGGTATGAAGATACAAATCAATATTATGGCTACATGTTAGAGAACAGTGTATTGGATAGACCCACATAGATATCACTTCATGGTTTAATGTCATAAGTGTATATCATAATAGTTTTCATTTAATCCTTTGACTTGAGATTGTCATAGTTTCCAACATAAGGAATATTATGTTTTGACATGATCAAACGTTATCTGTAACTAGATAATTATAAAGGTTATGCTTGAACATGGTATAAATTATGTAGAGGAAAATGAACAATCAAGATGGAATTTGTCCCTCTCTATGAGAGAGATATCTTCTGGGCCCCTCGATAAGTGTAACTGAGAAATGCATGGCCGTGCTCAAATAAGTTGATATAAGATCAATCTTATTTGTTTATCAGTTAACTTGGAGATCGAGTAATCATAAGTTTGGACAATATAAGTATGACATTTACTATGACTTATGTTCAAACTAGATATCGTGTGATAAAGGGATTAATGCATGTACTATTTCAGGTTTTCATTTATGATGATTCTCATGATTAATTGGGTAGTCGTAATGTCTTGCTAGAGGCCAATTATGATTTGTGCATTTCAATAGAGATTGAAATACACTACCAATTAATATGAGCCTATCGGGTCACACACATAGAACGTAGGCTGTACTTAAAATAATAATAATTAAATTTTTATTATTGTTGTTGGTATTATTATTATTATTAGATATTAATAATAATATTGTTATAATAATTATTATTAGATAATAATAATTAAAGACGTGGGTCCATATAGGATATGGACAGTTAGGGTTTTAAAAGGACTGGAGGCCTTGATGATATTATGATTATTCGTTTTGAAAGAAAACGAAAGAAGAGGAAAAACCAAAAAACCCTAGTTTCATTTTTGCAAAAAGTTCAGCCACTGCCATTGGTGAGCTAGCACTCAGACCGGCGTACGTTTGTGTGGACTTCGTTAGAGGGTGTTCGTCTTCCAAAGGCAGCATCTGTTAATCATTTTGAAGCTACACAAAAGGGTTAGTTTCGAATCTCTTTTATTGAACTAAATGGATCACATGGATCCTGGGAGTAAATCGAAAGAAATTTTTTTTTTCCGCTGCAGCAAGGGTTGCAGATTCTTCTCGATTTACTAACAGAATGGGATTTGAAAGAGGAAAAATTAAAACTATACCACCATTACCTGACCATGATGAAGAAGAACTTTAAGGAGTGTAGGTTTATACACCTATCAAGAGAAGAAAATCAGATGGCTAATGCCCTAGCCACATTGGCTTCGGTATGGAAAAATCATGTTAGCTTATTCCTTAAGCCTCTGATTTTGACCAGTTCATCAACTCCTTGCTATAAGTATAAGACAATCATGGAAACTGATACAGACCATGATGTTTGGTATGATACTATAAGGCAATTTTTGGAAGAAAGAGAATACCCATCGAGGGCAACAAAGAAAGAAAGAAGAGCCATAAGGCGGTGGTCTTTGCAATACGTCACGTTCCATGGGGAGTTATATTGAAGATGGCCTGATGGGGTGCATTTAAGATGTTTAAGAAAGCCTGAAGTTGAGCGTATCATGTCAGAAATACATGCGGGAAGTTGCGGTCCACACATGAGTGGTTTGGCCCTAGTAAAGAAGATTATTCGACAAAGTTACTACTGGTTGACCATGGAGAGAGATTGTATAGAGTTCGTAGAAGTGCCAACAATGTCAAATGTATGGTAAATTGAACCACATGCCTCCTGAAGAATTGCATTCTATGTCTACACCCTGGCCCTTTGCCACTTGGGGTATCGACATTATAAGAGAGATACATCCGACAGCCTCAAACGGTCACCATTTCATTGTAGTAGCAGTAGATTATTTTTTGAAATGGGTCAAAGCTGAGTCCTTCTACAAACTGGGCGCAAGTCAAATGGCTAGATTTATTGAAAAGAACCTCATTTGCAAATACGGGGTCTCGCACAGTGTGATATCAGACAATGGGCTACAGTTTCAAGGAGTAGTTAAGGATTTATTCTCAAAGTACCGAATCCATCATCACAAATCATCTCCTTATAGACAAAGGCTAATGGTGCAGTAGAAGCAACAAATAAGACAATTAAGCAAATTTTGTCCAAGATGACCAAGACTTACAGGGATTGGTCAGAGATGTTTCCCTTTGCTTTATGGGGATATAGGACAAGTGTGCGAACACCTACCGGAATGACACCGTTCTCTTTGGTTTACGGGATGGAAGCAGTGTTGCCAGTTGAAATAGAGATTAAGTCATTGGGAGTAGTCTTGGAAGCTGAACTGCCTGAAATAGAATGGGTAGCGAGCAGATACACACAGTTGGCTTTACTAGAGGAGAGAAGGTTAAAGGCACTATATCATCATCAACTGTATCAAAAGAAGATAGATCGGGCCTACAATAGAAGGGTTAAAATCAGAAAACTCAAAGTCGAGGATTTAATGTTGAAGCAAAGTAAGCCTAACGAATCTGATCCAAGAGGGAAGTTTAGACCTAGTTAGGAAAGGCCATTTGTTGTGAAACAAGTCATGAACAAGGGAGCAGTGAAGCTATCAGACATGGATGGATGTTTACTTTCTATTGATGTTTAATATCTTTGATGAATGATTTATTTATGATGAGTGGTTATTTACTTCTATCGATTTATTTTGATTTCCAAATGTTGTAAGAGGTATGTTTCCACTTTGTGGGTACCTCATTAATTAATTTCTATGTAATTTAAATTGCTTTTATATTTTAGACCAATGTAAAGGACATGTTTCTACCTCATGGTGGGTGTCCTATTTAGCTTAGACATGGGTGATGTAAAGGCATGATTCCATCTATGGATGGCTGTCCATTTATTTGTTTTGCTTGGACATTGTTTTGATTTTTAATATAACGATGCTTTATTTCAATTGTTGTGTGTAATATGGATGATATTGTTATATTTAAGAATTTTATAATATTAAGACCTGTAAAGGAGGCCGATTCCAATGAACCGGAAGTTGTGGGGGTGCTGGGCCATTTCTCCCCTTCCCCACACGTACCCAACTTTTTGAACCCATTAGGGGGTTGGGGATTCCTTAGGAATCGAGTCATCCACCCCTTTCTTTTTTCCGGCCCCTCCAGGTGGTGACTCCATTTTCTCTGGACTTATATCCATATTCTCTAATGTCCCAAGTCTAAACAGTGCCAAAGTCATAAGAACCATTCCACCGTGAGTGGGGGCAAAAATCCCCGCTCACAGTGGGAGACAAAGTGGAGTGTGTCAGTTGGCAAGACATGCTTTGTGTCTTAAGAAATTAAAAAGAATGGAAAGAGGAGATACATATACAAGTTGGAGGATCCATTGAAGGGTATCTTGTTCCTTAGTTCAGCTTCTTGTTCTTGGTCTTGAGAGAGACCATGAACATCACCTTCATCTTCACCTTTTATTTCTTCCATAGATAAGATTCTTAACATTTTTGGGATAAAATTGGGTGAGCAAGCTCTTGTGAAGGTTAAGGTTTGAAGAAAGCTTGATTGAGGAATTGTGGGCTTAAGAGAGTTACCATTCCATCTTTCATAAGGAGAGCCATTAATTGAAGAAGTCTTGTTAGTTCTTCATCACATTCAAAGTGGAGCTAGGAGGAAGACTACAAGTTCAACTCTTAGCATCTTCAAAGGGGTTTTTATATTCTCTCTTTTAATTTATTTTTAGATTGTTGTTGTTTGTTAAGAATATTAATATTTCAATGGACAATTGTGATTTGATTTATATTAAGGTGAATATTTATTTTAAATTGATGATGATGAGCTAATTTACACATGCCTTGGGTTGTAGTAGATTTGATTAAATGACTTGATTTGACTTAATACTTAATATTGAACGATAGACCGAGAGGTGAAATTCGATATCAAAACTATGTAATCAACTACCCTACGAATGAATTAGAAATATAAGCTCTAGGGTTTATTTAATTTGCAATTTTAAAATAATTGGTTGTTGTTAATTCATGAATGTAAAAACTAATGAATTGGTAATTACTAATTAAACTCAAGGAACAAATTAAAATACAATGTTATATTAATGGATAATTTGAGAATCAAGATTTAATTAAATTGACCTACAGCCCTAGGCACCATTCCTAGAATTGAATTGATCTTACACAGCTACTACTCATTTTTACTTTCAAATTTTAATTACAACTCATCAATTCAACAACACACACTCAAGTTTAATTTATTTGTTAATCAAACTATTGCAAAATAATTTCTTCCTGCTGAGACAACCTTGGGGCTATCACCGTTGCTATAATTACCTCGTATACTTGCAAAAAAAACAACAAAACAAAAAAAATGTTTTTTTCATATAAAGCCTTCAAGTTAAGGGGAGTTTGTTGAACTATCGAACCTCAAAGGACACATTGGGCAAAGTAAATAGTTATTGGCAAGGTTATGAAGAAGCTACCAACTAACATGCTGAAACATAGTTTGAAATGGATGTATCCCTGACTCTGCAACTTGGGGTCTCCACCACTCATATTTTCAACATCTCAAAAATAAAAGCCATAATTGTGAAGCATCCTGTAATTCCAGTGCAAGAACTGAACGGGCATCTAAAAGAAATTCGTGAGAGCATTTCAGCTGATAATCTCAGTCTGTGAGTTGATGAAACCATTGTAAGTATTATTCATGCATATCATGCATACATGAGCATATCATATCACACTTTATTGTCTTGTATTGTCTATTCTTTGTCAAAGTGAATAGCAAACACCCTGTTAAGTAAACAATCAAAAGAAGATATCAAATCAGGGGGGCATAGAAGGCCCATTGCTTGAGAAAGTTTCAGTAATTTTGCAAAGAGAAGAAATGCATGCTTGTGCGAAGAACTAGACAACAAAAACATCAATCAAAGCCCATATAGAAAAATCATAGGTTTGGGCCTACACAGGGGGCAAAGTTTCTCCTTTTCAATTTTTGAGTTTATGCATGAACAAAACATTTTGACTCACTTCTAATATTTTACCACGCAGGGGGGCAAGGAGAGGATATGAAGGCTAGCTAAAAAGGGCTGAATTTTTTTTTTTTGAACAAAAAAGAATAAAAAAAAGAAAATTAGAATTCTCAAAAGAATGAAGATGCAAAAGACAAAAGATCAGTCCAGCTAAAAGAGATGAAGCCAGGGTAAAGACCCGATTTTCAATGGATAAAGATCCATATTTCAAGGGTAAAGACCCGACCTCCAGTGGATAAAGATCTATATTTCAAGGGTAAAGACCTGATTTGCAATGGATAAAGATCCATGTTTCAAGGGTAAAGACCCGACCTCCGGTGGATAAAGATCCATGTTTCAAGGGTAAAGACCCGACCTCCAATGGATAAAGATCCATGTTTTAAGGGTAAAGACACGATTTTCAATGGATAAAGATCCATGTTTCAAGGGTAAAGACCTGATTTCCAATGGATAAAGATCCATATTTCAAAGGGTGAAGACCCAAAGTCCAAAGGATGAAGATCCATTTTCAAGGGTGAAGACCCGATCTCCAAGGATAAAGATCCATTTTCAAAGGATGAAGATCCATTTTCAAGGGTGAAGACCCGAATTCAAAGAATGAAGATCCATGTTTCAAAGGTAAAGACCTTATTTCCCATAAAGATCCATTTTCAAGGGTGAAGACCCGATCTCCAAGGATGAAGATCCATTTACAAGGGTGAAGACCTGATCTCCAAGGATGAAGATCCATTTACAAGGGTGAAGACCTGATCTCCAAGGATGAAGATCCATTTACAAGGGTGAAGACTCGATCTCCAAGGATGAAGATCCATTTTCAAAGGTGAAGACCCATTTTGAGGGTGAAGAACCACAATGCGTTAAAGAATAGAACAGCCGGAGAAGTCAGACTTCTCAACTAATAAAAGGTCAGTCAAACCCAATCTCAGGTCCAAGTACCCAAATCAAGTTTAATCTCGGGTCCAAGTACCCAAATCACATTCAATCTCAGGGCCAAGTACCCAATCTCGGATCCAAGTACCCAATCTCGAGTCCAAGTACCCAAATCAAGTTCAATCTCGAGTCCAAGTACCCAAATCAAATTCAGTCTCAGATCCAAGTACCCAATCTCGGGTCCAAGTACCCAAATCAAGTTCAATCTCGGGTCCAAGTGCCCAAATCAAATTCAATCTCGGGTCCAAGTACCCAATCTAGGGTCTAAGTACCCAAATTAAATTCAGTCTCGAGTCCAAGTACCTAATCTCTGGTCCAAGTGCCCAAATCAAATTCAATCTCAGGTCCAAGTATCCAATCTCGGGTCCAAGTATCCAATCTCGGGTCCAATTATCCAATCTGGGGTCCAAGAACTCAAATCAAACCCAATCTCGGGTCCTAGTACCCAAATTCAATCCAATCTCGGGTCTATGTACCCAAATCAAATTCAATCTCGGGTCTAAGTACCCAAATCAAATCCAAGTACCCATCCTCATCCAAAATCAGTCAAAAATCATATTGTTTTTCACTCTCTTTTACTGAAGTCTCAGATTGTTCAAGCAGGGGGCAAACTGTAGACCCTTAATTTTTGACCCAGTCCTGTCCGTTATTTTTTTATATAGTCCAAAATAATTTTTGTGGTATTTTAGTTAAATAATATTTATTTTAGTATTTATTTTTTATAATTTTTAATAAAATAAAAATAATAAAAATAAAAATCGGCGACGAAAGTCAAATTGGCCAAGGCCAATTTCACCCGCAGGAATTTCCTGTGGGGCCATTTCACCGCAAGAAATTCCTACGGCAAAATTGGCTGGCCGCCCAACCAACACCCACAATCTCGCAAATTTTCTCGCAGCCCGCAGCAGTTTTTTCGCCAGCAAAATATTTCAGCGCAATTTTTTCCGAAACCAAACTCTATTTGGTTTCAGTTTCTTTTCCTAATTAATTTGAGTTTTCTTAAATAATTAGAATTAATCTTATAAATTTTTCTATAAATAACACTTTAAAAGACAGAATAAAGGAGGAAAAAGGGACTGGAACTGGGGACTTTGGACGGGGAATTTGGGACTTCAGATTGGAGAGGAGCAACAAGCAAGCAAGCAATCAATCCATCAAAGGCAGCAACCTTGCCTTTGTCTTTGTTCATCCAGAAAGCAACTTTTTGGTGGAACCAACTATGCAGGTTTGATCCTTCATTATAAATTATTATGATCACAGTAGCTTTGTTTCTTTGATTCATAAGAATATACACAAAAAACTTTGATCTTTAAATATGCAGTAACTTGATCTTCGTTTCATAATCTAATTTATTTTTTCTGTTTCCTAAAACTTAAAAACCCTAAAACATTTCTTCTAAACCTTAAAATCCTAAATTGTTCCTTCTATTTCCAAAAGCCCTAAAAAATACTTTTTTGTTTCTTCTAAACCTTAAGAACCCTAAAATTATTTCTTCTATGTCCAAAAAACTTTAATTCGTTTCTTTTGTTTTCAAAAACCTTAAATCATTTTTCCTATTATCAAAAACTTCTAAAAACCCTTTTTCCTCTAACTTTTTTCCAAAATTCCCAAATATTTTCTTAAATCTCCAAACCCTAACCTACTTTATAATTTCTGAAAATCATAATTACTTTATAAAACTCTAAACTATTTTCTTCAAGTCCAAAACCAAAACAGTAAACCCCAAACCAGTTAATCTAAACCCTAAGTTTTCCTAAACCCTAATTCCCTCAAAACTAATATGTAAATCCTAGTTTTCCTGAAACCTAAAAACCTTATAAACCTAAACATTCAAACTCAATACAGTAAATCCAAAACAATAATCCAGTAACCAAGAGCTATAAACCTAATGTTTTAATATTCTAAAACCCTAATTTCATAATGTTACCCCTAAACCCTAATTTAATTCATGAAACCCTAATCCATTCCAATTTTCTAAAACCTTTACAGTAGGCTAAACAAATAACAATAATAATACTAAAATCCCAAAACTCTAAACGTTAATTAAAAAAACTTTAAATAGAAACAATAAACCCTAATTTGTACCTTTACTTGCTTTATTTTTAGATTTAATTATGTAGTTTATTATATGCTTTGATGGTTGATTTATTTAATTTCAATGCTTGATTTATTTAATTTATCATGGACGAATGTTTATTATATATTTTGATTAATGTTTAATATCTTTGATGAATGATTTATTTATGATGAATGGTTATTTACTTTTATCGATTTATTTTGATTTCCAAATGTTATAAGAGATATGTTTCCACTTTGTGGGTACCTCGTTAATTAATTTCTATGTAATTTAAATTGCTTTTATATTTTGGACCAATGTAAAGGACATGTTTCTACCTTTTGGTGGGTGTCCTATTAGTTTAGACATGGATGATGTAAGGACATGTTTCCATCTTTGGATGGGTGTCCATTTATTTGCTTTGTTTAGACATTGCTTTGATTATAATATAACGATGCTTTATTTCAATTGTTGTGTGTAATATGGATAATATTGTTATATTTAAGAATTTTATAATATTAAGACCTGTAAAGGAGGCCGGTTCCAATGAACCGGGCATTGTGGGGGTGCTGGGCCATTTCTCACCTTCCCCATACGTACCTAACTTTCCGAACCCATTAGGGGGTTGGGGATTCCTTAGGAATAGTCATCCACCCCTTTTTTTCCCGGCCCATCCGGGTGGTGACTCCATTTTCTCCAGACCTAGGTTCGTGTTCTCTAAGGCCCCGAGCCTAAACAGTGCCGAAGTCGCAAAAACCATTCCATCTTGAGTAGGGGCGAAAATCCCCGCTCATAGTCACCAATTCCATTCCCAAGTATATTGAAGGATGAGAAGCAAGGTAAGTGACTTTCTGAAATCTATGACATGCCCTCCAAAGAAGATAGTGAAGATAAGCTTGAGATGGCCATGACCTTGGAAGTAGAGCCTAAAATTTCTAATTCAAAAATTGAGAAGTGCAAGTTAATCTTAAATGCTGAGGTTGTTGAGAGGGGACTTCAGATTTTTAAAGTAGATAAAAAAGAGGCTCAACCAAACTTGGTTGAACTTAGAAAGACCCCAAAAATTTTGAAATATGTTTTGGTTGGGGAGACCAGTATGCAACCAATGATCATCTCTTCCGCTCTCGGTGGTGAGGAAGAGCAACAAACGGATATAACCATGTTGCGGACTGAAAAAAGTTTTTACCAAGTTCCTATAGCATTGGAGGATCACCCTAAGAAAACCTTCACATGTTCCTTTTGGACATTTGCTCTTCAAAGGATGCTATTTAGGCTTTGCAATATAATGGGTACCTTTCGGAGTTGCATGTTATTCAATTTTACAAACATCAGTGACAAATTCATTAAGGATGGAAGGAGAACTTCATATCGCATATGGGAATGATGAAAATTAGGTTTCATCTAAACTCTTCTCTTTTAATTTATGCATGCTCACATTAGGGACAATGTGAATCTTTAAGTGCGGGGTGCAGTTTTTACTTTTAACTTATCTTTGTTTAAGTTTAATTAATATTTTTCTTTGAATAAATAAATTTTGAAAAGTTCAATTGTTATAAGATTTTTGATAGATGACCTTTGAATTTTTGAAGCATGAATTTGAGAATTGATTAGAATTGGTGCTTATTATCAATTTTGATGGTTATTCTTTGCATCACCTTTAAACTAGTGAGGAATTGAGCCTATTAAGTTGGTGTGAACCTCGTGGTTTCCGCCCGAAAAGGATCCGGGCGAACGTTCACTCGTTGTCGGGAGTCGCCACTCAGTTTATTTTGTTCGAAGGGAAAAACTAAGAAAACCCTTGTTTGACTCCAATAATGCATCCAATGTAAAGGCTTCTAGTCTGCGAACCCAAGGAGGATTCGGGGACTATGTCATGCTTTTGATTAACTTGCAAAAATGGAACAAATTTAAAGACAAAAAGATTGTTGGTAGTTTGTGGACTTGCTATTTGGGGTGAATCCCAAACATGCCTACATACTCCCATTCGAATAGGAGATCAAAGCCCATGTAGTTCGGAAAAGCCTATTTAAAGGCGATGAAAAGTATGCTTCATGCATGTGTGTGTGTATGCTTCGTGCATTGTCGGGCTTCATGCCAAAGATGTGAGATTTAGGTACTTTGTACCAAAAGAGTGGAATTTAGGCTCCATGCCAAAGGTTGATTTTAATTGAGTCGGGCTTCATGCCAGAGTTGTGAAATTTAGCACTTAATGCTAAATGGTGCAATTTTAGGTACTTTGTACCAAAAGAGTGCAATTTAGGCCTTTGGCCAAGTGTTGTCGGGCTTCATGCCAAAGATGTGAGATTTAGCACTTAGTGCTAAATTGTGCAATTTTAGGTACTTCGTACCAAAAGAGTGCAATTTAGGCCTTTGGCCAAGTGTTGTCGGGCTTCATGCCAAAGATGTGAGATTTAGCACTTAGTGCTAAATTGTGCAATTTTAGGTACTTCGTACCAAAAGAGTGCAATTTAGGCCTTTGGCCAAGTGTTGTCGGGCTTCATGCCAAAGATGTGAGATTTAGCACTTAGTGCTAAATTCTCCAATTTTAGGTACTTTGTACCAAAAGAGTGCAAATTTTGGGCCTTTGGCCAAGTGTGGTTGGGCTCCATGCCAAAGGTTGTGAATTTCAGCACTTAGTGCTAAATTGTGAAATTTTAGGTACTTCGTACCAAAATGGTGTAATTTAGGCTCCGTGCCAACAGATTGATTTTAATTGTGAAATGTAGGTACTTTGTACCAAAAAGATGTAATTTAAGTCTTTGTGCCAAAGAGGCTGATTGATTAGTCCATTAGGCCTTAGACCTAAAAGGATTAGGTCTTTGACCGAGAAGAAATTTGAGAAGAAGATAGAATGCTTATGATATGCTTAAATTGACAAATGATGGATTAGAATATTACCTTGCTTAGGATTTTCCCGCTTCGAAGTTCCAGATCTCGTTTTCTTGAACCGGGGATTATGATTCTTGATTACAGATTGTTTCCTGCAGCACACGGTTAGATTTATGCAAATAAAACTTCTTAATCATTTTTAAGCGTGAAAAGAATTCGACAGCATGAGGCCCACCCGGACCAGTCCCCCCTTTTTCTAAAAATCTGAAGCCTATTTATAGGCAAAATCGGACTGTACGGCGGCCGAGCCGCCGATTTTGGCCGGTTTTCGCTCAAACTGATTTTTCGGGAGCTAGAGACCTCCAAAAATTATTCTGGGACCATATCCGTGATCCTCACGTCGTCCCGGATATTTCAAGTACCATATCGATATACTTCCGGTGAATTTTACTGGGGACGTCCGGTCCGGCCCGGTTTTCAGTAGTCTGAGAAAATTGGCTTTCCGAGCCTCAAAATTCGAGTGTTCACAATTGCCCCCCACTGGGGTCCATAAAAATGATTTATGGGGCCCAGTGGCTTCTGAAGAGCGAATTTTGAGCGAGGGGTAAAAGATACGCCTTTTGGCACTTCTGGATCGCTTGCAACATTTCTGATTTTTCTGTACCTGCACTTTTGTTAAGCACAAACAGTACATATGTATGCATGATGTCCCCTTCTATTTTTCAAAAAGGTTTTTTTTCTTTTTTTTTTTTACAACCGTTGTATGCACAACTGGACCAAGAGTTTCCATAAGGTTGAAAGGATCAATATGGGAAGATATGGATGGTGCGCTGTTGCTACTTGGGTTGTGAGCTGATGCTACTCTTAGAGGCGCAGCTGGGGATTGGGATTTCTTGCACGCTTGTATCAGATTTTGGAATCCAGAAGCTCATGTCTTCAGGTTCGGTGCCCGGATGGACGAGATGTGTCCTCTTTTTGAGGAATTCTGCTCAATCATTGGATGTGACTCAAATGCCCCCTTTGTAAGGCATGAGGTTCAAATTGGCTATGTGGGGTCTTTTCAGAGGCTTTTCAACTTTACAAGGCCTCAAGCTCAAGCCATCAGTAATTATTTCTAGTAAAGAACTTAGAAATAATCCTCTAGGAAGTTCAACTCTACTGGGGAAGGAACTTGAATTTTTCTGAAGTTGCCCCCAAATTATTTCCGGAGTTACTCGAACTGTTCTTCAAACTTGGGTTAGGAACCATCAGATGATCAGGCCTTTTATAGAGCCTTCCCTTATTCAGACTACTCCTGAGTACAGAACTCGGTTTATAGCTGAAGTTTGGCCACTTGAAAAGCCAAGGAGGCTTGCATTGCTGCAGGAGCTGGAGGGAAATGAGGTGGTTCCTCTTAACGAGGAGAAGGCAGACGCTGCAGACTCTAGGGTTGACTTTTTTTTTTAACGTTTTGGACTTATGGTCTGACTCTTTTTTGTTGGTTTTTTGGTACTTTATGAAAGGAATGACTCTTTTTGAATAAATGACTCCCTTGGGAATGAATGACTCTTCTTGGGATGAATGACTCTTTTTTTAATGAAGGACCCTTTAATTTGCTTTCCAAGCATTATCTACTTTATTTATTTGCTCTAATTTTTGCCTAAGCCGTCCTTTCGGATTTTCAACTTAGCGAGCTCTTACCCATTCTTGCCTAAGCCGCCCTTTGCGGGTTTTCGACTTAGCGGGCCCCACTATTGCCTAAGCCGCCCTTTGTGGGTTTTCGACTTAGCGGGATTTTTTTGTTGTCTGTTGTTTGTTTTTTTTTTGTTTTTGTTTTTTTGTTTTTTGTTTTTTTTTTGTTTTTTTGTTTTTTTGTTTTTTTTTATGTTGGCAAAAGAAAAATGAATGATTTTTATTAAAATTTAGACCGTGCTCAAGGAGAGCTGCCTACATATCTCGAATTAGTTTGCGAGAATCAGGTCTAATGTAGTTCATTTTAATGCATGATCACACATAATATTTCTTTAATTGGTCCAAATTGCATGGATTTGTGAATTCTAACCCATCCAAATCAGACAAGATGACGGCTCCGCCAGAAAGTATTTTCTTTAAAATGTAGGGTCCCGCCCAATGAGGACGAAACTTCCCACGAGGATCTGTAACAGGCATTCTGACTTCTTTCAGGACCAAACAACCTTCTTCCAACTTTCGATCTTTGACCTTTTTGTTGAAATGTCTGGCCATTCGCCTCTGATACCTTTGAATCTGATGTAGAGCTTGAAGTCTTTTTTCATCCAAACTCAACAACTGATGATGATAATTGCTGATCCATTCAGCTTCATTTATCTGACTTTCTTGAATTATCCTCACCGATTGAACTTCCAGTTCAATGGGGAGTACTGCTTCCATTCCGTATACCAGTGAATACGGGGTTGCCCCAGTAGGAGTTCTAACTGATGTTCTGTATCCCCACAAAGCCAGTGGTAACTTCTCATGCCAACGCCTATGTTCCTTGATCATTTTCTGTATGATCACCTTTATAGACTTGTTCGCTGCTTCTACAGCTCCATTTGTTTGGGGTCTATAAGGAGAGAACTTATGATGTTGGATTTTCTTATCCTGCAAGAGTTTAGCAAATTCTGCTTGGAAATGAGTTCCATTATCAGTGATAATTTCAAACGGCGTTCTGTACCGACAAAGGATGTTGGTTCGGACAAACTGTGCTGCCTTTTTGGCGTCTAATTCTGCATAGGAAGCTGCTTCAACCCACTTTGTGAAGTAATCCACTGCTACCAAGATAAGCTGATGTCCATTCGAGGCTTTTGGGTGTATTTTACCAATTATATCAATTCCCAAAGTAGCGAAGGGCCATAGAGAAGTGATTGGATTCAGGGCAACAGGAGGTTGCTTCTGTAGCTTAGCAAATATTTGGCACTGATGACATCCTTGCACAAATGCCACACAGTCTGTGTTCATGGTGGACCAATAATATCCCAAATTGGCCTGATGTTACACCAAAGAGTCACTTTGCAGGATTTAAGCTTCAAATTGTACTTGCGAAGTCTAAGGAAGAACTTCTCAAGTGCTTAGACGTGCTCTTCTGGAGATTTTGACTTGACAATCATATCATCAACATACACTTTTACTTCTTTGTAAATCATGTCATGAAAGATTGTCATTGCCATCCCGTCTATTAGCAAATCGATGTGTGGTAGCGGGAAATCGTCCTTGGGACAAGCTTTATTCAGATCTCTGTAGTCAACACACATCCTGACCTTTCCGTCTTTCTTCGGGACCGGTACAATGTTTGCTAACCAGAAAGGGTAGGCAATTGG
Source organism: Garcia nutans (assembly GCA_947685225.1). Taxonomy (NCBI): domain Eukaryota; kingdom Viridiplantae; phylum Streptophyta; class Magnoliopsida; order Malpighiales; family Euphorbiaceae; genus Garcia; species Garcia nutans. Next base: position 4,625,896 of record CANTUV010000017.1, on the reverse strand, counting down.
TTCTATGAACTTATTGTCCAGTTGTTTGGCAATCTCTTTTTTAATCTTCAAAGACCATTCTGGCTTCATTCTGCTCAATTTTTGCTTAACCGGCTTTGCATCGGGGTATAGCGGAATCTTGTGAACTGCTATGGCTGGGTCTATTCCCGTGACATCACTTGTCTTCCACATGAAGCAGTCGGCATACTTTCTGATGCAATCGACAACCTGTTCCTTATTCGCACAATCATATGCAATGTATGTATGTTCATTTTCTTTGCCAATTATTATCTTTTCATTTATTTCTTTTATTTTATTTATTTCATTTTTGCTAGATAATACTTGGAAAGCAAAAGACACAGGGTAACCAAGAATTTGAAGAGTTTCATTGATAATGGTGGAGTCATTCTCCAAGATTACATTAAATGTGACATTTGGGTTCTCTAAACCTGAAGCTATAGAGGACTCAAAACTAGACTTTGGCTTGGTGTTTGACTCAGGATTTGACTCGGTACAAGACTCGGGTTCAAGGTGTGACACTGGACTAGTTTTGACTAGAGCAGCCTGTCCCTCCTCGGTGTACCAGTTCATCAGTGGTCCATCTGTGGTCTTGATCAGCTTGGTGAAACCCCTTTTTGTCTTCAAAATTAGTTACCATAGCAACCTCATCAAAGAGACTAGGCTGCATGAAATCTTCCACAGTGATGGCATTGATGGAATGATTGGGCAAGGGGTTAGTGTTAATGTTTGGTTGCCTCCTGAGAGGAATGATGTCACCACTATCCACCAAATCCTGGATGGGGTTTTTCAAAGTCCAGCAAGCATCTGTTTTGTGCCCACTTCCTTGGTGGTACTCACAGTACTCATTGGCCCTATAATTGGAGGGTAATGGGTTTGGAGGAGGCCTTGGGTCCAAAGGCTTCAAATATTTCCCTTCCACGGCCTTTTTAAACACTAGATGAAGGGGCATCCCAATGTCGGTATATTGCCTTCTTGGCTGATTTCTTTGCCCAAGATTGCCCACACGTAAAGGATTTGCAGGGGCAATATTGGCCACTTCATTTACTTCGCTTGAGGAAGCAGCTTGGCCTTGTTTTTTATACTTTGAGATAGCTTCTTCATCTACTATCTTACCCAATTGTATCAGATCTTCTACCTTGGTTGCAGTCGCAATGAGCGATTTGAAAGTAGGTAGGTATTGGGTTTGCAGTTGGGCTTGATATGTAGGCCTTAAATTTCTGATTATGATATCAATCTGCTCTTGTTCTGAAGGGCGATTGATCATCTGGGCGGCTTTTACCCTCCACCTCGTAAGGAACGAGGAGAAGGGTTCATTGTTGTTCTGCTTGGTGGTCTCAAGTTCCCTTCTGGTGACATCCACCTCAATATTATAGTGGTATTGAGAGTTAAATGCATTGCAGATGTCTTCCCAGGTCTTAATCTTGGCATGGTCCAGGCTTACAAACCCTTTGAGGGCAGCACCAGTCAAAGATTGTTGGAATAATTGAGCAAAGAGCTCATCATTTAAACCCCAAGGACTTAATGCCCCCACATACATCTTGAGGTGAGTTTTAGGGCAAGTAGTCCCATCAAATCTATCCATCCCAGGCATCTTGAATTTTGGAGGCAATCTAGCTTGGGGAAACAAGGATAAAGAATCCATGTCTACCACCTCTTTATGAGTTTTCATTGCAGTGATTGACCTTTCCAGCAATTCAAGTTTTCTTTTCAGTTCATCAGTTTCAGTGACATTCTTAGAGGGTGGATCCTCTAAATTGATGACAGGGGTATTCTGAGCAGTCATGGGGGTACTAGTTTGTCCCACAATAGGTTCCTTCCCTAAATTTCCAAGAGTAGGGACTATCTTTGGTGCTCCTCCTAATTCAGCCAAGATGGCTACCCTCTGGGCGGCTAAAGCTTCATCAATTTTTTCTTGCATCCTAGCTTCAATTTCTTTAGCTTGTCCATCTAACAAGGCCTTGATCTGTTCAATTGTAGCCATTTCAGTAATTGGAGTAGTTGGTGAAGTTGGGGTAGTAGGACTTGTGGGGGATAGCACAGTTGGTGTTGATGTGTCTGGTGTAGGTGACGGCACATGGATGGTGGATACCTGAAAAGGTCAAGGGTAAAGGATCAGGGTAGTGTGTAGGGTAGGAAAACTCTTGGTCCACTTGCACATATCAAAAGATTTTCCCCAAAACCTTGTTATGTTGCATGAATGCACCTCATCACATCATAATTCATTTTAATGGAATGTGGCACTATCATTAGGTACATACAACCTAAGGGAAGGTTCTATTGGCACATGAAAAGTAGAGAATCGGCTTATAATAGGGACCCTTGAGTCTTGAGTAAGATATACCTAACCACATGTGAAACAAGGAGTTTCGCGTGGGTCCAACAGTACGATTACTCATAGGCCACTCCAAAAGGATTGGAATGGTTTGCGACAACAGGGAGGACGCTTTGGCTGTCCGCCGGCATAATCAAGGAGACCTGCCGGTCAGCGCTACTTGCTATCCAGACTCAGAACTTTGAACAGAAAGAGAAGAAATTCATTTGAAAACAATTTTTTATGCAATGGAGGAAAATGATTCCCCCATATATGCAAGAGAAAAAGATTCTCTGAATGACAAAACAAATGCACATTTAGCCAAACAAGAGATCCATCCAAGGAAAAAGATTCCTTTTGTCAATCTTCATTCCAATATCCTTAAGGAAAGGATATATAATGCTAGGGTACCCTGCAAAATAAATAAATGTACCCTAAAGAAGGGCAAATTAGTCAAATAAGCAAGAATAGCCTGCTAGGATCCCATAAATTATTTTTATGGTCTCCCGTGGCAAGTTAATCAAATAATCAATAGTAGTCCACTAGGATCCCATAAATGGTTTTTATGGTCCCCAGTGGAGTCGCCAGCTTGTGAACCTCGTGGTTTCCGCCCGAAAAGGATCCGGGCGAACGTTCACTCGTTGTCGGGAGTCGCCACTCAGTTTATTTTGTTCAAAGGGAAAAACTAAGAAAACCCTTGTTTGACTCCAATAATGCATCCAATGTAAAGGCTTCTAGTCTGCGAACCCAAGGAGGATTCGGGGACTATGTCATGCTTTTGATTAACTTGCAAAAATGGAACAAATTTAAAGACAAAAAGATTGTTGGTAGTTTGTGGACTTGCTATTTGGGGTGAATCCCAAACATGCCTACATACTCCCATTCGAATAGGAGATCAAAGCCCATGTAGTTCGGAAAAGCCTATTTAAAGGCGATGAAAATTATGCTTCATGCATGTGTGTGTGTATGCTTCGTGCATTGTCGGGCTTCATGCCAAAGATGTGAGATTTAGGTACTTTGTACCAAAAGAGTGGAATTTAGGCTCCATGCCAAAGGTTGATTTTAATTGAGTCGGGCTTCATGCCAGAGTTGTGAAATTTAGCACTTAATGCTAAATGGTGCAATTTTAGGTACTTTGTACCAAAAGAGTGCAATTTAGGCCTTTGGCCAAGTGTTGTCGGGCTTCATGCCAAAGATGTGAGATTTAGCACTTAGTGCTAAATTGTGCAATTTTAGGTACTTCGTACCAAAAGAGTGCAATTTAGGCCTTTGGCCAAGTGTTGTCGGGCTTCATGCCAAAGATGTGAGATTTAGCACTTAGTGCTAAATTGTGCAATTTTAGGTACTTCGTACCAAAAGAGTGCAATTTAGGCCTTTGGCCAAGTGTTGTCGGGCTTCATGCCAAAGATGTGAGATTTAGCACTTAGTGCTAAATTCTCCAATTTTAGGTACTTTGTACCAAAAGAGTGCAAATTTTGGGCCTTTGGCCAAGTGTGGTTGGGCTCCATGCCAAAGGTTGTGAATTTCAGCACTTAGTGCTAAATTGTGAAATTTTAGGTACTTCGTACCAAAATGGTGTAATTTAGGCTCCGTGCCAACAGATTGATTTTAATTGTGAAATGTAGGTACTTTGTACCAAAAAGATGTAATTTAAGTCTTTGTGCCAAAGAGGCTGATTGATTAGTCCATTAGGCCTTAGACCTAAAAGGATTAGGTCTTTGACCGAGAAGAAATTTGAGAAGAAGATAGAATGCTTATGATATGCTTAAATTGACAAATGATGGATTAGAATATTACCTTGCTTAGAATTTTCCCGCTTCGAAGTTCCAGATCTCGTTTTCTTGAACCGGGGATTATGATTCTTGATTACAGATTGTTTCCTGCAGCACACGGTTAGATTTATGCAAATAAAAGTTCTTAATCGTTTTTAAGCGTGAAAAGAATTCGACAGCATGAGGCCCACCCGGACCAGTCCCCCCTTTTTCTAAAAATCTGAAGCCTATTTATAGGCAAAATCGGACTGTACGGCGGCCGAGCCGCCGATTTTGGCGGCTGAGCCGCCGATTTTGGCCGGTTTTCGCTCAAACTGATTTTTCGGGAGCTAGAGACCTCCAAAAATTATTCTGGGACCATATCCGTGATCCTCACGTCGTCCCGGATATTTCAAGTACCATATCGATATACTTCCGGTGAATTTTACTGGGGACGTCTGGTCCGGCCCGATTTTCAGTAGTCTGAGAAAATTGGCTTTCCGAGCCTCAAAATTCGAGTGTTCACAGTTGGATATCAACTTATTACTCTTTATTGTGTGTAAACATCTTTGATTAATGAATTGCTAGAACTTACATTGACATGCATTTTGAGACTACATAAAAATTTTAATTAGGCATCAATATGATTAAGGCAATTAGGTGAACTCATTTTTGCTTTAAAAGATCAACCTTATATCTGACCTTAGTTAGCCAATTTTAAGCTTATTTCATTTTTTTTTCTTTTCTTTCTTTTTCACAACACCATTAGCTTGAACCTTGTTATTTTAACTATTACTCTTTCATTATGCCAAGAGCATTTTAGGACCATTTATGATTGAGTGTTGTAATAAATAAAGTGTGGGGTTAAATTTAGTGGGTTTAAAATTGCAAATTATTGTGTTCTTTGGCTGCAAACCTATTTTGATAAAAATAAATAAATAAATAAATAGTAAAAAATAGTAAAAAGAGAAAAAAAATCAAAATAATAGAAGTTGTTATTCTTTTTCCTAGGGTTGGAATAAGTTTGGCAATGATCATTGCAAAATTTAATAAGTGAGTTCCCTTGGAAAGCTCTTTAATGTCTAGTGATAGGGAGCGGAAGGTGTTTTGGGATTGTTCTATTATATTACGTTGTTTACTTCATTCTTAAAGTGCTCTTGAACTTAGTGAATAAAATCACATTCCCAAATATCATACCTTTACCTTAGCCCCATTACAACCCAATGAAAGACCTTATGATTGATGCTTGATTGTAATTAGGTGGTGGAGATTTGATTGATAAGCAAGCTTATAAAGATAATCTTTCATTAAATATTGAGAGCTAAAACACTACCTGATTAAATATGTAATATCCCAATGTATGCCCTAGAAGTTTTAATACAATTGTTGTTTGATTTGAATTTAATGTACATATGTTTTTGCAAAGGAAATGATTGTGTTAATGGAATGTATATGTTGTATATATGTTAATATATATAACATATATGTTGGTCAAATGGAGAGTCAAGGAAAGAAGATATTTTATTTGGGATGATGTGAAATTACTTCGATGGGCATATAAGTGACAGAGGTTAAGTTAAATGGATGAGGGCATTTAGGTAATTGCTTGGCTAGAATTGCTTGGTGGAGATTTAAAGAAGAAAAGAAGTTGACTTGTGTGTATTTTTCTTTTCTTCTCATTTGTGTGCCAGTCATCCAAGAAAAGAGAGAGCAAGAGAGGTGTTCTTAATGCTAGAATCAAGTTGAAGGAGGAATCAAAGGTTTTGGTTGGAGATTTGTGAAATTTCTTCATTTAAGGTAAGTACTCTCTTGTTTCTTTTTGTTATTTTGAAGTTGTGTATAAGATGAGTTATAGTTTGTTGATATTATGATTTGGTGTGTTTGAGATGTGTTTACAAGTGTTGAAATTGATTGTAAGTTAAAAGAAATTGAATTGGTGTTGGTTTTGTTTTGAAGATGGTGAGTTAAGTGGATGTTGATGGTGAAATATCAAGAGTGAAGTTGGTTTTAGGGTTTTGAAGTGGTAAATGATTATATGTATGGTTAATGTGGATATTGTGTTAAACATGCAAAATAAGTGTTAATGACTTTGATTACATTCACTTGAATGAGTTTATGTTGTGCATAATGTGTTTAATTTCAATCAAAAGAGTGTTGGCTATGGTTAGGGTTTTTGTTCATAGGAGACACGGCCAAAACTAAAGGATTTTTTAGAGACACGGCCAAGTCTATGGAAATTTGGCCGTGTTGGATGATTTTTGGAGAGGACACGGCCGTGTCCCTTGCCCATGTTCACCACTGCCTGATTTTTGTTGAGAGACACGGCCATGTCCTTTGCTCGTGTTTGCCTCGGTTTGATTTGGTGTTGAGAGACACGGCCACAAGCTTGGCCGTGTCCCTTGAGTGTGTTGGCTACTGTGTTTGGTTTTTGTTCCTCTTGCATTGATGAGATTGAACATACATTTGATTATGCATATGATACTATATGAACAATGTTATGTTATATGCATTATGAATCTTGTGAATGATAAGATGCTATATGAATTGATATGAGGCCATTGTGATTGGTTATGATAACTCAAATGTGATGTGAAGCCATTGTAATTGGCTATGATGATTCCATTGAAAGAACATAAGGCATGTTTGCCTAATTGATAATGAGATTTGAGAATGAAATAATAAATGAATTGTGTGTCTAATGTGTTATTCATTTTCAGAGTTTTGTTATTGGTGGCATGCCTATTGGTAACATTCTCTTGAAGTTAGGTTGGATTTGATCCTTGAAGCCTAATTGAGATGTTACAACCCTTGAAGCTAGGTTGGGTTGGTTCTTGAAGCCAAGTTGGGTTGATACTTAGCATGCTTTGTTCCCCTTGAAGCTTGGTTGAACCTAAATCCTTGAAGCCTAGTTGGGTTTATGATAATGATAAATGTGATAACAAAACCAAAGCATTAACTCTGAAAATTGAATGGCATATTAGAGTGTTTTGGGCCCATGCTTGTCTTTGTATATAATGTGATTCTTGAATGGTAAAATCAATGGAACTATGAAGATGTAATATGAATATTGTTATGACATTGAATGTAGTGTGATTTGGTAATGTGATGTGCTTTTATGTGTATGGTTTATGAAATATAAAGGTGTGATGTTAACTTTATAATTTAGATGTGTAACATTGCATTGCCTTAAAGTATAGTGTTGGTATATTTTGTACTATTAAGTCGATGGCTTAGCGCGATAGTGTTTGATCGCGCAGGTGACAGAGTTGAACCTGAGAGTTCTTCGAGACCGGGTGAGAGTAGACATTGAAGAGTTCATTTTGGGACTTAAAGATCAGAGAAGAGCTGCCAATCATGTATATATTCTATGTTTTCTAAACTTTGATTTATAACATATTTGTAATAACTTCCGCTGTGAATTATTAAACATTTTATATATAGTGTCTTTTGGATTTCTTTTATTTGTTTGAGATTGGTTTCATTTATTTACAAAGATATTTGTTGTGTCTTTTTCAACTGTGGCATTTTCTATATTCAGTATACGTATATTACGATCGTTTAAGCATGCTTGGTACGTATACAGGGTATAGAGGTGTTACAATTGTTTTGGTATCAGAGCCTAGGTTTGAGATCCTCAACCTAGGTTAAGTGTAAGAAAAAGAGTGTTTTGATTTTAAAACTTGGATTTTTGAATAACATACATGTTTGGCATTGGCAGTCTCTGATCTTTAATGAGAGGTATTCTGCTATGTTTGTAGATATAAGTTGTGATGGATTCTCACTCACGTCAGTCATTCGAGGGTAGTGCTGAGAGTATAGCTCCTGATGAGATTAGAGAGGGAGCTAGAGTGGATAGTGCTGGAGAGGTACCTGCTTCTGTGTCGGGGAGACCAGCTGGTGAGGAGGTTCCGCCAGGTTGGTTTAGGCATGTGATTGATTTGTTGAGGCAAGCACCAGTAAAACCCCCACCCCCACAGCCTTTGGTATCAGTGAGACAGTATGATAAATTAAGGAAATATGGAGCAGAAGACTTCTTGGGTACTATTGATCCAGCTGTAGCTGAGTAGTGGCTAGATAAAGTACAGAGAATATTTGTTCAGTTGCAAGCCACTCCAGAGGAAAAGTTTGATTATGTAAGATCATTGTTGCAAAAGGACGCATATGACTGGTGGAAGACACTGCCTCATGCTATGGATGATCCACCAACATTGTCCTATGCTGATTTTCTAAGAGAGTTTGAATTGAAGTATACTCCTAGGGAGTACAAAGATGTGAAGAAAATGGAGTTTCTAAGCTTGAAACAAGACAACCGGACTGTGACGGAATATGAGCTAGAGTTTATCCGGTTGAGTCAGTATGCTGGGGGTATTATATCTGATGAGATAGATAGATGCAGGAGATTTGAGGAGGGATTGAGGCCCTCTATCATGTGTCTTGTGGCTGGATCTAGATATCATGATTTTTCCCAGCTTATTGCAGCAGCTAGGAGTGTAGAGAGAGCTCAGGTCATTGCAGCTGCTTCAGAGGAAGAGATCAGGGTTAGAAGGCCCCAGTTTGAGGCAGGGTCTTCGTCTGTGAAAAGAAGTAAAGGAAGTTTTGTTCCTCGGGTTAGTAGGAGTCAGAGGCCAGCTGGTAGGTCAGTACAGTTTCAGAGGCAGAGATCTAGACCTACAGCTTCAGTGGCAAGTGCTCCGACCCCAGTGATGCAGAGATCCACCTTACCCATATGCATTCATTGTGGTAGGCCACATGGTGGTACTTGTTGGAAGACTGGTGTAGCAAGGGTATGTTTCAGATGTGGATCTCCTTATCATTTTGTGAGAGATTGTCCTGAGAGACAGGAGCAGATGTCGGTGGATACTGCAGCTTCTCGACCTAGTGTGAGGGGAGGTCGAGGAGGCAGAGGTTTCGGTAGAGGAGGCAGATCTGGGTTCAGTTCTAGAGGAGGTTCTACATCCAGGGAGAGTAGACCAGAGGAGGCTGGATCTTCTCAGAGGATTTATGTGATGCAGAGGCAACCAGATGCTTCGGCAGTCATAGCTGATATTTTTTCTTTATTTGGTACTTCAGTACTTGCTTTGATTGATCCCGGATCCACGCATTCATTAATTAGTCCATCTGTTTTGCCTGTGTCTGATGTGCATGCTGAATCCCTAGGATTTGATGTATTGGTGACAAATCCATTAGGGCATAGTGTGATTGTTAGCAAAGTGCACCGAGATAGTGCAGTGATGGTGCAAGGTGAGGAGTTTCTTGGAGATTTGATTGAGATGCCTTTTAAGGAATATGATGTGATCCTAGGCATGGACTGGTTATCTAGACATGGAGCTGTGGTTGACTGCCAAAAGAAAGTTGTTACCTTGAGAACCAGCAATGGTAGAGAGGTGTTAGTATCTAGTGAGCAGGGACAGCTAGCATCCTTGTTTGTTTCAGATGTTACATCTAGAAGATTGATTAGAAAAGGGTGTGATGCTTACCTTGCTTATGTTGTAGATACGAGAGTAAAGGGTTTTCAACTTGATAGTATACCCACAGTTGCAGAGTTTCCAGATGTGTTTCCAGAGAAGTTGCCAGGGTTGCCTCCTGAGAGAGAGGTGGAGTTTGGTATTGAATTATTGCCTGGTACCACTCCTATCTCTATTACTCCTTATAGAATGGCACCTGCTGAACTGAGAGAACTGAAGGTGCAGTTGCAGGAGTTGTTGGATAAAGGGTTTGTTCACCCTAGTGTTTCACCGTGGGGAGCTCCTGTCTTATTTGTGAAGAAAAAGGATGGTACTATGAGATTGTGTATCGATTATAGGCAATTGAACAAGGTGACTATTAAAAATAAATATCCTTTGCCTAGAATTGATGATCTCTTTGATCAATTGAAGGGTGCAGCAGTGTTTTCCAAAATTGATTTGAGATCAGGGTACCATCAGTTGAGAGTCAGAGCTGAAGATGTTCCTAAGACCGCCTTTCGGACCAGGTATGGGCATTATGAGTTTCTAGTTATGCCTTTTGGTTTGACGAATGCACCTGCAGTTTTTATGGACTTGATGAATAGGGTGTTTAGGCCCTATCTGGATCAGTTTATAGTGGTCTTTATTGATGACATTCTGGTGTATTCGCGTAATGAGGAGGAGCATGATAAGCATTTGCGGATTGTGCTGCAGATTTTGAGAGAGAAGCAATTGTTTGCTAAACTGTCGAAGTGTGAGTTTTGGCTTGACCAAGTTACTTTTCTCGGTCATATGGTTTCAGCAGAGGGTATTAGAGTTGATCCGAGTAAAGTTGAAGCTATTTTGAATTGGAGTCCACCAAAGTCTATGACTGACGTTAGAAGTTTTCTGGGTTTGGCAGGCTATTACCGACGGTTTGTGAAAGGATTTTCTTTGATAGCTACTCCACTAAGGGAGTTAGATTTGTGTGGACAGATCAGTGTCAGGCTAGTTTCGAACAGTTGAGAGAAATGTTGACTCAAGCGCCTGTTCTTACTTTACCTGTGGAAGATAAACCATATGTGATTTACAGTGATGCTTCACATAGTGGTTCGGGTTGTGTTCTGATGCAGGAAGGTAAAGTTATAGCGTATGCTTCTCGACAGTTGAAACCGCATGAGTTCAATTATCCGACCCATGATTTAGAGTTGGCAGCTATTGTGTTTGCATTGAAGATTTGGCGACACTATTTGTATGGTGAGAAGTGTTTTATTTATACTGATCATAAGAGTTTGAAATATTTGGGTGTCCAAAGAGAGCTCAATCTTCGACAGAGGAGATGGTTGGAATTGATTAAAGACTACGACTGTTTGATTGATTATCATCCTGGTAAGGCAAATGTTGTTGCTGACGCCTTGAGTCGGAAGTCTTTAGCAGGTTTAACTGTTTATTCGCTCTCGTTGCTTGTTGAGTTGAGAGCGTTGCATGCCAGTTTTGTATCTTGTGATGATGGTGCATTGTTGGCACAATTGCAATTGAAACCAGTATTGTTGGATCAGATTAAAGAGGCTTAATTGGCTGATGATAAAATTCAGAAGATTGTTTCGGATTGTCAGAATAGAAAGAGTCGAGATTTCATTGTGAGAAGTGATGGAAGTCTTTGGTTTAAGAACATATTGTGTGTACCTGATGATGCTAATTTGAGAAGGATCATTTTAGAAGAAGCACATCAGTTAGTATTTGCTATGCATCCGGGCAGTACAAAGATGTATCATGATTTGAAGCAGCTTTACTGGTGGTCTGGTCTGAAGAGAGACATTGCAGATTTTGTGTCTAAATGTTTTACATGTCAGAGGGTAAAAGCTGAGCATCAAGTTCCAACAGGGTTACTTCAACCGTTATCAGTACCTGAGTGGAAATGGGATAGAGTAACCATGGATTTTGTATCTGGTTTACCATTGACACAAAGGAAGCATGATGCTATTTGGGTGATTGTTGACAGATTGACTAAAACAGCTCATTTCCTTCCGGTTCTGATGGATTACTCTTTGGAGAGGTTAGCTGAGCTATATATTCATGAAATTGTAAAGTTGCATGGTGTCCCAATTTCTATAGTGTCTGATCGAGATCCCCGGTTTACTTCAAGATTTTGGAAGAGTTTACATGGTGCTTTGGGTTCTCGATTACACTTCAGTACTGCTTTCCATCCGCAGACAGATGGGCAGTCAGAGAGAGTGATACAGATTATCGAGGATATGTTGAGAAGCTGTGTCATTGATTTCTCTGGAGGTTGGGATAAATTCTTACCACTGGTGGAATTTGCTTATAATAACAGTCATCAATCCAGCATCGGTATGGCCCCATTTGAGGCATTGTATGGTAGACGGTGTAGGACACCTCTATGTTGGAATGAGCTTGGAGAAGGTAAGATAATTGGTCCTGATTTGGTTAAAGAAACTGAAGAGAAAGTGAAAATGATTCGAGATAGGTTGAAAACAGCTTCAGACTGACATAAATCTTATTCAGATTTGAAGAGGAGAGACATTGAGTATAATGTGGGAGATAAGGTATTTTTGAAGGTGTCTCCTTGGAAAAAGATCTTAAGGTTTGGTCGGAAAGGGAAATTGAGTCCTCGCTTCATTGGACCATATGAAGTTTTGGAAAGAGTTGGGCCAGTTGCTTATCGGCTTGCTTTGCCACCTGAGTTGGATAAGATCCATAATGTATTTCATGTTTCTATGTTGAGGAGATACAGGTCGGATCCATCTCATGTTTTGTCTATTGAATCTATCGAAGTGAGTCCAGACTTGACAATTGCAGAAGAACCAGTTGCTATCTTGGCATTTGATGTGAAAGAGTTGAGAAATAAGAAAGTGCCTTTGGTGAAGGTTCAACTTGGGAGAGTGAGCAATCAATGCGAGATCAATATCCTCAACTATTCCAGACTTGATATCAGGTAATTTCGAGGATGAAATTTCTTTTTAGAGGGGGAGAATTGTAATATCCCAATGTATGCCCTAGAAGTTTTAATACAATTGTTGTTTGATTTGAATTTAATGTACATATGTTTTTGCAAAGGAAATGATTGTGTTAATGGAATGTATATGTTGTATATATGTTAATATATATAACATATATGTTGGTCAAATGGAGAGTCAAGGGAAGAAGATATTTTATTTGGGATGATGTGAAATTACTTCAATGGGCATATAAGTGACAAAGGTTAAGTTAAATGGATGAGGGCATTTAGGTAATTGCTTGGCTAGAATTGCTTGGTGGAGATTTAAAGAAGAAAAGAAGTTGACTTGTGTGTATTTTTCTTTTCTTCTCATTTGTGTGCCGGCCATCCAAGAAAAGAGAGAGCAAGAGAGGTGTTCTTAATGCTAGAATCAAGTTGAAGGAGGAATCAAAGGTTTTGGTTGGAGATTTGTGAAATTTCTTCATTTAAGGTAAGTACTCTCTTGTTTCTTTTTGTTATTTTGAAGTTGTGTATAAGATGAGTTATAGTTTGTTGATATTATGATTTGGTGTGTTTGAGATGTGTTTACAAGTGTTGAAATTGATTGTAAGTTAAAAGAAATTGAATTGGTGTTGGTTTTGTTTTGAAGATGGTGAGTTAAGTGGATGTTGATGGTGAAATATCAAGAGTGAAGTTGGTTTTAGGGTTTTGAAGTGGTAAATGATTATATGTATGGTTAATGTGGATATTGTGTTAAACATGCAAAATAAGTGTTAATGACTTTGATTACATTCATTTGAATGAGTTTATGTTGTGCATAATGTGTTTAATTTCAATCAAAAGAGTGTTGGCTATGGTTAGGGTTTTTGTTCATAGGAGACACGGCCAAACCTAAGAAGAGACACGGCCAAAACTAAAGGATTTTTTAGAGACACGGCCAAGTCTATAGAATTTTGGCCGTGTTGGATGATTTTTGGAGAGGACACGGCCGTGTCCCTTGCCCATGTTCACCACTGCCTGATTTTTGTTGAGAGACACGGCCATGTCCTTTGCCCGTGTTTGCCTCGGTTTGATTTGGTGTTGAGAGACACGGCCACAAGCTTGGCCGTGTCCCTTGAGTGTGTTGGCTACTGTATTTGGTTTTTGTTCTTCTTGCATTGATGAGATTGAACATACATTTGATTATGCATATGATACTATATGAACAATGTTATGTTATATGCATTGTGAATCTTGTGAATGATAAGATGCTATATGAAATGATATGAGGCCATTGTGATTGGTTATGATAACTCAAATGTGATGTGAAGCCATTGTAATTGGCTATGATGATTCCATTGAAAGAACATAAGGCATGTTTGCCTAATTGATGATGAGATTTGAGAATTAAATAATAAATGAATTGTGTGTCTAATGTGTTATTCATTTTCAGAGTTTTGTTATTGGTGGCATTCCTATTGGTAACATTCTCTTGAAGTTAGGTTGGATTTGATCCTTGAAGCCTAATTGAGATGTTACAACCCTTGAAGCTAGGTTGGGTTGGTTCTTGAAGCCAAGTTGGGTTGATACTTAGCATGCTTTGTTCCCCCTTGAAGCTTGGTTGAACCTAAATCCTTGAAGCCTAGTTGGGTTTATGATAATGATAAATTTGATAACAAAACCAAAGCATTAACTCTGAAAATTGAATGGCATATTAGAGTGTTTTGGGCCCATGCTTGTCTTTGTATATAATGTGATTCTTGAATGGTAAAATTAATGGAACTATGAAGATGTAATATGAATATTGTTATGACATTGAATGTAGTGTGATTTGGTAAAGATCAGAGAAGAGCTGCCAATCATGTATATATTCTATGTTTTGTAAACTTTGATTTATAACATATTTGTAATAACTTCCGCTGTGAATTATTAAACATTTTATATATAGTGTCTTTTGGATTTCTTTTATTTGTTTGAGATTGGTTTCATTTATTTACAAAGATATTTGTTGTGTCTTTTTCAACCGTGGCATTTTCTATATTCAGTATACGTATATTACGATCGTTTAAGCATGCTTGGTACTTATACAGGGTATAGAGGTGTTACAAAATAAGTAAGAGGTTTTTGAGGGATTGACAATTTTTGGTATGCATCGATTGGTCATTAAATTGCTTGAGTACTGATTGTTCTTGATTTCATAATGATTGTGGATTTAAAAAAATGAAAGTCTTGATACATCCTTATAACTCTTGAACTTAACTAATTTTTTCTTATTTTAGTTTGTTTTGATTTTAACTTTGCTTGGGGATAAGCAAAGAACTAAGTGTGGGGTATTTGTTTTGATCATTTGTGTATCCATTTTTAGGGTAATTTTATTGGCTTTTGATTGATTATCCATTTTTAGGGTAATTTTATTGGCTTTTGATTGATGTTTCTTTAAATTTATGCTTAAGTTTGTTTGAAGTATTTAATCAGGTTGAAGAACAAAACAATGGAGCTTTAATTCAATTTAATGGATTAATGAGGTGGAAAAACATGAGACGCGGCCAAGACACTTTATAGCTTGGTCGTGTCCCTCATCTAAGGCAAGAGGCATGAATCACTCACATGACATGGCCAGGTCAAGTCAGGTTGGCCGTGTCCTTTAGGAACATTTGGCAAAGACAGACACAAGCAAGAGACACGGCCAAGCCACTGGCTATGTCACATGACATGGCAAAGGCAATGGTTGTGTCTTGCCAGAAGAACAAAATAAAGAAGAAGCAAAGAGGATATGCAGAAGTGAACACACTCAAGAGACACCACCAAGCCATTAGTCGTGTCACATGACACGGCTAAGGCCTTGGCCATGTCCCATCTAAAAAACAAAGCAATGAGAAGAGACAACATAAAGATAGTGGAGAATACACTCAAGAGACATGGCCAAGCTACTGGTCATGTCACATGACACGGCCAAGGCCTTGGCCGTGTCTCACTTGAAAAAGGAAAAAGATATTAAGGTAGCCATGGACACGGCCACATGGCTTGGCCGTCTCCATAAGAAAATGAGTGACACGGCCAAGTCACTTATGACTTGGCCGTGTCTTGTGAGAATTATTTCAAATTGTTTACACAAGATGGGGACAAAAGTGGGAGACAACAAGTGTTATCTTTTAAAAAGAAATAATTTAAAAGAAGAAAAAGGTTGCATAATTCATGGGATGAAGATTTAAATAATGAAAAAAGTGGGAGACAAAGTGGAGTGTGTGAGTTGGCAAGATATGCTTTGTGTCATAAGAAATTAAAAAGAATGGAAAGAGGAGATACATATACATGTTGGAGGCTCCATTGAAGGGTATCTTGTTCCTTAGTTCATCTTTCTGTTCTTGGTCTTGAGAGAGACCATGAACATCACCTTCATCTTCACCTTCTGTTTCTTCCATAGACAAGATTCTTAATATTTTTGGGATAAAATAGGGTGAGGAAGCTCTTGTGAAGGTTAGGGTTTGAAGAAAGCTTAATTGAGGAGTTGTGGGCTTAAGAGATTTACCATTCCATCTTTCAAGAGGAGAAACATTGATTGAAGAAGGCTTGTTAGTTCTTCATCATATTTAAAGTGGAGCTAGGAGGAAGACTAGAAGTTCAACTCTTAGCATCTTCAAAGGGGTTTTTATATTCTCTCTTTTAATTCATTTCTAGAATTTTATTGTTTGTTAAGAACATTAATATTTCAATGGAAAATTATAATTTGATTTATATGGAGACGAATATTTATTTTAAATTGATGATGATGAGATAATTTACTCATGCCTTGGGTTGTAGTAGATTTGATTAAATGACTTGATTTGATAATTCTATTAGTATACCTTGTTATTGGTTGATTGCATTGGACTTAAGGTTAGTTTAATAGATTGGCCACCTATTAATCACTTAATATTGAACGATGGACCGAGAGGTGAAATTCGATATCAGAACTATGTAATCAACCACCCTATGAATGAATTAGAAATATAAGTTCTAGGGTTTATTTAATTTGCAATTTTAAAATAATTGGTTGTTGTTAATTCATGAATGTGAAAACTAATGAATTGGTAATTACTAATTAAACTCAAGGAACAAATTAAAATATAAGGTTATATTAATGGATAATTTGAGAATCAAGATTTAATTAAATTGACCTACAACCCTAGGCACCATTCCTAGAATTGAATTGATCTTGCACAACTACTACTCGTTTTTACTTTCAAATTTTAATTATAACTCACCAATTCAACAACACACACTCAAGTTTAATTTATTTGTTAATCAAACTATTGCAAAATAATTCCTTACTTGTGAAACGACCTTGGAGATCACCGTTGCTACAATTACCTCGTATACTTACGAGTGTCACTTTGTAGTAGTGATTAATCAAGCGCAACAGTATGCAATAACATTGTTATGATATACATTGACGATCTTATTGAGTTAATAGCACTGTTATAAGGTTCCATTATGGAATACTGACAGTTTTCATCAAAGAGCAAATTACATTTTTATAGAAGTGCAGATTTACAACAAATGATAAAAAAACAAACAACTTGCTAACAATTCAAGTACTAATGTAGAGCGAATATAGAGCATATGATAAAATGAAATAGGAGATGCCTTTGTATGGCTTTTGAACTTTAGACTTATATATGTAGAGTGTTTAAGAGCCGTGATAGAGCTAAGAAGGAGAAATTAGATCTTGATGCAAGTTAGAAGATAAATACAAATTTTTTAGCATAGAGTTTTTGGACAGGAGAGCAAAAAATATAGGTTTCACGTTTACAAGTTTTTTTTTTATTTTCAACTGAAAATTTTTAATTTTAAGGTTATAAGTGTCCAAAAATAACTATTTAAGGAAAGTATGGTCTATTATGAGTTAAGACAAAACTAGAGAGTATTTTAGAGGTGATTTCTCATAAGTTTATAATAAACTATTTCTGTTCCTGTTAACTATGGATTAACTATCCATTATAAATAGATGTCTTAAGGAAAAGAAAGATGAGAAGCCGCTTGAGCTAGCATTCTCTAAAATTTTTTTACCCATTTCTCACCTCCTACAAAAAGTTTTTCCCACACTACTTATGTGAACTATTAATAGAGGCTTGTTACTTATATAGCATATAATTTACAATAATCCAGCTAAGTGAATGTTGAAGAATACAAAAATTAATTCAGAATTAATGAGTAAGAATTTTTATTAAATAGTTAGAAAATCAAGTACATTAAAATCAATGTGATTTGTAATAATAATAATAATAAATTATGTTATTTTTATTTGTAATAATAATAATAATAATAATAATAATAATAATAATAATAATAATAATAATAAATTATGCTATGTTTATATAGATGGATGCAGGATTATTTTTCTTCCATAAGATTGAATCTTTAGATAATTTTGCGACAGACAAATTATGCTTGTTTAAAATTTTTTTACTTTACCAAAAAGCTTACTTTAATTGAGATCTCACTTGTGTGATTATATTCGTATCATGTTTAAAACTGTTTATTGATATAGTAACTTCTGAAGATAAGTTTGGGCGATAAGATAATAAAAGTTTTTTAATATATATAAAAATGTTTATTTAAATGTTGTAACTTCAAAATAATGGGATTTATTAGCATTAATTGATCTCTTATTTTTTTATATATAATTTTGGTTTTCATCTCTTTTTGTTTATTATGCATTATTATATATATAATATGTCATTTTTTTCTTGCATTATCTTCATGAGTTAATTTGTGACTTATATGGTTAATATATTTTTTTTTGTTAAGGGAATAGTTCTTTTGATGTCTCTTAAAACTATTTATTATTTATATTAATTATCAATATCGCAATAGGAATTATTTTAGAGGTTGAGGAGGCAAATTAGTTAAAAATTGCATATTGAAAGTAATATAACAAAGTAGGATCTATCTTGCAACTAAAGGATCTATCATTTGAGACAATGATATTTTGAATCTATAACAAATTCATCTCAAGTTATTAGAGTTTTCATTTCAAAATTTATGTTCTGGTATATCAAATAATGGTTGTAATTTGTTAATATATTTTCAATGAAATGAATCACTATTGTTTGAAATTGCAACAAATACATTGTCAATACACATGAGTGATGAGTAGTTGACAGATTAACACGTTCTTGCACAATTCATACATTATGCTGATATACGGACATATCTATGCATTGGCAAGTTTCCCTAGCCGACACACAGTAGTATTAGTGTTGGTATGCTGTATATATATATAGCTTCATTAATTTGTAGTGTTGAATGACTTTTACTTTACAAATAGTGACAGACTCACTTATATAATAAAGGGGCTTGGCCCCTCCAAATTTTAATTGGAAGGCTTACAAAAATAACCTAAATTAAAATTTAATATCAATTTTATGACACTTAGCAATAAATTTTCAGTTTTATCCAAACACAAATTTTTAAATTACAAAACTACAGATAAGACCACGTGATCATTTACAGTCATACATACTTCTATTACAGACCCGTACACACTCATATATATATATATATATATATATATATGTAATACCCCCTAATAGACCATACACTTACCTGCATAGGAGATGTTACCTAACATTTACGATTGTTCTATGTATGTACTAAAGAAATAAAGTCATAAAACCTTTAAGCAATAATGCAATTATTAAGTTTTCTATATTACACACATATATCCATATATTTATAAAGCACTCTTAATGAAAACTTACATTATGATAAAATTCTCAAACTAGTACAACTGTCATACAAAATTAATTTTGCTATGTGAACCATAAAGATTACAATATTTATAATATTGTTCATTGAACCTTGATGATGCAGTTGATCAAGAACGCAGGTCTCTCACTCTGCGGTCTCAACTCTCTTTGTTTGATCTGCACGTCAGAAAATAATTCTAACACGCTAAGCAAAGCTTAGTAGTGCTTATGTATATATAATATGCAAGAAACTTAATAAAAAAAGGTCTAGCAATTAAATAATTTAGAAACATCGAATTGCATTACTTTTCGAATGTTAAATAAAGAAATTAACTAAATTCATTGTAAATTGAAATACTAAGTAAAATTAGATTCAGAATTGAGTAATTTATCGACAACTGAATAACACATTAATTTCTTTATAGATAACTATTTTAATTATGCTCAAACACACTGAACTCAGATTCTAGATTTGGATAACTGGTCATTGATGGTAATTTAATTTCACTGTATAGAATTTTGGCCAATGGCCCACTATGGCACGAATGCCCACTGAGTATGATGACACAGAGTGTCTTTTGATGGCACAGAGTGTCCACTAACACTTTGGATATCCTCTCTTTTGGCTAGCCATTCAATCCCAAGCTAGATCTAAAATCAGTATGATTAGGGCAATTCATTAATTTATAGTTAACACTGAATTGTATATATCTTTTCAATGAAACAATACTTTCATTAATATTTAGAATTATATATATATATATATATATATTTGTCACATAGTCAAAGTTTATCACTCTTTTCCATGACACGGCTAAGTTATGTTCAATTACTTGGCCATATCTCTCATCAATAAAAAATAAAAAATTTTGACAGCATGTGACACACTCACTGACTTAGCCGTGTCACTGCCCGTGTCACTAACTTGGCCATGTCACTTGCCGTGTCTCTCATCAAAGAAAATAGAAATTTTTGACAGCATGTGACACATCCACTGACTTGGCCATGTCACTGCCCGTGTCACTAGACACATCCACTGACTTGGCCATGTCACTGCCCGTGTCACTAGACATATTCACTGACTTGGCCATGTCACTGGCCGTGTCTCTCATCAAAGAAAATAGAAATTTTTGACAGCATGTGACACACCCGCTGACTTGGCCGTGTCACTGCTCGTGTCACTAGAAACACCCACTGACTTAGCCATGTCACTGGCCGTGTCACTAATCAAAGAAAATAGAAAATTTTGACAGCATGTGACACACCCACTGACTTGGCCGTGTCACTGCCTGTGTCACTAGACACACCTACTGACTTGGCCATGTCAAGCAAAAATTCTGCATTTCGCATACTTAACCATTTTAACTTAATATATTCAAAATCTATGATAATAATGAATCAAATCCAAAAATTTTTTAACATAAAAGAGTCTACATCTAATATTTTACTCAAACTTCAATTAATCAAACTTTTAAATATCACTTATGGCTAAAACAATATCAAATTACCCAATTCTTATAAAGATTGAATTAAGAATCAAACTCATCACATGTAAGTTCTTTTAATTCATTTTTCATTCATCAATCCATTTAATCAATATTTTTAAGAAATAATTCATTATAAATGACTCAATCAATCAATTCAAGCATTCAAACTCATAGAAATTCAATTATTTGCAAAGTATAATACATAAGCACATACCTCTTCAAACTCTTCCTCTCTTTTTTTTTCTCTAATCACTTGTTAATAATCTCAACTTTCTATCTTAATCTTCTCAAAACTTATAACTAAACATTATTTTCTCTTTGGTTTTGATCAAAATCTTGGAAGGAAGGAAGCAAGAAGGAGTTTTGATGGTGAGAATGGTGGTGAACGTGGGAAGAAGAACAGGAAAGAAAGAAAGAATGCCTCTAAACATAACACCTGTCCACACACCTACACACACTTATATATATATTAATCTGGTGTAGCCAATCTCATCTTAGTTATGGTGTACCCTCTTTTTTATCCTTTGATTCTAATTCGATTTTAAATATCGTAAAACAGTAAAAATACATATTTACTTCGGTAAACTTTTGAGATCCACTATTTATATCACTTATACATATCTCTTATATCACAATTCACTATTAATTATCACTATTAATTTAAAAGTTTAGTATCTAAAATTTTAAACATTACAATATATATATATATATATATTAATAAAAATTATTAAAATATGATTTAATTCCAACTAAAATTTATATTAAAGAAAATAACATATAAAAAAATATAAAAATATAAAAAGTAGTGGACATTTGTATTTTTTAATTTTTTTATCTTTTAATTTTAAAATATTTTTTTAAATATTAAATTAAAAATATTTAATATTAAGTTTCTATTTATGTGTAATAAATACTGATCTATATCCATATATACCTCATTTTAAAAATAAAATTTAAAATTTTACTTGTATTAATATATTTTATTTCATTTATATTCTTTAAATAATTTTAACATATATTATAAAAATTATTTTAAAATATTTTTTAATATAAAATTATAAAAATATCATTTCATACATAACATATACCGACATATATAATATATATATATTATTAAAATATATATAACATATGTCAATATATATTAATATATACAGTTAAAATATACATATATATATTAAAATTATATATATAATTATATATTTTTTAAATTAAAATTATATTAAAATTATATATAATTAAAATTATATATCTAATTATACCCTTTTTTATAAAATTATATACTTTTAATATATCCTTTTCAATTATAAATATATATATATATATTTATATATATTAATAATTTTTTCGATATTAATTTTTAATTTTTTAATAAAATCTTATAAATAAATTATTATATGCAAGAATTAAATAAAAATATATGTAAAAATTTTAATAGATTTTTAAAATCTAATAAATAATATAAAATTTTGATAGAGAATTTTTTTAATAAAAATTTATAACAAAAATTCAAATTTTACTATAATATTAAAAATTCAATTTTATTTCTCATTCATCCATAATTTTTTTTTTTGCTTAGAAAATTGCACCCCTTCGTCCGATTCCTGATTTCGTCACTGTATATATATAATACACCAACATATATTGGCATATATTAACATATATCCATATATCAATAAATATCAACATATACCGCTAAAATATATATAACATTTATCAACATATATCAATATATACTAATAAATATAGTCATACATCAATATATATTAACATATACCATAAATACTGTTAAAATATATGTAACATATACTAATATATATCAACATATATATCCACATGTATTTTTATTCTTTTCAACATATTTCCATATATACCGACATATATCAAAATATATCAACATATACTCAAATATATTTTTATTCTTTTATAACATATGTTCAAATATACCGAAATATATCGACATATACCAACATATATCAACAAATAATATTGAAATATATATCATACATACTGACATATATCAACATACACTGATACATATCAACATATACCCACATATACCGTTAAAATATATATAACACATGACGACATATATCAACATATACCAATATATATCAATAAATACTATTAAAATATATGGAATATATACTGAAATATATTAATATATACCGACATATATCAACATATGCCGACATATATTAACATACGGCGATATATATCAATATATACCAACATATACCGTTACAATATATATAACATATACCGACATATATCAACATATATCAATATATACTATTAAAATATATCTAACTTATATTAACATATATCAATATATACTGTTAAAATATATGTAACATATACCAACATATATCAATATATAATATGAAGAAAGTCTAAATTAAATATAAATATATCATAAATTTATATAATGTGAATATGAAATTTTTGCAACTTAGAAATGACCATACTCATTTTTTTCTTTATAAAATATAGCGTATATTATTATTATTTAGTTAATTTAAAATACTCACATATATTGTTATTTTTTAGTTAAAATATATATAATATATACTCACGTATTATTATTTAGTTAAAGTTTATGTAATATACACTGACAAATATCAACAGATACCAATATATACTTATATAATATATATATATATCTAGTTATATGTAACATATACCAATATATACTTACATATATTGTTATTCTTTAATTAAAGTATATGTAACATATATCGACATATACATACATATATGTAATATATATATATATCTAATTATATATAACATATACCTACATTTATATAATCTATATATATATCTAGTTATATGCAACATATATCGATATATATATATATATATGGCATATATTGTTATTCTTTTACAATATATATACTCATATATATCTAGATATATATAACATATATATCAACATATATTATTATTTTTTTCAGTATATTTAGTTATATGTAACATATATCTATATGTATATAAATTTATAAAATAGTTATATACCAACATATATCCATATATACCTAAATATATCAATATATACCAACATATATTGTTATTCTTTAATTAAAGTATATATATATATATAACATATACCAACATATATCTATAAATATTTTTTTTTAGTTAAAGTATATATAATATATACCTATATATATCCACATATACCATACTACCCATATATACCTACAAATACTATTTTTTTAATTAAAATATATATAACAAATATCTTCATATGTCCACATATACCATTCTTTAATTAAAATATATATATAACATATATCTGTAAATAACATTTTTTTAGTTAAAGCATATGTAATATATACCTACATATATCCACATATATTATTCTTTAGTTAAATTATATGTAATATTTATCCACATATACTTATAAATACCATTTTTTAGTTAAAGTATACGTAACATATATCTGCATATATTCACGTATACCATTTTTTAGTTAAAATATATGTAACATATACCTACAAATAACATTCTTTAGTTAAAATATATATAATATATACCTACATATATTCGCATACCATTTTTTAGTAAAACAAATATTAAAAAATTTAAAATATAAACTATTTTAATTAACATATTTTTATATAATATATTATTTAAACTTAATGTGCATAATTAATTAATTAGTAACTAATTACAAAATTATAAAGATAATTTCACTTTCAATCAAATCCAAAAAATTTAATTTTAAAAATGACTTCAATATTAATAATTGCAATTAAATAAATAAATATAAAATTTTTACAGAAATTATAACAAAATATATATTTTTTTTGTTGTCATTATCAATTAATATTAGACACTAATTCTTGTTTTTTCGTTTCTTCTTTTATTGAGGATAGAGCGTTAATATTAATCTTTCCAGTTTTTCTTTGTTCTCATCTCTGTTGGTTTGAGTGTGTAATATTAACTGTATGGTTATTAATTAAATAATCATTCAACTTACAATTCAAAACATTTAGTTGAGAAATAGAAAATAAGAAATATGACTCTTAACATAATATAATACATATTTGATTATAACAATCACTTAATTCATTTTTTTAATAATGTTCAATCTATGAAGATGTAAGGAATCTTTGAATCAATTAGAAACATCAAAATTGCCAGATTTTAGAAATTTTTTAACTCACTAAACTTTGAAAAGTCATACAACGTAAGTAAGAAGGGGCAATCAAGCTTTCAAAATGTATTTTAATGCACAAGAAGAATGAATAATATAAAAAATATATAAAATTTATGTTTTTTTTTTCTAGTCGTGCTTCTGTTAGTATTAATTGTCCCACTAAACAGAGTTGATATCCACAGATTGACTGAGAAATTCGACAATACAACGCCATACTTTGAAAGTGAATGAAAGTGGAAGCAACAAACCACAATATTTTTGCAAACACAAAAGATAAAAAAAGATAAAAATGAAAAAAAAATAAGGGTAATGAAAATAAAAATAAAACTTAAAATATAGTATATGGTGTAATTTTCTCTTTTTAATTGCTTTATAATATATTTATCTTATATATTATTTTTTTAGAATAAATAAATTTTGGCCACCTAAATAATAAATATTATAAATTTAATCAATTCAACTATTGTAAAAAATTAATAATTTCAAATATTAATCACATAATTACTAAAAAAAGAGTCTAAGAATATTGATTATTCAAGTATGTAATTTTAACATAATAACAAAAAATGCTCTTTTCAATTAAAAATAAAATTTTTGCCCTATTTTTTAAATATTAGCAATAGCCAACTCTTTAAAAAAAAAAGCTTTTACTATTTCAATTTCTTATTTTTTTAGCAGTATAATTTCATAAATTTCATTAGAATTGCTGCTTTAAAAAGTGATTTTTATATTTAATTGAATGCATTTTTGTTTCTTGAATATTGTGAATTCAATTGGATTATTCTTTTAGTAATTGCAATGATGTAATGATTCTGAAATTAGTAATTTTTTTATAACACTAATTAAATTCTCTCTTTTATATCAATTATTATATGCGTTCATATATTTTTTTTAAACTTGAAATATGTTCTTTCTAGTTGATTTTATATTATATGATTAAAATTAAAACTCTGCCTCATTTAATTTATTAGTGCAACAATGTATTCTTATTTGAATTTATATTGATAATTATTAGACAAAATAAAAGAAGAATAATATTATATTTAGCAACTAAGGAATGTGCTAATTATTTTTATAGATAAATAGAAAAGGTTTGCATAATTAAAAATAAAATTAAACCATAGATATTTAAGTTGCCAATGTAAAAAAAATAAACAATAATTAATTTTTTTATTTACATATAATTAATTTGCAAAATTTTATAGACTCTTAATTAATAAAATATAATTAAGCTATTAGTGAAATAATTATATTGCAAAATATTCATACATTTAAGTTATATATATAGAAGAGTGTAAGAGGTAGTTCCCAAAATACCTATATGTTAGTCGATTTTAGCTCCCCTAATATTTATTCTTGTATTGGCCCTCACTTATAAATTTCTATTTTAACCACTTTATCTCCTATATATACTGGCTATTTTGTATTAATAAACACTTATAATATGATCACTGGTCCATTGTATTTATATATTTTATAACATATATATACGTTAGTAATTCAGTGTGATTTAGTGAATTTATATTTATAAATTAGAAAAAATATGAGTTCATGAGATTATATGGTGAAATTAAAAGTTTAAGAGGATAAAATGACTAAATATTATAAATTAAGGAGCCTACGTATATATTTACTCACATTAAAATCCTGAATTTAATTTCCAATTGCCTACAAATATGCATTAACATTTATATATTTATAATTTTAAATTTTTTTAATATATAAATTCAGACATTTGTATTGATTTTTATAATTGAAGCATCTTATGAAGTATCTGTTCAAAAACAAAAAACAAAAAAAAATCTTATGAAGTAGGAAAAACAGGACTGCAAAATACCTGAAATATATATATGTTTCTTCACATGGACAAAAAATTAAAAAGCGTGAAAATAATCTTTAATTTAAATGAACACGAAAGAAGCAAGACATGAACAAAAGACATGCAAGCTAAGGAACTACTCGTGACAGTGAGCAAGGACAGCGAGACAAGGAACTGTCCCTTTCGGTTGCATTTTTTTGAGAAGGCCTAAAAAAACTCACGAAAATTTTATTTTAAATTACTTTTATTTTTATACACTTATCAGTAATCAATAATATTCAACGTTTAGAAGATTATATAATGTATATTTGTGTAATTTTATTATAAATCAAATTTTAATTGCTTTAAAATTTTAAAAATAACATGATTTTTGTTTATCTTAATTTTTAATTACTTATTAAGATATTAGATTTTATAAATTATTTTAATTATATTTTTATAAGATCAAAATTTTGCAAAGAGTGGCAGCAAGGTGAAAAAAAAGCCACATAAATTATGCCTAAAAATCAAGTACTTAAAAAGTATAAAGAATATGAATATCCGTATTGCATTGTTTATGACAAGTCTTTGTCGCTTGAAAGCAATTTCGGTGGGATGGGGAAAGTGCAATTCTCTAAGAAAAGGAACCTTTCATTTAATGAGGTATGGACAAAAATATGTATGTATTTATGGTTTGAGAAAATGACACTTTTTACGTCTACTAATTAATAAAAAACTCAAGGAATATTGAAACTAATTATATTTTAATTTTACAATGGTTTTTCACAATAAAATAGACTAACAAATACAAGTAGGTTATTTACTATACTATTTAACAAAATTTTAATATTTTCCAAGTACATATATAGCTCATGAATCCCTTATATTGCTTGAATAATCAATTTTTCATAATTATTCAGTGTAGCAGTTTGATGACCATTTAAAATTATTGAAATGTACATTTACATTACTGCCCTTTGTTTTTTTGTATTAGTGTTGTTCTACTATGGTTGTAAATATTAATTAGGGTTGAGGGTATTTTGGTCTTTCAGTGTATATATAAATAGAAAACGATGGATAATAAGGGTAATTTTTCATATTTTTTGATATGAGGTACATCAAAACTCTCTGTATTTTTTAGAGATTTCTTCAATTTCTTTCTATGTAATTTTTCTTTGTATTATGTTTTTGGCTCTTGATTTGAGTTTTAAATTATTATCAGAGTGTGTGCCTGTGTTGATTTGTTGTTTTTCTTCTCAGATCGAGATTTTTTTTGTTCTTCGATTCTTCTATACTATAGTTTTTTCCTTGATTTTCATTTTGTGGCTTTGAAATCTGCTAGAGTTTGTCGATTTGTTCTTCAGATCAATTGATTCTTTGTTTTTTTTTTGAAAACCTAATTTTTGTTTTCGATCTCGTTCGTTGTTTTTAATCTACGAGTTGAAACCATAGTTTTTCCTTTCTAGAACTTTAGATCTGTTGATTTGTTGAAAGATTATTTGATTTAGTATGGCTAATGATCCACAGATAACTAAGTTGACTCCACAGTCATCTGCAATCATTCAACCACAAGGTCATACAGAGCGCGATCTGGTTGATCCATTTCATCTACAGAGTTTTAATCATCCTAGTATGATCTTGGTGAGTTCCTTCCTTACTGAAACAAATTATTTCTCTTGGAATAGAGCGATGAAGATTGCTCTTGAAGCAAAGACAAAACTATGTTTTGTCGATGGAAGTTATGTTAAACCAGATGCTGGTTCTTCTATGTTTACTCTGTGGAGGAAGATAGACTATATGGTCACTTCTTGGATCTTAAATTCAATTTTTAAAGAGTTAGTTAGGGCTTTTTTATATTCTGATAGTGCAAAAGAGCTATGGGATGAGTTAGAAAATTATTTTGGTGATAATAATGGGCTAATGGTCTATAAAATCCAGCGAGAAATTACCTTAATTTCTCATGATAGTTTATCTGTTACTACTTATTTCACTACGCTACAAATACTGTGGGATGAACTTGCTTGTTTGATTCTTTTACCTGTTTGTGCTTGCACTGCTGCTAAAGAAACTGCTGATTTGAATAACTTGCTCAAACTTATGCAGTTTCAAACTTCTTGAGCCTTTGCCTTTGGTCAGTAAGGCTTACTCTATGGTTCTTCGGATTGAGAAACAAAGAGAGGTCCATACAACTTTTACTGATGGTATTGAAGCCAATGCTATGGCTGTGAGGGGTGTATTTTCTGGTAAAGGAAATTCTAGGGATTCAATTTGGGATACTAATCGTAGGAGTGGTACTAAGAGGGATGATCAGAGAACTGATAGGCACTATACCTACTATAATATGAAGGGTAATGAGAAGGATTCCTGTTTGAAGTTAATTGGATATCCTGATTGGTGGCCTGATCCTAGAAAGCAGAAGAATAAGGATTCTAGTAAATTTGTTGAACAAGTGTCACACACTGGAGAGGAGAATGCTTCTATATTAGAGGATTCTCCTTCTTCACAGGGGGCTTGGTCTACTAATATTGCATCTATTGTTGAGAGAGAGTGATGAGGAACATCAAATATATATCCCTAACTAATGAATTTTCATATATCAAAAACCAATTTTGTTACTTCAAGAATAAGGAAGTCAAAACCAATTTTGCTACTTCAAGGAAGAGAAAGACAACTTGAACTTTGCTACTAGTTGTCAATTATAGCATTTTACATAATTCTAGAATGCTTAGCTATTAAGAATATGAGTTGTCTATGAGTTGTCAAATGTGAGTTGACAATGAGTTGTCAAATGAGTTGTATTTGAGTTGTATAAGTCTTTTGTAGCCTATAAATAGAGGCAATGCCCTCTAGCTATGTAATTTTTTGTTGATGTCTTCTATTAATAAAACTTGATGTTCTCTTTTAAGATCTTGGATTAGATCTTGTGCTTTAAAGCTTTGAATTAAGCTTTTGTCGTCCGTGGATTTGGATTGCCTTAGGGCAATATCTTACAACACGTTGAAGTTGTCCCTTCAACATATTGTGTTGTTTCAATTATTCAGCACATTAGAGAGGTTCCTCTAATACTTGTGCTGCATCAGTTTGGTATCAGAGCTGGTTGATCCGCTATAGTTGTTGTTATCTCTTGGAGAAATAATGCAACAAGATATGGAGGATCTTACAACGAGGGTGAACAACTTAGAAGAAAGGTTGGATCAGCAAATCGATGCCCTTCGTGAAGAGCTCACTAAGAGGTTTCAAGAACTTGTTATATTAGTGAGAAACAATCAAGGTGTTGCTGCTGGAAATCAAGGATTCAACATCAATAGAGGAGAAAATCAGCAACCACAACAAAGAGATATGGAGGTAAACAATAATCGGAGACAATATCGAGTTCAACAATATGTGAGAGAGGAAGGTGATGTGGAGGAGCAAGATCTTTATGCACAACCAAAAG
The DNA here is from genome assembly GCA_947685225.1 of Garcia nutans. Classification (NCBI taxonomy): domain Eukaryota; kingdom Viridiplantae; phylum Streptophyta; class Magnoliopsida; order Malpighiales; family Euphorbiaceae; genus Garcia; species Garcia nutans. The sequence continues at coordinate 4,595,856 of CANTUV010000017.1, read as the reverse complement.
GAAGAGGTTATGCAAATGGTGGAGATATGTACAAGATTAAGGCTGAAATCCCAACTTTCAATGGTAATGTAAATATTGAAGGGTTTCTTGATTGGATCTATGAGGTGGAGACATTCTTTGAAATTATGAACATCCCTCTGGATCGACGGGTACCATTAGTGGCTTATAAATTCAAAGGAGGTGCTGGAGCTTGGTGGAATCGTCACCAAGAAGAGCTTCGTTTGAGGGGTGAAAATCGCATAAGATATTGGCCACAAATGAAAGCACTTTTAAAGGCTAGGTTCTTACCAGCAGATTATGAACAACTCTTATACCTGCAATTCCATAATTATGTTCAAGGTAATCAATCTGTTTCAGATTATACAGAGGAGTTCTTAAGGTTACAAGTCAGATGCAACCTTTCTGAAAATGAAGACCAGCAAGTCGCAAGGTATATCAATGGTCTCAATGAATCTATCCAAGAACGTCTTGGCATACAACAAATTTGGTCTATAGATCAAGCCCAAACTCTAGCCTTGAAGGCGGAAAGATATATAAAGACCAAGAAGCCTTTTAAAGCTATGTCTTATTCTCGCCCGGAAAATATATTAAGAAATTTCCCGTGCCGAGAGGAGGAAAGGTCCATTCCAGCTAAAGGGAAGAAGACTGATAAGGGACCATCTTCTAGCAAAAATCAAGAGAAACAACTATCTAATATAATCAAGTGTAATAAATGTCATGAAGAGGGACACATATCAAGCAACTATCCAAGAAGGAGGTTTGTCAACACCACACGTCGTGATGAAAGTGATGAAGAGGTGGAAGAATATGAAAGTGGAGAAGAGCCTGAATTATGTGAAGAAGAGGGAGAAGAAATAGTATGTGTGGTCAAGCGCCTTCTATGCTCAACCATGCAACCTGAAGAGACGCAACGGAAGAGGATATTTGAAAGCAAATGTACTGTGAATGGAAAGGTATGCAAATTGGTAATTGATAGTTGTAGCTGTGAGAATTTAGTTTCTGAAAGCATGGTCAAACTCTTAAATCTTGAGACTCGTGATCACCCGAATCCATATACTATTGGTTGGCTCAAGAAAGGAGTGAAAATCAAGATCACCAAACAATGTTGGTTACCACTATCCTTGGGTAAGCATTATCGTTCAAATGTTTTATGTGATGTGGTTGATATGGATGCATGTCATGTTCTTCTTGGAAGACCTTGGTAGTATGATGTGAACACCACACATAAAGGAAGAGATAATTGGTATTCTTTCATTTGGAACAAGCGAAAGATTATTATACTTCCGAATAAAACTCCTAATAATGCTTCTGAAGTAGAGGAGAAGAGTACGCTAACCATCACTCAAAATTCGAGAGAATTTGCCCAAGACTTGAAGGAGTCAAAATTATGTGCCGCGTTAGTTGTAAAAGGAGATGAGCAACCTATGAAAGAAATTCCAGTGGAGATGCAAAGCCTATTGTCTGAATATCAAAGCATACTTGGAGAACCTCAACATCTACCTCCTATGAGGGATATCCAACATCGAATTGACCTTGTTCCAGGTGCTAGTCTTCCTAACCTACCACACTACAGAATGAGCCCAAAAGAGCATGCTATTTTGAAGGAGAAAGTAGAAGAGTTATTACGGAAGGGGCATGTTAGGGAAAGCATAAGTCCGTGTGCTGTACTAGCACTACTCACGCCAAAGAAAGATGGGTCTTGGCGGATGTGCGTGGACAGTAGGGCTATCAATAAAATCACCACAAGATACAGATTTCCTATTCCACGTTTGGATGACATGCTTGACCAATTGAGTGGAGCAAGGGTGTTTTCAAAACTAGATCTAAAAAGTGGATATCATCAAATACGAATTAGACCCGGAGATGAATGGAAGACTGCATTCAAGACAAAAGAGGGGCTATATGAATGGCTAGTTATGCCATTTGGACTTTCTAATGCTCTTAGTACTTTCATGCACTTAATGAATCAGGTTCTTCGTCCATTCCTATCACATTTCATAGTTGTTTATTTTGATGATATACTAATTTATAGCAAGAACGTGGAGGAACATTTTGTACATGTCAAGAAAGTGCTGGATGTATTGAAGGAAAATGAACTCTATGTCAACCTGAAGAAGTGTGTATTCCTAGAAACAAAGCTAGTTTTCTTGGGCTTTGTTATCTCAAGTGAGGGAATTCAAGTTGATGAGTCTAAAGTAGAGGCAATAAAGGGGTGGCCAACTCCAAAAAACTATCTCTGAAGTAAGGAGCTTCCATGGTTTAGCCACTTTCTATAGAAGATTTGTGAAGAATTGTAGTACTATAATGGCACCAATTACTGAATGTCTAATAAAAAGAAAGTTCAAATGGGATGAAAAAGTTGAAGCTAGTTTCATAGAGATTAAAGAAAAGCTCTCACAAGCTCCTGTTTTAGTATTACCAAATTTTAACAAGACTTTTGAGTTGGAATGTGATGCTAGTGGAGTAGGCATTGGGGCTGTTTTATCTCAAGAAAGGAAACCTGTTGCTTTCTTCAGTGAGAAGCTAAGTGAAGCTAGACAGAAATGGAGTACCTACCAACAAGAGTTGTATTTTGTCTTTAGAGCATTGAAGACATGGGAGGTCTATTTATTGCCTAAGGAGTTCATTGTCTACACTGATCATCAATCTTTGAAACATTTTAAAAATCAAAAGCATGTGGATCGCATGTTAGCAAGGTGGGCGGCATACTTAGAAAGATTCAATTATCTTATTGTCCACAAGTCTAGAGTAACTAACTGAGTGGCAGATGCTTTAAGCCGACGTGCAAGTCTCATGGTTTCTTTTGAAGATGAATTACCAGGAGTAGATCAAATAAAAGAACTGTATGAAAATGATGAAGACTTCGAGCGAATATGGATGAAGCATATGAAGGACTACCATTAGAAGAGAATTTCATGGTATAAGATGGATATCTCTTTAATGGAAATCGCTTATGCATCCCCAGAAGTTCATTACGAGACAAGTTGATTAGAGAAATGCATTCAGGTAATCTTAGTGGTCATGTTGGGCATGATAAAACTATTGCTAATTTGGAAGCACATTTTTATTGGCCACAACTTAAGAGAGATGTCGGCAAGTTTGTGCAACGGTGTCCCGTATGCCAAGCATACAAAGGTCAGATTCAAAACACTGGACTATATATGCCATTACCGGTTCCAAGTACACCATGGGAAGATCTATCAATGGATTTCGTACTTGGTTTACCAAGGACAAGGCGAGGGCATGATGTTGTTTATGTAATAGTAGACAGATTTTCTAAAATGGCTCATTTTATTTCGTGCCGTAAGACAATGGATGCCCATCATGTGGCTAACCTTTTCTTTAGAGAAGTAGTTAGACTACATGGTGTTCCAAGATCAATTGTTTCAGATCGTGATAGCAAATTTCTTGCTGCATTTTGGCTTACATTATGGAAGCAATTTAATACAGAATTGAAATTTTCAAGCACTGCACATCCACAAACAGATGGCCAAACAGAAGTGGTAAACAAATTTATGGGCAATTTGATTCGCTGTATATGTGGAGAAAAGAAAGGACAGTGGGATTTAGCTTTATCCCTTACAGAGTTTGCCTATAATAATTTTGAGCATAGGTCTACAGGTCGTAGCCCTTTCTCCATTATCTACACTAAAATTCCAAGACATATGGTTGATTTAGTAAAACTACCAACAAGGGAGAACTCAAGATCAGCTATTACGTTTGGTGACAATTATTCTGAGCTGTTTAAAGAGGTTCATGATGTATTAGAAGCATCAAATAAGAAATACAAGCAGCTGGCAGGTAAGAAAAGGAGAGAAATGTCATTCCAAGTTGGTGACAAAGTAATGGTATACCTTAGGAAGGAGAGATTGCCTACTGGTGTTCATGGAAAATTAAGGCAAAAGAAATATGGACCATACACTGTTCTAAAGAAGATCAACAATAATGCTTATGTGGTAGATTTGCCAAGTGAGATGAATATTTCAAATACTTTTAATGTGGCTGACTTGTCACACTATCTTCCAGAGCAAATACTTTACGAAGATAACTCGAGGTCAAGTTTCAAACAAGTAGAGGAGAATGATGAGGAACATCAAATATATATCCCTAACTAATGAATTTTCATAAATCAAAAACCAATTTTGTTACTTCAAGAATAAGGAAGTCAAAACCAATTTTGCTACTTCAAGGAAGAGAAAGACAACTTGAACTTTTCTACTAGTTGTCAATTATAGTATTTTACATAATTCTAGAATGCTTAGCTATTAAGAATATGAGTTGTCTATGAGTTGTCAAATGTGAGTTGGCAATGAGTTGTATTTGAGTTGTATAAGTCTTTTATAGCCTATAAATAGAGGCAATGCCCTCTAGCTATGTAATTTTTTGTTGATATCTTCTATTAATAAAACTTGATGTTCTCTTTTAAGATATTGGATTAGATCTTGTGCTTTAAAGCTTTGAATTAAGCTTTTGTCGTCCGTGGATTCGGATTGCCTTAGGGCAATATCTTACAATACGTTGAAGTTGTTCCTTCAACATATTGTGTTGTTTCAATTATTCAGCACATTAGAGAGGTTCCTCTAATACTTGAGCTACATCAGAGAGCTATAAAGGTGTTTGAAAGAAAAGAATGTGGCTGACACTACTTATTTGTCTTACACTAGCTATGCAGGTATTGTTCCTGCACTTGAACCTGAAAGTTTACCTGTGAACACTGATAGTTTTTGGATAATAGATTCAGGAGCTACTAATCATATGAGTTTTAGTTCTAAGTTTATGCAACATATGTCAGTAGTCAATCTTCCTAGTCCTGTTCATTTGCCTGATAAATCAGTCATTTTTGTGAATCACATAGATTCTATTTTTTTTAATTCCAAGTTTATTCTTCATAAAGTCATGTTTGTGCCTAGTTTCAAATTCAATCTGTTGTCTGTCAATCAATTAGTTATTGATCCCAATATTGGAGTAATTTTTTTTCAATCCCATTGTTTGTTTCAGGACCACTTGACTAAGGAGATTCTTGCTGTAGGCAAGTCTTGTGCTGGACTGTACATATTGGATAAGTCTAGCTTTCATATTGATACTATTCATCATTTTTCAAATGATAGTTCTGTAGCTTTCACTGTTTCTGATTCTAATTTTTTTTTAGATACTTGTAATGTTGCCTCTTCAAATCAACTTATCACTTTTGATTTGTTGCATTTGAGGCTTGGTCATGCTTTTAAAAATAAAATATATCATTTGCCTATTTCTTCTTCTATTGAATCAGCTAGTGATCATCACTATAGTATTTGTCCTTTAAGTAAATAACACAGACTTCCTTGTCCTTTTAGCAATGCATATTAATCCAGCATTTCTGCTCTCATTCATATTGATCTTTGGGGCCCATATCCATTAGCTTCCATTACTGGGGCACATTATATTCTTACTATTGTGGCTGATTTTTTTAGAGCCATATGGACCTTTCTTTTAAAATACAAAATAGAAACATTTTCATACCTTAAGCATTTATGTCTTATGGTGAAAACTCAGTTTAATGTTTCTATTAAACAAGTTAGGACTGATAATGGTACTGAGTTTACTAATATACAATGTCAAGATTTCGTTAAGAGTCTTGGTATAATTCATCAAAAAACTACTCCTTATACTCCTCAACATAATAGTATAGTTGATAGAAAACCTAAACATTTGTTTGAGGTTGCTAGGGCTCTTATGTTTCAATCTTCTTTGCCTAAAATTCTGGGGGGAAGCCATTCTTATTGCTACTCATATTATTAATAAACTTCCTTCTGCTATACTTCAGTGGAAAACACCATTGGAACTTTTACATGATTAAAAACCAGATTATTCTAGTCTTATAAGCTTTATCATTTGGAGAATCATGTTTTTTTAGTCTCTAGAGATGTTCAATTTTTTAAACATATTTTTTTCTTTTCAGTCTGCTATTAATAAGTTTGATTCTTTACCTGTTTTACCTATTATTTCACCTGATACTACTTGTTCTTTTTCTCTTTCTACTACTACTTCATCTCCTGCTACAGATATGATTGCTACTGATTCTTCTTCTCCTTCTTCTTATTCTTTTGACACTTCTCCTTCTCCTTCTTCTTCTTCTTCTTCTCCTAGTTCTTCTCTTGTTTCTCTTCCTGTTGTTCCTAGGCATAGTTCTAGGCCTAGAGTTAAACCTATATGGTTAAATCAATATGTCACTTCTGTAAAATAGTTCTTCTTCTTTTTCTTTTCCTTCTTATGTTTTACCATACTTAGACTATACTCATATAAGTTTTTGTAATATCCCATATTATACCGTAAAAGTTTTGGAAATATTAATTGTTGAAATTGAAGTAAGTGATTGGTGTATTTATATAATTAAGTGAAAGATAAGAGGAAGGAGTGTGTATATGTTGTATATATAGAGATATATACAATATATACAAGTTAATGTTTTAATATGGTCTAAAGACATTTTTAGTATTTAAATAGATTTAATTAAGGATAGTGGAAGATGACATTTGGATTTATTATTATATTAATTAAATGCTTGGTGGAGAGTGATTTGAGGAAAAGGTGTTTGGTTAAAAGAGAAGAGTTTAGTTTGACTTTGCATCTTCATCTTTTTTTTTCTTCTCCAAGAGGGCTGGCCACCATTATCAACCAAAGGTAAAGAGATATTGTTGCTTCCTAACTCAAGCAATTGAAGGATTTCAAGAGATCAAGTTGGAGTTTTAAGAATTTTCTTCACTTTTGGTAAGTTTCCAACTTATTTCTTTGTTTTCTTTTGAGTTTATGTTTATGAGTTTGGTGGATGGTTGGTGTAGTTGTGTGTATGGTTGATTTGGTATGTTTGAAGTGTTTTGTCTTGTTAACTTTGATTTTTGTTGTTGGATTGAAGAGAAAGAGTTAAGTTTGGTGAAAGAGACAAGAGTTATGGGTGTTGTGACTTTGAGTTGTGAGATATGGTTGTGATTGTGTTTTGATGTTTGTAATTGAGTTGTTTTAATGTTTACTCAAGTATTATATGGTATGTTGATGGATTTGGTTGAGTTTGTATGGTGTTGATAAGGTTATTGAAAGATGATAGTTGGATGTGGTATTTTTGTGTCGATTTCAGGTTTTTTTGCCTGACACTCCCAGTAACACGGTCATGTCTTTGAGCGTGTCGTTGGTTCTATTTTCTGGGTTGGTGACACATCCAGTAACACGCCCATGTCACTGAGCGTATCACAACTACTGTGTTGTTGGAGGATTGACACGTCCAGTGACACGCCCATGTCACTGAGCGTGTCATAGCTTCTGTGTGGCAGCTTCTGTGGGCATGTCATTGCACGTGTCAAAGCTTTTGTGTTGTGGGTTTAGAGCACGGTCAGAGACACTCCTATGTTGTTGAGCGTGTCAAGTGTAGAGTTTGCCTTAGATAGTTCTCTTCCTTATTTTCTTATGTGTATCACTAAGTGAGTATGTATAATCACCTTTGGATTAGGTTTTGAAGAGAACTGAGTTACCCAAGCCAAGGATTGAGGGGTATCTTGGAAGAGGAGGTTGATAGAGTGGTGTTGTTGCTTTTAGAGGTAAGTACAAACTTTAAATGATTGCATACATTTACATGATATTGAGACTTAACACATTTAGTTGAGAAATGTGTTAAGTTACTTGATATATTATTGATGAATGAGTTATATGTTATGATATGCATAATGTGAATTATGATGACGTATCAAAGCAATTGAGTAATGTGTGTATATGAAAAGAAATGTGGAATAATGTGATAAGATATGTGAAAACATAATGTAACAAATTGATATTGATATAAAAGAGAAGAATGAGAAAAGTGAGAAAAGATGATATAATAAGGCAATGTGCCTAGTGTAATTATGAGAAAATGAGAAATGATCTGAGAATAAAATTATGAAAGTATTTGCTAATGAGATAAATGAATAAATTGTGTGCCTATTATGTTATTCAATTTTCAGAGTTCTAGATTTGGTGGCATGCCTATGAATTGCTGGGCAAGTGAAAAGACCAGGTCATAAGCCGGGCCCAGCTGATAAATGTGATATTTTTGGGGTGAAAAGACTGGGTCGTAAGCCTCAAAAACAAATCCTTAAAGCTAGACTGAGTAAAAAGACCGGGTCATAAGCTTAGATCTAGTTGGATCATCCATGAATATATATATTGCCTACGGGGCTAGACACAAGGTGTCATTATGGACCAAAGCAGTAACTCTGAAATTTTAATAGCATATTAGATTCTTTTTGGGCCCATGCTTGTCTTTGTTTTAATATGAATTATGAAATGTGATGCAAATGATTAATATATTGAGATATAATGTAATGAGTTGATATATTCATATGTGTTGTACATTAGCATCGCATTGATCTATATTGAATCAAAGTTTGTACCACTAAGCTTTTTGCTTAGCGCGATTGTGGTTCATCGCGCAGGTGACAGGGTAGATCCGGTTGTGCCGGAGAGCTCGTCTAGACCGAGTCGAGTCTAGGCTTGAGACTTTGAGATCAGAGTTGTTAGTGGAAATCAAAATCAGAGACAAACTGTCAGAATGTATAAATTTCATATTTTTGTACTTATTGATTTTGAGGTAAACATATGTATATTCCGCTGCTTATTAAACAAATATTTTGGATAAATGTTTAGGTAATGATGATATATATATATATTTAACAAGGAATGTTTTACCTATTATTATTTATAAAATAAGTTAAATGTTTTAAGTTTACTCATATTATTAAATGATGATTTGATGTTAAAGTTGTTAAGTTTGGTTTGTTTAAAATGGACTGTGACACTCTTATATCCTCTATACGTATATCACATATAGTGTGTATATGTGGTGTACGTATATTGGGTATAGGGGTGTTACATTTATTTTGGTATCAGAGCCTAGATTTGAGATTCTCAACCTAGGAGAATTGTAAGAAAAAGAAAATTTTGATTTTTAAAATATGGATTTTAAATAAGATACATACATTGGCACTGGCAGTTTCTGATCTTTGATGAGGTAATTTCTGTTGTATTTACAGATATAGGTAGTAATGGTGTCTCAGTCACGTCAGTCTGTAGAAGGTAGTACTGAGAGTGTAGCTCCTATTGAGGGTAGAGATGGAGCTAGAGTTGAGATAGCTGGAGAGGCACCTGCTCCTGTGCCAGAGAGACCAGCTGTTGATAAGATTCTACCGGTTTGGTTACGGCATATGGTAGTGTTGTTGAGGCAGGCTCCAGTGCAGCAGCTGCCACAGCGACCACAGCCGCAAGTACCAGTGAGGCAGTATGATAAATTAAGAAAGTTTGGAGCTGAGGACTTCTTTGGTACTACAGATCCTGCAGTAGCTGAGCAGTGGTTAGATATAGTTCAGATAGTATTTATTCAGTTGCAAGCTACTCCTGAGGAAAAATTTGATTATGCTAGATCCCTTCTATAGAGAGATGCATATGATTAGTGGAAGACGGTTCCACATGCAATGGATGATCCATTGACATTGACTTATGGTAATTTTCTGCGGGAGTTTGAGTAAAAGTATACTCTGAGGGAGTATAAAGATGCAAAGAAGATGGAGTTTCTGAGTCTGAGATAGGATAACCAGACTGTGACAGAGTATGAGATTGAGTTTATCCGGTTGAGTCATTATGCCGGTGGAATTATTTCAAATGAGATAGACCGGTGTAGGACATTTGAGGAGGGGTTGAGACCCTTTATTATGTGTATTATTACAGGCCCCTGGTATCAGGATCTTTCCCAGCTAGCTGTAGTTGCCAGGAGTGTTGAGAGAGCAGATGGTATTGCAGCAGCTGCTACTGAGGAGGAGACCAGAGTTAGGAGACCCTAGTTTGAGGCAGGGTCTTCATCTGCAAAGAGAGGTCGAGGAGGTCATTTTCAGAGGTTTAGTAGGGGCCAGAGGTAGCCTGGTAGGTTAGTACCACATCAGAGGCAAAGATCGAGACCTACAATTTCTGTGGCTAGTGCACCAACCCCAGTGGCTCAGAGGTCTACTCCATCTACATGTGTTCATTGTGGTAGAGCACATGGAGGTGATTGCTGGTGGAGAGATACTTTGAGAGTGTGTTTCAGATGTGGGTCACCAAATCATTTTGTCAGAGATTGTCCAGAGCCACCAGAGGATAGACAGGCAGATTCTGTAGTTTCTTGACCTAGTGTCAGAGGAGGTCATAGTGATAGAGGTTTTAGTAGAGGTGGTTGACCTGGGTTTAGTCAGAGAAAAGGCTCTACATCCGGAGGCAGTAGGCCAGATGAGACTGGGCCATCTCAGCAGGTTTATGTGATGCAGAGGCAGCCGGATGCTTCAGCTGTCATTGAGGGTGCATTTTCTTTATTTGGCATTTCAGTTCTTACTCTAATAGATCCTGGATCTACGCATTCATACATAAGTGCATCCATCTTGCCTGCGTTTGAATTGCATTCTGAGTCCTTAGGATTTGATGTTTTGGTGACAAATTCTTTAGGGAATAGTGTTGTGGTAAGTAAGGTGCACCGAGATAGTCTAGTTGTTGTTCAGGATGAGGAGTTTCTCGGTGATTTGATTGAGATGCCTTTCAAGGAGTATGATTTAATCTTAGGCATGGATTTGTTATCTAAGTATGGGGCTGTAGCAGATTGTCAGAATAAGTGTGTTACCCTTAGAACCAGTGATGGTATAAGTGTGATGGTATCTAGTGAGCAAAGACATCTTTCATCCTTGTTTTTTTCAGCTATTGCAGCTAGGAGGATGATTCGAAAAGGGTGTGATGCTTATCTTGCTCATGTTGTAGATACCAGAGTAGTGGGTTCTCAACTTGATAGCAAACCCACAGTTGCTAAATTCCTAGATATTTTTTCTGAGGAGTTGACAGGGATACCCCCTGAGAGAGAGGTTGAGTTTGGTATCGATTTGTTGCCTGGTATCATTCCCATCTCTATTACTCCCTATCAAATGGTACCTGCTGAGTTGAGAGAGTTGAAGGTGCAGTTGCAGGAGTTGTTGGATAAAGGGTTTGTTCGCCCTAGTGTGTCTCCGTGAGGAGCACCTGTTTTGTTTGTGAAGATGAAGGATGGTACCTTAAGATTGTACATTGATTATAGGCAGTTAAATAAGGTGACCATAAAGAATAAGTATCCTTTGCCTAGGATAGATGATCTCTTTGATCAGTTGAAGGGAGCAGCAGTTTTCTCTAAGATTGATTTGAGATCGGGGTACCATCAGTTGAGAACCAGAGAGGAAGACGTACCCAATACAGCTTTTCGTACAAAGTATGAGCATTATGAATTTTTGGTGATGCCTTTTGGGTTGATGAATGCACCAACAACTTTTATGGATTTGATGAACAGGGTGTTTAGACCCTATCTAGATCAGTTTGTGGTAGTTTTTATCGATGATATTTTGGTGTATTCGCATAATAAGGAAGATCATGACAAGCATTTGCGGATTGTATTGCAAACTTTGAGAGAGAAGCAATTGTATGCTAAGTTGTCTAAGTGTGAGTTTTGGCTTTATCAAATGACTTTTCTCGGTCACGTAGTTTCAACAGATGGTATTAGAGTTGATCCGAATAAAGTTAAAGCTATTTTGAATTGGAGTCCACCGAAGACAGTGATTGAGCTATGAAGCTTTCTGGGTTTGGCAGGCTATTATCAACGATTTGTGAAAGGTTTTTCTTTGATAGCTACTCCACTCACCAGATTACTTCGAAAGGGAGTTAGATTCGTGTGGACAGATCGGTATCAAGCAAGCTTTGAGCAGTTGAAGGAAATGTTGACTCAAGCTCCTATTCTTACCTTGCCTGTAGAAAATAAACCATATGTGATTTACAATGTTGCTTCACATAGTGGTTTAGGTTGTGTTTTGATGCAGGAGGGTAGAGTCATAGCATATGCTTCTTGGCAGTTGAAGCCACATGGGTTTAATTACCCGACGCATGATTTGGAGTTGGCAGCCATAGTTTTTGCTTTTAAGATTTGGCGACATTACTTGTATGGGGAGAAGTGTTTCATTTATACGGATCACATGAGTTTGAAATATTTGGGTGTTCAGAGAGAGTTGAATCTTCGGTAGAGACGGTGGTTGGAGTTGATTAAAGACTACGACTGTTTGATTGATTATCACCTTGGTAAGGTAAATGTAGTTGCTGATGCCTTGAGTCAGAAGTCTTTGGCAGGTTTGACTGCTTATTTGCTCTCGTTGCTTGTTGAGTTAAGAGTGTTGCATGCTAGTTTTGAATCATATGGTGATGGTGTTTTGTTGGCTCAGTTGTAATTGAGACCGGTGTTGTTTGATCATATTAGAGAGGCTCAGTTGGCAGATGAGAAAATTCAAAAAGTTGTTTTGGATTGTCAAAAGGGTGAGAGCCGAGATTTTCTTATAAATAGAAAACGATGGATAGTAAAGGATTTTTCATATTTTTCGATTTGAGGTATATCAAAACTCTATGTGTTTTCCAAAGATTTCTTCAATTTCTTTCTGTGTGATTTTCCTTCATATTATATTTTTGGCTCTTGATTTGAGTTTCCACAAAAATTAACTAAGCCAACAATAAAAACCATTAATTGAATTGAAATAGGTAAAACATTGAGCCGCCTCCATTAATAAAATTAAAATATTGACCAACATAAAAATGACTTCTTTATTAATTATGTTATGTCATCTTATTACGGCGAATTCGCCATTCGATTATGTCTGAGCATGCAAAATAATATTAATATTAAAGTAAGATTCATAAAGTAAAAAATTAATAAAATCAATTTCATTATATTTAATTAAAAATTTCTTATTTTTATAAAAAAAATTTCAATTAAAAATCTTAAAAGATAATAAAACTGTTTTATGAAAATCGAAGAATAATTTGATTTTATTTAAATTTTTTAGAAATTATAAAATTCAAATTTGAATATAGTACGGATAATTCATCTCTAATAATGATAAAAAAAAAGGTGCTAATTTCGTGTGCATGTAAAAAGAAAAGTGCAAGGAGCCGTTGTTCTTCTTTAGAAAATAAATGGAAATTTAATATCAATTCAAATTTTAACAAACATATCTCATTGACTTAGTAGTCCTTTAAAAAAAATCACCAAATGGTTAATATATTAAAATTTGCCCGGTGGCCCTTGTTCTTCTTCCTTTGTTTTAACAAAATAAATAAATAAATAAAATAGAAGAAACAACAAATTTGTGTCTTTACATTATTATTTATTCATTCCCTCCATCATAAATTTCAATTATCACATTCCATAACCAAACATAAAAATTCTATCTTTTTCACCTTATGCGGACTAAATTGATATTTAGCAAAACAAAAACTCCATGGCCATTATTATCCAACTACAATAGACAAAGCACCATAAACCAACAGTTACTTTGCACAAACTATGCAATTTCAGGCAAGTACTTGCCATTTTGCCACCCGTCTTCTTCTTATTAAATTCACAGAAACTATGTTTTTTTTATCTACAGGGTACCACCTTCTTTGTCTCTCTCTTCTTTACTGCAACTTTTCTCTTCACTTTCTCCACTTCCCTTAAGGTATTTTCCCTTTTCCTTTAATGGGTTCTTATTTTCCATTTTCCTTTAATGGGTTCTTCTTGTTTTCTTATCCTCCTCAAATACATTAATTTTCAGGAAAAGCAAACATGTGTAGCTAATAGGAATTGGGACTTAGGGTTACACTGTGAAACTTGTTTGGCAAATGGAAATGCGCAGCCACGGTGTACAAGAATTCAGCCCATTAACCCAATTTCAATGGTTTTATATACTGAAATTTGAGCTTCTATTATATAATTGTGTATCCTTTTAGGTAATTTGATAAGGATTAGAATACTTGATAATGGACTTTGGTTTTTGTCTTTATCAGGTAAAGGGATTGCCTTACAATAGGTACACGTGGCTTACAAATCATAATTCATTTGCTAAGTTGGGGATGAGATCAGCTACTGGGTCCTTGTAACACCCCTATACCCCGTATACGTACACAGCATGATATTACGATCGTAATATACGTATACTGAATATAGGAATGCCACGGTTTACTAACAAACGACTCACTTCTTTTAAATAATATAAGCAGACTCAAAACATTTAAGCTATATTATAAAACACAAAAGATAAAATGTTTATTCAAAACGTAGCGGAAAATATAACAAATATTTACAAATACATATACATCAAAACTCAAGTTTTACAAAACATAAAATATATACATGTTTGGCAGTATGTCTTTGATCTTTAAGCTCCACTATCAACACCTCAAAATCTAGACTCTACTCGGCCTAGAGGAACTCTCTGGTTCTTCCCTGTCACCTGCGCGACGAATCACACTCGCGCTAAGCCAACGGCTTAGTGGTACAAACTACAATAATACTATGCTTCAATGCAATGCCATTGTCACACAATCAATTTTCATACACCATTAAAAAGGATATTATATTTTAAAACCTTACATTGTTCAATATCATCTCAAAACATTCACGTTGTATCTTCATAGTTTCATTACTCAACATAGCTTCCCATGACACATTCATAAACATGTTACACATCATGTATCTCATTATTCATTGATTTCACAATTCAAGAATCTCATTAAAAACACAGACAAGCATGGGCCCAAAAGACACTAATATGCCATTCAACTTTCAGAATTAGTGTTTTGGTTTAATTATCACATTCATCATTATCATTATCCCAACTAAGCTTCAAGGATTTAGGTTCAACCAAGCTTCAAGGGGAACAAAGCATGCTAAGTATCAACCCAACTTGGCTTCAAGAACCAAACCCAACCTAGCTTCAAGGGTTGTAACATCTCAATTAGGCTTCAAGGACTAGACCCAACCAAGCTTCAAGGGGAGTTAAGCATGCTAAACTTCAACCCAACTTGGCTTCAAGGATAAAGCCCAACCTAACTTCAAGAGATTGTTACTATAGGCATGCCACCAACAACAAAACTCTGAAAATGGAATAACACATTAGACACACAATTCATTCATTATTTCATTATCAATTTCATTCTCATTTTCTCATCATCACTTAGGCAACCATGCCTCAATCATCTCATTTGCATCATTATCATTATAGCCAACAACCATGGGTCCTCATCTCATCAATAGAGTATACATAATTAAATGCATTGAATATCATCATCTACGCAAACATGCCCCACTTATTTCATTTGACTCATCATAACCAATCACATTGGCTTCACAATTCATTATATCTCAATTCATTATTCAATTGTACATAACCAATTGCATTAACATATATTTTAAATGCTCATCAATCATTCACATTATACAAATCATAACATTCATCAAATGTATTAATAATGTAATCAATTACTTAACATAGGTACAACCAAATATGTTAAGTATCAAAATCATGTAAATGTATGCAATCATGTAGTTTGTACTTACCTCAAAACCAACTCACACCAATCTATACACTTCCTCCTCCAAGAATCCTCAACACTTAGGTTAGGGCAATTCAACTTCTTCACAACCTAAACCAAAGGTAATCATACACACTCACTTAGAAATACATATAAGATAATAAAAGCTAAGAACCAACTAGAGCAAACTCTAAACATGACACGCTCAACAACACGGGCGTGTCCCTGACCGTGCCCTAACTCCACAACACAGAAGCTTTGACATGTTCAGAACCACGGGCGTGTCACTGAACGTGTAATACATTCTGTCTCACAGAAACATTGACACGTCCAACAACATGGGCGTGCTCATGGCCGTGTCAATCCTTCACCCACACAATAGCTATGACACGCTCAGTGACATGGGCGTGTCACTGGACGTGTAAATGCTACTGCAACACGGAACCGTTGACACGCCCAAAGACTTGGCCGTGCTCATGGGCGTGTTAGGCCAAAAATTCAGATTCCGGCAACAACCACAACACATCCAACAAACCTCTTACTTCCACCATTATCCACTCCAAACCAACTTAACTAAACACACCCAAAAACCATAACAAACTTGCAAAAACACCAAAACAACTCAAAACATACATCAAACACAAATCATAATCATCACCACAAATCCAAAACACAACCACAACACTTTCTCTTCCAACAAACTTACTCTTTCCTTCAATCCAACCCCAAAATCCAAAATCAATTGAACCAAACACTCTTGAACTGTAACACCCTGATACTCCATATAAGTACTATACATATACCTGGTATACATACAGTAAGTATATAAAGTATAAGGATGTCACTTTTCGTTACAATTTAAAAACCTTCAACAGAGTTCAAACCACAATGCATTAATTTAAAGAACATTTACAAAATCATTATACTTTTAATGATCTTACATACATATAATAATCTTATTTTTATCATAATTTCATTTATACATATAATACACTCTTGTCAGAAATATATCATAATTAAAAATTATACATGTATGCATCACCCTCTAGTTGGTCTCGACAAACTCTTACTCTTCTCGTGGCATAACGAAAGACTTCATATCTTCCATCTAGTCACCTGCGCGATTACACATCCGCGCTAAGCCCGAGAGCTTAGTAGTACAAATATAACATATAAACATACATTATAGAATTTCTAACATATAATGAAATACCACTTCCATATACTATTAGTTTCTTATCATGTTTTTCCTTTTGAATTGCACCTTTCATATCTCGACTAATTTCATATATTATACACATATCATTATCACTAACCACAATCCATCATTAATACTCACCATCAATATATCAATACACACATTACACAACATACTTCATAACATTATTTTATTCACAATTCACTAATCATGAATCACATTTCCCACAAAGTCAACCATAGATCTCATTACTCATTTATTTCAACATTTGTATATCATATTGACAACAAAGACAGACTCGGGCCCAAAAGACACTAATATGCCATTCAATTTTCAGAGTTAATGCTTTGGTTTTGTTATCACATTTATCATTATCATAGACCCAACTAGGCTTCAAGGATTTAGGTTCAACCAAGCTTCAAGGGGAACAAAGCATGCTAAGTATCAACCCAACTTGGCTTCAAGAACCAACCCAACCTAGCTTCAAGGGTTGTAACATCTCAATTAGGCTTCAAGGACTAGACCCAGCTAAGCTTCAAGGGGAGTAAAACATGTTAAACTTCTACCCAACTTGGCTTCAAGGATCAAGCCCAACCTAACTTCAAGAGATTGTTACTATCATTAGGCATGCCACTAACAACAAACTCTGAAAATGGAATAACACATTAGCCACACAATTCATTTATCAATTTCATTCTCAATTATCTTCATCAATTAGGCAAATATGCCTTATGTCTTTCAATTGAATCATCATAGCCAATCACAATGGCTTCACATCACATTTGAGTTATCATAGCCAATCACAATGGCTTCACATCACATTTGAGTTATCATAGCCAATCACAATGGCTTCACATCACATTATATTTCAATTCACATATTAATACTTCATTATTCAAGTATACATAATCAATTACATTGAACATTATCATCCAAGCAAATATGCTTCAATTATCTCAATTCACATTTCATAAAGCTCATATTATGCCAAACATAATATTATTGATATGCAATAATGTGGATTAGGGTTTGTACTTACCTCAAAAACCACTCCCATCAAGCTATACATAATCATTTACCTCATCATATCCTTCACATTTTACATATAGCATCATTGATGTAACATTATGAAGTATATTATTCATATAACACATTACCATTCACAAGATTCACAATGTATATAACATAACATTGTTCATATAGTATCATATGCATCATCAAATGTATGTTCATTCTCAACAATGCAAGAAGAGCAAAGAACATTCACAGTAGCCAACACACTCAAGGGACACGGCCAAGCTTGTGGCCGTGTCTCTCAACACCAAATCAACCGAGGCAGACACGGGCAAGGGAACACGGCCGTGTCTCTCAACCAACACCAGGCAGTGGCAAACACGGGCAATGGACACGGCCAAGCCAGTGGCCGTGTCTCTCCAAAATTGATCCAACACGGCCAAATTTCCTTAAACTTGGCCGTGTCTCCCAAAAATCTTTAGTTTTGGCCGTGTCTCATCCTTAGTTTGGTCGTGTCTCCCATGAACAAAAACCCTAAACATGGCCAAATCTCTTTTGATTGAATTAAAACACATTATACACAACATAACCTTATTCAAATGAATATAATCAATGTCTTTAACACTTATTTTACATGTTCATCACAATAATCACATTAACAATACATTAACAATACATTTAAACACATGCCACTTCAAAACTCTAAAACCAACATCATTCTTATTCTTTCCATATCAACATCCACTTAACTTACCATCTTCAAACCAAAACCAACACCAATTTAACTTTGTAACTTACAATCAATTTCAACACTTATAAACACATCTCAAACACACTTAATCATAATAACAACAAATCATAACTCACCTCAAACACAACTTCACAAATAACAAAGGAAAACAAGGGAGTACTTACCTTAATTGAAGAAATTTCACAAATCTCCAACTTAATCCTTTGATTCTCCCTTCAATTTGATGTTTAGAACTTAGAACACCTTTCTTCCTCTCCCTTTCCTTTGATAGCCGGCCACACCAAATGAGAAGAGAAGAAAAATAAAGACAAGTCAAACTTATCTTCTTCTTTAAATCTCCACCAAGCAATTCTACATGAGCAATTACTAACATGTCCTCTTCCCATTTGTTCTAGCTTTCTTCTTAATCAAGTGCCCTTAATAGTAATTTCACATACAACAATTAAAATATCTCTTCCCTTGACCACTCTCCATTTGACCAACATATATGTTATATATATTAACATATACCCAACATATACACTTTCTCTCTACACATTATTTTCCTTTTTAAACAATATCTAAACATTCTCTTTTCAATTTCTTTTCTTATCAACATAACATATACACATAATTCAAACAAACAACAATTGTATCCAAACTTCTAGGGCACACATTGGGATATTACATGAACACACCACAATCAAACAAACACATATCAACCCCAACCTCAACTCACAAATTCAAAGAAAATCAAAGAATCAAGTGGAAAACTTACCAAAGATGGAGAAACTCTTAAATTTCCAACTTGATCACTTGAGAACTTCCTTCAATCTTGAGTATGGAAGATCAAAACCTCTCTTGCTCTCTTGCTATGGAGGACCGGCCAAACAAAGACAAGAAAAGAAAAGAAGAGGAAGGTGAACCACGAAGAAGAAAGAAAGAAATAAGAAAACAAAGAAACAAAGTCAAACTCTCAACCACTATCTCCTCAAAACCCTCTCCTCCAAGCATTATAATATTAGAATATTCTAAATATCTCCATCCACTTCCACTCACTCAAATTCCACTTAATTAATATAATTAATTTAAAATCATTAACTAATCATCTTTTGACTTCACATTTTGACTTGTATATGTTGTATATATCACTATATATACAACATATACATTCTCTCTTCACTTCCTTTCTCTTTCCAATTAAACACATATACATTTAATCCAATTACAACAATTATTATACCAAACTTCTAGGGCATACTTTGGGATATTACAGTCCTTACTTGTAACCACTATGAATCAATAAGACTTTATTACTGATCAGCTCAATGTATGTTCTGTTCTTCTTCCCCTTTTCTTATTTCCTGTTTGGTTATTGAGAAAATAAGAGAATATTGTTCATGCAATTGTTGCTTTTTCTTGGTAATGTTGGTTTCATTTTGCTTCAAAGTAAAGTTTTGATGTTGCCCTCTAGATTAAAATGTCTTTTTTTGAATTAAAATATCAAAGTATAATAGAAGGGTAAATTCACTAATTTTATTCTCAAGTTTGACTATTTGGGGTTTGAGCACTTCATTTTGTATTTGATTTTTCCAACTGGGAATTAGTTAAAGCTTGTACTTTATTGAAATGGCAACAATCAACTGCAGTTTATAACAATTTTTAACAGGATTGATGATGGACATGTTAATGAAATAAAAATTTCTATTAATGTTAGACTATGGTTGTCAACTACAAGGAACATTTATCTATTAATGTTAGACTATGGTTGCCAACTTGTACAAGGAACATTTATTCTTATAACATAATTATAACATGTTAGTTAAAAGAAGGAGTCCGTAGTCTTTATAATAGTCAGATGAGGATTGTTTTTCGGGTAGTGTTGTGTGCAACCTTCCCTTGTTTTTAAATGTATTATGTTGATTATTACCACTTTGAGTTGGTCTTATAAAATGGATCATTGATACATCTACCAGAAATAAAATAGGATTATTACCATTTTGAGTTTCCCTTTAATATTTACAGTGAGAATGGTTTTTCCATGGGAAGAACATTCCTTTCATACATCAAGTTGTTTAGTAATTAGTATTATGAACAGAGAACTCTTAGCTAGGTTGCTTAAATTTAGCTATATGCATATTTCTTTTTGATATTGTCTTGATTTGTTGGATTTAGCTAAATGTGAAAAGCACCCACCGATCATCTTCTGTTACAAATGTCATGGGTTAGGTGTGTGCAGTGAGCAATGACTATGATTGTCTCTAGTCTCATTTTTCTTTTTGAAACAATCTTTAAGTTTATCTTCAAGTAAAAAGGAAAAAAAGAAAAGAAAGGCCAAGAAAAACTTTACATTATCCAAGTAACCCTCCATATGGGGTCATTTGTTGAAAAGGTCCACTTTGAATGGAAAGAATGTGCCTGCTTTTGTTCACATGTGATTATGAATTTGGGCTGAGCGGGCTAAATTATAATTTCTTGACTTCAAAAGGATGTCTAGAATGCATAGTTTATAAATACAACTTGTGGGGGAATCGATTAGGTGGCCTCAAAGGAAATTTTCAGCTAATAGGGAAAATAAAATATCTATTGATGCAATGCAAAATTTAGTATAGCTAATGTATTACCAACATGTTATATTATATTTGGGGAATAAGTCAAAAGAAAATCTTTCTATCTTGATGGCTAAGTTCTTATTAAATTCTCAACATCTTATTTTAATGAATGGTTTAAAAAAGAAGTACGTGAATAAATAAATAATTCAAATAGCTCATGGCTACATCAATGATCAGCCTAACTGCGAAGAATTTGATTGGCAAATAAATGTGTTTTGAGGTCATTTCAGATGTAATAATAGTGATTTTATTTTTTTTAATTCGTTCTGTAGAGTTGGAGCATTTTGAAATTGTCATGAAGTGACTTGTTTGTTTTTAATTAACCTCTACTCAGAAGTCATTTCCTTTTGCAGAATGGTGTACGAGGGTTGATGTTAGATATGTATGACTTTCATAATGATATCTGGTTGTGTCATTCCTTTAGAGGAAAATGCTAGATCTTTACCGCTTTTGTAAGTGTCAAGAAGTTTGTAATTCGTAATAACCCTGCAAGAGATTATAATTGTTTAATGCAGCATAAAAAATAATTACTTCAAACCTTCAATGAATATTTTATTACCTCCAATTTCAAATGGGAGTTATAAATTTCAACAATTATATCCAAATTCAGATTTTTCCCAAAACTTAAGAAGAATATTGAAGTTTTAATAAGAGGATTTTTTAATATGTAGCTATTTACTAGTTATAGTTGCTTGGTCTCTGAATTTCTAGTCAATTTCAACTTTGTTATGCCAGCAACCAGCTATTAATGTTTTGAAAGAGATTCAAGTATTTCTTGAAACAAATCCATCAGAAATAGTCACCATTATAATCGAAGATTATGTTACATTGCCAAATGGTTTGACAAAAGTGTTCAATGCTGCTGGCCTAAGGAAATATTGGTTTCCTGTATCTCGAATGCCAAAAAATGGCGGAGATTAGCCAACTATTGATGATATGATCCAGAATTATCAACGTTTAGTGGTTTTTACTTCGAAGTCAGCCAAGGAAATGCCAAAAAATGGCAGAGATTGGACAACGATTAATGATATGATCCAGAATTATCAATGTTTAGTGGTTTTTACTTCGAAGTCAGCCAAGGAAGCTTCTGAAGGAATTGCCTATGAATGGAGATATGACGTAGAAAACCAATGTAAGTCTATTTCTGTCCTAAACTAAAATAAATTAATTAACCATCCAACAGGGAAAAAAAAGGTAAAAAAAATTGTTAGATTGATCCGATTTGTTCTAAAATCACAGATGATGTTAATAAAATGTTACTAATCATAAAATGAAGTTTTAATTTTTTGAGTCAAAAGTAGAGGTGTCTAACTTAGGTATTTTTGGTCTAAAATAGAGGTGCCTAACTTAAGTGATGGTGGTAAAAAATGGAGGTGTCTAACTTAGGTAAAAGAGATACCTAACCTTTGACAAATCTCACCAACCATTATGTACACATGTTATAATTTTTCTATATAAATGACCCTTTGGCCATTGTTATGAATATGAGAAAATTTGTGAGAATAGAAAGAAAATTAATAGAGAGGAAGATCAGAGCGGGTCTAGCAAAAATTAAGTCAAGTAATTTTTGTGCTCTTGATAATGTTTATTAGGAAATTTCTTTAAGAGAATTTATGTTAAAATTTCTTGGGGATAATTGGGTGTGAGGTGTAAGTGTTTGTAAACACAGTATATTTTTCTCCTTAATAGAAATCTGTATCAACTCCGAAGACGTAGGCATAATTGGCCGAACTCCGTTATCAAATTGTGTTACTATTCTGCATTTATTTTCCCTTTCCTACTAATATGGTTTAAGGAAAATAGAGTGATAATATTTATTTCCCAACAACTGGTATTAGAGCCAAGGTTCGAAATCTGGCTAAAGTACTATTCATCTGTACGGGGATACTATTCACTTTTGGGAAATCCAGATTCAAGTGAGAGCGATGGCCACAGACGAAGAAAAAGTGAGAATTGAAAAGTTCGATAGTGCGGACTTTGGCTTTTGAAAGATGTAAATTGAAGATTATCTGTATCAGAAAAAAGTTGTATCAACCTCTTTCACAAACGAAACCATAAGGCATGAAAGAAGAAGATTGGAACCTTCTCGATAGACAAGCCCTTGGAGTTATTAGATTAATATTATCCCGTAATGTTCCTTTCAACATAGCCAAGGAAAAGACTACGACGAGTCTTATGGCGGCTCTCTCCAGCATGTATGAAAAGCCATCGGCAGCAAATAAAATTCACTTGATGAGGTGGTTATTTAATTTACAAATGGCAGAACGGGCATCGATGGTCCAACATCTGAATGAACTCAACACAGTCACAACCCAGTTGAGTTCAGTGGAAATTGAATTCGATGATGAAGTTTGGGCTTTAATTCTCTTATCATCTCTACCAGACAGTTGGAGTGCTACCGTTATAGCGGTCAACAATTCATCGAAAAATACCAAATTAAAATTCGACGATGTACGAGATCTGGTATTGAGTGAAGAAATTCGGCGAAGAGAATCAAGAGAAGCATCAACCTCTTTAGCTCTACACACAGAGTATAGAGGGAGAACTTCAGACAGAAATTCAGGCTCTGGTAGATTAAGATCTAGAAGGGGAAAATCTAGATCGGGGAAGAAAGATTTCAAGTGTTATAATTGTGGCAAGAAAGGTCACTTTAAGAAGGATTACCGAGCTTCAAAGAAAGATACCGACGCACAGAAATCTGTAAACGTGAGTAAGGATGCAGGCGATGCTATGATTCTAAGCATTAACAGTTCGATTGAATCATGGATCTTGGATTCAGGGGCATCTTTTCACTCCACTCCATGCCGAGAAATTATGGAGAACTATGTCAGTGGTAATTTCAGGAAGGTTCATCTAGCCGATGATGAAACCTTGAAGATCATGGGAAAAGGAGGTGTCAAATTAAAGTTGCCAAATGGGACTGCCTGGAAACTGCAAGGAGTGAGACATTTTTCTGGTCTCAAAAGGAATTTGATCTCTGTGGGACAACTTGACGAAGAAGGTTATTGTATGACCTTCACATATTGTGAATGGAAAATTACTAAAAGAGCATTTGTCATTGCTCATGGTAAGAAGACCGGTACTCTCTATGTAACCTCAAACATAGAGAACATCATCGCAGTAGCGGATGCTGATTCAAATATATGGCACCAGAGGCTTGGCCATATGAGAGAAAAAGGGATGAATGCACTTCTATCAAAGGAAAAGTTGCAAGAACTTAAAAGTGTAGATGTTGGTCTATGTGAAGACTGCATCTTTGGGAAACAAAAGAAGGTTAGTTTCACGAAAACTGGCAAGACACCCTAGGAAGAAAAGCTCGAGTTGGTACATATCGATGTATGAGGCCCATCTCCAGTTCCATCTCTTGCAGGCTCATTGTATTACGTCACCTTCATTGATGATTAAACGAGAAAGATATGAGTGTATTTTCTGAAGAAGAAATCAGAAGTCTTTGATACATTCAGAAAATGGAAGGCCATGGTGAAAAATGAAACTGGCTTGAAAGTCAAGCGATTGAGGTCTGACAATGGAGGGGAGTATAAAGATAGAAGGTTAAGAGAATTTTGCGCAAGCAGAGAAATCAAGATGGAAAAAATAGTTCCTATGACACCGCAGCAAAACGATGTAGCTAAATGCATGAACATAACTCTGAATGACCGTGCTAGAAGCATGAGGGTACATGCCAAAGGTTTTCAGCACAAGGAAGGTATTGACTATACTGAAATTTTTTCTCCAGTCGTAAAGCTTACTACAATTAGACTGATGTTGAAAATAGTAGCTGCAGAGAATTTACATCTTGAATAGTTAGATGTAAAGACAGCATTCCTTCATGAAGATTTGGAGGAAGAGATTTACATGAAGCAACCAGAAGGCTTCTTTAAGGCAAGCGAGAAAAACCTGGTGTGCAGGTTGAAGAAGAGTTTGTATGATTTGAAACAAGCTCCTAGACGGTGGTACAGGAAGTTTGATAGCTTTATGGGCAGCAACGGTTTCACAAGATGCCAAGTAGATCATTGTTGCTACATTAAGAAGTTTGACAGTAGCTTTATTATTTTATTGTTATACGTTGATGACATACTCGTTGCAGGTTCAAACATGCAAGATATTAAAATTTTAAAGCAAAAATTATCAAAATAGTTTGCAATGAAACATCTGGGTGTTGCAAAGCAGATTCTTGGAATGAGGATCAAGAGAGACACGAAGTCTGGGACTTTGATGTTATCACAGGTTGAGTACATCACTAAAGTACTAGCCAGATTCAACATGCAAGATGCTAAACCAGTGAGCACACTTTTAGGTGTTTATTTCAGACTCTCCAAAGAACAGTCACCGAAGACGGAGGAGGAACGTGCACACATGGAAAAGGTGTCGTATACCTCAGCAATTGGGAGTTTGATGTATGTCATGGTTTGTACAAGGTCAGATATTGCTCAAGCAGTGGGAGCTGTTAGCAGGTACATGAATAATTCAGGCAAGGTACACTAGAAAGCAGTCAAGTGGATCCTCAGATATATCGGGGTACCATAGATAAGGCACTTTATTTTCAAGGTGGAGATACGACACTAGCAAGCTATATGAATGCTGACTTAGCCGAAAATGTTGACATCAGAAAGAGCACTACAGGGTATGTCTATACTCTAGGAGGTACCGCAGTGAGCTAGGTCTCTCAACTAAAGAAGATAGTTGCTCTCTCCATAACTGAAGTAGAATATGTCGCCGTCACGGAAGTCAGCAAGGAGATGATCTAGCTCCAAAGTTTCTTGGAAGAACTAGGCAAGAAACAAGAAAACAATGTTTTGCATTACGACAGTCAAAGTGCCATACATCTAGTGAAAAATTCATCTTTTCATGCCAAAACAAAGCACATACAGTTGCGATATCACTTTATCCGGTCACTTTTGAAAGATGGGATTTTGAACCTTGAGAAGATCAGTGGAACTCAAAATCCAGCAGACATGTTAACGAAGACGGTGTCAACTGACAAACTGAAGCTGTGTTTAGCTTCAGTTGGCCTGCAGTAGAAGTAGATCGTAGAAGAGCTGTTGCATAGATCGAGGTGTGAAGACAGATTGAAATCAGTCTTCAAGTGGGAGATTGTTAATAAAATATTACTAACCATAAAATAGAGTTGTAATTTTAAGTAGAGGTGCCTAACTTATGTATTTTCAGTCCAAAATGGAGGTGCCTAACTTAAGTGATGGTGGTCGAAAATGGAGGTGCCTAACTTAAGTGATGGTGTAAAAAATGGAGATGTCAAACTTAGGTAAAAGAGATGCCTAACCTTTGACAAATCTCACCAACTATTATGTACACATGTTATAATTTTCCTATATAAATGGCCTTTTGGCCATTGTTATGAATATAGGAAAATTAGAGAGAATAGAAAGAAAATTAATAGAGAGAAAGGTCAGAGCGGGTCTAGTAAAAATTAAGTCAAGTAATTTTTGTGCTCTTGATCATGTCTATTAGGGAATTTCTTTAAGAGAATTTCTATTAAAATTTCTTGGGGATAATTGGGTGTGAGGTGTGAGTGTTTGTAAACACGGTATATTTTTCTCCTTAATAGAAGTCTGCAGCAGCTCCGGAGACGTAGGCATAATTGGCCGAACTTCGTTATCAAATTGTGTGTTACTATTCCGCATTTATTTTTGTTTTTCTACTAATCTGGTTTAAGGGAAATAGAGTGATAATATTTATTTTCCAACAGATAAAAATGGTGGAATGATAGCCGGTTCATGTCCATACCGTGCAGAATCACTGACGATGAACACAACAACAAGGTCACTAGTCTTAGTAAATTACTTCCCTGATAGGCCATATGTAACCCAAGCTTGCAAGCATAATTCTACTCCCTTGATGGACATGATGAACACATGCTCTGCTGCAGCTGGTAAACGTTGGCCTAACTTCATTGCTGTTGATATTTACAAGGTATGGAAAATAAATTTTTGTTATTTAATATCTTTATAAACTATCTGGAGAAAGGAAGGGAGCTAATTATATACATCTGACCAATTTGTTTATGAACACTTCAGTGAAGTGATGGTGGGGGAGCTCCAGAAGCTATAGACATCGCGAATGGTCATTTAGTCTGCGGTTGTGGAAATATTGCCTCTTGCAAGGTCTGATATAGTCCTTTCAATATCATTTCCTCTGGATTTATAGATCATTAGCATCAATACTGATTTGCCATATTACAGAAAGTAGACATTGAAGATAATAATTTGGGATAAATGACTAATAAGCTTTGACTCAGTGGTATCAGAGTCATCTTAGGATAGCAAGTTTAACATCTAATGAAAGCTTTATTAGTAAAAGAATATATATGTATAGGATACTTCATTAACTTTTTTCTAATTTGCAGCCAAATATGAGCTTTGGAGTATTTGACCAGCCTGAACCGGGCGTTGCCCCAGCCCCTGATGTAGGAAATGAAACTAGCTTTGCTAATCTGGATGAGAGACCGGCTCGCCTAAGGTGGCTAGTGGGGGCAACTCTGGTGGCTTTTTTCTTATCATTGTAAACATAAATTTTATAATTTAATATTTTGGTGCACTAGAGAATAAAAAAATAGAAAGAGAGAAAAGGTGCTCTAACCAACAGCAACATTTTTAGAATAGTATATAGTTTCTGAATGTGATGCATGTAAGTCTGTGACGAACGATGTCAATAGAAAAAGAATGTCTTGCTTTTCTAGCTTTGTTTATTTGGATACAACGCTGCCTCGATTGTCATAATTGTCACAAACATGTCTGATGCCCAATTTTATTTCGTCCTACACACAACGCAATTTTTTAAAAAAAGATTGACATATATTAATGGGCATCATGTGATTGTTTAGTATGGGTTTTTGTTGGATTCAATAAATTTTGTTAATGGTTAAATTAAATAATATTATATTTTAAAATAAATTAATATGTATGTGTTTTTTATTCAAGAATACTCAATTTGGGCGGACATTTATCTTAGAAGAAATTATATAAAATACCATTTTTTTATTACATTTTTTCCAGCTTATAAAACATTTTTTTTATTTTTTTACATTCTTACAAAATATGCTAAAAGTATACTTAATATGTACTCCCCCGTTTCAAAATATATATTATTTTAGAATTTTAATCTTATTTCAAGATATTTTATGTTCAACAGTATCGAGATAAAAATTTAATATTATTTACTATTTTTTTTTTGTATTTAATGTTGTTATTAATAATGTTGTTATTAATAATTATCTTCTAAAAAGATATTTTAAAATAGAGAGAGTATTAAAATATATTATATTTTTATAAATTTTAGTATATACACAATATTTTTGAATTTTTTTATTTTTGAAATTATTTTTGTAAATTTTTCTTTTATCTTATACTTCAAAGTGAATCCTAAAAGAAAATAAAAAAATTCTGTTGGACCCTTCAACTAGATGAATTTCGTAAAGTAAAATTGTGGGATTTTATGTTTACAATAGAAAATATTTAAATCTAGGGAATTAGCTAGAAAAATATTCTTATATAAAATACTAATAAATTTTAGACCATATTAATTTTAAATAGATCTATTAAGAGAAAAATGTCCTTCAAAATAAAAAAAAGAATCTGATATAAAACTCTCAAAAATTAAGTTTCACTTCTCTTTCTCCTCTCTCTCTCTTTTCCAATCTCCTCTTTCTCTTTCTCTTTTTCAATATTTTCTCTCTCTTTCTCTTTGTCGATCTTCTCTCTCCCTCTCTTTTCCTTTCCTGATCCTTTCTCTCAACTCCTCTATCTCTCTCTCTATTTTTACTATGTTGAAGCTTTGCCCAAATATCTGCTAACATATTTTGTTTTTAGCTTCTCCTATTTTTCTAACTACATCTATTGGCACGTGGATTTGTTTTGTCTTACTTAAGTTAGGTAAGTCGATTTATTTAGTTATTTTATCCTTGAAAAAATCTACTCTGAGCTAATATCAAAAAAAGTAAATAATGTATGTTTTGAGTTTGGAAACGACGTTGTCTTATACTTAAAGAAAACTTTATTGATTTTGTGTAAATTTTACGATATTAGCTCTTTGTCCTAATATTTCTTCATTCCTCCTCTCTTTCTTTATTTTAATATATTAAGCCTTTAAGAGTTTGAATAGGTTTTAGTTCGTATGTGTTGCTATGATTTAGTATGCAATTGACATGAGTTGAAATGGGTTGATCTGATTTAGTATGCAATTGATATAAGTTTATATGTATTGATATAAGTTATTTTAAAGCTGATATGAGTTGACATGAGTTGATATGTATTAATATATATCGATATGAGTTGATATGTGTTGATATAAGTTATTTTAAAACTGATATGAGTTGACATGCGTTGATATGAGTTGATATATATTGATATGAGTTGATATGTGTTGCTGTGATTTAGTATGCAATTGATATGAATTGCTATGAGTTGATATGTATTGCTATAATTTAGTATGCAATTAATATGAATTGCTATGGGCTAATATGAAGTTGGTATGAAGTTGATATAAAGTTGATATGAGTTAATTTGAATTTGATATGATTTAATATGTGTAGATATGAGTTGATATGATTTAAAATGCAATTGATATGAGTTATTTTAAAGTTGATATGAGTTGATATATGTTGCTATGATTTAGAATGCAATTAATATGAGTTGATATAAAGTTGTTATGAGTCGATATGAGTTATTTTAAAGTTGATATGAAGTTGATATGTGTTTATATGAGTTGATATGAAGTCGATATATGTTGATATCAGTTGATATAGGTTGATATGATTTAGTATGCAATTGATACGAGTTAATATGAGTTATTTTAAAGTTGATCTGTGTTGATATGAGTTATTTTGCAATTAATATGAGTTAATATGATTTAGTATATGATTGATATGAGCTGTTATGGGTTGATAAGAGTTGAAATGGGTTGATATGATTTCATATACAATTGATATTAGTTGGTATGATTTCATATACAATTGATATGAGTTGAAATGGGTTAATATGTTTTCGTATACAATTAATATGAGTTGATAATGTGAATATAATTTATAAATGTAATTATAGGGTATTGATGGAGGGCTTGAAATTTATCAGATAAAGAATTTATTTAATAGACGAAATAATAACTAACATCCAATATGGTGAAAATTTTGATGTAAACATCTACAAATATGTTGGCGGGGGGGGGGTGCTAAATATGTTTTTTTAAATAGAATAGTTGATTTCAAAGAACTTAAGAAATTTGTATTGGAAATACTTCATATTGACAACACATTAAAGATTGAATTCAAATTTATTACTAGTTATGACGCACATCCTCTTTATGATGTAATAGATGATAAGTCACTTAGGATATTCATGGTATTGCTATGGAGAATAGACTTAAACATCCATTGATTGTTAGTTTTGAAGAAGGTGCACATAAATCCAGACATAAGTATTAAAAAAAAGTGTCAAAATAGAGGTACCAGGTCTTGATTCAATACCAAAAGATGCAGATGTAAGGGTTTCACTGATTATTGAATCTATTCATGTAGCCTCGAAATATTATGAAAATGAACATGATATGCATAATTCATATGCATAGGAATAGAAAAAATATAGCAATGACATTCTTGTAGATTATAATGTTGGGGCAGATCATACTAATGATGATAATGTAGAATTTTAGTATATTGGGGTGGAACATAGTGCTGACATTTATTTTGATTATAATGCTGAGGCATAACATACTACTACTGACAATGAAGAAACTGTGATATACTCGTCTACATCTAGGAGCAATCTGTACTTGTTAGGAAAAAGTTTTATATTTGAAATGATTGAGAAAAGAAAAATATTTAAGCCAAGGAATGATATTAATTAAGAGCAAAAAGTCATAGAGACTAGAAGGATTATTGGATGGTGACAAAATATGTGACCCAACATACATGTTCTATTTATTTGATCAAACTAGACATAGATAAGCAACTAGTTGGGTTGTCATTGAGTGTATTAAGAAGTTATTCATAAATCTTGGAAGGGTTTCCAAACCTAAGGATGTGATTGATGACTTGTGTAATAAATTTGGTATTGAGATTAGTTATTCTGTCACATGAAGGGGACAAAGATATGTATATGAGAATATCATATTAGGTACTCTAGAATAATATTTCTCAATTCTACCTGCATATTTGTATATGCTAGGTGAAACAAATCATTGTACAGTTATACATTTTTAACGCAGTGATGATAATAGATTTTGTATCTTTTCTTCACTTTTGATGCTTCAATAAAAACTTTTTACAATTGTAGACTTGTAATTACTATTGATGGTACTCATTTGAAAGCAAAGTATTGAGGTGTGATTTTTATTGTCATTTGTCATGATGCAAACTAATAGATATTCATGTTGGCATTTGGGATTAGTGATTTAGAAAATTACACATCATGGATGTGGTTTCTCATGAAGTTGAAGGAAGCTTTCGGTGAAAAACCGGATCATGTTATTATTTCTGACAGACACCTAAGCATTTGGAAGGTTGTAGAAGATGTTTTCCCAAAAGAATTCAATGAAATTTGCATGTATCACTTGTTAAACAACTTGGAGTATAAATTTAAACATATAACTAAGTACCTTGAGAAGTACTACTACAAAACAACTAAAGTCTAAAAAATAAATAATTTTACGAAACTTTTTTGTGGTTTTAGCATTACTGTTCCCAATGCTGGAGAATATCTAAAAGGTGTTGGGCTTGAAAGGTGGACGCCGTCTCATATACATAAAAAGAGGTATAACATCATGACAACTAATATTTCTGAATTAGTTAATATTGTGCTTGTAAAGGCCCAAGAGCTTTTAATTATTGCATTTGTTGACGAGGTTAGAAAGATGTGTCAAAGATGATTTTATGAATGTCAAAGCAAAGCAAAAGAGTCCACAAATAAAATGGCAATAGATGTAAAAAAAAAATTGAGAAAGAGAATGATGAAAGCACAAAAAATGAATATACATTCTTTATCATTATTATTTTTTTTTGTAAAAGTTCTTTATTTATTAATTATGATATTGTCCTATCATATTGTTAATGCTATTTTGCAAATGGATCATGCTAGCAAAAACAAATATGACGTTAAGGATGTAGAAATAAATTATTGTGTTGATATATCTCAAAGGACTTGTTGTTACAGAAAGTTCCAATTAGATAAACTCTCTTGCTTGTATGCATTTGGGGTTATTAGAAATAGTACCTATGATGCTTATGAGTTATGTTCTCCATATTACTCATGTGAGTCTTGGTATAAAACATACAAAAAGGTCATAAATCTAATTTCTCATATCACTGATTGGTCTATTCTAGAGTACATTTATAGTGTCACTCTTCAACCACCAGATGTGCGCATATTAACTGGGAGGAGGAAAAAATGTAGGATTCCTTCACTAGGTGAAAAAAAACTCATCCTAAGTACAACTGATATCGTGACTGCTATCATAATAGATTTTTTGCTAAAATCTCATTCATTTGCATAGTACTTCAGGAGCATCAAGTGTTCAAAAATAAAACCATGTGCATTTATATGTTGTATTCATTAGTTGTTGTTATGTATTATCATGTTTTGTTGTATAATAAATGTTCTGATATATAATACAAGATGTTGAATAATTATAAATTATATTTATTATGTAATAATTATGTTGAATGTTTTATTTATGGAAAGTATTAACTGAACTATAATAGGTGTTATTGTTCGGTTTGATAATGGATAATTCTTTTGAAGATATGAGTTGATATGGATTAATATACTTTAGTATAAGTTATTTTAAAGTTTATATGAGTCTATATCAGTTATAATGTAATTGATATGAGATGAAATGAGTTGTTTTAATGTTGATATGAGTTGACAAGAGTATATATGAGTTATTTTAATATTGATATGAGTTTATAAGATTTACTTTGAGCAGATATGAGTTGTTTTAATGTTGATACGAGTCATTATTATATTGATATGAGTTTTTTTTTCAGTTGATGTGAGTTATTTTGATGTTGATATGAGTTAATATAAGTCATTTTAATATTGGTTTGAGTTGACAGGAGTAGGTATGAGTTCTTTTGATGTCG
This sequence comes from Garcia nutans, assembly GCA_947685225.1. Lineage (NCBI taxonomy): Eukaryota > Viridiplantae > Streptophyta > Magnoliopsida > Malpighiales > Euphorbiaceae > Garcia > Garcia nutans. The sequence continues at coordinate 4,562,830 of CANTUV010000017.1, read as the reverse complement.
ATATAAGTTGTTTTGATATTAATATGAGTTACTTTGAGTTGATAGGAGTAGATATGAGCTATTTTGAAGTTGATATTAGTTTATATGAGTCAATATCAATTAATATAAGTTGATACAAGTTATTTTGCAATTGACGTGAGTTAGTATTAGTTGATATAAGTTAGTATGCAATTGATATAAGTTATTTTGAAGTTGATATGAGTTGATATGAGTTATTTTGCAATTGATACGATTTAGTATTAGTTGATATGAGTGAGTATGCAATTGATATGAGTTATTTTGAAGTTGATATGAGTTGATATTAGTTTATATGAGTTATTTTGAAGTTGATATGAGTTATTCTGCAATTGATATGAGTTGATATGAATTTGTATACTATTAATATGAGTTGACATAAGTTGATATAAATTGATATGAGTTGATATGAGTTAGTGTGAGTTCATCTTTTATCAACCATGGGTCTTTCCAGATTCTAATGTTCTTTCCATTTCTTAGATTCCATCTCACTCCTTTATTTTATACTTTCTTGGCTTGCAAAAGAATTTTCCATACATAGCTAGAGCTATGACCTAGTTCAACATTAAGAAATTTGTCGTTCAGATAGTATTTAGCTTTGAAGATATGACTAACTAGAGAGTTTGGTTGTGTTATGAACCGCCAACCATGCGTGCCAATCATAGCTAAATTAAAACAGTGAAGATTTCAGAACCCCATACCACCCTCAACTTTGGGAACATAGAGCTTATCCCAATTGAGCCAGTTAATTCTGCGGTCACCATTACTCTTCATACGCCACCAGAATGAATTCATTATTTTCTAAATTTTATTACATATTAAAATAGGAATTAGGAAGACTCCCATAAAATAGTTAGGTATGGCTTCAGCCACTATTGTGATCAGAATTTCCTTGCCGTAATAAAGAGTAATATATTATTCCACCAAGTAATTTATTATTCCACCCCATGATTCTCTTTCTAAGTCTTTCTATTAAAAAGGAAAAATCTTTTTTTATATCCTTACACTAGTGAAGGGAGATCCAAATACTTACTATGGTTGATGCCAGCTTGCACACCTAAGATATCCTTGATGTTTTCCTAAATATCCTGTGAAGTATTAGAGCTAAAGAACACACTTGATTTTTGAAAGTTAATACTTTAGCCTGAAGCAGCTTCATATAAATTAAGGATATTCTTCACTTCCCAACATTCATTGACAAAAGCTTTGAAGGAAAAAAAGTTGTCATCTACAAAAAGAAGATGGGAAACACTAGGTGCCCCCTACTGATACAACGCCTATGGATCCCCCCCCCCCCCCTCTTCTCGTAGCTCTATTAAACAATACAGATAAACCTTCAACAATGAGTATAAAAAGGTACGGTAAGAAGGGGAAACCCTATCTAAAATCTCTCTTACGGGAAAAGATATTAGTTTGAAGACCATTATATGAAATAAAATTTTTAATTATTGTAACACATAACATAATAAGATTGACCCAAGTCTCATTAAACCCAAGTTTCAAGAGAATTACCATTAAAACTCCTAATTAACTCTATCATAAGCCTTAGAAATATCTATCTTAAAGGCCACATCCCTATTTTTACCTCTGGTCTTTCTTTTAAGATAGTGGACAATCTCAAATGCAACCAATACATTATCAGTTATAAGTCCACCTAGAACAAAGGCAGATTGATATGTAGAGATAATAGAAGGGAGTAACTGTTTTAGTATATTGGTCATCACCTTAGAGATAATTTTATATATGAAATTACATAGTGCAGTGGGCCTCATATCCTTTACAGTCTCAAGGGAATCAACCCTAGGAATCAAAACAATAATAGTATTATTAAGGTCAATGGAGAAAATTTTAAATTTACTTCTTCATCTTTCACGTGAAAGGGAAGAATTAAATAGTTAAGGGAAATTTGAGAATTTGCCATCTCTTTAAACAATCAAAAATTTTCATAAAGGTTTTAAGAATTAGTTTAGTTAATTGAATAGAGAGATAGTTACACATTGGAGCCTTAAACTAAGAAGGAAGAGAGAAAAGAGTAAGAAAGATAAAGGGAAAGGAGAACATTTTAAAAGGAGAAGATCAAGCTTGAAGAACAGACTTAGAGCTATCAATTTGTGAGTGTTCCAAACTTAAACTCAATTAGATTTGTTTGAGAATTAAAGATAATGAATTAGAGAAATTAAATTGAAATGATGATTAATTATATGAAGATAAATCAAGAAAAACAAAGATGTTAGATCCTGGAATTTATGTGAATGCTTAGTATACTTAAGTTGTCTGAATATTTAGACCAATATAGAGAGGCTCAAAGGCTATAAAATTTTAATTGGAAACTCATATATATATGTTTATAATCCGTGTTTTAAATTTTATAATTTTTGGAGCTAATTTACTATTTAAGAAAAATAGAGGAAAGCTATATGTCGGGAAAGTCTTTTCTATGATAGAATTTGAAGGTCTTGAGGGATCTAATTTTTAAGCATAATAAAAGAACCCAAAAAACTCTAAAATTTTATAAATAAGTTCATATGTATGTCTAGATCATGTGGTTAAAATTTCATAATTTTTGGTAAAAGTTTAGTACCTAAATAAAATTGGCACATAGATGAAGCCAGGAAAAATTTGAAGGTTGAAAGAATTCTGTGTCTGGAAAGAAAATAAAAATTTAAGTTATAAATTAACTTGAAAATTATGCAATTATATATATGGATTTATGTAGGTTTTGATAACAAATTTGAAAATTTTATGAATTAAGGTAAAAATTTCATTATTAAATTAAATAAGAAAACCTTAATTGTCTAGAGAAAAGAAATCTGGATAGAGTTAAGAGGATTACAAGAGTAGTACTTAAACCATGTATAAATAAAGTGTTAAAATATAGCAAGTATAACAGGAATCTCGCATCAGAAAGAGATGAGATTAATGAAAGGTATATAAGTAGAAAATATTTATAGACTCAATACCTTAAAATTTTAAGTTGAAGCGTGGTATCAAGTCCACAAGTGTATTCCCTCACTAAGGCCCATAAAGCATATCTTCCAGGTAATTAGGATTCCCGATGCCAACAAGTGGTATCGGAGTCGATGGCTCTATAGGGACATGTATGGAGGTGGTGGTTGTATCCCGTAGTTGTCCATATCCATCTAGATGGAAGAGCAAAGGCTACTCCCAATGGGCTCTAGACCAGTGGAAGTATAAATGTCCCTAGGTGATGTCATATACTTAGGTCCATGTCTAGAAAGAAAAGCTAGTGGTTTGATAGGGTTGAGTATGGAAACGGTAGTCGTATCCTATGATTATCCATATCCCTCCATGTGGAATAGCAAATGTTACTCTCTAATGGGTTCTAGACTAGTGGAAGTATAAAGAGCTTTAGATGACACCGTATACTTAGGTCCAAATCTAGAAAGAATTATGCTTAAGGAGGAACAAGGTCTAAATGTGAGAGCTCACACTTAAGGGGAAGATTATTGAAATATAACAAGTGTGAGAAGAATCTGACATTGGAAAGAAATGATATTAATGAGGATCATATAAGTGGAACATATATATAGATCCAATGCCTTAAAGTTTTGAGTTAAAGTGTGGTGTCAAGTCCACAAGTGTATTCCCTTACTAAGGCTCATCAAACATATCTTTAGGTAACTGGGTTCCCGAAGCCAACATAAAGCATGAACTTTAAGGAATCAAAACTTTAAGAAATGAACCAAACAAACATGATTTTTAAACTAAGTACTAAAGATGAAAAGAGATAAAACTTGTGAGCAATTAAGAAAGAAACATGGTATGATTGAATGATAAGATAAATTCCCATAGCAGGAGATGTAATATTTTAGGGTTATATTTTATACATTACACCAAAACTTGGGAAGGAAAATAATATATATTCAAACTCAAATGTTTACTTAAAAGCAAACTTCTTACTATTATGCATATTTTGAGGTTTTCTTTTAAAAAAGTTATGATTATAGTTTTTACTAGACCAATATTTTATTTCCTTACTACAAAAATATAAAGAATAATTAATTTCTAAATTACAATATATATAAAAGCATATACATTTACTAAATTACAAGGTTTAATCAATTTTAAATAAATGGAATTGAGTTTAATTAATGATTTATAAACTCCGTGCTTAAAAGATTTTAAAAAGAGAATTTAAGCAAGTTTATATTTCATATTTATATTTATTATTGTCTACAAACATAAATATGAAAGTGATTATATTTATATTTATTTGAGCTATTATATTAAAGAGAGATGAAAGGATTTTAAATATGAGTTTTTAAATAATTTTATGAATTTTCTATGATTAACTTTGGCATATAAAGTAAATATATATGTGTGTGTGTGTGTAAGGTTATAATTTTAAGCCCAATTTTAAAGAAATAATTTAATTTGAGAATTTAAATTAATAAGAGATATAAGTTTATGAAAGAAATATATACATTTATTTTCAGATTATATATATATATATAAGAAGTTTGAATTAAATCTAAAGAATTAGATAATAAATGGGTTATTAAGCATGTTAGATTATAAATACCAAGTGGTGTACATATATATAATACAAAAAAAGTTCAGAAGGAAGGAATGTTTAGTGTTGATTATGGGCTTAATTAAGAATGGACAACTAAACAAAGAATTAAGAATTTATTTATATATGAATGTATCAATAGCTTATAGATTAAGGGTGAACTTATTTACCATGGTGGTATATTAATATTAAGTAATGTGCAAATAGTATAATACCTGAATCATTGATGGATTAGCATATTAAGTGATACCTTAATTAAGTTAAGAGACTTGGAATATAAATCTACATATATCTTTGTGGAGGTGAATGAGGTTAATGTAATTGTTAAGTAATATGATGATGACCATTGAGGTTAATAGAAATTATTAAGTAATAATATGATAATAGTGGTTAATTAATTGATATTAATTAACTGGAGATGGAAAGAATCAAGATAAATTGGTTAGCTAATTAAGATTATTCAAAAGAATAAGAAATATTAATTATGAATGAAAAACAAATGATTGCATTCGTGCATACTTTTCTCTGAAAATAAAAGGAAAGAATAATATCTGAATATTATAAAAACAAACTTGTAATAATTCAAAGAATAACAAAATATTTAAATTTGATTGAATAATAAATAATAACGACATCCGTGCATTGTTAATTAATCATGTTTCTGCGGAAATAAAAGTAAAAAAATACCCTGATTCATTAAGAGAAGCCTTTCGGATAATGCCTTTTGAAACTAACCCAATGACCAAACTAAAATAACATAGCCTAATCCTAATGAGGGTTAATTTACTAGGCTGTGAGCAAACTGATTTCCGTTGTTGTGCAAAAAGGAGAAAGTTACCACCCTTTTTACTATTTTAGGACTAAGTGCTATATAGTAAGAGCCACCTTTAGAACCCTTGTGCTTATTTACTATGGTCTCGTGCCTAACTATTTGTGGTCTCTATCATATCTGTTCTGATATGCTTCTGTCATTTGACCCTTCTAATATAAACATTATGCTTCTTGACTAATAAGATGAATTATTTTTTGATCTGTGATAAACTTATTGTTTCAGAAATAATAATACAAAACTAATTATTTTACTGATATGGAATTAAACTCTCTATCCTAAATCCGACTCTTTGAAATTCTACATTTTTCTCTTGACTACCAAAATCTCTGTATTTGTGTACCCTACTTTATTTCTGAACTTCTACATCTGCATTAAGAAACATTACTTACTAAGATAGAATATTAATCTGAAGACTATAAATATGTTTTGACTTTGTATTTACCTATAGAAAGATAAATATGTTTAAATTAAATTTGTGTTAAATAATGTGTAATAATTGACTGAATATAAGAAATAAGATAAGCTGATAAAATTATTAATGCGAAATCTGTACAATGACTTAAAAGGTGACTGTATGTGATACTTTGCATTTAAAAAAAATACATAGGAAGTAACATAATTTAAGGAAAAAAATGATAGTCAGTAAAGGTAAGGTAAAAATAGAAGATTTAAATTCAGAGTAGTTATAAAATCAGGTAATAGAAATCCGAAGTATAAATAACCCACCTAAACTTTAATAAGGTACGTAAGCTACTAAAATTTAAAGTGAAATTAAAGCATACACTATAAGCCTGAATACTCACTGGATCGACACTCATACCTTCGTCAATGTGTTTTTATTGTGTTTGTAGGAAAGACAACTCTGGTAGTAAGGGTTCTGTAGTATCTAAGGGTAGCAAAAGGAGACAACTAAGAAGGATACTAATAATAATAATATGTAAAATTTTCCATGTAATATGGAAAATTTTCGGTGTAAATATAATAATAATGATGATGATGACAATGACGACGATGATAATAAAGAAAAAAAAAGAACTTAGGGAAACTTCATTATTTGTTCTATTCTGAGACTGGATTTTATGTAATTTTAGCATATTATTTCGACTTGAACCCTAGCATCGTCTACTATAAAATTTAGGGTGTGACATATATAGCCATGCTTCAACATCCTCACTGTTATTTGTACCTCTTCTCATTATTATTGGAGTTGATCAAATCGTAACTATAATTGTCATGCATTAGTAAGTTAGACTATTATTATAACATGAAATATTTTAAAAGATAAAAAATTACAATGCAAAGTAATTCAAAATATTTAAATGAAGCATTTAGATTTCTCCAAAATGGCAATGCATTAAGATGTCTTATACACCTAAAATTTTAATGTTTTATTGTCAATTGCAAATTAGAATTCTTTAACATATTTCCCTTCCAATAGCAAATTGTATTAAGGAGATTGATCTTCGATAGTAAATTATTTTCTCTAATATTTATTCTCTTTGTTTCTAGAAAGTCATATCGTATTGTTAAAGATAATATGAGAAAATAACTAATTACTTAACTATTTAGGATCATTAACAATTATATATCTATATATATAATTTCTGCAAAGTATCAAACCAAAAAGCACAATATTGTTGTTCATCAGCTTAATTAATTTGGTTACCTATACTTATAAGTAAACGAATATAATATATGATCAACAGTTTCATGCACACAAGGACCTTAGCAACATGAAATTTAAGTCTTACCAGTAAGTTATGAGGCTTGATGTCACGGTGACAAATGCCAATGCAATTTTGTATATAAGCAAGTACCGTGCAGATCTGCATCCAAAAAGAAAAACACAATAAATTTTATTACATTGTTACATCATAAGAATGTATGATGAGTAGTGCTAACCCAAAACCAATATCAGAACTATTGTCCTTCGTCTTTGATAACTTATAGTCCCAAATTAAGTTCTTCTGTGTTTTATATAAAGCAACTTTAGATATTCTAAATTTATTATTTTGAGAGTAGTAATCTTATATATGACTCTAAAAATTAAACTCTAATAAAGTGTGAGAGGAATAATTAAATTCTCTTACCAACTACTACGATTTAATATACTGATATAGTAGTTCAACATTTCAAATAATTGAAATAATACCTCTATTATTTTCTGTTGATTAAGCTCATTGCTCACATAGCCTCCTTATGAAAAACAATAGAAAATTATAATAAACGAAATGTTAAAGTACATTTTCATTTGCTGAACAACGATACTTGAATTTCTTCAAACATTGTACAAAGAGATGAATTATACTGGGCTGCAACTGAATAATGAATAAAACTAGTAAATATAGAGAATATTTAGATCCAAAAAAGCACCACATATATATATGCATATGTGCATCAAACATCATAATAAAACTCAATTAACATTAAATTGATAAAAACCAAAAAGAAATTTAAAAGAAATTAATCAAACCTATAAAACCACAATTGAAACCTAATAAACATTATATAAAAACCAAAACAAAAAAAAAAAGAATTTTTTTTTTTTGAAAAATAATACTAACCTACTTAACAATGAAAAGCTCTCCAAAATTGAATTTCATTGCCATATAAACCCGTCCTAACGCACCTTATTCAATTACTCTCCCTTTTGCCACCACAATGGAGGCGTATCATCCTTTATGCTGTTGTCTTTGGCCATTTTCTAAATCCCACATCGTAAGATGTGGGATATGGGGGAGAATTTTGTTGGCTATAAATAAGACCCCTCTCCCTTTTGTTAGACCCATCTCAAAATAAGTCTTTTAAATATAAAGTCTTATTAAAAAAATTATTTTTATCTTCTCTCTCTTTTGTATTTCTTCTTTGATAGTAAAAAAATATTTTGGTAGTGCTCAAGGATGTAGATAAAATTAGCTGAACCTCGTTAAATTGTGGTGTTCTCTTTATTTCTTTATTATTTATTATTTATTTAATAGTTATTTTTAGGTATAGTTGTGATAGTATTTTGTGTTATTAATTATATGTCTAGAAAAATTTTATCTAAGGAAATACTTGGTATTTAAGCAAGTTAATTATGACCCACCTCTCTTTCCTGGGAATATTTTTGATATAATTATTGGTGCAATTATTCATACACTATACATATTATTAGTGAAAAATTAATCCAATTTCCACAACAATTGGTATCAGAGTCAAGGTTTTCTAAGTATGCTATGTGGTTGTAGCCTAATCTGATCTTGCACTTCAAAAAATGATTTTTTTAGATTATTTGTATACCGCATTTGTTAGCTATTAAATATTTTTTAAAACAGATATGGTGGATGACTTAAGCAAATCATCCACTACAAAGGAGACACCATCCACTTTCTCAATTTAGTCAAGGACTGTTGTGTCCAATGCTAGATTTACAGTGGAGATTTTTTATGGTACAGGTCATTTTGGCATGTGGCAAAGTGAGGTTCTAGGCGCTTTCTTTCAACAAGGTCTAGACATTGCAATTGAATAAGAGAAACCAGAAGATATTAAAGAAAAAATTGAAAAGTCATTAATCGTATGGCATGTGGTACAATTCGATCGTATCTTTCTAGAGAATAAAAGTATACTTTCTCTAAGAAAGTTTATGCAAGGAAATTGTGGAAGGCATTGAAGGAAATTTTTTTGAAGAAAAACAGCCAGAACAAGCTTCATATGAATAAGAGATTGTTTTGCTTCACTTATGTTCCTGATACTACTAGGAATGAGCACATCACCAATTTTAATAAGCTGGTAGCTGATTTAATAAATTTGGACATGACTTTCAAAGATGAAGATTTAGCTTTGATGTTATTGGGGTCCTTTCCAAAGGAGTTTGAGTTTCTTAAAACAACTCTACTCCATAGGAAGGATAAAGTGACTCTCTCTGAAGTAACGGTTGCATTAAATAGTTACGAACTGCGAAAGAAGGACAAGAAAGAGAGTTCAAGTGGAGCAGCAAAAGCATTGATAGTGAGAAATCGCTCTCAAAGCAAGAAGAGAGAAAAGAAGAAAAGATCAAAATTCAGACTAGCTAAAGATGAATGTGCCTTTTGCCGGGTGAAAGGACATTAGAAGATAGAGTGTCCTAAGCTGAGAAATAAAAAGCAAATCTGATAAAGAAAAAGTTATTGTAAATTTAAATGTAGCTAAGTGTGATGATGAAGACTCAGACCTTTCATTAACTGTTGTATCATCAATAAGCTCTTCTAGTGTATGGCTACTTGATTCCGATTGTAGTCATCATATTTGTCCCAATCGGGATTGATTCTTTTACTTTAGAGAACTAGAAGGTGTAACTGCTTATACAACAAATGATGGTCCATGTATGATTAAAGGGATTGGTTCAATCCAATTAAGGAATCATGATGGATCAATCAGGACTATGACAAATGTCCAGTATGTACTGAATTTGAAGAAGAATCTCATCTCTGTGGGAGTCGTAGAATCAAAGGGCTTCATTATAAATGCAGTAGATGGAGTAATGAAAATCATCTTAGGTGCACTAGTGATAATAAAAGGAATAAGGAAGAACAATAACTTGTATTACTATCATGGTAATGCAACTATTGGGATAACAGTAACAACTTCCAATAATGATAAGGAGTTAGAAGCAACCAAATTATGACATATGCACTTGGGACATACTGGTGATAAATCGTTGAAACTTTTATCAGATCAAGGATTACTAAAAGGAGTACAACCCAGAAGTTATATTTTCGTGAGCATTGTGTGAAAGGAAATTAGACTAGAGAAAAGTTTGATACTGCAATCCATGATACCAAGGGTATTTTAGACTGTGCTCATTCAGATATGTCGGGTCATTCCAATACAGCTTCAATGGGAGAAAAGCATTATTTTATAACTTTTATTGACGACTTCTCTCAGAGAGTATGGATGTATACTATAAAGATGAAGATTGAAGTGTTAAGAGTTTTCCTCATATGAAAAAAGATGGTGGAAACTCAGATGGGCAGAAAAATCAAATGTCTCCACACAAATAATGGTGGAGAGTATAAAAGTGATCCATTTTTAAAATTCTGCCAAAATGAAGGCATTGTTAGACACTTCACAGTTAGAGATACACCATAATAGAATAGGATGGCAGAATGCATGATCCGAATATTGGTGGAGAAATTTTGGTATTTGTTGTCCAATGCTGGGTTGGGTAGACAATTTTAGGCTGAGGTTGTGACTTATGCATGACATCTCATTAATTGCTTACCATCAGTTGCTATTGGTGGTAAAACACCTTTGAAGATGTGGTCTAGAAAATCTGCTACTGATTATGATTGCTCACATGTGTTTGATTCCACTGTTACTACCATGTTAAAGAATCAAAGTTAGATCCAAGGGCAAAGAAAGTGCTTTTAATGGGAATCACCACTGGTGTGAAAAGATTTCCCTTTTAGTGTCCAGAAATAAAGAAGATAGTCTTTAGCAGAGATGTTACCTTTGATTAAGCCTACCATGTTGAAAAAGGTAACAAATGAAATTGTTCAGTAGATAGATGGTACTCCGCAGTAGGTGGTGTTCGAAAGAAGAATTATTGACCTAGCAATAAATGATAAAATAGATGTAGACACTCCTGCGGTAGAGGAGGAGTTTGATGAAGAAGAGGTTTCAACCCAAGAACCTAGCTCCTATTAAAAATTTGAAAAGTTAGGCTTGAAAAATTAATTATTTTTGGATCGGTTTAAGTTAACTTGGTTCAAATTAGGGTTAGCCTTGGATGATATCAATTTTGGCCTCCCAAATTAATATGAGGCTAGCTCATATCGATTTGGTAGAGCCAAATCGATATGGGCATTGCCTCATATCGATTTAGGCATGCTAAATCAATATAAGGCTAGCTCATACTCCTGAACGTATAATGAAATCGAATTGAGTACCATATCTTTTTCGGTAGCCCATACACAAATGGAATTTGTATTTGTATGATAGAAGATGAATTTAATTGCTTTGATAGAATATTTGGATGGCCAAATCGATATGAGCTTTGCCTCATATCGATTTGGATGGCCAAATCAATATGAGCTTTGCCTCATGTCGATTTTGGCCTCTCAATTTGACTAATCCGAGTCCTAAAAGTATTTTGACCAGGCAATTTTATTTTCTAATCAAGCCATAATTCGTTTACAACTTGGATTAAGCAGTCTATGTATAAGGGTGAAGTGATTTTTTTTGTCTATAAATATAGGATTAAAGGCAGAGAAGAAGATTTAACAACACAAAATTAACAAAGAGTAATTAAGCAGTTAAGAATTGAGGGAAAAATAAAAAAAACAAACCAAAGATAGAAACCAAGGAGGAAAAAAAAGATTGTCTCAAGTTTACTTTAATTCATCCAAGATCCAGGTTGATCAAGCAGTAACATATTGATATGGGAGAAACCAACGAACACAGGTTTTGCTTTTTAAAAAACTTTATTTACTTTAACATTCACTGGCTATATTTTTCTTTTTTCTTTAAATGTTGAAGGTTGATTGTTGATTAACCTGGTAGCTAATTAATTTGAAGTTGTGTTTTTGCATAAAACCTAAATGACAATAACTGAATTAAAAGTACTCTTTCATCTAGTAAAAATGTTTGGCTTTTTTTCATACATGATCAAATGATTTAAAATTATTCTAATAAATAATCTAAAACCCTAATCTGTCTTCCCCAAAATTTCCAAAACCCTAATATATTTTCCTAATTTCTTAAACACCCTAAATTTTTTTCTAAACCCTAATCCAAAATATATTTTCTAAAACCCTAATATATTTTCCCAATTTCTTAAAAACCCTAACTGTATTTTCCAAAACCTTAATTCTATTTTCCAAAACCCTAATCCTTTATTTTCTAAACCCTAAAATTATTTTCTAAACCCTAGTTTTCAAATATCTAAAACCCTAATTTATTATTTTCCAAAATCTTAATTTCTATAAATATAAAATCATAGCTTACATCGAAACCCTAATTTTTCAACAAAACTATATCATATAAACCGTAGGCACGACTTGTGTCGTCGCGCACTATATTTCCTTAATAAGATTATATTAACGATGTGTTTGTTTATTTTCTTTTTAATTAATATTATTCAATTATTTTCATATATATTGTATTTTTTTCTTTATTTTTTTTAGATTTATATGTATTTTTAAAGGGAATTGTAAAAGGCATGTTTCCATCTAGTGTGGGTGCCTTGTTTATTTAGTTAATGTAATTTAATTTATTTTAAGATTTTTGGAACAATTATAAGGGACACATTTTCACCTATTGTGAGTGTCATATTTTATTTATTTTACTTTCTTTGTGGACAGTAGACATTATTATAAGGGTATATTTTTATTTTGTACAGGTGCCCATTTTTATTTATTTGTTTGTTGGATCTTCTTTAATTTTAATACAATGAATGATTATTTATTTTAAATTGCATGTAGTATGGATAATTTTATAATATTTAAGAATTTAATAATATATAGACTTAAAAAGGAGGCTAGTTCCAATGAACCGGGCGTTATGGGAGTACTGGGTCATTCTCACCTTCTCCATATGTATTTAACTTTCCGAACTCATTAGGGGGTTGGGGATTCCCTAGAAATTGAGTCATCCACCCCTTTCTATTTTTTCAGCCCGTCCGGGTGGCAACTCCATTTTCTCCGGGTTTAGGCTCGTGTTTTCTAAGGCCCTGAGCCTAACAGTGCTGAAGTCGTAAGAATCATTCTACATAGGAGTGGGGGCAAAAATCTTTGCTCACATGTCTTGGGTACATCTGCATCTCTAACTCTCAACTGATGGTACCCTGATCTCATATCAATCTTAGAGAATACTGCTGCTCCCTTCAACTAATCAAAGATATCATCTATACTAGGTAATAGATACTTGTTCTTGATGGTCACCTTATTCAACTGCCGATAATCAATACATAATCTCAAGGTGTCATCCTTCTTCTTCACAAACATGACAAGTGCTCCCCAAGGTGACACACTAGGGTGGATAAACCCTTTATCAAACAACTCCTGCAACTATACCTTTAACTCTTTTAATTCTGCAGGTGCCATCTGATAAGGGGTGATGGAGATGGCAGTGGTACTATGCATCAGATCGATACAAAACTCCACCTCTCTCTCATGAGGTGCCCCTAGCAACTTATTAGAGAAAATATCTGAAAACTTGGCAACAATAGATATATTGTCAAGCTGGGATCCTACTACTCTGGTATCTATAACATGAGCCAAATATGCCTCATATTCCTTCCAAATCATCCTCTTAGCTGATATAGCTGAGATAAACATGGATGAAAAGTATCTTTGCTTACTAGATACCACCACATCTCTACCATCATGTGTTCTCAGAGTAACACATTTCTGCTGACAGTCTACCATAACCCCATATCAGGATAACCAATCCATGCCTAAAATCATATCATACTCCCTAAAAGGCATATCAATTAGGTCACCGAGAAACTCCTCATCCTGAATAATAACTAGACTATCTTGGCGCACCCTGCTAACTATAACATGGTGCCCTAAAGGATTAGTAACCAACACATCAAATCCTAGGTATTCTGAATGCAAATCACTCATGGGTAGGATGGATGTACTGATGTATGAATGAGTCGACCCAGGGTCTATCAATGCATGAACTGAAGTGTCAAATAAAGTAAAAATAACAGCTATGACAACTGAAGCATCCTGCTGCCTCTGTATCACATAAACCCATTGTGATGGCCTTGCATCATCTGGTCTACTTCCTACTGTAGAACCTCCTCTCTGACCAGTCCCTAATTTACCATCCCTGCCAAAAATTCTGCTACCATGACCCCCTCTAACACTAGTTCTAGCTGCTACTATATCTTTCTGTTTATCATTTGGTGGCTCTGGACAGTCTCTAATAAAATGGTATGGTGATACACATTTGAAACAAACTACTGATGCACCAGTCCTTCAGCAAACACATCCATATGTCCTACCACACTTAGCACAGGTAGGATGAGTAGGCCTTTGGGACACTAGGGTCGAGGCACTAGCCATTGAGCATGTAGGTCTCTGTCTCTGCCTCTGCCTCTACTGCTATGATGACCTGCCCGGCTACCTCTGGCTCCTACTAAAGCTATGAAGATATCCCCCTCGACCTTTCTTCGATGATGAAGACTCTGCCTCACTTTGGGGTCTCCTAGCTCTTCTCTCCTCTGCTCTGGCAGCTGCTGCAAGTCTCTGTGCCTTCTTTACACTCCTGGCAGCTGCAACTAACTTAGAAAAATCCTCATATCGAGAGCCTGCCACTAGGTACATGATAGACGGTCTTAGTCTCTCCTCAAATCTCTGGCATCTATCCACCTCATCTGATATAATCCCCCTGCATACTGACTCAGCTGGATAAATTCTATCTCATATTCAGTCACTGTCCTCATCTCCTGCCTCAAATTTAGGAACTTCATCTTGTTAGCATCCTTGTACTCTTTGGGAGTATACTTCTTCTCAAATTCCTGCAGAAAATCGGCATATGTCAGCACTGGAGGATCAATTGCATCATGGGGAATCATCTTCCACTACTCATAAGCATCCCCCTACATAAGGGACCTTGCATAATCAAACTTCTCCTCTGTAGTGCCTTGTCCAGCCACTGCTCTGCTATAGCTGGGTCTTTAGTGCCGACAAAATATGTGCCTCCAAACTTTCTCAGCTTATCATACTTTCGAGTCGGTAACTGCTACTGTGGTTGCGGCTGTGGTGGCGGTGCCCACTGCAGCTGCTGAACTGGCGCCTGTCGTAACAACTCCACCATATGCTGCACCCAGTCTAGCGAAACCTCCTCAGCTACTGGTCTAACTAGCACAGATGCAGATGTCTCCCTAGCAGTCTCAGCACTAGCTCCAGCTTCCCTCATCTGGAGCTACACTCTCTACAATACTCTCGGCAGACTAATGCATCCTAGATGCCATGACTACCTATATCTATAAATACAGTAGAGATTGCCACATCAGGGATCAGATAAAATGACAGTGTCATTGTATGTATCATAATTTAAAAATATATTTAAAATCCCTTTTTTCCTTCTCTAAAAACCCACCTAAGTCAATAACATCAAATATAGGCTCTGATACCAAAATAAATATAACACCCTTATACCTTATATACGTAAAATACATATACCCAGTATATGTAAAATATGTATCTAAAATATAAGAACGCCACAACCCAATTTAATAAAAAATTTCATATTCCCAATTTAAAATTCCAAACACTTTAAAATGTATTTTTAATAAACAAATAAAATATTCTTTATTAGCTTTAGGTTCCAAAAATAAGTATTTTATATAAAAATGTATATTCATCAGAGTTTTGTCTGTAAATTGGATATCTCAAAATTTTCAAAAATACTCAACTAGCATAAAAACACACTCCCAATAATAATAAATCAAACATTTCACCCACAACTTCTCAAACTCCTCCCATTTCCTCAAAATATTTATATATATGTGTGTGTATTAAAACATATATACACATTCCCACATTCTATAATTTCTCTAAAATGTTTTTTATAGTTTACAATGCTCTCGAAAACATAAACATAATATACAAAATGATGAAATATACTATAGTATAGAATGTATATATAGTAGCAACTAGCTCTATCCCTGTAGTAGCAAAATCACCTCGAGCTCAAAAAATCTCAAGCCTAGACCTGACCATGTCTAGATGAACTCTCCAGATCTACCTGATCAACCATGTCACTTGCGCGATGAATTTTAATTGCTAAGCTAAAAGCCTAGTGGTACATAATTTGATAATGATAAAACTTTAAAATAATGACAATGCATAATGCTATTGCATGGTATTTCACAATGTGGTATGCAATTTCACTATAAAACATAATCTTTATTCTTTTTATGCATCATATTAAAACGTACACAAGTATTGGGTCCAAATAATCTAATATAATATTCAAGGCCCAGAGTTACAATTTTGATCTATTTTGACACCCAGTGTCTAGCCCGAAGGCAATAAAAGTAACGCAGCCCGAAGGCAAATCAATGTGACATCCAACGTCTAGCCTGAAGAAAAATCATATATCAGTAACACCTAGTGTCTAACCCCGAAGGAAAATAATGAGAATAATCTCATAGGCATGCCGCCAAACACAGAACTCTAGAAATTGAATAATATACTAGGCAAACACAAATAGTACATATTTTCCATAATCAATTTTTTTTCTCATCACATTGCCTCATTTTCTCATTTTTCTCAGTCATAGCAATGTCAAACCACTTTAATTCATCATATCTCATCACTTTATTACAATGTATATCATTTAATATTACAATCATATTACCCAAATATCTTTGGGGTCATTCTCGCATAAACCACATTTTATTCCTTTTAGCCATTAATAATGACTTTTCATAATGCATATAATGCATACTCATCAATTCACATGTCATAACACATTGTACATGAGTATTCAAGTTGCCAAGTAGCTTAACATATTTTCTATCCAAAATGTGTTAAGCCAAATTTAATGAAAATATATTTAAATTATTAAAAGTATGTATATACATTAATTATCACCCAAACCCAGGCTAAAAATCACTCTTTAACCTTCATTTTCAAATTGCCCTTCAACACTAAGGTTGGACAAATCACTTTCTCTTAACGCATATTCAAAATGTAAGCAAACACAATCATTTAGTATCACATTTCAAGGCATTTCAAATATAAAATCCTAATTAAACATCACTCCAACTAATATCCCAAAATTTTATCTTTCCTTACTTTAAGATTAGAATTTCCTTTTAATCCATTTTAATTGGTATTTTAAGTTTATTTTTATCATTAAAAACATATTAGCACATGTTTTAACCAATTAAATCAAACAAACACATATTCTTTTAAAAAACCCTAAAATATGCCCTAAGCCTCTTCATTTCCAATTCTATAATCTAACCCATTCCAAATTTTAATCTAAGCTTATTTCCATCATTGACATCATTTAATAACAGGATTTATACATTAAAATCAAATAAAAATTAATACTTTAAAAATTCTCTTACAAAACCCTAAATTCAACACTACCTCTCTCAATCTCTAACCAAACTTGATTAAATCCATCATTTGACTTTAAAATCCTTGTTTAGGCATCAAAACAATATCATACACACCAATTCTAACAATTAAAATGCATAATTGAAAATTTTCAATTTACACATAACCCTAAAATCATCTTCTTCAACCAAACTCAACCCAAACTTAATATTTTTTCCTATCTAACTTAAGAATCATTAATAACTAATCAAAATAGCATATTTCATACCCAATCAAACAATTAAATCATGCTAATATAAAAATTCAAAATTAACATATTTATACTTTTCCATAGAAGTTGAAAAATTGGTTAGGAAGCTTACCAATTGATGAAGAAACTTCCCATTCTCTTGTCAAATCTTGCAAAACCCTTCAAATCTTGGTGTATGGAAGAAGAGAAGATTTCCCTTTCTCTCTAATGGTGTCTCGGCTTGGAGAAGAAGAAGAATGGAAGAAGAGAAGATTTCCCTTTCTCTCTAATGGTGTCTCGGCTTGGAGAAGAAGAAGAAGGAAAAATGAATTTTTAATATTTTTGACTTTCTTTTCATTTTAAATTCAAGACCATATATTTATATTATTTTAATATTTTATTTAATTATTTATTTAATTTAAAAATGATAATTAACCTCTTCCATCCATAAATAATTTATTTTAAAATTATTTAATTAACTTTAATTTTATAAAGTATATTTATAATTTTGTCATTTGACTATTTTACTTTCTTCTTTAAATGTTAACTTTTGTATATGTTATATATATTTCATATATACACTTTACTTTCTCACTTCTAATTCTTTAAGTTTTTATTTAAATTATTTATTTTATTTAATTTTTGAAAATTAACGGATGTTACAAATTTTGTAATTTTGTTTCATGATACTTACATTTTTACTTAGCACTTTCAACTGAAAAAATGATTTCTTATTGTTTTTAATTTTTTAATTTACAATTATTTTTTTAAGAAATACAATGCAACATGTTGGTAATATTTTTGAATTTAGATAATTCACAAAAATTGACACATTAATATTTTACTAGATAAAATTACTTCTCTCAATTGAAATAAAAGATTTGAAACAAAATGTATAGTTTATGTGTTGTTTTGATAATTGAAAAGTTTGTGATAAAAATAAAAAATATACTAAAGTTCATGCATGTTTTTACAATTAACCTATACTTTTATCCATCTTAGCAGTCCACATTAACTACAAAAATCAACAAGCTGACAATTTTACAAGTCAAATTTACTTTTTAGGTAAATATGATAAAATTAAAATAAAATTCATAATTTATGCACTTTTTCGACACTTCAAAAAACTTATAATAAAGTTGAAAAAAAGGGCTAAAATTCGTGTCAGTTTGGTAGTTAAATTATTAGGCTAACCATATTAGTTTACTTAATTGTAGCTCTGCATATGCATTGTGGATAAGAAAATCAAGGAGACAAAAAGAAAAAAGAAAAAAAAAACTTTACTAGGTATAATTTTAAAAATAAAAATTAATATATTACAATGTTTTCAAATTATTATGGAATAAAATTACAATTATAATATTTTTATTGTATTTGTAATTGTCTCATACACTATCAAAATAAGAAGATGATATTACTCTGTAATGTAATCTAAAGTCACTTCACGTTTCCAGTAAACTAAATTTTAGATCTCATATACAATGAAAAGTTAACTTGCAATATAAATTTTTTTTATTTTATTCGAAATTTTGATTCTATATTTGATTTTTCATTACATATGTACATCATCATTATATATAGAGAGAATACCTAAGGGTCATTATATAGAGAGAGAATAACTAGGGGTGTGCAAATTTTTCTAACCTGACCAAATCAAATACATTTTGGTCAGGTTCTATAGGTTTATATTATATATACGGTTGGAATCGAATTTATGTTTTTTAAAAATTTTAGGTTCGGTCGGTCAAAAGGGTTGGGGTAGTTTTTTTTTTTTTCATTTCAACCTGAACCCGACTGACTATTTTGTATTTATATATAAATATATGTATTTTTATTTTATTTTATTACTTAACCCGACCAAATTTGATTCGACTCCGACAATACTAAAATAAACCCAAATATAAAGCTCTAATATTAAATATCAATCCAATTGAAGCCGACTCGACCAGACTGAACCAAAAATTAATTCGGTTCAGTCAAAATTTTAAAAAATTTGGGCAATATCGATTTTAGATTTTTACTCTTTGGTCGGGTTCGGCTGAGTTAAAAAATCATTCCAACCCGACCCTACACACCCCTAAGAATAACAAGCAATCAAAATTTTGAATGTAGTAATAATTGAAAAAATCAATACCAATGCAAAATATAATATAGTAAAATCTCCAATTATTGAATTCATTTTAACAAGATGAAGAGCACACATATTATACTAAATATATCAATTGCAATCATAAGAATATATATATTTTTTAACAATTCACAAAAGATATAGAAAGGCAAGTTTAATTTGTTAAACAAAACTTAACATATACTATTTGTTTGTTGTGCACAAATGGAAAGACAAAAAAAAAAAAAGGAAACATGATATCATATATATAAATAGGCTAGTTATTGTAGAAGTTAAAGTAATTAACAGTAAGTTATTATTTTGTAATATTTAGAATACGAATCATGATTCGATGTGACTCAACCAGTTTATATTTTTAAATTAAAAAAAATTATGTTCAGAAGCTATATAGTTAAATTGAAAGTCAAAAATGCAAATTAATTAAACGAGTAAAATTCATAAGACTATATATGTATTGGGCCAATTCTCTATAGGTATAGTTATAAAGTGTCTAATATTAGCTTCAAGGTATATAAAAATAATTATGCTACATATATTATATCTTATAGCAAACTAATTATTAAAAATTTTAACTTGTCAAATATCAATCATTTGTATAATGATAAATTATTATTAGTTACCAATTCATTTACGTGACTATAATTTAAATTTTATAAAAATTTTTGCTATAAACTTTAAATTTTTATAACTAATTGGATTGATTAGCCACATTATTTCAATGTTGCTAAAACATTATGGTTAATTTAAATTTATAGTTACAATTTTGAAATACATAACAATAATAAGACATTTGCTATGGACTATTAACTATTATAACTAATAACTAATTTAATCAAATCATATATAGCTATGAAGAATTTATTTTTGTAGCCACTCCAGTATTATTTATTGTAACTAAGAATTGGTGGTTGTATATCAAAATTTGTTTGTATTGGGTGTTTTGCTTTCTTAGCATTGGCTTTTGTCCTTATATACATTTTTTTGTTATTAATGAGAATTATATCCCTTTTGACCTAAAAATTTGATATTATCAGTTATTGTTAAATAAACAAAAAACAATTAGAAAATAAAATAAAATAGTTTTATTATTTACATATGCAATGTAAAATTTGGAATAATTATGGCATAAAAATTCAATTCAATCCTAGTGATAGAATTGAATTGAATTTTTCCAAATAAATATTTCCAAATGGAGGCTATATGCTTATTCATTATAACTTGAGGTTAACACCACAAAAAAAAAAACAGGAATCTGCGATGCAATATGCGACACCATTAACGATGAAATCAACGACCAAAATACGATAGTGACAATATCAGCGACGAACAGCGAGAAAAATCGAGCGGATGGTAATGTCCTGGTCGCTAAAAAATCAACGACAAATCAGCGACCAATTGTGCGTGTCGTTGATTAGTGACAAATCAGCGACAAAACAAAGACAAATTCAACGACATTTTCATTTTTGACGGGAATTATTTATTCTCGCTGAAAGTCGTCGCTGATTTAGCTTTGGTCGTTGAATTGTCTCTGTTTGGGTCGTTAATTTAGTCGCTGAATTTGTCGCTAATTTGCTCGCTAAATTTTGTCGCTGATGTGTCGCAGAATATGTAGCAATATTTTTCTCGTTGTTTCAGTCGTTGATTTGTCGCAGAATTCAATATTTTTTTTGTCACCTTTGGTCGCTGATTTTGTCGCAATTTTATAATTGTTTGGCTATATTTTTCCAGTATTCCAATTTTTTTTTGTCTACACATTTTCAAGAACCTATTGAATTTCAAATATAATAATCAAACCTGTTTATAAAATAGTCATTCATTACAATAATAATCAAATAACACAACATTCATAATTAAGTTATTAGTGGCAATAAGTATACATAAACAATTCGAATGTAAAGTTTACCCCTTAAGAAAGTATATTGAACACATAAGGTCTTAATAATCAGTCACTCCAAACACAAACAAAGAGAACACCAACTATAATAATCCGACACTCCAAACACAAACAAAGAGAACACAAAATTTAATAATCTGACACTCCAAACACAAACAAAGAAAACACCAACTTTGATAATCCGACACTCCAAACACAAACAAAGAGAACACCAACTATCAAGTATATCCTACATACGAACATCGTCTTCCTCCACATTGTCATTTGCCGGAGCAGGAGGAGCATTTGTTTTCCTTCGTTGCTCAGATAAGAATATTTCTCCTGCCAAAGATATATGCAAATCAAATTACATTTTTAACTATTTAATCTAAAATAGGATAAAAAAAATTAAATTAACTTGAGAAGAAACAAAGTCATACATAAACTAAATACATAAACTAACTCGGAGCGCTTATCAATGAAGACTTTATTTCTATCGATTTTGCTTGTGTGACCAAATAAGAATATTGAATTTTAAATAAGATTGAATTTTAGATTTATCAAAAAAAAAAGATTGAATTTTAGTATTTAGTTCATAATAAAACTAATTTTTATGAGTTAATAATACGAAAAGACATCTACTGCTAAATTATATTTTTTTTATTTATAATAATTTTGAAATTTGAATATCGTTTGTTTGAGTTCATAGCCTTTGATATATAGTCAATTCGAAATGACGTCTACTGCTAAATTCACTTAAAGTTTCCGATTTTCATTTGTTCCAAAAAAAAATTGAAAAAAAATTCAATATCAAGTACAATGACTCAATTTAAAATTTTAAACTTGTAAAATAAACAATAATAAATTTATTAACTTAATAAACAACCTAGTAATTTTTCAAAAATACCCATAATAGAAATATTTTAAAAAAATACCACTTTTAAACTTTTAATTTTTAAAAATACCCCACTCTATAGTATATCAAAGATAATATCTCATTTCCAGAAATGTACATCTAATGCACATATAGTATAAAAAACATTCAAAAATTGTAGAATATTCTTAAAAAAAACTAAAAAAATAATATATGATGTAATTTTCTTTTAATAATATTATAATTTTTTTGTTATGATTGCGAGCTCTTAAATTTAAACTTCCATGTTAGAGATAAATCTATATATAAAAAAAAAGTCTCCAATATATAAAGAAGAAATGCATTTACATGGAAATTTGGATAAATCATTTTAGAACTTTTCTCATAACATAACCAAAACTGCATTTGCACAATTCATGAGGATTCTACCTGCATAACAGTTATAGCATTTGGCTTCACCCGTTACTATAAAGGGGAATCAAAGAAATTATATATTGTCATTTATAAGACTAGAACTCCAGAAATCAGTTTGACTGCATCTCTAATTTCAGTTGGATGTCAAACACTAACAGTTCAGCAACTACATGTTCTGTAAGTATGATCCATTAAACAAGAAAAGACCTAATTCAATTAAGGTAAAGAGAGGCGAATCATAAGAGGAAGACATGATATATCATTGAACACGCAACTTTCATAATCCAAGGCGTGCAAAAGCATGTGCAATTCAATTTTAGGCAAATTCAGAAATAAACAACCTAGTAAGTTCTCTATTAAATAAATTGGAACAAAATCAGATCATATGCCTAAACTTTATTAATAAAACCACCAAATCAATTGAATAGAAGTTTCGTCCATTTTGAGTTCACTGCAATCATTATTCAAAGAATCGTTTCTAATTGATTAGAGCCAAATTGTTCGACAAGAAATTATGCATTCAAATCTAGTTGAGAACTTTCTAAAGGAAGGCCAAAATCTAAACAAAATTCACATAAAAACCAACAACCAGCCAGTTTTAAGCATAATAAATAATAAGAACTGAATAGCAGAACCTGAATAAGTTTAAAGGTGAATTGTTTTTCCTATTGAATTGTTTTTCCTATTTTACTGTATTGAGAAACGAAAGATTAGGCCGTGGGTACTTGTGCATTATAATATGATTGGTATGGTTTGATTATATTTGAATTGATAATCTAACAAAAAGGAATTGGTGTGCAACGAGACAACAATTTGATTTCAATCTGCTTATTTCTTCTGCCTAATTCATTACAGAAACATCAGTTACTTTCTTCCATATCGTGTACAGCTCATGGAAGCAACACAACAAATTAATCCATTTGAGCTTTGAAAATTAATCAAGAATCTAAAATTCAAAAATGAAAGAAAGAAAAATCGTATGAGAGAATTTTGCCAAATAATAAACAAAATAATAGAGAGAGAGAAACACCATCCATGTTCCTTCCTCTCTCTCAAACTTTGATCATCACAGCCCACTGTAACCTCGGAGTTGTACTCATCCAAGCCTTGCTTCTCCTAGAATGTTCTTTCCATCTTCTCAAACAAGCTTGAAGCTTCTCAAGAACACTATTTTTTTTTATAAATATCAGAAAGCAAGGACAATCATCTTCATGCAAAACCATTAAGCTAGGACATTTTCCAAAAGATACAAATCACCCACCTTCCATGTGTTGACAATCAACACATGTTCTCAGCTTAATAAGCAATGAATTAGTTAACCGGACAACAGATCAAGCTCTCTCTCCAACACCATGAAACAATACAACCGAAACAAAGATTATCTCAAACACCCTTTTTTTTCCCGTACTCCCCATTTTAAGTAACTATGATAAATAATAGTATACAAAAGCTGAAAGGGGAAGAAAACCTGATTCCCTTAAAACCTAAAATATGCATAGATCACTAGATTATTCAAATTAAATTGCAAAGGGCAGAATTGCGTACCTGACATCATCGTATGTTGAAGTTGAAGACGATTTTGGAGTTTGTCGCCTTCCAGGGGATACACACTTTAAGTTTAGCGGAAGCACTACTGAAGGAACGTAATGTTCTCTCAAAATTGTTATGTTCCCCTGGAGACCACGACCCCTTATTTATAACTGATGATGATGATTTCTATTTTGGTCCTTCAACAAAACATAAATTCTTATCGGTCTCTACATTTATAATCCTATTACGAGTAGGACATCTCAATAGTCAACAATCCTAATTTGATCACAACTTTAATTTGACTATCTTAATTTGACTGCAATACACATTTAAATATTAAATATATTTAGCCCACATTTAGAATTAATTTTAATCAATATAAAATTAATTCTAACAATCTCCCACTTGGGCTAACATATATTAAATGTAAATGTATATACCTTAATGAGCTCATAAAAGCAGTCATACTGAAGGTGCCTCAAACAATCTCGTCCATTGATTATATCGATAAAGGACTGAAGGGTCAGTCGCCACATTCATCGTGACTCAAACCACCATCAATCACATTACCAATACTCTCAAATGACATAGATCAATAATAGGAGTGTAGCATGGAAACTACATGTAATGTGATCTAATCATGTCTGTTTCCAACTGGTCATACTTTAGTGAGATCAATCAATAATAATACAGAGTGTAACAAAATAAATACTTTATTTTCTGCAGAAACTGAGTATTAATAACATAATATATCCATTACAAAACAGAGTATACACAAATATAATGTAATCATAATGAACAAACTCTCACTGAAACTAAATAGTCTCAAATAACGTGACACCCATATGAGCAGTGTGCTCATGAAAAACTTTCGGTATCACAGCCTTAGTGAGCGGATCCGCAATCATGGAGTTCATTCCAATATGCTCTATGGATATCTGTCCACTCTGTACTCTCTCCCTCACAGCCAGAAACTTTATCCTAATGTGTCTCGATCGAGAAGAGCTTCTGTTGTTGTTGGAGAATAAGACTGCTGAGTTATTATCATAGTATAACTTTAATGGCCTTTCAATGCCATTCACAATGCGCAACCTTGTGACAAAGTTCCTCAGCCAGATTGCCTGATTGGATGCCTCATAACTTGCTACAAATTCTGCTTCCATGGTGGAGGTAGCTACTAGAGTTTGTTTCACACTCTTCCAAGAAATAGCACCGCCAACCAAGAGATATATGTAGCCTGATGTGGATTTCCGACTGTCTTGGCATCCCGCGAAATCAGAATCAGTATACCCAATGATCTCAAGCTGATCTGATCGCCTGTACGTGAGCATATGTCCCTTAGTTCTCTGAAGATACCTCAAGACTCTTTTGGCTACTTTCCAATGATCCATTCCTGGATTGCTGAGATATCGCCCTAACATGCCAACTATGAATGAAATATCTGGGCGAGTGCAAACTTGAGCATACATCAGACTCCCAACTGCAGACGCATAAGGAATCTTTTGCATCTCCTGAATCTCAAGTTCACCCTTTGGACATTGATCAAGACTGAATTTATCTCCTTTAGCAACTGGGGTATCAATTGATCTACTGTTGTGCATACTAAATCTCTTGAGCACTTTCTCAATATAGCCCTTTTGTGATAATCCAAGAATACCTCGAGTATGGTCTCGATGTATTTGAATCCCTAATACAAAAGAAGCTTTACCTAAATCTTTCATCTCAAAGTGTTTTGAGAGAAAGACTTTGGTCTCGTGCAGCAAGTCCTTACAGTTAGTAGCAAGCAATATGTCATCCACATATAAGACCAAAAAGATAAACCTACTCCCACTGAACTTGTGATACACACAATCTTCCACAGCATTTGTCTCAAAACCAAAAGAGACAACTACTTCATGGAACTTGAAGTACCACTGACGAGAAGCTTGCTTGAGTCCATAAATGGATTTCTTTAATTTGCATACCAGTCGCTTTGGGTCTCCAGACACAAAGTTTTCTGGCTGCACCATATAGATGGTTTCATCAATGTCTCCATTGAGAAACGTAGTCTTCACATCCATTTGATGTAACTCAAGATCAAAATGTGCAACTAGAGCCATGATTGTCCTAAAAGAGTCCTTCGATGAAACCGGAGAGAAGGTCTCTTTATAGTCAATCCCTTCTTTCTGAGTGAAGCCTTTAGCTACAAGACGTGCCTTATATCTTTCCACATTACCTTTAGAATCCCTCTTGGTTTTAAATATCCATTTACAACCAATGGGTTTCTTTCCTTCAGGTAATGGAACAAGATCCAAAACTTGTTTTTCTTGCATTGACTTAAATTCTTCACCCATTGCCTCAATCCACTTCTGAGAGTTGGAATCCTGCATAGCATGATGAAAGCTGATAGGATCATCTTCCACCATGTCTACAGTGTCCTCATGTTCCTGAAGATATACTACATAGTCATCCGGAATAGCATTTCTTCTCTCTCTAGTGGACCTTCTTAAAGGCATAGGTTCTGGCTCAAATTCTTGAGGTTGTTGAGCTTGTACTTGAGGAAGAACAACTTCTTCATCCTGATGGGGAAGTTGATCAACATTGTCTTGTATTGGATCCAAAATTGCTTCTGGGATATTAACATTTCTAGGAACCTGAACAGTCCCAGGAGCAAAGATAGGAATCGACACTGAGTGTTCCTGACTCGATCCCTCCTCAAAGACAATGTTTCTAACCTTTTTTCTCCCCCCAAACTCAACATCCTCAAAGAATATTGCAATTCCCGTCTCAAAAATAGATCTGGAAGTAGGATTATAAAACTTAAAACCCCGAGATCGCTCAGAATAACCAACAAAGTAGCTACTAACAGTTTTGGAGTCCAATTTTGTCTCATTAGGCCTATAAGGCCTAGCCTCAGCAGGACATCCCCAAGCATGAAGGTGCTTTAGACTGGGCTTGCGTCCAGTCCAAAGCTCATAAGGTGTCTTTACAGCTGCTTTAGTTGGTACTCTATTAAGAAGATAGACTGCTGTTTTTAATGCTTCTCCCCACAGAGACTCAGGTAAAGAAGAATGACTAATCATACTTCTAACCATATCCATAAGAGTCCTGTTACGTCTCTCAGATACACCATTCATGCTAGGTGTACCAGGCATTGTGTATTGAGGGACTATACCACAGTCCTGCAGGAAAATAGCAAATGGCCCTGGACGTTGTTCACCTGAACCGTCATATCTGCCATAGTACTCACCTCCACGGTCAGATCTAACAGATTTAATCTTCTTTTCGAGTTGACTTTCAACTTCGGCCTTATAAGATTTGAAAACGTCCAGAGACTCAGATTTCTCATGAATGAGATATAGGTACCCATAACGTGAGTAATCGTCTATGAATGATATAAAGTATCTTTGACCATTCCTAGTTGCTGTAGGGAATGGGCCACAGATGTCCGTATGTATCAACTCTAAGACGTTTGATGACCTATTGACACCTAATCTCTTTTGTTTAGTCTGTTTACCTTTAATACACTCAACACAGGAGTCCAAATCTGTGAAATCAAGTGTATTTATGATACCATCTGACACAAGACGCTCTATTCTAGATTTGGATATGTGACCCAAACGTCCGTGCCATAGAGCAGCTGGGTCTCATTATAAGAGGCATCGATATCTAACATATATAGATTATGAAGTGCATACAAGAAACCAGTACCTAAAATTTTTGAATCCATAGATAAAGTAACTTTATTGTTTCCAAATGAACAAGTAAAACCAGATTTGTCCAAATGGGAAACAAAAATTAAATTTCTCCTAAAAGACGGAATAACAAAAGTATCTACTAGATCCAAAAAATTTCCAGTTCTTAAACGCAATCTAAAATGTCCTATCACCTCTACTTCTACCGGTTCGCCAGTTCCCATATAAACGTATCTTTCACCGTCAGTTGGCTTTCGGTAATTTAGGCAACCCTGCATTGAAACACTTATGTGACTAGTAGCACCAGAATCTATCCACCAAGTGTTTCTAGGTACCGAAGTTAAATTAACTTCAGAATAGACTAAAACCAAATATTTTCCCTTATCAGCAGTCTTATTATCAATATTTTCATTCATAGGGACAAAGTTGGGATTACACGGCATGCTAGCTGAATTCAGAGAAAATAAATAATAAATAAATGACATAAGCTCACAATCCATAAAAAATTGAAACAAATCACAGAAGTAGAGTTTAAATATTGGAAACAAAATACCGGACACAACATTAATATTCTCATATTTGGACATAAAATATTAACTGTAATTGGTATCTCAACGCAGTAATCAAATATTGACAATTCAGTCCTGTCAAATATTAAATCTTCCTTTGGGCCGATTTATTATCCACATGGATGAAAACATAATAATTATCACATATTTATCACTGCACATATATTCTCAATTCAGCCAGATAGCAACCTTTCTTTGGGCCGGTTTACTACTCGCAATGAATTTTAATACACCTGTCTAATATCCCAAATAAATTAATTTACACAATAGAGGTCACTTTGGTAACTTTTTGTATCAATTAATTTATTATTAAAAATATTAAACACAATCAGGACTAAAATACCAAAATTTAAACTCAATTGAATTAAATTTTAAATAACAATCAAAATTCCAATTTTAAAATTAAATGAATTTTTTTTAAAATAAAAAAAATAAAATAAATTAAAAAAAATGATTTAATCGGATTCCAAGAAAGGAATCGGAGAAGCTTGTTCTTCTAAACTAAAACGATTAAATAATTCCTTTCGCCAAAACGATCTATTTTTTTTTTACGATTTAATCGAAGATCAAATCAAAATTTCATAAAGATTTAATCAATTAATTAAAATCCTTAACTGTGTTCTTCTAAACCAAAATGAAGAACAAATTTTTTTTTAATTTTAAATTAATTAAACCAAAACAAATCAAACCAAAATTGATTTCAGATTACTAAATTCGATTCCAAATTAATTCTAGAAAATTACAATCACCGAATTAATTTTCTAGAATCAAAACAATAATCAATACCGCAATTTAATCAAAAAATCTAGCAACCTAGCACAGGGCTTTGATACCAATTGAAAGGGGAAGAAAACCCGATTCCCCTAAAACCTAAAATATGCATAGATCACTAGATTATTCAAATTAAATTGCAAAGGGCAGAATTGCGTACCTGACATCATCGTATGTTGAAGTTGAAGACGATTTTGGAGTTTGTCGCCTTCCAAGGGATACACACTTTAAATTTAGCAGAAGCACTACTGAAGGAACGTAATGTTCTCTCAAAATTGTTATGTTCCCCTGGAGACCACGACCCCTTATTTATAACTGATGATGATGATTTCTATTTTGGTCCTTCAACAAAACATAAATTCTTATCGGTCTCTACACTTATAATCCTATTACGAGTAGGACACCTCAATAGTCAACAATCCTAATTTGATCACAACTTTAATTTGACTATCTTAATTTGACTGCAATACACATTTAAATATTAAATATATTTAGCCCACATTTAAAATTAATTTTAATCAATATAAAATTAATTCTAACAAAAGCATCCTCTTTTACTTGACCTCTCAAAAAAACCAAGGCCTAAGTCTTTTTATGGTGTCCACATCTCATTATACGACTCATAAACACAGAAACATTCATAATCCATTCACAACTCAGTGCATGACAGACGATATAACCCACAAATAAAAGAACATAATTTATCAATCAATCACAAATTCAACCAATGCCTCCAAAATCACGCAATACTCAAGAAAACATTAATCTCATACTAAAACTTGTAATTCTAAGGTCATGCACCCACCTGAATTAATGTAAAATGAAATAGATACAACACCCACCTATTCACACAGAAAAATAGAAAATCAACGGAAAATAAAACCCAGCATAAGTATGGTAAACTAAGCTGCCTACCAATGATGACTATCACTATTTGCAGTGTGTATATAATTGTTTCTGTTTCCAGATTTCTTGCCCATTATTCTTTGGGAAAGCTTTTTGACAAGATTCTAATTGAGCTATTACAAACTTCTCGAGTTTTGCAAGCTTCACTGGAGTATCATCATACTCTGTTTCTGCATCAAAAGAAATTTTACACTATTCAATTTGAACCTTGTAGAAAATAATTATAGCCACAATTGTTGATTGATATAAAGGTTGAAGCAAATAAATTCAAGGAACTTAATAAATTCTATAATCATTGCAAACAAACATGTCACTACGGAAAAAATACAATATCAGAAGAGAATTTGAGAAAAAAAAAAAAAGAACTTCATAACTGGAGCAACAATTCATCTTTCACCCGAGCTCTAGGCAAATAATTAAAATCCATAATATCATCACCTCTTAAACTAGATATTTTGAAGAAACTTTTAAGTAATAAATAGAAATATTTAGTGAAAATACATGTAGGTTATCAACAATAAACAGTCTAAAAAGCTTTCAATGTGCAAGTACCAAGCAATCAACTTTCATGGTGACTTAAAAATCTGCTTGAACCAAACATGCATCGCAATAGAATGAATACATCACTTAAGCTAAAAGCCAAGCCTGCCACTTCATTCTAGCAGTTAGTTGCAACCACACCCAATTACCTGGGAGGACAAACAAACCAAATTACCTGTGCAAAGTGGCCCGATTACCTACCCAATTCACACAAAGAGAGGAGTGAAAAAACTAGCTCACATATTTAACGGCTCAAAAGAAGAAGCAATAAAATAATATTAATTTTGAAAGAGGGACAGTAGAATATAAAATTTGGCAAATGATTGCCAATTTCTTTCTTTGAGTATGGAAGCTAACCAGGCAGACAAAATAAGGATCGATGTACAATGAAGGACAGCTGCTGTTGGCAACCACAAAACACAAGTAGTGGTTTCGGGACATGCTATGTAATATCTAAAGTTCTAAACAATATTTGTAAAATTAAAATTACTATGCAAATTATTCCCAACCAAGCAGATGAGAAATATTAAAAAAAAAAATCAACTCACAGGATATAAATTGGGAAAAAAAGGAGATACAGCATCTGCAAAATTCATAACTAAGCAAACATGTCTGTGAAACAATCAAAAGACTTGAGCAATCACACCTTTAAATAAAAGAAGAGCAATATTGGGCATTGGCAGTACAGTTTGATACAGAATTCCATCACTAAGATAATTTCAAATTCATTTCTATAACTTGAAGTTATAATATTTGTCAACCATCAAAACCAATCTGTGTGTATTTAATTATTTTCACCGAATGTTATGGAAGTATTTGGTTTCTTTCTATGACCGAAGTAACAATAGTCACTTCACTGATTTTATTTCATCTCTAATGCAAACAATTGCTAAGCCTTCATCATATGTAATTAACACAATTTTAGTTTTAAATTTGGCCGTTGATATTTAAAAAACTATATAGTCACTCTATTAGCTTTAAGTGTTTTATGTTCTATAAAGCTCTTCAAAAATAATAAAATTATATATGTTTATTGTAAAGCTCTTCAAAAATAATAAAATTATATATGTTTATCAATTGTAGGCTTACCTTGCGAATTTGTCCAAAATTTATATTTATTATAATTATATCATATTTTTAATTTTTGGATAATTTTATCTCAATTTGGAATTTTAATTTCAACACTACCCTTAAACTAAATGGCTAAATTACATTGGTCGTCGGAAGTACCCCATTTCCTGCTGTCATTCCAAACATTCAATTTGTCACGTTGCGTCCCTTATATATTTACTCTTTTTTTTTTTTATTAAATTTGTCCCTCCGTCAATTTGACATCCAAACTCTTAAAATCTGAAAAATGAAAAACTGATCCTGTTAAATAAATAGAAATGTTTTTCTTTTATGTATTTTTAATTAGGACAAAGAAGTTTAATTAATTAGTAAAGATTAAATTTTATAATTTGCTTATACAACAACGTAATCTATGTTAACAATTAAATGGTCTAATGCATTAACTTATGCATTGATTAATATATATATTATCTTTATTAAGTCATTTTTGTTATTTTTTTATTGAGTAAAGATAGACATCATTGAGATGTCTATATATAGAAGATGCACCACAAAATTGTTGAGTTTAGGGGACGAGTTTTTTTTTTACTTTCCTCAAATCATTTTTTCTTTATAGTATAATAGACTAATATATTTATTGTCCCTAATTAATCTCCCATCTAGAATAGGGGATGATTTTAATAAAAATTTAAAAAATATAAATATATAGGGGACCAATATTTTATTTCCTTAATTTATTTCTAATTCATAATTGGGGACGATTTTTACTAAAATTAAAATAATAAAACCTATGTAAAAATCTATAAGCGAGTGAAATAATTATCTAATAATCAATATTTATATATAATAAACTAATTGAATTAATAAAAAATAATATTCTGTTTTAAATATACTCAGTACTACAAATAAAATATTCTCATATACACAGAAAATATAAATATTCTAATAAAAATGCATAATCAAAAAAGAATATTACAAGTTATATATATATAATGAACATTATAGAGGTATTTATTTTTTGTACAACATAATTGATATAAAGAATAGCATATGTTATATTAAAAATATCAATTTTTTATGTTCAGATATTCTATATAGTATTTAATATTATTATTTAATAATTTTAATTTAGATTTTTTTTAAAAAAAAGATAATATATACATATATGAGAGGTGAAATCAGAGTTCTAGGAATAAAAAAATTAAAATTGTTCTAGGAATAAAAAAATTAACATTAAATTAAAAATTATAAACTGAAAAAAATTAGATAAAAAAACTAAAAAAAAAAATTGAGAAGAAAAAAAAGTAAATTCACATTTAAGTATGACAAAATCTTGTACTTAACGTCATAGAGTCCAAAATTTACCACAACTATTTATTAATTGAGTAAAATTGAAAGAATAATAGATAACTATAAATTGAATAGATTAAATTTTTAAAAATTTAAAATTTTGCAAATTTATATTTCCGGCCTCTTGTTTTGTTTTTATTTATTTAAACTAAATATCTTCTATTCTTATTAAAACAATAAACCCTAAAATGAAATCACCTAAATCTCTTTATCTTTTCTAACCTAGCAGCCGCCTATGAAGAGAACACAAGATTATTCAACTAGCTCAAGATAATGGGTTGTTGGACCTCATAATTCACAAGAACAGAGATGATAATGACCAATAAATGCAATTAGATTGTCCTCCTTCTTCAACCTTTGTCAGCACCAACAATAGTCCTCTATTCTCCTTTCCAACAGTGGTTGAATCCATTTGTTAAAATTTGATCTCTTAATTCTTTTTAATCTTAGTTACTGTCATAAAATATTAGATTGAACTACGAGAGAAAATAAGACAAAGAAGCACAACACAAATTTATAGAGGAATACATGCGAGGACTTGATGTAGCAGTGAAATATTTATCTACAGATTCTTCTACTCAAATATAATATTTTTTTTATGTTTAATTATGATCTAAATTTATTAATTATTTATAGATTTAATGATCTTATTTTAATTCATGAAGAGTACTCTTCCAATCAATAGTACAGGTGGATAGAAAAGTTGATATATGATATCCAACTAAGTTTAATTAGCATATTGTATTTGTAAAAAAAAAAAAAAATTCCTTCGTATTTCTCTAATTTTATATGGAGAATTACTTAAATTTTCTAATAATTTATTTTGATTAATTGAATTTGTATGTTTCAGTTTTCCAGCGGGATTTGCGATGTTGATTAGAGGACAGAATGAAAATAAATATTGCAGCTGGGGCTATTATCTAAATTGTGTATCTATTTCAGAGTGGAAATGTGATAATTAATTAGAGTTTTCATTTTTGTTTCTTGGATGGAGCTATAGGACCCTTGTTATTGAAGTCTTTTTCTTCTTTTTTTTTAATTTTCTTTTCTTATCTTTCTTTGTTTATTGGCTACTTAATGTTAAACATGTATTTTACTACACAATTAAATAATTAAAAAAAAAAAAGTGGATATGGTGTCTTGAACATAAATCTTACTTTACCATCAAATTAAATTTCTGATACAAGTTCTGATAAAAAAAATTTTGATTTTATCCCAAGTTTGGGCTTCAGCTTATAAAAAATAAATTATACCATAATATAATAATATATTGTATCATTCCAAAGTTCTTTAATTATAAAGGAGTTTTGCATTTGGTTTTGCGTGTCATAATAACTTTGGCATCATCTAGGATTTGGAACTCAATACTTCTTTTTCTGGATTCTTAAATTCCTTCATTTTTGCTATTGATGACTTCATAATCAAAATTTTATCATGATTGAGGAATAAATTAAAAAATTATTCATTTTAGATAAATTGTTAATGTAATATTATAATATCTTATGTAATCAACTTAATTAGAAAGCAACGACAGATGCTAAAAATATAATATTGGCTATATAATGATAATCAAATATCTCCATGAGATAATTTAATTGTCATCTTATTCACTAAAGATGAGGAAATTTAGAAATGAAAATATCTACTATGGCAGAACAAAAACACTCAAAATCTCCAATAATCATGGCAATAAAGGGTTCTTCAAGTAATAAAAAGAGTGTAATAGTACGTAAACTAACAACATTCCTTCACTATCCTCTTATTGATAACAAAGATATCATCCCAATCCTTCAAAACTCCATTTCAAGCTCTGCTACTACATCCAACCGCTCATACAAAAATTATGAAGATTTAACTTTCAAAATTGTTTGTCTAATCTCATCAACTCAGCTCGATTCTAAGCATAGAGTTATAATCAATACTCCACTCTCAATGCACCCAATTCGATCATTTGGTGTAGCTGGCAAGTTCTAAAGAGGCCTCTTTGGTCATCATTGAATGTGAAACTCAAAATTTTCAATCTCTTTATTTGTATGATAGAGAGAAAGTGTCAAAACTTAACATTGATACCACAAAGACATTTGTTGTGGAGGACTTTGTCCCTATGATGCTAAAGGTTGCAGAGTCACATGAAATTTTAGATCTTCATGAATTTTTTCCCCTACAAAAGATAATACCATTATTGACGAAAACTTATTACAAAGGCATGCACATGAATTTTCCTTGATTGTAAATCCTAGTTGTGATATACTCAATTGCAATAATTATAAAAAAAAAATCCATTTCTAACGCAACCTATAAATGTCTTGAATGTGATGAATTCATCCTTCACAAAACTTGTGCCGAGTTACCAAACAAATTAATTGATTTTAAGGAGAAAGGTCCTCCATTCTTGAAAGATAACTCATTCAATTATGATTTTCCTCAACAATATAAATGTAACCATTGTAAAAGCTCCTTGAAATCTTGTTCTGATTGCCTCTTTCAAACCCACATCGAGTATGGTTTTTTACCAACCATTATTAAATATGGACATGAACACCCACTCATTTTTGTCATAATGCCACTATGGGTTAGCTTTCAATACTAATGCACTAAATGTGATGAGCTTGGAAAATCTATTAGCTATAAATGTTATAATTGCAATGCTGATTTTCATGTCGATTGTGCTTTGCCTCCGCCTCCACCTCCATTTCAACTCCTATTCTTCCCTCTACCACCTCTATCACCTCTACATCAACTTAAGATTGAAAAACATAACCGCATTCTTTATGATCGTCTGAAAAATCTAAGAAACCCAATGAAAATATATCTAAAATAGCGATCTTCTTACTAAATAAGATATGAAATATCTTCTCAATTACTTTGGTTTTCCCTGAAACCAACAAAGATGGAATCTTTGAGATGAAAGAGTTTTCGGATGATCTCTTCAAATTATTTCTAGTTCATGATTTCGCAACATGCCATTACTTGGCTATGTTTCTTTCTTCTTCTAACTTATTGTTAAATAAAAATTATGATGTATTGCCTCCTTATATTATTTTTAAGTTGTAATTAGAAAAAAATAATGCATTGTATTTTCTTATAAAAATGAATGTCCAAATTCCATACATTTACAATTTGTTTTTATTAGTTAAGAGTTAATTAAATTATTTTTAAAATGAATTTTTTTTAATAGAAAGCTAAATTCGTAAAAAGTAAAAGTAAGATAGATGTTTAGAAAAAATCTAAGATGGAATATGAACTGATGATAAAGAAATTTATAAAACTTCAAGCTTATGAAATTTGTAACTTAAGAAAAGATTGACAAGTTTTTGTAAAACCAATTGAATGTTTGGTTTTGAAATTGTTTCACTTTGCCGAAAGAGTTGGTCAAAGTTGGCAATTACTGACGGACAGTTCGTCGGTATATTTATTTAATAACTTTAAAAAAATTTTAAAAAAAAGTTGTTGGTATATAAACTTAATATTATTCTAAAAATTAGGATATTTGTCTGTAAACAGTCAATAACATAATTTAGTATTATTTTAAAATTTAGGACAATTTTCTGTAAATGGTTGATAATTTATTTTAATATTATTTTAAAAACTTGAAGACTTTTTTATAATCGATCGGCGAGTTTTACAAATAATATTTTGAAAATTAAAATTTCAATCAGTAATAGGTTGGTACACAATTAAAAAATTACCCTAAATAATTATAAATTTTTTGAGATTTTACGTATTAAACTAATATTCTCAGTATCTACACTAATATTTTCAATATCTATTTTTTTTGTATCCATATATCTTTAAAAACTAAACTATTTAGTTCTTTCATTAAAAAAATAAACTATTTTTTTGTCCTTTTATATATCTATCTTTATTATTTTTCAGTTTATTTTATTTTTAATTTTATTTTATATATAGATCTCTGCAAAATCAATAAAAGATATTATTTGTATTATCTAAAATTATTTTTTAATAATATTTATAAAATTAAAATAACTGATGTGTAAGAAATATAAATAAAATTAAAAACGAGTATAGTTTTATAAGTAATAAAGATATACATATATAAAAGAATAATAAAAAAAAGGTCATTTTATAGTGTCAAAGTAGTTAACTAATAGTTTTGGGATAAAAATATCGACGAAAGAATTAAGTAATTTAATTTTAAAAAAATAAAGATATGAAAAAATAGATGCTGAAAACATAAGGACTGATTATTGTAATATATATAAAATCTCAAAAATTTTATAATTATTTAGCTAAAAAATTATTTGAATATTATTTCAGCATTAATCGATGATCAATCAGTAAACCATAAACTAATTAATTTAAATCATGTCTTACTTGATGGTAATCTATCAATCAATTAATTCAAATTTTTAAACCGATCGATAATCCATGAGTAAACCTCAAAAGTAATTTATTTAACTTCTAAAGTTGGTGATCTGTTGATACTTTGTTAAAAAAATTCTGAAAACTGTTGATAATAAATGGTAACTTTACCAACAATATTTTGTTTAAAGTTTAATTTTTTGAGAAATTTAAAAATATATACGAGTAATTAAATAATGACATATATTTAAATAACTTGAGATAGTACATATAATAAATTATTTTAAATGTAAAAATAATAAATAAATTATTCAAATAAATAAATAAAATATATAATTAATGTTTACCCATCACTCCATTCCTAATTCACCTCATTTATCGATAATTCCTACGAACTATTCTTGGAGAAAATATCAAAAAGTTTAGAGGTATACTATTGGAGATAGTAATATGAAAATCATGTAGAGATCACCAACATACAATTAATTAAGTGTCACCATCAAACTCAGTTTTTATATATCAATAGATTGATCCCCTGTAATGGGGTTAAAACATTTATGCCGGCCCGTTTGATTCTCTGTTTACTAACGGGTGACTCCCAATTTACGTCATGAGCATTCTCAATGGGATCCATAAACAAATAAAAAAATTATGTCCAAACAATTGGCATCAATTCAAAAAGAATAGAAAAAATCAATCCTATATCATCTCATATCAAAACATATAGTATTCAAAATATTATTAAATCATCAAAATGATCAATAGCTTAAAACAAAAAAAAAATAAGAAAAATAAAATAAAGAGCATATGGGTAGTTTCTAAGCTCAATATACTCCAAACACACTTCAGTAAATGCTTTCTCTAACACTTGAGTTTATCAAATAAAATTATGGCTCACAAGAATAGTTTTTAAGATTCTTTTCTTTAAAATCGTTCACAGATAAAAATATCGTATGTAACTTCAGTTAGCAAAAAAGCTAGCTTTTTCCCGTACCCTTGCTCAACTATTAATCTAAAGAAAACACAACGATCCTCACTTACCTTATTAGCTCCAACAAATCTCTGTCCACTCAACGAATAATCCTTAAACTCTAATGAATCTTTAGCAACTATAATTTAGACGCTTAGACGAAGAAAAATGGAGAGAAAAGCTTAAAGAAGGGAGAAGAAGAGAAGCATAGTTCCATTTAAAAAAAAGATTGGTTGGAGTTTAAAGTTGGATTTTGTATTCTTTTTCCCGTGCACCTGATATGAGAGTGCTAAGCTAATGTTTTTAATAATAATGAGCATTACTCTAGAGTGAACGAGCATTACTTCAATTTTTTTTTTTTTGTGTTTTATTACTCAATTTTGAATTTCTTGAACGTTCATTACTAACAGATGAACGCGCATTGTTTTGCTCATTGCCTTTGAATATCCATTTTCAATAATGAGCAAGACATTTCATTAATATACATTATCTTAGATACTGCGCCTGAATTTACTGAATTTAAGTAATGAGCATTATTTTGACGAACGAATGTGATTTTGGCTACAACCTGAATTTGACGATTTTCATAAGCATGGTTGCTCAATTGAACGGACATTCATCGCACATAAATTGCCATTTTCAAAATAACAAAGGTGACTTTAATTACTGTCTATCATCGACACATTAAATAATGAGTAGACTTAACGAATCTTACTTTATTTTAGACTAAATTTTCTCTACTCCAATATGGACATATAACTTTCAATTTATATCATTTCCTTACAAACCGCTCCAACACATAATTCATTAATCAATATACTTGCCATTATCAATCTATGCACCTAAATTTCGTTCAATGTTACACAAGATATTATAAAATTATTTATCTCAAATAGTTTTAAAAATCAAACTAAAACGTATTATTTTAGCTTAAACAAATTTAATTTTATATTTAAAAAAATTAGTTTATTTTGAAAAATTAACAAACTACAATTTGCAATTTTGTTTTAAATACATGTATGTCATCCCAAATTATTACTGTACACTCTTATTACCAAACATCCACCAAACAATGTATACTATGTAACATCTTTATACTCTATATACATATAATACATATATTTCGTGTATGTAAAATATGTATATAAAAATATAATAATATCAACATCTTTATCATTTGACAAATTTTCATAATCTAAAAAATATTTTAATACTTAAAAGATATTTTATTAAATACATAAATAAATAAATTAGTAATTAATTATTAAAAATACCAACTATAAAAAAAATCTCTAAAAAACATTTGTCTGAATTTTGTCTGTAAATTGAACGTTTTCCAAAAGTTCAAATGTTCTCAATATGCATAAAACACACTCCCAATATACATATAATCATCCATTTCTCCAATATTCTCCAATAATACCCAAGTATAAATATACCTAAGTATTTCACACTTTTATAACATTTGACCAAAAGCTTTAAATTTACAAGATTTTCACAAAATATTATAATGTATATAAACATAACATATTTAGTCAAAATAAATGTTTACATGCTAAGAAGTTGGCCCTAATCTTGTGGCAATTTAACAAAACTTATTATACAATCCAGAAACCCTAGAACTGGTCTAGTTTAGCAGGGCTCTCTATATCAACCCTATAACTTGCGCGATAAATAAATCGCACTAAATTAATAGATAAGTGGTATATACTTTGATAATAAAAGAAATCTTGAAAACAATGAAATATGTCTTTTCTTTGAAACTTACAATGTAGCATGCAGATGCATTTTAATCTTATGCATTATTCATTTATTTCCATCATATATTACAATTACATACATTGGGCCCAAATAACTATATATAATATTCATATACCAGCGTTATTGGTTTGGTTTATCTTGACACGCATTTTCTAGTCTGTAGGTAAATAAAATCATAAGTGACGCCTAGTGTCTAACTCGAAGACAAATAACATCATAAATGACTCCCAACGTCTAGCCTTGAACGCAAATCATATGATAGGCATGCCATATGCAAATCACTAAACACATAACTTTGGAGCAAAATATTATATAAGGAAACACACATTATTCCACCATTTCTCTATATTTCCATTACTTTATCATAAACATTACATTTTATACCACTTACATAAATGTCGCTGAATTATATACCTTAAATGGTATAATGTCCATGTTTTTACAATCACTTTCAATAAAGCCAATGGTCATTTTAAAATGGCTTAACAATTCACACCTTATGCAAATCACAACTTTAAACAAATAACTGTGCTCTTTACATGTGATTACTCACATCAAAGTAGCATAGCACAAATACCAACATACAATGTAGCATGCTATTTCAATGCATTTTAATATATAAATACCAAAGTATGTACTAACCTTCACTCAAGGCAACTTCCAAGCTAAGTTCACATCCTTTCCTTCCCTTAACTAAAATATCCTTCATCACTTGGATTGGGCAAACCCAATCTACTCAACTCATATCCACGTTATGAGTTTAAATAATTCATTAGAACGGTATTCTATACACTTTAACAAATAAAACTTATTTTATTATATTCCCTGAAATTTCCAAATTTTGCCCTATTACACTTTAATTTTAGAAATATATTGTAATCAATTCTAAATCATGTTTTAAGTTCAATTATGTCTTTAAAATCTTATTTTAACACAATTTAAGCAATTAAATTCATTTTACATTAATTCGTTACAAAATTCCCATGAAAACCCTAAATCACTCTCTTTTTCTTCCAAACTTTAATCAAACTCAACCATTTCAACCATTGAACGTTACAATCTTTGTTTACATATCAAAATAACATCATCCAATACCATTTAAACAATTATCCAACATCCCACGTAAATCACAAATTATACATAATTCAAAATTTCAATAAAACTTCTTAAACTCTCAAGAAAAATTACCTAATAGTTGAGATTCCTTCAAATTTTCCTTATTTCCTTTGGATTCCGTAGAAAATATTGAGTATTAGAAGAAGAAACCTCTTTTTTGCTTCAACGAAGAATTTGGCCCAAGATGGAGAGAAGAAGAAGATGATGAAGTGAATTTTTGATTTTTTTTTATCTTCTTTTAAATCTTAGCCATATATATATATATATATATATTAATAATTAATTTTATAGTTATCATCTTCCACCACCAAAAATTATTTTAATTTTAAAATTTTTTTAACTTTTACGATTTTACTAAATTTTGTCTTTTAGTGAAATTTCCTAGACTTTAGATATATTTTACGTATACCCAATATATACATTTTATATTTTTCTCCTTCAACCATTTTTAATTAATCTTTCAAATTATTTATTTAATTATATTTTAATAAAATTACGGTCGTCACGTACTCTCTACTTCAGGAATTAGCTCTCAAAAGTACAATTCACTACTTCATGTTCTAGCAATAGTATGGCACTCCTTTAATGTTCATGCCTCCAATTTTTTTTGCTAGATTTTTTTACTGGTGGAGTATCGACTTACAAAATGTTGAATTTTCTAAAAATTTGACCCTTCCAATCAATAATTTTCTTTACTAATGGTGGGCTGCAACCCTCCCTCCTATCAAGTTTATGTTAGTGTATGTGCCCTAGGCCATTTATTTGGATCTTTATGTTATACATTCATTATTAATAAATGAGGTTTTATTATCATTATTGTTTGTTTGCATGTTACACAATTTTGATATTTGTCCCTGGTTTATTATTGTTATAGAGATAAAAAAAATATAATTCTTAATCAGTATGAACATTGATTTGATAATCATCAGATGGTTATGTGTATAGTGATACAAATCAATTTCATAGATACTTGTTAGAGAACAATGTATTGGATAGACCCATCATGAGATTACTACATGGGTTAGTGTCATAAGTAAATCTCATGATAGTTATGTATTAATTCTTTGACTTGAGATTGTCATAGTTTTCAATATAAAGACTATTATATTTTGACATGATCAAACATTATCCGTAATTGGATAGTAATAAAGGTTATGATCATATATGATAGAAATTATGTAGAGGATAATGAACAATCAAGATAGAATTTGTCCCTCTCTTTGAGAGAGATATCTTTTGGGCCCCTCGATAAGTGAGACTGTGAAATGCATGGCCGTGCTCAAATGAATTGATAGTGTGATCAATTTCATTTCTTTTTATCAGTCTACTTGGAGATCGAGTAATCATAAGTTTGGACAATATAAGTATGACGTTGACCATGACTTATGTTCAAGCTAGATATCGTGTGACAAAGGGATTAATGCATGTACTATTATTAGGCAAATTGGACAATCCTTATATTAATTGGGTAGTTGTAACGCCTTGCTAGAGGCTAATTATGACTTGTTGGTTTAATAGAGATTAAATTGACTGCCAATTAATATGAGCCTATTGGGTCACACACAAGAATGCGTTTTGGGATGGATATAATATTATTAATATTAATATTAGATATTAATATTTATTATTATTATTATTTTCGTTTATATATATATATATTATTAGATAATATATTCAGAATCCTAATTAGATTTGGATTCTGAATTTGACTTACCTTATCCAATTTCGAATTGGATTCTGGAGTGATTATATTCACTCCAGACGTTAAGTCTTATATATAGGTAACTTTAGAAAATTAAAGTAGAACGAAAAAGAAACCCTAATACGTTTTAGAGAAAACGTTTTTCAGCCTTCGCCGTTGCAAAGAGCTAGCACTCCAAACGGTAGCATTCGTGTGGATACGCGATAGAGAGTGTTTCGCGATCGAGGCATCTCTTCCAAACTGTGATTTCAAATCATCAACAAGTTAGTTCTTTGTACACTTTCGTCGAATTAAACGAACAACATGGATCCTGGTGGGAAATCATAGATCAAAAATTTTTCCGCTGCGTGTTTTTGTTTGCAATGATCTCCTTTGATTTCCTAACAGTCTATTTATTAGGCATTTTACAAATCTATAAGAAAAAAAATCCTTAATGCTACAAATTTACTAGCTTGAAAACTATTATTAAATATATCAATTTTTTTATCAAATAATCTTAAATATCAAATTGTTGAATTGATGAGTTTATACTTAATATATATTGAGTTTATTATATGCAAACTATTGAATTGATGATTTATTTTTTCATTTTTTTAATTTTTATAATGCTTCAATAATACATATTTGAAATTGTTTTATAAAATAACATATTATTGCACAATAACTCAAATATAACGTAAATTACATTTTATATTAATAGTTTCATATAATATATACAAAATTTATAATTAGATTATTATGATTTACCGTACTCGTTGAATGAGTTGCTACCTCCAGAATATATGTTATTAATTTATGATTTAATCCTAAAACTAGGGTTTGGATGGTCAAATTAGGGTTTTAAATGCATAATTAAGGTTTTGGAATCACAATGCAAACAAGATAGAAGGAATAATAAGTTAAAGTGAATTTTGCACAATTAAATGAGGATGATACTTTACCAAGCTAAATAAATTTAATTGACGAAGATCATACCTTCATTCTAGGTTCCACCAAACAATAATATTGAGCCAAACCTTTTAACAACACAATCCTTCTATGAGGATTAATATAGGTTTCTGCCTTAAAATTCTGTAATTGGTTTGGGACAGACAGATTTTTGGTTGAGCACAATAACCTTTGTGCTTTCTCTCTGCCTTTTTTTACTTTTTTTTCATATTGCTATGTCACTCCCTATATCTTTTATTTATGCCCCATTCTTAGCTAATTCTCTCGATTGCTACTGCCTCTTTTGCTAATTGTGCCTGCCCCTTAATTGTTAATTTCTTTTATAGGTAAAATTATGGCAATAATCCAACCCCATTTAGGTTAAACAATCCAGATTTCATAAGAAATGCTCTTGTTTATTCGATTTAGTCTGAGTTTAAGTAGAATTAGGACTTTTAAAGGTTGAATTCAATTCACCATGA
Organism: Garcia nutans; assembly: GCA_947685225.1. Lineage (NCBI taxonomy): Eukaryota > Viridiplantae > Streptophyta > Magnoliopsida > Malpighiales > Euphorbiaceae > Garcia > Garcia nutans. The sequence continues at coordinate 4,518,195 of CANTUV010000017.1, read as the reverse complement.
GCATGAATTGGCCATGAGATATGGCCAATTTATCATGATTTCATGGGCCGGTTCAATAATTAATGACTTTTTAAATCAAACCAGACTCGGTTTGGGCTTTTTAAAATTTGACCAGATTTAATTTAGACTTTTTAAATGAGGACCAGATTTATCTAGGGCCAAAATTAAAAGTCTATAAATCTGTATCACTCTCTCTGACTGCCTTTCTGTCTGTGGATAGAAAGCAGTGCTGAAATGTAATCGAGTACCCAAGGCATCTTGCAGACTCTTCCAAAATTTGGATGTGAATCTTGAATCTCGGTCTGATACCAGTGAAACTGGGACTCCATGTAATCTAATAATCTTATTCATATATATCTCAGCCAGCCTGTCAAGAGAATAATTCATACTTAACAGGAAGGAAGTGAGTTGATTTCGTCATCCTCTCCAATATCACCCAAATTGCATCATGCTTCCTCTCGATCAAAGGCAGTCCTAACACAAAATCTATAGTCGCTCGCTCCCACTTCCACTCAGGCACTGATAATGGCTGTAACAACCCTGAAGGGACTTGATGCTTAATTAGCCTTCACTCTCTAACAAGTGAGACATTCAGACACAAATTCTGCTATATCCCTCTTCATACCTGACCACTAATAATGTTGCTTCAAATTTTTATACATCTTGGTACTCCCAAGGTGCATAGTATAAGGAGACTGGTGTACCTCCTCTATAATTTTCTTTCTTAATTCTGCATCATCAGGAACACATAATGATCTCTGTACCATAAGTTGCCATCATCTCTAACATGAAAATCTTCACTCTCACATTCTTCTGGAGTTTCACATCTATCTTCTATACTTCCTTCATCTGATCAAGCGATAATGGACTCACCTACAACTGAGCCATAGAAGTACCATCATCACAAATCTTAAATCTAGCATGTAATGCTCTCAACTCAACAAGCAACAAGAGCAAATAGGTTGCCAACCCTGCCATAGACTTCTAACTTAAGGCATCTGCAACCACATTCGCCTTGCCGAGGTGATAATCAATCAGACAGTCATAATCTTTTATCAATTCCAACCACCATCTTTTTGAAAGATTTAACTCCTTTTGGACACCTAAATACTTCAAACTATTATGATTAGCTTAAATAAAACATTTCTTTCCATATAAATTATGTCACCAAATCTTCAATGCAAACACTATGGCTCCCAACTCTAGATCATGATTTGGATAATTTAACTTATAAGGCTTCAATTATCTGGATGCATAAGCAATAACTATACCCTCCTGCATCATAACACATCCCAAACCATTATGTGAAGCGTCACTGTAGATCACATATGTTTTATCTTCCACATGCAAGGTAAGGACAAGAGCTTAAGTCAACATGTTTTTAAATGACTCAAAGCTCACTTGACATCAATCTGTCCACAAAAATTTCACATCCTTCCAAAGTAGTCTGGTAAGTGGCATAGCTATTATGGAGAACCCTTCATAAACAGATGATAATAGCATGTCAATCCCAGAAAACTTTTAACTTTGTCACATTCTTTGGTGGACCAATTTAGAATTGCCTCCACTTTGCTAGGATTAACACTAATGCCCTCTACTAAAACAACATGTCCGAGAAAAGTCACCTGATCCAACTAGGACTCACATTTGGATAATTTAGCATACAATTGTTTCTCCCTCAAAGTCTACAATACAATCCGCAGATGTCTATCATGATCTTCCGTGCTACGTGAGTAAACCAAAATATCATCAATGAATACCACCACAAACTAATCCAAGTATAGTCTGAAGATCCAGTTCATCATATCTATAATAGCTGTCAGTGCATTTGTTAGCCTAAAAGACATTACTAAGAACTCATAGTGGACATACCAGGTGCAAAATGTAGTCTTAGGTACATTTGTATCTTTAACTTTCAACTGATGGTATCCTGATCTCAAATCAATCTTAGAGAACACAACTGCTCCCTTCAATTGATCAAAGAGATCATCAATGCAAGACAATGGGTACTTGTTATTAATATTTACTTTATTCAATTGTTGATAATCGATGCACAATCTCAAAGTACCATCACTCTTCTTGATAAAGAACACTGGTACTCTCCATGGTGAGACACTAGGATGAATGAACCCTATATATAACAACTCATGCAACTGCACCTTTAACTCTTTCAATTCTGCAGGTACTATCCGATAAGGGGTAATAGAGATAGGAGTGGTACTCGGCATCATATCAATACTAAACTTTACCTCTCACACTGGAGGTAGCCTTGTGTGAATACTCAAATTTTAAGGCTCGGAAAGCTGATTTTCTCAGACTGCTGACAACCGAGCCGGACCAGAGGTCCACGGTAAAGTTCACCGAAAGTATGTCTTCATGGTACTTGAAATGTCCGGAATAATGCGAGAATCACAGATATGGTCCCGGAATATTTTTTGGAGGTCTGTAGCTCCCAAAAAATCAGTTTGAGCGAAAATCGTGCGAGCTGATGTGCTATTTTGGCGGCTGAACCGCCGCCATTTTTTTCTTTTCCCTTTTTTCCGGCTAGTCACATCCACGGCGGTCCGACCGCTGTGTACGGGTGCCAACTGCCGTCCCGGCGGTCCGACCGCCGTCCAGGTCCAAATTTTGTCCATTTTCCCTATAAAAGGCCTTCAAATTTTCAGAATTTCGGTTCGGTTTTTTTCGGTTGGCTTTTCAAGTGGGCTTCGGGCAGACGAACTCTCTATTTTTCATACGCTTAAGAACTTCTCTTGGACTTTTCTTTGCATAAATCTAACCTTGTGCTGCAGGAATTAATCTAAATCAAAATAAACCATAATCAAGAATCATAATCGAAGGCCCGAGAAAACGAGATCTGGAACTACGAAGTGGGAGAACCCTAAACAAGGTAATATCCTAATTTATCCATTGTCAATTCAGGCATATCATAAGCACTACATCTCCTTCTTAATTTCTTTTTGGTCAAAGACCTAATCTCTTTTGGCATGAAGCCGATCTCAACTAAAATCAACCTTTTGGCATGAAGCCTAAATTGCATTTTCTTTCGGTACCAAGTACCCAAATTTCATCAAATTTAGCACTAAGTGCTCAAAATCTCACAAATTTGGCAAAAAGCCCGACAATGCACGAAGCATACACACACATGCATAAATGCATAATTGCCTTTAAATAGGCTTTTCCGAACTACATGGGCTTTGATCTCTCATAAAAACGAGAGTATGTAGGCATATTTGGGATTCACCCCAAATAGCAAGTCCACAATCTACTAACAATCTGTTTGTCTTCCTTTCTGGGTTCCTTTTAGGTTCATTTCTTCTTTGGTAAATTAATCAAATGCATGACAAAGTCCCCGAATCCTCCTTGGGTTCGTAGATTAGAAACCTTTACATTGGATGCATTATTGGAGTCAAACAAGGGTTTTCTTAGTTTTTCCCTTTAAACAGAAAAAACTGAGTGGCGACTCCTAATAACAAGTGAATATTCATCCAAATCCTTTTTGGGTGGAATCCGAGGTTCACAATTTGGCGACTCCACTGGGGACCATAAAAATGATTTATGGGATCCTAGTAGACTACTATTGTTTATTTGACTAATTTGCCCTTCTTCAAGGTACTTTTATTTATTTTGCAGGGTACCTTAGCAATATATATCCTTTCCTTAAGGATATTGGAATAAAATTGACAAAAGGAATCTTTTTCCTTTGGTGGACCCCTTGTTTGATTAATTGTGGATTTGTTTTTTCATTTAGAGAATCTTTTTCTCTTGCATTATATGGGGGAATCATTTTCCTCCATTGCATAAAAAAAATTATTTTCAAATGAATTTATTCTCTTTCTGTTCAAAATTCTAAGTCTGGATAGCAAGTAGCGCTGACCGGCAAGTCTCCTTGATTATGCCGGCGGACAGCCAAAGCGTCCTCCCTGTTGTCACAAACCATTCCAATCTTTTTGGAGTGGCCCATGAGTAAACGTACTATTTGACCCACGCGAAACTCTTTATTTCACATGTGGTTAGGTATATCTTACTCAAGACTCAAGGGTCCCTTTTATAAGCCTATTCTCTATTTTTCATGTAACAATAGAACCCTCTCTTAGGTTGTATGTACCCAATAATAGTGCCACATTCCATTAAAATGAATTATGATGTGATGAGGTGCATTCATGCAACATAACAACATTGTTTTGGGGAAAAACCTTTTGATATATACAAGTGGACCAAGAGTCTTCCTACCCTACACACTACCCTGATCCTTTACCCTTAACCCTTGCAGGTACCCACTATCCGTGTGCCTTCACCTACACAAGCTACACCAACTCCAACTGTGCAATCACCCACAAGTCCTACTACCCCAACTTCACCAACTACTCCAATTACTGAAATGGCTACTATTGAACAGATTAAGGCCTTGCTAGATGGACAGGTTAAGGAAATTGAAGCTAGGATTCAAGAAAGAATTGATAAAGCTTTGGCTGCCCAAAGGGTAGCCATCTTGGCCGAATTGGGAGGAGCACCAAAGACAGCCACTACTTCTGGAAATTTAGGGAAAGAACCTATTGTGGAGCAAACTAGTACCCCCATGACTGCTTAGAATAATACCCCTGTCATCAATTTGGAGGATCCACCCTCTAAGAATGCTACTGAAACTGATGAACTAAAAAAGATACTTGAATTGCTTGAAAGGTCAATCACTGCAATGAAAACTCATAAAGAGGTGGTAGACATGGATTCCTTATCCTTGTTTCCCCAAGCTAGGTTGCCTCCAAAATTCAAGATGCCTGGGATGGACAGATTTGATGGGACTACTTGCCCTAAAACCCACCTGAAGATGTATGTGGGGGCCTTAAGCCCTTGGGGTTTAAATGACGAGCTCTTTGCTCAACTCTTCCAACAATCCTTGACTAGTGCTGCCCTTAAATGGTTTGTAAGCCTGGATCGTGCCAAGATTAAGACCTGGGAAGACATCTGCAATGCATTTAACACTCAATACCACTACAATATTGAGGTAGATGTCACTAGAAGGGAGCTTGAGACTACCAAGCAAAACAACAATGAACCCTTCTCCTCGTTCCTTACGAGGTGGAGGGCGAAGGCTGCCCAAATGATCAATCGCCCTTCAGAACAGGAGCATATTGATATTATAATCAAGAATTTAAGGCCTACATATCAAGCTCAACTGCAAACCCAATACCTACCTACTTTCAAATCGCTCATTGCGACTGCAACTAAGGTAGAAGATTTGATACAATTGGGTAAGATAGTAAATGAGGGAGCTACTTCAAAGTATAAGAAACAGGGCCAAGCTGCTTCCTCAAGCAAGGTCAATGAAGTGGCCAATATTGCCCCTGCGAATCCTTTATGTGTGGGCAATCTTGGGCAGAGAAATCAGCCAAGAAGGCAATATACCGACCTTGGGATGCCCCTTCATCTGGTGTTTAAAAAGGCTGTGGAATGAAAGTACTTGAAGCCTTTGGACCCAAGGCCTCCTCCAAACCCATTACCCTCCAATTATAGGGCCAATGAGTACTGTGAATACCACCAAGGAAATGGGCATAGAACAGATGCTTGCTGGACTCTAAAAAACCGCATCCAAGATCTGGTGGATAGTGGTGACATCATTCCTCTCAGGAGTCAACCAAACATTAATACTAACCCTTTGCCCAATCATTCCATCCACACCATCACTGTGGAAGAAGAGTTGTTTGATCCTTTCAAACTTCTCTTGGAAATGAATGAAGTATGTGTGCTGGATCTGAATGACCTCGCTGAAGAGGTCGATGCTTTGACAAGAAGTGGAAAGCAATATCAGCCACTTGACTTGGGGAAAGCCCCTAAAACCCCAAATCACCCATACAAGAAGACGCCACTCAGCTTAAACAAACTCAAGCTAAAGTGTCAATTTGGGAGCTCCTTGCTTCCTTATTCCCACACTGTCAGGCTCTCAGTAAAGCTTTGAGTCAACTTGATACATCAGTAGACACAAGCCCAGAAGCTTTGGTGGCCACTTTGACCCAATCGACCAAGGCATTGAGTATCCGGTTTTCTGATGTAGACCTACCAGAAGATGGTGTGAAACACAATAATGCTCTATACATCACCTTACAAACTGGGGGAAAGACTGTGCCCATGGTTCTCGTTGATAATGGGTCAGCCTTAAATGTATGTCCTTTGAAAGCAGCAAGCTGTCTGGGATTGGAGGTTACAGATCTTACACCTTCTGATCAAATTGCTAAAGCATATGATAACACTCGAAGAGAAATTTTGGGTGTTGCTACTCTGGAAGTTGCTATTGGACCGGTAAAAATGGGAGTGCCGTTTCAGGTCATTGATGTACCTGTGAGCTTTAATCTCCTCCTTGGAAGGTCGTGGATTCATTAGAATAATGTTGTACCTTCTTCATTACATCAAAAACTTAAGTTCCCTTTTGAAGGAAAAATCATCACTATTAAAGGAGACACATGTGAAATCAACAAGAAACCAATGGATCAGTCTCTCTTTGAGGTTGTTCCTGGTGAAACTGCTATGGTCTTGACTGGGTTCCATTATGACACTGTTCAATGCATTGAAGGAGAAAGACCCAAAGGGCCATTTATCCTATATGACTTTAGGGGGGTCCAAGTCAATTGTCTGGTGGGAATGATGCTAAGGGTAGGTCTGCTACCCGGGATGGAAATGATAAGGTCTGGGAGGAAATCATCCATAGTATGGCCATGGAAAGAGCCTGAGAATAAGGAAACTTTTGGCTTGGGGTACAAACCCACAGACGAGGAGATAGAAGAGTTTGAGCATGGGAAGAAGAAAAAGAAGACTTGGGGGGCAAAAAGCCTCAAAATGCGCCCTTACTTTAGAACTCTGAACGGTCACTTTTGCAAACCTGGAAAAGCAGTTCCTTACTGTGGTTTTCAGGAGCCATTCTATTCTCCTATGACTGGAAAGAAGCTACCGGGTTTTGAGATGTTCGCTGATGTTTTAGTCACAAAGGAAGAAGAGCCAGAACCTATTGCTGACCCACAAGTGGAAGATTTCATGCGGCCTAGTCTCTTTGATGAGGTTGCTATGATAACCAATTTTGAAGACAAAAGGGACTTCACGAAGTTGATCAAGACAACAGATGGACCACTGATGAACTGGTATGCCGAGGAGGGACAAGCAGTTACAGTCAAACCTAGTCATGTGTCATACCCTGAACCTGAGTCTTGTACCGAGTCAAATCTTGAGTCAAACACCGAGTCAGAGTCCAGTTCTGAGTCTTCCTTAGCTTCAGGAATAGAAAACCCTAATGTCGAATATAATGTAACTCTGGAGGATGACTCCGCCATTATTAATGAAACTGTTCAAGTTCTTGGTTACCCTGTGTCTTTTGCTTTCCAAGTATTCTCTAGCAAAAATGAAATAAATGAAATAAATGAAAAGATAATAATTGGCAAAGAAAATGAATATACATACATTGCATATGATTGTGTGAATAAAGAACAGGTTGTTGAGTGCATCAGAAGATATGTCGACTGCTTCATGTGGAAGACAAGTGATGTCACGGGGATAGACCCAGCAATAGCAGTTCATAAGATTCCGCTATACCCCGATGCAAAGCCGTTTAAGCAGAAGTTGAGAAGAATGAAGCCAGAATGGTCTTTGAAAATTAAAGATGAGATTGCCAAGCAACTGGATAATAAGTTCATAGAACCAATTGTCTACCCTTCCTGGTTAGCAAACATTGTGCCAGTCCCGAAGAAAGACGAAAAGGTCAGGATGTGTGTTGACTATAGAGATTTGAATAAGGCTTGTCCCAAGGACGATTTCCCGCTACCACACATCAATTTGCTAATAGACAAGATGGCTGGGCATATGATGGTTTCCATGACTGACCTTGCGGTTGGGTACAATCAGATCATGGTGCATCCACCGGACAAAGAAAAGACAGCTTTCATTATAGAATGGGGCACTTTCTGCTACAGGGTTATGCCTTTTGGATTGATAAATGCAGGGGCTACCTACCAAAGGATGGCGACAACAGTCTTTCATGACATGATTCACAAAGAAGTAGAAGTGTATGTTGACGATATGATTGTCAAGTCAAAATCTCCAGAAGAGCACGTTGAAGCACTTGAGAAGTTCTTCCTTAGACTTCGCAAGTACAATTTGAAGCTTAATCCTGCAAAGTGCCTATTTGGAGCAACATCAGGCTTATTTTTGGGATATTTGGTCAGCAAGAAAGGAATAGAAGTTGATCCAGCAAAGTCAAAGGCTATTCTAGAAATGCCTCCACCAAGAACAGAAAAGGAGATTCGAGGTTTGCTAGGTAGATTACAGTATATCAGTCGATTCATATTGCAGTTGGCAGAGACTTGTGGTCCTATCTTTAAGCTACTAAGGAAAGGTGCTTCACAAGAATGGAATGAAGACTGCCAGAAGGCCTTTGACAAGATTAAAGAATACTTGTTAAGTCCGCCGATTCTACAACCTCCCAGAATGGGAAAACCTCTGCTCTTGTATTTGTCCGTAACACATGAAGCCATGGGTGCAATGCTAGCTCAAGAGGCTGAAGGTACAAAGGTAGAAAATGCAATTTACTACCTCAGCAAAAGGATGCTGGACTATGAGTTAAAGTATAACAAGATTGAGAAGTTGTGTTTAGCGTTGTATTGGACCTGCACGAATTTACAACACTACTTGTCTTCTTACACTACTTGTGTCATCGTAGAACAGAGTCCCTTGAAATTCCTTATGGAGAGGCCTGTTTTGGACAGCAAAATGGCAAAGTGGGTGTCAACATTGGCAGCTTTTGACTTAAAATTCATTCAAAGGAAAGTTGTGAAAGGTGGGGCAATAGCTGACCAGTTAGCAGAATTACCCGTAAAAGACGAGATGCGAGAAATGATTTTCCCTGACGAAGACCTCTTGAATGTGGAAAGAAGTGTTTGGGAGATGTATTTTGATGGGGCATCGAATTATCATGGAAATGGAATTGGGATTGTGTTCAAAACTCCTTGTGGAGAATACATTCCCTTTGCAGTTAAACTTGACTTTAGCTGCATAAACAATGAAGCAGAATATGAAGCTTGCATCAATGGGCTCGAAGTCGCGCTGGGATTGGAGATTAAGAACCTAAAGGTTTATGGTGATTCTATTTTAATAGTATCATAAGCTTTAAGGAAATGGAAAATAAGAGAAGAGCGTTTGGTTCCTTACCTACAACGCCTTGATCATTTGGCACAACAATTCGATGATCTGTCCTTCGAATATCTCCCAAGAGCAAAGAATCAGTTTGCTGATGCCCTGGCTACTTTAGCTTCCATGATCAATATCAAGGAGGGGAAAGCCATTTGTCCATTGAAAGTTCAACTTCAGAAGCAACCTACCCACGTAATGCATTTGGCCGATGGTAAACCATGGTTCTGGGATATCAAGAGTTATCTCAAGGATGGAAGTTATCCGAAGGGATCATCAAGGGTTGATCAGAGAGCAATAAGGCAGCTAACCACAGGTTACATTCTTAATGGAGATATCCTCTACAAAAGAAGTTGGAATGGAATGCACCTAAGGTGTGTGAATGAAGCAGAGGCTAAGCGGATAATGGAAATGGTGCATGGTGGCGAATCAGGACCGCATATGTATGGGATCGCCTTGGCTCGAAAAATAGCCAATCTAGGATATTATTGGTCCACCATGAATGCAGACTGTGTGGCATTTGTGCAAGAATGCCATCAGTGTCAGATATTTGCTAAGCTGCAGAAGCAACCTCCTGTTGCCCTGAATCCAATCACTTCTCCATGGCCCTTCGCTACTTGGGGAATAGATATAATTGGAAAAATACATCCGAGAGCTTCGAATGGACATCAGTTTATCTTGGTAGCGGTGGATTACTTCACAAAGTGGGTTGAAGCTGCTTCCTATACAGAATTAGATGCCAAAAAGGCAGCACAGTTTGTCCGAACCAACATCCTTTGTCAGTACGGAACGCCATTTGAGATTATCACTGATAATGGAACTCATTTCCAAGCAGAATTTGCTAAACTCTTGAAGGATAAGAATGTCCAGCATCATAAGTCCTCTCCTTATAGACCTCAAACAAATGGAGCTGTAGAAGCAGCAAACAAGTCTATAAAGGTGATCATACAAAAAATGATCAAGGAACATAGGTGTTGGCATGAGAAGTTACCACTGGCTTTGTGGGGATATAGAACATCAATTAGAACTCCTACTGGGGCAACCCCGTATTCACTGGTGTACGGAATGGAAGCAGTACTCCCCATTGAACTGGAAGTTCAATCGGTGAGGATAATTCAAGAAAGTAAGATAAATGAAGCTCAATGGATTAGCAATTATCATCATCAGTTGTTGGGTTTGGATGAAAAAAGACTTCAAGCTCTCCATCAGATTCAAGGGTATCAGAGGCGAATGGCCAGACATTTCAACAAAAAGGTCAAAGATCGAAAGTTGGAAGAAGGTTGTTTGGTTCTGAAAGAGATCAGAACACCTGTTACAGATCCTCGTGGGAAGTTTCGTCCTCATTGGGCTGGACCCTACATCGTAAAGAAAATACTTTCCGGTGGAGCCATCATTTTGTTTGATTTGGATGGTATGGAGTTCACAAACCCTTGCAATCTGGATCAATTAAAGAAATATTATGTATAATCATGCATTGTAAGGAACTACATCAGACCTGATTCTCGCAAACTAATTCGAGATATGTAGGCAGCTCTCCTTGAGCACGGTCTAAATTTTAATGAAAACCATTGATTCATTTTTTCTTTTGCCAACATAAAAAAAAATCCACTAAGTTGAAAACCCACAAAGGGCGGCTTAGGCAAGAATGGGTAAGAGCTCGCTAAGTTGAAAATCCAAAAGGACGGCTTAGGCAAAAATTAGAGCAAGTAAATAAAGTAGATAATGCTTGGAAAGCAAATGAAAGAGTCATTCATTCCAAAAAGAGTCATTCATTCCAAAAAGAGTCATTCATTCCAAAAAAGAATCATTCATTACAAAAAGAGTCATTCGTTCCATGAAAAGTGTCAAACCATAAGTCCTAAATATCCAAGGAACCAAAAAGGTACAAGCAACCCAAAAAAAACAGACAATAGAGTCAACCCTAGGATCTAAATCCTACGTCTCCTACGTGGGGCAGAGTCTTCGGTATCTTCCTTAGTTCCGGAACTTTCTGCAACATCTATCTTCCCCTCGTTAAGAGGAACCACATCCTCTCCCTCCAACTCCTGCAGCAATGCATGCCTCCTGGGCTTTTCAATTGGCCAAACTTCGGCTATAAACCAAGTTCTATACTCTGGAGTAGGCTGAACAAGGGAAGGCTCTGCAAAAGGCCTGATCATCTGATAGTTCCTAACCCAAGTTTGTAGAATAGCTTGAGTAACTCCGGGAGTAATGGGGGAAGCAATGGTAAGCCCAACAGGAAGAGGAACCCTTTGATCAATTCCCATCTATCTGAGGATGCGAGAAGCACTATACCATGTATTATGAGTGAAACCAAAAAGGTAGACATGGTTATGCATTGCATTTGCCTCCATGAAGCGAGAAATTCTATACCAAGGGATGAACCATAACAATTCTTCTGGTCCAAGCTCATACAACTAGATGATCCACTTAGCCATAGAGGGAAAAGAAATCTGGATTCTTCTGGTGCGGTACTGAGAAGGGTTATAAGTCAAGGCATGGGGAGCGGCAACCACTCGGAGATGGTCTCTCAGCCAAACCTGAAAAAAAAATGGATCCTTTCTATTTACAAACAAAAAAGAGAGATGATGTGTGAACCTCGGTCTCCACCCGAAAAGGATTCGGATGAACGTTCACGTGTTGTCGGGAGTCGCCACTCAGTTTATTTTGTTCGAAGGGAAAAACTAAGAAAACCCTTATTTGACTCCAATTAATGCATCCAATGTAAAGGTTTCTAATCTACGAACCCAAGGAGGATTCGGGGACTATGTCATGTATTTGATTAATTTGCCAAATAAGGATTGAATCTAAAAAAGAAAACGAAAAGGAAGAAGAACAGATTGTTAGTAAATTATGGACTTGCTATTTGGGGTGAATCCCAAATATGCCTACATACTCTCGTTTTTATGAGAGATCAAAGCCCATGTAGTTCGGAAAAGCCTATTTAAAGGCAATTATGCATTTATGCATGTGTGTGTGTATGCTTTGTGCATTGTGAGATTTAATTAGCACTTAGTGCAAAATTGTGAAATTTAGGTACCTTGTACCAAAAGGGATGCAAATTTTAGGCCTTGGGCCAAAAAAGGTTGGTTGATTCATGGCTTAATGCCGAAAGATCGATTATTTAGTTAATTAGGCCTTAGACCTAAAAGGATTAGGTCTTTGACCAAGAAGAATTTAAGAAGAAGATGGAATGCTTATGACATGCTTGAATTAACAAAAGATGAATTAGGACATTACCTTGCTTAGAGTTTTCCCACTTCGAAGTTCCAGATCTTGATTTCTTAGAATATGATCCTTTGCTTCCTGTAACACCAGGTCCCGGGATGCCCAAAAGCCAACCCTTTTTTCTGAGAATCGAAAGCCTTTTTATAGGCAAAAATTCGGACTGAACGGCGGTCGGACCGCCGTGGTCAGCGGTCAGACAGCTCTGTCCGCCGAAAAACTGGAAAAAAAAAATCAACGCCGGCGGTCTGACCGCCGGATCTGGAGGTCGAACCGCCGACTCCGGCGGTCGGACCGCTGAGCTTGGAGGTTCAACCCTCAAAAAATCTCCCGATTTTTGTTCAAACTGATTTTCTGGGAGCTGTGGACCTCCAAAAATTATTCCGAGGCCATATCCGTGATCGTTGCGTTGCTCCGGACATTTCAAGTACCATATCGATATATTTCTGGTGAACTTTACCGCGGACCTTCGGTCCAGCTCGGTTGTCTGCAGTTTGAGAAAATTGGCTTCCCGAGCCTCAAAATTCGAGTGTTCACAATTGCCCCCCACTGGGGTCCATAAAAATGATTTATGGGGCCCAGTGGCCTTCTGAAGAGCAAATTTTGAGCGAGGGGTAAAAGATCCGCCTTTTGGCATTTCTGGATTGCTTGCAACACCTCATGATTTTTCTCTGCACTTTTGTTAAGCATAAACAGTACATATGTATGCATGATGTCCTCTTTTATTTTCATAAAGGTATTCATTTGCTTCTTTATAACCATTGCATGCACAACTAGACCAAGAGTCTTCAAAAGGTGGAAAGGATCAATATGGGTAGATATGGGTTGTTTTCTGTCAACACTATTAGAGGGATATTGATGGATTAGGATTTTTATTTATTTCTAGTAAAGAACTTAGAAATAAATTCTAGGAATCTTTCCTTTATATGTACTTGAACTAGCTCTAGTAATGAACCAGAAGTAATACTAGGCTTCACTAAGCATTGCTATCAGTAATTATTTCTAGTAAAGAACTTAGAAATAATCCTCTAGGAAGTCACACACCACTGGGGAAAGAACTTGAATTTTTCTGAAGTTACCCCCAAATTATTACCGGAGTTACTCGAGCTGTTCCTCAAACTGGGTTAGGAATCATCAGGTGATCAGACCTTTTGCTGAGCCTTCCCTTGTCCAGCCTACTCCAGAGTACAGAGCTGAAGTTTGGCCAATTGAAAAGCCAACGAGGCATGCATTGTTGTAGGAGCTAGAGGGAGAGGAGGTGATTCCTCTTAACGAGGAGAAGACAAATGCTGCAGAGAGTTCCGGAGCTAAAGAAGATACCGAAGACTCTGCCCCACGTAGGAGGCATAGGATTTAGGCCCTGGGGTTGACTCTTTTTTTTTTTTTACGCTTTGGACTCATGGTTTGACTCTTTTCGGAATGAATGACTCCTTTTAGAATGACTCTTTCATTTGCTTTCCAAGCATTATCTATTTAATTTACTTGCTCTAATTTTTGCCTAAGCCATCCTTTCAGATTTTCAACTTAGCGAGCTCTTACCCATTCTTGCCTAAGCCGCCCTTTGCGGATTTTCGACTTAGCGGGCTCCACTATTGCCTAAGCCGCCCTTTGTGGGTTTTCGACTTAGCGGGATTTTTCTTTCTTTTCTTTCTCTCTTTTTTTTTTTTGAATGAATGAATGACTCTTTCATTTGCTTTCCAAGCATTATCTACTTTATTTACTTGCTCTAATTTTTGCTTAAGCCGTCCTTTTGGATTTTCAACTTAGCGAGCTCTTACCCATTCTTGCCTAAGCCGCCCTTTGCGGGTTTTCGACTTAGCGGGCCCCACTATTGCCTAAGCCGCCCTTTGTGGGTTTTCGACTTAGCGGGATTTTTCTTTCTTTTCTTTCTCTTTTTTTTTATGTTGGCAAAAGAAAAATGAACCAAGGAGACCTGATTCTAAATTAAAGATTTTTATTAAAATTTAGACCGTGCTCAAGGAGAGCTGCCTACATATCTCGAATTAGTTTGCGAGAATCAGGTATAATGTAGTTCCTTACAATGCATGATTATACATAGTATTTCTTTAATTGATCCAGATTGCATGGGTTTGTGAACTCCAGACCATCCAAATCAGACAAGATGACGGCTCTGCCGGAAAGTATTTTCTTCAAAATGTAGGGTCCCGCCCAATGAGGATGAAACTTCCCACGAGGATCTGTAACAGGTGTTCTGATCTCTTTCAGAACCAAACAACCTTCTTCCAACTTTCGATCTTTTACCTTTTTGTTGAAATGTCTGGCCATTCGCCTCCGATACCCTTGAATCCGATGTAGAGCTTGAAGTCTTTTTTCATCCAAACCCAACAATTGATGATGATAATTGCTGATCCATTCATCTTCATTTATCTGACTTTCTTGAATTATCCTCGCCGATTGAACTTCCAGTTCAATGGGGAGTACTGCTTCCATTTCGTACACCAGGGAATATGGGGTTGCCCCAGTAGGAGTTCTAATTGATGTTCTATATCCCCACAAAGCCAGCGGTAACTTCTCATGCCAACGCCTATGTTCCTTGATCATTTTTTGTATGATCACCTTTATAGACTTGTTCGCTGCTTCTACCGCTCCATTTGTTTGAGGTCTATAAGGAAAGGACTTATGGTGCTGGACATTCTTATCCTTCAAGAGCTTAGCAAATTCTGCTTGGAAATGAGTTCCATTATCAGTGATAATCTCAAATGGCGTTCCGTACCGACAAAGGATGTTGGTTCGGACAAACTGTGCTGCCTTTTTGGCGTCTAATTCTGCATAGGAAGCTGCTTCAACCCACTTTGTGAAGTAATCCACTGCTACCAAGATAAACTGACGTCCATTTGAGGCTTTTGGATGTATTTTGCCAATTATATCTATTCCCCAAATAGCGAAGGGCCATGGAGAAGTGATCGGATTCAGGGCAACGGGAGGTTGCTTCTGCATCTTAGCAAATATCTGACACTGATGGCATTCTTGCACAAATGTCATGCAGTCTGCATTCATGGTGGACCAATAATATCCTAGATTGGCTATTTTTCGAGCCAAGGCGATCCCATACATGTGTGGTCCTGATTCACCACCATGTACCATTTCCATTATCTGCTTAGCCTCTACTTCATTCACACACTTTAGGTGCATTCCATTCCAACTCCTCTTGTAGAGGATATCTCCATTAATAATGTAACCTGTGGCTAGCTGCCTTATTGCTCTCTGATCAACCCTTGATGATCCCTCTGGATAACTTCCATCCTTGAGATAACTCTTGATATCCCAGAACCATGGTTTACCATCGGCCAAATGCATTACGTGGGCAGGTTGCTTCTGAAGTTGAACTTTCAATGGACGAATGACTTTCCCCTCCTTGATATTGATCATGGAAGCTAAAGTAGCCAAGGCATCAGCAAACTGATTCTTTGCTCTTGGGAGATATTCGAAGGACAGATCATCGAATTATTGTGCCAAATGATCAAGGCGTTGTAGGTAAGGAACCAAACGCTCTTCTCTTATCTTCCATTTTCTTAAAGCTTGTGATACTATTAAAATAGAATCACCGTAGACCTTTAGGTTCTTAATCCCTAATTCCAGGGCGGTCTCAAGCCCATTGATGCAAGCTTCATATTCTGCTTCATTATTTGTGCAACTAAATTCAAGTTTAACTGCAAAGGGAATGTATTCTCCACAAGGAGTTTTGAACACAATCCCAATTCCATTTCCATGATAATTGGATGCCCCATCAAAATACATCTCCCAAACACTGCTTTCCACGTTCAAGAGGTCTTCATCAGGGAAACCCATTTCTCGCATCTCGTCTTTTACGGGTAATTCTGCTAATTGGTCAGCTATTGCGCCACCTTTCACAGCTTTCCTCTGAATGAATTTTAAGTCAAAGGCTGCCAATGTTGACACCCACTTAGCCATTTTGCTATCCAAAACAGGCCTCTCCATAAGGAATTTCAAGGGACTCTGTTCTGCGATGACATAAGTAGTGTAAGAAGACAAGTAGTGTTGTAACTTCGTACAAGTCCAATACAAAGCTAAACACAACTTCTCAATCTTGTTGTACTTTAACTCATAGTCCAACATCCTTTTGCTGAGGTAGTAAATTGCATTTTCCACCTTCGTACTTTCGGCTTCTTGAGCTAGCATTGCACCCATGGCTTCATCTGTTACAGACAAATACAAGAGCAAAGGTTTTCCCATTCCGGGAGGTTGTAGAATTGGCGGACTTAACAAGTATTCTTTGATCTTGTCGAAGGCCTTTTGACAGTCTTCATTCCATTCTTGTGAAGCACCTTTCCTTAGTAGCTTAAAGATTGGACCACAAGTCTCTGCCAATTGCGATATGAATCGATTGATATACTGTAATCTACCTAGCAGGCCTCGAATCTCTTTTTCTGTTCTTGGTGGAGGCATTTTCAGAATAGCCTTTGACTTTGCTGGATCAACTTCTATTCCTCTCTTGCTGACCAAATACCCCAAAAATAAGCCTGATATTGCTCCAAATAGGCACTTTGCAGGATTAAGCTTAAAATTGTACTTACGAAGTCTAAGGAAGAACTTCTCAAGTGCTTCAACGTGTTCTTCTGGAGACTTTGACTTAACAATCATATCATCAACATACACTTCTACTTCTTTGTGAATCATGTCATGAAAGACTGTTGTCGCCATCCTTTGGTAGGTAGCCCCTGCATTTATCAACCCAAAAGGCATAACCCTGTAGCAGAAAGTGCCCCATTCTGTAATGAAAGCTGTCTTCTCTTTGTCTGGTGGGTGCACTAGGATCTGATTGTACCCAACCGCGAGGTCAGTCATGGAAACCATTAAATGCCCAGCCATCCTGTCTATCAGCAAATCGATGTGTGGTAGTGGAAAATCGTCCTTGGGACAGGCCTTATTCAAATCTCTATAGTCAACACACATCCTGACCTTTTCGTCTTTCTTCGGGACTGGCACGATGTTTGCTAACCAGGAAGGATAGGCAATTGGTTCTATGAACTTATTGTCCAGTTGCTTGGCAACCTCCTCTTTAATTTTCAAAGACCATTCTGGCTTCATTCTTCTCAATTTCTGCTTAACCGGCTTCGCATCTGGGTATAGTGGAATCTTATGAACTGCTATGGCTGGGTCTATTCCCGTGACATCACTTGCCTTCCACATGAAGCAGTCGACATATCTTCTGATGCACTTAACAACCTGTTCCTTATTCACACAATCATATGCAATGTATGTATGTTCATTTTCTTTGCCAATTATTATCTTTTCACTCATTTCTTTTATTTCATTTATTTCATTTTTGCTAGATAATACTTGGAAAGCAAAAGACACAGGGTAACCAAGAACTTGAACAGTTTCATTAATAATGGCGGAGTCATCCTCCAGAGTTACATTATATTTGACATTAGGGTTTTCTATTCCTGAAGCTAAGAAAGACTCAGAACTAGACTCTGACTCAGTGTTTGACTCGAGATTTGACTCGGTACAAGACTCAGGCTCGGGGTATGACACATGACTAGGTTTGACTGTAGCTGCTTGTCCCTCCTCGGCATACCAGTTCATCAGTGGTCCATCTGTAGTCTTGATCATCTTTGTGAAGTCCCTTTGTCTTCAAAATTAGTTATCATAGCAACCTCATCAAAGAGACTAGGCCGCATGAAATCTTCCACTTGTGGTTCAGTTATAGGTTCTGGCTCTTCTTCCTTCAACACTAAAACATCAGTGAACATCTCAAAACCCGGTAACTGCTTCCCAGTCATAGGAGCATAGAATGGCTCCTGGAAACCACAGTAAGGAGCTGTTTTCCCAGGTTTGCAGAAGTGACCATTCAGAGTTCTAAAATAAGGGCGCATTTTGAGGCTTCTTGCCCCCCAATTCTTCTTTTTCTTCCTTCCATGCTCAAACTCTTCTATCTCCTCATCTGTGGGTTTGTACCCTAGGCCAAAAGTTCCCCTATTCTCAGGTTCTTCCCATGGCCGCACTACGGGTGTTTTCCTCCCAGACTTTATCATTTCCATTCCGGGCAGCAGACCTACCCTTAGCATCATTCCCACCAGGCAATTGATTTGGACCTCTCCAAAATCATATAAGATAAATGGCCCTTTGGGTTTTTCTCCTTCAATGCATTGGACTGTATCTTAATGGAAACTAGTCAAGGTCATGGAGGTTTCGCCCGGAACAACCTCAAAGAGAGACTGATCCATGGTTCTCTTGTTGATTTCACAGGTGTCACCTTTGATAGTGATAATTTTTCCCTCAAAAGGGAACTTAAGTTTTTGATGTAATGAAGATGGTACAGCATTAATCTGATGAATCCACGGCCTTCCAAGGAGGAGATTAAAGCTCACGGGTACATCAATGACTTGGAAGGGCACTCCCATTTTCACCGGCCCAATAGCAATTTCCAGAGTGGCAACACCCAAAATTTCTCTTCGAGTGTTATCATATACTCTAACAATCTGATCAGAAGGTGTAAGATCTGTAGCCTCCAACCCTAGACAGCTTGCTACCTTTAAGGGACATACATTTAAGGCTGACCCATTATCAATGAGAACCATGGGTACAGTTTTTCCCCCAGTTTGTATGGTGATGTATAGAGCATCATTGTGTTTACTGCCATCTTCTGGTAGGTCTGTATCAGAAAATCGGATACTCAATGTCTTGGTTGATTGAGTCAAAGTGGCCACCAAAGCTTCTGGGCTTGTGTCCACTGATGTATCAAGTTGACTTAAAGCTTCACTGAGAGCCTGACGGTGTGGGAATGAGGAAGCAAGGAGCTCCCAAATTGACACCTTAGCTTGAGTTTGTTTAAGCTGAGTGAGGACAGGGTCTTCTTTTGGCTCTGGTGTCTTCTTATGGGGGGGATTTGATGTTGTAGGGGCTTTTCCCAAGTTGAGTGGCTGATATTGCCTTCCGCTTCTTGTCAAAGCGTCGACCTCTTCAGCAAGGTCATTCAAATCCAACACACACACTTCATTCATTTCTAAAAGAAGTTTGAAAGGATCAAACAGCTCTTCTTCCACAGTGATGGCATGGATGGAATGATTAGGCAAAGGGTTAGTATTAATGTTCGGTTGACTCCTGAGAGGAATGATGTCACCCCTATCCACCAAATCCTGGATGCGGTTTTTCAGAGTCCAGCAAGCATCTGTTCTATGCCCTTTTCCTTGGTGGTATTCACAATATTCATTGGCCTTATAACTGGCGGGTAATGGGTTTGGAGGTGGCCTTGGGTCCAAAGGCTTCAAATACTTCCCTTCCACGGCCTTTTTAAACACTAGATGAAGGGGCACCCCAAGGTCGGTATATTGCCTTCTTGGCTGATTTCTCTGCCCAAGATTGCCCACACGTAAAGGATTCGAAGGGGCAATATTGGCTACTTCATTGACCTTACTTGAGGAAGTAGCTTGGCATTGTTTCCTATACTTCGAAGTAGCTCCCTCATCTACTATTTTACCCAATTGTATCAAGTCTTCTACCTTAGTTGCAGTCGCAATGAGCGATTTGAAAGTAGGTAGGTATTGGGTTTGCAGTTGAGCTTGATATGTAGGTCTTAAATTTCTGATTATAATATCAATCTGCTCCTGTTCTGAAGGGTGATTGATCATTTGGGCGGCTTTTGCCCTCCACCTTGTAAGGAACGAGGAGAAGGGTTCATTGTTGTTTTGTTTGGTAGTCTCAAGTTCTCTTCTAGTGACATCCACCTCAATATTGTAGTGGTATTGAGTGTTAAATGCATTGCAGATGTCTTCCCAGGTCTTAATTTTAGCGCGATTCGGGCTCACAAACCACTTAAGGGCAGCCCCAGTCAAGGATTGTTGAAAGAGTTGAGCAAAGAGCTCATCATTTAAACCCCAAGGGCTCAAGGCCCCCACATACATCTTCAAATGGGTTTTAGGGCAAGTGGTCCCATCAAATCTGTCCATCCCAGGCATCTTGAATTTTGGAGGCAATCTAGCTTGGGGAAACAAGGATAAGGAATCCATGTCTACCACCTCTTTATGAGTTTTCATGGCAGTGATTGACCTTTCAAGCAATTCAAGTTTCTTTTTCAGTTCATCAGTTTCATTCTTAGAGGGTGGATCCTCCAAATTGATGACAGGGGTATTGTTCTGAGCAGTCATGGGGGTACTAGTCTGCCCCACAATAGGTTCTTTCCCTAAATTTTCAGAAGTAGAGGCCGTCTTTGGTGCCCCTCCCAATTCAGCCAGGATGGCCACCCTTTGGGCAACCAAAGCTTCATCAATTCTCTCTTGCATCCTAGCTTCAATTTCCTTAACCTGTCCATCTAGCAAGGCCTTAATCTGTTCAATAGTAGCCATTTCAGTAATTGGAGCAGTTTGTGAAATTTGGGTAGCAGGACTTGTGGGTGATTGCATAGTTGGAGTTGGTGTAGCTTGTGTGGGTAAAGGCACACGGATAGTGGATACCTGCAAAGGTTAAGGGTAAAGGATCAGGGTAGTGTATAGGGTAGGAAGACTCTTGGTCCACTTATATACATCAAAAGTTTTTTTTTTCAAAAAATTTTTCCCCAAAATAATGTTGTCATGTTGCATGAATGCACCTCATCATATCATAATTCATTTTAATGGAATGTGACACTATCATTGGGTACATACAACCTAAGGGAAGGTTCTATTGTTCATGAAAAATAGAGAATTGGCTCATAATAGGGACCCTTGAGTCTTGAGTAAGATATACCTAACCACATGTGAAACAAAGAGTTTCGCGTGGGTCCAACAGTACGATTACTCATGGGCCACTCCAAAAGGATTGGAATGGTTTGCGACAACAGGGAGGACGCTTTGGCTGTCCGTCGGCATAATCAAAGAGACCTGCCGGTCAGCGCTACTTGCTATCCAGACTCAGAATTTTGAACAGAAAGAGAAGAAATTCATTTGAAAATAATTTTTTTATGCAATGGAGGAAAAGGATTCCCCCATATAATGCAAGAGAAAAGATTCTCTAAATGACAAAATAAATGCACAATTAATCAAACAAGAGGTCCATTAAAGGAAAAATATTCCTTTTGTCAATATTCAATCCAATATCCCCAAGGAGGGGAAATATATTGCTAAGGTACCCTGCAAAATGAACAAAAATACCCTAAAGAAGGGCAAATCAGTTAAATAAATAATAATAATCTACTAGGATCCCATAAATTATTTTCATGGTCCCTAGTGTCAAATTAATCAAATAAGCAATAGTAGTCCACTAGAATCCCATAAATCATTTTTATGGTCCCCAGTGGAGTCGCCAATTTGTGAACCTCGGTCTCCACCCGAAAAGGATTTGGATGAACGTTCACGTGTTGTCGGGAGTCGCCACTCAGTTTATTTTGTTCGAAAGGAAAAACTAAGAAAACCCTTATTTGACTCCAATTAATGCATCCAATGTAAAGGTTTCTAATCTACGAACCCAAGGAGGATTCGGGGACTATGTCATGTATTTGATTAATTTGCCAAATAAGGATTGAATCTAAAAAAGAAAACAGAAAGGAAGAAGAACATATTGTTAGTAAATTGTGGACTTGCTATTTGGGGTGAATCCCAAATATGCCTACATACTCTCGTTTTTATGAGAGATCAAAGCCCATGTAGTTCGGAAAAGCCTATTTAAAGGCAATTATGCATTTATGCATGTGTGTGTGTATGCTTCATGCATTGTGAGATTTAATTAGCACTTAGTGCAAAATTGTGAAATTTAGGTACCTTGTACCAAATGCAAATTTTAGGCCTTGGGCCAAAAAAGGTTGGTTGATTCATGGCTTAATGCCGAAAGATCGATTATTTAGTTAATTAGGCCTTAGACCTAAAAGGATTAGGTCTTTGACCAAGAAGAATTTAAGAAGAAGATGGAATGCTTATGACATGCTTGAATTAACAAAAGATGAATTAGGACATTACCTTGCTTAGAGTTTTCCCACTTCGAAGTTCCAGATCTTGATTTCTTAGAATATGATCCTTTGCTTCCTGTAACACCAGGTCCCGGGATGCCCAAAAGCCAACCCTTTTTTTCTGAGAATCGAAAGCCTTTTTATAGGCAAAAATTCGGACTGAACGGCGGTCGGACCGCGCTGTCCGCCGGAAAACTGGAAAAAAAAATCAACGCCGGCGGTCGGACCGCCGGATCTGGCTGTCGGACCGCCACGGTTGGCTGTCAGACTGCCACGGTTGGCGGTCGGACCGCCAACTCCGGCGGTCGGACCGCTGAGCTTGGCGGTTCAACCCTCAAAAAATCTCCCGATTTTCGTTCAAACTGATTTTCTGGGAGCTGTGGACCTCCAAAAATTATTCCGAGGCCATATTCATGATCGTTGCGTTGCTTCGGACATTTCAAGTACCATATCAATATATTTCCGGTGAACTTTACCGCGGACCTTCGGTCCGGCTCGGTTGTCTGCAGTCTGAGAAAATTGGCTTCCCGAGCCTCAAAATTCGAGTGTTCACATGATGAAATGAGAAGAAACAAAAGGTATAACAAAATTACCTGAAGAATGATCGGGGTAACGGTCCAATTTTCAAATCCGAGTGCAGTTCTGTCAAGACTCTGAATAGTCTCAACCAGAATCATACCACCAATGCAGTTAAGTTCTTCCATTTGCCTAATCATGGGGCAAAGCTTCAAATCTCCAAAGCTAGGATCACGGTTGAAAAGAAACCTGGCTAACAGGCATAAAACAAAAGCTCGCATCCTATGTTTCAGTTGAATCTCATCTTCAAAATTAGCGGTCAGGAATTCATCAATCAAAGGAAGCAGCATCACCTTACTCCCATCCATGATCATAGCTTGAGCTTGAGGCCTTGTAAAGTTGAAAAGCCTCTGAAAAGACCCCACATAGCCAACTTGAACCTCATGCCTTACAAGAGGGGCATTTGGGTCACATCCAATAATTGAGCAGAACTCCTCAAAAAGAGGACACATCTCCTCCATCCGGGCACCAAATCTGAAAACGTGGGCTTAGGGATCCCAAAATCTGATACAAGCATGCAAGAAATCCCAATCCACAGCTACGCCTCTAAGAGTAGCAACATCTTTCAATCCATATCTTCCCATATTGATCCTTTCAACCTTATGGAGGCTCTTGGTCCATTCATGCATCACATGGTTAAAAAGAGAGTTCATTGTTGAGGGTCCATATTGCACCTTGCTCAAAATTCTCGTTTCTGACGACCACTGAGCCCCATAAATCATTTTTATGGAATTCAGCGGGGGGCAATTGTGAAAACTCGAATTTTGAGGCTCGGAAAGCCGATTTTCTCAGACTGTTGACAACCGAGCCGGACAAGAGGTCCACGGTAAAGTTCACCGAAAGTATGTCTTCATGGTACTTGAAATGTCCGGAATAACGCGAGGATCACGGATATGGTCCCGGAATATTTTTTGGAGGTCTGTAGCTCCCAAAAAATCAATTTGAGCGAAAATTGTGCGAGCTGATGTGCTATTTTGGCGGCTGAACTGCCGCACGGCGGTCCGACCATCGCAGTTTTTTTTCTTTTCCTTTTTTTCCGGCTAATCACATCCACGGCGGTCCGACCGCCGTGTACGGGTGCCAACTGCCGTCCCGGCGGTCTGACAACCGTCCAGGTCCAGATTTTGTCCATTTTCCTTATAAAAGGCCTCCAAATTTTCAGAATTTCGGTTCGGTTTTTTTCAGTTGGCTTTTCGGGTGGGCTTCGGGCAGACGAACTCTCTATTTTCCATACACTTAAGAACTTCTCTTGGACTTTTCTTTGCATAAATCTAACCTTGTGCTGCAGGAATTAATCTAAATCAAAATAAACCGTAATCAAGAATCATAATCGAAGGCCCGAGAAAACGAGATCTGGAACTATGAAGTGGGAGAACCCTAAACAAGGTAATATCCTAATTTATCCTTTGTCAATTCAGGCATATCATAAGCACTACATCTCCTTCTTAATTTCTTTTTGGTCATAGACCTAATCTCTTTTGGCATGAAGCCGATCTCAACTAAAATCAACCTTTTGGCATGAAGCCTAAATTGCATTTTCTTTCGGTACCAAGTACCCAAATTTCATCAAATTTAGCACTAAGTGCTCAAAATCTCACAATTTTGGCAAAAACTCGATAATGCACGAAGCATACACACATGCATAAATGCATAATTGCCTTTAAATAGGCTTTTTCGAACTACATGGGCTTTGATCTCTCATAAAAATGAGAGTATGTAGGCATATTTGGGATTCACCCCAAATAGCAAGTCCACAATCTACTAACAATCTGTTTGTCTTCCTTTCTGGGTTCCTTTTAGGTTCATTTCTTCTTTGGCAAATTAATCAAATGCATGACATAGTCCCCGAATCTTCCTTGGGTTCGTAGATTAGAAACTTTTACATTGGATGCATTATTGGAGTCAAACAAGGGTTTTCTTAGTTTTTCCCTTTGAACAGAAAAAACTGAGTGGCGACTCCTAATAACAAGTGAATATTCATCCAAATCCTTTTTGGGTGGAATCCAAGGTTCACACCTTGGCAACTCATTTGGGAACACATCAAGAAATTTTGCCACTGTAGAAATACTATCAAGCTTGGACCACTCTTCTAAGTAAGCTTCACACCCCCTTCCAAATCATTCTCCTAGCTGAAATAGTTAAAATAAACATGGATGAGAGGTGTCTCTTCCCACTTGATACCACAACATCCTTCTCATCATGTTTTTTCAAAGTAACATATTTCTACTAGCAATTTGCTACTGTATGATGTCTGGATAACCTATTCATACCCAAAATAAGGTCATAATTCTTAAAGGGCATCTTAATCAAATCACCAAGAAACTCCTCATCATGAACCACTACTGAACTATCTTTGTGCACCCTACTAACAACCACACTATGCCTCAAAGGATTGGTAACCAACACATCAAACCCTAAGGACTCTGAATGTACATCACTCACAGGCAAGATGGAAGCACTGATGAATGAATGTGTCAAACTAGGGTCTATCAATGCATGAACTAAAATACGAAGTAGGGAAAGTGTACCAGCTATCACATTTGAAGCACTCGTCTTTCGCTGCGTCACATAAACCCTCTGTGAAGACCCAACCTCTTCTTGTCTACTCCCTGCCATAGAT
Source organism: Garcia nutans (assembly GCA_947685225.1). Taxonomy (NCBI): domain Eukaryota; kingdom Viridiplantae; phylum Streptophyta; class Magnoliopsida; order Malpighiales; family Euphorbiaceae; genus Garcia; species Garcia nutans. The sequence goes on along the minus strand of CANTUV010000017.1, from coordinate 4,492,702 downwards.
CCTCCTCTCTAACAAGACCCTGCTCTACCACCTCTGCCACTAGCACCTCTACCATCTCGACCTCCTCTGACACTGGGTATGGACACAATAGTCTCTACCTAACCAATCTCTAGTGGCTCTAGACAATGATAAAGTGGTCTCTAGAGCCACATTTGTAACAAGCCGGTGCACTAGTCCTCCAACAAATACTCCAATGTGTCCTACCACACGTAGCATATGTAGGCGAAGTAGATCTTTATGATGCTAGGGTCGAGGCACAAGCTACTGAGGCTGCAGGTCTCTGCCTCTATCTCTACTATTGTGATGGCCTACTAGGTTATCCCTGACCTCTACCAAACCTCTGAGGAAAACTCCCTCTATCTCTCTTTGAAGATGAAGAACTTGCCTCAGTCTGAGGTATCCTATCTCTACTCTCCTCTACTCTAGCTGCAGCTGCAAGCCCCTAAACTTTCTCTACACTAAGTGCAGCTTATACCAACCTGGAGAAATCCTCATACTGTATCGCAACCACCTGACGCATAATGGATGGCCTCAACTCCTCCTCAAATCTTTGGCACTGATCTATCTCATCTATCATAATGTCTAAAGCATACTTGCTCAGTCAAAGAAATTCCTTGTCACATTCGTGATTTTGGAGATATAAAATTTTATATATACTCAATATATATATCTAGAGTATACATAAAACATATACATATGGTATATTAATTATATATATTGGATTAATGCATTACATACTTAATATATTTAATACACATATAAGGTACTTTTGATGTGTATATAAGATACACATTACTTGTGTATATTTGTAATATCCCAAATTTTTTTTGAAAAGTTCTAATTTTTGGAAATTTAATAAAATAAATTATAATTTAAAATGGATAAATTAAATTAATGGTTTTAAATGAAAAATGAAGAAATTTTAAATGAAAAAGTGAAATATATATGTGATATATATGTAAAATATATACAACATATAAAAGTCAATACTTTTTAAAAGAAAAGTCAAAGTAAAAGGGTATTTTGGTAATTAAATCTTAGAAATTTAAAAATTAATAAAATAATTCAAAAATAAATAATTTTAAATGGAAGATAATATTTTGAGATTTTAATTAATTAGTTAATTAATTAAAATATATTAAAATAATAATACATATAAGGTTGAAAATGTGAGTGGGAGGAAAGAGAAAATCATTTTTTTTTCATCTTCTTCTTTCCTTCAAGGCCGACTTTCATGGCTTCAATAGAGGATTTTCCTTCTTACAAGCAACCATAATTGAAGAGATTTTAAAGATTTAAGTGAAGTTTTAGAAGATTCTTCATAAATTGGTAAGCTTCTTTACCAATTTTGCCTATTCTATGGAAAAGTGTATTATGTGAATTTTTGGATTTTCATAGTAGCATGATTTAATTGCTTAATTGGATATGAATGAATTTGTTTTGATTGGTTATTAATGATTTTAAGGTTAGATTTAAGAAATGGTTGAATTTAAGTTGAGTTTAGTGAAGAGAGATAATTTAGGGTTATGGAACATTTGAGTTTTTGAAATCATGAGTTTTAATTGTGCAAATTGGTTCCAAATGTGTTATTTTGATGCTTAAACAAGGATTTTAAAATCAAATGATGGATTTAGTTAAGTTTGGATAGAGTTTGAAGATGGTAGTATTGATTTAGGGTTTTGGAAAAGTGAATTTTTAAATAATGATTAATTGTTTGATTTTAGTGCTTAAATCATGTTATTTAATGATATAAGTGGTGGAAATAAGATTGAAATGATAATTGGATTGAGTTGGAATGGAGATCCTTCAATGGTGAAGGTTATGCCATTTTAGTATTTTGAACATAAGCATGTGGTTAATTAATGTAATTGGTTTAAACAAATTAAAATATGTTTTTAATGATATAAATAAACTCAAAACAATAATTTAATGGGTTAATATGGATTGGCTAAGTTAAAGTAAGGAAAAACTTAATTTTTGAAATTTTGTAGGAGTGTTGTTAAATTAAGGTTTGATGTTGAGAATGCCTTAGAATGTGATATTAAATGATTGTTTATGATCATATTTGATATAGGCATTGAGGGAGGTTGATTTGCTTCATCCAAGTGGTGAAGGGCAAGTTGGAAGGATAGGATTGGAGGTTTTGTTAAGCTTGCTTTGGGTTGCTAATGGAGGTATGTACAAACTTTGAATATAATGTTTATATTTGCATAACATTTGAACTTAACACATTTTGGTTGGAAAATGTGTTAGGTTACTTGGTTCATTGATTGTATATGAATAATATGCTATGACATTTGTAATATCATATATGTGTTAATGCATTGTGAAAAGCCATTGATAATGGCTAAATTGTGTAGAATGTGAAATACGTATATTATGTGAAAATATCCAAAGTAATTGGGTAATGTGTTGTGAATGCAAAAATGAGATATGTGGAATAATAAAATGAATTGATATTGATAAAAATGAGAAAAATGAGAAAAGTGAGAAAAATGAGAAAAATGAGAAAAATGAGAAAAATGTGAAAATAAGGCAATGTGCCTAGATTGAATATGTGACAATGAGAAAGAGATTAATAATGAGAAAAATGAATAAATGAAATAAAAGTGAGAAAAAGATGATATAATAAGGCAATGTACCTAGTTTGATCATGAGAAAAGTTTTGATAAAAGAATTATGACAGAATTTGATAATGAGAAATATGAATAAATTGTGTGCTTAGTATGTTATTCAATTTTCAAAGTTCTGGGTTTGGCGGCATGCCTATGATTTCCTACAGGCTAAACGCTGGAATGGTGAAAAGATTGGGTCGTAAGCCAGGCCAGCTGAAAAATATGATGTTTTTGGGGTGATGAGGGCTAAGATACCGGGGCTTACGGGTCTAGCCGGATTGAGGTCCAAGAGACTGGGGTTGTTACATTATTTATGGATATATTGCCTACGGGGCTAGAAACAAGTTGTCATTATGGACCAAAGTAGTAACTCTGAAATTTGAATAGCATATTAGATCCTTTTGGGCCCATGCTTACCTTTGCTTTAATGTGAATTAAGAATTGTGATACAATTGAGCAATATATGAGATATAATGTTATGAGTTGTGATATAGATATGTGTTTTGCATTGACATTACATTTGGACTATATTGTTATCAAAGTTTGTACCACTAGGCTTCGTCTTAACGTGATTATAATTCGTCGCGCAGGTGTCATGAATTATTTGGTAGAGCCGAAGAGTTCTACTAGACCTGGTCGGATCTAGGTTTGTATTTACTAAGCTTGAAGAGTTGTTTTTGGGTACATCAAGATCAGAGCCAGTTGCTAGCATATAGATATTTGATATTACAATGTATTTTGATATTATATATGTTATGATATGTTTTTGGAAGTATATAATGTAAATATCAAAGAATATTTTGAATAATTTGTTCAGATGGGATTTTATATGTGTTGTTAATTTATATATCTATATATAAGTATTTTGAGAAAATATGGAGAAATTGAGAAGTATTGGTGAAATGGTGAATTGATTTTTATTGGGAGTGTTTGCTATATGCAGGTTGTATTTTGCTGAATTTTGGGAACGTCCAAATTACAAACAAAACTCTGGCGAATTTTTCTTAGAGATTTTCATATAAAATATTTATTTTGGATTCTTATAACAAGCAAAGAATATTTATATACTATTTATTTTATATATTAGTATTTGAAATCTTAAAACAGAAATGTAAATTTTTTTATTAAATCGGTCTGTGACATTTTTATACCATATATGCGTATTTTACATATGCTGAAAATATGTATTGTACATATATAGGGTATAAGGGTGTTACATTCCTTCTCATATTCTATGACCATCTTTGTGCCCTGCTTCAAATTTAGAAATTCCTTCTTCTTTGCATCCTTATAATCCCTTGGTGTATACTTCTTCCCAAACTCAGGCAAGAAGTCATCATAAGACAATACAAGTGGTTGAGCTAACCCCTGAGGAATTATCTTTCACTAATCATAGGCGTTTCCCTGCAGAAGAAACAAAGCATAGTTGAATTTCTCTTCTGCAGTAGCCTATAACTGGAAAAATATCCTCTCCACTCTGTCCAACCACTGCTCTGCCTCAGCTGGATCAACAGTGCAAAAGAAATCTATAGCCTCATATTTTCTCAACTTGTCATATTTTCCAGTCTGTTGATGTTGTTGCTGCTGCTCTACTAGGCCTGATGAAGCAACTCCACCATCTGCTATACCGAGACTAGCGAAAGATCTTGAGTTGTTGGTTTGGCTGACAGTGATGCCTCACCATCAACTTCTGCACTAGCTCTAGCTCTATCCTCTCATAGAGCAATACTCTCAGCACTACCCTCACAAGATCGATGTGTCCAGGACACCATCTCAACCTATATCTGTAATCACAACAAGTATTGGCACATCAGAGACCAGTTTAAATGCCAATGCATAAGCATGTATGACATTTTAAAACCATATTTAAAATTATCTTTATTCTCTTTTAAAATCCACATTGGCCGAGAATCTCAAACTTAGACTCTAATACAAAAATAAATGTAACACCCTTATACCCTATATACATATAGTACATACATCTTGTATATATAAAATAAGTATATAAAATATAAGAATGTCAACATCTTTATCATTTGAAAATTTTCCATAATCTAAAAAAAATATTTTAATACTTAAAGTATATTTTATTAAATACATAAATAAATAAATTAGTAATTAATTATTAAAAATACCAACTTCAAAAGAAAATCTCTAGGAAAAATTTATCAGAGTTTTGTTAGTACATTTGATGTTTCCTAAAATTCAAATATTCTCAACCTGCATAAAAACACACACCCAATATACATATAAGCATCCATTTCTCCAACATTCTCCAATAATACATAAATATACCTAAGTATTCCACACTTAACATTTGACCAAAAGCTTTAATTTATAAGATTTTCACAAAATAGTATAATGCATATAAATATAATATATTTAGTCAAAATAAATATTTACATGCTAAGTAACTGGCTCTGATATTGTGCCAATCTAACAAAACTTATTGTATAATCCAGAAATCGTAGAACTGGTTAAGTCTAGCAAGGCTTTCTATATCAACGCTGTCACTTGCGGAATAAATAAAGTGAGCTAAGCTAATAGCCTAACAGTATGTACTTTGATAATAAAAAAATCTTGAAAATAGTGTAATATGTCTTTTCTGTGAAACTCACAATGTATCATGCAGATGCATTCTAATCTTATACACTAGTCATATATTTTCATCATATATCACAATTATATATATTGGGCCCAAATAACTCTATAATATTCAGATACCAGAGTTATTATTTTGGTTTATATTAATACTCAGTGTCTAGCCAGTAGGCAAATAAAATCACAAGTGATGTCCAACATCTAGCCCGAAGGCAAATAACATCATAAATTACACCTAGCGTCTAGCCTTGAACAAAAATCACATTATAGGTATGTCATATGTAAATTGCCAAACACATAACTCTAGAATAGAATAGTATATAAGGTAACACACATTATTCCACAATTTCTCTATATTTCCATATACTTCATCATAAGCATTACATTTTATGCCACTTAATGTAGCCAAATTATATAACTTAAATGGTATAAAATCCATTTTTCGACAATCACATTCAATAATGACAATGGTCATTTTAAAATGGCTTATCAATTCATACCTTATGCAAATCACACCTTTAAACACATAACCATGCTCTTTACATATGATTACTCACATCAAAGTAGCATAGTACAAATACCAACATACAATGTAGCATGCTATTTCAATGTATTTTAATACATAAATACCAAAGTATGTACTAACTTTCACCCAAGGCAACTTCTAAGCCAAGTTCATACCATTTTCTTCACTTTCTAAAATGTCCTTCACCTGTTTGATTGGGCAAACCTAATCTACTCAACTTTTATCCACATTATGAGTTTAAATAATTCATTAGAACCACATTTCTATACACTTTAACTAATAAAACTTATATTATCATACTCCCTTAAAATTTTTAATTTTTGCCCTAATGCACTTTAATTTTAGAAATCTATACTAATCAATTCCAAATTATGTTTTACGTTCAATTATGTCTTTAAAATCATTTTTTAACACAATTTAAACAATTAAATTAAATTTACATTAATTCTTTATAAATTTCCCATGAAAACCCTAAATCACTCTCTTCTTCTTTCAAACTTAAATCAAACTCATCCATTTCAACCATTCAACCTTACAATCTTTGTTTACATATCAAAATAACATCATCCAATACTATTTGAATAATTATCCAACAGCCCACCAAAAAAATATACATAATCCAAAATTTCAATAAAACTTCTTAAATTCTAAAAAAAAAAAAAAAAAAAACTTACCTAATAGTTGAGCTTCCTTCAAATTCTCCTCATTTCCTTTGGATTCCTTAGAAAATATTGAGTATTTGAAGAAGAAACCTCATGTTTGCTTCAATGGAGAATTCGGCCCAAGGTGGCGAGAAGAAGAAGAAGATGAAGTGAGTTTTTGATTATTTTTTTTTATCTTCTTTTAAATCCTAGCCATATATATATTATTTAATTAACTAATTAATAATTAATTTTATAATTATCATCTTTCACCACCAAAAATTATTTTAATTTTGAATTTTTTTAACTTTTACCGTTTATTTTTACCATTTTACTAAATTTTGTCTTTTAGTGAATTTTCCTAGACTTTAAGTATATTTTACATATATCCGACATTTACATTTTATATTTTCCTCCTTCCACCATTTTTAATTAACTTTTTAATTTTTTTATTTAATTATATTTTAATTAAATTACAGTAGTCACATACTCCCTACTTTAGGAATTAGCTCTCAAAAGTACAATTCATTACTCCATGTTCTAGCAATATAATGGCACTACTTTTTATGTTGTTTAATTATTGACTAATAGCTCAAATATAATGTAAATTACATTTTATATTAATAGTTTCATATAATATATACTAATTATTATGATTTTATAATACACTAAGTAAAAATATTATTAAGCATAATAAATTTTATTCAGTAAATTTATCAATCGACTTATGTTTGTATTTTGTTTTTGTCAAATAACATCAAATACCAAAAGACACAACAAGTTATACTTAGTATATATTGGGTATATATTGAGTTTATTATGAAAAAAATATATCAACTCACATTTTTTGGGTAAATGGAATATAATTAAACAACATAAATCAAATAGCATCAAATATCAAAAAGCTACAATGAGATTATGCTTAATATATATTGCGTTTAGCATACACAAACTACAGAATTAGATATATATTGAGTTTCATTTGCATGAGACAAAAAAAAAACAGCGCTTAATTTTCTAAAAGTTCTTATAAATACAAAACAACAATACAAAATTAAAAAAAACAAAAACAAACATATACTATAAAACATGCTATTAATGAACCAATCATATACTAATTAAAATTATTGAATTTTCAATCAATTTTCTTGCCAACCCAAAATTACATACAGGGAACCTAGTTGACACATACAGAGAGAAAATTAAAAAAATGACCAATTAAAATTATTTCTTTGAGGGGAAACTTATTTCTATAAGATAAAGAATTAATTAGTTAGGGTGAAAAATAAAAACAACCTAGTATTATAGATGTACAACATCTAGAACATGAAGGAAATACACTTTTCTAAAAAGCAATTCAAAACAGATATAAAACATTGATTCAAATTAACCAAACTGTTGGTGGTCGACCCAACGAAAATTGCAAACGAGAGCATGAAAAAAATAGATAGATAGTGTAAGATAATTTAAATAAGAAACCACAAAGATTTTTATGCATGTAATTCCCAAGATTATATATATGTACTCAAATTGTAATCACATTATATAAATAATAAATTATAATTATTAAAATCACAATATAAATAGCTCTTGTAGATTTCCAAGTTTTCCTTCAAAATCACTTGGAATGAAGAAACATATGTTGTTCTATTTTTTTTAGAGAAGAGAATCTATTCTCTTTTCTTATGTTTATAAAAACCAGAGAATTTTTATTCTCTGTGTTTTTCTTTTATCTAGACAGTTACCACTTGGTAATTATTTATAGTTAGATTGTGGTAACTTCCTCCCCTTTTAATTTTAATTAATTTTAATTTTTTTATTTATAATTAATTTAAATTAATTAGGTGGGCCTCATCATGGGTGTCCACCAATCTACATCTCCCACTCGTGCATGATGGGATCATCTTTTTTTAATTTTTGTAATATTCAAATTTTAGTAAATATACCGTGTGACAATGCATACTTCAAGAGCACTATAGCTATATATATATATATATATATATATATTATGAGTATATAGCATCTCAAAAATTGAATTTTGGATTAAATATAGTAAGCAATACCTTAGATTATTTACCATATTTCATCTCTAATGATCTCATTTATATAAATAAATATTATTATTTTCATAATTATATTTTTCTTTATATAAAAGACAAACATAATTGGTCGACCAAAAATCAAAATAATAATATGATAACTCAAAATTGATCTTTTTATTTTCTCGATTGTCACAAATTTATTTAACTTGCTTTTTCAGAAATGTCCCATTAGACTGAATCATTTATAATCTTTTAGCAACATTCTAAGATAGCAATCATTAGATAAAATTTTGAAAAACATATCAGAGTATTAAGGGTATCCTTTGAGATTTTACTTCATAAAATCTGGTGTCTCACATTATGTTAAAGTTGAGATCAAAACTTTCATTACCCTTGTGGTCAAGAAATTTTGCACATGTGGTATGAATCATATGTTACATCATTATCCTCTTTTCATATGGAGAGCATGCCTTTCACTTCATATAAATGTCGTACAGATTTCAATAGACATACATAATATCTAAAATGAGTTCACTTTCATACTTTTCAATTCATAAGAAATCTAATTTGGCAAAAAAAACATATAACTTATTTTAGCAATTCATTACTTATGGTCATAAGTATATATCATACATATTATGACTTTCTTCCTTTTGTTACTTAAATGATGACGTAAAATATTTCAAGTTTGGCTCTCTATTATCACCTAGATAATAAGCATAAAATCGTATCATCTCTATTCCTACAAAGTAATAGAGGCTATTGCATGTGTGAGAAGGCCAATCTTATATCTGTTCGACATGCTTTTCAAATAAGAATGTATATATGTACAAAATAAATATACACTAATTTATGTATGTTCCATGTTAAATGAAACTTGAGCATTAAAAATATCATTAATTAATAATGATAAAGCATATGCGAACATTATTCATATAACTTATCTACAAGTACAATCATCATCTATGCAAGTCCAATTCTTTAACATGCCTATAATATGCATCTCATAGTATGGGTTTTGTAAATGGATCTGCAACCATATCATGCGTAGATATTTACTTTTATGCTCACTTATTCTTTGCCACCATGTCTCACACAAAATTATACTTGATATCTATATGCTTCATTTTTTCATGATATTTGGGATCTTTGGTATATGTTATTGCTGCTTGACTATCACAGTATACTTTTATTGGTTCAATAGCACTTCCCAAATGATACATGAACCATTTCAAACAAACGGCTTCTTGCACTGCAGCTGAAAATGCTACAAACTTGGCCTCCATTGTGGACAGTGCTATGTATGATTATTTCTTACTACTCCAAGTTATGGCCCACCATTTAGTAAGAAAATATATCCATAGGTAGACTTTCTTTTATCCAAATCTCCTCCCCAATCAGCTCCTGTGTAGCATCTCAAATGTAATACACTTCTTTGATAACATAGTGAGTAATCAGTTGTTCCTTTTAGATATCTCAAGATTCTCTTTACTGCTGTCCAATGTGATTATCTTGGGTTAGACTGACATCTGCTCACTAGCCCAACAACATAGCAAAATATCTTGGCACATCATGGTGTACTTGAGACTTCCAACAGCTTTAGAATAAGGAACCTTACTCATTTGTTCTTTTTCATATGGAGTCTTAAGACATAAGGATTGGCTTAAGGTCTTGCTTTTTGATATAGGGGTATCTATGGGCTTACAATCTTGCATATGAAATTATTCAAGAATTTTCTTAGTATATGTCTCTTGTGAAAGAGATACCAATTTTCTTGAACGATCTTGTATAATCTTAACTCTAAGAATATATGCAGCTTCACCCATATCTTTCATTTCAAAATGAGATGATAACAATCTTTGATCTCATTCATAAACCCCTTATCATTTCCAGCTGTAAGTATATCATCTACATATAATGATAATATTGCAAATTTCTCATTAGATCTCTTCGTGTATACATAGTGGTCTTCACCAATCATTTTAAAATCATATGACACTATTGCATTATGAAATCAAATTTACCATTATCTAGAAGACTGTTTAAGGCCATATATTGACTTTAAAAGTCTACACACCTTATACTTTTGGCCTTCTTTAATGAAACCTATTAGTTGTTTTATATAGATTTCTTCTTCTAACTATGTACTGAGAAAAGCAGTCTTTAAATCCATTTGATAAGATTCATGCTTGCAACTATAGCTATAATTAGTCAAATTGAAGTAAATCTCACAACAGGCCAGAAGGTTTCTTCATAATTAATTCCTTCTTATTATGTATACCTTTTTGCGACTAAACGAGCCTTATAGCGTTCAACACTACCATCAGCTTTACACTTGATTTTGAGAACCCATATGTTCCTACTAGCTTTATGTCCTTTTAGCAAATCAACCAAATCCCTAACTTGGTTTTACTTCATAGACTCCATCTCTTCTTCTCTAGATTTAATCCATTTTTCCTTTATAGGGTATTTAAGACCTTCATTCGCATTTTTATGCTCTTCTAAATCTTGTGGAGTAACTAAGAAAATTCCCTCTTTAATCTCAAAATGACGATGTGGAACACTTTTCCTATTTGTTCGGTGTATTTGAGATTGGTTAAAGTTACTCCCACTCGGACTAGCTTTCAAAATTGGATATGCTACAGGTAACATTTGAGTATCTAAAATGGATTCATTTATTCTCATGTTACTCCCAGTCAAATGTAGCCTATCTAATTGATCTCTTTTAGCGGAAATAGTATGGTCCAGAGTTTCATATAGAGATAAGTCCTTACCTATCTCACCTTTCTTTGGAAAATCATTTTCTAAGAATATGACATCTAGTGATTTAAATTCAGTAATGCTACCACTATCTTATTCACCTCTAAACACATATCCATTTTATTGTTCAGAATATCTATAAAGATACATTTCTTCCCCCTTGGACATAATTTTCCATATTTATAGGGAGGTTCATGTACATAGGTTCCGCAACCTCTTGGTCTTAGCATATTCAGGTCAGGTTTTTGTTTAGTGTCACATCCCAAAGTTTAGGTAGTCGAGTATTAGGCAAGAAGGACATAAATAAGTGGTCAAATAGAGGCTCGAGATAGTCAAAAACAAAATCGGTATGCAAAGGAGGCCCGTGAAGTCAACAGGACCTAAAGGTAATTTTTCGAAAGGCCGAGGATCTAAGAGTAATTTTCCGAAAAGTTATGTCGGTTCTTAATAGTGACCCTAACAGATGCCATAAATGTGTTCTCGGGATTAATCAGGACGTAATGGTGGAGCACGATTTTTTCCGAAAACGAACGGTTTGTAAGTTACGGGAGATTTTCCGACAAGGGCATTTTGGACGTTTCCATTGGAGGGGCAATTTTGTAATTAAATATAACTTTGGGGGGTCAAAATATGAATAAAAGGAAGCCTAATGGCTTGCCAAATAAATAGATAAAAGAAGAAGGCAAGTGGACCAATTAAAAGTGGCCATTTTTGCTATAAGGTGTACCAATTGGAAGTCAACATCTATACCAACATATTTTCACCACTTATGGCTGCCATTTGGATCAAAATAAGCTAAGGAAAGAAAAATAAAAGCCCTCTCTTACATGGTGAACTCGTCCAAATATGATATTTCACGTTGAAATAATATAAGAAACATAAGTCGATAATTGTATAATGCATATTCGATTAAGAAATGGCATGAAAATTTTGGCTCCACTGGGTATCTGGGATAGTACTGAGTAGGGTAAGGGTATGATATATCATACTATATGCAGTGCTACTTTAATATAGGACTTCGATCCGAGTTATATAGGATGACGACCCGAGCTATATAGGACTTCGGTCCGAGTTATATAGGGCAATCGCCCGAATTATATAGGACTTCGGTCCGAGGGCTTCGGCCACAGATTCCACAGGGCTTGGTCCGAAATTTTTTTAGGGCCACAGCCACAGAATATATATACAGTTGTTTCAGTGAGTTCCTTACCATACATTAGTCTACCAAATTACCTTGTGGAGCGAACTGATAAATGATAATAACTGAATATATGACATGTATGGATTGTTTTTACTGTGATATTATTTTTTTCAATACTAATCATTGCTTTTAAAAGTGCATTATGCTTTTATTATTTATTTTCTGTAATTAGTTAAAGTACCCACAAGCAATGCTTAGCGAGTTTAGTTTCTTCTAAACTTGTAGGCTATTAGCAAGGAGCCAGTAGCGAGCATAGGAGTCCTGCGATCTGTCGGTCATCAATAAACTTAGGTGGTGCTCTTCATTTTGTATTTTGGTATTAGAAACTGGCATGTACTTATTTGAACAATACAAAGAGATAACTTGATGTAGCATGTAAATCTAGTAATGTATAATAACTGTATGGTTTTGAATTGAGTTGGGTTGTGAATATAGAAGTGTGAATTCTTCTTGCAGGATTGTAGTTGAGGTTATAAGGGTGGATTATTGGGAGTGTGCTTGAGTTGAATTGTGAAACAAAATATTTTTCAAAAATAAGAAAAATCAGTTTTGTCGACACTTGGGACCTAGAATTTTAAGGGAGACTCCATCAAAATTTTTGGAAAATTTTTATAAGGAACATTAAGTATGCTGACATAACCAGAGCTCGTATCCCGATGTAGCATTCCTCCTCGGCTTATTCATAGGTCGGGAAGGGGTGTTACAATTTGTGGTATCAGAGCATTGGTTTAGTCGATTCTGGGAGATAGGTAATAAGTAAGTAACTATGTGTGCCATGTAAGATAAAGTAAGGAGAAATTTATATGATGAATAGGTAGATGTACATGCCAGATAGGAATTGATAATCGAGTTATATGTTGATGAATTAAGCAGATAGCTATTTATGTCAATATAGGATGTCTCTAGATTCGTGGCAAGCTATGGAAGGAAACATAGAATCGCAAGCATCTGGGTTTGCAGATGCCGGGGAAGCTCATAGACCAGGGTCAACAGCAGCTGAAATACCCGGTCCGGAGACTTATCTTAGGCAGATTGCAACAGCTTTTCAGCAAACGGCCGGAAGGGGCCCTGCTGCTGAGGGAGATAGGAAACCCCCGATCGAGAAGTTAAGAAAGTATGGTGCAAAGGAATTTAAGGCTGGTCGTGAAGAGGAATTTGAGGAAGCCGAATATTGGTTAGATAGTATCATTAGAGTTCTTGACCAGCTCCAATGCACTCCGGAGGAAAGAGTGGTTTGTGCTACCTCGCTCCTGACAGAGGAGGCGTACATATGGTGGGATACCACGCAGCAGCGGGTTCCACCAGAACAGCGAACTTGGGAATTCTTCAAGAGTGAGTTTAAAAAGAGGTATATCACTGATGCATATTTGACTGCAAGGCGCAGTGAGTTCATTCATTTGAAACAAGATAGAATGACGGTATCAGAATATGAGAAGGAGTTTACGCGCCTTAGTAAGTATGGAAAGAAGTTAATAGAAACTGAAGCTGAGCGATGCGAGAAATTTTTAGAAGGACTTAATGATGAAATTAAGATACAGCTAGTGGCATTGGATAATACAGAGTTTTCAAAGTTGGTGGCTAAAGCATTGGATGTTGAAAAGGTGCAAGTAAATCTGAGGAATCGTCAACAGAGAATTCAACAGAAAAGAGAGCAAGCACAGAGTGCCCCAGGTAATCATCAGTCAACTAGCAAGAGAGCTAAGGGTGAAGGATCCTTTATGAGTGTAAAGCATAATTTAAGACCATCTAAAGGACCTAATTTTCAAGCTACCTCAGTAGCCAGCACGGGAGGAATAAGCAGAGGATCAAGTAAAGGTTCTGGAAGGACTGAATATACACCATACCCCTCGTGTGAGCATTGTGGACGAAAGCATAGGGGAGAATGTTGGTTAGTTACTAGAGCTTGTATACTTTATGGTGCCACTAATCACCTTAAGAAGGATTGTCCTAGAAATGTGGCAGAGATTTCAAAAGTTCCTGAAAGAACACAAGTAGCAAGTAGCAGCGGTAAAGGTCGAGAAAGAGGAAGAGGCAGAGAAAATGGTAGTAATCAAATAGGAACAAGATCGGAGACAGTAGATAGCCCTGAATCGAGAGCGCCAGCCAGGATATATTACATGAGGGCAGAAGAGAATAAAGCAGAAGAAGGAAATGAAGGTACGTAAGTTTAAAATCAGTGTCTTGAGTACATATGTGTGTATATGTGACGATTATTAGTTATATTGATGATGTGTAATTACACGTAAGAATCATGCATGAATAAGTAAGTTTCGAGGCGAAACTTAAATTAAGGGAGGTAGAACTGTCACATCCCAAAGTTTAGGTAGTCGAGTATTAGGCAAGAAGGACATAAACAAGTGGTCAAATAGAGGCTCGAGATAGTCAAAAACAAAATCGGTATGCAAAGGAGGCCCGTGAAGTCGACGGGACCTAAAGGTAATTTTTCGAAAGGCAGAGGACCTAAGAGTAATTTTCCGAAAAGTTGTGTTGGTTCTTAATAGTGATCCTAACGGATTCCATAAATGTGTTCTCGGGATTAATCGGGTCATAATGGTGGCGCACGATTTTTTCTGAAAACGTACGGTTTGTAAGTTACGGGCGATTTTCAGACAAGGGCATTTTGGATGTTTCCATCGGAGGGGCAATTTTGTAATTAAATATAACTTTGGGGGTCAAAATATGAATAAAAAGAAGCCTAATGGCTTGCCAAATAAATAGATAAAAGAAGAAGGCAAGTGGACCAATTAAAAGTGGCCATTTTTGCTATAAGATGTACCAATTGGAAGTCAACATCTATACCAACATATTTTCACAACTTATGGCTGCCATTTGGATCAAAATAAGCTAAGGAAAGAAAATAAAAGCCCTCTCTTACATGGTGAACTCGTCCAAACCATAGGAGAAGGAAGAAGGAGGTGATTTTTCCAAAGTTTAAGGCTTTTGGTTGAAGATTTTGGTGACAAACAAGATTATAAGGTAAGAGAAACCTATCTCTAGTTTTAATTTCATGGATTAATGGTTAATTTAAGAGATTGAAATTAGGGTTCATGTAGCTAGATTTGGAGAAAATTCAAGAAATAATTATTTGAAGGATTTGATGAAAGAAATAATGGTGTTTAATGGTGAAAATAAGCTAGCATACATTAGAAAAATCATAAGATAAGACTATGTCTATACCTAGGGTTCTTATCTTTGTATATGTGATGTTAAATTTCATAGGAAATCAAGGAGACAAGGAAGGAAATGAAGTGATATAGATAAAGGACTAAGAAATAGCAAGGTTTGGTACTTTAACTAATTGTTTGTTCATTTTCTTGAAATTTTTCTGTTTTAGAATTAGTGAAATGCTGTGACTTGTATGATTTTTAATTAAATATAGAAAAATGTTCTTGAAGTGAATTTTTTATATGTTGTGCCTAAATGCATCTAGAATAACTGAAAAATATTTTGAGTTGAATTTGGAATGGTTATGATTATGAAAAAATTATTTCTGTTAGACCTGCTCTAGGAGGTACTTTGACTGAGACAGCCATGTTTCCGGATTTTTAATAAAATTTAGAAAAATAATTTTCAATTGAATTTTGGATATGTTGTTTTTTAGTGAGTCTAGTATTTGAGAAAAATAATTTGGAATCACATTGATTGAATTTAGATTACGGAATTCACAAAATTTAGAACTGCTGCCAGGATGCAGGGCAACTGGAGCAGTTTGGTTGGGTGAACTACTTGACCAAGATTTTGTGTTCAGTTTGATCTGAAATTTTAAAGGAATGATTTTAAGATGTAAAAATAAATTCTGTAAAAATTTTAGAGTTTTTAGTCAAGTAGATTATTTTATACAATTTTTCAAAATAAGGATCAAGTTGAGTCCAAAACCAGAATTTACTATTTATATGGTCATTTTGCTAATATTCATTTGGTCATTTTTCAAAAGTAATCCAATTGATTCCTTATGCATATAAATGAGCATAATATGTTATTAAAATGACAAAATATGATATTTCACGTTGAAATAATATAAGAAACATAAGTCGATAATTGTATAATGCATATTCGATTAAGAAATGGCATGAAAATTTTGGCTCCACTGGGTATCTGGGATAGTACTGAGTAGGGTAAGGGTATGATATATCATACTATATGCAGTGCTACTTTAATATAGGACTTCGGTCCGAGTTATATAGGGTGACGACCCGAGCTATATAGGACTTCGGTCCGAGTTATATAGGGCAATCGCTCGAATTATATAGGACTTCGGACCGAGGGCTTCGGCCACAGATTCCACAGGGCTTGGTCCGAAATTTTTTTAGGGCCACAGCCACAGAATATATATACAGTTGTTTCAGTGAGTTCCTTACCATACATTAGTCTACCAAATTACCTTGTGGAGCGAACTGATAAATGATAATAACTGAATATATGACATGTATGGATTGTTTTGTACTGTGATATTATTTTTTTCAATACGAATCATTGCTTTTAAAAGTGCATTATGCTTTTATTATTTATTTTCCGTAATTAGTTAAAGTACCCACTAAGCAATGCTTAGTGAGTTTAGTTTCTTCTAAACTTGTAGGCTATTAGCAAGGAGCCAGTAACGAGCATAGGAGTCATGCGATCTGTCGGTCATCAATAAACTTAGGTGGTGCTCTTCATTTTGTATTTTGGTATTAGAAACTGGCATGTACTTATTTAAACAATACAAAGAGATAACTTGATGTAGCATGTAAATCTAGTAATGTATAATAACTGTATGATTTTGAATTGAGTTGGGTTGTGAATATAGAAGTGTGAATTCTTCTTGCAGGATTGTAGTTGAGGTTATAAGGGTGGATTATTGGGAGTGTGCTTGAGTTGAATTGTGAAACAAAATATTTTTCAAAAATAAGAAAAATCAGTTTTGTCGACACTTGGGACCTAGAATTTTAAGGGAGACTCCGTCAAAATTTTTGGAAAATTTTTATAAGGAACATTAAGTATGCTGACATAACCAGAGCTCGTATCCCGATGTAGCATTCCTCCTCGGCTTATTCACAGGTCGGGAAGGGGTGTTACATTTAGTCCATAACTCGCATGGCGTGGTGGTAACTGATTTAGAGGGCACTCTGTTGAAAACATATGTGGTTGTCAATAATTCATCACTCTAAAAGGTAATGAGTAATTTTGCTTATGCCATCATTAATCTCACCATTTCAAGAAGGGTCCTATTTCTTTTATCGGCAACACTATTTAGTTGTGGTGTTGTTGTACTAGTCAATTGGCGTTCTATTCTCATTTCATCACAAAAACTTCTGAACTGATCAGATAGATATTCTCGCCTATCAGTTCTTAAACTTTTATTTTATTGTCTAATTGATTCTCAACAAAAGACTTTAGTACTTTTGAAAATAACTTAAAGCTTTAGATTTGTGAGAAATCAAAAAGACATAGCCATATCATGTGTAATCATCAATAAATGTGATGAAATAAACAACCCCATGTCTAGCCCTCACATTTATTAGACCATAAATGTCATAGTGGGTTAACTGCAATGGAACTTCAACTGTTAATGCTTTTCCAAATGGTTTTCGAGCTGCTTTTTCAGCTAAGCAATGCTCACAAGTAGACAACTTTACTTTTTCTAATTGTCCTAACAAGCCTTCTCTTGCTAGTATATTCATACATTGTTGGCCAATGTGGCCAAGTCTAGCATGCCATATATTCACATCATTTTCATTAACATTAGAAGATGAAAATAAGGAAAAACATATATTACTAGAACAATAATCCACATCAAGCACAATAAAACCATCAAGGAAATATCCATGTCTAAAGTAACTTGTTCCCAAAGACAAGTCAATACCATTTTCAGTAAAATTCAAATTAAATCCTAACTTAATTAATACAAATACAAAAACTAAATTTCGACGAATTTCTGGATCAAATAACACATCATGTAATAAAAATAACATAAAATAAATAAATTAAATAATCAAGGCACCCATAATGTGGAAACATGCCTTTTACATCTTTAAAACTCAAATAATAAGAAATTGCAATCCATATAATAAATAATGATCGTACACATAATCATTAAATAATAATAAATTAAGGATTAAATAAAATAAAATCACAAAAAAGTGTAATCCATGAGAAAATCTTAATGTTAACCCCTTAACAAATTATAATGCACAATGCACACGGCGGTCCCGCTAGCCGGTTAGCTGGCAGGGATCAAGGGCTTTGTTGTGGAATTAGGGTTTAGTTATGAAAATTATGATTTTGGAAATTTGGAATTAGGGTTTTAAAAAACTAAACTAGTCAATTTAGGATTTTAGATGTAAAAATCAAGATTAAAATATACATATTAAAGATTAATGTATAATTCTAGGATTTTAGACTAAAATATACAAACTAAGATTTTCGGATTATGATTTAAGCAATTTAGTTTCTATGGCTTACTGTGCGAAATTTACAAAGCCAATTTTATATTTTAACAATTACACTTATCTAAACAATGAAGATAATCCACGAAATTAAATTAAATTGGCTAATAAGAAGTTATACCTTTGTTCGTTGATTCGACCAAGTTAAATTCAGTTTATACAAGCTTGTTGAAACTTCTGCCTGGATCAATTGTTAACCTTGGTTGAGTGAAGCAATCCAAAGACTGTAGATGATTTTAACTACTGCCTCCTTTTGTGATTACTATCCTTTGTTTTCGTGCTCTCTGTTTGTTTTTAATTGCCTCTTGCTTTTCAGTGATTATGGCTGCCTCCTCCTTGAATTATAAGACATGTATTTATATATAACCAGTAGGTTAAAGCTGGCTTAATTAACTTTAATTTTCAAACTCTTTCTCATTATCAGAGCGTAATTAGAACTTAAAACAAACTTTAACTGAATTTGGCTCGGATTAGAGACCAAAACAAAGACTCATATTGAATTAAACCTTTGTCAATGTGATATGAACCGAAGCTCATATTGAAATGAACCTAGGTCAATTAGATATGAGCCTGTGCTCATATTGAATTGGTGTCTAATTAGATATGAGCATAGCTCATATCGAATTAAATCGAACCGAATGGATTCTGCCTTTGAATTGGACCCATTTATAATTTTAGAAGTTGAACCGGCGTACTTTGGCCTTCTTTTAAAATTGGGCTAACCTACTTTAAGGCTTTAAAGATTTAAGCTCTTAAAGTCGGACAGAATTTGGCTTAGCCTCTATTAATTGGGATTGGATTTGCTTAGGGTCAAAATTAGGAGTCTACAATAAGACATTTTTAAAATTTTTTCTCTAATTTTTTTTTATAAAAGTGTAAATATTTTTAGCTTTTATAGTATTTTTAAAATAAATTTTTTTTTGTAGTTATGTAAAGGGACATTTATATAAATATATAAAAAATAACTTTTATTTTAAAAATACTATAAAAGTTAAAAATATTTATACATTTATAAAAAGTTGGTGCATAATTTTAAAAATATCTTATTCCTCACTAAAACAAAAGGTTTTTTTTTTTTTCAAAAATACATATTCCCTCGTTACAATCAATATTTTACTTCAATTTTTATTTTTCTTTCAAACTTTGCTATTAAATAAAAATATTCTAATAAAATAATAAAAATTAATATTATAAATTATTTTTATCATATAAAAATCTTAATTTTTTATAAAGCAAAAAAATTTTAATTATAATTATAAAAATTAAATAACACTCATTTTTTTAAAAAAAAGTAAAATATATAAAAATATTAATAAAAATTATTAAATTTATTTTTAAACAAATTTTACATATTATACACATAAAAAAAATAAAAAATACATACAATTTTATTATATAGATGTGTTATAGATGTTGTAGATGTGTTGTAGATATTGTATGTGTATAATTTTTTTGTTATTTAAGTTCTGTATATTTTATATAAAAATCATTGAATATTGTGTGAATATTGTGTAAATGCTGTGAGAATAAAAAATTAAAAAAATAAACTTACATAAATATTAAAAATATTATGTAGATGTGTCATAGATGTGTTGTAGATATTGTAAATATAGTTTATATTATTGAGTATGTATTGTATAATATATTTTTTGTTTATATATTAAAAATATGACATAAAAAATATAAATAAAAAATATAAATAAAATCAATTAGAAAAAAATAATGTCTAAAAATATAAATAAAAGTAGCGTGCCAGTATTTTTGAAAAAATGAACTTAAAAAATATGCACATTGTAAATATCTTTTATATAAATGTCTCATTAATATTAGAAAAATGACATCTACCATCATATTTTCTAAAATTTTTACTTTTTTTACTGTAGGTATTTTAATTATTTTATTATAAATTATAAATTATTTTAGTTATAAACTCATGATAAACCCATGATAAACCTATTATAAACTCATTATTAAACTAATAAAAATATAGTATTTTGATTAATATTTTTTATATTTTAATTTTTTAATAAATAATTTATAAATATGATAAATTTAAAATTATTTTTAATTTTTATTGTATTTTTGTCAAAAGTCATTGATATTAGCATAAGTTAGAAAACCTGTTTGTGGACCCATAGCCCATTTTCATTGGAAGCCTATGCTAGTGCTATACCCAAGTCCATCGGGTTTTTTTTCAAAAATATCTTATAAAATGAAGATATTTTAAAAATATCTAATTTTTAATTTTAATTTCAAAAATATCTTTTTTAACTTTTACTTTTTAAAATATTCATTTTTAGATCTATTTCTATTATATATTTAAAATATTAAAAATATACTTTATTTTTAAATATATATATTGAGTATATCAAAAATATATTAAAAATATATGATATTTAAAAAAAGTTAAAAAATGTGCTGTAGAGTATAATTTTATTTTTATTTCTTTTAGTAAATAAATTACATAGAAATAGTATTTCATTATCTCTTTATTATTATTGTAATAATAATTTTATTCACGCCGAATTAAGATATAATTTTCTTGTGTTCGATAAAAGGAAACCACTATATATAATATAGGAGTCGCTGTCTTAGGAATTCTATTTAGGGGGTGTTTGGTTTAGCTGATTAAGGCAGCTGATAGCTGTTTCAAGTCAATCAGCTAAAGAATAGGTGTTTGGTTAATTTTTTTATCAGCAGCCGTTAGCTGTTTGAAGGCTCAAACAGCAGCTGTTTGAAAAAGCTTCTCCTCCTAACTTTTTCTAAACAGCTGCTGATAGTTTTTTTATTTGACAATATTAACCCTAAAATAATTTAAGTTTATTTAAAATTATACCCTTATTGATCATTTTACACAATAACAACAACAGCTTACTATATTTTTACCAAACGCTCATTATTCATCAGCTAACAGCTATCCGCAACAGCTATCAGCTGCATGAAACCGCTAAACCAAACAAGTCATTAAAGAATCTTTATGTATTCTATCTCAATAATCTTTTTCTTGAAAATCTTTTTCATGCTCAAAAGACAGCTTTAACACACCAATTTAATAGTTCAATCTCAATATCATTAAATATTATATTAAGAACTTAACTAAAACAATTGAACCAGTGGTTGGATTATATTAATATTTAGTTGTTCATAAATCATAGACAAGTTAAAAAAAAACATAATAATTAGTCAGAGACTGTGCAAAGCTCAAGGCACTATGGAAAGAAAAGTTAATTAGTTTAAGCCGTTCAAGGTTCAATGACAGATTAACATATGAATAACTAATGTTAAATTTATCAAATTTATCTGAATAAAAAATATTTATATATTAATTATATTTAAAAAAAATAAAAATAAAAATAAAAATAAAAAAATTATTTTTTTAATATAATTAATATATAAATATTTTTAATTTAAATTAATTTAATTTATATAATATTTTTATTTTATTATTGGCGTTAATTATGCATTAAAAAATAGAATACAATACTTGTAGGCAGATAGGGAGATACGGCTAAAGTGTGTCTCATGTCTGGGAATAATAAATAAAATAATAAAATAATTTAAAGTTGGCATATCCCGAGCATCTTTTTCTGTGGTATTTAATTTTAATTTAATTTCAATGATAGAATAATAATAAATTTTTAAGAATAAATATTTTAGATAAATAGAATAATGTAGGACAAAATGGTTTTCACTTAATGCTCCACCAAAATCTAGTGGAATAGTACCGTATCTGCCTTAGTGGCATCTATTTTTTGAGAGGGAAAATGACATGCACCAGATTGTTTCGTAGAAATTGAAATCCTTATTTGCAAAAATAGGCTAATTACAATGAAATTTGCTATTGAGGTTGACAACTATTTTTTAATAAAATTAATAGTGTTTAATTGTACCATAATGAGAAAGTTATTTTTATAATTTTTTTACTAATAATATTATATTATATTATATTTATAAATAATTTATATAAAATAAAATAATAATACTTATTAAATTTTATTAATTGATTAATAAAATATTTTATATAAAAAAATAAAAAAAAATATTTTATTAAAAAAGAGACTGATGAATCTTATATTAAAAGATAATTGAATCTTTACTTTAGGATGTACTAAAATAAAAAAATATTATAATAATAATTTAAATATTATTTAAATTTTTTTAATAAATTATATTGTAATAAAATAAGTTAATATTTTATTAAAAATTTTAAATATAATAATATAATTTTTTTATAAAATATAATTTTAATAATATACATCTATAAAATATATTTTTAATAATTACTTTTTTTAATAATTAATCAAACTGATTGTAAAAAAATTTTAAAAATTTGTTTGGTTTTAAAATTGAATTTTTCTTTTCAAAAAAATACTCCCTCCGTTTCATTAATATAGAAAAAATTTCTTTTTTTTGTGTATTTTTTATATAAAAAATATATTATTTTAGGTAAATTTTGAGAAGTGGAATGAGACAAAATACCATTTATACATTTGCCTTAAAAGTTTAATTTGAGAGATTTTTTTATAGGGGTATTTAAGTTAATAGAGATAAAAAAAGTAAAATTTTTTTAATTTTTGTGTTCATCCTATTTTTTTTATGTTAATAAAATGGAGGTAGTATATAATTTCAGGTGTCGTTACAAAAATTATTATGAGTTGACAAGTGTCGTCAGTAGTGCTAAAATCATTTATAGTGCTAAAATTTTGATTCATTTATAGATTTAAGTCAAAAATGTCATCCAGTAGTAAAAGTTAAAAAAAATTGCAGAAATTAATTTGTAAAATTGTTTAATAATATTAGCATGCTAATACATGCAAATATTAACGGTAAGTACATATTTATTAAATAAATTTAGTTTCGGTTCTTCTTATTATATTGTATTGTTAAAAAAAAAAATTTAATAACATTTATAATTAATTACAATGTCAATGAAAGTAAAAAATTACTTAATTACAATTTAAATTTTTTATTTAAAATTTGTATTTAATATAACAATTGATTAGATTTTTAAAATTTTTTATAATTTAAAAGTTATGTCACTTATTTTATTTAATATTTAATTTTCAGTTTTACTAACCACTTTATAATCGAAGTTAAATTTACATGAACTAAATTATTAGTCTTAATTATTTAATTATTTTGAAATTCATATACCTATAACATCTTAAATTCAGCTTTAAAATAAATTTTAATCATCTATAATTAATATTTTTAATATAACACTTTTTTTCAACAATGATTCACAAACAAAATACTGAATATCATAAGAAATACTTTGAATTATTATTTTGAAATATATTCTCTTTAACATTGTGTTCTTATGAACAGTAGTTTCAATAGTGTAGTTCACAAATGTATTTGCTTTACTTTATCACCAAACCTTTGATTCTAAGGTTATATTGATTATAAGGAATATATTGCGGCACTTAGGACTTTTATTTTTTGGTATAAATAATTAAATAATTCAGTCTTTTTAAATTAATAATTATTTTAAGAATATTAAAAAATTATAGTATTATTAAATTTAAAAATTACACCAATTAATTTTTAGTTCAAATAATACTGAAATCAATTTTAAGGCTAAAACATCTCAATTTTAAATTTTAATTTGAACTAAGTTTATAATTTTTTTTAAAAAAAGATTGCCATATTAATTCTAAGGTCACAAAACCTTTCTTAGTCATGATTATTCCAAAACCTTCAAGTCGATCCATTAAACATAAATTAAATTTTATTTCATCATTATATTCTTAAAGAATAGAGCATTTTCTTTATGGTAAGAATGTCAAATATGAACAGGAAAACAAAGTGAAGGAATCATAAGTCATTTTGATTATGATTGCTAAGGCTTTTGAACTAATTCAGAACCCATTTGGAGAGCAATTGCCACAAATGTCTTGTAGATGCTGCTATTATTATTATTATTATTATTATTATTATTATTATTATTATTATTATTATTATTATTATTATTATAGCGAATCTATATATTTATTTTTGGTGCTTAATTATTAATTATATTAATTTTGAAAGGTCTGCTGAGTACCTTGAATGTTCCTTTTGAAAAATATTATAATTCCACTATGAGCTTTAATTGATATCTAATAATATATAAATTCTCTAGCCACATTAAAGATGACTAAGAATCTTATTTTCAAACCATATTTTTATCATCTCTAAACTTTTATTTTTTCTAACATCTCAACTCTTGAATTAATCAGTCATTATTAAAGTAATTAGTATGTGAAATGTATAAATTTATATAATAAAATTTTCAAAATATACCAATTTATAAATTTCACATACTAATTACTTTTCTTTAGCTAAAAATGTTTTTTAATTTTTAATTAAACATATTTTTACAATTTCAATTTTATAAAGAAATTGATGAATTATTTTGACTCATTAAAATTTAAATAATTTATTTATTGATTTAAATATAAAACCATCTCATAGATGTCAAATCACAATCATCAAATTGTTCTTTTTATATAATAATTTATGTAAATTCTTCTAATAAACCTAATAATTATTAATTTATTAGAAGTTAGAAGAATATTAAAACTAACAAAAACTAGTTATTTTAAATTCATAAATTAATTTTTAGAAAAAAATTATTATTCGAATTTATGAAAATTAAATAAATTTTAAAATAGAGAAATATTTTTACCTAAAAGAATTAAAAAATTATTTTGATAAAATTTAAAATAACTAAAAGAATATTAATGAAAATAACTAAAATAATATTTTGAATTAAAAATAATAAAAGATAAATGCAAAAAACAAAAAATGACCTCAATAATTACTGAACATTGGAGATTTTTCTAATGTGGTCACTTAAATTCATTTAAAGTTGATGCAAAATGGAGTGCTGAGTCAAATGGCTGTGGAATTTTGGCCAAAAACTTTTGGGTGACCTCTTATTGAAAAAATAAATAGATATTTTCTTGTATCAAATTGAATTTAGTGATTGTATCAGAAAAAATATTCAATGTTAAGTAATTTTTGTGGTCTTTGCACATTGTATTTAGCTAGAACAATTATTTTGACTATCTCAAATAATTATAAGTCAAAATTCTCATATTTTTCTCACCCAATTCATTTGTAGATTTGTTTATTTAGGATATGTTTATTTTAGGACATTGAAGTACTAAAATTTAGTATTAAGTTTAACATTAATATGATGTTAAAATTAACTACTAAGAACAGATATATATACCTATAATCGCAAGTTGATAGTTTTACGAAATATAATATATATATATATATATATATATTAATAATGTTATTGTTTCGGATATATTTGTTTAAGTTGTTAATGACACTGAAACAAATATTGAAATTAATCTCTAATTTTAAATTTTCGATGGCAATAATATTGCTATTTCTTATTAATATTAGGTTTTTTATTATTTTTTTACAGCATGAATCATATCCTGTTAGACGAGGTTATTTATAATTAGATATTATATATATATATATATGTATGTATTGTTATCAAACCGATGTAAACAAGATTTATCCAAAAACAAAGAAAATATTTTTTTAGGGAATAAAAAAACATCATTTTCGAGCATGAGTTATGGAGTGTATATACATATAGAAAATTTATACCAGCTGTGCGCAACCAAAATACTTGTCAATATCGTGACAATGATTGAGGATTTGAAAATTCTAAGTTACAACAGGCAACAGAAATAGCCAAATTCAATAGGTACCTTCATTATAAATTAGTATTATTTTAATTAAGATTGGGAAATTAAAACCATATAATATAATTAAATACGAGTGGATGTTATGAATTTGACTGCTTAAATCACAAGCCACGTAAATTAAACTCATGAACGTTGATAACGTTATCCATTTTATCCATCACAAACTTAAAAAAATAATTATTTATGTACGATTAGGCCATTCCTCTTTTTGGCTGCAAAAACTGTTAATTTAATTCCCCTCGTGAAATTAAATATTGTCTATTGACATACAAGTAAACAAGTTGCATACACACACACACACAATAAGATAGAGGGAAATATTTCAAAAAATAAATGATTTGCCACTTTATTTCAATGTCTTTTTTAACATGATTTATAAATTTTTTGACCCATCTTAAAATCGAAACCAAATGAAATTTTAGAGAATTATAAAATTATTTTTTTTATAATGAGTAAAGAACTTTACATCAAAACTGTTTATGGTTTGATTTAATAATTTACATTAAAATAAAATATAAATTTACTTAATTGAAATATATTTCATAAATATCATCTTTCATTAATGTGAATAAAAATCAAATTGCGAATTAAGGAATTTATGCTGTAACTAGACTAGCACCATTATTATTTTGTTGGTATAGCATAACATTGCCTTTTCTTTTAACTAAAATCAAAGTTCGAACTATATATTTACCATTACCATATTTAAATTTATAGATATAAATATTTTTTCTTCTTTTATGGCCTAAAATGAATTTCTTAATATCATTTTATTGATAATATTAATCAAAACATTACTATATTATCTTGAAAAGTCAAAAGTGATCTCCAATTAGAAACATAAATTATAAGGTTAAATCATATTGCTTTTATAATACTATTTTGTAATTATGATTTGACATCAATAAACATAAATTTAATATCAAAAATATATCTTGCAATTTAAATTAAGTTATCAACTAAATAACAAAATAGTAAAATAAGACAGATCCAATATAAATGAACAAAGAAAAAAAATCTATACTATATATAAAAGTGGCTTAGGGTGAATATGATTAAACTAATATTTATTTTAAAAAAAAACTTACAATTTATATTTGAACAGCTAAAAACGGACATGATTTATATAAATATTTACAGTAAAATTTAATTTTTAATACTAAATATTTTAAATACTTACAAAAAAAAAAAATCTAATAGTTAATCTTGAATATTTTACTCTACTTAATATTTTTTAAGTAATATTATTCCCCTTTGCATATATATATATATATATATATATAAATAAAGTCTCCTACAATGAAAGAAGAAATACACATAGGGGTTGATAAATATTAATTATTAGAATTTAATATGAAATATAATTTCTTTTGAATAAGAAAATATATAACTTTATCCATCTTAATATGAGATGTTCATTTATAATGCATTTAAAAAATATAACATTGAAATTATCATATTGAAAATAATATGAACACAAATTTAAAATCATTCAACTCAAATTTGATCAATTATATCTATTTGTCAGACAATCGAAGGAGCCAAGTCTATGAGAAGTTTGATTGCTCCATAAGTTCTCCCTCTCGGTATGGTTTGTTCTCTCTTCTGGTAAGAGTATCGTTGCCTCCCTTAGTGGCTCCTCTGCCCTCCCCTGCTTCCAACATCTTCCAACCCTTTGCGCTCTTCTCTTCTTTTGCTTTCCTCTCTTGCCCTCACCCCCAGATTTCCAGATCTAGTTCTAGGCTTTAGCTCATATACACTATTTCTCATCAGTCCCCTCTTTAGACCTATCAAGTGAACCCAATACGGGCATCCTTCTCTAGTGGGTTCAAGATTTCAGACGAAACCCATCAAGGCTTGGTCGACAAGAGATAAGTTTGGGAGTTCCTTTCGTTAAGGCCTGGTTGTTGATTTGGGACTTCTGAATCTTTGATTAGTCCAGGTGCTAGGTTCCTATTATTGCAGTTGTCTACTCTAGGTTTTGTGAAGGTTAGACTTTCAGGAGAGTTGGAGTTATGCTCTCCAGTGTTCTTTTTAGTATTTTTATTTTGGTTTTGTGGTACGTGGATTCATTTGTGTTAGTAGTTTTAATTAAAATAGTAGCTGCATGTGTCTTTGTTTGTTGTTTCCTGATCTCATTGTTCAAATCTAGGTTTCGGTTGAGGGACTATTGTTCTCTAGGGGACTATTCTACAGAAGAGTTACTAAATCTTTATCCCTCTACCTCTGAGTTTCTTGTAGTCCCATACTATAATGTGCTTTCAAGGTCTCATATTTTGATTTTTCGCCTAATTTTTCCGCACAACTTCTTGATCTATTTGTGCAAGCATATCTGGTTCGCTAGTCTATTATTTAGATCCAAAAATTAGACTCAATTATCTACTTGTAACCTTCTAGAGTTTGTCAAGCTGCCCTTGAGGGCTTGTCAAAGGCTTTGATTTAGCAGTCTGGTTTTAGTCCACGGAGCTTCCTTTTATTCTCACGTTGCAGTGTGTTTACTTGTTCGTTGTCGAGTTGTTATATTGTGGCTAGATATTGGTTTGGTTTGCCTTTGAAGGATTTGAATCCACCCCTATTGGATTTATATTTGTATGGTTTTTTTTTTTCAATGAAATTTTTATCTTGATAAAAAAAATATATCCATTTGTCACTCTCTATGATATAAATAATTTTTATGTACACATATAAAAATTGAAAGAATAATGAATTGATAAAAATTAAATTATTAATATTTGTACTACAAATTAGATAATAAATAATTAGAGGATTGGATTAATGAGAGGCAAGAAAAAAGGAACAAGCAGAGATTCGTTGTGGACCACATCAGTAATCACAAATGAGAGTGGAAACGTGGTCAACAACAGAACAACCCACGTGGAAAGTTATTTCAATTATTTGATTATTGGACCACTTAAAGATTGAAATCTTAGGCCGAATCACAAACCCAACAAGGCTAAATAAAATAATATTATTTTTTTTATTTTTTAAATAAAAAAATAGAATATTAATTTCAACTAACTTAAAAAAGTAGATTTTCCTCATTTTTTAGGCCAGCAAAATTTAGTTACCAACTCATCCTCCACAGACGCTGTTGAATATTCCTTTTTTAAATCATCCACTAATTGCTAAAAACTAGCATAACTTGCTTTTATAAGTCCAGATTATTATCATTAGATATAGGTCTCTATTCTTAAAAGTTTAATTAATAAATTTATAATGCTTCATTCAATCAACTATATGCTTAATCCTTCCGTTAATTTAAATATAAATTGTTATTTAATTTCTACAATTTATATGTAATTCATGATCAATAAATTATATGCTTGAGCTCAAAAACTTTTTATGTACCATTCACATTTTTTTAGTAATAAAAATTTTAATGGAAATAAAAAAATGGTTAGTAGAGTAAAATATTGAGTATTATGGTGTGCATTGAAATAAATAATTAGAGAACCAAACAACTCTTATTTCTACACTTTATAAGGAAATTATAAAGTTAATATATTTTAAGCACCATGTCAACAACTCTTTCAAATTCTTATGAAGAAAGAAAAAGTTGACATAACTTGACTATGCATGTTGATGTTTTTATATGAATCGTAATTATACAAATATAAAGGAAGCTATAAAGTAGAATTTATGCTAATCAATACCTTTTTTCTTTCTTTTAGGAAATGCTAATTAGTGCTTAGAAATGTGATAAGGATATCTTATTATTAATTAGTTCTTAATAAGTTATTAGTTAATTAACAACTTTAATAACTGCTTTATAATTAAAAAATGACACAATAGGATGAATGTGTGATATATATCTATCACATGAGTATGGCCTGCCGCATAAATATATATACCTTAACCGTCGCTAAATAACTCTTACAACTGTCACAAAAGCCTAGCGAGTAAATATTTGAAATGCTACAGAATGTGATTCAATATTTAAAATTAAAATTTTCATTATTTAATTTTTTAAAATTATTTTAAAATACATACCTTAAAAATTTTATGTAAAATCATTTATGACAGTTAAAATTATTTTTATACTAAATATAATAAGGAATTAGATTTTTTTATATTTTTATAATTTAAAAATATATCATTTATCTTATTAAATATTTAATTTTGTTTTATCAAACATTATTATACATTTCATAAGAAATTTTTAATTTCTAAAATTTTATATGTAAATCATTAAAATTTTATAATATTAATTATGATAAAAGTAAATTCAATTTTTATTGTGTTCAAAATAAAGAAAACGGAAATTTACATAATGAAGAGTAGATATGGTATAAAAGAAAATTTTATTTTAAGATTTAAAATTTACACTATAAGAATCTTTACCAATGGAAATATCCATCAGTAACTTTTTTTTAAATCATCTTTTTGAAATGGGTGGCACTATGAGGGAGGTCTCTACTGAGTTTTAATACAGTTGTATATTTAAGGAATTAAATTCGAAATCTCTGGTTAAACTAAAACAGTCTCTTACCAAATGATCTACACACTCGACGGTAACTCTTATTTTTTTTGTTGATGAAGAAAAATACCAAAAGATTATTAACAAAAAAAATATATTTTGCCTATTACTTTGCTGGTAATAAAAATACCGACGGATGTCCAACAGTTGTTGACATTACTAAATGAAAATATTTTTGTTGGTAATCTCGACAGATAGTCTGTTGATAAATTATATTGACTGAAATGAAAAAATTATTGGTATTGCCGATATAAATAATCTCTATCGATACTATCGACAAAAAAAAAATTGATTGGTGAAACCAAGAAAAAAAATATTTGAGAATGCCAACATAGGCACATTCTAGCAGTAGTGCCAACGAACCTATTTGGCAATAATGTTGACTAAAGAATTAGTTGTCGGTACTACAAATGAAAGCTTTTGTCCATAAAAAAGAGGACAAAATCTTTAGAAATTGCCGATGTAGAGGTGTTCTATAGATAACGTTGATCGATTTTTCGCCGTTGTTTCTAACGTGTTTGGTTGAAAAGTTACCAACAAAAAGTTTATTTGGTCGGTATTATCAACAAAAGTTTCTGTCGCTAGTTAATGAGGAAAAATAATTATTTACCGATAAAATGCTAATATGTCGGTAGAGTATATTTTAATATGATATATTTATATATTTGTATAAAAATTACAATTGAATATGTTAATTTATACATTAAAAGTAGAATTTATTAATAAATAAAATGCATTTTAAAATTATATTAATAATGTAAATTAAAATAAAATAATAGAAAAATTGGTACAAATAAATAAAATGAATGTATTATTTTACAAATGCAAATAAATATAGAAAAAAAAAACCTAAGCAACAAGAGGCGGAGGCGAAAATGGCTGTGGTGCAGGATTGAATCTGCCTCTCCTAATGTTATCTATAAACTCTTGTAATTGCTTACCAATATCTAAACATGATCCTGCAGCTACGACTGAAATGATTGATTGTGCTCGGTTAAGTCTACCTTCAACTATTCAATATCTTGCCATAAGGCAAAAGAACTGGAAGACGATAAAGAAGTTGTACTAGCCTATTGGAGCCCGAGTCTATACACCTTCTTTTTCTTCTCTCACTTAATAACGGATAAAAATAATAAAGACTAGTCAATCGGGATATTAGAATGAGATGTCTAATCTTGGAATGCAATGGAACGATCTTGCAACATCGAAAAATTATTTTAAGTTTTATTTTTAATATACCTAACAAACTCAAAAGAAGGAAAATTAAAGTCACTTACATTTACATTCCATGACTGGTGATCAAATGAATGAATGCCTGTTATGACTTTTTGTGCAGATATGGAGGAAGAGTTTATAACTAGTTAGGCGTTGGCCCAAATTTGCCTCCTATAATAAGTTAAAATTTAATATAAATCAGAAAAAATAATTTAATTTGGATAGCTAATGAAAATACTATACAAATATTAATATCAATATATAAATGATTATGATTGGACAAGATTAAATTATTCAAAAGAAAAATTTAACAAAAAAAATTATTAATTTTCTAGGATAGAAAATTTAAATTTTGTTATCAATATCAAAAAATAAAAATATCATAAGAAATTACAGAAACAATATTACAAAAATAAAAAAATTACAAAAAAAATACAAAAATACAAGAATAATAATTTAATCAAATTTATGATAAACGACAACAAATAACACTATAATTCACATACAAAATATTAACAGGCCCAAATTAACAATTTCCTAAAAAAAATACAAATGGGTACAAAAATATTAAACCACCGAAATCATAATCAGTACATAAAAAATATACCTAAACCATATAAATCATAATCGGCCATAAGCAAAGCCAACATTAATTCAAAACACATCAGCAGATTTACATACACCCACATTAACAATTTTTCAATATATATATATATATATATAATATAAAAAAACAGGTTTGGCTGTGCAAGTGAGACAAGCAGAAATTCAAACAACAAGAAACCAAAAAAATTAAAACCAAGCACTGCAACCATGAAAGAAAAACAAAAGAATCGATTAAATATGAAGACAGGAAAAATATAAATATAAATATAAGGAAAAAAAGAAAAAAGGAAAGAAAATTTTCAATTTTACCTCGAAGAAGAAGAAATGGTCCCTAGAGAATAAGAAATGGTTGTCAAAGAAGAACAAATGGTCTTCGAAATTTCCCTCAAACCTCACACATAGGGTTGGCAATGGGAAGGGAAATCCTTATTCCCTGTAGGGATTTACCCTAAACGATATGGAAATTTTTCGCCATCTTTTTTCATGGGGGTGGGAAAGAGAAAAATTTCCTCCCTATTGAGCAAGGCGAGGTGGAAATGGAAATATACTTCTCGCCCCGTATGAATTTTTGTCTCTGCCTCTACAGGGACCCAATAATATATATATATATATATAAATATATAATATAAATTATACTTATATATTACAATATATATTGTTTTTATATATTATATAATACATATCATATATTAAATATTTATATAATATATATTATTTTATTATTTATGTTATATTTTAATTATTTGTAAATGTAGAGAAAACTTAACTTGATATATTTTATTTTATTATTTTTTTGAATTTTATTGTATATAATAATTAAATTATTATTTTATTATATTATACAATTATTATGTATTATTAATTTTATATATTATTAAATTATAATTTTTTAAAAAAATAAAAGAATATAAATTTTCCGCAGGGACGGGGGCAAAAATACCCCCACTTGTGAGACGGGGATCCCTGCGAGGATTTCCTCCCTTGGCGGGGATGGGGATGAGTATTGTCCCAAGATGGCAATCAAAAAGAGTGGGGGAAAGGTGAATTGGTTGTTTGAAGAAGTGATGGTAAATTGAAATTTAGAGTAAAAAAGAATAGATACAAAGAGTTTATAGTGGTTCGAATCACTTCAATCCTACGTCCACTTCCTTAACAACTTATTAAGGTTCCACTAATCTCAAATTTTTACAAGTTTAACTCTAACTTGGTGCTTTCACAAGCTCACATTGAACTTTTACAAGATTTAAAAATTTCCTCACAACCCAACAAGAATTTTTTCAGGCTCACTCTATAACCTAAGTAATTCAAAGCTCACACTCAAACTTATAATGGTATTTCAATGCTTACACCCAACACCAAAAAGAATGCAAATAGAAATTTTGATGTAAGGAAATGAAAAATATTAAATTAGCTATTACAATCACAATCTTACAGAAAAATATTGTTTCTTGTGGTATTTATTGTCTTTAAGTCTTCAACTAGCCGTTTGGAGTGGGAGCCAACATGTTTGATTCTTGTCTCCCACTTTAATCACTTTTTTTAGTGAGTTCATAGTCAAACTGCCTTTGGTCTGGTCGACTCAAGCTCGGCATGGTCGAACTTGATTTGGTCCGGTCGTGCTATTCATATTTTCTAACAAAAGTTCTTCAACGGATAGTACACGTGGCATCCACTAATTGAGTGCATAAACAATGACTATATTTTTTTTAAACTCTGTACTACAGGTATAGTCGGGGCTAGTTCAATCCGGTCGGTCTTCATCTGGTATGCTGACATTTTGAAAGTATTAACGACCATGAGCTCTACTAGAACTTGTTGAATTTTTAACTCTGGCTCAGTATGGTAGGACTGCATCAGGTCTGTTCGTACCTGTTGTGGTATGCTAAAGTTTTCAGAGTCATTAGTGACTGTGAACTCTACTGGATGTTCTGAGGATTTATCACGAGCTCGGTATGCTCAGACTTCACAATATTCTGATAGGGACATGTAGTCCGTTCACAAAGTGAGGGTGACATTGAGCATGAGCTCTTCTGGATACTTTACCTCAGGCTTGGTCTGCTAAGCTCGTGCTTGGTTCTATCAGCTAAGGCTCGATCTGCTTAGTTCGTGCTCTGTCTAGTTATCTCATGCTTTTTCTGGTCTGTTCGTGCTCGATTCTTCGTTGTAGCACACTCCAGCTCGGTCAGCATAATTTTGGAACATTCATTGCTCGATAGTTCGTATTGGTGCACTCTGACTTTCAATAGGCTCGGTCAAGAATGATAAGCTATGCTCTTTACGACCAGCTACTTTCTAAGTCTGGTCAGCTTGCTTGTTGCTTCTGTCAGGCTCTAAAGAATACTTCAACAAATTTAAGTCCTGCAAAATATAGCTTGGTGCAAATATTATTCCTATTCAATTTGATTACCTAAGATCAAAATAGAGGCCAATGGTTTGGCTAACAATGTCTCCCTTTTTGACTTTGGCAATTAAATTGAATTGATTTTAAAATAAACATTAAAAAGTTTTCATGTCTAAAGAGTATTCTTTCTTTAACACATTCTCTTCCTTTGACAAAAAAAAAAAAAAAAAACTTGTGACAAGTAATTACTCCCCCTTAGCATGTGCTAACAAGTTTTTACAAATGCTCAAATGCTCCCCCCTTAGCATATGCAAATTTTCCCCATATGCTATGCAATTTAAATAATAATTTCTCCCGCTTTGACAAAGACAAAAAGGAATACAAATTTTCATAAAAATAAACTTTTATTAAGATTAAGTAAATGACAAGTAAACATATATGTATGGCTATTTTCATTAAGGGCCAACAAAAGAAAGGAAGATCATACAAAAAGAATAAAAAGACAAAAAGTTAAGGTAGTAGTGTATAAGGAGGAAAATCATCATCATTGTGTCCATTTTTCTCTTCCTCTTCTAAACCTTCATCAAAGATTCCAATGTGCTCTCCTTTATCCCCTTCTTCATCCGATGTAGCACATTTGGGAAGACCAATGAACTCTTGTATATCCTTAAAGTCCATATGAAGGAGAGAGACTCTCTTGGTAAGATCATCAATATGAGAGGTTTGTGAGGTAATTTGATATTGAATTTGATGGAGGATGTCAAGGATTGAACCTTAGGCTCTAGAAGTTTGAGGTCTTGGAAATTTCACTTGAAAAGATTCTTGACAATCATTAACAATTCTTAGCTTTTTTCTTTGTTGAGTTCCAATACCTTGAGTACCAAAAGTATAATGGTATGTTCCATCTTCTTCCAATATGCATTCGGAGTTTTCAAATATTTGATGTTAGTGGGATTTTTGGCCGAATCAAGAGGGTTGAATAGAGTGGTTAAATTTGTGGGAGTAAGAGCATTCACATATTTGGCAATTTGGGTGATGAATGATATGGTCATAAGTGTCTCAGTTGACTTGTTTTTGAGAATGAGGAATTTATCAAGTAGAAACTTACCGGTTTGGATTTTTATTTTTTTCTCCAAGCAATAGAGAAATAGAAGATCTTTGCGAGTCACTTTCTCATTGATTCCCCTCTTGCATTGATTGTGTAGGTGATAATTCTATGGAGAATCCAAATAGTTAAGGTTCTAAGGTGTTCAACATTTAATAGTTTGTGAAAATCAATTTCTAAGGAGATTTCTTCCCAAAAATCAATTAAGATAGCATGGGAAACAGAAGGATCAGATTGATGAAAAATACCTTCTGTGTTGAATCCCCAAATAGATGAAAATTGTTGGAAAGAAAAATTATAGGACACATTAAAAAATTTAAATGTGATGGAATAAGGTTCTATAGGTTCCATGTCTCTCTTCTCAACAACCAAAGTAGTGAAAAATTTTTTAATTAAAGATTCCTAACTTAGATCATCATTTTCTAAGAAAACAAAATTTTCCCACCCAAGGTATGATAAAGCTTCATGTACATAGGATTCAATGCCTAGGGATCATCATTTGGTTCACATTTTTTATTTTGGCTGATAACATACCTTTATTTTTCTTCTTCACTTAAGTTCTAGGTTTGTGAGTTCTTGGCCTAAACTCTTCCATAGGAATAGAAGAAGTGGCAATTCCCTTGCCCTTCTCAAGTCTTGAAGCTTTCTTCTTGGAAGTTTTGGGAGCCATAAAGATGATGACAATGAGATGAATGAGAAATCTTAAGAGAGTTCATATTCTAAGTATTTATAAGTGAAAGCAAATGTGAAATATCATAAATTTTGAGTATAAGTGGGTTTATATAGAGTTTGGAGGACAAATTAGTTGTTTATAGCTGTTGGAAGAGGTGTATGCATATTTTGAGAAAGCTTCCAATGGCTAGAAATTCTTAAAAAATTTTGAGTTTTTCGAGTGAATTACTGACAATACGATCGGATCGAACAAAAAATATGATAGTACGAGAGTGCACAAATGAGCCCAGACGGACCGAGCTAACTGCAACATAATGGTCAAAAAATTTTAAGAGTACTCGATCGTGCACAATATAGTCTGGGCGAACCGAGCAGACTGCATTAGAATGATCATAAAATTTTAAAAGAGCTCGGTCGAACCAGATCTCAGCATACATGGTTGAGAGAGACGAGCTGTAGTACGGTCGGACCTATGTTAGTTCGATCGTACTAAGACACAATATGGGCGGCTAAGGATATTTTTCAAAGAAAAAGAAAGGATTGTAGATCTCAATTTATGGTCTTTTAATGCATGATCAAAATAGGTATAAATGAGGAATTAGGTCATATTAAAATACACTTTTGCAAGTAAAATTCTAATTATTTGTAATCTTACTACGGGGGAAAATGTCTCATTATAATCAATATCTTTCTCTTGATTATAGCCTTTCTAGCTTTATTTCTAGTAATGAGACCATCTTCATCAAACTTATTTCTATATACCCATTTGCAACCAATAATTAAATGATTCTTGGGTCTAGGAACAAGTTCTCACACTTTGTTTTTCTCAAATTGGTTAAGTTTATCTTGCATAGCAATAACCCAATATTCATCATTAAGAGCCTCCTCAATGGTCCTTGGCTCAATTTGAGAAACAAAAGTAATATTAGAATTTAAATATTTAAATTTTGATCTGGTAGTTACTCCCTTTGAAGTATCACTAATGATGAGTTCCCTTGGATGATCCTTTTGATAATATTAATCTTTAGGTAGCTCTTGAGTCTCTTATTGTTCCAAAATTAGTTCATCATTATCTTCTTTTGGAGTATCTTTTGTCTCAAGTTCTTCAAATGTACCTTGAAAATCATCAAGAGTATTACCTTTCCCATGATCAAGAGTGGAGGATTCATCAAAGATAACATGCATTTATTCTTCAACTACTAAGGTTCTCCAATTAAATACTCTATATGCTTTACTTGGAGATGAGTATCCTAAAAAGATTCCTTCATCCGATTTGGATGAAAATTTTTCAAGGTTGTCCTTGGAGTTTAATATGAATTATTTGCATCCAAATACTCTAAGGTATGAAATTTTAGGTTCTCTTCCATTCCATAGCTCATAAGAAGTTTTATTCATTAAGATTCTTTTGAAAACTCGATTTGAAATATAACATGTGGTATTAACGACTTCTGCCCAAAAGTAAGAATATAATTTATACTCATTGAGTAGTGTTCTAGCTATTTCTACCAATGTTCTATTTTTTCTTTCAACCACACCATTTTATTGTGGTGTTATAGGAGCTAAAAAATTATGCGAATACCAAGTTCATTGTAAAAATTTTTAAAGTTTTTATTTTTAAATTCTTTGCCATGATCATTTCTAATAGATGTGATCGCATAACCTTTTTCATTTTGAACTCTTTTTGCAAAAATTTTAAAATGATAAAAAGCTTCATTCTTTTGAGCTAAGAAATTAACCCATGTAAACCTTGAGTAATCATTAACAAGTATAAATGCATAAACTTACCTCCTAGTCTTGAAACTCTATTTGGTAAAAATAAATCCAAATGTATTAGATCTAAAGGTCTAGATGTACTTACAAAATTCTTAGTTTTGAAAGAACTCTTATGTTGTTTCCCAAGTTGACATAGTTCACAAATTTTATCTTTATTAAATTTCATTTTAGGGAGACCATCTACAAGTTCTTTTTTTGCTAAGATAATGCAATTGATCCATATTAGCATGTCCTAATCTTTAATGCCCAAGCCAAGTATCATTGCTAATAGTGATTAAGCATTTAAAAGCATTATTAGAGTGTCAGTCAATTTTTTATGTGTTCCAATTCTACTTCCATTGAATGCAAGTTTACCACTAGATTAAGTAATTTTGCATGCTTTAGAATTAAAATTGACATTATATCTTTTATCACACAATTGACTAATACTAAGCAAATTATGTTTCAATCCATCAACCAACCAAACATCATCAATCAAATTTTTGCCAAGCATACCAATAGAACGAATGCCTATAAATTTTCCTTTAGCATTATTTCCAAAAGTTACATTATCTCCTTGCTTATAAATGTTGCAAAAATTTCTTCATCATCGATCATGTGCCTTGAACATCCATTATCTATAAGCCAAACACTTTTATTGATAGTAGACTTTAGGCATACCTACAAAACAATAAAATTTACTTTCTTTTAGGTACCTAAATGAACTTGGGTCCTTGGGAATTAGTTGTAGAAGGATCCTCTAATTTGAGGTGAGTCTTTATAATATAACAAATGTACTTTTATGTCCAAATTTTATGCAATATTGATATTGATATAAGGTTTTACATTTTTGCATCCTTTTTCTATTGAATCTTAAAGAATTAAATTGACAATCATATGTGTACGTGTGATAGGATTATTTATGTACATACTTATGGTTGTGTTCATGCCTTTTGTACATATATGCATAATTTGCTCTTAAAAACTTAGTTCTAAAGCCTAATGAGCCTAAGGTTGTCTTATTAGGATTTTTAGGCTTAGTGTGTGCATGTCTATTCTTTGTAACTTCAACACTAGATGTTTGAATTGTAGATACTTTAACAAATACTGGTGCTTTATATGAAGTAGTAGATGGGCCATTGAACCCTAAGCCATGATTGGAGGAAGGTGACCTTTGGACACTAATCAATGTATCCAAGGCTTTCTTATCTTTGTGAAACTTTGAAATAGAATTTTCTTAGTTCATTTATTTCTTTTTTCAAAGTGTTATTTTCCTTCGAAATTTTCTCTAAGCTAGAAGAATTTTTTGACATTTCATCTAATGATTTTATTAATTGTTTATTTGAAGTTTTAAATTCTAAAGTAGAATTCTTTAAAGAAATAAAGTCCTTTTCTAGCTTAGAATACTTTTCTTTATAAAACTTCATCTTAGAAAAATATTTTTGGACTCTTATGTTCATATGCTCAACTAACTCACTATCATCTAAAACATTATCAACATTGTCACTATATGCATTCAAGTTCAAGGATTGAGTACCTACCTTATTGGTGTGATCATCATCATCTCTAATAGCCATGAGATAAAGATTTGCAATTCCTTACTCTTCCTCCTCTTCTTCTTCACTTGAAGAGTCATCATCTCATGTGGCTTTGAGAAATTTCTTCTTCTCGTTGTTCCATTTCTTTTTGCTTTTGATTTTGAAGTAATCCATTTTGATGTGACCTGATTTGCCACATTCATAACATTTTACTTCATTCTTCTTCTCCTTATCTTTGAAAGAGAATTTGGAGAAATTACTTTTTGCTTGTAATTTCCTCTTTCTTTTCCATTCACTTAATCTTTTAGATAGCATGGTTATTTCTTCATCATCATCATCACTATCTTTTTCACTTGAGCTCTCAACTTCTTTGGTGACTTTCAGAGTTATGGCTTTCTTCTTGTCCTTCCCACCCTTATCATCTTCTTTCTCAATATACAATTCAAAGGTGAGGAGCTTGCCAACTAACTCATCGGTTCTTAGAGTACTAAAATCACGAGCTTCTTCAATTGAAGAGGCTTTTGATTCAAATTTGTTCTTGGTTTTTAGTGCTCTTATTGGTGTGATCATCATCATCTCTAATAGCCATGAGATAAAGATTTGCAATTCCTTACTCTTCCTCCTCTTCTTCTTCACTTGAAGAGTCATCATCTCATGTGGCTTTGAGAAATTTCTTCTTCTCGTTGTTCCATTTCTTTTTGCTTTTGATTTTGAAGTAATCCATTTTGATGTGACCTGATTTGCCACATTCATAACATTTTACTTCATTCTTCTTCTCCTTATCTTTGAAAGAGAATTTGGAGAAATTACTTTTTGCTTGTAATTTCCTCTTTCTTTTCCATTCACTTAATCTTTTAGATAGCATGGTTATTTCTTCATCATCATCATCACTATCTTTTTCACTTGAGCTCTCAACTTCTTTGGTGACTTTTAGAGTTATGGCTTTCTTCTTGTCCTTCCCACCCTTATCATCTTCTTTCTCAATATACAATTCAAAGGTGAGGAGCTTGCCAACTAACTCATCGGATCTTAGAGTACTAAAATCACGAGCTTCTTCAATTAAAGAGGCTTTTGATTCAAATTTGTTCTTGGTTTTTAGTGCTCTTAATATTTTGCTATTGACATCACCTTGATTATATATTTTTTCAAGTCATTGAAAATAGCAAGTAACCGATTTGTCATTTCGGTGATATTTTTGTTGGGCTTCATCTTGAAACGTTCATACTCATGCACAAGCATTTGGATTTTAGTGAACCTCACTTGGGTAGTACACTTATGATAATTCTTAAGAGTTTTCTA
The DNA here is from genome assembly GCA_947685225.1 of Garcia nutans. NCBI lineage: Eukaryota > Viridiplantae > Streptophyta > Magnoliopsida > Malpighiales > Euphorbiaceae > Garcia > Garcia nutans. The sequence continues at coordinate 4,451,171 of CANTUV010000017.1, read as the reverse complement.
AATGCTATGTGCACAAGTAAGATATTGGATTCTTCTAACTTCTTCTATAGATATGGAATTTACCAAGATGGATGATGCTCTATTGTTCTTGTAGTAAGCTCTTTCTTGAGAATTCATCCATTTTTCTCTAAGAAGAGGTACTTGAACACCATCACCCTCATGAGTAGGAGATTTCCACTCTTTTTGCATAAATTTTCAAAGCCCAATTCCCTCACTATCAAGACACAAATTCATCTTGTATTTCCAAAAAGAGTAATCCATTACATTGAAGTAGGGTCTAAGATAAGAGTTGAGATTTCCATGAGAATGAGAAGTTGAGGTAGATGAAGAGGTGGTGGCCATTGTGGATCAAATTTCACAATTAAGATTCTTAAAATTTTGTGGCAGTGATACCAATTGTTGTCTCAAGATGGCAACAAAGAGGTGGGGGAGGGGATGAATTGGTTATTTTGAAAAAGTGAGAGTAAATTGAAAATTTAAAATCAAACAAAGGCAAGAGAGGAGTAGAATAGAGAAGAATAAACACAAAGAGTTTATAGTAGTTCGGATGACCTCAATCCTATGTTAACTTCCTCAATAACTTGTTAAGATTCTACTAATCTTGAGTTTTTGCAAGCTCAACTATAACTTGATATTTTCACAAGCTCATATCGAACTTTTACAAGGTTTGAAAATTTCTCTCATAACCCAACAAGAGTTTTCTTAGACCCACTCTATAACCTAAGTGTTTCAAAGCTCACACTCAAACTTACAATTGTGTTTCAATGCTCACACCCAACACTCAAAAAATATAAATAGAAATTTGATGCAAGAAAATGAAAGATGTTAAACTTGGCTATTACAATCACAATATTACATAATAATATGATTTCTTATGGTATTTATAGCCTCCAAGTCTTCAACTAACCGTTTAGAGTGAAAGCCAAGATGTTTGATTCTTGTCTCCCACTTTAATAACTTTTCCAAGCAAGTTCATTATTGGACTGCCTTTGGTCTGCTCGGTTCGGACTCAGCATGGTCGGACTAGATTTGGTCTGGTCAGCTTGGGCTCAACATGGTCAGCCTGGGCTCGGTTCGATCATGCTCTTCATATTTTTTGACAAAAATTCTTCAACGACTAGTACACCTGCCGTCCACTAATTGAGTAGATAAACAACAACTATATTTTTTAAACTTCGTACTACTAGTATGGTCGGGACCAGTTCGATCCGATCAGTTTTCATTTGGTATGCTGAGATTTTAAGAGTATTGAAGACCGTGAGCTCTACTAGAACTTATTAGATTTTTAGCTATGGTTCAGTATGGTCGTCAATATTTAAAAAAAAATTAGATTACCGAGAGAAACTCAAATTTATCAGTAAAGGTATTAAACAATATTTTTAAAAAATGTACATCTTCATTTTCATTTACCTAGAGTGCGCTCTTCTCTTGTCTCGATAAATCTTAAGATTTTTTATATTAGGATTTTTAAATTATCGAGAGAAACTCAAATCTGTTGGTTGAAAAAACTGCATCTTCATTTTTATTTACCGAGAGAATAAGCTCTTCTTTCAATAAATCTTAAGGCTTTTCAGATTAAGATTTTCAGATTACAAAGAGAAACTCAAATCCCTTGCTAGTACTTATAGCATTAAAACTCTCTCGATAAGCCTATTTCCTTTAAGCTTCTAAATTCACAACTTTTCTGAAAAGGAACAAGTTTTCATAAATAATATCTATAGCTACTATGTTTTTGGTAAAATTTCTTGGTAAATGGTGGTACCATACTTTTGCGCCACCTATTATCATCTAAAATATTTTTTTATCGGTAATTATAGTTGCTATATTCTGGCTCCAACAAAATTTACTGACAAACAGACCGACGGTAAATACTTCATCCAATATTCACTTGGTAATTTCTTGATTTATTTTTCTATTAATTTTTTCATTAATTCACTTGGTATTCAGTCGGTAATGAAGCACATAATTGAATTTCTTGATAAATATATATTGGTAATTTAATACATTTCTTATAGTGTAATATTTATATATTTTTTTCTAAATGGAAAGTATTTATATTTTTATTTTCTTGAATTTATTTTATTTTTTTTATTTTAACATGAAAGTTATAACTAAGACCGTTATAATCTTGCAAATAACTCTTATTGAAAATTTTGTTAAAATACCATATAAAAATCATTATTTTATCAGGATATATATATATATATATTGTTTACCAGCAAAACTTAAGAGTGTGGATGAATTTATACCTCATATAGTATAATTAGGTATACTAAAACAAATAGACTTAAGAGTGTGTTTTGATAAATTTAAAATATTTTAGACTTAAGATACAAATTTAATTAAAGATTTAACTGTAATCTTTAAAATGGTATATAAGGCTGGAAACCTAAATAAAAATTGGAGCAACGTCAGACTTACACTTGTCTGAAGTCATCCTTTGCATCAGGTATGAAACAACGCCGCCGTACCATTTAAAAGAGATTATAATTATTCTTTATATATTTTTAATATATGCTTTTGAATTATTTCTTTAATTTATTTTAATATAGTCTTTTATATTCTGTTTTTTATTGCTGTTTCTTAAGGAATTATTGCTCTGATACCAGCAAAACTTAAGGACCGTTCACAGGGGATGAAATGATCTTAAAAGGATTTAATAAAAACAACAAATAATTAGATATAAACAACATAAATATAAACAGCAAAAATTATAACAGCAAAACTTAAGGACCTTAGACAGAGGGGTAAAATAATTTTAAAAGGAATAATAAAACAATAAACTGTTAGGCAACATAGTATAGATATATAAACAGATTAATTAAAACAATAAATAAGAAACAGCAATAAAAAACAGAATATAAAAGACTATATTAAAATAAATTAAAGAAATAATTCAAAAGCATATATTAAAAATACATAAAGAATAATTATAATCTCTTTTAAATGGTACGGCGGCGTTGTTTCATACCTGGTGCAAAGGAGGACTTCAGACAAGTGCAAGTCTGACGTTGCTCCAATTTATATTTAGGTTTCCAGCCTTATATACCACTTTAAAGATTACAATTAAATCTTTAATTAAATTTGTATCTTAAGTCTAAAATATTTTAAGTTTATCAAAACACACTCTTAAGTCTATTTGTTTTAGTATACCTAATTATACTATATGTGGTATAAATATACGGATCCCGTATAAGTATACAGCGTAGAATATAGAGAGAAGAAAGACAGAAAAGGATAGAATATAGAAGTCCTTTTCAGTCTGTAAGTAGTGCAAATATAATTTCTGATGCTTTAATTCCAGATCAAGCTCAACTTGCTCATTTTTTGCTTGCAAGAATCAAAGCAGAGCATACTTATAGATGGATATGAGAGATGAGATATAGAAATTAAAATTTATTTAAATAAATTAAAATAAAATACAATACAAAATTAAAACTTTAAAAATACAAGCTATAAATATATAACTACCTTATATAAGGAGATCAATAGGTGTGGAGTACAGAGATGGAAGAATAGTAAATGAAAGAAGAAAGGAAGGGAGAAGCTAAAACTAGGCTAAGAGGTTCTTGAATGTCTTCTGTGTTGAGAGAGAAGTATTTCGGATCCCTTTTTACCTTCAGAATCAGCTTCATTATATAGACAGAGGCTTTAAAATTTCACTGTTCTTGTCACATGTTTTGGCACTGTAGATGAATAGTAACCTGTCGTTACTATTTGCTTTTACTGTACCTTCACGCGTCTGGAACTGTGGATGAATAGTACCTTGTCTGAGGTACTGTTGGCTTTACTTTTGGGAACTGTGGATGAACAGTTCTTCTGACTTTACTGTTGGAATCCCTCTGGTAAATACTGTAGATGAACAGTATTTTATAAGTGGGCACCGTCTTTAATGTCTTTAGCAATCTGAGTGGAGAAATTAGGTTTCTCCTGCCTTTAATCAGACGAATCTGAGTCAGATTCAACTTCTGACTCAATTTTCTTTTTACTTTTCTTTTCTTTTTCTGTTTTCTTTTCTTTTCTTTATTTTTCTTTTCTTTTTCTTTTTCTTTACTTTTTCTTTATTCTTTTTCTTTTCTTTTTTCTTTTCTTTTTTCTCTTTTTCTTTATTCTTTTTCATCTTTCCTTTACTTTTTACTCTGATAGGAGACAATATACCATAGCAATCATCCTCATTACTGGGACAGTAATCCGAATCAGATGTCTCGGTGGAAGATGATGTCATGGATGATGTAGAGGAATCCGAAGAAGAGGAAAGAGATTTTATTCTTCTGGATGAGGTTTTAGAGACTTTAGTTTGGCTTTATTTGAAGATCCAGCAGAGCAGGTTCTACTGGGCTTAACGGGCTCAGATGTTGAAGGAAGAGATCCAACCATCTGTTCCATTAAGACTTTATATTCTTCTGCAGTCTTTGCAACTGCAAGAAGGGCAATATTTTGGGCTCTTTGAGCTCCAAAAGAGGCTTGTAGCCTTGGGTCAAGACCACCATGGTTTCTCTTAAGGAGCCATTCTTTAACAGTTTCAACAGTGGTAGAATTGCGAAAGGCAGACCACCACTTGACTTTAGATTTTCTCAATATAACAGGGATACTGGTACCTGACTGAAATGAATAGTCAAAATACCATTGATATACCCAAGGTATATTGAAATTTAAGCAAAAAAGAAGTAGAGGAGGAAAATTCCTCTCAAAAGGTGTAGGATTTAAATGGGCTTTAAAATACTGGTAAGCTAATAGTACATCTTGTGGAAGAGTTCTTTCATCATTTCCACAATAATGCCACCAATCAACGAACCAAGATGGGAGGTTATTGATCTTTAAATTGGTCTCACAATAGATGAGCCAGGAATGAGTTTTTCCAGGGTTTTGGAAAAATAGAGCTTTAGTCCAGGCTTCTATGTAATCCCAATAGTTATATGAAGAATAGCATGATAAAGAAGGAAGGGTTTTAAACTGCACAGGAATGTGCAAAGGCCTTCCCCATTCAGAAGGATGGAGAATTTTCTTTATTTTAAAAGAAGAATAGGCTATGACAGCCTTATCTTGCTGAAGGTAATTGTGCTTTAGAAATAAGGAGCCTGAATCCACAAGAATATGAAGATAATATTCTTGGGGTTTTGAAATTTTTTTTGGTTTGAAAAACCATCCTTTAGGATATACAGACTCAATTATAGACCATGGGTTCTGCTGAGCAGTCCCAAAATCAGGAATTAATTCTGTAAACCAAAAATTTTTATTATACCAAAATGATTTTTGCTTTAAAGGAAAATTTGCTGAAACAATTTGAGTTGAAGGTTTTGAAATATCAAACTCAATTTTAGAAATACTCTGAGATAGGATTTTTTGAGAAGAAGATTCTCCTATCTCGATTTGGTTTTTTAAATAAGGGATTAAGGAATCTTTACCTGGAACCCCTGGAGGAGGTTCGTGTCCCATCTTTAAGAGAGCTTTAATCACTTCTGGTGATTGGGCCAACTGAGAAACCCAATGCTCTATATTGGCTTTATCTTCTTCTTGGACAGCATCAGCCCAAGACTTTATAGGTTTAGGGTTTGCAATACTATCTGAATGATCAGATAGGGCTTTAGGAGAGTCATCTTTAAGGGTTTCCTTTTCTTTATTGGTTGTTTTCTTTTTTCTCCCCATGATTCCTGAGAAGGAATTCACGAGTAAGGAAGTCAGGTAAACTATTATTTTCTCCTTTAATAAATTCTATATCAAAATCAAATATACTCAAAATAGCTTGCCATCTAGCAAAAATCTGTTTTGAGGCAAGGTTTTTAACATCTTTTTGCAAAACATCTTTTGCACTTTTACAATCAATTCTCAATAGAAAATTTTGATTTAATAAATCATATTGAAATTTTGAAATACATAAAACAATACTCAAAATTTCTTTTTTTATAGTTGAATAGTTTAATTGGGTTGGGCTCCAATGTCCTGAATAGAATTGGACTATGACTTCTCTACCCTCTTTAACCTGTTTTAAAATCTCACCAAAGCTTATATCTGATGCATTAGTCTCTACTATTTTGGAGGCTAAGGGATCAGCTATATGTAGGCAAGGAATAGTTTTAATTAGGTCTTTAACTTGTCTAACTATGTCAGAATGGACCTCAGTCCATGGACCTGGGTTTTTCTTTAATCTATCATACAGAGGTTTAATTGTTCTATTTAGGTTGGGAAAGAATTCTATAACATAATTCAGACAACCTAAAAATCTTTGTAACTGAGCTTTATTAATAATCTGATCAGGAAACTTATCCCCAAAGGCTAAGTTTCTTTCTATAGGTTCTGTGATTCCCTATTCTATATAATGTCCTAAGAACCTAATCTTAGTTTTGCTGGTATCAGAGCCATCTTCTTTTAGGGGTGGTAGTAGATAGATATAGAACTGTTTACATAGTTAAATTTTTGACTTTTAGATCTAGAAGTGGACTTAGTATTGTCTAGGTATTGGATATGCAGTAAGACCCGTGTTAGCCGACGAACAGGCGTTTAGGGCAGTAAGTCAGTGGTCGCTACCAAAACCAACATTAATAAACTTTAAAATCTATTTTTCAAAAATTTAAAAATGGAACCATTTCTATGTAAATCTGCTAGTACAACTAAATCAGATAGTTCTGAGTTATCAGAAGTTAAAAGGATAGTTAACAGAAATGAAGTAATTTTGGAAGACTTTAATAAAGCAATTGATAATTGGGTAATACCAAAGATAGATAAAGAACAGATTTATAAAATACCAAAATTAAACATATTTAAAAATGATTATATAATTAAAGCTGAAGAAAGAGATGTACAGTTAAGTAAACCCTTTGAGAAAATAACTTTACTTTTTGCAGAGTAAATAAAGCATCATAAAAATAAAAAAAATATACATATAGGATTAGTACAAATAGGTATAAAACCTTTAACTAGAGAAGGATTAAATACTAGTATTCTGGCTGTAGTCAGAGATGCTAGGTTTGTAAATTTTAATGACTCACTATTAGGAACTATAGAAACCAGTCTGAGCAGTGGTCCAATTTCATTTGACTGCTTCCCAGATATAACAATTTCATTAAATGATCCAAATATATTAAAAAGTGTAGTTTTAGAAATTAAAACACATAATTATAAAATGCTTGAAGGATCTATTCCTGTAGCATTAATGTATAAAATAAATTATAAAGCTATGGTATCTGCTTTTGCTACAAAATATATAATGCAACCTAAATTAGGAGAAACTAAATTTTTACAGATAGATTTAAGTAAAGCTAACACAGTAATTCCTAGGACTATTTAGTGGAAAGATATTAGTCTCCCTGATGAATGGGTCTTAGAGGATGCTGTTCCTCTTCCTGAACCAAAAACTATAGTTAAGCCCAATATAAAACTTAGTAAAATTGAACAGTATGAAGACGGTAAAGTAAAATTAAAATTCAGTAGACATAGTGTAAGCAGTAGGTATTCAGACTCTTCCTCCTCTGTATCAACAGTAGATATAGGTAGAGCCTCACAGTTACCTTCTGTAATATATGCTTCATATAAAGAAAATGAACCTAAACCTGTATTGCAAACAGTAGTAAAGCCTAGGTATTCTACATCAGATATACCTGAATCTAGTAATAAATTAAAAAGTGTAGATTATAGTACCACAGTATCACACTTATATTATAATCCAACAGGAACAATGAACCCTTTGGAACCAAACCCTAATTATAATCAACCTCAAAATATAGAACACTCACCTTCTCCACCCATGTCACCTACAGCTTCCTTCATGACAGGAAATGTAGAAAGCATGGATAGAGAATTAAATGTAATTAATAAAGAATTTAATTTTAATTATGATAAATTAAATAAAGAATTAACGGCAGTAAAAAATAAAGATAAACTAGAAAGTGTAATAAAAAAGGTAAAAGATTTTGAATCAGTTAAAGAAGAATATGTTGACTTTATAAGAAATTATGAAGTTAATATGAAATTCTTTGATTGATTTAAAAGAATTTATAGAGGAAAACTTAAGGCAGAAAAATTAATAAATCCAGTAACCATTAGGAATAAAGACACAGAATGGAAAATAAAAGATAAAATAATACAAAGTGAACATCCACCTAAAGCTTCAAGTGTTTTCCTTCATGGAGATAAAGAAATAAATATAGCACCATTTAAAATAGTTTCTGAAGATGACCCTAATAGGAAAATATTAGAACAGAATAATTTTAGTAATGCACATCTATTAAGTATATGACAACAATTAAACAGAATAGAAGATACTATTAAAGAAAGTAAGATAGTAAAAGTTGAAAAAGAAGTAAAGGATAAAAAACTTAAGTCCCATGTTTTTAAACCTTTCGAAGTTTCTAAAACAGGACAAAAAGAAGTAAAATCTAAAGATTCAGATTTTGTTAAAGCAATTAAAGAACAATTAAGTAAAATTGACTCTTCTTATGGGTCAAAACAGGTAGTTCAAGAACACCTCAATCTAAAGCTTCTAAAACTATAAGTATAGTCACCCAAGAACAGGAATCAGAATCAGTTGAGGATTCTCAACCTGAATATGAAGTTATTGAAACTTTTAGTAAAGCCTTAGAACCACAAATAAATCGAATAACATATAGTCAGTCTATAGTACCTAGAATGTCTGCCCCAGACTTAGGTATAACAGATAGACCAAATATCCTATCACAATATAAATATAATGCCTCTTCTGTCTATGAATGAAACATTGATAGTCTATCAGAATACAATATTTTGAGTCTTCTTCAACAGATGACAATGGTTGCCAATGCCTATAGAACCCAAACAGGAACCTCAGATAGAACTATAGCTGAACTCCTTATAGCTGGCTTCACAAGACAACTTAAAGGTTGGTGGGATAATCATCTCACTGATGAACAACACTTAGAAATTTTAAATGCCGTAAAAACTTATGAAGATGGAATACCTATATTAGATGAGCTTGGTGATACTATTCAAGATGCTGTGGCAACACTAATCTTGACTATATCACTTCATTTTATAGGTGATCCTACTCATTTAAAAGATAAAAATGCAGAATTACTAAGTAACATTAGATGTAAGAAACTTAGTGATTTTCAGTTTTATAAAACAACTTTCCTAACTAGGATAATGCTTAGAGAAGATTCCAACCAGGCTTTCTGGAAAGAAAAATTCTTAGCAGAATTACCTTTCTTCTTAAGAGAAAAAGTTAGGAACCATATAAAACAGGAATTTGGAAACCCTATTCCTTATGACCTATTGACCTATGGACAACTGTTTAGTATAGTCCAAAAGGAAGGATTAAAACTTTGTCAAGATATAAAACTTCAAAAATCATTAAAATATGAAATGAGAAAGACTAAACAAGAATTAGGTTCTTTCTGTAAACAATTTGATTATAGTATAACACAAAAGCATAAAGATTGTAATGGACAATGTTCTACAACTAAAAAATATAAGAAATCTTATAAAAAAATATCACAAAAAGAGTTATAAGAAAAAACTTGATAAAGATGATTATTATAAAAAACAGAAACCTTATAAGCCTTACAAATATAGAAAACCTAGTAGAAAACCGTATAAACAAAAAGATAAAAAATTCACATCATATAAAGATTTAACATGTTATAAATGTGGAAGAAAAGGACACACTTCAAGATTTTGTAAATTTGATAAAAAATTACAAGAATTAAATTTAGAAGAATCTGTATTAAACAAAATTTATGAATTATACTTAGAATATTCAGATTCTGAAGAATATTCAGATTCTGAAGAAATAAATCAGATAGATGATATAGGATCAGAATCAAGTTCTGAATATAGTAGTAAATCATTAAATGTTTTAACTAAAGAACAAGAGTCTATATTAGAAGCAATAAAATATATAAGTGATCCTAAAATTCAAGAAAAAAATGTTAAATAAGATATTAGAAAATGATAAACCTAAAAATTCAATGTTACCTAGTACTAGTAAACAAACATATGATTTGACTACAATATTAAACAAGAACAAAACAGTAAAAAATAAACCAACCATAAATGATTTACAAAAAGAAATTAAAGAAATTAAATTAGAATTAAAAGAATTAAAAAATAAACAAGAACAAGATTCACAAATAATAAAATCTTTAATGAACTCAACTTCTTCTTCTGATGAAGAAGCTGATGAAGATATTGAACAAATAAATGGTAATGAAACTGATAATGAAATTAGTTTAATTAGTAAAGATAAAATCCCTGATAATTTAATTTTTATGTTGCATGAAATAACATCTAGAAAATATTTAATAAAAATAAAATTAAAATTTTCAGATAATTATAATATAGAAACTATAGCATTGTTTGATACAGGAGCTGATTTAAATTGTATTAAACCTAGTTTAGTACCAAAAAGATTTTGGCAACAAACTAATGAAAGTTTATCAGCAGCAAATAAATCTAAACTAAATATACCTGGTAAAGCAGAAGCATCAATTATAGATAAAAATTTAGAAATAAAGAATATATTTATCTTAACCAACATTCATCATATGATAATCTTAGGAACACCATTTATGAATTTAATAACACCTTATTCAGTAAATGATGATAGTATAAGTTTTAAAGTCAGAAAACAAAAGATAATTTTTTCATTTTTAGAGAAACCTAAAAAGAGGAATTTAGATCTTTTAAAGGCTCATTCAATAAATGAATTACAAATAAATGCACTTATAAAAGCAAAGTCTGAACAACTTTGTAATTTAAAAAATAATTATCATTTACAAAAAATAAATGAACAGTTAAACAATAAATTTACACAAGATAAAATTAATAAATTAAAATCTCAAATAGAAAAAGATTTGTATGCTGATATTCCAAATGCATTCTGAAATAGAAAATAACATATGGTTGATTTACCTTATGAAATAGGGTTTGATGAAAAGTATATATATATATATATATTTTGCTGGCACTCTTTCCTAGCTAAGTGTGAACATACTGCCTACAGCAAAGGCAAACATTCCCCAGTCTAATTTTAGGGAGCTTTTGGCTTAAAAGTTTGAAATATCGAATATAATATTGGGTGGAATTAAAGGAATTGATTGAAAAATGGGGACTTATTGTCTCAAATGTGTAGATACATTCAGAGGTGTATTTAAGTTATTGTACCCTAATTGATTTTTCCAAAATAATTAAAAAAAATATATATATTTATAAGTTATTTTTTTAGTATTATAATATAAAAAAGAGAAAATCGAATATAAATTTATTCACATAAATATATTTGCTCCTAAACTATATTTCGATATATATTTATAAATTATTCTTAATTTAAGTGCTAAATATACTATATATATGTGTATGTACATTATATACAATAAGCCTATAAAATTTGAGGACAAAATTTTAATTATTTAAGTTTAAATTACTAATAAATAGTATTTCCCTTATTTCATTTCAAATATAGTTCTAGAAAAAAAATTATTTTACTTTAAGTATTATTTATATAAATTCAAGAAAATATTAATTAAAAAATTTTAAATTTATCCTTATTTATTAAATATTTTTAATTTTAATAATTAATAAGGAGAGAATGCCTAAAAAGATAATTATATAAATTACTATATTATTTTAATAAAATTTATAATCATTAATTATCACATTAGTGTGAACTCCATTTTTATACCAAAGTTAGAGTAGAATGATGGAAGTATGATAACATATTATTTAAATTCAATTTATATATTTCTTTTTCATATAAATATATTTCATTATAAAATGAATTTAATCTCATATTAAAAATATCTTATATATATCCATCTTATTAGAAAAAAAATAAAAATTTATATGAAGAGAAACTAAATAAGAATTGTCTAGAAATACGACGCATAGTAAATTAAAATGAAGAGTTTTATTAAAAAAATGAAATAGATACAGCAGCACACAAATCAAGGATTTATAATTGTAAATAAAGTAACAAAATCAGGGATTCGATAAATGTTGCTCATAGAAAGCACTTAGGAATTCCGTACTTTAGAATTACAAAACCCAGACAGGCTGAAACTGGTCAAAAGCTCCAATTTTTTTTTTTTAATTTAAATTAATAAAAAAATAAAATAAAGGAATGAGCTGGAGACACGTGCGAGAGAGAAAGAGGGCACGTGCTTTGTTGGGGACTCTGTTGGGCTGTAGAGGCATATTTTGCCTGGTTGACTGGAGACATTTGGGTCTTAAGGAATGGTGCGTGGCTCGCTGGCCCCCACTTCCCACGCGTGGCTATTGCTACTAAACGACACAGCCTCCCTTCTCCTCGTCCTTTTTCCTTTTTTTTTTTTTTAACACAGTACTATATTACTCTCACAGCCACCGCCACTGCCACTGCCACCATCTGCTTCAGCTTTTGTTTCTCAATCGTCTTATGTCCCCAAACACCACACCTGCTGCTGTAAGATACTTTCGTTGCTGCTTATAATCCATTACCTTTATTATTGTACTTTTATTTAAAAAAATGAATTTTATAATAAGTTTGGCTTTATTTATTTTTCCAAGCTGATCCATTTTTCATGGAGAAAATAAAATTCAAATGTGAATTTATTATCTAATAAAAAAATTATATAATAGCCAAACAATATTTACAAGTGTAATTTATTTAAAGTTTTAAAGAGTTATAATATGGGTTTATTTAAATCTCAATGAATTATAATATGTTGTAGACTGATTGTAATTTTGATGACTCAACTCAACTAAATATAATGAATATTTGAGTTGTACTCAATGTAATTCAATTATTAATAAAAATAAATTATTATTTTAAATTAAGGAAAAGAAAGGATAGAAAAATCTTATCTTATTTTAACTATTATTATTTTTTGGTGCAAACGATGAGAATACCCACAACTATCTCAAATAAAAAAACTCCAACAAAATCGTAAAAGAGCTATGTAGATAGGTATGCTAGGAGATCTATGAGTACGGCTGTTCAATCGGCCCATAAATTCAGTTGGCCTGGATTTTAAAGGATTAAGGTCGGTCTCGAGCTTCTCATATGAAGCCCGAGATATCTCTAGTAGGCCCGAGATAATTATTATGTATATATTTATATATATATTATATTATAATATAAAGTAAATTATAAAATATATATTATTTATATGTAGTATAAATATGCAGTATATGTATATATATACTAGGATACTACAATGCGCAGCATATTTATACTTATTGATGTATATATATTGCATAGATGCAATATATGTATACTGCATATATGCAGTATACTACAAAAAAAAAATATATATATATATATGGAAAAAGAAGAAATGCAAAAGAAAAGGAAAAAAGTCCACTGGACCGACTGGCCTATAACAACTCGGTCCGTTCAGGTTAGGGTCGGGCCGCTGGCTATATTATTTAGCTCGAAAAGTACTCGGGTAGGGCTTTGGACTAGGAGAAAACCCATCCCAACATGACCCGTATACATTCCTATCAATGAGCACATGAAAACTGGACTGACTGGCCTATAACAATTCGGTCCATTCAGGTTAGGGTCGGGCTGCTGGCCATATTATTTAGCCCGAAAAGTACTCGGGTAGGCTTTGGACTAGGAGAAACCCATCCCAACATGACCCGTATACATTCCTATCAATGAGGACATGAAAACCAGTGTTGTAGTTGTAAGCAAAGTGAGAAAGAAAATCTACAGTGAAATTAGCTTCCCGGTGGACATGGGTAACTGCTACATGGAGGAAACTCCTCAATAAATTTTGAATCCGTTGAACCAGTGATAGACAAGTAGCATTAGGCAAGTACTTACCAGTGATTTTATCAACTGCCACCTTATTATCAAATTCTACATACAATGACGTGATACCTAAGTCTTTAGCTAGGAGTAACCCAGGATAAACTCCCAAAATTTTCGCCATTAGAATTGAACAGGTCCCTATGTTCAGCACAAAGCCACTAATCCATATACCTTTACTATCCCTCATAAGACCACCTGCAAAAGCCCCTGATTCATTATTCACAAATGCATTTGTATTCAACTTCATGTAACTCATAGGAGGACACTGCCAAGTGACATGAATCACATCCTCAAATTGGCTATTCTTAAGCTTCACCATAGCTCAATGAATCCATTTGCCTTATACAAGTATTCCATAAATAAGCTTAAGAATAGGTTGATGAGCTCCCTGAAAAATGGCTATATTTCTATGATTCCACAAATGCCAACAAGCCACCCTAAACAGGATATCCCTTCTAACATCCTTACGGATGATATTATTCATATGCGGATTCAACAATAGCCACTCACAAATGGAGATTCCTTCAGTAAAGAACCAAATTGGAAATTCATTAGGAAGGGGAAAATGCCAAAGTTGCATAGCGGGGAGACAATCACTTAATAGATGAAATAGAGACTTAGCAACATTATTTCTCATTGTGCATAAAGAAGAAGGTGCAAAACGACGACGATCCCTCTCCATATTTGTCATAACACCACTATTCAGCAATTACCAGAAAAAAATTCTAATTTTTTAGGGTCTTGACCAAGACCAAATGAGCTTTAAAAGAGCTTGGTATGATAGACTTAGTACTTTATTTATTGGAAAATGATTTTACAAAAGGCAAAGTTAATACTACAATTTTTGTTTAAAAAAATTGCATAACATTTTAATTGTATAAATCTATGTTGACGATATTATATTTGATGCCACTAATAAATCTTTGTGCCAATGGTTTGCTTCTTGTATAAGCATAATGGGTGAACTTAAATTCTTTCTTGGCCTACAAGTTAGGCAATGCAAGGATGATACCTTCATCAATCAATCCAAATATACAAAGAAACTTCTTAAGAAGTTTGGCATGAATGGTTGCAAAACAAGCAAGACTCCAATGAGCATCCTTGAAATTGGACAAAGATGAAATTCATAAGAAAGTTTATGAGAAAAAATATCGAAGTAATATCAGATCACTCCATTACATAACCACTTCTAGACCCGATATAATGTACAATGTTTGTTTGTGTGCTAGATTTCAATCATGCCCTAAAGAATCACATGCGAATGCCACTAAAAGGATCTTAAAATATTCGAGTGGAGCATTGCATTTAGGACTTTGATATCCTAGAAATACATTATTTGACATTTTAGGTTTTTCGAATGCAGATTTTTCCGACAACCTATTGGATAGAAAAAACACGACTGGTGCATGCCATTTTTTTTGGTGATTGCCTATTTCTTGGTTTAGTAAGAAATAAGTTTCAGTTGCTCTCTTTCTACAGCAGAAGCCAAATATATTGCTGCATATTTTTGTTGTACACAAGTTTTATGAATGAAACAATAATTGCTATATTATGGTAAAAGTTTTGATCACATTCCCATTAAATGTGACAATATAAGTGCCATTAATCTATCAAAAATCCGAATCCAATATTCTAGGTCAAAACATATAGATTTTAGGCATCATTTCTTAAGAGATAATATTCAAAATTAAAATGTAGTTCTAAAATTTATAAACACTCAAAATTAACTCGTTGATATCTTTACAAAACCCTTCAATAAAGAGAGATTAATTTTATAAAACAACATATAGGAATGATAGATGGAAGCACTTTAAATTAAAAATTTTCTTAAATTGTTTGAATGTACATATCAATGATGGAATTAGAATAACTTACAAAAGTATATTTTAACATAACTTAATTCCTCATTTACATCTATTTTGATCATACATTAAAGCCCATAAAATGAGATCTGCAATTTTTCATTTTTTGAAATTTTTTTTGTCCGATCGGACTGTGTGTCAGTATGACCAGACTAACACTGGTCCGACCGTACCACAACTCATCCCGCTCAAACGTGCATACTGAGACCTGGTCCGACTGAGCACTTTTAAAACTTTTTGACCATTATATTGCAGTTAGCTCAATTCGTCCAAACTCCCTTGTGTATGCTCGGACTACCAAATTTTTTGCTCGATCCGACTGTACTAAGAGGAGTACGATCGGAAACAATCACAATTTTTTCAACAATTCTAATAGTTGGACAGCTTTAAAACTTGCATATTTTACTCCTTCCATCCCTATGGAAGAGTCTAAAATAAGAACTCACAAACCTAGGCACTTAAGTATAGAAGAAAAATAAAGATATGCAATTATCCTAAACAAAAAATGTGACCCAAACAAAATCCATTCTTCTTTTACTCTAGAATCCTTTGTCATTGAGTCCTATGTAAATGAAGCCTTAGCATATATTGGGTGGGAAAAATTCATTTTCTTAGAGAAAGATGATCTAAGTTGGGAATCGCTAACCAAAGAATTTCTTACGACTTTGGTTGTTGAGAAAGAGCCTTGGAACCTCTAGGATCCTATAGCATCACATTTAAATTTTTCAATATATCATATCAACTTTCTTTCCAAGAATTCTCTTCAATTTGGGCTTTCAACACGGAAGGAATTTTTCGTCTATTCGACCCTTCTGTTTTTTATACCATTTTACTTGACTTTTGGAAAGAGATCTCCTTCAAAACTGATTTCCATAAGCTATCAATGCTAAACACTTTAGAACCTTACCTCTTTGAGTCCTTCATAGAATCATCACCTACACCATCAATGCAAGAGTAGAAAGCAATGAGAAAGTAACTCACAAAGATTTTCTATTTATCTATTGCTTGGAGAAAAAGGTAAAAATCCAAACCGGTAAGTTCCTAATTGATCAAATTCTCATCATTCCAAACAAATCATCTGGAACACTTATGATCACATCCTTCATTATCCAAATAGCCAAATATATGGGTGCTCTTAACCCTACCAATTTATCCACTCTCTCCAATCCTCTTGATCTGACCAAAACTCCCATCAACATCAAATACTTTAAACACTCCAAATGCATATTTGAAGAAGATGGAGCATACCATTATGCTTTTGGAGCTCAAGATATTAGATCTAAACAAAGAAAAAGGCCTAGAATTGTTAAAGAGAGTCAAGAGTCATTCCAAGTGGAATTTCCAAGACCTCAAACCACTAGAGCCCAAGGTTCAATCCAACATCCACCATCAAATTCAAGAACAAATTACCTCACAAACCTTTCACATTGATGATCTTACCAAGAGAGTCTCTCACCTTCATATGGACCTTAGGGATATGCAAGAGTTCATGGGTATTCCCAAATGTCCCTCAATGGATGAAGAAGGAGAGCCAACTGAAACCTTTGATGAAGATTTAGAAGAGGAAGAAGGGGATAGAGATGAAGAAGAGGAAGAGGGAAATGAAAATAATAATGATGATTTTGATTATCCTCCTTATCCACCACAACCTTAACTTTTTTTATTTGTATGATCTTTATATTTTTGTTGGCTTTTAATGGAAATGATCATACATAAATGTTCTCTTATTGATAATTGCACCTAAATGTTCTCCTAAATGATAAATACATTCCTTTTTATCTTTGTTAAAGGGGGAGAAATTGGTTGTAATATTTGAATTGATAATATTTAAATTTACTAGCATATGTTAAGGGGGAGCATTTACTTGTCATATGTTAAGGGGTAGCATTTACTTATCACAACTTTCTTTTGTCAAAGAAAGAGCATATATCAATGCTCACACCTAATACTCTAAGATTTTTTTATGTTTGATCTCTTGATCTTTAGACAAGATAATGAAAAATGTTGTTCAATAAAAATTCAATTGCAATCAAAGTATTCTCTCACCATAAAAATGAAGTTTAATGTGGTATTTATAGCAATTTGGCTTAAGCTAGCCATTTGAAGTGGTTCCCACATGTTTAATGCTTGTCATCCACAAATTCAGTGTCTGGAGCTCAGTGTGCAGTCGCACGGTTTGAAAGCTCCGTGTAACGGCTAGTTCTAATGGTTGAATCTCGATGTCTAACAGAATCTCATTGCTCATACTTTTGTGTCGTGCGGTTGCCCAGCCACAGAGTGAGGTCGCTTAGTACAAGGCTACCATTGAGTTCAAGTTTATTCATCCACTTGTTCGGTTATCATTGGTCTGAGGTATTTGGCGCTAAAATTTAAATCAAACGAACTTGTGCAGTTGGTCGATTTTTCTGGGCGGGCGAACAAGGTTTTGAGCATTGAGGAAGCACCGCGAGAGCTGACCGATATCCCTTCCATTCTTTTTAGTATTTTAGCTCTTTGTCATGTGAGGTCACTCATGCGACTAGGGCGATCGCTCGAAGATCTGGCATTCTGACTTCACCGCTCACCGAGACCGCTATCACTTCTATGAGTTTAGGTTTAGGATCTTTAAAATTATATCATACCAAGATAAGCTTTTTTAAGTTTAAACCGGCCTAAATTTAAGGGTCTCTACCGCGGTTTTTAAGAGTGGAAAGAGAAAGGAAAATTAGGTTAATTGATAAATTATATATATATATAAACCTTGGGTTAGGCCAGGTTGGCCCAAAGATTTTAGTTAAACCGAAAGCCCGACCCAAAATAAAATCAAATTACTTCATGTAACTCAAGGCTGGATTAGGCTTAATAATTTGGGTTAATGGGCTTTATAAGTAGTCCTATTGGCCCCAGTGTGAATCTTGATCTTATTGGTGCTCTATGTTGCTACTATTTTACACCTTAAATTTAATGTATTTAAATTTCACTTTATTTTCTTTCCATTTTATTTTTATTATTATTTAGTATTTATATATGTGTAAATAATGTAAATATATGATGAATAATATATGTTTCTTTTTGGTGTCCTTATGCATGTTCCTTATACTTTTTAAAAATTAACATTTTAATAACCAAAAACTCAATAATGTGAAGGCCTGAAATGGAGGCAAGTTCTAATGAACTAAGCATGTGTAAATGCTAGGGAGACTCCTACCTTCCCTATATACTCAACTTTCTGAATTTGATAAGGGGATTGGTGATTCCTTAGGGATTCGAGACATATCCCTTTCTTTCCTTGTCTTACTGGGTGGTGGCTACATCATTATCTGGGTTTAGGCATGTATTCTTTAAAGTTATAAGCCAAATAGTGACTAAGTCACCATTAAATTTATGAGTGGCTGGGTCCAAACAAAAAGATTATAAATGCCTACCACCAAGGAATTTAAAGCCTGTGCATCACAATGGGCTAGGGTCAAAACTCTAGCCTTGCCCCTAATTATAACATTTGCATGAAAATCTAAAGTTTTGGCCCTAGTTTTGACCTTTACCTTTACTCCTAAAACTATGGCCATGCTAGCCATTAACCCATCGTCCAGACTGAAAGTGAACTGCAATCTGCATAAGTTTGGCCACTCTAGCCACTGAACCCTAGGTAACCCCTAGTTAACTATTCTCTAACCACCTAATATGGGGAAATCTTATTTTTAAAAAAATTAACTTTACTAGCCACAACCAAAATAGACACCTTGTCCATGCGAGGAATCGCTAACCCAACTAGTGGCAACACATCATGATCTACAGTTGTTATACACCAATTCTAGCTCATCATTATATCTCAAAACTTATATCAGAATCAAAATCTATATCAAAATCCTGTATAGTCTTATGTTATTCTAGCCCTATTTAAATTACACAAGTATTATGCAACCATCGATCATAATGTCACATATATAAACAAATGCCATAATATTTATATGTATGAATAATGCATATTTATATACATATATACGAGCAATAAATGCAAATTCATGGAAGATCAAAAAATATATTAGAAAATATCACATAAAGTCTAGATAAAGAAACTTAGCCTAGTCAATGGCTCAGTTTGAGAATGGTAGAATCTAATCATGGATGATCTAAAGGATGAAATATCACAAAAATATTAGGAAAATAATAATGGAAGTAGGAAGATAGTTGTCCTAAGTCCATGGAGATTTTTACCAACGTTTCAATATAGGTTCTTATAGAATAAAATTGTCATCCAAAAATACAGACAACCGACATAACACATTAATTTACTATTTGACATGATGTAGATTAATTTATTATGTCTCATTTGATCCATCATCAATTATAATCATTCTAAATTCTTATTCATCACATTTAGTGAACTTAAACACCCTACAAGCATTTGAGTTAAATTTTAAAATTTATAGATGATAATCACCCATCAGACGCCTAGGATTTGATAGAATTTTTCTATTGAAAAGATTTAATGGCAAAGTGGGTATTAACTTGTTCGTTTCAAAGGGAAAGTTTGAAAATTATGTTAACTCTCACTCACTCATTGGAAAACTATATAGTGGCTTCTATCTTAGCTAAATTATGGATAAAAATTTTTAGTTAGTTCAAAAATTACGAATAAAATATCGAATAAAAGTTTAGTATGAGATGAGTTTGATTAAACCTATCTCGTCAGGAGGTTGAAAACATACAATAAAATGTTGAAAGAAGCTAGCGAGCAAAAGCTCTCCCGACGATGATTTGGTGCAATCTTTAACCGTTAGATTCGTCCATAAGCAAGCTTCATCCTGCGTGTGTGCATGTCGATCACAGCAATAGAACAAGTGCATGGCAAGATAGACAAAAGGTTCTTCTCCCTCTACTTAGTGCTTTCAACAAATTAAGCCAATCAATATATAAATAAATAAAAACATTATTATTTTAATCCTCTCTTTTTGTTGAAAATATAACAAACTTGACATAAATGATAATACATGTTGATTTTAATTTTTTTATATTATTATCTTTTTATATTTTAACTTCTAAATATTATTTTTATAAAGTATAAGTTTTGTATTGTGTAAATTATTTATTATATTATATTCGTCAATAAATAATAATTTTTAATATTAATCCTTCAAAGCATAGATGTGTACACTAGTTGATTAGAAAAGTGTGGCGTAACCCCTATCATTTTATAGTTGAATAAATTACATTCCATCGTCTATGAGAAATATCCCTGTTATATTGTCATCCCTCAACTTTATTTTGTCATGTCATGGTTCTTTCGTACACCTATTGTCTAACACCCTGACAGAAAGTTGACATTGCACATGATGTAAAAAGAAATTAATTAATTCACTTAAATAAAAGAAAATTAATTAATTAATGTAAATAATTAATAAGTATACCAATAAAAATGAAACTTTTAGATTATTTAGAAAGAATTTAGATTATTCGAATTCCCTTCAAAAAAAAAAATAGATTATTCGAATGTAAAAAAAAAAAGTTTTAGATTATTTGCAAATATAATTATCTTTAAAAAAATTAAAAAATTAAATTCCTGCACCTTGCTTAAAAACTTTAAAAATTATCATTTTTAAAAAATTATAATTAAAATATAAGTAAAGCAACTTTGTAAATAAGAAATAGAATGTAGCTTAGATGGTTAAGCTACTGGGTTTTGACATAAAAAGGTAAAGGGTGTTAGAGAGAAGGACGACGACTTGACAAACTTAAATACTTGAGGGATAACAACAACAACAACAACAACAACTAAGCCTTAATCCCAAACAAATTGGGGTCGGCTGTATGGATTCTCAACAAAATAAGCTCAAAAGACACCAAAAAAAAAAACTCCAGCCTTAGGCCCCTTCCAAGACACGGATTTTACGTCTCCATTCAAGTCTATCATTAATCAAATCCGCATCAAGATCTAAGGCACGTAAGTCTCTTGCTATCACCTCCTTCCACACAGTTCTAGGTCTGCCACGACCTCTAGCCCCCTTAATCAACAAATTCTCACACTTACGAACCGCAGCATTAGGAGGTCTTCTTAAAACATGCCCATACCATCTAAGTCTTCCTTCCCTCACCTTATCTCCGACGTCCGCTACTTGGACTTTTTGTCGAATATGAACATTCTTAATTTTGTCCAGTCTGGTATGTCCACACATCCATCTTAGCATCCTCATTTCTGCCACACTCATCTTATGCAAATGTTGTCCCGTTGGTGCCCAACACTCACTACCATAGAGCATCGCAGGTCTAACAACCGTCCTATAGAATTTACCTTTCACTTTCAGAGGTATTTTCTTATCACATAAAACCCCAGTCGCACCCTTCCACTTCAACCACCCTACCTGTATTCTGTGAGCCACATCTTCATCTATACGGCCATCATTCTGGAACACCGAACCCAAATATTTGAAGTGGTTGGTTTTAGGAACCAAAACTCCATCCAACTTAACCTCATGTTCCTGCTTCTTCCTTAGACTGAACTCACAGTGCATATATTCTGGTATGTTTCTTACTTGAGGGATAACAATGTAATAAATTGAAGTTGAGGAATGACAACGTGAAAATGGATATTTATCATGGACGATGGGTATAATTTACCTTTTTATTGTTTAATGCTGTCTTACACATTTTCCTTTTTATAAGTGCAAATAGACTAATACGTTATTCTTTTTTGTATGGTTTTATTTTCTCACTTACGGATGTTTCTTATTTTTCTTCCATTAATGCTTCCCAATATGAATGTTGCTATTTTTTTTAATGAGATTTACATAAGATCCATATATTTCAAATTGAATTGTTACTTGATATAATTGATATATATATATATATATATATAAGTTCAAATTGATTCTTAAATTTTTTTGGACTAAATTGGTTATTTTTTTTATTTAAATTTGATTCAAATTACTCATCTTTTTAAACGGAACCGTTAAATAATTAATGATATAGGGTCAATTTGGACTAAAATTAAAGATTATTGGGCCAAATTGAACTTTTTAAAAAATGTTAATACAACATATTTTAAAAAATTATTTATTAATTAATATTTTTAATATAAAAAATTTATAATATTAATAAATATTTTTTATAAATTTATTTATAAAAATTTAATAATCAATAATTTAACAAATAATTAAAAAATTTAAATAATTTGAATTATATAGGATTTTTATAATATTTTTTAAATATAATATTTATTATAATATCACGAAATTAACATAAAATTGTTAATAAATATTTTATATTAAAAATTTATAATTTATAATATTAAAAATATTAGTATTAAAAATATTTATTAATATTATAAATTATTGATATTAAAAATATTAATTAATAAATAATTTTTTTAAATATATTA
This sequence comes from Garcia nutans, assembly GCA_947685225.1. Lineage (NCBI taxonomy): Eukaryota > Viridiplantae > Streptophyta > Magnoliopsida > Malpighiales > Euphorbiaceae > Garcia > Garcia nutans. The sequence continues at coordinate 4,428,190 of CANTUV010000017.1, read as the reverse complement.
TATTAATATTTTTTAAAAAGTTCAACTTGGTCCATAATATTTAATTTGAGTCCAAATTAACCAATATTGTTAACTATTTAATGGTTCTATTAAAATAATAGATAATTTAAAACAAATTGAAAAAATACTAATATGATTTTAAAAAAAATTTAAAGGTCAATTTTGACTTTTAACTATAATTAAGTGGCTACAGGGGCGAAACCAGGACACCGGCGAAGAGGAGGCCAAATTTTCAAGCAAAAAAAAAAAATACATAAGAATTTATATTCAATTTTATTTTCATATTAAAAAATTAATACAAATAATTGGTATTAATATTTGTATTCAATTTTATTTTTATTTTAAATAATAAACTATTGAAATTTTTATTATTTTTATTTCAATATCTAAATTTTATTTTCAAAAATTACATAATATATATTATTTTTTAAATAATATTTATATATATTTTGAGATATTTTTAAAAAAATATTTAAACTAATTATTTTTGATAAATTTATATGATAGAATATTTTTTATAAAATAATTAACTTAATCACAAAACTTTAAACCCAATTCATAACCAAATTGTAAAATAATTAACCTAATAATAAAATTTTAAATTCTCATTTTATATCATAGTCAAATTATAAAATAAGTAACCTAATAATCAAAACTTAAATTCTAATTCATAATCAAATTCTAAAATAATTAATCTAATCATTAAAACTATACACTACAACTAAAAAATTAAACTTTAAATAAAAAAATAATTATAAATAATTATAATAATAACATTATCAAAATAATAAATTAAAAACTAAAAATTAATCTTAAAGAAAAAAAATAAATATACATACACACACAAATATATATAACTACTATATATAAATATACATGTATATAAAACTAATATTATATAAATATTATAAATTATATATATACATATACATGTATATATATGTATATGTATATAGGAACCAAGGGAGGGCCATAGACCCCATGTCCCCCCTTGGTTCCGCCCATGAGTGGCTAAATTGAATATTTATCATATGTGTGTATATATATGTATATATAGACACACACATATGCACTATTATATACTATTATATAAGTCCATTGATACGTTGATATATATGGTGGTAATAATGAATTAATTTTCGTAGATTTTATTAAATTTAATTTTTTATCTAGTCAACAATAGACCATTTATATCAGAATTAGAAATTTATAAGAGGCGATAAATTCTCATATATATATATATTTTGATTTTATAAATTAAAATTCGTATGCATCTTATTAAATTTTTTTTATCTGGTCAAAATAAGACCGTTCATATCAAAATTAGAAAACTTATTTTTTCAGTAAAAAATTAGAAAATTTATTAGTAAATGATAAATTCTCATTTATATTCTGACCTGAAGAATCAAAATTTCTATCGATTCTGCTAAATTTGTTTTTTTCACCTTGGTCAAAAGCAGACTATGCACATCAGATTTAGAAATTTATAAATGGGGGTAAATTTTTCATTTATATCATGATCTCAAGAATTAAACTCGGGTTAATAACAAAATAAATAATTTTTTTTCTTTGATTAGGCTAACTTTTAGAATTATAAATTTAATATGTGCACAGAGTGAGATTTGATTTGATGACCATTGTTTTATAACTAGAAAAATTTTAAATGTAAATTTTATATATTACTAATCACATAGTCAATGAAAAATAATTTTCATTTCTATCTAAAATGATAGTACTTGAAGAAGAGCTTTTTATTAAAATAAATAAATAAATAAAAAGAATATGAGCTTTTATTGTGAGGTGACTTCGACCGACATTATATAAGGCCACATTTAAAATGGATTCAATTTGAGAAATTTTTTTTTGAGAGTTAACGTAAATACTCTTTATTATGAGTGCAAAGAAGCCATTTTGTTCAAAACAGTTGAGGCAACATCAGGAGGTGCTTCCTCCATGCAAACAACATCTGAGTCAAACTCTAATTGAAGGGTCCATTGAGCCGTTGCATGTGCAACCATATTCCCTTCCTGGTAACATGAGAGAAGGTGCATTGCTGAAAATACGACGCCCAACTCCAGATATTTGGGTGAAGCAAACCCTCAATCGAAGCGGTTGGTAAGTGTTTCTGCAACGATAGGACCAGAGAAACAATCTGACTCCACTACTATCTCACACAAACAAAAATCCCATGCAATGGAGGTCCCAAACAATAATGCCATGGATTCTGCGATTTCAACGTTCATTACATCCCTCCTTTTCCTTCCAGCTGAAACTATCACATTTCCCCTTCTATCCTTGATTACCACTCCAAGATCGGCAGCATGTTGATCAGAGATAAAGGAAGCATCAGTATTCACCTTAAAAATTGCCTCCTCTAGGGCAGTCCATCCACCACATTGCCTTGATGTTCCCTTAATTTTAAAATTAACTTCTTGGAATTCCTTCAACGATCGACAAGCTCTATCGATAACAGTTCTTAAAGGAGGTTGCTTATTGGTATGAAAGAACTAATTGCGTGCCCACCACATGCCCCATAATATCATTGTAAAAAGTTCCACTACCTTTATATCAATTTGGTTTTCAATCTTCTGAAACAACAACAGCGAGGATGCTTCCTGGAAAAATTCAGCCCGCATACCAAGAGGAGATAGCAACCATATGGCCCTGCTCCAATCCCAGTCTCTAGAGAAGTGCATAATGGATTCACAACTCTGCCTGCATTGCACACAGTTCAAATCAATCACCACACCCCTATGATTCAGAGCTAACTTACTTGCTAATATTTCATGCTGCCATCTCCATAAAAACATATGAACTTTTGGGGGAATATTTAAATTCGACATGTATCTCCAGACCTCTGAAGAATCCAATGAAGAGGACGCACCAGCTCCAACATTCAGTAATTGAATAGCTATGTGGTATCCACTTTTAACCAATATCTTCCATCCTTTGTGCCTTGCCAGAACTGTACTTCTTCTGGGAAGCGAGGGCTAAGGGGAACAGCTAATATAGACTCTGCTTCAATGGGAAGAAAAGCCTCCAACATCCCAACTCATAATCAATGAGTTCACTGACTCGAGACTCTGGATCAAATAATCTCAGAATTAAAGGGCAAGACCGTATATTATTCGGAAACCACTTATCTTTCCAAATCCTCATGAAAGAACGATTCCCATTTCTCTAGCAAACACCCTTCACAAAAATATATCGAGCCCCTAGAATACTCCACACACTTAACTAGTCTATATCCAAGGGATGCCTCCATAAAACTTTGCCATGGACAATATTTAGCTTTAAGAACATACAAAGAATTATTGTTGACCAGTAATCTCCACCCATGTTTAGCTAGAAGTCACTTCTTAAAGCTACCTAAGTGCCTAAACCCCAGCCCACCATCGCCTTTCCTCAAACACAACAATTACCATCTATGCCAGTGAATTTTTCTGTCATCAGAAGTACTACCCCACCAAAACCTATTAATGATAGATTGCAATTCACTAAGAAGAGTAGTAAGGAGTGAAAAATAACTCATAATTTAGGTAGGAATATATTGGACTACAGATTTTTAAGTACCTCTTTCCTTGCTGTTGATAAACATTTCTCCTTCCACCCCCTTGTTTTCTTCAAGATTTATCCCTTATCAAAGCAAAGACAACCTTTCATGATCTACCAATTATCACAGGGAGTCCCAAAAATTTTGAAGGACAGTCATTCACATGCACTTCCAAACCATCACCGTGTTAACACCAAAACACATTTCAAGAAGAATTATGAAAATTTTATTACAATACAACTATCGCTCTTTCAATACAAACTCATATAACAACACTCAATACTCAAGAGAAGCTTTGCTTCTTATCTTCTTTTTGACTTTTTGATACATATAACTCATAATGGGAGGAGGTATTTATACTAACTCAAAATCAATACAAACCACATAAACATACCTAACACACACCTAACACATACCATCAAAACCATACATTTGTAATACCATTTTCAACAATCTAACCTACCTTTGACCTGTAATTCATCATGTGAAAAATATTAGAAGGTTCTTTGAGGTGGGCTTAAAACAAGTTTATATTTCAACACTCCCTCTTAAACTTGTTTTATAAGTCCAAGCAATCTCCTTATCCACGCAAAGTCTTCATATTTCAGTGGCTTCGTGAAGATGTCAGCAATTTGATCATGTGACTTGACGTACTCGATTTGTACATCCTTTCTTGCAATGCATTCTCTAATGTAATGGAATCAAGTATCTATGTGCTTTGATCGATCATGAAGCACAAGATTCTTTGCTAGAGCAATTGCTGATTTGTTATCAACACCAATCTTTATTGGTTCTTTTTATGCCAAGTTCAGCTCATTCAATAAGTTTCTCAGCTAAACTACATGACAAACAGCTAAAGTTGCGGCTACATACTCAGCTTTACAAGTTGAGAGTGTGACTATTGGTTGTTTTTTGACAGCCAAGTGAAAGCAGTATCTCCCATAAAGAATACAAATCTAATAGTACTTTTTCGATTATCTATATCTCCACCCCAGTCGCTATCACTATATCTAACAAGCTTGTAATCATTAGAGATTAAATAGTACAAGCCAAAATCAATTGTACCTTTCAGATAACGAAGAATTCTCTTAGCAGCTTTGAAATAAGTGTTTGTTGGAGACTCCATATAGGGACTAACAAATCCGATTGCATAGAGAATGTCAGGCCTCGTGCAGGTTAAGTATCGCAGGCTTCCAACCATACTTTTAAAGAGTGTTGGATCTACCCTTTCACCTTCTTCATGCTTAGACAATTTGAGTCCACATTCCATTGGGGTGCTGATCGACTTACAATCATCCATCTTGAATTTCTTAAGTATTTCTTGTGCATAACTATGTTGGGAGATGAATATACCTTCATCCTTTTACTTGACTTCAATACCAAGGTAATATGCCATGAGCCCAATATCCGTCATCTCGAATTCTTTCATCATCACCTTCTTGAATTCACCAAACATGCCTAGGCTATTTCCGGTGAAGATCAAATCATCAACATAGAGGCATACGATCAAAATATCTCCATCTTTGATTTTAACATATAGGGCATGATCGTAAGGACATTTTTTGAAGCCATTCTCTTGAAAATACTTATCGATTCGGCTGTTCCAAGCCCTTGGTGCTTGCTTTAGCCCATATAGAGCCTTTTTCAACTTTAACACCTTGTCTTCTTGGCTTTTGATTTCATAACCTAATGGTTGCTGTATGTAGACTTCCTCTTCAAAGACTCCATTTAATAAAGCAGATTTTACATCCATTTGATGTATTCGCCATCTGTTTTGAGTTGCTAGAGAAATTATTAGTCTAATTATTTCTAGTCGTGCATTAGGAGCAAATACCTCATCATAATCAATTCCAGCTTTCTGACTGTAGCCTTTTGCAACTAGCCTCACCTTGTGCTTTTCAACTTCTCCTTTGGCATTCTTCTTTATTTTGAATACCCACTTTACACAAATTGCCTTATGACCTTTGGGAAGTGGAACAAGCTCCCATGTTTCGTTCTTCTCGATTGCCTTGATTTCTTCATCCATTGCATCTTTCCACTTCTTCTCTTTTGCAGCTTCTTTATAGCTTACTGGTTCACAATTAGCAAACAGACAAAATAGTGTAAGATTATCTACCTGTTTAGTTGCTTAGTAGAGATCTTGAAGGCTTCTTATACGTTGCACAGCTCTTTCTTCAAGACTATCATTTAAAGATGATGAAGATGACTCATTTTCATGGGTAATTGATGTTGGAGAAGTAGGTGGTGTAGTGAGATCTTGTTGAGGTTCCTTTTGTCGCCCTGCTGGTGCCTGCTCATTTTCATCAAATGGAAAGAAATTGAAATCATCTGTGGGGGAGTTGAATTCCCATTCACCTTCTTCATTAAATATGACATCTCGGCTGATTACAATCTTCCCATTATTTGGATTGTACAACTTATAGCCTTTTGAACTTGCATCATAGCCGATGAAAATGAATTTTTCACTTTTATCATCAAGCTTGGTTCTTTTTTCATCCGATACATGAATATGAGCTATGCTTTAAAAGACTCTTAGGCGTGAGATACCTAGTTTTCTTCCACTCCATGCTTCTTGTAGTGTTTTTCCCCATATGCTTTTTGTTGGAGATCGGTTGGACAGATAGACTGCTGTAGCCACTGCTTCAGGCCAAAACTCTTTTGGCAACTGCTTGCTTTTGAGCATACTTCGAACCATGTCAAGGATAGTTCTATTTTTCCTTTCTGCAACTCCATTTTTTTTGGGGGGGGGGGGATCTTGGGATTGTCAATGGTCTTCGAATTCCATTTGCTTCACAGAATTCTTGAAACTCCTTAGAATTGAATTCTCCTCCTCGATAAGATCTCATTGCTTTAATCTTTTGGTCACTTTCATTCTCCACAACAACTTTAAATTTCTTGAGTACTTCGAAAACCTCTGATTTCTGCTTCAAAAAATATACCCATGTTTTTCTTCAAAATTCATCAATAAAGAGAAAGAAATAGTTACTTTTACCAAAGGAACTTGGATTGATTGGTCCATAAGCTCTAATGGCTTTTTGGCTCTTGAGTCCGAGAGCTTTGGAAAGCATTTTCTGAATTGCTTCCCAAGTAAGCACCCTTCACAAAGTTGTTCAGGTTGATTAATGCTTGGTAGTCCTCTCACCATGTTCTTCTTGGATAGAAGCTCCAATCCTCTGAAATTGAGATGCCCAAATCGAAGATGCCATAGCCATGATGCATTCTTGTAGCAAGCTTTCAAGCATTTTGCAACATCATTTTGTATGTTAATCACGAACATTCTATTTTTTGTCATTTGTACTTTAGCGATTAGATTATTTCTGTCATCCTTGATAGATAGATTATCACCTTTCATGTGAATATCATAGCCTTTCTCTAATAGTTGCCCAAGACTTAATATATTACTCCTCATGTTAGGCACATAGTACATGTTTGAAATAAACTGATGTCTCCCATCTTTTAAATGAATAAGAATGTTATCTCTCCCTTTTACTGCAGCTTTAGAATCATCTCCAAATGAGACATTGCCACTTACAGATTCATCGAGTTCCACAAACATGCCTTTCTTTCCACATATGTGATTGCTTACACCAATGTCAAGATACCAAGAATTCTCTGATCCATCACCATTTTCCTTTGTTGCTAGGAAAAGAGTTACCTTTTCTTCAATCTTTTCTTCTATGTAGTTGGACCTTTCTTCAACTTTGTTGTTTGAACCTCTACATTCTGAAGCGTAATGGCCATACTTGTGACAACTGTAGTATTGAATTTGAGATTTTTCATTCCTCAAATTAGGATTTCCTCTTCTACGACCTCTTATCGAAGTTCCTCCTCTTTCATAGTTGATGCTGTAATTCCAACCTTGTCCACGACCACGATTTCCTCCTTGTCCTCGAGCTCTACCTCTACCTCGGCCATGTTGATTGACTTAGCTTTTATTTTTATCCTCCTTGAGTTGCATTTTGAGGAGTTGTTCGGCGATCCCATGTTTCTTCTTATGCTTTTCTTCATAGGCTTGTAATGAACCTAGAAGTTGCTCAATCTTCATTTCCTCCAAGTCTTTAGTCTCTTCTATTGCCACAACAATATGTTCAAACTTCTGGTCTGGTGAGCGGAGTATCTTTTCCATGATTTTTACATCTTCTAAATTTTCACTATTTCTTTTCAATTGATTTGAAACAGCCAAAACTCTAGAAAAATAATCAGAAACTGACTCTCCTCCTTTCATGTGCAAAGATTCAAACTCACCTCTTAAAGTTTAAAGACGCACCAATTTCTGTTCTCCTTTGTAGGTTTAAGAGGATTCAAACTCACCTCTTAAATTTTCATACTCTAGTTTAAAACCTTCTTCACTTTCTCTTCTCCTTTGTAGGTTGTTTGAAGCTTCTCCCATGCTTGTTTGGCAGATTTTGTATCAAAAATTTTCTCAAAGCCATCATCATCTAAAGCTTGATAGATTAGAAAGAGAGCCTTCTTGTCTTTCTTTCTTGAATCTTTTAAACTATCCTTCTTGGATTGGGATAGTGACGCCTCATTTTGTCGTTCAGTGTAGCCTTTCTCCACAGTCTCGAAGACATCATGAGCACCCAAAAGAGCCTTCATCTTGATACTTCAATTGTCATAATTGTCGTTGTTGAATGTTGGAACTTGAAAGGAAGCTACTCCACTAGCCATATCTTCAAATAGAGTATGAATTTAAAAATTCTAACTGCACCAATGAATTCAGAATGTTGAAAAATCTTAAGAGAGCTCTAGTCAAAATTTTCAATTGTTGGTCAACGGTCAAAGTCAACTATCAACAGTCAATGGTCAATGGCGTAGTAAACGGCTCAAGCGGCTTGGTTAACAGCTTAGCAGCTTGACTCGGCTTAGTCCGTCTCAGTCCGACTCATTCCAACTCAGTGAGTTGACTCAGTTTTATGGGCAGCAATATTCTAGTGACGATTGGCGGCTCGTTTGAACTTCGATCTGGCTGATTCTAATGGCGTTGGATTCATCTCGTCGAGAGCTTCGATTTGATATATTATATAACTATATAATGCTCTGATATCACTTTGTTAATAGCAAAACACATTTGCAAGAAGAATTATAAAAAATTTATTACAACACAACTATCGCTCTTTCAATACAAACTCATACAACAACACTCAATACACAAGAGAAGCTTTGCTTCTTATCTTTTTTTTGATTTTTTGATACATATAACTCACAATGGGAGGGGTTATTTATACTAACTCAATACAAACCATATAAACATACCTAACACACACCTAACACATACCATTAAAAGCATACATTTGTAATACCATTTTCAACAATCTAACCTACCTTTGACCTATAATTCATCATGTGAAAAATATTAGAAGGTTCTTTGAGGTTGACTTAAAACAAGTTTATATTTCAACACACCGATCCATCTCTTGATATCCTCATGGACATTCTTGTTAAAGAACTAGGCCGACTACTCAAAGTTTACTTTTTGTCTTGACTCCAACTCATAATTTCGTTGCATCTGCTTGATAGCTTGACACTCTAATATTGATGCTCGAGCAAACAAGATACTATCATCAGTGAAGAACATGTGGGAAATGACTGGGCTATGTCTACTTACTCTCAGGCCATGGATCTTGCCTGCATCCACCGCCTTCCTTATCATTGCTAAAAAACCTTCTGCACAAAGAAGAAACAAATAGGGTGAAATGGGATCTCTCTAATGAAGACCTCTACTCGGTTTTATTTAATCTTTAGGTTTCCCTTTAATTAGAAATGAAAAGGAAATTGATTGTAAACAAGACATAATCAATTTAGTATTTTTGAAGCTTTCTTATGGAAAAATTTAGTATTTTTATCCCCATCCTGTAACCACATAACACGTGATCTCTGGCTCCACATAATTTCCTCCTTCTCTAGTAATGTGGACAAACAGGATCTCAAAGATTTAGCATGTTGTTCATTCTCAACTTCATATTGCTAGTGTACCAAAGAAACCTTCTTACTCACCTCTCTAATCTGCTTAGTAATACTGCCAAAAGTAACTAGACTCCATGTCATTAAACATGAAGCACAACACTGTATCTTTGACGTAATACATGTTCGACCATCCATGTTACATTCATTCCATGCCTCCCTTACAATGTTTTTACAACTATCCTCCTTAAGACACATTTCCTCAAATCTGAAATCCCTCTCTCTCTTCTTCCTTTTTCCTCTTAAAGTCTCCAAGCTTAGAATTATTGGTGGATGATCATATGCTAATCTACTAAGGTGTGTAGCATGAGCCTTTGGGACCAATACTCACCAGCTATCATTCACAAAATATCTATCTAAACGCTCATGAATGTTAGCTTCACCTACCTGTCTTTTTGTCCAAGCATAAGGGTAACCAAAATACCCCAAGTCATGCAGTTAATACCTATCCACTGTCTCTCTAAACTCACGCATCGATCTGCTCATCCTTATTCTACCCAATTGCTTTTCACTTGTGAATATTATTTCATTGAAATCACCAAAACAAAGACACGGAACTGATGATCCTTTCGAGAGGTGTTCAATTAGACTCCAAGTTTATAGTTTCAATCCTGAGTCTAGCCATCCATATATACCAGTCCCCATCCAAACTCTTATATTCTGCTCCACCACTTTAAAGTCGATAAAGTTCACTCCTTACCTAATAATCTTCACATTAATATTCCTCCTCCAAAACAAAGCCAAACCACCTTTTTGACCAGAAGCTTCCACTCCTAAACAATTAAAATCTACCAAAGATCTGTTAACCTCTTCCAATTTGCCTCGACCTAAATGTGTCTCCATAAGGAATAACATATCCACCTGATGTTCCCTAATGAGAAATTTTAGTGCTTGAACCATCCAAGGATTCCCAGACCTGGAGGTTCCAACTTAGTATATTCATAATAATTGGCAGTGATTGTTTAGTAGCCCCGCTGGAAAAGAAGAGTCCATAACCTCCACATCCATTCTGAATTTTCTAGCATCTTCATCCAATTCCCCTTCTGAATTCAATTTTTGTTTTATTACGGATTTATACCCTGACATATTAGCAACAATAATCTCCAAGGAATTCTACTTTGCATGAGAAGATGATCGCTACCCAACAGTACTCCTACTACTTCTGTCACCACTCCCCGTTCTACCCCTACCACCCTTATTCCTACCCAACTCAACTCCCCTGAAAGTGCCAGCTTTGGGTTATGCAGAAGCAAGAGAGAGAAATTACTCGTTGTCCAGTACCATGGTATTGAACATTATCATGAGTAACCATTTCCAACTCCATCATCATCCCTTTCTTCTGCTCCAAATTATACGCTCCAAGAGTTTGAAGAGATATACTATTATTACAAGTCGCATCATTCCTCTCTCTGCCCATGTCATTGTTCCCATGCAAATCATCCATCAGCCCATATAGACTCCTATGTACTTTCCCACTACCCCCTATAGAAGTTGAATGTACCCATCCTTTTCTAGAGAAATTTCCTTGTTGGAACTTATTCACCCCATGACTATGAAAAGGAAACGCCCTAATGCAGGACCATATGGCCATTCTTTCACTTAAACCTCTTCCAGCCTAGAGTCATGATCTTCTTCTACATGTCTGATCACCCCACACCAATAGCAATAATTTGGTAATCATTCATACCAATAAAAGATCCAAACCTTCTCCCCTTTTCTATTCAAAACTATTGACCCACAACCTCTCCTACCTTAGCTGCAACCTTGAACAAAGAAGATTCATCATATCAATTTAGAGTTAGATTACATATTCTAATCCAAAATGGACACTTATTCAATATAAAATCTAAATTCATCCCTAACGATCTCCCTTAGGATGAGCAATTGATGATCAAAGTGCCTAGGGCTATCTTGCAAAATATGCATCTTATCCTAACGAGATCAAAACTCACACACAAACATATTCTACCCTAACTCCTGCATCCAAAATCATCACTTAAGATTCCAGGCAACTTCTAAGGCATTCAACATTGCCTTCAAATTAAAAGGCTTACCAGACCGCATGCGACCTATAAGACAATTTTCATACTTATGTTGAGAATTGTCATTGCCACCCTCCTCCAAAGCCACAACCTCTTCTTCATTCTTTGCCAACTTGAAATTCTTCCATAGAGATACCAGATCTTGAGCCATATTACAATTAGAAACCAAGAAAAGAGCCAAAAGGGACAACGACGACAAAAATACATAAAAGACATAAGGACATATAAACCCTAATCCTAGACTAGGAAGCCCTAGAGAAGATTAGAAAGAAAACATGCCACTTAGGGCACTTTTTTAACTAATTGATTTGAGAATTATTTTTAATCATAATTTAACTAGTATATTTTTATCGTTTGACTTGGATGAAGTGAGATTTTCTAATATGTTTTTTGGCCAGGTTTTTTTTTTCTTAATTTGAAATTGATCTTTGATAGTAATGAAGTTTGGAGTTTTGATAATAACGAAATTAATATATTAAGATAAAATTTAAAATATACCAGAATTATAGGTAATATATCTTATGCATTTAAAATTTTCCAATTTCAAACTTTGATCATCTAACATCGTAATTTAAGCTTCTCTTTTTCTCTCCATCTATTAGGCTCCCATCTGATTATTTTTCCCTCAACTAGGGTTGTTGCTAGCTTCTTTAACCTTCCTTTCCTTTTCTTCTTTTTACTCTTGTTTTACTATTTTTTTTTCTGACTTTTTCTTTAGTTCCTTTTGTGATTTTGGAGGTTTCTCAACCAAATTAAAGTTTAAAAGCCTCTCTTTTTTTTTTTTCAAATTTTTAGAGATCTGAAACCTCATGTTCTCTTAATCAAATGCACGTTTCTAATGATGGGGATTTTTTATGGCCAAGATTTATCTTTGGTCTGCTTCTTTTTTGGTGATTTAAGGATTCTACAAAGATCTCAGAAGAATTTATGTCTTCTCTCTATGGTTTAGGTGTCACTTGGAGCTCAGCTTTGTCTCCCCTTGAAAGTCCTCCTAGGTTATTGGGTGAGCAGGAGGATTTTATGGCATTCTTGAAAGCTATATTTACCCAACTCTTATTTGAAGTGTTATTTAAGCTGTGTTTTCAATGGTCCCCAAAGGAGTGGTTTTGCTATTCGTTTACCTCTTTTACCATTGTGTTTAAACCTGAGGATGTATGGGATCTTAGGTTGGAGAAATAGTTGTATCATGACCTTGCTCTTATGTTGTTGCTTGTGAACTTTCGCAGGGTTCTGTTTCTCCTCTTATTTATAGGCCTTAGTGACTTTTATCCATGGCCGTTGTATATGAGGGTAAAATTTTTGTGTTCTAAGTTACAACTAGCTAAAGGAAAGTCTGGATTTCTTCTTTATTCTCTATATATTTGGTTTGAGATTTTTCATGTTCTTTATCTTCAATTTTAATGAATATATTTCTTATTATTGCTAAAAAAAACTTTGACAAACTAATGGGTCTTGGATATTTTCCTAAAAGCTCATCAAGCGATTGGATTTATAATTTATTTTATTATTACAATAATTAAATAAATAAATCGATCTTATCACCAAAAGTTCATAGGATTTATAAACATCAATATATCAAGTCAGTCAGCGATGGAACCAGGATTTAAGTGAGGGTGAGTCAAAATTTTAAAGCCCAAAATATTCAAGATAAAATTAAATAAAAGTAATTTTTTAACATTACAATAATGTAACAACTAATTTTTACTCTTAATTTAACAATGATTGAGATGTAACAATTATATCTCATAAGTCTGCATATAATTCTTGGTATTTTTATATTCTAGTTGATCTATTGATAAATTATATATTAATGGTTTAAAATAATATTATATATGTTTACTTTTAGTAAATCCATTCCCATAAAATTAATATCATATTATTCTTCTTTTTTATTATGTGTTATTCTAATAATAATATATATATATATTATTCGTGCAAAAATTAAAATATTTATGAATAAAAAAAATTCTCAGTTATTTATTTATAATGATATCATGAGAATCAAATTGAATTCAATAAAAAAAAATTATTAATCAAGTTAATTTTTTTTAATTATTTTGGAATTTTTATTTATTATTATTCACGAAATATGAAAAAATTATTGAATGTATTAGATGAATTAAAATATATTATGATATCCTCCTAAAATTTTAAGAAAAAAAATCACATTTAAGTGGTAAAATTATATGGTTCATAAATATATTCTTGAATTGATTAATATAAAAACATTCAATATTGTAATGTGCATGTCTTTTAAGAAAAAATGTTCTAAATCATTGACTAGCTTTTTTTTAAAAGGATTATTATATGCTCTGTGTTGCAACTTTTATTAGGTTTTTTTATTTGAATTTATTTTAACACTTCTATGTGTATTTTCAAACAAATATTAGAGTAAACAATATTAATTTAACATAGTAAACAATATTAATTTAACATTGTTTAATACATGCAATTACAACTAAGAATTAATAACAAATGCATATCAATAACAGTAAATTAATCATGTTATTAAATGTATATATATATATAATATTTATGTTATCAACATCTTGATTTCATTTTGGTTTTAGAAATTATATGTATCATATGGTAGTGCTACTATTGTTTATTAGTTTCAAAGTTGTTATTTAGCATATGAAGGAGTAATTTAATTATAGTATTACTTGTTAGACATAAATAATATAATATGCAAATAAATCCAATAATATATGAACTAAATGCGAAAAAATAAGAATTAGAATTACCTCTCGTTATTGCAATTTGCTTTTATTAACTTCTAATAAAACTTTGTCAATTTGGCTTTGGTGCTTCTAATTTCAAGCGATTTTTAGAATTAATGGTGTATTTTCTCTTAATAAAATCATAGACTTAGAATCTTACCAAGCTAATGCTATACATAATGTTTTGTATTATTGAAGAGACATGTTTATAAATGAAAATACATGGTCGTATTGAATGGACACATTTGAAAAGACATGTCCACGTTGAAGGAATATATATGTACAAAAGAGACAATCATAATAAAGAGATATATCTTTACTGAAAAGACTTGTCTATATCGAAAAGACATGCCTAAAAAGACATGTCTATTATCATGGTTAGTTTTTATAAGACATCTTTTGGGTGTTGGAGCTTATATTCTTCCACTTGATCCATATATCAAAATACTAAAAAGAAAACATTTTACACAAATCATGGCGATAAGTCCTCTAAGAGCAAATACTATCCTTTATGTATCACAATGCATTGTTCTTCTAAAAACATGTTCACACTTCCTTATGAATAAACCCTGTGTTTATTCAAGGTCCAAACATTAATGATATTTCTTAAATTAAATAAATGTGCACACAAAGGAAACTAAATGTGAGAAACATCAAAATTGAGTTTTATTAGACTAATATATTCATTCTTATAACAAGATTACATAATAAGAGCAAGTCTATCCCAACTATATGATCCTTGGATTTAAATGGTGGCATGCCATTATTGAAAAGATCGGTAATTATTAACTTAGTGATGATATGCTCAATGACCACTTTTTTTATCTTTAACACTTTTTTTATTGCTAAATACTTCATGTTGATGTGTTTTCTTAGACTATCACTTTTATTGTTTTTAGCCATTAAAAACAGCAGTTGAATTGTCACAATGTATTTTTAATAGTTAGATATAGAGTTAATAATTATAAGCCCAAATATGAAAATCCTAAAGCATACACCATGTAAAAGTGGCCTTAAAACAAGAAACGAACTCAACATCCGTAGAAGATAGCAGTCAATATCTATTTAGTACTTTTCCAAGATATAACTCCACCTACCATCATAGAGATATATCCTAATGAGCAAAGTCTGAATTTGAGTACCTAACAACTTTTAGATTTTTGTCCATCTATGCATAAACATTTAGTTTTTGGTTCCTTGAAGATACTTCATTACTTTCTTCGCAACTCTCCAGTGGTCTAAACTTAGGTTACTCTAATATCATCCCAACATTCCCATAACAAATGTAATGTTAGGTCTTATGTAGACTTGAGCATACATTAAGCTTCCTACTACTAAAGCATATAGTCTTATGTAGACTTGAGCATACATTAAGCTTCCTACTACTAAAGCATATAGAATGTTCTTCATTTGCTCCGTCTCAAAATCATTTTTAAGGCATTGACTCAAATTGAATCTATCTCCCTTCACAATAGCAGCTACACTTGATGCACAGTCCTTCATCCCAAATCTCTCCAAAACTTTATTAATATAGGTTTCTCGAGACATACCCAAAATGCCTCGTAATCTATCTCTACTAATGACATAAGATGACTGGCCCATATATATCATGTCAAAGTTTTAAGTGAGTAATTGTTTCACCTTATATTGTAAATCTTCATCATTAGCTGCAAGTAAAATATTATCCATAAATAAAATAAGAAAACATATTATACTCCCACTGATCTTCTGGTATATACATTGGTCCATTATGTTTTCTTCAAATCCAAATGAAGTAATTACATTATGAAACTTTACCATTGATGGGTGTCTTATTTTAAAATTTAGATGCATTTCTTGAGTTTGCACGCCAATTGCTCACCATTACTAAAGAGGAATCCTTCTTTTTGTTTCATGTAAATCTCCTCCTCTAGATCTCCATTGAGAAATGTGGTTTTCACATCCATTTTTTGTAATTGTAAGTTGAAATAGGCCACTAATGCCAATATGACATGCAAGGAATCTTTTGTAGATACTGGAGAAAATATCTTCATATATTCAATTCCTTTTTTTAAGTGAATCCTTTAGCAACGAGTCTTACCATATATCTTTCAATATTGGTCATTGAGTCTTTCTTTATTTTAAATACCCATTTACATCTAATAGCTTTTGCATCATTAGGAAACTCAACATGATCCCAAACTTCATTACTCTTAATAGAATTCATCTCGCCCATCATGGAATTATACCACGATTTTGATTCTTTACAATTTACAATTTGTGAAATGGATTTAGGATCATTTTTGGATCTAATGTTATAGTCAAACTCTTGTAGACATACAATGTAATCACTAGGTGTTTTCGATTTTGTAATTCTAGTAGATCTTTATTTTGATCAAATATGTATACATGTTTAGGTTAATTTTATTGGTTTTTAGTTAATTTTTCTTTTAATTTGTGTTTAAAGTTTGCTTGAAGTGTTTGATTTAGATGGAAGTGCAAAAGAATGGATTGATGGATCAAAATGGTGGAACACATGAGACATTGCCAAGACACTTCATGGCTTGGTCGTGTCCCTCATCTAAGGCAACCACTCACATGGCACGGGCTGAATCAACAAGGCTTGGCCGTGTCCTTTAGAACAATTGGACAGAGGCAGATACTGGCAGAAGACACGGCCAAGACCTTGGCAGTGTCCTACTTGATGAAACCAAAGAGCAAGAGAAAGGCAATAGAGAACAAAGTCAAGAGACACGACTAAGCCACTGGCCGTGTCACATGACATGGCCAGGGCCTTGGCCGTGTCTCACTTGGAAAAGGAAGAAGACATTGAGGCAGCCATGGATAAGGCCACATGGCTTGGTCATGTCCCGAGAAGAATGAGTGACACGGCCATGTCACTCAAGGATTGGCCATGTCTCATATGGTCCCTTGAATTATTTTTGCATGAAGTGAGGGACAATTGGGGGACAAAAGGCTCTTTCTTTTTAAAAAAAGAATTATTAAAAATGAGTGAAAGGTGGATGGATTTATGGGAAGAAATATAAAACAAAGAAAAAAAGGGAGACAAGGTGAGATGTGTGAGTTGGCAAGAGATGGTTGGTGTCTTAAAAATGAAAAGGAATTGAAAGTGAAGGGATGGAGGGACATACACATCAGTTCTTATTTGAAGAGCTATCTATCTTGTTATTTTTTTTTTGGTTCTTGGTTTTCAAGAGGAGACACCATTCTCTCTTCATCTTCAATATTCATTCATCTTTCATTCCTTCTATAGACATGATCTAATCAAGTTGGGGATCAAATTGAGTGAGCAAGCTCTTCAGAAGATTAGGGTTTAAAGAAAGCTTAATTGGAGTTGGAAGCTTGAGAGAGTTACCATTCCAACTTTCAAGAGGAGAGCCATTGATTGAAGAGGGCTTTGAAGTTAGGAGGAAGACAAATAATTCAAATCTTGGAGTCTACAAAAGGGGTTTTTCATATTCTCTCTTTTAATTCATTTCTAGATTGTTGTTGTTTTATTATGAACATTAACAGTGCAATGTATAATTTTGATTTGATGAATATTGAGATGGATATTTGTTTTAAATTGATGATGAGCTAATTTACTCATGCCTTGGGTTGTAGTAGATTTGATTAAATAACTTGATTTGATAATTCCAATAGTATACCTTGTTATTGGTTGATTGCATTGGACTTAAAGTTAGTTTGATAGATTGGCCACCTATTAATCACTTAATATTGAATGATGGACTGAGAGGTGAAATTCGATATTGAAACTATGTAGTCAACTACCCTAAGAATGAATTAGAAATATAATTCTAGGGTTTATTTAATTTGCAATTTCAAAACAATTGGTTGTTGTTAATTCATGAATGTGAAAACTAATGAATTGGTAATTACTAATTGAACTCAAGGGAAAAATTAATATACAAGCTTATATCAATGGATAATTTAAGAATCAAGATTTAATTAAATTGACCTACAACCCTAGGCACCATTCCTAGAATTGAATTAATCTTATACAACTATTACTCATTTTTACTTTCAAACTTTAATTACAACTCACAAATTCAACAACACAGACTCCATTTTTAATTTATTTGTTAATCAAACTGTTGCAAAATAATTCCTTCCTTGTGAGACGACCTTGGGGCGATCACCATTGCTACAATTACCTCTTATACTTTTGAGTGCTGCTTTATAGTAGTAATTAATCGAGCGCAACAAGTTTTTGGCACCGCTGCAGGAGAAGGCAATTATTGTTTATAGTTTGATTCTTTTAGTTTAATTGTTTAATTGTTTAAAGTGTTCCTTTTTGAATTGCCTAGGTGATTTATGCAAGGACAAAGGTCTCAAGGAAATGAACTTGTTCCATATCTAGAGAATATTCATAGACTCCTAAGAACCAAAGGAGTAGATCCCTTGGGACAAGAAGTAAAAGAAATCGACGAGCAATTTGAGGAGGACACGGAAGTAGAAATGGGTGACATAGAAGAACCACCTATGAAGGAGTTTGCCCGATCAATCATTGGAGTAACCACATCATGTATCCGGTTGAGCAACGCAGCAAGAAATTATGAACTCAAAAACACTCATTATAGTATGCTGCCATCCTTTCATGGATTGCCAAATGAAGATTCTCTCAACTTCATTTGAGATTTTACACAACACTGCATACTTTCCCTTTGCAAGCATTAATAGGGGATGAACTCAAAATGAGATATTTCCCATATAGTTTGAAAGATAGGGAAAAAATGTGGTTGATGACCTTACCAGAGAACTCTTTGACCACTTGGACCGAAGTGATTAACAAATTCATGGTAAAATTTTATTCACACCAAAAGACAAAGGAGCTTAGGAGGAGTATTACAACTTCCACCCAATTTGATGGGGAACCATTTCATGAGGCATAAGATCGCTTATAATTTCTATTATTTCGATGCCCTCATCATTATTATCCACAATAATTGCTCAATCAGTTTTTCTATGATGGGCTAACTCAATAATGGAAAAACACAGTGGATAATGCTGCAGGAGGGGCAATGGGTGCGAGAACAGCTACTAAAACATTTGCATTATTTCAAATATTGAGAGCAAATTCTCAATAAAAGAGTATTGGGGAAAGGAGAAGAAGAGCATATGAGCTGAATGCAAACTCAGAAATGGCAAGGCAAATTGCTGTGTTGACAAGGCAAGTTAAATTGTTAAATGCTGGAGGAAACTTGCCGGTGCCAAGCCAAGAATCATGTGCTTCATGTTATGTGGTAGGCCACAATGCAAATGTATGTCCTTCAAACTTTGACCAATTCCAAGAAGGGCAAGAACAAACTTTTGCTTTTGAATGGTTCCAACAAAGGGGAAGAAATGACCCATACTCAAATTCTTACAACCTCAGTTGGAGAAATCACCCTAATTTTTCATGAAAGAACCAACAACAAGTTTCACCTCAACATTCATTCCAACCTTATCAAAGGGGACACCAATTTCAAGGGCAAAGTTCAAATCATGAGCAAGTCAAGAAACCTTCACTTGAAGACAATTTGAATGCTTTCATTCAAATAAGCACTTAAAATTCAAGAGGTGAACAACAAATGATTTGACTCTTTGGAAGCCTCACTTAAAAAGGTAGAAACTTAAGTGGGTCAATTGGCTAATCAACTTCAAGCTAATCAAAAAGAAAAATTTTCAAGTCAACCAGAGCAAGCCAAAGCAATCACAGTCTTAAGAAGTGGTAAGGTACTTGATAATAAAATTGGTGATAATATCATTAATGATTCTTTAGATGCAGGAACATTGGAAGAAGATGGCTAGAAAATACAAGAAGGCAAAGCTCAACCAATTAAGCGAAAGGAAGATAGTAAGGAGTCATCGGTTGTACCAAAGCTGCACAAATCTCCAAATCCATACAGACCGCCAATTTTTTTTCCAACCAGTTTAAAAAATGAGAAGCATGATAAGCAATTTTCTGAACTTTATAATATGCTCTCAAAGGTAAGTATTAACCTTCCCTTACTTGAGGTGATTAAAAACATGCCATCATATGCGAAATTCTTTAAGGAGCTTAACACTAAAAAGAAAAAGTTTGAGTTGAATGAGAAGGTGATAGTCTCGGAAGTAACAAGTGTTGTTTTACAGCACAGGTTACCTCCAAAATTAAAGGATCCTGGAAGCTTTATAGTTAGCACCTCTATGGGGAATGGGAAAGAAACTATTGGTATGTGTAATTTAGGAGCAAGTATTAATTTGATGTCATACTCTGTTTATTTGAAATTAGAGCTAGGGAACTCAAACCAACTAAAATGGTTTTATGGATAGAACTCTTAGATACCCTAAGGGAATCATAAAAGATGTTCTAGTTAAGGTAGGTCGTTTGATTGTACCCGTTGATTTTATTTTCTTAGATATGGGGGAAGAAATTTCTAGACATTCTGAACATACAATTTTATTGGGAAGACCTTTTATGGCCACAACTAACACATTAATTGATGTTAAAAATAGAAAATTGACCATGACTATTTTAGATCAAACTATAGAATTTTTAATTTTTAACACATCCCCTATTCCCACTACTGCTTTGTATGAGGACTGCTCTTTCATTGATTTTATTGATAATGTTGTTGAAGAAGTTTTCTTTCAGGATAGTGGTGAAGACAAGTTAGAAAGGGCTCTAAATTTGGAGGAAGAAGTTAAGGGCTCAAATGAGGAGATTCAACCAAAAGGGGTTGAACTTAAAGAACTTCTAAAGCACTTAAAGCATGTTTTTCTTGGGGAGAACAACTCATAACCAGTGATAATTTCTGCTACTCATGGTAGTGATAAGGAAGATAAACTTATGAGAATGTTGAAAAAATTCAAGAGAGCTATTAGTTAGGGGCTGAGTGATATCAAGGGTATTAGTCCCTCTATGTGCATGCACAAAATAGTTTTTGAGGAAGGGGATAAACTGGTAAGAGAGACCCAAAGGAGGCTTAACCCTAATATGAGCGAAGTAGTGAAAAAGGAGGTTCTAAAATTGCTTGATGAAGGGGTAATCTACCCCATTGCTGATAGTGAATGGGTTAGTCTCGTACACGTCATGCTAAAGAAAACAAGTTTGACTATAGTCCATAATGAGAAAGGAGAGTTGGTACCTATACGAATACAAATCAGGTGGCGAATGTGCATAGATTATAGGAAACTAAATAATTTCACCAAGAAGGATCACTTTCCTTTACCATTTATTGATCAAATGCCTGATAGGTTATCTGGACATGTTTTTTACTATTTTCTTGATAGTCTTTCAGGTTACTCTCAAGTCCCAATAGCACCGAAAGATCAACCAAAGACAACTTTTACTTGTCCCTTTAGGACATTTGCCTTTTGAAGGATGCCATTCGGACTTTGCAATGCACTGAATACATTTCAAAGATGTATGCTTTCGATTTTTTCTAATATGTTGGAAAAAATTGACTCTCGTTCTTGAAAGATGTATTGAATGTAATCATACCTTGAGTTGGAAAAAGAGTCATTTCATGGTTGATCATGGGATTGTTTTGGGTCATATTGTTTCTCAAAAAGGGATTAAGGTAGACAAGGCTAAGGTTGAATTAATCATGAATATACCTCCACCCACATCTGTTAAGGGAATTAGAAGTTTTTTAGGATATGCTGGATTTTATAGGAGGTTCATAAAAGAATTTTTCAAAAATTTCACGTCTTTTGGGGCATTTGCTAGGAAAAGATGTCCCATTTGTTTTTGATGACAAGTGCTTAGAAGCTTTTGAAATTTGAAAGAAAAATTAACTTCTGCTCCTATAATTTTTGCCCCAAAATGGGATTTGCCATTTGAAATCATATGTGATGCATCGAATTATGCCATTGGAGCTGTTTTGGGCCAAAGAGTGAATAAATTGATGTGTGTAATTTATTATGCAAGTTTATCTTTAAATGATACACAAGTAAATTACACAACCACTGAAAGGGAAATGTTAGTTGTGGTATTTGCACTGGACAAGTTTAGATCATACTTGATAGGTTCTAAGGTCATAGTATTTTTGGACTATACGGCCTTGAAATACCTATTGACCAAACCACAAACCTAGGCTCATTAGGTGGGTATTGATGTTGCAAGAATTCAATGTTGACATCAAAGATTAGAAGGAAAGTGAGAATGTAGTAGCTGGCCATCTTTCTAGATTGAACTCTCATGATAATGATGTAGAAATTGCTTGTGAAAATGCTTTTGAAAAATTTTTGGATGAACACTTGTTTGCTATAACTCAAGCACCTTGGTATGCAGATATTGCTAACTATCTTTCTTGTGGTGTTGTGAGAAAGGATTTGAATTTTCAGGCAAAGAAGAGGCTCCTGCATTCATGTAAGTACTATTTTTGGGATGAGCCATATTTGTTTAGAATTTGTAGGGATGAAATCATAAGAAGATGTGTACCGGAGGAAGAACAAAAATAAGTGCTGTAATTTTGCCACAACATATATTATGGAGGGCATTTTGGAGGAAAGATGACCACCAAGAAAGTTCTTCAAAGTGGTTTGTATTGGCCTACTCTTTTTAAGAATGCTTTCAATTTCTGTATAAGATGTGATAAATGCCAAAGAGTAGGAAACATTAGCAAAAGGAATGAAATGCCTCTCAACATTTTTATTGTGGTTGAAATTTTTGATGTATACGGAATAGACTTCATAGGGCCATTTCTCAAGTCCTTTAGTTTTGAATATATTCTTCTTGCAGTGGATTATGTGTCAAAGTGGGTGGAGGCTATCCCCACTAGGACTAATGATGTTAATGTTGTTTTGAAATTTTTGAAGGAGAATATTTTGAGCAGGTTCGGAACCCCAAAGGCAATAGTGAATGATGGAGGAAGCCACTTTTGTAACAAATGGTTCGAGAAGTTAATGTCCAAGATGGGCATCCGACACAAAGTGGCAACTCTATACCACCCTCAAACATCCGAACAAGCCGAGATCTCCAACAAGCAAATTAAGGAGATCTTGAAAAAGATAGTGAGCACAACAAGAAAGGATTGGTCAATCCGGCTCCCAGAAGCATTATGGGCTTATAGGACTGCTTTCAAAACAACATTGGGAATGAGTCCGTATAGGTTGGTCTTTGGCAAGGTTTTCCATCTACCGATGGAATTGGAGCATAAGGCTTATTGGGCAATAAAGACCACATAAGGACTTTCACTCTGAGCTTGATGAGCTTAAGAATAAGGCCTATGAGAGTTTAAGAATCTATAAGGAAAAGACAAAAGTTATGCATGACAGGATGATCCTTTGAAGGACTTTCAAACCAAGAATGAAAGTCCTCATATTCAATTCCAGAATGTGATTCTTTCCAGGAAAATTAAAGTCCCGTTGGAGCGGACCATTTTAAGTAATTCAAACATTCTCATATGGGGTTGTTGAGTTACTCAATTTAACAACCAACGAGACATTTAAGGTAAATGGACAAAGGGTGAAGCCCTACCTTGAAGAAATCGATGTTGCAAAAACTATTGAAAGTTTGGTGTTTATCGACAAATGATGCAACAATGTCCAGCTACACGACATTAAAGAAGCGCTCAATGGGAGGCAACCCATCGGTTTGTATTTCTTTTCATAGTTAAATTTTTGTGTTTTGCAATTTAAATTTCATTTCAATTTTAAGAGAATAGAATGGGTGCATTGATCGGTTTTTATTTTTTTTATGGAGTTTCAGGGTGAAGCCGAGAAGAAAAGTTTCATGTATTAGACTTGGCTAACACATTTGTATAAAAAAAACTCAAAAAAATGAAAAGGCAAAAAACTGGTATTGACGGACACTGCCACTTGACACGGCCAAGCTACTGGCTGTGTCAAGCAAGCCTAGAAAATCCAGGCATGGACACGGCCAAAAGGCTTGGTCGTGTCCTTGGCCGTGTCACCCAGACACGACCAAGTGCCAGCCCATGCTCCTATTTCTTTCCCCTGCCAACACCACATAGTAATGGACATGCTCACGGGACACGGCCAAGCCACTGGCCGTGTCCCTCCTAAAAACTCTAACACGGCGCAGCCAATCCTAGCTTGGCCGTGTCACCCCTTTTAAAAACTCAAAATTTCACCCAATTTTGTCACTTTCAAAACTCTAGCCTTCATCTTTCTCTCGTCTCTCTCTCTAAAACCTCCATTCCCATCCTTAAGAACCTTAAACTTTCACCAAATATTTCATTCTTCTTACCTAAAACTCAATTAAACCCAATCAATCTTCCAATTTTCTAATCAAAACTCCATAAAATCCATCAAAGCTTCACTTTCCCCCAAAGAATCAAGATGCCTAGAATAAAAATGGTGTCCCACCATAAGAGGAGACAACCTTCATCATCCTCTTCATCATCTTCAAAGAGATTGATTCTTCTAGCATGGGGTTTCTTTCCAACGAGGTATGTAAGCGAAGAATTCCTTGATACTCTCCAAATTAGAGAAAATTTTACTAGATATATTCAACACTTTGGATGGGAGAAATTTGTTTCCCTTAAACCTTTGCAATTCCAAGAACTTACCATAGAATTTCTAGCCTCTCTTAAGGTTGAAAGAAATGAAATAAAGATTTGTACTAGGTTTAGCTTTAAATTTCTTGGAAAACCATGTGTTCTTGATATTGAACAATTGAATGCTATTTTTTATTTCCATCAACATGGGGAAAAATGTGTACCTAAAGGTTTTAGACAACAATTCGCATGGGGGGCAATAGGCTCGGGTGGAATGTATGTGGATAAATCGGCCAAGGAAACCAAATTGATCGATCCCACCTCGAGGTATTTATATAGATTTATGTCATGTGGGTTCTTTGCACGGAAAGAAAGTACGGGTGTGGTGGAACTAAGTGATCTACTTTTCTTAGATTGTTCTAGCAATGTTATACCCGTGAGTACCAGTTATTGGTTAGCCGATATTTTTTATAGTGTAGTAAATCAGAAAAGGGGCGCAATTTGTATAGGTGGATTGGTGACCACCTTAGCAATGGCACTTATTGATAGTTTTGACCCGAGTGCTTTCCAAATGACTAGAATTTTTGAAAGTGATTCATTAGACCTTGCGACCCTTGAGAAGATTCACATAGTTACAAAAAGGGGAGGGGCTTATGTGATGAGTTCAGATGAGAAAGTTACACCAGAGGACGGGCAAAAGAGATCACGAGTTGATGAGGAGTCCGACTCATATTCACTCGGTTTTGATGAAGATGCTCTAGCTCCGGACAATCAGGAGATTATTAGTAGGATTAAAGCATTGGAAAGCAAGATAGATCGTAATCATGCTGAAGTCCTTTCCCAGTTGGAACAAGTCAATACCAACCTTTCCAAGATTCTTAGCCTCCACCCTTCAGCAGCATCATCGTCACACCCTCCATCACTATAGAGCATATCAGCTTCTGCCTTTTGAGAACACTTCTTATTTTTCTTATTTTCAGTTGTTAAATATTTTAGTTGCTATTTTTTGTTACCACTATTTTTTATTAAAACTTTATATTTTTAGTTATTTTATATTTATTGCTTTTTAATCTTGAATAATTAATGTTTTGTGGATGAAAGGTAGCACTTGCCTCATAAAGAAAATGATGGAAATCAGGTTGTACTTTGACTCTTACTTCTTTTAAATTATCATAGTTTCCATTGAGGACAATGCCAATCTTAAAGTGTGGGGTGCTAAGTTTTTGTTCATAAATGCAAGCTTTTGTTTTTCTTAATTTAGTTGTTGTTTTTAAGTCGTTATTTTAGTCATTTTTGTTAAGTGTTTTTCCTTACTTTACAAATTGTTTTGAAAAATATTTTTTAAGTTCAATTGTTATATGTTTCTTGATAGATGACCTTTTAATTTTTGAAGCATGAATTGGAGAATTGGATAAAATTGATGCTTATTGTTGATTTTGTGGATATTTCGTACATTGCCTTTTTAAAACTTGTGAGGAATTGAGCCTATTAAGTTGGATATCAACTTATTATTCTTTATTATGTATAAACATTTTTTATTGATGAATTGCTAGAACTTGCTTTGACATGCATTTTGAGACTATATAAAAATTTCAATTAGGCATCAATATGATCAAGGCAATTAGGTGAACCCATTTGGCTTAAAAAGACCAACCTTATATTCAACCTTAGTTAGCCAATTTTGAGCCTATTTCATTTCTCATTTTTCTTTCTTTTTCACAACACTGCTAGCTTTGAACCATTCTATTTTTCTCTTACCTTTTATTAGGTCAAGAACATTTTAAGAGTGATTATAATTGAGTGTTGTGTTGAATACAGTGTGGGGTTAAATTTAGTGGGTTTAAGATTGCAAACCATTATGCTCTTTAGTTATAAATCATAATTTATAAAAAAAAAGAGAAGAAAAAAATAAATAGTAATAAAAATAATAATAAAAAAATTATTGTTCTTGTTGGAAGGGTTGAATTGAGTTTGGGAATGATCTTTACAAATTTAATAAGTGGAGTTTCTAAAAAGTTCTTTAATGTCTAGTGCTAAGTGATTGGAAGGGACGTTGATATTGTTCGGTTGTATCACATTGTTTACTTCATTCTTGAAGTGCTCTTGAACTTAGTGAATAAACTCACATTCCCAAATGTCATATCTTTACCTTTGCCCCATTACAACCAAATGAAAGACCTTATGATTGATGATTGATAGGAATTTAGTGGTGGAATTTTGATTGATAAGCAAGCTTATGGTGATAATTTTTCATTGAATGTGATGAGTGTAAACACTACCTATTTAAACACTTCAAAGAGTTGGTGAGGGAGTGTCAACATTGGTTATGCATGGAGAACCACTAAATTGTATGAGTATTGATTTTATTTGGTTTGATATTGATTGCGGATTTAAGAAATTAGAAGTCATGATATATTCTTATAACTCTAGAACTTGGCTAAATTTTGTTGTTTAGTTTGTTTTGATTTTAACTTTGCTTAGGGATAAGCAAAGGATTAAGTGTGGGGTAGTTGTTTTGATCAAATATGTATACATGTTTAGGTTAATTTTATTTGCTTTTAGTTAATTTTTCTTTTGATTATTGTTTAAAATTTAGATGGAAGTGCAAAAGAATGAATTGATAGATCAAATGGTGGAAAACCATGAGACACAGCCAAGACACTTCATGGCTTGGCCGTGTCCCTCATCCAAGGCAACTACTAACATGACACGGGCTGATTCAACAAGGCTTGGTCGGGTCCTTCAGAACAATTGGACAGAGGCAGACACTGATAGAAGACATGGCCAAGCCACTGGCCTTGTCACATGACAAGGCCAAGGCCTTAGCCATGTTGCACTTGATGAAACCAAAAAGTAAGATAAAGGCAATAGAGAACACAGTCAAGAGACATGGCCAAGCCACTGGCCGTGTCATATGACATGACCAGGGCCTTAGCCATGTCTCACTTGGAAAAGGAAGAAGACATTGAAGTAGCCATGGACACTGCCACATGGCTTAGGCATGTCCTAGGAAGAATGAGTGACATGGCCAAGTCATTCAAGGCTTGGCCGTGTCTCATATGGTCCCTTGAATTTTTTTGGACGAAGTGAGGGACAATTAGGGGATAAAAGGCTCTTTCTTTTTTAAAAGAAAAGAATTATTAAAAATGAGTGAAAGGTGGATGGATTTATGGGAAGAAATATAAAACAAAGAAAAAGAGGGACACAAGGTGAGGTGTGTAAGTTGGCAAGAGATGGTTGGTGTCTTAAAAATTGAAAAGGAATTGAAAGTGGAGGGATGGAGGGACATACATGTCGATTCTTATTTGAAGAGCTATCTATCTTGTTATTTTTTTTAGTTCTTGGTTTTTAAGAGGAGACACCATTCTCTCTTCATCTTCAATATTCATTCATCTTTCATTCCTTCCATAGACAAGATCTAATCAAGTTGGGGATCAAATTGAGTGAGCAAGCTCTTTAGAAGATTAGGGTTTGAAGAAAACTTGATTGGAGTTGGAAGCTTGAGAAAGTTACAATTCCTACTTTCAAGAGGAGAGCCATTAATTAAAGAGGGCTTGGATGTCATTCATCATACATCGAGGAGGAAGCTAGGAGGAAGACAAATAGTTTAACTCTTGGAGTCCACAAAAGGGGTTTTTCATATTCTCTCTTTTAATTCATTTCTAGATTGTTGTTGGTTGATTTGATAATTCCATTAGTATACCTTGTTATTGGTTGATTGCATTGGACTTAAAGTTAGTTTGATAGATTGGCCACCTATTAATCACTTAATATTGAATGATGGACCGAGAGGTGAAATTCGATATCGGAACTATGTAGTGAACCACCCTAAGAATGAATTAGAAATATAAGTTCTAGAGTTTATTTAATTTGCAATTTCAAAATAATTAGTTGTTGTTAATTCATGAATGTGAAAACTAATGAATTGGTAATTACTAATTGAACTCAAGGGACAAATTAAAATACAAGGTTATATTAATGGATAATTTGAGAATCAAGATTTAATTAAATTGACCTACAACCCTAGGCACCATTCCTAGAATTGAATGATCTTACGCAACTACTACTTATTTTTACATTCAAATTTTAATTATAACTCACAAATTTAACAACACACACTCAATTTTTAATTTATTTGTTAATCAAACTATTACAAAATAATTCCTTCTTTGTGAAATGACCTTGGGCCGATCACCGTTGCTATAATTACCTTGTATACTTGTGAGTGTCGCTTTGTAGTAGTAATTAATTGAGCACAACAAGTTTTTGGCATCGCTGCTGGGGAAGACAATTGTTGTTTGTAGTTTGATTCTTTTATTTTAATTGTTTAATTGTCTAAAGTGTTCCTTTTTGAATTGCCTAGGTGATTTATGCAAGGACGAAGGTCTCAAGGAACCAAACTTGTTCCATATCTAGATGGTATTCATAGACTCCTAAGAATCGAAGGAGTAGATCCCTTGGGACAAGAAGGAGAAGAAATCGACGAGCAATTTGAGGAGGACACGGAAGTAGAAATGGGTGATATAGAAGAACCATCAATGAAGGAGTTTTCCTGACCGATCATTGGTGTAACCACATCATGTATCCGGTTGTGCAATGCAGCAAGAAATTATGAAATCAAAAACACTCATTATAGTATGCTACCATCCTTCCATGGATTTCCGAATGAAGATCCTCTCAACTTCATTCAAGATTTTTACACAATACTGCATACTTTCCCTTTGCAAGCATTAACAGAGGATGAACTCAAAATGAGATATTTCCCATGCAGTATGAAAGATAGGGCAAAAGCGTGGTTGATGACCTTACCGGAGAACTCATTGACCACTTGGACCAAAGTGTATAACAAATTCATGGGAAATTTTTATTCACACCAAAAGACAAAGGAGCTTAGGGGGAGTATTGTAACTTTCACCCAATTTGATGGGGAACCATTTCATGAGGCGTGGGATCCCTTTAAATCTCTATTATTTCAATGCCCTCATCATTAATATCCACAACAATTGGTTAATCAGTTCTTCTATGATGGGCTAACTCAACAATGTCAAAACATAGTGGATAATGCTGCAGAAGGGGCAATGGATGAGAGAACAGCTACTGAAATGGTTGCATTATTTGAAATGTTGGGGGCAAATTCTCAATAAAAGATTATTGGGGAAAGGAGAAGAGGAGCATATGAGCTGAATGCAAACTCAGAAATGTCAAGGCAAGTTAAATTGTTGAATGCTAGAGGAAACTCATCGATGCCTAGCCAAGAATCATGTACTTCATGTGGTGTGGTAGGGCACAATGCAAATATATGTCCTTTAAACTTTGACCAATTCCAAGAAGGGCAAGAACAAGCTTTTACTTTTGAAGGATTCCAACAAAGGGTAAGAAATGACCCATACTCAAATTCTTATAACCCCGGTTGGAGAAATCGCCCCAATTTTTTATGGAAGAACCAATAACGAGTTCCACCTCAACATTCATTCCAACCTTATCAAAGGGGACACCGATTTCAAGGGCAAAGTTCAAATCATGAGCAAGTCAAGAAACCTTCACTTGAAGACAATTTGAATGCTTTGATTCAAATAAGCACTCAAAATCAAGATGTGAATAATAAATGATTTGACTCTTTGGAATCCTCACTTAAGAAGGTAGAAACTTAAGTGGGTCAATTGGCTAATCAACTACAAGCTAATCAAAAAGGAAAATTTCCAAGTCAACTGGAGCAAGCCAAAGTAATCACAGTCTTAAGAAGTGGTATGGTACTTGATAATAAAATCGGTGATAATAACATTAATGGTTCTTTGGATGCAGGAACATTGGAAGAAGATGGCGAGAAAATACAAGAAGGCAAAGATCAACCAATTGTGTGAAAGGAAGATATTGAGGAGTCATCGGTTGCACCAAAGCTACAAAAATCTCCAAATCTGTATAGACCACCAATTCCTTTTCCAAGCAGGTTAAAATATGAGAAGCAACCAATCCAACTTTCAAGAGGAGAGCCATTGATTGAAGAGGGCTTGGAAGTTGTTCATCATATATCAAGGTGGAAGCTAGGAGGAAGACAAGTAGTTCAACTCATGAAGTCTACAAAAGGGGGTTTTCATATTCTCTCTTTTAATTCATTTCTAGATTGTTGTTGTTTTATTATGAACATTAATATTACAATGTATAATTTTGATTTGATGGATATTGAGATGGATATTTGTTTTAAATTGATGATGAGCTAATTTACTCATGCCTTGGGTTGTTGTAGATTTTATTAAATAACTTGATTTGATAATTCCATTAGTATACCTTGTTATTGGTTGATTGCATTGGACTTAAAGTTAGTTTGATAGATTAACTACCTATTAATCACTTAATATTGAATGATGGACCGAGAGGTAAAATTTGATATCGGAACTATGTAGTCAATCACCATAAGAATGAATTAGAAATATAAGTTCTAGGGTTTATTTAATTTGCAATTTCAAAACAATTGGTTGTTGTTAATTCATGAATGTGAAAACTAATGAATTGGTAATTACTAATTGAACTCAAGGGACAAATTAATATACAAGCTTATATCAATGGATAATTTAAGAATCAAGATTTAATTAAATTGACCTACAACCCTAGGCACCATTCCTAGAATTGAATTAATCTTATACAACTATTACTCATTTTTACTTTCAAACTTTAATTACAACTCACAAATTCAGCAACACAGACTCCATTTTTAATTTATTTGTTAATCAAACTGTTGCAAAATAATTCCTTCCTTGTGAGACGACCTTGGGGCGATCACCATTGCTACAATTACCTCTTATACTTTTGAGTGCTGCTTTATAGTAGTAATTAATCGAGCGCAACAAGTTTTTGGCACCGCTGCAGGAGAAGGCAATTATTGTTTATAGTTTGATTCTTTTAGTTTAATTGTTTAATTGTTTAAAGTGTTCCTTTTTGAATTGCCTAGGTGATTTATGCAAGGACAAAGGTCTCAAGGACAAATTAAGAAATATTTGTGTTCAAATAGTGGATACAAAAAAAGATTAAAATATAAGAATAATTAAATAAAAGAAACACAATGAGAATTTATATTCAGCTAGTGAATATAATTCATCCTAACAATAAAAAATAATAAAACATCACAATAATCATAGTACCAATTTTGGGCAGTGTAGAGTATTTTTTTTCTTCCCTACACGTAATCAACTCTCGAATCTTGACTTCGGAAATGTATACCATTAATAAGTTTCCAATCAAACCTTATTATTAATTGGTGGCGACTCACAACAACTAAATATAATTTGACCTAAAATCACTACATTTATATATCAGTCGGCTCCCTCGTCGTCCCGTGTGCAACAGGGTGCCTTATTTATTTTATTTCATGGACTTTTGGATAATTATAAGGGACGCATTTCACTTTTGGTGGGTGTCCTATTTTATGTGTTTTCATGGATTATTTGGACAATTGTATGGGCATACATCTTATATGGGTGCCCATTTTGTTTGGTTGTTTAATTTATAATATGATGGATGATTATTTATTTTCATAATTGCATGTAGTATGAATAATATTATAATGATGTAAGAATTCAATAATATTTAGACCTAAAAAGGAGGTCGGTTCTAATGAACCGGGCATTATGGGGGTGCTGGGTCATTCTAACATGCCCCATACATACCTAACTTTCTAAACCCAGTAAGGATTAGGGATTCCTTAGGAATCGAGTCATTCACCCCTTTTTTATCTTTTCGGACCGTCCGGGTGGTGACTCTAATTCTTCAAGTTTAGGCCTGTGTTCTCTAATGCCCAAAGCCTAACAGTGTCGAATCATAAGAACCATTCTACCAAGAGTGGGGGCAAAAATCTCCGCTCACAGTGGCGACTCCACTAGGGATAAGAGAAGTTAATTTCGTTGGTCTTTATATTATTTTATTCTTTATTATTATGGTATTATTCATTGCATTATTTAGATTTGCATTGTGTGTATGAGTTAGGATGCCCAGTGGAACTCATTTTATGTGTATGTAAGTGATACCATACTTTGATTCAAGGTATGGAGATCGAGTATTACACAATCGCTCATAGCCTTATACCTTTTAGTATATATTTGTTATAGGAACCTAAGCTTTTCAACCCAAAGACTAAAGCCCATGTATTTGGCCTAGTAACTTTCCTTAGGTTTACCCTAATTACTTATTGTTTAACTATGATTAACATATTTTGGCCCAAGTCAAGGCCCATTTTGTTTGTCTTTTTCTAATATGACCTAATTATAGTGTAAGTCCAAAATTATTTTCTTTTAAGCCCAAATCCAAAATCATTTTCATAACTTTTTCAAAATGGGCATAAAACCTTTTTCCAGCAAAGATGGGTCAAAAAATATTTTCTACCTTATAGCCTAAATATGAAGCCCAAAATTAATAAACCATTTTGCAATGGGCTTTATTTTCTAGAGATGGGTCCAAAACTATTTTTCAAATTATGGTTGCCCAAAAATCATTTTTCTAACTTTCAATGGGCTTTCAATTGGTTGGGTCAATTATAGAATATTAAAATCAATTGTGGGCCTAATTTTTACCAAGTCTTATTAGTCATAGGCTTGTTTATAGCATGGACCACTAGTTGTTTTTCCAAATAAGAAGTTTATTTATAATAAACCTATTAATTTAATTTTAATACAAAGTACAATAGAAATGCTGCTAAATTTTTAGTAGGTCCAAAGGATTAAGGCTTAATTAATAGGAATTACTATAGACTGACTTCTATATTTAAAAATACAACTATTTAGTTATTTCATCTCAGTGATTCTCTTGAAAACAAGAATACTCCCGTTGATATTTTTGTTAACTATAACACCTAAGAAAAGGGACTCACCACTCGTGTGTGGAAGATATGAGGTTGGAAGAAGTGTCATGACTTTATTTGTTTGTTTGTTTGCCACACATGCATACATACATTGCATTATATTGCATTGATCCTTTCTGGCATACAAACCTAGAGTTCAGTGGTTTAAAGGCTTACGATAACCCGACCTATGATAGTGACTTAGAATTTAGTGAAGGTTCGGTTAACTTCACACCAAAACCAATGGATTGTGAGCAAATTCAGAACCTGGTGTACGAGGCCCTAGCCTCAAAGATGGAAAAACTAAAAAGGACCCTGGTTAAGGCCATGAAAAGTCAGTTGGAGACTGCTGTCGAGGCATCTACTAGTACCAAGAAGCCAAAAGACAAAGGAAAGGCTAAGGTGGGCGATTGATGGGATGCATACGTCCAAGACCAACAAGAAAAAAAAAAAGAAAGAGCAAAAGGCTGTAGAGAAGATTGAATCTTCCAGCATTGAAAAGATGATTATTGATTTAGAAAAGAAGTTTGGAAAGAAGTCGAAGACTAAAGAAGCATCAGATGTGGACAAGTTATTTAAGGATGATGATGGAATCCCTTACACTTCAAGATGCCTCCTTTTGCTAAGTTTGATGGAACAGGGAATCTCTACTTGCATGTAAAGTAATGCATCACTGCTATGTAGTCTATTAGAGCTACTAAGGCTCAAACTCTTAGGTATTTCATGCTCTCTCTGGATCCTGTTGTGCAAAACTGGTTTAATACCTTGGTGGAAAGTACCTAAAAAGAATGGGATTTACTGTACAAAGCCTTTATCTAACAATATGGGTACAATGTTGAGCTAAAAGTAACTCTGATAGAGGTGGAGACCATAAGAGAAAAACAGAATGAGAACTTTGTTGATTATATGAAAGGATGGAAAAACAAAGCTGCCCTTCTTTAAAAAATGCCAGATGAATCTAATCAGATTAAAATGGTAGTGAGAGGTTTCTAGCCTAACCTCCGTGAAAGGTTGTCTCATACTCTTATCAGAGATTTCAAAAACCTTCTCCAAGCTGGCTTGCAAATAGAATAGTGGGAAAGGGAGAAGAATCATTTTTCTGAAAGAAGGAATGAGAAGGAAAATTACCAATCTGGTGGTTAGAGTACATAGAAAGTTGTGGATGTCAATGCAACTATTGGTCAAGGGAATAAGAGGCAATTTTTAGAGTTGGGGGGACATCTATCCTGGATTTTTAATAAGTTACAGAAGAAAGGACTATTACAACCATTAGCCCCTCGACCTCTGCCAAATCCAATTTCACTAAACTTTGACACCGAGACATTCTGTCGATTCCATCAAACATAGGGGTACGAAATAGATAGGTGTGTTAGGTGAAGACATGAGATTCAAGATCTTATTGATAGTAGTAAGCTACCCGAGCTCAACAAACTTAGCACAAAGAATAACCCTTTGCCTAAGTTTGGAATAATACCTCACCGGCAACCTTCATGATAAGGGGTTGACTGGAGGAAGATTTTATTTTATTCTCTTTTCAAGATGTGAGTATAGAAGAAATGAAGAGAGAAGAAACTCCATCCAATAAACTTACTTTGACTTAAGTGTTGCTCATCCTATTTTCTTTCATTTGTATTACATTGGAATATTTATATTTTTTAAATTAAATTTTTTTGAATAAATTACTTTTGTTGCATTATTTTATTGGTTTTTAACATTTTGATACTCAACCAATGACGAATCTAGCTTGATATTCATAAATTAGTGTATCTATCCATCATGATCTGAATGACTTTACTAGATAAGAGAATTATTCTATAGCTTTAAGTTATGTGTACTTACTTACAGAGGGCTCCTACATAATTACCTATGTCTAGGTTCTAATCAGTCTTAGAATATACTTTAATGAACTTTTAAGATGAAATTAAACTCTACTTATTTAAGAGAGAGATGATCTAGGCATTATTTAGTGAGCTAAAAACTAGTATCCACCCTATTAAAATCAATTTCTAATTTGTCCCTTTGAGCCTTCATGAGATTTTAGCTTGCTTTTTATTAACTGTAAGCCTGATAACCTACCCTGAGCTTGTGTGACACTTATGATAAGTCTGATGATTACTGAACTACCAAGAAGCAAGAAGATTGAAGAAAGGGATGCTTAATCAAGACCATAAAGATCATTGAAGTTTACCTGAGCTGAGCCTATCTCAAATCTATTTCATCATTAAGATGGCATCAAGACAACAAAAAGATCCATCCTCATTGAAGCAGACTCATGCTATTCTATAGTCAGAAGTATAGAACAGAACAAACAAGATGACTTTCTTAGAGCTAGGACCCAAAAAAAATATAATAAAAAAGAAGAAAGAAAAAAGAAAAAGAAAAAGCTCTCTAAGTTGAAAACCCGAAAGGGCGACCTAGGAAATTAAAGCAAATCACTAGTTTTGACAACTCAAAAGTGTGGGCTAGGCAAAAACTAGAGCTAAAAAAAGAAGAGAAAGGGTCCTAAGTTTTTACAAAAGCTAAAGGAAAAGATTAAGATCGTCCTAATCAAATTATATCCAGATTTTTGCGAAGAAGATGGAAGAACATTCAAGCTTTATCTTTTCATAAAGCCAAATGCCTAGAGTTTAAGAATGCTCCCAGTTGCTTATGGTTCTAACAGAAAGTTTGCAGTGTGAAAATTTGTTAGCAGTGTCATATCAACTCCAATTTACCAATAGCCTTCGTTTAACCCATATCCCTTATAGACTTCATTTCAAGCTTATTAAAGGCCTGTTGATTTCTCTTGGTATATAGAGTCTATTAGTAGAGATTGTTTAAAAAGCATACATATGAGATAAACAATATTTTAACTCAATGATACCGTTGGCCAAGTAATGTGTATATGCCTATCTGAAGTGCAACAACTCTTGCTCAAATGGAAATAATTCCCAAATTCAGTACGGTAACTATGGTTATGATGTTATAGACGTGCTAATTTGAAAGACCAAGTTTTAAGGTATATTGACACTGATTTGACAAAGCTAACATTTTATTTCAAAATTAAATTAAAAAAAAAAGAAAAGAAAAAATGTTTTCTTGTCACATGAGCCTTTAATCTTAGGAAACTGCATTGCACTATCGAACCTTAAAGGACATATTGGGCAAAGTAGGCTAATGAAAGAATTGTTCACAAGGTTATAAACAAACTATCAACTAATGTGCTGAATCATGGTTTGAAATGGATGTCTCATGTTTATCTGACTATTTTATTTGGGCCCCCACTACTCATGTTTTCTATATCTAGAAGATGAAGATATGGATGTGACATCTCCTGATGATCCAATATAAGGCCTAAATGAACATCTCGAATGTAACATCCGTGATTTTGGAGAAATTAAATAAGTATTTGGAGATATAAATTGTATATACTCGATATATATCTAGAGTATATACAACATATACATATGGTATATTAATTGTATATGTTGGATTAATACTTTACATACTTAATATTTAATACACATATAAGGTACATTTGATGTGTATATAAGATACACATTACTTGTACATATGTGTAATATCCCAAAATTTTAAAAAGTTTTAATTTTTAAAAATTTGATAAAATAAATTATAATTTAAATAAATAAATTAAATTAATGGTTTTAAATGAAAATGTGGAACATATATGTGATATATATGTAAAATATACATAACATATAAAAGTCAACACTTTTTAAAAGAAAAGTCAAAGTAAAAGGGTATTTTGTAATTAAATCTTAGAATTTTAAAATTAATAAAATAATTCAAAAATAAATTATTTTTGAATGGAAGAGGGAATTTAGGACTTTTAATTTATTAAATAGATAATTAAATAATTAATTATTAAATTATGTTAATATATATATGGTTTAAAATTAAAGGGTGAAAGGAAAGAGAAATAAAAAAATAAAGTCTTCTTCTTCTTCTTTCCTTCAAGGACGGCTTTCATGGCCAAAGAGGGAGATTTTTAGCTTCTTCCATCATAAAATTTTTCAAGCTTTCAAGAGAATAAGAGTAGTTTTAGTGATTTTCCAATAAGTAAGTAAGCTTTATTTCCAAAATTATGAAGTTCTTTAAAGCTTATGAATATGTATGAATTGAGTTTTTAAAAGAGCATGTTATAATTGTTGAAATGGGTATGGAAGATGTTCTTTTGATGAGTAAATAATAATTTTAAGGTTGGATTAAAGAAATGGTTGAGTTTGGGTAAGATTGGTGAAGAGAGAGAATTTAGGGTTATGGAACATTTGGGTTTTTGAAATCATGATTTTTAATTTTGCAAATTGATTCCAAATGAGTTGTTTTGATGCATAACCAAGTATTTTAAAGTCAAATATTGGATTTGGTTGTGTTTTGTTAGAGTTTGAAGAGGGTAGTATTGATTTAGAGTTTTGGAAAAGTGAATTTTCAAAGAATGATTAATTGTTTGATTTTAATGCTTAAATCATGTTATTTAAGGATATAAGTGGTGGAAATAAGATTGAAATGATAATTGGATTGAGTTGGAATGGAGATCCTTAAATGGTGAAGGTTATGTCATTT
Source organism: Garcia nutans (assembly GCA_947685225.1). Lineage (NCBI taxonomy): Eukaryota > Viridiplantae > Streptophyta > Magnoliopsida > Malpighiales > Euphorbiaceae > Garcia > Garcia nutans. Next base: position 4,390,094 of record CANTUV010000017.1, on the reverse strand, counting down.
TAGGGTTTTGGACATAAGCATGTGGTTAATTAATGTAATTGGCTAAAACATGCTAAAATATATTTCTAATGATATTAATAAACTTAAAACACTACTTTAAATGGCATGATATGGTTTTTCAAAGCTAAAGTGAGGTGAAGCTTAATTTTGGGATTTAGTTTAGAGTAATGTTTAATTATGGTTTGATGTTGAGAATACCTTAGAATGTGATATTAAATGATTATGTATGATCACATTTGGTATAGGCATTGAGGAAGGTTGATTTGCTTCATCCAAGTGGTGAAGGGCAAGTTGGAAGGATAGGATTGGAGGTTGTATTGAGCTTGCTTTGGGTTGCTAGTAGAGGTATGTACAAACTTTGAATATAATGTTTATATTTGCATAACATTTGAACTTAACACATTTTGGTTTAAAAATGTGTTAAGCTACTTGGTTCATTGATTATGTATGAATAATGTGCTATGACATTTGTAATGTCATTTATGTGTTAAATGCATTGTGAAAAGCCATTGATAATGGCTAAATTGTGTAGAATGTGAAATATGTATATTATGTGAAAATACCCAAAGTAATTGGGTAATGTGTTGTGAATGCAAAAATGAGATATGTGGAATAATAAAATGAATTAATATTGATAAAAATGAGAAAAGTGAGAAAAATGAGAAAGATGTGAAAGATGTGAAAAATGAGAAACATGAGAAAAAAATGTGAAAATAAGGCAATGTGCCTAGATTAAATATGTGACAATGAGAAAGAAATTGATAATGAGAAAAATGAATAAATGAAAAAAAAAGTGAGAAAAAGATGATATAATAAGGCAATGTGGCTAGTTTGATCATGAGAAAATGAGAAAAGTTTTGATAAAGGAATTATGAAAGAATTTGATAATGAGAAATATGAATAAATTGTGTGTCTAATATGTTATTCAATTTTTAGAGTTCTGGGTTTGGCGGGATGCCTATGATTGCCTACGGGCTAAACGCTGGAATGGTGAAAAGACTGGGTTTTAATCCAGGCCAGCTGATAAATATGATGTTTTTGGGGTGAAAAGACTGGGTCGTAAGCCTTAAAAACTATAGCAGTCTAGCCGGGTTGAGGACAAAGATACTGGGGCCTAAGGGTCTAGCCGGGTTGAGGTCCAATAGACTGGGGTTGTTATATTATCCATGGATATTGTGAACACTCGAATTTTGAGGCTCGGAGAGCCAATTTTCTCAGACTACTGAAAACCGGGCCGGACCGGACGTCCCCGGTAAAATTCACCGGAAGTATATCGATATGGTACTTGAAATGTCCGGGACGACGTGAGGATCACGGATATGGTCCCGGAATAATTTTTGGAGGTCTCTAGCTCCCGAAAAATTAGTTTGAGCGAAAACCGGAGGCCCGGCCGCCGTGACCCGCGGCCCGGCCGCCGTACAGTCCGATTCTGCCTATAAATAGGCTTCAGATTTTTAAAAAAAGGGTTGGACTTTTCCGGGTGGGCCTCATGCTGTCGAATTCTTTTCACGCTTAAAAACGATTAAGAACTTTTATTTGCATAAATCTAACCGTGTGCTGCAGGAAACAATCTGTAATCAAGAATCATAATCCCCGGTTCAAGAAAACGAGATCTGGAACTTCGAAGCGGGAAAATCCTAAGCAAGGTAATATTCTAATCCATCATTTGTCAATTTAAGCATATCATAAGCATTCTATCTTCTTCTCAATTTCTTCTCGGTCAAAGACCTAATCCTTTTAGGTCTAAGGCCTAATAGACTAATCAATCAGCCTCTTTGGCACAAAGACTTAAATTACATCTTTTTTGGTACAAAGTACCTACATTTCACAATTAAAATCAATCTGTTGGCACGGAGCCTAAATTACACCATTTTGGTACGAAGTACCTAAAATTTCACAATTTAGCACTAAGTGCTGAAATTCACATTTTTGGCATGGAGCCCAACCACACTTGGCCAAAGGCCCAAAATTTGCACTCTTTTGGTACAAAGTACCTAAAATTGGAGAATTTAGCACTAAGTGCTAAATCTCACATCTTTGGCATGAAGCCCGACAACACTTGGCCAAAGGCCTAAATTGCACTCTTTTGGTACAAAGTACCTAAAATTGCACCATTTAGCATTAAGTGCTAAATTTCACAACTCTGGCATGAAGCCCGACTCAATTAAAATCAACCTTTGGCATGGAGCCTAAATTCCACTCTTTTGGTACAAAGTACCTAAATCTCACATCTTTGGCATGAAGCCCGACAATGCACGAAGCATACACACACACATGCATGAAGCATAATTTTCATCGCCTTTAAATAGGCTTTTCCGAACTACATGGGCTTTGATCTCCTATTCAAACGGGAGTATGTAGGCATGTTTGGGATTCACCCCAAATAGCAAGTCCACAAACTACCAACAATCTTTTTGTCTTTAAATTTGTTCCATTTTTGTAAGTTAGTCAAAAGCATGACATAGTCCCCGAATCCTCCTTGGGTTCGCAGACTAGAAGCCTTTACATTGGATGCATTATTGGAGTCAAACAAGGGTTTTCTTAGTTTTTCCCTTCGAACAAAATAAACTGAGTGGCGACTCCCGACAACGAGTGAACTTTCGCCCGGATCCTTTTCGGGCGAAAAACCGAGGTTCACAATCTGGCGACTCCACTGGGGACTATAAAAACCATTTATGGGATCCTAGTGGACTACTATTGATTATTTGATTAACTTGCCACGGGAGACCATAAAATAATTTATGGGATCCTAGTAGGCTATTATTGCTTATTTGACTAATTTGCCCTTCTTTAGGGTGTTTTTATTCATTTTGCAGGGTACCCTAGCAATATATATCCTCTCCTTAAGGATATTGGAATGAAGATTGGCAAAAGGAATCTTTTTCCTTGGATGGATCTCTTGTTTGGCTAAATGTGCATTTGTTTTGTCATTCAGAGAATCTTTTTCTCTTGCATATATGGGGGAATCATTTTCCTCCATTGCATAAAAAATTATTTTCAAATGAATTTCTTCTCTTTCTGTTCAAAGTTCTGAGTCTAGATAGCAAGTAGCGCTGACCGGCAGGTCTCCTTGATTATGCCGGCGGACAGCCAAAGCGTCCTCCCTGTTGTCGCAAACCATTCCAATCCTTTTGGAGTGGCCTATGAGTAATCGTACTGTTGGACCCACGCGAAACTCCTTGTTTCACATGTGGTTAGGTATATCTTACTCAAGACTCAAGGGTCCCTATTATAAGCCGATTCTCTACTTTTCATGTGCCAATAGAACCTTCCCTTAGGTTGTATGTACCTAATGATAGTGCCACATTCCATTAAAATGAATTATGATGTGATGAGGTGCATTCATGCAACATAACAACACGGTTTTGGGGAAAATCTTTTGATATGTACAAGTGGACCAAGAGTTTTCCTACCCTACACACTACCCTGATCCTTTACCCTTGACCTTTTCAGGTATCCACCATCCGTGTGCCGTCACCTACACAAACTACACCAACTCCAACTGGGCAATCACCCACAAGCTCTACCACTCCAACTTCACCAACCACTCCAATTCCTGAAATGGCTACAATTGAACAGATCAAGGCCTTGTTAGTGGACAGGCTAAAGAAATTGAAGCTAGGATGCAAGAAAAAATTGATGAAGCTTTAGCCGCTAGAGGGTAGCCATCTTGGCTGAATTAGGAGGAGCACCAAAGATAGTCCCTACTCTTGGAAATTTAGGGAAGGAACCTATTGTGGGACAAACTAGTACCCCCATGACTGCTCAGAATACCCCTGTCATCAATTTAGAGGATCCACCCTCTAAGAATGTCACTGAAACTGATGAACTGAAAAGAAAACTTGAATTGCTGGAAAGGTCAATCACTGCAATGAAAACTCATAAAGAGGTGGTAGACATGGATTCTTTATCCTTGTTTCCCCAAGCTAGATTGCCTCCAAAATTCAAGATGCCTGGGATGGATAGATTTGATGGGACTACTTGCCCTAAAACTCACCTCAAGATGTATGTGGGGGCATTAAGTCCTTGGGGTTTAAATGATGAGCTCTTTGCTCAATTATTCCAACAATCTTTGACTGGTGCTGCCCTCAAGTGGTTTGTAAGCCTGGACCATGCCAAGATTAAGACCTGGGAAGACATCTGCAATGCATTTAACTCTCAATACCACTATAATATTGAGGTGGATGTCACCAGAAGGGAACTTGAGACCACCAAGCAGAACAACAATGAACCCTTCTCCTCGTTCCTTACGAGGTGGAGGGTAAAAGCCGCCCAGATGATCAATCGCCCTTCAGAACAAGAGCAGATTGATATCATAATCAGAAATTTAAGGCCTACATATCAAGCCCAACTGCAAACCCAATACCTACCTACTTTCAAATCGCTCATTGCGACTGCAACCAAGGTAGAAGATCTGATACAATTGGGTAAGATAGTAGATGAAGAAGCTATCTCAAAGTATAAAAAACAAGGCCAAGCTGCTTCCTCAAGCGAAGTAAATGAAGTGGCCAATATTGCCCCTGCGAATCCTTTACGTGTGGGCAATCTTGGGCAGAGAAATCAGCCAAGAAGGCAATATACCGACCTTGGGATGCCCCTTCATCTAGTGTTTAAAAAGGCCGTGGAAGGGAAATATTTGAAGCCTTTGGACCCAAGGCCTCCTCCAAACCCATTACCCTCCAATTACAGGGCCAATGAGTACTGTGAGTACCACCAAGGAAGTGGGCACAAAACAGATGCTTGCTGGACTTTGAAAAACCGCATCCAGGATTTGGTGGATAGTGGTGACATCATTCCTCTCAGGAGGCAACCAAACATTAACACTAACCCCTTGCCCAATCATTCCATCAATGCCATCACTGTGGAAGATTTCATGCAGCCTAGTCTCTTTGATGAGGTTGCTATGGTAACTAATTTTGAAGACAAAAAGGGGTTTCACCAAGCTGATCAAGACCACAGATGGACCACTGATGAACTGGTACACCGAGGAGGGACAGGCTGCTCTAGTCAAAACTAGTCCAGTGTCACACCTTGAACCCGAGTCTTGTACCGAGTCAAATCCTGAGTCAAACACCAAGCCAGAGTCTAGTTTTGAGTCCTCTATAGCTTCAGGTTTAGAGAACCCAAATGTCACATTTAATGTAATCTTGGAGAATGACTCCACCATTATCAATGAAACTCTTCAAATTCTTGGTTACCCTGTGTCTTTTGCTTTCCAAGTATTATCTAGCAAAAATGAAATAAATGAAATAAAAGAAATAAATGAAAAGATAATAATTGGCAAAGAAAATGAACATACATACATTGCATATGATTGTGCGAATAAGGAACAGGTTGTCGATTGCATCAGAAAGTATGCCGACTGCTTCATGTGGAAGACAAGTGATGTCACGGGAATAGACCCAGCCATAGCAGTTCACAAGATTCCGCTATACCCCGATGCAAAGCCGGTTAAGCAAAAATTGAGCAGAATGAAGCCAGAATGGTCTTTGAAGATTAAAAAAGAGGTTGCCAAACAACTGGACAATAAGTTCATAGAACCAATTGCCTACCCTTTCTGGTTAGCAAACATTGTACAGGTCCCGAAGAAAGACGGAAAGGTCAGGATGTGTGTTGACTACAGAGATCTGAATAAAGCTTGTCCCAAGGACGATTTCCCGCTACCACACATCGATTTGCTAATAGACGGGATGGCAATGACAATCTTTCATGACATGATTTACAAAGAAGTAAAAGTGTATGTTGATGATATGATTGTCAAGTCAAAATCTCCAGAAGAGCACGTCTAAGCACTTGAGAAGTTCTTCCTTAGACTTCGCAAGTACAATTTGAAGCTTAAATCCTGCAAAGTGACTCTTTGGTGTAACATCAGGCCAATTTGGGATATTATTGGTCCACCATGAACACAGACTGTGTGGCATTTGTGCAAGGATGTCATCAGTGCCAAATATTTGCTAAGCTACAGAAGCAACCTCCTGTTGCCCTGAATCCAATCACTTCTCTATGGCCCTTCGCTACTTTGGGAATTGATATAATTGGTAAAATACACCCAAAAGCCTCGAATGGACATCAGCTTATCTTGGTAGCAGTGGATTACTTCACAAAGTGGGTTGAAGCAGCTTCCTATGCAGAATTAGACGCCAAAAAGGCAGCACAGTTTGTCCGAACCAACATCCTTTGTCGGTACGGAACGCCGTTTGAAATTATCACTGATAATGGAACTCATTTCCAAGCAGAATTTGCTAAACTCTTGCAGGATAAGAAAATCCAACATCATAAGTTCTCTCCTTATAGACCCCAAACAAATGGAGCTGTAGAAGCAGCGAACAAGTCTATAAAGGTGATCATACAGAAAATGATCAAGGAACATAGGCGTTGGCATGAGAAGTTACCACTGGCTTTGTGGGGATACAGAACATCAGTTAGAACTCCTACTGGGGCAACCCCGTATTCACTGGTATACGGAATGGAAGCAGTACTCCCCATTGAACTGGAAGTTCAATCGGCGAGGATAATTCAAGAAAGTCAGATAAATGAAGCTGAATGGATCAGCAATTATCATCATCAGTTGTTGAGTTTGGATGAAAAAAGACTTCAAGCTCTACATCAGATTCAAAGGTATCAGAGGCGAATGGCCAGACATTTCAACAAAAAGGTCAAAGATCGAAAGTTGGAAGAAGGTTGTTTGGTCCTGAAAGAGGTCAGAATGCCTGTTACAGATCCTCGTGGGAAGTTTCGTCCTCATTGGGCGGGACCCTACATTTTAAAGAAAATACTTTCCGGCGGAGCCGTCATCTTGTCTGATTTGGATGGGTTAGAATTCACAAATCCATGCAATTTGGACCAATTAAAGAAATATTATGTGTGATCATGCATTAAAATGAACTACATTAGACCTGATTCTCGCAAACTAATTCGAGATATGTAGGCAGCTCTCCTTGAGCACGGTCTAAATTTTAATAAAAATCATTCATTTTTCTTTTGCCAACATAAAAAAAAACAAAAAACAAAAAACAAAAAACAAAAAACAAAAAACAAAAAACAAAAAACAAAAAACAAAAAACAAAAAACAAAAAAAAACAAACAACAGACAACAAAAAAATCCCGCTAAGTCGAAAACCCACAAAGGGCGGCTTAGGCAATAGTGGGGCCCGCTAAGTCGAAAACCCGCAAAGGGCGGCTTAGGCAAGAATGAGTAAGAGCTCGCTAAGTTGAAAATCCGAAAGGATGGCTTAGGCAAAAATTAGAGCAAATAAATAAAGTAGATAATGCTTGGAAAGCAAATTAAAGGGTCCTTCATTCAAAAAAGAGTCATTCATCCCAAGAAGAGTCATTCATTCCCAAGGGAGTCATTTATTCAAAAAGAGTCATTCCTTTCATAAAGTACCAAAAAACCAACAAAAAAGAGTCAGACCATAAGTCCAAAACGTTAAAAAAAAAAAAGTCAACCCTAGAGTCTGCAGAGTCTGCCTTCTCCTCGTTAAGAGGAACCACCTCATTTCCCTCCAGCTCCTGCAGCAATGCAAGCCTCCTTGGCTTTTCAAGTGGCCAAACTTCAGCTATAAACCGAGTTCTGTACTCAGGAGTAGTCTGAATAAGGGAAGGCTCTATAAAAGGCCTGATCATCTGATGGTTCCTAACCCAAGTTTGAAGAACAGTTCGAGTAACTCCGGAAATAATTTGGGGGCAACTTCAGAAAAATTCAAGTTCCTTCCCCAGTAGAGTTGGACTTCCTAGAGGATTATTTCTAAGTTCTTTACTAGAAATAATTACTGATGGCTTGAGCTTGAGGCCTTGTAAAGTTGAAAAGCCTCTGAAAAGACCCCACATAGCCAATTTGAACCTCATGCCTTACAAAGGGGGCATTTGAGTCACATCCAATGATTGAGCAGAATTCCTCAAAAAGAGGACACATCTCGTCCATCCGGGCACCGAACCTGAAGACATGAGCTTGTGGATTCCAAAATCTGATACAAGCGTGCAAGAAATCCCAATCCCCAGCTGCGCCTCTAAGAGTAGCATCAGCTCACAACCCGAGTAGCAACAACTTTCAATCCATATCTTTCCATATTGATCCTTTCAACCTTATGGAGACTCTTGGTCCAGTTGTTCATACAACGGTTTAAAAAAAATGCCTTTTTGAAAAAATAGAAGAGGACATCATGCATACATATGTACTGTTTGTGCTTAACAAAAGTGCAGGTACAGAAAAATTAGAAATGTTGCAAGCGATCCAGAAGTGCCAAAAGGCGTATCTTTTACCCCTCGCTCAAAATTCGCTCTTCAGAAGCCACTGGGCCCCATAAATCATTTTTATGGACCCCAGTGGGGGGCAATTGTGAACACTCAAATTTTGAGGCTCGGAGAGCCAATTTTCTCAGACTACTGAAAACCGGGCCGGACCGGACGTCCCCGGTAAAATTCACTGGAAGTATATCGATATGGTACTTGAAATGTCCGGGACGACGTGAGGATCACGGATATGGTCCCGGAATAATTTTTGGAGGTCTCTAGCTCCCGAAAAATCAGTTTGAGCGAAAAACGGCCAAAATCGGCGGCCCGGCCGCCGTGACCCAGCGGCTCGGCCGCCGTGACCCGCGGCCCGGCCGCCGTACAGTCCGATTCTGCCTATAAATAGGCTTCAGATTTTTAGAAAAAGGGTTGGACTTTTCCGGGTGGGCCTCATGCTGTCGAATTCTTTTCACGCTTAAAAACGATTAAGAACTTTTATTTGCATAAATCTAACCGTGTGCTGCATGAAACAATCTGTAATCAAGAATCATAATCTCCGGTTCAAGAAAACGAGATCTGGAACTTCGAAGCGGGAAAATCCTAAGCAAGGTAATATTCTAATCCATCATTTGTCAATTTAAGCATATCATAAGCATTCTATCTTCTTCTCAATTTCTTCTCGGTCAAAGACCTAATCCTTTTAGGTCTAAGGCCTAATGGACTAATCAATCAGCCTCTTTGGCACAAAGACTTAAATTACATCTTTTTTGGTACAAAGTACCTACATTTCACAATTAAAATCAATCTGTTGGCACGGAGCCTAAATTACACCATTTTGGTACGAAGTACCTAAAATTTCACAATTTAGCACTAAGTGCTGAAATTCACATTTTTGGCATGGAGCCCAACCACACTTGGCCAAAGGCCCAAAATTTGCACTCTTTTGGTACAAAGTACCTAAAATTGGAGAATTTAGCACTAAGTGCTAAATCTCACATCTTTGGCATGAAGCCCGACAACACTTGGCCAAAGGCCTAAATTGCACTCTTTTGGTACAAAGTACCTAAAATTGCACCATTTAGCATTAAGTGCTAAATTTCACAACTCTGGCATGAAGCCCGACTCAATTAAAATCAACCTTTGGCATGGAGCCTAAATTCCACTCTTTTGGTACAAAGTACCTAAATCTCACATCTTTGGCATGAAGCCCGACAATGCACGAAGCATACACACACACATGCATGAAGCATAATTTTCATCGCCTTTAAATAGGCTTTTCCGAACTACATGGGCTTTGATCTCCTATTCAAACGGGAGTATGTAGGCATGTTTGGGATTCACCCCAAATAGCAAGTCCACAAACTACCAACAATCTTTTTGTCTTTAAATTTGTTCCATTTTTGCAAGTTAGTCAAAAGCATGACATAGTCCCCGAATCCTCCTTGGGTTCGCAGACTAGAAGCCTTTACATTGGATGCATTATTGGAGTCAAACAAGGGTTTTCTTAGTTTTTCCCTTCGAACAAAATAAACTGAGTGGCGACTCCCGACAACGAGTGAACTTTCGCCCGGATCCTTTTCGGGCGGAAAACCGAGGTTCACAGATATATTGCCTACGGAGTTAGACACATGGTGTCATTATGGACCAAAGCAGTAACTCTGAAATTTGAATAGCATATTAGATCCTTTTTGGGCCCATGCTTGTTTTTGTTTTAATGTGAATTATGAATTGTGATAAAATTGAGCAATATAATGAGATATAATATTATGAGTTGTGATATATATATATATATATGTGTGTGTGTTGTGCATTGACATTTCATTTGGACTATATTATTATCAAAGTTTGTACCATTAGGATTCGACTTAGCGCGATTGTAATTCGTCGCGCAGGTGTCATGGACGGTTTGGTAGAGTAGGAGAGTTTTACTAGACCTGGTCGGGTCTAGGTTTATATTTATTGAGCTTGAAGAGTTATTTTGGGTACATCAAGATCAGAGCCAGTTGCCAGCATATACATTTTTGAAGCATATATTGTAAATTGTAAAGAATGATTTGAATAATTTTGTTTAAGATGAGATTTTATATGTAATGTTGATATATATATATATACCTATATATAAGTATTTTAAGAAAATATGAAGAAATTGAGAAAAATTGGTGAATTGATTTTATTTGGAGTGTTTGTTTTTATGCAGATTGTGTTTTGTTGAATTTTGGAAATGTTCAAATTACAAATAAAATTCTGGCAAATTTTTCCCAGAGATTTTCATATAAAATATTTATTTTGGATTCCTATAACAAGAAAATAATATTTATATACTATTTATTTTATATATTAGTATTTGAAATCTTAAAACAGAAATGTAAAATTTTTTATTAAATTGGTCTGTGACATTTTTATACCTTATATGTGTATTTTACATATGCTGAAAATATATATTGTACGTACATAGGGTATAAGGGTGTTACATCGAATGTGCGAACAGAAGTCATATGGCTTATCACATCAGTCTGTGAGTTAATATAATAACTGTAAGTATCATTCATGCATATCATGCATACATGCATACCTAAACATATCAACCTGCATTCTTGTTGTCTTGTTTTGCCTATTCTTTGTCGCAGTGAACAGTTGATAACTTATGAAGTGTCTAGGGCATGAAAGGCCCATTGCATGAGAAAGATTCAACCACTTTACAAAAATTGAGATATATGCTTGTGCAAAGAACAAGATAAAAGTATTAGTTGAAGCCTAATGGGCACAAAATCATTAGTTTGAGCCTACACATAGGGCAAAACTTTTCCTTTCAATTTTTGATTTTATGTATGTAAAAAATATTTTTAGACTCTCTTTTAATGTTCTGTCATGCAGGGGGTAAAGAGAGGATATAAGGGCTAAAGGGCTAAAAGAAAGCTAAAACTCTCAAATGCATGAAAATACAAATGATGGCTATAAGAAAGCCAAAACTCTTAAATGAATGACAGAGGATCAATCAAGCTAGAAGAGCCGAAGTTGATGGCTAGAAAAAACCAGTACACTCAAATGACAGAAGGTCAAGCAAGCTAGAAGAGCTTAAGTCGACGTAGGACGACGGTTCAGAACCCAACCAACTCAGATATTGTGGTTCTAGAACCCAAACCAGTTCAAACTAGGATATTACAGGTCTAAAACCTAACCAGCTCAGATATTACAGGTTTACCATTCAACGTATATATATATTTTACTCATATATTTATACATATGTACATTACACCTAATAATATACACATTGAGCCTAATAGCTCCTATACACTTAATTATATGCTCTGATTTTTATTTTCCTTTTTCATACATTCACTACAAATTTAGTGTTTATCACTTTCTTTTGAATACTATTATTCTCATTCTTCCAATATGATAAAAAGTATTTAATCACACTACAAATATATATTCTGACTATAATAACACTTCACATCCATCTTGGTCACATTCCCAATGTGACATCTCTTTACTTTCATCTTTAAAAAAAAAACATTTAATATACTTCCATATCTAAAAAACATTTTTTTTTTGCAATAAAATGACTTAAAATAGCTCCTTTTCATTTGCTTATCTATTTCTCTTTTTACTTCAAAACAAATTCTCATACCATCAATCACATTACTTAATTCATAATACTTTCATGTGCAATATTAATCATTTCACCTGGCTCAGGTATTGAATATACATTAAATCATCAATATCCAATCAATCTTTATCAGTTTCTAGTAGAACTTTAACTTTTCAACTTACTACTTCGCTTAAACTTTAAATTTACCAAACTCATCTTTTCTTAAAATCAACTTTAAAAACATCTCGGATATATATATATATATCATAAAGCAATATCAACACATATTTCTTCCCCAATTATTAAGCTCATTTCGAAAAATCTCAAATATCACATATTATTACCATTACCATGAGCTTTCACAATATCCAAGCATCTCACATTTCTAACCTTAAATTCACAATGTTTACATTAAAATAACCATACCAATTTATATTCTTACATAACCAATATCATCTCTTTTTCCTTTAAATAATACCTTGACTTTATATATATACCCCAAACTTTAAATAATCATACCTTGTCTTTACTAATCAACTCATTCAATATTATTTTCCTTTTCATTTCTTTATGCTTCAACACATTTAACACTTCACTTTACTTGCATAAATTTCCATTTTTTAATTATCAATTAGACTTATATAAATTCATATCATTCATTATACTCATTTAAATTTATCATTATAGCCAACAACTATGACTTTATATACGTACCCTTCCCCAACCAGGTCGGTTGTCCAAGTTCGGTTGCCCATTCCAATGGGTCCGCATGGTTCCGCAGGAGACAGATAGGTCCGTTCATTAAACTTATCAATAATTTTTTTTTTAATTCATTTCTTTTTTCACAAGCAAGTTAAGTAATCATGCCTCAACATCTCACATTACAACAAAACAGTTTTCTCATAACATCATATCATTCACACATTAACATCCATTTCATATAACACAGATATACTATAAATCATATAATGCCACCTCCGAGACCAACCTAGGTGTGAATGCATATGCATGTATTACAAATTTCATTTTCAAAACTCTTCTTTTTAATTCATTTTAAGCGTTTCAAAACTTTTTCTTTTTAATTTTACTTAGGCCGAGAATCTCGAACCTAAGCTCTGATACCAAAATAATTGTAACACCCCAATACTCCATATAAATACTATACATATACCTAGTATACATACAGTAAGTATTTAAAGTATAAGGATGCCACTTTTCTTTTTACCTTTCAATACCTGTAACAAAATTCAAACCATAATAGGTCAATTTAAAGAACACTTACAAATTATTGTCTTTATCAAAACTTCATTTATACATATAATATAACATACTTAAAGTGGATACATGTATGCATTACCCTCTAGTTGGTCTCGACAAAATCTTACTCTTCTCGTGGCATACCAAAAGACTTCATGTCTTCCACCAAGCTACCTGCGCGATAATACATCCGCGCTAAGCTCGAAAGCTTAGTAGTACAAATATAAAATACAAACATATATCATGGAAACACTAACATATAAAGATATCTCAATTCCATATATTTTTAGTTCTTATTAAGTTTATCCCTATTCATTTGCACCTTTCATATCTTTCAACTAATCTCACATCTTATACACATATAAACATAGCATTTCTACCAAGTCCAACCCATCACTAATATTCACAATCAACATCTCAATACACACATTATACATCATACCTATCACAAGTCACATTTCCAATTAAGACAATCATTGTCATCAACCACAATTCATCAATTGAATTCACAATCAATGCTAATACACACATTATACATCATACCAATCATAACATTTCTTTATTCACAATTCAACATTAATGATTCATCACTAGTGCTCATAATCAATATTTCAACGCACATATTACATATCATCAATCACATGTCCAATGAAATATACCAAAGATTTCATTATCCATTTCTTTCAACATTTGTATATCACATTGACAACAAAGACAGACTCGGGCCCAACAGACACCACTATGTTATTCAGAGTTCAGAGTTACTGCTTTGGTCTATAATCATAATCATCAAGCCCGTAGGCATCATATATCAATATTTCTATCCATGGATAGTGTAACAGACCCAGTCTCTTGGACCATCAACTCATCATGAGAAGATCCTCAACCCGGCAAGACTGTTACCAATCATATATTTCATATTCACAATTCTCATAGTGTAACAGACCCAGTCTCTTGGACCTCAATTCAACTCAATTTGAAGAGATCCTCAACCCGGCAAGACTGTTACCTTTTTCATTTTATAGGCATGCCTCCAAACCCAGAACTCTGAAAACTGAATAACACATTAAACACATATTTCACTTATTGTTTCATTATCAATTTCAATCTCAATGTTCATTATCATCTAGGCAAACATGCCTTATTTCTTTCAATTAGATCATCATAGCCAATCACAATGGCTTCACAACATATCATATCTCAATCCATATGATACATATAACATCAGTGCTATAACATTACAAAGTACCTTATTCATATAGCACAATACAATTCACAAGATTCATAATACACAAATCATAGTATTGTTCATATAGTATCATGTGCATCATCATTATAATACTCAACATCAATTACATTAACCAAATGAACATATCATTATTCAATCACATGATTCACATTATACATATAGCATCATTGCTATAACATTACAAAGTACATTAAAGTAATTCTTCATAAAAATGTTTATCATAATAAATTTGCATAGCTCATACCTTGTTGAATGATCCTCTTCTCTTTCACACTATACAAGTCACATTAGATTAACAATGTAATAATTTACCTAATATTATTTAATTATACTCAATCAATTGTATTCTCATACATTAATATTCATCAAATCATTCACATCTTTCATTTTCCCATAACACAATTATATATATACATATCATTAATGATATAAACACATCAAAATACATTAGTGATATGCATTAACAATGCAATCATGCAACATTGGTACTTACCTTAATAACATTTCACACCACTCTAAACTCTTCTCCACTCAATAGTTCTTCACTTCACAAATTAGGGCAATTCAACCTCTTCACAACCTAATCCAAAAGGAATATTAGCAAAATGACCATATGAATAGTACATTCTGGTTTTAGACTCCATTTTATCCTTATTTTGAAAAATTGTATAAAATAATCTACTTGACTAAAAATTCTAAAATTTTTACAGAATTTAGTTTTGTATATTAAAATCATTCCTTTAAAATTTCAGATCAAACTGAACACAAAATCTTGGTCAAATAGTTCACCTAACCAGACTGCCCCAATTGCCCTGCATCCTGGCAGCAGTTCTGAACTTTGTGAATTCCATAAATCAAATTCAATCAACGTGGTTCCAAATTATTTTTCTCAAATACTAGACTCACTAAGCAACAACATATCCAAAATTCAATTGGATATGATTTTTCTACATTTTATTAAAAATCCCGAAATATAGCTGTCTCAATTAAGGTACCTGCTGGAACAGGTCTAATAAAAATAATCTTTCTAAACTCATAACCATTCCAAAATCGAATCAACATATTTTTCAGTCATTCTAGACTCATAGAGGCACAACATATCAAAAATTCACTTCAAGAACATTTTTCTATAATTAATTAAAATCATACAAGTCACAGCCTTTACTAATTGTAAAACAGAAAAATATTCACTAAACACAGCTCTTACTCTTCCATCACCAACACCAATTTACTTCTCCTTTTCAAATCTATTTCAACTCTTCTCAACAAATTACAAACATACTTAATCATACTATTACTAAACATAACTCAATCCAAACACAACTTCAAAAAGAATCAAGGTAAACAAGAGAAAACTTACCAAGATGATAAAATTCCTTGAAATCCAACTTAGCTACTTGAAATCTCTCTCAACTTTGGAGCTTAAAATCATCAAAACCTTTCTTTGTTCTTTTGTTTTTCTTTGCCAATGAAGGAGCCGGCCAACACAAGGAGAAGAAGAAGAAATGATGAAGAAAACACAAAGTCCACATGCATTAAATACTCATCCAAAAAAAAATTACTATAATGCCCTCATCCATTTAACTAAACTTTTGTCACATATATACCCATATAGGTAATTTCACAAATCACAAATAAAATATCTTCTTCCCTTGACCAAGCCCTTTGACCAACTTATATGTTATATATATCACCATATACACTACATATACACTTCTCTCTACACAATGCATTCCTTCCAACTACACACATATACATTATTTTCTCAACTTCTATTATCCTCCAAATAAATCATACACAATTACCACTTATCAATCACACATTCAATTCACTAATAACAATATTATCACAACTTCTAGGCACACTTAGGGATATTACAGAGTCAAATTGTTGAAGACTTGAAATTCAAATCTACAAAAAAAAAAAAAAGAGAGGAAAGCTCATCCCTTATTGATGAACAACCATGCATGGAATGCTAGGAGTAAGGAATTGAGAAAAATCTCAACTAAAGCCCATTATGTAACACCCCCGTATCCCATATATGTACACTGCATACACACACACAACATACGATATACGCATACCAGATATAGGGGTGTCACTGTTCATTTTAAACAAACCAATCTTTAAAACTTTTTCATCAAATCATTGAAATCAATCTAAGTAAACTTAAAACATTTAACTTATTTTATAGAAATCAATAGAGAAAATATTCCTTACTAAAATACATATTCATATATCTTCATTGCCCTAAAAGTTTATCCAAAACATTTATTTAATAAGCAGCGGAAAAATGCAGCGAAGTATACATATGTTTACATCAAAATTAATAAGTACAAAAATATGAAATTTATACATGCTGGCAATTTGTCTCTGATCTTGTTGTCCACAACTCAACACTGCTCTCACAAACTCAAGCCTAGACTCGACTCGGTCTAGATGAGCTCTTCGGCACAACCGGATCTACCCTGTCACCTGCGTGATGAACCACAATTGCGCTAAGCAGAAAGCTTAGTAGTACAAACTTTGATTCAATATAGAACAATGCGATGCTAATGCATAATACATATGAAAATATCAACTCATTACATTATAACTCAACATATTAATCATTCGCATCACATTTCATAATACACATTTAAGCAAAGACAAACATGGGCCCAAAAAGCATCTAATATGATATTCGAAGTTCAGAGTTACTGCTTTGGTCCATAATGACACCTTGTGTCTAGCCCCGTAGGCAATATATATATCCATGGATAATGTAACAACCCCAGTCTCTTGGACCTCAACCAGGCTAGACCCTTGGGCTCCAGTATCTTGGTCCTCAACCCGGCTAGACTGTTACAGTTTTTGAGGCTTACGACCTGGTCTTTTCACCCCAAAAACATCACATTTATTAGCTGGGCTCAGTTTACGACCCGGTCTTTTCACCTGCCCAGCAATTCATAGGCATGCCGTAAAACCCAGAACTCTAAAAATTAAATAACATACTAGGCACACAACTTATTCATTTATCTCATTATAGAATACTTTCATAATTCATTTCTCATTTCATTTCTCATAATCAAATTAGGCACATTGCCCTATTATATCATCATTTTCTCATATTTTCTCATTCTTCTCTTTTATATCAATATTAATTTGTGACATTATGATTTCACATATCATATCACATTATTCCACTTTTCTTTTCATATCCAACATATTACTCAATTACATTGATATATCAAAATATTTCACATTATGCATATCGTAACATATAACTCATTCATCAACAATATATCAAGTAACTTAACACATTTCTCAACTAAATGTGTTAAGTCCCAATGTCATATAAATGTATGCAATCATTCAAAGTTTGTACTTACCTCTTAAAGCAACAACACCACTCTATCAACTTCCTCTTCCAAGATATCCCTCAAACCTTGGCTAGGGTAACTCAATTCTCTTCAAAACCTAATCCAAAGGTGATGGCATAAGAATACAAGAATAAGAACTATCTAGGACAAACTATACACTTAACAGACTCAACAACACGGGCGTGTCTCTGACCGTGCCCTAAATCCACAACACATAAGCTTTGACACGCTCAGTGACATGGGCGTGTCACTACATGTGTCAATTCTCCTCCAACACAGAAGCTATGACACACTTAACAACACGGGCGTGTCACTGGACGTGTCAATTTTCCAACAACACAGTAGCTATGACACGCTCAGTGACATGGGCGTATCACTGGACGTGTCAATGCTACTACTACACAAGAGTTGTGACACGCTCAGTGACATGGGCGTGTCACTGCACGTGTTACCAACCCAGAAAATAGAACCAATGACACGCCCAAAGACATGGCCGTGCTCCTGGGCGTGTCAGGCCAAAAGCTCTGAAATCGACACCAAAATGCCACATCCAACAAACAACTTTCTTTTACCCTTTTTCACTCCAAACAAACTTAACCAAAACCATCAATAGCCCATATAATACTCAATCACAAACATCAAAACACAATCACAACCATATTACACAACTCAATCTTACACAATCCACAACACTTGTCTCTCACACCAAACTTAACCCTCTTCTCTTCAATCCAACCCCAAAATCAAAGTTAACAAAACAACCTCAACCATACCAAAACAACCATAAACACATCTACAACAACCAATCCAACAAACCCAAAAACACAAACTAAAAAGAAAACAAAGAAACAAGTTGGAAACTTACTAAAAGTGAAGAAAATCCTTAAAACTCCAACTTGATCTCTTGAAAACCTTCAATCTCTTGAGTTTGGAAGCAACAAAATCCCTTTGTCCTTTGGTTGATAGTGGTGGCCAGCCAAAGAGAAGAAAGAAGAAGAAGAAAATGCAAAGAAAAAGAAAGTCAACCTCTTTAACCAAACACTTTCCTCAAATTACTGTCCACCAAGCAATTAACAATATAATAATACCCAATTACATCATCTTCCACTAACTTAATTAAATCCATTTAAATATCATCCTCTAATAATAATATTTAATATAATTAATTCAAATATCTCATTTGCCAACTCAACTTTTTGACTTGTATATAATGTATATATCTCCATATACATAATATATACACACTCCTACCCTCTTCTCACTTAATCATAAATACACTTTAAATCATATAATTCAATTCAACAATTAACATTTCCAAAAAATTTTAGGGCACTATATGGGATATTACACATTACACACTATCATTGCATGTTACATGATTTACACCAACATTGAACAGTAGTTAAGTCAATATACGTTTATTTTAGGCACTCCTATGAGGGAAGTTGGACAACTTTAGTAATAAGCTGGTGATGCCCATTCACACCATGTTGCATCCATTTAGGATGGAAACCCTAACTACATTATGGTATATGTAATGCTTATCCTTTTGAGGAGTAATGCATGTTCTTGTTGTGTTCTATATAAGGTTCCATCAAATTTGTTTTTTCACTTTTCACCATTTCTTCAGGAGAGAGATCAAGTTTTTCTCATTTTTCTTTACTCTAGATCTCTTCAAAACACTAAGATAACATAAGATTAAGAAGATTTCTCATAGATTTGAGGTTTTTAGAAGATCAAGTTTGAAGATTCTTGGTGGTTAGCAAGATCTTCATCCTAGGGTTTTGAGTTAAGTCTGAATTCTTCTTGTCTTGAGTTAGACCTATGATCCTAAGAAGATATTGTAGTTATTTGAACTAAGGATAAGGTTCAAGTGGTGCATTTGAGTAACAATACAGTGTTGAACTATATATGTAGATAATATGTGAGAATTTCTATTGACAAAGGAGTTGGGGATTGTGTTTTGACAGAGTAAGAGATTGCATTTCTTGAATTATATATGTGAAAAATTGGCATATGTGTGTGTATGTTGTACTTTATATGATAATCATTCTTGTAATTATGATCAATTTATTTAAAATACATGATTAAAAAAGGATTATTTGGATTTTTGTTATTGTAAATATACTCTACCTAGTCATGACCAAACTTAAACTGAAATATAAGATAGGCACTTACTAATAAGGGTTAACTTGTTAACTTATGTGCTTTTTCGAAGCTACTTGATTGGGTTGTGACCAAGGTCCTATTTAGTAAGTTTTTAGAATTTTGTGGTGAGTTATTTAGATTAATACTAAAATTTTTAATTTAATTGTGAATTGGGTAAAACTAATTTCTCATTTGAAATAGTATTTTTATAAAATTTTAATTTAATAAAATCTTGTAAATAAATTAATACATCCAAGATTAAAAATGAAAAGACATGTAAAAAATTTAATAAATCTTTAGAATTTAATAAATAATGTAAAATTTTGATGGAATTTTTTTTATAAAAAATTATAATAAAAATATAAATTTTACTATAATATTAAATATTTAATTTTATTTTCAATTTTTTTGTAATTTTTTTGTCTTGAAAAATTCCCCCCACCCTACAAACCAAAATTCAATTCATGATTTAGCCACTGTATAGTATAACATGTTTTTTACACATGATTGATGGTTTTAAGTCTACCAATTACGTAAGACCGTCATTTAAATATGCTTATGGTAGATAATAAAATGCTAAATTTAGGAGTGTATATTTGGTTAACCGAAATTGAACCGAACCAAAAAATGAAATAACTAAAATTTTTAAAATTTTATAAATGGTAACTAAACCGAATCGAATATTTCAAAAAACTAAATTCTAAAATAAGCCAAATATTTTGATATGGTTAATTAATTATTTCGGCGAACCGATTTTTTTCCCTTTATGTAATAATAAAACATTTCAAATCAATCAATTAATAAATTTTCAAAATAAGTAAACTCATACTAGTTGTTTAGTAATATTATTAGAAGTTATAGGTAAGTCAATATTAGATATATTAATATTTAATGATAACTAATATCACTATATAAATAAGAATAGCTTAAAATGTATTTTTATTGTATAATGATATCAAAATAATCAATAAGTTAATAGCTTTAATTATATTATAAAAAATTTTAATTTCATATAACGAATGATTCAAAATATTATTGGAAATTAAGATAGAAAATGTCACTTTTAAGTTAAGAAAATAAGTGATAATAAAATATTATGTTAATTAAATTGCAAAGTTTTTATTTATATAATTAAATATAACATTTAATTTCAATATAAAAAGCATAATAAACTCATATATATATATATATATATAACTAAAGCAATAATTGATTACTTCGGTAAATTTTATAATTATGATAGAACTAATCGAACCGAACACCGAACACCAAAAATTTTATATTTTAATAATTGAATTGAAAATTGATTATCTCTCTATCGAAATAACTAAATTTTTATTGTTCGATTTGATTATTCGATTCGAATAATACAGACACCTAGCTAAAATTCGTATAAATTTTATTATTTGGAATGAACAAAAAGTTAAATAAAAATTGTTTTAATAACATGTAAATCATACTATTATAAAGAGTTATTTATAGAAGTATTAACTTTTCTGATATTATATCATGGATTCATTTAGAAAAATATATATATATATATATAAATTAATTTAATTGATTTATAATGATACAATTAAACTCAATTATTCATAAAATTAATATATTTGAAATAAATATAAAAATGATAGAATTCATTTTAATTCTATTATTTAAAGAAAATAAAAGTTAAATCAAAGTAGTTTTCTTTTTTAATCTTGTAAAGATAAATATTTAATTTAAATAAAAAATATTTTAAATTTCTAATAAAAACAATCACCACCTTATTTATGTAATATATGATTAATTAGCTACAAATTACAATAATAGTTAAATTCCTACCAACACGTTTTTTATTATATTGGAACCCTTTTAAAAAAAAATAAATTCAAGTGTAATTTACCCGAATTTTTCTTTTTAGAAAAAATCAGATATCCAGTTAAATGATCAGTATGTATGGGTATTTTTTTAGCACAGTAAAAGTAAGTAATTGATGCAAGATATGGCTAATTACCACTCTAATGATTAAATAATAATAATAATAATAATAATAATAATAATAATAATAATAAGAGAGTAGTAGGTCCCATTTAATGAACATAGTCCACTTATAAAGTAGGATCCACACTCAGCCCATTGGGAAACCACCACCACCCTCCTATTAATGTTATCCACAGAACTAAAAATTTTGCTAGCGTTGCTTAAATAAAGAAATAATTATATAATAAGACTATTGTATTATAATAAGTCAATTAAATATTAATATATGATAATATTTTATATTATAATATTATCATATGTTAATATTCGATTGGTTTACTGTAATATAATAATTTTATTATATAATTATTCTAAATAAAGTGATAGAGGCCCGCATATTCCTCTGTTTTATCCGTTCATCTTTGACCTTTGACTGCCCCTAAAACCCAACCCCGTCTCTTTAATAACTTTAATTTTAACTTTAATTTTAATTTTTAATTTTTTTTCATATTTCAATTTTTGCCCCTCAATTTTGCGCATATTGTTTGATTAGCTTTGAGCAGAAGAAAGATCTTACTTTTCTTGGCCCCTCGCCCCATTGCATGAAAACTTTGTCCCTCCAACCAACACAATCGTATTACGTTTGTCCTATCAATTGCCCTCGTGTCTTTGACCATAATTATTGAATTCAATATGAACCCTTTTTTTTTTAGCAAACTGGCATCTATCACTATTTTTTTTTTCTAATTTTAATTATTGCTCGAGTTAAGAAGACAAAGGGTATTGAATGTGATATTATTGCGATATATTACTTCATCTGTTATTTTATTTTAAAAAATTAAAAAGATAATTAATAAATTTATTTATTATAATTTATCTTAATTAATTTTAAATAAAATTAACTATGTAATTTATAAGGTTAAAAAATAGACAACGCATAAACATAATTTTTTTAAGAAGTATTTATAATTAAAATTTTTATTTTAAAATGAAGAAAATAAATTATTCTCCATTTATATAATAATAACACATAATAGCACGCAAACAACATAAAATTATTATATATAAATAATTATTTACATAAATAAAGTATTACTTAGAAGAAAAATTGACATATGAGATCAATAAATAAAAGTATTTAATTGATGTAAAAGAAGTTTAAAAATATTCAAACACAGTTTAATAAAAAATAGAATAAAATTTTAAAATAGGTTGCAACACTTTATAAATTTATATACAAAATATTTAAGAAAGAAAAAAAACATATACCGATTATTTACAAATTTATAAATTTTGAGTACAGATATCAGTGGTCATTGAAAACTCTTTCATCTATAAATTATCTAAAATATCATTGATTAATATTAAATGCATAATTAAAGCTCCTAATTATAGCTCATTCAAACACGGTACTAAAGCTCATTTAGAATACTAAAATAACAAAAAAAAAGGGAGGAAAAGAGGGATTATATCATTAATTTGGTTAAAATTTAAATTTTTATAAAATAAAAATTTTTAACCACTTAAAAATTTAACTTTTCCTCCGGGTAGCAAAAGTGAGAAACTGCTTTCTAAATATGCGATCATTTTATATTAAAATTTGCTTTTAAATATTTTGAAAAACGAAAGAATCTCCTCGACTAAACTTGGTAACTTCAGCAAATTATTTTTTTTTGGTACTAAAAATAATAATTATGATATAAAAATGACGTGTTATTTAATAGAAATACACTTATTTCAAAATTAGTCAACAATTTCGACATGAAAATTTCAAATCATATCGGTCTATACAATTTAAAATTGTGCCCTAATTATCAGTCTGATACCGACGTCACCATATTTTTTAAATAACTAGAATTTGATAGTTAAAATTAGTGGTCATATTGTGATACATGGCAATAACTAACTTATAATTGTGCCCCAATTAGTAAAATAGAGCATAACTTATTAAAATCTCTTATAATCATAGTTTTAATTCATGTATTAGAAAATAATACATATTAATTATACAACTCATATTTGACTGTCATTGGTCATGTTTGATATGTAAAATACAGTTATTTGCAATGATAATTTTGAAATTTTCTTAAGAAATACTATATAATAATTTCCATTATAAGTATTTTTCTCTCTATAAAGAGAATACCTTAAATAGAAATTTTGTCTAAAGTAAAAGAAAGAAGGAAGTATGAAAATTTTGTAATTTTATTTATCAAAATATACTACTCCAGTCGTTCTATTTTTATAGTCTATTATACCATTTTTAGATGTCCTAAATTATAGTCTACTTGCCATAAATAAAGTCGTTGCTTTATTATTATATCATCATTTGATATATATTTTCTCACAATAATTGTAAATAGAATTAAAATTATTTAAAAAATATATTACATTTAATGAGGGTATATTATGAAAAAATTAATTCTTAACTAATTTAATCCTACTTTATTAATATGTGTGCAAATAACTACTGAACTATAAAAATGGGACGGATGAAGTATTTTTTAAACAAACTTAATGAATATCATTAGAAGAATAGACTAATTATCTCAAGCATTTAATATCTTATAATTTATTTATCTATAAGAAACTTCTATTGTATTAATTACTAATAATTTTTATTAAACATATTTAGTTTATTTTCACCAATAATGTACAATTTAAATTAAAATGTAATTTATAGAAATTTTTTTGAGGGAAAAAATGTAACTTACATAATAAACCCCAAAACAAGGAAAATGGCTTAATTAAATCTTAATATAAGCTCAAATTGATTGCAGATGAGGTGAGATGTTGATTGATTAATAAAAATGAGAAAGGTTGTCCCTATTAAATAATTGAAAAATCTTCGTATCTTTTTGTGGATGAAAAGAAAATATCTTACACTAATATAATTGTATGATTAAAAATAGACTATTGCTTTCTAAAAAAAATTAATAATAAGAAATTGATCACCAAAAATGAAATTAATAGTATAAGTAATTGTATTTCTCATCAGAAAGTTAGTATACTGTAAATAATTGGTAAAATCAAATAAATTTTTTAATTTAATAATATTATAGTCATTTTTATAATTAAAAGGTATTGAATTTAATAGATTTCACATAAAACTAATTAAATATATATGGACATATGCATTTTTACCATGACATGAAATAACGCAAATTGGTAAAAAGCTGTTGCTGCCCGTTTTGGAGGAGCAAAGAAAAGCTTTAAAGGGGATAAACTTTGGAGGGCGAGTGAGTGAATGAGGGGTTACTATTTTTACTGTTTAGTCTATTTTGCTTTTCACCACAAAGCAAGGATTTGACACTCCACCAGGCTGTAAAGGATGTATTTACATAATGTTGTTGCCGCCAACGTCCACAATGTCCACACAAAGTGAAGACATGAAAAAACTAATTCTTGTTCACCACCAAAATAGTAAACCACCAGCAACACTACTAAATAACATTGCATAAATCTAGAGTTAGTTTATTTTGACATTTTCAAATTCGACCACATTCTCCAATAAAATTTTTTGAGAATACATACTTTATTATGGTAATCAATAAACTTTTACTTTAGAAATATTAAAATTATTTTAAAAATTTTAAGGTTATAACTTAGAGTTAATTATTCAAACATTTAGTGGTACTAAACTCGTTTTTAAGATTTTAAAATCTTAATTTTAAAGTATAGTCTAACTTGATTAAAAAAACAAAATCTACCTCTAGCAAGCTTTTCCTAATGAATGTTATTATCCATGGAATAAATGGTAAAAGAAAACCTAAAGGTGAAAACATTAAAGTAAAATTTTTTTTTATCCGTTTTATTTTTATAGTCCAATAATTATTTACACATATATTAATAAAATTTGATTAAGTTGATTAATAATTTTTTTAATATATTCTCATTAAATATAATATATTTTTTAAATAATTTTTAATGCTATTTATAATTATTATAAATAAATATATATTAAATAAGAGTATAATAATAAAATAATAATTTTATTTATGATAAATAAATTATAATTTATAATATTTAAAAATAATATAATAGACTATAAAAATAAATTAAGAGATTATGATTTATATCCGTATTAATAAGTAATTCTTATTATTTAGAATTGAATACAGAACAAAGTTTCATATTTTTCACATTTTTCTTATTATTTTAACAGCTTGTGATAAAAATAAACTGCAATAAAGAAAACAAAGAAGAAAAGTCATAATTATAACGAAGTAAAGGGACCAAAGTGCAAAACTCAAAACCACTTAATCTTAACGATGTTCAATTAAAATCCGAAACAGTAATAAATTAAACAATCTGTCACACATTACCTTGTTTGATGTAAACAGAAGTTAGATTTTAGTGGCTGAAAGATGTGGGACCCAACAAGTCTCACAATTTCATTTGACCAAACCCTTTTTTGTCTCACACGCATTTCCAACTAAGGTTAGGTTTCCAAGTGGGAAAAACAATTGCCACCACACGTGTGGCCAAGAGTCAGAGATAAGCCCCGACCCCCACCGTCTTATAGCCTTTGTTTGGTACTTATTCCCTCTGTTCTTATTTCATCATATAAGAGAAAAACCAAACCCCAAAGCCTAACAAACCTGAAAGAGAATTTGCAGACTTCCTCAGATTTTGCTTCAGTACATACACTCACACCTCATTATTATTTCTCTTTTCTTTTCCTTATTTATTTATTTTTAAGGTTTTGATCAGAAAATGCCTGGAAGTTTAGAGCCGTTGGATTTGAGCCTTCAGATACCTTACCATTTCAGATGCCCGATCTCTCTTGAGCTTATGCGTGATCCAGTCACCGTTAGTACTGGTCAGACTTACGACCGTTCCAGTATTGAGTCTTGGGTTGCTACTGGTAATACTACGTGTCCGGTCACTCGTGTTCCACTCTGTGATTTCACTCTTATTCCTAATCATACTCTTCGCCGGTTAATTCAAGATTGGTGCGTTGCAAACCGTTCTTTTGGAATTGAACGTATTCCCACTCCCAAACAACCGGCTGAACCGAGTTTGGTTCGGTCTTTGTTGAACCAAGCTGCTTCGGAATCGAATCTTTATCAGTTTCGTCTCTCTGCTCTTCGTCGACTCAGAGGACTCGCTCGCGACTCGGATAAGAATAGGTCAATTATTTCTTCTCATAATGCGCGCGAAGTGTTTACTAATCTTGTTTTTACCAACTGTAACGACTCCAACTCGTCGGATTTGAACCATGAGGCGTTGGCTCTTCTGGTTATGTTTCCGCTCAGTGAGTCAGAGTGCGTTTGTTTGGCTTCGGACTCTGTGAGAATTAACTATTTAGTGAATCTGTTGTTTCATTCTTCCATTGAAGTCCGAGTTAACTCAGCTGCACTCATCGAAATCGTTGTGGCCGGAACAAAATCGACAGATCTTCGAGCTCAAATTAGTAACGTAGATGAAATTTTTGAAGGAGTTATAGAGATGCTAAAAAATCCTATTTCTTATCCTTGCGCGCTAAAGATTGGCATAAAAGCATTATTTGCCTTGTGCCTGGTGAAACAGACAAGGGACAAGGCGGTTTCCGCCGGAGCAGCGGATATTTTAATCGATAAACTGGCGGATTTCGATAAATGCGACGCGGAGAGAGCATTGGCTACAATAGAACTGTTATGCAGAGTGCCAGCAGGATGCACGGCCTGTGCGGAGAACGCGCTTACAGTGCCGCTGTTAGTGAAAAAGATACTGAAAATATCGGATAGGGCGACGGAGTACGCGGCAGGAGCGCTGCTGGCGCTTTGTACAGCATCAGAAAAGAGCCAAAGAGAAGCAGTTAGCGCCGGAATATTGACGCAATTGTTGTTGTTAGTGCAAAGTGATTGTACGGATAGAGCAAAGAGAAAGGCTCAGATGATGTTGAAATTGCTTAGAGATTCCTGGCCGGAGGATTCTTTAGGAAATTCCGATGACTGTATTTGCAGTGAGGTGGTGGTTCCTTGTTGATGGATAGTGGTGGTCCTTCTCCTTCTTCCTCCACTCCTGTCTCTGTTTTTTTTTATTATTATTTAAAATACTTTTTCTAATTTGAGAAATTTCTAGTTTTTAGATTAAGAAAAAAGAAAAAAAAAAAGGGTAGAAAGATGGAAATTGAGGTCCTAGATTGGTATATAGAGAGAAAGAGAGATTGTAATTCTGTATGTAATTTTTTATGTAAGAAATTTTTGTTAAAAAGTTTTTAAGAAAAAGTTGAAAAGCAAATGGAAAGTTAGATCTGTTATTGTTGTTTGTGTTTTTCTTTTCTTTTCCATTTTCTTTTTTTTTTTTCCCTTTAAAGAGAAATTACTGAAATGTTTTTTAAATGAATAATTGCATAATTTGTGTTTTTGCAAAGTGTTTGTTAATTGGCCATGGCCATTGTAATAGTGACAAATAGCTGTTTGAAAAAGCTTCCCTCAAAATTTAGATTTGAATTCTCTTACTTTTTCTTTTAGTTATAATTAGATAGAAGTTTTGCTTTTTTAACTGAATGACTCAAATCGGAGAAATTCCGTCCTTTTTCATCCCTTCTTTCAGAACACATTCATATTTAGAGACAAATATAGATGGAAGACATTAGAATTTTATGGATTTAATGAAATAAAATAAAAGAACGAACAATTTGTTAAACCACCAATTATTATTTTTTCTAACATGTAATTTTCATTTTATTAAAAGTGGAAAAAATACACAATTAAAATCAGAAAATAAAAAAAACCTCAATTTCAATTTTTGGAATGTGAAAATCTTTCCTTTATAGTGAGATTGTAAAATTAAAATTAAAAAAAAAAGAAAAAATAATAAATTTTTTATTATTTAAATTGTGACAAAACCTATTCCCTAGGAACAATTAAATTCATTTAACATTGAAAAATCAATTTTGCAGTAAAATGCAATCTAAATAAGGATTTTATGATCTAAATTTGACCAAAAACTGAGCTCAAAGTCTTGAGTTATAATGTCTCCTGCTGGCTGCTGCTGCTGCTATAGTAATCATAGTTAGCTAGCAAGTTTCAGGTCGATTGAGTTATCCTATATATGTATAGAGTTATATTTGATATTGAAATTAATTATTTTAAATTGAAAAATAATTGTTGAAATTTTATATTTAAAGCAATTGAAATATTTTATCTTAAAAATAAATATACTATAAAAGAAAGCCAAAATATGAAAGCCAAAAATGGGACCATTAGTTATTAATAGTTAAGAAGAAGAGAAGGAATTTCTTAGAAATCACAATCAGAAATTGGGACATGTGCCCTAAACTCGAGACCATTTCTGCTGCCCATTTTGTCTTTCACTTACTGTGATCAGATCCTCCAGTTGCAGTCTAAGCATCAAATGTGTCGTCATGAAATTATTATTCGTCTTCTCTTTTGATGTAAGAGCTTCTCTCTCTCACACACTCTCTCTCTCTTCTTCTTTTTTTTTCTAAATTGTTATTATTTTTTTTTATTTTTAAATTAAGAAAATGAAAATCTGAAATTTGATATATTATCTAATCCAGAAATATTTATATAGTATATATGTCCAGTGAACTGGTCATAACATAAAGGAACTCCTTAGTTTTGACTCAATGACTGTCAAAGCGTGATGCTAAAGGGTCTGCATTAGAATTATGACGCGGTATTCAATGATTGGCTTAGGGATTCAATCCTATAAATCATTATTTCTTGTTTTATTTTTTATTTTTTACATTTGTGAATCAGTTTTTTTTTTTCAATAAGGAAAGAAAAATATTATTGTTAAACCAAAATAGTATCATTGAACAATAAGTCCTCCTAATGAGGAGCATAGTTCAATAACCAAGCCGAGTTTAAAGAAAATTTTTGGATCACCGAATCAATCTAATCTAATATTTAAAACAATAGCTTGTATCTATTATGGGCAAAAATCTAGTTCATTAATCGTTTAAATTAAGAGAAAACAACATAATTTAAAGTAGCAAACAGCTAAATTAAGAGTTATAACTCTTTGAACTGCTATCTATAAAGTCTTGAGTTTTCATTTTTAATTACAGTAATTGAGTCAACAAGATAAACCATTCCATTAAAGAGCTTCTCCTTATGGATTCTAATAATCATCACAGCTCTTACAAGTCTATATGATTGAGAATAAGTAGTGTCATTAGAATTTGAGTATATAGAAATTTTATTTTGAGATGAAAATACGAGTGAAATCAATAATAAAACTAAGCATTTCTTGATGATAAAATATATATTACTGTAATTGATTTAGGTATACTCCATTTTGTATAGTTCAAGATTCAATGGACCTTCCAACAAAACTCAAAAAACTATGACAAACATTTAACGTACGTCCACATACATTTATATTGAACATGTTGTAATTAAAATTAAAGAACAGTTTTAGTAGGATTTAGAAAAAAAAAAAACTTAATGGTATTGTATAATATGAATTTGAAATTTTCTTGTTAGAGTAAATATCATGATATATCAGAATATTTACTATTAGATATAAAATGAATGTTTATCAGCCATATGTGATTTGATTATATGATTTTTTTTTATTGTTTTTTAAAGAGTATAAAAGTGAAATAACTCATATCTAAACATTTTAAATCACAAAAATTATCATTATATTTGTTGTAAAATAATAAAGAAAAAAATCATTTTTATTTTAAATTTACAATACTATTTTAGTATATACGAAATGAAAATAATATTTTTATATATGCATAAATAATATATATAACACTTTATAAATTAAAAAAAAGTACAAAGTATTGGGGCATTCAAAACTAACAAAAACAAAGGGTAGAGTGTTGAGGTCCCACAATTAAAATTGGTAATGGTATGAGGTATAAATACGAAATGATAGTCACATGTTTGTGGAATAAAATCCAAAGGCTCACTTGGGTTGCTTTTATGTTCTTCCCATTAGAACATTCACATGTCCCCAACCCAACTTTAGTTGCTACTCCTTAAGTCACAACTCACACAAACAAAATCAAAAGTCATTTGTCTTTGTGAGCCCTATCATATGCAGCATTTGGGTCCCAACCAATTAATGTTTTCATATAACTTTTTTTAATTTCATATAACTTTTTTGAATTTCGAATGTTGAATTCTCCAATTTCCTTGTATAATTCAATCAAAATACCCATTGAAAAGCACTCATGGCCACCCACCAATCCATGCTCCCTTGCAATCACCACTCATTTTGATCTTTTAATTATTTGTTCTCTTCTTCTCTATTTGTTTGCTTTACTAAAAATCATCATAAATATGGCTGTCCAACCCTTTCTAATTATATAAAATCATTATACTGGAAAAAGGAAAAGAAAATATGCTTATTATGTCATTTGACCATTCAAATTGAAAAAAAATAAAATAAATCATATGTATTTTGTAATTTAATTATAAATATTTCATGCAAGGATAGTCCTTAAATGATTATATAATTTTATCATGTGTGTTTAGAGCTAAATTTAGTTTCTAATTCAACTTTGGAGAACAATTTCATCAATTTTTTTAATATTACAATATGGAAAAAGGGAAATTAAACCTAAATCTGTCCAAAAGAGATATACTTGCTACTAGGCTATATCTCGATGTACAGAATTCATCAAGTTCAATTATAATAAATTCACAATTACAATATCAATTTTGGCCGTTTAAATTGACTCTATAGGTTTAATTGAATTTTAACCAATGTTAAAATTTAAATTACTCAAGATTATTGATTTATAATTAAATCTATCATTATTTTTTTCTCTAAGTCATTCGATTTAAGTTTGAATAAGGAGTCAAAATTAAATTCTCTCCAACTCAAAATCAAAGTATATTCTACATGTTTTAGGCATAATATTAGTTACATTCGAATATAAAAATAATAATTTTTTAATATTTTTAATATGAAATTAATATCATAAAAGATAAGCTCAAAGCATTATTTCTGGGGCTTAACGAAACGAATAGAGGCAAGTTGGGTTTGGAGACATCTTATTAATCTTAGAGGTAATTTCAAAAGTTGGTACAATCATAAACTGGGAAAAGGGGAGTAAGAGATGATGATTATTAAGATTGATGAACAATCAACCTCTATTTTGATCATTCACAATTAAATTGATAAAGAACTAATGATTTTAAATAAGTCTATTTTGAATAGTTAACCGAGCGCCTTTGTACAACCTTCTGAAGTATAGAGCGACCGCACAAATGCAGAACAAGCACTGAACTGAACTGACATATAGATTTACCAAGCAGAAAACCAAACGGACATATAGAGTGCAGAGCTAAGAAAATGCTGAAGCCGTAGAGAACTGAACTGTTGAGCTAAAAGCAGCCTAAATAGCTAAAGAGGGCAGCACATGTGGAACAATCGAGCTAAGCAAGTAGTGCAGCTCGATACTGAGCTAGACAAGCTAACTATAGCCAACTGAGCTAAGTCCATAATTTTCACAGACGAGTTCATATTGTCAGTGAGCGGTAAAGTTAGGATGATCGGTAGACATGCGACCGTACATGAGAACCGAGTGATCGCACCAAATCAAGATAAAAATTCATAAACTCACAGAAAATATAGCGGTCTCAGTAAGCAGTGAAGTCAGGAGGCCAGAACTTTGTGTGACCGTTCAAGACGCCCGAGCGACCGCTTGTAACAAAGACCTAAAAATCTAAAAAGAATAGAAGAGATAGCGGTCAGCTCTTGCGTTGCTTCCTCGACGCTCAAAACCTTGTGCAGCTGCTTAGAAGAATCGAGCGACAGCACAAGTCTAAAAGATTTGAATCTTAGCGCCAAATACCTCAGACCAATGATAACCGAACATGTGGATGAAGAAATTTGAATACAACGGTAACTATGTGCTAAGCGACTGCACGCCGAGCTAGGCGACTGCACGACACAAATGCATGGGCAAGCTAGATTCTGTCAGATAACAATATTCGACCATTGGAACTAGCCATTACATAGAGCTTTTAAATTGTGTGATCGTACGCCGAGCCAAGCGATGGCACACTAAGCTCCAGCCACCAAATTAGTGGAAGACAAACACTAAACATGTGAAAACCATCTCAAATGGTTAGTTTAAGCCAAATAGCTATAAATACCATATTAAACTTTATTTTTGTGTTTAGAGAATACTTTGATTGTAATTGTAATTTCATTGAACAATATTTTTCATTATCTTGTCTACATATAAAAAGATCAAAGACCTAAAATCTTGGAGTATTGGGTGTGACCATTAAACACCAATAAAAATTTAAGTGTGGGCTTAAAAACACTTAGATTGTAAGAGTGAGCCTGAAAAAACTCTTGTAAGGATTGTGAGGATTGATCTCAAACCATTATAATAGTTCAGTGCGAGCTAGTGAAAATACCAAGTTAGAGTAAAGCTTGTGAAAACTCAAGACTAGTGGAACCTTAACAAGTTGTTAGATAAGTGGATGTAGAATTGAGGTAAATCTGAACCACTATAACTCTTTGTATTCTGTCTTCTCTACTCTACTCAATCTTCTTCTACATCTTCTTCATCTCTTGCTTTTGGATTTTAAATTTACTATCACTCTTCATATCAACCAATTCACTACCTCTTGGTTGCCAATATAGGACAACAATTTGTATCAGAGACTAGTTAATTTCTTTAAACTTAAATGTGAAATTTGATCCAAAATGGCAGTCGTTCCACTAACAAACACCTCTGTACATGGAAACCTAAATTCGTTCCTTAGACCCTTTTTGATGGATCATATTATTCTTATTGAAAACACAAGATGTACTTATTCCTAGATAGTGAAAGGGATTAAGCTTTGGGAATTTGTTGAAAATGAGTGGAAACCTCCTACTCTTGAAGTTGATGGTGTCCAAGTTTCTCTTCCTAAATTACAATGGTCAAGTGCTAATATGAGAGATCGGTTCAAGAACAATAGGGTAGCCTTCATCTTGATAAATTCAATATCAAGAGAAGAAGATGGAAGAGTCCAACATCACATTTGTGCACATTGCATTTGGAAAACTCTTGAGAACTATCATGAGGGCACTACCCAAGTGAAATTTACCAAAAAGCAAATGCATGTACATGAGTATGAGTTATTCAAG
Organism: Garcia nutans; assembly: GCA_947685225.1. Lineage (NCBI taxonomy): Eukaryota > Viridiplantae > Streptophyta > Magnoliopsida > Malpighiales > Euphorbiaceae > Garcia > Garcia nutans. Next base: position 4,356,232 of record CANTUV010000017.1, on the reverse strand, counting down.
ATGAAGCCTAACAAAAACATCACCGACATGTCAAATCGATTGCTTGCCATTGTCAACGAATTAAAGAAGTATGGCAAGATATATGATTAGGGTGATGTCAATAGCAAATTCTTGAGAGCACTTAGAGCAAAGAAGAACTTTGAGTCTAAAATTTCTTCAATTGAAGAAGCTCATGACGTTAGTTCTTTGAGAACCGATGAACTAGTCTAAAAACTACTTACATTCGAATTGCACACCGAAAGAGAAGAAGAACAAGGTGAAAAGGATAAGAGAAAAGCAATAGCTCTCAAAGCCATCAAAAAGTTGAGAACTCAAATGATGAAGATAGTGACGATGAAGAAGAATTGGCTATACTATCCAAAAGGATAAGTGATTGGAAGAGAAAGAGAAGACTATAAGCTAACAAAGGTACATTTCCTAAATCCTCCTTCAAAGATAAAGATAAAAAGAATGAAGTGAAATGTTATAAATGTGGCAAATCCGGCCAAATGAAGTTGGATTGATTCAAATTGAAAAATAAAAAGAAGTGGGATAAGGAAAAGAAGAGATCACTCAAAGCTACATGGGATGATGATTCCTCAAGTGAAGAAGAAAAGGAAGAAGAGGAACAAATTGTAAATCTATGTCTCATGACTATTGAAGATAATAATAATTCTAATAAGGAAAGTACTCCATCTTTAAAATTGATTGCATATGATGATGATGTTGATGATGCTTTAGATGAAAATGATTTGATTGAACATATGAATCTTAGAGTAGAAAAGTATTTCTCTAAGATGAAATTTTACAAAAATAAATGTTCCAAGTTAGAAAAGGATTTTGTGTCTTTAAAAAATTCTACATTAGAATTGAAGACCTCAAATGAAAATTTATCAAAATCAATTTAGGAAATGACTAAAAATTCACATAGGTTAAAAAATGTGATCAAGAAAAATAAAATATTGAAGGATGAAATAAATGAGTTAAAAGAGTCAATTTCAAAATTTCACAAGGAAAAAGAGGCCTTAGATACATTGATCAATAGTCAAAGACCTCCCTCCTTGAAACATGATTTAGGGTTCATTGGCTCATCTAACACTTCATCTAATACACCAACATTTATAAAAATATCTACAACTCAAACCTCCAGTGTTGAAGTTGTAAAGAACACTAATGCACAAACCAAACCTAAAAATCCTAAAAGGATTCCATTGGATTCACAAGGCTCTAGAACTAAATTTCCTAGAGAAAATCATGCATTGATGTATACAAGGCATTTACATAAACACAAAAATGCACAAAAATAATCTCATTCAACATGCACTTGCAATTGCAATTGTGTGCATCGTTCATTGAATTCCAATAGGAAAGTACATAAGTATATAACCTTGTTTCAATGCACTTATTGTATGAAATTTAGACACAAGAGCATATTTTTCCATATTAGGAAGGCTCATCTCAAGTTAAAGGATCCCTTTATTACTAACCCTTAAGGACCTAACTTCATTTGGGTACCTAAAAGAAGATAAACATTGTTATTTTATAGGTATGCCTAAAATTCAATATCAATGAAAATGATTGGCTTATGGATAGTGGATGCTCAAGGCATATGACGAGTAATGCAAAGCTTTTTACAATACTCACTTACAGGCATATGATGTAAGTTTTGACTCTAAAGGATGCAAAGTTACCATTCAATTAGTGAACTTGTATTCAAAGGAGTTAGAATTGGAAATACATATAAAATTGACTTATATTCCAATAATGCATTTGAATGCTTAATTATCATAAGTAATGATGCTTGGCTATGGCATAAAAGACTAGGACATTCTAGTATGAATCACTTACAATGCATTAATAAAGAAGAACTAGTTGATGGTCTCTCTAAAGTAAAATTTAATAAAGATAGGACTTGTGAACCTTGTCAATTTGATAAGCAATATAAAAGTTTATTCAAATCTAAAAATATTGTAAGCACTTCTAAACTATTAGAACTCATTCACTTAGATATTTTTTAGACCAAATAGAGTTGTTAGCTTAGGTGGTAAGTTATATGCATTTATACTTGCTGATGATTACTCAAGGTTTACATGGGTTAATTTTTTAGCTCAAAAGATTTAAGCTTTCAATCATTTTAAAATATTTGCAAAAAGAGTTCAATATAAAAAAGGCTATGTAATCACATATATTAGAAGTGATCATGGTAAAGAATTTGAAAATGAAAACTTTGAACATTTTTGCAATGAATTTGGCATTTCATACAACTTTTTGGCTCCAAGAACACCACAAAAAAATAGTGTGGTTGAATTAAAAATAGAACATTGATTGAAATGGCTAGGACAATGCTCAATGAGTATGATTTACCATCTTACTTTTGGGTGAAAGCCGTTAATTCCGCATGTTATATTTCAAATCGTGTTTATAAAAGGCCTTTGATAAACAAAACTTCTTATGAGCTATGGAATAGAATAATACCTAAAATTTCATACCTTAGAGTATTTGGATGTAAATGCTTTATATTGAATACCAAGGACAATCTTAAAAAATTCTCATCCAAATCAGATGAAGGCATATTTTTAGGATATATATCATCTACCAAAGCATATAGAGTATATAATAAGAGAACACTAGTAGTTGAAGAATCAATGCATGTTGTTTTAGATGAATCCTCTAAACTTGATGAATGGAAAGGTAGTGTTCTTGATAATTTTTTAGGTGCATTTGAACAACAAGAAACAATTGATGTTCCAAAGAATAATCATGATGAACAAGAAGAAGAGTCTCAAGAGTTACTAAAAGACTGACAATACAAGAAGGATCATCCAAAATAACTAATCATTGGTGACACCTCAAAGAGAGTAACTACTAGATCTCAATCTAAATACTTAAATGCTAATATTGCTTTTGTTTCTCAAATTGAGCCAAGGACCAATGAGGAGGCTCTTAGTGATGAGTGTTGGGTGATTTCTATGCAAGATGAACTCAACCAATTTGAGAGAAACAAAGTACCAAAACTTGTTCTTAAACCTAAAGATCTTCTAATTATAGGATATAAATGGGTATATAAGAATAAGCTTGATAAAATTGGTCTCATCACTAGAAACAAGGCTAGATTGGTAGCCAAATGCTATAACCAAGAGGAAGGCATTGACTATGATGAGACATTTTCTCCCATTGCTAGATCAAAGGCCATTAGAATATTGCTTGCATTTGCATATCACATGAATTTTAAACTTTTTCAAATGGATGTTAAAAGTGCATTTCTAAATGGGTTTATAAATGAGGAAGTTTATGTTGAAAAACCTCCTGATTTTAAAGATTATAAATTTTTAAAACATGTTTTAAACTTACCAAAGCACTATATGGATTGAAATAAACTCTAAGAGCTTGGTGTGATAGACTTAGTGTATATTTGCTTGAAAATAAATTTTCAAAAGGCAAAGTTGACACAACTCTTTTTGTTAAAAAGAAAATGCATAACATTTTGATTATGTAAATTTATGTTGATGACATTATATTTGGTGCTACTAATAAATCTTTGTACAAGGAATTCACTTCTTGTATGACTAGGGAATTTGAAATGAGTATGATGGGTGAACTAAAATTCTTCATTGGACTACAAATTAAGCAATGCAAGAATGGGATCGTCATCAACCAATCCAAGTACACAAAGAAACTCTTAACAAAGTTTGGAATGGACGGCTACAAATCAAGTAAGACTCCGATGAGCACATCCTTGAAACTTGAGAAAGATGAACGTGGTAAGACAGTAGATAAGAAGAAATATCAAGGTATTATTGGATCAATACTTTACTTAACCGCCTCTAGACCGGATATAATGTATAGTGTATGTTTGTGTTCTAGATTTCAATCTTGTCCTAGGGAATCACATTTAAATGCAACTAAAAGAATTTTAAAATACTTGAGTGGTATATTGTATTTAGGTCTATGGTATCCTAGAAATGCATCATTTGACATATTAGGCTTTTCCAATGTTGATTTTTTTGATGGCCTACTTGATAGGAAAAGTACCACCAGAGCATGTCATTTTCTTGGTGAATTTTTAGTTTCTTGGTTTAGCAAGAAATAAGTGTTGGTTGCTTTATCTACCATGAAAGCCGAATATGTTGCTGCATATTTTTGTTGCACACAAGTTCTTTGGATGAAACAACAAATGCTTAACTATGAAAAAATATTTGATCACATTCTTATTAAATGTGATAGCACTAGTGCAATCAATTTATCCAAGAACTCTATTCAGCATTCTAGATCTAAGCATATAGACATCAAACATCATTTCTTAAGGGATAATGTTTAAAATCATAATATAGTTTTAGAATCTGTTGAAACACAAAATCAACATGTGGACATTTTTACAAAATCTTTAAATGAAGAAATATTGAATTTTATAAAATAAAATATTGGCATGATTGATGGAAAATCTCTTGCATAACCATTCTTTCTCCCAAAATCTATTTTAATCATATGCACTTAAAAATTTTTTAAGACCCAAAATGGCTCATTTTGTGTGGTCGCCCCAGTATACTGAGCACTTGAACATCATCTGCTCTTTCCCGAGCCCGAGCCTTAAAAGTCATAATCTCCTAAGCTTCAACATGTATCTCTACCAAACCCAAGCTTCAAAATGTTTCTCTTCAGTAAGCGCACAACAGCTTGTGCGGTCGGCCAAATTTAAAAATTTTAAACTTTTCTTGACCGTTGCACTCTTCTCAAGCTTATGCGAGCATGCACTGCCATGAGAGCTTGATAGATGGAGCTGGCGGTCACCCAACAGGTCGAGAGACCGCACAACATGTGTAACTAATTGTTTTTAAAAGTTGGAACTTTCAAAATTCAAATTTTTTTCTACCCCTAAACGGTAAAAAATGACTTGTTTTCTAAATTTTGTCTATAAATACCTCTATTTTGCATGAAAACACATATTTACAAACTCAAAAACACATATTCAAACAATCCTCAAAGAATTTAATCATCAAGAAGAGGATTTTAAAAGTTTTTCATCAATTTGAAGTTGTTTGTTCAAAGCATCATCAACAATCTATTTCTCTCTACATTTCTTTACATCTTCTACTCTTCTATTTTCTTTTTCTTTTATTTTAGATTGAGGATATGGCACCCAAAACCAAAACCACCAAAAAGAAAGACATAACTAAGGGTAAAGGGATTATCATTATTGAAATCCAACCTCAACCTCAACCTAAATATAAACATTTCACTAGAAAAAGTGTCCAACCACATAAACCCAAGTACAAAAAATGAGGATGAGAAAACCAAGTACTATATGCTCAAGAAAAAGACCCTTGAACCAACCAAAATACTAGCGGAAGGGATGCTCCTAACTTTAAACATCCTAGGTGAAATCTATAGCTACCTCGATAGAATTGGGTGGAGGCATTTTGCATTTCCTAATGAGCTAGGTTACTCTAGCCTTTTAAGGGAATTTCTAATGTCTCTAAGGGTAGAGAAAAATCACAATGCACCTATAGGATTTTATGAAGTTTATTTTAAACTTTTTGACCCAAAATTTTGCTCTTTTCTTAGACGAATTTGGTAAAGTTTGGGAATTCCAAACTCATGGAGCTTTCTCCTACAATGATAAGGATTTTCCTTTACAAAATTATTCATCTTTTTGGAGTGAGCTATCCATTGAAACTCAATACAATAATAGGTCATCCAAAGCCATCCATTTTAGGACCCTTCTTTTTTTGCTCTTACATATAATCATTACTTACACCATTCACCAAAGAATTGATGGAAATGAAAAGGTTACTCAACGTGACTTATTTTTCTTGCATTCTACTATGCATAATGAGCCAATCCAAAGTGCTAAGTTTCTCATAGACACCTTTATACATCATGAAAAGTTTAAGGCAGAAACTTTCTTTCTATTCTCCCAAATTACCCAACTTGCTAGACACTTAGGACTCCTAACCCCTGAAAATTTTACAATCATAAGTGATCCCCTTGATCCAACTATAAACTCCATCAACCTAGACTAACTTGAACATGCTAGATGTATCCAAAAGGTTGATGATTCCTATGAGTATACATTTAGTAGCAAGGGAGTTATCCAACAGGAAAAGAAGAGACCTAGGTACCATATTATGGAAGAAGAAGGTGAACCTATCCATGTTGAAGTTGAGCACCACTCCAGACCTTCCAATTCCATCAAAGAAAAAGATTAATCATCCAAAACTCTCAAACTTATCCTCAAGGCCATATCTTCTCTCCAAAAACAATTTAATCATTTTAATAAGGATGCCACGAAGAAAATCACAAAACTCAATATAAAAGTTGATCTCCTTTTCCACATTCATCTTGACATATATGACTTATAAGGGAAATTTGATCTTCGTCAATGTGAGTTAAGTAAATGAGATGTGAGTAACCATATTAAAAGTTCTTATGAAGAATCCTCGCCATCCTCACATGACTCCTCTCAAATTCCTTCTCATGATAATGATGATGAAAGATCTCCAACTCCTTCTCTACCATCAAGAAAAGGAAAAGAAAAAGTTTCAGATTAATCATTTCCTTGTATTTTTCTTTCACTTGGCATCAAATTTATTTTTATCTTGTATTCGCATTTATTGGTATTAATGAACTTTATCTTTCTTTTACTTTAATTTTCTTTTTGCCTTTGTCAAAGGGGAAGAAAAATGTATATGATTGAATTTAAATGATTTAATTGTCCAAGGGAAAGAGATAAATTTAATTATCAAAAGGGAGAAGAGAACTTGAATATAAAAAGAAAAGAAAACAAATTGGTATCTAGAAAAGAAAACAAATTGCATGCATCAATTGTGAAATTATTTAACATAGGGGTGAAAATTTATTAATTGCTTCATGCACTTGATTATTTTTAACTTAAATTTAATTTGATTGCCAAAGTCAAAAAGGAGGGAGATTGTTGAGATTGATGAACAATTAACCTCTATTTTGATCATTGACAATTAAATTGATAAAGAATAATAATTTCAAATATATTTTTTATAGAGTTAACCGAGTGCCTTTGTGCGACTTCCCGACGTACCGAGATACTGCACAAATGCAGCATAAGCACTGAACCGAACTGACATATAGATTTACCCAGTAGAAAATCGAACAAACATATAGAGTGTTGGGTTAAGCAAATGCTGAAGCAGTAGAGAACTGAACTACTAAGCTAAAAGTAGCCTGAGCAGCTAAAGAGGGCAGCGCATAAGGAACAACCTAGCAAGTAGTGCAACTCGATACAGAACTAGGGGTGGGCATCGGTCAATTCAGTTAATTAACAGATCGGTTAACTAAACTAAATTTCTTAAATTAATCGATACAAAACTAAATTAACTAAACTAATTTAGTTAACCGACCGGTTAACTAAATTAATCGATACAGAACTGAACTGAACAAATTTTTATTTCGGTCGGTTTAGTTAATTAACCAAACCAAATCGGTCAATAATTAATCAAACAAACTAATTTTTTTAAAATTTTATAATAAAAATTTTATTTAAAATAAAAAATTCATATAATTAAATAACTAAATAAAAATTATAAAAAACTAAAAAATAACTTTATTTTGCAATAAAAGTTTATATTTATAGTAAAAAATTAATATAATTATAGAATTAAATAAAAAATAATAACTAAATAATTTTTTTTAAAAAAAAGGGGTTCGATTAACGGTTAACGGATCGAACCGAATCGGTTAACCCTTAACCAAATTAAAAACCAGATTTATATAAATTCTTCGACCGAACCGATCGAATTATTCTAAATTTGATTAACTGAATCAAATTTTCGGTTGGTTAACCTAAATTTGGTTGGTTAACCGAATTTTGCCCACCCTATACCGAGCTAGACAAGCCAACTGTGACCAACTGAGCTAAGTCCACAATTTTCATAGGAGAGTTATGTTTTCAATGAGTGGTGAAGTTAGGATGCTCGATAGGCGTGCGACTGTACACTAGAATCGAGCAACCGTACCAAATCAAGGTAAAAATTCATAAACTCATTGTAAGGATAGCGGTCTCAGTGAGTAGTGAAGTCAGGACACCAAAACTTCGTGCGACTGCCCAAGATGCCAGAGTGACCACACGTAACAATAACCTAAAAATCTAAAAAGAATAGAAGAGATAGCAGTCAGCTCTCGCGATGCTTCCTCGACGCTCAAAACCTTGTGCAAGTGCTTAGAAGAACCGAGCGACTGCACAAGTCCAGAAGATTTTCTTAGCACCAAATACCTTGGACCAATGATAACCGAACACGTGGATAAAGAAATTTGAATTCAATGGTAACTTTGTACCAAGCGACCACACACCGAGATGGGCGACCGCATGATACAAAGGTATAGCCAAGCTAGATTTTGTCAAATAACAAAATTCGACTATTGGAACTAGCCATTACATAGAGCTTTTAAATCATGCGATCGCACACCAAGTCGAGAGACAACACACCGAGCTCCAACCACCAAATTAGTGAAAGACAAGCACTAAATATGTAAAAACTACCTCAAATGACTAGTTTAAGCCAAATGATTATAAATACCACATTAAACTTAATTTTTTTTGGTTAGAGAAAACTTTGATTGTAATTGTAATTTCATTGAACAATATTTTTCATTATCTTATCTAAAGATAAAAAATTTAAAATCTTGGAGTGTTGGGTGTGAGCATTAAATACCATCAAAAGTTTAAGTGTGAGCTTAGAAACACTTAAGTTATAAGAGTGAGCCTGGGAAAATTCTCATAAGGGTTGTGAGGATTGATCTCAAACCATTGTAATAGTTCGGTATGAGCTAGTGAAAACACCAAGTTAGAGTTAAGCTTGTAGAAATTTAAGAATAGTCAAACCTTAACATGTTGTTAAGGAATTGGATTTAGGATTGAGGTAAATCTGAACCACTATAACTCTTTGTATTTTTTCTTCTCTACTCTACTCAATCTTCTTCTTCATCTTCTTCATCTCTTGCTTTTGAATTTTAAATTTACCACTCTTCATATCGACCAATTCACCCCCCTCTTGGTTGCCAATTTGGGATAACAAAATGTCCTTTGGGCCAAGGTCACTCTGAAATAGTGAGCCATTTGTTCTTTGATTGCTTGTTTAGTAAAAGAGTATGGGAAAGAAATCTGGTGAAATGTGGCCATGCTGAGTGAGTGAGTAAGGGGTTACTATTTAATTATAAATATTTCACGTAAGGATAGTCCTTAATGATAAGTGCATATCGAACATATATTTTTCTATTAGTTTTTGCATGAAATTGAGTTGAATTAATTTATTATAAGATTATTTATGTGTTCTAACTTCATTATTTTTGAGTGAGTGAGTAAGGGGTTACTATTTAATTATAAATATTTCACGTAAGGATAGTCCTTAATGATAAGTGCATATCGAACATATATTTTTCTATTAATTTTTGCATGAATTTGAGTTGAATTAATTTATTATATGATTATTTATGTATTCTAACTTCATTATTTTTTAGTAAAGCTTAGTTTGAATTAATTTCTTTGTAGGACCTTTGCAAACAAAGATTTTAGGTGGATCGGACCTTTAAAACTTCAAGAAAGATTTTGGTAATGATAGAGTTCGAGAATGAAAAAGTTATCTTTATGAAGTTTGTAGAGCACATCTCAAGCATTTTAGAGAGGTATGGTTCATTAAAATCAAAGATCATTGGGCCTCCAATTATTAAGTCAAAATTGGGCCTGAGATGCTGAAGCAGAATTTTGATCCTAATCTCTGAGAGTAATTGGACCATATTTTGGGATTCCGAAGTCCAATTGAAGTGATCAAAAGCCAAAAGTCATATACTCTTCAAGAGCAAAAATGTTGATGAAGGAATCAATTTAAGATAAGGTTGTTATCTAATAGTAAATTGGATTGTAAAATAGAATTTGAATTTTGCAGAAGTAGATTTCAAGTAGGAGTCTGTTTTTAAGCAGTTGGATATTGTAAAAAAAAAATTATTATTCTATTTTTTTGAAAATAAGAGGGCAGACTTAGAAGGAAGAGGGAATCAACATTAGCCATTTGGAGGGCAACTCTTCTACATGGTTTCTCTATCATAAGCTTCATCCACCATTAGAGAGGACATAAAAGGAAGAAAAGGTTTATGATTTTTTGAGTAATCCACCATTTCAAGAAGAATTCATCCAACAAGATTGAACATTATATTCGGTTTAGAATTTTAAGTCTACATTTTCTTTAATTCTTTTGTTATTTTATTGAATTGAATATTAGAATTATGGATTTCATCTTGGGTTTCTTTATTTCTATTATTTTATGTTTAATTTAGTTATGAATAACTAATCTTCTTAGCGGGATTAGGTGGATTTAGGTTTGTGGATGATGAATATTTAATAGATTGATTCATTCTTTTATTGAATTGAAGTTTTGTTAATTTTGAACTTAATGCTTGTGATTAATTATCCACCAATTACTTATTATATTGAAATCATATGTTGAGTGAAAAGCTAGGTATAATTTTATATTATGAAAATCAACAGCTTTAAAAATTTATTTTAGAGATAAAAGAATTATCTAAAGACCAAATTAATTTCTTTGAGCTTGATAGATTATTGTAGTTTATTGTTCATGAGAATAGAACTTATAAATTCTATCAATCATTGATTTTCTTGCTTGAGAAAGGAGAAGAATAAATTTTAAGGAATTGGTAACTTTGATTGAAGGAAGATTTGAATTAGTTTGAAAAATTGATTTTGCCCATTTGAAATAATTCTCGTGAAATCTAATCCTACTTGTTAATCTAAATTTATTTGAATTTTGAATTTTAATTTGAATTTGAAGTTTGAATTAGTTAGATAATTATTTTAATTTAATTTTGAATATAGATTTAAATTTGAATTTTAAATTAAGAAATTGTTAGATGATTTTTAAAATATCAAATTTATTTATTTATTTTCAAATAATAGTCAAAATGAATTTAGATTAGTCAATTAACTCCTCTTTGAAAATGATCATTACAAACACTTACTACTTGTACGGCATGTGCACATGTGGTTTAGAATTACTACACAAATTGTTGAACAAGTTTTAGCGCCATTGCTAGGGAAGAAGAAATTAATTTGATAATAATAAGTTCGAAGAGACTATTAATTTGGAATTTTATTTTAATTATTTTTATTTGCTTATCTAAATGATTTTTATTCACAGTAATAAAAAAGTTGTATTAGAAGAATTCAATCCTGATATTGAAAAACAGTGTAGAAAAAATAACAGAGCAAGGACTTCACTTAGAAAGAGAAGAAAGGGAACAAATTTGTACATAGGAGTCTCAAGAAGAAGAAAGTAGGGTTGAAGTGGAAGAAGCTAGTGACGAAAAAGTAAATATAGGTGAAGCACAATATCAAATTCAACCAAGAAATCACACTTTGAGGGAACATGCCATGCCAAATGCTCATATTGGATCAAGCATCATTCGACCTACAATAAATGCTAACAATTTTGAGCTTAAACCAGCTCTCATTAACATGGCTCAATAACAACTTTTCTATGGGTTAGACCATGAAGATGCTATTGCTCATTTGGCAAATTTTCTGAAAATTTATGACACAATCAAGATAAATGGAGTTAGTGATGATGCAATTAGGCTATGCCTTTTTCCTTTCTCATTGAAGGACAAGGTAAAAGCTTGGTTACAAGGTCAAGCTGCTGGAACTTTCACACTTAGGATGATCTTTCTAAAGGATTTTTAGCAAAATATTTTCCTCTTGGGAAAACTGCAAAATTCAAAAATGATATAACTAGTTTTATACATTTTGATGGTGAATCACTTTATGAAGCATGGGAGAGATTTAAAGACCTTCAAAGGAAGTTCCCTCACCATGGGATTCCAGAATGACTAATTGTTCAAATATTTTATAATGAGATAATGGGGCCATTTTAAGAGTACAATTGATACAGCTGTAGGAGGGGCTCTTATGAATAAAAATGCAGATGATGCATTACAATTATTTGGGTCCATAGCAGCAAATAATTACCATTGGTCTAGTGAGAGGTTTTTACCTAAGAAGGTGGCTGGTATACATGAAGTAGATGAAATTTCACTATTTTTAGCTAAGTTTGATGCCTTAACTAGGAAATTAGAATATGTTAATCTACTACTACAGGTTACGAAGGGTGTGGTGGAAACCACCAATCTTTTGAATGTCCAGCTCAAGAACAAGTGCATTTTGCGGGGAATCAAAATAGAGCTTAACAATTGCCTTATAGAAACACATACAACCCTAGTTGGAGAAACCACCCAAATTTGTCTTAGGGTGAGAATCAAGGAAACCAAGAAAATCAAGGGAACCAATTTAACCAAAAAGGGATGTACCAACCACTATTTCCTAATTGGGGTCAAGGTCAAGCTAATTAGTAAGACAACAAGATGGGATATGAAATTGCTTTAGAAAAATTTATTTCTTTTTCTAGTGAGAAGTTTGACAAATTAGATAAGCAATATGATAGATTGGAAGTTAGGATGGATCAAATTTCAAGTCAAACTAGGAACCTTGAAGTGCAAATTGGGCAAATACTAGTTCTTCAAATTCAAGAAGTCATAGGGCTTTACTTAGTAAAAATGAAATAAATCCCAGCGAACATTGCAAAGTGATTACACTTAGAAGTGGAAAACAATTACAAGAGGTGATTCCAAAGAAGGTTGAATAAAAAAGAGAAGGCGAATAAGTTAAAGAAGATGAGTAAAATAAAGAGATTGGGAAGGAAAAGGAGAAAAGTGATACACTCCCTTCTAAGAAAGAAGTGAAGCCTTATATACCACCTATGCCATTTCCTTAAAGGCTTCAAAACCAAAAGGTGGAGAAATAGTATGAGAAGTTTCTTGAAGTTTTCAAGCAATTGAGAATCAATATACCTTTTGCAGATGCTCTTGCTCAAATGCCCTCATATGTCAAATTTTTGAAGGAGATTCTTTCCAATAAGAGATCCATTGAAGAAAATGCAAGAATTACTCTCACCGAAGAATGTAGTGTAGTGATTCTATATAAACTTTCATCCAAATTGAAGGATCCAAAGAGTTTTTCTATACTTTGTATTATTGGTGATTTTAATTTTAATAAAGCTTTACGTGATTTAGGTGCTAACATGAGTCTAATGCCAAATTCTACTTGCAGGAAGCTTGGATTCACCGACTTGAAGCCCACAAAGATGACACTTCAATTAGCGGATCGTTCAGTGAAATTCCCTTTGGGAATTATTAAAAATGTTTTGGTTAAAGTTGATAATTTTTTTTATATATGTTAATTTTGTTGTTCTTGAAATGGAAGAGGATATTAAAATTCCTCTAATTTTAGGGAGACCATTTTTGGCTACTGCAGGGGCTATGATTGATGTTAAGGGAGGTAAATTAACTTTGCAAGTAGGTAAAGAGAAAATAGAGTTCAATCTTAGTGAGTCCATGAAAGAACCTAGTTTTATGGATGATTGTTTTATAATTGATGTTATTGATGAGTTAATTCAAGAAGTCTATGAAAAATAATTTAGAAAGGACCCTTTTGAGGCTTGTTTGATCCGCAGTACAACTCAAGAAGATGTTAATCAAGAGATTATAGCTTGTGCTTATGCCTTGAAAATGACATTAGCTTTTAGGGGATTTGAAGAAATAGGGAAGTCTACACCTTTACCAGCCCTTTCAATTGAGAAACCCCCAAATACTTAGTTGAAACCATTGCCTTCCCATTTGAAATATGTCCTTTTAGGACCTAATGATAGCCTACCAATAATTTTAAGTGCTAAAATATCTGAGGACCAATTAGACCAAACATTAGGTGTGATTAGGAAATTTAAAAAGGCTATTGGTTGGACTATTTTTGATATCAATGATATTAGCCCATCTTTGTGTATGCATAGGATTTTGATGGAGGATGATTATAAACCTATTGTGGATGCACAAAGAAGGTTAAATCCTAATATGAAGGAGGTGGTTAAGGATGAAACTAAGCTGTAAAATGCAGGGATTATTTACCTAATTTCGAATAGCCCTTGGGCAAGTCCAATACATGTGGTACCAGAGAAAGGGGGGATGACTATTGTAAAAAATGAAAAAGGTTAATTGATTCCATCTAGGACCGTTATGGGTTGGGAAGTGTGTATTGATTATAAAACATTTAATAAGGCCACTTGTAAGGACCATTTTCCACTGTCTTTTATTGATAAAATGTTGGAGTGGTTAGCCGGTAATTCTTTCTTTTGTCTGTTAGATGGATACTTAGGGTATTTTCAGATATCTATAGCTCCAGAAGTCAAGATGAGACAATCTTTACTTGTCCATTTAGTATTTTTGCTTATAGGAGGATGCCCTTCGGTTTGTGTAATGCACCTGCTATGTTTCAACGTTGCATGATAGCATTTTTTAGTGATTTTGTAGAAAAATTTATGCAAATTTTTATGGCTGATTTCACTATTAATGGTACTTATTTTGAAATTTGTTTGCAAAAATTAGCAAAGGTACTTTAAAGGTGCGAAGAAATAAATTTAGTGCTTAATTGGGAGAAATGCCATTTTATGGTTGAAGAGGGGATAATCCTTGGGCATAAAGTTTCACAAGTTGAGATTGAGGTGGACAAAACAAAAGTTGAAGTGATTGAGAAGTTGCCTCCACCAACAAATGTCAAAGGAATCCAAAGTTTTCTTGGACATGCTAGATTTTATAGACGCTTCATTAAAGATTTTTCTAAAATTTCAAAGCCTTTATGTGATTTATTGAGTAAAGATGTTGATTTTCATTTTTCGAATGATTATCTTATTGGTTTTGATAGGTTGAAGAAGGCATTGACCATGACTCTAGTTTTTGCACCTCCTAATTGGACCTTTTCTTTTGAGATCATGTGTGATGCCAATGAGTTTACAATAAGAGCTATACTTTGCCAAAGGAAGGACAAAAGGTGCTATGTCATTTATTATTCTAGCAGATTGCTTGACGATGCTCAAGTAAACTATGCTACTACTGAAAAGGAGATGCTTACGGTGGTTTATTCTTTGAATAAGTTTCGATCTTACATTATTGGGTCAAAGGTGATTGTGTATATTGACCACGCTGTCATCTGATATCTCATGAACAAAAAGGAGGCAAAGCAATGCCTAATTCATTGAATAATTTTGATTCAAGAATTAAATGTAGAGATTAGAGACAAGAAAGGGCTAGAGATTATTGTTGCTGATAATCTTTCTTGACCAGAGTTTGGGATAATGGATAAGGAGGAGATCCCAATCAATGAAACTTTTCCAGATGAGAAACTTTATTCATTGAAAGGGAATTTTCCTTGATATGCAAATGTTGTCAATTATCTGGTAAGCAAATTAGCGCCTTTCTGATTTTAATGCTAACCAAAATAAGAAATTTTTCCCTGAAGTGAAGTATTACATATGGGAGGATCCTTTATTGTTCAAGCATTGTAGCGATGGGTTGATTTGCAGATGTGTTCTAGAATAAGAGTTACAATCCATACTCGAGTTCTATCATTATAGAGAGTGTGGAGGACATTCTAGTTCCTCTAAGACAATAGCTAAGGTATGACAATCAGGATTCTTTTGGCCAATAATGTATCATGATGTGCACAATTTTGTTAAGAGATATGATCATTGCCAGTGGTTAGGAAATATCTCGAGAAGGGATAATATGCCTTTGAACCTTATTTTGGAAGTTGAATTGTTTGATGTTTGAGGGATTGATTTTATGAGACCATTTTCTTCTTCTTTGAGTAATCAATATATTCTTATAGTTGTTGACTATGTCTCAAAATAGGTGAAAACAATTTCTAGTCCAACTAATGATTCTAAGGTAGTGATCCATTTTTTTAAGAAATTTATTTTCTCTAGGTTTGGTGTACCAAGAGCTATTATTAGTGATGGAGGTTCACATTGTTGCAACAATGCTTTTGAAACTCTTATTAGAAAGTATGAAGTTCATCACAAGTTAACTATACCTTATCATCTACAAACGAGTAGTCAGGTAGAGATTTCTAATAGAGAATTTAAGTGGATATTGTAGAAGATTGTGGGAAGCTCTAGGAAAGATTGGGCACTAAAATTGGATGATGCTTTATGGGTTTATCGAATTACTTTTAAGACACCCATTGGAATGTCTCTATATAGGTAGGTTTTTGGTAAGGCTTGTCATCTTCCAGTAGAGTAAGAACATAGAGCTTATTGAATAATTAGACATTTAAATTTTTATATGAAGATAGCAGGTGAAAAGAGGTTACTTCAGTTAAGTCAACTTGAGGAATTACGCCTTATTTCGTATGAAATTGCTAAGTTATATAAAGAGCGAACCAAGGCATGGCATGACAAGTATATACGGGAGTGTAATTTTTATGAAGGCTAGTTTGTGTTATTGTTCAATTTTAGACGTAAACTTTTTCTTGGAAAACTTAAGTTTAGATGGTCAGGGCTATTTAAGATAGTTAAAGTTTATCCTTCAGGAGTGGTGGACATTCAAAATAGCTCAAATCAAGTTTTTACAGTTAATGGACAGAGATTAAAGCCATATATAATTGGTAAACCAATTGATAAGGCTTTGGTTTGTTATTTTAATGTTTGAGCTTCAAAGAAAAAGTTAAGCTAAAGACTTTAAACAAACGCTTTTGAGAGGCAATTCAATTTTCTATTTCTTTATTTCCATTTAATCTTTGTATTTTTAGTAGTTTTAATTCATTTGATTTAGTTAATTTGAAGTTTTGATAATTATTTTACATAATATTAGAGTTAGAAATTGAGTTTATTGATATTTTGCAGGTTGAGAGAGATAAAAAAATTTAAGTGGTAGTCGAAATTTTTAATTTTTCACAATTTTTAGTATTTTAATAATTTTTGGTGGAAAAAAATTCATCGTTCTCGCTTTGATCCGAATGATAATGCTACGAAGATGACCCAGGCACTGGCCCTCTCGTGTAAGTCTACGCGAGCGTGCCCAGGTAAACCCAACGTATGTCGAGATCGCACAGTGAGGAATTTATAATATCCTAAAGTATACCTTAAAAGTTTTGAAATTATTGTTGTAATTGGATTTAATGTGTATATTGAAGGGAAAGAGAAAAGAAGTGAAGAGAGTGTATATGTTGTATCTATGGGAATGTATACAAGTTAAATTAATAAAGGCCAAAAGAAGAGCAATGAATTAATTTAATATCTGATTTTGGTGTACATTGGAATTGTAGTAGTGAGAAGAGATGTGGGAAATATAAATGCAATATATAAGAAATATACATATACCCACATATACATCACATATACATGGGATATAATATGGTGTAGGAAAAGTGAGTTATATATATATATATATATTTGTATAATTAATTAATAATAATAATATAAGAAAAAGGAAGAAAAGAAAGTCAAGGAATGGACAAGTGTGTGATGGAGATTTAAATTATTATTATTATTATTATTATTATTATTATTATTATTATTATTATTATTATTATTATTATTATTATAATATGATAAGTATGAGAAAAGAAGAGGAAAATTCTTTCTTTCTTCTTCTTCTTCTTCTTCGTGAACGAGAGAGAGAGAGAGAGAGAAGCTAGAGAGAGAAAGGTGATTTTGCTTCTATTTACACAAAAGATTAAAGGATATCAAGAGATTTGCAAGTAGATATTGAAGATTTGGACAAAGAATCCAAGTAAGTGCCCTTTCTTTGTATTGATATTTGATGTGGTTGGTGTGTGATGATGATGTTAATGAAGGATTGAAGTTTATATATGTGTGAAATTGGTATTTAGATGATAATAACATGGTTATTTGTGAGGATGATGATGATTTGTTGAGATTGTTGAGTAAGGGTTTAGTATAAATGAATTGGAGATTTGAGTAATTGATATATGATTGATGTATGTTTGTGTTTAAGGAAGAGTTTGATTATGTTTGTATTCATATGGATTGGTTTAAAATGCAAAATACATGAGTTGGGATCCTAGAGAGAGAGATGTGATTTGTGAGTTGTGATCTAAAGTTTTAGAATGAGATTCATAAGTGAATATTTGTATGGAAATTCATGTATTTTATCATTTTATTTGAATTAGGTGGTGAAGGAAGTGAAGAATTCTTGGAAGGTAAAGTGTATAGATTGGTGTGGTTCATAAGGTAAGTACAAAATACCTTATTGTATATATATATATATATTCATATGATGTTGAACCTTAAAACACACTTATTTATAAATGTGTTAAGGAATCAAATGAATTGTTGATGTATATTAGTAAGGTGAATATTGTGGTAAGTATGTAATATATGTGTTTAGGACATTGATTGCATCTATTTGAATCATGCTATATTGTATACAATGTGAGTTAATGCAATCAAGGAGGCTTGGCCGTGTTTGGTTTTTAATTTGTGAGAGACACGGCCAAAATTTAAGGAGAGACACGGCCAAGTTATGAGGGACACGGCCAAGTTAGAGGAAACTTGGCCGTGTTGGGTCATTTTTGGGAGACACGGCCACTGGCTCAGCCGTGTCCCTTGCCCGTGTCTGCTACTGCCTGATCTTATTATTTTGTTGGTTTTGGTTTCTTTGGATTTAAGGGAGACACGGCCAAGCTAGATGAGTCCTGGCCGTGTTGGAGCTTTTGTTGAGAGACACGGCCACAAGCTTGGCCGTGTCCCTTGAGTGTGTTGGCTACTGTTATTTATTTTTGACTATTCTTGCATTGTTGGATCCTCCAAAGGTTTTGTTGTATCTACACTTCAAATATACCTAAAACAAAGATGATCTAAACAAATGTATATTGAGGATTCTAAATCTAAGAATAAGGTAAGTTATATATGTGTATATCAATGATGATCATTCTTAATGGATGTTTAATGTGCTTGACTGTGTATATTTAAATAATGAGTTATTGTAATATGACTTGAGACATAATGAGATGTGAAGCCATTGTGATTGGCTATGATGATTCAAATGAGATGTGACGCCATTGTGATTGGCTATGATGATTCAATTGAGATAAATGGGGCATGTTTGCCTACATGAATGATGAGAATTGCAAATGAAATTGATAATGAAATAATAAATGAATTGTGTGTCTAATATGTTATTCATTTTCAGAGTTTTGTTGTTGGTGGCATGCCTATTAGTAACAATCTCTTGAAGTTAGGTTGGACTTGATCCTTGAAGCCAAGTTGGGTTGAAGTTTGACATGTCTTACTCCCCTTGAAGCTTGGTTGGGTCAATCCTTGAAGCCTAATTGAGATGTTACAACCCTTGAAGCTAGGTTGGATTGGTTCTTGAAGCCAAGTTGGGTTGATACTTAGCATGCTTTGTTCCCCTTGAAGCTTGGTTGAACCTAAATCCTTAAAGCCTAGTTGGGATAATGATAATGATAAATGTGATAATTAAACCAAAACATTAACTCTGAAAGTGGAATGGCATATTTGTTTCTTTTGGGCCCATGCTTGTGCTTGTTGGTATGTGATTCTTGAATAATGAAATAAATGAATAATGAGATATAATGTTATGTGATACATAAGTAAATTATTGATAGTGAATGTGGATTAAAAGAACTATGTTGAATGATGAGAAATGAAAGTACAACATTAAAATATAATATGGATGTGAATGTAGACATTGAGAATATTTTTATAAATATTCTAATAATTCATGGAGTTGTGATTGGTATCAATAATATATGTGTATGTATATAATTAAGACATTAGTAGATATATATATATATATATATGAAAGGTATATTCAAAATGGGAAAACATGATAAGAAAATAATGACATATGAAGTTAACAAGTAAATATGATTTTCTGTAATATTTGTTTACATGAATTATTTGTATTTACTAAGCTCTCGGGCTTAGCGCGGTTGTGTGATCGCGCAGGTGATTATGTGGTTGATCTGAAGTCCAGCTGTTATGCCACGAGAAGGGTAAGAATGTTTAGAGACCAACTAGAAGGTGATGCATACATGTGTGATTTAATTATGTTGTATTTTTGATAAGAATATATTCATATGTATAAATGAAGTTTTGGTAAATAAGAATGAGATTCTTATATTTATATAAGACCATTGAAAGTATAATGCTTTTGTAAATGTTCTTTAAATTAATGTAATATTGTTTGAACTCGGATAAAAGTTTTTAAGTTGAAACTAAGAGTGACATTCTTGTACTTTATATACGTATTGTATGTATACCTGGTATATGTATAGTACTTATATAGAGTATGGGGTGTTACAATTATTTTGGTATCAGAGCTTAGGTTCGAGATTCTCGGCCTAAGTAGAATTAAAAAGAGAAAGTTTTGAAAAACTTAAAGAGAATTAAAAAGAAAAGTTTTGAAATTAAACTTGTAATACATGCATATGCATTCACACCTAGGTTGGTCTCGGATGTGGCATTATGTGAATTGTAATGTAATTGAATTTGATGAGATGAATAATAGCATGTGGATGAAGTTCTATAAAAAAAAAATTTAAAGAAAGAAATGATATGGAAAACTTAATATAAGCTTAATTGATAAAATAAATAGATATGTTATTAATTGAAGAGAGTATGGTGAAATATTAAGTGAGTTGATTGGTATAAAGGTTTGGGTGTATAAAGTTTAAGTTTTGTTTAAAAGGAACAGAGATGATGTTGGTTAAGTAAAAAGATATAATGGTGTTGTTTGCATTGTTGTTTTAATGCAAACATTGTGAATTTAATGTGATATGTTTAAGTGTTGATAGAGCTCATGTAAATGGTGGTCTTCAGATTTTTGAAATGAGTTTTAATAATTGTGAAAATGATATGTTTTGATGTTATACTATGGTACGCATAAAAGTTTTAAAGTTGATATTAAGAAAATAAGATTTGTTAATTAAACTTTGATAAGGTTGATTACTTGAAAATGTGATAATGTAATGTGATATGCTAGTAATCAAGGATTGAGTTGATCACTTGAACATGTAATGTACGCATAGTCTTGCATGTTTGTAACCTATATAATTACTTGTCTATTAATGTTGAAAATGATTACGATTGCATTGACAAACTTGTGCAAAGCTAGGTCATGTGATAAAATTGATAGTGAGAATTGGATTGAGCAACGTTGGTTCAAGAAACTGAGATTTGTGATAACTAGACTTGGAAAGTGTATAAAGGTTATTGGGCTCAATGTGTATATGATTGGATGTAATGTACATATGTATAAATATGTGAGTGATATATATATATATGTTAAATTGTGTGAAAGATATGTAAAAGAGGAATTGAATATAATTGTATGATTATGTGTATACATATGTAGAAAAAGGTGGAATGAGCTTTTCGGTATGAATGTAATTGTAAAATATAAGAAATATGGAAAGCAAGTCACATTGTGAATGTGACCTATGAATGTGAATGTGATATAACTACTTGTCTAGTGGTGTGGAGAATGATATGGCATATATTAGTGGACCTATGAGAGGTTTGGTTTTAACCTATGTGGAGTTAGATTATGGGATGAAGTGGAGAATGAGAAAGGACTTGAGTAACACTAGATGATGTAATTATTATGATAATAACTGATTTAGACTATCATATAATGTTTCCTGGATCAAGGATTATGCTTGTAGAAATATTATATGCATATGTGTATAATAAACAGGGAAGTATAATGTATGAAAAGTTTTACAAAAGATAGATTGGAAGTGGAGTAATAAATGAAATTTGTATATGATTGAATTTTGTGTATAAAAGTGTTGCCAAAACTAAAGAATATTGCAAGGAAAACATCAACAAGGAAAGGCAAGGAAAAGAATTCAAGCTCTTCAAGGGATGAGGTAGATTTATCTTCCCATTTTGATGTTCCTTTTCCCACTTATAATGAAGAAGAAGGTAAGAGATTTCTATCTCTATGCTTAAGAACTATTTCTCATTGTAGATATTATAGCCATAGTATATTTGAATATTTGGGTATTGATGCTAGGATGAAGTAATTGTATGCTAGACTAGGATGGGAAAATTGGTAGAGAAGAAATTTGACACTTATAAAGAACTCACTCTTGAATTCTTCACAACTCTTAAAATGTCAAAATCTAAAGATAAGAATTTAGAGTATAGAATGCTAGGTGTGGATTATGTGATTGATTATGATGTTATGTCCAAGGCTTTATGCTTGCCTAAAGGAGGTGCTTGTAGTCCTTCAAAAGAATTTAACATTAACAAATTTTGGAATACTTTAATTGGGTTTAACTCATTTAACATTAGAAATGCACCTAATAGGTTAATTCGTGATCATAGTTTATTATTATTGCATAAATTTATATGTCATCTTGTGTTTAGAAAAAAAGAGTAATAAAGTATCTACTCAAGAGTTATTTATGTTGTATTATGCATATAAGAGTAAGAAAGTCTCTACAACATATCATATTTTTCAGAGTTTGATGTTATTACTCAATATCCTAAGAGCACCATTGTATTGGGTCATATTATTACTGGATTGACATTATATTTTGATATTTTTGGTCCTAACAATACCATAATGGATTGCATTAGTGGAGAGCCATATTCATATGACACGTTATGCCGTGCTGAGATTTTGGATGCAAGCAGTAGATTGAAGAATCCCACAATAAGAAGGTGCTTCAAGAACCTAGTTCAAGGAGGTTCGAGCAGTGCTCTGCCAAGTGACCAAGCAACAAATGATGAAGAGGAAAATGAGGAAGAGGGAAGCGATGAAGAAGAGGGTTATGATGATGACAATGAAGAACAGGGATGGAGACAAGTTTTATGGCAACTTGTACAATAGACAAAACAAATAAACATTTGAGCTGACAGTTGAATGTTATGGAGGAGTAGCAGAGAAAAATGGGAAACCAATTAAGGTCCATGAATCAGAGAAGTATCAATATGAAAAAGAGCCAGACTTATCATAATTACAAGTTAATGAAGTATATAGAGATTTCGGGTTTGTCTATCCTTTCACCAACTCCATCACCTCCAGCGTTGCCATAACAGAGGGAAGCCTTCATCCCTTATTTTTTTCTTATTATATTTTCTTTTTCTAGTTATTTGTGTGTGATCTTGTTTGTACTAAATTATTTTTCATTAGTGACAATGAAAAGATTAAGTGTGGGAGGAGAGCAGTTAGCTTAACTTGTCTTGCTATTTTGTTTGATTTTGTGTTTTGGTTGTGTGATTTTTAGTGTGTGTTTTCATCTCATAGTATTAAAAAATCAAAAATTCAAATTTAATATATATATATATATATATATAATTAATTAATTAATTAGGTCTTAATTAGGTTTTGAATATTTTAGTTTTTTAGGACTGGAGTTATATTTAGTCTTTTATTTTGAATTGAACTCCTAATCCTAGCGAACTAAGAATTTATTTTTAATTAATCAACTTTAATAATAATAAGAGTTTAAGTAGAATTTCTTTAGTTGAATAACATTATGATTAGTCTTTATTTCTTCTCTATATAAGGTTAAGTTCCTAGCAAGTTTAATTCATAATTAGCAAAGACTTAAAATAAAGAAAGATAAATAATAAAGAAAGTCTATATACCTGGGGTTGGAAATATGGAGACTGCATTTGGCATCCACCTTTCCTTATGTGAATCCACCTGTAGAAATGTCTGAACAAATCACTACCTTCTATACTTTTAGACGTACTTATCCTAATCCTAATGAATATACTATGGATCTTGATGAGATAGTGGAGAGGAAAATTTTGGAGAAAGCTAGTGAAAAAGTTAGATCATAACTTGATTTAGTGATTTTAGATGATACTTCAAGTGATGATAATGAAACTAAGCCATCACCAATCAAGAGGAAGAGAGATAGGCCATAAAATTGGAGAAGAAGAAGAAGAGAGGAAGACCTCCTAAGATCCCTAAGAAAGAGCAGTTTATTGTAATAAACATTAAAAATAAGGAGGGAGATGCTTAGAAGATTCTAATTAACTCTTATTATTAGTTTGTTTTGTATTAGATTTGGTTAGGTTGTTTTTAGTTTTAATCTTTATTGAGTTTCATTTTTTTGTTTGTACTACATTTAAATTTTAGTTTTTAATAAATGTTAGGATTTTTTTTACTCCTATTTTGTAATCTATTTGGTTATTTTTGATCCCTACTTGTTCTTTACTTGTTATTGAGTGTGTTAATTATTATTATTTTAGATTTCAACATGATAATTAAACTCTTTTAGCTAGATTGAAATAATTTTTACTTATTCTTAATTTAATGCAAGGAATGGATGGGGATATGATCTTGACAAATTTTACAAATTAAGATCACTTATTATTTGAAAAAAAAAGAGTTATAATTATTTTTATAATCTTTGGAGTTCATTGTAATGTCATGAATTCTTGAGTTAGTATGTATCAGTAAGGTGGTTAATTATTTAATTATGTGTGGATATGATATAAGAATTATGCATAATTAATAAAAATACAAATTTTGCGAGATGGAGCATAAAGCACACTCACTTTAGATAATAAAGGTGGAATGGAGCGAAAAATGCATCTACCATATATATAAAAAAAAGACAATAATAATAATAATGGCATAGAGCATAAAATGCACTCATTGATAAATAAATATATATATAATAATAATAAAAGCATAGTTCTTATTTATCCTTAATTATTGTGTAGAGCTAGCTACTTAGTGATGTTTGATATATTCTTGGATTAATAAAATTAAGATGAATTGCTTATGGTTATGGTCTGAGGTAAAAGCTTTTATATATTATCCTAATTATTAAGTGTGCTTAGTTTGTGGAGTTATTTATAGTTATGATTCTTTAAAGTTTAGTGTTTTAAGTTGAGGATAAGTGATTGTTATTTTTCTTTGGTTAATTATGTTTGATTGATTGTTGAGATTTGATTTAATGATGGTTAATTTCCTTGACGATAAACAAAAGTTCAAGTGTAGGAGAATTTAATAAATACATATTGAACATATATTTTTCAATCAGTTTTAGCATGAAATTGAGCTAAATTAATTTATCATAAGCTTATTAATGTGTTCTAACTTCATTATTTTTTAGTAATAGTTAGTTCGAATTAATTTCTTGTAGGACCTTTGCAAATAGAGATTTTAGGCCGATCAGACTTTTAAAGCTTCAAGAAATATTTCGATAATGATAGAGTCCAAAATAGGAAAATTTCTTTATGAAGTTTATAGAGCACATCTCAAGCTTTCCAGAGAGGTCTTGTCCATTAAAATCCAAGATCATTTGAGACTTCAACTATTAAGTCGAAATTAGGCCTAAGATGCTGAAGTAGAATTTTAATCCGAACCTTTGAGAGTAATTGGGCCATATATTGGGTTTCCAAAGAATAATTAAAGTGATTCAAAAGCCTAAAGTCATCTACTCTTCAAGAGCTACAACTTTGATGAAATAGTTAATTTGAGATAAGGTCGTTATCTAATAGTAAATTGGCTTGAAAAATAATATTTAAATTATGAAGAAATAGATTTCAAGTAGGAGTCATTTTTAGGTAGTTGGATATTGTAAAACAATTATTATTCTATTTTTTGAAAAAAAAGAGGGCAGACATGGAAGGAAGAGGGAGCCAACATTAGCCATTCGGAGGGCAACTCTTCTACACTTTTCTCTATCATAAGCTTCATCCACCATTAGAGAGGAGATAAAAGGGAAGAAGAAGTTTATGATTTTGGGAGCAATCCACCATTTCTACAAGAATTCATCCAACAAGATTAAATATTATATTCATTTTAGAATTTCAAGTCTACATTTTCTTTAATTCTTTTGTTATTTTATTGAGTGAATATTAGAAATATGGATTTCATCTTGGGTTTCTTTATTTCCATTATTTTTATGTTTAATTTAGTTATGAATAACTAATATCTTTAGTGAGATTATGTGGATTTGTGTTTGTAAATGATGAGTATTTAATAGATTCATTCATTTTTTTTATTGAATTAAAGTTTTGTTAATTTTAATTTTAATGCTTGTGATTGATTGGCCACCAATTCCTTATTATATTGAAATCATATATTGAGTAACAACTATGTATGATCTTAGATTATGAAAATCAATAACTTTAGAAATTCATTTTAGAGATAAAAGAATTATTTGGAGACCAACTTAATTTCTTTGAGCTTGATAAATTATTGTACTTTATTATTCATGAGAATAGAATTTATAAATTTCATCAATAATTGATTTTTTTGCTTGAGAAAGAAGAAGATTAAATTTAAGTAATTGATAACTTTGATCCAAAAAAAAAAAGTTTGAATTAGTTTAAAATATTAATTTTTCCATTTAAAATAATTTTAATGAAACTCAATCCTACATGTTAATCTAAAATTATTTGAATTTTGAATTAGTTAGATAATTATCTAAATTTAATTTTAAATTAAGAAATTGTTAAATAATTTTTAAAATATCAAATTAATCTATTTATTTTCAAATAATAGTCAAATTGAATTTAGGATAATCAATTAACTCTTTCTCTATTGAAATTATCATTACAAATAATTACTACTTGAACGACCTATGCACTTGTAGTTTAAAATTACTATAAAAATTGTCGAATACTTAATGATTACATAATTTTATCATGTGTGTTTTAGAAATAAATTAAATTTTCTAATTCAACTTTGGAGTATAATTCATCAAGTTCCATTAAAATAAATTTGCAATTCAAAATCAATTTTGGCTGTTTAAATTGATGACATAAGTCTAATTGAATTTTAACCAAATTTAAAATTTAAAATACTCATTATGGATAAAGGTTTAATTTAGCCCTTTATCAATAGACAAAAGTTTAAATTGACTCTTAAAGGTTTTTAAACCAAATTAATACATTTTTTTTTTAACTTCGGTCCAAATTGCTCAATTTTTTAAAGGAACCTTTAATAGTTAACGGTAAGAATTAATTTGGACTAAAATTAAAAATAATAGACTAAATTAAACTTTTAAAAAATATTAATATAATATATTTAAAAAAATTATTTTTAATTAATATTTATAATATCAATAATTTATAATATTAATAAATACTTTTTTATAATTTTATAATTTGTAATAATTCAATAATCTATAATTTAATAATAATTAAAAATATTAAATACTTTATATTATATAATTTTTATAATAAATTTTAAATATAATATTAATTATAATATTATGAATTAATTCTAAAAATATTAATAAATAATTTATATTGAAAATATTATAATTTATAATATTAATAAATTTTAATATTTTTTATTATTATAACTGAAAAAGAGGGAATCGATCGAAGAGGTTGTACTTACCACTAGACTAAGCTTTATTGTGTATAAATTTTAATAATTTTAATTTTTAAATATATTTCATATTTTTAATGATTAATTAATTTTTTAATATTATAAATTATTTATTAATTAATTATTTTTAATATCAATAATTTATAATATTAGTAAATAATTTTTATATTTTTATAGTTTATAATAGTTATCTATGTTAATGTTATACCTCCAATTTAATTATTTTTCTTGCTGATTGAATTTTTTTAAAAAAAAATTATAATTTTCAAATATTTTTATATTTCTTTAAAAAATAAAATTGAAACTTATGATTCTTAAATTATATATATAAATTATATAAATTTTAATTATTTTTTAAATTACAGATTATCAAAAAATTATGAATTATAATATTATAAAAAATTATTAATATTATAAATTGTTAATATTGAAACTATTAATTAATAATTTATAATATTAATAATTAAATAATTATTAAAATAAAAATATATTAAAATTATTATTATTATAAATTATAATATTAAAAATATTATTTTTAATATTATCAATTAAAATACTTTAATATAAATTATATATTAATATTTTTAATATTAATTTCATAATATTATAATTAATATTATATTTTAAAATATTTTAAAATCCTATATACTATAAATTATTATAAATTATTTAATATTTTTAATTATTTGTTAAATTATATATTATTATAAATCATAAAATTATAAAAAATATTTATTAATATTATAAATTATTGATATTAAAATAATTAATTAATAAATAATTTTTTAATATATTATATTAATATTTTTTAAAAATTTTAATTTGACCCTTAATTTTTAATTTCAGTTCAGATTGGCCACTACATTAACTATTTAATAATTCCGTTTAAAAAAAGGTAATTTGGACCAAATTTAAAAGAAAAAGTATTAATTTGGTTGAAAAAAAATTTTAAGGCCCAATTTGAACTTTTGTTATAATTTAAAAGGCTAAATTAGATCTTTGTCCTACTCATTATCATTGATTTATAGTTAAATCTATCATTATTTTTTCTCAAGTAATTCGATTTAAGTTTTAAGGAGTCAAACTTAATTCTCTCCAACTCAAAATCAAACTATATTCTATCTTTTAGGTATAATCTGATTAGTTACATTCACATAAAAAATAATTTTTAATATTTCAAATATGAAATTAATTTAGTAAAAGATAAAAAATTAATTAGTATTAATATTTGTTAGATGCATGTTGAATGAATAGTTCAAATTTAATTTGAATTAGGTTGTGATTTGTTCAAATATTTTCCTTCTTGCAAGATTTACTGAGGATGAGATTTAGCTATTGGAAGAATAAATTTTTATCTAATGCAGGAAAGGAGATTCTAATTAAATTTGTTGCTCATGTGCTTTCTACATATTTTATGGGTTTTTTTTTCTATTATTTCCCCACTCTATTTGTGATGGTCTTCAGAAAATGATGAATTCATTTTTGTGGGATAAGAAAAGTGATGGAAGGAGAAAGACTCATTGGCTTTTATGGGAAAAACTTTGTGTTCCAAATGGTGGTCTTAGTTTTCATAATCTACATTGCTTCAATTTAGCTACACTTAGCAAGCAAGGATGTAGATTCTTCTCTCAACCAAACTCACTCACTAGTTAGTTTTTCAAAGCAAAATATTTTTCAGATGGCAATTTTCTTGATGCCAAGGAGGGTAATAGCCCTAGTTTTATTTGGAGAAGTTTATTGTGGGCTCAGGTGTTGCTTAAGAAAGGCTTAAGGTGGAGAATTGGGACCAATTCTACTATTAGTATTTGGAGTAGTCCTTGGATTATTGATGATGAAAATTTTTTGTCTTATCTCCCATGAAATTGTGTTAAGGACCTTCGGCTTGGTAATGGCACTGAATGGGATGTTGGAAAATTGCAATTCCTTCTTCTGTTAGACATGGAGAGGATTTATAATTCCACTATTAGCTCATCTTCTTTTGATTGCCTTATTTGGCATTTCTCTAGGAGAGAAATTTACGACGTTAATCTGGCTATCTTGTGGCAACTTCTCTTTTCTTTAATGTGGCTAGTCATTTTGTCCCTAGTGATTGGAATAAAGTTTGGCACATTAACATTCCTCCAAAATTGAAGAATTTTATCCGGAGAGTTCTTAGAAATATGATTCCCACTAAGGAGAGATTAGTAAATAAAGGAGTTAATTTGGACCCCTTTTGCCTAGTTTGTGGTGGAGTTGAAACCATTGATCATGCTATACTCCATTGTCCATGAGCTACTGATTGCTGGAATATGTTTAATGTGCATGTGCAGGAGTTTCATGTTAGCTAGTTTTCACTAATTGTTTTAACTCTATTGATGAGCAGGCTATCTCGAAGCACTGCATGCTTTCATGGTGTATTGGGTACCATAGAAATCAATTAGAATGGAGTCAGAGAGGCGCAAATCATCTTCAGATCGTGGGATATGCAGTGGTGTAAATTTTGTTCTTGTTGCTCAGAAATTAATTATAAGATCCAAAGCTTCGAGATGAGCTGTCATTTGAACTGACCACACTTTATAATTTTCAAATTTTGGTGGAGCCATTGATGCAAAGTTGTTTGATCGCCTCTCCATTTGCACTTATATTTATGGTTATAGCTATTGATTATGGTTATGGATATGGTTATAGATTTGGAAATGGTTATAGTTATGAACATGGTTGTAGCTATAGTTATGGTTATAGGGTATGGATATGGTTATGGATATGATTATAGAAACTTTATAAGTCCCTTGAGATCATTTATGCTCTAATACCACTATTGTTATTTTAAGGAAAAAAAAAACACAATAAAGAATGAACAAGAAGTGGGAGAGGAAATGAGGTGCAAAAGAGCATATTTTTATTCAACATAAAGAACCTTTTTAAAGGCATATTTGCAACAAAACAATCAGAAAAATCTCACTAAATAATTTCATAATCTCTAATTATTTTCCTAAAAATAAGAAATTATAATCTTACTAGCAACCAACTTATTGACTAAATCAAAATTAATAAAAATATCTAGAAAATAATGAAGATTTCTACATTAATTTTTAACAGAGTGGACAAACTCAAGTCGTGTAAATTCTATTCCTGTTGCTCAAATGATTAATTATAATGGAAGCTGGTCTCTACCCATAGAAGTGTTGGTAATTACCAACCATTTTTTGTATTTTCTTGAGTAATTAAAAAAATAAAAATAAAACTAATTAAAAATGGTTGTTGGCCTAATTAAATTTAGCCAACAACCACATGGAAAGGCCTATATATATGGCCTTCCCCTTCCTCTTCTAATACACTAAGGAGAGAAGCAAGAGTGAAAAAAAAAAACTTGTGAGAAGTGTAAGCCAAAGCAAAATTGCTTTGATGAATTGAGTAAAAATTGAGAGATAATTATTTGGAGAGTGACAGAATAGTGAAGTTGTTTAACTTTTGGGATATTTGGAAAACACTTGAGTGCCACTATTTTGGGTTTATTTTAATTGCAAATTATTGTACCTCTAGAAATTTTTCTAGAGAAGTGTCTCTCTTGTAATCCTACTATTTTCAATAGAGGAATAATATTTTTTCGAGTTTGTCCCGTGGATGTAGCCCAAAGTAAAATGGTGAACCATATTAAATTTGGTGTACTATTTTGTCTCAATTTTTATAGCTATTATCAAATGTAGTTGTTTTGTTATATTGTGCTATTAATTATCCGAGTAAAATTCTATCTAATGAAACTGAATTTTAAGCGAAACCGTCTGTAACCCCTCCAACCTTTCCTGAGAATTTT
This sequence comes from Garcia nutans, assembly GCA_947685225.1. Classification (NCBI taxonomy): domain Eukaryota; kingdom Viridiplantae; phylum Streptophyta; class Magnoliopsida; order Malpighiales; family Euphorbiaceae; genus Garcia; species Garcia nutans. The sequence goes on along the minus strand of CANTUV010000017.1, from coordinate 4,325,235 downwards.
TTTAGTATTTATTTTTAGTATAATATTTCATATACTATTTACTTATATAATAGCAAGTAATTTGTGTGTTATTAACCACTGTTGCATAATAAGTGGTATTAGAGCCTTTTGGTTTAAAGAGATGGAGGCAAAGATAAGCAAAATGATAAACTTAAGTGGCACAAATTACCACATTTGGAAATCCAAGATGAAGGATCTCCTATTTGTGATGAAAATGCATTTATCGGTATTTAGTAAAAGTAAACCCGACGAAAAGACAAATGACGAATGGGAATTTGAGCATGAGTAAGTATGTGGTTTTATTCAACAATTTGTTAAAGATAATGTGTATAACCATATCTGTTGAGAGACCCATGCACGAACGTTATGGAATAAGCTTGAAGAGTTGTATGCTTCAAAGACCAGTAATAATAAATTATTTTATCTCAGAAGATTGATGCAGATGAGATACAGGGAGGGCAGTTCTGATGTAGATTACTTGAATGAGTTTCAATGAATTATAGATTAGTTGTCGGGCATGGGTGTCACCTTTGATGATTAAGTGCTTGCTTTGATGGTTATCGCTTTATTTCCAGAGTATTGGGAGACTCTGAAGGTTTCATTAACTAATTATGCTCCTCATGGTATTGGTAAAATGGAATCGGTGAAAAGTGGCATCCTAAATGAAGAGATGAGGAGGCGCTCACAAGGTGCTTCCTCTTCACACTCAGATATTCTGGCTACAACCACCAGGAGGAGAAGCCAAAATAAAGGCTTAAATAATGGAGATAAAAATAGAGAAGCTAGTCGTGACAAGTCTAATAAATTTACTAATGTTGAATGTCATCATTGTCATAAAAAGGGGCATATTAAGAAATATTAGCGGAAATGGAAAAAGAAGCAAGGCAAAGATAAAAGAAAAGATGATAGTGATGATGAGAGAATTGCCACTACAACTAAACATGAATTTCTTCTCATTTACAATGATGATGCGATCAATGTAGTTGATCATGAGACCAGTTGGGTGATTGATACCGGTGCCTCTATTCATGCTACAGCCCGAAGAGAGTTCTTTGCTACTTATAAACTAGGTGACTATGGAACAGTTAAAATGGATAATGATGATATTGCTAATATTGTTGGTGTTGGTGATGTTCACTTGGAGACCAACAATGGCACTAGGCTATTGTTAAAAGATGTGAAGCATGTTCCTAACATCGAGCTTAATCTGATTTATGCTGAAAAGCTTGATGATGAACAATACTGCAATACCTTCCAAAATGGCCAGTGAAAACTCACCAAATGTTCGCTTGTTATGGCCTGAGGCAAGAAATTCTCTACTCTTTATCTGATACAAGCTAAAATCTCTAAGAGCATAGTTAATGTAGTAGAGAAAGATGATGCAACTGAGACCTAGTATAAAAGACTTGGACACGTGAGTGAAAAAGGAATGTGAATGCTGGTTAGAAAGAAGAATATAGTCGGCTTGAGCAGTGTTTATTTAAACATATGTGCTGATTCCTTAGCAAGAAAGCATAATAGAGCTGCTTTCAAGAACTCTACCCACTATGAAAAGAAGTCGGAGATATTACTACTAGTACACTATGATGTGTGCGGTCCTTTTAAAACCAGATCAATTGGTGGCTCCTCCTATTTCGTGACTTTCATTGATGATTGTTCAAGGAAAGTGTGGTTTGTACCTTAAAAAATAAAGATCAAGTTATAAAGGTATTTAAATAGTTTTATGCCTTAGTTGAAAGAGAAACTGGGAAGAAATTGAAGTGTATCAAGTCAGATAATGGGGGTGAGTATATTGGATCACTTCAGAGATATTGCAAGGAGCAGGGCATTCAACACAAGCTGACACAACCAAAAACTCATCAGTTGAATGGTGTAGCTGAGAGAATGAACAAGACTCTCATTGAGAGAGTTAGATGTTTGTTATCACATGCGAAGCTAGCCAAAGTCATTTTGGGCAGAAGCATTGAGTGTAGCAGTTCATGTTTTGAATCTTTCACCATGTTTTCCTTTGAAGTTTGATATTCCAGAAAGAATATAGTCTGGAAGAGATATCTCTTATAATCACTTAAGAGAGTTTGGATGCAAGACATTTGTGCACATACCAAAGTATGACCGATCGTAGTTAGATGCTAAAACACAATAGTGTGTGTTTATTGGGTATAGTCAAGATGAGCTTGGTTATCGATTCTATGATCCAGTTCATAAGAAGCTTATTAAAAGTCGTGGTGCAGTGTTTGTTGAAAATGAGACCATCGAAAATATTGAGAAGGCCTAAAAGAATGTTTCTAGTTTTGATGGAAGTTCAACAAATCTTGAATTAGTTCCTTCAAAAGCAGTGTCGAGGCAGATTGGAGATGAAATTGAAGATGGCCAGTAGAATACTACGGATGATGATGCTCCCATCCAGAATCAATGAAATGAAGATTTTGATGAAGAAGTTTTTCAGGCACCAGTACCAGATACAACTCAGGAACCATTGAGGAGATCTACTAGAGTCATATGATCCTCTACTAGATACTCCAGTGATCAGTATTTGTTACTTACTGATGGGGGAGAACTTGAGGATTACCAAGATGCTATGATAGATGAGAATAGGGTGAAATGGATTGAAGCCATGCAAGATGAATTAAATTCTTTGCATGAGAATAAGACTTTTGAACTGGTGAAGTTGCCAACAGGCAAGAGGGCTTTGAAGAATAAATGGGTGTTCATGATAAAGAATGAAGAATACAGTTCCCAACCATGATTCAAAGCCAGATTAGTTGTTAAGGGATTCAGCCAACGAAAAGGGATTGACTTTGAAGAGATTTTTTCACCAGTGATGAAGATGACATCCATTTGTACAGTGCTAGGATTACCTACAAGCCTCGACTTGGAAATCGAGCAAATGGATGTGAAGACTGCCTTTCTTCATGGTGACTTAGAGGAAGAGATATGTATGGAACAACCAGAGGATTTCAAAGAAAAAGAAAAAAAGGATTATGTACGCAAGTTAAAGAAAAGCTTATATGTCTTGAAGCAGACACTGAGACAGTGGTACAAAAAGTTTGAGTCAATTATGGGGGAGCAAGACTACAAGAAGACCACTTCAGATCACTGTGTATTTGTAAATAAATTCTCTGATAATGATTTTATTATTCTGTTACTTTATGTGGATGATATGTTAATCGTTGGCCAGAACATTTCCAGAATTAACAATCTGACGAAATAGTTGAGCAAGTCTTTTGCTATGAAAGACTTAGGGCCATCAATATAAATTCTCGGCATGAAGATAATTAGGGATAGAGGCGCCAAGAAATTGTAGTTGTCACAAGAGAAGTACATTGAGAAAGTACTTCAAAGGTTTAATATGGATAAGACTAAAGAGGTTAGTTGTCCTCTTGCTAACCACTTTAAATTAACTTCGAAACAATGTCCTTCCACAGAAAAAGAGAAAGAAGAGATGGACAAAGTTCCATATGTTTCAGCAGTTGGGAGTTTGATATGACATGGTGTGCATATAGCCATATATTACTCACTCAATGAGAGTAGTGAGTCAGTTTCTTTCTAATCCTGGTAAGGAACAATGGGCTGCGTTGAAATGGATTATGAAATATCTTTGTGGAACCTCCAAAATATATTTATGCTTTGGAGGTGATAAGCCTGTGTTAGTTGGATACACAAATGCAGATATGGCAGGCGATGTTGACTCAAAAAAATCTACATCAGGTTATTTGATTTCATTTGCAGGGGAGCTGTGTCATGATAGTCAGGGTTACAAAAATGTGTTGCATTCTCAATAAAAGAAGCAGAATTAATTGCTGCAACATAAGCATGCAAAGAGATACTGTGGATGAAAAAAGTTTTAAAAGAACTTGGGTTTCAACAAGGCAGATATTTACTTTATTGTGATAGTCAAAGTGTCATTCATCTTGGAAAGAATTTCTCTTTCCATTCTAGATCAAAGCATATTGATGTGAGATACCACTGGATCAGAGTTGTGTTGGAGAAGAAGTTTTTACAATATGAAAAGATTCATACTGAAGAGAATGGTGCAGACATGTAAAGAAAAATTCTTGCAAAAGAAAAGTTTAAATTCTGTCGATCATCTGTAGGAGTGATAGTTAATCCATATGGTTAGTAGGGGGAGAATTGTTGGTAATTACCAATCATTTTTTATATTTCCTCGACTAATTAAAAAAAATAAAAGTAAAACTAATTGAAAATGGTTGTTGGCCTAATTTAAATTAGGCCAATAACCATATGGGAAAGCCTATATATATGGCCTTCCCCTTTCTCTTCTAATAGGCCAACAACCATATGGGAAAGCCTATATATATGGCCTTCCCCTTTCTCTTCTAATATACCAAGGAGAGAAGCAAGAGTGAAAAAAAAACTTATGGGAAGTATAAGCCAAAGCAAAATTGCTTTAATGAGTTGAGTAAAAATTGAGAGATAATTATTTGGGGAGTGACAAAATAGTGAAGTTGTTTAACTTTTAGGGTATTTGGGAAACACTTGAGTGCCACTATTTTGGGTTTATCTTAATTGTAAATTATTGTACCTCTAAAAATGTTTCTAAGGAAGTATCTCTTTTGTAATCCTACTATTTTCAATAGTAGAAGAATATTTTTTGGAGCTTGCTTCATGGACGTAGCCCAAAGTAAAAGGGTGAACCACATTAAATCTGGTGTGCTATTTATCTCAATTTTATAGCTATTATCAAGGGTAGTTATTTTGTTATATTATGCTATTAATTATCCGAGTAAAATTCTATTTAAGTAGAGTGGATTTTAAGCGGGACCGTCTGTAACCCCTCCAACCTTTTCTGAAAATTTTTTTGGTATTTATTTTTAGTATAATATTTTATATACTATTTACTTGTATAATAATAAGTAATTTGTGTGTTATTAACACCCGCTGCACAACAAGATGGACATTGGAAATGCAATCTAGACACTTTTATATTCATGGTGCAAAGACAATCGGTGTTGAAGCAGTGATGCGTGATCATCTTGGCCATTTTATTTCAGCATGTTGCCAATCTTTCAATGGGACTCATTCTGCAGAGTTAACTGAGGCAGTGTGTCTCCGAGAAGTGTTGAGTTGGATCCTTACCAATCAATGGCATAGTATTGATATTGAGCTAGATAGTCAGTTAGTTGTTCGTGCTCTTTCTTCAAGTAATAATGATTTTCAGAGTTTGGTTTCATTATCAAGGATTGCTTGCTTTTATTACAACAATTGTAGAATGTTTCTTGTCATTGGGTACGAAGACAATTCAACAAAGTTGCTCACTCAATTGCTAGGGTAGCTTGTTATGATGGTCTTCATGTTTGGAGACATCCTCCTTTTATCCTTCCTTCCACTTTTGTACCAAGAATCTATAGCTCACAGACCTAAAGTATGGGTGTAATGAGGGATGCCTTTAGACTGGGTTAATTTGTGATCTTTATCTTGGTTTCTTTCCTTTTTTCTCTTTAATGAAGTTATATTATTTTCTAAAAAAAAAGCAAAACATAATTTGCTATGTTTAGTTTAAAATAATAGAACATAATAAAAATATTAAGTCCAACATAATATGAGCGAGTAAAATTGGAGATTTATGTAATAATAATTTCGAAAATGGAGAAACAACAAACTAGAGAAGAGCTTATATGAGTGACAATTGTAATTAATTTTTAAAATTAGGAGAAATTAGTTTAGTTTGAAACATCCAAATAATTGTATTTTAAAAAATAAAATTTTAATATCCAAATATTGGGGGCAGACCAAAAACTAAATATTGAGGTAGATAAAAATTTATTGCAAATATTAAAAAAAATAACACATTTTTTTAAATAATGAAAATATTATATTTAATATTTCTAAATCATTACAATTGCTTAAAAAGATATTGCAATCGAATTCATGATATTAAAAAACAAAATAACATTGCAATTGATTTTAAAAGTTGTTTTTAAAAGCAACAATTTTTTTTTAAAAAAATTGCACTTGTAGGACTAAAAAACAGGGGTGGGTGTAAAATTAAATAGTAGGGGGCTAAAATTCATTATAAAATAATATCAAAATATACTTAAACAACTAATTTAATACATTAAAAATGAACACAACGTTTTTTTAAATAACAAAAATTTTATATTAATTACAGTATTTGTAAACTATTAAAAAAATATCGCCATTGAGTTTTAAAATAACTAAAAAATAAAAGAACATTGCAATTAAATTTTAAAGTTGCTTTTTAGAGTTGTAATATTAATAAAATCCACGCACTTATGGACTAAAAATTAATAACCTGAAATAATAAAAAATACTTTTTCTAAGATTAATTGTTGTTGTCTCGAGGTGGGAGCAATTGTTTACAGTTGTTTGGTATGAATTGGCATTATGGTTGGCTTTGTAATTATGGTATAGTTGGTTCCGGTAGCTTGGTATGCTACGTAAAGTGGCTTGGTAGTGGATGTCCTTGCAAATGGCTAGTTGTATACTGCTAAAGCCATAAATTTGTTCTAATAGCTAATCGTGAGTGCTTGGGGGCTGGCTTTAAGCATGTTTATGGGTCTGTACAACAGGATGCCGATATATTTGGAATGTTCCTTTGGTAATTTGGTAGTGGATGGTCTATTGATGTAAATCATAGGATTAAACCTGGTTGGATGAAGTAGAGGGGTGCTACAGGAGTTCTATGTGATCGAAAGATGCCAATTAAATTAAAAGGACCATAAATCGTATTAAGTGAAAAAGAAGAATCCATATAGCAGATCCCAATTTGTTGGAAGAGAAGTTGTAACTAAATAGGAGATTATGGTCATATCCCTTAATTATAGGATGAGTCTTATCCAACTATTGGTAGTACATATCTTATTCCTAAAGTGTAGCAATTACTGCCAATCGATCACAATATAAACTCTGTAAACATATATGTGAAAAAAATAATAAAAAGAAAACAGAAAATCTTTCTTTTCTAAATTACAACACAATTGACTTAGGATTAAGGTTTTGTTGTTGTTGTATGGTCTATTGATATTAGTGGTTGTGCATAATAAATTGTGTAAATAAAAATTAGAGATTAAGGATAAATGTTGGTGAAGACAAATAATGTATGATAAACGATGCGATTGAGCTAGGAAATGTTGATTTTGGATTTTTTAGAAGTTGCTTAGGATTTCTACCACATGCAAATAGGGCCTTGGAGGAAGAATCGGTATTTTTGTTTGATGATATATATTGTGTAAATAAATTTTTTTAATAAATTCTTTATATACTAACTATAAACTTTATATATATTATGTGTAAACTCTATATATATTAAATGTAAACTTTATATTGTATAACATATTAATATATGTTTTTATTTTTTGTAATAACTATATTATTGTATTAATAAATTGTGATATATAAATAATTTCTGTAATGTTGATATAAATTGTTTATATAATGATTTTTGTTTAATAAAATTTTTATATACTAAGAGTAATCTTTCTATATACTAAATGTAAAATTTATATATTTGTGTGATATGCATTTTTATTTTTTGTAATATGTAATTATTAGTATATATTTATAGTGCATGAAAAAAATTATTAATTTTGCAGTTTTGTATGATAAATCTAATATATACCAATTATAAACTCAATATATTCTAAGAGTATAAACTTAATATATTCTAAATATAAAGTTAATATATATATTAAATATAAACTCATTATAACTTTCTGATATTTGATGTTATTTAATAAAAAAAATAATATTTTTAGAAAAAAATTTTGAGGTTGGCATTTTTAGGAATATTTACATAACTATCTAAAAAATAACTTTTATTCTAAAAATAATACAAAAACTAAAAATATTTATACTTTTATAAAAAGTTGGAATAAAATTTCAAAAATGCATCATTTCTCACTAAAATAATTTTTTTTTAAAATATCCCTTTGCTCACTACAATCAATATTTTACTTCAATTTTTATTTTTTTAAACTTTACTATTAAATAAAAATATTCTAATAAAATCACAAAAATTAATATTTTTAATTATTTTCAGCACATAAAAATCATAATTTTTTATAAAAAAAATGTTTTATTTTTCATTATAAAATCTAAATAACACAAAAAAAATTAAAAAGTAAATTATAAAAAATATATTAATAAAAATTGTTAAATTTATTTTTAAATAAATTTTACTTATTATACAATAAAAAAATAAAAAAATAATAATTTTGTTATGTAGATATTTAGAAGATATTGTATGTATATTTCAAAGATGTTATAGATATTTTTGTAGATGTGTGTATGTTATGTATTTATTATCTATATTGTGTGTATTTTATATAAAAGTTATTAAATGCTATGTAAATATTATATAGATATTATGAAATAAAAATAAAAATAAAAATTAAATAAAAATTAAAAATATTATATAAATATATTATAAATATAGTTTATATTATTGATTGTGTATTTCATATGTAATATGATATTAAAAATTTTTTAAATAAGAAAATAAAAAAAATAAAATAGGAAAAAATGAAAATAAAAAATTATAAAAAGAAGAAAAGAAGAAAAAAATCACCATTGAAAAAGTAATTTTGAAAATAAAAATTCCGGGTCCAAACTTTTGCAAATTATAAGTTAAAGTAGTGTACAATGTAATTATCTCCCACCCATTTTATATTGAGGCCTTTTTTTTTTTTTGGCGTATTTGTACAAAGGCCATTTTTGAATGACGTCGGCCAAGGCCAAAGGGCTCCAACCCAATAAACATTTATTGTCAATTGTCCCTCTCAAATGTTAACTTGGCCCAAAACAACTTAGTAGTCTAATTAGTGGGTGCATGTAGGGCTGTAAATGAGCCAAATTATTTAAATTTAGTATGAGTCTCAGCTCTGTAAAAGTTTATTCAGGTTCAAAATCAAATTGCTTATTTGTTAAATAAACTAAATTCAAACTAAAAAATACTCGGCTCTTTAGCTCGTGAGCTGATTAATTTAAAAAGCTCGTGAGTTAAGTTCGTAAGCTAGCTCGTTTAGTGTATTTAATTAAATATATATATATATAATTTAATTTATAAATATTAAACTATGTATGTGAATATATTAATTTTTTAACTAATTTAATTTATATAATTTATTAATATATGATATATATGATAAATAAATTAAATAATATACAATACAAAATAGATCCGTAATTTATAGTAAAATATAACATTATAGTAATATAATATTTTATTTTTGTTAATATATAATCATATTATTTATCTTTCATAAAAATATTAATTTAGTATATCTTTTATGAAAATGTAGAAAAGTTGAATAAAAAATAAAAATTGAAATTAAGTTCGTTAAACTTATTTAAATCAAGTTCGAGTTCAAGCTCCATAAACATAATATATGAGCTGGCTTAATACAAGTTCGAATTTAGTTCGGGCTCGATTCGAGTTCGAGTTCGAACTCGACTATTTTATAATGAGCTGAGCTTGCTCGACTCGGCTTGGCTCGATTACAGTCTTATATGCATATGCTTAATAAATTGCTTCGTTAATTCTATTTTTTACTGAAATTTTAACTAATAATAGAAAGTTTTGTGAATTTTTAGTTAAAGATAATTTATACATAAAATAAAATAAAGTAAAAAAAAAATAATCGAATGTTTCAAAATTTTAAATCAACATCAAACTTAGTCAAACTAATTAAATAAGATAAATGTTATTTCATAACCATTTTGATAGTCATTCTGTCAAATACACTATTTTGTAAATATAAGAAATAGGAGTTCAAATTCTAAATTTTTATCCCCTTTTAGAAGTTTTGAAGAAAAAGAAATTAACCTAAATGGTTTGTTTACATTAAATTGTGATTTTTTATTTAAATAAAAAATCATATTAACAATTATCTAACTTTTTTTAGAATAATGACTTTTATATTAAATTCATTTTTATTAATGAGAGGTTACAAATTTAAATTTATTTGGTACCACTAAATTCATTTTAATCTATCACTCTTACAAGTTTGAATGTTAATTAAAAAAAGGAACTAAATTCGTTTTAATTTTTTTACAAAATTGAAAATTTAAGTTAAAATTATCAGTGAATCTAAATAATAGCTTTTCTTTAAATTTTTCTGAAAAAGAATAATTAGCTTGTAGACACAAATAATATGTAAGGGGTAAATTAAAATAAAAAAAAGATTTTCATTTTAAATTAGGTATTAAAAATTTCAATAGAGTATACAAATAAACGATAAAAATAAATATATAATGTATTACAAATATACAACAAAACATGATAAAAATACTTTCAAACTGATTAGCCAAGTTGATTTGTAGTTTTATGCATATTTGGTTTGAAATTAGACCATAATAAAAATAGACTCAAAAGATTGGAATTGAAACTAAATACACTGGTTCAATTAACACTTTTTGGGTATGATTTAACTAGATTTTGATTATGAATTTTTTTTTTTTAGTTTTGTTCTTGGAAAAAAAATAAAAACTATTATTGCTTTATAGTTATAACAAAGGAATAAGAATTATTTTAATTAATATATCTAAAATATACTTATATAAAACATATATAATTATGAGTGGATACAAAGTAATTTGTTACTTGTAAGATATGAAAACTGAAATAGATCCCTAAATAGCCTAGTGAAGCTTTCATTTCTACATGTTACCTGCCGTCCAGGACTCTTATCTTCTTCACTCCAACGGGGGCGGTGGTTTTATGTCTACCATCGTTTTCGTTGCATATGGCAGCTGTAGAATGCAAACCCTGAATAGTGGAGCCCTAAATCAATGATTTAAGAGTAGTGGATGTAGAAGAAGAGTCTGCTTTGAACTGCGATAAAATTGACTAAGCATTTGATGCTCGCTATCTAATTTTGTTATTATTGTGCTACATTTACTTTGTTTATTGCAAAAAAAAAAAATGTATTTCGCTTAAAAATGACTTGCATTCACGTTGGTACAAGACTGCATATATGCAGCAAATTTATGAGAGTTACAACAGACAATTATTGATAACAAACTTTTAAAAAACCGTATATCAAGGATAGAAAAAAAATTATCAACTATAAATATGAGATAACTAAACTGGTAATTGTCCTAGCACCCTCCCTCAAGCTGATGCATGGTGGAGAGGAGCAAAGAGGAAGCTTTTCCAGGTATTGTGAAAATTGGCGATGACTTGAAGGCTTGGTCATTATGTAAGCCAATTGGTTCAAACTAGAGATAAACAGCCTTCAGTTTTAGTTGTTCCCGAACAATGGTAGTCTAGCTTGACATGATATGTATGAGCATGAAAAAATAGGAATGGAGCACAGATAAAGGCCCACAATATTATTGCACAATCGGAGAGGTGGAAGTCTCCACATGAGAAATAATTTTAATGATGACTAAAACAAAGTGTTGATAACACATATGCTATTAACTTGAAGGTTTGAAAGGTTTGTGTTAATGTGTTTCAGGCTAACAAAAGAGCAACGACCGTTCTAACAAAGTCACGAATTTTCTAACAATATTAGACAATGCCCACTCAGACGGCAGGCATTATAACGCTCGTTCCTACCACGGGATGTCCATTCCAATGTTTCATCAGTAGAGCATTCACTAGCATCATGACCGTTCCTGTTGTAGAATGCCAGTTCCATTATGAAAGGTCTGAACCATCAAGTCTTGGAGGGACCAATAGCCTTAGCGCCACAACATGCTAACAAAGACAAAAACGACCATTCTCATCACATGGAACGATCATTACTAAATATGAAGTTTTCAATTTGAAAATTTTGAAAAACTTCAATAATCATCAAGCCAACTCTAAAGTCCAACTGCTCAAAAATCAGGAATGCATGTTATTGTAGATGGCACGCTGGTTCAAATTTTTCCTCACTTAATAGACTTCAAATACATATTTTAAATTAATCCATGCATATTTATGTATGAGTTTCCATAGTGAAAATTCCAATCTGTTCATATATTTGTTGTTCTTATAATATTTTCTAATAAAATCACAATATTTCTCCTTATTTATTTGTATATTTGTGCTCGATCTAATTTTGCCCATAACACATATTTATGGTTAAGTAATTTTTTTGTATTATCTCGAGGCCAAATACATATATAACGCTTTAAATTTTATTCATTTAGTCAATTTGTCTCTTGCATTTTCAATTTAAGCACATAGTCTCTTAAATTCACATTTTTCTTTACTTATAAATACAACTTACTTAGTCACTCTGAATAACATTTTTCATAATTTATAAACACATTTTTTTCTCTCTAAATCCATTTCCATCTAAAATCTAATCCCTAAAATATTTAAAATTTTAATCTCTTATTATGTTCAATGTAAATTTTAAAATAAAAATTTGATACACTATTTTTAGTAATTTTTAATTTAATTAAAATTTTAAAATATATATCATTATTACAATTTAAAATGTGTTTATAAGTTAAAAAAAATAGAAATTAATTTAGATCATAAATAACATTATTTTTAGCTATGCACACACACACACACTTAGAGTTTTGATTTTAGGGATTAGATTTTAGATGATAATGCAACAAAGGAGAGATATGATGGCGGTTTTAACCCCTTGTAAGGGCAGTTTCAACCCCTCTCTACATACGTTAGAGGCGATTGAAACTACCATCTCTAAACCACCATTTTTCATAGCGTTATTACTATATAGAGGCAATTTCCAGTATCGTCGGGGTATGTTACTCTATAGAGGTGGTTCCACATTGGTGCCTCAAACCACTGCTATAAATATTTGGGGCAATTTTAAGCAATCCAAAAACTACGGGCAAATTGTTGGAATTCAAATTTTAGGGATGGTTAGATACTCCCGCCAAATTTTGGAACAAAAAAATTTGTATGGTTGGCACAGTTTTAAGCCATGCAAAAACTACATGGAAATTGTTGTACTTCAATTTGTAACCACCCCTGAGCTGCCCCTAGCATACTTTCGCCTTTGGCACAAAAAAATTGTATGATTGGGGTGGTTAAATTTGCTGTTATATTATTTTACTCAATTATATTTAGAGGCGATTTTAACCGCCTCTCCATGATTTTTTTATATTTTTTAATATTATATTCTTTCGGCTATATATACTCAAACCTATTTATTTATGTGCATATTTTATTATATTACTAAAAGCAAAAGTAATAGAAATGCAAGAATAACCAAAATATAAAAGATCATATTAAAAATATAAACAAAACATTATATTAAAACTTGTCATTTGAAAGATTCTATATTTTATAATCATGGACTTATAAAATCTCAACAACAATAACCTAAAACTAAAAGTAAAACAACTATTACTAATTATTTTCTTGGAGATTGTAGCTCAAATTAGAAGAGTTAATATTGGAAGAAAGAGCATCTTGGCGATCATTTGACACATCGTCTGATTAAAATTACTAAGTAAAATATAAATATTAATAATGTAAGAACTTTTAAAATAAACAAGCTATAATTGAGAGTTAATATCTCAGAAAACAAGCTATAATTGAGAGTTAATATCTCAGAATTGTTGGCATCCAATTTTGTCTAGGATACACCTTACTAATAAATGCACTCAAAGCCTAGAATCCAAATACTTCATTATATTGTGCAATGACTCAATCATATTTAGATGTCACAATTTTCAATTGATCTTTTAATTGATTAATCTCTTATGCTTGGCTTAAATTTATAGAATCTTCCCAACATTATAGGAGGTAGCTCCAAAATAAGTTCTAGGAGTAAGTCCTAAGCTCATGCTTCGAACCCGATCATTATGCTCTAGACCCATCAATTCTTGAAAAATCTGCTAATTTACTTTATCCAAATCTTTATTCAAACTAGTAGCACGTTGAGATTGCCTAGCAAAAGCTTTCTTCTATAAAATAATGAATTATTAGTGCACAATAAATATGATAATAGTCCAAAACTGAAATTGGCAAAGAAAATATCTTTAATTGCTAACAATTAATTATGAACTTTAGCAAAATCATCATAAAAAATCCAAACTATTACGTACCTTATCAATTTAAAGCCATTCCTTTTTAATTTTTTTTTTGTTAATCTTTACTTGTAACTTTAGAATTGATAACAATTTTGGACAACTCAATGAAAGCACTGTGGTAAGAGCACAATCAAAGCTGTACAAATTCATTAAACAATAAAACTACTGCAAATCAAAGTTTTACTTGATTTGATTCAACAAAATGAACAATTCAGAGAAACAAGAAAAGTCCAATCTACTTCTAAAATATCAAATCAATGTTGAAAATATTAAAAAATATCAAAATTTAATATATACCTCTCCAACTAGAACAATCATCATACCACAATTGTATAAAAAATAGCATACCACAATTATGTCATTAATATCCAACCACAATTATGTAAAAAATCACCAAGCAAGATATAAATCATAAAAGCATAGCACATCCAAATCTAGTCATTATTGTAGAAAATATTATCGTTAGTTCTTTTACATTATCATCCACATATGTGCCGTTATTCCTTTTATGAGTTGCAAAAAAAAAAGTAAGGCGGACAGGAGCTTTTCCAATAGCATTTTCCTAAAATGATGAAGATTATATTATTTATCTAGTAATCATATGATTAAATATTTATAAATTTTGAGTTTTCATAACACGTAAAAGTACTTACTATTTCTTTTCTAAATCTGGCATAACTCTTTATTCCTGAAGTATGAGCATTCTTTTTCTTCTTCGCATTTGCAGTATTTATTTGACTTATTTTCTACACAGTTAGTGAAAATGAGTTTGACATATTTAAATAGACATAAAAAGTTTAATAAAAATCATAGTTGCTAACCTAATTTTCCTCACTAAACCATCCATTGACGAAGATATGCAATTGAGTAATCTCAACTTGTTCAGGAACATTAACTTGGATTTGCTTCTTTTCTTTGAAGGGTCAAAACATTGAGCTTTTAGGTCACATTTGAAATCTCTCAATTTTTTATTCACTAACTTGAGCACCCAACCCTTAGTCTCAGGTGAAAATGCAAATTTCTCCTTTAATCACATGAAAATCAAGAAGTAATATAGGTTAAAAACAATGGTGAAATCTAAAGCAAATTAGCTCTAACAATTTAAAAATGCAAAATATATACATATTTGAACAGCATTTAAAATATCATTATGAAACAACTTGAAGTTCTTGTCATCCTATTTGGGAATGCCCAATGGAGCATATTTTCCATTTATTGCAACTGTCCCAAGAAAAGATCCAAGTGTAGCACCTTCTTTTGAGCATGGGACTCCATGTTCATCTTCTTCCACAAATATCTTTTTATTTTCTCCTTGTTCTATATTACTGCCGTTGCAGTTCTTCTACACTTCTTAAACCGCTTTCCATTGTTATCTAAATAATCATACAACTAGTTAAACAAAGTATAAAAAGAAAATTAAAATAAGAATAAAATTAATTTAAATGTCAAAAAATCAAATTACCAATTATTTTTGTATAATTTTCATCATTGAGTTGATGAATTCCTTGACTAGCTTGTCATTGTGAAGATGATAATTTATTGTGACCTTCAAAATTCGATGTTGGATGAGTTTCATTTTGCATATTCAATTCCTATTGGACTGAATCTCCTCTTGATTTAGAATTGTTGCTCGCTATCCTTAGCCTACTTAAATTTCTTGATCTTTGAGACATGATAAATGATGCATTTTATACTCATTAGAATAAAATCAACATAATAAGAAGGCATATTACAATTAATATGAAACTTAAATGAAGTTTAAAGAGAGTAAATCATACCACAAGATGCTAATGTTAATTTAATTGGCAAAATTTATCCTAAATGAAAAAAAAATAGAACAATTTTATGATAAAACAAATAATCACATAAAAAAATATTACTTGGCAAAATGATGTTTATTTCATAGAAACTAATAATCTTCATCTTCTACATTAACTTTAACCCAACATGGCATATGTCGATCTAAACTTGGTTATTACTTGGCATAATACAGTTATAAGATTATCCAATACCTCTCTATTTCCTAGATCAAATATATATCTAGGATTAACTCTTACAGTCACATGCCAATTATGGTTACTTAGATCCTTCAACTAAAATACTTGTTTAACTTGAGAGGAAAGCACAAATGGATCATCATCTACTTTATCACTTGTGTGTATTAACCTAGAAAAGTTACAACAGTAAACTGAATTGATGGCCATGCTACTATGAACATTAATCCAATCACATTTAAATAACACAACTTTAAAACTGGCTTTCTATCACCTACAATAGAATTATCTCTCAAATTATTATTAGACTCTCCTTGATCTCCTTTCCACCTTGAAGAATCACAAGTACATCAATAATCATCCTTTGAGTGACTCCCTCTAAATAACATACAATCATTCCGACAAGCATGTGATTTTTCATAGTTCGAACCCAAAGCTTATATAAACTTTTTGGCCTCATAATAAGATTTGGCAATGATACCCCTTTAGAAAGAACATCAAGCAACAATTCAAGTAGCATAGTAAATGATTTACTTGTCCACCCATTCAAACATTTCAAACGGTATAAATTTAAGAGAAAAGACAATTTGGAAAAATTTTTGCATCCTAGATATAACTCTTGATTGACATTTTCTAGCAACTTAAAAAATTTGCTATTCTCTACCAGATTGGCTACTCTAGGTTGTTCTGAATTTGTCCCTTCATTATGTATGTTCACCTCTTCACTATCGAATGCATCTGCATTATTGACTTGGCCAACTACACCAAAAGCATCTTGTAATAACCCAACCATGTCATTTCACCTCCACGAGCTTGACTGAAAAAGATTTTACAGGTGAACATATTCCACTCTATGAGAATGGAATGCATTTAAAGAGGTTGATGATGTAGAATGATTACTAGAGGTCTCTCCATGATAAATTCACCAAGTATATCCCCTTAAAAACCATCACATATTAAATGCTCTCTTACTTCCTCATACGTGTGTAGATAATGATTAACGCAATTATGTGAATACTCGAATTTTGAGGCTCGGAAAGCCGACTTTCTCAGACTGCAAAAGACCAAGCCAGACCGGACGACCAAGGCAAAGTTCACCGAAAGTATGTCTTCATGGTACTTGAAATGTCCGGAACAACACAAGGGTCACGGATATGGTCTCGAAATAATTTTTGGAGGTCCGCAGCTCCCAGAAAATCGGTTTGAACGAAAAAGTGGGAGTTTTTTGTGCCATTTTGGGGGATGAACCGCCGGGACCTGCGGTCCGACCGCCGGCGTTTCTGCTTTTCCTTTTTTTTTCCCGGGCTGGTCACTTCCACGGCGGTCCGACCGCCGTCCGGTCCGAAATTTTGTCTATAAAAGGCCTCAACTTTTCAGAAAAAGGGTTCGGCTTTTTCGGGTGGGCCTCGTGCTGATGAACTCTCTAATTTCACACGTTTAAGAACTCTTCTTGGACTTTTCTTTGCATAAATCTAACCCTGTGCTGCAGGAATCAAGAATCATAATCCAAGGTCTAAGAAAACAAGATCTGGAACTTCGAAGTGGGAGAATCCTAAACAAGGTAGTATCCTAATTCATCATTTGTCAATCCAAGCATGTCCTAAACATTGCACCTTCTTCTCAATTTCTTTTTGGTCGAAGACCTAATCCTTTTAGGTCTAAGGCCTAATTAACTAATCAATCAATCTTTTGGCATTAAGCCACGAATGAATTAATCTTTTTGGCACGGAGCCTAAATTGCATTCTTTTTGGTACTACGTATCCAAATTTCATCAAAATTGGCACTAAGTGCTGAAAATCTCACAATTTTGGCAAAAAGTCCGACAATGCACGAAGCATACACACACATGCATAATGCATAATTGCCTTTAAATAGGCTTTTTCGAACTACATGGGCTTTGATCTCTCATAAAAACGAGAGTATGTAGGCATATTTGGGATTCACCCCAAATAGCAAGTCCACAATTTACTAACAATCTGTTGGTCTTCTTTTCTTCATCCCTTTTGGGTTTGTTTCTTCCGGGCAAATTAATCAAATACATGACATAGTCCCTGAATCCTCATTGGGTTCGTAGATTAGAAACCTTTACATTGGATGCATTAATTGGATTCAAACAAGGGTTTTCTTAGTTTTTCCCTTTGAACAGAAAAAACTGAGTGGCGACTCCTAACAACAAGTGAACGTTCATCCGAATCCTTTTCGGGTGGAAACCAAGGTTCACAGTTTAGCGACTCCACTGGGGACCATAAAAAAGATTTATGGGATCTTAGTGGACTACAATTGTTTATTTGACTAAATTGCCCTTTTTTAGGGTACTTTTATTTATTTTGCAGGGTACCTTAGCAATACATATCCTTTCCTTAAGGATATTGGAATAAAATTGACAAAAGGAATCTTTTTCCTTTGATGGACCCCCTTTTTGATTAATTGTGCATTTGTTTTGTCATTTAGAGAATCTTTTTCTCTTGCATTATATGGGGAAATCATTTTCCTCTATTGCATAAAAAATTATTTTCAAATGAATTTCTTCTCTCTCTGTTCAAAATTCTGAGTCTGGATAGCAAGTAGTGCTGACCGGCAGGTCTCCTTGATTATGCCGGCGGACAGCCAAAGCGTCCTCCCTGTTGTCGCAAACCATTCCAATCCTTTTGGAGTGGCCCATGAGTAAATGTACTGTTAGACCCACGCGAAACTCTTTGTTTCACATGTGGTTAGGTATATCTTACTCAAGACTCAAGGGTCCCTATTATAAGCCTATTCTCTATTTTTCATGTAACAATAGAACCCTCCCTTAGGATGTATATACCCAATAATAGTGCCACATTCCATTAAAATGAATTATGATGTGATGATGTGCATTCATGCAACATAACAACATTGTTTTAGGGAAAACCTTTTGATATATGCAAGTGGACCAAGAGTCTTCCTACCCTACACACTACTCTGATCATTTACCCTTAACCTTTGCAGGTACCCACTATCCGTGTGCCTTTATCTACACAAGCTACACCAATTCCAACTGTGCAATCACCCACAAGTCCTACTACCCCAACTTCACCAACTACTCCAATTACTGAAATGGCTACTATTGAACAGATTAAGGCCTTGATAGATGGACAGGTTAAGGAGATTGAAGCTAGGATGCAAGAAAGAATTGATGAAGCTTTAACCGCCCAAAGGGTAGCCATCTTGGCTGAATTGGGAGGGGCACCAAAGACAGCCACTACTCCTGGAAATCTAGGGAAGGAACCTATTGTGGGACAAACTAGTACCCCCATGACTGCTCAGAATAATACCCCTGTTATCAATTTAGAGGATCCACCCTCTAAGAATGCTACTGAAACTGATGAACTAAAAAAGAAACTTGAATTGCTTGAAAGGTCAATCACTGCCATGAAAACTCATAAAGAGGTAGTAGACATGGATTCCTTATCCTTGTTTCCCCAAGCTAGGTTGCCTCCAAAATTCAAGATGCCTGGGATGGACAGATTTGATGGGACTACTTGCCCTAGAACCCACCTGAAGATGTATATAGGGGCCTTAAGCCCTTGGGGTTTAAATGACGAGCTCTTCACTCAACTCTTCCAACAATCCTTGACTGGTGCTGCCCTTAAATGGTTTGTAAGCCTGGATCGTGCCAAGATTAAGACCTAGGAAGACATCTGCAATGCATTTAACACTCAATACCACTACAATATTGAGGTAGATGTCACTAGAAGAGAGCTTGAGACTACCAAACAAAACAACAATGAACCCTTCTCCTTGTTCCTTACGAGATGGAGGGCGAAGGCTGCCCAAATGATTAATCGCCCTTCAGAACAGGAGCAAATTGATATTATAATCAAGAACTTAAGGCCTACATATCAAGCTCAACTGCAAACCCAATACTTACCTACTTTCAAATTGCTCATTGCGACTGCAACTAAGTTAGAAGACTTGATACAATTGGGTAAGATAGTGGATGAGGGAGCTGCTTCAAAGTATAAGAAACAGGGCCAAGTTGCTTCCTCAAGCAAGGTCAATGAAGTGGCCAATATTGCCCCTGCGAATCCTTTACGTGTGGGCAATCTTGGGCAGAGAAATTAGCCAAGAAGGCAATATACCGACCTTGGGATGCCCCTTCATCTAGTGTTTAAAAAGGCTATAGAAGGAAAGTACTTGAAGCCTTTGGACCCGAGGCCTCCTCCAAACCCATTACCCTCCAATTATAAGGCCAATGAGTACTGTGAATACCATCAAGGAAAAGGGCATAGGACAGATGCTTGCTGGACTCTGAAAAACCGCATCCAGGATTTGGTGGATAGTGGTGACATCATTCCTCTCAGGAGTCGACCAAACATTAATACTAACCCTTTGCCCAATCATTCCATCCATGCCATCACTGTGGATGAAGAGTTGTTTGATCCTTTCAAACTTCTCTTGGAAATGAATGAAATATGTGTGCTGGATCTGAATGACCTCGCTGAAGAGTTTGATGCTTTGACAAGAAGTGGAAGGCAATATCAACCACTTGACTTGGGGAAAGCCCCTAAGACCCCGATTCACCCATATAAGAAGACGCCAGAACCAAAGGAAGACCCTGTCCTCACTCAACTTAAACAAACTCAAGCTAAGGTGTCAATTTGGGAGCTCCTTGCTTCCTCATTCCCACACCATCAGGCTCTCAGTAAAGCTTTGAGTCAACTTGATACATCAGTAGACACAAGCCTAGAAGCTTTGGTGGCCACTTTGACCCAATCAACCAAGGCATTGAGTATCAGATTTTCTGATGAAGATTTACCAGAAGATGGCATGAAACACAATGATGCTCTATACATCACCATACAAACTGGGGGAAAGACTGTGCCCATGGTTCTCATTGATAATGGGTCAGCCTTAAATGTATGTCCCTTGAAAGTAGCAAGCTGTCTGGGGTTGGAGGCTACAGATCTTACACCTTCTGATCAAATTGTTAGAGCATATGATAACACTCGAAAAGAAATTTTGGGTGTTGCTACTTTGGAAGTTGCTATTGGACCGGTGAAAATGGGAGTGCCGTTCCAGGTCATTGATGTACCCGCGAGCTTTAATCTCCTCCTTGGAAGGCTGTGGATTCATCAGAATAATGTTGTACCATCTTCATTACATCAAAAACTTAAGTTCCCTTTTGAAGGAAAAATCATTACTATCAAAGTGGACACATGTGAAATCAACAAGAAAACCACGGATCAGTCTCTCTTTGAGGTTGTTCCTGGTGAAACTGCTATGGCCTTGACTGGGTTCCATTACGACACTGTTCAATGCATCAAAGGAGAGAGGCCCAAAGGGCCATTTCTCCTATATGACTTTGGGGGGATCCAAATCAATTGCCTGGTTGGAATGATGCTGAGGGTAGGTCTGCTACCCGGGATGGAAATGATAAAGTCTGGGAGAAAATCATCTATAGTGCGCCCATGGGAAGAGCCTGAGAATAAGGGAACTTTTGGCTTGGGGTACAAACCCACAGACGAGGAGATAGAAGAGTTTGAGCATGGGAAGAACAAAAAGAAGACTTGGGGGGCAAAAAGCCTCAAAATGCGTCCTTACTTTAGAACTCTGAATGGTCACTTTTGCAAACCTGGAAAAACAATTCATTATTGTAGTTTTCAGGAGCCATTCTATTCTCTTATGACTGGAAAGAAGTTACCAGGCTTTGAGATGTTCACTGATGTTTTAGCTGTAAAGGAAGAAGAGCCAGAACCTATAACTGACCCACAAGTGGAAGATTTCATGCGCCTAGTCTCTTTGATGAGGTAGCTATGATAACCAATTTTGAAGACAAAAGGGACTTCACAAAGCTGATCAAGACAACAGATGGACCACTGATGAACTGGTATGCCGAGGAGGGACAACTAGCTATAGTCAAACCTAGTCCTGTGTCACACCCCGAACATGAGTCTTGTATTGAGTCAAATCTTGAGTCAAACACCGAGTCAGAGTCCGGTTCTGAGTCTTCCTTAGCTTCAGGAATAGAAAACCCTGATGTCGAATGTAATGTAACTCTGGAGGATGACCCTGCTGTTATTAATGAAACTGTTCAAGTTCTTGGTTACCCTGTGTCTTTTGCTTTCCAAGTATTATCTAGCAAAAATGAAATAAATGAAATAAAAGAAATGAATGAAAAGATAATAATTGGCAAAGAAAATAAATGTACATACATTGCATATGATTGTGTGAATAAAGAACAGGTTGTTGAATGCATCAGAAAGTATGCCGACTGCTTCATGTGGAAGACAAGTGATGTCACGGGAATAGACCCAGCCATAGCAGTTCATAAGATTCCGCTATACTCGGATGCAAAGCCGGTTAAGCAGAAGCTGAGAAGAATGAAGCCAGAATGGTCTTTGAAAATTAAAGAAGAGGTTGCCAAGCAATTGGATAATAGGTTCATAGAACCAATTGCCTACCCTTCCTGGTTGGCGAACATTGTGCCGGTCCCGAAGAAAGACGAAAAGGTCAGGATGTGTGTTGACTATAGAGATTTGAATAAGGCTTGTCCCAAGGACGATTTCCCGCTACCACACATCGATTTGCTAATAGATAGGATGGCTGGGCATATGATGGTTTCCATGACTGACCTCGCAGTTGGGTACAATCAGATCATGGTGCACCCACCAGACAAAGAGAAGACAGCTTTCATTACAGAATGGGGCACTTTCTGTTATAGGGTTATGCCTTTTGGATTGATAAATGCAGGGGCTACCTACTAGAGGATGGCGACAACAATCTTTCATGACATAATTCACAAAGAAGTAGAAGTGTATGTTGACGATATGATTGTTAAGTCAAAATCTCCAGAAGAGCACGTTGAAGCACTTGAGAAGTTCTTCCTTAGACTTCGCAAGTACAATTTGAAGCTTAATCCTGCAAAGTGTCTCTTTGGTGCAACATCAGACTTATTTTTGGGATATTTGGTCAGCAAGAAAGGAATAGAAGTTGATCCAGCAAAGTCAAAGGCTATTCTGAAAATGCCTCCACCAAGAACAGAAAAGGAAATTCGAGGCTTGCTAGGTAAATTACAGTATACCAGTCGATTCATATCGCAGTTGGCAGAGACTTGTGGTCCTATCTTTAAGCTACTAAGGAAAGGTGCTTCACAAGAATGGAATGAAGATTCCCAGAAGGCCTTTGACAAGATCAAAGAATACTTGTTAAGTCCGCCAATTCTGCAACCTCCTAGAATGGGAAAACATCTGCTCTTGTATTTTTCTGTAACAGATGAAGCCATTGGTGCAATGCTAGCTCAAGAGGCCGAAGGTACAAAGGTGGAAAATGCAATTTATTACCTCAGCAAAAGGATGCTGGACTATGAGTTAAAGTATAACAAGATTGAGAAGTTGTGTTTAGCGTTATATTGGGCTTGCACAAAGTTACAGCACTACTTGTCTTCTTACACTACTTATGTCATCGTAGAACAGAGTCCCTTGAAATTCCTTATGGAGAGGCCTATTTTGGACAGCAAAATGGCAAAGTGGGTGTCAACATTGGCAGCTTTTGACTTAAAATTCATTCAGAGGAAAGCTGTGAAAGGTGGGGCAATAGCTTACCAGTTAGCAGAATTACCCGTAAAAGACGAGATGCGAGAAATGAATTTCTCTGACGAAGACCTCTTGAATGTGGAAGGAAGTGTTTGGGAGATATATTTTGATGGGGCATCCAATTATCATGGAAATGGAATTGGGATTGTGTTCAAAACTCCTTGTGGAGAATACATTCCCTTTGCAGTTAAACTTGACTTTAGCTGCACAAACAATGAAGCAGAATATGAAGCTTGCATCAATGGGCTCGAAGCCGCTCTGGAATTGGGGATTAAAAACCTAAAGGTCTACGGTGATTCTATTTAAATAGTATCACAAGCCTTAAGGAAATGGAAAATAAGAGAAGAGCGTTTGGTTCCTTACCTAAAACGCCTTGATCATTTGGCACAACAATTCGATGATCTGTCCTTCGAATATCTCCCGAGAGCAAAGAATCAGTTTGCTGATGCCCTAGCTACTTTAGCTTCTATGATCAATATCAAGGAGGGGAAAGCCATTCGTCCATTGAAAGTTCAACTTCAGAAGCAACCCGCCCACGTAATGCATTTGGCCGATGGTAAACCATGGTTCTGGGATATCAAGAGTTATCTCAAGGATAGAAGTTATCTGGAGGGATCATCAAGGGTTGATCAGAGAGCAATAAGGTAGCTACACACAGGTTACATTCTTAATGGAGACATCCTCTACAAAAGAAGTTGGAATGGAATGCACATAAGGTGTGTGAATGAAGCAGAGGCTAAGCGGATAATGGAAATGGTTCATGGTGGCGAATCATGACCGCATATGTCTGGGATCGCCTTGGCTCGAAAAATAGCCAATCTAGGATATTATTGGTCCACCATGAATACAGACTGTGTGGCATTTGTGTAATAATGCAATCAGTGTCAGATATTTGCTAAGCTGCAGAAGCAACCTCCCGTTGCCCTGAATCCAATCACTTCTCCATGGCCCTTTGCCACTTGGGGAATGGATATAATTGGCAAAATACATCCAAAAGCCTCAAATGGACATCAGTTTATCTTGGTAGCGGTGGATTACTTCACGAAGTGGGTTGAAGCAGCTTCCTATGCAGAATTAGACGCCAAAAAGGCAGCACAGTTTGTCCGAACCAACATCCTTTGTCGGTACGGAACGCCATTTGAGATTATCACTGATAATGGAACTCATTTCCAAGCAGAATTTGCTAAACTCTTGAAGGATAAGAAGGTCTAGCATCATAAGTCCTCTCCTTATAGACCTTAAACAAATGGAGCTGTAGAAGCAACAAATAAGTCTATAAAGGTGATCATACAAAAAATGATCAAGGAACATAGGGGTTGGCATGAGAAGTTACCACTGGCCTTGTGGGGATATAGAACATCAATTAGAACTCCTACTGGGGCAACCCTGGTGTACGGAATGGAAGCAGTACTCCCCATTGAACTAGAAGTTCAATCGGCAAGGATAATTCAAGAAAGTCAGATAAATGAAGCTGAATGGATTAGCAATTATCATCATCAGTTGTTGGGTTTGGATGAAAAAAGACTTCAAGCTCTCCATCAGATTCAAGGGTATCAGAGGCGAATGGCTAGACATTTCAACAAAAAGGTCAAAGATCGAAAGTTGGAAGAAGGTTGTTTGGTTCTGAAAGAGATCAGAACACCCGTTACAGATCCTCGTGGGAAGTTTCGTCCTCATTGGGCTAGACCCTACATTGTAAAGAAAATACTTTCCGGCGGAGCCGTCATCTTGTCTGATTTGGATGGTCTGGAGTTCACAAACCCATGCAATCTGGATCAATTAAAGAAATATTATGTATAATCATGCATTGTAAGGAACTACATTAGACCTGATTCTCGCAAACTAATTCGAGATATGTAGGCAGCTCTCCTTGTGCACGATCTAAATTTTAATGAAAACCATTGATTCATTTTTCTTTTGCCAAACATAAAAATAATAATAATAAATAAATAAATAAAAAATTCCACTAAGTCAAAAACCCGCAAAGGGCGGCTTAGCCAAGAATGGGTAAGAGCTCGCTAAGTTGAAAATTTGAAAGGACGACTTAGGCAAAAATTAGAGCAGGTAAGTAAAGTAGATAATGCTTGGAAAGCAAATGAAAGAGTCATTCATTCCAAAAAAGAGTCATTCATTCCAAAAAAGAGTCATTCATTCCAAAAAAGAATCATTCATTACAAAAAGAGTCATTCATTCCATGAAAAGAGTCAAACCATAGGTCCTAAACATCCAACGAACCAAAAAGGTAAAAGCAATCCAAAAAAGTAGACAATAGAGTCAACCCTAGGATCTAAATCCTACGTCTCCTTCATGGGGCAGAGTCTTCGGTATCTTCCTTAGTTCCGGAACTCTCTGCAACATCTATCTTCCCCTCGTTAAGAGGAACCACATCCTCTCCCTCCAACTCCTACAACAATGCATGCCTCCTTGGCTTTTCAATTGGCCAAACTTCAGCTATAAACCAAGCTCTGTACTCTGGAGTAGGCTCGACAAGGGAAGGTTCTACAAAAGGTCTGATCATTTGATGGTTCCTAACCCAAGTTTGAAGAGCAGCTTGAGTAACTCCGGGCATAATAGGGGCAGCAACAGTAAGCCCAACAGGAAGAGGAACCCTCTGATCAATCCCCATCTGCCTAATCATGGGGCAAAGCTTTAAATCTCCAAAGCCAGGGTCACGGTTGAAAAGAAACCCAGCTAACAGGCAGAAAATAAAAGCTCGCATCCTATGCTTCAGTTAAATCTTATCTTCAAAATTAGCAGTCAGGAATGCATCAATCAAAGGAAGCAGCATCGCCTTATTCCCATCCGCAATCATAGCTTGAGCTTGAGGCCTTGTAAAGTTGAAAAGCCTCTGAAAAGACCCCACATAGCCAACTCGAACCTCATGCCTTACAAGAGGGGCATTTGGGTCACATCCGATAATTGAGCAGAATTCCTCAAAAAGAGGACACATCTCGTCCATCCGGGCACCAGATCTGAAGACGTGAGCTTGGTGATCCCAAAATCTGATACAAGCATGCAAGAAATCCCAATCTACAGCTACGCCTCTAAGAGTAGCAACAACTTTCAATCCATATCTTCCCATATTGATCCTTTCAACCTTTTGAGGACTCTTGGTCCAGTTGTGCATGCAATGGTTGTAAAGAAGCAAATAAATACCTTTATGAAAATAAAAGGGGACATCATGAATACATATGTACTGTTTGTGCTAAACAAAAGTGCAGGTACAGAAAAGTCAGAATACAATCAGAGAAAAATCAGAAGTGTTGCAAGCAATCCAGAAATGCCAAAAGGCGGGTCTTTTACCCCTCGCTCAAAATTCGCTCTTCAAACGACCACTGGGCCCCATAAATTATTTTTATGGACCCCAGTGGGGGGCAATTGTGAATACTCTAATTTTGAGGCTTGAAAAGCCGACTTTCTCAGACTGCAAAAGACCAAGCCAGACCAGACAACCACGGCAAAGTTCACCGAAAGTATGTCTTCATGGTACTTGAAATGTCCGGAACAACGCAAGGGTCACGGATATGGTCTCGGAATAATTTTTGGAGGTCCGCAGCTCCCAGAAAATCGGTTTGAACGAAAAAGTGTGAGTTTTTTGTGACATTTTGGGGGATGAACCGCCGGGACCGACGGTCCGACCGTCGACCGCCAGAATCGGCGGTCCAACCGCCGCCGTTTTTGCTTTTCCTTTTTTTTTCCCGGGCTGGTCACTTCCACGGCGATCCAACCGTCGTCCAGTTCGAAATTTTATCTATAAAAGGCCTCAACTTTTCAGAAAAAGGATTCGGCTTTTTCAGGTGGGCCTCGTGCTGACGAACTCTCTAATTTCACACGTTTAAGAACTCTTCTTGGACTTTTCTTTGCATAAATCTAACCCTGTGCTGCAGGAATCAAGAATCATAATCCAAGGTCTAAGAAAACAAGATCTGGAACTTCGAAGTGGGAGAATCCTAAACAAGGTAGTATCCTAATTCATCATTTGTCAATCCAAGCATGTCCTAAACATTGCACCTTCTTCTCAATTTCTTTTTGGTCGAAGACCTAATCCTTTTAGGTCTAAGGCCTAATTAACTAATCAATCAATCTTTTGGCATTAAGCCACGAATGAATTAATCTTTTTGGCACGGAGCCTAAATTGCATTCTTTTTGGTACTAAGTATCCAAATTTCATCAAAATTGGTACTAAGTGCTGAAAATCTCACAATTTTGGCAAAAAGCCCGACAATGCACGAAGCATATACACACATGCATAATGCATAATTGCCTTTAAATAGGCTTTTCCGAACTACATGGGCTTTGATCTCTCATAAAAATGAGAGTATGTAGGCATATTTGAGATTCACCCCAAATAGCAAGTCCACAATTTACTAACAATCTGCTGGTCTTCTTTTCTTCATCCCTTTTGGGTTTGTTTCTTCCGGGCAAATTAATCAAATACATGACATAGTCCCCGAATCCTCCTTGGGTTCGTAGATTAGAAACCTTTACATTGGATGCATTAATTGGAGTCAAATAAGGGTTTTCTTAGTTTTTCCTTTTGAACAGAAAAAACTGAGTGGCGACTCCTAACAACAAGTGAAAGTTCATCCGAATCCTTTTCGGGTGGAAACCGAGGTTCACAAATTAACACATGACGAGATATCTTCCCATTGTGTGATGCATTAAGAAATGAAAAATGAATAAAATTCTTAACACCTTGTTTATACTTAATATTAGCTCTAGGCTCATTCATCAAACTCTTATCCATTATGAACTTATAACTAAAATTTAATAAATTCTTGTAAGTATGAAAAAAGACACTAGTAAATTATGAGTCTATTTCATGGATTATTTTACCTTCAAATTTTGAAATAATTTGTCTTTTTAATCATGAGTGGAAAGAAAAAAAATATATTAATAGTAGCATATTTTATATTTTCTTCATTAATTCTCTTTATATAAAAACATAACATATTTATTAACACCACTATAATGTAATAATTCTTTTATGTACATATACAAAACAATAACAATTAAATATAATGTAACAAAATAAAAAAATATTTACAAAATGATATTTAAATATAAATACACGATAAATTATATATATAGGTATAGGTATAGCTATATGTATAGGTATAGCTATGATGACATATACCTTAAAGCTAAAGCTCCAAAAAGTTAATTATAGGGTATAACCTATAATGCTTTGAAGTCCCCTATTGATCAAATTACACACTCTGTATTTATAAAATTATGTAATGAATTTCTATTCATAACACAAAGATGAGGAAGGAACATAAAGCAAAGAAACAAATGAATAATTACAAAGGCAATGTGAGTCAGCTTGGTAGATTAATTTTTAATGTGTAAAAAGAAAAGGAAGTTGCTCTTATTCTTTTTTATGTACATATGCACTCACAAGGGCATGAAACTGATTCAAATTTCCATTTAAATGTATATAATTCTTTTATGCTATAGAAAAGAGGGAGTTATATTCAGTGACATATAAGAAAGAGAGAGAGAGAGAGAGAGAGAGAGAGAGAGAGAAATAAATAAATTGAAAGAAATACAGGAAAATGAAGACTTTGATAGAGTCATATTTTGACTATTATTTTAGATAATTCTAACCCTATTTTTAATTGCTTTCAATTGAATATGATATATTTTCTTTGTTGAAGTTAGAATTTATCCTATTTTAGCGTGGAAATGTCAAAATATAATTTTTTGATTAAAAGTTAAGGAAAATTAAAGAAAATTATGAAAAAGGTAAAAAAAAAAAAGTCAAGACCTATGCCCGAGGGAACCAAACAGCTATTGTCCGAGCATATTATGTATTTTCCAGACTTGGGTAGATATGACATTTGAAACTTTACTCGTGATTTTAACAATCATAAGTTCTAGAATGAGAAATTGTCATTCATAAAGATTTTAGAAGATATCTTGAGCTTTTCAGAATGGTCTTATTTGTATAAATCCGAGTCCATTTGGGCCTTCAAACATCTGCACAAAGTCAGAATTATGAATACAAATCGGAATAGGATTTCTATTCATATTAGTTTATTTCAAAAGGATATAACTTAAGCTTCTAAAGTCCAAATTTAGTAATTCAAAAGCCTAAATTCATCTACACTTTGAGAGCTACAATTCTTATGAAGAGTCCAAGCTCAGATTTGGAATTTATCAGATAGAAAAATGAAAAAAATTACACCATATACTATTTTTTAAGTTTTATTTTCAATGTTACTATTCTAATTTTTTCTTTTCAATTTTGACTTTTCAACATTTCAATTTTATACTTTTTAATCTTTTATTTTTGCAAAAATATGACACTTTATTTTGTCCATTGGAGTATGCGCGCTGCGTCTTCTATCACTATAGCGGGCAATTTATCTCTTCCGTTTCTACCATGAAGTGGATTTGGAACGGGTTCTTGATATGTCTCCCTGCACTTTCTCCAATAACTTACTTCTGGTTAATAGGATTGGTGCTAATGAATGCCCAGCTTCAACACCTCTCCATCATTTTCTGATCTGGGTACAGATACATGGATTGGAGACGGGATTTCGGTATGACTCTGTGTTGGAAAGGATTGGAAATTTTTTGGGTGAATTTGTTTCGGCAGATCCTAACAATTTTTCGTGTTCCTGGAATTCTTTCATGAGGATCCGAATCAGAAAGGATGTGAATACTCCTATTGTTGACTCCAAGAAGATCCGCCATGAGAAGGGATCATGGTTTACTGTCAAGTTTGTTTGGGAACGTCTACCTAGCGTATGTTTCATATGTGGTATGTTGGTCCATACGGAAAAATTTTGTTGATGTCTTCTGGAGCTGAATGTGAAACAGATAACTCGTCGTTTCGGTCCTGAAATCAGAGCCTCTCGTCGCCCTCAAATGACAATTGGTTCGCGGTGGCTGGTGGAGCCTCCGGTGGTTATGGGCGGAGGTGGGGTTGACCGTTCTAGTTTTGCTAACAATGTGGATTTTGGCAGTAGCGAGAATCAAGGAAAGAATGTGGATAATCCCTTATTTTATGGAGGTGAAAATACTAAACCTGATCAAGTTTTAAATGGAAAGGATAAGGGGGTTGGAGATTCTGGCGGTAATTTGGAAACTAATTTGAATGATGATTTGATTTTTGTGGACCCCAAACATAGGAGGCCTTCTGCAGATGGGCCAAAAACTGGGCTTGGCCAGAATAGCAATCTCTCTTCTGGTTTAAATTGTTGTCCCAAGATGGCAACCAAGAGGGGGGGTGAATTGGTTTTCTCAAGAAGTAATGACAATTTAAAAAACTCAACAAACAAGAAATGCGGAATATAGAGTTGGTTGAGTAATTGAAGAAAGAAAGAACACACAAGATTTATAGTGGTTCGGATTTACTTCAATCCTACATCCACTTCCTTAACAACTTGTTAAGGTTCCACTAATCTTTGAAGTTTTTACAAGCTCACTTCTAACTTTGGTGTTTTCACAAGTTCACACCTAACTTCACAAGTGTTTTTCTTAGGCTCACACTTACAACCCAAACAAGAGTTTTACAAGGCTCACTCTCACAACCTAACAAGAGTTTTACTAGGCTCACTCTCACAACCCAAGTGTTTCCCAAGCTTACACTCAAACTTATACAATGGTGTTTTCAATGCTAACACCTAACATTCATAACAATTCAAATACAAGTTTAAGTAAAAGAAAATTTGTTGCTTGGCTATGAAAATCTTTTCTCAATGTTGTCTCTTTTTTGTTTTCTCATAGAAACTTTGTATTTATAGCCAATGTGGTCTTACTAGCCGTTATTGATGTTGAGAATAAAGTCTTGGCAGATTAGACCTCTTTACTTAAACTGTCCGAAGCACTTCGCGGTCGCCCTTCATACAAGGATGGTCGCGCTCATGCTTCAAGCGGTCGTCCTTTTAACCAGGGACGGTCGCTACTTTTAAAAAATCTTCAACGGTCGAATTTTAGTGCTCTGCAGCTGGAATCTTGCCCATGATGTGTTTGTCGGACCGTTTCTTGCCCATGCTGTGTTTGTCGGGACGGTCGCGCATCACAAAGTGCGGTCGCCCTTTTTTGAATACTGAAGTGGGATTACAACGGTCATGTCACGTGTCATTTTCTGACAGGGCAAAAGAGATGTCCGCCTTAATTTGAATCTCGCGGTCGCCCGTGGTAGCATTTCGCGGTCGAACTCATATTCTCGCGTCGAACTTCTGGACGCACCTGAGGACGCGAACACTACTGTCTCTTTGAGCAATTTCTTTTTGAATTGTTGGGCGGTCGCGACTTTGAATGGGGCGGTCGCTAAAGTGGTTAGCGAGGTCGAGTCATTCACCGTTCTTGTCACCGCGAATCTTACTGTGATTGTAATGATTTAAATTCCTTGAGTAGCGGTTGTGCACATATTTGGCCGGTCGCTATTCTGTAGGAGCGGTCGCGACTGAGGTCGAACTTCTGACCGCGAAACCTACTGTGACAAGGTTTCATTCTGTAATTACTTGGAGCGGTCGTATTAAGGTGAGGTGCGACCGCGATAAATGTTCTGTTCACCTTTAATTGAAATAACCTAATCCTGCAACAAGATTTCTCAAACACAAGTTAAATAGATCATCCATTTGAGTTGTCAAAGATCAAAATTAAGATTATTTGTCTAACAATCTCCCCCATTTTGACTTTGACAATTCAAATGGAATGATGAGAAAAATAATAAGTCTTAAATGCTCCCCCTTAACATATGCAACAATCATGGTTAAGAGCATTGTGATTATTAGTTTATTTTGGTGCAAATGTTATTGTTTGAATGCAAACATTTCTCCCCCATAAACATTTCTCCCTTATTGCAAATATTCAACATGTATACTTGTTTCTCCCATTATTGTTCTTATCTTTGGTTTCCTCTATTGGTTCATTCCATTGGTTCTTCTCCCCCATTGTCATAGGCAAAATGAAACAATTGTTAAGCAAAATTATTAACTAAACAATGAAAGGGAAAGTACCAAATTATATATATTAAAATTGGAGGAAAGTACAAAGCAGAAAGTGCAAAGCAGAAAACATATGAAAATGCAAACAAACTAAAGCTAAGCTATTCTGAGTCATCATCTAACTCTAACTCTTCTTCAACTAAAGGAGCTTTCCCCTTATCTTGAGGTGCAACAGAGGCAGAGCTAGTGCTAATAGACTCTTCTTCTTCAGCAACGCTTTGGGTGTGATCACTTATATCCCAATCTTCAAGATTGCATTGAGGCAAGTCCAATTTGCCTTGCATGTCATAAAGATCATGGTGCATGTGGGATATAAGGTCTATCCTTTTGTTTAAGTGCTGGAATCTCTTGGAAACACTTTTCTTGAACTTAGTGAGTTTCCTTGAGAGAGTCTTGATTGCTTGGAGGATGAGTTGTGTGGAGGATGAAGCAGTTTCTTTAGCAGCTTTTGATGAAGTTGCTTTTGGAGGTAATTCTACTGCAACTTCTACAGAATCTCCCTCTTCCTCAATTGTATACCTTGGCCTTTTCTTTTGTTTATCCATAACTCCTTTCTTGCCATAGCAGTATACATATGACCCTTCTATCTTCCTTACACAACCAGCATGCTCTAAGTAATCCATTGTGATAGCATTGGAGGCTAGAGTGAAAGGGTTCCTCAAAGTAGCTAAGTTCAAATCATTCAGAAGGTTTAAGTGTCTAGCTATTTGAGTAACTTGAGAGGATAGGAAGAAGGTACCAGTTCTTGTAACAGCATGATGATAAAATGTATCAATCAAGAACTTGGTTGTGTTCATTTTGATGTTATGGGTGAAAGCATAGAGAAAGATAAGGTCTCTCTTGGTTACTTTCTCATTCCCATCTGCTCTTTGGTGAATGGTATAGGTGATAATCCTATGGAGCATCCAGTGGGTGAGAGATTTGATGTGCTTGGCTTTAGATTCCTTTTCAAAGGAAGTTTCAATGGAAATTTCTCGCCAGAAATCAGAAAGGGTTGGGTTTGAGAAGATTTGGTCATTGTAGGAGGTTATACCTTCAGAAGGGAAGTTCCAAATTCTGCCAAAATCTTCAAGGGTTATGAATTGATACTGATCAAAGAGTTTGAACCTTACCCCGTACCAACCTAGAGCAGAGTTTGCACTCTTCTCTATCTGGAATGACATTAGAAACTCCTTACTTAGACTAGAGTAACCTACCTCTTCTGGAAAGACAAAATTTCTCCATCCAAGGACATCCAACAATCCTTCAATTTCGTCCTTGATGCCCAAAGCAGACAGCATCCCACCAAAAGGAGATTTGGTGCCTTCAACCTTCTTCTTCTTTAGCATGGCATACCTAATGTCTTCCTCAGTGGTTTGGTGATGAGGTTTGTGAATTTTCTCACCCCTTTTTGATTGTGGAGGAGATGGAGGTTCAACAACAGGTTCTCTAATGGTGATTCCTGGAACTCTCTTAGCTTGTCCCTTTATTTTGGAAGTGGTTTTTCTTTTGGGAGCCATTAGAATAGAAGAAACAGATGAGAGCAGGAAAACAGAGGTTGATTTGAGAAGCAGATGAGTTGAGAAGATTTTAGGGTTTTAGATTGTTTTCAGAAGCAAAATATCCAAGAAATTTGATGTAACTTACTTTTAAATAGATGGAGTTAAGAAAATAGCCGTTTTTGACTGTTGGATATTAAGAGTTGCAACCTGTCACACAGCCAACGGTTATAAATTTTCGAGCAGAGTGTACAGGGTGCGGTCGCGGATTGAAGATAGTGCGATCGCTACTTATGGTCTAGCGACCATTATCAAGATAAGTATGCTCGCGAGAGAAGAAAGTAACTGTAACGGTCGAAACTATTCAAATTGGTGCGGCCGCGCACAAATTTTCTCGACCGCGCTCAGAGTCATTAGTTTGACTGAAACTGACAGACAGGATAGCGACCGCTGAAGAATACTGGAGCGACCGCTACATACTTAAAAATGAAAGATTCAAGGAAAGGTGGAAAATATTTCTATTGTGTTAAGAAACATTAAATTCATGCACATAGAAACCTTATTGATAGGCAAAAGTTTTAATTAATTCAAAGTGATTCCATCAATCATTCCTAAATTGAGTTTTATGAAGTTAAGTCTATCTTCATTCAAGGGTTTTGTAAAGACATCAGCAAGTTGATTTTCTGTATCTATGAATTCTAAGGTTATATTCTGATTTTGTACATTTTCTCTTAAGAAATGATGTCTAATATCTATGTGTTTGGATCTAGAATGTTGGATAGGATTTTTAGATAAATTGATAGCACTAGTGTTGTCACATTTAATGGAAATATTGTTAAAAACCTTACCATAGTCAAGCAATTGTTGTTTCATCCATAATACTTGTGTGCAACAAAAACATGCTGCAACATATTCTGCTTCCGTTGTGGATAAAGCAACCGATGCTTGTTTCTTACTATGCCAAGAAACTAGACAATTACCAAGAAAGTGACATGCTCCTGTTGTGCTCTTCCTATCTAAGATACTACCAGCATAATCTGCATCTGAAAATCCTATAATATGAAATGATGTATTCTTAGGATACCAAAGTCCTAAATGCATTGTACCACTCAAATATTTCAAGATTCTTTTAGTGGCATTCAAGTGTGATTCTTTAGGACAGGTTTGAAATCTAGCACATAGACATACACTATACATTATATCAGGCCTAGAAGCAGTTAAGTAAAGTAGTGATCCGATGATACCTCGATATTTCTTCTCATCTACTGCTTTACCATTATCATCTTTACCTAATTTCAATGATGTGCTCATAGGAGTTTTGCTAGTTTTGCAGCCATCCATTCCAAATTTCTTGATGAGTTCTTTTGTATATTTGGATTGGTTGATGAAGATCCCATCTTTACATTGCTTGACTTGCAGTCCAAGGAAAAACTTGAGTTCACCCATCATGCTCATTTCAAATTCCCTAGTCATACAAGAAGCAAATTCTTTGCACAAGGCTTCATTAGTAGCTCCAAATATTATGTCATCCACATAAATTTGTACAATCAAAATGTTGTGCTTATTCTTTTTAACAAAAAGAGTTGTGTCTACTTTTCCTTTTGAAAAACCATTTTCAAGCAAATATGCACTAAGTTTATCATACCAAGCTCTAGGTGCTTGCTTTAATCCATATAAAGCTTTGGTAAGTTTGAAAACATGATCAGGAAATTTGTAGTTTTCAAAACCAGGAGGTTGTTCAACATAAACTTCTTCATTTATGAGTCCATTTAGAAATGCACTTTTAACATCCATTTGATAAAGCTTAAAATTCATATGACATGCAAAAGCAAGTAATATTCTAATAGCTTCCAATCTAGCTACGGGGGCAAAGGTTTCATCATAGTCAATACCTTCTTCTTGATTATAACCTTTGGCTACCAATCTTGCTTTATTTCTAATGATGTGACCATTTTCATCAAGCTTATTCCTATAAACCCATTTGCATCCTATTGTAGAATGATCTATAGGTCTAGGAGTAAGTTGCCAAACATTATTTCTTTCAAATTGATTAAGTTCATCTTGCATTGCAGTTATCCAATTTTCATCATTTAAAGCTTCCTCAACATTTTTTGGTTCAATTTGAGAAACAAAAGCAAAATTAACATCAACGTGATTAATTTTAGATCTAGTAGTTACTCCCTTTGATGTTTCTCCAATGATGAGTTCCTTTGGATGATCTTTCTTGTATTGCCAATCCTTAGGTAGATCTTGAGACTCTTCTTCAAGTTGATTGATCTTTGGAACATCAATAGATTCAAGAGGTTCAAGAGTATCTGCAGGGTCATTGAAAGAAATACCTTTCTTTTGATCAAGTTTAGATGATTCATCAAATACAACATGCATTGATTCTTCTATAACTAGAGTTTTCATGTTAAATACCCTATATGCTTTGCTATATG
The DNA here is from genome assembly GCA_947685225.1 of Garcia nutans. Lineage (NCBI taxonomy): Eukaryota > Viridiplantae > Streptophyta > Magnoliopsida > Malpighiales > Euphorbiaceae > Garcia > Garcia nutans. Next base: position 4,288,816 of record CANTUV010000017.1, on the reverse strand, counting down.
ATGAATATCCTAAGAATATGCCTTCATCTGATTTGGATGAGAATTTTCCAAGATTATCCTTGGTATTCAATATGAAGCATTTGCATCCAAATACTCTAAAATATCCAATTCTGGGTATTCTTCCATTCCATAGCTCATAAGAAGTTTTATTAGTTAAATGCCTTTTATAAACACGATTTGCAATGTAACAAGCTGTATTAACGGCTTCCGCCCAAAAATAAGATGGTAAATCATATTCGTTGAGCATTGTTCTAGCCATTTCAATTAAAGTTCTATTTTTCCTTTCAACTACACCATTTTGCTGTGGAGTTCTAGGAGCAGAAAAATTGTGTGAAATGCCAATTTCATTGCAAAAGTTTTCAAAGTTTTCATTTTCAAATTCTTTGCCATGATCACTTCTAATAGATGTGATCACATATCCTTTTTCATTTTGAACTCTTTTTGCAAAGGTTTTGAAGTAATTAAAGGCTTCATTCTTTTGAGCTAAGAAATTAACCCATGTGAATCTAGAGTAGTCATCAACAAGAACAAATGCATATAATTTGCCTCCTAAGCTTGTAACTCTATTTGGTCCAAACAAATCTAAATGAATGAGCTCTAAAGGTCTAGAGGTGCTTATAACACTCTTTGATTTAAATGAGCTTTTATGTTGCTTACCATGTTGACAAGGTTTACAAATTCTATCTTTTTCATATTTTATCTTAGGTAAGCCATCAACTAAGTTCTCATTACAAATATATTTCAATTGATCCATACCAGTATGTCCTAGTCTTCTATGCCATAACCATGCATCATCATTAGTGGACATCAAACATGTATGATTTGAATGTATGCTGACATTATAAGTGTTGTTTGTTCTAGTGCCCTTAAATATGATAACATCATTTGAATTCGTGATCTTGCATTCCTTGGAATCAAACTTGACAGAGTATGCTTTATCACAAAGTTGACTAACACTTAGCAAGTTATGTTTCAAACCATCAACAAGCCATACATCTTCAATTAAATCCTTACCAATGGAACCAATGGAGCCAACACCAAGAATTTTACCTTTAGCATTGTTTCCAAAAGTTACGTTACCTCCATGTTTATAGGTAATACTTGTAAAGAGCTTTGCATTTCCAGTCATATGCCTTGAGCATCCACTATCCACAAGCCATGTGCTTTCATTGGTAGTAGATTTTAGGCATACCTGCAAGACAATTTTGATCATCTTCTTTTAGGTACCCACATATAGTTGGGTCCTTGATGGTTAGTAGAAAGAGTGCCTTCTAAATTGAGATGAGCTTTTCTTATATAACAATTGAAATTTTTGTGACCAAATTTCATGCAATATGTGCATTGCCATGGTATCCTATGCTTCTGCATTTTTCTTTTTGCATTATACATACAACTACAAGTATGTGATTTCTTTTGTACAAGTTTAGTGAACAACAATGCATAATTATTTTTGGCTTTATTTCCTAGTGAACCATAAGAAGTTCTTTTAGATTTGGTGCAAGCATCTTTGATATGAACATCAGAAATTTTAGTTGTAGATGCTTTCACAAATGTTGGTTTGCAAGGTGCAATGTTGGTTGAGCCATTGAATCCTAATCCATATTTCAAGGAAGGTGATCTTTGATTATTAATTAATGTGTTCAATGCTTCCTTTCCTTTATGAAATCTGGAAATTGATTCTTTTAGTTCTTTTAGTTCATGCTTCAATGCCTCATTCTCTTTAATCACTTTTTCTAAGTCATGTGAGCTTTTATTTAATTCTCCTATTGTATTCATTAAGTGTTCATTTGAGGTTTTCAATTCTAAGGTAGAGTTCTTTAAGCATATAAAATCCTTTTCTAACTTAGAGTTTTTCTCTTTATAGAGCATCATTTTAGAGAAATATTTTTCTATTTTAGAATTCATGTGCTCAATCAAGTCACTATCATCTATATCATTTATATCATCATGTGCTACAAGATCAAAAGATTGAGTACTTACCTCATTGGAGTCATCTTCAATAGCCATGAGACAAAGATTTGCAATTCCTTCCTCTTCTTCTTCTTCACTTGAGGAAGAGTCATCCCATGTGGCTTTGAGAGACTTTTTCTTTTCTTTATCCCATTTCCTTTTGTTCTTTAATTTGTAGCAATCCGACTTGATGTGACCGGTTTTTCCACATTCATAGCATTTTACCTCATTTTTCTTTTCTTTATCTTTGAAGGAGAATTTAGGAGGTGTACCTTTGTTTGCTTGTAATCTTTTCTTCCTTTTCCATTCGTTCATTCTTTTTGAGAACATTGCCATTTCATCTTCATCATCAGTACCTTCATTGCTTGAGCTCTCAACTTCTTTGATTGCTTTGAGTGCAATTGGTTTTCTCTTTTCTTTCTCACCTTGATCTTCTTCTTTTTCACTGTGCAGCTCAAAAGTGAGTAATTTACCAACTAGCTCGTCGGTTCTTAATGTGCTGAGATCATGAGCTTCTTCTATGGATGATACTTTGGATTCAAAGTTCTTTCTAGCTCTTAGTGCTCTCAAGATTTTACTGTTTACATCACCTTGATCATATACCTTGCCATACTTCTTTAGTTCATTGACAATTGCAAGTAAGCGATTGGTCATGTCGGTGACATTTTCATTTGGTTTCATCTTGAATAGCTCATACTCATGAACATGCATTTGTTTCTTGGTAAATCTTACTTGAGTTGTACCTTCATGGTAGTTTTCAAGTGTTTTCCAAATACAATGTGCACAAGTTAAATGTTGAACTCTTCCACCTTCTTCTCTTGAAATGGAGTTCATCAAGATGGAAGCAGCTCTATTGTTCTTGAATCGATCTCTGATATTGCTAGTTGACCATTGAGCTTTGGGAAGAGGAACTTGAATACCGTCAACTTCATGAGTAGGAGATTTCCACTCATTTTCCACGAAATCCCATAGTTCAATCCCTTCACTGTCTAGAAACAAATACATTTTGTGTTTCCAGTATGAGTAATCCGTTCCATCAAAGTAAGGTCTAAGAATAGAGTTAAGATTTCCATGAGAGCTTGATGAAGAAGAAGTTGCCATTGTGGATCAGATTTCACAATTAAGTTTAAGAAATCTCAGGGCTCTGATACCAATTGTTGTCCCAAGATGGCAACCAAGAGGGGGGGTGAATTGGTTTTCTCAAGAAGTAATGACAATTTAAAAAACTCAACAAACAAGAAATGCGGAATATAGAGTTGGTTGAGTAATTGAAGAAAGAAAGAACACACAAGATTTATAGTGGTTCGGATTTACTTCAATCCTACATCCACTTCCTTAACAACTTGTTAAGGTTCCACTAATCTTTGAAGTTTTTACAAGCTCACTTCTAACTTTGGTGTTTTCACAAGTTCACACCTAACTTCACAAGTGTTTTTCTTAGGCTCACACTTACAACCCAAACAAGAGTTTTACAAGGCTCACTCTCACAACCTAACAAGAGTTTTACTAGGCTCACTCTCACAACCCAAGTGTTTCCCAAGCTTACACTCAAACTTATACAATGGTGTTTTCAATGCTAACACCTAACATTCATAACAATTCAAATACAAGTTTAAGTAAAAGAAAATTTGTTGCTTGGCTATGAAAATCTTTTCTCAATGTTGTCTCTTTTTTGTTTTCTCATAGAAACTTTGTATTTATAGCCAATGTGGTCTTACTAGCCGTTATTGATGTTGAGAATAAAGTCTTGGCAGATTAGACCTCTTTACTTAAACTGTCCGAAGCACTTCGCGGTCGCCCTTCATACAAGGATGGTCGCGCTCATGCTTCAAGCGGTCGTCCTTTTAACCAGGGACGGTCGCTACTTTTAAAAAATCTTCAACGGTCGAATTTTAGTGCTCTGCAGCTGGAATCTTGCCCATGATGTGTTTGTCGGACCGTTTCTTGCCCATGCTGTGTTTGTCGGGACGGTCGCGCATCACAAAGTGCGGTCGCCCTTTTTTGAATACTGAAGTGGGATTACAACGGTCATGTCACGTGTCATTTTCTGACAGGGCAAAAGAGATGTCCGCCTTAATTTGAATCTCGCGGTCGCCCGTGGTAGCATTTCGCGGTCGAACTCATATTCTCGCGTCGAACTTCTGGACGCACCTGAGGACGCGAACACTACTGTCTCTTTGAGCAATTTCTTTTTGAATTGTTGGGCGGTCGCGACTTTGAATGGGGCGGTCGCTAAAGTGGTTAGCGAGGTCGAGTCATTCACCGTTCTTGTCACCGCGAATCTTACTGTGATTGTAATGATTTAAATTCCTTGAGTAGCGGTTGTGCACATATTTGGCCGGTCGCTATTCTGTAGGAGCGGTCGCGACTGAGGTCGAACTTCTGACCGCGAAACCTACTGTGACAAGGTTTCATTCTGTAATTACTTGGAGCGGTCGTATTAAGGTGAGGTGCGACCGCGATAAATGTTCTGTTCACCTTTAATTGAAATAACCTAATCCTGCAACAAGATTTCTCAAACACAAGTTAAATAGATCATCCATTTGAGTTGTCAAAGATCAAAATTAAGATTATTTGTCTAACATAAATAAACCCTCACTTCAGAAAAATAATAATCTAACGGCCGGCCTTGGTTCCCAGGCCCGTCGAGTGCAATGAGTATCTTGAGCTGGAACTGTCGTGCGGTTGGCAACCCACGGGCAGTACGTGCATTACATGATGTAGTTCATGAAAAAAGGCCACAATTTATTTTCCTTGTTGAAATTTTTTGTTCTTCTAATAAAATTTCTGAAATAAAATTACTTTTGGGTTATGATGATTTTTTATGTGTGGATTGTGTTGGCCATAGTGGTGGTTTGGCATTACTGTGGAAGGGTGTGATTAATGTGTCTCTTATTAGTTCTTCTTTTAGATACATTGATGTGGAGGTGGATGTGGATATGCTTGGGAAATGGCGTCTTCCGGAGTTTTATGGGGAGCCTGATCGTGCTCGTCGTAGTCTTTCTTGGCAATTGTTACGAACTCTTTCTTCCCATTCGGATTTGCCTTGGCTATGTTGTGGTGACTTTAATGACCTTCTATCTGCTTCTGAAAAAAGGGGAGGTCTTCCTCAACCTCGCTATCTGATTAATGGATTTAGGGAAGCTGTGATTGATGCAGGGCTAAATGATTTTCCAATGGCTGGTCATCAATTCACGTGGGAGCATGGTCGGGATAGTGGTAATCTTAAGGAGGCAAAGCTGGACAGATTCTTGGTTAGTGATTTATGGCTACAATGTTTTAATGCTAGTTGTGTCGAAGTGCTGGATACTACTTCATCAGATCACTACCCGATACTCTTAAAATATCGTATTTATGTAAGTAGAGACTACAGGCCTCGGTTTAGGTTTGAGAACTCCTGGATACATGAGATGGGCTGCCGAGATTTAATTATAGAATGCTGGGCCCAAAATCATAATGTTGACCTGCTGGATAGGTTGGGAAAGTGTAGTGAAGTCCTTTTTCGATGGGGCCAGGAGCTGAAAAACTTACATTATCATGAAATTGGTTGCTGTAAACGACTTATGAAGTCTTTGAGAGGGTCTCGGATTATATATGATATTCAACAGTTTTCTCGTGCTAAGAATCGGTACCACGAGTTACTGGAGGTTCGCAAGACTTTCTGGAAACAAGTCGTGAAAGAGTATTGGCATCAGGGTGGGGACAGGAACACCCGTTATTTCCATCGCATTGCTGCTGCTCGAAGGAAACGTAATAATATTGAAGAGCTTCGGGACATCAATGGCAACTAGGTCTCTTGGGATTCTGGATTAGAAAGAGTTATGATGGATTATTTTACTGATCTATTTAGGTCACAAGATTGTGTAACAGAGCCGGTGATTGAGCTTATTGACTCGGTGGTCACGGATGAGAATAATCGATTTCTGCTGGCAGACTATTCGATTGAGGAGGTGAGAGCTGCTGTTTTCTCCATGAAAGCCGATAAATCCCCAGGTATGGATGGGTTCAACCCTGGGGTTTTTCCAAGCCTACTGGGATTTGATTGGATCAGATGTGGCTAGGTTTTGTTTATCTATTTTGAGCAATAAAACTCTACCTACTAGTATTAATAACACAACTATTGTTCTTGTTCCAAAGATTAATTCGCCTGAATCTATGGCCGACTTCAGGCCGATAGCTCTGTGTAACGTGATTGTGAAGGTTATTACGAAGATGATAGCAAATTGCCTGCAGAATATTCTTCCATTGATTGTTTCTGATAGCCAGAGTGCTTTTATACCTGGTAGACTGATTCAAGATAATTGTATAGTTGCTTTTGAGATGATTCATGCTTTCAGAAGGAGGAGTCGTGGTTCTAATGGTTTTGCAGCTTTAAAAATGGATATCAGTAAAGCATATGACCGTATGGAGTGGAAGTTTATTCGGGATGTTTTGATTGCTTTGGGGTTTGATTGTAGGTGGATTTTTTTGGTCCTTGAATGTATATCAATTGTTAAATATTGGATATTGCAGAACAACTCTCAGTATGGTCCCATTACTCCCACGCGTGGTCTAAGGCAAGGGGATCCTCTATCCCCATACCTTTTTATATTGTGTGCTGAGGGCCTTTCAAAGTTATTTCAGGAGGCGGTTTGTTCAGGTCGGCTCCAAGCAGGGAGGGTGTCTAGAGGTGGGCCGACTGTTTCACACCTTTTTTCGCTGATGACAGTTTAGTTTTCTTTGGTGCAAATACTCAGGAAGCTACTGTGGTTCATCAGATTCTTGCTTCCTATGAATGTGCTTCGGGTCAGATGTTTAATCTGTCAAAGTCTTCAGTTACTTTCTCTAAGAACACGCCGGTGAGCAGTAGAAATGCCATTTATACTTTATTGGGGGTGAGTGAACATGACTCTCTGGGTACTTATTTGGGTATCCCTTCCTTTGTTGGGAGAAACAAGAAGGATGTGTTTGCTTATGTTAAGGACAGGGTGTGGAAGAGGTTAAACTCTTGGAAGAGGAGACCGCTTTCTCGTGCGGGTAAAGAGATCTTGTTGAAAACAGTCCTCTAAGCAATTCCGAATTATATTATGGGATTGTTCCTTCTTCCGAAATCTTTATGCCAAGACATTGAGCGTGTTATGTCCCGGTTCCCGTGGGGAAATGGGCACAATTATGATAGTGGTATAAGGTGGATGGCGTGGGATAGGATGGCTCGAGTCAAGAAAGTGGGGGGTCTTGGTTTTAAACGGCTTAGAGAGTTTAATTTGGCACTCCTTGGTAAGGAAGCGTGGAGATTGATTTCCAATCCAGGGTCACTTATGGCTCGAGTTCTTAAGGCACGGTATTTCCCAAATTCTGAGTTTTTTGATGCTTCTTTGGGTTCTAATCCCAGTTACATGTGGCGGAGTTTATGGGAAACTAGAGCTCTTTTGTTTGAGGGTCTCTATTGGAGGGTGGGCAGTGGTTCCAGTATTCAGATCTGGGATATGCCTTGGTTGCTGGAGTCAGCCTCTATGAAGGTTAGTTCTGTTCGGCCTTCTTCTTGTGATGATGTTTTGGTCTGTGACTTGATTCAAAATAGACAATGGGATAGAGGAAAAATCCAAATGTATTTTAATGAGGCTGATCAAAGGAATATTTTGGCTATACCCTTAAGTCGGGAGGTGGTTACTGATCGTATATGCTGGAAATATGAGCAGAAGGGTGTTTATAGCGTGAAATCCGCATATGCTTTGGAGGTAGGTCATTTTTCCGCCGTTAATCAGGATGTTGAGGCCGTTTGGAAGAGGATTTGGTGCTTACATGTTTCGCCAAGAGTCCAGAATGTGGTATGGCATGCTCTTTTGAACATTCTTCCCTGTAGAACGGTTCTAGTTCAACGTCATGTCCAGGTAGCAGATTTTTGTCCTTTCTGTTTACATGCTTCAGAATCGATTATGCATGTATTGGTTGATTGTCCATTTGTGAAGGAAGTGTGGTATCTTTCGGGTCTTCCTTTACCCCGATATTCTGCCCCGAGTTTTATGGAATGGTGTGTTTGTGTTTTGCTTCCTCTCTCCGATGTTCATGTTGCTGCTGTGTTGATGACAGTATGGGCTATATGGAATTGTTGGAACTTAACGGTGTGGCAGGGTAGAGTTTTTTCGGCAAGACAAGTTATGATGAAGGGGGCAGATTTCTATAGGGAATGGTCTGAGGCTAATGCTGGTTCGGTTGTGAGGATAAGAACTCAGGAGAATCATGTTTGGAAACCCCCACCGCATGGGTATTTAAAGGTCAATGTTGATGCATCTACTGGGACCAGTGTTGGTTTTGTGGGAATTGGAGCTGATGCTAGGAATGCCCAAGGGGTATTTGTTGGTGCTAGAGCTTGGTGGGAGGTGGGTTTTTATTCTGCCAAGGTTTCTGAGGCTATTGCTATAAGGGAAGTCCTAAGCTGGATTAAGGAACTTGGATGGACTAATGTTTTTGTTGAAACAGATGCAAAGATTGTGGTCCAGGCGCTCTCCAGTACAACTAATTTGGATGCTTCTGCTTTTGGTTTAATCATTCAAGATTGTATTTCTATTTTAAATGAGCTTGAGTCTGTTGTTTGCTCATTTGAGTATCGGTCTGCTAATGTGGTTGCTCACACTCTTGCTGTGAATGCCCATTCTGAGTCAGGCTTAGGAGTGTGGTTTGATGAACCACCACCTTGTTTTTTGAGATATTTGAATCATTAATAAACTATCTCAGTCTTTTCTCAAAAAAAAAAAAAACAAAGAAAAAGAGAAAGTTTACTGCGACTGTAGCTCTTGTGACTGCAAAGTTTACTGCGACTGTAGCTCCTGTGACTGCAGTTGCGGCTGAAGCTATGGTTGTTGTTGCTTAGGCAACTACGGAGATTGTTCGACTCACTCCTTCTCAATCCTGTCATCATTCACCAAGAAAGATGAAAACATGGCTGCTATTAAGATACGGTGCTTTATGTGCATATTTTGTAAGATTAACATCATTTTTTTTAAGATACAAAGTGATTTCCGTGCACATCAAATTTTCTGCTATGGAAGGCGTTTCATTCACCATGGAAGACTTTCACTCTGCTCCAGATAATTATGACTTCAATTCTGAGATTGGCACCAAGGTTGGCTAAAAACTTTTTATTTTCTTTTTTTTTTTAGTTAAGTTTGGAAATGTGAATTTTTGAGGAAAATTGTGTCAATTTTAAGGTATTTGCTTTCTTTTCTGCTGTTTTTAAAGTGGGTAATATGAGAATTTGAAGGGTTTTAATTTGAAGCTGAGAATTATGTGTTATTGGGCTCCAACTCTTGATAATTATGACCTCAATTATGAGATTGGCACCAAGGCTAGTTTAAAGCTTTTTCTTTTCTTTTCTTTTCCTTTAATTAAGTTTGGAAATGGGAATATATGAGGAAGTTTATGTCAATTTTATGGCATTTGCTTTTTTTTTTTTTTTTTTTTTTTCTGTTGTTGTTGTTTTTTTCAAAGTGGTTATCTTGATATTTTGAAGGGTTTTAACTGGAAATTGAGAATTAAATATTATTGGGTTAAATTCAAACTGATCTTGAATGGTGAATTTGGTGCCGGAAATTGAAAATTTTTTGGAAAATTGGAGTGTGTTTTGTTGATGGATTAGATGTTTCTGTTTCTATGGGTTCAATTCAAACTAACCTTGAATGGTGAATTTGGTATTTAAAATTAAAAATTTTCTAGAAAATTTAATGTTGATTTGATCTATTAACAGAGACCAAGCTGGAATTGTTGAGTACTAAAGTTCATTTTGAGTAAAATCTGAAAAGTTTAAAATTGGTCTTGCTTGATGTATGGTAATTTTCTCTTTTTTTTACAGCAAAAACCCAACAGTGTTATTTACAACAAATATGTCCAGAATGTCAAGCCTTGAGAAAACCAGAATTTTTCAAGCCACTCGAATTAAGATCAGAAACCCAGAATTTGGTATGCTATATATATGGTTGTTAACATATTTCAACAAAAAAATTACCCAATCATTAAAACTAAATTCTCCTTCGTAATTACCATCATAAAAACCAACAGTAAAAAAAATGAACAAGAAATAGTAGCGCAAGGCAAACAGTTCATCCATTGTTGATTATACTATCTTTTGTTTTGAAATCCATAAATGCAGAAGCTTAGAAGATGCCCAACTTGGTTTCTGCAATGATAGGACAAAGAACTTGTAGACAATAGAGCATGCTATAATTAATAATGGAACTATATTTAATGATAACAAAATGTTGAATTCTTTGAACATATATTATGAATTTATAGTAACCATAAAACAAATGAATTATATCGCTTTGGCACCAAAGAATAATTAGTGATCGTTCAGGAATGCTTGATGTATCGGATATGCAAAGTTCGAGTGAGTAGCTGCCAGTTACATGCATCAATTTGTGTTTGTACTTTTTGCAAAAAACGAAGTCATACCTATTCAGTTGAATCTTCTTGTTTATAAACATATTGAACTATATTTTGTTGGATTAGTTTTGAAATGTGAAAAGTGAATGGATTTCATCTTGAGGAGATGTTGGATTTGTTTGATGTTGGATCAAACTACATTAAACATTAACACTAGGTTATCGAAGAACAAGATTATCAAATTAAGACAAAACGTACACTGCCAGAGGAAAATATATAGATAACTTAATAATTCAACTTTTGTACAAGACATAAGAGCTGTTATATCTTATAGAATCAACTGCTATTATCAAGCCATTGTAGCCTGCGAGTATATAAAATTAGGACTCCTAATTTAGGAGTCCTAATTAATGAAGGGTAATAATATTCCAAAATTTTCACATATAGAATATAAGTATTGGCTTGAGAGAATATTACTGAATCAAAGATGATAAGGAAAAGCCTTGGTCCTATTACATAAAAAGTTGCAAAATTATAAATATTATTATTATTTTATTATAAACATTGAATACTAAATTATTATTATATTTTAAAATTTTATTTAATAAATTTATTTGTTTTTTATACTATTTTTTATACTATATTTTCTTTTTATCAAATGAAATCAATATGATAAGTTTTTTATATAAATAAATTCTATAAATTATAAATTCACAAGTATTCTAGTATGAATAAAATTTATTTTTAAACAAAACAAAAAAATATAAAAATACACTAAAATAATTAAATAAAATATCATATATATAATTTAAAATGAATACTTTAAAGAATAATGGTATATGCTATATGTACCTTCATATATTGAGATATTACAGTTGATATTGACATTATTTTTTTTAAAAAAAATAGATATATATATATAATTATAGTTACCATATGCCTATATATACTAAGATATAACAGCTGTATATTGATAATTGTTTTTCCTAATCAATAGGTATATATAGGTATATGTTGTATATACCTTCATTTACTAAAATATTACATTTGTATATTGACATTATTTTTTGAAAGAAAATAGATATATATAATTATAGTTAGCATATACCTACATATATTAAAATATAACAACTGCATGGTGATAATTGTTTTCCCCAAAGCAATAGGTATATATTACATATACATTCATATACTAAGATATTATAGTTGTTTATTACCATTATTTTTTTAAAGATAATAAATATATGTAGTTATAGTTATTATATATTTATAAATACTAAGATATCAGAGTTGCATATTGTTATTTGTTTCTCCAAGACAATAGATATATTAACTATGTGCTATATATACCTTCTTGTACTAAGATATTACAATTTTATATTGATATATTTTTTTGAAAGATTAACAATATATATGGGTATATATATTTCGATATATAGCTATTTTATATATTTATTTATATGTGGACACATGCTACAAATAACAAGATATACCGAAAAAATAACAATATTTATTGATAAATGTGGGTATATACTGTAAAAGAATAATAAAATATGTTACGTATATATGTAGTATATATCAGTATATGTTAGTATATGTTACATATACTTTAACTAAAGAATAACAATATATGTCGTATATGTCGGTATTTGTGGGTATATGTTCATATATGTCGTTATATAACTATTTTATATTTTTATTTATATGTGAGTATATATTGCAAAAGATTAACAATATGTATTACATATATGTAGGTATATGTGTGATATATGTTGGCATATATTAGTATATGTTATATATACTTTAACTAAAGAATAACAATTTATGTGGATATATATCGGTATATAACTATTTTATATTTTTATTTATATGTGGATATATGTTACATAAAACTGGATATATGTGGACATATGTTGTAAAAGAATAATAATATATGTTATACATATGTGGGTATATGTTAGTATATGTCAACATATATTGATATATGTCGGTATGTGTTATATATACTTCAACTAAAGAATAATTGTATATATTAGTATACATAAATATATGTATATATATTACATATATTATGTATTGGTATATGCAGATACATATTGGTATATGTTGGTACATATTGATATATGTCAGTATGTATTATTATATGTTATTATATGTGGATATATGTTAGTATATGTTACATATAATAACATATATGTTTTAAATTTCAAAAGAATAAGTGTATAAAAATAATATATGTTTAGGTATATGTTAATATATATTACATATAACAATATATATGTGTTAAATTTTAAAAGAATAAGAGTATAAAAGTAATATATGTTTAGTTATATGTTAGTATATGATACGTATAGTAACATATGCATGTTAAATTTCAAAAGAATAATAGTATGAAATATTTATATTAAATTATATATCAGTATATGTTACATATAACTATATTTACATGTTAAATTTTAAAAATATAAGAGTATAAAATTATTATATATTTTGTTATATGTCTGTTTATGTTAAATATAACAAGGCATACTTGTTAAAATTATATTTTGTTACATATAACAACATATAATAGTATAAAATATTTATATATTTAATTATATGTCAGTGTATGCTATATATAACAACATATACATGTTAAATTTTAAGAAATATAAGAGCATAGAACTATTAAATATTTAGTTATATATCGGTATATGTTATATATAACAACATATACTCATTAAAATTTTAAAAATAAGAGTATAAAATCATTATATATTGTGTTGTCGGTATGTGTTACATATAATAACATATATTTGTTAAAATTTTTTAAAAAATAGTATAAAAGTAAAATATAATTAATTATATGTTGGTATATGTTATATATAATAACTATACTTATTAAAATTTTAAAAAATAATAGTGTAAAAGTGATATATGATACATATAGGTAGATATATTTTAGTTATAGAATAATAGTATATGTAAGTATTAGGGCTGTTCACGGGCCAGACTGTCTAAGGACCGGCTCGAACTAACATTGGGCCTCATACTTGTGCCCGAGGCTCGACATGTAGCCCTAGCGGCCTGACCTGCTCTGGCCACTCGGGCCCACGGGTCGGGTCTCTCAGGCCCAAATAATTTTTGAATTTTTTTAAATTTATTTTTAATCTTTAACTGATTTTTTTGCAGTGCAAATAATTATTGATTATTTTGAATTTGCTAAATATATTAAACTAAATATTCTATCTTAATTTTTTATTTTTTTCATTATGCTAAATTTATTAAACCAATTAAACTACTTAAACTTTAATAGTAACTAAATAACTAAAAACTATCAAACCATTAACATCCACAAATCGCATCTCCAATAATAGTATTATAACAAAATACATACACAAAATAAGATTAAGAATTAGGAAAATAAGCTCTTAAGTTCTACAACACTGCTCAAACTGTAATAATAACTAATAAGACTATCAAACCATCATTATTATCAACACCTAACATCACATCCCCAATACTAGTTAATCTTCAACATAAATAGTAAAAAAGTTTTCAGGTCCAAGAAAAAATAGTTCTACAACAAAATTCAAACGCACACAATGAGAACACTAACATTGTCCAGTTTTACAAACATATTACATATAGTCTAAATAAAATTTTGCAATACAACAATTAAAATCATAAGTTAATCAATCAGTTGTAGTAGCTGCACCTATGCCTTTTCTTTTGCTTGCTACCGCTTGAGTTATACAACTTCTAGTATCTTGAAAAAGAAAATAAATATAACAAATAAAATAATAGTATCAAGTATGTAATTAGAAATAAATTAGAAAAACAAATGAAAGAAAGAACATACTACTAATTACCACATTTGATTCTTCAAATTGAATAAAATCTCGATCAATTAGATCAAAATTGAAATGTGTAGGTCGTAGCCAATTATGAGTACAAATTAGTGCTTCTGTCATTTTAGGACATAAAGAACTTCTAAATTCATCAACTACACATCCAGGTATGCTAAATGCAAAATATATGCCACTGTGGATATAAGAATAACTAAAACATCACGTGCTATGAGAGAAAGAACTTTGTATATGTGTGCATTCATCTTCCACTAGTGCAATATATCAAAAGAAGCCACATCATCTTCTAAATCTTCAGCCAAATATTTAGTTTTTGAAGTAACCTTGGCTTTTTTATTTTGCTTCCATTTTAGATGGAAATTACCCGTCCCTGAAGGTTTATTTGCTTCATCATCTCCTACATTCTTTGAAGTTTGCTCAGAATTCTCCCCACTCTTGGTGACACCAATGGAATAAAACTGATATAATTGATCAGAAGCATTTCTAACCTTTTGCATCATAGCATTACTCATTGGTTTCCCATAAGCCAGCTCATAATTAAACTTGACATATTCAAGTTTATATTGAGGATCCAACACCACAACCACTCCTATCAAAGGATTCAATTTCGGAACATTTCCCCAATATTTGTCATACTTTTTCTTGCATTTCTTTTGCCATGTCTGCTATAAAAATATCTTCACATTTGGAACTATCATTTAACTTACTTTGTATGGAAAGAATCTCCCTAGCATCATAAAACACTTTCAAAAAATGAACAAATTCTCTAGCATTTTCCCAATTCATAAAATCTAGAGGAGACTTTTTAATATCTTCATTGAAATATGATTGATAGCCCCCATCTTCCTCCAACATCCTTTCATACACTTTCTCAAATTTCAAAGCATGATTTAACATTTTATAAGTGGAATTCCACCTAGTAACAACGTCCAAACACAAAAGGCTCTTACTTTGAACCTCTTCCATCTCAACACATTCTTTAAACTTCTTCAAACATGTAGGAGATGATCTGACATATAACAACACAAATTAAAATGATAGAGTTTTGCAGTTTGTTAGACAAATGACCTTAATTTTGATCCTTGACAACTCAAATGGATGATCTATTTAACTTGTGTTTGAGAAATCTTGTTGCAGGATTAGGTTACTTCAAATAAGGTGAACAGAACACTTATAGCGGTCGCACCTCACCTGAATACGACCGCTCCATGTAATTAAAAGAAGAAACCTTATCACAGTAGGTTTCGCGGTCAGAAGTTCGACCTATGTCGCGACCGCTCCTACAGAATAGCGACCGTCCGAATATTTGCACGACCGCTACTCAAGGAACTTAAATCATTACAATCACAGTAAGGTTCGCGGTGACAAGAACGGTGAATGACTCGACCTCGCTTATCACTTTAGCGACCGCCCCATTCAGAATCGCGACCGCTCTACCATTCAAGAAGAAATTGTTTGAAGAGACAGTAGGTTTCGCGTCCTCAGGAGCGTCCAGAAGTTTGACGCGAGTTTCTCAATTCGACCGCGATAATCTACATAGGGCGACCGCGACATTCAAATTATGGCGGACATTCAATTTTGCCCTGTCAGAGAATGACACGTAATATGACCGTTATAAACCCACTTGATTATTCAAAAAGGGCGACCGCACCATTGCTAGGCGCGACCGTCCCGACAAACACAGCTGGGCAAGAAACCGGTCCGACAAACACAGCATGGGCAAGATTCCAGCTGCAGAGCACTAAAATTAGACCGTTGAAGTCTTTTCAAAAGTAGCGACCGTCCCATGTTAAAGGACGACCGCGAGAAGCATGAGCGCGACCATCCTTGCATGAAGGGCGACCGCGAAGTGCTTCGGGCAGTTTAAGTAAAGAAGGTCTAATCTACCAATACATTATTCTTAATGTCTATAACGGCTAGTAAGACCACATTGGCTATAAATACAATGTCTCTCTGAGAAAACAAAAGAGGAACAAGCAAGAAATCAGATTGTAATAGCCAAGCAACAAATTTTCATTTACTTAAACTTACAATTAAATTGTAATGTATGTTAGGTGTTAGCATTTGAAAACACCATTGTATAAGTTTGAGTGTAAGCTTGGGAAACACTTGGGTTGTGAGAGTAAGCCTTGTAAAACTCTTGTTTGGGTTATAAGTGTGAGCCTTAGAAAAACACTTGTAAAGTTAGGTGTGAACTTGTAAAAACACCAAAGTTGGAAGTGAGCTTGTAAAAACTTCAAAGTCTAGTGGAACCTTAACAAGTTGTTAAGGAAGTGGATGTAGGATTGAAGCAAATCCGAACCACTATAAATCTTGTGTGTTCTTTCTTCCTTCATCACTCAACAATCTTCATATTCCGCACTTCTTGTTTGTTGAGTTTTTTAAATTGTCATTACTTCTTGAGGAAACCAATTCACCCCCCCCTCTTGGTTGCCATCTTGGGACAACAATTGGTATCAGAGCCCTTAGATTTCTTAAACTTAATTGTGAAATCTGATCCACTATGGCAACTTCTTCTTCATCAAGCTCTCATGGAAATCTTAATTCTATTCTTAGACCCTACTTTGATGGAACTGATTATTCATACTGGAAACACAAAATGTATTTGTTTCTAGATAGTGAAGGGATTGAACTATGGGATTTCGTGGAAAATGAATGGAAATCTCCTACCCACGAAGTTGACGGTATTCAAGTTCCACTTCCCAAAGCTCAATGGTCAACTAGCAATGTCAGAGATCGATTCAAGAACAATAGAGCTGCTTCCATCTTGATGAATTCCATTTCAAGGGAAGAAGGCGGAAGAGTTCAACATTTAACTTGTGCACATTGCATTTGGAAAACACTTGAAAACTACCATGAAGGTACGACTCAAGTGAGATTTACCAAAAAACAAATGCATGTTCATGAATATGAGCTATTCAAGATGAAACCAAATGAAAATGTCACCGACATGACCAATCGCTTACTTGCAATTGTCAATGAACTAAAGAAGTATGGCAAGGTATATGATCAAGGTGATGTAAACAGCAAAATCTTGAGAGCCCTAAGAGCTAGAAAGAACTTTGAATCCAAAGTATCATCCATAGAAGAAGCTCATGATCTCAGCACATTAAGAACCGACGAGCTAGTTGGAAAATTACTCACATTTGAGCTACACAGTGAGAAAGAAGAAGATCAAGGTGAGAAAGAAAAGAGAAAACCAATTGCACTCAAAGCAATCAAAGAAGCTGAGAGCTCAAGCAATGAAGGTACTGATGATGAAGATGAAATGGCGATGTTCTCTAAAAGAATCAATGAATGGAAAAGGAAGAAAAGATTACAAGCAAACAAAGGTACACCTCCTAAATTCCCCTTCAAAGATAAAGAAAAGAAAAATGAGGTAAAATGCTATGAATGTGGAAAAATCGGTCACATCAAGTCGGATTGCTACAAATTAAAGAACAAAAGGAAATGGGATAAAGAAAAGAAAAAGTCTCTCAAAGCCACATGGGATGACTCTTCCTCAAGTGAAGAAGAAGAAGAGGAAGGAATTGCAAATCTTTGTCTCATGGCTATTGAAGATGACTCCAATGAGGTAAGTACTCAATCCTTTGATCTTGTAGCACATGATGATATAAGTGATATAGATGATAGTGATTTGATTGAGCACATGAATTCTAAAATAGAAAAATATTTCTCCAAAATGATGCTCTATAAAGAGAAAAACTCTAAGTTAGAAAAGGATTTTATATGCTTAAAGAACTCTACCTTAGAATTGAAAACCTCAAATGAACATTTGATGAATACAATAGGAGAATTAAATAAAAGCTCACATGACTTAGAAAAAGTGATTAAAGAGAATGAGGCATTGAAGCATGAACTAAAAGAACTAAAAGAATCAATTTCCAGATTTCATAAAGGAAAGGAAGCATTGAACACATTAATTAATAATCAAAGATCACCTTCCTTGAAATATGGATTAGGATTCAATGACTCAACCAACATTGCACCTAGCAAACCAACATTTGTGAAAGCATCTACAATTGGAATTTCTAATGTTCATATCAAAGATGCTTGCACCAAGTCTAAAAGAACTTCTTATGGTTCACTAGGAAATAAAGCTAAAGATAATTATGCATTGTTGTTCACTAAACTTGTACAAAAGAAATCACATACTTGTAGTTGTATGTATAATGCAAAAAGAAAAATGCAGAAGCATAGAATACCATGGCAATGCACATATTGCATGAAATTTGGACACAAAAATTTTTCCTGTTATATAAGAAAGGCTCATCTCAAGTTAGAAGACACTCTTTCTACTAACCATCAAGGACCCAACTATATGTGGGTACCTAAAAAAGGATGATCACAATTGGCTTGCAGGTATGCCTAAAATCTACTACCAATGAAAGCACATGGCTTGTGGATAGTGGATGCTCAAGGCATATGACTGGAAATGCAAAACTCTTTACAAGTATTACCTATAAACATGGAGGTAACGTAACTTTTGGAAACAATGCTAAAGGTAAAATTCTTGGTGTTGGCTCCATTGGTTCTATTGGTAAGGATTTAATTGAAGATGTATGGCTTGTTAATGGTTTGAAACATAACTTGCTAAGTGTTAGTCAACTTTGTGATAAAGCATACTTCGTTAAGTTTGATTCCAAGGAATGCAAAATCACAAATTCAAATGATGTTATCATATTTAAGGGTACTAGAACAAACAACACTTACAATGTAAGCATACATTCTAATCATACATGTTTAATGTCCACTAATAATGATGCATGGTTATGGCATAGAAGACTAGGACATGCTGGTATGGATCAATTGAAATATATTTGTAATGAGAATTTAGTTGATGGCTTACCTAAGATAAAATATGATAAAGACAGAATTTGTGAACCTTGTCAACATGGTAAGCAACATAAAAGCTCATTTAAATCAAAGTGTGTTATAAGCACCTCTAGACCTTTAGAGCTCATTCATTTAGACTTGTTTGGACCAAATAGAGTTACAAGCTTAGGAGGCAAATCATATGCATTTGTTCTTGTTGATGACTACTCTAGATTCACATGGGTTAATTTCTTAGCTCAAAAGAATGAAGCCTTTAATTACTTCAAAACCTTTGCAAAAAGAGTTCAAAATGAAAAAGGATATGTGATCACATCTATTAGAAGTGATCATGGCAAAGAATTTGAAAATGAAAACTTTGAAAACTTTTGCAATGAACTTGGCATTTCACACAATTTTTCTGCTCCTAGAACTCCACAGCAAAATGGTGTAGTTGAAAGGAAAAATAGAACTTTAATCGAAATGGCTAGGACAATGCTCAATGAATATGATTTACCATCTTATTTTTGGGCGGAAGCCGTTAATACAGCTTGTTACATTGCAAATCGTGTTTATAAAAGGCATTTAACTAATAAAACTTCTTATGAGCTATGGAATGGAAGAATACCCAGAATTGGATATTTTAGAGTATTTGGATGCAAATGCTTCATATTGAATACCAAGGATAATCTTGGAAAATTCTCATCCAAATCAGATGAAGGCATATTCTTAGGATATTCATCATATAGCAAAGCATATAGAGTATTTAATATGAAAACTCTAGTTATAGAAGAATCAATGCATGTTGTATTTGATGAATTATCTAAACTTGATCAAAAGAAAGGTATTACTTTCAATGACCCTGCAGGCACTCTTGAACCTCTTGAATCTATTGATGCTCCAAAGATCAATCAACTTGAAGAAAAGGCTCAAGATCTACCTAAGGATTGGCAATACAAGAAAGATCATCCAAAGGAACTCATCATTGGAGAAACATCAAAGGGAGTAACTACTAGATCTAGAATTAATCATATTGATGTTAATGTTGCTTTTGTTTCTCAAATTGAACCAAAAACTATTGAGGAAGCTTTAAATGATGAAAATTGGATAACTGCAATGCAAGATGAACTTAATCAATTTGAAAGAAATAATGTTTGGCAACTTACTCCTAGACCTATAGATCATTCTATAATAGGATGCAAATGGGTTTATAGGAATAAGCTTGATGAAAATGGTCACATCATTAGAAATAAAGCAAGATTGGTAGCCAAAGGTTATAATCAAGAAGAAGGTATTGACTATGATGAAACCTTTGCCCCCGTAGCTAGATTAGAAGCTATTAGAATATTACTTGCCTTTGCATGTCATATGAATTTTAAGCTTTATCAAATGGATGTTAAAAGTGCATTTCTAAACGGACTCATAAATGAAGAAGTTTATGTTGAACAACCTCCTGGTTTTGAAAACTACAAATTTCCTGATCATGTTTTCAAACTTACCAAAGCTTTATATGGATTAAAGCAAGCACCTAGAGCTTGGTATGACAAACTTAGTGCATATTTACTTGAAAATGGTTTTGCAAAAGGAAAAGTAGACACAACTCTTTTTGTTAAAAAGGATAAGCATAACATCTTGATTGTACAAATTTATGTGGATGACATAATATTTGGAGCTACTAATGAAACCTTGTGCAAAGAATTTGCTTCTTGTATGACTAGGGAATTTGAAATGAGCATGATGGGTGAACTCAAGTTTTTCCTTGGACTGCAAGTCAAGCAATGTAAAGATGGGATCTTCATCAACCAATCCAAATATACAAAAGAACTCATCAAGAAATTTGGAATGGATGGCTGCAAAACTAGCAAAACTCCTATGAGCACATCATTGAAATTAGGTAAAGATGATAATGGTAAAGCAGTAGATGAGAAGAAATATCGAGGTATCATCGGATCACTACTTTACTTAACCGCATCTAGGCCTGATATAATGTACAGTGTATGTCTTTGTGCTAGATTTCAAACTTGTCCTAAAGAATCACACTTGAATGCCACAAAGAGAATCTTGAAATATTTGAGTGGTACAATACATTTAGGACTTTGGTATCCAAAGAACACATCATTTCATATTATAGGATTTTCAGATGCAGATTATGCTGGTAGTATATTAGATAGGAAAAGCACTACAGGAGCATGTCACTTTCTTGGTAATTGTCTAGTTTCTTGGCATAGTAAGAAACAAGCATCGGTTGCTTTATCCACAACGGAAGCTGAGTATGTTGCAGCTTGTTTTTGTTGCACACAAGTATTATGGATGAAACAACAATTGCTTGACTATGGTAAGGTTTTTAACAATATTTCCATTAAATGTGACAACACTAGTGCTATCAATTTGTCTAAAAATCCTATACAACATTCTAGATCCAAGCATATAGATATTAGACATCATTTTTTAAGGGAAAATGTGCAAAATCAGAACATAATTCTAGAATTTATTGAAACACAAAATCAACTTGCGGATGTCTTTACAAAACCCTTGAATGAAGATAGACTTAATTTTATTAAACTTAATTTAGGAATGATTGATGGAAACACTCTGAATTAATTGCCTATCAATAAGGTTTCTATGTGCATGAATTTAATGGTTCTTAACACAATAGAAATATTCTCCATCTTTCCTTGAATCTTTCATTTTTAAGTATGTAGCGGTCGCTCCAGTATTCTTTAGCGGTCGCTATCCTGTCTGTCAGTTTCATTCAAACTAATGACTCTGTGCGCGGTCGAGAAAATTTGTGCGGCCGCACCAATTTGAATAGTTTCGACCGTTACAGTTACTTTTCTAGAAGATTTTGGCAGCATTTGGGACTTCCCCTCTGAAGGTATAACCTCCTACAATGACCAAATCTTCTCAAACCCAACACTTTCTGATTTCTGGAGAGAAATTTCCATTGAAACCTCTTTTGAAAAGGAATCTAAAGCCAGACATATCAAATCTCTCACCCACTGGATGCTCCATAGGATTATCACCTATACCATTCACCAAAGAGCTGATGGGAATGAGAAAGTCACCAAAAGAGATCTTATATTTCTGTATGCTTTCACCCATAACATCAAAATGAACACCACCAAGTTCTTGATTGATACCTTTTATCATCATGCTATTACAAGAACTGGTACCTTCTTCCTGTCCTCTTAAGTTACTCAAATAGCTAGGCACCTAAACCTTCTGAATGATTTGAACTTAGCTACTTTGAGGAACCCTTTCACTCTAGCCTCCAATGCTATCACAATGGATTACTTAGAGCATGCTGGTTGTGTAAGGAAGATAGAAGGGTCATATGTATACTGCTATGGCAAGAAAGGAGTTATGGATAAACAAAAGAAAAGGCCAAGGTATACAATTGAGGAAGAGGGAGATTCTGTAGAAGTTGCAGTAGAATTACCTCCAAAAGCAACTTCATCAAAAGCTGCTAAAGAAACTGCTTCATCCTCCACACAACTCATCCTCCAAGCTACCAAGACTCTCTCAAGGAAACTCACTAAGTTCAAGAAAAGTGTTTCCAAGAGATTCCAGCACTTAAACAAGAGGATAGACCTTATATCCCACATGCATCATGATCTTTATGACATGCAAGGCAAATTGGACTTGCCTCAATGCAATCTTGAAGATTGGGATATAAGTGATCACACCCAAAGCGTTGCTGAAGAAGAAGAGTCCATTAGCACTAGCTCTGCCTCTGTTGCACCTCAAGATAAGGGGAAAGCTCCTTTAGTTGAAGAAGAGTTAGAGTTAGATGATGACTCAGAATAGCTTAGCTTTAGTCTGTTTTTGCTTGCATTTTCATATGTTTGCTAATTTGCTTTCTGTTTTGTATTTTCCTCCACTTCAATCTATATAATGTTTATATTTCCTTTCATTTGCTTTGTTAATATTTTTGCTTAACATTTATTTCATTTTGCCTATGCCAATGGGGGAGAGAAAATACCAAAATGGAATGTGGTATAAATGGAATGTCAATAAAATTATGGGGGAGAAATAAGAACAATCTGTTTGAACATTTGCAAATAAGAAAAAATGTTTATGGGGGAGTTAATTTCTTGTTGAAATTTATTGAACATTTGCAAATAAGAAAAAATGTTTATGGGAGAAAAATGTTTGCACCAAGATAAACTACTAAATCACAAATGCTCTTAACCATGATTGTTGCATATGTTAAGGGGGAGCATTTTTAGACTCATTATTTTTCTTATCATTCCATTTGAATTGTCAAAGTCAAAATGGGGGAGATTGTTAGACAAATGACCTTAATTTTGATCCTTGACAACTCAAATGGATGATCTATTTAACTTGTGTTTGAGAAATCTTGTTGCAGGATTAGGTTACTTCAAATAAGGTGAACAGAACACTTATAGCGGTCGCACCTCACCTGAATACGACCGCTCCATGTAATTAAAAGAAGAAACCTTATCACAGTAGGTTTCGCGGTCAGAAGTTCGACCTATGTCGCGACCGCTCCTACAGAATAGCGACCGTCTGAATATTTGCACGACCGCTACTCAAGGAACTTAAATCATTACAATCACAGTAAGGTTCGCGGTGACAAGAACGGTGAATGACTCGACCTCGCTTATCACTTTAGCGACCGCCCCATTCAGAATCGCGACCGCTCTACCATTCAAGAAGAAATTGTTTGAAGAGACAGTAGGTTTCGCGTCCTCAGGAGCGTCCAGAAGTTCGACGCGAGTTTCTCAATTCGACCGCGATAATCTACATAGGGCGACCGCGACATTCAAATTATGGCGGACATTCAATTTTGCCCTGTCAGAGAATGACACGTAATATGACCGTTATAAACCCACTTGATTATTCAAAAAGGGCGACCGCACCATTGCTAGGCGCGACCGTCCCGACAAACACAGCTGGGCAAGAAACCGGTCCGACAAACACAGCATGGGCAAGATTCCAGCTGCAGAGCACTAAAATTAGACCGTTGAAGTCTTTTCAAAAGTAGCGACCGTCCCATGTTAAAGGACGACCGCGAGAAGCATGAGCGCGACCATCCTTGCATGAAGGGCGACCGCGAAGTGCTTCGGGCAGTTTAAGTAAAGAAGGTCTAATCTACCAATACATTATTCTTAATGTCTATAACGGCTAGTAAGACCACATTGGCTATAAATACAATGTCTCTCTGAGAAAACAAAAGAGGAACAAGCAAGAAATCAGATTGTAATAGCCAAGCAACAAATTTTCATTTACTTAAACTTACAATTAAATTGTAATGTATGTTAGGTGTTAGCATTTGAAAACACCATTGTATAAGTTTGAGTGTAAGCTTGGGAAACACTTGGGTTGTGAGAGTAAGCCTTGTAAAACTCTTGTTTGGGTTATAAGTGTGAGCCTTAGAAAAACACTTGTAAAGTTAGGTGTGAACTTGTAAAAACACCAAAGTTGGAAGTGAGCTTGTAAAAACTTCAAAGTCTAGTGGAACCTTAACAAGTTGTTAAGGAAGTGGATGTAGGATTGAAGCAAATCCGAACCACTATAAATCTTGTGTGTTCTTTCTTCCTTCATCACTCAACAATCTTCATATTCCGCACTTCTTGTTTGTTGAGTTTTTTAAATTGTCATTACTTCTTGAGGAAACCAATTCACCCCCCCCCCCTCTTGGTTGCCATCTTGGGACAACACAGTTCTTTCAATGCATCAGTTACAACTAAATTTAAAATATGAGCACAACACCTCATATGCATATATTCTCCATTACATATAGCCTTATTCCAACTAATTAGTCTCCTTTTCATATATGAAATGGTTGTATCATTTGAACTATCATTATCCACAGTTAAGGTGAACATTTTATCAATATCCCAAGCATACAAACACTTCTCAATTGCTTTTCCAATAGTGTCTCCCTTGTGATTTTCAATTGGACAAAAATTCAAAATTCTCTTTTGTAACATCCCATTTTCATCAATAAAATTAGCATTAAACACATATAATTTTAATTTTTGAACTGAAGTCCATATATCAGTGGTGAGGCACACATGAGAATTTGAGTTCTTAATGAAGGTTTTCAACTGCATACACTCAGAAAGATACAATTTTGTTACAATCCCTAGCAACTATTATCCTTGATGGGATAGGAGATTTGGGCTCCAACTAGTTTAATAACTTATAGAAACCAAAGCCATCTACAACTCTAAATGGCATATCATCACATATGATAAATTCAACCAAGGTACATCTACAATCCTATAGGCTATATTTATGTGAAATTAATATTTTTTCACTCGTGACACTGCCCTCCACCTCACTAACTTTCCATGTGTAAGAAAAAATAGACTGCTTCTTTTCATTATATGGATACTTAGCATCTCAATAAATATCTTTTTAAAGTGTTGGTGCCATGTTTTACTGGATTAACGTCATAAGTTGTGCCGCAATAATTACATGCAATTTTATGTTCTCCCTTTGTTTATCCAAGGGAAGTCTACTAAAGTGTTCTCATACATCTGACTTGTTCTTAGGGGGGCTTTTCTCGTAACACACTCTGCTTGGGAAGGAACACTAACATTAGTATTTTGGGGGGCAACACTATCATACATAGAATTTTGGGAGGCAACACTATCCATAGGATATTGGGAGGCAACACTATCAATGGGAGTATATAAGAGAACACTATCATTAGGACTTTTAAAAGTATCCATTTGCAATTCTTCACAGCACAAAAAAGAAAAAAAATTACCAAATGAATTGTAAAACAAGAGAAATTGCAAAATGAACAACATGACAATCATTAAATATAAAAAATACAAAGTAATTTGTGTTATAAATGTAAAGAGACATAATTTGTTGACGTTTCTACCATTACTTACAACTTCAAGACTGAACAAGCTATAAGTTATTGTAGGGCAGGCTCTTTGCAAATTGTATTCATTGAAACAAGATAATGGCTAAATTTTTTCAACAATATACACGTCTCCATCAACCCTTAAAGAGAAAAAAAATGAAAAGCTATAAAAAGTCATATGTGCCACATTCTCAATAGTGAACACAAATTTTCAAAGCAAAATTCTAGCATAAATTTCAATTCCAAGCAAAGTGCATAAAATAAATCTAAATTTTATTACAAGTTTAAATCAATACACAAAAACATAAACACTTAAAAAACCAATTGAAATCACAATCAAGAATGAAATGAAATCACAATCAAGAAAAAAATTGAATAATAAATACTCAGATACTAAAAAAAAACAATTGAAATCCTAAACTAAAATGCCTAAATTAAAAAAAAAGCCTAAATTAAAATATGAAAACCCTAACCTGAATTATGTCACCGTCACTTTGAGATATTGAGTGATTAATTATGCCTTAATAACATATTAAAAGCCTACAAAACAAATTCATGAAAAAAAAAATAAATCAGTGTTAATGAGACAATAAAAAACTAAAAAAAATAAAAAAAAGTAGAATAAAACCTACTTGTGAAATCACAGTTGCCAGCGTTGGAGGCAGTCGAGCAAGGAAGGCCAATGCTCATAGCCTCTACTGGTTGATGGTCATTGCTGGTGGTGTGTTGATGTGCCCTGGCCGGTTGTAGATGATGATCAAGCGAGAATAGAGACAGAGAGTGTAAGCAGTGTGTGTTGAGTGTGAGACAGGTGTGAGGTGAGGAAAATTAAGAAATTTATTATCATTAACTAAAACAATGCCATTTTGGTTAAGGATAAATTTTTTTAAAAAATAAAACTAAATTGAGCCAGGTTAACCCAAGATTTTTAACCCAAAAATGCCCGACCCGAATGCATTTGGGCTACACTAGTGTAACCCGAAGCCAGGCCTTATAATATTATAACCCAGCCCAACCCCATCGGGTCTGGTCGGTTGAGGTCAGGTTGTTTTGGTTAACGAGTTACATGAACAACCCTAGCAAGTATATGTTGATATATGATAAAAATCAATATATGTTGTTATATGTTTAATTATATATATATTGATAACATATATAAAGTGTGAATTATGTTATTTATTAAAAAATATTTTACAGTAATTTTTATAGTAGCTGTTAAAATTATTTTTTAAAAAATATAAATTAAATAATATATATATAAATATATAAAAAATATAGTTTAAAATTAATTAACATAAATTATATTTTAAGTTAATTAATTAATTATTTTTAATTATATAACATTTTTAAAATATTAATGAATAAATTTATTTTAAAATAACAATTACCTATTTATGTTAAAATATAAATTTCTTATAAGTTAAATATAACTATTATAACAAATAATTGGTGGGTAAAAAGCAAGACAACAAAGCTAAGTTGACAATATCATAAACACTCATCCTATTGTTTTTTTTTAAAATATTAATTCCCATGCTTGTTTTTTAGAATGACCACAAATTGGAATGAAGATTGCCAAAGAAATGCAGAACAATGTTGTTCCACATTTTCTTTTAAAAAAAATCTATTTTAAAGTATTTTTTCTAAAAAAAAATTTTAATAGTATTTTTGAAAACTAATTCCTTTTTTAATTAGGTTTGTAATTATCCTTACAAAAATTGCTTAAAGTTTTCGCACAAATTTTACAACTTCCTTATCTTATTATTTTCCTTCAATTAAATTTGACTTTTTTTTTCAATAGAGACTCTTCCAAACCTACCATAACATTTTTTTACATGCAAAAGAATTTCCCTAAGTCCCTATAAATATCCTAGACATTCCTCACAATTGATACATTAGATTTTAGAAATTAAAAATTCTAGATATTAGATGAGAATTGACTAGAATAGAAGGAAGAGTTTTGTTCAAGAAACAACTCAAGTTCAAGAGGCTTTCTTCTTTCCAAGTTTGATTTTTTCAATTTGTTTTCTTTTATTTTCTTTTATTTTTATTTTTAATTATGTTTTTTATCTTCTACTCTTTCTTTTTAGTTTTTATTTCAATCATGAGTAACTAAAAACCCTATTAGAGTTCAACTTTTTATATTTTATTTATGAATAGGGTAATTATTTAATTTGATTCAATTAAAATTTACTCTTGATTATTTTGTTATTTTTGATCTTAATGCTTTGATTATCTGACCAATAATTGATTAATCTAAGGTATTGTGTGATGGAGCAAGAGTAGAAGCACAATATTAGTTCAAGGAGATGACAATCTTAGGTTTAAGTTTCCGCCTAGAGGTAGGATAAACACTTAAGAGGTTAATGCAAAAGTTACTTTGAAATCTTAATGAGTTGGCTTAATTTGCTTGTGATCATCATAGTACACAAAATGTTAAGTTTAATATTAGGTTTAGTACTTAGAGAGACTAATTCTTAATTTAGGAGAACCTAACAAATAATCAAGAGTAGATTTAAATTGAGTCAATACTTTAGGAAATCCATAGTTAATTAATGAAGGATAAGTTTAACCCTAATGCCAAAAATATTATATTTAATTTCAAAATTCAGTTTAACTTGATCATTAGATAATTTTAGTTTTTAATTCACATCAATTTAACATTCAAAAAATAGTTAGTTTAATTGTTTGATGTTTAGGATATCCTTCCTCGTAGGAAGGATACTCTACTCACTACCTTATTACTTGATTATGACCTGTGCCCTTATAGATATCTAGGCTAGGCCCTAACAGATATGCTTATTGTTATAAAGTTGGAATAAAGGAAGGTCCATGGACTCCTAAGAAGATATTATTTTACTCTTTTATATAACACAATATTGTCTGAGAAATTAGAGATTACTTCCTGCTAACACTGTTAAGTTTTAATTAATATATAATTTCTTAGTTATAATAAATTTTAGATGTAATTCTCTTTGAATATTTAAAAATATGTTTTAACTAAATTTAATTATCTTTATTATTAATTTTCTTGAAAAAGGGTTCTTAAGGTACAAGTGCAACAAAAGTTGCAGGCTTGGATGGACTAATTACTATACACATTATAAATCAAATATAATATAATTTAGTAATATTAATATTTGTGATATAATGTTAAGTCTTTTTATTTTCATAAATTAATTTAAATATGCAATCCATCTCATAGCCACCAAATTTTTTTGCATTTGTATAAATGCATTACTATAGACCCTTAATTTTTTACTAAATCTAGACCAAATATTTTAAAACAGTCCCAAATAATTTTTATAATATTTTAATATTTATTATTTATTTTAATTATATAATATTTAATTTAATTTAATAATATTTATTTTTTATTTTTTAAATATTCAATTTATTATAATAAAATAATATTTAATATTTATTATTTATTTTATTATTTTAATAATAATATTTTTAATAGTAAAAATAAAAAAATAAAAATATATACATATAAAAATGATAAAGAATAAAAAATAAAAAATTGGATTGTCGAATCGGTGCGCGCCACGTGGTTGCGGCCAATTGGCCTGCTGCAAGCCAATGCCTGCGGTAAATTGGCATGCCAATGGCCAATTTGCCGAAGCCACAGGGTTGCCTGCAGCGAATTTGGGCTTGCCCAGTTTCCCCGCAGCCCGTCAGCCCTTTCGCGCACACTGCCAATTTTGCCAAACAAATTTTTCACTCGGTTTTAAAGTTTTATTTCCTAAACAATTTTATTTCCTTAGACAATTTTATTTTCTTAACCAATTAATATTAGATTTTTTATTTTTTTTCTTATAAATACTACATTAAAAGAATTACAGAAGGGGCTTGGACCTGGGAACTTTATTGGAGACGGATTATTAAAGTGATTTTTCGGCAGAAGCTAGGAACTGAAAAACCATAGCAATTTTAGCAAGAAGACTAAGGCAGTAAGCAAGGAAGCAGTGTAACACCCCTTCCCGACCTATGAATAAGCCGAGGAGGAATGCTACATCGGGATACGAGCTCTGGTTATGTCAGCTTACTTAATGTTCCTTATAAAAATTTTTCTTGAATTTTGACGGAGTCTCCCTTAAAATTCTAGGTCCCAAGTGTCGACAAAACTAATTTTTCTTATTTTTGAAAAATATTTTGTTTTACAATTCAACTCAAGCACACTCCTAATAATCTACCCTTATAACCTCAACTACAATCCTGCAAGAAGAATTCACACTTCTATATTCACAACCCAACTCAATTTAAAACCATACAGTTATTATACATTACTAGATTTACATGCTACATCAAGTTATCTCTTTGTATTGTTCAAATAAGTACATGTCAGTTTCAAATACCAAAATACAAAACGAAGAGCACCACCTAAGTTTGTTGATGACCGACAGATAGCAGGACTCCTCTGCTCGCTACTGGCTCCTTGCTAATAACCTACGAGTTTAGAAGAAACTAAACTCGCTAAGCATTGCTTAGTGGGTACTTTAACTAATTACGGAAAATAAATAATAAAAGCATAATGCACTTTTAAAAGCAATGAGTCGTATTGAAAAATAATATCACAGTAAAAACAATCCATACATGTCATATATTCAGTTATTATCATTTTATCAGTTTGTTCCACAAGGTAATTTGGTAGACTAACGTATGGTAAGGAACTAACTGAAACAACTGTATATATATTATGTGGCTGTGGCCCTAAAAAAATTGCAGACCAAGCCCTGTGAAATCTGTGGCCGAAGCCCTCGGACCGGAATCCTATATAACTCGGGCAATTGCCCTATATAACTCGGACCGAAGTCCTATATAGCTCTGGTCGTCACCCTATATAACTCAGACCGAAGTCCTATATTAAAGCAGCACTGCATATAGTATGATATATCATACCCTTACCCTACTCAGTACTATCCCAGATACCCAGTGGAGCCAAAATTTTCATGCCATTTCTTAATCGAATATGCATTGTACAATTATCGACTTATCTTTCTTATATTATTTCAACATGAAATATCATATTTTGTCATTTTAATAACATATTATGCTCATTTATATGCATAAGGAATCAATTGGATTACTTTTGAAAAATGACCAAATGAATATTAGCAAAATGACCATATGAATAGTAAATTCTGGTTTTGGACTCAACTTGATCCTTATTTTGAAAAATTGTATAAAATAATCTACTTGACTAAAAACTCTAAACTTTTTACAGAATTTATTTTTACATCTTAAATCATTTCTTTAAAATTTCAGATCAAACTGGGCACAAAATCTTGGTCAAGTAGTTCACCCAATCAGACTGCTCCAGTTGCCCTGCATCCTGGCAGCAGTTCTAAATTTTGTGAATTCCATAAAAAAACTTCAATCAATGTGGTTCCAAATTATTTTTCTCAAATACTAGACTCACTAAACAACAACATATCCAAAATTCAATTGAAGATTATTTTTCTAAATTTTATTAAAAATCCAGAAAGATGGCTGTCTCAGTCAAGGTACCTGTTGGAGCAGGTCTAATAAAAATAATCTTTCAAAATCATAACCATTCCAAATTCAACTCAAAACATTTTTCAATCATTCTATACACATTGAGGTACAACATATCAAAAAATCACTTCAAGAACATTTTTCTATATTTAAGTAAAAATCATACAAGTCACAGCATTTCACTAATTCTAAAACAGAAAAATTTCAATAAAATGAACAAACAATTAGTTAAAGTACCAAACCTTGCTTTTCCTTGCTCTTATTATCTATTTCACTTCCTTTCCTCTCTAATCTCCTTGATTTCCTATGAATTTAATATGTCACATATGTAAGAACAAACCCTAGATATAGACATAGTCTTGTCTTATGATTTTTCTAATGGTTGCTAGCTTATTTTCACCATTAAACACCATTATTTCTTTCATCAAATCCTTCAAATAATTATTTCTTGAATTTTCTCCAAATCTAGCTACATGAACCCTAATTTCAATCTCTTAATTTAACCATTAATCCATGAAATTAAAACTAGAGATAGGTTTCTCTTACCTTATAATCTTGTTTGTCACCAAAATCTTCAACCAAAAGCCTTAAACTTTGGAAAAATCATCTCCTTCTTCCTTCTCTTATGGTTTGGACGAGTTCACCATGTAAGAGAGGGCTTTTATATTCTTTCCTTAGCTTATTTTGATCCAAATGGCAGCCAAGAGAGGTTAAGATGTGTTGGTGTAAGTGTTGGTTTCCCATTGGTACACTTAAGTGGGAAAATGGCTAATTTTCATTGGTCCAAATGTCTCTTTCTTTTATTTATTTATTTGGCAAGCCATTAGGCTTCCTTTTATTCATATTTTGACCCCCCTCAACTTTTTTGTGTTGTAATTTTATAGTCTAGTGCGTGAAAATACCAAAATACCTTCCAGCGATTAATTGATTGTAACTTTTAAACCGTGCATTTTTGAAAAAAATTGAAACCCACGGTTATGACCCAATTAATCTCGAGAATATTCTTTCGGGGTCGGATATGGGCACTATTAAGAACTTCCGACACTTAATTTTTAAGTTTACACAGTTTTTCCTAACTTTTGAGAAATTTCCACTTAGGTTCTCGGCCTTTCGAAAAATTACCTTTAGATATCGTCGACTTCACGGGCCTCCTTTGCACACTGATTTTGTTTTTTACTATCTCAAGCCTCTATTTGACCACTTATTTATGTCTTTCTTGCCTAATACTCGACTAGCTAAACTTTGGGATGTGACAGTTCTACCTCCCTTAATTTAAGTTTCGCCCCCCGAAACTTACTTATTCATGCATGATTCTTACGTTTCGTTCCATAGCTTGTCACGAATCTAGAGACATCCTACATTGACATAAATAGCTATCTGTTCAATTCATCAACATATAACTCGATTATCAATTCCTATCTAGCATGTACATCTACCTATTCATCATATAACTTTCTCCTTAATTTATCTTACATGGCACACATAGTTACTTACTTACTACTTATCTCCCAGAATCGACTAAACCAATGCTCTGATACCACAAATTGTAACACCCCTTCCCAACCTATGAATAAGCCGAGGAGGAATGCTACATCGGGATACGAGCTCTGGTTATGTCAGCTTACTTAATGTTCCTTATAAAAATTTTTCTTGAATTTTGACGGAGTCTCCCTTAAAATTCTAGGTCCCAAGTGTCGACAAAACATATTTTTCTTATTTTTGAAAAATATTTTGTTTCACAATTCAACTCAAGCACACTCCTAATAATCCACCCTTATAACCTCAACTACAATCCTGCAAGAAGAATTCACACTTCTATATTCACAACCCAACTCAATTTAAAACCATACAGTTATTATACATTACTAGATTTACATGCTACATCAAGTTATCTCTTTGTATTGTTCAAATAAGTACATGCCAGTTTCAAATACCAAAATACAAAACGAAGAGCACCACCTAAGTTTGTTGATGACCGACAGATAGCAAGACTCCTCTGCTCGCTACTGGCTCCTTGCTAATATCCTACGAGTTTAGAAGAAACTAAACTCTCTAAGCATTGCTTAGTGGGTACTTTAACTAATTACGGAAAATAAATAATAAAAGCATAATGCACTTTTAAAAGCAATGAGTCGTATTGAAAAATAATATCACAGTAAAAATAATCCATACATGTCATATATTCAGTTATTATCATTTAATCAGTTTGCTCCACAAGGTAATTTGGTAGACTAACGTATGGTAAGGAAGTAACTAAAACAACTGTATATATATTCTGTGGCTGTGGCCCTAAAAAACTTGCAGACCAAGCCCTGTGGAATCTGTGGCCGAAGCCCTCGGACCGGAGTCCTATATAACTCGGGCAATTGCCCTATATAACTCGGACCGAAGTCCTATATAGCTCGGGTCGTCACCCTATATAACTCAGACCGAAGTCCTATATTAAAGCAGCACTGCATATAGTATGATATATCATACCCTTACCCTACTCAGTACTATCCCAGATACCCAGTGGAGCCAAAATTTTCATGCCATTTCTTAATCGAATATGCATTGTACAATTATCGACTTATCTTTCTTATATTATTTCAACATAAAATATCATATTTTGTCATTTTAATAACATATTATGCTCATTTATATGCATAAGGAATCAATTGGATTACTTTTGAAAAATGACCAAATGAATATTAGCAAAATGACCATATGAATAGTAAATTCTGGTTTTGGACTCAACTTGATCCTTATTTTGAAAAATTGTATAAAATAATCTACTTGAATAAAAACTCTAAAATTTTTACAGAATTTAGTTTTACATCTTAAAATCATTCCTTTAAAATTTCAGATCAAACTGGACACAAAATCTTGGTCAAGTAGTTCACCCAATCAGACTGCTCCAGTTGCCCTGCATCCTGGCAGCAGTTCTAAATATTGTGAATTCTGTAAAACAACTTCAATCAATGTGGTTCCAAATTATTTTTCTCAAATACTAGACTCACTAAACAAAAACATATCCAAAATTCAATTGAAGATTATTTTTCTAAATTTTATTAAAAATCCAAAAAGATGGCTGTCTCAGTCAAGGTACCTGCTGGAGCAGGTCTAATAAAAATAATCTTTCAAAATCATAACCATTCCAAATTCAACTCAAAATATTTTTCAGTTATTTTATACGCATTGAGGCACAACATATCAAAAATTCAATTCAAGAACATTTTTCTATATTTAATTAAAAATCATACAAGTCACAGCATTTCACTAATTCTAAAATAGAAAAATTTCAATAAAATGAACAAACAATTAGTTAAAGTACCAAACCTTGCTTTTCCTTGCTCTTCTTATCTATTTCACTTCCTTTCCTCTCTAATCTCCTTGATTTCCTATGAATTTAACATGTCACATATGTAAGAACAAACCCTAGATATAGACATAGTCTTGTCTTATGATTTTTCTAATGGTTGCTAGCTTATTTTCACCATTAAACACCATTATTTCTTTCATCAAATCCTTCAAATAATTATTTCTTGAATTTTCTCCAAATCTAGCTACATGAACCCTAATTTCAATCTCTTAATTTAACCATTAATCCATGAAATTAAAACTAGAGATAGGTTTCTCTTACCTTATAATCTTGTTTGTCACCAATATCTTCAACCAAAAGCCTTAAACTTTGGAAAAATCATCTCCTTCTTCCTTCTCTTATGGTTTGGACGAGTTCACCATGTAAGAGAAGGCTTTTATATTCTTTCCTTAGCTTATTTTGATCCAAATGGCAGCCAAGAGAGGTTAAAATGTGTTGGTGTAAGTGTTGGTTTCCCATTGGTACACTTAAGTGGGAAAATGGCTAATTTTCATTGGTCCAAATGTCTTTCTTTTATTTATTTATTTGGCAAGCCATTAGGCTTCCTTTTATTCATATTTTGACCCCCTCAACTTTTTTGTGCTGTAATTTTATAGTCTAGGGTGTGAAAATATCAAAATACCTTCTAGCGATTAATCGATTGTAACATTTAAACCGTGCATTTTTGGAAAAAATTGAAACCCACGGTTATGACCCGATTAATCTCGAGAATATTCTTCTGGGCTCGGATATGGGCACTATTAAGAACTTCCGACACTTAATTTTTAAGTTTACACAGTTGCCCCTAACTTTTGAGAAATTTCCACTTAGGTCCTCGGCCTTTCGAAAAATTACCTTTAGGTCTCATCGACTTCACGGGCCTCCTTTACACACTGATTTTGTTTTTTACTATCTCAAGCCTCTATTTGACCACTTATTTATGTCTTTCTTGCCTAATACTTGACTACCTAAACTTTGGGATGTGACAAGCAGTGATTATTTTGGTGTTAGCTCATCCCAAATTTTTATTCAACAATTTTGGTGGAGCCTTCAAACATAGGTATTTATATCAAATTTTATTTATCAAAAATCATCTTCGTCCATTATTCATTGATCAATTAAGATTGATAAATTATAACTTTCAAAACTCATGTAATAAATAATTATGAACATCGACAGACAAAGTTTTTTATTTCTTTTAAAGACACGGTAGCCATCACTTAGATTTTCTAAAAGAAAAATATTATTTTCTAAAAGACACAGTAGGTATTATTTTTATTTATTCCAAAACTTTTTAACTCTATTTTTATAAAAAATCAAAACCATAAACCACTTAAAATTGTAAAACCCTAACTAAATCAATTTTTCAAAATCTCCACAGTAGCCTCTTCTTTCAAAAATAAATATGATAGTATTAGTTTTTTTTAGAATTCCAAACCTTATTTCAATTCAAACTTTAATCTATTTTAAAACGTTAATCAATTATTTTTTATTATTTTATCATCACAGTGGCTATTTCTTTTTAAATATTTAAGTTTTAATCTTATTTTCATAGGTTTGTACCTTATTTACTTAAATTCTAAATTCTAATTTTAATCACACGGTAGCATAATTCTTCTAAAAAAATAAACCTAACAATAATATTAGTTCTTTAAGATTCCAAACCCTAGCTTTTAGATATAAATTCCAAAGTCCTAAATATAATTTAAGAAACCCTAAGTTGATACATAAACCTAAATTTGCATCTTTATTTGTTTCATTTTTAAGTAATTATTTATTATATATTTTGATTAATGATATATTTATATTTTCGATTTATGTCTTCAATGAATGATTTAATTATGATGAATGCTTGGTTAGTTATTTTTATTGATTTGCTTTGATTTCAAAACATTGTAAGAGGTATGTTTCCATATTTTGGATATCTCATGTATTAAGCATCATATGATCTAATTTATGTTCTAGCTTTGAAATTAATGTAAAGGACACATTTTTACCATTTAGTGGGTGTCCTATTTAGTTTTAGACATTGAACGATGTAAGGATATGTTTTCATCCTTGGATGGGTGTCCATTTGTTTGTTTTGTTTGGACCTTGCCATGATTTTTAATAAAGTATTTATTTATTCTATTATTTGCTTGTAGTATGGATAATATTATATTAATTAAAAATTTTATAATTTTGAGACCTGAAAAGGAGGCTGGGGCGTTGTGGGGGTGCTGGGCCATTTCTCACCTACGTACCCAACTTTCCGAACCCATTAGGGGGTTGGGCATTTCTTAGGAATCGAGTCATCCACCTCTTTCTATTTTCCCAGTCCGTCTGGGTGGTGACTCCATTTTCTCCGGGCTTAGGCCCGTATGCTCTAAGGCCCTAAGCCTAAACAATGTCAAAGTCGTAAGAACCATTCCATCGGGAGTGGGGGTAAAAATTCTCGCTCACAGTGGCGACTCCACTGGGGATAAGAGAAGTTGATTTCGTTGGTCTTTTTATTGTTTTATTCTTTCTTATTATAATATTATCCATTGCATCATTTAGTTTGCATTGTGTACTTGAGTTAGGATGCCCGTGTTACCCATGTTGTGTTCTATAAGAGATACCATACTTTCACTCAAGGTATGGAGATCGAGCATGGCATAATCACTCATAGCCTTGTACCATTTGGTATATACTTGCTATGGGAACCTAAGCCTTTAAACCCAAAGACTAAAGCTCATGTAATTGGCCTAGTTACTATCCTTAGGTTTTACCCCAAATGCTTGTTGTTTGACTATGATTGATGTATCTTGGTTTGAACCATGGCTTATTTGGTTTGTTCTTTTTCTAATATGACCTAAGTACATTGTAAGCTCAAAATAATTTTTTTAAAGTCTAAAAGACCAAAGCTATTTTCAAAACTTTTCAAGATAGTCTTTGGACATAAAACTTTCTTAAAAACAAATAAAAAATTCTTTTCTCTCAAATACAAAGTCAAAAATCCATTTTTTTCTAAAATATTTTTACAATGGGTTTTTTAAACAAAACTATTTTTGCACTTCATCCAACCTTTTCCTATAAAGAGCTTACAAATTATTTAGGTCAATTATGGAAATACCTAAAATCAATTGTGAGACTAGTTTATACTAAGAATTATTAATCATGAGCTTATTTTTGGCATGAATCATTAGTTACTTTTTCAAGTGAGAAATCTATTTAAAATAAACCTCTTAATTTAGTTTTAATCCAATATAGCATAAAAGCTGCTTTAGTTGGTTGAATGGATTAAAACCTAATTAATGGGAATTATCATGAACTGATTTCTATTTTTAAAAATATACTATTGGTTGAATCATCCAAGGGAACTTTTCAAAAATAAAATATCCCATGTTGGCATTTTGATTGACCATATATCTAGGAAAAGAGACTCGCCATTCGTGTGTGGAAGTTATAAGGTTGGAAGGAATGTCCTAATTATCTTTGTTTGTTAGTTATCTATGCATACATGCATTTGCATCACATATCATTAATCCTTTCTGGTTCACAGCCCTGGATTATAGTAGTTCAAAAGCCTACGACAATCCGACCTATGCTAGAGATGAAGAATTCAGCAGCAACTCAATTACTTTCTCACCAAAATCAATGGAGCCCAAACAAATTCAAAGAATGGTGGACGACACCCTCAATGCCAAAATGGAAAAACTAAAGGAGACCCTGGCTGAGACTATGAAGAACCAATTGACTGCAATTTTAGGAAATAATGCCGAAGCATCTGAGAGCACCAAGAAGCCAAAGGACAAAGGGAAAGATAAGGTTGGTGAAGTGGTTTTTGATGATGACAATGTAGTCATCGATGATGATGATGATGATGACTGGGCTCAATACTTTCAAGATCCTCAAGACAAGAAGAAGGAGACGAAGGTTGTTGAAAGATTGGCTATGGAGAAAACTGAAACTTCAGATATTGAAAAATTGATTACTGACCTGGAAAAGAAGTTTGAAAAGAAGTTGAAAACCAAAGAGATATTCGAAGTTGACAAATTATTTGAGCTAGAAGAAGAAGTTCCATACAAGTTCAAGATGCCATCCTTTGCAAAGTTTGATGGAACTGAAAGCCCTCACCTCTATGTAAAGTAGTATATCGCTACTATACAGTTTGCCCAAGCTACCAAGACTCAAACTCTAAGGTATTTCATGCTTTCATTGGATTCCATTATCCAAAATTGGTTCAATACCTTAGATGATGGCATACAAAAGAGTTGGGATATGCTATACAAGGCCTTTATTGAATAATATGGATACAATGCTGAATTGGAAGTTACTCTAATGGAGGTGGAGTCCATTAGACAAAGGCCAAATGAGAACTTCGTAGACAATGTGAAGAGATGGAGGAATAAGGCTGCATTGCTCAAGAGAAAGCCTGATGAATCCGATCAAATTAGAATGATTGTGAGAGGGGTGTTACCTAGCCTTCGCGAAAGGATGTCTCATACACTTATTCGAGATTTCAAAGACCTTTTCAAGCTGGTCTACTAATTGAAGAGTGGAAAAGAGAAAATAATCACTTTTCAACGAGAAGGAACGTGAAGGGAAACTACCAGCCTAGTAACCAATGCATATAAAAAATTGGTTGATATTAATGCTACTGGCCAAGGAGGAAGAAGATAGTTTTCAAAATTGGGTAAGCCGCTATCTTAGGTCCTCAATAAGCTACAAAAGAAGGAATTATTACAACCCTTAAATCCTCATCCTTTGCCTAACCCTCTCCCACCTAATTTTGATACTAAGGCATTGTGCCAATTTCATCAAATGCAAGGGCACGATACAGATAAATGTGTGAGGTTAAAGCATGAGAACCAGAATTTGATTGATAGTGGGAAATTGCCTGAGCCCAATAAGCCAAACACTAAAGATAATCCATTGCCAAGGTTTAATAGGGTACCACCATCGGTGACCTTTATGATTGGAGGAGGCTTGCATGAAAGTTTTTTCATGTCTTTTTTCCAAGATACGGATGGAGAAGTAACCAAAGAAGAAGTGGTGTTTAGCAAAATTAAACAAGCTGTGATTGGAAAAGAAGTAGCAATCTGTGTTGTGAATAAATTTTGGGATTCAAGCGATAGTGATGATGATCTTGAACCCAAGAAGGAGGAATGGGTTTGATTTGAACCTGGAGAAGGTGAAGTGATGAACACAAGGTCTAGAAAACCTTATGCAAGGCCACCACCCAAGGAAATAGAAGATAATAAAGGAAAGGAAGTTGAAGTTGGGAACAAAGAAGAAGAAGATGGCACTGTTCTTAAGCAGTTAAAGAGAACCCAAGCAAGTGTCAGTATTTGGGACTTATTGGCCACTTCTAAAAAGCACTGTGAAACTATGGCCAAGACCTTGGCTAGCATGCCAATTTCCACCTCTATAACACTAGAGGAGTTGGTTAACTTAATAAAAGCTGAAGGAGTAATGAAGTGCGAAGACGTTCAAGAGAAGAGCAAAGTTGACATAGGAATGGTATCTTTCTCAGATGCAGATTTACAGGAAGAGGGGAGAGATCAAATCCGCCCTCTCTTTATCAAAGTAGAAGTCAAAGGAGAAAGGACCCCATGTGTGATGGTTGATGATGGGTCCATCATAAATGTTTGCCCACCCACTTAAAATTTTTCCAAAGCTAGCTATGTCAACAAGGGATCTAAGCCCAACCGAGGTAACCATTAGGGCTTATGACAATACTAAGAGGCACGTCGAAGGGACATTCAAAGCTATTGTGAAGTTTGGTCCAATTGAATCTATGACAGAATTTGTAGTTTTGGACATACCTGTTACTTTTGCTCTACTTTTGGGATGACCATGGTTTCATCCTCTTGGTGGAGTTCCTTCCACCATTCATCAAAAGATTAAGTTCCCTAATGGAGATGAGACGGTGGTCATCGAGGCCAAAGATAATGAGGTGGTCAATACTCTAATGATTGAAAAGCCTCTCAATAGTTTTCAAGTAGCTACAATTTATGATGATGAAGTAGTGGAATCCAAGGTCTTGAACATGATAAAGAACATGAGCTACCTTCCTGGTGCTGGTCTTGGAAAGGGTAACGCCGATGTGACAAAGCTTCCAGATTTCAAGACTCAAACTTCTAAGAAAGGGTTAGAGTATGAAAAGGCTAGCAAAGATGTTCAGTCAAAGAAGAATGAGAAGATGAGCTTCCACCACTTCAAAAGATCTTTGTCAAAGCTCCATACATGGGACCACTCCAAGGAAAGCCCGAGCTAATTATGTTCACAGGAAGGTTGATCCTGGGTTTTGAAATTTTTTGCTGATGTTGCTGAGCTAGTGGAACAAGTAAAGAAAGAGCTTACCCTGCCAGCCGACAAGGAGACCAATCTGGAAGAGGAGAAGGAAGTTGTTCTGAAAGCTGAGAAGACTCCGGAGGAGATTGCTACCTTAGTTGAAGAGAATTTTGAAAATGTTATGCTTTATGATTTTGAGAACAATTATTTTGATTTTGATTTTAATTTGTATGATTTGTATGAGGATGATGATGTTTTCTTTTCCAAGATGAATGTAATAAAGTCTGATTTTGCTTACTTGTGTGATGTTTTTCCTAATGGTTGTATACATTTAAATAGTGGTTACATAAGTATCTTTAATATTAACTCTATCGATACACAATCATTAAATTTGGGAACAACTGAAAATCCTAAAAATATTAGCATAGTATCTGACCTTACTCCTGATGAGAGAGAGAGATTTGAAAAAATATTTAAAAAAATATGAAGAAGTTTTTTCTTGGTCTTATGAGGATATGCCTGGAATAGATAGAGACATAGCCAAACATCTGATTCCTACTTACACTCACATGAAACCTGTCAAATAAAAGTTTAGGCGGTTAAGATCTGAATGGACTGAACTAGTTAAAGAAGAGATCACTAAACAAATACAAGTAAAGTTCCTTGAAGTGATAGATTATCTAGATTGGTTAGCCAACATAGTACCTGTACCAAAGAAAAATGGAAGAATTAGGGTATGTGTGGACTATAGAGACTAAAACAAAGCTTTCCCTAAAGATAATTTTTCTTTACCCCATATAGATGTCCTTATTCATAGTGCAGCTTCTTGTGTGCTACACTCATTTATAGACTGATTTTCTAGATACAACCAAGTGTTAATGGCCCAAGAAGATAAAGCTAAAATTGTCTTCATTACTACGTGGGGTATATTTTGTTATAGGGTAATGCTGTTTGGGTTATAAAATGCTGGAGCAACCTACCAAAGGATGGCCACAACCTTGTTTCATGATATGATGCACAAAGAAGTCAAAGTGTATGTTGATGATATGATGGTGAAGTCAAACATAAGGGAGCAGCACTTCCAAAACTTAGAGTTATTCTTTGAGAGAGCAGTGAAGTATAAGCTAAGGTTAAACCCGAAGAAGTGTATGTTTGGGGTTACTTCAGGTAAGTTGTTAGGACATGTGATTGATCCGAATAACATTAAGATTGACCCTGATAAGGTTAAGGTGATCAGGGATATGCTAGCCCCTAAAACAGAAAGAGAAGTTCGGGGGTTTATTGGCAGATTGCAGTACATTAGCAGGTTTATAGCAAAGCTCACCATAATTTGTGAACCTATCTTCAAATTTCTAAAAACAAATCAGCCAGTCAAGTGGAATGAAGAATGTCAAAAGGCCTTTGAGCGTATAAAAGAGTATATGCTAAATCCACCTGTTTTAAAACCACCTAAACCTGATAAACCCTTATTACTATACTTAGCTGTAGAAGAAGAATCAATAGGAGCCATGCTAGCCCACGCAGATGAGTCGGGGGTTGAACACGCTGTCTATTATTTGAGTAGAAAGCTCTTACCTTATGAAATTAAATATACTATCATTGAAAAGACCTGTATAGCCATGGTTTGGTCTTCTAAGAAGTTGCGACATTACTTTCAATCTTATAGTGGGCAAGCAATTTTCAGGTTGAATCCAGTGTAGTACTTAAGGGAGATACCCTCTTTTATCAAGAAGTATGGGTGATGGTTGATAATATTGGTAGAATTTGAGATTGAGTATGTAACCAGGAAAACAATCAAAGTTAGAGCGATGGCAGAATTCCTAGCCCAACAACCATTACCGGATAGCAAAGAGTTGATCTTGGAATTTCCAGATGAACATTTAGAGGCCATAGAAGTACAAGGATGAAAAATGTATTTTGATGGAGCAGTGAATAGGAAAGGAGAAGGTTTGGGAGTCATACTAGAATCGCTCGAAGGGGAGCTTATCCCTTTAGCCAAGAAGTTGAAGTTCA
Source organism: Garcia nutans (assembly GCA_947685225.1). NCBI lineage: Eukaryota > Viridiplantae > Streptophyta > Magnoliopsida > Malpighiales > Euphorbiaceae > Garcia > Garcia nutans. The sequence goes on along the minus strand of CANTUV010000017.1, from coordinate 4,245,891 downwards.
AGGCGACCAATAATGTGGTGGAGTATGAAGCATGTATTTTTGGTTTGAAAACCTTGATAATTATGAAGGTGGATAAGGTGCAAGTCATTGGCGATTCATTGCTAGTAGTATCCCAAGTAAATAGAGAGTGGGAGTTAAAAGAAGAGAAGCTAAAACCATACCACCATTACTTGACCTTGATGAAGAAGAATTTTAAGGAGTGCAGGTTTATACACCTACCAAGAGAAGAAAACCAGATGGCTAATGCCCTAGCCACATTGGCTTCGGTATGGGAAAATCCTGTCAACTTATTCCTTAAGCCTCTGATTTTGACCAGTTTATCAACTCCTTGCTATGAATATGAGACAATCATGGAAACTGATATAGACCATGATGCATGGTATGACACTATAAGATGGTTTTTAGAGGATAAGGAATACCCGTTATGGGCAACAAAGGAAGAGAGAAGAGCCATAAGGTGATGATCCTTATAATACATCACCTTTCATGGAGAGTCGTATTGAAGATGGCCTGATGGGGTGCACTTCAGATGTTTGAGGAAGCCTGAAGTGGAGCATATCATTTTGAAAATATACACAGGAAGTTGTGCTCCACACATGAGTGATTTAGCCCTAGTTAAGAAGATAATTTGACAAGGTTACTACTGGTTGACCATAAAGAGAGATTGCATTGAGTTTGTGAAGAAGTGCCAGCAATGTCAGATGTATGGTAATTTGAATCACATGCCTCTTAAAGAATTGTATTCTATATCTTCACCTGGCCCTTTGAAACTTGGGGGATTGACATCATAGGAGAGATACATCCGATGGCTTCAAATGGTCATCATTTTATTGTAGTAGCGGTGGATTATTTTTCAAAGTGGGTCGAGGCTGAATCTTTCAACAAATTAGGGGCAAGGCAAATGGCTAGATTTATTGAAAAGAATCTCATCTGCAGGTATGGGGTCCCGCAAAGTGTGATATCAGACAATGGGATACAGTTTCAAGGTGCAGTTAAGGACTTTTTCTCGAAGTACCAAATCCATCATCATCGATCCTCCCCTTATAGACCGAAGGCTAATGGTGCAGTAGAAGCAACAAACAAGACAATTAGGCAGATTCTGTCCAAGATGACTAAGACATACAAAGATTGGTCAAAGTTGCTTCCTTTTTCTTTGTGGGGATACAGAACAAGTGTGCGAACACTGACTGTAATGACACCGTTCTCTTTGGTTTATGGGTTGAAAGCAGTATTGCCAATTGAGATAGAGATCAAGTCATTAAGAGTGGTCCTGGAAGCTGAATTGCCTGAGATGGAGTAGACAGTGCGCAAATACACATAGTTAGCTTTATTAGAAGAGAGGAGGTTAAAAGAACTATATCATCATCAACTATATCAAAGAAAGATAGCTTGGGCCTACAATAGAAGGGTTAGGGTCAAAAAGTTCAGAGTCAGTGACTTAGTGTTGAAGTAATGTAAGCCTAATGTCTTTAATCCAAGAGGAAAATTTAGGCCTAGTTGGGAGGGACTGTATGTTGTAAAGCAAATCATGAACAAGGGTGCAGTTAAGTTATCAGACATGGATGTGAATGAGTTTAGTGAACTAGTGAACATTGACAGGCTAAAGAGGTTTTATGTATATAAAAAAAGAGCTCACTAGGATGAAAACCCAAAAGGGCGACCTAGGCAAAAGTTAGAGTAGTCTGCTAGTTTCAAAAACCTGAAAGGGCAGGCTAGACAACAATTAGGGCTAAGCGAGAGAAAATTATCAATTAGAAAATCCGAGAGGGCTAGTTGGCTATAGGAGTGATCTTGTGTATGCTGGCTTTATGTTTGGTTGTTCCTCAATTTAATAAAATAGAGATAATATTAAAACTGTTCTATATGCACTGTTTTAGTATTTGACCAAATATGGATAAAATAAATAAATACAACAGTGAAAGATGATGACATATTATAAAATGAAAAGATACATCTCTTATAATTGTTTTCATTATTTTTATATCCTAACAATATTCTTTCTAAAGAAATTGACAAATGTAAGTTCTATGGTAGATGATAAGTGTAGCGTGCAAGCCAACTTTGCTTCAGCCGACCTAAGAAGGCTTTAGTCAGACAAGACATGTCTAAGTCAGGAGTAAACTCAGAACCTCGAGGCTCAGCTCCATACTAACGGTTAAGCCGGCGAGGATTATAGCAAGTACCTCGATGAAGAGTAGCAAGAGGAACATACATCAAATATATCCGAATGGTAATACGAGAAATCTTCCACCAAGGTACTAATCAACGGATATTGACTGCAGCACGAGAGCAGATCCAGTCAACCCAATTAGCATATGAAGAAGCAGGATGAAATAGTTTCCTAGTAGAATGATGTTGCGGTAGGTACCTGGTGAAATCCATGGATGGCATGTCGAGCAAGCAGAGGTGCTTCTGAAGCCAAATCTGTAAGCAAAAAAATAAATAAATAAAGCCCGTTAGGTAAAAAATCCACAAGGACAGCTTAAGCAAAAATTATGGTGGTTCACTAGTTTTGAAAACTTGTAAGGGCGGTCTAGGCAAAATTTAAAACCAATATAAAAAAAGGGATCAGGTAAGTTGAAAACCCGCAAAGGCGGCTTAGGAAAAAATTAGGATAGCTCGCTAGTTGTAAAAATCCGCAAGGGTGGACTAGGCAAAAATTAGAGCAATAAAATAATAGAAATAAATAAAGCCTAAATTCAAAACCCGAAAGGGCAGTTTAGGTAGTTACCTGAAGCAGTAAGGGACTCCCAGCTAATTGTCTCGAAGATTCTGATTTAAATTGGTCCAATCCAACTAAAGTGTCGGCTAAAATCACAGGTATCAGCGACAAGCCTCCTTTCATTTGGTCCATTATATCCAATACTTGTGGATCGATGTTGTCATTAGAAGTAACAAGCAAGAATTGGTCAAGAAAGCATAGACAAAGCATACGTCCCTATGCCTTGGTAGGAGCCAAATGAGAAATGAAAGAGTCAATCAAAGGACCAAGCAGAATTTTCTCACCTTTCGTCAACTGTAGAACTTCAGGCTTTGAAAGTTGAAGCAACATTTACATCTTTTGTTGAGTTTTGGATGTTAATATGGGTAATGCCATTGGTTGATTTCTTGGATATCCAAGGATGGCCTCAAATTCTTCAATCATGGGACACATTTCAAATTCATTTATCTTGAATGTCCTAGAATTCATGTCCCAAAACGAAACCATGGCATGTAGAAAACAGTTATCCAATTTAATATCTTGAAAGAACTTTAAAGTTTTAATTAGAGACTAAAATATTTTCTCCCAATGAATAGCTTTCATGGCTTTAAATAAACTCTTGATTTTTTTTCAAATTGAGTTTCGTCATTATTGAAGTTAAAAAGAAAATTGAAAATTATTGAAAGGATTTTTTTTGCGCTGGAGTAAAATTTATGGAGGATTTTCTGTTGGCTTCTTTTGAAATTGAGATATGAAAGGAGACTTTATAAGGATTTTCTAAACCAAAGTTGACAAGGAATACACAAAACCAAGACACACAAGGAAAATATTTACGTTGAAACGGTTAAGGAATTGCTGCACTCCCATTGGCTTTTGGTTTTAGCAAAACCATGCCAATTTTGGGCTCTGAATTGAAAAGAAATGCTTTTGTGTTGACTGCAATAATAGTGATAGTAAAAAAAAAAGATAGTAAAAAAAATAAAAAAATTTTAAAAATCAAAAGTTGCAGTAAAAGTAAAAGTCACTATTATCACTATTATAATTGATTTATTATTATTATTAAAACAATACTTTATTGATTTATTATTGTTAATAATAATAATAATAATAATAATAATAATAATAATAATAATAATAATAATAATAATAATAATACAATACTTTCTTAATTGATATAATGATGGATCATTGAGGAGGAGGAGGCATATCACTCATTTGAAATTCGTCCGATGGAAGGTGCTTAAGTCCCTGTTCTCTTAAAATTCAAGCTTTTAGTAGTCATCATCTGAATAAGATGAAAGGATCTCATGATCATCAGTTCGGGGTCTCTTAGAAGATGAAGCACTAGGAACTCTCATTCCCTGAAATCGGTAGTCTCGAAAGTTTTGCTCAGACTGATGATATAATCTTTTGAGAAGGGTCACCTGTTGGCGGTTAGCAGCTAATTCCTCTTGCAATTTCTTATTTTTCTCCTTAAGCATCCGCTGTGAGTCAGAAAAGGAAAGGGTAAGAGCATACATAATCATGGAACAGGATGACCTACCAGGTAACTCAAATAAGTATCTTGCAGATGAAATGGCATTTTCGGTTGCTAAGAAGGCGCAAATGGAGGGGCGCTAGAGGAAGGTCCAGCCTCATGACCAGATGAGTCAGTAACCTGCAAAACTAATCAAAATGGTCAAAACAAGTTGAAAAAGAAGCAATTGCAATGACCAAATGATGAATGTTTACTTGAGAGGTGCTAGCCTTGAGATGAGGGATGGACCCTCTTCCTTCTCCATCATATTCCTCTTCATCACTATCATAGAGAATTCCCCGAGCACGAACAGGAGATACATCAAAGTTCAAGAGCTGTGTTTGAATAAATTGAACATATGACTCACCCGATGGATGGAGATAGGTCTCAACATCATAACCATTTCGAGCTAACTGCCATGCATTTTTCGGCATTGAGGTAATATTTAAAGTATACATCGGCAGTCCATGGGGATCCTCCATCGCTTAGGACCATAGAATCACTCATACACCCTCTCCTCGAGGAACCAACCACTGGACACAGGACCAATAATGATTCGGCGGGATGCTAACAAGCCAGTGTAACATTCATGGAATGAGTTCAGTTCACCCGCTCTGCAGCATACCACTAAGCCAAATCGACCTACAAGACAATAAAAAGATAAGTAAATTTTTTCTTTACATAAAATTTAAAGAATTCTAACATTATTTTACCTGGTCCCAGGTTAGGCAACTCAAGTGATAGTGCTGGGTATGCACATGGTGATTGCCATGAACTACTGCGTGATCAGACAACCAAAGATTTAACTTGGGATACCTGACTCTCTCCCAGAAAATATCAGGCACCCTCACAAGATTGTGCTCGTATGCCCATACCTGTAATAGCAATGAAAATCAAATTCATACATGTATAAGAATGGAATTGACAATGATGGGAGAGAGTACCTCAATGATCTCCATAAAGCCAATAAAAGATTTTTTATTCCTGCAAATCTTGTCTAGGCCATGATAGAGACAGGCAAGGCCATCTTCACCCCAGCTGTAAAGTGACACCAGGACCATATTGGCAAGGGCCCTCAACATCGATAAATGAATGGCGGATTCAGTGCTATAGAAAATAGTCGACCTAAGCAAATACAACAAAAATCCTCGAGCATATTTCTCGGTTGTTTCTCTAGGAACCCGTCCATCATATCTCATCCAATAACTCCGAATCGGCTCAATTTTTATCTTAAAGGGCTCTTTTAGTGATAGTTCCATACTAATTAATTGTCAAATTTCTTCGTGTGCCAGGATATCATTGGTAAGAGAGACCGAAAGGCCATAGTACTGGATACCAGTTATGGCTGTAAAATCGACTGGATCAATAGTCATCTCTCCCACAGGTAGGTGAAAAGTATGGGTCGTGTGTTGCGCTCGAATTAAGTTCTACTACAAGCATCACTCGCAAGTATACGAGGTAGCTGTAGCAAAGGTTATCGCCCCAAGATCGTTTCCCCAAGAAGGTCTGGTTCGTAATAGCTTGATTAAAGCAATTAAATTAAAAATGAGAGTTTGTTGTTTGGAATGCTAAAGAACAATTTAAACCTAAAATAAACGTACATAGGGTTTGATGTGTGTGATGGGTGCACAAGATCAATTCAGTTCTTGGGAAAGTGCCTAAGGTTATAGGTCCATTCAATCAAAACTCAATTCTCAATTATCCATTAACATAGCCTTGTAATTAATTTGTTCCTTAAGGTTAATTAGTCAATTACCAATCCATTAGTTCTCACATTCATGAATTAGCAATAACCAATTATTTCACATTATCAAATTAATGAAACCCTAGAACTTATATTTCTAATTCATTCATAGGGTAGTCAATTGCATAATTCCGATATCAAATTTCACCTCTCGGTCCTTCATTCAATATCTAGAGATCAATATGTAGCTAATCTATAAACCTAGCATACAATCCAATGCAATCAACCAACAACAAGGTACATCAATGAAAATATCAAATTAAAGCATTCAATCAAATATACTACAAACCCTAAGCATGGGTTTTTAGCTCAACATCATCAATTTAAGACATTCATTCAACTCAATATAAATCAAATTCAAATTGTTCATTGCAATATCAATATCTTAATACATCAATGACAATAAAAATGAATTAAAAGAGAGAATAGAAAAACCCCTTGTGAAGATGCCAAGAGTAGGATTACTAGTCTTCCTCCTAGCTCCACTTTGATGTTTGATGAAGAACTCAAGCCCTCTTCAATGGTTGATTTCCCTTTTGCAATATAGGATGGAGCTTTCTCAAGTCACCAAACCTTCAATTGATTATGCCTTTGAGAGATGGATTGGAGCTTTCTCAAGTCACCAAACCTTTCAATGAAGCTTCTTCAACCTTCAAGAGCTTGTAACCCAACTTATCCCAAAGAACCAAATTGAAGCTTGTCAATGGAAGATGGAGAAGATAAAGATGGAGGATGAAGATGAGGGACAAGGAGAGTGTCACTCTCTCCTCATCCCAAATTTTGAGTGCCCTCTCTTCTCTTTTCTTTTTGTTCTCAAAACCCTAGCCGCTCTCCCCTTTTTTTCTGTGTCGTGCGAAGGAATTTATAGAAATTAAGGTGACACGGCCAAGCTTGGGTGAGCTTGGCTGTGTCTCTTGCCCTTTTCCTTGCTTTCCCTTAGGTGACACGGCCAAGCTTTGGTTGGCTTGGCCGTGTCCCTTAATAACTCTTCCTCTCTTTCTTTCTTTCTTTTCTTTTGAAGTTGGATGTGTGACACGGCCAAAAGCTTGGTCGTGTCCCTTGGGTGTGTCTCCTTCTATGGTTGTGGACTTCGTCTTAGCTTAGTATGGGACACGGCCAAGTCTCCTGAGTGTGTCATGTGACACGGCCAGAAGCTTGGCCGTGTCACTGGGTGTGTATGCTTCTGCTTGCTTGTTTTCCTTCTCATCTTTGGCTTGTTCTTTGATTTCCCCTTTGAATGAGACACGGCCAGAGGCTTGGCCATGTCTCTGGGTGTGTCAGCTACTGACTTGAAGAAATTTTGAGGGACATGACCAAGCTTGCTTTGGCTTGGCCATGTCTTGCTTGGTTCATGCTAGTCTTGCACTGTTTTGATCTTCCAAGGGTGTTTTTGCTCTCAAACCTAAAAACAAACACTTTAAACAAACTTAAAACAAAAATCAATCAAAACATTAACTAAAACACACATAAAAGCATACTAAAAACTAGTACAAAAATGACCTAAACAACTACCCCACACTTAACTCCTTGCTTGTCCCCAAGCAAGACTAAAATCAAACACACTAAACAAGATGAATTTTGTTAAGTTCGAGAGTTATAAAGATGCATCAAGACTTCCTTATCCCTAAATCCACAATCAATATCGAATCAAACAAAATTGACACTCATGCAATTAAGTGGTTTTCCATGCAAAACCTATGTTGTCGCTCCCTCACTAACTCTTACAAGTGTTTGATCATGGTGGTGTTTACACTCATAACAATCAATGAAAGATTATTGCCATAGGCTTGCTTATCAATCAAATCTCCATCACCAAATTTCAATCAAGCATCAATCAAAAGGTCTTTCTTTTGGTTGTAATGGGGCTAAGGTAAAGGCATGACATTTAGGAAATGTAAGCTTAATCATTAAGTTCAAGAGCACTTCAAGAGTGAAGTAACTGATCATACGTATAACTAACAATCCCAAAACACCTTCCTCTCATCTACCTCTTGACATTAAAGAGTTTTTCAAGGGAACTCACTTATTAAATCTTGCAATGATACATTCCAACCCTTTCAACAAGAACAACAATTCTTCTTCTTATTACATATATATATATTTTTCAACCCTTTCTCTTTCTTTATTTTATTTTATTTTATTTTATTTTTATTATTTTGCTTTACAATCTTAAACCTACTAAATTTAACCCCACACTTAATTCAACACAACACTCGGTCATAAACGCTCTTAAAACGCTCTTGACCTAATGAAAAGGTACGAGTTAAACAACAAAGTTCAAGCTAATGGTGTTGTGAGAAAGAAAGAAAAGGAAAATAAAATAAGCTCAAAATTGGCTAACTAAAGTTAAAAATAGGGTTAGTCTTTTTAAGCCAAAGTGGGTTCACCTAATTGCCTTAATCATCTTGATGCCTAATTAAAAATTTTATGTAGTCTTAAAATGCATGTCAAAGCAAGTTCTAGCAATTCATCAATCAATGATGTTCACCCACAAAAAGAATAATAAGTTGATGGCTCAATTCCTCACAAGGTTAATGGCAATGCAAGGAAAAACCAACAAAATGGACAATAAGCACCAATTTTACTCAATTCTCAAATTCATGCTTCAAATATTCAAAGGTCATCTATCAACAATTTTTATAACAATTGAACTTTCTAAAACTCATTTATTCAAAGAAAAACATTAAAAACATTAACTAAAACCTAAACAAAAACAAGTTAAAAGTAAAAACACAAAAAACACAAAATGCAATTAAAAGTAAAAACACAAAACATAAAATGTACCCCACACTTAAAGATTCACATTGTCCTCAATGTGAGCATGCATACTACAGAGGGGGTTTAGATGATACCTAATTTCCATTGTTCCCATATACGATGTGTGGGGCTCCTTCCACCCATAATGCAATTGGAGCCCATGACTGAGAGGATGAACACCATGCAACTTTGAAAAGTGCCCAATGTATTGAAAAGCCTAGGTAGCATTCTTAGGGGAGCAATTGTCCAAAAGGAACATTTGAGGGTTGTCTTAGCTTGATTTTTTAATGCTATAAGGACGTAGTAAGAACCTTTTTCAGTTTGCAACATGGTTTTATATTGTTTTTGCTCGTTCTCACCACCAAGAGTGGGAGAGATGATAATTTGTTGCATACTGTATTCCCCAACCAAAACATCTTTCAAAATTCCTGGGGTCTTTTTAGGTTCAACCAAGTTTGGTTGAATGTGTTCTACATTCTCTTTAGCAATTTGAAGTTCTCCCTCAACAATCTCATTATTCACTAGTAAATTGCTCTCATCAATTTCTAATTTGGAAGAATTAGGTTGTACTTCTATGGTCATGGCCACCTCAAACTTATCTACACTATCTTCACTATAGGGCATGTCATGGAGTTCAGAAAGTTGCATACCTTGTTTCTCTATATTCAGCTTACTTGGGAATGGGATTGGTGGCATACAAGGATTTGGAGGTTCATGCAATTTTGTCGAAGTCGATGCTTTCAAATTCTCCTCCTCCTTTGCTTGAATTAACTCCTCTATGTTTGATTGCATTTCCTCGCCATCTTATTCTTTGTTAGTTCCTGCATCAAAGGAATCACAAAAATCGTTATATATCACCTGTTCATTCTTAAAATTTGTGATTACCTCTATTTGCTCCAATTGGCTAGGAAATTCCTCCTCTTGGTGTGCTTGGAGTTGATGTGCCAGTTGCCCAACTTGCTTTTCCACCCTCTTCAATGATTCCTCCAAAGAATCAAACCTCTCATTGCTTCCTTCCTAAATTTCTGTGCTAATTTGAAGGTAAGCATTCAAATCATCTTCCACTGTGGATTTCTCAAATTTATCATGGTTTTGTGAGCTAATTTGAATGAAGGCATTCAAACTATCTTCCAAAGTGGGTTCCTTAAGTTTACTTTGATTTTGTGCGCTAATTTGAATGAAGGCATTCAAACTATCTTCTAATGTGGGTCTCTTAAGGTACTCTTGATTTGAATATTGTTCTTGAGAGTAAGAACTTCTTTGGTAAGGTTGAAAAAAATTTGGAGGTGGAATGTGCTGCTGGTTTTTCCAAGAAAAATTTGTGTAGTTTCTCCAATTTGGATTACAAGGATTGGAATATGGGTTACTTCTACCCCTTTGCTGGAAACTTTCATAGGCATATTCTTCCTCTTGCCTCTCTAGATATTGTCCATAACCAAATGAACACATGTTTGCGCTATGTCCTGCAATGCCATATGCTGAACATACTTCACGAGTAGGCATAGGTGTTTGTCCTCTTGCATTTAGCATCTTAAGTTGGTTTGTTAATTCTGCTAATTGCCATGCCATGTCAGAATCAGGGTTATCGTCTTAAACCCCTGCGTACCTTGAAAATTGCATATTTACACAAGGCACTTAGCAACTTAAAGAAAACGAACAAATAATTAAATTGAAAGAAAAACTAAACAAACAAACAATGAAAAGAAAAAAAAATCAAACTATTACTACTGTGACAGCGGCTCCAAAACCTTGTTGCTCTCGAATTAAGTTCTACTACAAGCGTCACTCGCAAGTATACGAGGTAGCTGTAGCAAAGGTGATCGCCCCAAGGTCGTTTCCCCAAGAAGGTGTGGTTCGTAATAGCTTGATTAAAACAATTAAATTAAAAGCGAGAGTTTGTTGTTTGGAATGCTAAAGAACAATTTAAACCTAAAATAAATGAACGTAGGGTTTGATGTGTGTGATGGGTGCACAAGATCAATTCAGTTCTTGGGAAAGTGCCTAAGGTTATAGGTCCATTCAATCAAAACTCAATTCTCAATTATCCATTAACATAGCCTTGTAATTAATTTGTTCCTTAAGATTAATTAGTCAATTACCAATCCATTAGTTCTCACATTCATGAATTAGCAATAACCAATTATTTCACATTATCAAATTAATGAAACCCTAGAACTTATATTTCTAATTCATTCATAGGGTAGTCAATTGCATAATTCCGATATCAAATTTCACCTCTCGGTCCTTCATTCAATATCTAGAGATCAATAGGTAGCTAATCTATTAACCTAGCATACAATCCAATGCAATCAACCAACAACAAGGTATATCAATGAAAATATCAAATTAAAGCATTCAATCAAATATACTACAAACCCTAAGCATGGGTTTTTAGCTCAACATCATCAATTTAAGACATTCATTCAACTCAATATAAATCAAATTCAAATTGTTCATTGCAATATCAATATCTTAATACATCAATGACAATAAAAATGAATTAAAAGAGAGAATAGAAAAGCCCCTTGTGAAGATGCCAAGAGTAGGATTACTAGTCTTCCTCCTAGCTCCACTTTGATGTTTGATGAAGAACTCAAGCCCTCTTCAATGGTTGATTTCCTTTTGCAATATAGGATGGAGCTTTCTCAAGTCACCAAACCTTCAATTGATTATGCCTTTGAGAGATGGATTGGAGCTTTCTCAAGTCTCCAAACCTTTCAATGAAGCTTCTTCAACCTTCAAGAGCTTGTAACCCAACTTATCCCAAAGAACCAAATTGAAGCTTGTCAATGGAAGATGGAGAAGATGAAGATGGAGGATGAAGATGAGGGACAAGGAGAGTGTCACTCTCTCCTCATCCCAAATTCTGAGTGCCCTCTCTTCTCTTTTCTTTTTGTTCTCAAAACCCTAGCCGCTCTCCCCTTTTTTTTGTGTCGTGCGAAGGAATTTATAGAAATTAAGGTGACACGGCCAAGCTTGGGTGAACTTGGTCGTGTCTCTTGCCCTTTTCCTTGCTTTCCTTTAGGTGACATGGCCAAGCTTTGGTTGGCTTGGCCGTGTCCCTTAATAACTCTTTCTCTCTTTCTTTCTTTCTTTTCTTTTGAAGTTGGATGTGTGACACGGCCAAAAGCTTGGTCGTGTCCCTTGGGTGTGTCTCCTTCTGTGGTTGTGGACTTCTTCTTAGCTTGGTATGGGACACGACCAAGTCTCCTGAGTGTGTCATGTGACACGGCCAGAAGCTTGGCCGTGTCACTAGGTGTGTCTGCTTCTGCTTGCTTGTTTTCCTTCTCATCTTTGGCTTGTTCTTTGATTTCCCCTTTGAATGAGACAAGGCCAGAGGCTTGGCAGTGTCTCTGGGTGTGTCAGCTACTGCCTTGAAGAAATTTTGAGGGACATGGCCAAGCTTGCTTTGGCTTGGCCATGTCTTGCTTGGTTCAAGCTAGTCTTGCACTGTTTTGATCTTCCAAGGGTGTTTTTGCTCTCAAACCTAAAAACAAACACTTTAAACAAACTTAAAACAAAAATCAATCAAAACATTAACTAAAGCACACATAAAATCATACTAAAAACTAGTACAAAAATGACCTAAACATCGTGTCCATCCACTGCTCTGACAATGCTTGAACTACACTCTTGTCTTTCGGATGCTCCTCAGATGGCAATTGCAGAATGAAGCTTTCAAAACCGCACTCTCAGACGATTTGTTTTACCCGAGAAGGTGCTATGTTATACTATTGGATGGCTGTATAGACACACCCTCCGTCCCGAACAACACATCGATCATGCTAGCACCGAACTAGGTAGGCCAACATGAGGTAAGTATATCATTTCACTAATATTACTGTTTCATAGCTTAATATTACTCATTATTTTCTATTTAAATTTATTTTTATTAATAGTCCATTAGCTAATTTATTTTTGAATAAAAAAATAAAAATAAAAGAATAAAAAAAAACTAGTTTCTTTCATCTTAATTAATAATATATTATTAATAACTCAATTATACCTAAAAATAAAAATAAAAATAATAACAATAATAATAAAAATAATAATAAAATTAAAATACAATAACATAAAATGAGGAATACATATTTGTGTAGTTAAAATTTTAAAATTGCAATGTTACCTCAGTCCTTTGACTTGAATTGCGATGAAGTGGCATTCTGACTAGTAGATTGACAGTTCCATTTTCATGTCGTCAAATAAATTCAAGTATGTATCTCGAAGCATGTACTCTCTCCATTTTTTTGCTCAACTCTCTGCTCACTCAAAATGAAAAATATATATAAGCATATAATGGTTTATGATAAGAGATGATGAAAAATGAATGATGAAATGGGTTTATATAGGCAAAGAATGAGAGAAAAACAAAAATAAATCAATAGTAAATCCATAAAAAAAGTCAAAATCATTGTTGGTAAATAGTTAGTGAATAGTAAATTAATAGTATTCAAATAGTATTTAAATAGTAAAAACAATTATTCAATTCAATTATTCAGCTATTTGCGTGTATAAAAATATTTTTTGCATTCTTATAATATTTTTTCATACAAGGGGGCAAGAGAGCATGGGTATAGTAAAAAGTAACTAAAATTTTTACTATTTTTTTAATGTTCTACTGACTATAATTATTTTTTTTCAGATAATTCAAATTATTTTCGAGTCCAGAACTCATTTTGGGTCCAGAGTCCAAATTACTTTTGAGTCCATAACTCAGATCAGGTCCAGAATCTAAATTATTTTTGAGTCCAGAATTCATTTTGGGTCCAGAACCTAAATTATTTTTGAGTCTATAATCTAAATTATTTTCACCTTGAGTCAAGAACTCAAATTATTTTCGTGTACAAAACTCACCTCGAGTCCAAAATTCAAATTATTTTGAGTTCAGAACTCGTCTTGGGTCCAGAGCCTAAATTAATTTTGAGTTCAGAACTCATCTCGGGTTTAGAGCCTTGTAATATCCTCATTTATGCCCTAGAAGTTTTGAGTATGTTGTTGTTATTGTGGTTGTTGATATATATATTGGGAAGTGAATGTTTGTGCATATATGTGTTAAATTGTAAGAGAAAAGAAATGGGAAGAGAATGTATATGTATATGTGTTTTGGAGAAGAAATTTAGGGTTTAGAGACAAATGTATATGTTGTTTATATGATGATATAATTAACATATACATTGGTCAAATGAAGAGTCAAGGTGATGGTTAAGTGGAAGAAGATATTTTTGGTTGTTAATGAAATTACTATAAAGGGCTTATATGAGACAAAGAGTTAGTTATATGGTTAAGGGTGTTTTGGTAATTTTCCTTGTAAGATGCATGGTGGAGATTAAAAGAAGAAAAGGTGTTTGACTTGTGCATTTTCTTCTTTCTTTCTTGAAGTGGCCGGATTCTCCATAGACAAAGAGAGAAAGAGAGGTGATCTTGAGGTTTGAAGCATTTTGAAGAAAGAAACAAGGGTTTTGGTTAAAGATTTGTAGATTTCTTCATTTGAGGTAAGATCTTTTCTTTAATTTCTTCAATTCTTTTGAAGTGGTGTGAGAAAGGAATTAGGGTTTGTTGGTTTGATGATGAGAAGTTGAGTTGGTGAAGGTGTTGGAAGTGATTGTGTTGAGTAAGAGTTGTGTTTAGTGAAATTGTTTCTGTTTTACAATTAGTAAAGGCTGTGATTTGTATGATTTTTAATTAATTATAGAAAAATGTTCTTGAAGTGAATTTTTGATATGTTGTGCCTCTATGAGTGTAGAATGACTGAAAAATATGTTGATTCGATTTTGGAATGGTTATGAGTTTAGAAAGATTATTTTCATTAGACCTGTTCCAGCAGGTACCTTAACTGGGACAGCTATATTTCGTGATTTTTAATAAAATGTAGAAAAATCATATCCAATCGAATTTTGGATATGTTGTTGCTTAGTGAGTCTAGTATTTGAGAAAAATAATTTGGAACCACGTTGATTGAATTTGATTTATGGAATTCACAAAGTTCAGAACTGCTGCCAGGATGCAGGGCAATTGGGGCAGTCTGGTTAGGTGAACTATTTGACCAAGATTTTGTGTTCAGTTTGATCTGAAATTTTAAAGGGATGATTTTAAGATACAAAACTAAATTCTGTAAAAATTTTAGAATTTTTAGTCAAGTAGATTATTTTATACAATTTTTCAAAATAAGGATAAAATGGAGTTTAAAACCAGAATGTACTATTTATGGTTAGGGTTTTAATTCTTTGTTCTTTTTGCATTGCTTTGGTTTTCCAAAGGTAGGTTGGTCCTTAAACCTAACCCTAAACACTTTAAACACACTTGAATCAATGAATGTTATAATCAATTGTTCTTTGCCCTAATTGCATTGTTGAGATTGAACAATGTTATGTTGTGCATTGTGAATGGTAATGTGTTTCATGAGTAATGTGGTATGAAATGTTGATATTTATGAATGATGCTATGTGAGATATAATGTGATCATGGATGAGATATATATATATATATACTTGAATAATGAGATGTTATATTGTGAAATGAAATGTGAAGCCATTGTTATTGGCTAAGATGATGTAATTGAAAGAAAGAAGGCATGTTTGCCTAAATGTGATGAGAATTGAGAATGGAAATGAATTGTTTGTTTAATATGTTATTCAGTTTCAGAGTTCTGGATTTGGGTGGCATGCCTAAGAAATGATGACAGGTAACAGTCTTGCCGGGTTGAGGACCTCCTCATAGGTGTTGAGTTGATGGTCCAAGAGACTGGGTCTGTTACACTATGAGATATATGATTTGTAACAGTCTTGCCGGGTTGAGGATCTCCTCATATGTGTTGAGTTGATGATCCAAGAGACTGGGTCTGTTACACTTGCCTACGGGCGTGATTATTGTGACTATGAACCAAAGCAGTAACTCTGAACTCTGAATATCGTATTAAATACTTGTTGGGCCCATAGGTGTCAGGGTTATATGAATGTCCTAAATAATGTTATGAGTTAATGAAATGAGATGTTGGTTATTGAGTATGATTGATTAATGTTGAATGTGGAAAGATGTTGAAATGTGGTATGCTCATATGACTATGATTTGTGAAATGCATAATTATGTGGTTAACTTTATATTTATGATATTGATCTTATCAATAACATATGTGGCATTGCATTACATTAAAGCATACCATTAGCATGTTTTATCTTACTAAGCCGTTGGCTTAGCGCGAATGTGATTCTTCGCGCAGGTGACAAGGAAGAACCAGAGAGTTCCTCTAGGCCGAGTCGAGCCTAGATTTTGAAGATTGAATAGTGGGCTTTAAGATCGAAGACTGACTGCCAAACATGTATAAATTTTATGTGTTGTAAAACTTGAGTTTTGATGTATATGAATTTGTAAATATTGTTACTTTCCGTTGCATAGTGAACAAAGATTTTATCTGCTGTATTTCATAATAAACCTTTACTTTATTTTGTACTAGAAGTGTAAATCCTTTTTGCAGGTTGTAGTTGAGGTTATAAGGGGGATTTATTGGAAGTGTACTGAGAATGATTTTGTTTGCATTGGTTTGTGTAAAAATGTTTTCAAAAATTAGAAAAAAAACCAGTTTTGTCGACACTTGGGATTGAATTTTTAGGCAAAACTATGGCAAAATTTCTATAAAAATCGGAACAAAAATTTGACTAAGTAAAAGTGGTAGCAACATTAGGATAGGGTGGCGCCTCTACTCAGCTTACACACGTAGGTCGGGAAGGGGTGTTACAATTTTTGGTATCAGAGCCTAGGTTTGAGATTCTCAACCTAGATCAATTGTAAGAAAAAGAATATTTTGATTTTTAAAGTGGGTTTTTGAGTAAAATACATGTTTTGGTATGGCAGTCTTTGATCTTTAATGAGGAATATTCTGCTGTGTTTGCAGATATAGGTAGAGATGGCATCTCATTCACGACAATCTGTTGAGGGTAGTGCCGAGAGTATTGCTCCTGCTGAGGGAGCTAGGGTTGATAGTGTTGAGGAGGCACCTGCTTCGGTGTCGGGTAGACCAGCTGGGGAGGAGGTTCCGCCAGCCTGGTTTAGGCCTATGTTGGAAGCTATGAGACAAGCACCTGTGCAACCACAGCCACCGCCACCACCCCCTCAGCCTTCAGTACCAGTAAGGCACTATGATAAGCTAAGGAAATATGGAGCAGAGGATTTCTTTGGTACAGTTGATCCGGCTGTAGCAGAACAGTGGCTTGATAGAGTTCAGAGGGTATTTGTGCAGTTGCAAGCCACTTCAGAGGAGAAGTTTGACTATGCAAGATCTTTGCTACAGAAGGATGCCTACGACTGGTGGAAGACAGTGCCCCATTCTATGGATGATCCACCAACCTTGTCTTATGCGGATTTTCTGAGAGAATTTGAGTTGAAGTATACTCCTAGGGAGTATAAAGATGGGAAGAAAAGAGAGTTTCTAGATTTGAAGCAAGATCATCGGACCGTAACTGAGTATGAAGTTGAGTTTATTCGACTGAGTCAGTATGCTGGGGGTATCATTACTGATGAGATTGATAGATGTCGGCGATTTGAGGAGGGATTGAGGCCCTCGATCATGTGCTTAGTGGCTGGATCCAGATATCAGGATTTCTCACAGCTTGTGGCAGCAGCTCGAAGTGTAGAGCGAGCTCAAGTTATTGCAGCTGCTTCAGAGGAAGAGGTTAGGGTTAGAAGGCCCCAGTTCGAGGCAGGGTCTTCTTCTGCGAAGAGGGGTAGAGGAAGTTTTGTTCCTCGGAGTAGTAGGAGCCAGAGACCAGTGGGTAGGTCAGTGCAGTTCCAGAGGCAGAGATTTAGACCTGCAGCTTCAGTAGCGAGTGCTCCTACTCCTGGAGTTCAGAGATCCACCTTACCTGTGTGTAACCAGTGTGGTGGAAGACATGGGGGCGTTTGTTGGAGGTATAGTAGATCAGGGGTATGCTTCAGGTGTGGATCACCTGACCACTTTGTGAGAGACTGTCCTGAGAGGCAGGATCAGATGCCAGTTGATTCTGCTGCTTCTCGAGCTAGTGTGAGGGGAGGCAGAGGAGGCAGAGGTGCCAGCCGGGGAGGTAGACCAGGATTCAGTTCTAGAAGAGGTACTACATCCAGGGAGGGTAGACCAGAGGAGGTTGGATCTTCCCAGAGGATGTATGTTATGCAGAGACAGCCAGATACATCGGCAGTCATAGCTGGTACTTTTTCTTTATTTAATACTCCAGTACTTGCTTTGATTGATCCGGGTTCCACACATTCATATATTAGTGCATCTGTTTTGCCTGTATCTGATTTGCATGCTGAGTCCCTAGGATTTGATGTGTTGGTAACAAATCCGTTAGGGCATAGTGTGGTTGTGAGTAAGGTGCATAGAGATAGTGCAGTAGTGGTGCAGGGTGAGGAGTTCCTTGGGGATTTGATTGAGATGCCATTTAAGGAATATGACGTGATCTTAGGTATGGATTGGCTATCTCGACATGAAGCTGTGGTGGATTGTAAAAAGAAAATTGTTTCTTTGAGAACGGGTGATGGTAGAGAGGTGATAGTATCTAATGAGCAGGAACAGCTAGCCTCCTTATTTGTTTCAGCTGTTGCAGCCAGGAGGTTGATTAGAAAGGGGTGTGAAGCCTATCTTGCTCATGTGGTGGATACTAGAGTGAAGGGTTCCCCTATTGATAGCATTGCCACAGTTGCTGAGTTCCCGGATGTGTTTCCAGAGGAGTTGCCAGGGTTGCCTCCTGAGAGAGAGGTGGAGTTCGGTATTGAATTGTTGCCTGGTACCACTCCTATCTCTATTACTCCTTATAGAATGGCACCAGCAGAATTGAGGGAGTTGAAAGTGCAATTACAGGAGTTGTTGGACAAAGGATTCATTCGCCCCAGTGTTTCTCCTTGGGGAGCTCCTGTGCTATTTGTGAAGAAGAAAGATGGTACTATGAGGTTGTGTATCGATTATAGGCAATTGAACAAGGTGACTATTAAAAATAAATATCCTTTGCCTAGAATCGATGATCTCTTTGATCAGTTGAAGGGAGCGTCAGTGTTCTCCAAAATTGATTTGAGATCTGGGTACCATCAGCTGAGGGTAAGAAGTGAAGATGTTCCTAAGACTGCTTTTCGGACCAGGTATGGGCATTATGAGTTTTTAGTTATGCCTTTTGGTCTAACGAATGCACCTGCAGCTTTTATGGATTTGATGAATAGGGTGTTTAGGCCCTATTTGGATCAGTTTGTAGTGGTCTTCATTGATGATATACTGGTGTATTCGCGGAATGAAGAGGAGCATGATATGCATCTGCGGATTGTGTTGCAGATTTTGAGAGAGAATCAGTTATTTGCCAAATTGTCGAAGTGTGAGTTCTGGTTGGATCAAGTTGCTTTTCTCGGACATATTGTTTCTGCAGAAGGCATCAGAGTTGATCCGAGCAAAGTTGAAGCCATTTTAAATTGGAGTCCACCCAAGTCTGTGACAGAGATTAGAAGTTTTCTGGGTTTGGCAGGCTATTACCGACGGTTTGTGAAAGGGTTTTCTTTGATAGCTACTCCACTCACCAGATTACTTCGAAAGGGAGTGAGATTTGTGTGGACAGATCAGTGTCAGGCTAGTTTTGAGCAGTTGAGAGAGTTGTTGACTCAAGCGCCTGTTCTTACTTTACCTGTTGAAGGCAAACCATATGTGATCTACAGTGATGCTTCACATAGAGGTTTGGGGTGTGTATTGATGCAGGAAGGGAAAGTTATAGCTTATGCATCTCGACAGTTGAAACCGCATGAGCTTAACTATCCGACCCATGATTTAGAATTGGCTGCCATTGTGTTTGCATTAAAGATTTGGCGCCACTATCTGTTTGGGGAGAAATGTTTCATCTACACTGATCACAAGAGTTTGAAGTATTTGGGTGTCCAGAAAGAACTCAATCTTCGTCAGAGGAGATGGTTAGAATTGATTAAAGACTACGACTGCTTGATTGACTATCATCCAGGTAAAGCAAATGTTGTTGCTGATGCCTTGAGTCGGAAGTCTTTAGCTGGTTTAACTGTTTACTCGCTCTCGTTGCTTGTTGAGTTGAGAGCATTGCATGCCAGTTTTGTACCTTGTGTTGATGGTGCATTATTGGCACAGTTGCAATTAAAGCCGATTTTGTTAGATCAGATCAAAGAAGCTCAGTTGGCCGATAAGAAGATTCAGAAGATTTTTTCAGATTGCAAGAATGGGAAGACTAGAGATTTTGTTGTGAAAGATGATGGGAGTCTCTGGTTTAAGAACCGATTGTGTGTACCCGATGATGCTGATTTGAAAAGAGTCATTTTAGAAGAAGCTCATCAGTCAATGTTTGCTATGCATCCGGGTAATACGAAGATGTATCATGATTTGAGACAGCATTATTGGTGGATTGGTTTGAAGAGAGACATTGCTGAGTTTGTATCGAAATGTCTCACTTGTCAGAAGGTTAAAGCAGAGCATCAAGTTCCAACCGGGTTGCTTCAACCATTGTCAGTGCCAGAATGGAAGTGGGAAAGAGTGACAATGGATTTTGTGTCTGGTTTGCCATTGACACAAAAGAAGCATGATGCTATATGGGTGATTGTGGATAGATTGACTAAGACAGCTCATTTCCTTCCGGTTCGAATGGATTACTCTTTGGAGAGATTGGCTGAGCTGTATATCCATGAGATTGTGAAACTGCATGGTGTTCCAACTTCTTTAGTGTCTGATCGAGATCCCAGGTTTACTTCCAGATTTTGGAAGAGTTTGCATAGTGCTTTAGGTTCTCGACTGCACTTCAGCACTGCTTTTCATCCACAGACGGATGGACAGTCAGAGAGGGTGATACAGATTATTGAGGACATGTTGAGAAGCTGTGTCATCGATTTCTCTGGAAGTTGGGATAGGTTTTTACCTCTTGTGGAGTTTGCTTACAACAACAGTCACCAATCCAGCATTGGTATGGCACCGTTTGAAGCATTGTATGGCAGACGGTGTAGGACACCTCTTTGTTGGAATGAGCTTGGAGATAATAAGTTGGTTGGTCCTGATTTGATTCAAGAAACTGAAGATAAAGTAAAGTTGATTCGAGGCAGGTTAAAAGCAGCTTCAGACCGACAGAAGTCTTATGCAGATCTAAAAAGGAGAGATATAGAGTTTGATGTTGGAGATAAGGTATTTCTGAAAGTGTCTCCTTGGAAGAAAATTTTGAGGTTCGGTTGGAAAGGAAAATTGAGTCCTCGTTTCATTGGGCCGTATGAAGTGTTAGAAAGAGTTGGGCCAGTGGCGTATCGACTTGCTTTGCCACCTGAGTTGGATCGTATTCATAATGTATTCCATGTTTCTATGTTGAGGAGATATAGGTCGGATCCATCTCATGTGTTGCCATTTGAGTCTATTGAAGTGAGCCCAGATTTGACATTTGAAGAGGAACCAGTTGCTATCTTGGCACGAGAAGTGAAAGAGTTAAGGAACAAGAGAGTGCCATTGGTGAAGATTCTTTGGAAGAATCATGCAAAAGAAGAAGCGACTTGGGAAAGTGAGCATACCATGCGAGAGCAGTATCCGCAATTGTTTCAGCTTTGATATCAGGTAATTTCGAGGACGAAATTTTCTTTTTAGAGGGGGAGAATTGTAATATCCTCATTTATGCCCTAGAAGTTTTGAGTATGTTGTTGTTATTGTGGTTGTTGATATATATATTGGGAAGTGAATGTTTGTGCATATATGTGTTAAATTGTAAGAGAAAAGAAATGGGAAGAGAATGTATATGTATATGTGTTTTGGAGAAGAAATTTAGGGTTTAGAGACAAATGTATATGTTGTTTATATGATGATATAATTAACATATACATTGGTCAAATGAAGAGTCAAGGTGATGGTTAAGTGGAAGAAGATATTTTTGGTTGTTAATGAAATTACTATAAAGGGCTTATATGAGACAAAGAGTTAGTTATTTGGTTAAGGGTGTTTTGGTAATTTTCCTTGTAAGATGCATGGTGGAGATTAAAAGAAGAAAAGGTGTTTGACTTGTGCATTTTCTTCTTTCTTTCTTGAAGTGGCCGGATTCTCCATAGACAAAGAGAGAAAGAGAGGTGATCTTGAGGTTTGAAGCATTTTGAAGAAAGAAACAAGGGTTTTGGTTAAAGATTTGTAGATTTCTTCATTTGAGGTAAGATCTTTTCTTTAATTTCTTCAATTCTTTTGAAGTGGTGTGAGAAAGGAATTAGGGTTTGTTGGTTTGATGATGAGAAGTTGAGTTGGTGAAGGTGTTGGAAGTGATTGTGTTGAGTAAGAGTTGTGTTTAGTGAAATTGTTTCTGTTTTACAATTAGTAAAGGCTGTGATTTGTATGATTTTTAATTAATTATAGAAAAATGTTCTTGAAGTGAATTTTTGATATGTTGTGCCTCTATGAGTGTAGAATGACTGAAAAATATGTTGATTCGATTTTGGAATGGTTATGAGTTTAGAAAGATTATTTTCATTAGACCTGTTCCAGCAGGTACCTTAACTGGGACAGCTATATTTCGTGATTTTTAATAAAATGTAGAAAAATCATATCCAATCGAATTTTGGATATGTTGTTGCTTAGTGAGTCTAGTATTTGAGAAAAATAATTTGGAACCACGTTGATTGAATTTGATTTATGGAATTCACAAAGTTCAGAACTGCTGCCAGGATGCAGGGCAATTGGGGCAGTCTGGTTAGGTGAACTATTTGACCAAGATTTTGTGTTCAGTTTGATCTGAAATTTTAAAGGGATGATTTTAAGATACAAAACTAAATTCTGTAAAAATTTTAGAATTTTTAGTCAAGTAGATTATTTTATACAATTTTTCAAAATAAGGATAAAATGGAGTTTAAAACCAGAATGTACTATTTATGGTTAGGGTTTTAATTCTTTGTTCTTTTTGCATTGCTTTGGTTTTCCAAAGGTAGGTTGGTCCTTAAACCTAACCCTAAACACTTTAAACACACTTGAATCAATGAATGTTATAATCAATTGTTCTTTGCCCTAATTGCATTGTTGAGATTGAACAATGTTATGTTGTGCATTGTGAATGGTAATGTGTTTCATGAGTAATGTGGTATGAAATGTTGATATTTATGAATGATGCTATGTGAGATATAATGTGATCATGGATGAGATATATATATATATATACTTGAATAATGAGATGTTATATTGTGAAATGAAATGTGAAGCCATTGTTATTGGCTAAGATGATGTAATTGAAAGAAAGAAGGCATGTTTGCCTAAATGTGATGAGAATTGAGAATGGAAATGAATTGTTTGTTTAATATGTTATTCAGTTTCAGAGTTCTGGATTTGGGTGGCATGCCTAAGAAATGATGACAGGTAACAGTCTTGCCGGGTTGAGGACCTCCTCATAGGTGTTGAGTTGATGGTCCAAGAGACTGGGTCTGTTACACTATGAGATATATGATTTGTAACAGTCTTGCCGGGTTGAGGATCTCCTCATATGTGTTGAGTTGATGATCCAAGAGACTGGGTCTGTTACACTTGCCTACGGGCGTGATTATTGTGACTATGAACCAAAGCAGTAACTCTGAACTCTGAATATCGTATTAAATACTTGTTGGGCCCATAGGTGTCAGGGTTATATGAATGTCCTAAATAATGTTATGAGTTAATGAAATGAGATGTTGGTTATTGAGTATGATTGATTAATGTTGAATGTGGAAAGATGTTGAAATGTGGTATGCTCATATGACTATGATTTGTGAAATGCATAATTATGTGGTTAACTTTATATTTATGATATTGATCTTATCAATAACATATGTGGCATTGCATTACATTAAAGCATACCATTAGCATGTTTTATCTTACTAAGCCGTTGGCTTAGCGCGAATGTGATTCTTCGCGCAGGTGACAAGGAAGAACCAGAGAGTTCCTCTAGGCCGAGTCGAGCCTAGATTTTGAAGATTGAATAGTGGGCTTTAAGATCGAAGACTGACTGCCAAACATGTATAAATTTTATGTGTTGTAAAACTTGAGTTTTGATGTATATGAATTTGTAAATATTGTTACTTTCCGTTGCATAGTGAACAAAGATTTTATCTGCTGTATTTCATAATAAACCTTTACTTTATTTTGTACTAGAAGTGTAAATCCTTTTTGCAGGTTGTAGTTGAGGTTATAAGGGGGATTTATTGGAAGTGTACTGAGAATGATTTTGTTTGCATTGGTTTGTGTAAAAATGTTTTCAAAAATTAGAAAAAAAAACCAGTTTTGTCGACACTTGGGATTGAATTTTTAGGCAAAACTATGGCAAAATTTCTATAAAAATCGGAACAAAAATTTGACTAAGTAAAAGTGGTAGCAACATTAGGATAGGGTGGCGCCTCTACTCAGCTTACACACGTAGGTCGGGAAGGGGTGTTACAAGCCTAAATTATTTTTGAGTCCAAAACTCACTTCAGGTCTAGAACCCAAATTATTTTCGATTCTAGAACTCGCATCGGGTCCAGAACTTAAATTATTTTTGGGTCCAGAACCCAAATAATTTTTTTCAAAATTCAGACCAACATCCGGTACAAAGTCCAGTTTAACTCTAAAATCCAATAAAAAATCATATTGCTTTTCACTCTTTTTTGCTGCAGTCTTAGATCGTTCAAGCAGGGGCAAACTGTAGACCCTTAATTTTTGACCTCCAAACATTTTAAAGCAGTCCCAAATAATTTTTATAGTATTTTAATATTTATTATTTATTTTAATTATATAATATTTATTTTAATTTAATAATATTTATTATTTGTTTTTTAAATATACTATTTATTATAATAAAATAACATTTATTATTTATTTTATTATTTTAATAATAATATTTTTAATAGTAAAAAAAAATAAAAAATAAAAAAATATACATATAAAAATGATAAAGAATAAAAAATAAAAAAATTGGACGTTCGAATCGGTGCGTGCTACATGGTTGCGGCCAATTGGCCTGCTGTAGGCCAATTCATTGAATTGGCGTGCCAATGGCCAATTCGCATGTGGCAAAATGAGCCTTGCCCAGGCGCCTCACAGCCTGCAGGCCCATTCGCGCGCTGCTAATTTTGTCAAAACCTTCTTTTACTTGGTTTTAAAGTTCCTAAACAATTTTAATTTCTTTAAATAATTTTATTTCCTTAACCAATTTGTATTAAATTTTTTATTTTTTTTCTTATAAATACCACATTAAACGAATTACAGAAGGGGCTTGGACCTGGGGACTTTTTTTGAGATGGATTATTAAAGTGATTTTTCGGCAGAAGGTAGGAACTCAAAATCCATAGCAATTTTAGCAAGAAGACTAAGGCAGCAAGCAAGGAAACAATGATTGTCTTGGTGTTAGCTCATCCCAAATTTTTATTCAACAAATTTGGTGGATTCTTCAAACATAGCTATTTATATCTAATTTTATTTATCAAAAATCATCTTCATCCATTACTCATTGATCAATTAAGATTGATAAATTATAACTTTCAAAACTCATGTAATAAATAATTATAAACATCAACGAACAAAGTTTTTTATTTCTTTTAAAGACACAGTAGCCATCACTTAGATTTTCTAAAAAAAATATTATTTTCTAATAGACACAGTAGGTATTATTTTTATTTATTCCAAAACTTTTTAACTCTATTTTCATAAAAAATCAAAATCATAAACCACTTAAAATTGTAAAACCCTAATTAAATTAATTTTTTAAAATTTTCACAGTAGCCTCTTCTTTCAAAAATAAATATGATAGTGTTAGTTTTCTTAGAATTTCAAACCTTATTTCAATTCAAACCTTAATCTATTTTAAAACCTTAATCAATTATTTTTTTATTATTTTATCATCACAGTAGCTATTTCTTTTTAAATATTTAAGTTTTAATCTTATTTTCATAGGTTTGTACCTTATTTACTTAAATCCTAAATTCTAATTTTAATCACACCGTAGCATAATTCTTCTAAAAAAATAAACCTAACAATAATATTAGTTCTTTAAGATTCCAAAACCCCAGCTTTTAGATATACATTCCAAAATCGTAAATGTTATTTAAGAAACCCTAAGTTGATGTATAAACCTAAATTTGCATCTTTATTTGTTTCATTATTAAGTAAGTATTTATTATATATTTTGATTAATGATTTATTTATATTTTCAATTTATGTCTTCAATGGATGATTTATTTATGATGAATGGTTGGTTAGTTATTTTTATTGATTTGCTTTGATTTCAAAACATTGTAAGAGGTATGTTTCCATATTTTAGGTACCTCATGTATTAAGCATCATGTAATTTAATTTATGTTCTAGTTTTGGGATTAATGTAAAGGACACGTTTCTACCATTTGGTGGGTGTCCTATTTAGTTTTAGACATTGGACGATGTAAGGACATATTTTCATCCTTGGATGGGTGTCCATTTGTTTGTTTTGTTTGGACCTTGCCATGATTTTTATTAAAGTATTTATTTATTCTATTATTCGCATGTAGTATGGATAATATTGTATTAATTAAGAATTTTATAATATTTAGACCTGAAAAGGAGGCCGGTTCCAATGAACCGGGCATTGTGGGGGGTGATGGGCCATTTCTCACCTTCCCCACACGTACCTAACTTTCCAAACCCATTAGGGGTTGGGGATTCCTTAGAAATTGAGTCATCCACCCCTTTCTATTTTTTTGGCCCTTCCGGGTGATGACTCCATTTTTTCCGGGCTTAGACCCTTATTCTCTAAGGCCCTGAGCTTAAACAGTACAGAAGTTGCAAAAACCATTCCACCGGGAGTGAGGGCGAAAATCCCCGCTCATAACTACATAAGTTGAGAAATGAGAAGTACTGAATAAAACACATCATGTAAACAAAAAATATAATTATGTACCATAAAATTAAAAAACAAAAAAAAGTTAAAAATGAAAAAAAATGTCAACAATAAAAATGAAAAATAAACTTAAACAGTTAAATAGAGCTTCTCAAGTATAACTGAGGGACCACAAATTAACATTACCATTCTAAGATGGGTGTGCTTCTGGGTCACCTTCAATTATCAATAGTAAGTTTTTAGTAAGGCTAATTTAATTGCAATAGTTAGTATCGATTTCTATTTTTTAAATATTATGATGCTAGGGCTACCTCAAGGGGGAGGGTACTCCTAGCTCTGTGAGCTTAGGCTAGGGCACTGCCTGTGCCCAAGCTCTAACCTACAAGACAAGAGAGAGGCAGATCAGGCTCTTTTGCCTAAGTTAGGCTTGGTCTGTTTGAGAATAAGAAGAGTAATTATGTAAAGAAGAGCAGAGAAGATGATCCATACATATTGGGGTTCTAGCCTTATATTCAGATGGTGCACCGGGGATAAAACCTGCATGTGTCAAAGAATATTTGGGCTATCGAGATGGTACACCTGCCACATTGAGATTGTGGGCCTACTGTGTCAGAGGATATCCAGTGAGCTCAGTAGGACAGGAGTGCCCAGAGCCGAGGTTGAAACTTCTAAAGAGCCCAGCCATAAGGATAATCAAATAAGGAGCTCGGGTGCCTAGCTCGGGAAAGGAGGGATATCATTAGTAGACCCCTTCAAGTTACTTGACATTTATTTCAAAGTTATGAATAGGAGCTCAAAAGATCTTGGTAGAAAATGTATGTAATAAATCATGAGATAGATGTTGTATCACAAAATGCGGTGTTCAAGTGTTGAGACGAGTGGACCTCAAGGAACTAAAAAAATGAGACCTTAGGTAGCTCGGGAGCTAAGAGCTCATAGAGATTAAAGATGGGTTCAAGGAGCTCGAGGATAAAACCCAGAACAGAGGGCAAGCACAGGCAGCACAGAGAAACTGGAAAAAGTTTGAGAGTATATATAGAGAGTTTAGAAGGACACATGTCACGTAAAGGAGAAGTGATGCTTTAAAAACTGAGACAATAGTTGAGCGAGAATTGAAAAGATATAATGTCTGCGACATTAAAGAGAGATGTCGATTCACATGGCCGAAGTGGACTCTATAAATAGAGGGTGGTGGGACAGCACTCGGTACACGATTCAAAAGAGAGAAGAATGCTTCGACTGACTAGCAAAGGCTTAAGAGCTCGATTTCAGAGGTTAGTTTCAAGTTTCTATTTTAAGTTTTGCATTTAAAGTTCTAGTTGCAAAATAGTACGAGCAGTCATCAACTCGGCTGTATTAGAGGAAGGAGGAGAGGTGGGCTCTTCGAGTGTACTGGGGGATGTAACCTATTATGAAGGAGGAGCTTGGGCAAAGCAAAGTTCAAGGATATTCGACCTTAGTTGATGAAGAGGCAGAAGGTGTGGCCGAGGGTGAGGTCTATGTGGGCTGGGAAAAAGCTTGGGTGGGGGATATTCGGTCCAACTTGACACAAATAAAACTCGAGGGGATTTGATAGAAATATAGAATACTAGAAGACTACAAGAT
Source organism: Garcia nutans (assembly GCA_947685225.1). Taxonomy (NCBI): domain Eukaryota; kingdom Viridiplantae; phylum Streptophyta; class Magnoliopsida; order Malpighiales; family Euphorbiaceae; genus Garcia; species Garcia nutans. The sequence continues at coordinate 4,217,779 of CANTUV010000017.1, read as the reverse complement.
GGTCGTTCTTGGAGAAGAATTCTAGGTATATGATGACTTGGCTGACAACCAGTTGAAGATCTACGAAGAAGATTTGAGGTCAGGCGTGAGACTCCCTCTATACCCCTTCCCACTAGCTTTCTTATGCTACCACAACATTGTTTCCTGTCAGCTCAGTCCCAACGCATGGTGAACTATCACGAGGTTTGAGATACTATGAGTTTTGCTCAAGGTTATGCCTACTCTGCGAGTGCTGAGTGCCGAGTGCCTTCAGTGTGCTCAGGATACGCCCGAGAGCATATGAAGACTTTTTGTACCTACAAAGAAGGTATGGACTTGGTATGTTTGCAGGAAAACCAGACTGGATAAAGGCATGGAAGGACCAATTTTTCATTATGGAAAAGAGCCAGGGGTTTAGCTGCCAAAACATTTGGTGGGTCAATCCTAGTGGCGAACAAGTGACTAGGGGGAGGCTAGATGAGAATGAGCTCTCTGTATTTGAGACAGTGGAGTGAGACATTCTTAGAGAGAAGAGAAATTTCGTTATACTGCTAAAGGAGTACTTCCCCCTTGGGGGGGGGGGGGGGGGGCTCCAAAGGAGATTCGGTCAGAAGACTGGACATGTATGTTCTATGCTTGAATACTTGGTTTTCATTTTACTGGTAGTGTGTCAATGTGTTATTATGTGTTTGGTTAACTTGTGGCTTAGTTGAACAGAGAGGGGCATGGGATCGGCGACAAGAGAATTGAAATGCCTTGGGGAGAAGGAGACCAGAAGGGAGGCTAAAAAAAAAGGCCAGAATGGCTCCCAAACAATCAAGAGAGCGAACTGCTAGGACCAGCTCTGCTCAGGAGGAGGAGCCTATGATGGACTTGACTCTATCCATAGAGGAAAGGCCGGAGACTAAAACACACAGGGAAGTAGAAGAACATGTGCCTTATGAGGACCTACCACAGTCTGAGGTGTAGGAAAACTTGCCTCGAAGAGAGGTGGGAGAATCACTATCGCCGGTACAACATGGTCTGACTATACAATGCTTCATAATCAGTATAGGATGCTGGGTCATAGAAGGTGCTAAAACAGATATATAAAGCTATTCCAAAGAAGAGGTGCGAGAGCGCGTGAAAGAGCTCGAAAAAAGGTGGCTAAAGAGATGGTGACAATGTTTCATATGGTAAGGAACAAAACCAAAAATTTAAAGTTAGAATTAACATCAAGAATAAAAGCTAACTAAAGAGTTTCTATAGGTTGCCCAGCTCGCCCATACCATTAAGGATTGGGTGCCAAGTATGGCAGCTAACTTAGCCTAGGCGGTCAGGAACTGCGATGAAGAAGCTGCCAAAAGGGTCGAGACGGAGAAGTCCTTGAAGACTAAGGATGAAGAGCTAAAGCAAGTTCAAGATGCTTTGAGGAGGGAGACAGAGGAGCTTAGCTCAGCCAAAGAAACCCTAAGAACCAAAATTGAGGAGCTGCACTCAGCGAAGGAGGCTTTAAAGAGTAAGGATGCTGAGCTACGCTTGAGAAACTCTGGAAGCCACTCGGCTAGGGCTAGCTGCCGAGTCATCCAAGAGCGACAAGTGCTATGCTAGGGGTGTTTATACTTATCAAAGGCTATGTCCACCCGATTGAAGGAGGAGAACCCAGACATGAACTTGTCCTGGATGATGGACAGAGATATTGTGTAATATCCCAAACTATACCCTAAAATTTTTGAAATGATTATTATTGAAATTGGATTAAATGATATAAAGTATATATTTATGATTAAGTGGTAAGAGAGGAAAGAGAAGTGTGTATATGTTGTATATATAGAGATATATACAACATATACAAGTCAACTTATTAGTTGGTCAAAAGAGATATTTAATTATATTTGGATTAATTGAAATTAAATTATTAAGTGGATGATGATATTTATGATTATTTTATTATTATAATTGCTTGGTGGATATTAAAAGAGAGTTTGTGTGGTTAGAAGAGTTGATTTGGGGTTGACTTATCTTCATCTTCTTCCTCTTTCATGTGCTTAGCCGGCCACTACCATAGCTAGAGGGAAAGAGAGATTTTGTTCTTCTTAACTCAAGATTGATGGGTGTTTCAAGTGAACAAGTTGGAACTCTAAGGGTTTTCATCACTTTTGTTAAGTTTCCATCTTGATTCTTTGGTTTTCTTTTGAGTTTGTGAATTGAGCTTGGTGTATGGTTGTTGTTGGTATGTGTATGGTTAATTTTGATGTGTTTGAGATTGTGAAGTCTATTTGACTTTGATTTTTGGGGTTGGTGTGGAGGAAAAGTTAAGTTTGGTGATAGAAAGCAATAGTTGTGGATTGTGTATGTGTTGAGTTGTGATGATAGTTTTGATTGGTGTTTGATGTATGTATTGAGTTGTTTTGATGTTATGCAAGTCTAGTATGGTTTATTGGTGGTTTTGGGAAAGATTGTTTGGACTGGAAAAGGGTAAAGTATGTTGTTTGTTGGATGTGGTGTTGTTGGTGTCGAAATCAGGATTTTTGGCCTGACACGCCCATGAGCACGGCCAAGTCTTTGGGCTTGTCAATGATTCTATTTTCTGGATGGGTGACACGACCAGTGACACGCCCATGTCACTTAGCGTGTCACAGCTTCTGTGTTGGAGTAGGATTGACAAGGCCAGTGACACGCCCATGTCACTGAGCATGTCAAAGCTTCTGTGTTGTGGGTTTAGGGCACAATTAGGGACATGCCCGTGTTGTTGAGCGTGTCATGTGTAGAGTTTTCCCTAGTTAGCTCTTATCCTTATTTCCTTATGTATATCTCTAAGTGAGTGTGTATAATCACCTTTGGATTAGATTTTGAAGAGATTTGATGTAACAATTCAAGTGTTGAAGGATTCTTGGAAGAGGAAGTGGTTAGATTGGTGTGAGTTGCTCTTGAGGTAAGTACAAACCTCACATGGTTGCATACATTAACATGACTTTGAGACTTAACACATTTGGTTATGAATGTGTTAAGTAATCTATTACATTGTTGATACATTTTATTAATGTTATGATTTGCATAATGTGAAAGATATAATGATCATTCAAAATGTATGTGTGAGAGGAGATTTTCGCCCCCACTCCCAGTGGAATGGTTCTTGCGACTTCGGCACTGTTTAGGCTTGGGGCCTTAGAGAACACGGACCTAAGTCTGGAGAAAATATAGTCGCCACCCGGACAAGCCGGGAAAAAGAAAGGGGTGGATGACTCGATTCCTAAGGAATCCCCAACCCCCTAATGGGTTTGGAAAGTTGGGTACGTGTGGGGAAGATGAGAAATAGCCCAGCACCCCCACAATGCCCGGTTCATTGGAACCGACCTCCTTTATAGGTCTTAATATTATAAAATTCTTAAATATAACAACATTATCCATATTACACACAATAATTAAAATAAAGCATCAATATATTAAAATCAAAGCAAGGTCCAAGCAAAACAAAAAAATGGACACCAATCCGAAGATGGAAACATGTCCTTACATCACATGCCTAAATAGGACACCCACCGAAAGGTAGAAACATGCCCTTTACATTAGTTCTAAAATAGAAAAATAATTTAAATTATATGATATTTAACTAATGAGGTATTCACTAAGTGGAAACATACCTCTTACAACATTTGGAAATCTAAATAAATTGATAAAAGTAAATGACTATTCATAATAAATAAATCATTCATCAAAGGCATTAAATATCAATAGAAAGCAAACATTCATCCATGATAAATAAAATAAACCAAGCATTAAACTTAAATAAATTAAATCACATAAAATAAATCAAAGCATACTCAAATATAGAATTGAATAAAAAAAAAGTCTAAATTATAGCTACTGTGAATTTTTTTAAGGAATTAAAATAGATTAAGATTTTATGTTTTAAAAGGTTGATAAAGTTTTTTGATTAACCAAATTAGGGTTTGTGATGTAAAATCATGAAATTAAGGTTTGAACACTTTAAAATAATTTTGATTTGTGGTTTACGGTTACTCTTCAAATTATGGTTTCAAGCTCACTGTGTAAAATTAAATATTTGTGTTTATATGGTTTTTTAAAGTTTTAAAGGATTAGGGTTTAGAAAAAATTAAGGTTTAAGGTTTTAAGGAGGTTAGGGTTCACTATTTGAGGTTGTGGAGTTGAATTAGGGTTTTAGGAATTTTAAATTTAGGGTCTCGGGTAATGAATTTTATTTTAGGATTTGGAAAGACAATTGACAATTTCATGAAGTCTTATGAATATAAACAAAAGATTTAAAGTTTATAAGAGCAAAAAGATATTTTTTAAGTCTTTTGGAAGGAATCAGAATACAATTTAGAGTTTTGAAAATTTGGAAAACAAATCTTAGTTTTGGGGTTTTGAAGAAATAAAACTAATATCTTTAAACCTTTAGAAAATAAAGCCACGATTTAAGATTTTTAAGGCTTAGAAAAAGTAAATTGAGGTCTTAAAATTTTTGAATTAAAAGAAACAAAGTGATGATTAAGCTACTGTGAAAAAAAAAAAACAAAAGAAATTAAGAATTCAAACCTTATTTTGTAAGTTTCACCAAAAATTGCTTCTTGGATGAACAAGGTCAAAGACAAGTCTTTTTGCCTTTAAATTGCTTAAATCGTTTTTCTGCTCCCTCAAAAAAATCAGCTTGATTCAAGTTGATTTCCTTCACGGATTCGAATCCACTTTTGTTCAAGCTTCTGTCCAATTTCCTCTCTTTCCCCCCTCTTTTTTTTGTGTTGTTTAGTCCCTATTTATAAAAGTTTTATATCCTTCATTCCTAATTATTCACGGCATCTTTATTGAATAAGAAAAGGAAACCGAAACCTAATTATATTAGGTTTCGAAAAATTTGAGTCGGAAAAATGTCGCTGGCGAAAAAAAACTGCTGCGAAAAAGCTGCGCTGGCAAAAAAAAAACTGTCGCAGCTGGCTGCAGCAGCAAGCGCGGAACGGACCCGTAGGCCATTTCGCCTGCAGGAGTTTCCTGCGGGTGAAATGCCCATGGGCCCTCGCTGACTTTCGGCAATGATTTTTCCGTTGCTGATTTTTTTGTTATTTTTTGTTATTTTTGAATTTTTATTCATTTCACCATTTTTTACTAAAATAAATATTAAAATTAATTAAGATACCATAAAAATTATTTTGGACTAACTAAAATATATCGGACAACACAAAAATTATTTTGGACTAATTAAAATATATTGGACCGGACCGGGTCAAAAATTAAGGGTCTACAGTATGTACAATGCAATTGGTTATGTATACCCTAATGATGAGATGTGAAGCCATTGTTGTTGGCTATAATATTGCAAATGAAATAATTGGGGCGTGGTTGCCTAGATGATTATGAGAAAATGAGAATGGAATTGATAATGAAATAATAAAAGAATTGTGTGCCTAATGTTTTATTCAATTTTTAGAATTTTATTGTTGGTGGCATGCCTAAAAGTAACAATCCCTTGAAGCTGGGTTGGGCTTGGTCCTTGAAGCCAAGTTGGGTTGATGCTTAGCTCCCCTTGAAGCTTGGTTGGGCCTAGGTCTTGAAGCCTAGTTGGGATGTTACTTATGAGATGTTTCTCATTGTGATAATGATTTGCCTACGGGCTTGATAAAAGTGATTATTGGACCAAAACATTAACTCTGAGATTTGAATGACATATTAGTTTCTTTTGGGCCCATGCTTGTCTTTGCTTAAATGTGAATCATGAATGATGAAACAATTGAATAATATAATCAAATGTAATGTTATGAAATATGATATTCTTATGCATTGTTTCTAATTCTTGAAAGTATGACATTGGCATTACATTGAAGCATATTGTTATTGTGATTTATACCACTAAGCCTATGGCTTAGCGCGATTGTGGTTAATCGTGCAGGTGACAGGGTAGAACGGAGAGTTCACCTAGACCGAGTCGAGTCTAGGCTTGTGATCCCTTGTGAAGAGTTGATTGTTGGACTTCAAGATCAGAAACAAATTGCCAAGCATGTATAAACTTTATGTTTATGCAAATATTGAATTTGATATATATATATATACATATGTATAATCCACTACATTTTTTTGCTGCTTATTAAGCAACTGTTTTAGATAAATTTTTAGGTACCATTGTGGTGTATATATGTATATGTGTTTTAATAATAAATGTTTTATCTATTACTACCTATTATGATTATTTAATTAAAGGTTAGTTTGTTTCAAATAGACTGTGACATCCTTGTATCTGGTATATGTGTATTACATATTGAGAGTATATGTGGTGTATGTATATGGGGTATAGGGGTGTTACACATTGACTAGCTCGCTGCTGAGCAGAAGTCTGGGGATGATGAAGATGAGGAGGATATGGATCAAAAGGATGAGGTTTATGATGACAAGGTCCACTTTTAGCAGTTTTGAGAAGTTTATATGTTTCTTAGGCTCGGTCTATGAATAGTGTAAAGATCGAGCCATCTTGTAATAAAATATTATGCTTAATAAATGAAGTGCTTTTCTTTTTGACCGAAGTTCGATACTTAATTTTATCGTTTATGAGATATGCTGTTGGTATTAGTCGAAAGGTTCAGTCAAAATTGAACTTGAAATAAATAATCTTCCTGCTACACTATGTTGATTTATGAGGGTTATTCAATCTGCTCGAGCACGAGGTGTACCAGAGTGCTCTAATAGTATAATGTGCATTGGGAATAGTTATAAAGCAAGCTCAGGTTACACTGCGTGCTCTAATGGCCATGCACCCAAACTTCATGCTATAGTATGATGTGAATGTATACATGCAGTTTAAGAACTTTGAAAAATAAAAATGAAAAATGTGGAGTTGTAAAGTAAGTATGGGTGACCTGTTTTGAGGTACCATCTATGACGGTCGATTGGCTTGACTTATTTTGTAGTATGGTTCTTAGGAAAGCCATTCGGAACCGAGAGTGTAGATCGGGGCACCCATTTGTCTATGCAATTGGCTTTGACCATGGCTCGGTTTGTAGAAGTGAGAAGTTTTTCTTTGTGATGAGCTTGAATACGCTCGGGTCTTTGATGATGCCTATGCTCAGTAATTAGGGATGCTAGTGCCTCCTTCATTGCCTTGACATTCATGTCAAGTAGTCTCTTGGGCGTGCGATTGTAGGATTATCAAAATGCCTAGTTATGTATATTGATATACATGTCTTTTATACAATAATAAAGAATCATAAAAGTGGGGCTCGGGAACATATGCAAAGAGTGATGTTACATAAGTCCCTAAACTTAAAGAATTGTAAAGATGAATACAAATTGTAACATACAATGAGAGCATTAATGCTCGTTTTAGAGCATGGAAGCTCATCCCTTCACAAGCTACTATAAGAAAATGCACGTGCAGGCACTATAGGCAAGCATGATAAAACATTAAATAGTACAGTATTGTAAATAAAACAAGACAAATGTGCAGGAATACACTAAATAGTCCGGCATTATAAACGAAAGGAGTCTTTTTTGATTGCTTGATTTTAGTTTAATTCATAATGATTTGCTTATTTGCTCATGATGAGTTCTGTTCATTTGTTTTGATGTGCTAATGCATACATAATGTTTCTTCTTAATGCTATATGAAAAATAGTAATTGATTGCTTGGCTAATGAGCAACGGTGTGATAAAGGAGCTAAGAGCTCGATGAGCAACCAAGGCAGTGTAAGGAGCTAAGGGCTTAGTGCGCGACTAGGGCGCTGTAAGGAGCTAAGAGCTTGGTGTGCGACAAAAGCACTGTAAGATGCACAATTGAAGTGCTGTAAGCTTAATGCGTGACCAAGGTGCTGTAAGATGCACGATTGAAGTGTTGTAAGCTTAATGCATGATGAAGGTGCTGTAAGATGCACGATTGAAGTGCTAAAAATTATTGTGCGGCTAAGGCACCATAAGACTCGGTGTGCAAGGCATAGTGAGCCACGTATGTGTAATTTTATAATGTGAGTGAGCGCTATAATACGAAATGTTAAATCAAGGCATGGTTAAAGTGTTATTCTTGCAAGAGCTATAATATGTACCTAGGGTTTCATTGTCTTTGCTAGGGAATAGCCTGTCCACGCTCACTGCACCACTGATACTGGGATACTTTAGGGGGGATACTCCTAGCTCTCTGAGCTTGGGCTTGAGCGCTGCCTGTGCTCGGGCTCCAACCTACATGACAAGAGAGAAAGGCAAATCGGGCTCCATGAGGAAGGCTCCGATATCTAAGTCATGCTCAGTTTGTCTGAGCATAAGAAGAATAATTGTGTAAAGAAGAGTAGAGAAGATGATTTATACCTGTTGAATGTCTAACCCTATACATAGATGGTGCAAGAGGGACAAAATTTGCACGTGTCAAAGAATATTTGGGATGTCGAGATGGTGCATCTGCCACATCGGGACTGTGGGTTTGCTGTGTCAGAGAATGTCCAGTGAGATCGGTACGACAGGGGTGTCCAGAGCCGAGGTTGAGACTTCTAGAGAGCCCGGCCATGAGGATGACCAGATAAGGAGTTCAGGTGCCGAGCTTGGGAAATGAGGGATATCATCATATTCAAATATGAAATTTTTATTAATTCACATTTTCTTTTTTCTTATTCTAAGGAAAATTAGCTTTATGTTTTTCCAATCCATAAAACTCTAAACTAAGCCTAATTAAATTTGCAGAAAAATATTCTAGATAATTAATTAGAAGAACTAGTTTGAAAAAAAAAGAGAATTTGCAGAATACTTCATAAAACAGAGGTCCATTTGGATGTTTCTGTTGCTTTTGGTACCAAAACAAACACATGAGATTGAGAGAGAAGATAGAAATTTGAGAAAAAAAAAATCTATTAAAGAGGATTCTTGAGCAGCTTCTTATTTTTATTGTGAATGATATTAGAGATAATTGCTGATCGTGATTAGAATTTTTGTTTTCTGTTTTTATGTAAATTTGTAAAAGGATTTGGATGTGAAAGTTAAATTTTTGAATGGGGGGAGGGGGATGACACATGAAAAGTCTAAGACACAAAATTGAAAGGTTTTGGTGGGTTAAAAAATAGAAAGTTGGAAAATTGGGGAAAAAAGAAATAAAATTTTGTTGTCAAAGGAAATAAAAAATATAAACACAATTGCAAGGTTTTGGGTTGTTAATTACAAAAGAAAAAAAATCATAATTTTTTTATAATTTAGACTTGCATTTTGGAACTTAACATTTTCTTGTTCTAATTATCCAGAATATGATCTCTGGTTAAAGGAAAAAAGATCCATACCACCTCATCTCATCTCTTGAAAGTAGCATTTCTTATTAATTTCTTATAATGTTATTATTACTTGCCTAATTTTGAAAAAAAAAATGCTAGAATTTTTCTCTTGCATCGGCCAGAATTTTAAATGGTAAAATCAATCTAACTATCGAGTGTGTAGATCAGTTGGTAAATAATTATTCGAGCTTAATCAAATGTCTCGAGTTCGAGTACTGGATATGTAACAACATTGAAACACGGTAGGATCAAGAGCTTTACCATAATTGTTGTCTTATCTAGCTTGATTTTTAAAAAATGATTAACGCAAAGGAAAAAATCAACCTATCCCATAAGAGATTCAAATGAACATGATCTAGGCAAAAGATACAAAATTAATTTTTTTTTCTTATCCTTTATTTATTTTATGATCAGTATCAAAGTACACCTTTCTTTTTGTTACCCTTTATTCATTTTGTAAGTATCAAGGTGCAAGATTATTAATGCATAAATGACGTCCAAGAGTTGATAGTCTTTGCGGGAGGGAGGCATCGAAACAATTGTTGCTGCTGCATTCTAACTTGCTACTACATAGAGAGCACCAACATAAACAAAGATATCTTCGTAATGTAATTTATGATTGAAAAGATAAAAATTTTGACAATGATTATATCCTTGGATATGCAGTTTATACCCTAGAAATCACTGCATCATTCTACAGGTTGTGAAGTAATTTGATACCCTTGTGAAAAATGAGAATTACAAGATTGTTTAGCATAGGGGAAACTTTCTAAATGTGTATGTATTGAATTGATAGGAGTATTGGTTGTTTCAGAAAAAAAAACCGTTAAAATAAATTAAACTGATATATATATATATATTTTCAAAAGAAAAAGAGTTTGATTTGCAATTTTTGTAAAAGCAAATTTCAGAATAAATAAAAACAAATTGTAAAATTCATATAAATTTCTTTATATGTATTCAACTTTCAAGTATTTACTTATTTAGTATTGTCTCTAGTTCAAATTTTGATATTTATTTTTTGATACAAATTTTGATATTTATTGATAATATGTTGTTTGACCTTTTTTTTTTTCGTAAAGTTTGAGAAAACCTGATCAATAATATGATTTCAAAATATTTAAACTTAATTAGGAGAAAGAAAAAAGATTTTTACTATTATAAAAAACCATAAAACGGACATATCTTTTTTTTTTTTAATTGTAACCTTTAATTAATCAAAGATTTCAAGAATTGAAGACTTAAATTATTTTCTTTTGTTTTATTATTCAAAGTCATCAAATATATAAAATAACTAAACCGTATTAATTTTCTCAATTTAGAAAATTCATGAATCGTAATTTTTATCAATTTAGTTTTAAAATTTATGTAAAACACCTTAAATTCATATACATCCATAAGTATTCTGGTGTTTTTATTTTTATTTTATAGCTATGATTTTAAATATGGTTGGATGATAGCATGAAAGTATTTTATAATCATTCTATTTAAACTTGTTAGAATTCATGCATTAGCCATTCTAATAAGATTTTGTGTTAAAAATGCATTTGAACTTTTTTCATTATAATATTTTTCTCAATAGCTCCAAAAAATATATCAAGCAAATTAATATTTTGTATTTTCATGTTTTCTGCTCTTCATGATGATTTTTCCTTTTAGCATAGTATGAATGCAAGACCTAAGTACGTAATAAATCTATGATCTCGAAATAAAAAGATTTCTTTAGATGTATCACGGTTAGAATTAATTCTTTTCCAAATTTTTTATTTCTATATGCCCCTCTAATAAATTTTTTTGGACCTGCCTTTAACATCAACTTATATAATATTAGTTTAGTTTCTTTTCTTTCTTCAAAATGCACAATTGTACATAATAAATAATTATCTACTGACCAAAGCAAAAGAAACAACAACAACAACAAAGCCTTAATCCCAAGTCAATTGAGGTCGGCTATATGGATTCTTTTTTTCCACTCAATACGATTTAAGGTTATCTCTTCTGGTAGATGTAACATCATAAGATCATTTTGGACCACTTTTGACCAAGTCAGTTTAGGCCTACCTCTGCCTCTCTTAGCTATATCTACTCTAACTTGTTCGGTTTTTCTAACTGGCGCATCGCTAGGTCTTCGTTTCACATGGCCAAACCACATCAATCTATGCTCTCTTATCTTATCCTCAATAGGTGTTACCTCCACTTTTTCTCTAATGTACTCATTGCGGATTCTATCCATCTTAGTATGACCACACATCCATCTTATCATTCTCATTTTCGCAACATGCATTTTACTCATGTATTGTCTTTTTACTGCCCAACACTCACTACCATACATCATAGCAGGCCGTATTACAGTATGGTAAAATTTTTCTTTTAATTTAATTGGCATCTTTCGATCACATAGAACTCCTGTAGCACCCCTCCACTTTATCCAACCAGCTTTAATCTTATGATTTACATCTTCTTCACAACCCCCATCTTCTTGAAGAATAGAGTCAAGATATCTAAAATAAGTACTATGAGGCACTGCTATTCCGTCTAAAATAATTTTGTCTCTTTCTCTATTCTCGCTATTAAATCTACAATGCATATACTCAGTCTTAGTCCTACTTAGCTTAAAACCCTTAGATTCCAAAGTGCTTCTCCATAACTCCAACTTTTGATTTACCCCTGCTTGAGTCTCATCTATTAATACAATATCATCTGCAAACATCATACACCAAGGGATGTCATCCTGTATATATCTTATTAGCTTATCCATGACCAAGGCGAAAAGATAAGGGCTCAAAGCTGAACCTTGGTGTAATCCAATAGAAACAAAAAAATCCTTAGTATCCACTCCCACGGTGCGGACACTGGTGGTAGCTCCCTCATACATATCCTTCAAGACTTGGATATATCGTATAGATATTCCCCTACGCTCTAGGACCCACCATAAAACTTCTCTAAGGACTCTATCATACGCCTTTTCCAAGTCAATAAAAACCATATGTAAATCCTTCTTCATCTCTCTATACTTTTCCATCAAATCTCTTATAAGAAAAATAGCTTCCATAGTTAATCGACCAGGCATAAAGCCAAACTGATTTGAGGAGACACAAGTATCTAACCGCAAATGGTATTCCACAACTCTTTCCCACAATTTCATAGTGTGGCTCATAAGCTTTATACCTCTATAATTTGAGCAATTCTGAATATCTCCTTTATTCTTAAAAATAGGTATCAAATTACTTTGTCTCCATTCATTAGGCATTTTCTTTGAACTTAAGATCTTATTGAACAAAGATGTCAACCATGTAACTCCTGTATCTCCCAAACATTTCCAAACCTCAATAGGTATCTCATCTGATCCACAGGCTTTACCAACTTTCATCTTCTTCAAAGCTTCTTTAACTTCCGAAAATCTAATCCGTCTAGTGTATTTCACATTTTTCTCCAGCCTAACATCTAAACCCTCAATGTTATCACTATGGTTACCATTAAGAAGTTCTTCAAAATAGCTTCTCCATCGTTCCTTAATATCCTCTTCTTGAACCAGAACCTTATTCTCTTTATTTTTAATGCACTTAACTTGGTTTAAATCACGACATTTCTTTTCTCTTATCTTAGCCAATTTATAGATAGCTTTTTATCCTTCTTTTGTTCCAAGTTTCTTATATAAACTCTCTAAAGATTGCGCTCTTGCTTGACTAACTGCCTTTTTAACATCTTTTTTTGCTTGTTTGTACTGCTCAAAAGCATCATTGTTATTACACTTGGGCAAACTCTTATACCTTTCCCTTTTACTTCTTACCGCTTTTTGCACTTCCTCATTCCACCACCAAGACTCCTTCGAGGGATGTCCACACCCTTTAGATTCTCCAAGAATCTTTCTAGCTACTCTTTTAATTGTTGTAGACATACAAATCCACATATCATTTGATGACATACTCACATCTTCTTCCCACCCTCCAGCTTTGACCAACTCATTCTTGAACAATAATTATTTTTCACCTTTTAAAGTCCACCACCTAATCTTAGGACTATTGTTCCTCCTTGGCCTACTAGTCAACCTCTTAAACTTGATATCTAAAACTACTAACCTATGTTGAGTGGTCAAAGCCTCCCCTGGAATATCCTTACAATTCTTGCATCGAGTTCGATTAGCTTTTCTTGTGAGTATGAAGTCAATCTGACTTCTATTTTGCCCACTTTTAAAGGTCACTAGATGTGATTCCGCTTTTATAAAATATGTATTTGCCATAATCAAACCATAGGCTAAAGTAAAATCAAGGATACTCTTACCTTCTTCATTTCTAATTCCAAAACCATACCCTCCATGTACCTCCTCAAAACCTACTCTGTCTTTTCCTACATGTCCATTTAAGTCTCCTCCTATAAAAATATTTTCATCATTTGGAATCCATCGCATAAGTTCATCCATATCATCCCAAAAATTTTGCTTACTCTCCCCATCCAATCCAACTTGAGGGGCATATGCACTAACTATGTTGATGGTCTCATTCTGGATCACAAGTTTAATTGAAATAATCCTATCTCTTACTCTTTTCACGGATAAAACCGTCTCCTTTAGGTTCCGATCTAAAATTATACCTACTCCGTTCTTACTTTTATCTATACCTGTATACCACACTTTATACCCAGTATTCTCAACGTCTTTACTTTTCCCTCCAACCCATTTAGTCTCTTGAATACATGCAATACTAATTTTCCTTCTCTCTATAGTATCAACAAGTTCTCTCAGTTTACCTGTAAGAGATCCAATATTCCAAGTTCCTATTCTGATCTTACTCCCTAATTGTTCTTTCTTATGCTTCTTCCTATAAATTGAGTCACGAAATTTCACAAAGATCAATTAGCTCAATTGCACATCTGAGAGAGACTCTTTACTTCTTTCTCTTACAATCGAAGAAAAGAAAGATTACATATATATATGAAGCTGATTGAAGTTGGAGTTCTTATATAATATATTAAAAATCTCATTTCAATAATTGTATGGTACTAATTAATTAGAACTGTATCATTTCAAACTTATATATATATATATATATATATATATATTGGTCTCCATGGTGATAAAGCCCTATCTTGCATGTTCTAGCTACTTTTCAGTACAAAGATATCCCATTTGCTATTCTATATAAAGACTAAAATAGAGTTAAGTTTCCAATTATATATGATCATGAAGAAACCCAACACATTATCTCACCTGCAGCTTGTCTGTATATTTCTTCCACAGGGATTGTCTCTGCAAATTGATCAGAAGCACCTTTTACCTGCCAATTTATAATTCATATAAGAAAGATAATGAACGCTACATATATAATATGTAATATATAATAAGAAAAAAAAATCATACCATGAGATAATTATAAAAAATCATACCATGAAAAGTGGAAGTCAAAATAAATAAGTATTAATTCACATCCAGCAATCAGAAAACTAATTATGAAGAAACTAAGTAATCAGTAATCAGAAGGTAAGTTGACCAAAAAAATTAGATGGTATTCTCATGCATTTTGTGACAATAATTTTATTGTAACAAAAAATAAAAAACATAATTGATGAGAACTTTTAACTTATCATGACACTTAATGTAATAATGTTATCATGGAAATAAAAAATTATTATCACAAAAAATTTTACTTCCATGACAACTTGAAAAAAAGTTTAAATAATAATTTCCAAAAATTATATTTGCTCGAAAGATTTTGTATTTATATGCATGATTTCTTGCAGTTAAGTCTACCCAACTTGACTGAAATGCTTTTTGTTTTTTGATAATACCCTTTAATAGATGGGTTAACTATCAGGTTTTCATGTAATTTATTTTTAATTTCTATTAGTTCTTTTTTCCTTGTTGACTTGTTGTAACTAAGTATTTTTACTATTTCATTCCTCTACTAATTCCTTAAACATATCAAACTAAATAATCTCCAATTTCTAGGAACTACTTCTGTAAAATTCGTCCAAGGCCTATAATACAAACATATGAAGGAGAGGTACAGTTCAACATTAAAACAAAAAAATTATAATTAAGTTGATGCATAATTCCAAAAATTCAGTGCAGTTTTCATTATTTTCTATAAATATTCACATGAAATTAATGACATGAAGCTCATTATTATTAACTGCTTCGGAAAAAACAAAAATTTCATATTTTGCACTATAGGATTGAAATTCTCTCTCATTCCCATGAACTGTCCACATGTGTATCACAACAAATACTAGGATTAACAGCAAAATGAATTAATACAAAGTAGTAATATGCTAAAAAGCTAACATACGGCAAAAATATGAACTTTTTTTGGGTAAGTATTGAGATACAAAAACTACTTGTGTGTTTTTTTTCTTCTTTTTTAGTATTAGAGGAGAGTTTTTATTTTTATTTTTTATGAATGAATGAAACTGAAAATTTGTATTTTTTTTTTGTACATTAAACAATACAAATTTTCTGAAAAAATTTTGGTCGACATTGAGATAGAATTTTTCTGAAAAATTCTTTGCCATTTCAACATTTTCGAAGCAACAATTTTTATATTTTTAGTAATTTTGTAGACATAATACCTACTTTTAATAGAAAAAAAGGCAGCTATGATATTATTAAATCTAAAACTTGATAAGATCTTAATTAACTCCAGGTGACAGCTATAACCAATAATATGCACATAAATACACTAAATAAAGCATACACAAAAAGGTTGAAACATTTCAGCTTATATATGGAATAATTATATGCTACAACCGCGGTTGTAGCAATAAATGCCTACAACGGACCAATGGAATTCTTATACGTAGATTAAATGCCTACAACGGACCAATGAAATGAATCATTTAATCTACGTGTAAGAATCTTATTGGTCCGTTGTAGGCATTTATTGCTACAACGGTTGTAGCATATAATTATTCTTATATATGATAGGAACTAATTAATGCTAAATGCGTTTGTTATGGATACGACAAATTCAAATGAGGAATTTTTATTTAATTTCGATTTAAATTGTTTATATAAAATTGAGTTCATTCTTTTCATTAGTTAATTAAATTCATGAATATGTATATAACTAAACTTATAAATATTGTTACGAACTTACTGATTAATGTGAAATAAAATTATCAACTTTTGAAAAGGGCATTCTAATCCACACTCAAAAATTCTTTTCCGTATTAGTGAATAAAACATAAATTCATGAACCCCAGTGGCGAAGCCACTTGTATAAGAAGGGGGCAGCTGCCCCCCTTCTGTTTTAGAATATATATATATATTATTATTAAAATTTTTAAAATACTTAATTGCCCCCTTCAAATTTTTAAAATACTCCTCTATCCATCAACTTCTATAAGAAGTTAAAACAACAAATTCAATATAAATTACTCTTCTTTAAATCAATAAATATCTTTTTTAAAAAATTAATCAAAAAGTAATTGACATTCTCTAAAAATAAAGAAGAAGAAGACAAGATTAGAATATATGAAATTGTAATTTTTTTTGTTCTTTATATATGAAAGATATTTACGCATTAGTTTATGAATATATAAAAATATTATTATTTATATTATTTTTAATATATATATAATATTTTTATTTTGCCCCCCTTCACTAATAAGTTTGGCTTCGCCCCTGATGAACCCAATTAATTAATGAAAAACCCCTATATATATATGTGCATTGTTTTCAAATCCAAATTTATATCATTCTAGCAGTGATTAACAAAAAAAAAAATCGAACAATAAAAAAGAAGTTTGAGAAGAAATTAACATACATGTGCTTGAATCATGTACATGCATTGGTTGCAGTCAGAGGAAACATGAGCAGAAACCATCTCTATATTATGCTTCTCCAATAGATAGCAAACAGTAGTGAAGAGACCAGGCTTCTTCGATGAACATATACTAAATTGTGCTTCTTCACCACAAATGTTCAATACCACATTAGAAGATGTCCATGTTTGGAAGAGCACAGGATGATACTTTGGAACTGAAGGTAATAGTAAATTTGATGATGATTTTGTGGTTATAATGTTTGCCATGTTATTATTAGAAGATCCAAGATCAGCTAAAAATTCCTCCCTTGACTCTGCTCCCTTCTTAGGGAAAATCATAGATGGCTCAAAACAGAAAGTTGTGGCTCCTTTTAGCCTTTCTAGCTTCTGTTTTTGTAATTTCTGTAGAGTTTGTTGTAAGTTTTTTATGTAGTTCACTGCCTCATCAACAATTGTGGACTTGTCTGCCTTTGAAAGATAATAAAAAAAAAAATGCAAGTAAAATTTTCTATTAGCCAATCATAATAAATTTGGCCCATGTTATTTTTTATATAAAATTATTTAAAAATTGATATTTTAAACTTTATATGATAATAATAATAATAACAACAACATATTATATATATATATATATAAACATTCAATTCGAGATTTAGCAAATCTTATAACTGTTGGATTAATACATATCTTAATACATATAATATATCTCATTTACAATAAATAGACTTTATTCTAAATTTGGAAGGAAATCTCTTAATTAATAAAATTGTATCATGGATGAATCTAGTTGCTTTGATATTATCAATGAGAATTAACTTTCTAATTATTTTTTTATGTCAATAAATATATAGTTCAATAATTAAGTATTTGTTTTTTTTTTTGAAAGGTAATTGAGTACTTATCTTATGAATTATAATCTATGGATTAGTTAAAAGTTAAATAAAAATTAACAGTTTTGTTTTCTCTGTCCTTCTATCCTCCCCTCTAGTACCTTTTATTCTGTAGAATACAAATCAACAGAGGATTAAAATCCACAATGAATCATAATCATGCAGAGAAAGTTTATCTATATGGATCAAGTGAATTTGATTTTTAATTACATTAACTTGAGCAAGCATTTATATATTTAGATTCAATAATTTTAAAAAGAAGAGAAAAAACAAATATATAAATCATAAGCTAAATCCCTCTATGAACTTGCTATTATTGGAATGTACATGCATATGCTGCCAGGTTGATGGAAAAATTACTGCATGTTTAAGAGTTAATAGATTAATTTGTTGTATAAAAAACAAAGGTAAAATGAAAATAAAAATAAAAAAGTTTTGAAAGTAATGGGAACCCTTCAATCTAACTGCCTATGAAGGAAAGAAACAAAAATGAATCACTTTTAGCCCAAAAAGAGAATGAAGTACAGAAAAGGCACCCTCCATTCTTAAAGATAAAAAGCTAATGGCTTGTCCTTTTTTTTTTTTTTAATGTAATGGCCTGTCCTTCTGAATATAGCAAGATATCGTTTAATTAGTATATTAACTCACGTGTATGACTGTCTAGTAATTTATATCAGAAATCGATAATAGATTTAAAATTTATTAGATAGTTTTCTTTGAAAATTTTCAATGTCAAAAAATTAAGAGAAAAACAACATAAAAGAAAATATAAAAGAAAAATAATAAAAATGGTAATCGAACCCTAATTAGCTTTTAATATATAGCATTTATATATATAGCTTTGAAACTTGAAGTGGTTAATTAATTAATCGATTAAATGAAATATATACCTTAGGAGGAAGTTGAGGAAGCAAAGCATGAAGATTAGCAAACACGTTTCTCATCTTCTTTCTCCTTTCTCTTTCAGTCCAAATATGTATTTCATGATCTGATTCTCCTTTTTCTTCTTTATTATTAACCTCATCACTATCATCACTTCCCTTACCATTTCTTTGTACTCCTCCTCCTCTTGCTCGGCATCCTCGCTTCTTAAACGATGTCGTTTCTTGTAGCTTCTTTGTTTCGACTGATTTATGTTGGCTGCCACCACCTGAAGTATTATTATTATTATTTTCTGAATTGGAGAAAACCCATGTTGTGTTTTCACATAAGAAACTTTCCATATGGTTTTCTTCTTTAGACATAGATCAGATAAGAGAGATCAGAGGAAGAAGAAGAGAAAGAGAGGCGTTTAAAAAGGAGGCAAAGTGAATGAGAGAGACAGAAAGCGATATGATTAGGGTGGCAAAGAAGCTAAAAAAAATACAATCATAAGGCAATGCCGTTACTAGGCTTCAAAACAAAAACGGAAAATTATATATATGCTAACCGCGTTGCTACAAAAAATTATTTCTTTGGCTTTCTTCACTTTTTTATGTGGGTCCAACACATAATATGATGGTAATACGGTTCCACTCTCATAATTATTACAATATTATTATATAGCATATTATTATTCAATATGCATATTATTCAATGGACTCTTAACTAAAATTGGGAATTGCCATTCATAAATTTAGAAGAGTTCATATATTTGTGATGGAAGATGAACATATACGATCCCATTCGAAAATTTTAATCATTTTTGAATTGTTTCACAAGTTGAAGATTTTAAAATTTAAAATTCAGAATCATGCTATGTATTAAATTCTTTTTTATCCATTTTTTAAAAAAATCTGAGATAATTCAATTTCAAAATTCGGTAATTTTAATACAATTCATTCAAGTAAATGCTAGTCTGAAATACTATAAATTAATTATATAAAAAAATTCAACCAAAAACTTTTGTAAAACAAAAATATCTTTTAAAAATATTAAAAAAATCTAATTTTTATAAAAGAAATTTAAATGCTTAAATATTTTTAAAACCCAAATAAAATTTATTTGGTTTTATAAAAATATATAATTTTACATACCATCAAATATTAATAGACAATTACATATGGTGATACATCTTTTGTTAGATAATGAAATATTCATTTTCTTTCAATTTTATCGATCAAAGCTTCACAAATAATTTAAATGTGTCCTAAAATTTTTTATCACATTATTAGAAAATAAAATTTAATATTAATTTTCTTCTTAAAGTTTTAACTTGTATATATAACTTGTGTTTATCTCACATATGGTCCTCATTTCATGACACTGCTGCCACCCTGTAGCTTGCATCTTGGTGATGCCATTGCCACCGACTAATCGAAAACTATCACTAAATGAATGAGAATTCACTAAACAAAGCTTATAGCAGTCTTATACCATGCATCATTGGCAGAAGCTCTGCCTGAAATTTTGACCTATTCTGTTCATGTCTTTGGGAGAGCTTGCTACCATTTTGAAGCTTATAGAAGTAAAATGGTGCCAAGTGCATCTAAGTCCAATATGAATGGTAGTTTCACCTCATCCAAGAATTCAAATTCAACCACAAGTGCAATCAAAAGGTAGTTTCACTTCATCCAACGATTCAAATTCAACTTCAAATGTCATGCCCCAATTTTTGAGATGCGACGATCCTAGGGTCTAGATCAGTTTAATGTCACCAAGCATCATGTTGAACCTCACTCACATAAACTCTCTAAGTTAAGACTATTATGAGGCCTCGCCCGAGTTCTATTCCTGTCGTTAGAGGAGCTGACATGCTCATTTATACTAAGTCCCACACAAAAGTATCGAGTTCACTCTCCAATCAGTTTAGTAAGCTTGATTTAATTTTTGCTTAATTTTGAAAAAGGTTTGTAAAGTTGCTACTATAAATTATTTTAAGTTTGGGAAAAACTTAAGGAAAAACACATTTAATTGACTCTAAAAATTTTTTAAAGCCCAAAAATACACTTTCTTTGAACCAAAAAACAGATCATGGACTAGGTTTTCAAGTTAAGTAAAAGGAGATTGACATTTAAGAAAACTTCAACTTTTAAAAAAAATTATATCATGTAAGACATTTATAAGATGAATGACAGCTTATAAAATTCATGAAAAATTTAATAATATGGCCCCCATCAAAGTATAAAGTAAATAAACAAAGTAATTAAATTACATTTTAAAATTCCCAAACAAGAGGAGATTCTAACTCTAACCCTTTAAGAGTCCTAGGTTAGGCATACATTATTTCCAAATAAAATAAGCGAATAAAAGAAAGTAGTTTATCAAAGAAAAGTAGAAGAAGAGGAGTTCAAACATAACAAGTAAAGAAAAGAAGAAAAAGAAGAAGGAAATAGACCAATTTTGTAACTTTTAATTTTTTTCACCTTGGGCTAATATCCCATGATGTTACTACGTATCCCTTTGAATGGGAATTAGAATGTAATACCCCGATTTTTTTTATGTACTTTGGAATAAAAGTTGTGAGAGGGTATATTGGTGAAATATGTAAAGAAAATATTATAAGAGATAGATATATATATATATATATATATATATATATGATGGATGATATGTATATATATTGTAATTGAAAAATATGGGAAATATAAATACAATATATAAGACCTATACATATAGCAACATATACATCACATATACATGATGTATATATTGGTGTAGGAAAAGTAAATTGTAATTAATTAATTAATTAATTAATTAATAATGATAATAATGACAAGAGAAAAAGAAGAAAAGAAAGTCAAAGGATGGATCAATTTTGTGGTGGAGAATTTTTAGGTGCATTTAATTATATATATATATATATAAGATAAGTTTGACAAAGGAAGAAAATAACTTCTTTCTTTCTTTCTTATTCTTCTTCTTCCTCTAGAACGTGGGAGAGAGAGAGAGAGAGAGAAAGGTGTGATTTTGTTGGCATACACATCAAATTAATAAGGGCTTTAAGAGAATTGAAAGTGGATATTGAAGATTTGGCAAAGAATTCAAGTAAGTATTTTTTTTCCTTGTGTTAATTTTTATAGATTAAGTTTATATTTGATATGGTTAGTGTGTGAAGATGATGATAATGAAAGATTAACGTATATATATATATATGTGTGTGTGTGTTGAATTGGTATTTAGATGATGATAATATGGTTATTTGTGAGGATGATGATGAGTTGTTGAAATTGTTTAGTAAGGGTTTAGTATAAATGCATTGGGAAATTGAGTAATTGATACATGGATGATGTATATAATGATTATTATTATGATATGTTGAAGTTATATAAGTGTTGAATTGATAGGTGATTTATGAATATAAACTAAGATGTTGATTAAGGGTGTTGTAGTATGGATTTTGGAGTGATTGTGTTTACATGGATGAGAGTTCAAAATGTATAATCTTTGCCTGACACGACCAGTGACATGGCCATGTCGTTGGGCTTGTCAACGGTGCTGAGTTTAACGTTTATGACACGACCATTAACACGGCCATGTCATTGGGCATGTCATAGCTACTGTGAGTTAAAGTAATTGACACGGCTATGAACACGCCCGTGTTAGTGGGAGTGTCAATGTTTCTGTGAGGCAGAATGAGTGACACGTCCAGTGACACTCCTGTGTTACTGAGCATGTCAAAGCTTCTGTGTTGTTGGTTTAGGGCACGATCAGGGACACGCTCGTGTTGTTGAGCGTGTCATGTGCAGAGTTTACCCTAGTTGGTTCTTGTTCTTATTATCTTATGTGTATCTCTAAGTGTGTGTGTATAATCACCTTTGGATTAGGTTTTGAAGAGATTGAGTTGCCCTAATCCAAATGTTAAAGGATTCATGGAAGAGGAGTTTGGAATTGGTGTGAGTTGCTCTTAAAGGTAAGTACAAACCCTATGTGATTGTATATATTTGCATTACTATGGGACTTAACACATTTGATTGGAAAATGTGTTAAGTTATTTATTATATTGTTGATGTGTGAGAACTGTGCTATGATTTGTATTATGTATACTATGTGGAATGTATGTTGAAGATTCTAAATTTATGAATAATGTAATTTGCTATGTATATCTCAATAATGAAATATGAAACTATTGTCAATGGATATAAAGGTGAAATATGAAATATGAAAGATATAATGAGCATTCAAAGTGTATGTACAATGCACATGGTTATGTGTACTCTAATGATGAGATGTGAAGCCATTGTTGTTGGCTATAATGATGCAAATGAAATAATTGGGACATGTTTGCCTAGATGATTATGAGGAAATGAGAATGAAATTGATAATGAAATAATGAAAGAATTGTGTGCCTAATGTGTTTTTCAATTTTCAGAGTTTTATTGTTGGTGGCATGCCTAATAGTAACAATCCCTTGAAGCTGGGTTGGGCTTGATCCTTGAAGTCAAGTTGGGTTGAAGTTTAGCATGCTTAACTCCCCTTGAAGCTTGGTTGGGTCTAGTCCTTGAAGCCTAGTTGGGATGTTACAAACCCTTGAAGCTGGGTTGGGTTTGGTTCTTGAAGCCAAGTTGGGTTGATGCTTAGCATGCTTTGCTCCCCTTGAAGCTTGGTTGGGCCTAATCCTTGAAGCCTAGTTGGGATGATAAATGTGATAATTGAACCATAATATTAACTCTGAAAATTGAATGGCATATTAGTTTCTTTAGGCCCATGTTTGTCTTTACTTTAATGTGAATTATGGAATAAGATATAATGTTATGAGATATATGATGATAATTATGGAATGAAATGATTATAATACATAAGTAAATTACTGAAAGTGAATGTGGCTTGAGAAACTATGTTGAATGATGAGATTATGAAAATACAACATGATGTGTAATATGTATATGGATGTGGAAATTATGAGTAATATTTCATGAATGTTCTGATAAGTCATTGGATTGTGGTTTGTTGTAATGATATATTTTTATATGTATATAAATTATGAAATTAGTAGAAATATATGAAAAGTGTAATTGAAAATGGAAAACATGATAAGAAAATAATGATACATGAGGTTAATATATGAGTATGATTTTCTGTAATGTATGTTTATATTATTAATTTGTACTACTAAGCTTTCCAGCTTAGCGCGGTTGTGTGAATCGCGCAGGTGAGTAGATGGTTGATCTGGGAGTCAAACCGTTATGCCACGAGAAGGGTAAGAGTATTTCGAGATCAAATAGAAGGTGGTGCATACATGTGCAATTTAATTATGTTGTATTTTGATAAATATGTATATATATACCTAAATGAATTTTGGAAAAGACAAGTTAATTTATATATATGTAATATCATCAAAAGTATAATGATTTTTTAAATGTTCTTTAAATCAAATGTATTATTGTTGGGAACTAAGGTAAAGGTTTTAAACTGTAATGAAAAGTAACATCCTTATTTATATACGTACCGTATGTATACAAGGTATATGTATAGTACTTATATTGAGTATAGGGGTGTTACAATTATTTTGGTATCAGAACTTATGTTTGAGATTCTCAGTCTAAGTAAATTTAAAAAGAAAAGAGGAAAATTTTTTAAAAAAGTGAAATTTGTGATACATGCATATGCATTAACACCTAGGTTGGTCTCAGATGTGGCATTATGTGATTTGTGATGTATTTAAATTACATGACATGGATGATAGTGTGTGGATGAGGTTCTACATGAAAGTAAAACTAGAGAAAGAAATGATATGGAAAATTTTGTACAAGTTTAATTGATAAATTAATGAATCGGAGTTTACTTAAGTAACGTAAATTTCGAAATTTTTGATTATTGAAGTGTGCTTGTAATATAAAGAAATGAATAGGAGAATAAAGTTGGAAATGAGTTAAAAAAAAATCAAGATTGAAGTAAGTACTCTTTTCTCTAAAATTTGGATATATTTTTAATGAAGATTATGTTGGGAGTGCTAGAGAGAGGAAATATTGTTCGATTGTTAAAATGGATAGATATGATATTAAATTGAAGAAAGTTTGGTGGAATATTGAGTGAGTTGATTGGTATAGACAAAGTGTGACAATTTAAGGATTGGGTATGTAAAGTTAAGATTTTTAAAAAGGGTTGATGTTAGTTAATGTAAGGAGATATAATGGTATTGTTTGCATTGTTGTTTTAATGAAAACATTGTGATTTTAATGTTAGAAATGTGATATGCTTAAGTGTTGATAAAGCTCATGTTAATGGTAGTAATATGTGAAATTTGGATTTTTGAAATGAGCTTTAATAATTGTGAAAATGATATGTTTTGATGTTACATTATGGGGTATATATAATGTTTTTTTTAAGTTAATATTAAGAAAATGATATTAGTAAATTGAAGTTTAGATAAAGTAGTAAGTTGAGAGTTTAGAGTTTTAATGAGGATTATTTAGATATTGATAGTTTAATGTATATTAAGCATATAAGCTATTGGGAATGAATATTATTGCTTATGAAAGTACTATGAAGTGGGTAATGTGATTGATAATATGAAATTTGTTTTGAAATAAAGGGAAAATGACTAAGCAGGTGAAAATGAGTTACTTTAAGTAATTGGACTGGAAATGATGAAAATGGATATGAAGGGTATGCTAAATGCATTTAAAAAAAATGTGAGAGATAGATGTCACATTAGAAATGTGACTAAGATTTATGTGAAGTGTTGTTATGGTTAGAGTGTATATATATATTGAGTTGATGAATAACTTAAGTCACGTCAAAAGAATGAGAATGATAATGTTCAATGAAAAGTAATAAACGTTAAATTTGTATAGATTATATGTAAAAGAGGAATTAAATATAATTGTATGATTATGTGTATACATGTATAGAATATGTGAGATAAGCTTTTCGATACGAATGTAATTGTAATATGTAAGAAATGTGGAAAGTAAGTAACATTATGAATGTGACCTATGAATGTGTATGTGGTAAAAAAAAATGTTATTGTGTGTTTGTTATCTTATACAATTACATGTCTAGTGGTATTGAGAATGATATTGTATATATTAGCGGACCTAAGAGAGATTAAGTCTTGACCTGCGCAAAGCTAGGCTATATAATGAAATTGAGAGTGAGAATGGACCCGAGTAAGACTGGACGGTGAAATTGTTATGGTAATAACTGAACTTGACTATCATATAATGTTTTGGGCCCAAGGTATATGCATGAGGAAATGTTCTATGTGTATCTGTATAATAAGAGATTGTAAGGAAAAAGGGGAAGTATAATGTATGAAAATTTTTATAAGAGATAGATTAGAAATGGAGTAATAAATCGAAGTTGTGTAAAATTTGCATATGACCGAATGTTGTGCATAAGACATGTTAAAGATAATATTGTTGAACATAAGTTAGGCTAATGATGATCAAATGATCAAGAGCAAATTGTTTTAAAACGGAGTTGAAATGTGTTAACACTTGGTATAGCAAAAGTTTAGAGAATGAATATGTAATCTTTGAGATACAAACTTCACATTGTAATTGGAAATGTTTGAAGAAGAATAATAGAGGGGCAGCATTGATTTATAAGCTATAGGCATGACCATTAATATACTATAGCCATATGATTTGTTTAGTATATTTGGCCGGTTAGTTTTGTTATCCACAGACTTGGGCCTGAGATGACATGATCGTAGTATAGTTTTGGTGAGATTGATAATTATGCTTCAAGAAACCTGGTCAAGAGTTATGATTGGTAAAGTTGTATCTTATAATTTTATGGTAGAAATTTGGTTATAATTATAGAAAGTATGGAAAGAAAAGAGAACTGTGAAAATGTTTTGAGTTATGGATAATGTGATAGAAAAGTGATTATGTAAATATAGTAATGGTATGAAAATGTGAGGAGATGTTAAATGAGAGAAATTACAAATGTGATTGAAAGTTATACTACATATGTTCATAATGGTATAAGGTGAATAAGTTGATGGAAATAATATTTAAGTGAATGAACTATGGGTAATAACTATGGGATGAGATAATCATGAGAATTTTGTGGAAATTGTACTAAGACGATAGAAAACAAAATATATGTATATTGAAAAATAATTTGAAGTGATTCGTTATAAATAATCAAAATTTCAGAAAGTTGAAAAGATGGATCCAAAGAGATTAGAATTTGAATATAAGCTTGACCTAATAGAATTAGGTCATATATTGAAATCTAATGATAAGTTTAAATAAGTTAATTGTTGGCTTGAATCGAATAGGATTGAGACGTTGGTATATTGTGACAAATAGATCAATTGATCTAGACTTCGCTAAGATTACAAATCATTATTGAGATTTAATATGTATAGTTGTACTAAGAGTATAAGATATATGTGATAATGGATATGAGGTAATATTCTGATTTATGAATGGATATGAATGAGTTAAGATATAATTCAATAATCTCTAAATTTAAAGTTAAGAGAGTATCTATAAAGAGATGAAGTGATAAAATATCTTGAACGTAATAGATGGGCGAGGTTTATGTATATTATAAGATGAGCTGATTCTGGTATAAAGATACATTAATTGGGGATGTAATGAGTTATCTTGATTGCTTTGTTGAGAACGTAATGATATATATTGATATATATATAATCATAAGTTATGAAATTGGGAGGGGATGATTGACTCTAAGGGGGAGAGTAGAAGTTATGTGATTTGATGAAATAATCATTTAAGATTATGATTAATTTCATATGAAAATTAAGATGGTATTTTGTTAAGAATGAATTGTTGCCGTACTGGAAAATTTAGAGGACGAAATTATTTAAGGGGGAGAGAATTGTAATACCCCGATTTTTTTTATGTACTTTGGAATAGAATTTGTGAGAGGGTATGTTGGTGAAATATGTAAAGAAAATATTATAAGAGATAGATATATATATATATATATATATGAAGGATGATATGTATATATATTGTAATTGAAAAATATGGGAAATATAAATACAATATATAAGACATATACATATAGCAACATATATATCACATATACATGATGTATATATTGGTGTAGGAAAAGTAAGTTGTAATTAATTAATTAATTAATAATAATAATAATAATGATAATAATGACAAGAGAAAAAGAAGAAAAGAAAGTCAAAGGATGAATTAATTTTGTGGTGGAGAATTTTTAGGTGTATTTAATTATATATATATATATATAAGATAAGTTTGACAAAGGAAGAAAAGATCTTCTTTCTTTCTTTCTTATTCTTCTTCTTCCTCTAGAACGTGGGAGAGAGAGAGAGAGAGAAAGGTGTGATTTTGTTGGCATACACATCAAATTAATAAGGGCTTTAAGAGAATTGAAGGTGGATATTGAAGATTTGGCAAAGTATTCAAGTATTCTTTTCCTTGTGTTAATTTTTATAGATTGAGTTTATATTTGATATGGTTAGTGTGTGAAGATGATGATAATGAAAGATTAAAGTATATATATGTGTTGAATTGGTATTTAGATGATGATGATAATATGGTTATTTGTGAGGATGATGATGAGTTGTTGAAATTATTTAGTAAGGGTTTAGTATAAATGAGTTGGGGAATTGAGTAATTGATACATGGATGATGTATATAATGATTATTATTATGATATGTTGAAGTTATATAAGTGTTGAATTGATAGGTGATTTATGAATATAAACTAAGATGTTGATTAAGGGTGTTGTAGTATGGATTTTGGAGTGATTGTGTTTACATGGATGAGAGTTCAAAATGTATAATCTTTGCCTGACACGACCAGTGACATGGCCATGTCGTTGGGCTTGTCAACGGTGCTGAGTTTAACGTTTATGACACGACCATTAACACGGCCATGTCATTGGGCATGTCATAGCTACTGTGAGTTAAAGTAATTGACACGGCTATGAACACGCCCGTGTTAGTGGGAGTGTCAATGTTTCTGTGAGGCAGAATGAGTGACACGTCCAGTGACACTCCTATGTTACTGAGCATGTCAAAGCTTCTGTGTTGTTGGTTTAGGGCATGATTAGGGACACGCTCGTGTTGTTGAGCGTGTCATGTGCAGAGTTTACCCTAGTTGGTTCTTGTTCTTATTATCTTATGTGTATCTCTAAGTGTGTGTGTATAATCACCTTTGGATTAGGTTTTGAAGAGATTGAGTTGCCCTAATCCAAATGTTAAAGGATTCATGGAAGAGGAGTTTGGAATTGGTGTGAGTTGCTCTTAAAGGTAAGTACAAACCCTATGTGATTTTATATATTTGCATTACTATGGGACTTAACACATTTGATTGGAAAATGTGTTAAGTTATTTATTATATTGTTGATGTGTGAGAAATGAGCTATGATTTGTATTATGTATACTATGTGGAATGTATGTTGAAGATTCTAAATTTATGAATAATGTAATTTGCTATGTATATCTCAATAATGAAATATGAAACTATTGTCAATGGATATAAAGGTGAAATATGAAATATGAAAGTTATAATGAGCATTCAAAGTGTATGTACAATGCACATGGTTATGTGTACTCTAATGATGAGATGTGAAGCCATTGTTGTTGGCTATAATGATGCAAATGAAATAATTGGGACATGTTTGCCTAGATGATTATGAGGAAATGAGAATGAAATTGATAATGAAATAATGAAAGAATTGTGTGCCTAATGTGTTTTTCAATTTTCAGAGTTTTGTTGTTGGTGGCATGCCTAATAGTAACAATCCCTTGAAGCTGGGTTGGGCTTGATCCTTGAAGTCAAGTTGGGTTGAAGTTTAGCATGCTTAACTCCCCTTGAAGCTTGGTTGGGTCTAGTCCTTGAAGCCTAGTTGGGATGTTACAAACCCTTGAAGCTGGGTTGGGTTTGGTCCTTAAAGCCAAGTTGGGTTGATGCTTAGCATGCTTTGCTTCCCTTGAAGCTTGGTTGGGCCTAATCCTTGAAGCCTAGTTGGGATGATAAATGTGATAATTGAACCAAAACATTAACTCTGAAAGTTGAATGGCATATTAGTTTCTTTGGGCCCATGCTTGTCTTTGCTTTAATGTGAATGATGGAATAAGATATAATGTTATGAGATATATGATGATAATTATGGAATGAGATGATTACAATACATAAGTAAATTACTGAAAGTGAATGTGGCTTGAGAAACTATGTTGAATGATGAGATTATGAAAATACAACATGATGTGTAATATGTATATGGATGTGGAAATTGTGAGTAATATTTCATGAATGTTCTGATAAGTCATTGGATTGTTGTTTGTTGTAATGATATATGTGTATATGTATATAAATTATGAAATTAGTAGAAATATATGAAAAGTGTAATTGAAAATGGAAAACATGATAAGAAAATAATGATACATGAGGTTAATATATGAGTATGATTTTCTATAATGTATGTTTATATTATTAATGTGTACTACTAAGCTTTCAAGCTTAGAGCGGTTGTGTGAATCGCGCAGGTGAGTAGATGGTTGATCTGGGAGTCAAACCGTTATGCCACGAGAAGGGTAAGAGTATTTTGATACCAATTAGAAGGTGGTGCATTCATGTGCAATTTAATTATGTTGTATTTTGATAAATATGTATATATATACCTAAATGAATTTTGGAAAAGACTAGTTAATTTATATATATGTAATATCATCAAAAGTATAATGATTTTGTAAATGTTCTTTAAATCAAATGTATTATTGTTGGGAACTAAGGTAAAGATTTTAAACTGTAATGAAAAGTGACATCCTTATACTTTATATACGTACCGTATGTATACAAGGCATATGTATAGTACTTAATTGAGTATAGGAGTGTTACATAGAACCTAGCAGTTCACCCATTGATTGCAATGGAGTTTTTTTTATTTAAGTTATCATGTTATCATTATTAAGTTTGGTATGTTATCGAATTGAAAAAGATTAAGGATAAGATGCTTTACATTGGTTAATTTCTTATTTGCTTTGGGAATTGGGCTTGAAGGGCTTGTCACTTCTTAGTTCCACATTGGGGAAGGCTTGAGTTGAGCTTGGATTTGAGCTTGATCTCCAACTTGGGCTTGAACTTGCATGAAAATGAACTTGGGCCTAACTTGAGTTCAAAATGCAAAGTGTGAAAGAAGAAGTCAAAATATTTCACTCAAACAATTTAATGAAGCAGGTCCTAAATGGTTCAAAACTAAGGAGGAAGAACCTTTTCCTTTTTCAGAAAATCAGAGAGGGAGAGAAGAGAGCGAAAGTAGTAAATATATATTGTTTGCTTTTCTTGGGGAGACGAATGAAGTAAAAATTTCAAATTTCATTATCACTTACTACCAAAGAAAATAAAAAAAAAGAGATAAATAGGTTACATGCAAATAAGTTATAGCTCATAAACACTCAACCAATATCTAGCTCAAATTGAGAGAGAGTGAGGCTAGATGAAATGGCTGATTTGGACAACAAAAGAAGGAAAGGAGTTGCTGGAATTTCTGCATTTGAGGTGAGTGTTCAACATTTAATTCAAAGATCCTATCGTATGATGTTTGTTTAAAGATATATGTAAGAAATAACTTGTTTTGACTTGAAAATGGAAACTTTTATGATGTTTTAGTGGATAATAACACTATAATATTGAACTTCGATATGTGACAACAAATAAACATTAAAAAAAAGATGAGTAAATTGTAACTTACCCTGACAATTCTTACATAAAAACTATAAAAGAATGTTATTCGATATACTGTCAGTGCTCCAATTAATTCATTTACAAAATTCTCTTCCAACTAACAAAAATTTTCAAATAATAATACAATTTGTATAATACAACATTTATAAATCCAACATTTAAACCAATCTCCAATATCTCCAATAATCCAATTACTAATTATAAATCAGATAACCATCATAAGTTTGTCAAATCAAATAAATATATAATACATTGCTTTATTTGATAATCATTCACTAGAATCTCAAACTTCATCCTTTAAATATATATATTCCTTTCATGTTTACAAATTTGTACAATCTCTCAAATAGCAAACTAAATTATATATATACATTTTATAACTTATGAGTACAATATACAAAAGATCTCTATATGTATTGTAGGTAATTTTATGAAATTCTCAATTTCAGTTCTTAAATTGCTCCGATGTCCTGATACCTGTGTGTTAGAAAACAATTCTAACATGCTGGACAAAGCTTAGTGGTGCTTGTATAAACATATTTTGTCACTTAATATTAAAGAAAAATACGTATAAAAATATAGTAATAACACTTATTTTTAAGAAATATTTCAATATATTAACTAATTTCAATAACAAACCAACATAATATTCTGATTACACAAAATAATAACTTTAATTTTACAAAAGTCTTCATGTTATACTATACTTTTGGTATTTTAACTTTTCTCTTTATGAATCATTTTATTTAATACTTGCTTTCTCATTTGATAACATTGTTCACAATACGCTTATTTTATTTGTCAATAAGTCTTACTTTTCAATTTCACATATAGGATAATTTCATTCAATCTATAATTTTCAGCACTTAAATTTAGTACTATACTTTGGGGCACTTTGTATCTTATATCATTCTATACACTTTCAATCATTACAACACTTATAAAGTTATTGATTAATTTAATAACTTGAGTATAACATTTCTATTCCGTGCATTAGAACTTTCACTTGTAAACATTAATATATAAATTACCAATCACTTTCACATTGTAATACAGTAAGTCAATTTCAAGTAATTGACTTATATTATTATTTTGCATTTCTTCCATTATTCACAACTATCATAATCACATATATTTTCAATTTAGATATCTTCATTAAATATGCTCATACATACTAAACTCAGATCATAAGTTTGGATAACATGTTAGTGTAGCAATTTTAATGCCCAATCTCAAGAATGTATAATGACAATTATGTCCACTATCACTGATAACACAATATGTCCATTAATGGCATGAGGTGCCCACTATCATTATGGCTATCCTTCCTCTGGTTAGCCATTCAATCCAAAGCTAGATCTAAAATCAATATGATTTGGGCAATTCATTAGTTTTGATTAACACTGAATTGTGTATATAATTTCAATGGTACAATACTTTTATCAACATTTAGTATTATATAGATTTGTCACATATCCAAAGTTTATCACTGTTTTCCATACTTTTAACACATACACATGAATTCTCAATACAAAAGTGAGAAACATAAACATATTAGCCTCATAGTATGCCCGTATATCACAAAATACAAGCCAAAAACATCATCTAGGTAAGCCACGCCATGGCATCTCAACCCCATGCCCGTGGGATACAAAATGAAGCTGTCACATGCCTTTGTAGATCCCCACGGTCTTGGAATTCAAGGGCCATGGCCGTGGCATTCAGAACGACTCTATTTTTATCAAAATTTTTAAAAAAAACTACCTCACCCTCAACCCCACGGTCGTGGCACTCAATTGCCACGCATGTGTCATTGGTTTTGGGTCTATTTTCGGAGTAATTCTTCCTTCAACAGTCCCGACTTTGATACCACACCTATGGCACCTTTAAGTCATGCCCGTGGCATCCCAAAATCATGTATTTTGCACTTTTTAATTCATTAAACACAAATATATTGAAGATCTAAGTTAAAAATGTATCAAAACTAAATTTTTGACATAAAAAGAATTCATATCAAATAATTTACTAAAACTTCACTTAATCAAACTTTCAACCATCTCATATGGATAAAAACAACATTAAACCACCCAATTCTCATAAGGGTTGAATTAAGAATCAAACTCATCACATAAAAGTTATTTTTCACTCATCAATCTATTTAATCAATACTTTCAAGAAATATTTCCTTATAAATAACTCAATCAATTAATTCATACATTAAAACTCATAAAAATTCTTATATTTGCAAATTATAATATAAAAGCACATACCTCTTTAAATTTCCTCTTTCTCTTTCTTTTTCTCTCTTTCTCTTTGATTACTTCTTGATAATCGTGCCTTTTCTAGCTTATTCTTCCAAAAATCTATACCTATATGTGATTTTCTCTCAATCCTTGATTAACTTGATAAAAGGAAGAAGAAAATAGAGAAGATGGTGATGGTGGAGGAAGATGGCGTGGGAGATGGAAGAAGAAATGAGAAGTTTCCACACACAGACACATGTACACACACACACATATATATATATATATATAGTTTAATCAAGTGAGGGAATGCTCATAACATCTATGGTGCAGCCTCATTCTTAACCGTTGATTCTAAATCGAGTTTTAGTCTCGTAAAATCGTAAAAATAATTTCTTTAGTAAATTTTGAGATATACTATTCACTATTCTCTTCTTATAGCATTTATCCACATTACTCTTATCACTATACATTATCAATTATCAATATTATTTAAAAAGATTCATATTTAAAATCTTGACCAATACAATTCTCCCCCACTAAAGAAATTTCATCTTTGAAATTTACCTGTTATGGCAATAAGCCATTTAATTCATAACTAGTCTTAAATCTCACATAAAATTAATTATTTTATTAATTTACATAACTTTTATTTATGTCTGATATCAATCAATGTAACATTTTCAGAATCATCTTATTATAGAACTGTAGAAGATTCAGCTCTACACAGTTACACAATTCAAGTTCAATTCAGTAATTTCCTTTAATTCTCTTTTGATTTTTTTAAAATATAATTTATTTCATTACATTCCACTGTTATATATATATATATATATTTCTTTATTTCTCTCATATACTGAATTTTAAATTCTAGTTCCAGATAGTGGGTCACTGATGGCAAGTAAATGCCCACTATATAAATATGACCAAAGGCCCACTATGGCATGAATGCCCACTGTATATGATGACACAGAGTGTCCACTGAGACAAAGAGACCAAAGATCCTCTATGACGCAAAGCGTCTACTAATGGCCTAGATGTTAATATCATTCGAACATATATAAAAAAAATATCCTCTATGGCACAGAGTGCACACTTTCAATATGGGACATAAGTGTCCTCTATGGCACGGAGTGCCCACTTTTAATATGGGATATAAGTGTCCTCTATGGCACAGAGTGCCCACTTTCAATATGGCATAAAATGCCCACTATCACTTTGAACATTTACCCTTTAGCTAATCCGAAAACTAGATTTAACATCAGTATAATCGATCAATACATTTATTTCATTGTTGCAATTATTGTCAATTATAATATCTTTTGGACTATAACACTTCCTCTTTAAAGTGTTTATTTATTACTGTGAATTTATAAGATATGAACAATTATTTCAAACACATTTATCATATGAAGATATATACACATTATATTTATTTTTTTTATTAATTTGACTAATTTTATTTATTCATCAATTTTTATCTTTTCAAATCATTTCCATATTTCCACTGTAATAACGAAATCTAAATAGATTTTCACTCTTAATTGTTTAATTCTTTTCTTAACATATTAAGATTTCATAACTTTTCTTTCACTTTAAGAGTATATGTACATATATAATGTATTCACTATGTTTAATACACACACTCACACACACATATATATATATATTTCTAACTTGATCCACAATACATCATTTCACTAGAAGGGTTAAACTACCTACAAATCTCACTACATTCTTTCCTTTTCACATTATCAATTCCTTTCTTTCTATTGTATCAGTTAGCATCAGTTAACTCTTTAATACTTCTATATATAATCTATAACTTGTCTTTAATCACCAAATAATGTTACTATCACGTATTTCATAAGTGCACAATATGTAAATCTCATATTCTTACTTTCATTACTCAAACAATTCGTATATACACCTCTTTGTTTTCTTTATCTTGCTCTTCAAACTATTTAAAATCATCAATAATTCATCAATATATCATTCTTCTCACCTTGCTTCATAAATTATCTTATTTCTTCATGAATAATATGAAATCCAATAATCACTTGTAATCATTTTTTTATCTCTTCTCTAATCTTATACTTATTTCAAATATCCAATTATATTTATCCATACTTTCCTCAAGTTTTCTCTACATCTAAGTTTCATCATTTAATGGATTGATTTCATTTCAATCTTATAAGCAATCTTTCATCAATTATAACTGTGTGCAAGATGTATTCAATAATTCACCACTAATTCCACCCATAAACTCTACTTTGTGAAGGTATAAGAAGGTAGAAATATGCATGGGCAAATGCATGACTGTGTAAGTAATCATGCTCATCACTGTTAGGATTTCTTCTCCAAAATTTGAAAAATAGAAATATGCACAAGCATACGCACGACTTTGCAAATGATCATGAGTATCTCTGCTAGAATTTCTTTTCATGACTTAATCAATAAGTTATCAATAATTTAACTCAAACAAATTAAGAAAACAGGATCCAATCCTTCAAAGCACAATCAAATTCAAATCCAAACTTCCATAACCCTAAAATCTTTCAAAACTTCATTTTCTTCCACAATCTTATATCAACTCAAAAATGATTCAATGATAAATTTAATCATTTTTTTTAGTTAATAATCAATAAATACACATTTACATATCATAGAAGTAAAGTTTTACACTCGTATTATTATTTTTTTTTCACAATTATTTAATACTCCATATCATTCACAAGTAATGGCGTTTTATCAATTCACAAATATCTTTACATAATAAAAATCAAGATCATTTCAAATAATAACAAAAATAAGTATTATATAAGCACTAATCTCTTTAAAATACTCTTCCATCACTTTTCCTTTCAATATTTTATTTTGATGATGTTTTAGAAGACAATAGACGACACTAGAAATTTTTAAATAGGTTTTAGGACTTTTATCCAATACACTCACTTATACAATAGTTTCGATGCATTCACTTTCTTTAATTAAATATTACTC
Organism: Garcia nutans; assembly: GCA_947685225.1. Taxonomy (NCBI): domain Eukaryota; kingdom Viridiplantae; phylum Streptophyta; class Magnoliopsida; order Malpighiales; family Euphorbiaceae; genus Garcia; species Garcia nutans. Next base: position 4,181,108 of record CANTUV010000017.1, on the reverse strand, counting down.
CAATTTTTAACATCAAAAAATTATAAAAACAATTACTTTAGACACTTTAAAACTCCCATTATCCATATTTCACATCTAAATTACAGCGCGAGTTCATTTCGGGCTATAATGGTATTTTCATAATTTTTTACCTCTTCGAAATCTTTTCCAAACATACGGATATTATCCATACTCGGATTTAATGTTACTCTTATTAAGGCTTATTTAACCTTATCACTATCAGTTCCAAATACTCAAGCTACAAATAATATCATAATCAATCCAATTTACACTCATATATTCACTTAATGTAGAAAATTAATACTTCAAATTTTAAAGCATGACAATTCTCAATCTCGTAAGAAATTTTATTCTCGAAATTTATCTATTTGTCATAATTCATTCCTCATATTCTAATAAATTATTACACTTCCACTATATTACTTTGATATATCTCTTTAACTACTCATATCTTGTTTTCTTTTCACATCCTTCTTTTTCACAAATAGGTCTACTGCACTCCAACAATACACTATGAATTCTCAATCAATTCTTAGAAAACATTCTACTACTATAAACATATGAAATATCAATTGTATGAAACATATACCTACTTATTTGATTCACATAACTTAGACAATTGCATTTCACTTCTCCCATAACTCCACATGCTAGAAATGCCAAAACTAGGCTTTAATACCACTAATTGTAACATCCCTTGACAATTCTTACATAAAAACTATCAGTACTCTTAGTGCTCCAATTAATTCATTTATAAAATTCTCTTCCAACTAACAAAAATTTTCAAATAATAATACAATCTATATAATACAACACTTATAAATCCAACATTTAAACCAATCTCCAATATCTCCAATAATTCAATTACTAATTATAAATAAGATAACTATCATAAGTTTGTCAAATCAAATAAATATATAATGCATTGCTTTATTTGATAATCATTCACTAGAATCTCAAACTTCGTCCTCTAAATACATATATTCCTTTCATGTTTACAAATTTGTACAATCTCTCAAATAGCCAAACTAAATTGTATATATACATTTTATAACTTATGAGTACAATATACAGAAGATCTCTATATGTATTGTAGGTAATTTCCTGAGATTCTTAATTCCACTTCTTAACTTGCTCCGATGTCTTGATACCTACGTGTCAGAAAATAATTCTAACATGCTAAGCAAAGCTTAGTGGTGCTTGTATAAACATATTTTGTCACTTAATATTAAAGAAAAATACTTATGAAAATATAGTAATAATTTCTAGTTTTAAGAAATATTTCAATATATTAACTAATTTCAATAACAGACCAACATAATATTCTGATTACACATAACAATAACTTTAACTTTATAAAAGTCATCATGCTATACTATACTTTCGGTATTACAACTTTTCTCTTTATGAATCATTTTATTTAAAACTTGCTTTCTCATTTGATAATATTACACACAATACGCTTATTTTATTTTTCAATAAGTCTTACTTTTCAATATCACATATAGGATAATCTCATTCAATCTATAATTTTCGACACTTAAATTTAGTATTATACTTTGGGGCACTTTGTATCTTATATCATTATATACACTTTCAATCATTACAACACTTATAAAGTTATTGATTAATTCAATAACTTGAGCATAACATTTCTATTCCATGCATTAAAACTTTCACTTGTAAACATTAATATCTATATTACCAATCACTTTCACATTGTAACACAGTAAGTCAATTTCAAGTAATTGACTTATATTATTATTTTGCATTTCTTCCATTATTCACAACTATCATATTCACATATATTTTCAATGTAGATATCTTCATTAAATATGCCCATACATATTGAACTCAGATCATAGATTTGGATAACATGTTAGTGTAGCAACTTTAATGCCAAATCTCAAGAATGTATAATGACAATTATGTCCACTATCACTGATAACACAATGTGTCCATTAATGGAATTAGGTACCCGCTATCTCTATGGCTATCCTTCTTCTAGTTAGTCATTCAATCCAATGCTAGATATAAAATCAGTATGATTTAGGCAATTCATTAGTTTTGATTAACACTGAATTGTTTGTATCATTTCACTAGTACAATACTTTTATCAACAATTAGAATGATATATATTTGTCATGTATCTAAAGTTTATCACTCTTTTCCATACTCTTAACACATACACATGAATTCTTAACACAAAAGTAAGAAACATAAATATATTAGCCTCATACTAGGCTCGTATATCACAAAATACAAGCCAAAAATATTATCCAGGTACCCCACGGCCGTGGCATCTCAACTCCATGCCCTTAGGATACAAAATGAAGCTGTCAAATGCCTTTGGAGACCTCCACAGTCGTGGCATTCAAGGGCCACGGCCGTGGCATTCAAAACGACTCTGTTTTATCAAAATTTTTAAAGAAACTACCTCACTCTCAACCCCACGGTCGTGGCACTCAATTGCCACGCCCGTAGCATTGGTTTTGGGTCTATTTTCGGAGTAATTCTTCCTCCAACAGTCCCAACTTCGATATCAATCCAATGGCACCTTTAAGCCACACCCGTGGCATCCCAAAATTATATATTTTGCACTTTTAACTTCATTAAACACAAATATGTTGAAGATCTAAGTAAAAAATGTATCGAAACCAAGTTTTTGACATAAAAAGAGTTCATAACAAATAATTTACTAAAACTTCACTTAAGCAAACTTTCAACCATCTCATATAGATAAAAACAAAATCAAACCACCCAATTCTCATAAGGGTTGAATTAAGAATCAAACTCATCATATAAAAGTTATTTTTCACTCATCAATCTATTTAATCAATACTTTTGAAGAAATATTTCATTATAAATAACTCAATCATTAATTCATACATTAAACTCATCACATATTTGCAAATTCCTCTTTCTCTTTCTTTTTCTCTCTTCCCTTTGATTACTTATTGATAATCTTGCCTTTTCTAGCTTATTCTTCTAAAAATCTATACCTATATGTGATTTTCTCTCAATCCTTGATTAACTTGATAAAAGGAAGAAGAAAATAGAGAAGATGGTGATGGTGGAGGAAGATGGCATGGGAGATGGAAGAAGAAATGAGAAGTTTCCATACACACACACATGTACACATATTTATATAATCAAGTGAGGGAATGCTCATAATAACTATGGTGCAACTTCATTCTTAACCGTTGATTCTAAATCGAATTTTAGTCCTGTAAAACCTTAAAAATAATTTCTTTAGTAAATTTTGAGATATACTATTCACTATTCTCTTCTTATAGCATTTATCCACATTACTTTTATCACTATACTTTATCAATTATCAATATTAGTTAAAAAGTTTCATGTTTAAAATATTGACCATTACATAAATGATAAACTAAATTTAAGAACAACTTGTATGAGTATGTGATTGTTAAGATGTAAATATAAGTTATTAGTTAGGAGCACATAAGTTAGTTATATCAACTAAGTTATTTGAGTTAGTTTACAACTGGCATATTAGTTATATAAATACACTTTTTACTATTAATGATAGATACATAGAAGTAATCACATTCATTCTTCCTTCCAACTTTCATATGGTATCGGGGCTCTAGGTCTGCTAGAGTTTTCATTTTCTTATTTCTTCTATCTTGCTATCCCTAATTTTTTTATTGAATTACAATCCTCATCCTAAGTTTGAATGGCGAAAGTTTGAGCTGAAGGTATAATAGAGAATCTAAGAAATGAAGATTGCCGACAAACTGGTGGTAATAACGATCAACTGCTTCTTCAAAATTCAGATCATCCTAGAATGATTCTTATGACTATGCCATTGAATGTCAATAATTTTCTTACTTAGAGTATGGCTGTTAAAATTTCTCTTGAAGCTAAAGACAAAATGTGTTTCATTGATGGAACCTTGGAAGTGCGTACTGATTAAATTGAATTTTGTAAGTGGAAGAAGGTTAATTCAATGATAAGGTCATGGATTCTTAATTCAATGTCAAAGGAAATGACATATTCTTTCATTTACTGGCATGCTTCAAAAGTGTTGTTGGATACAATTGAGCATATATTGGGTGAGAACGATGGACCTCTAATTTACCAATTATAGAGGGATATCATTTTAATTAATTAGTGAAGTGTTTTTGATATTGCCTATTATAACAAAATCCATAAATATTGGGATGAGTTGAATAGATTGAGTCCCATGCTTGTATGCAGTTGCAATGGTTGCACTTGTGGATGGGGTACTAAATAGGCTAATAGAGAAGCAATAAGTAAATTAATTCAGTTCTTGATGGGCTTGAATATTACTCATAAGAATGTGAGAAGCAAAATTATCAACATGGATCCTTTACCCTCTGTTGACAAAGCATACCCTATAATGCTTTAAGATGAAAGGTAGAAATAGGTGAATATGAGCTCTACGTCAGATGCAATTGAAAGTAGTGCTTTGCTGGTTAAGAATGCTTCTGATAGGAGTGGAAATGATAAAAGAAAGTATGATGGTGATAAGAAAGATATATACTATGACTATTGTCATAAGGCAGGACATGTGAGAGACACTTGTTTTAAAATGCATGGATATCATGTGATGCAACCAAAGAGCCAACCATACCCAAGTCCACGGATCCACTTCACCCATCACAAGAGGATGCTTGAAGAAGTTCAAGGAAGCTTTATTGATTATGATTCAAGGCCTATGGATAGATTTAGCTACCATTCAAGAGTGCAAGAAAGATTCCAACTACAACCTTGGACTTTAGAATGTAGAACAAGGCCTAGTTAAACTTTGTGAAGTCACAGTGGACTTAGCGATCTCAGCAACCATTGCATGGTCGCACTTCTGATCTCACACTCAAGATCGTAATGATTCACTAAGAATCTTATTGTATCTTGAACCTTTTCTTCTGGATGAGTGTTCAAGTTAAACATTCATGCATCACCTTGCACAATCGCGCATCACCTCGCGGTCACACATCTCACCGTGAACCACACTAGCTTCTAAAGAACCAATTTTTGTATTTTGCAATATTTGATATTTGATATTTTATTTAGTATTTGTTTAAGTGAAACATCTTATTTTAGGTTAATATCATATGTAATATTAGCTTATGTGGGATTTATCCTAGTTGCTTTAAGTTTTGCAGTTAGATTAGGAGAAGAGCAACTACTTCACAAATACTCTTTACTTTTAGGGTTAGGTTTTCTTTTGCACCACTTTCACTAAGAGAATTTTATGAAAATGAGTTGAAAAGAATTCAAATAGAAAAAGAAAACAATAATGAAGATAAAAAAATGAGTGCAGAAAAGAAAAAAAAGGGAGAACTAAAAGAAAAGAGAGAAAATAAAGATAAAAATAGAGAATTAGTTGTGAGCAAAAGAAAAAAGAGAGTTTTTATACAAAGAGGAGTGAAATTAGCGAGGCTTTATATTCATAAAGAAATATACTTGTACTCATGTATAAAGAAATTTTCTTAAGCAAAGCTAATCTTGATCCTTCCTTGCCAAATGTTTTTATTTCTCTCTTACATGAGTTTAAAGATGTATTTCTTGAGAGTTCCTAATGGTTTACCACCTTTTAGAGGAATTGAGCATCAAATAGAATTCATCCCTTGAGCTACCATTCCAAACAAGCTAGCTTATAGAAGTAATCTGGAAGAGACCATAGAACTTCAATGACACGTAAAGGAATTGAGAACCAAAGGCTACCTGAGAAAGAGCATGAGCCCTTGTGCAATTCCAATTTAGCTTGTTCCAAAGAGAGATGGAACATGGAGGATGTGTGTGGATTGTAGAGCAATTAAAAACAAAACCGTAAAGTATCGCCATCCCATTCCTAGGCTTGATGAGATGTTAGATGAGTTGCATGGTAGTATTACTTTTAGTAAAATTGATATTAAAAGAGGCTACCATAAAATTAGGATAAAGAAGGTGATGAATGAAAAATAGTTTTTAAAACAAAATATAGTTTATATGAATGGTTATTTATGCCTTTTGATCTAACTAATGCACCTAGTACTTTTATGAGATTAATGAACCATGCTTTAAAAATCTAATTGGCAAATATGTAGTTATGTACTTTGATGATATCCTCATTTATTCAAAATCTTTAGATGATCATACATCTCATGTACATAATGTCTTGAATATTTTGACCAAAGAAAAATTATTTACTAATTTGAAAGTGTTGTTTTTGTATAGATAAGATTTTTTTCTTAGGATTTGTTGTGAGTAAAGATGGCGTTGAAGTTTATGAGGATAAAGTTAGTACTATTAAGAATCGGCCAACCCCTAAATCTATCAGTAAAGTTAAAAGTTTTTATGGATTGGCTAATTTTTATAGAAGATTTGTCCAAGATTTTAGCACCACAAGTACACCTTTAACTGCTGTAATTAAGAAAAATCAATCTTTTTTATGGGTTCAAAACAAGATAATACTTTTGCTCTCTCGAAGGAAAAATTATGCAATGCACATGTTTTATCTTTATTTAATTTTACTTAAACTTTTGAAATTTAATGTGATGCTTCAGCTATAGGTATAGAAGCTATTCTTATGCAAGAAAAGAAATCAATAGCTTACTTTACTGAAAATCTCAATGGTGCAACACCAAATTATCCAACTTACGACAAGGAGTTATATGCATTGGTGAGAGCATTACAACATTAGCAACACTACCTTTGTCCTAAGGAATTTGTAATTCATACTGATCATCAATTGTAGACTCTTAATTTTGACCCTGAATGATTTTAGTCTAATTTTAAAAGCCTGAGTCAAATTTAGTCAAATTTTAAGAAGTTTAATTAAGTTAAATAGCCCAAACCGACTTGGGTCTGACTCAAAAGTTAAAAACAGTGGGCTAGAATTAAATTCATGTGGAATTGGTGTGCCTGTTCGGCATGAGTCAAGCTTCATGTCGAATTGGTGTGGCAATTTGACATGAGTTATAGCTCATGTCGAATTGGCAGAGTATGCTTGCACTATTTCAAAGAGTTATAATTCTAACAGGACTTGAATTGCTTAGACTTTCCTTAGCTGATAAAAAATATAAAGCACCGATTACCCTAGGGGATGGCTTATAAATAGCCAACTAACAGCAGTGTAAAGGAGGTGCCACAATTTAGCAAAATAGCACAGAGTTAGGCAGTAAGCGAATAAGCGATTAAAATAACCAAGAGAAAAAGAAAGGCGATGCCAATTAGCAATTAATTAGGCAGTAGCTAGCTCTAGACCCTTAATTTTGGCCCTAAGCTAATTGGATCTTAATTAAAGAAGGCCAATCTAAATTTTGTCCGATTTAAGCCTAGTTTATAGCTTGAAAAGGCCTAAATTAAGTTTTTTCAATTTTTAAAACCCTAACCTAGTCTGATTTAATTTATAAAGGACCAAATCAACTCTAACCCAATTTTACAAGCATTAAATTAAATTCGGTCCAAACTTTAAAAGTTTGACCAAGCCCACTCATGGTGAATTAGAAGCATTCTAATTCGCCATGCACCTTTGGTCCATGGTGGATTGGCATGTTTCTAAATTCACCATGGTTATTTAATTTTGGCTTTAATTGGTTTCGGGACAGATTAAAAGCTTTCTAATTAAGATTGGACTTGAGATAACCCTTAGATTAGCATATTAGGGTTTGAAATTAAATTATTATTTAATTATAAATAGATAATTAAAAGCAGAGAGATAAGGGGAAGATGATTATGAATAGGGATGATTATCAAAGAAAAGCAACTATAAGCAATACACACAAAATACTATCAACCCAGAAAGCAACACACCATAGAAAGACAGTAACTACTATCTTTACCTCGCTCAACTAAAATCAAAATTAATCTAGGCAGGCAGTAAACTTGGTTCGAGATTCGATTTTGGTGGAGCCAATAAATGAAAGTTTGCTTTCTGTGTTTAACTGATTTAAACTTACAGTGGCCATTATTATTACTTCATTCAACGATTTGAAACTATTTAAATTTTTTGTAGAATTTCTCTATCATCATACAATATGATTATTTTCTATTATCATGCCGTATACTTGTTTCATCCAGTAGCAATTTATATTCTATGAACTGACATATCTCATGCAGTATTTATCTAAATTAAAATTCAGTGGCCCTAAGTTTATGAACTTATTCACAGTAGCCAAATCCTAAATTTGATGATGATTTTACATTAACCCTAAAAACAATTTAATTTAACCTATTTTGATTCAAAACCCTACAACTATAATTTTATCCCAAAAAACCTAATTTTTACCTTAAAACGCTAGTTTACATTTTAAAATCCCAATTTATATTCTAAAACCCTAGTTTATATTCTAAAACCTTAATTTACATTCTAGAACCCTAGTTTACATTCTAAAATCTTAGTTTGCATATCAAACCCTAGTTTGCATGTTTTAAACCTAAATTGCATGCAAGAAACCCTAATTGCATGTAATAAACCTAGAACCCTAATTTTGTGCATTTAATGCTTTATTTAAGTTTAAAACCTAGATTTAATTATTTGATTCATTGTTATATATTTATGATCCATTGATGTTTTATTTATTATGGATGATTAGTTCTATTTTGTCTGTGATGATTGTTTGAATGATTTAATTTTATTTAGTTAATTATTTAAATTTTTAAAAATGTAAGAGGTATGTTACCACATCATGGGTACCTCATTTGTTAAGTTTTGTGTAATTTAATTTAGTTGGATTAGTGTAAAGGATATGTTTCCATAAAATAGTGGGTGCCCTATTTTAGTTAGTTATGGACATTGGATATTATTGTAAGGACATATTTTCTACCTTGTATGGGTGCCCATTTTTGTGTTTGTTTGAACATTCTTTGATTTTAATACAATAAATGTTTATTTAACTTAATTTTTATGTAGTATGAATGATATTTTAATAAGTTAAGAATTTAACAATATTAGACCTAAAAAGGAGGCTGTTGTGGGAGTTCTAGGCCATTTCTTACATTCTCCATGTGTACCCAACTTTCACTATAAGAATATACCGGATTACCAATGAAAAAATCTATCGGTAATCCTTAATTTTTTGTCGGTAATCATATTTACTGACAGAAAATTTTTGTAGTCATATTCTTTGCAGGTAATAGAAATACCGTCGAAAAAAAGTATATGTCGGTAAATTTCTAAGAAAAAATTTTCTGTCGGTAATATAGTCTATAAAATTTACTGAAAAATTTAATTTTCTGTCGGTATTACAAACATAAATTTTTTTGTCGGTAGTTGGTAATTCTTGTAAAACTAGTCCCACTCATTTTTTTCAGTGTTACTAACAAAAGTTTATGTCGGCAATATATTTGCTGACAAAGTCTCTATATCTATGGGTAAATTTTTTTTTTATAAAATTTATTTATTTTTGAATTTTTATGTAATTTAATTATTTTTGAATTATTATTTAATTATTCTTTTATTTTTATAATGTATATATAAATTGTATGAACGAATTGAGTATTAAAAAGAATAAAAAATACAAAAAATAAAATTTATATTAAAATGAAAATAGAATTTAATAAATAAACAAGTGTAAAATAAATATATATAAAAATTGTAACACCCCTATACCCCGTATACATACATAGCATGCTAATACGATCGTAATATACGTATACTAAATATAGGTATGCCACTATCTATAAAACATACAAATAATCCCTTTTCAATAATAAGAATAAATTTAAAACATTTTAAGGAATCTAGAGGAACTCTCCGGTTCTTCCCTGTCACCTGCGCGATAAACCATACTCGTGTTAAGCCAACGGCTTAGTGGTACAAACTACAATAATACTATGCAATGCCAATGTCACACAATCAATTTCATATCAAAACATTCATAATGTATCTTCATAGTTTCATTACCCAACATAGCTTCCCAAGCTACCTTCATTATCAATAAGATACTTATGTAGTGTAATCATCTCATAACATTTTATCTCACAAGTATGTTTCACCATTCAAGAATCACATTGAAAACAAAGACAAGCATGGGCCCAAAAGACACTAATATGCAATTCAACTTTCAGAGTTAATGTTTTGGTTAAATTATCACATTTATCATTATCATTATCCCAACTAGGCTTCAAGGATTTAGGTTCAACCAAGCTTCAAGGGGAACAAAGCATGCTAAGTATCAACCCAACTTGGCTTTAAGAACCAAACCCAACCTAGCTTCAAGGGTTGTAACATCTCAATTAGGCTTCAAGGACTAGACCCAACCAAGCTTCAAGGGGAGTTAAGCATGCTAAACTTCAACCCAACTTGGCTTCAAGGATCAAGCCCAACCTAACTTCAAGAGATTGTTACTATAGACATGCCACCAACAACAAAACTCTGAAAATGGAATAACACATTAGACACACAATACATTCATTATTTAATTACCCTCTTGCATCAAAACACATCCTAAACCATTATGTGAAGCATCACTATAAATCACATAAGGTTTATTTTCCACGGGTAAAGTAAGAACAGGAGCTTGAGTCAACATCTCTTTTAACTGCTCAAAGCTAGCTTGACACTGATCTGTCCAAACAAATCTAACTTCCTTCCGAAGCAATCTGGTGAGTGGAGTAGCTATCAAAGAAAAACCTTTCACAAACCTTCGATAATAGCCTGCCAAACCCAGAAAACTTCTAACTTCAGTCGCTGATTTTGGTGGACTCCACTTGGATCAACTCTAATACCATCTGCTAAAACTATATGACCTAGAAAAGTAACTTGGTCAAGCCAAAACTCACACTTTGACAGCTTAGCATACAACTGCTTCTTTCTCAAGATCTGTAACACAATCCGCAGATGCTTGTCATGCTCCTCCTTATTACTTGAATACACCAAAATATCATCGATGAAAACTACTACAAACTGATCCAAATAGGGTCTAAAAATCCTATTCATCAAATCCATGAAAGCTGTGGGTGCATTCGTCAACCCAAAAGGCATCACCAAGAACTCATAATGCCCATATCTTGTGCGGAAGGCTGTCTTAGGAACATCTTCAGCTCTAACCCTCAACTGATGGTACCCGGATCTCAAATCAATCTTGGAAAACACTGCTTCTCCCTTCAATTGATCAAAGAGATCATTAATCCTAGGCAAAGGATATTTATTCTTGATAGTTACTTTGTTCAATTGCCTATAATCGATGCATAATCTTAAAGTACCATCTTTCTTCTTCACAAACAAAACAGGAGCTCCCCACGGTGAGACACTAGGGCGAATAAACCCTTTATCCAATAACTCCTGCAACTGCACCTTCAACTCTCTCAATTCAGCAGGTGCCATTCTATAAGGAGTGATAGAGATGGGAGTGGTACCAGGCAACAAATCGATACCAAACTCAACCTCTCTCTCAGGGGGTAACCCCGGCAACTCCTCAGGAAACACATCCGGAAAATCTACAACTGTGGTTATATTATCAAGTTGAGAACTCACTACTCTAGTATCCACAACATGAGCAAGATAAGCATTACACCCTTTTCTAATCAACTTTCTAGCTATTACAGCTGATACAAACAAGGATGCAAGTTGTCTCTGCTCACTAGCGACCATCACACTCTTACCATCACTGGTTCTCAAAGTCACACACTTCTTTTGACAATCTACCACAGCTCCATGCTTAGACAACCAATCCATGCCTAAAATTAAATCATACTCCTTAAAAGGCATTTCAATCAGATCACCAAGAAGCTCCTCACCTTGTACCACAACAGCACTATTACGATGCACCTTACTCACCATAACACTATGTCCTAAAGGATTTGTCACTAAGACATCAAATCCTAAGGACTGTGAATGCAATTCAGATACAGGCAAAATAGATGCACTTATGTATGAATGAGTAGATCCTGGATCAATCGAAGCAAGTACTGAAATGCCAAATAAAGAAAATGTACCCGCTATAACTGCTGAAGCATCTGGCTGCCTCTGCATCACATATACCCTCTAAGAAGATCCGGCCTCATCTGGCCTACTGCCTCTGAATGAAGATCCTCCTCTCTGACTAAACCCGGGTCTACCACCTCTACTGAAACCTCTGCCCCCTCGACCACCCCTGCTGACACTGGGTCGAGAAACTGCTGTATCTGTCTGCCTATCATCTTGCATCTCGGGGCAATCTTTAATAAAATGATCTGGTGACCCACATCTAAAGCATACTCCGGATACACCAATCTTCCAACAAACACCCCCATGGGGCCTGCCACAATGAACACATACAGGTGGAGTAGACCTTTACATCACGGGAGTCGGGGCACTCGCTACAAAGACTGTCGGTCTCGGCCTCTGCCTCTGATATTGAACTGATCTGCCCGACTGTCTCTGACTCCTACTGATTCTTGGAACAAAATTTCCTCTACCCCTTTTCACAGATGAAGACCCTGCCTCAAACTGGGGTCTCCTTACTCTAGTATCCTCCTCAGAAGCAGCTGCTGCAATGCTCTACGCTCTCTCAACACTTCTAGCTGCTGCAACAAGCTGAGAGAAATCCTGGTACCGAGAACCAGCCACAATGCACATGATAGAGGGCCTCAATCCCTCTTCAAACCTTCTGCACTGGTCTATTTCATCAGAGATAATTCCCCCGGCATAACGACTCAACCGGATGTACTCAATCTCATACTTTGTTACCGTCCGGTTGTCTTGTCTCAAATTCAGGAATTCCATCTTCTTAATATCTTTATACTCCTTAGGAGTATATTTCTGCTCGAATTCCCTCAGAAAATAACTATAGGATAATGTAGGTGGATCATCCATGGCATGAGGAACTGTCTTCCACCAATCATAGGCATCTTTCCGAAGGAGGGATCTAGCATAGTTAAATTTCTCATCCGAAGTGGCTTGCAACTGAATGAATATCCTCTGCACTTTATCCAACCACTGCTCAGCCACTGCAGGATCGGTAGTGCCCAAGAAATCTTCAGCCCCATATTTTCTCAACTTATCATAATGTCTTACTGGCACCTGAGGCTGTGGTGGTGGTGGTGGCTGCACTGGAGCTTGTCTAAATAATTTTATCATATGCCTTAACCAACCCGGCGAAACCTCCTCTGCAGCTGATCTCTCTAGCACAGAAACAGGTGCCTCACTAACTCTATCAACTCTAGCTCCATCTCTACTCTCTGCTGGAGCTACACTCTCAGCACTTCCTTCTACAGTCTGACGTGAATGAAACTCCATTACTACCTATATCTGCAAACACAGCAAAATATTCCTCATTAAAGATCAAAAACTGCCATACCAAAACATATATTTTACTCAAAAACCCACTTTAAAAATCAAAATTTTCTTTTTCTTACAATTCACCTAGGTTGAGAATCTCAAACCTAGGCTCTGATACCAAAACAATTGTAACACCCCTATACCCCGTATATGTACATAGCATGCTAATATGATCGTAATATACGTATACTGAATATAGATATGCCACTATTTATAAAACATACAAATAATCCCTTTTCAATAATAAGAATAAATTTAAAACATTTTAAGGAATTTATAAAACACAAAAGATAATATGTTTATTAAAAACGCAGCGGAAAATAAAACAAATATTTACAAATACATATACTTCAAAACTCAAGTTTTACAAAACATAAAATATATACATGTTTGGCAATATGTCTTTGATCTTTAAGCTCCACTATCAACACCTCAAGATCTAGACTCTACTCGACCTAGAGGAACTCTCCGGTTCTTCCCTGTCACCTGCACGATAAACCATAATCGCGCTAAGCCAACGGCTTTGTGGTACAAACTACAATAATACTATGCAATGTCAATGTCACACAATCAATTTCATATCAAAACATTCATAATGTATCTTTATAGTTTCATTACCCAACATAGCTTCCCAAGCTACCTTCATTATCAATAAGATACTTATGTAGTGTAATCATCTCATAACATTTTATCTCACAAGTATGTTTCACCATTCAAGAATCACATTGAAAACAAAGACAAGCATGGGCCCAAAAGACACTAATATGCCATTCAACTTTCAGAGTTAATGTTTTGGTTTAATTATCACATTTATCATTATCATTATCCCAACTAGGCTTCAAGGATTTAGGTTCAACCAAGCTTCAAGGGGAACAAAGCATGCTAAGTATCAACCCAACTTGGCTTCAAGAACTAAACCCAACCTAGCTTCAAGGGTTGTAACATCTCAATTAGGCTTCAAGGACTAGACCCAATCAAGCTTCAAGGGAAGTTAAGCATGCTAAACTTCAACCCAACTTGGCTTCAAGGATCAAGCCCAACCTAACTTCAAGAGATTGTTACTATAGGCATGCCACCAACAACAAAACTCTGAAAATGGAATAACACATTAGACACACAATACATTCATTATTTAATTATCGAGTTCATTCTCATTTCCTCATCATCATTAGGCAAACATGCCTCAATCATTTCATTGACAACATTATCATTTTAGCCAACAACCATGGCTCCATATCTCATCAAGAGAGTATATATATATATATCATCAATTGCATTAAACATCATATACGCAAACATGCCTCAATTATGTCATTTGCATCATTATAATCAACCACATTGGTTTCACATCTCATTATATCTCAACTCACATTAATCAATTCATCATTCAAGTGTATATAACCAATGGCATTAGCACACATTTTAGATGCTCATTAATCATTCACATTATACCAATCATAACATTAATCAAATGTATTAACAATGTAATCGATTACTTAACATATGTACAATCAAATATGTTAAGTATCAAAATCATGTAAATGCATATGACCATGTAGTTTGCACTTACCTTAAGCACCACTCACACAAATCTATACACTTCCTCTTCCAACACTTCTTCACCACTTGAATTAAGGCAAATTATCTTCTTCAAGACCTAATCCAAAATGATAAAATACATCAATTCCAATGCAAATATTCACTTAATAACCTCTTACTAGACCCTTAAATCACAAATTACAACTCAACACCACTAACTAGGCCCACGGCCGTGGCCTCCCAACCCCACGGTCGTGGCCTCACAAACCCCCACGGGCGTGGGTTGGAAAATGAATCTACCCAATTGTCCAACACCCCCACGGGCGTGGCATCCAAGGGCCACGGGCATGGCATCCAAGATGCTTCTGTTTCGGACCAAATTCACATATTCTATGCTTACAACTCCAACAAACACAAACAACATGAAAATAATTGATCAAACTCAAGTTAAACATCACTTACCACTTCAAAACCCTAAAACCAACATCACTCTTACTCTTCCAATACCAACATCAACCTAACTTCTTATTTTCAATTCAAAACCAACACCACAATCAATTAAATCAAACACACACCAACATAATACCATCAACACAACCTTACTTCCAAATATCAACAATCAAACTCATAAACAACTTAAAATAAGACAAGAGAATCAAGAGAAACTTACCAAAATAATGAAACTTCTTGGATTTCCAACTTAATCTCTTGAAAACTCCCTTGAATTTGATCTTAGAAAATCAAAACTCTTCCTTGCTCTCTTGTCTTTGGTGTAATATCCCAAAATATACCCTAAAAGTTTTGGAGTTATTGTTATATTTGGAGTTAATGTATATGTTTAATGGAAGTAAAAAGGGGAAATATTATAAGATGATATATATATAAGGAAATATGGGAATATAAATACCATATAAAAGATATATACATATACATCACATATACATGGGATATAAAGTGGTGTAGGGAAAGTGAGTTATGTATATATTTTTATAATTAATTAATTAATAATTATGATGATAAGGACAAAAAGAAAAAGAGAAAAGAAAGTCAAAGGTTGGAAGAGAGTGTGTGGTGGAGATTTATTGTTTTTATTATTATTGTTATTATTATTATTATTATTATTATATTTGAGATAAGAATAAGAAGAGAAGAAAAGGAAAAACGTGTTCTTCTTCTTCTTCTTCTTTTTGGTCGAGGGAGAGAGAGAGAGAGAGAAGCTAGAGAGAGAAGGAGGTGATTTTGCTTTTATTTACACCAAATACTTAAGGATTTCAAGTGGATAGTGAAGATTTGGCTAAGAATCCAAGTAAGTTCTCTTTCTTGATTTCTTTGGTTTATTTGAAGTTGTATGAAGGTTTGATTGTTGATAATTGAAATTAGGGTTGTATTATTGTAGTATGTTGGAGTATGTTTGATTTAATTAGGTTGGTGATTGAAGAGCAAGAGTTGTGTTTAGTGGAATTTCTTTCTGTTTTACAACTAGTAAAGGCTGTGACTTGTATGATTTTTAATTAAATATAGAAAAATGTTCCTGAAGTGAATTTTTGATATGTTGTGCCTATATGAGTCTAGAATGACTGAAAAATATGTTGATTCGATTTTGGAATGGTTATGATTTTGGAAAGATTATTTTTATTAGACCTGTTCCAGCAGGTACCTTAACTGAGACAGCTATATTTCGGGATTTTTAATAAAATGTAGAAAAATTATATTCAAATGAATTTTGGATATGTTGTTGGTTAATGAGTCTAGTATTTGAGAAAAATAATTTGGAACCAAGTTGATTGAATTTAATTTATGGAATTCACAAAGTTTAGAACTGCTGCCAGGATGCAGGGCAATTGGGGCAGTCTGTTTGGGTGAACTATTTGACCAAGATTTTGTGTTCACTTTGATCTGAAATTTTAAAGGAATGATTTTAAGATGTAAAATTAAGTTCTGTAAAAAGTTTAGAGTTTTTAGTCAAGTATATTATTTTATACAAATTTTCAAAATAAGGATAAAATTTAGTCTAAAACCAGAATTTACTATTCATATGGTCATTTTGCTAATATTCCTTTTGGATTAGGTTGTGAAGAGGTTGAATTGCCCTAATCTAAGTGTTGAGGATTCTTGGAAGAGTAGGTGTATAGAGTGGTGTAAGTTGGTTTTAAGGTAAGTACAAAGTTTATATGATTGCACTTATTTACATGAATTAAGACTTAACACATTTGTTTGTAAATGTGTTAAGTGAATTACTATATTGTCAATATAATTTGATTAAGGTTATGATTGGATGATGTGAAAGATATGAAGATCATTCAAATAGGTATGTAAAATGCAATTTGTTATGATAAATATTGTAATGATGAATTGTGCTAATGTGTTTTGAGAAATGATGAAATGTATTGTAATTGTGGTTAGTAATAATGATTGAAATGAAATAAATAGACATGTTGATTATATGATGATGAATTTAAGATATATGCTCAATATAATTGTTTATTTATACTTGAATGATGAAGTGCTATAATGTGAATTGAAATATGATAAGAGGTGAAGCCATTGTGATTGGCTATGATGAATCAAATGAGATGTGAAGCCATTGTGTTGGCTATGAGAATGTAAATGAATTATAATTGAGGCATGGTTGCCTGTTTTGAATATGAAATGAATTGAGAAAGAAATGTACAAAGATATAAATGAAAAGAGTTGTGTCTAATATGTTAATTCAACTTTCAGAGTTCTGGATTTGACGGCATGCCTATAACATATGAAATGTAACAGTCTAGCCGGGTTGAGGATCTCCTCAAGTTGTTGAGTTGATGGTCCAAGAGACTGGGTCTGTTACACTATATGAATTATAAATGTGAAATATATGAAAAGTAACAGTCTTTCCGGGTTGAGGATCTTCTCGATTAGTCGGGTTGATGGTCCAAGAGACTGGGTCTGTTATACTATCCATGGATAGAGATATGATATATGTTGCCTACGGGCTTGATTATTGTGATTATGGATCAAAGCAGTAACTCTGAACTTTGAATAACATATTAGTGTGTTCTGGGCCCAGGTCTGTCTTGATTTTCGATGTAGTTTATGAAACGTGAAATGAATGAATAATGAAATCTATAGTTGCCTTAATTGGAAATGAAATGTTATGAAATATGTTATGTAATATGTATATTGATATGTTCCTTGTGAGTAGTAGTGATGGAATTGTGGTTGGTGTTATTGATATGTATGCATGTATGTAATATATGAGATTAGTTGAGATATGTGTAAAGTGTAATTGAAAAGGGAAACTACGATAAGAAACTAACAGTACTTAAAGTTAGTATATGGATATACGTTAGAATTTCTGTATTGTATGTTTATATTATTCATTTGTACTACTAAGCTCTCGGGCTTAGCGCGGATGTGTTAATCGCGCAGGTGAGTAGATGGTAGATCTGAAGTCTTTCGTTTTACCACAAGAAGAGTAAGAGTTTGTCGAGACCAACTAGAAGGTGATGCATGCATGTAAAATTTTTTTAATATTGTATATTGACTAAAATGTTTTGTTACTATATATTTGGATTGTTTTGAGAAGTAAGGATTTTTTTTTAATTATAATGAACAGTGACATTCTTATACTTTATATACTTACTGTATGTATACGAGGTATATGTATAGTACTTATATAGGGTATGAGGGTGTTACAATTATTTTGGTATCAGAGCTTAGGTTCGAGATTCTCGGCCTAAGTAAATTTAAAAAGAAATGTTTTAAAAAGAAAAATGATGATGAATGAAAATGAAAAGAATGAAATTTTTGATACATGCATATGCATTAACATCTAGGTTGGTCTCGAATGTGGTATTATATGAATTGAAATGTATTGAATTGTATGAAATGGATAATAATGTGTGGATGAAGTTCTATATGAATGGAAATTTAAAGAAAGCAATGAGATGGAAAAATTTATGTAAGTTTAAGTGATAAATTAAAGAATGGTAGTTTCCTTGAGGAAAGAAAATTTTGAAATATGATTATAATATAAAGAAATGATCAGGAAAATAAAGTTAAAAATGAATTAAAAACAAAATCAAAATCAAAGTATGTAATCTTTCCTCTACTATTTGAATCTCTTTCTAATAAAGCTTATGTTTGGATTGCAAGGGAGAGGAAATATTGTTGATGGATAATATGGATGGATATGTAATTATAATGAAGAGAGTATGGTGGAATATTGAATGAGTTGATTGATATAGACAAAGTGTGATAACTTAAGGTTTGAATATGTAAAGTTAAGATTTTTTTAAAAAAAAAAGATGATAGGGGTTAAGCAAGGAGATAAAATGGTGTTGTTAGTATTGTTAATTTAATGTAAACATTGTGGTTTGAATGGTAGGAATATAATATGCTTGAGTATTGTTAAAGCTCATGTTAATGGTGATAATGTGTAACATTTGGATTTTTGAAATGAGCTTTAATGATTGTAAAAAGGATATATTTTGATGTTGTTTTGTAGTATGTATATATAAGATGTTTTCTTAAGTTTATATTAATAAAACGAGATGAGTAAATTGAAGTTTAAGCAAAGTAGTAAGAGGAGAATTTATAATGTTAACGGAATTTGGATAAAGATTATTTAAATATCGAAAGTTTAATGTATAGTACGTATATGAGTTATGTGGAATGAAAATTTTTGCATATTAAGAATGACTTACAGATATGTAATTTGATGAACTAAAAGTTGGCAAGTGATGAAGTAATCATGATAAGGTTGACTACTTGGAAGGTGATAATGGGATGTAAGATGCTAGTGATCAAGGATTGAGTTGATCACTTGAAAGTGTAATGTACGCATAGTATTGCGTGTTTGTAACCTATACAGCTACATATCTATTAGTGTTGAGAATGAGTACTCTTGCATTGATAAACTTGTGCAAAGTTAGGTCATGTGATAATATTAATAGTGAGAATTGGATTGAGCAATGTTAGTTCAAGAAATTGAGATTTGTGATAACGAAATTTGGAAATTTTATAGGGATTAATGGGCGATGTGTATATGATTGGATGTAAGGGACATATGTATAAATATGTGAGATATATATAAATATTTAATGGTAAACAAATGGATATAAAGATGGTATACTAACTGCATTTAAAAATAAATGTGAGAGAGATGTCACCTTAGTAATGTGATTAAGATTTTGTGAAGTATTATCATGGTTAGAGTATATATATGTGTTGAGTTGATAAATAATTTAAGTCATGTAAAAAGGGATGAAAATGGTGTTGTTCAATGAAAAGTAATAAATGTTAAATGTGTATTGATGGTATGAAAAAGAGGAATTAAATATAATTGCATGATTATATGTATACATGTATAGAAAGTGTGGAATGAGCTATTTGATATGAATATAATTGTAAAGTGTAAGAAATATGAAAGCAAGTCACATTGTGAACGTGACCTATGAATGTGAATGTGGTATAATTATTTGTATAGTGGTATGAAGAATGATATGGCATGTATTAGTGGATCTATGAGAAATTAAGTTTTGATTTGTGAAGAGTTAGACTATGGATTGAAATGGAAAGTGAAAAAGGACTCGAGTAACACTGGACGATGAAATTGTTATGATAATAACTGAGCTAAACTATCATATAATGCTTTCTGGTTGAAGGATTATGCTTGTGGAAATATATTATATGTATATGTGTTTAATAAAGATGGAAAGTATATTGTATGAAAAGTTTTATAAGAGATAGGTTAGAAATGGAAGTTGTATAAAGTTTGTATATGATTGAATGTTGTACACATAAGTGTTATAAGTAATATTGTTGATGTGAGTTAGGCTAATGATAATCATATGATCAAGAACAAATTGTTTTGGAGACAAAGTTGAATTATGTCAACTTTTGAGATAGTTGGAAATGTTTGAAGAAGAATAATAGAGGAACAATATTGATTTATAAACTACATATGTGACTATTAATATACTCTGGCTATATAATTTGTTTAGTGTAATTGGCTGGTTAATTTTGTTATCAGCAGATTTGGGCCTAAGGTGATATGATTGTAGTATTATGTGGGTGAGATTGATAATTTTGTTTCAAGAAATATGGTTAGGAGTTGTGATTGGTAAAGTGGTATCTTATCAATTCTATGTTAGAAATTTGTTTATAATTATGAAAAATATGGATAGAGAAGAGAACCGTGTAAATGTCTTGAATTGTGAAGAATGAATAAAAAGTGATTATGTAAACATAGTAATGGTATGATAATGTGAGAATATGATAAATGGGAGAAATTTATGAAATGTGATTGAAAATGATACTGAATATATTTTTGTTATAAGATGAATTAATTGATGGAAACAATGTTAAGTGAATGAACTATGGGTAATAATTATAGTATGAGAGAATTATGAGAATTATGGGAGATTGCACTGCTATTATTGAAAGCAGAAGATATATATGAATATTGAAAGATAATTTGAAGTGATTTGTTAGTAAGGAGTCGAACAGATGGATCCTAAGGGATTAGAAGTTGAGAATGAGTTTGACCTAATAGAATTGTGTTATGTATATTGATATGTGATGATAAGCTTAAATAAGTTAATGATTGGTTTGAATGGAATAAGATTGAAATGTTGTTATTTTATGACAGCTAGATCAATTGATCTAGAATTCATTAAGATTGTGAATTATTATCGAGATTTAATATGTATAGTTATGCTAAGAGTATAAGATATATATGATAATGTATATATGAAGTGATATGCTGATACATGAATGAATTATGATATATCAGTTATTAAAGATAATGAAAGGAAAAAGGTTGATTATCTGTAAAGTAAGTTTATAAAGATTGTATCGATATTAATATTAAGTGAAAAACATGGTAAAGAGGGATTTAAGTATAATAAATGAAAATATTGTTATCAATCAAGGTTTGATAAGTGGTTATTTTCAAAAGTGATTGTAATAACAGGATAATCTATAGTAAGATTTAATTCAATAATTTCCAAGATTAAAGTTAAGAGATTGCCTATAAAAAGATGAAGTGATAAATATCTTAAATGTAATAGATGAATGGTATATTTATAGATTATAAGATGATTTGATTATTGTATAAAAGAAAAATTTCTTTGAAATGTAATGAGTTATTTTGGGTGTTTTGTTGAAAAAGTAATAAGATAAATATAGCTATATAATGATGAGTTGTGAATTGGGAAAAGATGATTGACTAAAAGTGGAAGAGTAAAAGTTATGTAATTTGATGAAATCATAATGTAAGAATACGATTATCTTCATATGAATTAAGATGGTGTTTTGTTATAAATGAATTGTTATTGTGCTGGATAATTTCGAGGACGAAATTATTTAAGGGGGAGAGAATTGTAATATCCCAAAATATACCCTAAAAGTTTTGGAGTTATTGTTATATTTGGAGTTAATGTATATGTTTAATGGAAGTAAAAGGGGAAATATTATAAGATGATATATATATAAGGAAATATGGGAATATAAATACCATATAAAAGATATATACATATACATCACATATACATGGGATATAAAGTGGTGTAGGGAAAGTGAGTTATGTATATATTTTTATAATTAATTAATTAATAATTATGATGATAAGGACAAAAAGAAAAAGAGAAAAGAAAGTCAAAGGTTGGAAGAGAGTGTGTGGTGGAGATTTATTGTTTTTATTATTATTGTTATTATTATTATTATTATTATTATTATATTTGAGATAAGAATAAGAAGAGAAGAAAAGGAAAAACGTGTTCTTCTTCTTCTTCTTCTTTTTGGTCGAGGGAGAGAGAGAGAGAGAGAAGCTAGAGAGAGAAGGAGGTGATTTTGCTTTTATTTACACCAAATACTTAAGGATTTCAAGTGGATAGTGAAGATTTGGCTAAGAATCCAAGTAAGTTCTCTTTCTTGATTTCTTTGGTTTATTTGAAGTTGTATGAAGGTTTGATTGTTGATAATTGAAATAAGGGTTGTATTATTGTAGTATGTTGGAGTATGTTTGATTTAATTAGGTTGGTGATTGAAGAGCAAGAGTTGTGTTTAGTGGAATTTCTTTCTGTTTTACAACTAGTAAAGGCTGTGACTTGTATGATTTTTAATTAAATATAGAAAAATGTTCCTGAAGTGAATTTTTGATATGTTGTGCCTATATGAGTCTAGAATGACTGAAAAATATGTTGATTCGATTTTGGAATGGTTATGATTTTGGAAAGATTATTTTTATTAGACCTGTTCCAGCAGGTACCTTAACTGAGACAGCTATATTTCGGGATTTTTAATAAAATGTAGAAAAATTATATTCAATTGAATTTTGGATATGTTGTTGGTTAATGAGTCTAGTATTTGAGAAAAATAATTTGGAACCAAGTTGATTGAATTTAATTTATGGAATTCACAAAGTTTAGAACTGCTGCCAGGATGCAGGGCAATTGGGGCAGTCTGTTTGGGTGAACTATTTGACCAAGATTTTGTGTTCACTTTGATCTGAAATTTTAAAGGAATGATTTTAAGATGTAAAATTAAGTTCTGTAAAAATTTTAGAGTTTTTAGTCAAGTATATTATTTTATACAAATTTTCAAAATAAGGATAAAATTTAGTCTAAAACCAGAATTTACTATTCATATGGTCATTTTGCTAATATTCCTTTTGGATTAGGTTGTGAAGAGGTTGAATTGCCCTAATCTAAGTGTTGAGGATTCTTGGAAGAGTAGGTGTATAGAGTGGTGTAAGTTGGTTTTAAGGTAAGTACAAAGTTTATATGATTGCACTTATTTACATGAATTAAGACTTAACACATTTGTTTGTAAATGTGTTAAGTGAATTACTATATTGTCAATATAATTTGATTAAGGTTATGATTGGATGATGTGAAAGATATGAAGATCATTCAAATAGGTATGTAAAATGCAATTTGTTATGATAAATATTGTAATGATGAATTGTGCTAATGTGTTTTGAGAAATGATGAAATGTATTGTAATTGTGGTTGGTAATAATGATTGAAATGAAATAAATAGACATGTTGATTATATGATGATGAATTTAAGATATATGCTCAATATAATTGTTTATGTATACTTGAATGATGAAGTGCTATAATGTGAATTGAAATATGATAAGAGGTGAAGCCATTGTGATTGGCTATGATGAATCAAATGAGATGTGAAGCCATTGTGTTGGCTATGAGAATGTAAATGAATTATAATTGAGGCATGGTTGCCTGTTTTGAATATGAAATGAATTGAGAAAGAAATGTACAAAGATATAAATGAAAAGAGTTGTGTCTAATATGTTAATTCAACTTTCAGAGTTCTGGATTTGACGGCATGCCTATAACATATGAAATGTAACAGTCTAGCCGGGTTGAGGATCTCCTCAAGTTGTTGAGTTGATGGTCCAAGAGACTGGGTCTGTTACACTATATGAATTATAAATGTGAAATATATGAAAAGTAATAGTCTTGCCGGGTTGAGGATCTTCTCGATTAGTCGGGTTGATGGTCCAAGAGACTGGTTCTGTTACACTATCCATGGATAGAGATATGATATATGTTGCCTACGGGCTTGATTATTGTGATTATGGATCAAAGCAGTAACTCTGAACTTTGAATAACATATTAGTGTGTTCTGGGCCCAGGTCTGTCTTGATTTTCGATGTAGTTTATGAAACGTGAAATGAATGAATAATGAAATCTATAGTTGCCTTAATTGGAAATGAAATGTTATGAAATATGTTATGTAATATGTATATTGATATGTTCCTTGTGAGTAGTAGTGATGGAATTGTGGTTGGTGTTATTGATATGTATGCATGTATGTAATATATGAGATTAGTTGAGATATGTGTAAAGTGTAATTGAAAAGGGAAACTACGATAAGAAACTAACAGTACTTAAAGTTAGTATATGGATATACGTTAGAATTTCTGTATTGTATGTTTATATTATTCATTTGTACTACTAAGCTCTCGGGCTTAGCGCGGATGTGTTAATCGCGCAGGTGAGTAGATGGTAGATCTGAAGTCTTTCGTTTTACCACAAGAAGAGTAAGAGTTTGTCGAGACCAACTAGAAGGTGATGCATGCATGTAAAATTTTTTTAATATTGTATATTGACTAAAATGTTTTGTTACTATATATTTGGATTGTTTTGAGAAGTAAGGATTTTTTTTTTAATTATAATGAACAGTGACATTCTTATACTTTATATACTTACTGTATGTATACGAGGTATATGTATAGTACTTATATAGGGTATGAGGGTGTTACATTTGGAGTACCCGGCCAAGAAAGGAAAAGAAGACAAATGAAGAAGACAAATGAAGCAAAAGTCAAATATTCTTCTTCACTTAAATCTCCACCAAGCAATTTTTAATATTTAAATATTCCATTTAATCTCTTCCACTCATTTTATTTCTTATAATTAATTCAT
This sequence comes from Garcia nutans, assembly GCA_947685225.1. Classification (NCBI taxonomy): domain Eukaryota; kingdom Viridiplantae; phylum Streptophyta; class Magnoliopsida; order Malpighiales; family Euphorbiaceae; genus Garcia; species Garcia nutans. Next base: position 4,155,896 of record CANTUV010000017.1, on the reverse strand, counting down.
TAATTAAAAAAATAGATAAATATCTTCTTTAGTTGACCATCCATTTTGACTTGTATATATGTTGTACATATTTCCATATATACAACATATAAACTCTCTCTCCACTTCTTTTTCTTTCCAATCACACATATACATTTAATCCAAATAAAACAACAATTATATCAAAACTTCTAGGGCATACTTTGGGATATTACAAAAATAATAAAATTATATAAAAAGTATGAAGTTAAAATACAGAATACATAGAAAAAAAAACTGAATACAGAAAAATCTATAAAATTACAAAACCAATGAAGCTGCTACAGCACCAACCTCTGTATTTCGATTTGCATATACTCCTATATGCAGGAAAATCCATAAAATTACAAAACCAAAATTTTTAATTTTTTTAAATATAAGTATTTGTAGGCACTAATTTCCTATAAAATAATAAACTAACCATAGAATTTTAATTTTTAATACTAATTAATCAAAAATCCATAAAATACTCTAAAAAAATTTAAAATATTTCTATTTACCAAGATTTTTTTAAAAATAAAAAAAAATTTAAATTTCCTACAACATATTTTGTTTAAATAAATAATTTACCTAAAAGTTTTTTAAAAATTCAAAAAAAATACCATAACAAAAATCTAACACCCAAAAATATTTCTAAAAAATTATTTGTTTAATAAAAAAATTAAAAATTTTATTTTTTATTCTAATTAATTATAAAAATAAGAAATTTTTACCAAAATTTTTTTAAAAAAATATAAAAGTACTCTAAAAAAATATAAAACCATAAATAAAATTCTAAATACAAAAAATTCTAAATATATTATAAAATTTTTAAATTTTCCTAAATAATATTCTGATTTAATAAAATATAATTACAAATATAATTTTTTTATTTTTTTGGATATCTAAATAAAAATTTACCAAATTTTTTTAAAAAAAAATTCTAAAAATGCCATAAAAATCTAAAACTCTAAATAAAATTCTAAATACAAAAAAAATTTCTAAATATAATATAAAAATTTTAAATTTCTCTAAAATAATATTATGATTAAATAAATTTAAAAATAATCAAAATATTCTAAAAATCAAATAACATACAAATAAATATAAATAATCAACCTAAACTACATCACTCACAAAATCCCAACACAAAATATAAATTTTATGATAAATAACAATAAATAGGAAAATAAATTAAAAACAAAATTTAACATAAATTACAATATTTAACAAAAAATTTAAAAAAATCCAAATTAAATATACCTTTTTTCTTCTTTTTCTTCTTCTTCTTCTTCTTCTTCTTCTTCTTCTTCTTCTTCGAGCAAAAAAAATAAAAAACAAAAATAGACAAACAGAGATAGGCAGAGGCAGAGGGAGGCAGAAAGAAAGCAAAGAAATAAGTAGGATAGGTAGAAATGGAGAAAAAGAAAAAAATATTTTATTTTATAGTCAAAATTTATAGACAAACACTAATATCTGTAGTTAAATTTACCTACAGAAATATTTTTTTGTAGGAATTTACCTATAAAAAAATATTTATGTTGGTAAATAGCTAACAATGGGCGGTAAAATTTTCGCCCTACGAATATTTATTTACAGACAGAAATATTTTTTTGTAGGTATTTACCTACAGAAATACTTTTTTGTCTGTATTTACATACAGAAAAATATTTATGTTGGTAAATGGCTCACAATGGGTGGTAAAATTCCCACCCAATAAATATTTATTTACCGACTATTTTTCTGTTAGTATTTACCTACAAAATATTTGTGTCGGTATTTACCTACAGAAAAATATTTTGGTCGATAAATGACTCAAAATGGGTGTGAATTTAAATATTTATTTATCTACAAAAATATTTTTCTGTAAGTATTTACCTATAGAAATATCTTTCTGTCAGTATTTACCTACGAAAAAATATTTTTGTTGGTATTTACTTATAAAAAAATATTTCTGTCTGTAAATGGCTCACAATGAGCGATAAAATCTCATTCTGCTAATATTTATTTACCTACAGAAATATTTTTTCTATCGGTATTTACCTACAGAATTATTTTTCTATCGGTATTTACTTACAGAAATGTATTTCTATCAGTATTTACCTATAAAAATATTTTTCTGTCAGTATTTACCTATAAAAATTATTTTGTCAGTAAATAAATATTTGAGCGATAAAATTCCTGCCCTACGAATATTTATTTACCAGCAAAAATATTTTTTGTTGGTAAATAGCTCACAATGGGCGATAAAAGTTTAGCTTTGAAAATATTCATTTGCTGGCAAAAATATTTTTTATCGGTATTTACCTACAGACAGATATTTCTGTTGGTAAATGACTTATAATGGGCGGTAAAATTTTTACCTTGCGAATATCCATTTATCAACAGAAAATATTTTTTTTGTAGGTATTTATGTCGGTATTTACCTACAGAAAAAATATTTTTGTTGGTAAATGGTTCACAATGGGCGATAAAATTTTGGCCCTACAAATATTCATTTACTAACAGAAATATTTGGTCGATAAAATTTATCGGTAATTGTTGCCACTATTTGCTGACGCCATTATTCTTGACAAAATTATTATCGATAAATTTTTCTGTTGGTATTTTGTCGGTGTATTTTTTATTTTATTTTTTAAATTTTTTCTCTAGGTATTTTGTTGGTATTGCCAATAAAATTTTTTCTGTCGATAAATTTTCTCGGTAATTCATTACATTCTTATAGTATTTCGGAACTCAATAGGGGGTTGGAAATTCCTTAGGAATCGAGTTATCCATCCCTTTCTATTTTCCCGGCTCATCCGAGTGGCGACTCCATTTTCTCCAAATTTAGGCCCGTGTTCTCTAAAGTCCTATGCCTAACAATGTCGAAGTCACAAAAAGTATTTCAAATGTGAGTGGGGGCAAAAATCCTTGCTTATACTACCCAAAGCAAAAATAGAGAGAGACAGTAAGCAATCAAAGAAAGATACAGTAGCTAAACTTGGGAGAAACCATAAGTAATCTTCGGATCACTCGAGTTAGCCAAGAACCTATTGATCTAAACCAACTGCATCATTTTTAAGGAAGAATCCAACATTAACCTTTGTAGAAAGATTGTGTTCGAGCTTGGATCAATGCAATTACTTGGTGGAACCAACGAATGAATGTATGACTTTCCATACTCATATTTGTTCAATTTAATGAAGTTTTGTTTATTTTTATGACACTACATTTCCATTTTAATTTATCTTAATATTTTGATCTTGTTTGATTAAAATAAAGAAACCTTAAATTGATGATAAAACCTTAATTGCATATTAAACCCTAATTTTACATATAAAAACCTAGTTTTATTATTAAAATCCTAACTTATATTTTGGAGGCAGCAACTCATTCAATGAGTATGGTAACCTAAACAATGCCTAGCAGGACCACCGTGTGTGTTGTGTCCTATATTTTATTATATGGGTTAATATTAAGATGTGCTAATGGATTGCAATTTTAATTTTCTTTTAATTAAGCCCTAATTTTATGACTGTTTAACCACTATGTGTATGATTATTATTTATGTGTTTATGGATTATAATTTCTTATTATATAAATTTTAAGGATGTAAAAGGCATGTTTTCACTTTGTGGGTGCCTTGTTTATTTATTTAGTTATTTTATTTTTAAGGATTTTGGACCATTGTAAATGACATGTTTCCACCAACTACTGGGTGTCATATTTTATTTATTTGTATGGGCATTGGACCATTGTAAGGACATGTTTTCATCTTAGTATGGTTGCCCTTTTTTTTTTGCTTATTTATTTGATTTATAATTTGATGATTATCTATATTTCAAAATTACATGTAATATGAATAATATTATAATACTATAAGAATTCATTAATATTTAGACTTGAAAAGGAAGCTGATTTCAATTAACCATGCGTTATGTGGGTGCTAAGTTACTTCTCACTTTCTTTATACGTACCTAACTTTTCAAACCAAGTAGGGGTTGGGAATTCCTTAGAAATCGAGTCATCCACCCCTTTCTATCTTTTCAGCCCATTCAGGTGGTGACTCCAAAATCTCTGAGTTTAGGCTCGTGTTCTCCAAGGCCCAAAGCCTAACAGTGCCGAAATCGCAAGAATCATTTTGTAACACCCCACACCCAATACATACACACTACATACACCACAATGTAGTATACATGTATCGAATATAGGAATGCTACGTATTTTTCTTAACATTCAAGAACACCTTTTTAAATGATATCATAATCTTTTTCAGTATACAATATAGATAATAAGTAATTAACTTGTAAAATAAAACAAAGTAGATATAAATATATTTATTTAGTACGCAGCGGAATTTATAAAATAGTTACATATATGAAAGCATTTAAATCCATGTTTATATATATATATATTCACATTATAAACAATATTTACAAAATATAAAGAAGTTATACATGATTGGCAGCTTTCTCTGATCTTTAAGTCCCAAAATAAACTCTTCAATTTCTACTCTCACTCGGTCTCGAGGAGCTCTCGGGTTCAACTCTGTTACCTGCGCGATCAACACTATCGCGCTAAGCCAACGGCTTAGTAAGACAAATCATGCTAATATTATGCTCTAGTGCAATGCAATGTCACACATGTTATCAATAAAGGCAACAACATAGGTGAAAAGCTAACATCACACCTTTGCACATCACAAATCACAACCATATAAACATACCACATTTCAACATCTTTCCATCTCCTTCATTAATCAATCAAGTTATCATTCATGACTCACCTTAAACAAAGACAAGCATGGGCCCAAAACACACTAATATGCTATTCAATTTTCAGAGTTAATGCTTTGGTTTTGTTATCACATTTATCATTATCATAATCCCAACTAGGCTTCAAGGATTTAGGTTCAACCAAGCTTCAAGGGGAGCAAAGCATGCTAAGCATCAACCCAACTTGGCTTCAAGAACCAATCCAACCTAGCTTCAAGGGTTGCAACATCTCAATTAGGCTTCAAGGATCAAATCCAACCTAACTTCAAGAGATTGTTACCATTATTAGGCATGCCACCAACAACATACTCTGAAAATGGAATAACACATTAGCCACACAATTCAATTATTATTTAATTATCATTTCCATTCTCAATTCTCATAATCATTTAGGCAACATGCCTTATTTCTTTCAATTGCATCAACATAGCCAATCACAATGGCTTCAATTACATTTGCATCATTATCACCAAACACATTGATCTTACATCTCACTATATCTCAAATCACAATTCATGTTATTCACATAGCATCATCATTGGTATAACATTTCAAGATACATTATTCCTACAACACATTGCCATTCACAAGTTTACAATGCATAATACCTAACCTTAATCATGTAATATCATATGCATTATTGATACCACATTTCAAAGTACATATCATATTACCATTCACAATGCATGTAGCCTAACATTGTTCATATGCTTCATCATTATCATCAAATGTGTGCTAACATCTCAACATCATATGAATGTATGTTCCACACACATTTGTTTGGATCATTATTGTTTTAAATGTGTTTATGTTTAGGTTTAGGTACAAAAATACCTTTGGAGAATCAAACCAATGCAAGAAAAACAAATAATAAAAACCTTAACTAACACATTTGAGGGACACGGGCAGCACACTTGAGGGACACGGCCAAGCTTGTGGCCGTGTCTCTCAACACAATTTTGGCAGTAGCAAACACATGCATAAGACACGGCCGTGTCTCTCCAAAATCAATCCAACACGGGCTAAATTTCCTTGACTTGGCCGTGTCTCTCATGAATTGGCCGTGTCTCTCCTTGCTTTTGGCCGTGTCACTCATGAACAACACCCTAACCAAAGCCAACACTCTCTCAATTGCATTCACACACTTTTTGCACAACATTAATCTCATTCAAATAGATACAATCAATAACATAAACACATATCTTACATAATCATCACAATAATCACTTAAACAACACATTGACATCACATTTAAACACAAGCCATCTCAAAACCCTAATTCCAACATCCTTCATAATCTTTCACTATCAACCTCTACATAACTTACCATATTCAAAACCAAACCAACACCAATTCAATCTTTTAACTTGCAATCAATTTAAACACTTGTAAACACATCTCAAACACACCAAATCAAGATTCCAACCAATCAAACCTCACATCAAACATAACTTTAAAAATAACCAAAGCAAACAAGAGAGTACTTACCTTAAATGAAGAAATTCCACAAATCTCTAGCCAAATCCTTTGATTCCTTCTTCAATTTGGTTCTAGCATCAAGCACACCTCTCTTGCTCTCTCTTTTCTTCAATGGCCGGCACACACATGAGAAGAGAAGAAGAATGAATACAAATCAACCATTTCTTCTTCTTTAAATCTCCACCACACAATTTAACAAAACAATTACTTAAATGCCCTTCATCCATTTAATTAACCTTTTGTCTCATATGTGCCCATGTAAGTAATTTCACAAATCTCAAATAAATATCCTCTTGCATTGACTCTCAATTTGACTTATGTATATATTAGTTATATCATCATATAAACAACATATAAACTTGTCTCTAAACCCTCTTTCTTTCCCAAAACACATATACATATACATTCTCTTCTCAATTATAATAACAACATAACCAATACTTCTAGGGCATACATAGGGATATTACAATTCTCCCCCTCTAAAAAGAAATTTCGTCCTCGAAATTACCTGATATCAAGGCTGAAACAACTGAGGATATTGCTCTCACATAGATTGTTCACTTTCCCAAGTTGCTTCTTCCTTTGCATGATTCTTCCACAAAATCTTCACAAGTGGCACTCTCTTATTTCTCAATTCTTTCACTTCACGTGCCAAGATAGCAACTGGTTCCTCTTCAAATGTCAAATCTAGGCTCACTTCGATAGATTCAACTGGCAAAACATGAGATGGATCCGATCTGTACCTCCTCAACATAGAAACATGGAATACATTATGGATACGATCCAACTCAGGTGGCAAAGCAAGCCGATAAGCAACTGACCCAACTCTTTCTAAAACTTCATACGGTCCAATGAAACGAGGACTCAATTTCCCTTTCCGACCAAACCTCAAGATCTTCTTCCAAGGAGACACTTTCAAAAATACTTTATCTCCCACATCAAGCTCTATGTCTCTCCTTTTCAGATCTGCATAAGACTTCTGTCGATCTGAAGCTGCTTTCAATCTATTTCGAATCATTTTCACTTTCTCTTCAGTATCCTTAATCAAATCAGGCCCAATCAACTTACCATCTCCAAGTTCACTCCAACAAAGAGGTGTCCGACACCGTCTACCATACAATGCTTCGAAAGGTGCCATACCAATGCTGGATTGGTGACTGTTGTTGTAAGCAAATTCAACAAGCGGTAGAAATCTGTCCCAACTTTCAGAGAAATCAATGACACAGCTTCTCAACATGTCCTCAATAATCTGTATCACTCGCTCTGACTGCCCATCTGTCTGCGGATGGAAAGCAGTGCTGAAGTGCAGTCGAGAACCCAAAGCACCCTGAAAACTCTTCCAAAATCTTAAAGTAAACCGGGGATCTCGATCAGACACTATAGAAATTGGAATACCATGCAACTTTACAATTTCATGGATATACAGCTCATCTAATTTCTCCAAAGAATAATCCATCCGAACCGGAAGGAAATGAGCTGTCTTAGTCAATCTATCCACAATCACCCAAATAGCATCATGCTTCCTTTGCGTCAATGGAAGACCAGACACAAAATCCATTATCACTCTCTCCCATTTCCATTCAGGCACTGACAAAGGTTGAAGTAACCCAGTTGGAACTTGATGCTCTGCTTTTACCTTCTGACAGGTGAGACATCTGGATACAAACTTCGCTATATCTCTCTTCATACCAGACCACCAGTAATGTTGCTTCAAATCATGGTACATCTTGGTATTGCCCGGATGCATAGCAAATACTGACTGATGTGCTTCTTCTAAAATAATCCTTCTCAAATCAGCATCATCAGGTACACACGATCTGTTCTTTAACCAGAGACTCCCATCATCTCTCACAATAAAATCTCTACTCTTTCCATTCTGGCAATCTGAAACAATCTTTTGAATCTTCTCATCAGCCAACTGAGCCTCTTTAATCTGATCCAACAAAACTGGTTTCAATTGCAATTGTGCCAATAATGTACCATCATCACAAGATACAAAACTAGCACGCAATGCTCTCAACTCAACAAGCAACGAGAGCGAATACGCAGTCAAACCTGCTAAAGACTTCTGACTTAAGGCATCAGCAACAACATTTGCTTTACCTGGATGATAATCAATCAAACAGTCGTAGTCTTTAATCAATTCTAACCATCTCCTCTGTCGAAGATTAAGCTCTTTTTGAACCCCCAAATATTTCAAACTTTTATGGTCAATATAGATGAAACACTTCTCCCCAAACAAATAATGTCGCCAAATCTTCAATGCAAACACAATGGCTGCTAGCTCTAAATCATGGGTCGGATAATTGAACTCATGCGGTTTCAACTGTCGAGATGCATAAGCTATAACTTTACCTTCTTGCATTAGCACACACCCCAAACCACTATGTGAAGCATCACTATAGATCACATATGGTTTGCCTTCCACAGGTAAAGTAAGAACAAGCGCTTGAGTCAACATTTCTCTCAACTGTTCAAAGCTAGCCTGACACTAATCCGTCCACACAAATCTAACTCCCTTTCGAAGCAATCTGGTGAGTGGAGTAGCTATCAAAGAAAATCCTTTTACAAACCGTCGGTAATAACCTGCCAAACCCAGAAAACTTCTAACTTCAGTCACAGACTTGGGTGGACTCCAATTCAGAATAGCTTCAACTTTACTCGGATCAACTCTAATACCTTCTGCTGAAACTATATGACCGAGAAAAGTAACTTGGTCAAGCCAAAACTCACACTTCGATAGTTTAGCAAACAATTGCTTCTCTCTCAAGATTTGCAACACAATCCGCAAATGCTTGTCATGTTCCTCCTCATTACGCGAATACACCAAAATATCATCAATAAACACTACCACAAACTGATCCAAATAGGGCCTAAACACCCTATTCATCAGATCCATAAGAGCTGCAGGTGCATTCGTCAAACCGAAAGGCATAACTAGAAACTCATAATGCCCATACCTGGTCCGAAAGGCGGTCTTAGGAACATCTTCAGCTCTAACTCTCAGCTGATGGTACTCTGATCTCAAATCAATTTTAGAAAACACTGCTGCACCCTTTAACTGATCAAAGAGAACATCGATTCTAGGAAAAGGATATTTATTTTTAATAGTCACCTTGTTCAATTGCCTATAATCGATACACAATCTCATAGTACCATCTTTCTTCTTCACAAATAAAACAGGAGCTCCCCACGGAGAAACACTGGGGCGAATAAATCCTTTATCCAACAACTCCTGTAATTGCACTTTCAATTCTCTCAGTTCAGCAGGTGCCATTCTGTAAGGAGTACTAGAGATAGGAGTAGTACCAGGCAATAATTCAATACCAAACTCCACCTCTCTCTCAGGAGGCAACCCTGGCAACTCCTCTGGAAACACATCTGGGAACTCTGCAACTGTGGCAATGCTATCAATTTGAGAACTTGTTACTCTAGTATCTACCACATGAGCAAGATAGGCATCACACCCCTTTCTAATCAACCTCCTGGCTGCAACAGCTGAAACAAACAAAGATGCTAGCTGTCCTTGCTCATTAGATACTATTACCTCTCTACCATCACCAGTTCTCAAAGAAACAATTTTCTTATTACAGTCAACCACAACTCCATGTTTAGATAACCAGTCCATACCTAGGATCACATCATATTCCTTAAAAGGCATCTCAATCAAATCTCCAAGGAACTCCTCACCTTGAACCACTATTGTACTATTTCGGTGCACCTTACTAACAATCACACTATGCCCTAATGGATTTGTCACCAATACATCAAATCCTAGGGATTCAGCATGCACATCAGACACAGGCAAAACAGATGCACTAATATATGAATGCGTGGATCCGGGATCAATCAAAGCAAGTACTGAAGTATCAAATAAAGAAAAAGTACCAGCTATGACTGCCGAAGCATCTGGTTGCCTCTGCATCACATAAATCCTCTGAGAAGATCCAGCCTCCTCTGGTCTACTCTCCCTGGATGTAGAACCTCCTCTAGCACTGAACCCAGATCTGCCTGCTCTGCCAAAACCTCTACCTCCTCGACCTCCCCTCACACTGGGTCGAGAAGCTGCAGTATCAACTGACATCCGCTCCTGCCTCTCAGGACAATCTCTCACAAAGTGATCAGGTGATCCACATCTGAAGCATACCCCTGACACACCAGTCCTCCAAAAGTACCACCATGGGGCTTGCCACAATGAATGCATACAGGTGGAGTGGATCTCTAAGTCACTGGGGTCGGAGCACTCGCCACTGAAACTGTAGGTCTAAATCTCTGCCTCTGAAACTGTACTGACCTACCAGCTGTCTTCTGACTCCTACTAACCCGAGGAATAAAACTACCTTTACCTCTTTTAACAGATGAAGACCCTGCCTCAAACTGGGGCCTTCTAACCCTGACCTCTTCCTCTGAAGCAGCTGCAATAACCTGAGCTCTCTCCACTCTCCTGGCTGCTGCAACAAGCTAGGAAAAATCATGATATCTAGATCCAGCCACATGACACATGATAGAGGGCCTCAATCCCTCCTCAAATCTCCTGCATCTATCAATCTCATCAGATATAATACCCCCAGCATACTGGCTCAATCGAATAAACTCAACCTCATATTCAGTTACGGTCCGGTTGTCTTGCTTTAAACTCAAAAACTCCATCTTCTTCCTATCTTTATACTCCCTCGGAGTATACTTCAATTCAAACTCTCTCAGAAAATCAGCATAGGACAAAGTTGGTGGATCATCCACAGCATGGGGCACTGTCTTCCACCAATCATATGCGTCTTTCTGCAGCAATGATCTTGCATAATCAAATTTCTCCTCTGAAGTGGCTTGCAACTGAACAAATACTCTCTGTACTCTATCTAGCCACTGTTCAGCTACAACTGGATCAACAGTACCAAAGAAATCCTCTGCTCCATACTTCCTTAGTTTATCATAATGCCTCACTAATACCACAGGCTATGGTGGGGGTGGCGGTGGTTGCACTGGTGCTTTCCTCAAAATATCCACCACATGCCTAATCCAAGCTGGCGGAACCTCCTCATCAGCTGATCTCCCAGACACCGAAGCAGGTGCCTCCCCAGCACTATCAACTCTAGCTCCATCATCAGGAGCAATACTCTCAGCACTACCCTCGACTGACTGACGTGAGTGAGAATCCATCACAACCTATATCTGCAAACAAAGCAGAGTACATCTTATTAAAGATCAGAGACTGCCAATCCCAAACATATATGTTATTCAAAAACTCACTTTTTAAGTAAAAATATTCTTTTTCTTACTTTTTACCTAGGTTGAGAATCTCAAACCTAGGCTCTGATACCAAAACAATTGTAACACCCCCACACCCAATACATACACACTACATACACCACAATGTAGTATACATGTATCGAATATAGGAATGCTATGTATTTTTCTTAACATTCAAGAACACCTTTTTAAATGATATCATAATCTTTTTCAGTATACAATATAGATAATAAGTAATTAACTAGTAAAATAAAACAAAGTAGATATAAATATATTTATTTAGTACGCAGCGGAATTTATAAAATAGTTACATATATGAAAGCATTTAAATCCATGTTTATATATATATATATATTCACGTTATAAACAATATTTACAAAATATAAAGAAGTTATACATGATTGGCAGCTTTCTCTGATCTTTAAGTCCCAAAATAAACTCTTCAATTTCTACTCTCACTCGGTCTCGAGGAGCTCTCGGGTTCAACTCTGTTACCTGCGCGATCAACACTATCGCGCTAAGCCAACGGCTTAGTAAGACAAATCATGCTAATATTATGCTCTAGTGCAATGCAATGTCACACATGTTATCAATAAAGGCAACAACATAGGTGAAAAGCTAACATCACACCTTTGCACATCACAAATCACAACCATATAAACATACCACATTTCAACATCTTTCCATCTCCTTCATTAATCAATCAAGTTATCATTCATGACTCACCTTAAACAAAGACAAGCATGGGCCCAAAACACACTAATATGCTATTCAATTTTCAGAGTTAATGCTTTGGTTTTGTTATCACATTTATCATTATCATAATCCCAACTAGGCTTCAAGAATTTAGGTTCAACCAAGCTTCAAGGGGAGCAAAGCATGCTAAGCATCAACCCAACTTGGCTTCAAGAACCAATCCAACCTAGCTTCAAGGGTTGCAACATCTCAATTAGGCTTCAAGGATCAAATCCAACCTAACTTCAAGAGATTGTTACCATTATTAGGCATGCCACCAGCAACATACTCTGAAAATGGAATAACACATTAGCCACACAATTCAATTATTATTTAATTATCATTTCCATTCTCAATTCTCATAATCATTTAGGCAACATGCCTTATTTCTTTCAATTGCATCAACATAGCCAATCACAATGGCTTCAATTACATTTGCATCATTATCACCAAACACATTGATCTTACATCTCACTATATCTCAAATCACAATTCATGTTATTCACATAGCATCATCATTGGTATAACATTTCAAGATACATTATTCCTACAACACATTGCCATTCACAAGTTTACAATGCATAATACCTAACCTTAATCATGTAATATCATATGCATTATTGATACCACATTTCAAAGTACATATCATATTACCATTCATAATGCATGTAGCCTAACATTGTTCATATGCTTCATCATTATCATCAAATGTGTGCTAACATCTCAACATCATATGAATGTATGTTCCACATACATTTGTTTGGATCATTATTGTTTTAAATGTGTTTATGTTTAGGTTTAGGTACAGAAATACCTTTGGAGAATCAAACCAATGCAAGAAAAACAAATAATAAAAACCTTAACTAACACATTTGAGGGACACGGGCAGCACACTTGAGGGACACGGCCAAGCTTGTGGCCGTGTCTCTCAACACAATTTTGGCAGTAGCAAACACATGCATAAGACACGGCCGTGTCTCTCCAAAATCAATCCAACACGGGCTAAATTTCCTTGACTTGGCCGTGTCTCTCCTTGCTTTTGGCCGTGTCTCTCATGAACAACACCCTAACCAAAGCCAACACTCTCTCAATTGCATTCACACACTTTTTGCACAACATTAATCTCATTCAAATAGATACAATCAATAACATAAACACATATCTTACATAATCATCACAATAATCACTTAAACAACACATTAACATCACATTTAAACACAAGCCATCTCAAAACCCTAATTCCAACATCCTTCATAATCTTTCACTATCAACCTCTACATAACTTACCATATTCAAAACCAAACCAACACCAATTCAATCTTTTAACTTGCAATCAATTTAAACACTTGTAAACACATCTCAAACACACCAAATCAAGATTCCAACCAATCAAACCTCACATCAAACATAACTTTAAAAATAACCAAAGCAAACAAGAGAGTACTTACCTTAAATGAAGAAATTCCACAAATCTCTAGCCAAATCCTTTGATTCCTTCTTCAATTTGGTTCTAGCATCAAGCACACCTCTCTTGCTCTCTCTTTTCTTCAATGGCTGGCACACACATGAGAAGAGAAGAAGAATGAATACAAATCAACCATTTCTTCTTCTTTAAATCTCCACCACACAATTTAACAAAACAATTACTTAAATGCCCTTCATCCATTTAATTAACCTTTTGTCTCATATGTGCCCATGTAAGTAATTTCACAAATCTCAAATAAATATCCTCTTGCATTGACTCTCAATTTGACTTATGTATATGTTAGTTATATCATCATATAAACAACATATAAACTTGTCTCTAAACCCTCTTTCTTTCCCAAAACACATATACATATACATTCTCTTCTCAATTATAATAACAACATAACCAATACTTCTAGGGCATACATAGGGATATTACACATTTCACTGGGAGTGTGGGTAAAAATCCTCTCTCACAGTGGTGACTCCACTGGAAATAAGAGAAGTTAATTTTATTGGTCTTGATATTATTTTATTCTTTATTATTATGGTATTATTCATTGCATCATATAGATTTGCATTGTTTGCATGAGTTAGGATGCCCTGTGGAACCTGTGTTATGTACGTGTAAGTAATATCATACTTTCACTCAAGGTATGGAGATCGAGTACTGCATAACCATTCACACCCTTGTACCTTTTGTATATACTTGCTATAGAAACCTAAGCCTTTTTATCCTAAAGACTAAAGCCCATGTGGTTTGCCTAGTAATTTTCTTAAGGTTTACCTAAAATGCTTATTGTTTGACTATGATTAACATGTCTTAGTTTGAGTTATGACCCATTTGGTTTGTCTTTTTCTAATATGACCTAAATATGGTGTAAGCCCAAAATTATTTTATGGCCCAAAATCCAAAATTATTTTCAAAATGGGCTTCAAGCTTTTTTTCCAACAACTATGGGTCAAGAATATTATGGCCCATATATGAAGCCTAAGATTAATTTCTAAACCTTTTGTAATGGGCTTCAAAATATTTTTAAGGAAGGACCCTTAAAACATTTTTTATAAAACCTTTCTATAAAGGGTCAAAATGTTTGAAATGGGCTTTAAATTAATTAGGTCAATTATGAAATATTAAAATCAATTTTGGGCATTATTTACAATAAGACCTGTTAGTTGTAGGTTTGTTTGTGGCATGGATCATTATTTGCTTTTCCAAATAAGGAGTCTATTCATAACAAACCTATTAATTTTTTTTATCCAAAATATGACAGGAATACTATTCAAATTTTTAGTGGACCCAAAGGATTAAGGCTTAATTGGTAGAAATTGTTATGGACCAACTTTTATATTTAGCGATACAACTATTGGTTATCCCATTTAAGTGAAATTTTTGAAAATAAGACCCATGTTGATATTTTTATTGACCACACTACCTAAGAAAAGAGACTTACCATTCTTGTGTGGAAGATATAAGGTTGGAAGGGATGCCCTAACTTTGTTTGTTTATTTGCAGCACATGCATACATGCATACATACATTACATTGCATTGATCCTTTCTGGCTCACAGAGCTGGAGTTTAACAGATCAAGAGCTTACAATAACCCAAGCTACGATAGTGACTCAGAATTTAGTGAAGGTTCAATTAACTTTGCACCAAAACCAATGGACCATGATCAAGTTGAGAACCTAGTTGAGGTCATGAGAAGTCAGATGGTTGCACTATTGGAAGATAATATTGTTAAAGCATCTGCTAGTACCAAGAAACCAAAGGACAAAGGAAAGGCTAAGGTGGGAGATGTAGCCTTTGATGAAGAAGAGGAGGTAATTGATGACGATGATGGCTGGGACCAATACTTGCAAGACTAACAAGAAAATAAGAAAGAAAATAAGGTTGTGGGGAAGACTGAATCTGTTGATGTTGAAAAGTTGATTGCTGACTTGGAAAAGAAGTTTAAAAAGAAGATGAAGACTGAAGAGGTGTCGAAAGTGGACAAGCTATTTGAGGATGATGATGGGATCCCTTGCAAATACAAGATGCCTCCTTTTACTAAGTTTGATGGAAATGGAAATCCCCATTTACATGTCAAGTAGTACATCACTGTCATGCAATCTGTTAGAGCTACTAAGACTCAAATCCTGAGGTATTTTATGCTTTTTTTATCCTATTGTGCAAAACTAGCTCAATACCTTGGAGGAAAACACCCAAAAAGATTAGAATCTCTTGTACAAAATCTTTATTCAGTAATATGGGTATAATGTTAAGCTGGAAGTGACCCTAATGGAGGTGGAGACTATCAAATAGAAGGAGAATGAAAATTTTGTTGATTATGTGAAGGTATGGAGAAATAAGGTTTCTCTTCTCAAAAAGAGGCCTGATAAGTCTAACCAGAATGATAGTAAGAGGTGTCCTACCTAATCTTCATGGGAGGCTATCTGATACTATTATAAGAGATTTTAAAAATCTTCTCCAAGCTGGCTTATAGATAGAAGAGTGGGAAAGGGAGAAGAACCATTTTTTGAAAGAAGGAATGAGAAGGGAAATTGCCAATCTAGTAGTTAGAGTATAAAAAGAAGTGGAAATCAATGCAACTACTGGTCAAGCAAAAAAAAAAAGACGATTTTCAAATCCAGGATGACCTTTGTCCTGGGTTTTCAATAAGCTACAAAAATAAGGGCTATTGCAGCCACTGGCTTCTAGACCACTACCCAATCCTCTGCCACTAAACTTTAATGCCAATGCCTTTTGCCAATTCTACCAGACACAAGAGCATGAAACCGATAACTGCATCTGAATAAAGCATGAGATCCAAGATCTTATTGACAGTGGTAAGTAACCCGAGCTCAACAAGCCTAGCACATAGAATAACCATTTGCCTAAGTTTGGAAGAGTAACTCCATCAACAACCTTCAAGATAAGGGAGAACTGAAGGAAGATTTTGTTTTATCCTCTTTTCAAGATGTGAGTGTAGAAGAAATGAAAAGAGAAGACAATCCATCCAACAAACTTCCCTCAGCTCGATTGATGCTTGTCTTATTTTCTTTCTTTGGTATTTCTTTAAAATAATTGTGTTTTTCAAATTAAGATTATTTAAAAAAATTGCTTTTGTTGAATTTATGGTTTTGTTGGTTTTTATCCATTTTGATGCTCAAACGATGACAAATCTAGCTTAATATTCATAAATTATTGCATCTATACATCATGGCGTGAATGACTTTACTAAGTGAGAGAATTGTTCTATAGTATTGAGCTATGTATGCTTTCTTAAAGAGGGCTTCGACATAATTACTTGTGTCTAGGTTCTAGTCAGTCTTAGAACATGCTTTGATGAACTTTCGAGGTAAAATTAAACATTGCTTATTTAAGGAAGAGATGATCTAGGCATTATTTGGTGAGCCAACAATTAGTATCCACCCTATTAAAATCAATCTCTAGTTTGACCCTTTAAGCCTTCATGAGATTTTAGCTTATTTTTTATTGGCTTATAAACTCGATAACCTACCCTAAGCTTGTGTGGAACTTATGACAAGTCTATTGATCGCTGAGATAGTAAGAAGCAAAATGATCAGTGAAAAGGATATCTAGTCAAGAACATAAGGATAGTTGAAGTTTACCTAAACTAGACCTAATATCTCAGATCTATTTCATCATTGAGCTGGCATCTGGGCAATGAAAGAATTCATCCTCATTGAAGCAAACTTGTGCTCCCCCATACGTAGAAGCATATAACAATACAAAAAAAACTTCTTAGGGGTAGGACCCAAAAAAAATCAAGATAAAAAAGACGAAGAAAAAAAGCTCCTAGGTTGAAAACCCGAAAGGGTGGCCTAGGCAAAAATTAGAGCAGCTTTCTAGTTTTGAAAAACTAAGAGGATGGTTCAAAAAGCTAATAGAGTTCTTACTTTCACCCAACCTATGAGAAAAGTTTAACTTAAATTGGTCCAACCTAACCAAAGACTAAGCTAAAATAGTAGAAAGACCATCTGTCACAATGTCCAACGCATCTCCAAGTCAGCAATCTTGAAAGTCCTAGACTTGATATTTCTAAAAAGGAGAAGAGAAGAATGAAGAAATACCATAGAAAAACAATAAATAGAGAAAAAAAAGAAAGAAAAAGAAGAAGAAGAAAAAAAGGTCCTGAGTTCTTGCAAAAGAAAAAGAAAAAAAATAGGTTTGTCCTAGTCAGATCAGATCCAGATTTCTAGAAGAACATTCAAGCTTTATCTTTTCATGAAGCAAGATAACAAGATGCCCAGAGTTTAAGATTGCTCCTAGCTATCTATGGCTCCAACAGAAAGTTTATAGTGTGAAGATATATTTGCAGTGTCACGTTAGCTCCAATTTAAAAATGGCCTTCTCTTAATGCATATCTATTATTTGTACCATTTCAAGCCTGTTAAAGACATATTGATCTCTCTTGATAGGTAAAGTCAATTAGTGAAGATTGTTTGAATAAGCTTGTATATGAGATAGGTGAAGTCTACTTGTGGAACCAACGAACGAAGGTATGACTTTCCATACTCATATTTGTTCAATTCAATGAAGTATTGTTTATTTTTATGACACTACATATCCATTTTAATTTATCTTAATATTTTGATCATGTTAGATGCTAGGACACTTGGTTTTGAATTTCTTAAGACCTTATATGATAAGGATCATGATTTTTTTAACATTTTTAGAATTGTGAATAGGGAGCATATGGTAAATTCTATAAATTGGATGGATTTCAATTTAAGGAAAATAAACTATGTGTGCCTAAGAATCAATTTTCCTTTTATAAGGGCTATAAAATCATTTGTTTTGGCTTTTTAACCCCATATTGTAAGGTGGATCTCGAAAGATATGAAAGACCTCCCTCTAAGTTGTATATAAAAATTTCAAAGAATACGACTTTCCACAGAATTCTATATTCTATTATACTTTTGCTTATAAAAGAATCTCATTTTAGAGATTTAATGAGTCACTTTTAGAGCCATAAAAATCTTGGAAGCATTAAATGGAACTATCATCCTTTGCCTATTCCTAATGATCCTTGGACTACTGTAACTATGGATTTTGTGTTGGAATTTCCTAAGTCAAGGAAAGGTAAGTGTGAGCAGGGATTTTCGCCTCCACTCTCGGTGGAATGGTTCTTGTGACTTCGGCACTGTTTAGGCTTAGGGCCTTAGAGAACACAGACCTAAGTCCGGAGAAAATGTAGTCGCCACCCGGACGGGCCGGGAAAAAGAAAGGGGTGGATGACTCAATTCCTAAGGAATCCCCAACCCTTTAATGGGTTTGAAAAGTTGGGTACGTGTAGGAAAGGTGAGAAATGGCCCAGCACCCCCACAATGCCCGGTTCATTGGAACCGGCCTCCTTTACAGATCTTAATATTATAAAATTCTTAAGCATAATAATATTATCCATATTACACACAATAATTAAAAGAAATCATCATTATAATAAAATCAAAGCAATGTCCAAACAAAGCAAATAAATGGACACCCATCCAAGGATGGAAACATGTCCTTACATCTCATGCCTAAATAGGACACCCACCGAAAGGTAGAAACATGCCCTTTACATAGGTTCTAAAATAGAAAAGCAAATTAAATTACATGATATTTAACTAATGAGGTACCCACCAAGTGGAAACATACCTCTTACAACATTTAGAAACCTAAATAAATTGATAAAAGTAAATGATCATTCATCGTAAATAAATCATTCATCAAAGATATTAAATAGAAAGTAAACATCCATCCATGATAAATTTAATAAGCCAAGCATTGAACTTAAATAAATTAAAGCATATAAAATAAATCAAAGCATAATTAAATATAGAATTGAATAAGGAAAATAAAAAAATCGAAATTATAGCTACTGTTTCCATTTAGGGTTCTTTATTTCATGTGTTAGGGTTTTGGAAATTCATAGAATTAGGCTACTGTGACTTTTTTAAGGAATTAAAATAGATTAAGATTTTATGTTTTAAAAGGTTGGTAAGACTCTTTAATTAACCAAATTAAGGTTTGAATGGTGAAATCATGAAACTAGGGTTTTGGACACTTTAAAATACTTTTGATTTATGGCTTTAAATGATGATTTCAAGCTTACTGTGTTAATTTAAAATATTTGTGTTTTTATGGTTTTTAATGTTTTAAAGGATTAAGGTTTAGAAAAAGTTAGGGTTTAAGGTTTTAAAGGGATTAGAGTTTACTATTTTAGGTTTAGAAGTTGAATTTGGGTTTAGTGTTTTAGAATTTAGGGTTTCGGTGGATGTTTAGGCTTTTAGGGTTTGAAAATCAATTTGATACTTTTATGAGATTTTATGAAAGTAAACCAAACGAATTAAAGTTTTTATAAATAGAAAAGATGTTTTTTAAGGCTTTTTTTTAAAGAAACAAAATTTTAATTTAAGGTTTTGAAAAGAAATATGTTAAATAAGGGTTTTAAGATTTTGAAGAAATAAAAGTAACAATTTTATGTCTTTTGGAAAATAAAACAACGAAATAAGGTTTTTAACTTTAGAAAAACTAAATTAAAGATTCTGGGATTTTTTTTCTTTGATGAATTAAGCTACTGTAAGCAAAAAAACAAAAAGAATTTAGAATTCAAACCTTCTTTCGTGGGGTTGCACCAAAATTGCTTCTTGGATCAACCAAATCAAAGGCAATTGATGCTTTTGATGAATTGCTTGAATTATTTTTTGGCTCTCCCAAAAATCAGCTTGGTTCCACTACTTTCCTTCACAGATTCGGTTTCCCAATCTCCAATTTCGTCCTTCTATTCCTAATCCCCTTTCCTCCCTTCTTGTGTTGTTATTTATAGAGGTTTTTTTAATGGTTTTTTCCTAGTTACTCACAGCATACGATATTTAATAAGAAAAGGAAACTGAAACCTAATTGTATTAGGTTTCAAAAAATTTGCGTCGAAAAATTTCGCTGGTGAAAAAAAACTACTGCAGAAAAATTACGCTGGCGAAAAAATGTTCCGCAGGAGAAATTGCGTTGGCAAAAAAAATCTGCTGCAGTTGGCTGTGACAGTGGGTAGGGAATAGGCCTGCGGGCCATTTTGCCCGCAGGAAATTCCTGCGGGCGAAATGCCCCACGGCCAAGCCCGTTGGAATTTTCGGCGATGATTTTTTCGTCGCCGATTTTTATTTTTATTTTTTGATTTTTATTTATTTATTTTTATTTATTATTAATAAAAATTGGATAATAAAGCAAAAATTATTTAATTAAGATAACAAAAATCATTTTGGACTAATCAGACAACACAAAAATTATTTTGGACTAAATCAGACTGGGTCAAAAATTAAGGGTCTACAGTTTGCCCCTTGCTTGAATGATCTGAAACTTTAGTGAAAGAGAGTGAAAAGCAATAAGACTTGATTTTTGAGATGGTGGAGTTTTTGAGTTCTAGACCCGTTTCGAATTCTGGACTCTAGGTTCTGGACCTAAGGAAAATTTGGGTTCTGGACCCGAGCTAAGTTCTAGACTTAGAAATAATTCTAGGTTCTAGACCTAATGGTAAAATTTGGGTTCTAGACCCGAGCTAAGTTCTTGGACTTAGAAATAAATTCTAGGCTCTGGACCTAAGAAAAATTTAGGTTCTGGACCCGATTCGAGTTCTGGACTCAAGGAAGATTCTAGGTTTTGGACCTAAGAAAAATTTGGGTTCTGGACCCGGTTTGAGTTTTGGACTCAAGGAAGATTCTAGGTTCTGGACCTAAGGGAAATTTGGGTTCTGGACCCGGTTCGAGTTCTGAACTCAAGGAAGATTCTAGGCTCTGGACCTAAGGAAAATTTGGGTTCTGGACCAGGTTCGAGTTCTGGACTCAAGGAAGATTCTAGATTCTGGATCTAAGGAAAATTTGGGTTCTGGACCCGAGCTAAGTTCTAGACTTAGAAATAATTCTAAGTTCTAGACCTAATGGTAAAATTTGGGTTCTGGAACCGAGCTAAGTTCTTGGACTTAGAAATAAATTCTAGGTTCTAGACCTAAGAAAAATTTGGGATCTGGACCCAATTCGAGTTCTGGACTCAAAGATAATTCTAGGTTCTAAACCTAAGGAAAATTTGGGTTCTGGACCCGAGCTAATAATTTTTATTTCAAAAAGTTTGGCTAATTTTTTTGCATGTCTTCTTATTGCCCCCTGGGTGCAAAAATATTTATAGACCTGCAATTATTTGAATGATTAAAGTGAATAAATGAATTTACCGTTTATTTACTGTGTAATTACTTTTCATACTATTTACTATTTATAAATAGTAAATTTACTATACGCAAATAGTATCAAATAGTATTTACTATTGAAAATAGTACATTTTACTATTCATAAATAGTAAAAAAATATTGTTCATGAATAGTAATACTATTTATGAATAGTAAAATCTCACTATTCATGAATAATAAATTTACTATTCATGAACAGTTTTGAATTTTTTTTTTGCTTGTCGTTCCTCTATAAAAAGCCACCATTCCTTCATTTCATTTCACAACACAATTTCAATTTCGTAATTCTCTCAAATTTCTTTTAATTTTAGAACATATTTTTCAAAAACAATGCATGCTTCGAGGTCAGGGACTCATTCTAATGCCGAATTATTGGAATTTATCGGGAATCATGAAGATGGAAATTTAGATATACTGGCCGGAATACTGCTCCATCGTAGTTCCAATCCAAAGAGATAGGTAATTATTTTTTTTCCTTTTTTATTGCTCTTGATTTTTTTGTCTTTCTGTTTTGCGTTCTTCTTTCATTTTTTTCATATATATTTTTTATATTTTTTGTTATTATTTGTTATTGTGAAAAATAAATTAATTTAAGTAGATAGAATAATATGTACTTACCTGGTATTAACTTATCTGGGTCTGTGTTAGCATGATCGTTGCGATGTTTGGACTGGAGGGTGTATTTACAAAGCCCGACAATGGTACGATGTAGTGCCTTCTCGAGTAAGGCGGATTATCAGAGATTGCGGCTTTGAGCAGTTCATCTTACAATTGTCGTCTGAGGAATATCAGATAGACCGGAGGGTAGTCCAGGCACTTGCAGAGCGATGGTTGGATACAACCCACTCTTTTCACTTGCTCATTGGAGAGATGACAATTGGTCTGGTCGATTTTACTGCCATAACTGGCCTTCGATATGATGGTGTTCTGGTTCCTCTGACCAATGATATTTTAGCATTTGAAGAAATTCAGGAATTAATTGGTATGGAATCATCATATAAAGGGCCTTTTAAGATAAAAAATCGATCCAATTCATAATTATTGGATGAACTACGAAGGATGGGTTGGCAGAGACACGGCCGAACAGTATGCTCGAGGATTTTTGTTATATCTGCTCGGGTCGACCATCTTAGGCAGCACTGAATCGTCCATTCACTTGTTAGTGTTGAGTGCCCTTTCTTATCTCAGAATGGTACTATCTTCTGGTTGGGGTGAAGCTGGTCTTGCGTGTCTTTATCATGGTCTTGATAAGCTTTGCCGAAACAAGAAGTCTTTTGTCGGCTTGATCGTGGTTGTCAAGGTATTCTTTTCCTTCACCAATGTTATTTCTGCTCTTTTCTTGCATGGATTTGATCTTACTAATATTGTTGTAAGTATGGGCATATGAACATAACCTCATGAGGGTACCCAGTATTTCCCGAGAGAGAATCGAATATCTGAGATTAAATTACTGGTTGTCCGATCGTGTGGACGTTCCCGGCTCTCATCATGTGCATACTCATCGCTATGTGTTGAGCCACTTAACCTGGGATCAGGTAAAATAATATTAGTATGCTTTAAATTTTATATGAAAGTTTTACTTACCTTATGTTATTTTGCAGGTGAATTTGGCCTGGTGGAGCCCAGAAGAGCGAGCAAACTGGTCTCCTTTGATGAGGGCTGCACTATCTTTCCAATATGCTCGCCAAATTATTGCTAGCCCAGTGTCTAGTGGCTAGTTTCTCGGGGAGAGAGTTTATGAATGGTTTCTCGGTCCATAGCAGTGGAGTTTCCGATGCAAATCCCAGAATATACTTTAAATATTATGTCAATACCGGAGAATACATGGTGGTCAGCCCGGTATGGTTATGATGCCGAGTCATTTCTCCATTTACCGGGTCCATTTTACACCTATTTTATTCAAAGAAGACTCTTGAACTTTGATGTATCTCCTGTTGATCTATGGGAGATTTCTGACGAAAATGAAGGTAGAGATGAAGAAGAACATCCCAGTGCTGCAGGAGAGTCTGTTCCACATCTCGGGGTCAGTACTTCTCAGGTAAATGGCCGTGTCACCTGAGTGTGTCGGCTTTTATTTCTCCTATGGTCTTTTTGTTCTTTGAAGATGAGAGTGGCACGGCCAGTGGCTTGGCCTTGTCTCTTGGGTGTGTCAGCTTCTGTGTTTTATTCTTTGGTTCTTCTTTGTTCTTTAAAGATGAGAGTGACATGGCCAGTGGCTTGGCTGTGTCTCCTGGGTGTGTTAGCTTCTGTGTTTCTTTCTTTGATTCTTCTTTGTTCTTGGCTCAGGATGGGACACGGCCAAGCTTGTGGCCGTGTCATGTGACACGGCCAGTGACTTGGCTGTGTTGCCTGCAAGTGTCACCTACTATTTCTTTTCTTTCTTTGCTTGGTCTTCTTGGCTTTGCCCTTTAGGTGAGACATGGCCAGTGGCTTGGCCGTGTCTCCCGCCCGTGTCATGTTCTGCCAAGATTTCATTTGAGGTGACACGGCTAAGCTTGATTTGGCTTGGCCATGTCTTGCTTGATTCATGCTCTTCTTTCCTTGTTTTGATCTTCCAAAGGAATTTTTGCATTTTATGTAATATCCTAATGTATGCCCTAGAAGTTTTGCATATTGTTTTTGTTTGCTTAAATGGAATGTATATGTTATGTGATAAGAAAAGAAATTGGAAGAGAATGTTTATGTATTTGTGTTTTGGGAAAGAAAGAGGGTTTAGAGAAATTGTATATGTTGCTTATATGATAATTTATATAACATATAAGTTGGTCAAAAGAGTGGTCAAGGGAAGAAGATATTTTCATTTGTGATAGGTGAAATTACTTAATTGGGCATATAAGAGACAAGAGGTTAATTAAATGGATGAAGGGTGTTTTGGTAATTGCTTGAATTGAAACACTTGGTGGAGATTAAAAGGGAAATTTGACTTTGCTTCTTCATGTTTTCTGCTTCTTTCTCCATTGATGTGGCCGGCTCCTCCATAGACAAAGGAAAGCAAGAGACAAAGAGAAGATCTTGAAGAGTTAAGCTCAAATTGAAGGAAGATTAAGTGATCAAGTTGATGATTCAAGAAGTTTTATAACTTTGGTAAGTTCTCTTTTGATCTTTTTGTTTATTTGTTATGATATTTGGATTTGATAGATGATCTAAAAGTGTGTTACTTGATTTTGATATGTTTAAGGATGTTTGATTAGTTTGATCTTGGATTTTAAGGATAAGTTGAAGGAAAGAGTAAGTTGATTGGAGGAGATGATGTTGTGTTGTGTTTAGGGTTTTGAGATGATTTGGTGTTTTGTGTTTGATGTGTGTTTTGGTGTGTTTTTGGTGTTGTTGCAAGTTTAAGATGGTTTTTGGGTATGTTTTGTGAAGATTGTTTGAAGAGGATGTTAATGAATAGAAGTGTGTTGTTGAGTGTTTGGTTATTTTGGCCGGAATCTTGATTTGTGGCCGGACACGCCCATGAGCACGTCCAGGGTTTTTAGGCGTGTCAATTGTGTTGGAGGCAGTGGGATTGACACGACCAGTAACACGCCCGTGTTATTGAACGTGTCATAGCCACTGTGAGATTTGAGAATTTACACGGCCAGGAGCACGTTCATGATGTTGGATGTGTTGTTATGTTTGAGAGGCAGAAGGTATTACACGCCCAGGAACACGCCCGTGTTGTTGAGCGTGTAAATGCTTCTGTGTTGTGGAGTTAGGGCACGGTCAGGAACACGCCCGTGTGGGTGAGCGTGTCAAGTTTAGAGTTTGCCCTAGTTAACTCTTAATTGGATTATCTCTTGTGTATCTCTAAGCAAGTGTATGTTATTACTTTTGGATTAGGTTTTGAAGCAAGTGATTGATCATTGATTTGAGAAGTGAAGAATCTTGGAAAAGGAAAGTATTTAGGGTTGTGTGATTTGTGATTGAGGTAAGTACAAAGTACGTACTTGCATACATTCATATGATGTTGAGATTTAACCTGCATTTGATGATATGGATGATGCATATGAATATTGATATTTTGTGTACAATGTGGAATGAAATGTTGATATTTATGAATGATGCTATGTGGGATATAATGTGATCATTGATGATGAATTACCTTAATGTTATGATTGAGGCCATTGTGATTGGCTATGATGATTCTATTGAAAGAAATAAGGCATGTTTGCCTAAATGATGATGAGAAGTGAGAATCGAAATGATAATTGAATAATAAATGAATTGTGTGGCTAATGTGTTATTCCATTTTCAGAGTTTGTTGTTGGTGGCATGCCTAATGATAGTAACAATCTCTTGAAGTTAGGTTGGATTTGATCCTTGAAGCCAAGTTGGGTTGAAGTTTTTTACTCCCCTTGAAGCTTGGTTGGGTCTAGTCCTTGAAGCCTAATTGAGATGTTACAACCCTTGAAGCTAGGTTGGGTTGGTTCTTGAAGCCAAGTTGGGTTGATACTTAGCATGCTTTGTTCCCCTTGAAGCTTGGTTGAACCTAATCATTGAAGCCTAGTTGGGTATATGATATTGATAAATGTGATAACAAAACCAAAGCATTAACTCTAAAAATAGAATGGCATATTAGTGTGTTTTGGGCCCATGTTTGTCTTTGTTTAATGTGATTCATGAATGGTAACATGATTGATAAATGAGGTATATGGAAGGATGTTGAAATGTGATATGTTAATATATTGTGGTTTATGGAATGGAAAAGTATGTTGTTAGCTTTACATCTATGATGTTGTTTTTATTAATAAGGTGTGTGGCATTGCATTGCACTAAAGCATAACATTAGCATGATTTGTCTTACTAAGCCGTTGGCTTAGCGTGATAGTGTTAATCGCGCAGGTGATAGAGTTGAACCAGAGAGCTCTTCGAGATCGAGTGAGAGTAAGCATTGAAGAGTTGATTTTGGGACTTAAAGATCAGAGAAAGCTGCCAATCATGTATAACCCTTTTATATTTTGTAAAGTATTGTTATAATGTAAATATATGTATATTTGTAAATATTTTCTATATTCCGCTGCGTATTAAGTAAATGTATATATATCTATTTGTTTTATATTACAAGTTAATGACTTATTTTCTATAATGTATAATGAGAAAGATTATAGTATCATTTAAAATGTTTTGAATGTTAATAAAATCCATAGCATCCCTATATTCAGTGCACGTATATTACATTGTGGTGTTTGTAGCGTGCGTGTATTGGATGTGGGGGTGTTACATTTTAACCACTTTTCCCTTGCAACTTTTTTCTTTCTTTAATTTTTTCAATGATTGTTGCAGGCTGTTGGCTCATTTGATCATGAGGCTGGACCTTCCTTTACTGCCCTTTCATCTACTCGCTATAGCCCGCCAGATATGCCATCTCATCCGCAGGGTACTGATTTGAATTACCTGGTACGTTCCTTATTTCATGGTAACTTATGCTATATGTATGCATGATTATGTATGCTCTTACCTTTTCCTTCTTGGCTCACAGCGGATCTTCGAAGAACAAAACAGGAAGCTTTAAGAAGATGTTAGACAAATAATCTTAATTTTGATCTTTGACAACTCAAATGGATGATCTATTTAACTTGTGTTTGAGAAATCTTGTTGCAGGATTAGGTTATTTCAATTAAAGGTGAACAGAACATTTATCGCGGTCGCACCTCACCTTAATACGACCGCTCCAAGTAATTACAGAATGAAACCTTGTCACAGTAGGTTTCGCGGTCAGAAGTTCGACCTCAGTCGCGACCGCTCCTACAGAATAGCGACCGGCCAAATATGTGCACAACCGCTACTCAAGGAATTTAAATCATTACAATCACAGTAAGATTCGCGGTGACAAGAACGGTGAATGACTCGACCTCGCTAACCACTTTAGCGACCGCCCCATTCAAAGTCGCGACCGCCCAACAATTCAAAAAGAAATTGCTCAAAGAGACAGTAGTGTTCGCGTCCTCAGGTGCGTCCAGAAGTTCGACGCGAGAATATGAGTTCGACCGCGAAATGCTACCACGGGCGACCGCGAGATTCAAATTAAGGCGGACATCTCTTTTGCCCTGTCAGAAAATGACACGTGACATGACCGTTGTAATCCCACTTCAGTATTCAAAAAAGGGCGACCGCACTTTGTGATGCGCGACCGTCCCGACAAACACAGCATGGGCAAGAAACGGTCCGACAAACACATCATGGGCAAGATTCCAGCTGCAGAGCACTAAAATTCGACCGTTGAAGATTTTTTAAAAGTAGCGACCGTCCCTGGTTAAAAGGACGACCGCTTGAAGCATGAGCGCGACCATCCTTGTATGAAGGGCGACCGCGAAGTGCTTCGGACAGTTTAAGTAAAGAGGTCTAATCTGCCAAGACTTTATTCTCAACATCAATAACGGCTAGTAAGACCACATTGGCTATAAATACAAAGTTTCTATGAGAAAACAAAAAAGAGACAACATTGAGAAAAGATTTTCATAGCCAAGCAACAAATTTTCTTTTACTTAAACTTGTATTTGAATTGTTATGAATGTTAGGTGTTAGCATTGAAAACACCATTGTATAAGTTTGAGTGTAAGCTTGGGAAACACTTGGGTTGTGAGAGTGAGCCTAGTAAAACTCTTGTTAGGTTGTGAGAGTGAGCCTTGTAAAACTCTTGTTTGGGTTGTAAGTGTGAGCCTAAGAAAAACACTTGTGAAGTTAGGTGTGAACTTGTGAAAACACCAAAGTTAGAAGTGAGCTTGTAAAAACTTCAAAGATTAGTGGAACCTTAACAAGTTGTTAAGGAAGTGGATGTAGGATTGAAGTAAATCCGAACCACTATAAATCTTGTGTGTTCTTTCTTTCTTCAATTACTCAACCAACTCTATATTCCGCATTTCTTGTTTGTTGAGTTTTTTAAATTGTCATTACTTCTTGAGAAAACCAATTCACCCCCCCTCTTGGTTGCCATCTTGGGACAACAATTGGTATCAGAGCCCTGAGATTTCTTAAACTTAATTGTGAAATCTGATCCACAATGGCAACTTCTTCTTCATCAAGCTCTCATGGAAATCTTAACTCTATTCTTAGACCTTACTTTGATGGAACGGATTACTCATACTGGAAACACAAAATGTATTTGTTTCTAGACAGTGAAGGGATTGAACTATGGGATTTCGTGGAAAATGAGTGGAAATCTCCTACTCATGAAGTTGACGGTATTCAAGTTCCTCTTCCCAAAGCTCAATGGTCAACTAGCAATATCAGAGATCGATTCAAGAACAATAGAGCTGCTTCCATCTTGATGAACTCCATTTCAAGAGAAGAAGGTGGAAGAGTTCAACATTTAACTTGTGCACATTGTATTTGGAAAACACTTGAAAACTACCATGAAGGTACAACTCAAGTAAGATTTACCAAGAAACAAATGCATGTTCATGAGTATGAGCTATTCAAGATGAAACCAAATGAAAATGTCACCGACATGACCAATCGCTTACTTGCAATTGTCAATGAACTAAAGAAGTATGGCAAGGTATATGATCAAGGTGATGTAAACAGTAAAATCTTGAGAGCACTAAGAGCTAGAAAGAACTTTGAATCCAAAGTATCATCCATAGAAGAAGCTCATGATCTCAGCACATTAAGAACCGACGAGCTAGTTGGTAAATTACTCACTTTTGAGCTGCACAGTGAAAAAGAAGAAGATCAAGGTGAGAAAGAAAAGAGAAAACCAATTGCACTCAAAGCAATCAAAGAAGTTGAGAGCTCAAGCAATGAAGGTACTGATGATGAAGATGAAATGGCAATGTTCTCAAAAAGAATGAACGAATGGAAAAGGAAGAAAAGATTACAAGCAAACAAAGGTACACCTCCTAAATTCTCCTTCAAAGATAAAGAAAAGAAAAATGAGGTAAAATGCTATGAATGTGGAAAAACCGGTCACATCAAGTCGGATTGCTACAAATTAAAAAACAAAAAAAGAGACAACAATTGGTATCAGAGCGCGGTCGCTCCAGTATTCTTCAGCGGTCGCTATCCTGTCTGTCAGTTTCAGTCAAACTAATGACTCTGAGCGCGGTCGAGAAAATTTGTGCGCGGCCGCACCAATTTGAATAGTTTCGACCGTTACAGTTACTTTCTTCTCTCGCGAGCATACTTATCTTGATAATGGTCGCTAGACCATAAGTAGCGATCGCACTATCTTCAATCCGCGACCGCACCCTGTACACTCTGCTCGAAAATTTATAACCGTTGGCTGTGTGACAGGTTGCAACTCTTAATATCCAACAGTCAAAAACGGCTATTTTCTTAACTCCATCTATTTAAAAGTAAGTTACATCAAATTTCTTGGATATTTTGCTTCTGAAAACAATCTAAAACCCTAAAATCTTCTCAACTCATCTGCTTCTCAAATCAACCTCTGTTTTCCTGCTCTCATCTGTTTCTTCTATTCTAATGGCTCCCAAAAGAAAAACCACTTCCAAAATAAAGGGACAAGCTAAGAGAGTTCCAGGAATCACCATTAGAGAACCTGTTGTTGAACCTCCATCTCCTCCACAATCAAAAAGGGGTGAGAAAATTCACAAACCTCATCACCAAACCACTGAGGAAGACATTAGGTATGCCATGCTAAAGAAGAAGAAGGTTGAAGGCACCAAATCTCCTTTTGGTGGGATGCTGTCTGCTTTGGGCATCAAGGACGAAATTGAAGGATTGTTGGATGTCCTTGGATGGAGAAATTTTGTCTTTCCAGAAGAGGTAGGTTACTCTAGTCTAAGTAAGGAGTTTCTAATGTCATTCCAGATAGAGAAGAGTGCAAACTCTGCTCTAGGTTGGTACGGGGTAAGGTTCAAACTCTTTGATCAGTATCAATTCATAACCCTTGAAGATTTTGGCAGAATTTGGAACTTCCCTTCTGAAGGTATAACCTCCTACAATGACCAAATCTTCTCAAACCCAACCCTTTCTGATTTCTGGCGAGAAATTTCCATTGAAACTTCCTTTGAAAAGGAATCTAAAGCCAAGCACATCAAATCTCTCACCCACTGGATGCTCCATAGGATTATCACCTATACCATTCACCAAAGAGCAGATGGGAATGAGAAAGTAACCAAGAGAGACCTTATCTTTCTCTATGCTTTCACCCATAACATCAAAATGAACACAACCAAGTTCTTGATTGATACATTTTATCATCATGCTGTTACAAGAACTGGTACCTTCTTCCTATCCTCTCAAGTTACTCAAATAGCTAGACACTTAAACCTTCTGAATGATTTGAACTTAGCTACTTTGAGGAACCCTTTCACTCTAGCCTCCAATGCTATCACAATGGATTACTTAGAGCATGCTGGTTGTGTAAGGAAGATAGAAGGGTCATATGTATACTGCTATGGCAAGAAAGGAGTTATGGATAAACAAAAGAAAAGGCCAAGGTATACAATTGAGGAAGAGGGAGATTCTGTAGAAGTTGCAGTAGAATTACCTCCAAAAGCAACTTCATCAAAAGCTGCTAAAGAAACTGCTTCATCCTCCACACAACTCATCCTCCAAGCAATCAAGACTCTCTCAAGGAAACTCACTAAGTTCAAGAAAAATGTTTCCAAGAGATTCCAGCACTTAAACAAAAGGATAGACCTTATATCCCACATGCACCATGATCTTTATGACATGCAAGGCAAATTGGACTTGCCTCAATGCAATCTTGAAGATTGGGATATAAGTGATCACACCCAAAGCGTTGCTGAAGAAGAAGAGTCTATTAGCACTAGCTCTGCCTCTGTTGCACCTCAAGATAAGGGGAAAGCTCCTTTAGTTGAAGAAGAGTTAGAGTTAGATGATGACTCAGAATAGCTTAGCTTTAGTTTGTTTGCATTTTCATATGTTTTCTGCTTTGCACTTTCTGCTTTGTACTTTCCTCCAATTTTAATATATATAATTTGGTACTTTCCCTTTCATTGTTTAGTTAATAATTTTGCTTAACAATTGTTTCATTTTGCCTATGACAATGGGGGAGAAGAACCAATGGAATGAACCAATAGAGGAAACCAAAGATAAGAACAATAATGGGAGAAACAAGTATACATGTTGAATATTTGCAATAAGGGAGAAATGTTTATGGGGGAAAAATGTTTGCATTCAAACAATAACATTTGCACCAAAATAAACTAATAATCACAATGCTCTTAACCATGATTGTTGCATATGTTAAGGGGGAGCATTTAAGACTTATTATTTTTCTCATCATTCCATTTGAATTGTCAAAGTCAAAATGGGGGAGATTGTTAGACAAATAATCTTAATTTTGATCTTTGACAACTCAAATGGATGATCTATTTAACTTGTGTTTGAGAAATCTTGTTGCAGGATTAGGTTATTTCAATTAAAGGTGAACAGAACATTTATCGCGGTCGCACCTCACCTTAATACGACCGCTCCAAGTAATTACAGAATGAAACCTTGTCACAGTAGGTTTCGCGGTCAGAAGTTCGACCTCAGTCGCGACCGCTCCTACAGAATAGCGACCGGCCAAATATGTGCACAACCGCTACTCAAGGAATTTAAATCATTACAATCACAGTAAGATTCGCGGTGACAAGAACGGTGAATGACTCGACCTCGCTAACCACTTTAGCGACCGCCCCATTCAAAGTCGCGACCGCCCAACAATTCAAAAAGAAATTGCTCAAAGAGACAGTAGTGTTCGCGTCCTCAGGTGCGTCCAGAAGTTCGACGCGAGAATATGAGTTCGACCGCGAAATGCTACCACGGGCGACCGCGAGATTCAAATTAAGGCGGACATCTCTTTTGCCCTGTCAGAAAATGACACGTGACATGACCGTTGTAATCCCACTTCAGTATTCAAAAAAGGGCGACCGCACTTTGTGATGCGCGACCGTCCCGACAAACACAGCATGGGCAAGAAACGGTCCGACAAACACATCATGGGCAAGATTCCAGCTGCAGAGCACTAAAATTCGACCGTTGAAGATTTTTTAAAAGTAGCGACCGTCCCTGGTTAAAAGGACGACCGCTTGAAGCATGAGCGCGACCATCCTTGTATGAAGGGCGACCGCGAAGTGCTTCGGACAGTTTAAGTAAAGAGGTCTAATCTGCCAAGACTTTATTCTCAACATCAATAACGGCTAGTAAGACCACATTGGCTATAAATACAAAGTTTCTATGAGAAAACAAAAAAGAGACAACATTGAGAAAAGATTTTCATAGCCAAGCAACAAATTTTCTTTTACTTAAACTTGTATTTGAATTGTTATGAATGTTAGGTGTTAGCATTGAAAACACCATTGTATAAGTTTGAGTGTAAGCTTGGGAAACACTTGGGTTGTGAGAGTGAGCCTAGTAAAACTCTTGTTAGGTTGTGAGAGTGAGCCTTGTAAAACTCTTGTTTGGGTTGTAAGTGTGAGCCTAAGAAAAACACTTGTGAAGTTAGGTGTGAACTTGTGAAAACACCAAAGTTAGAAGTGAGCTTGTAAAAACTTCAAAGATTAGTGGAACCTTAACAAGTTGTTAAGGAAGTGGATGTAGGATTGAAGTAAATCCGAACCACTATAAATCTTGTGTGTTCTTTCTTTCTTCAATTACTCAACCAACTCTATATTCCGCATTTCTTGTTTGTTGAGTTTTTTAAATTGTCATTACTTCTTGAGAAAACCAATTCACCCCCCCTCTTGGTTGCCATCTTGGGACAACAGAAGAGTTAGCTGCAAGTTGTCAGCAGGCTTCTCATTTTGAAAGTTTAAATCACCAATCCAAACAACATTTCCGAGACTTCCAATTTCAAGGGATGAGGGATCCCGATGCTTCTTCATCAAGAGGCCCCCAGACTGACGACCATGAGATCCTTTCATCTACTTCTGATGAGGAACATGATGGATCAAAAATTCAAGGTAATAGGGATTTTGGTGCTTCCATTTTGGGTGATCTCGGGATGAGTGATTTGACCCCTCCTCCAACAGGCAACGATTTCTTCAATTCTTTATTTGGTAACCTACCACCACCTTCCAAGATCCTCAAGACAAAAAGGAGCCGAAGGTTGTTGAGAAGACAACTATTGAGAAAACCAAAACTTCTGATGTTGAAAAGATGATTGTGGATTTGGAAAAGAAATTTGAAAAGAAGCTGAAAATCGAAGAAATGTCTGAAGTTGACAAATTATTTGAGCTAGATGAAGAAGTTTCAAACAAGTTCAAGATGCCATCCTTTGCAAAGTTTGATGGAACCGGAAATCATCACCTCCATGTGAAGCAGTATATCACTGCTATGCAGTCTGCCTGAGCTACTAAGGCTCAACTCTAAGATACTTTATTCTCTCATTGGATCTTGTTATACAAAACTGCTTCAATACTTTAGAAGATGGCACGCAAAAGAGCTGGGATCTGCTATACAAGGCTTTCATCCAGCAATATGGGTACAATGTCAAGTTGGAAGTTACCTTAATGGAAGTTAAGTCCATTAAACAAAAGCCAAATGAAAATTTTTTAGACTATGTGAAAAGGTGGAGAAATAAGGCTGCTTTGCTCAAGAAGAGGCCTGATGAATCAAATCAAATAAGGATGATTGTGAGAGGGGTGTTGCATAGTCTTCGTGAAAGGATGTCTCATACACTCATCCATGATTTCAAAGATCTCCTCCAAGCTGGTCTACAAATTGAAGAGTTGGAAAGAGAGAAGAATCGCTTTTCGGCAAGAAGGAATGAGAATGAAAATTATCAGCCTAGCAATCAAAGTACACAAAAGGAAGCTGATGTTAATGTCACTAGTCAAGGAGGAATGAAGCAGTTTTCAGAATTAGGAAAGCCGCTGTCTTGGGTTCTCAATAAGATACAAAAGAAGGGATTGTTACAACCCTTGACTCCTCGTCCTTTGCCTAATCCTCTTCCACTTAACTTTGATACTAATGCATTTTGCCAATTCCATCAAATGCATGTACACAAAATGGACAATTGTATGAAGTTGAGGCATGAGATCCAAAATTTAATCGACAGTGGTAAGCTACCCGAGCCAGACAAGCCCAATACTAAGAACAAACCTTTGCCTAAGTTTGGAAGAGTGCCTCTACCGGCAACCTTCATGGTAGGAAAAGGATTGGAAGAAGATTTTGTATTATCATCCTTTCAAGATGAAGATATTGAAGATGTGAAAGGAAAAGAAGCTTAACTCAACAAACTTTCCTTAGCTTGAATGTTGCTTTTCAATTTTGCTTTCTTTAATATTTAATTGGAACAATTATGTTTTTTAAAATTTAAAAATTGTCTGAATAAATTACTTTCATCAAAATTTTTATTGGTCTTTGTTCATTTTGGTGCTCAACCAATGAGGAATCTAGCTTGATAATTCATGAAATAATATATTTATGCATCATGACTTGAATAACTTTACTAGGTGAGGGAATTGCTATTTAGCATCGAGTTGTGTATGCGTACTTAGAGAGGGCTCCTGCATAATTGCCTTTTTCTAGGTCATAGTCATCCTTAGAACATGCTTTGACAAACTTTTGAGGCAAAATTGAACTCTGCTTATATAAGGGAGAGATGATCTAGGCATTGTTTTGTTAGCCAACAAATAGTATCCACCCTATTAAATATAAATCCCTAGTTGTCCCTTTGAGCCTTCATAAAATTTTAGCTTTCTTTTCGTTGGTATATAACACCAACAACCTACCCTGAGCTGTTGTGATACTTTTGACAAGTTTTATGATCACTAAGGTAAAAAGGTAAGAAAATCAAAGAAAGGAATGCATAGCCAAGATTGTAAGGATAGTTGATGTTATCAAGACCAAAAGGGTAGTTGAAGTTCACCTAGTATCTCCAATCTATCAAGACAACATCAGAGTAACAAATGATTTATCCCTGTTAAATAAGATTTATGTCACTCCACTCATCCATTATTGGAAACCCAAGTTGGTACAAATAAGAAAAACTCTTTTAGAGCTAGAACCAAAAGAAAAAGGAAAAGAAAATAAAAGAAGAAGGAAAAAAAGGGACAAAAAAGGAAAAAGAAAAGAAAAAAAGGGATAAAAAAAAGAAAAAAAAAGAAAAAAGGTAAAACCTAAAAAGGTGGTACAGAAAGCCAACTGAGTTCTCTTTTATTTAAACCAGCAAAGGCTTCCATTTGGTTTATAAGGACAGTTTGACTTGAATTGGTCTAATCCAGCCAAAGATTCAATCAAAATCAGAGAAAAAGGAGAAAGACCATCCAGTTCTTAAAAGTTCTGTACTTGATAGTCCTACAAGGAAGAAGGACAAAATGATAAAATGCTTAAAGAAAGGGAGGAGTAAGAAAAATAAAAAGAAAGAAAAGGGAGAAGAAGAATGGAAACAAATTTGGGTATCAAACATTATGTAAAGAAACAAAGATTGTCCCAATCAAGATCCAGATTAATGTCAAGAAGATAAAAGGAATTTGGAGTCTAGCAAGATTGCTCCCAACTGTCTAAAGTTCCAACAAGAAATTTGTAGTGTGAGGATTTGTCCATTGTGTCACATCAGCTCCAATCTCAAAATGGCTTTCAATTAAACCTGTATCCCTTTTAGACCCCATTTCAAGCCTATCAAAGACCTGTTGATCTCTCTTGGTAGGTAGAGTCTATTAGTGGAGATAGTTTGAATAAGCATGCATATGAGATAGACAATATTTAAACTCAATGAGACCTTTGGCCAAGTAATGTGTATGTGCCTATCTGAAGTGCAACAATTCTTGCTTAAATAGAAATAATTCTCGAGTTTAGTACGGTAACTAGGGTTATCATGTTATAGATATGTTAATTTGGAAAAATCAAGTCCTGAGGTACATTGACATTAATTTGGCAAAGCCAACATTTGATTTCAAAATCAAAATTCAAAAAAAAAAAAAGTTTACAAAGCCTTCAAGTTAAGGGAAGTATGTCGAATCATTTAACCTCGAAGAACACATTGGGCAAAGTAAATGATTATTGTCAAGGTCATGAAGAAGCTACCAACTGAAATGCTAAAACATAGTTTGAAATGGATGTATCCCTGACGTTACAAGCTTGGGGTCTCCACCACTCATATTTTCAATATCCCGAAGATAAAAGCCATAAATGTAAAGCATCCTGTCATTCCGAAGAAAGAACTGAACAAGCATCTAGAAGGAGTCAATAAGAACACTTCAGCTGATCACCTCGGTCTATGAGTTGATGGAACCATTGTAAGTATTATGCATGCATATCATGCATACATGAACATATCACATCACACTTTCTTGTCTTGTATTATCTATTCCTTGTCCAAGTGAACAACAAATGCCCTATGAAGTAAAGATTCAAAAGAAGATATTGAATCAAGGGAGCATGGAAAGCCTATTACTTGAGGAAGCTCCAGTCATTTTGCAAAAGAGGAAATACATGTTTATGAAAGAACCAAGACAAAATACAAACGTCAATCAAAGAATGCATGGAAAAAAAATCTTTGGTTTGAGCCTACACAGGGGGGCAAAGTTTCTCCTTTTCAATTTTTTGAGTTTATATACAAAACATTTTCAAACTCACTTGCAAATATTTCTCCACACAGGGGGCAAGGAGAATATATGAGGGCCAACTAAAAATAGTTGAATTTTTGCAAAAGGAAGAACAAAAGAACGGAACAACCAGTTAAGCCAGAATCCTCAACTGATAAAAGGTCAGCGAAATCCAATCCAGTCTCGGGTCCTAGTACCCAATTCAATATCGGCTCCAAATACCCAAATTCAATTAAGTCTTGGGTCCAAGTACCCAATCTCAGGTCCAAGTACCCAAATCAAATTCAGTCTCAGGTCCAAGTACCCAAATCAAATTCAATCTCGGGTCCAAGTACCCAAATCTAATTCAATTTTGGGTCTAAGTACCCAATCACGGGTCCAAGTACCCAAATCAAATTCAATTTCGGGTTCAAGTACCCAATCTCGGGTCCAAGTACCAAAATTAAATTCAATCTCGGGTCCAAGTACCCAAATCAAATTTCGTCTCAAGCCCAAGTACCCAATCTCAGGTCCAAGTACCCAAATCAAATTCAATCTTGGGTCTAAGTACCCAATCTCGGGTCTAAGTTCCCAAATAAAATTTTTTCTTGGGTCCAAGTATCCAATCTCGAGTCCAAGTACCCAAATCAAAATCAATCTCGGGTCCAAGTACCCAATCTCAAGTCAAAGTACCCAAATCAAATTCATTCTCAGGTC
The DNA here is from genome assembly GCA_947685225.1 of Garcia nutans. Classification (NCBI taxonomy): domain Eukaryota; kingdom Viridiplantae; phylum Streptophyta; class Magnoliopsida; order Malpighiales; family Euphorbiaceae; genus Garcia; species Garcia nutans. Next base: position 4,117,852 of record CANTUV010000017.1, on the reverse strand, counting down.
CAAGTACCCAAATCTAATTCAACCTCGGGTCCAAATACCCAATCTCGGGTCCAAGTACCCAAATCAAATTCAGCCTTGGGTCCAAGTACCCAAATCAAATTCAGTCTCGGGTCTAAGTACCCAAATTAAATTCCATCTAGGGTACAAATTCAGCCTCGGGTCCAAGTACGCAGTTTTGGGTCCAAGTACCCAAATCTAATTCAATCTTGGGTCCAATTACCCAATCTCGGGTCCAAGTACCCAATCTCGGGTCCAAGTACCTAGTCTCGAGTCTAAGTACCCAAATCAAATTCAATCTTGGGTCTAAGTACCCAAATAGAATTTTGTCTCTGGTCCAAGTACCCAAATCAAATTTAGTCTCAAGTCCAAGTACCCAAATTAAATTTAGTCTCGGGTCAAAGTTCCCAAATCAAATTCATTCTCGAGTCTAAGTACCCAAATCAAGTCTAATCTCGGGTCCAAGTACCCAAACCAAATTCAATCTCCGGTCCAAGTACCCAGTTTTGGGTCCAAGTACCCAAATCAAATTCAATCTCAGGTCCAAGTACCCAAATCAAATTTAGTCTCGGGTCCAAGTACCCTAATCAAATCCAATCTCGGGTCCAAGTACAAAAATCAAATATAATCTCGGGTCTAAGTATCCAATCTCGGGTCCAAGTGCCTAAATCAAATTCTATCTCGGGTCCAAGTTCCCAATCTAGAGTCCAAGTACCCAAATAAAAATCAATCTTGGGTCCAAGTACCCAATCTTGGGTCTAAGTACCCAAATCAAATTCATTCTCAGGCCCAAGTACCCAATTTTAGGTCCAGGTACCCAAATTTAATTCAATCTCGGGTCCAAGTTCCCAATCTCTGGTCCAAGTAAAAAATCAAATTTAGTATTGGGTCCAAGTACCCAAAAATTCAGTCTCGGGTCCAATTACCCAAATTAAATTCCATCTTGGGTCCAAGTACCCAAAACAAATTTAATCTCGGGTCCAGGTATAGAGTTTTGGGTCCAAGTACCCAAATCTAATTCAATCTTGAGTCCAAGTACCCAATCTCGGATCCAAGTACACAAATCAAATTCAATCTTAGGTCCAAGTACCCAAATCAAATTCAATCTCGGGTCCAAGTACCCAAATCAAATCTAATCTCAGGTCCAAGTACCCAAATCAAATTCAATCTCCGGTCCAAGTACCAGTTTCGGGTCTAAGTATCCAAATCAAATTCAATCTCGGGTCCAAGTACGCAGTCTTAGGTCCAAGTATCCAAATCAACTTCTGTCTCGTGTCCAAGTACCCAAATCAAATCAAATCTCGGGTCCAAGTAACCAAATCAAATTCAATCTCGGGTCTAAGTACCCAATCTCGGGTTTAAGAACCCAAATCAAATTCAGTCTCGGGTCCAAGTACTCAAATTAAATTCCATCTTGGGTTCAAGTACCCAATCTCGGGTCCAAGTAGCTAAAACAAGTTCAGTCTCGGGTCTAGGTACGCGATTTTGGGTCTAAGTACCCAAATCTAATTCAGTCTAGGGTCCAAGTACCCAATCTCTGGTCCAAGTACACAAATCAAATTCAATCTCAGGTCCAAGTACCCAGTCTCGGGTCCATGTACCCAAATCAAATTCAATTTCGAGTCCAAGTACACAAATCAAATTCAATCTCGGGTTTAAGTATCCAATCTTGGGTCTAAGTACCCAAATCAAATTCTATCTCGGGTCCAGGTACCCAAATCAAAATCAATCTAGGGTCCAAGTACCCAATCTCGGGTCCAAGAACCCAAATCAAATTCATTCTCAGGTCCAAGTACCCAAATCTAATTCAACCTCGAGTCCAAGTACTCAAATCAAAATCAGTCTTAGATCCAAGTACCGAAATCAAATTCAGTCTCGGGTCCAAGTACCCAAATTAATTCCATTTCGGGTCTAAGTATCTAAAACAAATTCAGTCTCGTCTCTAAGTACGCGGTTTTGGGTCTAAGTACCCAAATCTAATTCAGTCTCGGGTCCAAGTACCCAATCTCTGGTCCAAGTACACAAATCAAATTCAATCTCGGGTCCAAGTACCCAGTCTCGGGTCCATGTACCAAAATCAAATTTATTCTCGGGTCCAAGTACATAAATCAAATTCAATCTCGGGTTTAAGTATCCAATCTCGGGTCTAAGTACCCAAATCAAATTCTATCTCAGGTCAAAGTACCCAATCTCGGGTCCAAGAACCCAAATCAATTTCATTCTCGGGTCCAAGTACCCAATTTCGGGTATAGGTACCCAAATCTAATTCAACCTCGAGTCCAAGTACCCAATTCGAAATCAGTCGTGGGTCCAAGTACCCAAATCAAATTCTGTCTCCGGTCCAAGTAGCCAAATTAAATTCCATCTCGGGTCCAAGTACCCAATCTCGAGTTAAAGTATCTAAAACAAATTCAGTCTCGGGTCTAAGTACGCAGTTTTGGGTCTAAGTACCCAAATCTAATTCAGTCTCGGGTCCAAGTACCCAATCTCTGGTCCAAGTACACAAATCAAATTCAATCTCGGGTCCAAGTACCCAGTCTCTAGACCATGTACCCAAATCAAATTCAATCTCGGGTCTAAGTACCCAAATTAAATTCAATCTCGGGTCCAAATACCCAATCTCGAGTCCAAGTACCCAAATCAAATCTAATCTTCTGTCCAAGTACCCAATCTCGAGTCCATGTACCCAAATCAAATTTAATCTCTAATCCAAGTACCCAGTTTCGGGTCCAAATACCCAAATCAAATTCAATCTCGGGTCCAAGTACCCAAATCAAATTCAATCTCGTGTCTAAGTACCCAGTCTCAGGTCTAAGTATCCAAATTAAATTTTGTCTCGTGTCTAAGTGCCCAATCTCGGGCCCAAGTAGCCAAATCAAAATCAATCTCGGGTCCAAGTACCCATTATTGGGTACAAGTACCCAAATCAAATTCAGTCTTGGGTCCAAGTACCCAAATCAAATCCAATCTCGGGTCCAAGTACTCAATCTCAGGTCCAAGTACGCAATCTCGGGTCAAAGTACCCAAATCAAGTTCAGTCTCGGGTCCAAGTACCCAAATCAAATCCTAGTACCCATCGTCGACAAAAATCAGTCAAAGATCTTATTGCTTTTCACTCTCTTTTACTGTAGTCTCATATCATTCAAGCATGGGGCAAACTGTAGACCCTTAATTTTTGACCCAGTCTGGTTCGATATTTTTTATATAGTCTAAAATAATTTTTTTGGTATTTTAATAATAATATTTATTTTGGTATTTATTATTTATAATTTTTAATAAAAATAAAAATGGTGAAGTTAATAAAATAAAAAAAAATGGCAATGATAAATTGGCCAGGCCAATTCACCCGCAGGAATTTCCAAGGCCATTTCGCCGCAGGAAATTCCTGCAGCGAATTGGTTGGCCGCCCAGCGCCCGCCCTAGCCAGCGCTCGAAATTCTCGCAGCAGTTTTTTCGCTAGTGCAATTTTTCAACGCAGTTTTTTCTGAAACCAAATTCTATTTGGTTTTGGTTTCTTTTCCTAATTGGCTTTAATTTCCTTAAACAATTAGAAGTTAGGTTTATGATTTTTCCTATAAATACCACATTAAAACTCAGAATTAGGGGTGTAGACTCTTAATTTTTGAACCATTCAAATCTAATAGTCTAAAATAATTTTTTGTGGTATTTTATTTATTTTAATAATATTTTAATTACTAACATTATTTCATAGTTATTTTTAATAAAAATAAAAAATAAAAAAAATGAAAAAAATAAAATATCGGAAGGATCGGCGAGCGTCCATTCTTGGCAGCACAATTGCTACCAGCACAGCCCACGGGCCCGATAGCTCTCGCGCTGCCGATTTTTTGACCAAAATTTTTTTTCTACCCAGTCTGGTCAAATATATTTTAATTAGTCCAAAATAATTTTTGTGTGGTCCAATATATTTTTATTAGTCCAAAATAATTTTTGTGTTATCTTAATTAAATAACTTTTGCTTTAGTATTTAATTTTTATTAATAAAAAATAAAAAATAATAATAATAAAAAAATAAAAATAAAAATCGGCAACGAAAAATTTTTTCCGAAAATCAGTGCGGCAAAATGGCCTTGGGCCATTTTGCACATAGTTTATTCCTGCGGTAAATTTTTCGCCAGCGCATTTTTTCAGCAGCAGTTTTTTTTCGCCAGCAAAATTTTTTCGACGTAAATTTTTTTGAAACCTAATACAATTAAGTTTCGGTTTCCTTTTCTTAATTAATGTTATATTTCGTGAATAACTAGACTTAACCATAAAAAATCTTCTATAAATAAGACCAAAAACAACACAAAGAAAGGGGGGAGAAATTGATCAGAAATTGAAACGAAAATCTAAAGAAAAATTGAAACCGAAACTGAGGAGGAAAAGCTTTGAATCAATCTGATTTTTTGAGAAAGTAAACAAACAATTCAAGCAATTCAAAGGCAGCAAAGCTTGTCTTTGTTTTTATTCATCCAAGAATAAATTTTTGGTGGAACCAACAAACGGAGGTATGCATCAATTGTCTAAATTCTATTCTTCACAATAACTTAATCACCTAATTGTTTCTTTTAATTCAAAAATCTAAGAACCCTAATTCACCTTTTCTAAAGTTTAAAAACCTTAATTCGTTGCTTTGTTTTCCCAAAAAGATTCAAATTATTATTTTTGTTTCTTCAAAATCTCAAAACCTAAATTGAGTTCTGTTTCATTCCAAAAGCCCTAAAAACATCTTTTTTTGCTTCTATAAACTTTAAATCGTTTTGTTTATTTTCATAAAACTTCATAAAATTATCAATTGTTTTTCCAAATTCTATAAACTAATTCATTCTCTGAAGCCCTAATTCTTAAACACTATACCCTAATTTAACTCCAAAACCCAAAACAGTGAATCCTAACTCCCTTAAAACCTAAACCCTAAAGTTTTCTAAATCCTAATCTTTTAAACCTTAAAACACTATAAACATATTCAAACACGGTAAGCTCAAAATAATAATTCAGTAACTGAAAATCATAAATCTAAGTGTTTGAAAGTGTCCAAAACCTTATTACATGATTATACATCTCAAACCCTAATTTGGTTAATTAAAGAACTTTACCAACTTTTTAAAGCATAACTCCATTTTAATCCCATTAAAATCACAGTAGCTTCCAAAACCCTAAATACATGGAATCTTAAATAGAAACAGTAGCCCTAATTTGAATCTTTACTTGCCTTATTCAATTTTATATTTGATTATGCTTTATTTATATGCTTTAATTTATTTAAGTATGGAGATCGAGCATGGCATAACCACTCATAGCCTTGTACCTTTTAGGTATATACTTGCTAGGGGAACCTAAGCCTTTCAACCTACAGACTAAAGCTCATGTAATTGGCCAAGTTACTTTCCTTAGGTTTTTACCCCAAATGCTTATTGTTTGATGGTTAATTTATCTTGGCTTAAATCTTGGCTTATTTGATTTGTTCTTTTTCTAATATGACCTAAGTACATTGTAAGCTCAAAATAATTTTTTTTTGAAAAGACCAAAGCTATTTTTAAAAATTTTTCAAGATGGTCTTTGGACATAAAACTTTTCTAAAAATCAATCAAAATTTCTTTTCTCATGACTTAAATACAAAGTCAAAAATCCAATTTTCTAAAAATCTTTTTACTATTTTTGCATTTCATCCAACCTTTTCTTTAAAAGAGCTTACAAATTATTTAGGTCAATTATGGAATACCAAAAATCAATTGTGAGCCTAGTTTACACTAAGAATTATTAATCATGGGCTTGTTTTTGGAATGAATCATTAGTTACTTTTTCAAGTGAGAAATCTAATTATACTAAACCTCTTAATTTAGTTTTAATCCAATATGGCATAAAAGCTACTTTAGTTGCTTGAATGGATTAAAACCTAATTAATGGGAATTATCATGAACTGATTTTCATTTTTGAAAATATAACTATTGGTTAAAATGTCTGAGGGAATTATTCAAAAATAAGATACCCCATGTTGGTATTTTGTTAACCATATTGCCTAGGAAAAGAGACTCACCATTCGTGTGTGGATGTTATAAGGTTGGAAGGAATGTCCTATTTATCCTTGTTTGTTTATTGTTTGTGAACACATGTGTACATGCATACATACATTTGCATCACATATCATTAATCCTTTCTGCTCATAGCCCTGGAATACAACAGTTCAAAAACTTACGATAATCTGACCTATGCCGGAGATGAAGAATCTAGCAGCATCTCAATCACTTTTTCACCAAAAGCAATGGAGCCCAAACAAATTCAAAGAATGGTAGACGACACCCTCAATGCTAAAATGGAAGAACTAAAGGGGACCCTGGCTGAGACCATGAAGAACCAATTAGCTGCAATTTTAGGGAACAATGCAGAAGCATCTGCTAGCACCAAGAAGCCAAAGGACAAAGGGAAGGCTAAAGTTTGTATAATGGCTTTTGATGATGACAAGGTGGTCATTGATGATGATGACGACTGGGCTCAACACTTCCAAGATCCTTAAGACAAGAAGAAGGAGCCGAAGATTGTTGAAAGATAAGCTACAGAGAAAACTGAAACTTCAGATGTTGAGAAGATGATTGCTAACCTGGAAAAGAAATTTGAAAAGAAGATAACAATTGAAGAAATGTTCGAGATTGACAAATTGTTTGAGCTAGATGAGGAAGTTCCATACAAGTACAAGATGTCATCCTTTGCAAAGTTTGATGGAACTGGAAATCCTCACCTCCATGTGAAGCAGTATATCACTGCTATACAGTCTGCCCGAGCTACTAAGGTTCAAACTCTAAGGTACTTCATGCTCTCATTGGATCCTATTATCCAAAATTGGTTCAATACCTTAGATGATGGCACACAAAAGAGTTGAGATTTGCTATACAAGGTCTTCATCCAACAATATGGATACAATGTTGAATTGGAAGTTACTCTAATAGAGATGGAGTCTATTAGACAAAGGCCGAACAAAAACTTCATGGACTATATGAAGAGGTGGAGAAATAAGGCTGCATTGCTCAAGAGAAGGCCTGATGAATCCGATCAAATTAGAATGATTGTGCGAGGAGTGTTTGTAATATCCTAAAATTTTGGAAATATTAATTGTTGAAAATGAATTAAAGGATTTAAAAGTGTATATATTTTATTAAGTAAAAAAGGAAATGTGCATATGTTGTTTATATGAAGAGATATACAATATATAAAAATCAAAATCTTTTGGTCTAAAGATATTTTAATTATTTATATATTAATTAATGATAGTGGAAGATGTCATAGTGGAGATTAAGTATTATAATAATATAATTGCTTGGTGGAGATTAAAATAGGAAATTGTGTGGTTATGGGGGTTTAGTGGTAAAAAGAGAAGTTGACTAATTTCTTCATCTTCTTCTTCCTTCTCCTTGGTAGTCGGCCACCATTACCATCAAAGGGATAGAGATTTTGCTTCTTGCTAACTCAACCAATTGGAGGGTTTTAAGTGATCAAGTTGGAGTTTTGAGGATTCTCTTCATATTTGGTAAGTTTCCAACTTGTTTCTTTGATTTTCTTTGAAAGATTGTATGTATGAATTGAATGTTTGGTGGGGTATATGTATATGGTTGATTTGGTATGTTTGAGGTGTTTTTGTTTAGATAACTATGAATTTGGGGTTGGATTGAAGAAAAAGGTTAAGTGGTGAAGAAAATAAGAGTTATGGATTGTGTAAGTTTTGAGTTGTGAAATATGGTTTTGAATGTGTATTGTTGATTGTTTTTGAGTTATTTTGATGTTTACATAAGTGTCATGTGGTATTATGATGGAATTTGTTAAGTTTATATGGAGTTGAAAAGGTTAATGAAAGATGATTTTTGGATGAGGCATTATTGTGGCGATATCAGGTTTTTGGCCTAACAAGCCCAGTGGCACGGCCATGTCTTTGGGAGTGTCGATGCTTTTATTTTCAGAGTTGGTGACATGACCAGTGACACCCCCATGTCACTGAGCATGTCACAGCTTCTGTGATGTTGTAGTTTTGACAAGTACAGTGACACTCCCATGCCACTGAGCGTGTCATAGCTACTGTGTTGTTGGAAGATTGACACGACCAGTGACACACCCATGTCACTGAGTGTGTCATAGCTTCTGTGTTGTTGAAGTTTTTACACGTGCAGTGACACGCCCATGTTACTGAGCATGTCAAAGCTTTTGTGTTGTGGTTTTAGGGCACGGTCATGGACAAACCAATGTTGTTGAGCATGTCAAGTTTAGAGTTTGCCCTAGATCATGCTTTTCCTTATTTCCTATGTGTATCACTAAGTGAGTATTTATAATCACATTTAGTTCAGGATTTGAAGAGATTTGAGCTATCCTAATCCAAGTGTTGAGGGATATCTTAGAAGAGGAGGTTTGAAGTGGTGTTTGTTGCTCTTAGAGGTAAGTACAAACTTTGAATAATTGTTTATATTTACATGGTATTGGGACTTAACACATTTGGTTGGGAAAATATGTTAAATGTGTTAAGCTACTTACTACATTGTTGATGCATGGGTAATATGATATGATTTGCATAATGTGAACTATGTGAAATATATGATGATGATTCAAAATGTATGGATAATGCAATTTGTTATGTATACACTAATGATGGTATGTGAAGCCATTGGTGATGGCTAAACTGATATAAATGAGATATTTGAGGCATTGTGCCTAGATGATCATGAAAAAATGAGAAAGGATTTGATAATAAAATTATGAAAGAATTGTGTGCCTAGTATGTTATTCAATTTTCAGAGTTTTGTTGTTGGTGGCATGCCTAAAAAGTAACAGTCCCTTGAAGCTGGGTTGGGCTTGGAACTTGAAGCCTAGTTGGGTGTTACATGATGTAGCAGACCCTTGAAGCTGGGTTGGGCCTAGTCATTGAAGCCTAGTTGGAATGTTACATATGTGGTAATCCTCATTGTGATTATGATTCTCCTTCAGGCTAGACAAATGTTGTATATTGGACCAAAGCAGTAACTCTGAAATTTGAATAGCATATTAGTTCCTTTTGGGCCCATGCTTGTCTTTACTTTAATGCAAATTATGAATGGTGGAACAATTGAGCAATATAATGAGATTTAATGTTGTGAAATATGATATCCTTGTGTATTGTTTCTAATTCTTGAAAGTTTGATATTGGCATTACATTTGAACTATATTGTTATCAAAGTTTGTACCACTAAGCTTTTGGCTTAGTGCAATTGTGATTCATCATGTAGGTGACAGGATAGATCCGGTTGAGCTGGAGAGTTTAGCTAGACCGAGTCGAGTTTAGACTTGGGACTTTCAATGCAGTGTTGATTATGGACATCAAGATCAGAGACAAGTTGCTAGCATGTATAAATCTTATATTTTTGTACATATTGATTTTCATGTATATATATATGTATATTCCGCTGCATATTTCGCTGCTTATTAAAAATGTTTTGGATAAACTTTTGGGTAATAAAGATACATATGTGTTTTAACAAGAATTGTTTCATTTACTATTTATATGATATCAATTGAATATTTTAAGATTGTACAGGTTTTACAATTGAAGATTTGTTTTGTTTTAAAAAGGTTGTGACATTCTTGTATCCTCTATACGTTTATTACATATGTTCGGTGCAGAAGTGCACATATATTGGGTACATGGGTGTTACATTAGTTTTGGTATCAGAGCCTAGGTTTGAGGTTCTCAACCTAGGTGAATTGTAAGAAAAAGAAAAATTAGATTTTAGAATATGGTTTTTAAATATGATATTGTGAGTGGGGATTTTTGTCCCCACTCCCGGTGGAATGGTTCTTGCGACTTTGGCACTGTTTAGGCTCGGAGCCTTAGAGAACACGAACCTAAGTAAGGAGAAAATGGAGTCGCCACCCGGACGGACCGGGAAAAAGAAAGGGGTGGATGACTCGATTCCTAAGGAATCCCCAACCCCCTAATGGGTTCGAAAAGTTGGGTACGTGTGGGGAAGGTGAGAAATGGCCCAGCACCCCCACAACACCCGGTTCATTGGAACCGACCTCCTTTACAGGTCTTAATATTATAAAATTCTTAAATATAACAATATTACCCATATTACACACAATAATTAAAATAAAGCATCTATATATTAAAAGAATCAAAGCAATGTCCAAACAAAATAATTAAATGGGCACCCATCCAAGGATGGAAACATGTCCTTACATCCCATGCCTAAATAGGACACCCACCGAAAGGTAGAAACATGTCCTTTACATTGGTTCTAAAATAAAAAAGCAATTTAAATTAGATGATATTTAACTAATGAGGTATCCACCAAGTGGAAACATACCGCTTACAACATTTGGAAATCTAAATAAATTGATAAAAGTAAATAACCATTTATCATAAATAAATCATTCATCAAAGATATTAAATATCAATAGAAAGTAAACATCCATCCATGATAAATTAAATAAACCAAGCATTGAACTTAAATAAATTAAGGCATATAAAATAAATCAAAGCATAATCAAATATAAAATTGAATAAGGCAAATAAAGATTCAAATTGGGGCTACTGTTTCTATTTAAGATTCTTTATTCCATGTGTTTAGGGTTTTGGAATTTTATGGGTTTAAGCTACTGTGATTTTAAGAGAACTAAAATGAATTGAAGTTTTATGATTCAAGAAGTTGGTAAAATTCTTTGATTAACCAAATTAGGGTTTGTGATGTAAAATCATGAAATTAGAGTTTGGGCTCTTCAAAACATTTAGATTATAACTATTATCTACTGAATTATATTTTTAAGCTTACTGTGCAAAATTATAACATTTATGTTTATATGGTTTTTTAAGTTTTAAAGAATTAGGGTTTAGAAAAAATTAGGGTTTAAGGTTTTAAAGGGTTAGGGTTCATTGTTTTGGGTTTTGAAGTTGAATTAGGGTTTTAGGATTTTTGAATTAGGGTTTCGGAGAATGAATTAGTTTTTAGAATTTGGAAAAACAATTGATAATTTTATGAAGTTTTATGAAAATAAACAAAACGATTTAAAGTTTATAGAAGCAAAAAAGATGTTTTTAGGGCTTTTGGAAAGAAACAAAACTCAATTTAGGATTTTGAAAATTTGGAAAGCAAATTACGGGTTTTGAGATTTTGAAGAAACAAAAATAATAATTTGAAGCTTTTTGGAAAACAAAGCAACGAATTAAGGTTTTTAAACTTTAGAAAAGTTGAATTAGGGTTCTTAGGTTTTTGAATTAAAAGAAACAATTAGATGATTAAGCTACTGTGAAGAAATTAGACAATTGATGCTTACCTTCGTTTGTTGGTTCCACCAAAAATTTCTTCTTAGATGAATAAAAACAAAGACAAGCTTTCCTGCCTTTGATGAATTGAATTGTTGTTTGCTCTCTCAAAAAAATCAGATTGATCCAAAGTCTTTCCTACTCAGTTTCGGTCTCAACTTTTCTCCCAATTTCCATCCCAATTTTTTGATCTTTTTTGTGTTGTTTTAGTCCTTATTTATAGAAGAATTCTATAGTTAATTCTAATTACTCATGGCATATAACATTCATTAAGAAAAGGAAACCGAAACCTAATTGTATTAGGTTTTGAAAAATTTGCGTCGAAAAAATTTTGCTAGTGAAAAAAAACTGTTGTGGAAAAATTGCGCTGGCAAAAAAGCTGCCGCAGCTGGCTGTGGCAGCGGCGAGCGAATTGGCCTGAGGGGGAAATGCCCACGGGCCTGCGGCAATGATTTTTTCATCGCCGATTTTTCTGTCGCTGATTTTTTGTTATTTTTTATTTTTTATTTTTTTATTTTTTTTCACTTCACCATTTTTTACTAAAATAAAAATAAAAATTAATCAAGATACCACAAAAATTATTTTGGACTACTTAAAATATATTGGACAACACAAAAATTATTTTGGACTAATTAAAATATATTGGATCGGACTAGGTCAAAAATTAAGAGTCTACAGTTTGTCCCCTGCTTGAACGATCTGAGACTTTAGAGAGTGAAAAGCAATAAGACTTAATTTTTGATGAGATGGTTATTTGAATTTATTTTTGGGTTCTGGACCCAGTTCGAGTTCTGGACTTGATTTGGGTACTTGGACCAGAGATTGCGTGTAATATCCTAAAGTATACCATAAAAGTGTTGGGGTTATTGTTGTATTTGGATTCAATGTGTGTATTGAAGGAAAGAGAAAAGAAGAAGAAAGTCAAAAGGAATTGTGTGTGGTGGAGATTTAATGGTATAATTATTATTATTATTATTATTATTATTGTTATTGTTATTATTATTATTATTATTATTATTATTATTATTATATATATGAGATAAGAACGAAGGAAGAGAGGATAACCTTCTTTCTTTCTCTTCTTCTGTTCTTCTTCTTCGTGGACAAGAGAGCACGAGAGAGAGAGAGAGCACGAGAGAGAAAGAGAGAGAAAGGTGATCTTCATCAAAATTTCTTAAGGATGTTAAGAGTATTGAAGATGGAGATGAAGATTTGGCAACATATTCAGGTAAGTACTCATCTCTTGAGTTGAATTTATTGATTATACTTATATATATAAGTTTTTATCTTCTTAGTTGGATTTCTTTTGGATTTAGGTTATGTTTGGTTTGATTGGTGTGTAAGTGGATGATAACAAGAGATTGAAGTATATAAATGTGTGAAATTAACATCTAAGTGATGATGAGTTGAGATAATTGTAAGGAAAATGATGAAATGTTGATTTGGGGTTTGGTTTGGATGAATTTCGAGTGTTTGGTCTTTAAATTATTGTAGGACACGGCCAAGTTATGAGAGACACGGCCAAGTTAGGGAAAATTTGGCCGTGTTGGATGAGTTTTGGAGAGACACGGCCACTGGCTTGGCCGTGTCCCTTGCCTGTGTTTGCTACTGTCTAATTTATGTTGAGAGACACGGCCGTGTCCCTTGCCCGTGTCTGGTACTGGATTGTTGTGTTGAGAGACACGGCCACTGGCTTGGCCGTGTCCATTGCCCGTGTTTGCTACTGCTTGAATTGGTGTTGAGTGACACGGCCACAAGCTTGGCCGTGTCCCTTGGGCGTGTTGGCTACTGGATGTTTATATTGGGAGACACGGCCACAAGCTTGGCCGTGTCCCTTGAGGGTGTTTGCAAATGTGTTTGTTAATTGGTCTTCAAACATTGTTGGATCTTCAAATGTCTTTTGTACCTAAACACACTTAAAACGATAATGATCCAACCAAATGTATATGGAGGATTCTAAGTTCTTCAATAAGGTAAATTGTTATGTATGAATATATCAATGATAATATAGGAAATGTGGAAGATATAATGATCAATGAAAAAGTATGTGCAATGTCATTGATTATGTGTACTTGAGTGATGAATTGAATTGATCAATATGATTTGATGATAATGTTGATATTATATGAACCATGTTAGGTTTTATGCATTGTCAATCTCATGAATTATATTGTACTATATGTAGATTGATGATGCATATGAATAATGGCATGTTGTGTATAATGTGGAATATCATGAGATCATTGATGATGAATTACTTTAATTTTATGATTGAAGCATGCCTATATGGTATGATTGATTCATGATATGTTTGTTTAGTAATGTAATTGATGTTGCATATATCAATGATGAAACTTGAAATGTGATTTGAGATATAATGTGATATGAAGCCATTGTGATTGGCTGTGATGATTCAATTGAATTAAGTGGGGCATGTTTGCCTAGATGATGATGAGAATTGATAATGAAATAATAGATGAATTGTGTTTCTGATATGTTATTCATTTTCAGAGTTCTGAGTTTGGAGGCATGCCTATAAAATGAAAGGTAATAGTCTTGCCGGGTTGAGGATCTCTTCAATTTGAGACGAATTGAGATCCAAGAGACTGGGTCTGTTACACTATGCTAATTGTGATTATGAGATATATGATTTGTAACAGTCTTGCCGGGTTGAGGATCTCCTCGATTTAGTCGGGTTGATGGTCCAAGAGACTGGGTCTGTTACACTATCCATGGATAGAGATATATATAGATGATGCCTACGGGCTTGATGATTATGATTATGGACCAAAGCAGTAACTCTGAACTTGGAATAACATATTAGTGTGTTGTTTGGGCCCGAGTCTGTCTTTGTTGTCAATGTGATATTAAATGTTGAAATAAATGAGTAAAGAGATCTACAACTGCCTTTATTGGAAGTATGATTCATGTTTGATGAATTGTGGATAAAATAATGTTATGAAGTATGCTTTTGTAATATGTGCATTGATGTATTGAAGGTGAATATGTTTTGAGGGACTTTCTTGATATATGATTTTATAAAAATAAAGTATGATGTGTAAAATATATATATATATGAATATGGAATTTGTGAGAATTGCTTTCGTAAAGGTGTTGAATAGGTCTTTGAATGGTAATTGGTTGAATTAATGTATATGTTTATGTATATGAGATTAGTGGGAACTTATGAAGAATGCATTGAGAAAGGAAAACGTGGTAAGAGAACAATAAAACATAATGCTAAACATATGAGGTATGATAATTTTGGTAAAGTGTATTTTATTATTTAGTTGTACTACTAAGCTTTCGGGCTTAGCGCGGATGTTTAATCGCGCAGGTATTTATGCGGTTGATCTGGAAGTCTAGCTGTGATGCCACGAGAAGGGTAAGAGTGTCTCGAGACCAACTAGAAGGTGATGCATACATATGTGATTTTAATTATGTTGTATTTTTATAAGAATAATGATTTTCGTAAATGTTCTTTAATTTAATGTAATATCGCTTGAACTTGAATAAAGGGTTTTAAAGTAAAACGAAAAGTGACATTCTTATACTTTATATACGTATTGTATGTATACCAGGTATATGTATAGTACTTATATAGAGTATGGGGGTGTTACAATTATTTTGGTATCAGAGCTTAGGTTCGAGATTCTCGGCCTAAGTGAAATTAAAAAGAAAATTTTTGAAGAGTTTAAACAAGAATTGAAAAAAAAAGATTTTGGAAATGCAATTGGTAAGACATGCATATGCATTCACACCTAGGTTGGTCTCGAACGTGGCATTATGTGAATTGTGATGTATTTGAATTACATGAGATAAATGATAGTATGTAAATGAGGTTTCATATGAAAGTAAATTTTGAAATGTTGATAATTGAGAGGTGATTGTGATATAAAGAAATGATATGGAGTTTATAAGTAAAAAGTTTGATTATTGATATGTGTTTGATTTATAAAAAAATGACTAGAAAGAATATGTTAAAGATATTTAAAAAAAAACATATATGAGAGAGATATCACATTGGAAATGTGATTAAGCTCCTTGTGAAATAAGGTCATAAGTAGAGTGTATATATTTATTGAAGTTAATGAATAACTTAAGTTATGATAAACAAATGAGCATGATAATAGTCAAAGGAAAGTGATAAATATTAAATTGGTATAAACTATATGAAAAAGGGAAATTTAATAAATTGTATAATTATGTGTTTATATAAAGAGGATTTGTGAAATGAACTTTTGATATGAATGTGATCTATGAAGGTGTGGATAATATGTTTATTATTTTATATCATTACATGTTTAATGGTATTAGGAGTGAGAATAGACTTGGGTAATATTGAACAGCGAAACTGTTATAGTAATAACTAAATGAGACTATCATAAGATGTGTTGGAGCTCAAAGAATTTATGTGGAAATATTTTTATGTATAAGTGTGTAATAAGAAATTGTAAGGAAGGAGTTATATATTTGAAAATTTTTAGAAGAGATGGATTGGAAATGGAGTAATGAAAGATACTTGAGTAAGATTGGTATCTAATTGAAGGTTGGGCTTAGGAAATGTTAAAGATAATATTATTGAACATGAGTTGGGTTAATAATGATAAATTCAACAAAAGCAAACTGTTTTGGAGATGAAATTAAAATGTGTTAATTCTTGGTGTAATAAAAGCTTGGAGAATAAATATATAATTTATGTGATACAAGTTAGTATTATAATTGTAAAGGTTGGAAATTGAATAATAGAAGAACAATATTGATTTACAACCCCTAAGTGTGATTGTTAATATATCATTGTCATATGATTTGGTTAGTGTGATTAGTGATTAGTTTTATTATCTTCAGATTTAGAACTGAGATGGATAACTATGTTTCCTGAAACATGGTTAAAAGATATGATTGGTGAAGTTATATCCTATATTTACGATATTAAAAATTTAATTGTAATTATGAGAAGTAAAGCAAGGGAAGAGAATTGTGATAATGTTTTAAGCTATGAATTGTGTGATAGAACAATAATTATATATATATAGTAATATTGGGTGAAGTGAAGAAATAATAAAAGGGAAGAAATTGTAATCATGACTGAAAATTATATAGAATACATTTACAGTGTAAAGTGATTATGTGAATGAACTTAAAATTTATGGGAGTATGAATAATGTAAATTAATATGTATATATCAATAATGTTGGAAATGATATGATTGTATAATGAGATGTTAAATATAATTAATGATATACGTGTATACTATTTTGATGTAATGAGAAACTATGATTATTGGCAATGATGTTAGAAATGACTTATAATGGAGGTAGAGTACCTAATTGATTATGAAAAATGAATTGTGAAAAAATAAATGAACGGACTTATCTGCCTCCTGTGGAACCATGCGGACCCAATGTGTTGGGCAACCAAACTTGGATTACCAACCTGGTTGGGGAAAAAGCTCGTTTATGAAGTTATAGTTGTTGGCAATATTGATAAATTTTGAATGAGTATAAGAAATGATGATATAATTATTGAAATAAGGAAATGTATATGTATAAGCATGATTCATATTGATTGAATATATGAATTTGGAAAGATTAGAATTTGAATATAAGTTTGACCTAATGAACTTAGGTTATATATAAGTATATATAGTAAAATCCAATGATAAACTTCAATAAGTTAATTGTTGGTTTGAATCAAATAAAGTTGAAATGTTAGTATATTGTGATAGATAAATCGATTGATCTAGGTTTCATTAAAGTTGCAAGGCAATATTGAGATTTAATCTGTGCAATTGTATTGGGAGTGTAAGATTTAATGGTAATGTGTATGATGTAATATTCTGATTTATGAATGAACATAAATAAATTGAGGTATATTAATTGTACATGGTGAGAAATAAACTCATGAGAGTAAGGATATAGTTATCCATTGATGTTTGGTAAATGTTTATTTTGAAAGTGATGGTAAGAATGGAATAAACAATGCTAAGATATTGATTAATGATTTTTGAGGTTAAAGTTAAGAGAATATCTATAAAGAGTTAAAGTGATAATCTGACTTTAGTACAAAGATAAAATGTATTGGAGATGTTATGAGATATCTTGATTGCTTTGTTGAGAAAGTAATAAGAGGTAAAGATATATATATATATATATATACCTATACAATGATGAATTATGAATTTCAGAGAAGATAATTATCTCTAAGGGGGACAGTAGAAGATATGAGATTTGATAAAACTATATTGTAAGATACGATTATCTTCATATGGAAATTAAGATGGTGAATTGTTCTAAATGGGTTGTTATTATACTGGATAATTTCGAGGACGAAATTATTTAAGGGGGAGAGAATTTTAATATCCTAAAGTATACCCTAAAAGTGTTGGGGTTATTGTTGTATTTGGATTCAATGTGTGTATTGAAGGAAAGAGAAAAGAAGAAGAAAGTCAAAAGGAATTGTGTGTGGTGGAGATTTAATGGTATAATTATTATTATTATTATTATTGTTATTGTTATTATTATTATTATTATTATTATTATTATTATTATTATATATATGAGATAAGAACGAAGGAAGAGAGGAGAACCTTCTTTCTTTCTTCTTCTTCTGTTCTTCTTCTTCGTGGACAAGAGAGCACGAGAGAGAGAGAGAGCACGAGAGAGAGAGAGAGAAAGGTGATCTTCATCAAAATTTCTTAAGGATGTTAAGAGTATTGAAGATGGAGATGAAGATTTGGCAACATATTCAGGTAAGTACTCATCTCTTGAGTTGAATTTATTGATTATACTTATATATATAAGTTTTTATCTTCTTAGTTGGATTTCTTTTGGATTTAGGTTATGTTTGGTTTGATTGGTGTGTAAGTGGATGATAACAAGAGATTGAAGTATATAAATGTGTGAAATTAACATCTAAGTGATGATGAGTTGAGATAATTGTAAGGAAAATGATGAAATGTTGATTTGGGGTTCGGTTTGGATGAATTTCGAGTGTTTGGTCTTTAAATTATTGTAGGACACGGCCAAGTTATGAGAGACACGGCCAAGTTAGGGCAAATTTGGCCGTGTTGGATGAGTTTTGGAGAGACACGGCCACTGGCTTGGCCGTGTCCCTTGCCTGTGTTTGCTACTGTCTAATTTATGTTGAGAGACACGGCCGTGTCCCTTGCCCGTGTCTGGTACTGGATTGTTGTGTTGAGAGACACGGCCACTGGCTTGGCCGTGTCCATTGCCCGTGTTTGCTACTGCTTGAATTGGTGTTGAGTGACACGGCCACAAGCTTGGCCGTGTCCTTTGGGCGTGTTGGCTACTGGATGTTTATATTGGGAGACACGGCCACAAGCTTCGCCGTGTCCCTTGAGGGTGTTTGCAAATGTGTTTGTTATTTGGTCTTCAAACATTGTTGGATCTTCAAATGTCTTTTGTACCTAAACACACTTAAAACGATAATAATCCAACCAAATGTATATGGAGGATTCTAAGTTCTTCAATAAGGTAAATTGTTATGTATGAATATATCAATGATAATATAGGAAATGTGGAAGATATAATGATCAATGAAAAAGTATGTGCAATGTCATTGATTATGTATACTTGAGTGATGAATTGAATTGATCAATATGATTTGATGATAATGTTGATATTATATGAACCATGTTAGGTTTTATGCATTGTCAATCTCATGAATTATATTGTACTATATGTAGATTGATGATGCATATGAATAATGGCATGTTGTGTATAATGTGGAATATCATGAGATCATTGATGATGAATTACTTTAATTTTATGATTGAAGCATGCCTATATGGTATGATTGATTCATGATATGTTTGTTTAGTAATGTAATTGATGTTGCATATATCAATGATGAAACTTGAAATGTGATTTGAGATATAATGTGATATGAAGCCATTGTGATTGGCTGTGATGATTCAATTGAATTAAGTGGGGCATGTTTGCCTAGATGATGATGAGAATTGATAATGAAATAATAGATGAATTGTGTGTCTGATATGTTATTCATTTTCAGAGTTCTGAGTTTGGAGGCATTCCTATAAAATGAAAGGTAACAGTCTTGCCGGGTTGAGGATCTCTTCAATTTGAGACGAATTGAGATCCAAGAGGCTGGGTCTGTTACACTATGCTAATTGTGATTATGAGATATATGATTTGTAACAGTCTTGCCGGGTTGAGGATCTCCTCGATTTAGTCGGGTTGATGGTCCAAGAGACTGGGTCTGTTACACTATCCATGGATAGAGATATATATAGATGATGCCTACGGGCTTGATGATTATGATTATGGACCAAAGCAGTAACTCTGAACTTGGAATAACATATTAGTGTGTTGTTTGGGCCCGAGTCTGTCTTTGTTGTCAATGTGATATTAAATGTTGAAATAAATGAGTAAAGAGATCTACAACTGCCTTTATTGGAAGTATGATTTATGTTTGATGAATTGTGGATAAAATAATGTTATGAAGTATGCTTTTGTAATATGTGCATTGATGTATTGAAGGTGAATATGTTTTGAGGGACTTTCTTGATATATGATTTTATAAAAATAAAGTATGATGTGTAAAATATATATATATATATATATGAATATGGAATTTGTGAGAATTGCTTTCGTAAAGGTGTTGAATAGGTCTTTGAATGGTAATTGGTTGAATTAATGTATATGTTTATGTATATGAGATTAGTGGGAACTTATGAAGAATGCATTGAGAAAGGAAAACGTGGTAAGAGAACAATAAAACATAATGCTAAACATATGAGGTATGATAATTTTGGTAAAGTGTATTTTATTATTTAGTTGTACTACTAAGCTTTCGGGCTTAGCGCGGATGTTTAATTGCGCAGGTATTTATGCGATTGATCTGGAAGTCTAGCTGTGATGCCACGAGAAGGGTAAGAGTATCTCGAGACCAACTAGAAGGTGATGCATACATATGTGATTTTAATTATGTTGTATTTTTATAAGAATAATGATTTTCGTAAATGTTCTTTAATTTAATGTAATATCGCTTGAACTTGAATAAAGGGTTTTAAAGTAAAACGAAAAGTGACATTCTTATACTTTATATATGTATTGTATTTATACCAGGTATATGTATAGTACTTATATAGAGTATGGGGGTGTTACATTGCGTACTTGGACCTGAGATTGAATTTGATTTGGGTACTTGGACCCAAGATTGGATTGAATTTGGGTACTTGGACCCAGGATTGGGTACTTGGACCCGAGATTGGATTGAATTTTATTTGGGTACTTGGACCCGAGAATGGGTGCTTGGACCCGAGATTAGGTACTTGGACCCGAGCTTGCATTGGATTTGGGTACTTGGACCCAAAATTGGATTGAATTTTGGTACTTGGACCCAAGATTGGGTTCTTGGACCCGAGATTGATTTGATTTGGGTACTTGGACCTGAGATTAGATTTGATTTGGGTACCTGGACCCGAAATTGATTTAATTTGGGTACTTGGACCCGAGAATGGGTTCTTGGACCCGAGATTGATTTGATTTGGGTACTTGGACCTGAAATTTATTTGATTTGGGTACTTGGACATGAGAATGGGTGCTTGGACTCGAGAATGGGTACTTGGACCCGAGACTGAATTGAATTTGGGTGCTTAGACCCGATATTGAATTGGATTTGGGTACTTGGACCCGAGATTGATTTGATTTGGGTACTTAGACCCTAGCTTGAATTGGATTTGGGTACTTGGACCCGAAATTGGATTGAATTTGGGTACTTGGACCCGAAATTGGATTGAATTTGGGTACTTGGACCCGATAGTGAATTTAATTTGGGTTCTTGGACCAGAGACTGAGTTTGACTGACCTTTTATCATTTGAGAAGTTTGACTGCTCTGGTTATTCTATGAATTGTGGTTCTTCACCCTCAAAATGGATCTTCTTCCTTTGAGATTGGGACTTCACCCTTGAAAATGGACTTTCATCCTTTGGAAATTGGGTTTTCACCCTTGAAGATGGATCTTCATCCTTTATGATCAGGTCTTCACCCTTAAAAATGGATCTTCATCCTTTGAGATCGGGTCTTCACCATTGAAAATAGATCTTCATCCTTTGAGATCGGGTCTTCACCCTTGAAAATGGATCTTCATCCTTTGAGATCGGGTCTTCACCCTTGCTTCATCTTTTTTAGCTGGACTGATCTTTTGTCTTTTGCATCTTCATTCTTTTGAGAGTTCTAATGTTTCATTCTTTTGTTTTTCATTTTTGCAAAAATTTGGCTATTTTAATTGGACCTTATATCCTCTCCTTGCCCCCCTGCGTGGCAAAATATTTGTAAGTGAGTTTGAAAATATTTTATATAGACTCAAAAAATTGAAAAGGAGAAACTTTGCCCCCTGTGTAGGCTCAAACCCATGATTTTTCTATGTGGGCTCTGATTGATATTTTTGTCGTCTGGTTCATCACACAAGCATGTATTTCTTATTTTGCAAAACGACTGGAGCTTCCACAAGCCAATAAGCTTTCCATGCCACCTTGATTCAATATCTTCTTTTGATTCTTTAGTTCGCAAGGTATTTGCTGTTCACTTTGAAAAGCAATAAATAATACAAGACAAGAAAGTGTGATGTGATATGCTCATGTATGCATGATATGCATGAATAATACTTACAGTCATTCCATCGACTCACAAACCAAGGAGATCAGCAGAAGTGTTCTCATTGGTTCCTTTTCGAGCTCGTTCAAGTCTTGCATTGGAATGATAGAAAGCTTTGCATTTGTGGCTTTTATCTTCAAGATGTTGAAAACACGAGTGGTGGAGATCCCAAGTTGCAGAGTCAGGGATACATCCTTTTCAAATTATGTTTCAGCATGTCAGTTGATAGCTTCTTCATGACCTTGCTAATAATCATTTTCTTTGCCCGATGTGTCCTTTGGAGGTTCAACATACTTCCCTTAACTTGAAGGCTTTGTATGACAAAACTTTTTTTTTTATATTTTGAATTTTAAATTTTAATTTTGAAATCAAATGTTGGCTTTGCCAAATTAATGTCAATGTACCTCAGGACTTGATTTTTCCAAATTAACATATCGATAACATGACAACCCTAGTTACCGTACTAAACTCGGGAATCATTTCTATTTAAGCAAGAATTGTTGCACTTCAAATAGGCACATACACATTACTTGGCCAAAGGTCTCATTGAGTCTAAATACTGTCTATCTCATATGCATGCTTATCCAAACTATCTCTACTAATATACTTTACCTACCAAGAGAGATCAACAGGTCTTTGATAGGCTTGAAATGGGGTCTATGAGGGACATGGGTTAAAGTGAAGGCCATTTTGAGATTGGAGCTAGTGTGACACAATGGACAAACCCTCACACTACAAATTTCTTGTTGGAACTTTAGACAGTTGGGAGCAATCTTTCTAGACTCCGAAGTCCTTTTATCTTCTTGGCATTAATCTGGATCTTGATTGGGATAGTCTTTGCCCTTGCATAAAGTTTGGTTCCCAAATTCGTTTCTTTTCTTCTCCCTTTTCTTTCTTTTTCTTTTTCTTACTCTTACCTTTCTTTGAGCATTTTATCATTTTTTCCTTCTTCCTTGTAGGACTGTCAAGTACAAAACTTTCAAGAACTGAATGGTCTTTCTCCTTTTTCTTTGATTTTGATCGAATCTTTGATTGGGTTGAACCAATTTAAGTCAATCCGTCCTTATAAACCAAATGGAAGCCTTTGTTGTCTTAGGTAAAAGAGAACTCAGTTGGCTTTTTGAACCACCTTTTTAGGTTTTATCTTTCTTCCTTTTTTTGTTTTTGTTTTCTTTTTGTTTTTGTTTTCTTCTTTTTTGTTTTCTTTCTTTCCTTTTTTTTTCTTTTTTTGTTTTCTTCTTCTTTTTTTTCTTTCTTTCCTTTTTTTGTTTTGGTTCTAGCTCAAACAGAGTTGTCTTATTTGTAACGACTTTGGCTTCCAATAATGGACGAATGGAGTGACATAAATCTTCTTTAACAGGGACAAATAATTTGTTACTCTGATGTTGATGTTGTCTTAATATATTGGAGATAGTAAGTGAACTTCAACTACCCTTATGGTCTTAAAAACATCAACTACCCTTATGGTCTTGAGAACTTCAACTATCTTTATAGTCTTGAGAACTTCAACTATCCTCATGATCTTAACTTATCATTGCTTTCTTTAATCTTCTTGCCTCTTCAATTTAGTGATCATAAGACTTGTCAAAAGTATCACAACAGCCCAGGGTAGGTTGTTGGGGGTTATATGCCAATGAAAAGAAAGCTAAAACCTTATGAAGGCTCAAAGGGACAACTAGGATTGATATTTAATAGGGTGGATACTAGTTGTTGGCTAACCAAACAATGCCTAGATCATCTCTCCCTTAAATAAGCAGAGTTCAATTTCGCCTCGAAAGTTTGTCAAAGCATGTTCTAAGACTGGCTAGGACCTAGACAAAGGTAATTATGCAGGAGCCCTCTCTAAGTAAGCATACACAACTCAATGCTATAGAGCAATTCTCTCACCTAGTAAAGTCATTCAAGTCATGATGCCTAGACACATTAATTTATGAATTATCAAGCTAGATTCCTCATTAGTTGAGCACCAAAATGAACAAAGACCAACAAAAATTTTGATGAAAGTAATTTATTCAAACAAACATAATTTGAAAAATAAGATTATTCCAATTAAATATTAGAGAAAGCAAAATTGAAAAGCAACATTCAAGCTAAGGAAAGTTTGTTGAGTTGGAGTCGAAGATGCTTCATTTATTTAGACATCTCAAGGGCAAGGATTTTTTCCATCATCAAGGATCATTGCTTCATCATCCACAGCTAGTCCAAGCTTGCTTAGTAGCATATCATCTTTAGCAGCTTCTCTATCCATATCATGACAAGGTGATAAGATAAAACTCTTCATGAAGGTTGTAAGCGATCATGCCCTTCCAAATTTAGGCTGAGGATTATTCTTAGTGTTGGGCTTATCAGGCTCAGGCAGCTTTCCACTGTCAATCAAATCTTGGATTTCATGCCTTAATCAAACACATTTATCTGTCTCATGCCCTTGCATTTGATGGAATTGACAGAAGACCTTGGCATCAAAATTTGGTTGCAGAGGCTTATGTAGAGGCCGAGGTGCCAATGGTTGTAGCAAATCCATTTTCATTAGATTTTCTAACATCTTTGACAAAGGCTCCCTTAAGTATGAAAATTTAAGCTTCTTTGTTGGCTTAGTTGTTGCATCTTTCTCAACACCTCCTCTTTCCCTTCGACTTTGCCCACTAGGGTTATAGCCGCTCTTATTGCTCCACTTAGATAGCACATGGTTTGGTTGGTCTTGTAGAATAGGGATTGATATCTCATTTTTCATTCGATCTCTATCAGTAGACATGTTCCTTGTTAATGCTGCCTTTTCCTTCTTTCTAATGTCAATGGGAGATGCCTTATTAGCACTGTTGATGATCTCCAAAATTTCAATCAACTGGGTCTTCATAATTTCAACCAATTGGTCTTATAGCTCGGCCATCCTAGATGTGACAACTTCATCAACTATGTCCCTTTGCTGGTTTGCATCCATCCTTGAAATGTTGTAGGTGGTGTTGTCGTATGCTCTTGAATTATCGTTAGAGAGGATCAAGGATATGAGATGCAAATGTATGTATGCATGTCTGCACAAGCAATAAACAAACAAGGATAAATAGGACGTTCCTTCCAACCTTATAACATCCACACACAAATGGCGAGTCTCTTTTCCTAGGTATATGGTTAGCAAAATACCAACATGGGGTATCTTGTTTTCGAATATTTCCCTCGGACGTTTCAAGCTATAGTTATATTTTCGAAAATGGAAATCCATTCATAGTAATTCCCATTAATTAGGTTTTAATCCATTCAACCAACTATGGGATTAAAACTAAATTAAGAGGTTTATTATAGATGGATTTCTCACTTGAAAAGAGTAACTAATAGTTCATACCAAAAATAAGCCCATGATTAATTATTCTTAGTATAAACTAGGCTCACAATTGATTTTTGGTATTCTTAATTGACCTAAATAATTTGCAAGCTCTTTGTAAGAAAATGTTGGATAAAAACAATTTTGTTTCTAAGCCCATTGTAAAAAGATCTTAGAAAAAATGGATTTTGGGCTTAGTATTTGGGCCATGAGCAAAAGAATTTTTGATTTGTTTTTAGAAAAGTTGTATGTCCAAAGACCATCTTAAAAGTCTTGAAAATAGTTTTGGTCTTTTGGACTTTAAAAGAAAATTTTATTTGAGCTTACAAATGTACTTGGATCAAATTAGAAAAAGAACAAACCAAATAAGCCATGATTTAAGCTAAGATAAATTAACCATAGTCAAACAACATGCATTTAGGGTAAAACCTAAGGCAAGTAACTAGGCCAATTACATGAGCTTTAGTCTTTGGGTTAAAAAGGCTTAGGTTCCCATAGCAAGTATATACCAAATGGTACGAGGCTATGAGTGGCTATGCCATGCTCGATCTCCATACCTTGAGTGAAAGTATGGTATCCCTTACATAACACAACATGGGTAACTCGAGCATCCTAACTCACGCTCACGATGCAATCTAAGATGATGCAATAGATAATATCATTATAAGAAAGAATAGAATAATATAAAGACCAACGAAATCAACTTCTCTTATCCCCAGTGGAGTCGCCACTGTGAGCGGGGATTTTTGCCCCCACTACCAGTGGCATGGTTCTTACGACTTTGGCACTATTTAGGCTCGGGGCCTTAGAGAACACGAACCTAAGTTCAGAGAAAATAAAGTTGCCACCCGGACAGACCGAAAAAAGAAAGGGGTGGATGACTCGATTCCTAAGGAATCCCCAACCCCCTATGGGTTCGAAAAGTTGGGTACGTGTGGGGAAGGTGAGAAATGGCCCAGCACCCCCACAACGCCCGGTTCATTGGAACCAGTCTCTTTTATACGTCTTAATATTATAAAATTCTTAAATATAACAACATTATCCATATTACACATAATAATTAAAATAAAGCATCGATATATTAAAAGAATCAAAGCAATGTCCAAATAAAATAATTAAATGGAAACCCATCCAAGGATGGAAACATGTCCTTACATCCCATGCCTAAATAGGACACCCACCGAAAGGTAGAAAAATGTCCTTTACATTGGTTCTAAAATAGAAAAGCAATTTAAATTACATGGTATTTAACTAATGAGGTATCCACCAAGTGGAAACATGCCTCTTACAACATTTGGAAATTTAAATAAATTGATAAAAGTAAATAACCATTTATCATAAATAAATCCTTCATCAAAGATATTAAATATCAATAGAAAGTAAACATCCAACCATGATAAATTAAATAAACCAAGCATTGAACTTAAATAAATTAAGGCATATAAAATAAATCAAAGCATAATCAAATATAAAATTGAATAAGGCAAATAAAGATTCAAATTGGGGCTACTGTTTCTATTTAAGATTCTTTATTCCATGTGTTTAGGGTTTTGGAATTTTATGGGTTTAAGCTACTGTGATTTTAAGAGAATTAAAATGAATTAAAGTTTTATGATTCAAGAAGTTGGTAAAATTCATTGATTAACCAAATTAGGGTTTGTGATGTAAAATCATGAAATTAGAGTTTGGGCTCTACAAAACATTTAGATTATGACTATTAGCTATTGAATTATGTTTTTAAGCTTACTGTGTAAAATTATAACATTTATGTTTATATGGTTTTTAAAGTTTTAAAGTATTAGGGTTTAGAAAAAATTAGGGTTTAAGATTTTAAGGGGTTAGGGTTCACTGTTTTGGGTTTTGGAGCTGAATTAGGGTTTTAGGATTTTTTGAATTAGGGTTTCGGAGAATGAATTAGTTTTTAGAATTTGGAAAAACAATTGATAATTTTATGAAGTTTTATGAAAATAAACAAAATGATTTAAAGTTTATAGAAGCAAAAACGATGTTTTTAGGGCTTTTGGAAAGAAACAAAACTCAATTTAGGATTTTAAAATTTTGGAAAGCAAATTAGGGGTTTTGAGATTTTGAAGAAACAAAAATAATAATTTGAAGCTTTTTGGAAAACAAAGCAATGAATTAAGGTTTTTAAACTTTAGAAAATGTGAATTAGGGTTCTTAGGTTTTTGAATTAAAAGAAACAATTAGATGATTAAGCTACTGTAAAGAAATTAGACAAATGATGCATACCTCTGTTTGTTGGTTCCACGAAAAATTTCTTCTTGGATGAACAAAAACAAAGACAAGCTTTGCTGCCTTTGATGGATTGAATTGTTGTTTGCTCTCTCAAAAAAATCAGATTGATCCAAAGTCTTTCCTACTCAGTTTCACTCTCAACTTTTCTTCCAATTTTGGTCCCAAATTTTTGATCTTTTTTGTGTTGTTTTAGTCCTTATTTATAGAAGACTTCTATGGTTAATTCTAATTACTCACGGCATATAACTTTCATTAAGAAAAGGAAACTGAAACCTAATTGTATTAGGTTTTGGAAAATTTGCATCGAAAAAATTTTGCTTGAGAAAAAAAATTGCTCCGGAAAAATTGCACTGGTAAAAAAAACTGCTGCGAAAAAATTGCGCTGGCGAAAAAGCTGCGGCAGAGGCGGGCGAAATGCCTAAGGGCCCGAGGCTATTTTCCCGTTGCCGATTTTTTTTTGTTATTTTTGTTATTTTTTATTTTTTATTATTTTTGATTTTTTATTCACTTCACCATTTTTTACTAAAATAAATATTAAAATTAATCAAGATACCACAAAAATTATTTTGGACTAATTAAAATATATTGGACAACACAAATTATTTTGGACTAATTAAAATATATTGGATTAGACTAGGTCAAAAATTAAGGGTCTACAGATACATGCATTGGCACTGGCAGTTTCTAATATCTGATGCAGCAATTTCTATTGTATTTGTAGATATAAGTAGTTAAGACGTCTCAGACACGTTAGTTTGTAGAGGGTAGTGCGAAAAGTATAGCTCCTATTGAGGGTATAGATGGAGCTAGAGTTGAGTTAGCTGGAGAGGCACCTGCTCATGTGCCTGAGAGACCAGCAGTTGATGAGCTTTCCCAGCCTGGGTGCGACATATGGTAGAGTTGTTGAGGCAGGCTCCACCTCAGCAGCCATCTCAGCCGTAGCAACAAGTACCGCCGAGGCAATATGATAAGTTGAGAAAGTTTAGAGCTGAGGATTTTGTGGGTACTACAGGCCCTGTTGTAGCTAAGTAGTGGCTTGATAGAGTTCAAAGAGTATTCATCCAGTTGCAGGCTACTCCTGAAGAAAAGTTTGATTATGCTAGATCCCTTCTGCAGAGGGATGCATATGATTTGTGGAAGATGGTTCCACATGCCCTTGATTATTCACCAACCTTGATCTATGATGATTTTATGTGAGATTTTGAGCAGAAGTATACTCTAACGGAGTATAAAGATGCGAAAAAGATAGAGTTTTTAAATTTAAAGCTGGATACCAGGACTGTGTTGAAATATGAGATCGAGTTTATTCGGTTGAGTCATTATGCTAGTGGGATTATTTCTGATGAGATTGACCGGTGTAGTAGGTTTGAGGAGGGATTGAGACCCTCTATCATGTGCATTATCACAGGCTCCCAGTATCAAGAATTTTCCCAGTTAGTTGCAGCAACTAGGAGTGTTGAGAGAGCACAGGGTCTTGTAGCAGCTGCTGTGAGCGGGGATTTTTGCCCCCACTCCCAGTGGAATGGTTCTTGCGACTTTGGCACTTTTTAGGCTGGAGGCCTTAGAGAACACGGACTGAAGCCAGGAGAAAATGGAGTCACCACCCGGACGGGCAGGGAAAAAGAAAGGGGTGGATGACACGATTCCTAAGGAATCTCCAACCCCCTTATGGGTTCGAAAAGTTGGGTACGTGCGGGGAAGGTGAGAAATGGCCCAGCACTCCCATAGTGACCGATTCATTAGAATTAGCCTCCTTTTTAGGTCTTAATATTATAAAATTGTTAAATATAATAATATTATCCATATTACATGCAACAATTAAAATAAAGCATCATTATATTAAAATCAAAGCAATGTTCAAACAAAGCAAATAAATGGACACCCATCCGAGGATGGAAACATGTCCTTACATCGTTCATGTCAAAACTAAATAGGACACCCACCAAAAGGTGAAAACATGCCCTTTACATTAGTCCAAAATCTTTAAAATAAAATAAAATAAATTATATATGCTCATGACATGAGGTGCCCAAAAATATGGAAACATACCCCTTACAATATTTAAAAATAAAAATAAATCAATAAAAGCAAATAACAATTCATCATAAATAAATCATTCATCAAAGATATCAAACATCAATCAAAATATATAATAAACATTCATCCAATTTAAATAAAACTGTAAATATATTAACTTTATGGATTCATGCATTAATTAGGGTTTTTAGAGTTTTATGTTCAATAACTAGGGTATTGCATATACTAGTTTGATTTGTTGAGAAATATTTTAAAGTAATAACATAGCTACTGGATGTTTAAAATATTTAAGGTTTTGGATGTTTTTATGAAAATAATGTTAATGTAATTTTAAAAGTAGGTTTAGTTAGGTTTTAAGCAAACATCATGAAATTAGAATTTTGGAACTTTAAGACATTAGGGTTTATAATTTTTAAAAGATTGGGTTTTAAGTTCACTGGATTATGGCTTTAAGGTTTTCTGGATTATGGCTTTAGGGTTTAGATTTACTAGATTGGGTTTTAAGTTCACTGGATTAGGGCTTTAGGTGTTGATGAACTTGTCATAAAGTTTTGTTGTTTTAAGAATTAGGGTTTAGGAAAACTAGGGTTTACTGTATTGGGTTTTGAGAAAATTAAGGTTTTTGATATTTTGGAAAACATGTTTGATCTTAGGATTTAAGAAAACATTTTAGAGTTTTATAGAAACAATTATGATTAAAGTTTTTAGGAACTGTAAAGAAGATTAGGGTTTGGAGATTTAAGAATACATTTGGAAATTTTAGACAAAAAGTTAGAGTTTAGATGTTTAAGAAAATATTCAGGGAAAAATAATTTAGGGTTTTAAAGTTTTGGAAGTACAAGAGTAATTTAGGGTTTTTAAAGTTTTAGAAACAGAAGAGAAATTTAGGGTTTTTAAAGTTTTAGAAACAAAAGGATGATTTAGGATTTTTGAAGTTTTAGAAACAGAAGGACGATTTAGGGTTTTTGAAGTTTTTAGTTTTTATAAAACATGGAAGTGGAGTTTTGAAAACCAACTAATTAATGTATTAACTAAAGTAAATAATTAAAGTTATTGAAACAAAGATCAAATTACTACATATTCTTATTAATAAAAGAAAATGAAGCTACTGTGAATATATAATTTATGATTAAAGATCAAACATGTGTAGTTGGTTCCACCAAAAACTAATTTCTGGATGAACAATAACAAAGGCAATGTTGCTACCTTTAATGGATTAATGATTGCTTGTTGTTGCTAATGTCTCTTGCTCCTAGGGTTTTCTGTCTCTTTTTTCCTCCCAAGTCAGAAGTACAAAGTCTCCGATTCAGTAAAACAATTTCCCCCCCCCCCCTTAATTTTGTGTTTTAATGTGGTATTTATAGGAAAAATAATAAACCTACTTCTAATTGTCTAAGAAAATTAAAACCATTTAAAAAAAGAAACCAAAACCAAATAGAATTTGATTTCGAAAAAAACTGCGTTGGAAAAACTGCGTTGGAAAACTATTGCTGGCGAAATTGTGAGCAAGGGCTAGGCGGCTAGCCAATTCACCGCAAGAATTTCCTACGGTGAATTGGCCCAAGCCAATTGTTCGTCACTGATTTTTCTTTATTTATTAATTTTTATATAAATATTTTTTAACTTTACTAATATTACTTTTTATTTTTATTAAAAATTATAAATAATAAATACTAAAATAGATATTATTTAATTAAAATACCACAAAAATTATTTTGGACTATATAAAAAATATCGAACTAGATGGGGTCAAAAAATAAGGGTCTACAGTTTACCCCCTACTTGAACGATCTGAGAATACGGTAAAAGAGAGTGAAAAGCAATAAGACTTAATTTTTCTGAGATGGTTTAGGTTTTGGGTTCTGGACCCGACTCGAGTTTTAGACTCGAAAAAGACTTGGGTTCTGGATCTGGGATGGTTTGGGTTCTAGACCTGGTTTGAGTTATGAACTTGGAAAATACTTGGGTTTTGGACCAGGGATGGTTTGGGTTCTGGACCCGGTTCGAGCTCTGGACTAAAAAAAGACTTGGGTTTTGGACCCGAGCTAGTTTAGGTTCTAGACCTGGTTAGAGTTTTGGACTAAAAAAAGACTTAGGTTCTGGAGCCGGGATGGTTTGGGTTTTGGACTTGGTTTGAGTTCTGGACTTAAGGGTAATTTGGGTTCTGGACCTGAGCTAAGTTCTGGACTTAAAAGAGATTTGGGTTCTAGACCCGTGCTAAGTTCTAGATTTAAGAGGGAATTTAGGTTCTGGACATGAAACTAGCTTTGAATACTAGATCCTAAACTAGACTTGGATACTCAATCCTAAACTGGATTTGGATACTCGATCCTAAACTAAATTTGGATACTCGATCCTAAACTGAATTTGGATACTTAATCCTAAACTAGATTTGGATACTCGATCCTAACTGGATTTGGATACTCGATCCTAAACTTGATTTGGATACTCGACCCTAAATTGGATTTGAATGCTCGATCCCAAATTGGGTTTGGATATCCGATCCTAAACTGGATTTGGATACTCAATCCTAATTGGATTTGGTTACTCGATCCTAACTGGATTTGGTTACTCGATCCTAAATTGGACTTGGATACTCGATCCTAAACAAGATTTGGATACTCGATCCTAAACTAGATTTGGATACTCTATCCTAAACTGGATTCGGATACTCAATCCTAAACTAGATTTGGATACTTGATCCTAAACTGTATTTGGACACTCGATCCTAAACTCGATTTGGATTCTGGACCAAAATATTTGAAAGTGAATTTGAATACTTTATTTTTCTTACTCTTCTCTTTCTTTGAGCATTTTATCATTTTGTCTTTCTCTATAGGATTGTTAAGTATTGGACTTTCAAAAACTAGATGGTCTTTCTCCTTTTCCTCTGATTTTGATTGAATCTTTGCTTGGGTTGGACCAATTCAAGTCAAATTGTCCTTATAAACCAAATGGAAGCCTTTTCCTGCTTTAGGTAAAAGAGAACTCAGTTGGCTTTATGAATAGCCTTTTTGGGTTTTATCTTTCTTCTTTTTTTTTCTTTTTTTTCCTTTTTCCCTTTTTTTTCCTCTTTTTTTTTCCTCTTTTTTCTTTCTTTTTTCTTTTTCTCTTTTTTTCTTTTCTTCTTCTTTTCTTCTTCTTTTTTTTTTGGTTCTAGCTCTAAAAGAGTTGTATTTTTTGTACCAACTTGGGTTTCTAATAATGGATAAATAGAGTGACATAAATCTTCTTTAATAGGGATAAATCATTTATTACTCTGATGTTATCGTGATAGATTGGAGATATTAGGTGAACTTCAACTACCCTTATGGTCTTAAAAACTTCAACTATCCTCATGATCTTGACTATTCATTCCTTTCTTTGATCTTCTTGCCTCTTCATCTTAGTGATCATAATACTTGTTAAAAGTATCACAACAGCTCAGGGTAGTGTGAGCGGGGATTTTTGCCCCCACTCCCGGTGAAATGGTTTTTGCGACTTCGGCACTGTTTAGACTCGGGGCCTTAGAGAACACGGACCTAAGTCTGGAGAAAATGGAGTCGCCACCCGGACGGGCTGGGAAAAAAGAAAGGGGTGGATGACTAAATTCCTATGGAATCCCCAACCTCCTAATGGGTTTGGAAAGTTGGGTACGTGTGGGGATGGTGAGAAATGGCCCAGCACCCCCACAACGCCCGGTTCATTGGAACCGGCCTCCTTTACAGGTCTTAATATTATAAAATTCTTAAGTATAACAACATTATCCATATTACACACAATAATTAAAATAAAGCATCGATATATTGAAAATCAAAACAATGTCCAAGCAAAACAAATAGATGGACACCCACCCGAAGAAATGAAACATGTCATTACATCCCATGCCTAAATAGGACACCCACCGGAAGGTAGAAACATGTCCTTTATATTTGTTCTAAAATAGAAAAGAAATTTAAATTACATGATATTTAACCAATGAGGTATCCACCAAGTGAAAACATACCTCTTAGAACATTTGGAAATCTAAATAAATTGATAAAAGTAAATAACCATTCATCATAAATAAATCATTCATCAAAGGTATTAAACATCAATAAAAAGTAAACATCCATCCATGATAAATTAAATGAACCAAGCATTGAACTTAAATAAATTAAAGCATATAAAATAAATCAAAGCATAATCAAATATAGAATTAAATAAGGCAAATAAACATCTAAATTATAACTACTATTTCCATTTAGGGTTCTTTATTTCATGTGTTTAGGGTTTTGGAATTTATGGAATTTGGCTACTGTGAGTTTTTTTAAGGAATTAAAATAGATCAAGGTTTTATGTTTTAAAAGGTTGATAAAGTTCTTTGATTAACCAAATTAATGTTTGGATGGTGAAATCATGAAACTAGGGTTTGAACACTTTAAAATACTTTTGATTTGTGGTTTACGGTTACTCATATGGTTTCAAGCTTACTGTGTAAAATTAAATATTTTGTGTTTTTATGGTTTTTAAAGTTTTAAAGGATTTAGGGTTTAGAAAAAAAAATTAAGTTTTAAGGTTTTAAGGGGTTAGGGTTTACTATTTTGAGTTATGGAACTAAATTAGGGTTTTAGGAGTTTTGAATTTAGGGTTTTGGGTAATGAATTTTATTTTAGGATTTGGAAAGACAATTGACAATTTCATGAAGTTTTATGAATTTAAACAAAACGATTTAAAGTTTATAACATCAAAAAAGATATTTTTAAGGCTTTTGGAAGGAAACAAAACACAATTTAAAGTTTTGGAAAGCAAATCTTAGTTTTGGGGTTTTAAAGAAATAAAACTAATAGCTTTAAACTTTTGGAAAATAAAGCCACGATTTAAGATTTTCATACTTCAGAAAAGGTGAATCGAGGTTATGAGATTTTTAATTTAAAAGAAACAATTATATGATCTAGCTACTGTGAAAAAATAAAAGAAATTAAGAATTCAAACCTTCTTTTGTAAGTTACACCAAAAATTGCTTCTTGGATGAACAAGGTCAAAGACAAGCCTTTTTGCCTTTGAATTGCTTGAATTGTTTTTTTGCTCTCTCAAAAAATCAGCTTGATTCAAGGTTTTCCTTCACATTTTCGGTTTCCCACTTTTGTTCAAGCTTCTATCCGATTCTTCCTTATTTCTCCTTTATTTTTTGTGTTGTAATTGTACTTATTTATAGAAAAATTCTTGATTAATTCTAGTTGCTCACGGCATATATTATTCATTAAGAAAAGGAAACCAAAACCTAATTGCATTAGGTTTCAAAAAATTTGTGTCGGAAAAATTTT
Source organism: Garcia nutans (assembly GCA_947685225.1). Lineage (NCBI taxonomy): Eukaryota > Viridiplantae > Streptophyta > Magnoliopsida > Malpighiales > Euphorbiaceae > Garcia > Garcia nutans. The sequence goes on along the minus strand of CANTUV010000017.1, from coordinate 4,083,039 downwards.
GTTGGCGAAAAAAAATTGCTGCAGAAAAAATGCACTGGGGAAAAATCTGCAGCAGTGCTCGAGCTGTCCTGCGGGCGGGCTAAATGGCCCACGGCTATGCCCCTGCGCTGGTTTTCGGCGATGATTTTTTCGTCGCCGATTTTTCCGTCACTGATTTTTATTTTTATTTTTTGATTTTTATTTGTTTATCTTTATTTTTTATTAATAAAAATTAGATGTTAAAGCAAAAATTATTTAATTAAGATAAAAAAATTATTTTGGACTAATTAAAATATATTAGACAACACAAAAATTATTTTAGACTAAATAAAATATATTGGACCGGACTGGGTCAAAAATTAAGGGTCTACAGTTTGCCCCCTGCTTGAATGATATGAAACTTTAGTGAAAGAGAGTGAAAAGTAATAAGACTTAATTTTTGAGATGGTTGAGGTTTTAGGTTCTGGAACCGGTTCGAGTTCTGGACTCAAGGATAATTCTAGGTTCTGGACCTAAGAAAAATTTGGGTTTTGGACCCGATCTAAGTTCTGGACTTAGAAGAGATTCTAGGTTCTGGACCTAAGGGTAATTTGGGTTCTGGACCGAAGCTAAGTTCTTGGACTTAAGGATAATTCTAGGTTCTGGACCTAAGAGAAATTTGGGTTCTGGACCCGAGCTAAGTTCTAGACTTAGAAAAGATTCTAGGTTCTGGACCTAAGGAAAATTTGGGTTCTGGACCCGAGCTAAGTTCTGGACTTAGAAATAAATTCTAGGTTCTGGACCTAAGAAAAATTTGGGTTCTGGACCCGAGCTAAGTTATGGACTTAGAAAAGATTCTAGGTTTTGGACATAAGGAAAATTTGATTTCTAGACTCGAGCTAAGTTCTGGACTTGGAAAAGATTCTAGGTTCTGGACCTAAGGAAAATTTGGGTTCTGGACCCGAGCTAGGTTCTGTACTTAGAAAAGATTCTAGGACCCGAGCTAAGTTCTAGACTTAGAAAAGATTCTAGGTTCTGGACTTAAAGAAAATTTGGGCTCTAGACTCGAGCTAAGTTCTAGACTTAGAAAAGATTCTAGGTTCTGGACCTAAGGAAAATTCGGGTTCTAGAACCGAGCTAATAATAATTTTTTTATTCCAAAAAGCTTGGCTAATTTTTATGCATATGTCTTCTTATTGCCCCTGGGTGTAAAAATATTTATATACCTGCAATTATTTGAATGATTAAAGTGAATAATTGAATTTACTGTTTATTTACTGTGTACTCAATGTTCATGCAATATTTACTATTCAGTAATTCTACTATTCATAAATAGTAGCAAATAGTATTTACTATTAGAAATAGTAATTTTACTATTCATAAATACTAACACTATTCATAAAATAGTGAAATTTACTATTCATCAATAGTTTTGAATTTTATTTTTTTGCTTGCCGTTTCTCTATATAAAGGAGCTGATTCTTCATTTCATTTCACAACAAAACTTTCACATTATAATTCTATCAAATTTCTTTCAATTTTAGCACAAAATTTTCAAAAACAATGCATGCTTCGAGGTCAGGGACTCATTCTAATGCCGAGTTATTGGAGCTTATTCGGCATCATGAAGATGGAAATATAGATATAATAGCCGGGATGCCGCTTCACCGCAGTTCCAATGAAAAGAGCGCGGTAATCATTTTTTCCTTTTTCTTTTCTCTTGATTTTTCTTCTTTTTGTTTTGCACTTTTTTTATCAGTTATATTTATTTTTTTGTTATATTTTTTTGTTATTATTCTTTATTTATTATTATTTATTTTTGATTTTTTACTATTCATATTTTTTCTATTATTTTTTTGTATTATATTTTTTAGAAAACTTAAGAAAAATATATTAATTTAAGTAGATAGAATAATATGTACTTACCTGGTATTAACTTACCTGAGTTCGTGTTAGAATGATCGATACGTTCTTCGGGCTGGAGGATGTATTTACAAAGTCTGACAATGGTACGATGTAGTGCCTTCTTGGGTAAGGCGAATTATCCGAGATTGCGGCTTTGAGCAATTCATCTTACAATTGCCATCCGAGGAATATCAGATAGACCGGAGCGTAGTCCAGGCACTTACAGAGTGATAGTTGGACACAACTCACACTTTTCACTTGCCCATTGGAGAGATGACAATTGGTCCGGCCGATTTTACTGCTATAACCGGCCTTCGATATGATGGTGTTCCGGTTCCTCTGACTAACGATATTTTAAGATTTGAAGAAATTCAGGAATTAATTGGTATGGAACCATCATATAAAGGGCCTTTTAAGATAAAAATTGAGCCAATTCATAGTTATTGGATGAACTACGAAGGACGGGTTGGCAGGGACACGACCGAACAGTATGCTCGGGGATTTTTGTTATATCTGCTCGGGTCGACCATCTTAGGTAGCACTAAATCCTCCATCCACTTGTCAGTGTTGAGTGCCCTTTCTTATTTCAGAATGGTACCATCTTCTGGCTGGGGTGAAGCTGGTCTCGCGTGTCTTTACCATGGTCTTGATAAACTTTGCCGAAACAAGAAGTCTTTTGTCGGCTTGATGGCGGTTGTCGAGGTATTCTTTCTTCCACCAATGTCATTTCCACTCTTTTCTTGCATGCATGTGATCTTTATTGTTATTGTAGGTATGGGCTTATGAACACAACCTTGTGAGGGTAGGGTTGGGTATTCGAGATTAAATTACTAGTTGTCCGATCATGTGGACTTTCCCGGCTCTCATCATGTGCATACCCATCGCTTTGTGTTGAGCCGCTTAACCTAGGATCAGGTAAAATAACATCAGTATGCTTTAAATTTTATGTGAAAGTTTACTTGCCATATATTATTTTGCAGATGAATTTAGCCTGGTGGAGCCCAGAAGAGCGAGCAAACTGGTCTCCTTTGATGAGGGCTACGTTGTCTTTCCAACATTCTTGTTGAGTCATCGCTAGCCCAGTGTCTAGTGGCTAGTTTCTCGGAGAAAGAGTTTATGAATGGTTTCTAGTCCAGAGCAGCGGAGGGTCCCGATGCATATCTCGGAATATACTTTAAATATTTTGTCGATGCCGAAGGATGCATGGTGGCCGGCTCGGTACGGTTATGATGCTGAGTCATTTCTTCATCCACCCGATGGATTTTATGCCCATTTTATTCAAAGGTGGCTCTTGAACTTTGATGTATCTCCTGTTGGTGTGTGAGGGATTTTTGACGAAAATGAGGGTAGAGATGAAGAGGAACATCATGGAGATGCAGGAGAGTCTGTTCCACATCTCGGGGCCAGTACTTCTCAGGTAAAACTCTTACCATCTTTCCCTTGTAACTATTTTTTCTTTCTTTGATTCTTTAATGATTATTGTAGGCTGTTGGTTCATTTGATCATGAGGCTGGACCTTCTTTTACTGCTCCTTCGTTTGTGATGAGATCATTTTATACCTATTTTTAGTATGGATTTCTATGTGTTTTTAGTTAATGTTTCATTTGATTTTGGTTTAAAGTTTGTTTTAAGTGTTTGTTTTAGGTTAAAGTGGAAAAACTCCCTTGGAGGATCAAAACAATGAAGAAAGAGCATGAATCAAGCAAGACATGGCCAAGCCAAAGCAAGCTTGGTCGTGTCAACCAAAAAAAGAACAAGACAGTAGCTGACACGGGCATGAAACACGGCCAAGCCACTGGCCGTGTCTCACCCAAGGAGCAAAACCAAAGAAGATCAAGAAAGAAAGGAAAAATGAAGGCAGAAGCTGACACTGGCAGGTGACACGCCCAAGCTAGTGGCCATGTCACATGACACGGCCACAAGCTTGGCCGTGTCCCATGCCTAGCCAAAGAACAAAAGAAGAAAAGAAACAAGCAGAAGGCGACACACCCACATGACAAGGCCAAGCCAGTGGCCGTGTCACATGACATGGCCACAAGCTTGGCCGTGTCACTCCTTGAAGAACAAAGAAAACAAAGAAAGAAAGAAAGGGCAGTGATGGACACGGCCAACTAGCTTGGCCGTGTCCCAAAAAAAACAAGAGACATGACCAAGCCACTCATAGCTTGGCCGTGTCACCTATGAAAATTTGAACTCTTTTGCACGGGTTGAGGAACAAGTGGGAGACAAACCAATTGCTTTTGCCAAAAGAAAGAAAAAAAATAAAGGAAAAGCCTGCCTAATTGATGGAAAGAAAGATTAAACAAAGAGAATGTGGAAGACAAGGAAGGGTGGTGTGAGTTGGAAGCATGGGCTTGAGCTTTGGAGGGAAATAAAAAGAGAAGAGGAGGAAGAAGAAAGAGTTTTTTCTGCAGAGGATGCTGGCTGGAGGTTTCTGCAGAGAAATAGAGGAAAAGAAGAGAAGTTTGAGAGGAGGAGGCTGGGCATACACGTTTTGGGCAAGGAGGGAGTGACACTTTCCTTGTCTCTTCATCTTCATCCTCCTTTTCCATCCTCTCCAACATCTCCATCTTCCATTGGCAGCTTCTGGAGATTGAAGAAGCTACATTGAAAGGGGTTTTCTATTTTCTCCTTTTAATTCATTTTAATGTTATTGTTGTTGTTGATTGTATTAAGTGTATTGAACATGAACTAAATCGTTCTCTATTTAGATATTGAAGAACCCTAGCTTATTTGTATAACTAGATAATTTTAATTGATGGAGTTGTTTTATTCTTATGATGCTTAATGATTTTTTTCCAATTGATAATAGCATGCTTATTGATTGGTTGCCATTTTCATTTTATTGACTTGAGGAAGCTTGATATAAATTGATTACTCATAAGGGTTGAGCATTGATTGGGGTGCTAGAGATAGACTTACAAGATCCTTTGGTTTATAGTTCCTTGTTCTTAATGCAAGATCTATTTAATTGTGTTTGTGAAGAGATTTCGACACTCTACTTTGTGATTAGAGATTAATTCATTCGAGAGAGGTTTTAGTCTAAGTTAGAGGAATGCCGATTCAACTCTATTATGTGATGTAATTGTGGCTAGGGGGATTCAATATCTGGATAGTATCATTATCATCAATCCGTTTTACACAACACTCAATTTATCTTTACTTTCATTTATTTAAGTTAATTGTCTTCAATTACAAAACTTCACAAAAATATTAATTCGCTGAACAATAGTCAAGGTTTGCACTAGTGCTTGGCCTTGTCCTCAGTGGAACGATGACTCACTCACTACTTTATTACTTGGGCGACCCGTGCACTTGCGGTATTGCTATAGCATTAGGCGCGACGCGCACCAGTTTGCTTATTCTAGCCTGCCAGATATGCCATCTCATCCGCAGGGCATTGATATGAACTACCTGGTAAATTCCTTATTTCATAGTAGTTTATGCTATATGTATGCATGATTATATATGCTCTTACCTTTTTCCTTTTTGGCTCACAGCGGATGCTCGAAGAACAAAATAGGAAACTTCAAGAAGAGTTGGCAGCAAGTCGTCAGCAGGCTTCTCATTTTGAAAATCTATATCATCAATCCGAACAACATTTTTGAAACTTTCGATTTCAAGGGATGAGGGATCCCGATGCTTATTCATCAAGAGGCCCCCAGACTGATGAACATGAGATCCTTTCATCTGCTTCTGATGAGAACCATGACGGATTAGAATCTCAAGGTAATAAGGATTTTGGTGCTCCTGCTTCGGGTGATCCCAGGACCAGTAATTTATCTGGTTTTGATGCTCCCGCTTTGGGCGAACTCGGGACGAGTGATTTTCCCCCTCCTCCAACAAGCGATGATTTTTTCAAGGCTTTATTTGATTACCTACCACCACCCTCTTAGTGATATGTAAATATTGTAGCAATTTTAAAATATTGTACAATTATGAAAAAATACAATTTTCCTCTTTACTGTAATTTTTTTCGTTACTGCACCACTTTTTTTTTTTTATCACAGTACATCATAATTTCATAACCCACATCATTTGCTAAACCAAATCCAACGTGGTAAAGGAAATTGCCACCAATTCCTTTCCTTATGCCATATGGTCTTACCCTTTCCCATCACCTTTTCCTCATCACTTTTGGAAAAGGTTTATTTTCTTCTATATAAATCACCTTGCATGCCCTATTTTAATACAGAAACCAAAATTCTTTCTCTTTCAATGTGAAGACTCCCTTTAACAATTTTAATTTTTTCTTTATTCATTCACCATGACCGAGCATCATTCAAAGAAGATAAAAATTCTATTTAGAATATGGATGCCATCCATTGGAAGCAGATTTCATGGTCAAAACTTGATGTTTTAAAATGTTTTCAAAATGTTAAATTGGACCACTCCTTCTTACATGCCGTGGCTTCCTTTTGGGATACGAATTATAGGGTATTTAGAATCAATGGCTTTGAAATATGTCCCTTGATGGAAGAATTTGAGGCCATCCTTGGATATCCAAATAATCAACAAATGGCGTTACCCACATTGATTTCCAAGACTCAACAGAAGATGTAGATGTTATTTCAAATTCCAAAACCCGAAGTTCTTCGGTTGATGAGAGGTGAAAAAATTCTACTTGCTCCTTTGATTGACTTTTGTCTCTCTCATTTGGCCCCTACAAAGGCATGGGGATGCATGCTCTGTCTTTGCTTGCTCGGCCAATTCTTGTTTATTTCTTTCGACGACGATATTGATCCACGGGTATTGGATATTATGGACCAAATAGAAGGAGGCTTGTCGCCGGTACCTGTGATCTTAGCCGAGACCTTAGTTGGATTAGACCAATTTAAATCAGGATTGTCAAAGAGACTGACTGGGAGTCCGTTGCTGCTTCAGGTAATTACCTAAACTGTCCTTTCGGGTTTTCAATTTAGGTGTTCTTTTTTCTTATTTTTTTTTGTTTATTGCTCTAATTTTTGCCTAGTCCTCCCACGTGGGTTTTCGAAACTAGGGAGCTGTCCTAATTTTTGCCTAAGCTTCCCTTGAGGGTTTTCAACTTAGCAAAACTTTTTCTTTTTCTTCTTCTTTTTTTTTTAATTTAATTTAATTCTTTCTTCACAGATTTGGCTTCAGGAGCATCTTTGTTTGCTTGATACTCCATCCATAGATTTTACCATATATCTGCCATGTCATCATTCTGCTAGGAAGCTACTCCATCCTGCTTCTTCATATGCTAACTGGGTTGACTGGATCCACTCACGCTCTGAAGTCAATATCCGTTGGTTGGTACCTTGGTGGAAGATTTCTCATATCACCATGCGGACATACTTGATGTATGTTCCCCTTGCTGCTTTTCGTCAAGGTACTTGCTATGATCCTCGACGCCTTGGCTGTTAGTATGGAGCTCAGCCTCGTGATTCTGACTTTACTCCCGACTTAGACATGCCTTGTTTGACTGAAGCCTGCTTGGATCGGCTGAGGCAAAGCTGGCCTGCACGTTACATTTATCGACTGCCATAGATTTTACATTTGTCAATTCAGAAAGTGTATTGTTAGGATGAAAAAAAAATAATTGAAGTAATAAAAAAAAATGCTTCTTTTCCATTTATAATTTGTCATCACCTTTTTCCATTGTGTTTATTTATTTCATCCATATATGGTCAAATACTTATAACAGTGCACATAGAACAATTTTAACATTAATTCTATTTTATTAAATTAGGGAACAACCAAACATAAAGCCAGCATACACAAGATTACTCCTGTGGCCAATTAGCCTTTTCGGGTTTTCTAATTGATGATTTTCTCTCATTTAGCCCTAATTGTTGCCTAGCCCGCCCTTTCGGGTTTTTGGAACTAGCGAACTGCTCTAACTTTTTCCTAGGCCGCCCTTTTTGGGTTTTTAACCTAGCGAGCTCTTTTTTCTTTTTTCTTTTATCATACATAAAACCTTTTCAACCTGTCAATGTTTACTGGCTCACTAAACTTGTTCCCATCCATGTATGATAGCTTCACCACACCTTTGTTCATGACTTGTTTCATGACATATGGCCCTTTCCAGCTAGGTCTGAACTTTCCTCTTGGATCAGATACATTAGGCTTACATTGTTTCAACACCAAATCCCCAACTCTGAATTTTCTGACCTTAACCCTTCTATTGTAGGCCCGAGCTATCATCTTTTGATACAGTTGGTGATGATACAACGCTTTTAACCTTCTCTCTTCTAGTAAAGCTAACTGTGTATATCTGCTCGCTACCTATTCTGTTTCAGGCAGTTTGGCTTCCATGACTACTCTTAATGACTTGATCTCAATTTTGATTGGCAATACTGCTTCCATCCCGTAAACCAAAGAGAATGGTGTCATTCCAGTAGGTGTTCGCACACTTGTCCTATATCCCCATAAAGAAAAGGGAAGCATCTCTGACCAATCCCTGTAAGTCTTCGTCATTTTGGATAGAATTTGCTTAATTGTCTTGTTTGTTGCTTCTACTGCACCATTAGCCTTTGGTCTATAAGGAGAGGATCTATGATGATGGATGTGGTACTTTGAGAATAAATCCATAATTGCTCCTTGAAATTGAACCCCATTGTCTAATATCACACTGTGTGGGACCCCGTATCTGTAAATGAGGTTCTTTTCAATAAACCTAGTAATTTGGCTTGCACCCAGCTTGTTGAAGGATTCGGCTTCGATCCATTTTGAAAAATAATCTACTGCTACCACAATGAAACGGTGCCAGTTTGAAGCTGTCAGATGTATCTCTCCTATAATGTCGATACCCCAGGTGGCGAATGGCCAGGGTCAAGACATAGAATGCAATTCTTCAGGAGGCATGTGATTCAAGTTACCATACATCTAACATTGTTGGCACTTCTTTACAAACTCAATACAATCTCTCTCCATGGTCAACCAATAGTAACCTTGTCGAATAATCTTCTTAACTAGGGCTAAACCATTCATGTGCGGACCGCAACTTCCCGTATGTATTTCTGACATGATGCACTCCACTTCAGGCTTTCTTAAACATCTCAAATGCACCCCATCAGGCCATCTTCGATATAACTCCCCATGGAATGTAATGAATTGCAATGACCACCGCCTTATGGCTCTTCTCTCTTTCTTTGTTGCCCCCGGTGGATATTCTCTTTGTAACATCTGTGATTTTGGAGAAATTAAATAAGTATTTGGAGAGATAAATTGTATATACTTAATATATATATCTAGATTATACATAACATATACATATGGTATATTAATTGTATATGTTGGATTAATACATTACATACTTAATATTTAATACACACATAAGGTACATTTGATGTATATATAAAATACACATTACTTGTGCATATGTGTAATATCTTAAATTTTTGAAAAGTTCTAATTTTTTAAAATTTGATAAAATAAATTATAATTTAAATGGATAAATTAAATTAATGGTTTTAAATGAAAAATGAAGGGGTTTTAAATGAAAAAGTGGATAATATATGTGATATATATGTAAAATATACATAACATATAAAAGTCAACACTTTTTAAAAGAAAAGTCAAAGTTAAAGGGTATTTTAATAATTAAATCTTAGAAATTCAAAATTAATAAAATAATTCAAAAATAAATTATTTTTGAATGGAAAAGAAATTTATGACTTTTAATTTATTAAATAAATAATTATTAAATTATTTTAATATATATATATATATGGTTAAAAATAAAAGATGAAAATAAAAAGAAATTTTAAAAGTTCTTCATATTCTTCTTCTTCTCCATCAAGGGCCGGCCACCATGGCTATTAACCTCAAGAATTTTGATCTTCCATACTCCACAAATTGAAGGATTCAACAAGTTTAAAGTGGATTTTTGGTGATTTCCACCAAAATTAGTAAGTTCCCAACTTCTTTCTTTGGATTTCATAGGAATTGTGATTATGTTTGTTTTGGGTTTTTAAAGTTCTAAGATTTAATTATCCATTTGGGTATATATGAAGTTATTTTAAGTGATTAACAATGATTTTAAGGTTGGATTAAAGAAATGGTTGAGTTTGGGTAAGATTAGTGAAGAGAGAGAATTTAGGGTTATGTAATTTTTGGGGTTTTGAAATCATAGTTTTTAATTGTGTAAATTGTGAGTTGTTTTGATACATAAACAAGTATTTTAAAGTTAAATATTGGATTTGGTTGTGTTTGGTTGGAGTTTGAGAATGGAAGTGAAGATTTAGGGTTTTGGAAAAGTGATTTTCAAAAGTGGTTGAATTGTGTGATTTTATTTGTTTAAGCATGTTGTTTAGTATTGAAAGTGATGAATATAAGCTTGAAATGAGTAATGGATTGTGTTGAAATGGAAAACCTTCAATGGGGGAAGGTTATGCCATTTTATGGTTTTGTATATAAGAGTGTATTTTTATAATGTAAATGGTTCAAATGTATTAAAATATGCTTCTAATGATATTAATAAACTTAAAACACTAATTTAAATGGCTTGATATGATTTTTCAAAGTTAAAGTGAGGTGAAGCTTAATTTTGGGATTTGGTTTAGAGTGATGTTTAATTATGGTTTGATGTTGAGAATACCTTAGAATATGATATTAAATGATTATGTATGATCACATTTGGTATAGGCATTGAGGGAGGTTGATTTGCTTCATCCAAGTGGTGAAGGGCAAGTTGGAAGGATAGGATTGGAGGTTGTATTAAGCTTGCTTTGGGTTGCTAGTAGAGGTATGTACAAACTTTGAGTATAATGTTTATATTTGCATGACATTTGGACTTAACACATTTTAGTTGAAAAATATGTGAAGCTACTTGGTTCATTGATTGAGTATGAATAACGTGCTATGACATTTGTAATGTCATATATGTATTAAATTCATTGTGAAAAGCCATTGATAATGGCTAAATTGTGTAAAGTGTGAAATATGCATATTATGTGAAAATACTCAAAGTAATTGGGTAATGTGTTGGGAATGCAAAAATGAGATATGTGGAATAATGAAATGAATTGATATTGATAAAAATTAGAAAAAAAATGAGAAAAGTGAGAAAAATGAGAAAGATGTGAAAAATGAGAAAAAAAAAGTGAAAATAAGACAATGAGCCTAGTTTGATTATGAGAAATAAAATGAGAAATGAATTGTGAAAGTATTTGATAATGAGATAAATGAATTAATTGTGTGCCTAGTATGTTATTCAATTTTCAGAGTTCTGGGTTTGGCGGCATGCCTATGAATTGCTGGGCAGGTGAAAGGACTGGGTCGTAAGCCGAGCCCAACTGATAAATGATAAATATGATGTTTTTGGGGTGAAAAGACTGGGTCGTAATTCTCAAAAATCGTAGCAGTCTAGCCGGGTTGAGGACCAAGATACTTGGGCCTAAGGGTCTAGCGGGGTTGAGGTTTAAGAGACTGGGGCAATTACTTTATCCATGGATATATATATTGCCTATGGGCTAGACACATGGTGTCATTATGGACCAAAGCAGTAACTCTGAAATTTGAATAGCATGTTAGATCCTTTTTGGGCCCATGCTTTTCTTTGCTTTAATGTGAATTATGAATTGTGATACAATTGAGCAATATAATGTTATGATTTGTGAGTATGATATATTTGAAAAATATAAGAAAGTGAAATGATGTGACCTCTATATGCATTGTGCATTGGCATTACTTTACATTTTTATTATTATCAAAGTTTATACCACTAGGCTTCGGCTTAGCGCGATTGTAATCCGTCGCGCAGGTGTCATGGATGTTTTGGTAGAGCTGGAGAGTTTTACTAGACCTGGTCGGGTCTAGGTTTGTATTTATTGAGCTTGAAGAGTTATTTTGGGTATATCAAGATCAGAGCCAGTTGCCAGCATGTACATTTTTGATATTGTGTATGTTATGATATGTTTTTGAAGCATATATTATAAATTGTAAAGAATGATTTGAATAATGTTGTTTAAGATGGGATTTTATATATAATGTTGATATATATTTACCTATATATAAGTATTTTGAGAAAATATGGAAAAATTGAGAAGTATTAGTGAATTAATTTTATTTGGAGTGTTTGTTTTATGCAGGTTGTGTTTTGTTGAATTTTGAAAACGTTCAAATTACAAACAAAACTCTGGCGAATTTTTTCTAGATATTTTCATATAAAATATTTATTTTGAATTCCTATAACAAGCAAAGAATATTTATATACTATTTATTTTATATATTACTATTTGAAATCTTAAAACAGAAATATAAAATTTTTTATTAAATCGGTCTGTGACATTTTTATACTGTATATGCATATTTTACATATGCTGAAAATATGTATTGTACGTATATAGAGTATAAGGGTGTTACATTTATTTTGGTATCAGAGCCTAGGCTTGAGGTTCTCGACCTAGGTGGGTTGTTTGTGAGAGAAATTTGGAATTTTAAAAATATAATTTTTATTGTGATGCATGCATTGGCACTGGTAATTTATCTGATCCCTGATGTGGCAATGTCCATTTGATATAATAGATATGAGTTGAGTTGGTGTCTGGGTTGCATAGATCAGAGTGGCGTAGTAAAAGCATCATTCTTCACCTTATGGATTAAGAATTTTTGGAACTTCTATTCGAAATTAAGATTCATAGTTGATTCAATTGATGAATAAGTGGAATTAAGAAAAATAATTTATGAAATGATTTATGATATGAAATAAAAAGTTTGAGAAATGGACATGAGAGTTACAGAAAATTTTATAGGTATGCTGTAAAATGATATTGTTGATTTTTTTTAATAAATATAGGAATCTTGGATGAGTTTAAAAATTTAATGAAACGTTTTTCTATATGTTAGAATCTAATGTATACAATTTCATAATTTTAAAGATGAATTACTAATTAAGAAAGGTAGAAGAACACAGATTGTTGGAGGAGTTCCAAAAATTCAGAATCTATAGAAATTGAGAAACATATTTAACAACTATGGAAAAACTACCCAGAAAAATATGAAAATATATACCCTATATCTTATGTGTTTCTGTAACATATGGTTAAAATTTCATGAATTTTTATTAAGTTTTGATACCTGAAAAAAATAGACAACTGGGTACTGCCAGAGAAATTGTTAAAGAGATAGATTCTCTGATTTTGGAAGATTTAATTTTTAAATATATTAAATCAACTTGGAAAAATCTAAAACTTTAAATATACGTGCATATATGTGTTAAGTGCACATGGATAAAATTTTACAAGATTTTATAAAGAATTGGTAAGGAATATAAAAATTTAAAGTAAGAGTGACATGAAACTAAGGAAGTCAAACAATTTTGTGTACATGAGTAATAAATTAATTTCATGAGACAAATGAATGAAGAAAATTATAAAAAAATTTATATGCATATGGGTATAAGTATAGAATGAATATGGAGTTTTTAATAATTTGTAACAAAGAGTTCATAATTAAAATCAAAGAGTGAAATCATATATGATAGTGAATTATTTATTATGGATCAATGATGCATAATTTAGGGTTAAGTGTGTAAAATTAAAGTATCTAAATGGATGATGTTAATTAGTGTAAGGAAATGAATTAGTATTGTTTAAAAGAAAATGTTATGATCTTAAGATTGAGAATGTGATATGGATGAAATTTATTGAGGTTCATGTTGTTGGTTGTATTATGTGGAATTTGAATTTTTGAAATGGGTTTTCATAGTTGTGAAAGTGATGTACTTTGATGTTATATTAATATATAGGTAATGCTTTTAAAGTTAGCTCTTGAAAATGAGATTAATAGAATGAAGTTTAAGTAAAGTAGTAAGTTGAAAATTTAGAGTTGTAAGAGAATTTTGATGAAGATTGTTTAGATATTGATAGTTTAATGTTTAATAAGCATGGGAGTAATTTTGAATGAGTAATGTTACTTATAAAAGTACTAAGGTGTAATGTGGTTGATAATATAGAAATTTGTTATGAAATAAAGGGAAATGATTAAGCAAGTGAAAATGAGTTACTTTAGTTAATTGAATTGGAAACGATGAAAATGGATATGAAAGGTGTGGTTAATGCAAAAAAAAAATGTGAGAGAGATGTCACATTGAAAACGTGACTAAGATTTATGTGAAGTGTTAGAAAATAAAATATATAATAAGAAACTTATTTAAGAGATGGACAATTAAATAAAAAAGATGTTAATTATGTTGTAGTCAGAGTGTGTATATATGTTAAATTGATGAATAACCTAAGTAATGTCAAAAGAATGAGAAATGATAATGTTCTCTGAAAGGTGATAAATGTTAACTTTGTATAGGTTGTATGTAAAAGAGGAATTGAGTATAATTGTATGATTTGTGTGATGAGATTTTTTTTTTCTATATGAACACAAATATGATATATAAGAAAATGTGGAAAGTAAGTCACATTATGATTATGACTTACGAAGGTGTATGTGGATGATTAAAAAAAATGTTATTGAGTGTTTACTACCTTATACAAATATGTGTCTAGTGATATTGAGAATGATATTGCATGTATTAATAGACCTAAGAGAGATTAGGTCTTGAACTACGTAGAGTTAGGTCATGTGATGAATTGAGATTGAGAATGGACCCGAACAGAGCTGGACGGTGAAATTGTTATTTTAACAACTGAACTTGATGATTGTATAGTGTTTTGGGTCTAAAGTATATGCGTATAAATAAGAGATTGTAAGGAAAAAGGAAAGTATAATGAAGAAAGTATGGAAATGGATATATATATATATATATGAATGAAAATTTTTATAAGAGATAGATTAGAAATGGAGTAATAAATGGAAATTGTGTAAATTAGCATATGAATGAATGTGTATATATAAGAGATGTTAATGATAATATTGTTGAAACATGAGTTAGGCTAATGATGATCAAGTAATTAAAAGTAAATTGCTTTGAAACAAAGCTGAAATGTGTTAACTCTTCATGTAGTAAGAGTTTAAATAACTTATATGTAATTTTAAAATGCCACGAAAGTGTGACCATTAAGACATGGGTGTAATTTCAAGATAAGAGCTATTTGAAAAAAAAATTATAGTGAAGGCAGTGTTTATTTGTAACCTACAGACAGTGACTTAAGATGATATAATTGTGAAATATATTAAGTGAAATTGATAATTTTGTTTCATAAGATACAAGCAAGATTTGTGGCTAGTATAGTTGCACTCATAACTTTATGTAGAAATTTATTTATGACCATAAATAGTGTGAAAACAGAAGATAATTGTGAAAATATGATAAGCTATAAATGATGTGTAAGAACAATGATTTTTGTAAATATGGTAACTATAAGAAATATGAGAAAAGGGGTAAATGAAAGAAATTATGAAATGTGCATAAGAGCTATATTGAATGTGTTTGAAAGTGGTATAAAATGAATAAGTTGATGAAAGTGACGTTTAAAGTGAACAATACTAGGGGAAGTAAATATTATCTGTAATGATGAATTCGAAGAGAATTAAAATTTGAGAATAAATTTGATCTAATAGAATTAGGTCATGAATTGAAAACAGATTGATGAATTTCAAATAGACTAAAGGTTGGTCAGAATAGAATAAGGTTGTGATGGTCATATTGTGATAGTTAGATCAACTGATCTGAAATGCAATAAGTTTACAAGTATTTAATGAAATTCAATGTGTGTAGTTGTATTAAGAATATGCAAGCTATATGATAATGTGCATAATATAGTGTTTTGATAGGTATATGCATATGAAAGGAGCTAAGTTATATTAGTTTCAAATAATTATAAGAGAAAAGTGTTAGTTATAGTATAATTAGAATGAATTTTAATAAGGAAATAAGATTTTGTTGTTGTATAATGGTGATATTAAATTAATATGTGGTAATTGTATAAAGAGTAGGATCAAAGTGAAGATGTGTAAAATTAATATGTTAAGATAAAAGTTATTAACATTTGAATTTAAGGTGATGAGAGTATATTTTTAAGATAATGAAGTGATCAGATATCTTGAGTGCAATAGGTGTGTGGTGTATATATATTAACGAGATGAACTAATTTTGTTTAATGATAATTCGATTGAAGATATAATAATCTGTTGTGATTGTTTGAGTAAATAGAAAGTATAATGATGTGTTAGGGAATGGTAAAAAGGAAATTAAGAATTAACCTAAGGGGGAGAATAGAAATTATGTAATTCGGTAAAATAATGATTTGGATGATTTATTACTATACTGGATAATTTCGAGGACGAAATTATTTAAGGGGGAGAAAATTGTAACATATGTGATTTTGGAGAAATTAAATAAGTATTTGGAGAGATAAATTGTATATACTCAATATATATATTTAGAGTATACATAACATATACATATGGTATATTAATTGTATATGTTGGATTAATACATTACATACTTAATATTTAATACACACGTAAGGTACATTTGATGTGTATATAAGATACACATTATTTGTGCATATATGTAATATCCTAAATTTTTGAAAAGTTCTAATTTTTGAAAATTTGATAAAATAAATTATAATTTAAATGGATAAATTAAATTAATGGTTTTAAATGAAAAATGAAGGGGTTTTAAATGAAAAAGTGGATAATATATGTGATATATATGTAAAATATACATAACATATAAAAGTCATCACTTTTTAAAAGAAAAGTCAAAGTAAAAGGGTATTTTAGTAATTAAATCTTAGAAATTTAAAATTAATAAAATAATTCAACAATAAATTATTTTTGAATGGAAGAGGAAATTTATGACTTTTAATTTATTAAATAAATAAATAAATAATTAATTATTAAATTATTTTAATATATATATATGGTTAAAAATAAAAGATGAAAAGAAAAAGAAAATTTAAAAGTTTTTCATCATCTTCTTCTTCTCCATCAAGGGCCGACCACCATGGCTATTAACCTCAAGAATTTTGATCTTCCATACTCCAAAAATTGAAGAATTCAACAAGTTTAAAGTGAATTTTTGGTGATTTCCACCAAAATTAGTAAGTTCCCAACTTCTTTCTTTGGATTTCATAGGAATTGTGATTATGTTTCTTTTGGGTTTTTAAAGTTCTAAGATTTAAATGTCCATTTGGGTATATATGAAGTTATTTTAAGTGATTAACAATGATTTTAAGGTTGGATTAAAGAAATGGTTGAGTTTGGGTAAAATTGGTGAAGAGAGAGAACTTAAGATTATGTAATTTTTGGGGTTTTGAAATCATGGTTTTTAATTGTGTAAATTGATTCGAAATGAGTTGTTTTGATACAAAAACAAGTATTTTAAAGTCAAATATTGGATTTGGTTGTGTTTGGTTGGAGTTTGAGAATGGAAGTGGAGATTTAGGGTTTTGGAAAAGTGATTTTCCAAAGTGGTTGAATTGTGTGATTTTATTTGTTTAAGCATGTTGTTTAGTTTTAAAAGTGATGAATATAAGCTTGAAATGAGTAATGTATTGTGTTGAAATGAAAAACCTTCAATGGGGGAAGGTTATGCCATTTTATGGTTTTGTATATAAGAGTGTATTTTTATAATGTAAATGGTTCAAATGTATTAAAATATGCTTCTAATGATATTAATAAACTTAAAACACTAATTTAAATGGCTTGATATGGTTTTTCAAAGTTAAAGTGAGGTGAAGCTTAATTTTGGGATTTGGTTTAGAGTGATGTTTAATTATGGTTTGATGTTGAGAATACCTTAGAATATGATATTAAATGATTATGTATGATCACATTTGGTATAGGCATTGAGGGAGGTTGATTTGCTTCATCCAAGTGGTGAAGGGCAAGTTGGAAGGATAGGATTGTAGGTTGTATTAAGCTTGCTTTGGGTTGCTAGTAGAGGTATGTACAAACTTTGAGTATAATGTTTGTATTTGCATGACATTTGGACTTAACACATTTTAGTTGAAAAATGTGTTAAGCTACTTGGTTCATTGATTGAGTATGAATAATGTGCTATGACATTTGTAATGTGATATATGTGCTAAATGCATTGTGAAAAGCCATTGATAATGGCTAAATTGTGTAAAGTGTGAAATATGCATATTATGTGAAAATACCCAAAGTAATTGGGTAATGTGCTGTGAATGCAAAAATGAGATATGTGGAATAATGAAATGAATTGATATTGATAAAAATGAGAAAAAAATGAGAAAAATGAGAAAGATGTGAAAAATGAGAGAAAAAAATGTGAAAATAAGGCAATGAGCCTAGTTTGATTATGAGAAATAAAATGAGAAATGAATTGTGAAAGTATTTGATAATGAGATAAATAAATTAATTGTGTGCCTAGTATGTTATTCAATTTTCAGAGTTCTGGGTTTGGCAGCATGCCTATGAATTACTGGGTAGGTGAAAAGACCGCGTCGTAAGCCGAGCCCAGCTGATAAATGATAAATATGATGTTTTTGGGGTGAAAAGACTAGGTCGTAAGCCTCAAAAACCATAGCAGTCTAGCCGGGTTGAGGACCAAGATACTGGGGCCTACGGGTCTAGCTGGGTTGAGGACCAAGATACTAGAGCCTATGGGTCTAGCCGGGTTGAGGTTCAAGAGACTAGGGCTGTTACATTATCCATGGATATATATATATATATTGCCTACGGGCTAGACACATAGTGTCATTATGGACCAAAGCAATAACTCTGAAATTTGAATAGGATGTTAGATTTTTTTTTTTGGCTCATGCTTGTCTTTGCTTTAATGTGAATTATGAATTGTGATACAATTGAGCAATATAATGTTATGAGTTGTGAGTATGATATATTTGAAAAATATAAGAAAATGAAATGATGTGACCTCTATATGCATTGTGCATTGGCATTACTTTACATTTTTATTATTATCAAAGTTTGTACCACTAGGCTTCGGCTTAGCGTGATTGTAATTCGTCGCGCAGGTATCATGGACATTTTGGTAGAGTTGGAGAGTTTTACTAGGCATGGTCGGGTCTAGGTTTGTATTTTTTGAGCTTGAAGAGTTGTTTTGGGTACATCAAGATCAGAGCCAGTTGCCAGCATGTACATTTTTTATATTATGTATCTTATGATATGTTTTTGAAGCATATATTGTAAATTGTAAAGAATGATTTGAATAATTTTGTTTAAGATGGGATTTTATATATAATGTTGATATATGTTTACCTATATATAAGTATTTTGAGAAAATATGGAGAAATTGAGAAGTATTGGTGAATTGATTTTATTTGGAGTGTTTGTTTTATGCAGGTTGTGTTTTGTTGAATTTTGGAAATGTTCAAATTACAAACAAAACTCCGGTGAATTTTTCCCAGAGATTTTCATATAAAATATTTATTTTGAATTCCTATAACAAGCAAAGAATATTTATATACTATTTATTTTATATATTAGTATTTGAAATCTTAAAACAGAAATGTAAATTTTTTTATTAAATCGGTCTGTGACATTTTTATACCATATGTGCGTATTTTTCATATGCTGAAAATATGTATTGTATGTATATAGGGTATAAGGGTGTTATACTCTTTCCTCCAAAAATCACCTTATAGTATCATACCACGCATCATGGTCTGTATCAATTTCCATGATTGTTTCATATTCATAGCAAGGAGTTAATGAACTGGTCAAGATCTGAAGCTTAAGGAATAGGAAATTAAGAACTCAAATTCGTTTGTAGGTTACCCCAAAAATTGCTTCTTGGATGAACAAAAACAAAGGCAAGCTTTGCTGTCTTTGATGGATTGAATTGTTGTTTGCTTTCTTAAGAAAATCAGATTGATTCAAAGCTTTTCCTACTCAGTTTTGGTCTCAACTTTTCTCCCAATTTTTGATCAAAATTTCTCCCAATTTCTTGATGCTTTTTGTGTTGTTTTTGGTATTATTTATAGAAGATTTTTGATTAATCTTATTTATTCACATAATATAACATTCATTAAGAAAAGGAAACCGAAACCTCATTGTATTAGGTTTCAGAAAAATTTGCGTCGAAAAAATTTCGTTGGCAAAAAAAAACTGCTGCGGAAAAAAATACGCTGGCAAAAAAGCTGTAGCAGCTGGCTGCGGTAGTAGGGGGGCGAAATGGCCCACGGCCATTCGTCCCGCGCTGGTTTTCGGCGACGATTTCTCCGTCGCCGATTTTTATTTTTAGTTTTTTTTGTTTATATTTATTATTTTATAATAAAAATTAGATATTAAAGCAAAAATTATTTAATTAAGATAACAAAAATTATTTTGGACTAATTAAAATATATTGGACAATACAAAAATTATTTTGGATTAATTAAAATATATTGGGCCGTACTAGGTCAAAAATTAAGGGTCTACACAAATGTATGTATGCATGTATGCACAAACAATAAACAAACAAGGATAAATAGGACATTCCTTCCAACCTTATAACATCCACACATGAATGGCGAGTCTTTTTTCCTAGGTATATGGTTAACAAAATACCAACATGGGGTATCTTGCTTTCGAATATTTCCCTCGGATGTTTTAACCAATAGTTATATTTTAGAAAATGGAAATCAGTTCATAATAATTCCCATTAATTATGTTTTAATCCATTCAACCAACTATAGTAGCTTTTATGCTATATTGGATTAAAGCTAAATTAAGAGGTTTATTATAGATATATTTCTCACTTGAAAAAGTAACTAATGATTCATGCCAAAAACAAGCCCGTGGTTAATCTATTCTTAGTATAAACTAGGCTCACAATTAATTTTTGGTATTTCATAATTGACCTAAATAATAAGAAAAGGTTGGATGAAAATAATTTTGTTTACAAGCCCATTGTAAAAAGATTTTAGAAAAAACATATTTTGGGCTTTGTATTTTGGTTATGAGCAAATGAATTTTTGATTTGTTTTTAGAAAAGTCTTATGTCCAAAGACCATCTTGAAAAGTTTTGAAAATAGCTTTGGTCTTTTAGACTTTACAGAAAAATTTATTTTGAGCTCACAATGTATTTAGGTGAAATTAGAAAAAGAACAAACCAAATTAGCCTTGATTTAAACCAAGATAAACTAACCATAGTTAAACAACATGCATTTGTGGTAAAAAAACTAAGGAAAGTAGCTAGGCCAATTACATGAGCTTTAGTCTTTGGGTTAAAAAGGCTTAGGTTCCCATAGCAAGTATATACCAAAAGGTACGAGGCTATGAGTGATGCCATGCTCGATCTCCATACCTTGAGTGAAAGTATGGTATCCCTTACATAACACAACACGGGTAACACGGGCATCCTAACTCACGCACACTATGCAATCTAAATGATGCAATGGATAATATCATTATAAGAAAGAATAGAATAATATAAAGACCAATTGAATCAACTTCTCTTATCCCCAATGGAGTTGCCACTGTGAGCGGGGATTTTCGCCCCCACTCCTGGTGGAATGGTTCTTGCATCTTCGGCACTATTTAGGATTGGGACCTTAGAGAACACGAGCCCAAGCCCGGAGAAAATGGAGTCTCCACCCGGATGGGCCGAAAAAAAGAAAGGGGTGGATGACTCGATTCCTAAGGAATCCCCAACCCCCTAATAGGTTCGGAAAGTTGGGTACGTGTGGGGAAGGTGAGAAATGGTCCAGCACCCCTACAACACCCGGTTCATTAGAACCGGCCTCCTTTGCAGGTCTTAATATTATAAAATTCTAAAATATAACAATATTATCCATATTACATGCAACAATTGAAATAAAGCATTATATTAAATTCAAAGCAATGTCCAGAAAAAGTAAATAAATAGACACCCATCCAAAGATGGAAACATGTCCTTACATCATCAATGTTTATACTAATAGGACACCCACCAAAAGGTAGAAACATGTCCTTTACATTGGTGTAAAATATAAAAGAAATTTAAATTACATAGAAATTAATTAATGAGGTACCCACAAAGTAGAAACATACCTCTTACAATATTTGGAAATCAAAATAAATCGATAAAAGTAAATAACCACTCATCTTAAATAAATCATTCACCAAAGATATCAATCAAAATATATAATAAACATTCATCCATGATAAATTAAATAAATCAAGCATAGAAATTAAATAAATCAACCATCAAAGTATATAATAAACTACATAATCAAATCTAAAAATAAAGCAAGTAAAGATACAAATTAGGGTTTACAGTTTGAAGTTCTTTAATTAACATTTAGGGTTTTGGGATTTTAGTATTATTAGGGTTTATAATTCTTAGCTACTATAATGGTTTAAGAAAATTCAAATGGATTAGGGTTTTATAACTGTAAGAAATTAGTAAGGTTCTTTGATTGATCAAATTAGGGTTCGAGGGTAAAATTATGAAATTAGGGTTTTGGAATCTTAAGATATTAGGTTTATAATTCATGTTTATTGGATTGTTATTTTAGGCTTACTATATTGAGTTTTAAGGTTTGGATTTATAAGGTTTTAAGGATTAGGATTTAGGAAAACTTGGGGTTTACCGTATTAGTTTTTAGAGAATTAGGTTTTTTGAAATTTTGGAAAACATATTTGGTTTTAGGATTTAAATAAACAATTTAGAGTATTATAAAATAATTATGATTTTTAGAAACTGTAAAGTAGGTTAGGGTTTGGAGATTTAAGAAAACTTTTGGGAATTTTGGAAAAAAGTTAGAGGAAAATAGTTTAGGGTTTTTTAAAGTTTTTGGAAATAGGAGAAAAGATTTAAGGTTTTTGGAAACAAAAGAAATGAATTAGGGTTTTTTTGGAGATAGAAGAAATAAATTAGGGTTCTCAAGGTTTTTGGAAACAGAAAAGTACTTTTGTTTTTGGAAATAGAAAGAGCAATTTAGGGTTTTAAGGTTTAGAAGAAATGTTTTAGGGTTTTAAGTTTTAGAAGAAACAGAAGAAATAATTTATTCAATTTGAGTGATGAAGCTATTGAGAAGAAATAAATAAAGAAAATAGAGATTAAAACCTCCGTTCGTTGGTTCCACCAAAAATTACTTTCTGGATGAACAAGGACAAAGACAAGGTTGCTGCCTTTGATGAATTTTTGATTGCTTGGTTCTTAGGGTTTTCCGTAATCCAAGCTTTGATCACCTAATCAAAGCCCCACTATCTGATTTTCCAGTTCCAGTCCAAAAGTCCCTTTTTTCTGTGTTTTCAAGTATTATTTATAGCAAAAATTATATGCCTAGTTCCAATTGTTTA
Organism: Garcia nutans; assembly: GCA_947685225.1. Taxonomy (NCBI): domain Eukaryota; kingdom Viridiplantae; phylum Streptophyta; class Magnoliopsida; order Malpighiales; family Euphorbiaceae; genus Garcia; species Garcia nutans. The sequence goes on along the minus strand of CANTUV010000017.1, from coordinate 4,060,059 downwards.
AGGAAACTAAAATTAATTAGGAAAAGAAACTGAAACCTGTGAACCTCGATTTTCCACCCGAAAAGGATTCGGATGAAAGTTCACTCGTTGTTGGGAGTCGCCACTCAGTTTATTTTGTTCAAAGGGAAAAACTAAGAAAACCCTTGTTTGACTCCAATTAATGCATCCAATGTAAAGGTTTCTAATCTACGAACCCAAGGAGGATTCGGGGACTATGTCATGTATTTGATTAATTTGTCAATTTAGAAATGAATCCAAAAGGAACACAGAAAGGAAGAAGAATAGATTGTTAGTAAATTGCGGACTTGTTATTTGAGGTGAATCTCAAATATGCCTACATACTCTCATTTTTTATGAGAGATCAAAGCCCATGTAGTTCGGAAAAGCATATTTAAAGGCGATGAAAATTATGCTTCATGCATGTGTGTGTGTATGCTTCGTGCATTTGTCGGGCTTTTTGCCAAAGTTGTTAATTTTAGCACTTAGTGCAAATTTGTGAAATTTAGGTACTTTGTACCAAAATAGTGCAATTTAGGCCTTTGGCCAAAAGATTGATTTTAATTGTGAGATTTAGGTACTTTGTAGCAAAAAGATACAATTTGGGCTCCGTGCCAAAAAGTTGATTGATTCGCGGCTTCATGCCGAAGTGTTGATTGATTAGTTAATTAGGCCTTAGACCTAAAAGGATTAGGTCTTTGACCGAAAAGAAATTAAAAAGAAGATAGGATGCTTTATGATATGCTTGATTTGACAAATGATGAATTATCATACTACCTTGTTTAGGGTCCTTCCACTTCGAAGTTCCAGGTCTTGTTTTCTTAGATCTTGAAATATGATTCTTAATCCCTGCCACACAAGGTTAGATTCTTGCAAATAAAAGTCCAATAAGAGTTTTTAAGCGTGAAAAGAATTCGACAGCATGAGGCCCACCCGAAAAAGTCCAACCTCTTTTTTTGAAAGTTTAGCAGCATTTTATAGGTGAAATTCGGGCTGGACGGCAGTCGGACCTCCGTGGTCAGCGGTCAGACCGGGTGGTCGCCGGAAAAACGTGAAAGGTTCACCCCAAAACCGCACCAAAATCCGCATTTTTTCGTTCAAACTGATTTTCTGGGAGCTGCGGACCTCCAAAAATTATTCCGAGACCATACCTCTGATCCTTGCGTCGCTCCGGACATTTCAAGTACCATGAAGGTATATTTTTGGTGAACTCTGCCGCGGTCGACCGGTCTGGCTTGGTCTTTTGCAGTCGGCTTTCCGAGCCTCAAAATTTGAATGTTCACAATTGCCCCCCACTGGGGCCCATAAAAATGATTTATGGGGCTCAGTGGTCGTCTGAAACGAGAATTTTGAGCGAGGTGCAAAAAGACCCGCGATTTCACATTTTCCTTATAAATTGGCTGATTCAATTCCATTTTCATTTGCTTTCATTCTTTCTTTTTCTTCAATTTTCTTCAAACTTTCTTTCAACAATGGATTTCACTGGCTTTGAAGACTTCGAGATCCCACTCCCTCCCTGCAATCTTTTACTTGAGGAGGAGAAGCACAGCTCCAGGACCGGCTGTTACGAGGTAAGTACCTTATCTTTTACTTACCTAGTATGCATGTTTAGGAAATTTATTTATTTCTAGTAAGGAACTTAGAAACAAATTTTTAAGAATTCTTCCTTTACATGTACTAGTAATGAATCAAGGGTAATACCAGGTTTCACCATTTTCTGCCATCAGTAATTATTTCTAGTAAAGAACTTAGAAATAATCCTTTAGGAAGTCACACCCGGCTGGGGATAGAATTTAAATTTTTCTGAAGTTTCCCCCGAAATTATCCACAATAATGATGATAATTTTAATTTTTTTTTAGAACACTTCGATTAGGATATCTCTCGCGGAAAGACCCATGAGCACTATTCCGGCTTATGTCTTTGATGCCGGGCATCCGGTGGGGGATCTAATCAGACCTGCTTTCCTCCACCATTTGAGGACTATAGATGCGGGTAGAGATATCCACAGAGAGTTGATCTGTGCGCTGGCTGAGCGATGGTGGCCCACCACTGATACCTTTCATTTTGCTTGGGGGGAGATGACGATGACGCCCACCGACTTTTCCGTCATCTCTGGGATTCCATTTGGCGTTGAGATGGTGGAGTACTACAATGACTGGCGGCATGACATCTCTTCAGCCGATATGGTCACTTTAATCGGGGTTGACTACCCTCGACATCAGGTGCCTCGCTGCATTCAGAGGAGGTGGCTTGTAGAGCAGGCGCCAGCCATCTATACTGGCTATGAGGTAGGCGATCTTACTGCTGATCAGGCGGCCAGGTTTACCTTGATCCTCCTGTTTGCTAGCTCCTTCTTAGCAAACAGAAAGGATGCAGTGAATCTCAATGTGCTGAAGAGTCTAACCGACCTGACACGACTTCAGACATATGATTGGGCTAGCATGATGTTGTGTAAATTGTATGACGACATGTCAGACCTTTGCTATACCCGCATTGCTCCATGTGGCCTGTATTACTTTTGGGAGGTAATGTAAAGAACATTTCCTTCACCTTGCATACACCGACTCTGATCTCTTCTTCATTTTTTCAGACTTGGGCTTATGAGTACTTTCCTGATGTCGCCCCTTTTCTTCGTGAGCCACTTGCCCCTGTAGATCCTCTTTCTCCCATTGCTTGGAGGTGGTATAAAGAGAGGATAGCAGCACCAAAGAGGAAGCTTCCTATCAGAGAGCTGAGATCATTCTTCGACAGTTGCTCCATGAATTCGGTAAATACTTTATCTTCATCATTATTTATTATATTAGAGAAAATGATTCACTAACATAATAAATTTTTACAGGTAGCATTTACAACAATGTCTAACCGGCTGACAGAGTGGATTGCTCAAGATCACAGCTTTCAGCGATCATAGACCCTGACCCACCGTCGATTCATACTTCCCCATCCAGAGTATCGACGGTACTATCTCGCTGAGAGAGTGACTTTCCAGATTGCCGGCTTCCGTACAGCTCCCTTGGACCCCCCCTGATGACATGCTGTCTCTGACGCTTCTGCCTGTTACAGCGTCCCAGTATGAGGGTGATCCCTTCGAATCGGCCTTTGCCCCGGATGAAGAAGATTATGATATCTACTGTCTTGAGCGACTGATGCCACACATTGGGGCACGGTTTGATTCTGCACCACCTTATCGGTCCTCCCACTCTTCAGCCCCTACTTCCAGCACCCCGGGAGACCATCCCTCTTCCAGCTGGTGAGCTAACAGACCTTCTTCCTCTAGGACTGGGGCTTCTACTTTCAGGGCTGGACCATCACATACTGGAGCAAACAGCAGTTCATCACATTTGAGGCCTCCCCCATCCATCCTTGCGGCTACCGGTCAATTGGACCCTGCTTTAGCCGACTTGAGGTTGCCATATGTTGTTCGTTATCATGCACCTGATGGTTGGGTGTCCCGACCAATTAGTGCGGAGAGTGCACCTTATCGGAGGCTTGTTCACATCACTCAGGTATATTCTTTTAGAACTTTTAATGAAAATGATTCATAAAATTCTCTTGAAATTGATTGTGATTGTGTCTTTTTCATAGGTACCTGAGGGCCTAGTTGATGATATGACAGCACTGATCACTGCTTTGTCGGATGAGCTAGCTGGTGCTTGGACTGATGCTGCTTATGAGAGGCAGAACAGGCCGCAAAGACGGAGAGCCCGGCGCTGAATTTTGATATTTGTCTTGGACTATATTTGTAGTATTTGAATTATTCTTGCTCTGTACTTTGTACTTTTCGTATTTTCCACCTGTCATTTGAACTCAAGTACAAACCTGCACTAATTTATTAGTATTAACAGCGGATATGTATGTATGATGTTTGTTTTAGAAATCTATTTTCAAAAATAAATCCCTGAGATAATCCCAAAAATAGTACCTAAAATAATCTAAACAGGGCCAAAACACAAGAATTTCATAAAATAAAATAAAGATAAAAATAAAAATAAAATAAAAATATATATATATATATATATAATGGGAATTGAGGCTGTGTGGGGGCGGTTGGGCCGCCGGTCCAGCGGTAGAGCCGCCCGCCGGGTAGGCCCCGGGGACAGTATATGTATTGGAAAAAAAACAGAATTTTGAGTGCATTTTCGGGCCAGAAACATATTTCTCATTGCAGGATTTTTTTATTTCCCTCAACAATGAATCCTCTTTTTAACCACGTGATGCATAACTGGACCAAGAGCCTTCATAACGTCGAAAGGATCAACATGGGAAGGTATGGACTGAAAGCCGTTACTACCCTTAGGGGCGTGGCTGTGGATTGGGATTTTTTGCATGCTTGCATTAGATTTTGGGATCCTCAAGCCCATGTTTTCAGATTCGGTGCTCGAATGGAGGAAATGTGTCCTCTTTTTGAGGAATTTTGTTCAATCATTGGATGTGACCCCAATGCCCCTCTTGTAAGGCATGAGGTCCAAGTTGGTTATGTGGGATCCTTTCAGAGGATTTTCAATTTTACCAGGCCTCAAGCTCGAGCTATGATCATGGATGGGAGTAGAGCGATGCTGCTTCCCCTGATTGATGAATTTCTGACCGCCAACTTTGAAGATGAGGTTCAACTGAAACACAGAATGCGAGCTTTTGTTTTCTGCCTATTAGCCGGGTTTCTTTTCAATCGTGATCCTGGCTTCGGCGATTTGAGGCTTTGCCCCATGGTTAGGTAGATGGAAGAGCTTAATTACATCGGTGGTATGATTCTAGCTGAGACTATCCAGAGTCTTGACAGAGCTGCCCTCGGGTTTGAGAACTGGACTGTCACCCCGATCATTCTTCAGGTAATCTTGTTATACCTTTTTGCTTCTTCTAATTTCATTCTCTCTTTTTTGTTTGTAAATAGAAAGGATCTATTTTTTTCAGGTTTGGCTGAGAGACAATCTCCGAGTGGTTGCTGCTCCTAATGCCTTGACATATAACCCTTCGCAGTACCGTACTAGGAGAATCCATATTTCTTTTCCCTCCATGGCTAAGTGGGATATCTAGTTGTTTGAGCTTGGACCAGAAGAATTGTTATGGTTCATCCCTTGGTATAGAATTCCTTGCTTCATGGAGGCAAATGCCATGCACAACCATGTCTATCTCCTTGGTTTCACCCACAGCACATGGTATAGTGCTTCCCGGGTCCTCAGACAGATGGGGATTAATCAGAGGGTTCCCCTTCCGGTTGGGCTTACCATTGCTTCCCCTATTACCCCTGGAGTTACCCGAGTTGTTCTATAGACTTGGGTGAGAGACCATTAGATGATCAGGCCTTTTGCTGAGCCTTCCCTTGTTCAGCCTACTCCAGAGTATAGGACCTGGTTTATAGCTGAAGTTTGGCCCGTTGAAAAACCCAGGAGATATGCCTTGCTGCAGGAGTTGGAGAGAGAGGAGGTGGTTCCTCTTAGCGAGGAGAAGATAGACGTTGCAGAGAGTTCCGGAACTAAGGAAGATACTGAAGACTCTGCCCCATGTAGGAGGCATAGGATTTAGATCCCAGGGTGACTCCATTGTCTGTTTTTTGGGTTGTTTATACCTTTTTAGTTCCTTGAATGTATAGGACTTATGGTCTGACTCTTTTTTTGTAATGACTGACTCTTTTTGTAATGAAAGATTCTTTTTTTTTCTTTCCAAGCATTATCTACTTTATTTATTTGCTCTAATTTTTGCCTAAGCGTCCTTTCGGATTTTCAACTTAGCGAGCTCTTACCCATTCTTGCCTAAGCCGCCCTTTGTGGGTTTTCGACTTTGCAGGATTTTTTTGTTTTTTGTTTTTCTTCTTCCTTTTTTTTTGTTGGCAAAAGAAAAATGAACCAATGATTTTTATTAAAATTTAGACCGTGCTCAAAGAGAGCTGCTTACATATCTCGAATTAGTTTGCGAGAATCAGGTCTAATGTAGTTCATTACAATGCATGATTATACATAATATTTCTTTAATTGATCCAGATTGCATGGGTTTGTGAACTCCAGACCATCCAAATCAGATAAGATGACGGCTCCGTCGGAAAGTATTTTCTTTAAAATGTAGGGTCCCGCCCAATGAGGACGAAACTTCCCACGAGGATCTGTAACAGGTGTTCTAATCTCTTTCAGAACCAAAAAACCTTCTTCCAACTTTCGATCTTTGACCTTTTTGTTGAAATGTCTGGCCATTCGCCTCTGATACCCTTGAATCCGATGTAGAGCTTGAAGTCTTTTTTCATCCAAACCCAACAACTGATGATGATAATTGCTGATCCATTCAGCTTCATTTATCTGACTTTCTTGAATTATCCTCGCCGATTGAACTTCCAGTTCAATGGGGAGTACCGCTTCCATTCCGTACACCAGGGAATACGGGGTTGCCCCAGTAGGAGTTCTAATTTATGTTCTATATCCCCATAAAGCCAGCGGTAACTTCTCATGCCAACGCCTATGTTCCTTGATAATTTTTTGTATGATCACCTTTATAGACTTGTTCGCTGCTTCTACAACTCCATTTGTTTGAGGTCTATAAGGAGAGGACTTATGATGCTGGACATTCTTATCCTTCAAGAGCTTAGCAAATTCTGCTTGGAAATGAGTTCCATTATCAGTGATAATTTCAAATGGCATTCCGTACCGACAAAGGATGTTGGTTGGGACGAACTGTGCTGCCTTTTTGGCGTTTAATTCTGCATAGGAAGCTGCTTCAACCCACTTTGTGAAGTAATCCACTACTACCAAAATAAACTAATGTCCATTTGAGGCTTTTGGATGTATTTTTCCAATTATATCTATTCCCCAAGTAGCGAAGGGCCATGGAGAAGTGATCGGATTCAGGGCAACGGGAGGTTGCTTCTGCATCTTGGCAAATATCTGACACTGATGGCATTCTTGCACAAATGCCACGTAGTCTGCATTCATGGTGGACCAATAATATCCTAGATTGGCAATTTTTTGAGCCAAGGTGATCCCATACATGTGTGGTCCTGATTTGCCACCATGTACCATTTCCATTATCTGCTTAGCCTCTGCTTCATTCACACACCTTAGGTGCATTCCATTCCAACTCCTCTTGTAGAGGATATCTCCATTAAGAATGTAACCTGTGGCTAGCTGCCTTATGGCCCTCTGATCAACCTTTGATGATCCCTCCGGATAACTTCCATCCTTGAGATAACCTTTGATATCCCAAAACCATGGTTTACCATCGGCCAAATGCATTATGTGGGCAGGTTGCTTCTGAAGTTGAACTTTCAATGGACGAATGACTTTCCCCTCCTTGATATTGATCATGGAAGCTAAAGTAGCCAGGGCATCAGCAAACTGATTCTTTGCTCTTGGGAGATATTCGAAGGACAAATCATCGAATTGTTGTGCCAGATGATCAAGGCGTTGTAGGTAAGGAACCAAACGCTCTTCTCTTATCTTCCATTTCCTTAAGGCTTGTGATACTATTAAAATAGAATCACCATAGACCTTTAGGTTCTTAATTCCTAATTCCAGGGCGGCTTCAAGCCCATTGATGCAAGCTTCATATTCTGCTTCATTGTTTGTGCAGCTAAAGTCAAGTTTAACTGCAAATGGAATGTATTCTCCACAAGGAGTTTTGAACACAATCCCAATTCCATTTCCATGATAATTGGATGCCCCATCAAAATACATCTCCCAAATACTCCTTTCCACATTCAAGAGGTCTTCGTCAGGGAAACCCACTTCTCGCATCTCGTCATTCACGGGTAATTCTGCTAATTGGTCAGCTATTGCGCCACCTTTCACAGCTTTCCTTTGAATGAATTTTAGGTCAAAGGCTGCCAATGTTGACACCCACTTAGCCATTTTGCTGTCCAAAATAGGCCTCTCCATAAGGAATTTCAAGGGACTCTGTTCTGCGATGACATAAGTAGTGTAAGAAGACAAGTAGTGTTGTAACTTCGTACAAGTCCAATACAAGGCTAAACACAACTTCTCAATCTTGTTATACTTTAACTCATAATCCAGCATCCTTTTGCTGAGGTAGTAAATTGCATTTTCCACCTTCGTACTTTCGGCTTCTTGAGCTAGCATTGAACCCATGGCTTCATCTGTTACAGACAAATACAAGAGCAGAGGCTTTCCCATTCTGGGAGGTTGTAGAATTGACGGACTTAACAAGTATTCTTTGATCTTGTCGAAGGCCTTTTGGCAGTCTTCATTCCATTCTTGTGAAGCACCTTTCCTTAGTAGCTTAAAGATTGGACCACAAGTCTCTACCAACTGCGATATGAATCGACTGATATACTGTAATCTACCTAGCAAGCCTCGAATCTCTTTTTCTGTTCTTGGCGGAGGCATTTTCAGAATAGCCTTCGACTTTGCTGGATCAACTTTTATTCCCTTCTTGCTGACCAAATATCCCAATAATAAGCCTGATGTTGCACCAAAGAGGCACTTTGCAGGATTAAGCTTCAAATTGTACTTGCGAAGTCTAAGGAAGAACTTCTCAAGTGCTTCAACGTGTTCTTCTGGAGATTTTGACTTAACAATCATATCATCAACATACACTTCTACTTCTTTGTGAATCATGTCATGAAAGACTGTTGTCGCCATCCTTTGGTAGGTAGCCCCTGCATTTATCAACCCAAAAGGCATAACCCTGTAGCAGAAAGTGCCCCATTTTGTAATGAAAGCTGTCTTCTCTTTGTCTGGTGGGTGAACTAGGATCTGATTGTACCCAACCGCGAGGTCAGTCATGGAAACCATCACATGCCCAGCCATCCTGTCTATCAGCAAATCGATGTGTGGTAGTGGAAAATCGTCCTTAGGACAGGCCTTATTCAAATCTCTGTAGTCAACACACATCCTGACCTTTCCGTCTTTCTTTGGGACCGGCACAATGTTTGCTAACCAGGAAGGGTAGGCAATTGGTTCTATGAACTTATTGTGCAGTTGCTTGGCAACCTCCTCTTTAATTTTCAAAGACCATTCTGGCTTCATTCTTCTCAATTTCTGCTTAACCGGCTTCGCATCTGGGTATAGTGGAATCTTATGAACTGCTATGGCTGGGTCTATTCCCGTGACATCACTTGCCTTCCACATGAAGCAGTCGACATATCTTCTGATGCACTCAACGACGTGTTCCTTATTCACACAATCACATGCAATATATGTATGTTCATTTTCTTTGCCAATCATTATTTTTCATTTATTTCATTTATTTCATTTTTGCTAGATAATACTTGGAAAGCAAAAGACACAGGGTAACCAAGAATTTGAAGAGTTTCATTGATAATGGTGGAGTCATTCTCCAAGATTACATTAGACTTGACATTGGGGTTCTCTAAATCTGAAACTACAGAAGACTCAGAATTAGACTTTGACTTGGTGTTCAACTCAGAATTTGACTTAGTACAAGACTCGGGTTCAGGGTGTGACACAGGACTAAGTTTGACCATAGCAGCTCATCCCTCCTCGGCATACCAGTTCATCAGTGGTCCATCTGTAGTCTTGATCAGCTTTGTGAAGTCCCTTTTGTCTTCACAATTGCTTATCATAGCAACCTCATCAAAGAGACTAGGCCGCATGAAATCTTCCACTTGTGGTTCAGTTATAGGTTCTGGCTCTTCTTCCTTCAACACTAAAACATCAGTGAACATCTCAAAACCCGGTAACTGCTTCCCAATCATAGGAGCATAGAATGGCTCCTGGAAACCACAATAAGGAGCTGTTTTCCCAGGTTTGCAAAAGTGACCATTCAGAGTTCTAAAATAAGGGCGCATTTTGAGGCTTCTTGCCCCCCAATTTTTCTTTTTCTTCCTTCCATGCTCAAACTCTTCAATCTCCTCATCTGTGGGTTTGTACCCCAGGCCAAAAGTTCCCTTATTCTCAGGTTCTTCCCATGGCCGCACTACTGATGTTTTCCTCCTAGACTTTATCATTTCCATTCCGGGCAGCAGACCTACCCTTAGCATCATTCCCACCAAGCAATTGATTTGGACCTCCCCAAAATCATATAAGATAAATGGCCCTTTGGGTTTTTCTCCTTCAATGCATTGGACTGTATCATAATGGAAACCAGTCAAGGTCATGGCAGTTTCGCCAGGAACAACCTCAAAGAGAGACTGATCCATGGTTCTCTTGTTGATTTCATAGGTGTCACCTTTGATAGTGATGATTTTTCCTTCAAAAGGGAACTTAAGTTTTTGGTGTAATGAAGAAGGGATAGCATTATTCTGATGAATCCACGGCCTTCCAAGGAGGAGATTAAAGCTCGCGGGTACATCAATGACTTGGAAGGGCACTCTCATTTTCACCGGCCCAATGACAATTTCCAGAGTGGCAACACCCAAAATTTCTCTTCGAGTGTTATCATATGCTCTAACAATCTGATCAGAAGGTGTAAGATCTGTAGCCTCCAACCCCAGACAGCTTGCTACTTTTAAGGGACAAACATTTAAGGCTAACCCATTATCAATGAGAACCATGGGAACAGTCTTTCCCCCGGTTTATATGGTGATGTATAGAGCATCATTGTGTTTACTGCCATCTTCTGGTAGGTCCGTATCAGAAAATCGGATACTCAATGTCTTGGTTGATTGGGTCAAAGTGGCTACCAAAGCTTCTGGCTTTTGTCTACTGATGTATCAAGTTGACTTAAAGCTTCGCTGAGAGCCTGACGGTGTGGGAATGAGGAAGCAAGGAGCTCCCAAATTGACACCTTAGCTTGAGTTTGTTTAAGCTGAGTGAGGACAGGGTCTTCTTTTGGCTCTGGTGTCTTCTTATGGGGGGGATTTGAGGTTGTAGGGGCTTTTCCCAAGTCGAGTGGCTGATATTTCCTTCCGCTTCTTGTCAAAGCGTCGACCTCTTCGGCAAGGTCATTCAAATCCAACACACACACTTCATTCATTTCTAAGAGGAGTTTGAAAGGATCAAATAGCTCTTCTTCCACAGTGATGGCGTGGATGGAATGATTAGGCAAAGGGTTAGTATTAATGTTTGGTTGACTCCTGAGAGGAATGATGTCACCCCTATCCACCAAATCTTAGATGCGATTTTTCAGAGTCCAGCAAGCATCTGTTCTATGCCCTTTTCCTTGGTGGTATTCACAATATTCATTGGCCTTATAACTGGCGGGTAATGGGTTTGGAGGTGGCCTTGGGTCCAAAGGCTTCAAATACTTCCCTTCCACGGCCTTTTTAAACACTAGATGAAGGGGCACCCCAAGGTCGGTATATTGCCTTCTTGGCTGATTTCTCTGCCCAAGATTGCCCACATGTAAAGGATTCGCAGGGGCAATATTGGCCACTTCATTGATTTTGCTTGAGGAAGCAGTTTGGCCCTGTTTTTTATACTTTGAAGTAGCTCCCTCATCTACTATTTTACCCAATTGTATCAAGTCTTCTACCTTAGTTGCAGTCGCAATGAGCGATTTGAAAGTAGGTAGGTATTGGGTTTGCAGTTGAGCTTGATATGTAGGTCTTAAATTCCTGATTATAATATCAATCTGCTCCTGTTCTAAAGGGCGATTGATCATTTGGGCGGCTTTTTCCCTCCACCTCTTAAGGAACGAGGAGAAGGGCTCATTGTTATTTTGTTTGGTAGTCTCAAGTTCTCTTCTAGTAACATCCACCTCAATATTGTAGTGGTATTGAGTGTTAAATACATTGCAGATGTCTTCCCAGGTCTTAATCTTGGCTCGGTCCAGGCTTACAAACCATTTTAGGGCAGCCCCAGTCAAGGATTGTTGAAAGAGTTGAGCAAAGAGTTCATCATTTAAACCCCAAGGGCTCAATGCCCCCACATACATCTTCAAATGGGTTTTAGGGCAAGTGGTCCCATCAAATCTGTCCATCCCAGGCATCTTGAATTTTGGAGGCAATCTAGCTTGGGGAAACAAGGATAAGGAATCCATGTCTACCACCTCTTTATGAGTTTTCATGGCAGTGATTGACTTTTCAAGCAATTCAAGTTTCTTTTTCAATTCATTAGTTTCATTCTTAGAGGACGGATCCTCCAAATTGATAACAGGGGTATTGTTCTGAGCAGTCCTAGGGGTACTAGTCTGTCCCGCAATAGGTTCTTTCCCTAAATCTTCAGAAGTAGTGGCTATCTTTGGTGCCCCTCCCAATTCAGCCAGGATGGCTACCCTTTGGGCAGCTAAAGCTTCATCAATTCTCTCTTGCATTCTAGCTTCAATTTTCTTAACCTGTCCATCTAGCAAGGCCTTAATCTGTTCAATAGTAGCCATTTCAGCAATTTGAGTAATTAGCGAAGGTGGGGTAGTAGAACTTGTGGGTGATTGGACAGTTGGAGTTGGTGTAGCTTATGTGGGTGAAGGCACACGGATAGTGGATACCTGCAAAGGTTAAAGGTAAGGGATCAGGGCAGTGGGTAGGATGGGATAAACTCTTGGTCCACTTATACACATCAAAAGTTTTCCCCAAAAGATTTTTCCCAAAATAATGTTGTCATGTTGCATGAATGCACCTCATCACATCATAATTCATTTTAATGGTATGTGGCACTATCATTGGGTACATACAACCTAAGGGAAGGTTCTATTGTTCATGAAAAATAGAGAATAAGCTTATAATAGGGACCCTTGAGTCTTGAGTAAGATATACCTAACCACATGTGAAACAAGGAGTTTCGCGTGGGTCCAACAGTACGATTACTCATGGGCCACTCCAAAAGGATTGGAATGGTTTGCGACAACAGGGAGGATGCTTTGGCTATCCGCCGACATAATCAAGGAGACCTGCCGGTCAGCGCTACTTGCTATCCAGACTCAGAATTTTGAACAGAAAGAGAAGAAATTCATTTGAAAACAATTTTTTATGAAATGAAGGAAAAGGATTCCCCCATATAATGCAAGAGAAAAAGATTCTCTGAATGTCAAAATAAATGCACAATTAGTCAAACAAGGGGTCCATTAAAGGAAAAAGATTCCTTTTGTCAATTTTCAATCCAATATCCCAAGGAGGGGATATATATTGCTAGGGTACCCTACAAAATGAATAAAAGTACCCTAAAGAAGGGCAAGTTAGTTAAATAAACAATAGTAGTCTGCTAGGATCCCATAAATCATTTTCATGGTCCCTAGTGTCAAATTAATCAAATAAGCAATAGTAGTCCACTAGAATCCCATAAATCATTTTTATGGTCCCCAGTGGAGTCGCCAATTTGTGAACCTCGATTTTCCACCCGAAAAGGATTCGGATGAAAGTTCACTCGTTGTCGGGAGTCGCCACTCAGTTTATTTTGTTCAAAGGGAAAAACTAAGAAAACCCTTGTTTGACTCCAATTAATGCATCCAATGTAAAGGTTTCTAATCTACGAACCCAAGGAGGATTCGGGGACTATGTCATGTATTTGATTAATTTGTCAATTTAGAAATGAATCCAAAAGGAACACAGAAAGGAAGAAGAATAGATTGTTAGTAAATTGCGAACTTGTTATTTGAGGTGAATCTCAAATATGCCTACATACTCTCATTTTTTATGAGAGATCAAAGCCCATGTAGTTCGGAAAAGCCTATTTAAAGGCGATGAAAATTATGCTTCATGCATGTGTGTGTGTATGCTTCGTGCATTTGTCGGGCTTTTTGCCAAAGTTGTTAATTTTAGCACTTAGTGCAAATTTGTGAAATTTAGGTACTTTGTACCAAAATAGTGCAATTTAGGCCTTTGGCCAAAAGATTGATTTTAATTGTGAAATTTAGGTACTTTGTAGCAAAAAGATACAATTTGGGCTCCGTGCCAAAAAGTTGATTGATTCGCGGCTTCATGCCGAAGTGTTGATTGATTAGTTAATTAGGCCTTAGACCTAAAAGGATTAGGTCTTTAACCGAAAAGAAATTAAAAAGAAGATAGGATGCTTTATGATATGCTTGAATTGACAAATGATGAATTATCATACTACCTTGTTTAGGGTCCTTCCACTTCGAAGTTCCAGGTCTTGTTTTCTTAGATCTTGAAATATGATTCTTAATCCCTGCCACACAAGGTTAGATTCTTGCAAATAAAAGTCCAATAAGAGTTTTTAAGCGTGAAAAGAATTCGACAGCATGAGGCCCACCCGAAAAAGTCCAACCTCTTTTTTTGAAAGTTTAGCAGCATTTTATAGGTGAAATTCGGGCTGGACGGCGGTCGGACCGCCGTGGTCGCCGGAAAAACAGGAAAGGTCACTGACGGCGGTCGAACCGCCGGTCCCAGCGGTTCACCCCAAAACCGCACCGAAATCGGCATTTTTTCGTTCAAACTGATTTTTTGGGAGCTGCGGACCTCCAAAAATTATTCCGAGACCATACCTGTGATCCTTGCGTCGCTTCGGACATTTCAAGTACCATGAAGGTATATTTTTGGTGAACTCTGCCGCGGTCGACCGGTCTGGCTTGGTCTTTTGCAGTCGGCTTTCCGAGCCTCAAAATTCGAATATTCACAAAACCAAATAGAGTTTGGTTTCGAAAAAAATTACGTTAGAAAATTTCGTTGGCAAAATTGCTAGCGTTGGTGAGAAACTGCGAGCTGCGAGGCACTGACTGCAAGGATTGGTGCAGCCAGCCAATTTTGCCGTAGGAATTTCATGACCAATTTTGCCGCAAGAAATTTGTGCGACGCCTTCCTACGGGCAAAATTGGCCTTGGCCAATTTGACTTTCGGCGATGAATTTTTCGTCACCAATTTTTTCATCACCGATTTTAATTTTTATTTATTATTATTATTTGTTATTATTTTTATTTTATTAAAAATTATAAAAATAAATATTATTTAATTAAAATACCAAAAAAATTATTTTGGACTATATAAAAAATAACGGACCGGACTGGGTCAAAAATTAAGGGTCTACAGAGTGTATGAAATATCCTTTCACGAAGACTAGGCAACACCCCTCTCACAATCATCCTTATTTGATCAGATTCATCGGGCCTCTTCTTGAGCAAAGCAGCCTTATTTCTCCATCTTTTCACATAGTCCACAAAATTCTCATTTGGCCTTTTTCTAATGGACTCAACTTTCATTAAGGTAACTTTCATCTCGACATTGTATCCATATTGTTGGATGAAGGCCTTGTATAGTAGATCCCAACTCTTTTATGTGCCATCATATAAGGTATTGAACCAATTTTGGATAACAGGGTCCAATGAGAGCATGAAGTACCTTAGAGTTTGAGCCTTAGTAGCTCGGGCAGACTACGTAGTAGTGATATACTGCTTCACATGGAGGTGAAGATTTTCGGTTCCATCAAACTTTGCAAAAGATGGCATCTTGAATTTGTACGGGACTTCTTCGTCTAGCTCAAATAATTTGTCAACTTCCGACATTTCTCCGATTTTCAGATTCTTCTCAAATTTCTTTTCTAAATTAGTAATCATCTTCTCAACATCAGATGTATCGGTCTTCTCCATAGCTGATCTTTCAACAATCTTTGGTTCTTTCTTCTTGTATTGAGGATCTTGGAAATATTGAGCCCAATCATCATCATTATTAATGATCACCTTATCATCATCAAAAACCACTTCACCAACTTTAGCCTTCCCCTTGTCCTTTGGCTTCTTAGTGCTAGCAGACGCTTCGGCATTATTTCCTAAAATTGCAGCAAATTTGTTCTTCATGGTCTCAGCCAGGGTCTCTTTTATTTCTTCCATCTTGGCATTGAGGGTGTCGTCCACCATTCTTTGAATTTGTTCGGGCTCCATTACTTTTGTTGAGCAAGTGATTGAGTTGCTACTAGATTCTTCATCTCCGACATAGGTCGGATTGTCGTAAGCTTTTGAACTATCGTAATCCAGGGCTGTGAGCCAGAGAGGATCAATGATATGAGATGCAAATGTATTCATGTATGCATGCATGCACAAACAATCAACAAATAAAGATAATTAGGACGTTCCTTCCATCATTATAACATCCACACATGAATGGCAAGTCTTTTTTCCTAGGTAATATGGTTAATAAAATACCAACATGGGGTAACTTGTTTTCAAAAATTTCCCTCGGACGTTTCAACCAATAGTTATATATTTTTTAAAAACGAAAATCAATTTATAAAAATTCCCATTAATTAGGTTTTAATCCATTCAACCAAATAATGTAGCTTTTATGCTATATTGGATTAAAATTAAATTAAGAAGTTTATTATAAATAGATTTCTCACTTTGAAAAAGTAACTAACGATTCATGCAAAAAACAAGCCCATGGTTAATTATTCTTAGTATAAACTAGGCTCACAATTGATTTTTGGTATTTCATAGTTGACCTAAATAATTTGCAACTCTTTGTAAGAAAAGGTTAGATGAAAATAAATTTGTTTCTATGCCCATTGTAAAAAGATTTTAGAAAAAATCGATTTTGGGCTTTGTATTTGGGTCATGAGAAAAGAATTTTTAATTTGGAAAAGTTTTATATCCAAAGACTATTTTGAAAAATTTTGAAAATAACTTTGGTCTTTTGGACTTCAAAAAAATTTATTTTGAGCTTACAATGTACTTAGGTCATATTAGAAAAAGAACAAACCAAATAAGCCATGATTTAAGCTAGGATAAATTAACCATAGTCAAACAACAAGCATTTGGGATAAAACCTAATGAAAGTAACTAGGCCAATTACATGAGCTTTAGTCTTTGGATTAAAAGACATAGGTTCCCATAGCAAGTATATACCAAATGGTACAAGGCTATGAGTGGTTATGCCATGCTCGATCTCCATACTATGAGTGAAAGAATGGTATCCCTTACATAACACAACATGGGTAATACGGGAGTCATAACTCACGCACACGATGCAATATAATATGATGCAATGGATAATATTATTATAAGGAAAAATAGAAATATATAAAGACCAATGGAATCAACTTCTCTTATGCCCAGTGGAGTCACCACTGTGAGTGGGGATTTTCACCCCCACTCCCAGTGGAATGGTTCTTGCGACTTCGGCAGTGTTTAGGATTGGGGCCTTAGAGAACACTGGCCTAAGCCCGGAGAAAATGGAGTCTTCACCCGAACAGGCCGGGAAAAAAGAAAGGGGTGGATGACTCGATTCCTAAGGAATCCCTAACCCCCTAATGGGTTAGGAAAGTTGGGTACATGTGGGGAAGGTTAGAAATGGCCCAGCACCCCCACAACGCTCGGTTCATTGGAACCGGCCTCCTTTACAGGTCTTAATATTATAAAATTCTTAAATGTAACAACATTATCCATATTACACACAATAATTAAAATAAAACATCGATATATTAAAAATCAAAACAATGTCCAAACAAAATAAATAAATGGACACCCATCCGAGGATGGAAACATGTCCTTACATCGTTCATGTCTAAACTAAATAGGACACCCACCAAAAGGTGGAAACATACCCTTTGCATTAGTCCAAAAGCTTCAAAATAAAATAAAATAAATTACATTATGCTCACGCATGAGGTACCCAAAAATATGAAAACATACCTCTTACAATATTTGGAAATCAAAATAAATCAATAAAAGTAAATAACCATTCATCATAAATAAATCATTCATCAAAGATATCAAACATCAATCAAAATATATAATAAATATTCATCCAATTTAAATAAAATAGTAAATATATTAACTTTAGGGATTCATGCATTAATTAGGGTTTCTAGAGTTTTATGTTGAATAACTAGGGTTTTGCATATACTAGTTTGATTTGTTGAGAAATATTTTAAAGTAATAACATAGCTACTGGATGTTTAAAAGATTTAAGGTTTTGGATGTTTTTATGAAAATAATGTTACTGTGATTTTAAAAAGTAGGTTTAGTTAGGGTTTTAAGCAAACATCATGAAATTAGGGTTTTGGAACTTTAAGACATTAGGGTTTATAATTTTAAAAGATTGGGTTTTAGGTTCACTGGATAATGGCTTTAGGGTTTACTGGATTATGGCTTTAGGGTTTAGATTTACTAGATTGGGTTTTAAGTTCACTGGATTAGGGCTTTAGGGTGTTGATGAACTTGTCATAAAGTTTTGATGTTTTAAGAATTACGGTTTAGGAAAACTAGGATTTACTGTATTGGGTTTTGAGAAAATTAGGGTTTTTGATATTTTGGAAAACATGTTTGATCTTAGAATTTAAGAAAATAGTTTAGAGTTTTATAGAAACAATTATGATTAAATTTTTTAGGAACTATAAAGAAGATTAGGGTTTGGAGATTTAAGAAGACATTTGGAAATTTTGGAGAAAAAGTTAGAGTTTAGATGATTAAGAAAATAGTTCGGGGAAAAACAATTTAGGGTTTTAAAGTTTTGGAAGCAGAAGAGTAATTTAGGGTTTTTAAAGTTTTAGAAACAGAAGGATGATTTAGGGTTTTTAAAGTTTTAGAAATAGAAGGATGATTTAGGGTTTTTGAAGTTTTTAGTTTTTATAAAACATGGAAGTGGAGTTTTGAAAACCAACTGATTAATGTATTAACTAAAGTAACAAATTAAAGTTATTGAAACAAAGATCAAATTACTACATATTTTTATTAATAAAAGAAAATGAAGCTACTATGAATATATAATTTATGATTAAAGATCAAACCTGTGTAGTTGGTTCCACCAAAAACTGATTTCTGGATGAACAATAACAAAGGCAATGTTGCTACCTTTGATGGATTGATGATTGCTTCTTGTTGCTAATGTCTCTTGCTCTTAAGGTTTTCTGTCTCTTTTTTCCTCCCATGTTAGAAGTCCAAAGTCTCTGATTCAGTAAAATAATTTTCTCCCCCCTTAATTCTATGTTTTAATGTGGTATTTATAGGAAAAATAATAAACCTACTTCTAATTGTTTAAGGAAATTAAAGCCATTTAGGAAAAGAAACCAAAACCAAAACCAAATAGAATTTTATTTTGGAAAAAACTGCGTTGAAAAATTGTGCTGGCGAAAAAACTGATGCGGACGAAATTGCGAGTGAGGGCTGGGCAGCCAGCCAATTCGCCACAGGAATGTCCTGTGGTGAATTGACTTGTGGCCAATTCGCCCGCAGAAATTTCCTACGGTGAATTGGCCCAAGCTAATTGACTTTCGGTGATGAAATTTTTCGTCGCCAATTTTTATTTATTTATTATATATATATTTTTTATCTTTACTAATATTACTTTTTATTTTATTGAAAATTATAAATAATATATAATAAATACTAAAATAGATATTATTTAATTAAAATACAACAAAAATTATTTTGGAATATAAAAAATATCGGACCAGATTGGGTAAAAAATTAAGGGTCTACAGCAGCTAGGGATGAGGAGACCAGAGTTAGGAGACCCCAATTTGAGGCAGGGTCTTCATCTATGAAGAGAGGACGAGGAGGTCATTTTTAGAGGTTTAGTAGGAGTCAGAGACAGTCTGGTAGGTCAGTACAATAATAGAGGTAGAGATCGAGGCTCTGACTCTAGTAGTTCAGAGGCCAGTTTCTTATACTTGTGTCCATTGTGGTAGGGCACATGGGGATGCATGTTGGAAGACTGGTGGACCAGCAGTGTGTTATAGATGTGGGTCACTAGATCATTTCATCAAAGATTGCCCTGCGGCACCAGAGGATAGACAGGCAGATACTACAACTTCTCGACCCAGTGTTAGAGGGGGTCATGGTGAAAGAGGTGCTAGTAAAGGAGATCGAATATGGTCTGGTCAGAGAGGAGGTTCCTCAACCATTGGCAGTATATCAGATGAGGCCGGGCCATCACAGTGGGTTTATGTGTTGCAGAAGCAGTCGGATGCTTCAGCTGTCATTGCCAGTACATTTTCTTTATTTGGTACTTTAGTTCTTGCATTATTAAACCCATGATCAATTCATTCATACATTAGTGCATGTATCTTGCCTATGATTGATTTGCATTCTGAGTCCCTAGGATTTGATATTTTACTGACAAATCCTTTAGGGCATAGTGTTGTAGTTAGCAAAGTGCACCGTGATAGTCTGGTTCTGGTTCAGGAGGAGAAGTTCCTTGGTGATTTGATTGAAATGCCTTTTAAGGAGTATGATTTAATTTTAGACATGGATTGGTTATCTAAGCATGGGGCTATGGTAAATTGTCAGCAAAAGTGTGTTACTTTGAGAACCTGTGACGGTAGAAGTGTTATGGTATCTAGTGAGCAGAGACATCTTGCATCCATATTTTTTTCAACTATTTCAGCTAGGAGGATGATTCAGAAAGGATGTGAAGCTTATCTTGCTCATGTTGTAGATACCAGAGTAGTGGGTTCCCAGCTAGACAGTATATCCACAGTTGCTGAATTCTCAGATGTTTTTCCTGAGGAGTTGCCAGGGATACCCCTTGAGATAGAGGTTGAGTTTGGAATCAATTTGTTGCCCGGTACCACTCTATCTCTGTAATTCCTTACCGTATGGCACTTGCTGATTTGAGAGAGCTGAAGGTGCAGTTGCAGGAGTTGCAGGATTGTTCGCCCTATGGTGTCTCCATGGGGAGCGCCTACTTTGTTTGTGAAGAAGGAAGGTACTTTAAGATTATGCATTGATTATATGCAGTTGAATAAAGTAACCATCAAGAACAAATATCCTTTGCCTAGGATAGATGACCTCTTTGATCAGTTGAAAGGAGCAACAGTTTTCTCTATGATTGATCTGAGATCGGGGTACCATCAGTTGAGAGTCAGAGATGAAGATGTACCCAAGACAACTTTTTGTACAAGGTATGGGCATTATGAGTTCTTGGTGATGCCTTTTGGGTTGACTAATGCACCAGCAACTTTTATGGATTTGATGAATAGAGTATTTAGATCCTATATAGATCAATTTGTGGTGGTTTTTATTGATGATATTTTGGTGTATTCACGTAGTGAGGAGGATTATGGCAAGCATTTATGGATTGTATTGCAGACTTTGAGAGAGAAGCAGTTATATACTAAGCTATCTAAGTGTGAGTTTTGGCTTGATCAAGTGACTTTTCTCAATCATGTGGTTTTAGCAGAGGGTATAAAAGTTGATCAATGTAAAGTTGAGGCTATTTTAAATTGAAGTCCACCGAAGACTGTGACAGAGGTTAGAAGTTTTCTGGGTTTGGCAGGCTATTATCGATGATTTGTGAAAGGTTTTTCTATGATAGCTACTCCACTCACCAAATTACTTCGGAAGGGAGTTATATTCATGTGGACAGATCGATGTCAGGCGAGCTTTGAGCAGCTAAAGGCGATGTTGACTCAAGCTTGTGTCCTTACCCTGCCTGTAGAAGGTAAGCCATATGTGATTTACAGTGATGCTTCACATAGTAGTTTAGGTTGTGTATTGATGCAGGAGGGTAGAGTTATTGCTTATGCCTCTCGAAAATTGAAGCCGCATGAGCCGAATTACCCGATGCATGATTTGGAGTCAGCAGCTATATTTTTTGCTTTGAAGATTTTGCGACATTACTTGTATGGGGAGAAGTGCTACATTTATATAGATCACAAGAGTTTGAAATATCTAGGTGTTCAGAGAGAGCTGAATCTTCGGCAGAGATGATGGTTGGAATTTATTAAAGACTATGTCTGTTTAATTGATTATCACCTAGGTAAGGCAAATGTTGATGCTGATGCCTTGAACCGGAAGTCTTTGGCAGGTTTAACTGCTCATGCACTCTCGTTGCTTGTTGAATTGAGAGCATTACATGCTAGATTTGAGCCTTATAATGATGGTGCATTGATGGCTCTGTTGCAATTGAGGCCAATGTTATTGGATCAGATAAGAGAGGCTCAATTGGTAGATAAGAAAATTTAGAAATCTGTATTGGATTGCTAGAAAGGAGAGAGTGGAGATTTTCATGTGAGAAGTGATGGCAGTTTGTGGTACAAAGATATATTGTGTGTTCCTATTGATGAAAGACTGAAAAAGGAGATTTTAGAGGAAGCACATTAGTCAGCTTATGCTATGCACCCTGAGAGTACCAAGATGTATCATGATTTGAAATAATATTATTGGTGGTCAGGTATGAAAAGGGATATAGCAAAGTTTGTATCCAGATGTCTCACTTACTAGATAGTGAAGGCTGAGCTCTAAGTTCCTTCGAGATTACTTCAGCCAATATCAGTGCTAGAATGGAAATAGAAGCGAGTGACGATGGATATTGTGACTGGGTTACATTTGACTCAAAAGAAGCAGGATACCATCTGGGTGATTATTGATCAGATTACGAAGATAGCTCATTTTCTTCCAATTAGAATAGATTGTTCTCTAGAGAAGTTGGCTGAGATGTATATATCAGTGAGATAGTGAGATTGCATGGAGTCCCAATTTCATTGGTATCTGATCGAGATCCCCGGTTTACTTTGAGGTTTTGGAAGAGTTTACATGATGCTTTGGGTTGCTCGATTGCATTTTAGCACTACTTTCCATCATCAAATAGATGGGCAGTCAGAGAGGGTGATACAGATTTTAGAGGACATGTTGAGAAGTTGTATCATCGATTTCTCTGGGAGCTGGGATAGATTTTTGCCATTGATTGAGTTTGCCTATAACAACAGTCATCAGTCCAGTATTGGGATGGCTCCTTATGAGACATTGTATGGTAGAAGATGCAGAATGCCTCTATGTTGGGATAAAGTTGGAGAAGGCAAGTTGATTGGTCCTGATTTGATTAAGAAAACAGCAGAGAAAGTGAAGTTAGTTCAGGATCATTTGAAAACAGCTTCAGACCGATAGAAATCCTATTCATATTTGAAGAGAAGAGACATAGAGTTCAGTGTAGGAGATAAAGTAATTTTAAAAGTGTCTCCTTGGAAGAAAATTTTGAGATTTGTCCATAAAGGGAAGTTGAGTCCTCATTTCATTGGACCTTATGAGGTATTGCAGAGAGTTGGACTAGTGGTCTATGACTAGCATTACTACTTGAATTAGATTGAATTCACAATGTCTTCCATGTCTCTATGCTTCAGAGGTACAAATCAGACTCATCCCATATTTTGTTAGTGGTGTCCACTGAGGTGAGTCCAGATCTGACTTATGAGGAAGAACCAGTTTGCCACGTGAAGTGAAAGAGTTGAGAAATAAGAAAGTGCCACTTGTGAAGGTTCTTTGGAAGAATCATGCTAGGGAAGAAGCAACATGGGAGAGTGAGAAGATGATTCGGGACCAGTATCTTCAATTGTTCTAGACTTGAGAACAAGTAATTTTAAGGACAAAATTTATTTATAGAGGGGGATGTGAGCAGGGATTTTTGCCCCCACTCTCAGTGGAATGGTTTTTGCGACTTCGGCATTGTTTAGGCTCGGGGCCTTAGAGAACATGAACCTAAGTCCGGAGAAAATGGAGTCGCCACCCGGACGGGCTGGAAAAAAGAAAGGGGTGGATGACTCGATTCCTAAGGAATCCCCAACCCCCTAATGGGTTCGAAAAGTTGGGTACGTGTGGGGAAGGTGAGAAATGGCCCAGCACCCCCACAACGCCCGATTCATTGGAACCGGCCTCCTTTACAGGTCTTAATTTTATAAAATTCTTAAATATAACAACATTATCCATATTACACACAATAATTAAAAGAAAGCATCAATATATTAAAATCAAAGCAAGGTCCAAGCAAAATAAATAAATGGACACCCATCCGAAGATGGAAACATGTCCTTACATCACATGCCTAAATAGGACACCCACCAAAAGGTAGAAACATGCTCTTTACATTAGTTCTAAAATAGAAAAGCAATTTAAATTACATGATATTTAACTAATGAGGTATCCAGCAAGTGGAAACATACCTCTTACAACATTTGGAAATCTAAATAAATTGATAAAAGTAAATAACCATTCATCATAAATAAATCGTTCATCAAAGGTATTTAAATATCAATAAAAAGTAAACATCCATCCATAATAAATTAAATAAAATAAGTAATGATCTTAAAATAAATTAAAGCATATAAAATAAATCAATGCATAATCAAATATAGAATTGAATAAGCCAAATAAAAAATCTAAGTTATAGCTACCATTTCCATTTACGATCCTTTATTTCATGTGTTTAGGGTTTTGGATTTTCATGGGTTTAAGCTACTGTGACTTTTTAAAGAATTAAAATAGATTAAGGATTTTATGTTTTAAAAGGTTGGTAAGACACTTTGATTAAACAAATTAAGGTTTGAATGGTGAAATCATGAAACTAGGGTTTTGGACACTTTAAAATACTTTTGATTTGTGGTTTTAAATGATGATTTCAAGCTTACTGTGTAAAATTAAAATATTTGTGTTTATATGATTTTTAAGGTTTTAAAGGATTAGGGTTTATGAAAAATTAATGTTTAAGGCTTTAAAGGGGTTAGGGTTTTACTATTTTAGGTTTGGAGTTGAGTTAGGGTTTGAAAATCAATTTGATGGTTTTATGAAGTTTTATGAAAATAAACAAACAGTTCAAAGTTTTTAAAAGCAAAAATGATGTTTTTAAGTCTTTTGGAAGGAAACAGAATACAATTTAGAGTTTTGAAAATTTGGAAAACAAATTAGGATTTCGGGGTTTTGAAGAAACTAAATTAATAACTTTAAATTCTTTGGAAAATAAAGCAACGAATTAGTGTTTTAAACTTTTGAAAAGCTAAATTAAAGTTCTGGGATTTTGATTTTGAAAGCCACAATTAGATAGTTTATGCTACTGTGAAAATATAACAAAACAAAAATTTAATACATACCTCCTTTTGATGGTTCCTCCAAAAATAATTCTTCTTGGATGAATTAAAACAAAGACAATTGCTACCTTTGATCGTTTGTTAATGCTTTTCTATTGCTCTCAAAAAGTCAAATTGATTTGCTGCCTTTCCTTCACAGATTCGGTTTCCAACTCTCCCAATTTTCGTCCCCCTAATTTCTGATTGCCTTTTCCTCTCTCTGCCTCCTTATTTATTGAAGTTTTTTTCATGGTTTTTTCTAGTTACTCACGAAATACCATATTTAATAAGAAAAGGAAACCGAAACCTAAGTGTATTAGGTTTCGAAAAATTTGCATCGAAAAATTTCGCTGGCAAAAAAAAATTGTTGCGAAAAATTGCGTTGGCAAAAAAATTTGCCGCATGAAAAATTGCTCTGGCAAAATAATTTGCCGTAGTTGGCTGCTGCAGGGGGTGGGAAATTGGTATGGCCAGCAAGAAATTCCTGCCAGCAAAATGGCCTACGGCCAAGCCCACGCTAGAATTTTCGGCGACGATTTTTTTCGTCGCCGATTTTTATTTTTATTTTTATTTTTTGATTTTGATTTTTTGATTTTGATTTTTTATTAATAAAATTTAGATAATAAAGCAAAAATTATTTAATTAAGATAACAAAATCATTTTAGACCAATTAAAATATATTAGACAACACAAAAATTATTTTGGACTAAACAAAATATATTGGACCGGACTGGGTAAAAAATTAAGGGTCTACAGTTTGGCCCCTGCTTGAATGATCTGAAACTTTAGTGAAAGAGAGTGAAAAGAAACAAGACTTAATTTTTGAGATGGTAAAGGTTTTGGGTTCTGGACCCGGTTCGAGTTCTAGACTCAAGGATAATTCTAGGTTCTAGACCTAAGGGAAATTTGGGTTCTAGACCCGGTTCGAGTTCTGGACTCAAGCTAAGTTCTTGGACTTAGAAATAAATTCTAGGTTCTGGACCTAAGAAAAATTTGGGTTCTGGACCTGATCTAAGTTCTTGACTTAGAAACAAATTCTAGGTTCTGGACATAAGAAAAATTTGGGTTCTGGACCCGAGCTAAGTTCTAGACTTAGAAAAAAATTCTAGGTTCTAGACCCAAGGAAAATTTGGGTTCTGGACCTGAGCTAAGTTCTTGACTTAGAAACAAATTCTAGGCTCTGGACCTTAGGAAAATTTGGATTCTGGACCCGAGCTAAGTTCTGGAGTTAAAAACAAATTCTAGGTTCTGGACCTAAGGAAAATCTGGGTTCTGGACCTGAGCTAAGTTCTTAACTTAGAAACAAATTCTAGGTTCTGGACCTAAGGAAAATTTGAGTTCTGGACCCAAGCTAAGTTTTGGACTTAGAAACAAATTCTAGGTTCTAGACCTAAGGAAAATTTGGGTTCTCGACCCGGTTCGAGTTCTAGACTCAACGAAGATTCTAGGTTCTGGACCTAAGGAAAATTTGGATTTTGGACCCAGTTCGAGTTTTGGACTCAAGGATAATTCTAGGTTCTGGACATAAGGAAAATTTGGGTTCTGAAAATTTACTATTTATGAACAGTTTTGAATTTTGTTGTTTTGCTTGCCGTTTCTCTATAAAAAGCCACCATTCCTTCATTTTATTTCACAACACGATTTCAATTTCGTAATTCTCTCAAATTTCTTTCAATTTTAGCACATATTTTTCAAAAACAATGCATGCTTTGAGGTCAGGGACTCATTCTAATGCCGAGTTATTGGAGTTTATTTGGCCTCATGAAGATGGAAATTTAGATATACTGGCCGGGATGCCGCTCCATCGCAATTCCAATCAAAAGAGCGAGGTAATTATTTTTTTCTTTTTTCTTGATTTTTTTTCTTTTGTCTTTCTGTTTTGCGCTCTTTTTTTTGTCATATATATTTTATATTTTTTTGATATTATTTGTTATTGTGAAAAATAAATTAATTTAAGTAGATAGAATAATATGTACTTACCTAGTATTAACTTACCTGGGTCTGTGTTAGCATGATCGTTGCATTGTTCGGGCTGGAGGGTGTATTTACAAAGCCCGACAATGGTACGATGTAGTCCCTTCTCGGGTAAGGCGAATTATCTGAGATTGCGGCTTTAAGTAGTTCATCTTACAATTGTCGTCTGAGGAATATCAGATAGACCGGAGCGTAGTCCAGGCGCTTGCAGAGCGATGGTTGGATACAACCCACACTTTTCACTTGCCCATTGGAGAGATGACAATTGGCCCGGTCAATTTTACTGCCATAACCGGCCTTCAATATGATGGCTTTTCGGTTCCTCTGACTAACGATATTTTAACATTTGAAGAAATTCAGGAATGAATTGGTATGGAACCATCATATAAAGGGCCTTTTAAGATAAAAATTGAGCCAATTCATAGTTATTAGATGAACTATGAAGGACGAGTTGGCAGAGACACGGCCGAACAGTATGCTCGAGGATTTTTGTTATATCTGCTCGGGTCAACCATCTTAGGCAACACTGAATTCTCCATCCACTTGTCAGTGTTGAGTGCTCTTTCTTATCTCAGAATAGTACCATCTTCTGGCTGGAGTGAAGCTGGTCTCCTGTGTCTTTACCATGGTCTTGATAAGCTTTGCCGAAACAAGAAGTCTTTTGTCGGCTTAATGGCGATTATCAAGGTATTCTTTTCCTTCACCAATGTTATTTTCGCTCTTTTCTTGCATGAATTTGATATTTACTATCATTGTTGTAGGTATGGGCATATGAACATAACCCCGTGAGGGTACCGAGTATTTCCCGAGAGAGAATCAGGTATCCAAGATTAAATTTCTAGTTGTCCGATCTTGTGGATGTTCCCGGCTCTCACCATGTGCATACTCACCGCTATGTGTTGAGCGCTTAACCTGGGATCAGGTAAAATAACATTAGTATGCTTTGAATTTTATGTGAAAGTTTTTGTAACACCCTGATACTCCATATAAGTACTATACATATACCTAGTATACATACAATACGTATATAAAGTATAAGAATGTTACTTTTAGATTCAATTTAAAAAAAAACCTTTATCCAAGTTCATCAAATTATACATTAATTTAAAACACATTTACAAAAGTCAGTATTCTTATTTATCAAAACTTCATTCATCCATATGAATATATATATTAACTCAAAAATACAATATAATTTAAAATTACACATGTATGCATCACCTTCTAGTTGGTCTCAAGACACCCTTACCCTTCTCGTGGCATAACAGCTAGACTTCCCGATCAACCGCATACATACCTGCGCAATTAAACATCCGCGCTAAGCCCGAAAGCTTAGTAGTACAAATAAATACTAAAACACATTTTACCATAAGAATCATACCTTATATTTTTAGCATTATGTTTTATGGTTCTCTTACCACGTTTTCCTTTCTCAATGCATTCTTCATATGTTCCCACTAATTTCACAATTATTATACATAATTATATAAAGCCTTTACAACACAGTACTTTCCCTTTCTATCTCATATGCATATAAACATACATCATTTCAACCAAAATACCATTCAACGACCTATTCAACACCTTTATGAAAGCAATTCTCACACATTCCTTATTCATATATATATTCTACACATCATACTATATTTTTATAAAATCATATATCAACAAAGTCCCTCAAACATATTCACCTTCAATACATCAATGCACATATTGCAAAATCATACTTTATAACATTATTTTATCCACAATTCATCAGACATGAATTATACTTCCAATAAAGGCAGTTATAGATCTCATTACTCATTTATTTCAACATTTGAATATCACATTGACAACAAAGACAGACTCGGGCCCAAACAACACACTAATATGTTATTCAAAGTTCAGAGTTACTGCTTTGGTTCATAATCACAATAATCAAGCCCGTAGGCATCATGTATCAATAACTCTATCCATGGATAGTGTAACAGACCCAGTCTTTTGGACCATCAACTCCACATGAGGAGATCCTCAACCAGGCAAGACTGTTACCTGTAACAGACCCAGTCTCTTGGACCATCAACTCGACTAACCTCGAGGAGATCCTCAACCCGGCAAGACTGTTACCAATTATATATCTCATAATCATAATTATCATAGTGTAACAGACCCAGTCTCTTGGACCTCATTTCATCTCAAATTAAAGAGATCCTCAACCCGACAAGACTGTTACCTTTCATTTTATAGGCATGCCTCCAAACCCAGAACTCTGAAATTGAATAACACATTAGTTACACAATTCATTTATTATTTCATTATCCATCTCATTCTCAATTGAATCATAATCTAGGCAAACATGCCTCATTTATCACAATTGAATCATCATAGCCAATCACAATGGCTTTACATCACATTTGTGTTATAATAGCCAATGACAATGGCTTCATATTTCATTTGAATCATCATAGCCAATGACAATGGCTTCTCATTTCATTTGATTTCAATTCTCATTTCATCTTTCATCACAACATCACATCTTTCACATAACACATTACAATTTACAAAGTTCACAATACATAAAACATAACATTGTTCATATAGTATCTTAAACATCATTGTTATCATCATATCACATGGATCAATTCATCACTCAACAATACATAATCAATGGCATTGCACATACCTTTTTCCATGATCATTATATCTTCCACATTTCCTATATCATCATTGTTATATACAAAACAATTTACATTATACATGAATATAGAATCTTCTATATACATTTGGTTGGATCATTATTGTTTTAAGTGTGTTTAGGTATAAAAGACCTCTGAAGATCCAACAATGTATGAAGAACAAATAACAAACACCCAAGCTAACACCCTCAAGGGACACGGCCAAGCTTGTGGCCGTGTCTCTCAATCCAAACATCCAGTAGCAAACACGGTCAAAGGACACGGCCAAGCCAGTGGCCGTGTCTCTCAATCCAATTCAAGCAGTAGCAAACACGGGCAGTGGACACGGCCAAGCCAGTGGCCGTGTCTCTCAACACAACAATCCAGTAGCAGACACGGGCAAGGGACACGGCCGTGTCTCTCCAAAAATCATCCAACACGGCCGAGTTTGCCCTAACTTGGCCGTGTCTCTCATGACTTGGCCGTGTTCTTCAATGAATTAAAGGCCAAACACTTCCAAATTCATCTAACCCAAACCCAACCTCAACATTTCATCATTTACCTCACAATTTTCTCAACTTATCATCACTTAAATATCAATTCAACATCTTTACATACTTCACTCTTTCATTATCTTCACTTTACACACTAATTATACCAAACATAACCTCAATCCACAAGAATTCAAAACAAGAAGATAAGAATTTAGATATATACATATAATCAATAAAATCAACTCAAAAGGGAGTACTTACTTGAATAGCTTGCTAAATCTTCAATATCCACTTGCAAACATCTTGATATCCTTAATCTTTGGTGTAACTAGAAGCAAAATCATCTTTCTCTTTCTAGCTTCTCTCTCTCTCTCTCTCTCGTTTACAAAGGAAAAGAAGAAGCAGAGGAAGAAAGAAAGTTCTCGTTCTTTCTTTCGTTTCTCTCATATATAATAATAATAATAATAATAATAATAATAATAATAATAATAATAATACTTAATATTTCTCAAATAACCTCCACCACACATAATTTTCCAACTTTTGACTTTCTTCTTCTCTTTTCTTTTTGTCCTTATTATCATTATTATTATTATTATTAACTAATTATACAAATATATATACACAACTCACTTTCCTACACCATTTTATATCCCATGTATATGTGATGTATATGTATATGTCTTATATATATATATATATTATCTTTATATTTCCCATACATACATATACATTAAATCCAAATGCAACAACATTAACTCCAAAACTCTTAGGGTCTATTCCGGGATATTACAGTTTTACTTATCTTATGTTATTTTACAGGTGAATTTGGCCTGGTGGAGCCCAGAAGAGCGAGCAAACTGGTCTTCTTTGAAGAGGGTTGTACTGCCTTTCCAACATTCTCGTCGAATTATTGCTGGCCCAGTGTTTAGTGGTTGGTTTTTGGGGGAGAGAGTTTATGAATGGTTTCTCGGTCTAGAGCAACGGAGGTTTTCGATGCAAATCCTGGAATATACTTTAAATATTATGTCAATGCCGGAGGATGCATGGTGGTCGGCCCGGTATGGTTATGATGCCGAGTCATTTCTCCATTTATCGGGTCCATTTTACTCCTATTTCATTCAAAGAAGACTCTTGAACTTTGATGTATCTCCTGTTGGTGTGCGGGAGATTTCTGATGAAAATGAGGGTAGAGATGAAGAAGAACATCACAGCACTACAGGAGAGTTTGTTCCACATCTCGGGGTCAGTATTTCTCAGTTAATGGCTGTGTCACCTAAGTGTGTCATCTTCTATTTCTCCTCTAGTCTTTTTTTGTTCTCTGAAGATGAGAGTGAAACGGCCTGTGGCTTGGCCGTGTCTCCTAGGTGTGTCAGCTTCTGTGTTTTTTTTCTTTGGTTCTTCTTTGTTCTTGGCTTAGGATGGGACACAGCCAAGCTTGTGGCCGTGTCATGTGACACAGCCAGTGACTTGGCCGTGTCGCCTGCCAGTGTCACCTACTATTTCTTTTCTTTCTTCTGCTTAGTCCTTCTTGACTTTACCCTTTAGGTGAGACACGGCCAGTGGCTTGCCCGTGTCTCCTGCCCATGTCATGTTCTGCCAAGATTTCATTTGAGGTGACACAGCCAAGCCTGATTTGGCTTGGCCATGTTTTGCTTGATTCATGCACTTCTTTCCTTGTTTTGATCTTCCAAGGGAATTTTTGCACTTTAACCACTTTTCCCTTGCAACTTTTTTTTCTTTGATTCTTCAATGATTGATGCAGGCTGTTGGCTCATTTGATCATGAGGCTAGACCTTCCTTTACTGCCCCTTCATCTGCTTACTCTAGCCCGCCAGATATGCCATCTTATCTGCAGGGTATTGATTTGAATTACCTGGTACGTTCCTTATTTTATGGTAACTTATGCTATATGTATGCATGATTATGTATGTTCTTACCTTTTCCTCCTTGGCTCACAGCGGATGCTCGAAGATTAAAATAAGAAACTTTAAGAAGAGTTGGCTGCAAGTCGTCAGTACACTTCTCATTTTGAAAGTTTATATCATCAATCTGAACAACATTTCTAAGACTTCCGATTTCAGGGGATGAGGTATCCCGGTGATTCTTTGTAACACCCCCATATCCAATGCACACACACTACAAACACAACAATGTAGCATAAGTGCACCAAACATAGGGATGCTACGATTTCCTTAGCATTCAAAACACTTTAAAACTTGATACAATACCCTTATCATTATACATTATAGAAAAATAGATCATTTACTTATAAAACAAAAACATATTAGCTATATATATATATACATTTAGAAATTACACAGCGGAAGTTATAAAATATGTACATATATGAAAACATTTGAATACATATTTACCATTATACATATATTTACATTATCAACAATACTTTACACAATATAAAAGATTTATACATGATTGGCAAGTCAGCTCTGATCTTTAAGCTCCCAAAATCAACTCTTCAATGCCTACTCTCACTCGGTCTCGAAGAGCTCTCGGGTTCGATTCTATCAGTTCTATCACCTGCGCGATTAAACACTATCGCGCTAAGCCAAGGGCTTAGTAAGATAAAACATGCAATCGATATGCTTAGATGCTATACAATGCCAATTCTGATTTATATCATATATGTAACAACATAGATGCAAAGCTAACAACATACCTTTACATTTCATAACCTAACATACATATATGTATCTCACAATTCAACATCTTTGCATATACTTTATTAGTTAATCATTTAATCATCCATGAACAACACTAAGCAAAGACAAGCATGGGCCCAAGACACACTAATATGCCATTCAATTTTCAGAGTTAATGCTTTGGTTTTGTTATCACATTTATCAATATCAATATCATATACCCAACTAGGCTTCAAGGATTAAGTTCAACCAAGCTTCAAGGGGAGCAAAGCATGCTAAGCATCAACCCAACTTGGCTTCAAGAACTAACCCAACCTAGCTTCAAGGGTTGTAACATCTCAATTAGGCTTCAAGGATTCAATCCAACCTAACTTCAAGAGATTGTTACTATCATTAGGCATGCCACCAACAACAAACTCTGAAAATGGAATAACACATTAGCCACACAATCCATTTAGTTCTCATTCTCAATTCTCATTATCATTTAGGCAAACATGCCTCATTTATCTCCATTGAATCACCTTAGCCAATAACAATGGCTTCACATTTCATTTCACAATATAACACTTCATTATTCAAGTGTATATTTATCTCACATAGCATCATTCATAAATATCAACATTTCATTCCATATTAATCATGAAACACATTATCACTCACAATGCATAATATAACAAGGCTCAATCTCAACAATGCAAGAACAATATATATATAATTCATAGCTTTAGGATCATTCACAAGTGTTTTTAATTCATCCCTTGGTTTAAGTATGTTTATGTTTAGGTTTAGAGGCCAAACTACCTTTGAAGAATCTAAACTATGCAAACAAGAACAAAGAAATCAAGCAACATTCAATTCATTTGTGGGACACGCCCAACTCACTTGAAGGACACGCCCAACCTAGTTGAGGAACACGCCCGTGTCTTTAACAATAAATGAGGCAGTAGCCAATTCAAATAATTGACACGCCCAGCACCTTTGATGGACACGCCCGTGTCACTAAAACCAAAAGAGACAGTAGCCAATCCAAATAATTGACATGCCCACTCCCCTAAATTGCTTTTGGCCGTGTCACCAAATCACAAAACATTAACTAAAACCAACACTTTCTCAATTGCACTCAAACACAATATTCATCATATAACATATTTCACATGAACATAATCAATGTTCTAAACACATATTCATCACAAAAACCACTTCATCACATATTAATATCACAATTAAACACATATTCACCACAAAACCCTAAAACCAACATCCTTCTCCATCCATCCAAATCAACAACCACCATTTCCAACAACAACCTCCAATTAAACTCATAACTTAAAATTAATTTAACACTTGAAAACACAACACAACACATCTCAAATTCACTAAATCACAAAATCACCAAACCCTAATTCACTTCCAATACAACTTCCAAATAAGTAAAAAAAACAAGAGAATACTTACTTACAAAGAAGAAATTCCACAAATCCCTTGTCAAATCCTTTGATTGCTTCTTCAATTTGCTTCTATCATCAAGAACACTTCTTTTTCTCTTTTCAATTTGGAGAGCCGGCCACCTCTTGAAGAAAGAAGACAATGATCAAGATACAAAGTCAAATTTTGCTTTTAATCTCCACCAAGTGTTCTTATCCAAGCAATTACTAAAACACCCTCAATCATATAACTAACCTTTGTCTCATATAAGTCCTTATATGTAATTTCATTAACAACCAAAAATATCTTCTTCCACTTAACCATCACCTTGACTCTTCATTTGACCACTTTATATGTTATATATATCATCATATACACAACATATACATTTGTCTCTAAACCCTAATTCTTCCTCCAAAACACATATGCACAAGCATTCACTTTCCAATTTCTTTTCTTATCCCATCATATACATTCAATCCAATTTAACAATAACAACAACAACAACAACAACAACATAATCAAAACTTCTAAGCCACATATGGGGATATTACAATTCTCCCCCTCTAAAAAGAAATTTCGTCCTCGAAATTACCTGATATTAACTCTGAAACAACTGAGGATATTGCTCTCGCATCGTTTGCTCATTTTCCCAAGTTGCTTCTTCTTTCCCATGGTTCTTCCAAAGAATCTTCACCAATGGCACTCTCTTGTTTCTCAAATCTTTCACATCACGTGCCAAGATAGCAACTGGTTCCTCTTCAAAAGTCAAGTCTGGGTTCACTTCAATTGATTCAAATGGCAACACATGAGATGGATCCGACCTGTACCTCCTCAACATGGAAACATGGAATACATTATGAATACGATCCAACTCAGGTGGCAAAGGAAGTCGATAAGCAACTGGCCCAACTCTTTCTAACACTTCATACGGCCCAATGAAACGAGGACTCAATTTTCCCTTCCGACCGAACCTCAAAATCTTTTTCCAAGGAGACACTTTCAAAAATACCTTATCTCCAACATCAAACTGAATGTCTCTCCTTTTCAGATCTGCATAAGACTTCTGTCGGTCTGAAGCTGCTTTTAACCTACCTCGAATCAATTTTACTTTCTCTTCAGTTTCTTGAATCAAATCAGGACCAACCAACTTATTATCTCCAAGCTCATTCCAACAAAGAGGTGTCCTACACCGTCTGCCATACAATGCTTCGAATGGTGCCATACCAATGCTGGATTGGTGACTGTTGTTGTAAGCAAATTCCACAAGAGGTAAAAATCTATCCCAACTTCCAGAGAAATCGATGACACAGCTTCTCAACATATCTTCAAGAATCTGTATCACCCTCTCTGACTGTCCATCAGTTTGTGGATGAAAAGCAGTACTGAAGTGCAGTCGAGAACCCAAAGCATTATGCAAACTCTTCCAAAATCTTGAAGTAAACCTGGGATCTCGATCAGACACTAAAGAAGTTGGAACACCATGCAGTTTCACAATCTCCTGGATATACAGCTCAACCAACCTCTCCAAAGAGTAATCCATCCGCACCAGAAGGAAATGAGCTGTCTTAGTCAATCTATCCACAATCACCCAAATGGCATCATGTTTCCTTTGTGTCAATGGCAAACCAGACACAAAGTCCATTGTCACTCTTTCCCACTTCCATTCAGGCACTGACAACGGCTGAAGCAACCCGGTTGGAACTTGATGCTCTGCTTTAACTTTCTGACAAGTGAGACATTTCGATACAAACTCAGCAATGTCTCTCTTCAACCCCATCCACCAATAATGTTGTCTCAAATCATTATACATCTTCGTACTACCCGGATGCATAGCAAACACTGACTGATGAGCTTCTTCTAAAATGATTCTTTTCAAATCAGCATCCTCGGGCACACACAATCGGTTCTTAAACCAGAGACTCCCATCATCTCTCACAACAAAATCTCTAGTCTTCCCAATCTTGCAATCTGAAATAATCTTCTGAATCTTCATATCAACCAACTGAGCCTCTTTGATCTGATCTAACAAAACTGGCTTCAATTGCAACCATGCCAACAATGCACCATAAACACAAGGTACAAAACTGGCATGCAATGCTCTCAACTCAACTAGCAACGAGAGCGAGTAAACTGTTAAACCAGCTAAAGACTTCCGACTTAAAGCATCAGCAACAACATTTGCTTTACCTGGATGATAGTCAATTAAGCAGTCGTAGTCTTTAATCAATTCTAACCATCTCCTCTGACGAAGATTGAGTTCTTTCTGGACACCCAAATACTTCAAACTCTTGTGATCAGTATAGATGAAACATTTTTCCCCAAATAAATAATGGCGCCAAATCTTTAATGCAAACACAATGGCAGCTAATTCCAAATCATGGGTCGGATAGTTAAGCTCATGCGGTTTCAACTGTCGAGATGCATAAGCTATAACTTTCCCTTCCTGCATCAATACACATCCCAAACCTCTATGTGAAGCATCACTGTAGATCACATATGGTTTGCCTTCAACAGGTAAAGTTAAAACAGGCGCTTGAGTTAACATATCTCTCAACTGCTCAAAGCTAGCCTGACACTGATCCGTCCACACAAATCTCACTCCCTTACGAAGCAATCTGGTGAGTGGAGTAGCTATCAAAGAAAACCCTTTCACAAACCGCCTGTAATAGCCTGCTAAACCCAGAAAACTTCTAATCTCTGTCACAGACTTGGGTGGACTCCAATTCAGAATAGCTTCAACTTTACTTGGATCAACTCTAATGCCTTCTGCTGAAACAATATGTCCGAGAAAAGCTACTTGATCCAACCAGAACTCACATTTCGACAATTTGGCAAACAACTGCTTCTCTCTCAAAATCTGCAACACAATCCGTAGATGCATATCATGTTCCTCTTCATTCCGTGAATACACCAGAATGTCATCGATGAAGACCACAACAAACTGATCCAGATAGGGCCTGAACACCCTATTCATCAAATCCATAAAAGCTGCAGGTGCATTCGTCAGACCAAAAGGCATAACTAAAAATTCATAGTGCCCATACCTGGTCCTGAAAGCTGTCTTCGGAACATCTTCAGCTCTGACTCTCAGCTGATAGTATCCTGATCTCAGATCAATTTTAGAAAATACAGCTGCACCCTTTAATTGATCAAAGAGATCATCGATTCTAGGCAAAGGATATTTATTCTTAATAGTCACTTTGTTCAATTGCCTATAATCGATACATAACCTCATAGTACCATCTTTCTTCTTCACAAATAGCACAGGAGCTCCCCAAGGAGAAACACTGGGGCGAATAAATCCTTTGTCCAACAACTCCTGTAATTGCACTTTTAACTCCCTCAATTCTGCTGGTGCCATTCTATAAGGAGTAATAGAGATAGGAGTGGTACCAGGTAACAATTCAATACCAAACTCCACCTCTCTCTCTGGAGGCAATCCAGGCAACTCCTCTGGAAACACATCAGGGAACTCAGCAACTGTGGCAATGCTATCAATGGGAAAACCCTTCACTCTAGTATCTATCACATGAGCGAGATAGGCTTCACACCCCTTTCTAATCAACCTCCTGGCTGCAACAGCTGAAACAAATAAGGAGGCTAGCTGTTCCTGCTCATTAGATACTATCACCTCTCTATCATTACCCGTTCTCAAAGAAACAATTTTCTTTTTACAATCCACCACAGCTCCATGTCGAGATAGCCAATCCATACCTAAGATCACATCATATTCCTTAAATGGCATCTCAATCAAATCTCCAAGGAACTCCTCACCCTGCACTCTCACTACACTATCTCGGTGCACCTTACTCACAACCACACTATGCCCTAACGGATTTGTCACCAACACATCAAATCCTAGGGACTCAGCATGCACATCAGATACAGGCAGAACAGATACACTAACATAAGAATGCGTGGAACCCGAATCAATCAAAGCAAGTACTGGAGTATTAAATAAAGAAAAAGTACCAGCTATAACTGCCGATGCATCTGGCTGCCTCTGCATAACATACATCCTCTGGGAAGAACCAACCTCCTCTGGTCTACCCTCTCTGGATGCAGCACCTCCTCTAGAACTAAACCCTGGCCTACCTCCTCGGCTGACACCTCTGCCTCCTCTACCTCCTCTCACACTAGCTCGAGAAGCAGCAGAATCAACTGGCATCTGCTCTTGCCTCTCAGGGCAATCTCTCACAAAGTGGTCTGGTGATCCACACCTGAAGCATACCCCTGCAACACCAGCCTTCCAACAAGGACCACCATGTGGCCTCCCACAATGGATGCAGATGGGAAGAGTGGATCTCCGAATCATCGGGGTCGGAGCACTAGCCACTGAAGCTGCAGGTCTAAATCTCTGCCTCTGGAACTGCACTGGCCTACCAGCTGATCTTTGACTTCTACTACTCCAAGGAACAAAACTTCCTCTACCCCTCTTAGCAGAAGAAGACCCTGCCTCGAACTGGGGCCTTCTCACTCTAACCTCCTCTTCAGAAGCAACTGCAACTATGGCCTGGGCTCTCTCTACACTCCTAGCTACTGCAACTAGCTGGGAGAAATCCTGGTACCTGGAGCCAGCCACATGACAAATAATTGAGGGCCTCAATCCCTCCTCAAATCGTCGACATCAATCAATCTCATCAGCAATGATACCCCCAGCATACTGACTCAGTCGAATAAACTCAACTTCATACTCAGTAACAGTCTTGCTGTCTTGTTTCAAGCTTAAGAACTCCATCTTCTTCATGTCCTTATACTCCCTAGGAGTATACTTCAACTCAAATTCCCTCAGAAAATCAGTGTAAGACAGTGTTGGAGGATCATCCATAGAGTGTGGCACTGTCTTCCACCAGTCATATGCGTCCTTCTGCAGTAATGACCTGGCATAATCAAACTTTTCCTCAGGGGTGGCTTGTAACTGAATAAAGATTCTCTGCACTTTGCCTAACCATTGTTCAGCCACTGCTGGATCAGTGGTTCCCATAAAATCTTCCGCCCCAAACTTCCTCAATTTATCATACTGTCTCATCTGAACCTGAGGCTGGGGTGGTGGTGGAGGTGGCTGTACTGGTGCTTGTCTCATTACTTGCATCATATGTCTAAACCAAGCTGGCAGAACCTCCTCTCCAGCTGGTCTACCCGACACCGAAGCAGGTGCCTCCTCAACACTATCAACCCTAGCTCCCTCAGCAGGAGCAATGCTCTCGGCACTACCCTCAGCTGACTGTCTTGAGTGAGGATCCATCAACACCTAATACTGCAAACACAGCAGATTACATCTTATTAAAGATCAGAGACTGCCAATCTCAAATGTATATGTTATTCAAAACCACTTTTTAAGTAAAAATATTCTTTTTATTACATTTTTCCTAGGTTGAGAATCTCAAACCTAGGCTCTGATACCAAAACAATTGTAACACCCCCATATCCAATGCACACACACTACAAACACAACAATGTAGCATAAGTGCACCAAACATAGGGATGCTACGATTTCCTTAGCATTCAAAACACTTTAAAACTTGATACAATACCCTTATCATTATACATTATAGAAAAATAGATCATTTACTTATAAAACAAAAACATATTAGCTATATATATATATACATTTAGAAATTACACAGCGGAAGTTATAAAATATGTACATATATGAAAACATTTGAATACATATTTACCATTATACATATATTTACATTATCAACAATACTTTACACAATATAAAAGATTTATACATGATTGGCAAGTCAGCTCTGATCTTTAAGCTCCCAAAATCAACTCTTCAATGCCTACTCTCACTCGGTCTCGAAGAGCTCTCGGGTTCGATTCTATCAGTTCTATCACCTGCGCGATTAAACACTATCGCGCTAAGCCAAGGGCTTAGTAAGATAAAACATGCAATCGATATGCTTAGATGCTATACAATGCCAATTCTGATTTATATCATATATGTAACAACATAGATGCAAAGCTAACAACATACCTTTACATTTCATAACCTAACATACATATATGTATCTCACAATTCAACATCTTTGCATATACTTTATTAGTTAATCATTTAATCATCCATGAACAACACTAAGCAAAGACAAGCATGGGCCCAAGACACACTAATATGCCATTCAATTTTCAGAGTTAATGCTTTGGTTTTGTTATCACATTTATCAATATCAATATCATATACCCAACTAGGCTTCAAGGATTAAGTTCAACCAAGCTTCAAGGGGAGCAAAGCATGCTAAGCATCAACCCAACTTGGCTTCAAGAACTAACCCAACCTAGCTTCAAGGGTTGTAACATCTCAATTAGGCTTCAAGGATTCAATCCAACCTAACTTCAAGAGATTGTTACTATCATTAGGCATGCCACCAACAACAAACTCTGAAAATGGAATAACACATTAGCCACACAATCCATTTAGTTCTCATTCTCAATTCTCATTATCATTTAGGCAAACATGCCTCATTTATCTCCATTGAATCACCTTAGCCAATAACAATGGCTTCACATTTCATTTCACAATATAACACTTCATTATTCAAGTGTATATTTATCTCACATAGCATCATTCATAAATATCAACATTTCATTCCATATTAATCATGAAACACATTATCACTCACAATGCATAATATAACAAGGCTCAATCTCAACAATGCAAGAACAATATATATATAATTCATAGCTTTAGGATCATTCACAAGTGTTTTTAATTCATCCCTTGGTTTAAGTATGTTTAGGTTTAGGTTTAGAGGCCAAACTACCTTTGAAGAATCTAAACTATGCAAACAAGAACAAAGAAATCAAGCAACATTCAATTCATTTGTGGGACACGCCCAACTCACTTGAAGGACACGCCCAACCTAGTTGAGGAACACGCCCGTGTCTTTAACAATAAATGAGGCAGTAGCCAATTCAAATAATTGACACGCCCAGCACCTTTGATGGACACGCCCGTGTCACTAAAACCAAAAGAGACAGTAGCCAATCCAAATAATTGACACGCCCACTCCCCTAAATTGCTTTTGGCCGTGTCACCAAATCACAAAACATTAACTAAAACCAACACTTTCTCAATTGCACTCAAACACAATATTCATCATATAACATATTTCACATGAACATAATCAATGTTTTAAACACATATTCATCACAAAAACCACTTCATCACACATTAATATCACAATTAAACACATATTCACCACAAAACCCTAAAACCAACATCCTTCTCCATCCATCCAAATCAACAACCACCATTTCCAACAACAACCTCCAATTAAACTCATAACATAAAATTAATTTAACACTTGAAAACACAACACAACACATCTCAAATTCACTAAATCACAAAATCACCAAACCCTAATTCACTTCCAATACAACTTCCAAATAAGTAAAAAAAACAAGAGAATACTTACTTACAAAGAAGAAATTCCACAAATCCCTTGTCAAATCCTTTGATTGCTTCTTCAATTTGCTTCTATCATCAAGAACACTTCTTTTTCTCTTTTCAATTTGGAGAGTCGGCCACCTCTTGAAGAAAGAAGACAATGATCAAGATACAAAGTCAAATTTTGCTTTTAATCTCCACCAAGTGTTCTTATCCAAGCAATTACTAAAACACCCTCAATCATATAACTAACCTTTGTCTCATATAAGTCCTTATATGTAATTTCATTAACAACCAAAAATATCTTCTTCCACTTAACCATCACCTTGACTCTTCATTTGACCACTTTATATGTTATATATATCATCATATACACAACATATACATTTGTCTCTAAACCCTAATTCTTCCTCCAAAACACATATGCACAAGCATTCACTTTCCAATTTCTTTTCTTATCCCATCATATACATTCAATCCAATTTAACAATAACAACAACAACAACAACAACAACATAATCAAAACTTCTAAGCCACATATGGGGATATTACATTCTTCATCAAGAGGCCCCCAGAATGATGACCATGAGATCCTTTTGTCTGCTTCTGATGAGGACCATGATGGATTGGAACTTCAAGGTAATAAAGATTTTGGTGCTCCCGCTTTAGGTGATCCCGAGATGTGTAATTCGCCGAGTTTTGGTGCTCCCACTTTGGGCGGACTCGGGACGAGTGATTTTCCCCCTCCTCCAACAGGCGATGATTTTTTCAAGTCTTTATTTGGTGACCTACCACCACCCTCTTAGTGATATGTAAATATTGTAGCAATTGTAAAACATTGTACAATAATGAAAAATATACAATTTTCCTCTTTACTGTAACCTTTTTTTTATCAT
Organism: Garcia nutans; assembly: GCA_947685225.1. NCBI lineage: Eukaryota > Viridiplantae > Streptophyta > Magnoliopsida > Malpighiales > Euphorbiaceae > Garcia > Garcia nutans. The sequence continues at coordinate 4,017,999 of CANTUV010000017.1, read as the reverse complement.
TACCGTACATCATAATTTTAGAATACACGTCATTTGCTAAACCCAATCCAATGTGGTAAAGGAAATTGCCACTAATTCCTTTCCTTATGCCATATGGTCTTATCCTTTCCCATTACCTTTTCCATTTCACTTTTGGAAAAGGTTTGTTTCCTCTATATAAATCACCCTTCATGCCATATTTTAATTCACAAATCAAAATTCTTTCTCTTTCAACGTGAAGACTCCCTTTAACAATTTTAACTTTTTCTTCATTCATTCACCATGACCGAGCATCATTTAAAGAGAATAAAAATTCTATTTAAGAATATGGATGCCATTCATTGGAAGCAAATTTCTTGGTCAAAACTTGATATTTTAAAATGTTTTCAAAATGTCAAATTGGACCAATCCTTCTTACATGCCATGGCTTCCTTTTGAAATATGGATTCTGGGTTATTTAAAATTAATGGCTTTGAAATATGTCCCTTGATTGAAGAATTTGAGGCCATCCTTGGATATCCAAATAATCAACAAATGGTGTTACCCACATTGATTTCCAGGACTCAACAGAAGATGCAGATGTTATTTCAAATTCCAAAATCCGAAGTTCTTCGGTTGATGAGAGGTGAAAAAATTCTACTTGCTCCTTTGATTGACTTTTGTCTCTCTCATTTGGCCCCTACTAGCGCATGGGGATGCATGCTTTATCTTTGCTTGCTCGGCCAATTCTTGCTTGTTTCTTCCGATGGCGATATTGATCCATAGGTATTAGATGTCATAGACCAAATGGAAGGAGGCTTGTCCCCAGTACCTGTGATCTTAGTCGAGACCTTAGTTGGATTAGACCAATTTAAATCAGGATTGTCAAAGAGACTGACTGGGAGTCCGTTCTTTCTTTAAGTAATTACCTAAGCTGCCCTTTCAAGTTTTCAATTTAGGTTTTCTTTTTTCTTTCTTTTCTTTATTGCTCTAATTTTTTCCTAGTCCGCCCAAGTAGGTTTTCGGAACTAGTGAGTTGTCCTAATTTTTGCCTAAGATGCCCTTGCGGGTTTTCAACTTAGCGGACTCTTTTTTTTTTTCACAGATTTGGCTTCAGGAGCATCTTTGTTTGCTTGATACTCCATCCATGGATTTTTCCAGATACCTTCCATGTCATCATTCTACTAGGAAGCTACTCCATCTTGCTTCTTCATATGCTGACTGGGTTGACTGGATCCACTCACGCTCCGAAGTTAATATCCGTTGGTTGGTACCTTGGTGGAAGATTTCTCGTATCACCATGCGGACATACTTGATGTACGTTCCCCTTGCTGCTCTTCGTCAAGGTACATGCTATGATCCTCGCTGACTTGGGCGTCAGTATGGAGCTGAGCCTCATGATTCTGACTTTGCTCTCGCCTTAGATATGCCTTGCTTGACTGAAGCCTACTTGGATCGGCTGAGGCAAAGCTGGCCGCCTGCTCTTTACACTTATCGATTGCCATAGATTTTACATTTGTCACTTTAGAAAGTGTATTCTTAGGATGAAAAAATAATTAAAGTAATAAAGGATGCTTCTTTTCCATTTATAATTTGTCATCACCTTTTGCTATTGTGTTTATTTGTTTCATCCATATCTGGTTGAATACTTATAACCGTGCATATAGAACAATTTTAACATTAATTTTGTTTTATTAAATTGGGGAATAACCAAACATAAAGCCAGCATACACAAGATTACTCTTGTTGCCAATTAGCCCTTTTGGGTTTTTTAATTGACGATTTTCTCTCATTTAGCCCTAATTGTTGCCTAGCCCGCCCTTTCGGGTTTTTGAAACTAGCAGACTGCTCTAACTTTTGCCTAGGCCGCCCTTTTTGGGTTTTCAACCTACCGAGCTCTTTCTTTTTTATTTTTTATACATAAAACTTCTTCAACCTATCAATGTTTACTGGCTCACTAAATTCGTTCCCGTCCATGTCCGACAACTTCACCGCACCTTTGCTCATGACTTATTTCATGACATATGGCCCTTCCCAACTAGGTCCGAACTTCCCTCTTGGATCTAATACATTAGGCTTACATTGCTTCAACACCAAATCCCCAATTCTAAATTTTCTGATTTTAACCCTTCTATTGTAAGCCCGAGCTATCTTCTTTTGATACAGTTGGTGATGATATAGTGCCCTTAATCTTCTCTCTTCTAATAGAGCTAATTGTGTGTATCTGCTTGCTACCCATTCCATTTCAGGCAGTTCAGCTTCCAAGACTACTCTTAATGACTTGATCTCAATTTCAATTGGCAATACCGCTTCCATCCCATAAACTAAAGAGAACGGTGTCATTCCAGTAGGTGTTCGCACACTTGTCCTATATCCCCATAAAGCAAAGGGAAGCATCTCTGACCAATCTCTGTAAGTCTTGGTCATCTTGGAATAATTGTTTTGTTTGTTGCTTCAACTGCACCATTAGCCTTTGGTCTATAAGGAGAGGATCGATGATGATATCTCTGACCAATCTTTGTAAGTCTTGGTCATCTTGGAAAGAATTTGCTTAATTGTTTTGTTTGTTGCTTCAACTGTACCATTAGCCTTTGGTCTATAAGGAGAGGATTGATGATGATGGATTTGGTACTTCGAGAATAAATCCTTAACTGCTCCTTGAAACTATACCCCATTGTCTGATATCACACTATGCAGGACCCCGTATCTACAGATGAGGTTCTTTTCAATAAACCTAGCCATTTGGGTTGCACCCAGTTTATTGAAGAATTCGGCTTCAACCCATTTTGAAAAATAATCTACCTCTACCACAATGAAACGGTGACTGTTTGAAGCTGTAGGATGTATCTCTCCTATAATGTCAATACCCCAGGTGGCAAAAGGCCAAGGTGAAGACATTGAATGCAATTCTTCAGGAGGCATGTGATTCAAGTTACCATACATCTGACATTGCTGGCACTTCTTTACAAACTCAATACAGTCTTTCTCCATGGTCAACCAATAGTAACCTTGTCGAATAATCTTCTTAACTAGGGCCAAACCATTCATGTGCGGACCGCAACTTCCCGCATATATTTCTGACATGATGCCCTCCACTTCTTGTAACACCCCGATACCCTATATAAGTACTATGCGTATACCTAGTATACATACAGTAAATATATAAAGTATAAGGATGTCACTTTTCGTTACCTTTTAAAAACCTGTAACAGAGTTCAAACCATAATACATTAATTTAAATAACATTTACAAAATCATTATCTTTATCAAAAACTTCATTTATACATATAAATACTCTCTCGTCAGAAATACATCATAATTAAAGTTTATACATGTATGCATTACCCTCTAGTTAGTCTCGACAAACTTTACTCTTCTTGTGGCACAACAAAAGACTTCATATCTTCCATCTATATACCTGCGCGAATAAACACCCGCGCTAAGCCCGAGAGCTTAGTAGTCCAACTATAAAATATAAACATATAGTATAGAAGTATTGACATATAATGATACATCAATTCAATATATAATTAGTTCTTATCATATCTTCTTTTCTTTTTAATTTCATCTTTAATATATCCTAGCTAATTTCAAATATGATGTACATATATACATAATATTATCACCAACCCCAATGCATCACCAATACTCAAAACCAATATATTAATACCACTACATTATATATACCATACCAATCATTATTGCAATACACAAATTACATATCATACAAATCATAAATCACATTTACAATAAAGACAACCTTTATCATCAACCACAATTCATTTACATATTACACTTAATAACATTATATTATTCACAATTCACCAAGCATAATTCATTATTAATACTCACAATCAATATTTCAATACTTGCAATTCACATTGACAATAAAGACAGACTCGGGCCCAAAACACTAATATGTTATTCAAAGTTCAGAGTTACTGCTTTGGTTCATAGTCACAATCATCACGCCCGTAGGCAATGTATATACATGTATCTCTATCCATGGATAGTGTAACAGACCCAGTCTCTTGGACCATCAACTCAACACATATGAGGAGATCCTCAACCCGGCAAGACTGTTACAAATCATATATCTCATATTCACAATTCTCATAGTGTAACAGACCCAGTCTCTTGGACCATCAACTCAACACATATGAGGAGATCCTCAACACGGCAAGACTGTTACCTTTCATCATTTCTTAGGCATGCCACCCAAATCCAGAACTCTGAAACTGAATAACATATTAAACAAACAATTCATTTATTATTTCATTATCAATCTCATCATCAATTAGGCCAACATGCCTTATCTCTTTCAATTGAATTATCATAGCCAATCACAATGGCTTCATATCATATCATATCTCAATCCATATGATACATATAGCATCATTGATATCACATTTCAAAGTATATTATTCATATAATACATTGCCATACACAAGATTCACAATGCATATAACATAACATTTTCTCACTTCTCAAAACACATTAACATCATTCATTACTAGAGCATTTATCATAACAAATTGCACATACCTTAAGAATGATCCTCATTTCTTCCTACCTTTCCCATTTCATATTTCATCCTTTATATATATTCTTCATTTACATTCACAATATAATAGCTTATTTAACACTTTCATCCCAATGTGTTAATGTTCAAAGACATATAAGGATATACAATCAAATAGGGTTTATGCTTACCTGGTTAATGATCTTCACATCCTTCACATCATTCAATCATCACCTTAGTCCAATTATGTTAACAATATAATAGATCACTTAACACATTTGCAAACAAATGTGTTAAGCCTCAAATTATGTAATTAAATACAATCATATGTATTGGTACTTACCTCAAGAACTAGTCCCATCAATCTATACATTTCTTTTCTTTCCAAGAATTCTCCACATTTAGGTTAATGCAACCCAATCTCTTCAAAACCTAATCCAAAGGAATATTAGCAAAATGACCATATGAATAGTACATTCTGGTTTAAGACTCCATTTTATCCTTATTTTGAAAAATTGTATAAAATAATCTACTTGACTAAAAATTCTAAAATTTTTACAGAATTTAGTTTTGTATCTTAAAATCATTCCTTTAAAATTTCAGATCAAACTGAACACAAAATCTTGGTCAAATAGTTCACCTAACCAGACTGCCCCAATTGCCCTGCATCCTGGCAGCAGTTCTGAACTTTGTGAATTCCATAAATCAAATTCAATCAACGTGGTTCCAAATTATTTTTCTCAAATACTAGACGCACTAAGCAACAACATATCCAAAATTCAATTGGATATGAATTTTCGACATTTTATTAAAAATCCCGAAATATAGCTGTCTCAGTTAAGGTACCTGCTGGAACAGGTCTAATAAAAATAATCTTTCTAAACTCATAACCATTCCAAAATCGAATCAACATATTTTTCAGTCATTCTAGACTCATAGAGGCACAACATATCAAAAATTCACTTCAAGAACATTTTTCTATAATTAATTAAAAATCATACAAGTCACAGCCTTTACTAATTGTAAAACAGAAAAAAATTCACTAAACACAACTCTTACTCTTCCATCACCAACACCAACCTAGCTTCTTATCATTAATTCCATTTCAACACTTTTACACACACCATACACAAACACACTCCATCAACCATCCATATCAACTCACCAATCCCAAACACAATTTCAAAAGAACAAAGGAAAATCAAGAGAAAGAACTTACCTAAGTTGTTGAATTCCACAAATCTTCAATTAAATCCTTTGATTCTCCCTTCAATTTGATGTTAGAATTAAAAAAATCTCACTTTGCTCTCTCTTGTCTAAGGAGGAGCCAACCAACATGGAGAAGAGAAGAAGAAGAAGAAGGAAATGAAGAAAAGACAAAATATCACCTCTTTAAATCTCCACCAAGTGATTCAACAAGAGTAATTACCTAAACACCCTTATACCATTTGTCTTGATTACCATTCATTACATGCCCTTTATAGTAACTTCACACTTAACAAAAATAAATATCTTCTTTCCTTGACTCTTCATTTTGACCAACTTATATGTTATATATATCATCATATACACAACATATACCATTCCCTCCAAACCCTAAATTCTTTCCCAAATCACATATACATAAACATTCTTTTCTCTATTTTTTTCTCTTGTAATTTAACACATATATTCAATCCAATTATATAACAACAACAACAACATAATCACAACTTCTAGGGCATATATGAGGATATTACAATTCTCTCCCCCTTAAATAATTTCGTCCTCGAAATTATCAGTACCATAACAATTTATTCTTAACAAAATACTATCTTAACTCCCATATGAAGTTAATTATACGCTTAAGTCATTATATCATCAAATCATATAACTCCAACTCTCCTCTTTAGAATCAACCACCTTCTTTAAATTCTATAACTCATCATTCTATATGTTTATACATCTGGTTACTTTCTTAATCAAACATTCAAAAGATCACATTACATTTCCTATTAATATCTTTATACCAGAATCAGATCATCATATAGCACAATAATACTTTGTCAAATCTTTATATTTAATATATTTTGTTATTTCACCTCTGTATAATTACTCTCTTAACTTTAACATTAAAAACCATTGACTTATATCTGAACATTAATTATCCCTTCATTACAATCACTGTCTAAATAGACATTTATCACTCTCAATAGATAACAAAATCCTGATTTTTCATAAATGGAGTTATTTCTTTAGCATGCTTTTCACTTAACTTACATATTAATACATTATCTTTCAACTTATTTTATAGATAACCAATCTTTTTCTCTTCTTATCATGATTAACAATTACTATACTCCACTCATTCATGTCCAATCATACTTTAAAATTTACATCATATACATTATCATGTAAATACCTATTTTCTTAATACAACTATACAGATTAAATTTTATTAATGATCCATAATCTTAGCCAAATCCAGATCAATTAATCTATCTGTCACAATATACCCACGTTCCAATCTTGTTCAATTCCAACCAACGATTAAGTAATCTAACTTATCATGAAATTTCACAATTTTCATATAAGTATAAATATAACTTAATTCCACAAGAGCAAACTTATATTCAATTTCTGCTCTCTTTCAATCTATTTTCAGTCAAATCATCATGATAACAAATCACTTCTAATATCTTTTAATATACACATAGTTTATCCTTTATTATCTTAGTATAATTTCCATCAATTCTCATAAAAATGTTATATCATACTTAATATCTATAATTCATTCACTCAAACTTTGAGTTCATTCCCTTAAACCTCAAGTTACATACCATAAACATATTCAGTATAACTTTCATTCATATAATATAATTTCTCCCTTTTACTAACTCTTCACATTTCCTATCATTGGTATATTTATTTTGATTACCTTTTTGTCATATTATCCATAACTCAACACATTTCAAAATTTTTTTAAAATTTTTTTTTCACAGTTATAACCAAATTCTTAACATAAAAAAAAATAATAATAATAAGGTACAACTTTAACCATCATAATTTTTAACTATACTTCTCAAACAAAATTGTCAACCTCACCAAATCCGTATTACAATCATTATATCTAAGATCCAAATCCATGGATAACAAATTAACCGATCCAAAATACTGAACAAAACACATGACTTTAAGAGATTAATATTCAAACCTAGAACTTTCAATTCAATACTATTCTTTTATAATTCTATTCTCAATCTTAACATTTTTAGTATAACAGAAGTTAACACATTCCAACTTCGTTTCAACCAATTTGTATTCGCTTATATGATCCTTATCAACTTAACTCATGCTTTAACAATATTACTATATACATATTCAATCATATACAGTTCTTATACAATTTCTATTCATCACTTCATTTCTAATCCATCTACAATCTCTTATAATATAATTACATAGAACTTTTCATATGTGAATACTTTGAAACTCTAAATATAATATAATCATCAAGTTCAATACTCATTATAACAATTTCCACTGTCCAATATTACTCAAGTTCTTTCCATTCTCACTTCCATCACATAATCCATCTAGCTTTACACAGTTCAAGACCTAATCTCTCTTAGGTCCACTAATACATATAACATTGTTTTTCCATATCACTAATTCTATAATTATACCACATATATCTTCATAAGCCATCCTCATAATGTGATTCACAAATGTGTTTATATATCATAATTTCATTCATATTGGAAAACTCAATTCACATATCATATACATGTATACACTTAATTATATGCTCTTATAGTATTTTCCTTTTTCATACATTCAATACAAATTTAGTGTTTATCATTTTCTTTTAAACACTATCCTTCTCATTCTTCCAATATGATATAAAGTATTTATTCACACTACAAACATATATATTCCGACTATAGTAACACTTCATATTCATCTCAGTCACATTCCCAATGTGACATCTCTTTCACTTTCGTCTTTAAAAATATTTAGTACACTCCCATATTCATTCTTACCCTGTTCAGTAAAATGACTTAAAATAACTCATTTCTATTTACTTATCCACTTCCTTGTTTATTTCAAAACAAATTCTCATACTATCAATCACATTACTCAATTCATAATACTTCCATATGCAATACTAGTCATTTCACTTAGCTCATGCATTGCATATACAGTTAACTATCAATATCCCAATAATCTTTATCAAATTTCACTAAAACTTTAACTTCTCAATTTACTACTTCGTTTCAGCTTCAATTTGCCAAACTCATCTTTTCTATCATCACTTTAAAAACATCTTACAAATATATATCACAAAGCAATATTAAAACATATAATTTCCACAATCATAAAGCTCACTTCAAAAATCTCAAATATCACATATTATCACCATTACCATGAGCTTTCACAATATCCAAGCATCTCACATTTCTAACATTGAATTTACTATGCTCGCATTATAGTAACAATACTAAGTTATATTCTTACTTAACCACTATCATCTCTTTTTCCTTTAAACACAACCTTAACTGTATACACATCCCAACTTTACATAATCACACTTTGTCTCTACTAAACAACTCATTCAACATTCCACCATACTCTCCTCATTTAAATAACATAACTTTCAATTTTAACAATTCGATATCATTTCCGCTGTCTAGTAAATTCAACATTAGCAAAACCAACATAAACTTTATTATAAAGAGGTTCAAAGTATAGAAGAAAAAGTACATACTCTTATCTTGATTTGATTTTCAACTCATTTTCAAATTTATTCTCCTTTTCATTTCTTTATGTTTCAATTCATATTATGTCCTACATAATATTGCTCATAAACATCAACATTACATTCCATGTTGCACACAACATGACATTTTCATATGCATCATCAATATACATATATCATATTACATTTCACAATTAGTTTCTCATAATCAATTAGGCACTATGCCTCAATTATAATTCATTTCCAACATCATTGTCAACAATCATAATTTCTCATCACATCAAAATAGTATACACATATATCATCAACTATATTGAACATCTCATATAACACAAATATTCTATAATTCATATAATGCCACATCCGAGACCAACCTAGGTGTCAATGCATATGCATGTATTACAAATTTCATTTCAAAACTTTTCCTTTTTACTTTTATTTAAACTTTTCAAAAAAAAATTTTTTTTTCTCACTTAGGCCGAGAATCTCGAACCTAAGCTCTGATACCAAAATAATTGTAACACCCCGATACCCTATATAAGTACTATGCGTATACCTAGTATACATACAGTAAATATATAAAGTATAAGGATGTCACTTTTCGTTACCTTTTAAAAACCTGTAACAGAGTTCAAACCATAATACATTAATTTAAATAACATTTACAAAATCATTATCTTTATCAAAAACTTCATTTATACATATAAATACTCTCTCGTCAGAAATACATCATAATTAAAGTTTATACATGTATGCATTACCCTCTAGTTAGTCTCGACAAACTTTACTCTTCTTGTGGCATAACAAAAGACTTCATATCTTCCATCTATATACCTGCGCGAATAAACACCCGCGCTAAGCCCGAGAGCTTAGTAGTCCAACTATAAAATATAAACATATAGTATAGAAGTATTGACATATAATGATACATCAATTCAATATATAATTAGTTCTTATCATATCTTCTTTTCTTTTTAATTTCATCTTTAATATATCCTAGCTAATTTCAAATATGATGTACATATATACATAATATTACCACCAACCCCAATGCATCACCAATACTCAAAACCAATATATTAATATCACTACATTATATATACCATACCAATCATTATTGCAATACACAAATTACATATCATACAAATCATAAATCACATTTACAATAAAGACAACCTTTATCATCAACCACAATTCATTTACATATTACACTTAATAACATTATATTATTCACAATTCACCAAGCATAATTCATTATTAATACTCACAATCAATATTTCAATACTTGCAATTCACATTGACAATAAAGACAGACTCGGGCCCAAAACACTAATATGTTATTCAAAGTTCAGAGTTACTGCTTTGGTTCATAGTCACAATCATCACGCCCGTAGGCAATGTATATACATGTATCTCTATCCATGGATAGTGTAACAGACCCAGTCTCTTGGACCATCAACTCAACACATATGAGGAGATCCTCAACCCGGCAAGACTGTTACAAATCATATATCTCATATTCACAATTCTCATAGTGTAACAGACCCAGTCTCTTGGACCATCAACTCAACACATATGAGGAGATCCTCAACCCGGCAAGACTGTTACCTTTCATCATTTCTTAGGCATGCCACCCAAATCCAGAACTCTGAAACTGAATAACATATTAAACAAACAATTCATTTATTATTTCATTATCAATCTCATCATCAATTAGGCCAACATGCCTTATCTCTTTCAATTGAATTATCATAGCCAATCACAATGGCTTCATATCATATCATATCTCAATCCATATGATACATATAGCATCATTAATATCACATTTCAAAGTATATTATTCATATAATACATTGCCATACACAAGATTCACAATGCATATAACATAACATTTTCTCACTTCTCAAAACACATTAACATCATTCATTACTAGAGCATTTATCATAACAAATTGCACATACCTTAAGAATGATCCTCATTTCTTCCTACCTTTCCCATTTCATATTTCATCCTTTATATATATTCTTCATTTACATTCACAATATAATAGCTTATTTAACACTTTCATCCCAATGTGTTAATGTTCAAAGACATATAAGGATATACAATCAAATAGGGTTTATGCTTACCTGGTTAATGATCTTCACATCCTTCACATCATTCAATCATCACCTTAGTCCAATTATGTTAACAATATAATAGATCACTTAACACATTTGCAAACAAATGTGTTAAGCCTCAAATTATGTAATTAAATACAATCATATGTATTGGTACTTACCTCAAGAACTAGTCCCATCAATCTATACATTTCTTTTCTTTCCAAGAATTCTCCACATTTAGGTTAATGCAACCCAATCTCTTCAAAACCTAATCCAAAGGAATATTAGCAAAATGACCATATGAATAGTACATTCTGGTTTAAGACTCCATTTTATCCTTATTTTGAAAAATTGTATAAAATAATCTACTTGACTAAAAATTCTAAAATTTTTACAGTATTTAGTTTTGTATCTTAAAATCATTCCTTTAAAATTTCAGATCAAAATGAACACAAAATCTTGGTCAAATAGTTCACCTAACCAGACTGCCCCAATTGCCCTGCATCCTGGCAGCAGTTCTGAACTTTGTGAATTCCATAAATCAAATTCAATCAACGTGGTTCCAAATTATTTTTCTCAAATACTAGACTTACTAAGAAACAACATATCCAAAATTCAATTGGATATGATTTTTCTACATTTTATTAAAAATCCCGAAATATAGCTGTCTCAGTTAAGGTACCTGCTGGAACAGGTCTAATAAAAATAATCTTTCTAAACTCATAACCATTCCAAAATCGAATCAACATATTTTTCAGTCATTCTAGACTCATAGAGGCACAACATATCAAAAATTCACTTCAAGAACCTTTTTCTATAATTAATTAAAAATCATACAAGTCACAGTCTTTACTAATTGTAAAACAGAAAAAAATTCACTAAACACAACTCTTACTCTTCCATCACCAACACCAACCTAGCTTCTTATCTTTAATTCCATTTCAACACTTTTACACACACCATACACAAACACACTCCATCAACCATCCATATCAACTCACCAATCCCAAACACAATTTCAAAAGAACAAAGGAAAATCAAGAGAAAGAACTTACCTAAGTTGTTGAATTCCACAAATCTTCAATTAAATCCTTTGATTCTCCCTTCAATTTGATGTTAGAATTAAACAAATCTCACTTTGCTCTCTCTTGTCTAAGGAGGAGCCAACCAACGTGGAGAAGAGAAGAAGAAGAAGAAGGAAATGAAGAAAAGACAAAATATCACCTCTTTAAATCTCCACCAAGTGATTCAACAAGAGTAATTACCTAAACACCCTTATACCATTTGTCTTGATTACCATTCATTACATGCCCTTTATAGTAACTTCACACTTAACAAAAATAAATATCTTCTTTCCTTGACTCTTCATTTTGACCAACTTATATGTTATATATATCATTATATACACAACATATACCATTCTCTCTAAACCCTAAATTCTTTCCCAAATCACATATACATAAACATTCTTTTCTCTATTTCTTTTCTCTTGTAATTTAACACATATATTCAATCCAATTATATAAAAACAACAACAACATAATCACAACTTCTAGGGCATATATGAGGATATTACACTTCTAGTTTTCTTAAACATCTTAAATGCACTCCATCAGGCCATCTTCTATATAACTCTCCATGGAAGGTGATGTATTGATATGACCACCTCCTTATGGCTCTTCTTTCTTTCTTCATTACCCCTGGAGGGTTTTCTCTTTCCTCCAAAAATTGTCTTATAGTATCATACCATGCATCATGGTCTATATCAACTTCCATGATTGTCTCATATTCATAGCAAGGAGTTGATGAACTGGTCAAGATCAGAGGCTTAAGGAATAAGCTAACAGGGTTTTCCCATACTAAAGCCAATGTGGCTAGGGCATCAGCCATCTGATTTTCTTCTCTTGATAGGTGTATAAACCTACACTCCTTAAAGTTCTTCTTCATCATGGTCAGGTAATGGTGGTATGGTTTCAATTTTTCTTCTTTCAACTCCCATTCTCCATTTACTTAGGATACAACTAGCAATGAATCGCCATAAACTTCCACCTTATCCACCTTCATAATCATTAGGGTTTCCAAACCAAAAATGCAAGCTTCGTATTCCACCATATTATTAGTTGCCCTAAATTTCAACTTTTTGGCTAAAGGGATAAGTTCCCCTTTAGGCCATTCTAGTATAACTCCCAAACCTGCTCCTTTCCTGTTTACTACTCCATCAAAATACATTTTCCACCCTTGTACTTCAATTGCTTCTAAATGTTCATTTGGAAATTCCAAGATTACCTCTTCGCTTTCTGGTAATGGTTGTTGGGCCAAGAATTCTGCCACCGCTCTACCCTTGATTGTTTTCTTGGTTATATACTCAATCTCAAATTCCTCTAATATAATCAACCATCGTCCATATTTTACAATCAAAGAAGGTGCCTCCCTTAAGTACTTCATTGGGTCCAACATGGAAATTGCTTGCACACTATACGATTGAAAGTAATGTCGCAACTTCTTGGAAGACTAAACCACGGCTATACAGGTCTTTTCGATGATACTATACTTAATTTCATAAGGTAGGAGCTTTCTACTCAAATAGTAAACTGCATGCTCAATCCCTGACTCATCTGCTTGGGCTAGCATGGCTCCTGTTGACTCTTCTTCTACTGCTAAGTATAGTAATGAGGTTTGCCGGGTTTAGGTGGTTTTAAAATAGGTGGATTCAAAAAATACTCTTTTATTCGATCAAAGGCCTTTTGACATTCTTCATTCCATATGACCAGCTGATTCTTTCTAAGAAACTTGAAGATAGGCTCACAAATTGTTGTGAGCTTTGCTATAAATTTGCTAATGTACTACAGTTTACCAATGAATCCCCGAACTTCTCCCTTCGTCTTTGGGGCTGGCATATCCCTGATTGCTTTAACTTTGTCAGGATCAATCTCAATACCATTTGGACCAATCACATGTCCTAATAATTTGCCTGAAGTAACACCGAATACAAACTTCTTCGAGTTTAGTCTTAGCTTATATTTCAAAGCTCTATCGAAGAATAATTCTAAGTTTTGGAAGTGTTGTTTCCTTGTATCCGATTTGACCATCATATCATCAACATATACTTCAACTTCTTTGTGCATCATGTCATGAAATAGTGTGGTGGCCATCCTTTGGTAGGTTGCTCTAACATTCTTTAAGCAACACGGCATCACCCTATAACAAAAAATACCCCTTGTAGTAATGAAAGCAGTTTTGGCTTTATCCTCTTGGGCCATTAACACTTGATTGTATCTGAAAAATCTATCTACAAACGAGTGTAGCATGCTAGAGGCTGCACTATCAATGAGAACATCTATATGAGGTAAAGGAAAATCATCCTTAGGGGAAGCCTTGTTTAAATCTCTATAGTCCACGCAGACCCTTATCCTCCCATCTTTCTTTGGCATGGGTAATATGTTGGCTAGCCAATCTAGGTATTCTATCACTTCAAGGAACTTCACTTGTATTTGTTTAGTGACCTCTTCTTTAACCAATTCAGCCCACTCAGGTCTTAATCGCCTAAGCTTTTGTTTGATAGGTTTTATGTGAGTGTAAGTAGGAATATGATGCTCGGCTATATCTCAATCTATTCTAAGCATATCCTCATAAGACCAAGCAAACACGTCTTCATATTTTTTAAATATTTTTTCAAATCTCTCTCTCTCATCAGGAGTAAAGTCGGATGTTATGCTAATGTTTTTAGGATTTTCAATTGTTCCCAAATTTAATGATTGTGTGTTAACAGAATTAATATTAAAGATGCTCATGTAACTGCAAATTGAATGTATGCAACCATTAGGAGAAACATCACACAAGTAAGCAAAATCAGACTTTATTGAATTCATTTTGGAAAAGAAAATATCATCATCCTCATACAAAGTAGACAAATTAAAATAAAATCAAAATCATTGTTCTCAGAATCATAAAGCAGGGTGTCTTCAAACTTTTCTTCGACTAGGGCAGCAATCTCTTTCGGAGTCTTCTCGGCTTTCGGTACAGCTTCATTCTTCTCTTTTAGATTGGATTCTTTGCTAGTTGGTAGGGTGAGTTCTTTCTTCATTTGCTCCACTAGCTCGGCAACATCTGCAAAAATTTTAAAACCTGGGATTAACTTACCCATGAACATGATTGGCTTAGGCTTTCCTTGGAGTGGTCCTATATCTGGAGCTTTGACAAAAATCTCTTCTAGTTGTGGGAAGCTCATCTTCTCACTCTTGTTTGGCCGAACATCATTGTCTTCATCATATCCCAACCCCTTCTTGGAAGCTTGAGTTCTAAAATCTGGTAACTTTGTCAAACTAGCCTTACCCTTTCCAAGACCAGCTCTGGGAAGGTAGTTCATGTTCTTCATCATATTCAAGACTTTGGAGTCTACTACTTCATCATAAAAAATCGTGGCTACTTGAAAACCATTGAGAGGCCTCTCAACCATTAGAGCGTTAATAATCTCATTATCTTTAGCTTCAATGACCAATGTCTCATCTCCATTGGGGAACTTGATCTTTTGATGAAGGGTGGAAGGAACTCCACCAAGAGGATGAAACCATGCTCATCCCAAGAGCAAGGTGAAGGTGACTGGTATGTCTAAAACAACAAACTCAAAAATAGATTCAATTGGACCAACCTTGATAGCAGCTTTGAAAGTCCCTTCGGCATGCCTCTTAGTGTTGTCATAAGCCCGAATTGTCACTTCGGTTGGGTTTAGATCTCTTGTTGACATGGCTAGCTTTGGCAATATGTTAACTGGACAAACATTTATGGTGAACCCATCATCAACCATTACACATGGAGTCCTCTTCCCCTTCACTTCTATTTTGATAAAGAGAGAGCGAATGTGGTCTCTCCCCTCCTCCGGTAAGTCCGCATCCGAAAAAGAAACTGCTCCCATATTAACTTCACTCTTTTCTTGAACCTCTTGACATTTCATTACTTCCCCAATTTTTATGAAGTTGATCAACTCCTCCGGTGTTGTGGACGTAGAAATTGGCATGCTAGCTAAGGCTTTGGCCATAGTGTGAGCGGGGATTTTTGCCCCCACTCCCGGTTGAATGGTTCTTGCGACTTTGGCACTGTTTAGGCTCGGGGCCTTAGAGAACACGGACCTAAGTTCAGAGAAAATGGAGTCGCCACCCGGACAGGCCGGGAAAATGAAAGGGGTGGATGACTCGATTCCTAAGGAATCCCTAACCCCTTAATGGGTTCGAAAAGTTGGGTACGTGTCGGAAAGTTGAGAAATGGCCCAGCACCCCCACAACACCCGATTCATTGGAACCGGCCTCCTTTACATGTCTTAATATTATAAAATTCTTAAATATAACAACATTATCCATATCACACACAAAAATTAAAAGAAAGCATCAATATATTAAAATCAAAGCAAGGTCCAAGCAAAACAAATAAATGGACACCCATCCAAAGATGGAAACATGTCCTTACATCACATGCCTAAATAGGACACCCACCGAATGGTAGAAACAACCCCTTTACATAGGTTCTAAAATAGAAAAGCAAATTAAATTACATGATGTTTACCTAATGAGGTACCCACCAAGTGGAAACATACCTCTTACAACTTTTGGAAATCTAAATTAATTGATAAAAGTAAATATTCATTCATCATAAATAAATCATTCATCAAAGGTATTAAATATCAATAGAAAGTAAACATCAATCCATGATAAATAAAATAAACCAAGCTTTGAACTTACATAAATTAAAGCATATAAAATAAATCAAAACATAATGAAATAAGGAATTGAATAAAGCAAATAAAAGTCCAATTATAGCTACTGTGAAAAAATAAAACAAAAAGAATTTAACATACCTCCTTTTGTTGATTCTCTAAAAATAATTCTTCTTGGATGAATAAGAACAAAGACAATTGCTGCCTTTGAATTGCTTAAATTGTGTCCCTGCTATTCCAGAAAAAAGAAATTGAATTGCTCATTTTCCTTCACTGATTTGGTTTCAAATTTTCAAGCTTATGTTGCTTTCGGCCTCCCCAAATTTCATTGCCTTTGGTCCTTATTTATAGTGGTTTGATATGATTTTTTCCTAATTATTCATGACAAGTAATATTAATAAAAAAAGAAACTGAAACCTAATTCAATTAGGTTTCAAAAAATTTGAGTCGGAAAAATTGCGCTGCCGAAAAAAATTACTGCAGGAAAAAATGTGCTGGCGAAAAAAATCTGCAGCAGGAAATTGCGGCAGTGGGCGGGCTGCGGGTGTCGCCCGCAAGAAATTACTGTGGGTGACCATTTCGCCCAAAGAAAAATCCTGCGAGCAAAATGGGAAAGCTATTTCGCCCGCAGGAAATTCCTGCGGGCAAAATGCCCACGGGCCCGCTGGATGATTTTTTCGTCGCCGATTTTTCTGACTTCTATTTTTATTTTTATTTTTATTTTTATTTTTATTTTTATTTTTATTTTTTTATTAATAAAAATTACATACTAAAGCAAAAATTATTTAATAAAAATTATTTTGGACCAATTAGACAACAAAAATCATTTAGGACTAAATAAAACATATTGGACCGGACTGGGTCAAAAATTAAGGGTCTACAGTTTGCCCCCTGCTTGAAAAATCTGAAACTTTAGTGAAAGAGAGTGAAAAGCAATAAGACTTAATTTTTGAGATGGTTGAGGTTTTGGGTTCTGGACCCGGTTCGAGTTCTGGACTCAAGGATGATTCTATGTTTTGGACCTAAGGAAAATTTGAGTTCTGGACCCGGTTCGAGTTCTGGACTCAAGGATAATTCTAGGTTCTGGACCTAAGAAAAATTTGGGTTCTAGACCTGATTCACGTTCTGGACTCAAGGATATTTCTAGGTTCTGGGCCTAAGGAAAATTAGGATTCTGGACTCGAGAGATTTGGATACTCGATCCTAAACTAGACTCGGATACTCGATCCTATCTGGATTTGGATACTCGATCCTAAACTGGATTCGAATACTCGATCCTAACTGGATTTGGATACTCGATCCTAAATTGGATTTGGATACTCGATCCTAAATTTGATTGGGATACTCGACCCTAAAATTGGATTGGGATACTCGATCCTAACTTGATTTGGATACTCGATCCTAAACTGGATTGGGATACTCGAACCTAAATTGGATTTGGACACTAGATCCTAAACTGGATTGGGATACTCAATCCTAACTTGGATACTCGATCCTAAACTGGATTGGGATACTCAATCCTAATAGGATTTGGATATCCTAAACTGAATTGGGATACTCGATCCTAACTTGGATACTCGATCCTAAACTGGATTGGGATACTCGACCCTAAACTAGATTTGATTTGGGTACTTGGACCCAGGATTGGGTACTTGGACCCAGGATTGGGTACTTGGACCCGAGATTGGGCACTTGGACCCAAGATTGGATTTGATTTGGGTACTTGGACCCGAGATTGGGTACTTGGACCCGAGATTGGGTGCTTGGACCCGAGATTGATTTGATTGGGGTACTTGGACCCGAGAGTGGGTGCTTGGACTTGAGATTTGGTTCTTGGACCCGAGCTTGAATTGATTTGGGTACTTGGACCCGAGATTGGGTGCTTGGACCCGAGATTGATTTGAATTTGGGTGCTTGGACCCGAGATTGATTTGAATTTGGGTGCTTGGACCCGAGATTGAGTTTGACTGACCTTTTATCATTTGAGAAATCTGACTGCTCCGGTTATTCTATGCATTGTGGTTTTTCACCCTCAAAATGGATCTTCATCCTTTGAGATCGGGTCTTCATCCTTGAAAATGAATCTTCATCTTTTGACATCAGGTCTTTACCCTTAAAAAATGGATCTTCATCCTTTGAGATCGGGTCTTCACCATTGCGAATGGATCTTCATCCTTTGAGATCGGGTCTTCACCCATGAAAATGAATCTTCATCCTTGGAGATCGGGTCTTTACCCTTGAAAAATGGATCTTCATCCTTTGATATAGGGTCTTCACCCTTGCAAGTGGATCTTCATCCTTTGAGATTGAGTCTTTACCCTTTAAACATGGGTCTTTATCTATTGGAGGTCGGGTCTTTACCCTGGCTTCAGCTCTTTTAGCTGGATTTGGTCTTTTGTCTTTTGCATCTTCATTCTTTTGAGAGTTCTAATGTTCCATTCTTTTGTTCTTCCTTTTTGCAAAGATTTAGCTATTTTTAATTGGACCTTATATCCTCTCCTTGACTCCCTGTGTGCAAAATATTTGTAAGTGAGTTTAAAAATATTTGGTATATAAACTCAAAAAATTGAAAAGGAGAAACTTTGCCCCCTGTGTAGGCTCAAACCAAAGATTTTATCCATGCAAGCTTTGATTGATGTTTTTACCATCTAGTTCTTCGCACAAGCACGTATTTCTTCTTTTTGCAAAATTATTGGAGATTTCTCAAGCAATGGGCCTTCCATGCCCCCCTGATTTGATATCTTCTTTTGATTGTTTACTACATGGTGTTTGTTGTTCACTTTGATAAAGAATAGACAATACAAGACAAGAAAGTGCGATGTGATATGCTCATGTATGTATGATATGCATGAATAATACTTATAGTTGTTCCATCGACTCACAGACCGAGGCGATCAACAGAAGTGTCCTCATTGGTTTCGTTTTGACGCTCGTTCAAGTCTCGCATTGGAAAGATCGAAAGATTTGCATTTGTGGCTTTTATCTTCAAGATGATGAAAAAATAAGTGGTGGAGACCCCAAGCAGCAGAGTCAAGGATGCATCCATTTCCAACTATATTTCAGTATGACCTTGCCAATAATCATTTCCTTTGCCCAATGTGTCCTGTGGAGGTTCAACATACTTCCCTTAACTTGAAGGCTTTGTATGACAAAAACATTTTTTATTTGATTTTTTGAATTCTAATTTTGAAATCAAATGTTGGTTTTGCCAAATTAATGTCAATGTACCTCAGGACTTGATTAACATATCTATAACATGACAACCCTAGTTACCTTACTAAACTCGGGAATCAATTCTATTTGAGCAAGAATTGTTGCACTTCAGATAGGCACATACACATTACTTGGCCAAAGGTCTCATTTGAGTTTAAATATTGTCTATCTCATACGCATGCTCATCCAAACTATCTCCACTAATAGACTCTACCTATTAAGAGAGATCAACAGGTCTTTGATAGGCTTGAAATGGGGTCTATGAGGGACACGGGTTTAAATGAAGGCCATTTTGAGATTGGAGCTGATGTGACATAATGGACAAACCTTCACACTACAAATTTCTTGTTGGAACTTTAGACAGCTTGGGAGCAATCTTTCTAGTCCCCAAATTCCTTCTATCTTCTTAGCATTAATCTAGATCTTGATTAGGACAGTTTTTGCCCTTGCAAAAAGTTTAAGACCCAAATTTGTTTCTTTTCTTCTTTTCCCTTTTCTTTCCTCTTACTCTTCCCTTTTCTTTCTCTTACCTTACTCTTTCCTTTCTTTTATCATTTTGTCCTTTTTTCTTATAGGAATATCAAGTACAGAACTTTCAAGAACTGGATGGTCTTTCTCCTTTTTCTTTGATTTTGATCGAATTTTTGGTTGGGTTGGACCAATTCAATTCAAACTGTCCTTATAAACCAAATGGAAGCCTTTTGTTGTCTTAGGTAAAAGATAACTCAGTTGGCTTTTTGAACCATTTTGGGTTTTCTTTTCTTTTTTCTTCTTTTTTATCTTTTCTTTTTCTTTTCTTTTGTCTTTTTTCATTTTCCTTTCTTTTTTTTGTTTTTTTTTTGTTTTTTTTTGGTTCTAGCTCTAAAAGAATTGTCTTGTTTGTACCAACTTGGGCTTCCAATAATGGATGAGTGCAGTGACATAAATCTTCTTTAACAGGGATAAATCATTTGTTACTCTGATGTTGATGTTGCCTTGATATATTAGAGATATTAAGGAAACTTCAACTACCCTTATGGTTTTAAGAACATCAACTATCCTCATGGTCTTGAAAACATCAACTACCCTTATGGTCTTGAGAACTTCAACTATCTTCATGATCTTGAATAATCATTGCTTTCTTTTGATCTTCTTGCCTCTTCATCTTAGTGATCATAAGTCTTGTCAAAAGTATCACAACAGCTTACGGTAGATTATTGGGGTTATATACCAATTAGAAGAAAGCTAAAATTTTATGAAGGCTCAAAGGGACAACTAGGGATTGATGTTTAATTGGGTGGATACTAGTTGTTGGCTAACCAAACAATGCCTAGATCATCTCTCCCAAAAAATAAGCAGACTTCAATTTCGCCTCAAAAGTTTGTCAAAGCATGTTCTAAGACTGACTAGGATCTAGACAAAGGATGCAGGAGCCCTCTCTAAGTAAGCATACATAACTCAATGTTGTAGAGCAAATCCCTCATCTAGTAAAGTCATTCAAGTCATAATGCCTAGACACATTAATTTATAAATATCAAGCTAGATTCCTCATCAGTTGAGCACCAAAATGAACAAAGACCAACAAAATTTTTTATAAAAGTAATTTATTTCAAGCAACTTTAAGTTTGGAAAGCACAATAGTTCCAAAATATTAAAGAAAGTAAGATTGAAAAGCAACATTCAAGCTAAGGAAAGTTCATTGAGTTTAATCTTCTTTTCCTTTCACATCTTCAATATTTCCATCTTGAAAGGATGATAAAACAAAATCTTCTTCCAATCCTTTTCCCACCATGAAGGTTGCCGGTGGAGGTACTTTGTTGAACCTTGGAAATGGATTACCTTTGGTATTGGGCTTATCTGGATCAAGTAACTTCCCATTATCAATTAACCTAGGCAACACCCCTCTCACAATCATTCTTATTTGATCGGATTCATCGGGCCTCTTTTTGAGCAAAGTGGCCTTGTTTCTCCATCTCTTCACATAATCCACAAAATTTTCATTTGGTCTTTGCCTTCCATTTCAACATTATATCCATATTGTTGGATGAAGGCCTTGTATAGCAGATCCTAATCTTTTTGAGTACTTTCCTCTAAGGTGTTGAACCAATTTTGGACAACAGGACCCAATGAGAGCATAAAGTACCTTAGAGTTTGAGCCTTAGTAGCTCGGGCAGACTGCATAGCAGTGATATACTGCTTCACATGGAGATGGGGATTTCCAGTACTATCAAACTTTGCAAAAGATAGCATCTTGAACTTGTATGGAACTTCTTCATCTTGTTCAAATAGTTTATCGATCTCGGACATCTCTTCGATTTTCAGTTTCTTCTCAAATTTCTTTTCTAAATCAGCAATCATCCTTTCAACATCAAAAGTCTCGGTCTTTTCAATAGTTGCCTTCTTAACAACCTTCGGCTCCTTTTTATCTTGAAGATCTTGGTAATATTGAGCCCAATCATCATCATCAATGATTACCTTATCATCATCAAAAGCTACTTCATCAACTTTAGTCTTCCCCTTATCTTTCTTGGTACTAGCAGATGCTTCGACCTTGTTTCCTAAAATTGCAGCCAGTTGATTCTTTATGGTCTCGGCCATGGCCTCTTTTATTTCTTCCATTTTGGCATTGAGGGCTTCATCCACCATTCTTTGAATTTGTTCGGGCTCCATTGTTTTTGGTGAGCAAGTGATTGAGTTATTGCTAGATTCTTCATCTCCGGCGTAGGTCGGATTGTTGTAGGCTTTTGAACTTTCATAATCTAGGGCTGTGAGCTAGAGAGGATCAATGATATGAGATGTAAATGTATGCATGTATGTACAAACAATTAACAAGAAAGGATGAATAGGATGTTCCTTCAAACCTTATAACATCCACACACGAATGGCGAGTCTCTTTTCCTAGGTATATGGTTAACAAAATACCAACATGGGGTACCTTGCTTTCGAATAATTACCTTGGACGTTTCAACCAATAGTTATATTTTTGAAAATGGAAATCAATTTATAATAATTCCCATTAATTAGGATTTAATCAATTCAACCAACTATAGTAGCTTTTATGCTACATTGGATTAAAACTAAATTAAGAGGTTTATTATAGATAGATTTCTCACTTGAAAAAGATAACTAATGATTCATGCCAAAAACAAGCCCATGGTTAATTTATTCTTAGTGTAAACTAGGCCCACAATTGATTTTTGGTATTTCATAATTGACCTAAATATTTTTGCAAGCTCTTTGTAAGAAAAGGTTGGGTGAAAATAGTTTTGTTTCTAAGCCCATTGTAAAAGATTTTAGAAAAATGGATTTTGGGCTTAGTATTTAGGCCATGGCCTAAAGAAAAGTCTTATGTCCAAAGACCATCTTTAAAAAAATTTTGTAAATAGCTTTGGTCTTTTGGACTTTGAGCTTACAATATACTTAGGTCATAGTAGAAAAAGAAAAAACCAAATAGGCCATGATTTAAGCCAAGATAAATTAACCATAGTCAAACAACATGCATTTGGGGTAAAACCTGAGGAAAGTAACTAGGCCAATTACATGAGCTTTAGTCTTTGGGTATGAGGCTTAGGTTCCCATAGTAAGTATATGCCAATTGGTATGAGGCTATGAGTGGTTATGCCGTGCTCGATCTCCATACCTTGAGTGAAAGTATGGTATCCCTTACACAACACAACACGGGTAATACAGGTGTCCTAACTCACACACACGATGCAATCTAAGATAATGCAATGGATAATATCATTATAAGAAAGAATAGAATAATATAAATACCAATGGAATCAACTTCTCTTATCCCCAGTGGAGTCGCCACTGTGAGCGGGGATTTTTGCCCCCACTCTCGGTGGAATGGTTCTTGTGACTTCGGTACTGTTTATGTAATATCCCTATTTGTACCCTAGAAGTTTTGCATATTGTTGTTGTTGTTGTTGTTGTTGTTGTAAATTGGATTGAATGTATATTATGTGATAAGAAAAGAAATTGGAAAGAGAATGCTTGTGCAAATGTGTTGTGGGAAAGAAAGAAGGTTTAGAGAGAAGAGTATATGTAGTGTATATGGTAATATATATAACATATAAGTTGGTCAAAGTGCATGGTCAAGGGAAGAGGATATTTTATTTGTTGATGTGAAATTACTTAAATGGGTATATATATGACAAAAGTGTAGTTGAATGGATGAGGGTATTATAGTAATTTTCTTTTGGATGGCTATTTAATGAATGTTGACTTTGTGTTTTCTTCATCATTTTCTTCTTCTTCAATGATGTTGGCCGGCTCACCATAGACAAAGGAAAGCAAGAGAGTATGTAACACCCCGATACTCCATATAAGTACTACACATATACCTGGTATACGTACAATAAATATATAAAGTATAAAGATGTCACATTTCGTTACAATTTAAAAACCTGTAACATAGCTCAAACCACAATACATTAATTTAAAGAACATTTACAAAATCGATATACTTTTAATGATCTTATAAATATACAATAATCTTATCTTTCTCGAAACATCATTTATACAAATGATTACATTCTTGATAAAAGTACATCATAATTAAATTATACATGTATGCATCACCCTCTAGTTGGTCTCGACAAACTCTTACTCTTCTCGTGGCATGACGCAAGACTTTATATCTTTCATCTGGTCACCTGCGCGATCAAACAACCGCGCTAAGCCCGAGAGCTTAGTAGTACAAATATATAATATACACATACATTATAAAAATATTAGCATATAATGATATATCAATTCCATGTAACTTTAGCTTATCATATCTTTTCTTTTAGATTGTACCTTTCATATATCTCAACTAAATCATATTTCAATACCCACATTCCACAACATACTTCATAACATTATTTTATTCACCATTTACCAATCATGAATAATATTTCCAGCAAGGCAATCATTAACACCAACCACAATCCATCACCAATACTCACAATCAACATATCAATGCATACACATTACATATCATACCTCATAACATTGTTTAATTCACAATTCACCAATCATAAGTCACATTGTCAACAAAGTCAATCATAGATCTCATTATTCATCTAATTCAACATTTGTATATCACATGGACATCAAAGACAGACTCGGGCCCAACAGACACTAATATGCTATTCTATTTTCAGAGTTAATGCTTTGGTTTTGTTTTCACATTTATCATTATCATTGACCAAACTAGGCTTCAAGGATTAGGTTCAACCAAGCTTCAAGGGGAACAAAGCATGCTAAGTATCAACCCAACTTGGCTTCAAGAACCAATCCAACCTAGCTTCAAGGGTTGTAACATCTCAATTAGGCTTCAAGGACTAGACCCAACCAAGCTTCAAGGGGAGTAAAACATGTTAAACTTCAACCCAACTTGGCTTCAAGGATCAAGCCCAACCTAACTTCAAGAGATTGTTACTAATATTAGGCATGCCACCAACAACAAACTCTGAGAATAGAATAACACATTAGCTACACAATTCATTGATTATTTCATCATCAATATCATTTTCAATTCTCATCATCATCTAGGCAACATGCCTTGTTTCTTTCAATTGAATCATCATAGCCAATCACAATGGCTTCACATCACATTTAAGTTAACATAGCCAATCACAATGGCTTCACATCACATTTCAGTTAACATAGCCAATCACAATGGCTTCACATCACATTTCAATCCACATTATAACAATTCATCTTTTACATACATAATCATTTACCTCATCATATCCTTTACATGTCATATTCCATCATTGATATATATATATATACAACATCAATTACATTAACTAGGTAAACATATCATTCACATCATTATAAATTGCATTATACATACCTTTTTGGATGATCCTCATCTCTTTCACCCTCAGGAGTTACTCCCATCAAGCTATCCATAATCAATCACTTCATCCTCTTTTTCACATTTTACATATAGCCTCATTGATGTATATATATATACAACATCAATTACATTAACTAGGCAAACATATCATTCAAAGTGCATAACATAACATTGCTAAATCTCAACAATGCAATTAGGGCAAAACACAATTGATATGATTCATAGCTTTATGATCTTCCACATTCCTTTGATTAGATCATTCTTGTGTTTAAAACATATTTATAATGTTCATGTTTAAGTTTAGAAACAATGGAACCTTTGAAGAATCAAAACAATGTAAAAAGAAACAAAGTATAAAGCAATATGTAATTCATTTGTAGGACACGCCCAACCCATTTGATGGAACACGCCCGTGTCACTAACAACAAAAGAGGCAGTAGCCAATTCAAACAATTGACACGCCCAGCACCTTTGATGGACACGCCCGTGTCACTAACAACAAAAGAGGCAGTAGCCAATTCAAACAATTGACACGCCCAACTCAATTGATGAACACGCCCGTGTCTCTTCAATGCCTATGGCCGTGTCACCCATAACCAAAACCAATTCTCTTCTAATTGCACTCAAACACAATATTCATCATATAACATGCTTCAAATGAATATAATCAATGTTTTAAACACATATTCATCACAAGAATTACTTCACAACACATTAATATAACAATTAAACACATCTCAACTCAAAACCCTAAAATCAACATCTCCACCATTTCCAACAACAACCACTAATTAAACTCATAACTTAAAATCAATTTAACACTTGAACACACAACACAACACATCTCAAACCCACCAAATCACAACATCATCAAACCTTACTTCACTTCCAACACAACTTCCAATTAAGTAAAGAAAACAAGAGAATACTTACCATCTTTCCAACAAAACCAACACCAATCCAATCCTTTAGCTTGTAATCAATTTCAATACTTGTAAACACATATATAACACACTAAATCATGAAATCAATCCATCACAACCTATCTCAAACCTTAACAAGGGAAAACAAGTAAGTACTTACCTCAATTGATGAATTCCACCAAATCTCCACTTAATCCTTTGATTCTTCCTTCAATTCTCTTAAAACCCTAAGGTTTTGGTGAAGATCAACTCATCTCTCTACCTCTCTCTCTCTCTCTCTCGTGCAAGAACCAAAAGGAGAAGAAGAAGAAGAAGAAGAAGAGAATATCTTCATTTCTTTTTCCTCTTCCACGATAGCCACATATATGTATATAATAATAATAATAATAATAATAATAATATAATTACTAATTACCAAAAATCCTCCACCAAGTATTTCATTTCAAGCAATTACTCATATATCCCTTATCACTTAACTTAGCTTTTGTCTCTTATGAACCCAATTAAGTAATTCCACATGCCATATAAAAATATCTCCTCTTGCATTGACTCTTTCTCTTTGACCATTTTATATGTTATATATATCACCATATACACAACATATAAACTTGTCTCTAAACCCTAAATTTCCCCAAAACACATATACATATATGTTCTTTTCTCAATTTAAACCAACAACAATAACAACAACAACAACAACATACAAAACTTCTGGGGCATGCATCGGGATATTACAATTCTCTCCCCCTTAAATAATTTCGTCCTCGAAATTATCAGTACCGTAACGATTCATTCTTAACAAAATACTATCTCAACTTTCATATGAAGTTAATTATATGCTCAAGTCATAGTGTCATCAAATCATATAATTTTAACTCTTCCCTTTCAAATCAACCGCCTTCTTTAAATTTCATAACTCATCATTCTATATGATTAGATATCTTATTACTTTCTTGATCAAACATTCAAAAGAACTCATTACATCTTTTATCAATGTCCTTACACAAGAATTAGATCATTATATAATACACTTATACTTCATCCAATCTTTATATTCAATATATTCTATTCCTTCACTTCTTTGTAATTACTCTTTTAATTTTATCCTTAAAAATCATTGGTTTATATTTTAGCATTAATTATCCCGTCATTACAATCACCGTCTAAATAGACATTTATCAAACCTCAATGGATAACAAAATCTTTATTTTTCACAAATGGAGTTATTTCTTTAGCACACTTTTTATTTAAATTACATCTTAATACATTACCTTTCAACTTATTTCATAAATAATCAATCTTTTCTTTTTTTTTATCATGATTTATAACTATTATAACTCCCTTTATTCACGTTCACTCACACTTTGAAATTTACATCATATACTTTATCATGCAAACAATTATACTCTTAACACAACTATACATGTCAAATCTCAATAATGATTCATAATCTTAGCCAATTCAGATCCATTGATCTATTTATCACAATATATCCACGTTCCAATCTTGCTCAATTCCAACCAACAATTTATTTATTCAAACTTATCATAAAATTTCACAATATTCATATATGTATTTATATAACTTAATTCCATTAGGGTAAACTTACATTCAATTCCTGATCTCTTCCGATCTATATTCAATCAAATTATCATGATAACCAATCACTTCAAATTATCTTAATATAATTTCCAACCAATTCTCATAAAAATTTTATACCATATTTACTATCTATAGCTCATTCACTTAAACCTCAAATTTATTCATTTATTCATCACATATCATAAACATGTTTAGTATAACTTTCAATCACATTTGTATTTTCTCCCTTTTTAACATCTCCTCACATTTCATTTCTTTGTTATACTTATTTTGATTACTTCTTTGCCATAATATTCATAACTCGAGACAGTTACATAATTTCCTTTTCTCTCTTAACTATCATAAATATAACCAAATGCTTAACATCAAATTGATAAGATACAACTTTATCCATCATAACGTTTAACTATACTTTTCATCATAATTTCAATCTCATCAAATCTGTATTACAATCATTATATCTAAGACCCAAATCCATGGATAACAAATTAATCAAACAAATATACCGAACAAAACACATGGCTTAAGAGGTTAATATTCAAGCCTGGAACTCTCAAATCAATTCTGTTCTTTCACAATTTTATTCTCAATTTACAAATACAAGACTAAGGTGCATCTCAAGAATTACATATTTCTTCTTTACACTATTGCTATAACAAAAGTTAATACATTCCAACTCCATTTCAAACCACTTTGCACTCGATTATAATGTCTATCTCAACTTAATTCACGTTTCAACAATATTACTATATACATATTTAACCATATGTAATTTCTATAAAATTTCTTTTCGTCACTTCATTTCGAATCCATTTACAATCTCTTATAATATATAATAACATGAAATTTCCATATGTGAGCACTTTAGAACTCTATATATCATATGATCATCAAATTCAATGCTCACTATAACAATTTTCACTGTCCAATATTATTCAAGTCCATTCTATACTCACTTCCATCTCATAATCCATTCCGCTTTACACAGTTCAAAACCTAATATCTCTTAGGTCCACTAATACATATTGCATCATTTCCATATCACTTATTCCATAATTATACCACATACATATTCATAGGTCACCTTCATAATGTGATTCACACATTTGTTTATATATCATAATTTCATTCATATTGAAAATCAATTCACATATCATATACATGTATACCCTTACTTGGATATTCTTATTTTATGTTTCTTTTTCACACATTCAATACAAATTTAATGTTTATCACTTTAGAAACATCTTATGTATATATATCACAAAGCAAAGTCAAAACATATAATTTCTCCAATTATTAAGCTCATTTCAGAAATCTCAAATATCACATATTACCATCATTACTATGAGCTTTCACAATATCCCAGCATCTCACATTTCTAACGTTGCATTCACAATGTTTACATTAAAATAACAATATCAACTTATTCTTACTTAACCAATCTCATCTCTTTTCCTTTAAACAAAACCTTAACTTTATATATGTACATACTTCAAACTTTAGATAGTCACACTTTGTCTATAATAACCAACTCATTCAATATCCCACCATTCTTTCCTCATTTTTGTAACATATCTTTCAATAATAACAATCCAGCAATATTTCCTTTGTTTATTAACCCCAACATAAACCTTAATATAAAGAGGTTCAAAGTGTAGAAGAAAGAGTACATACTCTTATCTTAATTTGTTTTCAACTCATTTTCAAGTCTATTCTCTTTATGTTTGAATTCATATTATGTCCCACATCATATTACTCATAAACATCAACATTACACTCCATATTGCACACAACATGACATTTCCATATGCATCATCAATATACATATATCACATTACATTTCACAATTAGTTTCTCATAATCAATTAGGCACTATGCCTCAATTATAATTCATTTCCAACATTATTGCCAACAATCATGGTTTCTCATCACATCAAAATGGTATACACATATATCATTAATTATGTTAAACATCTCATATAACACAAATATTCTACAATTCATATAATGCCACATCCGAGACCAACCTAGGTGTCAATGCATATGCATGTATTACCAATCGCATTTCAAAACTCTTCTTTTTGGTTCATTTTATGCGTTTCAAAACTTTTTCTTTTAATTTCATTTAGGCCGAGAATCTCGAACCTAAGCTCTGATACCAAAATAATTGTAACACCCCGATACTCCATATAAGTACTACACATATACCTGATATACGTACAATAAATATATAAAGTATAAAGATGTCACATTTCGTTACAATTTAAAAACCTGTAACATAGCTCAAACCACAATACATTAATTTAAAGAACATTTACAAAATCGATATACTTTTAATGATCTTATAAATATACAATAATCTTATCTTTCTCGAAACATCATTTATACAAATGATTACATTCTTGATAAAAGTACATCATAATTAAATTATACATGTATGCATCACCCTCTAGTTGGTCTCGACAAACTCTTACTCTTCTCGTGGCATGACGCAAGACTTTATATCTTTCATCTGGTCACCTGCGCGATCAAACAACCGCGCTAAGCCCGAGAGCTTAGTAGTACAAATATATAATATACACATACATTATAAAAATATTAGCATATAATGATATATCAATTCCATGTAACTTTAGCTTATCATATCTTTTCTTTTAGATTGTACCTTTCATATATCTCAACTAAATCATATTTCAATACCCACATTCCACAACATACTTCATAACATTATTTTATTCACCATTTACCAATCATGAATAATATTTCCAGCAAGGCAATCATTAACACCAACCACAATCCATCACCAATACTCACAATCAACATATCAATGCATACACATTACATATCATACCTCATAACATTGTTTAATTCACAATTCACCAATCATAAGTCACATTGTCAACAAAGTCAATCATAGATCTCATTATTCATCTAATTCAACATTTGTATATCACATGGACATCAAAGACAGACTCGGGCCAAACAGACACTAATATGCTATTCTATTTTCAGAGTTAATGCTTTGGTTTTGTTTTCACATTTATCATTATCATTGACCCAACTAGGCTTCAAGGATTAGGTTCAACCAAGCTTCAAGGGGAACAAAGCATGCTAAGTATCAACCCAACTTGGCTTCAAGAACCAATCCAACCTAGCTTCAAGGGTTGTAACATCTCAATTAGGCTTCAAGGACTAGACCCAACCAAGCTTCAAGGGGAGTAAAACATGTTAAACTTCAACCCAACTTGGCTTCAAGGATCAAGCCCAACCTAACTTCAAGAGATTGTTACTAATATTAGGCATGCCACCAACAACAAACTCTGAGAATAGAATAACACATTAGCTACACAATTCATTGATTATTTCATCATCAATATCATTTTCAATTCTCATCATCATCTAGGCAACATGCCTTGTTTCTTTCAATTGAATCATCATAGCCAATCACAATGGCTTCACATCACATTTGAGTTAACATAGCCAATCACAATGGCTTCACATCACATTTCAGTTAACATAGCCAATCACAATGGCTTCACATCACATTTCAATCCACATTATAACAATTCATCTTTTACATACATAATCATTTACCTCATCATATCCTTTACATGTCATATTCCATCATTGATATATATATATATACAACATCAATTACATTAACTAGGTAAACATATCATTCACATCATTATAAATTGCATTATACATACCTTTTTGGATGATCCTCATCTCTTTCACCCTCAGGAGTTACTCCCATCAAGCTATCCATAATCAATCACTTCATCCTCTTTTTCACATTTTACATATAGCCTCATTGATGTATATATATATACAACATCAATTACATTAACTAGGCAAACATATCATTCAAAGTGCATAACATAACATTGCTAAATCTCAACAATGCAATTAGGGCAAAACACAATTGATATGATTCATAGCTTTATGATCGTCCACATTCCTTTGATTAGATCATTCTTGTGTTTAAAACATATTTATAATGTTCATGTTTAAGTTTAGAAACAATGGAACCTTTGAAGAATCAAAACAATGTAAAAAGAAACAAAGTATAAAGCAATATGTAATTCATTTGTAGGACACGCCCAACCCATTTGATGGAACACGCCCGTGTCACTAACAACAAAAGAGGCAGTAGCCAATTCAAACAATTGACACGCCCAGCACCTTTGATGGACACGCCCGTGTCACTAACAACAAAAGAGGCAGTAGCCAATTCAAACAATTGACACGCCCAACTCAATTGATGAACACGCCCGTGTCTCTTCAATGCCTATGGCCGTGTCACCCATAACCAAAACCAATTCTCTTCTAATTGCACTCAAACACAATATTCATCATATAACATGCTTCAAATGAATATAATCAATGTTTTAAACACATATTCATCACAAGAATTACTTCACAACACATTAATATAACAATTAAACACATCTCAACTCAAAACCCTAAAATCAACATCTCCACCATTTCCAACAACAACCACTAATTAAACTCATAACTTAAAATCAATTTAACACTTGAACACACAACACAACACATCTCAAACCCACCAAATCACAACATCATCAAACCTTACTTCACTTCCAACACAACTTCCAATTAAGTAAAGAAAACAAGAGAATACTTACCATCTTTCCAACAAAACCAACACCAATCCAATCCTTTAGCTTGTAATCAATTTCAATACTTGTAAACACATATATAACACACTAAATCATGAAATCAATCCATCACAACCTATCTCAAACCTTAACAAGGGAAAACAAGTAAGTACTTACCTCAATTGATGAATTCCACCAAATCTCCACTTAATCCTTTGATTCTTCCTTCAATTCTCTTAAAACCCTAAGGTTTTGGTGAAGATCAACTCATCTCTCTACCTCTCTCTCTCTCTCTCTCGTGTAAGAACCAAAAGGAGAAGAAGAAGAAGAAGAAGAGAATATCTTCATTTCTTTTTCCTCTTCCACGATAGCCACATATATGTATATAATAATAATAATAATAATAATAATAATAATAATATAATTACTAATTACCAAAAATCCTCCACCAAGTATTTCATTTCAAGCAATTACTCATATATCCCTTATCACTTAACTTAGCTTTTGTCTCTTATGAACCCAATTAAGTAATTCCACATGCCATATAAAAATATCTCCTCTTGCATTGACTCTTTCTCTTTGACCATTTTATATGTTATATATATCACCATATACACAACATATAAACTTGTCTCTAAACCCTAAATTTCCCCAAAACACATATACATATATGTTCTTTTCTCAATTTAAACCAACAACAATAACAACAACAACAACAACATACAAAACTTCTGGGGCATGCATCGGGATATTACAGAGTAAGTGAAGGATTTGAAGTTCTTAGCTCAAGAGTTGAAGGAAATTTCAAGTATACAAGTTAGAATTTCAAGGAATTTCATTATTTGGTAAGTTTTCTCTTGTTTACTCTTGTTATTTTTGAAGTTATGGGTAAGTTGAGTTGTGATTTGATGATGGTGTGATTAAGTGGTATATGGTGTGATTTTAAGTGTTGAAATTGCTTGATAGATGAGAAGTTAAGTTGGTGTTGATGTTGGAAGTGGTTGTGTTGGATTTGTGTTAGGGTTTTGAATTGATAAGTATTGTTGATGTTGTGTTTGGTTAATTATCTTTGTTAATCTTTAAGTTGTGTATGTTTGTTGGAATTAGAAGTGAAGAATACATGATTTTGAGAAGAGGCAGTAGCATTCTTGATGCCACGCCCATGGCCTTGATGGCCATGGCCGTGGTCAAGTGTAACTTTGGGCGTGGAGGTGTAATGCAAAAAGAGGCAGTAGTGTTTTCTAAGCCACGCCCGTGGGGTTTAGGGTGGCCATGGCCGTGGGCTTTATCATGTGTGGTTGAGTGTTATTTTATAATCTAAAGGTCTAAGATGAAGTTAATAAGTGATAATTGGTATTAAAATTCATGCATTGTATTAATTCTTGGATTAGGTTTTGGAAGGAAGTGAATTGCCTAAGTTAAGAAATGAAAGAAGCTTGGATAAAAGAAGTGTTGAGAGTTGTATGGATTGCTATTAAGGTAAGTACAAAACCCTATTTGATTGCATATAATTATATTATCTTGGACCTTAACATATTTGGTTATGAATGTGTTAAGTAATCTATTATATTGTTAAAATAAATATGAATATTGTATATGCAATGAAAATAAGAGGTATAATAATATATTAACATATATGAGATGTGAAAGCATTTAATATATATGTGTTATGAAAGGTAAAGATGTGAGCATATTAATTATATGATGTGAATGATATGAGGTGTATTCATATTATATGGTAATGCAATTGATTGTGCATACTTGAGTGATGAATGATTATGTATATATCAAGTGTGAAGTATGAAATGTATATGTGATGAAAGATAGATTGTAAATTGTGATTGAAGATATGAAAAGCCATTGTTATTGGCTATGATATTGAAAATGAGATAAATGAGGCATGTTTGCCTAAATGATGCCATTGTTGTTGGCTTTGATGATCTAAATGATGATAAGAATGAGAATGAAATTAATAATGAAATATTAAATGAATTGTGTGTCTAATATGTTATTCATTTTCAGAGTTTTGTTGTTGGTGACATGCTTAATGGTAATAATCTATTGAAGTTAGGTTGGGCTTGATCCTTGAAGCCAAGTTGGGTTGAAGTTTAACATGTTTTACTCCCCTTGAAGCTTGGTTGGGTCTAGTCCTTGAAGCCTAATTGAGATGTTACA
Organism: Garcia nutans; assembly: GCA_947685225.1. Taxonomy (NCBI): domain Eukaryota; kingdom Viridiplantae; phylum Streptophyta; class Magnoliopsida; order Malpighiales; family Euphorbiaceae; genus Garcia; species Garcia nutans. The sequence goes on along the minus strand of CANTUV010000017.1, from coordinate 3,982,601 downwards.
ACCCTTGAAGCTAGGTTGGGTTTTGTTCTTGAAGCCAAGTTGGGTTGATACTTAGCATGCTTTGTTCCCCTTGAAGCTTGGTTGAACATAATCCTTGAAGCCTAGTTGGGATAATGATATTGAGGAATGTGATAATTAAACCAATCATTAACTCTGAAAGTTGAATGGCATATTAGTGTCTTTGGGCCCATGCTTGTGTTTGTTTAAATATGATTCAAGAATGATGAATTATGGATAATGCATCAAATAAATGAGAGGTAATGTTATGATATGATTATCTTATATAAATGATTGATTGAAAAGAAATGTAATTTGTGAAGCTATATGAACAATGTTATTATGAGGTATAAAACAATATATATACGATATGTATGCAGTGAAAATGGTAAGTATCTTTATATGGAAATTCTATCAAGAGATTGAATTACGTTTGATGGTAATGTTATATATGTATATGTAAATAATATATGAGATTAATAGGAATATATGAAGAATGCATTGAAAGGGGTAAACAAAGTAAAAAAAATGATAAATCATGATGCTAAACATATGAGGTATGTTTCCTTTGTATTGTATGTTTTAAATGTTTACTTGTACTACTAAGCTTTCGAGCTTAGCGCGGTTATGTTAATCGCGCAGGTAAATGGGTGATGGTGCTGGAGTTAAGCCAGTATGTCACGAGGAGAACGAGTATAGTTCGAGACCAACTAGATGGTGGTGCATGCATGTAATAGTTAATGATTTTGTATTTTCATAAGAATGTATTCATATGTATAAATGAATCTTTGGAAGAGACAATGTAACTTATATGTATGTATTATTATCAAAAGAATAATGGTTGTTGAAAGTACTTTTATATATATTACAATGTGATATTGTTTTGAAATGAAAGTAAAGATTTTAAATCTGTAATAACTAGTGACATCCTTATATCTTATATACTTACTGTATGTATACAAGGTATATGTATAGTACTTATATGGGGTATCGGGGTGTTACAGTTTAGACTCGGGGCCTTAGAGAACACGAACCTAAGTCTAGAGAAAATGGAGTCGCCACCCGGAAGGGCCGGGAAAAAGAAAGGGGTGGATGACTCGATTCCTAAGGAATCCCCAACCCCTTAATGGGTTCAGAAAGTTGTGTACGTGTGGGGAAGGTGAGAAATGGCAAAGTACCCCCACAACGCCCGGTTCATTGGAACCGACCTCCTTTACAGATCTTAATATTATAAAATTCTTAAATATAACAACATTATCCATATCACACACAAAAATTAAAAGAAAGCATCAATATATTAAAATCAAAGCAAGGTCCAAGCAAAACAAATAAATGGACACCCATCCAAAGATGGAAACATGTCCTTACATCACATGCCTAAATAGGACACCCATCGAAAGGTAGAAACATCCCCTTTACATAGGTTCTAAAATAGAAAAGCAAATTAAATTACATGATGTTTAACTAATGAGGTACCCACCAAGTGGAAACATACCTCTTACAACTTTTGGAAATCTAAATTAATTGTAAAAATAAATAATCATTCATCAAAGGTATTAAATATCAATAGAAAGTAAACATCAATCCATGATAAATAAAATAAACCAAGCATTGAACTTACATAAATTAAAGCATATAAAATAAATCAAAACATAATCAAATATGGAATTGAATAAAGCAAATAAAAGTCCAATTATAGCTACTGTGAAAAAATAAAACAAAAAGAATTTAACATACCTCCTTTTGTTGATTCTCCAAAAATAATTCTTCTTCGATGAACAAGAACAAAGACAATTGCTACCTTTGAATTGCTTAAATTGTATCCCTGCTATTCCAGAAAAAAAGAAATTGAATTGCTCCTTTTCCTTCACAGATTTGGTTTCAAATTTTCAAGCTTCTGTTGCTTTCGGCCTCCCCAAATTTCATTGCCTTTGGTCCTTATTTATAGTGGTTTTATATGGTTTTTTCCTAATTAGTCACGGCAAGTAATATTAATAAAAAAAAAGAAACTAAAACCTAATTGAATTAGGTTTCGAAAAATTTGAGTCGGAAAAAAATTACCGCAGGAAAAAATGCGCTCGCGAAAAAAATCTGCTGTAGGAAATTGCGGCAGTGGGCCAGCTGCGGGCCTAAACAGTGCAGAAGTCGCAAAAACCATTCCACCGGGAGTGGGGGCAAAAATCCCCGCTCACAGTGGTGACTCCACTGGGTATAAGAGAAGTTGATTCCGTTGGTCTTTATATTATTCTATTCTTTCTTATAATGATATTATCCATTGCATCATATTAGAATGCATTGTGTGCGTGAGTTAGGACGCCCGTGTTACCCGTGTTGTGTTATGTAAGGGATACAATACTTTCACTCAAGGTATGGAGATCGAGCATGGCATAACCACTCATAGCCTCATACCATTTGGTATTTACTTGCTATGGGAACCTAAGCCTTTTTACCCAAAGACTAAAGCTCATGTAATTGGCCTAGTTACTTTCCTTAGGTTTTACTCCAAATGCATGTTGTTTGACTATGGTTAATTTATCTTGGCTTAAATCATGGCTTATTTGGTTTGTTCTTTTTCTAATATGGCCTAAGTACATTGTAAGCTCAAATTAAAATTTTCTTTAAAATCCAAAAGACCAGAACTATTTTCAAAATTTTTCAAGATGGTTTTTTGGACATAAGACTTTTCTAAAAACAAATCAAAGATTCTTTGGTCCATGGCCCAAATACTAAGCCAAAATCCATTTTTCTAAAATCTTTTACGATGGGCTTAGAAACAAAACTATTTTCACCTAACCTTTTCTTACAAAGAGCTTGCAAAAATATCTAGGTCAATTATGAAATACCAAAAATCAATTGTGGGCCTAGTTTACACTAAGAATAAATTAACCATGGGCTTGTTTTTGGCATGAACCATTAGTTACTTTTTGCAAGTGAGAAATCTATTTATGATAAACCTCTTAATTTAGTTTTAATCCAACATAGTATAAAAGCAACTTTAGTTGATTGAATGGATTAAAACCTAATTAATGGGAATTATCATGGATTGTTTTCCATTTTTGAAAATATAACTATTGGATAAAACGTCCGAGGAAATTATTCGAAAACAAGATACCACATGTTGGTATTTTGTTAACCATATACCTAGGAAAAGAGACTCGCCATTCGTGTGTGGAGGTTATAAGGTTGGAAGGAACGTCCTAATTATCCTTGTTTGTTGTTTTCATACATACATACATTTGCATCTCATATCATTGATCCTTTCTGGCTCATAGACCTGAGGTACATCAACTCAAGAGCATACAACGATATCACCTACAACACTGATTTTTTATTCAAGTGCTTCATTTGAAGGATGGATGCAAACCAGCTAAGGGATATAATTGATGAAGTTGTCAAAGCTAGGATGGCTGAGCTACAAGATCAATTGGTTGAAATTATGAAGACCCAGTTGATTCAAATTCTAGAGGTCATCAACAATGCTAATGAGGCATCTCCCATTGACATAAGAAAGAAGGAAAAGGCAGCATTAACAAGGAACATGTCTACTGATAGAGATCGAATGAAAAATGAGAGATCAATCCCTATTCTACAAGACCAACCGAACCATGTGCTATCTAAGTAGAGCAATAAGAGCGGCTATCACCCTAGTGTGCAAAGTCAAAGGGAAAGAGGAGGTTATTTAGATCATTTTTGTACTTATTTTTAGTATGATTTTATGTGTGTTTTAGTTAATGTTTTGATTAATTTTTGTTTTAAGTGTGTTTAAAGTGTTTGTTTTAGGTTTAGGTGCAAAAAGACCCTTGGAAGATCAAAACAGTGCAAGAAAAGCTGAACCAAGCAAGACATGGCCAAGCCAAATCAGGCTTGGCCGTGTCCCTGAAAGATTGAAGAGGACAAAGAGAGACACACCCAAAGACACGGCCAAGCCTCTGGCCGTGTCTCACTCAAGGAGCAAACAAACAGTGAGGGACACGGCCAGGAGCTTGGCCGTGTCCCAAGAAAGAAAAAACAAGAGACACGGCCAAGCTCCACATGGCTTGGCCGTGTCACCTCTCACCACTAAAGAAAAGAAAGAAAGAAAGGAAGGAAGGAAGAGCCAGTGAGGGACAAGTCCAACTGGCTTGGCCGTGTCCCATGGAAATCAAGAGACACAGCCAAGCCAACCTTGGCTTGGCCGTGTCACCTAATGGAAAGCAAGGAAAAGACCAAGAGACACGGCCAAGCCAAATCAAGCTTGGTTGTGTCACCCTTAATATCTATTTATGTTCTTTCACACAACAGAAAAAAAAAGAGGAGACGGCTAGGGTTTGAGGAAAGAGAGAAAAGAAAAGAGAAGGAGGGAGCAAACACGATTTGGGATAAGGAGAGAATGACACTCTCCTTATCCCTTCATCTTCATCCTCCATCTTCATCTTCTCCATCTTCCATTGATAAGATCTTTGAGGTTCTTTGGGATAAGTTGGGTTAACAAGCTCTTGAAGGTTGAAGAAGCTTCACTGAAAAGATTGGTGACTTGAGAAAGCTCCATTCTATCTTCCAAAGGCACAATCAATTGAAGGGTTGGTGACTTGAGAAAGCTCCATTCTATATTGCAAAGGGGAATCAACCATTGAAGAGGGCTTGAGTTCTTCATTAAACATCAAAGTGGAGCTAGGAGGAAGACTAGCAATCCTACTCTTGGCATCTTCACAAGGGGTTTTTCTATTCTCTCTTTTAATTCATTTCTATATTGTTTTTGTTGTATTAAGAGAATTGATATTGAAATGAACAATTTGTATTTCATTTATATTGAGTTGAATGAATGTTTTAAATTGGTGATGTTGAATTAAATACCCATACCTAGGGTTTGTAGTATATTTGATTAAATGCTTTGATTTGATATTTCCATTGATGTACCTTGTTGTTGGTTGATTACATTGGATTATATGCTAGGTTGATAGATTAGCTACCTATTGATCTCTAGATATTGAATGAAGGACCGAGAGGTGAAATTCGATATCGGAATTATGCAATCGACTACCCTATGAATGAATTAGAAATTTAAGTTCTAGGGTTTATTAATTTGCAAATGTAAAAGAATTGGTCATTGTTAATTCATGAATGTGAGAACTAAAGGATTGGTAATTGACTAATTAACCTTAAGGAACAAATTAATTACAAGGTTATGTTAATGGATAATTGAGAATTAAGCTTTGATTGAATGGACCTATATCTCTAGGCACCTTCCCAAGAATCGATTTGATCTTGTACACTCATCACACACTTCAACCCTACGCACGTTAATTTTAGGTTTAAATTATTCTTGCACCATCCAAACACAACAATCTTCCGCACTTAAATAAATTGTCAATCAAGCTATTATGAACCACACCTTCTTGGGGAAATGACCTTGGGGCGATCACCTTTGCTGCAGCTACCTCGTATACTTGCGAGTGACGATTGTAGTAGTACTTAATCCGAGCGCAACAAGTTTTTGGCGCCGTTGCCGGGGAAGGCTGTTTGAGTAGTGTTAGTTTGATTTTTCTTTACAATTTAATTGTTTGTTTATTTTCTTTTAATTGTTTGTTTGTTTTTGCTTGATTTTCTTTTAATTTAATTATTTGTTTGTTTTCTTTAAGTTGGTAAGTGCCTTTTGTAAAGATGCAATTTTCAAGGCTTGGGGGAGTCTCTGATAGGAACGATGAGTCTGAAATGGCATGGCAATTAGCAGAATTGATGAATCAACTTAAGGTGCTAAATGCAAGAGGAAGAGCACCAATGCCACGCCAAAAGATATGTTCAGCATGTGGCAATGCAGGGCATAGTGTAAATACATGCTCATTCGGTTTCGCACGATACCAAGAATGGCAAGAGGAAGAAGATGACTTTGATAGTTTCCAGCAAATGGGTAGAAATGACCAATATTCTAATCCTTACAACCCAAGCTGGGAAAGCCAACCAAATTTTTCTTGGGAAAATCAGCAACACATTCCACCTAAAAATTATTTTCAACCTTACCAGAGAAGTTCTTACTCTCAAGAACAATATTCAAATCAAAATTTCCTTAAGAAACCCACATTGGAGGATAGTTTGAATGCCTTCATTCAAACTAGTGCACAAAATCAAGATCGACTTAAGGAATCCACATTGGAGGATAGTTTGAATGCCTTCATTCAAACTAGCGCACAAAATCAAGATCGACTTAAGGAACCCACTTTGGAAGATAGTTTGAATGCCTTCATTAAAATTAGTGCACAAAATTAGATTCAATGCAAGAAATCCACAGTGGAAGATGATTTGAATGCTTACCTTCAAATTAGCACACTAAATCAGGAAGGGATCAATGAGAGGTTGGATTCTTTGGAGGAATCATTGAAGAGAGTGGAAATTCAAGTTAGGCAACTGGCACATCAACTTCAAGCACACCAAAAGGAGGAATATCCTAGCCAATTGGAGCAAGTCAAGGTAATCACAAATTTGAAGAGTGAACAGGTAATATATAACAAATTTTGTGATTCTTTGGATGCAGGCCCTAATCAAGAAGATAATGGCGAGATTCAAACCAACACTGAGGAGTTGAGCCAATCAAACGAGAAGGAGAATTTGGAGGCATTAACCTCACCAAAGTTGCATGAATTTTCCAATCCTGATAAGCCACCAAATCCATTTCCATGTAGCTTGAAGGATGAGGAGCAAGGTAAGCAACTTCCTGACATCTATAATATGCACTCCCAAGGAGATAATGGAAATAAGATTGGGATGACTATGACCTTAGAAGAAGAGCATGAAATGCCCAATTTAGAAATTGAGGAGTGTAAGCTAATTTTAGATGCTGAGGTTGTTGAGATGGGACTTAACATTGTTAAAGTGGATGAAGAAGTTATTCAACCAAACTTGGTTGAACTTAAAGAGTCCCCAAAAGTCATTTCTACTACTCTTGTAAGTAAGGAAGAGCAGAAATCTGATATGCCCAGGTTGCACAAAGACAAAGATCATTACCACGTTCCTATATCACTGGAGGATCACCCCGAGGCCTCCTTCACATGTCCCTTTGAGACATGTTCTCTTCAAGGAATACTATTTAGGGGTTGCCTTACATCTGGTACTTTTCAAAGTTACATGTTGTTCATCCTCTCAGTCATGGGCTCCAATTGCGTTATGGGTGGAAGGAGCCCTACGCATCATATATGGAACGATGGAAATCAGGTTCCATCTAAACCCCCTCTGTAGTATGCATGCTCACATTGAGGACAATGTGAATCTTTAAGTGTGGGGTACATTTTATGTTTCGTGTTTTTACTTTTAATTGCATTTTGTGTTTTTGTGTTTTTACTTTTAACTTGTTTTTGTTTAGGTTTTAGTTAATGTTTTTAATGTTTTTCTTTGAATAAATGAGTTTTAGAAAGTTCAATTGTTATAAAAATTGTTGATAGATGACCTTTGAATTTTTGAAGCATGTATTTGAGAATTGAGTAGAATTTGTGCTTATTGTCAATTTTGTTGGTTTTTCTTTGCATTTCCATTAACCTAGTGAGGAATTGAGCCATCAACTTATTATTCTTTTTGTGGGTAAACATCTTTGATTGATGAATTGCTAGAACTTGCTTTGACATGCATTTTAAGATTACATAAAAATTTCAATTAGGCATCAAAATGATTAAGGCAATTAGGTGAACCCACTTTGGCTTAAAAAGACCAATCCTATATTCAACCTTAGTTAGCCAATTTTGAGCTTATTTTATTTTTCTTGTTCTTTCTTTTTCACAACACCATTAGCTTGAACCTTGTTGTTTAACTCTTACCCTTTCATTAGGTCAAGAGCATTTATGACCGAGTATTGTGTTGAATTAAGTGTGGGGTTAAATTTAGTAGGTATAAAATTGCAAAGCAAAATAATAAAAAAAAGAAAAAAAAGAAAAAAAAAGAAAAGAGAAAAAAAAAGAAAAAAAAAGAATATATATATATATAATAAGAATAATTGTTGTTCTTGTTGAAAGGGTTGGAATGTATCATTACAAGATTTAATAAGTGAGTTCCCTTGAAAAACTCCTTAATGTCAAGGGGTAGATGAGAGGAAGGTGTTTTGGGATTGTTGGTTATGTATATGATCGGGTACTTCATTCTTAAAGTGCTCTTGAACTTAATGATTAAGCTCACATTTCCTAAATGCCATGCCTTTACCTTAGCCCCATTACAACCCAATAAAGACCTTTTGATTGATGCTTGATTGTTATTTGTGGTGGAGATTTGATTGATAAGCAAGCCTATGGTAATAATCTTTCATTGATTGTTATGAGTGTAAACACCACCATGATCAAACACTTGTAAGAGTTGGTGAGGGAGCGACAACATAGGTTATGCATGGAAAACCATTTAATTGCATGGGTGTCGATTTTGTTTGATTCGATATTGATTGTGGATTTAGGGATAGGGAAGTCTTGATGCATCTTTATAACTCTTGAACTTAACAAAATTTATCTTGTTAGTGAGTTTTGATTTTAGCCTTGCTTGGGGACAAGCAAGGAGTTAAGTGTGGGGTAGTTATTTAGATCATTTTTGTACTTATTTTTAGTATGATTTTATGTGTGTTTTAGTTAATATTTTGATTAATTTTTGTTTTAAGTGTGTTTAAAGTGTTTGTTTTAGGTTTAGGTGCAAAAAGACCCTTGGAAGATCAAAACAGTGCAAGAAAAGCTAAACCAAGCAAGACATGGCCAAGCCAAATCAGGCTTGGCCGTGTCCCTCAAAGATTGAAGAGGGCAGAGAGAGACACACCCAGAGACACGGCCAAGCCTCTGGCCATGTCTCACTCAAGGAGCAAACAAACAGTGAGGGACACGGCCAGGAGCTTGGCCGTGTCTCAAGAAAGAAAAAACAAGAGACACGGCCAAGCTCCACATGACTTGGCCGTGTCACCTCTCACCACTAAAGAAAAGAAAAAAAGAAAGAAAGAAAGGAAGAGCCAGTGAGGGACACGGCCAACTGGCTTGGCCGTGTCCCATGGAAATCAAGAGACACGGCCTAGCGAACCTTGGCCTGGCCATGTCACCTAATGGAAAGCAAGGAAAAGACCAAGAGACACGGCCAAGCCAAATCAAGCTTGGCCGTGTCACCCTTAATATCTATTTAAGTTCTTTCGCACGACAGAAAAAAAAGAGGAGATGGCTAGGGTTTGAGGAAAGAGAGAAAAGAAAAGAGAAGGAGGGAGCAAGCACGATTTGGGATAAGGAGAGAGTGACACTCTCCTTGTCCCTTCATCTTCTCCATCTTCCATTGATAAGATCTTTGAGGTTCTTTGGGATAAGTTGGGTTAACAAGCACTTGAAGGTTGAAGAAGCTTCACTGAAAGGATTGGTGGCTTAAGAAAGCTCCATTCTATCTTCCAAAGGCACAATCAATTGAAGGGTTGGTGACTTGAGAAAGCTCCATTCTATATTGCAAAGGGGAATCAACCATTGAAGAGGGCTTGAGTTCTTCATCAAACATCAAAGTGGAGCTAGGAGGAAGACTAACAATCCTACTCTTGGCATCTTCACAAGGGGTTTTTCTATTCTCTCTTTTAATTCATTTCTATATTGTTTTTATTGTATTAAGAGAATTGATATTGAAATGAACAATTTATATTTGATTTAATATTGAGTTGAATGAATGTTTTAAATTGATGATGTTGAATTAAATACCCATACCTAGGGTTTGTAGTATATTTGATTAAATGCCTTGATTTGATATTTCCATTGATGTACATTGTTGTTGGTTGATTGCATTGGATTATATGCTAGGTTGATAGATTAGCTACCTATTGATCTCTAGATATTGAATGAAGGACCGAGAGGTGAAATTTGATATCAGAATTATCCAATCGACTACCCTATGAATGAATTAGAAATATAAGTTCTAGGGTTTATTAATTTGCAAATGTAAAAGAATTGGTCATTGTTAATTCATGAATGTGAGAACTAATGGATTGGTAATTGACTAATTAACCTTAAGGAACAAATTATTTACAAGGTTATGTTAATGGATAATTGAGAATTAAGTTTTAATTGAATGGACCTATATCTCTAGGCACCTTCCTAAGAATTGATTTGATCTTGTACACTCATCACACACTTCAACCCTACGCACGTTAATTTTAGGTTTAAATTATTCTTGCACCATCCAAACACAACAATCTTCCGCACTTAAATAAATTGTCAATCAAGCTATTATGAACCACACCTTCTTGGGGAAACGACCTTGGGGCGATCACCTTTGCTGCAGCTACCTCGTATACTTGCGAGTGACGATTGTAGTAGTACTTAATCCGAGCGCAACAGAGGTGTTGAGAAAATGCAACAACTAAGCCAACAAAGAAGCATAAATTTTCAAACTTAGGGGAGCCTTTGTCAAAGATGTTAGAAAATTTAATAAAGATGGATTTGCTACAACATTGACACCTCGGCCTCTACATAAGCCTCTAATACCATATTTTGAAGTCAAGGTCTTCTATCAATTCCATCAAATGTAAGGGCATGAGACAGATAAATGTGTTCACTTAAGGCGCAAAATCCAAGATTTGATTGACAGTGGAAAGCTGCCAGAGCCTGATAAGCCCAACACTAAGAATGATCCTTTGCCTAAATTTGGAAGGGTGCCACCGCTTGCAACTTTCATGAAGAGTTTTATCTTGTCATCTTGTCATGATATGGAAAGAGAAGCTACTAAAGATGATGTGCTACAAAGCAAGCTTGGTCCAATTATGGATGATGAAGCAATGATCCTTGATGATGGAAAAAATCCTTGCCCTTAAGATGTCTAAATAAATGAAGCATCTTTAACTCCAACTCAATGAACTTTCCTTAGCTTGAATGTTGCTTTTAACTTTTACTTTCTTTAATATTTAAATTGGAACAATCATATTTTTCAAATTTAAATTTATTTGAATAAATTATTTTCATCAAAATTTTTGTTGGTCTTTGTTCATTTTGGTGCTCAACTGATGAGGAACCTAGCTTGATGTTTATAAATTAATGTGTCTAGGCATCATGACTTGAATGACTTTACTAGGTGAGGGAATTGGTCTATAGCATTGAGTTGTGTATGCATACTTAGAGAGGGCTCCTGCATAATTACCTTTGTCTAGGTCCTAGTCAGTCTTAGAACATGCTTTAACAAACTTTCGAGGAGAAATTGAACTCTGCTTATTTAAGGGAGAAATGATCTAGGCATTGTTTGGTTAGCCAACAACTAGTATCCACCATATTAAATATCAATCCCTAGTTGTCCCTTTGAACCTTCATAAAATTTTAGCTTGCTTTTCATTGCATATAACCCCAATAACCTATCCTGAGCTGTTGTGATACTTTTGACAAGTCTTATGATCACTAAGATGAAATTCTTGAATTCTTGAGGCAAGAAGATCAAAGAAAGCAATGATTAGTCAAGATCTTGAGGATAGTTGAAGCTTTCAAGACCATGAAGATAGTTGAAGTTCTCAAGACCATAGGGATAATTGAAGTTCTCAAGACCATGAAGATAGTTGAAGTTTTCAAGACCATAAGGGTAGTTGAAGTTCCCTTAATATCTCCAATATACCAAGACAACATCAGAGTAACAAATGATTTATCCCTGTTAAAGAAGATTTATGTTACTCCACTCATCCATTATTGGAAGCCCAAGTTAGTACAAACAAGACAACTCTGTTTGAGCTAGAAAAAAAAACAAAAAAAAAAGAGAGAAAAAAAAGAAAAAAAAAAGAAGAAAAGAAAACCCAAAATGGTTCAAAAAGCCAACTGAGTTCTCTTTTACCTAAGACAACAAAAGGCTTCCATTTGGGTTATAAGGACATTTTGACTTGAATTGGTCCAACCCAATTAAATATTCGATCAAAATCAAAGAAAAAGGAAAAGACCATCATGTCTTGAAAGTTCTGTACTTGACAGTCCAACAAGGAAGAAGGACAAAATTATAAAATGCTCAAAGAAAGGGAGGAAGAATAAAAAGATAAAAGGGAGAAGAAGAAAAGAAACAAATTTGGGAACCAAAATTTTTTACAATGGCAAAGACTATCCCAATCAAGAACTAGATTAATGCTAAGAAGATAGAAGGAATTTGGAGTCTAGCAAGATTGCCTCCAAGCTACCTAAAATTCAAACAAGAAATTTATAGTGTGAAGGTTTGTCCCTTGTGTCACATCGGCTCCTATCTCAAAATGGCCTTCATTTAAACCCGTGTCCCTTATAGATTCCATTTCAAGCCTATTAAAGACTTGTTGATCTCTCTTGGTTGGTAGAGTCTATTAGTGGAGATAGTTTGAATAAGCATGCATTTGAGATAGACAATATTTAAACTCAAATGAGACCTTTGGCCAAGTAATGTGTATGTGCCTATCTGAACTGCAACAATTCTTGCTTAAATAGAATAATTCCCGAGTTTAGTACGGTAGCTAGGGTTATCATGTTATATATATGTTAATTTGGAAAACTCAAGTCCTGAGGTGCATTGACATTAATTTGGCAAAGCCAACATTTGATTTCAAAATCAAAATTCAAAAAAATCAAAAAAATGTTTTTGTCACACAAAGCCTTCAAGTTAAGGGAAGTATGTTGAACCTCCAAAGGACACATTGGGCAAAGGAAATGATTATTGGCAAGGTCATGAAGAAGCTATCAGCCAACATAATATGGATGTATCCCTGACTCTGCTGCTTGGGGTCTCCACCACTTATGTTTTCAACATCTTGAAGATAAAAGCCACAAATGTAAAAGCTTTCAATCATTCCGATGCAAGACTTGAACAAGCGTCAACAAGGAACCAATGAGAACACTTTTGATCACCTCAGTTTGTGAGTCAGCGAAATGACTGTAAGTATTATTCATGCATATCATGCATACATGAGAATATCACATCACACTTTCTTGTCTTGTATTGTCTATTCTTTATCAAAGTGAACAGCAAACACTCTGTGAAGTAAAGAATCAAAAGAAGATGTCAAATCAGGGGGGCATGGAAAGCCCATTGCTTGAGAAAGCTCCAGTAATTTTTGCAAAGAGAAGAAATGTGTGCTTGTGCGAAGAACTAGATAAGAAAAATATCAATCAAAGCTTGCATGGAAAAAATCTTTGGTTTGAGCCTACACAAGGGGCAAAGTTTCTCCTTTTCAATTTTTGAGTTTATATACCAAATATTTTTAAAATCACCTACAAATATTTTGCCACACAGTGGGGCAAGGAGAGAGTATAAGGTCCAATTAAAAATAGCTGAATTTTTGTAAAAAGGAAGAACAAAAGAATAGAACATTAGAACTCTCAAAAGAATGAAGATGCAAAAGACAAAAGACCAATCTAGCTAAAAGAGCTGAAGCCAGGGTAAAGACCCGACCTCCAATAGATAAAGACCCATGTTTCAAGGGTAAAGACCCAATCTCAAAGGATGAAGATCCATTTGCAAGGGTGAAGACCCGATCTCAAAGGATGAAGATCCATTTGCAAGGGTGAAGACCCGATGTCAAAAAATGAAGATTCATGTTCAAGGATGAAGACCCGATCTCAAAGGATGAAGATCCATTTTGAGGGTGAAAAACCACAATGCATAGAATAACTGGAGCAGTCAGATTTCTCAAATGATAAAAGGTCAGTCAAACTCAATCTCCGGTCCAAGCACCCATTCTCGGGTCCAAGTACCTAAACCAATTCAAGCTCGGGTCCAAGTACCCAATCTCGAGTCCAAGCACCCAATCTTGGGTCCAAGTACCCAATCTAGGGTCCAAGTACCCAATCTCGGGTCCAAATACCGAAATCTAATCCAATCTTGGGTCCAAGTACCTAATCTCGGGTCCAAGTACCCAAATCAAAGCCAATTTAGGATCGAGTATCCCAATCAAGTTTAGGATCGAGTATCCAAATCCATTTAGGATCGACTATCCAAATCCAGTTTAGGATCGAGTATCCAAAGCCAGTTTAGGATCGAGTATCCAAATCCAGTTTAGGATCGAGTATCCAAATCCGATTTCGGATCGAGTATCCAAAGCCAATTTAGGATCGAGTATCCCAATCAAGTTTAGGATCGAGTATCCAAATCCATTTAGGATTGATTATCCAAATCCAGTTTAGGATCGAGTATCCAAAGCTTGTTTAGGATCGAGTATCCAAATCCAATTTAGGATCGAGTATCCAAATCCAGTTTAGGATCCAGTATCCAAATCTAATTTCGGATAGAGTATCCAAATCCAGTTAGGATCGAGTACCCCAATCAAGTTTAGGATCGAGTATCCGAATCCAAGTTAGGATCGAGTATCCAAATCAGTTTAGGATCGAGTATCCAAATCCAATTTAGGATCGAGTATCCAAATCCAGTTAGGATCGAGTATCCCAATCAAGTTTAGGATCGAGTATCCGAATCCAAGTTAGGATCGATTATCCAAATCAAGTTAGGATCGAGTATCCCAATCCAATTTAGGGTTGAGTATCCAAATCCAATTTAGGATCAACTATCCAAATCCAGTTTAGGATCGAGTGTCCAAAGCCAATTTAGGATCGAGTGTCCAAATTCGATTTAGGATAGAGTATCCAAATCCAGTTTAGGATCCAGTATCCAAATCCAGTTAGGATCGAGTATCCAAATCCAATTTAGGATCAAGTATCCAAATCCGATTTAAGATCGAGTATCCAAGTCTAGTTTAGGATCGAGTGTCCAAATCTCTCGGATCTAGAACCCAAAACCTCAAAAATTAAGTCTTATTGCTTTTCACTCTTTTTCACTAAGGTTTCAGATCATTCAAGCAGGGGGCAAACTGTAGACCCTTAATTTTTTATCCAATCCGGTACAATATGTTTTATTTAGTCTAAAATGATTTTTGTTGTCTAATTGGTCAAAAATAATTTTTATTAAATAATTTTTTCTTTAGTATCTAATTTTTATTAATAAAAAATAGAAATAAATAAATAAAATTCAAAAAAATAAAAATAAAAATAAAAATCGGAGTCGGAAAAATCGGCGACGAAAAATCGTCGCGCAGGCCGGTGGGCACGGGCCCGTGGGTATTTCACACGCAGAAAAATTTTGCCTGCGAAATAGCAGAATTTTTCTGCCTGCGAAATGGCTATGGGCCCATTCCGCGAGCGCTGCTGCAGCCAACTGCGGCAGAATTTTTTTGCCAGCGCATTTTTTCCTGCGGCAATATTTTTCGGCAGCGTAATTTTTCCGACGTAAATTTTTCGAAACCTAATTCAATTAGGTTTCGGTTTCTTTGTTTTATTAATATTACTTACCTTAACTAATTAGGAAAAAACCACATCAAACCAATATAAATAAGGACCAAAGGCAATTAAAAAGGGGAGGCCCAGGACAAGAAAAAAAAAGAAAATCCAAATTCATGAAGGAAAAGCTTGAATTCAATTGATTTTAAAGTAGTAGAAACACGATTTAAGGGATTAAAAAGGCAAAAAGGCTGGTCTTTTGAGCTTGTTTATCCAAGAAGCAATTTTGGTGCAACTTCCAAAGAAGGTATGAAATTCTAATTTCTTTATTTTCTTACACAGTAGCTAAAACTGAGAATTGTTTTTTTTTTCAAAATCTAAAATCCTAGAATTTTAAATTAGTTTTTCTAAAGTTAAAAGCTTTATTTCGTTGGTTTATCTTCCAAAAGGCTTAAAATTGTTATTTTTACTTCTTAAAAATCTTAAAACTCTAATTGAACATATTTTTCAACAAAAATAAGATTTAAATTATGTTTCTTTTAAAATTTTAAAGTAGGTTCTATTTCTTTCAAAAAGCCTTAAAAAATATCTTTTCTACTTATAAAAACTTTAATTTGTTTGTTTAAATTCATAAAACTTCATGAAATTATCAAATTTATTTCCAAATTCCTAAAAATTAATTCACCACCCGTGACCCTAAATTCTAAAAATACTAAACCCAAATTCAACTTCCAAAATTCAAAATAATGAACCCTAATCCTTTTAAAACTTTAAACCCTAATTTTTATGAATCCTAATCCTTTTAAAACATTAAAAAAACCATAAAACATAAATAGGTTAAATTTACACAGTAGCTTAGAAACCCAATAACCGAAAATTATAAATCAAAGTATTTTAAAGTGTCTAAAACCCTAGTTTCATGATTTCATCATTCAAACCTTAATTTGTTTAATCAAAGTGTCTTACCAACCTTTTAAAACATAAAACTTCAATCTATTTTAATTCCATAAAAAAAAGTCACAGTAGCTTATACTCATGAAAATTCCAAAACCTTAACACATGAGATAAAGAAATCTAAATGGAAATAGTAGCTATAATTTGGACTTTTTATTTGCTTTATTCAATTCTATATTTGATTATGCTTTGATTTATTTTATATGCCTTAATTTATTTAAGTTTAATACTTGGTTTATTTTATTTATCATGGCTGGATGTTTACTTTTTATTGATATTTAAATACCTTTGATGAATGATTTACTTAGTATAAATGGTTATTTACTTTTATCAATTTATTTAGACTTCCAAATGTTGTAAGAGGTATGTTTCCACTTGGTGGGTACCTCATTAGTTAAATATCATGTAATTTAATTTGCTTTTCTATTTTAGAACCTATGTAAAGGGCATGTTTCCACCTTTTGGTGGGTGACCTATCTAGGCATGTGATGTAAGGACATGTTTCCATCCTTGGATGGATGTCCATTTATTTTCTTTGTTTGGACATTGTTTTAATTTTAATATAATGATGCTTTCTTTTTAATTATTATGTGTAATATGGATAATGCTGTTATATTTAAGAATTTTATAATATTAAGACCTGTAAAGGAGGCCGGTTCCAATGAACCGGGTGTTGTGGGGGTGCTGGAAGTGGAGCATATCATGTTAGATATACATGCGAGAAGTTACGGTCCACAAAAGAGTGGTTTAGCCCTAGTTAAAAAGATAATTCGACAAGGTTACTACTTGTTGACCATGGAGAGAGATTGTATTGAGTTTGCGAAGAAGTGCCAGCAATGTCAGATGTATGGTAATTTGAATCACATGCCTCCTAAAGAATTGCATTCTATGTCTTCACCCTGGCCCTTCGTAACTAGGGGGATTGACAGTATAGGAGAGATACATCCAACAACCTCAAATGGTCACCGTTTCATTGTAGTAGCAGTAGATTATTTTTCAAAATGTGTCGAAGCTGAATCTTTCAATAAATTGGAGGCAAGACAAATGGCTAGATTTATTGAAAAGAATCTTATCTGCAGGTATGAGATCCCACACAGTGTGATATCAAATAATGGGGTACAGTTCCAAGGTGCAGTTAAGGACTTATTCTCAAAATACCGAATCCATCATCACCGATCCTCCCCTTATAGACCAAAGGCCAATGGTGCAGTGGAAGCAACCAATAAGATAATTAAGCAGATCCTGTCCAAGATGACCAAGACATACAAGGATTGGTTAGAGATGCTTCCTTTTGCTTTGTGGGGATACAGAATAATGATCAAGTCATTAAGAGTGGTCTTGGAAGCTAAATTGCCTGAGACAGAGTGGGTAGTAAGCAGATATGCACAATTAGCCTTATTAGAGGAGAGAAGGTTAAAAGCACCATATCATCATCAATTGTATCAAAGGAAGATAGCTCAGGCTTACAATAGAAGGGTTAAGATGAGAAAACTCAGAGTTGGCGATTGAGTATTGAAACAATGTAAGCCTAATGTATCTGATCCCAGAGGGAGATTTAAGCCTAGCTGAGAAGGACCATATGTTGTGAAACGAGTCATGAACAAGGGTGTAGTCAAGTTATCAGACATGGATGGGAATGAGTTTAGTGAGCTAGTGAACATTGTTAGGTTGAAGAGGTTTTATGTATAAAAAAATATAGAGAGGCCCGTTAGGTCAAAAATTCACAAGGACGGGTTAAGCAAAAATTAGGGCAGCTCACTAGTTCTGAAAATCCACAAGGGTGAACTAGGCAAAAATTAGAAAAATATTAAAAAAAGGCCCGTTAGGTTAAAAATTCGCAAGGACGGCCTAGGCAAAAATTAGGGTGACTTGCTAGTTTCGAAAACCCATAAGGGCGGACTAAGCAAAATTTAAAGAAATAAAAAATATAATAAAAATAAAAAACAAAAAAAAGTGAAGACCTAAATTTAAAACCCAAAAGGGAAGTTTAGGTAATTACCTAAAGCAATAACGGACTCCCGGTCAATCTCCTTGACAATCCCGATTTAAGTTGGTCCCATCCAACTAAAGTCTCAGCTAAGATCACGGGTATCGGCAACAAGCCTCCTTCCATTTGATCAATGATATCCAATACTCATGGATCAATATCGCCATCAGAAGAAACAAGTAAGAATTGGCCAAGCAAGCATAGACAAAGCATACGTCCCCATGCCTTAGTAGGAGCCAAGTGAGAAATGCAAAAGTCAATCAAGGGACCAAGCAGAATTTTCTCACCTCTCGTCAACTATAGAACTTCAGGCTTTGAAAGTTGAAACAACATTTGCATCTTTTGATGAGTCTTGAAAATCAATATAGGTGCTGCCATGGGTTGATTAATTGGATATCTAAGGATGGCCTCAAACTCTTCAATCATGGGACATATCTCAAAGTCATTTATCTTAAATGTCCTAGAATTTATATTCCAAAAGGAAACCATGGCATGTAAAAAAGAATGGGCCAATTTAATATTTTGAAAATGCTTCAAAGTATTGATTTTAGAATAAGATATTTGTTCCCAATGAATGGCATTCATATTTTTAAATAGACCTTTTATTTTCTTCAAATTGGGTTTGGTCATTGTTGACAATTGAAGGGAAATTAGAATTGTTAAAAGGAATTTTGATGCTGAAGTTAAAAATTCAAGGAAAATTTCCTGGCTTCTATATGAGGTCATAGCAGGGAAAGAAGATTTATATAGGATGATTGGCCATACCAAAGTTTACAAGGAATGGTTTGAGAACGAGACACGCAAGGATAGGAAATTAGTGATGAAATGGTTTTGAGTTTCCGCATTGCCTTCAGTTTTGTAAATCAATGCTACCATGGAATTCTAAATTATTGTAGCATAGAAATAATAATAATGATAATACATAAAAAAAAAAGTAAAAGAGAAAAAAAATAAGAAAAAAAAACATTTAAAAGTCAAAAGTCGCAGTAAAAGTGCAAATTATAATTATCATTATTATTATTAATAGTAATACAATATTTTCTCAATTAGTACAATAAAGATAGATCACTGAGAAGAAGGTGGTGGATCATGATCAAACAAAGCCCTAAAGAATTCATTGCCTATTGATGTAGGAGGCATATCCCAAGTCCACCCGAAGTAGGAGCACTTGAACCTCTATTACCCTAGAATTCAGATCTATAATGATCATCATCTGAAGTAGATGAAAGAATCTCATGGTCATCAGTTTAGGGTCTCCGAGATGATGAAGCAACAGGATCTCTCATCCCCTAAAACTAAAAGTCTCGAAAGTCTTACTCTGACTGATAATACAGTTTTTCAAAATGGGCAACCTATTGACGACTAGCAGCTAACTCTTCTTGAAGTTTCTTATTTTGTTCCTAAAGCATCCGCTGTGAGTCAGAAAGAAAAGGGTAAGAGCATACATAATCATGCATACATGTAGCATAAATCATCATGGAACAAGATAACCTACTAGGTAATTCATATCAATATCCAGTGGATGAGATGTCATCCCCGAATGATTAGAATGGGCAAATGAAGGAGCGACAGAGGAAGGTCAAGCCTCATGACCAAACAAGCTAGTAGCCTGCAATAATCATTTAAATAGTCAAAACAAGTTAAGAAAGAAGTAATTGCAATGGAAAAATGGTAAAAGTTTACTTGAGAGGTGCTAGCCCCGGGATGCGGGGTGGACCCTCCTCCATCTCCATGATACTCCTCTTTATCGCTATCCTCCTTTTCCTCAGGAATTTCCCGAATGCCAATAAGAGATACATCAAAGTTCAAGAGTCCTACTTGAATAAACTAGGTATATGATGCACCCGGTGGATAGAGAAAGATTTCAACATCATAATCATGCCGAGCCAACCACCATGCATTCTCTGGCATTGATGTGATATTTAAAGTATTCTCTGGGTAATTCATCGGGATCCTCCGTTACTTGGGACCAAGGAACCACTCATGCACTCTCTCCTTGAGAAACCAGCCACTAGACACAGGGCCAACAATGACTCGGCAGGTATGCTGAAAAGGCAATGCGGTGTTCATGGAAGAAGTCCAGTTTATCCACTCTTCTGTGTTCCACCAAGCCAAATTGGCCTACAAAATGATAGAAGGTACATCATCCTTTTACATAAATTTTAAA
The DNA here is from genome assembly GCA_947685225.1 of Garcia nutans. Lineage (NCBI taxonomy): Eukaryota > Viridiplantae > Streptophyta > Magnoliopsida > Malpighiales > Euphorbiaceae > Garcia > Garcia nutans. The sequence continues at coordinate 3,962,341 of CANTUV010000017.1, read as the reverse complement.
GTATACTAATATTATTTTACCTAGCCCCAGGTTAAGCAACTCAAGAGATAACACTGGGTGTACACATGGTGAGAGCTAGGAATTGCTTCATGATCTGACAACCAAACATTCAACCTCAGGTACCTGACTCTCTCTCTTGAGAAATGCTAGGAACCCTCAAAAGATTATGCTCATATGCCTATACCTACAACAACAATGAAAATCAAATTAATGTAAGTATAAGAATGGAATTGACATTGGTGGAAGAAGAGTACCTCGACAACCACCGTGAAACCAACGAACGACTTCTTATTCCAGCAAATCTTGTCTAGTCCATGATAGAGACAAGCAAGGGCAACTTCACCCCAGCTATAAAGCGGTACCATACTCATATCAGTAAGGGCTCTCAACACTGACAAATGGATGGCAGATTCGGTGCTTCATAAAATGGTCGACCCGAGCAAATATAGTAAAAATCCTCGAGCATATTGTTTGGTTATTTTCCTACGAACACTTCCATCGTAGTTCATCCAATAATTTTGAATCGGCTCAATTTTTATCTTCAAGGGCTCTTTTAATGACAATTCCATACTGATTAACTGTTGGACTTCTTTGTATGTCAAAATATCATTGGTAAGAGGGACTAGAAGGCTATAGTTTTGGATACTAGTTATGGTTATATAATTGAACGGGCCAATGGTCATCTATACTACAGGTAGATGAAAAGTATGGGTCCTGTCCATCCACCGCTCTGACAATGCTTGAACTACACTCCTGTCTATCAGACACTCCTCAGATGGTAATTGCAAGATAAAGCTTTCAAAACCGCAATCTCAAACAATCTGTTTTACCCGAGAGGGTGCAACATCATACCATTGTCGGGCTTTAAAGACACACTCTCCACCCCGAATAACACAGCGATCATGCTAACATAGAGTAAGATAAGCTAACACGAGGTAAGTATATCATCATACCAATATCCATGTTTCATAGACTAAATTTATTTGTTATGTTCTATTTTAATCTATTTATTTATTTATTTATTAAATTATTAAAAATAGTCCACTAATTAATTTATTTTTCCTAATCTTTATTAAAAAAAATGAGATGATAAAATAATAAATACATATTTGTGCTATTTAAAATAAAGAAAATGAGATGAAAGGTGATGGCAAATTATAAAAAGAAAGAAAACATCTATTATTATTATTACTATTATTGTACATCCTAACATCATTTTTTCTAAGGAATTGACAAGTGTAAAATCTATGGCATACGATAAGTGTAGCGTGCAGGCCAATTTTCTTCAATCAATCTAGGAAAGCTTCAGCCAGACAAGGTATGTCAAAATCAGGAGTAAACTTAGAACCTTGAGGCTTGGCTCCATACTGGCGGTCAAGAGATGAGGATCATAGCAAGTACCTCAACAAAGAGGAATAAAAGGAACATACATCAGATATGTCCGAATGGTGACATGGGTGATCTTCCACCAAGGTACCAACCACTGGATGTTAATCACAGCTCGCGAGCGGACCCAGTCGATCCAGTCAGCATATGAAGAAGTAGGATGGAGTAGTTTCTTGGAATAATGATGTTATGGCAGATATCTGGCAAAGTCCATAGATGGAGTGTCGAGTAAGCAGAGACGCTCTTCTAGCCTGATCTGTAAACACAAGCAATAATTTAAAAAAAAAAAAGACGATCTGCTAAGTTAAAAACCCATTAGGGCGGCTTAGGCAAAAATTAGGATAACTCGCTAGTTTTAAAAATCCGCAAGGGTAGACTAGGCTAAAATCAGAGAAATAAAAATAAAAAGCTTAAATTTAAAACCCAAAAGGGTGATTTAGGTAATTAAAGTTGATAGGGTATGCTCGACCCTCCTTTGGGCATGCTCATCCTCTAGCTGATTTAGTTTGGCAAGGCATGATCGCCCCTCCTTTGGATTTGATCATCCTTTCATTGATTGATGTTGACAAGGTATGTCACCTTCCTTCGATCATGCTTGTCCTCTGACTGAATTGATTTGATAGGGCATTCTCGTTCCTCCTTCAAACATGCTCATTCTCCGGCTGATTGATGTTGACAGGGCATACTTGCCCCTCCTTTAGACATGCTTCTCCTCTAACTAATTTTATTTGATAGGGCATGCTCACCTCTCCTTCGAACATGCTCATCCTCTGGCTAATTGATTGATAGGGCATGCTCACCCCTCCTTCGGCCATGCTCATCCTCTAGTTGATTGATATTGGTAGGGCATGCTCGCCCCTCCTTCAAACATGCTCGTCCTCCAGCTGATTGGTTGACAAGGCATGCTTACCCCTTATTTGGACATGCTCATCCTCCAGCTGATTGATATTGATAGGGCATGCTCACCCCTCCATAGGACATGCTCATCCTTCGGCTGATTAATTGACAGGGTATGCTCGCCCCTCTTTCAAAAATGCTCGTCCTCTAGGTAATTTGATTGTATATATACTTTTGCTTAATTTTAAAGTTGGCCTAATCTAGATTTGATGCTTGATTCATTTTTCATTTATTTTTATGGTCCTAGCATTGTTATTTGATGTACATCCTTTTGCCCCCTATGTACAAAGATATTGAAAGTTAGTGTTGCAATGTCTTTGTTTAAAATATATCTTTGAAAAAGAATTTTCCATTTCTGCGATGCCTTATAAATTTATTTAAAATCACTAGCTAGCTGATTTCAGCAAGCAATGATTTGTTATTCAAGAATTATTTCTCTTAGATATGTCCTTGACTTTCTGTTTGCATCATTATTCCCAATCTGTTATGCAATTATTGCACTTCATATAGGCACATACATGTTATGCAATTCAAGTCTTCTCTCTGGGTAATAAGATGTCTCATATGCAAACCTGCTTGGTATTATCTCCACTAATATTATCTCAACCCTAGAAAGTTCACCAAGTCTTTATTAGGCTTGTAATGGGGTTAGTTAGGTTCCATGATTTATATTTTGATGGCCTCTTGGGAAAATGCTTTGGAGAGCAAGGATTATTAAGTTTTCCCAAAAGAGTTTATTGTTGTTATCTATTGCTAGAAAGTTTCACTTTGTTGTTGCTTTTTATATTGCCTTTTTAAAGATGTCAACATGATTTATTTGTTGCCCTTCAAATTTTTTCTGCTCCTATCCCTTTTTGTTCTTTTGATTCTTTTGGATGGTGGTAATGATGATGATGATCCCTCCTCCTTTTTTTTTTTTTTTGAGGTGTTGTTAACTTCGCTTGCTTTCATTTCTTTCTTTTCTTCTTAATTTCAATGATTTTTTTCTTGCCCTCTGCTTGCTTTTACATTTCCTTGCATCTTTAAGATTTTTCCTTCGGTATATTTTTCTTTATTTGTCTTCCTTCTTTGTCTCTTGGTTATATCTAGAGTTCAGGACTTTTGGTCATATTTACTGTTTTTCTCTTCTAAGAGGTGAATATCTTTGACTCTTTTAGTGCAACATAATACCACTTGATTCTCAATAATGGAGTAGGATGATAGGGCTTCATATTCATGAAGAAGAGCAAGCTAAGATTATTTTTGGCTGCAAATGGGGAAACTAGGGGTAATAAATCAACAGGGTGGATGTTAGGATTTTTATTTGCCAAAGAATGCCTAGATCATGCACTTTATAATTGACCAGGACTAAAATTCTACTTTCATGTCCCTTATATATTTGTTCTAGAAGGAGTGAAGTTCTTTGAATCACATAACCTTTGTAGGAGCCCTCTCTAAGTCAGTATTCACAATTTGCATGATGATGGTGATAAGGGATTTTGCCTGCGTATCACTTACTTTTCTTTGAGTGGTTCTCTGAAAAATAACATACGATTACTTGCTCCAAACATACTATGATTATGTACATAGCTTTGAATGAGAGGCTAATTTTTTTAAAGTAAATGCAACGAGAATGAGCATAGGTAAATGAGAGACTTTGAAAAAAATTCCATGTTTATGCTAAGTGCTTTCCTTTAGTTATGGTATCGCTGAGGTTATTTTGTTGTTCTTCATCTCACCTCAGAGTTTTGGCAACTCTGAGCGGAGATTTTTGCCCCCACTCCCAGTGGAATGATTCTTATAACTTCGGCACTGTTTAGGCTCAGGGCCTTAGAGAACATGGGCCTAAGCCTGGAGAAAATAGAATCGCTACCCGGACTGGCCGGGAAAAAGAAAGGGGTGGATAACTTGATTCCTAAGGAATCCCCAACCCCTTAATGGGTTTAAAAAGTTAAGTAGGTGTGGAAAAGGTGAGAAATGGCCCAGCATCCCCACAATGCCCGGTTCATTGGAACTAACCTCCATTGCAGGTCTTAATATTATAAAATTTTTAAATATAACAATATTATCCATACTATATGCAACAATTAAAATAAAAGCATCATTATATTAAAATCAAAGCAATGTCCAAATAAAATAAATAAATGAACACCCATCTGAGGATGGAAACATGTTCGTACATCGTCCATGTCTAAAAATAAATAGGACAGCCACCGAAAGGTGAAAACATGTCCTTTACATTGGTCCAAAATATAAAAGCAATTTAAATTACATGATGCTTCATACATGAGGTACCCAATATATGGAAACATACCTCTTACAAAGTTTTGAAATCAAAACAAATCAATAAAAGTAAACATCCATTCATGATAAACAAATAAATATCAAAATTAAATAAATCAATCATCAAAACATATAATAAACTAAATAATCTAATTTAAAATTAAATAAAGTAATAAATGTATAAATTTAGGGTTTACATCTTAAAATATGGTTTTAGAATTTTAATTACTAAATTAGGGCTTTGGAAAAAATAAAGTTCAATACACAGACTCATAATACACAAATAAATATTGACCCCTTCGATGAGCCCATACGGCGGTCCCACTAGTCGGTTAGCAGGCAGGGGTCAAGGGGACAACACCCCTTGCGAGGTTAAAAATTGGATTTTAGGGTTGTAGATTTTGGTGTTAAAAATTAAGATTTTAGGGTTTAAGATTTAGAAAATAGGGTTTCAAAATTGGAAGAAACAGGCTACTGTAAATCTTAGAAAAATAGATTTAGTTAGGGTTTTAAGAAAATAGATTATTGTTTTGTGGTTTTAGAAAAGTGTAATTAGAGTTTTGAAAAAAATTCTTTTTAGGGTTTTAAATAGAGTTTAGATGGTAAACAAAATAATTGATAAAAAAACATCATCTATTATATGTTTAAAAGTTTGATCAATTTGAATGTTGAAGCTACTTTGAACGTAAATAAGTCAATAGAAAATCAAACCTCCGTTGTTGGTTCCACCACAACTTGAATTCTGGTTGAACAATACCAAAGACAGTGTGGGCTGCCTTTGATGGGTTGTTTATTGTTTACTGCCTCTTGATCCTTCAAGCTTGAGATTATTAATTAATTGCCAAAAGAATTTCAATAGTTCCGAGCCCAAAAGTCCTCAAAAATTCCCCTCCTTTTTAAAAGATCAAAGTCCCTTTCTGTGTGTTTTAATGTGGTATTTATTGGAAAAAATAAAATCCTAATACTGATTGGCTAAAGAAATAAAAACCTTTTAGTAAATAAAATTAAAAACTAAGAAGAATAGAGCTTTGACAAAATCGCATGTGGGTCGGGCGTGCGAAAGTGCACTGGCGAAGAAAATCTGTGGGCGCTGGGCTTGGGTGGTGCTGGCTCAGGCGCGGGCTAGGCCAATTCACCGCAGGATGTTCCTGTGGCCATTTTGCCATAGAAAAATCTGTGGGGAATTGGCTTGTGGTTAATTCGTTGTAGGTTTTTCCTGCGGCAAATTGGCCTGTGGCCAATTCATCGCACGCGACGAAAAATTTTCGTTGCCGATTTTTCCATCGCCGATTTTTATTTTCAATTTATTTTTTTTATCTTTTCTTCTTCTTTTTTTATATTTTTTTATTTTAATTAAAAGCAAATACTATAAGTAATAAATATTATTAAAAATACCATAAATATTATTTTGGACTATTTAAAAATATCGGACTGGACTGGGTAAAAAATTAAGGGTCTACAGTAACTATTTCTCATGTAATGCTTAGTTATTTTATCTTTTCTCGGCTTTCTTCTTCCTAAAAAATACATGAAAGGGAAAGAATGTGAGTATATGTAATCTTTAATTTTCAATTTCTAGATCAAAGTTTTTGCATAAATCTTCCCTTTTTAGTCATGTGTGCTTGTTCTACTAATTTCTATGTGTATTAACAACTGTCTCCTCTTGAAATTATCTTACCATTAATCTAGTAGGATCTCCCTGGAATAAAGTTTGAAATTAGTGAAACATCCTTTGTGCAAAAGATAAGCATAGTTATCCAATTTCATACTAAAATATCAAGCTAGACTTTCAAAGTTATCGAGTTTGAAAATATCTTCCTTATTTGATAATGTTTCTGCAAATCTTTAAAAATATAAATAAAGGTGCCATTTACTCTCCCTTTTTCTCCTTTAACACAGACTTTGCTCTTTTCTTTACATCAATAAAGTAACTTGAGAATTTTCTCAATTTCTCTTGACCCTGCTCACTTTTTGTAGTCCTGTGAGCGGGGATTTTTGCCCCCACTCTCGGTTGAATGGTTCTTGCAACTTCGGTACTGTTTAGACTCAGGGCCTTAGAGAGTATGGGCCTAAGGACGAAGAAAATGGAGTTGCCACCCGGACAAGCTGGGAAAAAGAAAGGGATGGATGACTCAATTCCTAAGGAATCCCCAACCCCCTAATGGGTTTGGAAAGTTGGGTACGTGTGCGGAAGGTTAGAAATGGCCCAGCACCCCCACAATGCCTGATTCATTGGAGCCGGCCACGTTTTCAGGTCTTAATATTATAAAATTCTTAAATATAATGATATTATCCATACTACATGCAACAATTAAAATAAAGCATCATTATATTAAAATCAAAATAATGTCCAAACAAAGTAAATAAATGGACACCCATCCAAGGATGAAAATATTTCCTTACATCGTCCATGTCTAAAACTAAATAGGATACCCACCGAAAGGTGAAAATGTGTCCTTTACATTGGTCCAAAAAATATTAAAATAAAATAAAATACATAATGTTTAACTAATATGGTACCCACAAAGTGGGAACATACCTCTTACAATTTTAAAACTAAGACAAATAAAAGAATATTCAATCATCTATTTATAAATAAAAGCAAAACATTCATAAAATAAAATAAACCATTCATCATTAACATATAACAAATCACATAATCAAATAAATAAATAAAATTAGAATTCAATCCATTAAATAAACAAGGTTAAGGTTTAAGATTTAGGATTTAAGAAATTAGGGTTATGGGATTTAAAGTTTGATGAAATAGGGTTTTGGTTATGGCTTTAGGCTACTAGGAGTACTGGGTGTTGGTGTAATAAATTATGATTTCTAAATTTTGGCTTTGAGGAATTAAGGTTTTGGCATTTAGAATTAGGGTTTTAAATAATTTTGGATTTGGAAAAAATGATTTAGAGTTTTGGAATCTTAAAGAACTAGTATTATTGTTAGGTTTCTTATTTTAGAAAGATTATGCTACTGTGTGATTAAAATTTATATTTTGGGATTGAAGTGAATAAGGTACAAGCCTCTGGAAATAAGATTAAAACTTAAATATTTAAAAGAAATAGCTACTGTGATAATAAAATTAACAAAATTGATTAAGGTTTTAACAAAATAAATTAGGGTTTAAATTAAATTAGGGTTTGGAATTCTTATGGAAAAGGATTAGGGTTTTAAATATGCAATATGGTTTTTTGGGGGTTTAGATGGGAAATTAGAGTTTCTAGGGTTTTTGATCTTTAGAAATACAGATTAGGTTTTTATCAAAATATGGTTATTATATAAACACTAAGACCACTTTAACATGGATTTTTGATAAATAATTATATGTAATATGGCTACTGGACATTTAAAACATTATTTGAATGATCTAATGCTATGGCGATTTAATGGAACAAGCTACTCGTCATGCAAACAACAAAAAGAAACTACTATGCTTACTGTATATTGGTATATAAATTAAAAGTTAAAAGAATGAACTTTAAACGAAAAAAATTTGATAGATGAAATAATAATAAGTTATCTCAATATAAATTTAAATGAATTAAGTTAGAAAGACACACCTCTAATTTTTGTTGGCTACACCAAAATTGTTTGAATGAAATTGTAACACCCTTATACCAAATATACATACACTCCATACACCAAACATATGTAATATATGTAACCCATTTTAACAAAATAAATCTTCACTTATAAAATTTGTATAAACTTAAATCATTTAACTGATATCATATAAATAATAGATGAAATATTACTTGCTAAAACACATATATAACATTACCAAAGGTTTAACCAAAACATTTTTGATAGTTGCGGAATATACATATATATACATCAAAATATAACATAATATACATGAAATCAATATGTACAAAAATATAAAATATATACATGCTAGCAGTTTGTCTCTGGTCTTGATGTCCAACAATCAACTATGCACTCAAGATCTCAAGCCTAGACTCAACTTGGTCTAGACGAACTCTCAGGCTTAACCAGATCTACCCTGTCACCTATGCGATGAATCACAATCGCGCTAAGCCAAAAGCCTAGTGATACAAATTTTATAACAATATAGTTCAAATGCAATGCCAATGCACGATACATATGGATATTATATCTCATAACATTATATCTAAATATATTGCTCAACTTTTTCACAATTCATAATTCACGTAAAAACAAACACAAGCATGTTCCCAAAAGAATCCAATATGCTATTTAAATCCCAGAGTTACTGCTTTGGTCCAAGATGACACCATATGTCTAGCCTCGAAGGCAAATCATAATCACAATGAGAATTGCCTCATATGTAACATCCCAACTAGGCTTCAAGGACTAGGCCCAACCCAACTTTAAGGGTCTGCTACATCATGTAACAATACAACTAGGCTTCAAGAACCAGGCCCAACACAGCTTCAAGGGACTGTTATGTCCTAAGCATGCCGCCAAACACAAAACTCTGAAAAATGAATAACATACTAGGTGCACAATTATTTCATAATTCCATTATCAAATCCTTTCCCATTTTCTCATGATCAAACTTGGCACAATACCTTAAATATCTCACTTATATCAATATAGCAATTACCAATATATCAATAAATTACATTACCCATACGTTTTGGGTCATTATCATATTTTGTAAATAGCTCACATTATACAAATCATAGCATGTTACTCATGCACCAACAATGTAGTAAGTAACTTAACACATTTTCCAACTAAATGTGTTAAGTCCCAATGTCATGCAAATATAAGCAATTATTCAAAGTTTGTAGTTACCTCTAAAAGCAACAAGCACCACTTTCAACCTCCTCTTCCAAGATATCCCACAACACTTGTATTGGGTTAACTCAAGTCTCTTCAAAGCCTAAACCAAATGTGAATATAAATAATCACTTAGTAATACACTTATAGGTATAAACAAAAACTCTCAACACAAGGATAAAATACACAAAGGAAAATAAGGAAAAGAACTATCTAGGACAAACTCTACACATGACATGCTCAACAACACGAGCGTGTCCTAAACCCACAACACAAAAGCTTTGACATGCTCGGTGACATGGGCGTGTTAATGACCATGTCCTATGCTCTGTATTATAGTAGACAAGACACGTCCAGAGACATGGACATGTCCCTGCCCATGCCAAAACAACTACAACATAGTAGATATGACGTGCTCAGTGACATGGACGTGTCACTACACATCTCAAAACTATAACATTATAGAAGTTGTGACATGCTCAATGACATGGGCGTGTCACTGCACGTGTCACTAATACTGAAAACAGAACCATCGACATGCCCAAAGACATGGCCGTGTCACTGGGTGTGTCAGGCCAAAAATTCTAATATCAACACATAATTGTCACATCCAAAATTATCTTTCATTACCCTTTTCAACTCTATACAAACTCAACCAAATCCATCATTATACCACAAAATACTTGTGTAAACATCAAAACAACTCAATTAAAAGCAAAAATACACAATTACAACCATGACTTCATAACTTAAAAGTTACACAACCCAAAACTCTTATTCACTTCACCAAACTTAACCTTTTCTTCAATCCAACCCTAAATTCATAGTTAACTACACAAAAGATCTTCAAACATACCAATATCAACCATTAAAACATACTACACCAAACATCCAATTAATAAATATACAAACTTCCATAGAAAATCAAGGAAACAAGTTTGGAAACTTACCAAATATAGAGAAAATCATCAAAACTCCAACTTGAACAATTGAAATCCTTCAATTACTAGAGTTAGCAAGAAGCCAATTTCTCTTTTCCTTTGATGGAGGTAGCCGGCTTCAATGGAGAAAGAAGAAGATGAAGATAATCACCAACTACTCTTTATCCAACTAATCTTCTTTATAACCACACAATTATCCAACTTTCACTTTCCACCAAGTAAAAACATATTACTTTATTAATACATAAAATTATCATCTTCCACTAACCACTTAATCAATATTTTAATAATTAAAATAACATTTGACCCATATTAAAATATTGACTTGTATATATTATGTATATCTACATATATATCATATACACTTTTTCCTTTTTCACTTAATTATATATATACTTTTAAATCATTTATTTAATTTTCAAAAATTAATTTTTTTTTCAAAATTTTGGGATATTACAGAAATCCTGGATGAGCTTTGGCAAATACAATAATTACACTGCCTTTGTATTTTTTTGGTTGAATTGAGAATATGACAGTGCGCTAAGCTACTACCTTGTTGATTATTTTTTCTGCTTGATTTTTTTCAGATTCATTGCTCTCTGATTGATATTTGATTTTCCTTGCTAATTTATTTTCTATGTTATTGGTTCTCAAAGTCCCAAAAAATCTTCCTACTCTCTCCTCGCCGAAATCCAATTCCATTCCTTTTTCTCCTTATTTTTCTGTCCTCCTTTTTCAGTATGCTAAATACTATTGTTTATAGGAAAACAAAAGACCTAATCTTATTTTAATAAGGAAATACCAACTTTTTAGGAAAAAATCACAAAACCATGTGAAATAAGGTTTGGTAAAAAAATCGGCAGTGAGAAGGCTGCGCTGGCAAAAATTGCTACAAGGATCGGGCTTAGTGAACTGGGCAAGCCAGTTTGCTGCAAGCAACACTTGTGGCGAACTGGGCAAGCCCAGCTATGGTGAATTGGGCACTGCCCAATTTGCTGCAGGAAGTTTCTGCGGCGAAATTGCCATGTTGCACGGCAGCGCGGCCGCAAGTCGCTCACTGATCTGTCCGATTTTTTATTTATTTTTTAATTTTTTAATTTTTAAATTTTATTAATAATAACTATTAAATATTATAAATAACTAAAATAATTAAAATACTACAAAAATTATTTTGGACTATCGGATTGGATTGGGTAAAAAATTAAGGGTCTACAGTTTGCCTCCTGCTTGAATGATCTGAGACTTTTAGTAGAAGAGAGTGAAAAGCAACATGACTTTGAATAGATTTTGGATAAGGATGGGTACTTTGATTCGATTTGGGTACTAGAACCCGAGACAGGAGTTGGGTGCTCGATCCAAAACTGGATTTGGATACTCGATCTTAAACGAGATGTGGATGCTTGACCTGAAACTAGATTTGGATGTTTGATCCTAAATTGGATTTGGATACTCGATCCTAAACTAGATTTGGATACCAAATTCTAAACTGGATTTGGATGCTCGATCCTAAACTGGATTTGGATGCTCAATCCAAAACTGGATTTAGATACTCGATCCTAAACTGGATTTGGATACTCGATCCTGAACTAGGTTTAGATACTCGATCCTAAACTGAATTTGGATACTCAATCCTAAATTGGATTTGATCCTCGATCCTAAACTAGATTTGTATACTCGATCCTAAATTGGATTTGGATACTCAATCCTAAATTGGATTTGGATACTTGATCCTAAACTGAATTCGGATACTCTATCTTAAATTGGATTTGGATACTCGATCCAAAACTAGATTGGGATACTCGATCCTAAACTAGATTTAGATATTCGATCCTAAATTGGATTTGGATACTCGATCCTAAACTGGATTTGGATTTGGTTTCTTGACCCCAAACTGAAATTTGGGTGCTTGACCAGAAACTGATTTTGGGTGCTTGATCAGAGATTGAATTTGATTGGGTTCTCGACCCGGTGGTGAGTTCTGGACTTAAAAGTGATTTGGGTTCTGGACTCGGTGGTGAGTTATGGACTCAAAAGTGATTTGGGTTATGGACCTGGTGATGAGTTCTAGGCTCAAAAAGTGATTTGGGTTTTGAATCAAAATATTTGAAAGTGAATTTAAAAATATTTTGTATACGCATAAACTCAAATTTTTAATTGGAGAAACTTTGCCCCTTATGTAGGTCCAAACCAATGATTTTTCTCATGTAAACTCTGATTGATGTTTGTGTTTTGTCTGGTTTCTTTCATAAACATGCATCTCTTCTTTCTTTTGCAAAATGACTAGAGCTTCCTCAAGCAATGGACCCTCCATGCCCCCCGATTCAATATCTTCTTTTGATTCTTTACTTCACAGGGTGTTTGTTGTTCACTTTGACAAAGAATAGACAATACAATACAAGAAAATGCAATGTGATATGCTCATGTATGCATGATATGCATGAATAACACTTATAATGGTTCTATCGACTCGCAGACCAAGAATCAACTGAAGTGTTCTCATTGACTCCTTTCAAATGCCTGTTCAGATCTTTCATTGGAATGACAGAAGGCTCTGCATTTATGGCTTTTATCTTCAAGATGTCAAGGATATGAGCGGTGAGACCCAAGCAGCGGAGTCAGAGATACATCAATTTCAAATTATGTTTTGGCATGTCAGTTGGTAGCTTCTTCATGACCTTGCCAATAATCATTTACTTTGCCCAATATGTCTTTTGAGGTTTAATGGTTCGACAAACTTCTCTTAACTTGAAGGCTTCGTGTGACAAAAACTTTTTTTTTTCATTAATTTTTATTTTGAAATCAAATGTTGGCTTTGCCAAATCAATGTCAATATACCTCAGGACTTGATTTTCCAAATTAACATATCTATAACATGACATTCCTAGTTACTGTATTAAGCTCGGGAATCATTTCTATTTAAGCAAGAATTATTACACTTCAGATAGGCACATATACCTTACTTGGTCAAAGGTCTCATTGAGTTTGAATATTGTGAGTTTGAATATTGTCTATCTCATATGCATGATTATTTAAACTATCTCCATTAACAGACTCTACCTACCAAAAGAGATCAATAGGTCTTTGATAGGCTTGAAATGGGGTCTATAAGGGACACATATTAAATGAAAGCCATTTTGAGATTAGAGCTGATGTGACACAATGGACAAACCTTCACACTATAAACTGTTTGTTGGAACTTTAGACAGTTAGGAGCATGAAAAGATAGAGCTTTGAGTGTTCTCCCATCTTCATGGCATTAATCTAGATTTTGATGGGGATAGTCTTTGCCCTTGCAAAAAGTTTGGTACCCATATTCATTTCTTTTTGTAATATCCTAAAGTATGTCCTAGAAGTTTTGCATATTGTTTTTGTTTGCTTAAATGGAATGTATATGTTATGTGATAAGAAAAGAAATTGGAAGAGAATGTTTATGTATTTGTGTTTTGGGAAAGAAAAGAGGGTTTAGAGAAAATTGTATATGTTGCTTATATGATAATTTATATAACACATAAGTTGGTCAAAAGAGTGGTCAAGGGAAGAAGATATTTTCATTTGTGATAGGTGAAATTACTTAATTGGGCATATAAGAGACAAGAGGTTAATTAAATGGATGAAGGGTGTTTTGGTAATTGCTTGAATTGAAACACTTGGTGGAGATTAAAAGGGAAATTTGACTTTGCTTCTTCATGTTTTCTGCTTCTTTCTCCATTGATGTGGTCGGCTCCTCCATAGACAAAGGAAAGCAAGAGACAAAGAGAAGATCTTGAAGAGTTAAGCTCAAATTGAAGGAAGATTAAGTGATCAAGTTGATGATTCAAAAAGTTTTATAACTTTGGGTAAGTTCTCTTTTGATCTTTTTGTTTATTTGATATGATATTTGGATTTGATAAATGATCTAAAAGTGTGTTACTTGATTTTGATATGTTTAAGGGTGTTTGATTAGTTTGATCTTTGATTTTAAGGATAAGTTGAAGGAAAGAGTAAGTTGATTGGAGGAGATGATGTTGTGTTTTGTTTAGGGTTTTGAGATGATTTGGTGTTTTGTGTTTGATGTGTGTTTTGATTTGTTTTTGGTATTGTGGCAAGTTTAAGATGTTTTTTGGGTATGTTTTGTGAAGATTGTTTGAAGAGGATGTTAATGAATAGAAGTGTGTTGTTGAGTGTTTGGTTATTTGTAATATCCCGGAATAGACCCTAAGAGTTTTGGAGTTATTGTTGTTGTATTTGGATTTAATGTATATGTGTATATGTGAAATATAAGGATAATATATGTAAGACATATACATATACATCACATATACATGGGATATATATAATGGTGAAGGATAAGTGAGTTGTATATATATTTGTATAACTAAATAATAATAATAATAATAATAAAGACAAAAAGAAAAGAGAAGAAGAAAATCAAAGAAAGAATATGTGGTGGAGATTTAAAGTATTATTATTATTATTATTACTATTGTTATTATTATTATTATTATTATTATTATTATATATATATATATGGATAAGGACAAAGGAAAGAAGTAGAAACTTCTTCTTCCTTCTACTCCTTCTTCGTCTTCTTCGTTCTTCTTGGCCGAGAGAGAGAGAGAGAGAGAGAGAGAGAGAGAGAGAGAGAAAGAGAGAAAGATGTGATTTTCTTACCAAATTTCTTAAGGAATTCAAGAGATTTGATGATAGAGATGAAGATTTGATAAAGGATTCAAGTAAGTATTTATTTCTTTAAATTGATTTTCATTGTTTGAGTTGGGTTTGGTATGGTTGATGTGTGATGATGATGATATTGAAAGATTTAAGTATATATATGTGTTGATTTGGTAATTGGATGATGATAATATGATTATTTGTGAAGATGATGATGAATTGTTGAATAAGGGTTGAGTTTAATGAAATTTGGGGATTTGATAAATTGGTATATGAATGATGTTTATAATGATGATTGGTGTGTGTTTTGAGTGTTGTTGATGTTTTGGTAAGTTTGTTATGGTTTTTGGGTGTGTTTGATGAAGATTGTTTGAAGTGAGTAATGATAAAAAGATGGGTATTGTTGGATGTTGTTGTGTGTTGACCGGAATCTGGGTTTTTAGTCGGACACGCCCAGAGACACGGCCAGTTTGTTAGGCGTGTCGTTGGTTCTGTTTTCTGGAGTTGGTAGCACGAGCAGTGACACGCCCATGTTATTGAGCGTGTCATAAGTTCTGTGTGGCAGTAGAATTGACACGACCAGTAACACGCCCGTGTTATTGAGCGTGTCATAGCTACTGTGAGTTTGGAGAATTGACACGGCCATGAGCACGCTCTTGTTGATTGGACGTGTTGATGTTTTTGAGATACAGAATGTATTACACGCCCAGTGACACGCCCGTGGTTATGAGCGTGTCAATGTTTCTGTGTTGTGGAGTTAGGGCACGATCAGGGACACGCCCGTGTTGATGAGCGTGTCATGTGTTGAGTTTGCCCTAATTGATTCTTATTTGTATTATCTCATGTGTATTTCTAAGTGAGTGTGTATGATTACTTTTGGATTAGGTTTTAAGAGATGGAATTGCCCCTAATCCAAGTATTGAAAGATCTATGGAAGAGAAGTTATATGGGAGTGAGTTCTTTAGAGGTAAGTACAAAACCCTATTGGATTGCATATAAGTATATTGTTAAAATAAATATTAATATTGTATATGCAATGAAAAGATAAGAGATATGATAATACATTAATACATATAAGATGTGAAGGCATTCAATATATATATGTTATGAAATGTGAAAGATGTGAGGATATGATTTGTATGATGTGTATTCCAATTTATATGGTAATGCAATTGATTGTGCATACTTGAGTAATGAATGATTATGTATATAAATATCAAAGATGAACTATGAAATGTGATAATGTGATATTGTGATGAACTATGAAATGTGATAATGTGATATTGTGGTGAACTATGAAATGTGATAATGTGATATTGTGATGAACTATGAAATGTGATAATGTGATATTGTGGTGAACTATGAAATGTGATAATGTGATATTGTGGTGAACTATGAAATGTGATAATGTGATATTGTGATGAACTATGAAATGTGATAATGTGATATTGTGGTGAAATATGAAATGTAAATTGAGAGGTGATGATGTATAAAGCCATTGTGGTTGGCTATGATATTGAGAATGAGATAAATGAGGCATGTTTTGCCTAAATGATGCCATTGTGGTTGGCTATGATGATGTAAATGATGATGAGAATGAGAATGAAATTGATAATGAAATAATAAATGAATTGTGTGGCTAATGTGTTATTCATTTTCAGAGTTTTGTTGTTGGTGGCATGCCTAATAAGTGTAACAATCTCTTGAAGTTAGGTTGGATTGAATCCTTGAAGCCTAATTGAGATGTTACCACCCTTGAAGCTAGGTTGGGTTAGTTCTTGAAGCCAAGTTGGGTAGAAGCTTAGCATGCTTTGCTCCCCTTGAAGCTTGGTTGAACTTAATCCTTGAAGCCTAGTTGGGTATATGATATTGATAAATGTGATAACAAAACCAAAGCATTAACTCTGAACTTTGAATGACATATTAGTGTCTTTTGGGCCCGAGTCTGTCTTTGTTGTTAATGTGATGTATATACAAGTTGAAATAAATGAGTAATGGGATCTATGTTGCTTTTGTTGGAAATGTGAGTTGTGAATGATGAATTGTGGTTAGTAATATGATTATATAACATACATGAATTATTGAAAGGAGATATGGTTTGTGAAGTTATATGCAATATGCGATTATAAAGTATAAAATGATATATATGATATGTATGAGGTGAAATTGGTAAGTATCATAATATGAAGGTTCTATCAATTTATTGAATTATGTTTGATGGTTATGTTATATGTGTATATGTATATCCTCTATAAGGTTAATAGGATTATATGAAGAATGCATTGAAAAAGGGGAAAACAGAGTAAGAAAATGTTAAAACATGAGACTAAACATATGAGGTATGTTTCCTTTATATTGTATATTTTAATGGTTACTTGTACTACTAAGCTTTCGAGCTTAGCGCGGTTATCTTAATCGCGCAGGTATATAGGTGATGAAGCTGGAGATAAGCTACTATGTCACAACGAGGACAAGTATAGTTCGAGACCAACTAGATGGTGGTGCATGCATGTAATTATACTGTATTTTCATAAGAATGTATTCATTTGTATAAATGAATCTTTGGAAGAAACAATGTAACTTATATTTATGTATTACCATGATAAGAATAACCATTTTGTAAATACTTTCATATGATTTAAATGTATTATGGTTTTAAAAATTAAAGTAAAGAGTTATAATGGTGATGAAAAGTGACATTCTTATACTCTATATACATATTGTATGTGTACCTGGTATATGTACAGTATTTATATGGGGTATCAGGGTGTTACATTATTTTGGCCGGAATCTTGATTTGTGGCCGGACACGCCCATGAGCACGTCTAGGGTTTTTAGGCGTGTCAATTGTATTGGAGGCAGTGGGGTTGACACGACCAGTAACATGCCCGTGTTATTGAGCGTGTCATAGCCACTGTGAGATTTGAGAATTTACACGGCCAGGAGCACGTTCATGATGTTGGACATGTTGTTATGTTTGAGAGGCAGAAGGTATTACACGCCCAGGAACACGCCCGTGTTGTTGAGCGTGTAAATGCTTCTGTGTTGTGGAGTTAGGGCACGGTTAGGAACACGCCCGTGTGGGTGAGCGTGTCAAGTTTAGGGTTTGCCCTAGTTAACTCTTAATTGGATTATCTCTTGTGTATCTCTAAGCAAGTGTATGTTATTACTTTTGGATTAGGTTTTGAAGCAAGTGATTGATCATTGATTTGAGAAGTGAAGAATCTTGGAAAAGGAAAGTATTTAGGGTTGTGTGATTTGTGATTTAGGTAAGTACAAAGTACATACTTGCATACATTCATATGATGTTGAGATTTAACCTACATTTGATGATATGGATGATGCATATGAATATTAATATTTTGTGTACAATGTGGAATGAAATGTTGATATTTATGAATGATGCTATGTGGGATATAATGTGATCATTGATGATGAATTACCTTAATGTTATGATTGAGGCTTGTTTGCCTAATTGATGATATAAATGTACACTTGAATAATGAAGTGTGATAATATGAATTGATACATGATAAGATATGAGGCCATTGTGATTGGCTATGGTGATTCTATTGAAAGAAATAAGGCATGTTTACCTAAATGATGATGAGAATTAAGAATGGAAATGATAATTGAATAATAAATGAATTGTGTGGCTAATGTGTTATTCCATTTTCAGAGTTTGTTGTTGGTGGCATGCCTAATGATAGTAACAATCTCTTGAAGTTAGGTTGGATTTGACCCTTGAAGCCAAGTTGGGTTGAAGTTTAACATGTTTTACTCCCCTTGAAGCTTGGTTGGGTCTAGTCCTTGAAGCCTAATTGAGATGTTACAACCCTTGAAGCTAGGTTGGGTTGGTTCTTGAAGCCAAGTTGGGTTGATACTTAGCATGCTTTGTTCCCCTTGAAGCTTGGTTGAACCTAATCCTTGAAGCCTAGTTAGGTATATGATATAGATAAATGTGATAACAAAACCAAAGCATTAACTCTGAAAATAGAATGGCATATTAGTGTGTTTTGGGCCCATGTTTGTCTTTGTTTAATGTAATTCATGAATGGTAACATGATTGATAAATGAGGTATATGGAAGGATGTTGAAATGGGATATGTTCATATATTGTGGTTTATGGAATGTAAAAGTATGTTGTTAGCTTTACATCTATGATGTTGTTTTTATTAATAAAGTGTGTGGCATTGCATTACACTAAAGCATAACATTAGCATGATTTGTCTTACTAAGCTGTTGGCTTAGCGCGATAGTGTTAATCGCGCAGGTGATAGAGTTGAACCCGAGAGCTCTTCGAGACCGAGTGAGAGTAGACATTGAAGAGTTGATTTTGGGACTTAAAGATCAGAGAAAGCTGCCAATCATGTATAACCCTTTTATATTTTGTAAAGTATTGTTATAATGTAAATATATGTATATTTGTAAATTTTTTCTATATTCCGCTGCGTATTAAGTAAATGTATATATATCTATTTGTTTTATATTACAAGTTAATGACTTATTTTCTATAATGTATAATGAGAAAGATTATAGTATCATTTAAAATGTTTTGAATGTTAATAAAATCCGTAGCATCCCTATATTCAGTGCACGTATATTACATTGTGGTGTTTGTAGCGTGCGTGTATTGGATGTGGGGGTGTTACAATTGTTTTGGTATCAGAGCCTAGGTTTGAGATTCTCAACCTAGGTAAAATGTAAGAAAAAGAATATTTTTACTTAAAAAAAATGAAATGAGTTTTTGAATAACATACATGTTTGGGATTGGCAGTCTCTGATCTTTAATAAGATGTAATCTGCTATGTTTGCAGATATAGATTGTGATGGATCCTCACTTATGCCAGTCAGTCGAGGGTAGTGCTGAAAGTATAGCTCCGGAGGATAGAGCTAGAGTTGATAGTGCTGGGGAGGCACCTGCTTCGGTGTTGGGGAGACCAGTTGGTGAGGAGGTTCCGCCAGCTTGGCTTAGGCATGTGGTAGAGGCTTTGAGGCAAGCACCGGTGCAACCACCGCCACCACCCCCTCAGCCTTTGGTATCTGTAACACCCCATCTTAGCCTACGTTTATAGACCAAGATGGACTGTTATCTCATGGTGGTTGTGTCTTAACATTTTACTTAGCCAATTTTAAGTGCAAATTTTAAAAAAATTTTGCCAGAACCTCCCCTAAAGATGGAGGTCCCAAGTGTCGCCAAAACTGATTTTTCTTGATTTTTGAAAACAATTTTGTTTCACAATTCAACTCAAGCACACTCCCAATAATCCACCCTTATAACCTCAACTACAATCCTGCAAGAAGAATTCACACTTCTATACTTGCATACATAAGTGCTAAATGCAAATAAGATTTATTAGATTACTAGCAGTGTACGTGTTCTAGCTTTTCAGTATAATACATTTATTTGCTAGATCATACAAGCTTATGTACATGCCATATTGCTACAATCAATCATATCCAAACTCCTACCCAAAGTAGTAGTCAAGGCCAGCTGCGCAGGACATGCTGCAATCTCGTCTCCTCATTTAACCTACGAGTTTAGAGGGAAACTAAACTCGCTAAGAAATTGCTTAGTGGGTACTTAAATCATTGCAATAAAATAATAAAATGAAAGAATGATTTGAACATACATTTATATACTTTAAATACTTGAAAGGAATCAATACAAAACACAGATGGTAAAAAGGCTTGACTGAATAGTTTGAATTTAAATCATTTCTCTTGCTTTTATCATTTTGGTTGCTCTACTGGTTTAACAGAACGTCAGCGGATAAGGAAAGGTCATGATAAACATATCTTGTCATGATCATATTTCATTATCTTTCATCATAATTCTTGCACATGTGCCAATGGCCATTATCATTTCATCATTGATCATGTCATTGTAATCATCGGCCTTCAGCCGGAATATCATATCATGTCATAAGCAGTACTGCAGTAATAGTATGATGCATCATACCCTTATCTCAAGGATTCTGTCATAACCAAGTAGAGCATAAATAATTTATTAAATTACTTTGATCATGATATTCAATAAGCCATGATTTGTCCATAATGCATGTATTGTCGGAATAGCTTGTCATGATGCCTTTCTGATCATTTCCAATTCCCCTTCATGTCATTTTATATGATTTAACATCAATCCATATCATAATATTCAAGTTTTAACACATTTAGAAAAATGACCAAAGGAATAGTAGCGCGGCGCGTAAAATCGGCAAGGCAATGGCGCGCGACAACTAAATGGTAAAATCTGTTACTGCTGAAAATCAGTCAACTTTGGCAACGGTTTTGACCAAGTAAACAAACTTATTTTTGGCTGAATTTTTGTAGGAAAACACTTTCATAAGTTAACTAAATGCATGTAAAATTTCGTCGAAAAATTCTTTCGTTTGCCCCTTCAACGGACTGCCCAAAATGAAAGCTGCAGAATGGTGCCCAAAAGGGACCATTCGGCCCAATTTTCCAAACTTGAGGGAAATTCATTTTTTTCTTGCAAAATTGATTTTTAGAATCCTTTTGTGATACCATTGAAGGACTAAGGGTCCCTCTTCCAAAAATCAAACCAAAGGAGTGATTAAAAACTCATCAAAGTTTATGAATAATTGCATAAATTTAGCTAGTTTGTTTTGTTTTCATTCTTTTCACAATCAATTGATTACAAATAGTTCAAGAGCACTTTCCCACATATTTACCACACATAATAACATCATTTCAAAACCATTTCAAAAGTCCCATAATGCAAAATATGTGAATTAACTGAAAAGGCAATGATTTAAGTACCAAACCTTAATTCTTTTCACTTGTTTCTAGTTCTTTTATGTCTTCTTTGCTTCCTTCTCTCTCACTTCTTGATTTCCTATAATTTTCATAAAATCCATGTCAAGAACATAATAAAATTTAAGTGCTTCATGCCTTCTTTTGCTAACTAAACTACTAGTCATCCTTTTTATCCTTAATCTTATATGTGCAAATCACCTCTTTCACTTTTCTTCAACTTCTTAAATTTTCTATAATCATCATATTTAGTCTTTCATTTTTATCTTACAAATACTATAACCAATGAAAGAAATAGAACCATAGATGAATTTCCTTACCTCAAAATCTTATTCTCCACCCAAGTTTGCAATCTCTCTCAATTCTCCAAATTTAGCTACTTGAAAAAAAAACAATCTCTCTCTCTTTTCCCTTCCTCCTATTTTCGGCCAAGCAAGAACAAAGAGAGTTCTTGGCTTTATTTTTGTGGTGTTCTCTCCTCCAAATGGCAGCCAAGAGAGGTTGATAGGTCATGGTGTAGATGTTGTTTTCCCATTGGTACACATATGTGAGAAAATGGCCAATTCTCATTGGTCCAAATGTCTCCTTCTTTAATTTATTTACAACCCAAGCCCTTGGACTTCATCTTAATTATATTTTGGCCCCTCAACCTCATTGTGCTGTAATTTTATGGTCTAAGGTGTGAAAAGACCAAAATACCCTCCGGCGGTTACTCGTTCGTAACTTTTAAACCGCGCACTTTCGCCGAATGCTGTGGTACACTTTTTGACTTAGTTTTTTCTCTACTTTTCATTTTTGAGATCCTTTATTACTTTCGAGACACTTTTAAAAATGACCATGATGCCCCTGGTCAAAATCCCCTATATCTTCCAAACCGTGCTTTTTTGGGAAAAACCGTGTCGCACCGTTACTGTCCGATTTTTCTCTACTTCCCATTTCTGGAGTCTGTTATGTGCACTATTAAGGACCTCTGGAACAACTTTTGGTAATTACGGTCACCTCCCCAAAACTTTACAATCTTTTCAAATAGGTCCTTTCAATTTTACAGAACTTCCCTTCACTTCGCGCTTTTGAGTAGCTTCTCGGGAGGGTTCCTCTTACTGTACATGGACATACTGTACATGGATATACTGTACATATGTACAAATTGGGTCGTGACATTTCTTCCCCTCTAAAATTTAGGCTTCGCCCGAAGCCGATCGGGTATAAAATTTAGGCTTCCATCCTCATTATTCCTTCCCTTTCCCAAATTATCTCTTCCATTCTATGGTTCCTTCGCCGCACTTTAACTGGAGGAAATTCTCTTATTTCTTAATCCTTTGACTTTTCATGCTAAAATTTCTATTGGTTCTTCTTCATAATTTAGGTCAGATTGGACTCTGATGTTTTATGTCTTTATATCGTGTGTGAAGTTTAAACGATATTGCCTTATCATTGAAATGTGAAAAACATTATGTATTTTGTTCAATTCTGGTAATAGCGTTAACCGATAGGCTATTGATCTATGCGTTCGATGATCTCGTATAGTCCAATAAGCCTAAAGCTTAACTTACTTTTCTACTTAAATCTTAATACCTTCTTTCATGGGAAAGTCTTAAGAAAAATCTTGAGAGTTCTATGTCCCTTTGTTTCGAGTTCGCATATGATTTTATCTTGTCTTTATTTAATTTCGTCCAACACTCTGGTGTTCCATGTTTTCTTTCGTATAATTCTTTATAGGGCGTCATCGTATGCTGAATTAATAGTCGTTGTTATATGCATATTCAATTAAACTCAAATACCTAATCCAGCCACCCTTAAATTCTATAACACATACTCTTACTATGTCCTCCCAAAATTTGGATTACTCTTTCAAATAGTCCATCTGTTTACGGGTGAAAGGCTGTGTTATAATTTGTTTGTGTTTCAGAAGCTGTTTGCGACTTCTTCCATAAATTCATGGTGAATGTGGACCTTTGCCTAAAATGATAGACATTGGAATCCTGTGTAACCGTACAATTTCCTTGGCGTACATTTCCACCAACTTATCTATTGAATAATCCATTTGTAAAAGTAGAAAATGAGCTAACTTAGTTAGGCAGTCAACGATTATCCGAACAACGTCATGCCTGTCTCGTGTCATTGGTAGTTCTATGACGAAATCCATAGTGATATGTTCCCATTTCCATACCAAAGTGGGAATTAGTTGTAACAATCCCGATAGTATTTGATATTTCACTTTTGCTTGTTGACATATTAAACATTTGGTCATAAAATCAACAACATCTCTCTTCATTCCAGGCTACCATTAAAATACATTTGTAACTCCTGCATGCATTGCGTAGAGACTACTATATGCTTTTTGAAAAAAAATTTCTTTCTTATGTCTCCCATTGTTAGTATCATTACTCTATTGTCATAATACAAACTACTGTTCTTAGAAATTTAGAATTTTATATCCTTTCCTCCTTGCACTTGCTTGATCCATTTTTGTATTTGTTCATTTTTCTTTTGCACTTAATGAATTTCTTGAAAAGAAACATAGTTTATGCTTGCATTTCTACTACTAGTACTTCCTCTTTCATTGGTCTTAAACTGATCTTTATAGCGCCTAAGGCTGGTATCGATTTTCCACCAAGTGCATCGGCCACCACGTTAGCTTTTCCTAGATGATAATTTATAACTTAGCTGTTAATTCTAAAACTTGGTTTTACTTTCCTTACCATAAATTGAGATCCTCTTGAGTTGACAGATATTTTAAACTTTTGTGTCTGTATAATATAACACTTTTCTCCATATACATCATATCTCCAAATCTTGAAAGCCAATACGATAACTGTTAATTCCAAATAGTGTGCCGGGTTATTATTATTATTATTTTTTTTTTCGTATGGTTTAAATCTTCAAAAGACTTATGCGACTATTTTATCTTTTTGCATAAGCATATAACCTTAACCGATGTGTGAAGCATCACTATATATCACAAATTCTTTGTTGGACACGGGCCGTATGGGTATTGAAGCATTCGTTAACTTTTCCTTTAGTTTCTCAAAGTTCCTCTAACATTTATCAGTCCATTGGAGTTTGGCATTCCTTTGAAACAACCTTGTCATTGGGATGATAATAATGGAAAACCCTTTTATAAAACATTAATAGTACCTAGCCAGTCCTAAGAAGATTCTTACTTTAATGCCAGTCCTAAGAAGATTCTGTTACTATCTTTGGTGTTTTCCATTCCAAAATGGCTTTCGTTTTCTTAAGACCTACTTTAATGCCTTATGCTAATATGGTGTGTTCTAATAATGTCACTTTTTCCAATCAAAACTTGCATTTGTCATGTTTGACGTACAACTGCTTCTCTCGCAACATTTGCAATACTATGCAAAAGTATCGATCGTATTCTTCTTTGTTCCTTAAATAAATGAAGGTGTCATCTATGAACACCATTTACAAATTGGTCAAAGTATGGATGAAAGATATGATTCATTAAATCCATGAATACTACTGACACATTTGTGAGCTCAAAGGGCATTACAAGGAACTGATAACGTCCGTATCGAGTTCTAGATGTAGTCTTTAGGATGTCTTTTCCTTTGATTCGCAGCTGCTGATATCCCAGTCGGTGATCTATTTTTTTTTTTTTACAAAACCTCGGTTCCCTTAAGTTGGTTGAATACATCGTCGATGGATGGTAATAGATATTTATCCTTAATCGTAAGCTCATTCAACTACTATAGTTCACATATAACCTTAAGGATTTATCTTTCTTCTTGACGAAGAGTACTGGCATGCCCCATGAAGAAATACTTGGCCGTATAAGACTCTTGTCGAGTAGCTTCTATAATTGTGTTTTCATTTCTTTGGGTTCCACTGGTACCATTCAGTATGAGGCAACCGACACCGGTGCAATTCCCGGATATACATTTATAGTGAATCCTACTTTTCTCTTAGGTGATAATCCGGGTAGCTTGTCTAAAGAAACATCGAGAAAATCACGCATTGTTGATACCTCTTGAATCTTTATCACCTTCTTCTTTACTTCTATAGTGCTTATCAAGTGTGCCTCACATCCGTTTGTATGGAATACCTTGTTGTAACTGCTGCTGTTACGTTGTTTAGGTAATCGGCTCTCTTTCCTACTGCCGTCACTTCCTCCTTGTGGGGAGTATGAAGTGTTACTCTCTTTCTTCTTATCATCGACCACTGTTTTATGCCTTGTTAGCCAATCCAATACCAACATTATGTCAAATTCTCGGAATGGTAACTCTATTAAATTTTCTAGAAATGCATTTTCATGTAACTCTATAGAACATTCTTTAATCACTTGTGTGTAACTACCTCGTCTCTTATCGGATTTATAACTAATGTTTCAAACTTAACATATCCTACTGGTAATTCTTCTAAATTTTCATTGCATAGGCTCTGGCTGGTATACTTAAATTGAGCTAGTCAACAGTCTCTGATTGTGCTCTTTGAAAATTCGAATCACTTTCCTTTCCCCTGCTTTGGCCTCGGCCAAAAGCGGGCCGTGATTTTTCTGTCGGTGCGGGTGCATTCACTTGTCTTTCTGGCAGTTTACCCTAACACGATCTGGTGCCCCGCATTCCCAGCATCCATCTGTTAAATACCAGCACTCACTCTTATGTCTTCATCCACAGTGTTTGCATAGAGGAGTAATATATCCTTCAAATCTATAGTTCTTTCAAATCCTCCAGTAATTTTTTGAATTGTTACTTTTTCCTTTTTTCCTTTACCTCGTCCTTGGGTTGTTATTACTTTCATTCTTTCCTTTTTGATCTAATTTTAAGTTTGCACTTTCTACCTCTTTGGCTCTTAATTTCTCTCTTTCTCTTCTCTCTCCCTTTTTTTTTCCATCATTTCCTGAATTCATAATCTCATATATCTTCTTCTTATAATTTCTTAATTTTGGTGATTACATTGGGGCATTTTCAGGAGGAATCACAATACAGTGTTTTGATTAGATTTCGTCTAGTTTCTACTCATATGGTCCGTCACCTACCTTATTAAGACTTCACGGAATGGTCACCCATCATCATTGGTCGAGCACGTTTAACTCTGGTTTTCTGCTAAATTTCAATACGACAATATCGGGTCAGCAGTACCTTCTTAGTTCGCTTACTTCATCTACTTATGTGAGTATTGTACATGGGGTTACTGTACATATTCTCTAATGGCCAGACATGAGAATTTCTCATATACTTATTTCTGTTCACTCATCTTTGTTATCTAAGATCTATCTATTTTATCTCTTACCGTCTGGTCTTAACATTTTACGTACTTTTCTTTTATCCTCTTATTCTATTCCTCTTTTTATTCCATTCTTCAAATTTCATTTTCTTATATACATTTTCATTTTTACATTCATATACGCCTATCTAACCTTCTCCCGGAACCCCCTTATAAGGACCCTGGAATACTGGCTACGGATGTCTGGCACCTTGAACCTCGGCCGGATCCCTGGCTTTTCTGTGCAAAACTATCTTCACTTCTAAACTTCTTCTCAACTTGTCAAAATCTTCCCAAGCTTTAAGTTTGAACTCTCTTTTGTTGCATACGTTGGTGTCTACTTCTCTAATCTATGTATACCCTCTCAATACCTAAAACTTTCACAGCTAATCTTGAAAATTTAAACACGTCCATGACTACTAATTGTACTTTAATTCCATTATTTAATCCTTCCAAAACCTTTGACGTCTTTCTTGCTTTGTTTCTATCATTTTCTTTGCATACTTACTGAGACAGTTGAACTCTCTATCATATTCAGATACTGTCATTCTTCCTTGCCGTAGATATATAAACTCAATTCTCCTTGCGTTTAAGTATGTTTTACCAAGTGTATGTTTCTTCTACCCAAAGGGACATGGCATAATTAAATCTTTTATCTGGTGTGCATCTCAGTTGTTCCAATGCCCTACTGGTATTGTCCAAACAGTACTCAACTTCTTCAAACCCTTCTTCTCTACTAACCTTAAATTCTTTAGCCCCATATTTCCTTAACTTCTCGATTGGGGACTTCCTTTCTCTTTTGGTAGCAACATGTACCATTCTTGTCGTTTATTGCAATGGTACTGTCATCTATCTTAAATAAACTTCGAGGTCTTCCACAGCCACCGTTGCGGGTCGTGGCATAAGTCCAAGACCCATTTCTACATTTATGGATACGAAAGCATGTGATTCCTTTTCTTGATCTATAATTCTTTGTGATTCTGCCTCTTGCAACCTTATACCGTATACATATATCGTGATAAGAATTAGCAGCTGGCTTGACTCAACACATTAACTTTCCTATATGGCATGTACGTAAGCACTATTAGATTTTCCTTTATCACATGTACCTTATATACTTATGTATTTATAATATTTTTTTTCTACTATACCGACATTTTGTACCTAAATGATATATGCTCTCATTTCTTATCTGCTATAGGATATCCCATTTTACATTGGTAATGGCCACTCCCAACATAAAATGTGTATCCTCCTATGTTGAATTTTCCAGGACCGGCAAAACCGGTGCTCTGATACCACTAAATGTAACACCCCATCTTAGCCTACGTTTATAGACCAACATGGACTGTTATCTCATGGTGGTTGTGTCTTAACATTTTACTTAGCCAATTTTAAGTGCAGATTTTAAAAAAAAATTGCCAGAACCTCCCCTAAAGATGAAGGTCCCAAGTGTCGCCAAAACTGATTTTTCTTGATTTTTGAAAACAATTTTGTTTCACAATTCAACTCAAGCACACTCCCAATAATCCACCCTTATAACCTCAACTACAATCCTGCAAAAGAATTCACACTTCTATACTTGCATACATAAGTGCTAAATCCAAATAAGATTTATTAGATTACTAGCAATGTATGTGTTCTAGCTTTTCAGTATAATACATTTATTTGCTAGATCATACAAGCTTATGTACATGCCATATTGCTACAATCAATCATATCCAAACTCCTACCCAAAGTAGTAGTCAAGGCCAGCTGCGCAGGACATGCTGCAATCTCGTCTCCTCATTTAACCTACGAGTTTAGAGGGAAACTAAACTCGCTAAGAAATTGCTTAGTGGGTACTTAAATCATTGTAATAAAATAATAAAATGAAAGAATGATTTGAACATACATTTATATACTTTAAATACTTGAAAGGAATCAATACAAAACACAGATGGTAAAAAGGCTTGACTGAATAATTTGAATTTAAATCATTTCTCTTGCTTTTATCATTTTGGTTGCTCTACTGGTTTAACAGAACATCAGCGGATAAGGAAAGGTCATGATAAACATATCTTGTCATGAACATATTTCATTATCTTTCATCATAATTCTCGCACATGTGCCAATGGCCATTATCATTTCATCATTGATCATGTCATTGTAATCATCGGCCTTCAGCCGGAATATCATATCATGTCATAAGCAGTACTGCAGTAATAGTATGATGCATCATACCCTTATCTCAAGGATTCTGTCATAACCAAGTAGAGCATAAATAATTTATTAAATTACTTTGATCATGATATTCAATAAGCCATGATTTGTCCATAATGCATGTATTGTCGGAATAGCTTGTCATGATGCCTTTCTGATCATTTCCAATTCCCCTTCATGTCATTTTATATGATTTAACATCAATCCATATCATAATATTCAAGTTTTAACACATTTAGAAAAATGACCAAAGGAATAGTAGCGCGGCGCGTAAAATCGGCAACGCAATGGCGCGCGACAACTAAATGGTAAAATCTGTTACTGCTGAAAATTAGTCAACTTTGGCAACGGTTTTGACCAAGTAAACAAACTTATTTTTGGCTGAATTTTTGTATGAAAACACTTTCATAAGTTAACTAAATGCATGTAAAATTTCGTCGAAAAATTCTTTCGTTTGCTCCTTCAACGGACTGCCCAAAATGAAAGCTGCAGAATGGTGCCCAAAAGGGACCATTCGGCCCAATTTTCCAAACTTGAGGGAAATTCATTTTTTTCTTGCAAAATTGATTTTTAGAATCCTTTTGTGATACCATTGAAGGACTAAGGGTCCCTCTTCCAAAAATCAAACCAAAGGAGTGATTAAAAACTCATCAAAGTTTATGAATAATTGCATAAATTTAGCTAGTTTGTTTTGTTTTCATTCTTTTCACAATCAATTGATTACAAATGGTTCAAGAGCACTTTCCCACATATTTACCACACATAATAACATCATTTCAAAACCATTTCAAAAGTCCCATAATGCAAAATATGTGAATTAACTGAAAAGGCAATGATTTAAGTACCAAACCTTAATTCTTTTCACTTGTTTCTAGTTCTTTTATGTCTTCTTTGCTTCCTTCTCTCTCACTTCTTGATTTCCTATAATTTTCATAAAATCCATGTCAAGAACATAATAAAATTTAAGTGCTTCATGCCTTCTTTTGCTAACTAAACTACTAGTCATCCTTTTTATCCTTAATCTTATATGTGCAAATCACCTCTTTCACTTTTCTTCAACTTCTTAAATTTTCTATAATCATCATATTTAGTCTTTCATTTTTATCTTACAAATACTATAACCAATGAAAGAAATAGAACCATAGATGAATTTCCTTACCTCAAAATCTTATTCTCCACCCAAGTTTGCAATCTCTCTCAATTCTCCAAATTTAGCTACTTGAAAAAAAAAACAATCTCTCTCTCTTTTCCCTTCCTCCTATTTTCGGCCAAGCAAGAACAAAGAGAGTTCTTGGCTTTATTTTTGTGGTGTTCTCTCCTCCAAATGGCAGCCAAGAGAGGTTGATAGGTCATGGTGTAGATGTTGATTTCCCATTGGTACACATATGTGAGAAAATGGCCAATTCTCATTGGTCCAAATGTCTCCTTCTTTAATTTATTTAAAACCCAAGCCCTTGGACTTCATTTTAATTATATTTTGGCCCCTCAACCTCATTGTGCTGTAATTTTATGGTCTAAGGTGTGAAAAGACCAAAATACCCTCCGGCGGTTACTCGTTCGTAACTTTTAAACAGCGCACTTTCGCCGAATGCTGTGGTACACTTTTTGACTCAGTTTTTCCTCTACTTTTCATTTTTGAGATCCTTTATTACTTTTGAGACACTTTTAAAAATGACCATGATGCCCCTGGTCAAAATCCCCTATATCTTCCAAACCGTGCTTTTTTGGGAAAAACCGTGTCGCACCGTTACTGTCCGATTTTTCTCTACTTCCCATTTCTGGAGTCTGTTATGTGCACTATTAAGGACCTCCGGAACAACTTTTGGTAATTACGGTCACCTCCCCAAAACATTACAATCTTTTCAAATAGGTCCTTTCAATTTTACAGAACTTCCCTTCACTTCGCGCTTTTGAGTAGCTTCTCGGGAGGGTTCCTCTTACTGTACATGGACATACTGTACATGGATATACTGTACATATGTACAAATTGGGTCGTGACAGTATCAGTGAGGCACTATGACAAATTAAGGAAGTATGGAGCGGAAGATTTCTTAGGTACTGTTGATCCAGCTGTAGCAGAGCAGTGGCTTGATAAAATACAGAGAATCTTCATTCAGTTGCAAGCCACCCCAGAGGAAAAATTTGATTATGCATTATCATTGCTACAGAAGGATGCATACGATTGGTAGAAGACAGTGCCACATGCTATGGATGATCCACCAACCTTGTCCTATGCAGATTTTCTAAGAGAGTTTGAATTGAAGTATACTCCGAGGGAGTATAAGGACATGAAGAAGATGAAGTTTTTGAGTTTAAAGCAAGACAGCCGGACTGTAATAGAATATGAAGTTGAGTTTATCCGGTTGAGCCAGTATGCTGGGGGCATTATATCTGATGAGATAGATAGATGCAGGAGATTTGAGGAGGGATTGAGGCCCTCTATCATGTGTCTTGTGGCTGGATTGAGATATCATGATTTTTCCCAGCTTGTGGCAGCAGCTCGGAGTGTGGAGAGAGCTCAAGTTATTGCAGCTGCTTCAGAAGAAGAGATCAGAGTGAGAAGACCACAGTTTGAGGCAAGGTCTTCATCTGCTAAGAGAGGTAAAGGAAGTTTTGTTCCTCGGGTTAGTAGGAGTCAGAGACCAGCTGGTAGGTCAGTACAGTTTCAGAGACAGAGATTTAGACCTATAGTGTCAGTGGCGAGTGCTCCGACCCCAATGACTCAGAGATCCACCTTACCCACCTGCATTCATTGTGGTAGGCCACATGGTGGTTCTTGTTGGAAGACTGGTGTTGCAGGGGTGTGTTTCAGATGTGGATCATCTGATCACTTTGTGAGAGATTGTCCTGAGAGGCAGGTGCAGATGTTAGTTGATTCTGCGGCTTCTCGACCTAGTGTGAGGGGAGGTCGAGGAGGCAGGGGTGTCAGCAGAGGAGGTAGATTTGGGTTCAATTCTAGAGGAGGTTCTACATCCAGGGAGAGTAGACCAGAGGAGGTTGGATCTTCCCAGAGGATATATGTTATGCAGAGGCAGCCAGATGCTTCGGCAGTCATAGCTGGTACTTTTTTTTTATTTGGTATTTCAGTACTTGCTTTGATTGATCCTGGATCCACACATTCATATATTAGTGCATCTGTTTTGCCTGTGTCTGATATGCATGCTGAATCCCTAGGATTTGATGTATTGGTGACAAATCCTCTAGGGCATAGTGTGATTGTTAGTAAGGTGCACCGAGATAGTGCAGTAATGGTGCAAGGTGAGGAGTTCCTTGGAGATTTGATCGAAATGCCTTTTAAGGAATATGATGTGATCCTAGGCATGGACTGGCTATCTAGACATGGAGCTGTGGTAGACTGTAAAAAGAAATTTGTTACTTTGAGAACTGGTGATGGTAGAGAGGTGATAGTATCTAGTGAGCAGGGACAGCTAGTATCCTTGTTTGTTTCAGCTGTTGCAGCCAGGAGGTTGATTAGAAAGGGGTGTGACGCTTATCTTGCTCATGTGGTAGATACTAGAGTAAGGGGTTCTCAAATTGATGATATACCCACAGTTGCAGAGTTCCCAGATGTGTTTCCAGAGGAGTTGCCAGGGTTGCCTCCTGAGAGAGAGGTGGAGTTTGGTATTGAATTATTGCCTGGTACCACTCCTATCTCTATTACTCCTTATAGAATGGCACCAGCAGAATTGAGGGAGTTGAAAGTGCAATTACAGGAGTTGTTGGATAAAGGATTTATTTGCCCCAGTGTTTCTCTGTGGGGAGCTCCTATTTTATTTGTGAAGAAGAAAGATGGTACTATGAGATTGTGTATCGATTATAGGCAATTGAATAAGGTAACTATTAAAAATAAATATCATTTGCCTAGAATCGATGATCTCTTTGATCAGTTGAAGGGTGCAGCAGTGTTTTCTAAAATTGATCTGAGATATGGGTATCATCAGCTGAGAGTCAGAGCTGAAGATGTTCCTAAAACAGCCTTTCGGACCAAGTATGGGCATTATGAGTTTTTAGTAATGCCATTTGGTTTGATGAATGCACCTGTAGCTTTTATGGACTTGATGAATAGGGTGTTTAGGCCCTATCTGGATCAGTTTGTAGTGGTCTTTATTGATGATATTCTGGTGTATTCGCATAATGAAGAGGAACATGATAAACATTTGCGGATTGTGTTGCAAATCTTGAGAGAGAAGCAATTGTTTGCTAAGTTGTCGAAGTGTGAGTTTTGGCTTGACCAAGTAACTTTTCTCGGTCATATAGTTTCAGCAGAAGGTATTAGAGTTGATCCGAGTAAAGTTGAAGCTATTCTGAATTGGAGTCCACCAAAGTCTGTGACTGAAGTTAGAAGTTTTCTGGGTTTGGCAGGCTATTATCGACTGTTTGTAAAAGGATTTTCTTTGATAGCTACTCCACTCACTAGATTGCTTCGGAAGGGAGTTAGATTTGTGTGGACGGATCAGTGTCAGGCTAGCTTTGAACAGTTGAGAGAAATGTTGACTCAAGCACATGTTCTTACTTTACCTGTAGAAGGCAAACCATATGTGATTTACAGTGATGCTTCACATAGTGGTTTGGGTTGTGTTTTGATGCAAGAAGGTAAAGTTATAGCCTATGCTTCTCGACAGTTGAAACCGCATGAGCTCAATTATCCGACCCATGACTTGGAGTTGGCAGCCATAGTGTTTGCATTGAAGATATGGCGACACTATCTGTTTGGGGAGAAGTGTTTTATCTATACTGATCATAAAAGTTTGAAATATTTGGGGGTTCAGAAAGAGCTAAATCTTCGGCAGAGGAGATGGTTGGAGTTGATCAAAGACTACGACTGTTTGATTGATTATCATCCAGGTAAAGCAAATGTTGTTGCTGATGCCTTGAGTCGGAAGTCTTTAGCTGGTTTAACTGTTTATTCGCTCTCATTGCTTGTTGAATTGAGAGCGTTGCATGTTAGGTTTGTATCTTGTGATGACGGTGCATTATTGGCACAGTTGCAGTTGAGACCAGTTTTGTTGGATCAAATTAAAAGGGCTCAGTTGACTGATGAGAAGATTCAAAAGATTGTTTCAGATTGCCAGAGTGGAAAGAGTAGAGATTTTATTGTGAGAAGTGATGGGAGTCTCTGGTTTAAGAACCGATTGTGTGTACCTGATGATGCTAATTTGAAAAAGATTATTCTAGAAGAAGCACATCAGTCAGTATTTGCTATGCATCCAGGCAATACCAAGATGTATCATGATTTGAGACAGCATTACTGGTGGTTCGGTATGAAGAGAGACATTGCTGAGTTTGTATCTAAATGTCTCACCTGTCAGAAGGTAAAAGCAGAGCATCAAGTTCCAACCGGGTTGCTTCAAACTTTGTCAGTGCCAGAATGGAAGTGGGAAAGAGTAACAATGGATTTTGTGTCTGGTTTGCCAATGACACAAAGGAAACATGATGCTATTTGGGTAATTGTGGATAGATTGACTAAGACAGCCCATTTTCTTCCGGTTCGGATGGATTACTCTTTGGAGAGGTTAGCTGAGCTGTATATCCATGAGATTGTGAAGTTGCATGGTATTCCAATTTCTCTAGTTTCTGATCGAGATCCCCGGTTTACTTCAAGATTTTGGAAGAGTTTGCATAGTGCTTTGGGTTCTCGATTACACTTCAGCACTGCTTTTCATCCACAGACGGATGGACAGTCTGAGAGGGTGATACAGATTATTGAGGACATGTTGAGAAGCTGTGTCATTGACTTCTCTGGAAGTTGGGACAAATTTCTACCACTTGTGGAGTTTGCTTACAACAATAGTCATCAATCCAGCATTGGTATGGCACCATTCGAAGCATTATATGGTAGACGGTGTAGGACACCTCTATGTTGGAGTGAACTTGGAGATGGTAAGCTGATTGGGCCTGATTTGATTCAAGAAACTGAAGAGAAAGTGAAAATGATTCGAGATAGATTAAAAGCAGCTTCAGACCGACAGAAGTCTTATGCAGATCTGAAAAGGAGAGACATAGAGTTTGATGTGGGAGATAAGGTATTTTTGAAAGTGTCTCCTTGGAAGAGGATTTTGAGGTTTGGTCGGAAAGGGAAATTGAGTCCTCGTTTCATTGGACCTTATGAAGTTTTGGAAAGAGTTGGGCCAGTTGCTTATCGGCTTGCTTTGCCACCCGAGTTGGATCGTATTCATAATGTATTCCATGTTTCTATGTTGAGGAGGTATAGGTCGGATCCATCTCATGTGTTGTCAATTGAATCAATCGAAGTGAGTCAAGATTTGACATTTGAAGAGGAACCAGTTGCTATCTTGGCACGTGAAGTGAAAGAGTTGAGGAATAAGAAAGTGCCACTTGTGAAAATTTTGTGGAAGAATCATGCAAAAGAAGAAGCAACTTGGGAAAGTGAGCAAACTATGCGAGATCAGTACCCTCAGTTGTTTCAGACTTGATATCAGGTAATTTCGAGGACGAAATTTCTTTTTAGAAGGGGAGAATTGTAATATCCTAAAGTATGTCCTAGAAGTTTTGCATATTGTTTTTGTTTGCTTAAATGGAATGTATATGTTATGTGATAAGAAAAGAAATTGGAAGAGAATGTTTATGTATTTGTGTTTTGGGAAAGAAAAGAGGGTTTAGAGAAAATTGTATATGTTGCTTATATGATAATTTATATAACATATAAGTTGGTCAAAAGAGTGGTCAAGGGAAGAAGATATTTTCATTTGTGATAGGTGAAATTACTTAATTGGGCATATAAGAGACAAGAGGTTAATTAAATGGATGAAGGGTGTTTTGGTAATTGCTTGAATTGAAACACTTGGTGGAGATTAAAAGGGAAATTTGACTTTGCTTCTTCATGTTTTCTGCTTCTTTCTCTATTGATGTGGTCGGCTCCTCCATAGACAAAGGAAAGCAAGAGACAAAGAGAAGATCTTGAAGAGTTAAGCTCAAATTGAAGGAAGATTAAGTGATCAATTTGATGATTCAAGAAGTTTTATAACTTTGGGTAAGTTCTCTTTTGATCTTTTTGTTTATTTGATATGATATTTGGATTTGATAGATGATCTAAAAGTGTGTTACTTGATTTTGATATGTTTCAGGGTGTTTGATTAGTTTGATCTTGGATTTTAAGGATAAGTTGAAGGAAAGAGTAAGTTGATTGGAGGAGATGATGTTGTGTTGTGTTTAGGGTTTTGAGATGATTTGGTGTTTTGTGTTTGATGTGTGTTTTGGTTTGTTTTTGGTATTGTGGCAAGTTTAAGATGGTTTTTGGGTATGTTTTGTGAAGATTGTTTGAAGAGGATGTTAATGAATAGAAGTGTGTTGTTGAGTGTTTGGTTATTTTGGCCGGAATCTTGATTTGTGGCCGGACACGCCCATGAGCACGTCCAGGGTTTTTAGGTGTGTCAATTGTATTGGAGGCAGTGGGGTTGACACGACCAGTAACACGCCCGTGTTATTGAGCGTGTCATAGCCACTGTGAGATTTGAGAATTTACACGGCCAGGAGCACATTCATGATGTTGGACGGGTTGTTATGTTTGAGAGGCAGAAGGTATTACACGCCCAGGAACACGCCCGTGTTGTTGAGCGTGTAAATGCTTTTCAAGGGTGAAGACCCGATCTCAAAGGATGAAGATCCATTTTCAAGGGTGAAGACTCGATCTCAAAGGATGAAGATCCATTTTCAAGGGTGAAGACCCAATCTCAAAGGATGAAGATCCATTTTCAAGGGTGAAGACCCGATCTCAAAGGATGAAGATCCATTTTCAAGGGTGAAGGCCCGATCTCAAAGGTTGAAGATCCATTTTCAAGGGTGAAGACCCGATCTCAAAGGATGAAGATCCATTTTCAAGGGTGAAAACCCGATCTCAAAGGATGAAGATCCATTTTGATGGTGAAGAATCACAATGCATAAAACAGCCGGAGCAGTCAGACTTCTCAAATGATAAAAGGTCAGTCAAACTCAATCTCGATTCCAAGCACCCATTCTCGGGTCCAAGTACCCAATCTTGGGTCCAAGTACCCAATCTCGGGTCCAAGGACCCAAATTAAATTAATCTCGGGTCCAAGTACCCAATCCCGAGTCCAAGTACCCAAATTCAATCAATCTCGGGTTCAAGTACCCGATCTTGGGTCCAAGTACCTAATCCCGAATCTAAGTACTCAAATCAAATCAATTCAGGGTCAAGTACCCAATCCCGGGTCCAAGTACCCAAATTAAATCAATCTCGGGTCCAAGTACCCAAATCAAATCAATCTCGGGTCCAAGTACCCAATACCGGGTCCAAAACCCAAATTTTCTTTAGGTCCAGAACCTAGAATTATCCTTGAGTTCAGAACTCGAACCGGGTCCATAACCCAAATTTTCCTTAGGTCCAGAACCTAGACTTTTTCTTGGGTCAAGAACCCAAATTTTTCTTAGGTCCAGAACCTAGAATTATTCTTGAGTCTAGAACTCGAACCGGGTCTAGAACCCAAAATTTTCTTAGGTCCAGAACCTAGAATTATCCTTGAGTCCAGAACTCGAACCGAATCTAGAACCCAAATTTTCCTTAGGTCTAGAACCTAGAATTTTTCCGTGAGTCCAGAACTCAAATTGGGTAAAAGTACCCAAAACAAGTCACCATCTCAAAAAATTAAGTCTTTTTGCTTTTCACTCTCTTTCACTAAGGTTTCAGATCATTCAAGCAGGGGGCAAACTGTAGACCCTTAATTTTTGATCCAAATTCGATCTAATATGTTTTATTTAGCCCAAAATAATTTTGTTGTCTAATTGGTCCAAAATAATTTTAATTAAGTAATTTTTACCTTAGTATCTAATTTTTATTAATAAAAAAATGAAAATAAACAAATAAAAAAAATAAAAATAAAATCGGAGTCGAAAAAAAAATCGGCAGCGAAAAGCAGTCGTGCGAGCCCGTGGACGTTTTGCCTGCAGGAATTTCCTGCGGGCGGCACGCCCGTAGGCCCAACACTTCACCCGTAGGCCTGTGGGTGAAATAACTTCCCGCAGGAATTTCCTGCGGGCTGGCACGCCCACTTGCCCCAGCCACGGGCCCGGCTGCCGCAGTTTTTGCCAGCGCAAAATTTTTCGACGCAAATTTTTCGAAACCTAATCCAATTAGGTTTTAATTTCTTTTTTTAATTATTATTACTTGCCGTGTGTAATTAGGAATAAACAACCTAAAACCATTATAAATAAGAACCAATAGAACCAAATTGGGGGAGGGAAAAAAAGGGCAGTAGCTTGATTTTTTTAAACCAAATCAGTGAAGGAAAAGGGAAACTCAATTCAAGTGATTTTTAAAAGCAGCAGCAGCATGAATTAAGCAATTCAAAGGCAACAAAGGCTTGTCTTTGGAGCTAGTTCATCCAAGAAGAATTGTTTTTGAAGGAATCAACTAAAGAAGGTATGTTAAATTCTTTTTTATTTATGTTTTCACAGTAGCAAACCTATGAAATTAGGGTTCAAAAGTCTCAAAACCCTAATTGAACAAATTCTTTAACAAAACCAAAACTTGATTCTGTTTCTTTCAAATTTTTAAAATAAGTTCTATTTCATTCAAAAAGTCTTCAAAAACATCTTTTCTACTTATAAAAACTTCAATCCGTGTGTTTAAATTCACAAAACCTCATGAAATCATCAAATTGTCTTTTTAAACCCTAATTCAACAAATCACCCGAGAACCCTAATTTTAAAGCATAAAACCCTAATTCAACTTTTAAACCAAAAATAGTAAACCCTAAACCTTTTAAAACATTAAACCCTAAATTTTTATAAACTTTAATCCTTTAAAACATAAAAAAAAAAACATAAAAACACAAATATGCTAATTTTACACAGTAGCTTAAAAATACAATTTAAAATCACAAATTAAAGTACTTTAAAGTGTCTAAAACCCTAGTTTCATGATTTCACCATTCAAATCTTAATTTGGTTAGTCAAAGAGTCTTACCAACCTTTTAAAACATAAAACCCTAATCTATTTTAATTCCATAAAAAGTCACAGTAGCTACAATTGAACTTTTATTTGCTTTATTCAATTCCATATTTATTTATACCTTGATTTATCTCTTATGCTATAATTTATTTAATTTTAATGCTTGATTTATTTAATTTATCATGGATGAATGTTTATTTTATTGTTATTTAAATACTTTTAATGAATGATTTATTTATTATGGATGATTATTTACTTTTATCAATCAATTTAGACTTCCAAAATTTGTAAGAGGTATGTTTCCACTTGGTGGGTACCTCATTAGTTAAACATCATGTAAGTTAATTTTCTTTTCTATTTTAGAACCTTTGTAAAGGGCATGTTTCTACCTTTCGGTGGGTGTCCTATCTAGGCATGTGATGTAAGGACATGTTTCCATCCTTGGATGGGTGTCCATTTATTTGTTTTGTTTTGTTTTGACATTGCTTTGATTTTAATATAATGATGCTTTCTTTTTATTGTGTGTAATATGGATAATGTTATTATATTTAAG
Organism: Garcia nutans; assembly: GCA_947685225.1. Taxonomy (NCBI): domain Eukaryota; kingdom Viridiplantae; phylum Streptophyta; class Magnoliopsida; order Malpighiales; family Euphorbiaceae; genus Garcia; species Garcia nutans. The sequence continues at coordinate 3,922,743 of CANTUV010000017.1, read as the reverse complement.
AAGTTTATAATATTAAGACCTGTAAAGGAGGCCGGTTCTAATGAACCGGGCATTGTAGGGGTGCTGGGCCATTTCTCACCTTCCCCACATGTACCCAACTTTCCAAACCCATTAGGGGGTTGGGGATTCCTTAGAAATCAAGTCATCCACCCCTTTCTTTTTTCTCGGCCCGTCCGGGTGGCAACTCCATTTTCTTCAGACTTAGGTCCGTGTTCTCTAAGGCCCCGAGCCGAAACATTGCCGAAGTCGCAAGAACCATTCCACCGGGAGTGGGGGCAAAAATCCCCACTCAAATGATTCAAGCTACTGTAAAGACAAAAGATTTAATATTCATACCTTCGTTTGTTGGTTCCACCAAAAATTACTTCTTGGATGAACAAGAAAAAAGACAAGCTTTGCTGCCTTTGATTGATTGAATTGCTTATTTGCTTCTCTCAAAAAAAATCCGATTGATTCAAAGTTTTTCAATTCACTAGATTGTCCCTTTTTTCCTAAATTTCGATCCCATATTTCACCTCCCTCTCCTGTGTTGTTTTAGTCATTTTTTATAGAAGATTTTTATGATCAATTTTAGTTATTCACGGAATCTAACATTAATTAAGAAAAGGAAACTAAAACCTAATTGTATTTGGTTTTGAAAAAATTTGCATCAGAAAAATTTTGTTGGCAAAAAAAACTGCTGCAGAAAAATTTAGCAGGGGAAAAAAAACTGCTGTGGAAAAATTGCACTTGCAAAAAAAGCTGCCGCAGCTAGCTGCGGGGTGAAAATTAGCCTGCGGGCTGTTTCGCTTGCAGGATTTTCCTATGAGCAAAATTGCTTGCCAAGCCATTTCGCCCGCAAAAATATCCTGCGGGCAAAATGGCTTTGGCCATTTCGCCACAACCCTTTTCTGCGATGAAATTTTTCGTCGCCGATTTTTATTTTTATTTATTTATTATTATTATTTTTATTTTTTATTAATAAAAATTAAATACTAAAGAAAATATTATTTAATTAACATAACACAAAAATTATTTTAGACTAATTAAAATATTTTAGACAACACAAAAATTATTTTAGACTTATTAAAATATATTACACCGGACTAGATCAACAATTAACGGTCTACACTGAGACCATGAAGAACCAATTGGCTGCAATTTTAGAAAATCATGCCAAAGCATCTGCTAGCACTAAGAAGCCAAGGGACAAAGGGAAGACTAAAGTTGGTGAAGTGGTTTTTAATGATGGAAAGGTGATCATTGATGATGATGATGATTGGGCTCAATACTACCAAGATGTTCAAGAGAAGAAAAAAGAATCGAAGATTGTAGAAAGATCAACTATGGAGAAGACCGAAACTTCTGATGTTGAAAAGATGATTGCTGATTCAGAAAAAAAAAATTTGAGAAGAAACTGAAAACCGAGGAAATGTCCGAAGTTGATAAATTATTTAAGCTAGATGAAGAAGTCCCGTACAAGTTCAAGATGCCATCTTTCACGAAGTTTGATGGAACTGAAAATCCTCATCTCCATGTGAAGTAGAATATCACTGCTATGCAGTCAGCCCGAGCTACTAAGGCTCAAATCCTAAGGTACTTCATGCTCTCAATGGGCCCTGTTGTCCAAAATTGGTTCAATACCTTATATGATTGAACACAAAAGAATTGGAATTTGCTTTACAAACCCTTCATCCAACAAATATGGATATAATGTTGAGATGGAAGTTACCTTAATGGAAGTGGAGTCCATTAGGCAAAGGTCGAATGAGAATTTTTTAGATTATGTGAAGAGATGGAGAAGCAAGGCTGCTTTGCTCAAGAAGAGGCCTGATGAATCCGATCAAATAAGGATGATTGTGAGAGGGGTGTTGCCTAGTCTTCGTGAGAGGATGTCTCATACACTCATCCATGATTTCAAAGACCTTCTCCAAGCTGATTTGCAAATTGAAGAATGGGAGAGAGAGAAGAACCATTTTTCAATGAGAAGGAATGAGAAAGGGAACTATCAATCTGGTAGCCAAAGCATGCAAAAAGCAGTCGGTGTTAACGCTACTAACCAAGGAATGAGGAGACAATTTTTGAAATTGGGAAAACCGATGTCTTGGGTTCTTAATAAGCTTCAAAGAAAGGGATTGCTACAATCCTTAAATCCTCGTCCTTTGCCTAACCCTCTCCCACCTAATTTTGATACTAAAGCATTTTGTCAGTTTCATCAAATGCAAGGGCATGACACTGATAGATGCGTGAGGTTGAGACATGAGATCCAAAATCTAATCAATAATGGGAAGCTGCCCAAGCCCAATAAGCCAAACACCAAAGATAATCCCTTACCAAATTTCAATAGGGTACCACCACCGGCAACCTTCATGATTGGAGGGGGTTTGCATGAAGATTTTGTCATGTCTTCTTTTCAAGGTGTGGGTGGAGAAGGAACCAAAGAAGAAGAGGTATTTGGTGAAATTAAACAAGCAGTGGGGGGTAAAGAAGTAGCAATTTGTGTTGTCAATGGGTTTTGGGATTCAAGCGATAGTGAGGATGATCTAGCATCCAAGAAGGAGGAGTGGACTTGGTCCGAGCCCACAGAAGATGAAGTAATGAACACTAGATTCGGTAAGCCTTATGCAAGGCCACCACCTAAAGAGGTAGAAACTAATAAGGGAAAGGAAGTTGAAGTAGGAAATAAAGAAGAGGAAGATGATGCTGTGCTCAAGCAATTGAAAAGAACCCAAACAAGTGTTAGCATTTGGGATTTATTAGCCACTTCTAAAAAGCATCGAGAGACTATGGCCAAAGCCTTAGCTAGCATGCCAATTTCTACCTCCACAACACTGGAGGAGCTGATCAACTTCATAAAAATTGGAGGAGTAATGAAATGTGAAGATGTTCATGAAAAGAGTGAAGTTAATATGGGAGCAGTTTCTTTTTCGGATTATGACTTACCGGAAGAAGGGAGAGATCACATCCGCCCTCTATTTATCAAAATAGAAGTCAAGGGGAAGATGACTCCATGTGTAATGGTCAATGATGGGTCCGCCATAAATGTTTGTCCACTTAAGATATTGCCAAAGCTAGTCATGCCAACAAGAGATATAAACATGATCGAGGTAACAATTCGGGTTTATGACAACACTAAGAGACGCGCCAAAGGGACTTTCAAAGCTGCTGTTAAGGTTGGTCCAATTGAATCTATTATTGAATTTGTTGTTTTAGACATACCGGTTACCTTCACCTTACTCTTGAGGCGACCATGGTTTCATCCTCTTGGTGGAGTTCCTTCCACCCTTCATCAAAAGATCAAGTTCCCCAACGGAGATGAGACAGTGGTCATTGAAGCTGAAGATAATGAGATTATTAATGCTCTAATGACTGAGAGGCCTCTCAATAGTTTCCAAGTAGCTGCAATTTTTTATGAAGAAATAGTGGACTCCAAAGTCTTGAATATAAGGAAGAGCATGAACTACCTTCCCGATGCTGGTCTTGGAAAGGGTAAAGCCGGTTTGACAAAGCTGCCAGATTTTAAAACTCAAACTTCCAAGAAGGGGTTAGGATATGATGAAGCCAACAATGTCCAGCCAAAGAAGGATGAGAAGATGAGCTTCCCACCACTTGAACAAATCTTTGTCAAAGCTCCAGATATGGGACCACTCCAAGGAAAGCCCGAGCCAATCATGTTCATGGGAAAGTTGATCCTGGGTTTTGAAATTTTTGCAGATGTGGCCAAGCTAGTGGAGCAAGTAAAGGAAGAGCTCACCCTATCAGCTAATAAAGAATCCAATCCGAAAGAGAAGAAAGACGCTATCCTGAAAACCAAGAAGACTACGGAGGAGATTGCTGCCCTGGTCGAAGAAAAGTTTGAAGACATCCGGCATTTTGATTTTGAGAACAATGATCTTGATTTTGATTTTAATTTGTCTACTTTGTATGAGGATGATGATGTTTTCTTTTTCAAAATGAATGCAATAAAGTCTGATTTTGCTTACTTGTGTGATGTTTCTCCTGATGGTTGCATACATTCAAATAACGGTTACATGAGTATCTTTAATATTAATTCTGTTAACACATAATCATTAAATTTGGGAACAATCAAAAATCCTAAAAACATTAGCATAGCATCCGACCTTACTCCTGAGGAGAGAGAGAGATTTGAAAAAATATTCAAAAAATATGAAGAAGTGTTTGCTTGGTCTTATGAGGATATGCTTGGAATAGATCGAGACATAGCCGAACATCATATTCCTACTTACACTCACATGAAACCTGTCAAACAAAAGCTTAGGCGATTAAGACCTGAGTGGGCTGAATTGGTTAAAGAAAAGGATACTAAACAAATACAAGTAAAGTTCCTTGAAGTGATAGAATATCCATATTGGCTAGCCAACATAGTACCCGTGCCAAAGAAATTTGGAAGAATAAAGGTCTGTGTGGACTATAGAGATTTGAACAAGGCTTCTCCTAAGGATGATTTTCCTTTACCCTATATAGATGTCCTCATTGATAGTGCAGCCTCTAGTGTGCTACACTTATTTGTAGATGGATTTTATGGATACAATCAAGTGCTAATGGCCCAAGAGGATAAAGCCAAAACTGCTTTCATTACTACATGGGGTATATTTTGTTATAGGGTGATGCCATTCGACTTAAAGAATGTTGGGGAAACCTACCAAAGGATGGCCACCACACTATTTCATGACATGATGAACAAAGAAGTTGAAGTATATGTTGATGATATGATGGTTAAGTTGGATACAAGGGAACAACACTTCCAAAACTTAGAATTAATGTTCAATAGAGCTTTGAAATATAAGCCAAGATTAAACCCGAAGAAGTGTGTATTCGATGTTACCTCAGGTAAATTTTTGGGACATGTGATTGGTCCAAATGGCATTGAGATTGATCCTGACAAAGTGAAAGCAATCAGGGATATGCCAGCCCCTAAGACGGAGAGAGAAGTTTGGGGATTTATTGGTAAATTACAATATATTAGCATATTCATAGCAAAACTCATAACAATTTGTGAGCCTATGTTCAAATTGCTTAAAAAGAATCAGCCTGTCATATGGAATGAAGAATGTCAAAAGGCCTTTGAGCGAATAAAAGAGTATTTGTTGAATCCACCTATTTTAAAACCACCTAAACCCAGAAAACCTCTATTACTATACATAGCAGTAGAAAAAGAGTCGATAGGAGCCATGCTAGCCCAAGCAGATGAGTCAGGGATTGAGCATGCAGTTTACTATTTGAGTAGAAAGCTCCTACCTTATGAAATTAAGTATAGTATCATTGAAAAGACCTGCATAGCCGTGTTTTGGTCTTCTAAGAAGTTGCAGCACTACTTTCAATCGTATAGTGTGATGCAATTTCCAGGTTGGATCTAGTGAAGTACTTAAGGGAGACACCCTCTTTGATTGGGAAATATGGTCGATGGTTGATAATATTAGAATAATTTGAGATTGAGTATGTAACTAGGAAAATAATCAAAGGTAGAGCGGTGGTAGAATTCCTAGCCCAACAACCATTACCGAAAAGCAAAGAGGTAATCTTGGAATTTCCGGATGAACATTTAGAAGCAATTGAAGTACAAGGGTGGAAAATGTATTTTGATGGAGCAGTAAACATGAAAGGAGCAGGTTTGGAAGTTATACTAGAATCGCCCAAAGGGGAACTTATCCCTTTAGCCAAAAAATTAAAATTTAGGGCAACCAATAATATGGTGGAATATGAAGCTTGTATTTTTGGTTTGGAAACCCTAATGATTATGAAGGTAGACAAGGTAGAAGTTTTTGGTGATTCATTACTAGTAGTATCCCATGTAAATGGAGAGTGGGAGTTGAAAGAAGAAAAATTAAAACCATACCACCATTACTTGACCATGATGAAGAAGAACTTTAAGGAGTGTTGGTTTGTACACCTATCAAGAGAAGAAAATCAGATGGCTGATGCCCTAGCCACATTGGCTTCGGTATGGGAAAATTCTGCTAGCTTATTTCTTAAGCCTCTGATTTTGACCAGTTCATCAACTCCTTGCTATGAATATGAAACAATCATGGAAACTGATACAAACCATGATGCGTGGTATGACACTATAAGGCAATTTTTGGAAGAAAGAGAATACCCGCTGGGGGCAACAAAGAAAGAAAAAAGAGCCATAAGGCGGTGGTCATTGCAATACATCACATTTCATGGGGAGTTATATCAAAGATGGCCTAATGGTGTGCATTTGAATTGTTTAAGGAAGCCTAAAGTGGAGCGTATCATGTCAGAAATACATGCGGGAAGTTGTGGTCCACACATGATTGGTTTGGCATTAGTTAAGAAGATTATTCGACAAGGTTACTACTGGTTGACCTTGGAAAGAGATTGTATTGAGTTCGTAAAGAAGTACCAACAATGTCAGATGTATGGTAACTTGAATCACATGCCTCCTAAAGAATTGTATTCTATATCTTCACCTTGGCCCTTTGCCACCTGGGGTATCGACATTATAGGAGAGATAAATCTGACAGCCTCTCATCGTTTCTTTATGGTAGCAGTAGATTATTTTTCAAAATGGGTCGAAGTTGAATCCTTCAATAAACTGGGTGCAAGCCAAATGGCTAGATTTATTGAAAATAACCTCATCTGTAGATACGGGGTTCCTCACAGTGTGATATCAGACAATGGAGTACAGTTTCAAGAAGCAGTTAAGGATTTATTCTCAAAGTACCGAATCCATTATCATAGATCCTCTCCTTAAAGACCAAAGGCTAATGGCACAGTAGAAGCAACAAATAAAATAATTAAGTGAATTCTGTCCAAGATGACCAAGACTTACAGAGATTGGTCAGAGATGCTTCCCTTTGCTTTATGGGGATATAGGACAAGTGTGCGAACACCCACTGGAATGACACCGTTCTCTTTGGTTTACAGGATGGAAGCAGTGTTGCTAATTGAAATAGAAATCAAGTCATTAAGAGTAGTCTTGGAAGCTAAACTGCCTAAAATAGAATGGATAGCAAGCAGATACACATAGTTAGCTTTAATAGAAGAGAGAAGGTTAAAGGCACTATATCATCACCAACTGTATCAAAAAAAGATAGCTCAGGCCTACAATAGAAGGGTTAAGATCAGAAAACTTAGAGTCGGGGATTTGGTGTTGAAGCATTGTAAGCCTAATGTATCTGATCCGAGAGGGAAGTTTAGGCCTAGTGGGGAAGGGCCATATGTCGTGAAACAAGTCATGAACAAAGGTGCAGTGAAGCTATCAGACATGGATGGGAATGAATTTAGTGAGCCAGTGAACGTTGACAGGTTGAAGAGGTTTTATGTATAAATAAAAAAAAAGGAAGCTCGCTAGGTTGAAAACCGAAAAAGGGCGGCCTAGGCAAAAGTTAGAGCAGTCCGCTAGTTCCAAAAACCCAAAAGGGCGGGCTAGACAACAATTAGGGCTAAAAGAGAGAAAATCGTCAATTAGAAAACTTGAAAGTGCTAGTTGGTAACATGAGTGATCTTGTGTATGCTGGCTTTATATTTGGTTGTTCCCCAATTTAATAAAACATAATTAATGTTAAAATTGTTCTATGTGCACTGTTATAAGTATTTGACCAGAAATGGATGAAATAAATAAACACAGTAGCAAAAGGTGATGACAAATTTTAAATGGAAAAGAAGCATCTTTTATTACTTTAATTATTTTTCATCCTTACAATACACTTTATGAATTAACAAATGTAAAATCTATGGCAGTCGATAAATGTAACGTGCAGGCCAGCTTTGCCTCAACCAATCCAAGTAGGCTTCAGTCAAGCAAGGCATGTCTAAATCAGGAGTAAAGTCAGAATCGCGAGGCCCAGCTCCGTACTGACAGCCAAGTCGGCGAGGATCATAGCATGTACCTTGACGAAGAGCAGCAAGGGAAACATACATCAAGTATGTCCGCATGGTGATATAAGAAATCTTCCACCAAGGTACCAACTAGCGGATGTTGACTTCAGTACATGAGTGGATCCAGTCAACCCAGTCAACATATGAAGAAACAGGATGAAGTAGTTTCCTAGCGGAATGGTGCCGTGGCAGTTATCAGGCAAAATCCATGGATGGAGTATTAAGAAAGCAAAGATGCTCTTAAAGCCAAATCTATGAGGAAAGAATTAAATTAAATTTATAAAAAAGACAAAAAGAGTCTACTAAGTTGAAAACCCGCAAGGACAGCTCGGGTAAAAATGAGGACAGCTCGCTAGTTTCGAAACCCACATGGGCAGACTAGGCAAAAATTAGAGCAATAAAATTAAAAAAAAAACCTTAATTGAAAACCCAAAAGGGCAGTTTAGGTAATTACCTGAAGCAACAATGGACTCCCGGTCAGTCTCTTTGACAATCCTAATTTAAGTCGGTCTAATCCAACTGAAGTCTCAGCTAAGATCACAGGTACCGATGACAAGCCTCCTTCCATTTGGTCCATAATATCCAATACCCATGGACCAATATCGCTGTCAGAAGAAACAAGCAAGAATTGGCCAAGCAAGCAAAGACAGAGCATGCGTCCCCATGCCGTAGTAGGGGCCAAATGAGAGAGACAAAAATCAATCAAGGGAGCAAGTAGAATTTTTTCACCTCTCATCAACTGAAGAACTTTGGGTTTTGGAATTTGAAATAACATCTGCATCTTCTGTTGAGTTTTGAAAATTAATGTGGGTAATGCCATTTGTTGATTATTTGGATATCCAAGAATTGCCTCAAATTCTTCGATCAAGGGACATATTTCAAAGCCATTAATTTTAAATGTCCTAGAATCCACATTCCAAAAGGAAGCCATAGCATGTAAAAAGGAGTGGTCCAATTTAACATTTTTAAAAAACTTTAAGATATCAAGTTTTGACCACGAAATTTGCTTCCAATGAACGGCATCCATATTCTTAAATAAAGTTTTTATCTTCTTTAAATAAAGTTCGGTCATGGTTGATGAATGAAGGAAAATCAAAATTGTTAAAGGAGTTTTTACGATGAAATGGAAAGTATTTTGGCTTCTGTATGAAATTAGGCGTAAAAGGTGATTTATATAGAGGAAACAAGCTTTTCCAAAATTGATAAGGAAAAGGTGATGGGAAAAGGGATGAGACCGTGTGGAATAAGGAAAAGAATTAGTGACAAATTTTACTTTACCATGTTGCATTTGGCTTTTGTGGTGATGCTGTGTAATGTGTATATACGAAAAAGAAAGTGTAATAATTATGGTGCAGTAATTAAAAAAAATAAAAATAATAAAAAATGAAAAAAAAAAGTCAGTTACAGTAAAGACAGAAATTATGTATTATTATTGTTATGCTTATTGTACAATGTTCATACAATTGATACAATTTATACATTACTAAGAAGGTGGTGCTCTAAAAAAATCATCGCCTGTTGGAGGAGGGGGCAAATCACTTGTCCCGAGTCCGCCCAAAGCGGGAGCACCAAAATCCCTATTACCTTGGAGTTTTGATCTGTCATGGTCTTCATCGAAAGTGGATGAAAGGATCTCATGGTCATTAGTTTGGGGGCCTCTTGATGAAGAAGCGCCAGGATCCCTCATCCCCTGAAATCGGAAGTCTCAAAAATTTTGTTCTGATTGATGATACAAATTTTCAAAATGAGAAGTCTACTGATGACTTGCAGCCAGCTCTTCTTGAAGTTTCTTATTTTGTTCTTCAAGCATCCACTGTGAGCCAGAAAGAAAAAAAGGTAAGAGCATACATAATCATGCATACATATAGCATAAATTACCATGAAATAAGAAAACCCACTAGGTAATTCATATCAATGCCCTACGGATGAGATGGCATATCTGGTGGGCTAGAATGAGCAAACAAAGGGGCAGTAAAAGAAGGTCCAGCCTCATGATCAAATGAGCCAACAGCCAGCAACAATCATTTAAGAATCAGAAAAGAAAGAGGTAGTTGCAAGGGAAAAATGGAAAAGGTTTACCTAAGAAGTGCTAACCTTAAGATGTGGAACGAATTCTCCCACATCTGCATGATGTTCCTCTTCATCTCTATCCTCATTTTCTTTGGGAATCTCCCGTATGCCAACAGGAGATACATCAAAGTTCAAGATCCTTCTTTGAATAAAATGGGCATAAAATGCACCCGGTAGATGGAGAAATGTCTCAACACCATAATCGTACCGAGCCGACCACCATGCATCATCCGGCATTGATATAATATTTAAAGTATATTTCAAGAAATGCATCGGGACCCTCCGCTGCTTTGGACCAAGAAACCACTCATAAACTCTATCTCTGAGAAACCAACCACTAGACACTGGGCCAGCGATGACTCGGAGAGAGTGTTGGAAAGATAGCGCAGCCTTCATGAAGGGAGACCAATTTGTCTGCTCTTCTGGGTTCCACCATGCCAAATTCACCTGCAAAAATAACATAAGATAAGTAAACTTTCACATAAAATTTAAAGCATACTAATGCTATTTTACCTGGTCCTAGGTTAAGCGGCTCAACACGAAGCGTTGGGTATGCACATGGTGAGAGTCAGGAACGTCCACACAATCTGACAACCAAAAATTTAATCTTGGATACCCGACTCTATCTCAGGAAATACCGGGTACCCTCACAAGGTTATGTTCGTATGCCCATGCCTACAACAACAATAGAGATCAAATTCATGCAAGAAAGGAGTGGAATTGACATTGGTAGAAGAAGAGTACCTCAACAACCACCATCAAGCCGACAAAAGATTTCTTATTTTAAAAAATTTTGTCAAGACCATGGTAAAGATAGGCGAGACCAGCTTCACCCCAGCCATAAGATGGTACTGTTCTGAAATAAGGAAGGGCCCTCAACACTGACAAGTGGATGGAGGATTCAGTGCTGCCTAAGAAGGTCGACCCAAGCAAATATAATAAAAAATCCTCGAGCATACTGTTGGGCCGTGTCTCTGTGAACCCGTCCTTCATAGTTCATCCAATAGCTACGAATCGGTTCAATTTTTATCTTAAAAGGCCCCTTATATGATGGTTCCATACCAATTAATTGCTAAATTTCTTCAAATGTTAAAATATCGTTGATCAGAGGAACCGGAACACCATCATATAGAAGGCCGGTTATAGCAGTAAAATCGACCGGACCAATTGTCATCTCTCCAATGGGCAAGTAAAAAGTGTGGGTTGTGTCCAACCAATGTTTTGCAAGTGCTTGGACTATGCTCTGGCCTATCAGATACTCCTCGGATGGCAATTGTAAGATGAAGCTCTCAAAGCCGCCATCTTGGATAATCTACCTTACCCGAGAAGGCACTACATCATACCATTGTCGGGCTTTGTAGATACACCCTCCGGCCTGAACAACGCAACGCTCACGCTAACATGGATTCAGGTAAGTTAATACTAGGCAAGTACATATTATCCTATCTGCTTAAATTAAGTTAATATAAAAATATAAATAAAAAATAAAGGCAAACACAATAAAAATAAAAGAGCATAATATAAAAATATAAATAAAATAATAAAAAATAAAAAAAATAATAATATAAACAAATAACAAAAAAACAAAAAAAAGAAGAAAAAACAAATAACAGAAAGACAAAAAAATCAAAACGAAAAAGAAAGGGAAAAAATAATTACTGCGCTCTTTTTGTTTGAACTACGATGAAGCGGCATCCCAGCTAGTAGATCTATATTTCCATCTTCATGATGCCGAACAAACTCTAATAACTTAGCATTAGAATGAGTTCCTGACCTTGAAGCATGCATTTTTTCAAAACTATATGCTAAATTTGAAAGAATTTGAGAGAATTATAGATTTTGCTGTGAATGAAATGAAGGAATTCATTCATTTACACAGAGAAACGACAAGAAAAAAATAAAATTCAAAAGTAAGTTTACTATTCATGAATAGTAAACTTTACTATTGATAAATAGTATATTTTACTATTTATAAATAGTAAATTACTATTTATAATAGTAAATTACTATTTACTACTATTTATAAATAGTAAGTTGCTATTTATGAATAGTAAATAGTGTATAAATAGTGACTACACAGTAAATAAACAGTAAATTCAATTAATCATTCAAATGCTTGCATGTGTATAAATATTTTTACACGCAGGGACAAGGAGAAGACATTTGCATAAAAATTAGTCAAACTTTTTGAAACTAAAAAATTATTATCTTTTGCAGATAATTAAATCTTTATTAGCTCGGGTCCATAACCCAAATTTTCATTAGGTCCAGAACCTAGAATCTTTTCTAAGTCCAGAACTTAGCTCGGGTCCAGAACTCAAATTATTCTTAGGTCCAGAACCTAGAATCTTTTCTAAGTCTAGAACTTAGCTCTGGTCCAGAACCTAAATTTTCCTTAGGTCCAGAACCTAGAATCTTTTCTAAGTCCAGAACTTAGCTCGGGTCCAAAACCCAAATTATCCTTAGGTCTAGAACCTAGAATATCTTCTAAGTCTAGAACTTAATTCGGGTCCAGAACCCAAATTTTCCTTAGGTCCAGAACCTAGAAACTCTTCTAAGTCCAGAACTTAGCTCGGGTCCAGAACCCAAATTATCCTTAGGTCCATAACCTAGAATCTCTTCTAAGTCTAGAACTTAGCTTGGGTCCAGAACCCAAATTATCCTTAGGTCCAGAACCTAGAATCTCTTTTAAGTCCAGAACTTAGCTCGGGTCTAGAACCCAAACTTTCCTTAGGTCCAGAACCTAGAATCTTTTCTAAGTCCAGAACTTAGCTTAGGTCCAGAACCTAAAATTATCCTTGAGTCCAGAACTCCAACCGGGTCCAGAACCCAAAACCTCAACCATCTTAAAAATTAAGTCTTATTGCTTTTCAGTCTCTTCTACTAAAATCTCATATCGTTCAAGCAAGGGGCAAACTGTAGACCCTTAATTTTTGACCCAGTCAGGTCCAATATATTTTAATAAGTCCAAAATAATTTTTGTGTTGTCCAATATATTTTAATTAGTCCAAAATAATTTTGTGTTATCTCAATTGAATAATATTAGTTTTAGTATTTAGTTTTTATAATTAAAAAAATAAAAAATAATAATAAAAAATAAATAAAAATAAAAATAAAAATCGGCGACAAAAAAATCAGTGACAAAAAAATTCGTCGCTAAAAAGCAGGTTAACGAAATGGCCGTGGGCCATTTTGCCCGCAGGAGTTTCCTACGGGAGAAATGTCCAAAGCCATTTCGCCCGCAGAATTTTTCTGTGGCCCATTTCACTTGCAGGAACATCCTGCGGGCGAAATGGCCTTGGAATTTCCTATGGCCGAAATGGCCCGCAACCAATTTCGCTCCCGCAGCTCTCAAGTTCCCACAGTAGTTCTTTTTGCCAGCAAAATTTTTCAGCAGCAGTTTTTTTTTTCCCAGGGAAATTTTTTCGGCGCAATTTTTTTTTAAACCAAATTTAATTTGGATTCGGTTTTCTTTTCTTAATTAATGTTAGATTCTGTAAACAATTAAGATTAATCATCAAAATTTTCTATAAATAGGACTAAAAAAACACAGAAGGGGGAGGAGAATCGAGTGAACTGAGAAAACATTGAATCGATCGGACTAGGAGAAACCTTTGGCAGTGAAATCAATCGGACTTTTTGAGAGAAGAATAAGCAACCAAACAATCAATCCATCAAAGGCAACCATCTTACCTTTGTCCTTGTTCATCCAAGAAGTAATTTTTGGTGGAACCAACAAACGAAGGTATGAATATCAAATCTTTTTTTCTTACAGTAACTTGAATCATTAAACTCTTTCTTTTGATTCTAAAAAACTTACAACCCTAATTTACTTTTTCTAAAGCTTAGAACCTTAAATCGTCTCCTTTATTTCCAAAAATCTTAAAATTATTGTTTCTGTTTCTTCTAAAACCTAAGAACCATAATCTATTTCTTCAAAATCTTAAAACCCTAATCTACTTTCCAAATTTTCAAAACCTTAAATCGTTTCATTAATTTACCAAAATCCTAATTTGTTTTCCAATGTTTCAAAACCTTAAAACCCTAAATTTAACTTACAGCATCTAAAAATCACATAAAGCTTTATAAAACTATAAATTATTTTTTCCAAATTCTAAAATCAAGTACATTCTCCGAAACACTAAAAACCCTAATTCAACTTTCAAAATCAAGACAGTAACCCCAAATTAGCTAACCTTAAACCCTAGTTTTCATAAACCCTAATGATAAGAGTATTTTTATACTTGTTTTTAGTATGATTTCTATGTGTTTTTAGTTAATGTTTCATTTGATTTTGGTTTAAAGTTTGTTTTAGGTTAAAGTGGAAAAACTCCCTTGGAGGATCAAAATAATGAAGAAAGAGCTTGAATTAAGCAAGACATGGCCAAGCTAGCCAAAACTAGCTTGGCCGTGTCCCTCAAAGAAGCTTCAAGACAGTAGTTGACACGGCTAGGTGACAAGCCCAAGTCACTGGCCGTGTCTCACCTAAAGAGCAAAACAAAAGGGACCAAGCAAAGAACGAAAGAAAAGAAGCAGAGACTGACACCATCAAGGGACACTGCCAAGCCACTGGCCGTGTCACATGACACGGCCGTGTCCTTGGCCGTGTCTCACAAAGATCAAACAAGCAGCAAGAGACACGGCCAGAAGCTTGGCCATGTCCCAATAAAGAATAAAACATGAGACATGGCCAAGCCACTCTTGGCTTGGCCGTGTCACCCCTCACCACCAAAGAAAAGAAAGAAAAGAAAGAAAGAAAGAAAGAGCCAGTGAGGGACATGGCCAACTGGCTTGGCCGTGTCCCAAGAAAAATCAAGAGACACGGCCAAGCCATTCTTGGCTTGGCCGTGTCACCTCATGGAAAGCAAGAAAAAGCACAAGAGACACGGCCAAGCCACTCTTGGCTTAGCCGTGTCCCACCTGAAATACTTGATTTCTTTTGTACGAAGTGGGGGACAAAGTGGGAAACAAAGACTAGTTTTGGTCAAAAGTAACATTAGACAAAAGAAAAGCTTGCCTAATTTGAGGAAAAGAAAGATTGAACAAAGGGAATGTGGGAGACAAGGTGAGTCGGAAGTGAGTTGGAAGATTAACTTGAGCTTTGGAGGGAAATAAAAAGAGAAGAAGAGGGAGCTGGAAGCAAAAGCAGAAGGCAGGAGGTTTTGTGTAGGAAACAGAGAACAGAGGCAGAGAAGAGAGGTTTGAGAGGAGGAGGCTGGGCATACACATTTTGGGCAAGGAGGGAGTGACACTTTCCTTGACTCTTCATCTTCATCCTCGATTTCCATCCTCTCCAGCGTCTCCATCTTCCATTGGTAGCTCCTGGAGATTCAAGAAGCTACATTGAAAGGGGTTTTTCTATTTTCTCCTTTTAATTCATTTTAATGTTATTGTTGTTGTTGATTGTATTAAGTGTATTGAACATGAACTAAATCATTCTCTATCTAGATGTTAATGAACCCTAGCTTATTTGTATGATTGGACATTTTTAATTGATTGAGTTGTTTTATTCTTATGATGCTTAATGATTATTGCCAATTGATGATAGCATGCTTATTGATTGGTTGCCATTTTCATATTTTTGACTTGAGAAAGCTTGATATGAATTGATTACTGATAAGGGTTGAGGATTGATTGGGGTGCTAGAGATAGACCAACAAGATCCTTTGGTTTATAGTTCCTTGTTCTTAATGCATGATCTACTTAATTGTGTTTTGAGAAGAGATTCTGGCACTCTACTTAGTGATTAGGGATTAAATCACTCGAGAGAGGTTTTAGTCTAAATCAGAGGAATGCCAACTCAACTCTATCATGTAATGTAATTGAGGCTAGGGGGATTTAATATCTAGATAGTATCTTTATCATCAAACCTTTTTACACAACACACAATTTATCTTTGCTTTCATTTATTTGAATTAGTTGTCTTTAATTATAAAACATCACAAAAACATTAAGTTGCTAAACAACAGTTAAGATTTGTACTAGTGCTTGGCCTTGTCCTCAGTGGAACGATAACTCACTCACTACTTTATTACTTGGGCGACCCGTGCACTTGCGGTAATTGCTATAGCATAGCGTCACGCACCACCTAATCCTTTAATCTTTAAAACCTTAAAACCTAATAAACCTAAAACATTCAAACCCAATATAGTAAATCAAAAATAATAATCCAGCAACCGTAAATCCTAAACTTAAATGTTTTAAAGTATCCAAACCCTAATTTCATGATTTTACTCTCAAACACTAATTTGGTTAATCAAAGAACCTTATCAATCTGTTAAATTATAAAACCTTAATCCATTTTAATTCCCTTAAAACTTACAGTAGCTTAAACTAATAACCCTAAACATTAAATAAAGAATTTTAAATAGAAACAATAGGCTTAATTTGTATCTTTACTTGCTCTTAGATTTGATTGTGCAGTTCATTATATGCTTTGATTTATTTTATATGCTTTAATTTATTTAAGTTCAATGCTTGGTTTATTTAAATTATCATGGATGAATGTTTATATTTTGATTGATGTTTAATAGCTTTGATAAATGATTTATTTATGATGAATTGTTATTTACTTTTATCAATTTATTTTGATTTCCAAATGATGTAAGAGGTATGTTTCCACTTTGTAGGTACCTCATTAATTAAGTTCTATGTAATTTAAATTGCTTTTATATTTTAGACGAATGTAAAGGATATGTTTCTACCTCATGGTGGGTGTCCTATTTAGTTTAGACATGGATGATGTAAGGGCATGTTTCCATCTTCGGATGGGTTTCTATTTATTTGTTTTGCTTGGACTTTGTTTTGATTTAAATATAACGATGCTTTATTTCAATTGTTGCATGTAATATGGATAATACTGTTATATTTAAGAATTTTATAATATTAAGACCGGTAAAGGAGACCGGTTCAAATGAGTCGGGCATTGTGGGGGTGTTGGGCCATTTCTCACCTTCCCCACACGTACCCAACTTTCCGAACCCATTAGGGGGTTGGGGATTCCTTAGGAATTGAGTCATCCACCCCTTTCTTTTTCTCAGCCCGTCCAGGTGGCGACTCCATTTTCTCTGGACTTAGGTCCATGTTCTCTAAGGCCCCGAGCCTAAACAGTGCAGAAGTCGCAAGAAGCATTCCACCGGGAGTGGGGGCGAAAATCCCCGCTCACACTAATAATATATCAAACTCAAACTTTTGACATAAAAAGAATTCATATCAAATATTTTACTACAACTTCACTTAATCAAACTTTAAATCATTTCATATGGATAAAAACAACATCAAACCATTCAATTCTTATAAAGGTTGAGTTAAGAATCAAAACCTATCATATAAAGTTTATTTTTCACTCAACAATCCATTGAATCAATATTTTTAAAAAATATATCAGTATAAAAATAAATCATTAAAACTCATAAAAATTCATATATTTGCAAATTATAAATCAAAAGTGCATACCTCTTCAAACTCTTCTTTTTCTCTAATTACTTGTTAATAATCCCAACTTTCTATCTTAATCTTCTCAAAACTTATAACTAAACATTATTTTCTCTTTGGTTTTGATCAAAATCTTGGAAGGAAGGAAGCAAGAAGGAGCTTTGATGGTGATAATGGTGGTGAACGTGGGAAGAAGAAGAGGAAAGAAAGAAAGAAATGCCTCTAAGCATAACACCTGTCCATACACCTACACACACTTACATATATATTAATCTGGTGTAGCCAATCTCATCTTAATTATGGTGTACCCTCTTTCTTATCCTTTGATTCTAATTCAATTTTAAATCTCATAAAACAGTAAAAATAAATATTTACTTCGGTAAATTTTTGAGATCCACTATTTACATTACTTATCCATATCTCTTATATCATAATTCACTATTAATTATCACTATTAATTTAAAAGTTTAGTATCTAAAATTTTAAACATTACAATTCTCCCCCTCTAAAGAAATTTCATCCTCGAAATTTACCTGTTATAGATGCTTGAAATAATTGAGGATATTGTTGTCTCATTATCTCTTCACTTTCCCAAGTGGCTTCCTCTATCGAATGATTCCTCCACAACACTTTTACTAAAGGAATGCTCTTATTTTGCAACTCCTTTATTTCATGAGCTAAGATAGCCACTGGTTCTTCTTCATAATTCATATCTGGCTGAATTTCAATAGGCTCTACTTGAATCATATGTGTAGGATCTGATCTATAGCGGGTAAGCATTGACACATGAAATACATTATGAATCTTAGCTAATTCTGGAGGCAAAGCTAGTCGATAGGCTACTGGACCTAAACGTTCAAGTATTTCATATGGTCCAATGAACCTAGGACTTAATTTACCTTTCTTTCCAAAGCGAAGAACTTTCTTCCATGGTGATTGTCACGACCCAACATATACATATGTACAGTACGTCCATGTACAGTAAGAGGAACCATCCTGAGAAGCTACTCAAGAGCGCGAAGTGAAGGGAAGTTCTGTAGAACTGAAAGGACCTATTTGAAAAGATTGCAAAGTTTTGTAGAGGTGACTATAATTACCAAAAGTTGTTCCGGAGGTCCTTAATAGTGCATATAACAGACTCCAAAAATGGAAAGTAGAGAAAAATCGGGTAGCAACGGCGCGACACGATTTTTCCCGAAAACGCATTGTTTGGAAGATATAGGGGATTTTGACCAGGGGCATCATGGTCATTTTTAAAAGTGTCTCAAAAGAAATAATGGATCTCAAAAATGAAAAGTAGAGGAAAAACTGAGTCAAAAAGTGTACCACAACATTCGGCGGAAGTGCGCGGTTTAAAAGTTACGAACGAGTAATCGCCGGAGGGTATTTTGGTCTTTTCACATCTTAGACCATAAAATTTCAGCACAAGGAGGTTGAGGGGCCAAAATATAATTAAAATAAAGTCCAAGGGCTTGGGTTTTAAATAAATAAAAGAAAGAGACATTTGGACCAATGAGAATTAGCCATTTTCCCACTTAAGTGTACCAATGGGAAATCAACACTTACACCATCACATCTTAACCTCTCTTGGCTGCCATTTGGAGGAAAGAACGCCAAATAAATAAAAGCCAAGAGCTCTCTTTGTTCTTGCTTGGCCGAATTGAAGAGAAAGGGAAAAGAGAGAGAGATTGTTTTTCAAGTAGCTAATTTTGGTTGCAAACTTGGGTGGAGAATAAGACTTTAAGGTAAGGAAATTCATCTATGGTCCTATTTCTTTCATTGGTTATATTATTTGCAAGATACAAATGAAAGAATAAATATGATGATTATAAAAAATTTAAGAAGTTGAAGAGAAAGTGAAAGAGGTGATTTGCACATATAAGATTAAGGATAAAAAGGATGACTAGTAGTATTAGTTAGCAAAATAAGGCTTGAAGAACTTAAATTTTATTATGTTCTTGACATGGATTTTATGAAAATTATAGGAAATCAAAAAGTGAGAGAGAAGGAAGCAAAGAAGGCATAAAAGAACTAGAAACAAGTGCAAAGAATTAAGGTTTGGTACTTAAATTATTGCCCTTTTCAATTAATTCACATATTTTGCATTATGGGACTTTTGAAATGGTTTTGAAATGATGTTATTATGTGTAGTAAATATGTGGGAAAGTTCTCTTGAACCACTTGTAATCAATTGTTTGTGAAAAGAATGAAAACAAAACAAACTAGCTAAATTTGCTCAATTATCCATAAACTTTGATGAACTTTTAATCACCCCTTTGGCTTGATTTTTGAAAGAGGGACCCTTAGTCCTTCAATGGTATCACAAAAGGAGTCTAAAAATCAATTTTGCAAGAAAAAAAAATGAATTTCCTTCAAGTTTTGAAAATTGGGCCGAATGGTCCCTTTTGGGCACCATTCTGCAGCTTTCATTTTGGGCAGTCCGTTGAAGGGGCAAACGAAGGAATTTTCCCATGAAATTTTACATGCATTTATTAACTTATGAAAGTGTTTTCCTACAAAAATTCAGCCAAAAATAAGTTTGTTTACTTAGTCAAAACTGTTGCCAAAGTTAACTGCTTTTCAGCAGTAAAAACAGATTTTACCATTTAGTTGACGCGCGCCATTGTGTTGCCGATTTTACACGCCGCGCCACTATTCATTTGGTCATTTTTTCTAAATGTGTTAAAACTTGAATATTATGATATGGATTGATGTTAAATCATATAAAATGACATGAAGGAGAATTGGAAATGATCAGAAAGGCATCATGACAAGCTATTTCGACAATACATGCATTATGGAAAAATCATGGCTTATTGAATATCATGATCAAATTAATTAATAAATTGTTTACGCTCTACTTGGTTATGATAGAACCCTTGAGATAAGGGTATGATGCATCATACTATTATTGCAGTACTGCTCATGACATGACATGATATTCCGGCTGAAGGCCGATGATTACAATGACATGATCAATGATTCAATGAACAATGGCTATTAGCACATGTGCAAGAATTATGATGAAGGATGATGAAATATGCACCATGACGCATATCATCCTATAATATCTCACCATGACGAGATATGTTTATCATGACCCTTCCTTATCCGCTGATGTTATGTTAAACCAGTAGAGCACCTAAATTGATAAAAGCAAAACAAGAAATTTCTAAATTCAGAATATGGGATTTAATCTTTTATCATTATGTTTAGATCTTATTCATTGATTTAAAGTATTCAAATACATGTTTTTAATTACTCTTTTAATCTATTTATTTAATGCAATGATTTAAGTACCCACTAAGCAAACGCTTAGCGAGTTTAGTTTTCTTTTCTAAACTCATAGGTTGAGCGACAAGCTGTTTTCTGCAGTGTCCCGAGCAGCTGGTGTTGGCAACTTTTTGGATAGAAAGTTATTATAAGTAATGTAACTAGAATGGCATGTACATATGTTAGCGTAAACTAAGAATTATATGTATGACTAGTAAAAGACCAAAGTACGTGTGCTAAGTATATTAACTACTGTATGTTGTATGAATTAGTGTATATGGATGTGTGTGTAGAAGTGTGAAATTTTAATGCAGGTTTTGGTGGAGGATATAAGGAGGTTGACTATGGAAGTACTTGAGATTGGTTGAGATAAAAAATGTTTTCATTAAATCAAAAAAATCAGTTTTGGCGACACTTGGGACCACCAATTATAGGGGAAACTCTGGCAAAATTTTTGTAAAATGTGTATTATAAATTGACTAAGTATAGAACCAAGACTCGAATATCATAAAATAGCATTCCATCTTGGTCTATAAACATAAGCTAAGATGGGGTGTTACAGTGATACTTTTAAAATACTTTAACCCCCACATTATACTCAATATCACGCCGTTTCAAATTTGCATAAGATTTTTGTCTGTCCATTGCAATTTGTAATCGATCCTTTATAAGCTTTACTTTGTCTTCAGTTTTTTTTATGAGATCAGGCCCTACAAGTTTGCTCTCATTCAATTCCACCTAACACAATGGAGTTCTACACTTCCTTCCATAGAGTGCCTCATTTGGAGCCATTCCAATACTCGTTTGATAATTGTTCTTACAAGCAAATTCTACTAAAGGTAGATATTTATCCCATCTACTTTGAAAATTGATTACACAACTCCTAAGCATATCCTCAAGTATTTATATCACCCTTTCTGATTGACCATCTATTTGTGGATGAAATGCAGTACTAAAATGAAGTCGAGTGCCCTTTCTGAAAACTTTCCCAAAATCTGGATGTAAAGCTAGGGTCTCGATCTGAGATAATAGACATTGGTACTCCATGAAGCCTGACTATCTCATTAATATACAACTCTGCAAGTTTATTCATTGAATAGTTAACTCGAATGGGAAGAAAATGAGTTGATTTAGTTAATCGATCAACAATTACCCGAATTGTATCATGCTTCTTTTGGGTATTTGGAAGTCCAGTCACAAAATCCATAGTGATTCTATCCCACTTCCATTCTGGTATTGATATAGGTTGCAACAGACCTGATGGAACTTAATGTTCTGCTTTGACTTACTGACATACTAAACATCGAGTTACATATTCAGTAATATCTCTTTTCATACCAGGCCACCAATAATGAGATTTCAAATCTTGGTACATTTTATTGCTTTCGGGATGTACAGTATACATAGTATTGTGAGCTTCACCAAGAATACATTCCTTTAGTTCCTTCACATCAGGTACACACAATCGATCTCCATAATACACTCCACCATCTTTTGACACAACATAATCTGGCATTTCCCCTTCATGCACTTATTTCAAAAGTTCTAACAATTTTTTATTTTGTTTATGAGCTTCTATCACTTTTTGTCTAATGGTTGGTTCAACCCTCAATTCTGCTAACATAACACATGATATCATTTAGTTTATTTAATATATATATAATATTAAAATATTTTATATATAACATACCTGCTAAAGTCTTTCGACTTAAAGCATCAACTAACACATTAGCTTTCCCAGGATAATAGTCAATGATACAATCATAATCTTTGATCAATTCCATCCATCTTCTTTGCCTTAAATTCAGTTCTTTTTGTGTTGGCAAATATTTCAAACTTTTATGATCAGTGAAAATATAACACCTTTCATCATACAAATAATGTCGCCAGATTTTAAGAGCAAATACAATAGCAGCTAACTCCAAATTATGTGTTGGGTAATTCAATTCATGAGATTTTAATTGCCTGGAAGCATAACCAATTACCTTACCCTCTTGCATCAATACAAAACCAAGTCCTTGATGAGAAGCATCACTATAAATAACATAGTCTTTACCTGGAATCAGTTGGGTTAAGACAGGCACTTCAGTCAATATTGCCTTCAATTGTTCAAATCTAGCTTGACACTGAGCATTCAACTCAAATTTAATTTCTTTTCTAAGGAGCTTAGTTAAGGGAAGTGCTATCTTCGAAAACCCTTGAACAAATCTTCTATAATACCCAGCCAACCCAAGGAAACTTTGGACTTCTGTTATATTCTTTGGTGGCTGCCAATTCAAAATAGTCTCAATTTTACTTGGATCCACACAAATACCATTAGTTGACACTACATGTCCTAGAACTGCCACTTCCATCAACCAAAAATCACACTTCGATAATTTAGCATACAATTGATTCTCTCTTAGTGTCTGTAGTTCAATTCTCAAATGCTTATCATGATCCTCTCTATTTCTATAATAAACCAGTATATCATCAATAAAAACAACTACAAACTGGTCCAAATAGGGTTTAAAGACTCGATTCATCAAGTCCATAAAAGCTGCTGGAGCATTAGTTAAACCAAAGGGCATAACCAAAAATTCATAATGTCCATATCGAGTTCTAAAAGCTATCTTCGGAATATCTACTTCTTTAATTTTCATATGGTAATAACCTGATTTAAGATCAATTTTAGAGAAAACACCCACTCCTCTCAATTGATCAAATAAGTCATCAATCCTAGGTAACAGGTACTTATTCTTAATAGTCACTTTATTCAACTGTCAATAATCTATACATAATCTTAAAGTACAATCCTTCTTCTTTAAAAACAAAACTGGTGCACCCCAAGGTGACACACTAGGTTTTAGAAATCCTTTGTCAAGAAATTCTTGGAGTTGCACCTTTAAATCTTTTAATTTCGGAGGTGCCACTCTATAAGGTGGAATAGAAATTGGTGCTATACCTGGAACTACATTAATAACAAATTCTACTTCTCTCTCTGGTGGTACTCCAGGTAATTCTTTTGAAAAAACATCCAAAAACTCACTCATTGTAGGTATGTCTCCCAAAACCTTGCTTGAATGTCCTGTATCATTAACATAAGCAAGAAAAACTTCACATCTCTTCCTAATTAACCTTCTAGCTTTAGCTACAGAAATCAAACTAGAAGGATAAAATTTCTTTTCTCCTTGAACTGCAATTTCCCCATAACCTGGAATCTTAAAAGATACAACTTTACTACAACAATCCATAACTGCTTGATGTCTGAACAACCAATTCATTCCTAAGATTACATCAATGTCATGGAATGGTAGTTCAATCAAATCAGCAGAAAGTTCCACATCATGAACTCTAAGTGGACAATTTCAATATACTCTATTTACCTTCACACTATGGTCTAAGGGATTTGTAACTTCTATCTCATAATTAAGTTTATCAACACACATTTTCCTTCCTGAAGCTACAGTTGTACACATATAAGAATGTGTAGAACCAGGATCTAACAATGCATACACATCAAGACCAAGTAAAGAAAATTTACCAACTACAACATTAGGAGCATCCTGGTCTTCCACAACTTTTATGGCATAAGCCTTAGCTGGAGAATTGCCTCGAGTCTGAGGTCTATCCACTATTTTAGATCCTCTCTATTGACTAACACTGGGTCGACAACCTCTACCTGTCTTACGGCTTGACTGAGACCTCTGTACAAAACTTTTTCCTTCCACAACTTCTAATTCTTTTATTGATGGACATTCTCTGATTTTATGCTCCAAAGAACCACATTTCAAACAAGCCCCCTTTTTAAACCAACAATATTCACTTGCATGACCCTTACCATAATATTGACAAGGTGTAGTAACAACTCTTGAAGAAGAGCCTATAGACACTCCAAACCTGCCACCTCTAGATTTATGAAAACTAGCTCCACTTCCTCTACTAAACCCCTGAGTTTGGGCTTGAATATTTCTCTGTCTTTTCTGGCTACCTTGTTGCTGTTCACTAGAAAATCCCTTCTTTGATTGCTGTTTTCTTCCTTGCTCTTGTTTAATCTCATTTTCTATAGCGACTACCGCATTAACAAGAGTAGAAAACTCTTTAATCCTTATTGCTATTAAATACACCAGAAACTGATTATTCAAACCGCTTACACTTCTGTTCTTCAGATAAACCAACTCTGGAAAATATTTGCTGAGGTGAACAAACTAGCTCTCATATTCAGACATAGATAATTGCCTTTGCTTAAGATACAAAAATTCCCGACGCTTCTCCTCCAAATAGATCTTACTAATATATTCCTTTTTAAATTCTTTTTGAAAAAATTCCCAAGTAAGTCTACTTGCAGGTACACCTTTCTACTTTGTATCCTACCAGGCAAAAGCTTATTCTTGCAATAAGGAAACTGCACATTCTAATCTTTCCTCATCAGTACAATGTAGAATATCAAAAACTCTCACAATCCTCTCCATCCAATACTCTGCTACTGAAGACTCATCAGTGTCACGAGCTTTAAAATCTTCTGCTCCCAATTTTCTAATTCTCTCCAAAGGAGATCTTTGGAGTACTGGCGGTGGAGGTTGTGCAAGAGGAGTAACTCTTACAATTTGTCTAAGAATTTCCCCCATATTTCTCACAAATTGAGGATCTAATGGAATTTGTTCCGTAGAAGGATCCGATGGCTGCTGATTTCCCACACTAGCTTGACTGTGTGAGGACGCTGCTTCATCCTCAGCACCTTGACGTGATTCAGAGGCCATCTTATACCTTTAAACATAAGAGAAAAAAAATCAACTGCATCAAACATTTGTTCAATTGTATAGTTCACATAGCAATGACAGTTGTACTTCACTTTTCTTTTAACCCATAACTTAGAACCGTCTAAACCTGATCTGATACCACTAATTGTAACACTCCCTACATAGACCATACACTTACCTACATAGGAGATGTCACCTAACATTTACAATTGTTCTATGTATGTACTAAAGAAATAAAGTCATAAAACCTTTAAGCAATAATGCAATTGTTAAGTTTTCTATATTACACACATATATCCATATATTTATAAAGCACTCTTAATGAAAACTTAAATTATGATAAAATTCTCAAACTAGTACAACTGTCATACAAAATTAGTTTTGCTATGTGAACCATAAATATTACAATATTTACAATATTGTTCATTGAACCTTGATGATGTAGTTGATCAAGAACACAAGTCTCTCACTCTGCGGTCTCAACTCTCCTTGTTTGATCTGTGCATCAGAAAATAATTCTAACACGATAAGCAAAGCTTAGTGGTGCTTATGTATTTATAATATGTAAGAAAATTTAATAAAAAGAGGTCTAGCAATTAAATAATTTAGAAACATCGAATTGTATTACTTTCTGAATGTTAAATAAAGAAATTAACTAAATTCATTATAAATTGAAATACTAAGTACAATTAGATTCAGAATTGAGTAATTTATCGACAAGTGAATAACACATTAATTTCATTATAGATAACTATTTTAATTATGCCCAAACACACTGAACTAAGATTCTAGATTTGGATAACAGGTCATTGATGGCAATTTAATGCCACTGTATAGAATTTTGGCCAATGGCCCACTATGGCACGAATGCCCACTGAGTATGATGACACAAAGTGTCTTTTGATGGCACAGAGGGCCCACTAACACTTTAGATATCCTCCCTTTTAGCTAGCCATTCAATCCCAATCTAGATCTAAAATCAGTATGATTAGGGCAATTCATTAGTTTGTAGTTAACACTAAATTGTATATATATCATTTCAATGAAACAATACTTTCATTAACATTTAGTATTATATATATTTATCACAAATTCAAAGTTTATCACTCTTTTTCATACTTTCAACACTTACACATGAATTCCCAACACAAAAGTAATAAACAACATATTAGCCTCATACTAGGCCCGTATATCACAAAATACAAGTCAAAAACATCATTTAGGTACCCCCACGGCCGTGGGGTGGCATCTCAACCCCACGCTCGTGGGATACAAAATGAAGCTGTAAAATGATTTTGAAGACCCCCACAATTGTGGACTTCCATGGCCACGGCCGTGGCATTGAGAACGGCTCTGTTTTATCAAAATTCTTAAAGAAACAGTCACGTTTTCAATCCCACAGTCGTGTCACTTATTTACCACGACCGTGGCATTGATTTTGGGTCTATTTTTAGAGTAATTCTTCCTCCAACAGTTCCAACTTTGATGCCACGCCCGTGGCACCCCAAAATTATATCTTCTACACTTTTAACTTTATGAAACACAAACATATTGAAAAAATAACCTAATAATATATCAAACTCAAACCTTTGACATAAAAAGAATTCATATCAAATATTTTACTACAACTTCACTTAATCAAACTTTCAATCATTTCATATGGATAAAAATAACATCAAACCATTCAATTCTCATAAAGGTTGAGTTAAGAATCAAAACCCATCATATAAAGGTTATTTTTCACTCAACAATCCATTAAATAAATATTTTTAAGAAATATATCAGTATAAAGAGTAAATCATTAAAACTCATAAAAATTGATATATTTGCAAATTATAAATCAAAAGCTCATACCTCTTCAAACTCTTCTTTTTCTCTAATTACTTGTTAATAATCCTAGCTTTCTATCTTAATCTTCTCAAAACTTATAACTAAACATTAGTTTCTCTTTGGTTTTGATCAAAATCTTGAAAGGAAGCAAGAAAGAAGGAGTTTTGATGGTGAGAATGGTGGTGAACGTGGGACGAAGAAGAGGAAAGAAAGAAAGAAATGCCTCTAAGCATAACACACCTACACACACTTATATATATATATTAATCTGGTGTAGCCAATCTCATCTTAGTTATGGTGTACCCTCTTTCTTATCCTTTGATTCTAATTCGATTTTAAATCTCGTAAAATAGTAAAAATAAATATTTACTTCGGTAAATTTTTGAGATCCACTATTTACATCACTTATCCATATCTCTTATATCACAATTCACTATTAATTATCACTATTAATTTAAAAGTTTAGTGTCTAAAATTTTAAATATTACATTCCATCATGACTACCCTCGTCTTGCTCGTCTTGGATCTTAGATGGGGGACGGAAAGGCTTCTAAGATATCTCATGATATTTCTTGCTTGAGATTTGCCCTTCTGCAGTTTCCTAAGTTAAAGGTAAAGAACTTTATTTATTTTATAAATAATGGTTTATATACTTATCTTTCACTTTTTTTGTTGCATTTTTTAAGTGTCTCTAGCATGGTGGGATCCTGCTGGTCAAGTGGAATGTCCCTGGTATCTAGCTATGCTTTCAGCAGTGCCATGGCTGAAGCATCAGATGATTTTAGTCGGTCCTAGTTTTTCCAAGTGGTATTTAGGAGAATGTGTTTTTGAGTGGCATTTAGGCCCAGACAAGCTATCAATTCCCTTTGGCATCCCCAAACCTATTTTTACTTCAAAGTCAATTAAGGACAGAGTCTGGGTTCTGTAGAGGCAGGCCGAGTACTGTCAAAAATTTATTTTTGAATTAGATGATATAGCTTCCTCTTCTTTTGTGGACTATGTGAGGCAAAGCTTGTTCCCTTCTAGACCAACTTCTCCAGTTCCATCTGATGCATCTACCCCTCAGCCTTATCCTGTAGGCGAGACGGTCCATGTTAAGGAGAGATTACAGATTAGTGTTTTCTTTTTTCCTTTATTTTTTCCTATTTTCTGTATAGATTTTGATTTTTATTCTTCCCTTTAGACCTTTAAGAGGAGAAAGAGACCAGCTGAGTCTTTTTCATCTCGGGATACTCAAGCTCATCATTCTTCTATTCCATCTAAGCAGCATTAAGGATTAGTGTAGACACTTAATTTTTTACCCAGTCAAATTCGATAGTCCAAAATAAATTTTGTGGTATTTTATTTATTTTAATAATATTTTAATTACTAATAATATTTAATAGTTATTTTTAATAAAAATAAAAAATAATAAAAATAATAAAAATAAAATAAAAAAAATTGGACGAATGGGCGAGTTCCCGTGCGGAAGGGCAATTTGCCCGTAGAAAATTTCAGCGACGAATTGGAGTGTGCCCAATCCACCGTAGATAACAATCAGTGACAAATTGGGCACTGCCCAATTCGTTGCAGCTGGGCTTCCCTAGTTCTGCGATGAACTGGCTTGCCCAGCTAGCCCACCACCAATCCTCATAGCAATTTTTGCTAGCGCAGCCTGCGGGCCCGGCAGCCCGCGTGTGCTGTCATTTTTTTTACCAAACCTTGTTTTATCTTATTTTCTAATTTTTCCTAAATAATTGGTATTTCCTTATTAAAATAGGATTAGCTCTTTATTTTTTCTTATAAATAGCACATTAAAACACAGAAAAAAAAGAAAAAAAAAAGCCTAGAGGGCAGCAATTAACATTAAGGGAGATAAAACAACAAAGCTGAAACGTCAAAAAAAAAAGAAATTAGCAACAAGTAGCACTCATCATGTAATATCCCAAACTATACCATAAAATTTTTGGAATGTTTATGGTTGAAATTGGATTAAATGATATAAAGTATATATTTATGTTTAACTAGTAAGTGAGGAGAAGAGAAGTGTGTATATGTTGTATATATAGAGATATATACAACATATACAAGTCAAATTATTAGTTGGTCAAATGAGAAATTATTGGTTATTTTATAAAATGGAAATTTAATTAAATTAAGTTGAAGTGGATATTTATATATTTTATTATTAAAATTGCTTGGTTGAGATTTAAAGAGAAAATTGGGTGGCTAAGAGTGGTTATTAAGGTTGACTTTGCTCTTCTTTCTTCATCTTCTTCTTTTCTTTCCTCTTTGGTCGGCTATCACCATAGCAAGAAAGGAAAGAGAGATTTTTCTCATCCAAAGATTGAAGGTGTTTCAAGTGATCAAGTTGGAATTCTTAGGAGTTCTCGTCACTTTTGGTAAGTTTCCATCTTGATTCTTTTGTTTTCTTTTGAGTTTGTGTTTTGAGCTTGGTGTATGGTTGTTGTTAATATGTGTATGTGTGATTGTGGGGTATTTGGGAGTGTTCGGTCTTATTGGTGTTGATTTTGGGGTTGGTTTGAAGAGAAAGAGTTAAGTTTGGTGATGAAAAATAAGAGTTGTGTATTGTGTATGTGTTGAGTTGTGATGATGGTTTTGATTGATGTTTGATTGATGAAATTGAGTTTTTTTGGTGTGATGCAAGTCTAATATGGTTTATTGATGTGTTTGGTTAAGTTTGTTTAGAGTGGAAGATGGTAAAAGAAAGAGGTTTGTTGGATGTGGTGTTGTTGTTGCCGGAATCAGGATTTTTGGCCTGACACGCCCATGAGCATGGCCAAGTTTTTGGGCGTGTCAATGGTTCTATTTTCTGGATGGGTGATATGACCAGTGACACGCCCATGTCACTGAGCGTGTCACAGCTTCTGTGTTGGAGTAGTATTAACAAGACCAGTGACACGCCCATGTCACCGAGTGTGTCATGGCTACTATGATGTTGGTGGATTGACACGACCAGTGACACACCCATGTCACTGAGCGTGTCATAGCCACTGTGTTGAGGGAGAATTGACACAGCCAGTGACACGCCCATGTCACTGAGCGTGTCAAAGCTTCTGTGTTGTGGGTTTACGGCACGGTCAGGCACACGCCCGTGTTGTTGAGCGTGTCATGTGTAGTGTTTGCCCTAGTTGGTTTTTATTCTTATTATCTTATGTGTATCTCTAAGTGAGTGTGTATCATCACTTTTGGATTATGTTTTGAAGAGATTGAGTTTCCCTAATCTAAGTGTTAAAGGATTCTAGGAAGAGGAAGTGTTAGATTGGTGTAAGTTGTTCTTGAGGTAAGTATAAACCCTACATTATTGCATACATTTACATGACTTTGGGACTTAACCCATTTGGCTGTAAATGTGTTAAGTAATCTATTACATTGTTGATACATTTGATAAATGCTATGATTTGTATAGGTGAAATATATATAATGATCATTCAAAATGTATGTACAATGTAATTGGTTGTGTATACCCTAATGATGAGATGTGAAGCCATTGTTGTTGGCTATAATGATGCAAATGAAATAATTAGGGCATGGTTGCCTAGATGATTATGAGAAAATGAGAATGGAATTGATAATGAAAGAATGAAAGAATTGTGTGCCTAGTATGTTATTCAATTTTTAGAGTTTTGTTGTTGGTGGCATGCCTAAAAGCAACAATCCCTTGAAGCTAGGTTGGGCTTGGTCCTTGAAGCCAAGTTGGGTTGAAGTTTAGCATGCCTAACTTCCCTTGAAGCTTGGTTGGGCCTAGTCCTTGAAGCCTAGTTGGGATGTTACATATGAGATGTTTCTCATTGTGATAATGAATCGCTTAAGGGCTTGATAAACATGAAAACATTAACTCTGGAAGTTGAATGACATATTAGTTTCTTTTGGGCCCATGCTTGTCTTTGTTTAAATGTGAATCATGAATGATGAAACAAATGAATAATATAATTTAATGTAAGGTTTTGAAATATGATATTCTTGTGGATTGTTTATAATATTTGAAAGTATGACATTTGCATCACATTAAAGCATATTGCTATCATGGTTTGTGCCACTAAGCCATTGGCCTAGCGCGATTGTGGTTCATCGCGCAGGTGACAGGGTAGATCCGGTTGAACCGGAGAGTTCAGCTAGAATGAGTCGAGTCTAGGCTTGTGAAGTGTTGATTATGGACTTCAAGATCAGAGACGAACAACCAAACATGTATAAACTTTATATTTTGTAAATATTGATTTTGATGTATATATATGTGTATATACCGCTACATTTTCCGCTGCATAACAAATAAATGTTTTATCTATTATGTTTTATAATATAACTTAAATGTTTCAAGTTTTCTCATATTGTTAAATTGAAAGATTCGTTTGCTTTAAAATAGACCGTGACATTCCTGTATCCAGTATACGTATATTACAGATGTGGTTATATGTAATGTGCGTATATGGGATATAGGGGTGTTACACTTCAATTATCAACCCATCAAAGGCAGCAACACTACCTTGTTCTTGTTCAACCAGAGTCAACAGTGGTGGAACCAATGGGACGGAGGTTTGATTATAAATCTTTGATTTGTTTATGTTTATAGCTCTCTTATGCTTTTATTCATGAATTGTTTAAGCATGCGATAGTATTGCCATATTTTCTTTTAAGTGTTTCTATTATCTGTTTTGATATTGAGTCTTTCAGTAACCTAAATTATTAATTATTAAACTCTAATCGTATGTTTTATAAATCAGATTTTCCATTCATCCAATAGCCTAAGTCATTGATTAAATTATTAAAAACCCTAAACTATTCTTCTTTTTCCAAAACTTTAAAGCCCTAAACTATTCTTCTGTTTCCAAAACTTTAAAACCCTAAACTATTCTTCTATTTCTAAAACTTTAAAACCCTAAACTGTTCTTTTGTTTCCAAAACTTTAAAACCCTAAACTATTTTTCCCAAAACTTTAAACTCTAAATTATTCCATTAAAGTCTCAAAACCCTAATTGTTTTCCAAAATCTTAATTTATTTTCGGAATCCATATTTCTTCTAAAATGATAAATCAAAACCTTAATTTTTCAAACCCTCATCCAGTAAACCAATTAACCCTTAAGCCCAAATCCAATAAATCCCTTAAATCTTTCTCTCTTAAACCGTAAATATCTTAAACCCTAATCCCAATCTTTTAAAATTATAAACCCTAATGTCTTAAGGTTCCAAAACCCTAATTTCATGATGTTATCCCTAAACTCTAATTTAATTAACCAAAAACCTTACTACTTTCTAAAATTTATAAAACCCTAATCCACTCTATTTTTCCAAAAATTCTCACAGTAGCTTAAATAATAATAACAATAATTCAAAAATTCCAAAACCCTAAATGTTAATTAAAGAACCCTAAATTGAGACATAAACCTAAATTTGTATCTTTATTTGCTTTATTAAATTTTAGATTTGATTATGCAGTTTATTATATGTTTTGATTTATTTAATTTCAATACTTGATTTACTTAATTTATCATGGATGGATATTTTCATAATTATTATGATTATTATTTGTTTATTTTGGTATTATAATTGTAAGAAGTATGTTTCCATTATTGGGTACCTCATTAATTAATTTTCATGAAATTTAAATTTCTTTTATATTTTGGACCAATGTAAAGGACACTTTTCCATCTTTCGGTGGGTGTCCCATTTAGTTTTAGACATGGACAATGTAAGGACATGTTTCCATCCTCGGATGGGTGTCCATTTATTTGCTTTGTTTGGACATTGCTTTGATTTTAATATAATGATGCTTTTATTTTTGTTGCATGTAATATGGATAATATTATTATACGTAAGAATTTTATAATATTAAGACCTGTAAAGGAGGCCGATTCTAATGAACCGGGCATTGTGGGGGTGCTGGGCCGTTTCTCACTTTCTCCACACATACCCAACTTTTTGAACCCATTAGGGGGTTGGGGATTCCTTAGGAATCGAATCATCCACCCCTTTTTTTTCCCGGCCCATCAGGGTGGCGACCCCATTTAATCCGGGCTTAGACCCATGTTCTCTAAGGCCCTAAGCCTAAACAGTGCTGAAGTCGCAAGAACCATTTCACCAGGAGTGGGGGCAAAAATCTCCGCTCACAATTGGCTTTAGCTTCTTTTTATCTCTGGGATTCTTGAATGGTCTCCTTAGGCTATATCCTTCTTATATGGGTTTGGGGAAGTGATAATTTTAGAGAGGCTAATCATCATGATTGGAACTGTGCTGATGAATCCTCCTAATATGACTCACGTAAGTTTTCTCTTTACAATTTCCTTCATAGGTAGGACAAGTAGTCATCTTATGTTTATTTCACAATGGGTTCTCTTAAGTGCATATGAGGAGCTTTATTCTTTGTATTCTGCTACTACAACTCACCTCACCACTCTTTCCAATGAAACATTTGTGGGTACCAACAAAAAGAAAGAATTCTTTTATTGTATGAAGTATTTGTTCTTATACTTACCAATGTGCTTCTTTAATTTTTTTAGAGCCATATCGCTATTAGGAATGTGCATATTGCTAATCTTATGGTAAGTATACTTTTTCCTACAAAACTCAATATCACAATTTTTATTCAAATGCATGCTTATGAATGTCCTATTTTTTGGCTTGTAGACTAAGTTAGAAACTGAGAGGCTGGCAACAATTTTCAGAGTGAGCTTAATAGTGCAAATGAAAGGAATGATTTGCTTGAGGGTGAGATTACTTCTCTAAAAATAGAGTTACAGGTTTTTCAGAGATGTCTTCATGGTGCATCTAAATAGAGTCAAAGAGGCCATGTGGATCCTATTTTTGAAGACATTAATGATGACGAGGATTCAGGGGAGAGTAGTTCAGATGATGGTGATTTGAGTACTAGCAACTATAGGAAAGATGCTTCTAATTCTTTTTGGAGGAGAGTGGCAAGAGGGATCAGAATCATCCTCTTAGTGTTAGTCATCTCGCTCCCATAGGACAATCCTCTGAGCAGCCTATTTGGATTGTTACAGCCCCTTCATATTCTTAAGCTCATTTGGATGGCATTGATATTTTGGGATGTGGGATGAGATTTTTTCTTTTTTTTTTCAAACTTATTTTGATGTGAGATGCTTTTGAAATTTTTGTCTTGCTAAAATGATTGATGGAAATACATCTTTTATTTAATGGAGAGGTGAGTCTTTGATTTCTAAAATAGGAAATTCTTTAATTCTAGTATGTATCAAGCCCTCAAACAATGCCATTGTCAATCAAGTCTTAAACTTTATGCCTTAAACATCGATTTGTGTCATGACCTTGTGTCTGATGAAATTCATAACCCTGGTGGTAGTTTATCCGGTAATGGCCTCGGTGATACAAGTTGTAACACTCCTTTGCTTTTTAGTTCCTTAAAAGAAGGGTCTTACTCTAACAGCTTGATATCTTTCCTTTTATAACCATAATTTTTCTTCTTCTCTTTCTAACTCCTCCAATTATATCCCTAAGTCATACATATCTTGGAAGTTATTGATGAGCACAAAGTTCAACTTCTTTTCCAAATGGAAGCCCTTAATTAACAGCCTAATTTGATCTCTTTTAGATGTTCTTTCCCTGACTAAAGTAGCTTATCCTCTCCATCTCTTTATGTAGTCTGAGAAGCCCTCTTTCTCTTTATGTCTTAGAGACTCCAACTCAATCAAGGAGACTTCCATGTCAATATTATAACCGAATAGCTTAATAAAGGAAGTTCAAAGCAATTTCCAATTTTCCTTAGTGGTAATGTCAACTAATTTGTACCAACGAATGGCATTTCGGACTAAGGATAGTATGAACCATTTCATAATCTATTCATTAGTTGTAGGAGTAGTCCTTATGAGGGTTACATATAGGCTCAATTGAATCTCAGGGTCTCCAGGTCCATCAAACGTTAGAATATCGAGGAGCTTGAACTTGGGTGACAATATTTCTTCCTCCATAAATCTTGTCAAGTTCAATCATTTCATCTTTTTTGGAGGATTGTTGGTGACATTTCCATTGCAAGGTATCAATCCTTTTTAACATTGATTTCTAGAAATCAATGACCTCCTTCTTAAAAGCTAGACTTGTGTGATTGTATTTTTCATCTAGGTCCTCATATATATCCTTATCTTCATTGACCACCCTCCTCTTCTTCTCTATGTTGCTAGCTGATCCCTCAGCATGGACATTTGATGTCCCCAAATTTTGCATTATCTTTATCATGGCACCATTTGGTCTTTTATTTCTGCTACTTTAGAACTTACTAATGCCTGAATCCTTTCCTCATCCATGGTTGTTGACATGTATGCAATTTGTAGACCCTTAATTTTTAACCCAGTCAAGTCCGATATTTTTAAACAGTCCAAAATAATTTTTGTGGTATTTTAATTAAATAATATTTATTTTAATAATCTATATTACTTATAACATTTATTTTTAATTAAATAAAAAAAGATTAAAAATATAAATAAATAAGAATTGGCGATGAAAATCGCTGGCGACGAATTGGCCACAAGCCAATTCATCGAAAGTTTTACTTGGAGCGAATTGGCCTGTGGCATGTGCCCAGCCCGCAGCGCCCTGCAGAAATTTTTTTGCTAGCGCAGTTTCACACGCAGTAGCCCGGCCCGTGCGCAGTTTTTTTGAAACCCTATTTTACCTAGTTTTTTATTTTATTTCCTAAACAGTTTTTATTTCCATAACCAATTAGTATTAAAATTTATTTTCCTTGTAACACCCCCATACCCTATATACGTATACCACATACACCCACACAACATGTGATATACGTATAGAGGATATAAGGATGTCATAGTTCATTTAAAACAACCAAATCGGTCTTTACAATAAAATCAAATCATCATTACTAAAATCATAATAAACTAAAAACATTTAACTCATGTTATAGAAATCAATAGAGAAAACATTCCTTATTAAAATACATATACATATATCTTCATTACCCCAAACGTTTATCAAAATATTTGTTTAATAAGCAGCAAAAAATGCAGCGGAATATACATATGTTTACATCAAAATCAATAAGCACAAAAATATGAAATTTATACATGCTAGCAGTTTGTCTCTAATCTTGATGTCCACAACTCAACACAAACTCAAGCCTAGACTCGACTCGGTCTAGACGAGCTTTTCGACACAACCGAATCTACCCTGTCACCTACGCGATGAACCACAATCGCGCTAAGCAAAAAGCTTAGTTGTACAAACTTTGATTTAATATAGATCAATGCAATGCTAATGCACATTACATATGAATATATCAACTCATTACATTATAACTCAACATATTAATCATTTGCATCACATTTCATAATACACTTGTAAGCAAAGACAAAACATGGGCCCAAAAAGGATCTAATATGCTATTTAAAGTTCAGAGTTACTGCTTTGGTCCATAATGACACCTTGTGTCTAACCCGTAGGTAATATATATCCATGGATAATTTAACAGCCCTAGTCTCGTGGACCTCAACTCGGCTAGAGCCTTAGGCCCCAGTATCTTGGTCCTCAACTTGGCTAGACTGTTACAGATTTTAAGGCTTACGACCCGATCTTTTCAGCCCCAAAAACATCACATTTATCAGCTGGGCTCGACTTACAACCCGGTCTTTTCACCTGCCCAGCAACTCATATGCATGCCGCCAAACCCATAACTCTGAAAATTGAATAGCATACTAAGTACACAACTTATTCATTTATCTCATTATCGAATAATTTCATAATTAATTTCTCATAATCAAATTAGGCACATTGCCTTATTATATCATCATTTTCTCCTCTTTTCTCATTCTTCTCTTTTATATCAATATCAATTTTGTTATATTATGATTTCACATATCATATCACATTATTCCACATTTCTTTTCATATCCAACACATTACTCAATTGCATTGATATATCAACATAATTCACATTATGCATATCGTAACATATGACTTATTCATCAACAATATATCAAGTAACTTAACACATTTCTCAACTAAATGTGTTAAGTCCCAATGTCATATAAATGTATGCAATCATTCAAAGTTTGTACTTACCTCTTAAAGCAACAACACCACTCTATCAACTTCCTCTTCCAAGATATCCCTTAAACCTTGGCTAGGGTAACTCAATTCTCTTCAAAACCTATTCCAAAGGTGATTATAAATACTCACTTAGTGTTACACATAAGAAAATAAGGATAAGAACTATCTAGGGCAGACTTTATACTTGACAAGCTCAACAACACGGGCGTGTCCCTGACCGTGCCCTAAACCCACAACATAGAAGCTTTGACAAGCTTTGTGACATGGGTGTGTCACTGCACGTGTCAATTCACCTCTAACATAGAAGCTATGACACACACAGTGACATGGGCGTGTCACTGGACGTGTCAAATCTTCCAACAACACAGTAGTTATGACACGCTTAGTGACATGGGCGTGTCACTGGACATGTCAATCTACCACTACACATAAGCTGTGACACGCTCAGTGACATGGGCGTGTCACCAGCCCAGAAAATAGAACCAACGACACACCCAAAGACATGGTTGTGTTAATGGGCGTGTCAGGCCAAAAACCTAAAATCGACACCAAAACACCACATCTGACAAACATCTTTCTTTTATCCTTTTTCACTCCAAATAAACTTAACCAAAACCATCAATAACCCACAATAAACTTGCATAGACCTCAAAGCAACTCATTTACAAACATCAAAACACAATCACAACCAGATCTCACAACTCAAACTTACTCGATCCATAACTCTTGTCTCTTTCACCAAACTTAACCCTTTTCTCTTCAATCCAACCCCAAAATCAAAGTTAACAAAACAAAACTACCTCAACCATACCAAAATAACCATAAACACAACTACAACAACCAATCTACTAAACCCAAAAACACAACCTCAAAAGAAAACAAAGAAACAAGTTCGAAACTTACCAAAAGTGAAGAAAATCCTTAAAACTCTAACTTGATCTATTGAAGTCCTTCAATCACTTGAGTTTTGTAGCAATAAAATCCCTTTTCCTTTCATTGATAATGGTGGCCAGCCAAAGAGAAGAAAGAAGAAGATGAAAGTCAACCAAACACTCTCTTCTAATAAACCAATTACATCATCTTCCACTAACTTAAATAAATCCATTTAAAAACTAAAATATCTTTTGACCTATTAAACCCATTGACTTGTATATAATGTATATATCTCCATATACATAACATATACACACTCCTTCCTCTTATCTTTTCACTTAATAAAAAATACACTTAAAATCATATAATTAATTCTCAACAAAAAAATTTTCAAAAATTTTAGGGCACTACATGGGATATTACAATTCTCCCCCTCTATAAATAAATTTCATCCTCGAAATTACCTATTCTCAAGCTTAGAACAACTGGGATACTGATCTCGCATCACTTGCTCACTCTCCCAAGTTGCCTCTTCCTTAGCATGATTCTTCCAAAGAACCTTCAGAAGTGATACTTTCTTATTTCTCAACTCTTTCACTTCATGTGCCAAAATAGCCACTGGTTCTTCCTCAAAAGTCAGATCTGAGCTCACCTCAATGGATTCCACTGATAAAATATGAGATGGGTCTGACCTGTACCTCCGTAGTATAGAAACATGGAAGACATTATGAATTCTATCAAAATCAGGCGGCAAAATGAGTCTATAGGCCACTGGTCCAACTCTTTCCAGTACCTCATAAGGTCCAATGAAACGAGGACTCAACTTTCCTTTGTGGCCAAATCTCAAAATTCTATTCCAAGGAGAAACTTTCAAAAATACTTTATCTCCAACACTAAACTCTATATCTCTCCTCTTCAAATTTGAATAGGATTTATGTCGATCTGAGGCTACTTTCAAATGATCTCAAATTATCTTCACTTTCTCTTCTGTTTCTCTAATCAAATCGGGACAAACCAACCTACCTTCTCCAACTTCATCCCAACATAGAGGAGTCCTACATCTTCTACCATACTATAACATCCTCTAATAATTCTTACATAAAAACTATCAGAGAATGTTATTCAATATACTGTCCATGCTCCAATCAATTCATAGACAATTCTCTTCATAAATAAAAATTTTTAATTAATAATACAATCTGTATATGACAACACTTATAGGTCAAACATTTAGACCAATTTTTAATAATCCAAATACTAGTTACAAACCAGATAACTATCATACATTTGTCAAATCAAATGATTATATAAAGCATTCCTTTCTTTAATAGTCATTCACTTTAATTCTCACACTTCATCCTTTAAATACATATATTCCTTTTATGTTTACACATTTGTACAATCTCTCAAATAACCAAACTAAATCACACACACACATATATATATATTATAACTTATGAGTACAATATACAAAAGATCTTTATATGTACTATAGGTAATTTTTTGAGATTCTTAATTCCACTTCTTAACTTGCTCCGATGTCCTGATACCTGCTTGTCAGAAAACAATTCTAACACGCTAAGCAAAGCTTAGTGGTGCATGTATAAACATATTTTGTTACTTAATATGAAGGAAAAATACTTATGAAAATATAGTAATAACACTTAGTTTTAAGAAATCTTTCAATATCTTAACTAATTTCATTGACAAACCAACATGATATTCTTATTACTCAAAATAATAGTTTTAACTTTATAAAAGTCATCATGCTATACTATACTTTCGGTACTGTAACTTTTCTCTTTATGAATCATTTTATTTAAGACTTGTTTTCTCATTTGATAACATTGTTCAAAATATGCTTATTTTGTTTTTCAATAAGTCTTAGTTTTCAATTTCACATATAGAATAATTCATTCAATCTATAATTTTCAACACTTAAATTTAGTACTATACTTTGGAGCACTTTGTATCTTATATCATTATATACACTTTCAATCATTACAATACTTATAAAGTTATTGATTTATTGAATACCTTGAGCATAACATTTCCATTCTGTGCATTAGAACTTTTACTTGTAAACATTCATATACATATATATATACAATAAATTTTACATTCTAACACAGTAAGTCAATTTCAAGTAATTGACTTATATTATTCTTTTGCATTTCTTCCATTATTCACTACTATCATGTTCACAAATATTTTCAATTTAGATAACTTCATTAAATATGCCCATACATACTAAACTCGGATCATAGGTTTGGATAACATGTTAGTGTAGCAATTTTAATGCCAAATCTCAAGAAGGTATAATGGCAATTACGCCCACTAACACTGATAACACATTGTGTCCATTAATTGCATGAAGTGCTCACTATCACTATAGTCAACACTCTTTTGATTGAAATTAAACACATTATGCACAACATAAACTCATTCAAATGAATGTAATCAAAGTCATTAACACTTATTTTGCATGTTTAACACAATATCCACATTAACCATACATATAATCATTTACCACTTCAAAACCCTAAAACCAACTTCACTCTTGATCTTTTACCATCAACATCCACTTAACTCACCATCTTCACAACAAAACCAACACCAATTCAATTTCTTTTAACTTACAATCAATTTCAACATTTATAAACACATCTCAATCACACCAAATCATAATATCAACAAACTATAACTCATCTTATACCCAATTTCAAAATAACAAAAAGAAACAAGAGAGTACTTACCTTAAATGAAGAAATTTCACAAATCTCCAACCAAAACCTTTGATTCCTCCTTCAATTTGATTCTAGCATTAAGAACACCTCTCTTGCTCTCTCTTATCTTGGATAGCCGGCACACAAATGAGAAGAAAAGAAAAATAAACACAAGTCAACTTCTTTTCTTCTTTAAATCTCCACCAAGCAATTCTAGCCAAGAAATTACCTAAATGCCCTCATCCATTTAACTTAACCTTTGTCACTTATATGCCCATTGAAGTAATTTCACATCATCCCAAATAAAATATCTTCTTCCCTTGACTCTCCATTTGACCCACATATATGTTATATATATTAACATATATACAACATATACATTCCATTAACACAATCATTTCCTTTGCAAAACACATATGTACATTAAATTCAAATCAAACAACAATTGTATTAAAACTTCTAGGGCTCACATTGGGATATTACAATTCTCCCCCTCTAAAAAGAAATTTCGCCCTCGAAATTACCTGATATCAAGTTTGAAATAGTTGAGGAAATTGATCTCGCATTGTTTGCTCACTCTCCCAAGTTGCCTCTTCTCTTCCATGATTCTTCCATAGAACTTTCACCAAAGGCACTTTCTTATTTCTTAATTCTTTCACATCAAATGCCAAGATAGCAACTGGTTCTTCTTCAAATGTCAAGTCTGGACTCACTTCGATAGATTCAATTGGCAACACATGAGATGGATCTAACCTGTATCTCCTCAATATAGAAACATGCAATACATTATGGATCCTTTCTAACTCAGGTGGCAAAGCAAGCCGATAAGCAACTGGCCCAACTCTTTCCAAAACTTCATACGATCCAATGAAATGAGGACTCAATTTCCCTTTCCGATCAAACCTCAAGATCTTTTTCCAAGGAGACACTTTCA
This sequence comes from Garcia nutans, assembly GCA_947685225.1. Taxonomy (NCBI): domain Eukaryota; kingdom Viridiplantae; phylum Streptophyta; class Magnoliopsida; order Malpighiales; family Euphorbiaceae; genus Garcia; species Garcia nutans. The sequence continues at coordinate 3,880,992 of CANTUV010000017.1, read as the reverse complement.
AAAATACCTTATCTCCCACATTATACTCAATGTCTCTCCTCTTCAAATCTGAATAAGACTTTTGTCGGTCTGAAGCTGTTTTCAACCTATCTCAAATCATTTTCACTTTCTCTTCAGTTTCTTTAACCAAATCAGGACCAATTATCTTACCTTCTCCAAGCTCATTCCAACATAAAGGTGTCCTACACCGTCTACCATACAATGCCTCAAATGGGGCCATACCGATGCTGGATTGATGACTGTTATTATAGGCAAATTCCACAAGTGATAAGAATCTATCCCAACTTCCAGAGAAATCAATGACACAGCTTCTCAACATATCCTCGATAATCTGTATCACTCTCTCTGACTGCCCATCTGTCTGTGGATGGAAAGCAGTACTGAAGTGTAATCGAGAACCCAAAGCACCATGTAAACTCTTCCAAAATCTTGAAGTAAATCGGGGATCTCGATCAGACACTATAGAAATTGGGACACCATGCAACTTCACAATCTCATGGATATACAGCTCAGCTAACCTCTCCAAAGAGTAATCCATCCGAACCGGAAGAAAATGAGCTGTCTTAGTCAACCTGTCAACAATCACCCAAATAGCATCATCAGGTACACACAATCTGTTTTTAAACCAAAGACTCCCATCACTTTTCACAATAAAATCTTGATTTTTTTTTCCATTTTAACAATCTGAAACAATCTTTTAGATTTACTCATTAGCCATCTGAGTTTCTTTAATTTGATCTAACAATACTGGCCTCAACTGTAATTGCACTAACAATGCACTATCATTACAAGATACAAATCTAGCATGCAACGCTCTCAACTCAACAAGCAATGAGAGCGAATAAACAGTCAACCCTGCTAAAGATTTCCAACTCAAGGCATCAGCCCCAACATTTGCTTTACCCTCTTACATCAAAACATAACCCAAACCACTATGTGAAGCATCACTATAAATCACATATGGTTTATCTTCCACGGGTAAGGTAAAAACAGGTGCGTGAGTCAACATTTCTCTCAACTGTTCGAAACTAGCCTGACACTGATCTGTCCACACAAATCTAACTCCCTTTCGAAGCAATCTGGTAAGTGGAGTAGCTATCAAAGAAAATCCTTTCACAAACCGTCGGTAATAGCCTGCCAAACCCAGAAAACTTCTAACTTCAGTCACAGACTTTGGTGGACTCCAATTCAAAATAGCTTCAACTTTACTCGGATCAACTCTAATACCTTCTACTAAAATTATATGACTGGGAAAAATCACTTGATCAAACCAAAATTTACACTTCAACAGTTTAGCATATAATCACTTTTCTCTCTAAATCTGCAGCACAATCCGCGGATACTTGTCATGTTCCTCTTCATTACACAAATACACCAAAATATCCTCAATAAAAACTACCACAAATTGATCCAGATAAGGTCTGAATACTCTATTCATCAAATCCATAAAAACTGCAGGTGCATTCGTCAATCCAAAAGGCATCACTAAAATTCATAATGCTCATATCTGGTGCGGAAAGCTGTCTTAGGAACATCTTTAATTCTGACCCTCAACTGATGGTACCCAGATCTCAAATCAATTTTAGAAAACCCTGCTGCTCCTTTTAATTGATCAAAGATATTATCAATTTGAGAACCCCTTACTTCAGTATTCAAAACATGAGCAAGGTAAACTTCACACCCTTTTCTAATCAACCTTCTAGCTGTTACAGCTGATACAAACAAGGATGCAAGCTATCTCTGCTCACTTGACATCAACACACTCCTACCATCACTAATTCTCAAAGTAACACATTTCTTTTGACAATCTTTCACAGCTCCATACCTAGATAACCAGTTCATGCCTAAAATCAAGTCATACTCTTTAAAAGACATTTCAATCAAATCTCCATGAAACTCCTCACCCTGCACTACAACTGCACCATCTCGGTGCACCTTGCTAACAATCACACTATGCCATAAAGGATTTGTCACCAACACATCAAATCCTAGGGACTCAGAATGCAATTCAGACACAGACAATATGGATGCACTACTATATGAATAAATAAAACTTGGATCAATTAAAGCAATAACTGAAATGCCAAATAAAGAGAAAGTAACTGCAATAGCTGCAGAAGCATCAGGTTGTCTTTGCATCATATATATTCGTTGAGAAGGCCCAGCCTCATCTGGCCTAGTATCCCTGGATGAAGATCCTCTCTGACTGTATCCAGGTCTACCTCCTCTGCTGACCCCTCTACCCCCCTCGACCACCTCTAACACTAGGTCGAGAAACTGCAGAATCTGCTAGCCTCTGCTCCTGCATCTCTGTACACTCTCTAATAAAATGATCAGGAGATCCACATCTAAAGCATACAGCTGGTCCACTATTCTTCCAACAAACACCTCTATGAAAACCCCCACACTAAGCACATCTAGGTGGAGCGGATCTCTGAACTACTGGGGTAGGAGCACTCGTTACTGAAACTGCAGGTCTCAATCTCGGTCTCTGCAACTGAACTGACCTACTAACCTGCCTCTGACTCCTACTGATCCCAGGAGCAAAACTGCCTCTACCTCTTTTCACAGATGAAGACCCTGCCTCAAACTGGGGTCTTCTAACCCTGATCTCCTCTTCAGAAGCAGCTGCTGCTATACCTTGGGCTCTCTCCACACCTCTAGCCGCTGCAACCAGCTAAGAGAAATTCTGATATCTAGAGCCAGCCACAATACACATAATTGAGGGTCTCAATCCCTCCTCAAACCTTCTACACCTATCAATCTCATCCGAGATAATTCCCCCGGTGTAGTGGCTCAACCCGATGAACTCTAGCTCATATTCAGTCACAGTCCGATGATCTTGCCTCAAGGTTAGAAACTCCATTTTCTTCACATCTTTATACTCCCTCGGAGTATATTTTAACTCAAATTCCCATAGGAAATCACCATAAGATAATGTTGGTGGATCATCCATAGCATGGGGCACTGTCTTCCACCAATCATATGCATCCTTCTGTAGCAATGATCTAACATAATCAAATCTTTCTTCTGGTGTAGCTTGCAACTGAATAAAGATTCTTTGTACCTTATCTAGCCACTGCTCAGCTACCGCTGGATCAATGGTACCTATAAAATCTTCTGCTCCATACTTCCTTAATTTATCATACTGTCTCACTGATACCAAAGGCTGTGGGGGAGGCGGTGGTGGTTGCACTGGTGCTTGCCTCAACAAATCAATCACATGCCTAAACCAACTTGGCGGAACCTCCTCACCAGCTGGTCTCCTCGACACAGAAGCAGGTACCTCTCTAGCACTATCCACTCTAGCTCCCTCTCTAATCTCATCAGGAGCTATACTCTCAGCACTACCCTCGACAGACTGACGTGAGTGAGAATCCATCACAACCTATATCTGCAAACACAGCAGAATACCTCTCATTAAAGATCAGAGATTGCCAATGCCAAACATGTATGTTATTCAAAAATCCACGTCTTAAAGTTAAAACACTCTTTTTCTTACACTTGACCTAGGTTGAGAATCTCAAACCTAGGCTCTGATACCAAAACAATTGTAACAACCCCTATATCCCATATACGTACACAGCATGCTTATACGATCATAATATACGTATACTGAATATAGCAAATGCCACAATTTAAAAATGCACGAGTCATATCTCAAAGGAAAATAAAACAAATAACAATTGTTGTAAAAGAAATTCATAAATATAATAGATGAAACCGTTTATTAATACACATCAGAAGTTACAATAAGTACTTCCGAGTACAAATACATAAAAGTTTGATATATATACAAAGCATAGAATATATATATATATATATACATGATTGGCAGCTTGACTTTCTGATCTTTAAGCTTTAATCCAACTCTTCAAGCACAAACTCAATGAGGTCTAGAAGAATCCTCCGCCTCAACCCTATCAACTCTATCACCTGCGCGATGAACCACAATCACGCTGAGCCAACAGCTCAGTAATACAAACCATAGTGATAACATGCAATGTCAATATCAATGTCATACATTCAACTAATAAAAATCATGCTTATAAATGTTACATTTCATTATTTCAATAATTATATCATCATCTGTTACACTCATTTAAAGTTTATCAATATAGCCAACAACTATGGCTTCATATACGAACTTTCCCCCAACCAGGTCGGCTGCCCACTGGGCCTTAGGCCATTACCAATCCCAGGGGTCCGCAGGAGGCAGAGAAGCACGTATAAGACTATCAGTAATGAACTTTCCCCCAACCAGGTCGGTAGTCCAAGTTCGATTGCCCAAACCCAGGGTCCGCATGGTTCCGCAGGAGGCAGATAGGTACGTATAATACTGACTGTACTGAACCTTCCCCCAACCAGGTCGGTAGTCCAAGTTCGGTTGCCCAACTCATTGGGTCCGCATGGTTCCGCAGGAGGCAGATAGGTTCGCTCATTTATATCTTTTAACATATTTTCTCAATTCATTTCCATCATTATCAAATAGGCAAACATGCCTCAACAATCTCATATGATCTCAAATCACAATAAAGCAACTCTTCATAACATCATATCTTTCACATTTCATTTCATCATCACATTTAAATCATCATATCTCAATTACTTCATCTTTCACATATCCATAATCAATTACATTGACTAAACAGACATATCATTATTCACTCATACCATCTAGACATGTTTTAATCATATCATTCACATCATTATAATATTCATTAACTTTAAAGCAATTCCTCACTATACATATCACATATTACATGTCATATTTCATATGCCTCATCAATGTTCACATTATGTCCCAAATTGTACACAACACAACATTATTCATATAATACATTGAACAACATCATATATATATATATATCTAACACTTTATATCATTCATAGATTTATAATCTTCCACATACATATGTTTGGATCATTCTATATTTTAAAAGTGTTTAGAATGTTTAATTCTAGGTTTAGGTACTAAAAGACCTTTGAAGAATCAAAACAATGTAAGAAAAACAAAGAACAATCACAGTAGCTAACACACTCAAGGGACACGGCCAAGCTTGTGGCCGTGTCTCTCAGCCAAAAGCAACATAATCAAACATGGGCAAGGGACACGGCCGTGTCCTCTCCAAAAATCATCCAACACGGCCAAATTTCCATAGACTTCGCCGTGTCTCTCAAAAACATTTAGTTTTGGCCGTGTCTCTTCTTAGGTTTGGCCGTGTCTCTTATGAACAAAAACCCTAACCATAGCTAACACTCTTTTGATTGAAATTAAACACATTATGCACAACATAAACTCATTCAAATGAATGTAATCAAAGTCATTAACACTTATTTTGCATGTTTAACACAATATCCACATTAACCATACATATAATCATTTACCACTTCAAAACCCTAAAACTAACTTCACTCTTGATCTTTTACCATCAACATCCACTTAACTCACCATCTTCACAACAAATCCAACACCAATTCAATTTCTTTTAACTTACAATTAATTTCAACACTTATAAACACATCTCAAACACACCAAATCATAATATCAACAAACTATAACTCATCTTATACACAATTTCAAAATAACAAAAAGAAACAAGAGAGTACTTACCTTAAATGAAGAAATTTCACAAATCTCCAACCAAAACCTTTGATTCCTCCTTCAATTTGATTCTAGCATTAAGAACACCTCTCTTGCTCTCTCTTATCTTGGATAGCCGGCACACAAATGAGAAGAAAAGAAAAATAAACACAAGTCAACTTCTTTTCTTCTTTAAATCTCCACCAAGCAATTCTAGCCAAGAAATTACCTAAATGCCCTCATCCATTTAACTTAACCTTTGTCACTTATATGCCCATTGAAGTAATTTCACATCATCCCAAATAAAACATCTTCTTCCCTTGACTCTCCATTTGACCCACATATATGTTATATATATTAACATATATACAACATATACATTCCATTAACACAATCATTTCCTTTGCAAAACACATATGTACATTAAATTCAAATCAAACAACAATTGTATTAAAACTTCTAGGGCTCACATTGGGATATTACACATATTACATATCTTTACAATTCTAATACATTATTCTAAAAGAAAATTACATCATTTCCTATATACAACAAATCTAAAAGAAAAGGGTAGAATGTATGTTGGATGAGTGCTTGATGAATGTAATAGCTACAATAATAATAATTACATGATAAAGGATAAAAGTAAAAGAGGAATATGAGTTCTAATACTATTGAACTTGATAATTATGATATTATTGAATTCGAGAATGGCCTACAAGATCAGTCAACTAAAATAAACCAATTTATATTGAATCAAGTGAGAATGTTGAATTTGATATTCTTTAAATAAATGACTTCGAGAATCTCCTCATACATGGACAACCTATAAGATTTGTGAGTTGAGTAAAATGGATATATAAACAATTAAATGAGATTTCCGAATTCAATATTCAAGAAATATCAAGTTCAATAATATTGGTAAGGCAGAATCATAAAGAAATTAGAAGTAATAGCAGATATGCATATGTAGATGAGCATTATAATGAAATTTGATAATTACTAAATTAATGAATTCAAGAATGCCCTGAAAAAAAAGATTAGTTCATAACAACACAATACATATATTGAGATTTGATTCAAAATAGCTAACTCGATACTCATAGGAATATCAAATTCCAAAATAATCAACCATTCCTGGCAGGAATGGCATGTACTACAAATTTAGCCCATAGCCTGTATTTCTGTATGTGATAGAATTATATGGGAACAACTTAGATGAGAATCCTTATTATTCACATATGACCGATTCAAAGAATTAGCCTCCTCTATGACTTACGTATCAATAGGGAATATTTAGGATATCAGATGAGGATCAACATATAAATAAGTTACAGCAGAATAAACATATGCATATCATGATGCATGTGATGCATTATTGTAAAAACTTCTTTCGAGCACCCATTGAGGTGAAAACATGCTCCTTACAATAATGAGTCTACAAAAAGAAATAATCATGTTACATAGCTTTATGAATCCTATTCATTATTCTAAAAGAAAATTACATCATTTCCTATATACAACAAATCTAAAAGAAAAGGATAAAATGTATGTTAGATGAGTGCTTGATGAATGTATTAGCTAAAATAATAATAATTACATGATAAAGGATAAATGTAAAAGAGGAATATGAGTTCTAAAATTACTGTCGAACTTCATAATTATGAGATTATTGAATTCAAGAATAACCTACAAGATCAGTTAACTAAATGAAACAAATTTATATTGAATCAAGTGAGAATGTCAAATTTGATATTCTTTAAATTATTGAGTTCAAGAGTCTCCTCATACAGGGACAACCTGCAAGATTTATTAGCTGAGTAAAATGGATATATAAATAATTAAATGAGAATGCAGAATTTGATATTCAAGAAATGTCAAGTTCATTAACATTTATAATGCAAAATCTTAAAGAAATCAGAAGTAACAACAGATATGCATATGTAGATGAGCATTGTAATTAAATTTTATAATTAGTGAATTAATGAATTTGAGAATACCCTGAAGAAAATATTAGTTCATAAAAACACAATACATATACTGAGATTTGATTCAAAATATCAAACTTGATACTCATAGGAATATCAAATTCGACAATCATCTGCCATTCCTGGCAAGAATGACATGTATTGTAAATTTAGCCCATAGCATGTATCTATGTATGTGATAGAATCATAAATAAATCAATAATGGCAGACATATATGTACGGGAGCATGACAATTGATTTCAATCATTATAGAACAACAACCTATAGAAAAGGATTGGTGGAGGACAGTATTATGTATATGCTAAGCTTTAAATCAAAGTATCAAAATCATTTGCCATTTCTAGTACAAATGCCTTGTATATGTAGATTTTCCATAAAAAATGTTTTAAAAGCCATTTTCTTGTTCAAAGACATGGTCCTTGGTTTAGGAAAGTTAGATATAGTCGTTTCAAACTAGTTTCATCATTTATAGGTCATATATTCAGATATTCAACTTGGAGTTAGTAGATCTCAATTATTGAATGAGTATTTTTGGTTCTTTAGAGTTCAATGATTCTATTTGTGAATGAGCCTTGTAAGTGGGATGTAATGATGCAATATAAACATAGATCATGACATTAAATAGTGTATATTTGAGGATTAACACTAGATACTTGAGAAACTTACTACCAATTAATGAAAATCTCAACCAACTTCCAAGAGTTGCAAAGTGTTCTTAACTCTTGCTTTGAGTGATTGAATTTTATTGGAATAATCTCCTTTTTACAGATGGAGTAAAAGATAAAAAGATGAGAAAATTATAATGTTTCCTTACTATCTTTTTCTTTGGTCTACTAAAAAAAGAAAACTTTGTATATGCCATCCCCCAAAAAAGTACATTTCAAGAGAGCTGGAAGCTTCCTTTTATAGACGAGAGGTGAGATTTGTACAAAAATTATCAAGTTCAGAGGTATACAATTATTGAATTCAATAATATTTATGAATCATCAAATTTATTCTTTAGATGATAGCTCGACATTCCTTGATAATTGCTGAGTTCGATAATATTATTATAGTATTCAACAATAACTCAAAGAGTGGCAAATTTCAGTGTCTATAGTGTGACTTTCATGATGTATGAATTGCTAGACCATTTTAAAATGACCTTTGACATTATTGATTGTGATTGTAGAAAGATGGTCTTTATGCCATTTAAGGCATATAATTCAGCCACTGTGAGAGGAGATTTTCTCCCCCACTCCCGGTGGAATGGCTCTTGCAATTTTTGCAATGTTAGGCTCTGTGACTTAGAGAACATGAGCTTAAACCCGAAGAATTTGGAGTCACCACCTTGACAGGCTGGGAAAATAGAAAGGGGAGGATGACTCGATTCCTAAGAAATTCCAAACCCCCTACTTGGGTTTGAAAAGTTTGGTATGCATGGGAAATGTGAGAATGACCCAACACCCCATAACGTCCTTTTCATTAGAACCGACCTCCTTTTCAGGACCAAGTATTATTAAATTCATAATTATTGCAATATTATTCATACTATATGTAATTAAAATAAAGGATACCATATTATTAATCAAAACACATCAAACAAAAAGCAGCACCCATACGAGATGGAAACATACCCTTACAAATGTCCAAATGTTCAAAATACAAATATAATAGGAAACCCACCGATTGGTGGAAACATGTCCCTTATAATTGTCCCTAAATCCATAAAATAAATTAAATCACATAAGCAAAATAAATAAGGTACCCACGTGTGGAAACATGCCTTTTACATCCTTAAAAATACAACCAATAAATAAATATTAACATAGTTCAATAATTCATAATAAAATAATAATTCAAACATATAGTTCATCATAAAAATAGCAATTCACAATCGTATATTAATATTAACCCCCTAACGAATTATAGTGAGCAACGCACACAGTGTGTAACACCCCATCTTAGCCTACGTTTATAGACCAAGATGGACTGTTATCTCATGGTGGTTGTGTCTTAATATTTTACTTAGCAAATTTTAAGTGCAGATTTAAAAAAAAATTTGGCATAACCTCCCCTAAAAATGGAGGTCCCAAGTGTCGACAAAACTGTTTTTTTTTTCTGAGTTTTGGAAATTTTTTTACACAAACCAATGCGAATACAACCAAATTCAATACACTCCCAATGATCCACCCTTATAACCTCAACTACAATCCTGCAAGAAGAATTCACACTTCTATATTCACAACCCAACTCAATTCAAAACCATACAGTTATTATACATTACTAGATTTACATATTACATCAAGTTATCTCTTTGTATTGTTCAAATAAGTACATGCCAGTTTCTATTACCAAAATACAAAATAAAGAGCACCACTTAAGTTTGTTGATGACCGACAAATCGCAGGACTCCTCTGCTCGCTACTGGCTTCTTGCTAATAACCTACGAGTTTAGAAGAAACTAAATTCGCTAAGCATTGCTTAGTGGGTACTTTAACCATTGCCGAATATAAATAGTGCAAGGAAGGTTTGTTGAAACACATGTAAAAGTAGAATACTGCATAATTAAACTATTTTCATACAATCATCATATTTATATTTTCTAATTAAGTTAAGATTCACATTCTGTATATAAACAACATGTAATATAACTTCATTATAATTATGAGTTAATATGCTCCACTAGGTAATTATGAATACACCGATCTCGAAATGAGGCCTCGTATAGAGTTACGCGTGGTCTTGACCTCACATGACTAATTGCCATGGTCTTGGTCTCACACAATATGGAATATACAATATAACTGCGTGGTCTTGGTCTCACACGTCTAGTTGCCATGATCTTGACCTCACACGATATAACCTCGTGGTCTTGGTCTCACATGACTAGTCGCCATGATCTTGACCTCACACGATATAACCCCCATTTCAGACCGGTGTTACCCATTTACCGAGTAGAGCATATATTTCATATATATCCATTCACTTCGTATATATACCACATATTCTCTATGTATATACAATGTACATTTACACAAATATCACATATACTCACATATGTATCATATGTATTCACATAATTTCCATCTTAATTTATTCTTCATATCATAATTAAACTCAATACCAAAAATAAAATAATAAAACACCCACACCAAGTTTTTGACCAAGTTAATAATGAAAAATTACCATATGAACAATAAACTCTGGTTCTTGACCCAACTTGATCCTTGTTTTATAGAATTTAGTTTTACATCTTAAAATCATTCCTTTAAAATTTTACATCAAACTGGACACAAAATCTTGGTCAAGTAGTTCACCCAACCAGACTGCTCCAGTTGCCCTGCATCCTGGCAGCAGTTCTGAATTTTATGAATTCCGTAAATTAAATTCAATCAATGTGGTTCCAAATTATTTTTCTCAAATACTAGACTTACTAAACAAAAACATATCCAAAATTCAACTCAATATAATTTTTTTATATTTAATTAAAAATCATACAAGTCACAGTATTTTACTAAATGTAAAACATAAAAATTTTAAAAGGAGTTCAATGGTTAAAGTACCAAACCTTGCTCTTTAATTCCCTTTTGCTTTTCCTATTGTGGCCGAAATTTGTAATAGGAAAAGAGAGAAATTGGTTCTTCATATCATGATATATGTATATATAAGGGAAAAAATGATGATCACCTTATGTGTTGGATAAATCTTTAAAGACCACTTGTCCACCTTTCTCTTTCTTCATTTAATACTCATGCTAAATGGTTACTTTTGATTGGCCAACAAGAGATTTTTATAGTTTTCTTTCCCATTACTTCTTCCCACTTGTCCCTCTTTCCATTGGATACCCTAAAGTTGTCCCGTGTTACCCATACGGTCCCGACACGAAACCGGGCCCACTTTACGTTCCGACGATTAATCGATTGTAACTTTTAAACCATGCATTTTCGGGAAAAATTGAAACCCACGGTTATGACCCAATTAATCTCGAGAATATTCTTCTGGGGTCGGATATGGGCACTATTAAGAACTTCCGACACTTAATTTTTAAATTTACATAGTTGCCCCTAACTTTTGAGAAATTCTCACTTAGGTCCTTTTGATATCCCTTCCTGACCTTGCTATCTTTATTTATTAATATCGTTTTACTCACCACTCTAAATTAAGTAATTATTATTCCCACTGAAACTAGACATCCGGGGCTACATTTTTTCAAAATTTCAGGTCGATCCGAGCTATATCTGATTTTTGATGGTCCTTTGAATTCAAGCCTACTATGCTGTCCTGAGGCAGCTTGCACATTGTCTACTAAATCCATCATATCTTATTCTGTAAAACTCCAAATTGGGTAATTTAAAGTTATACATCTATCTAAGACACAAATAAACAATTAAGTCTTCTTTGAGACTCTCTAATTCTGTCATTAACTTGGATGAAATTCGAGCTCAAATTATAGGTCATGTTCTAAACTCCTTTGTTCTAAGCCTAAATCATATCCTCCATGTCTGTTTCTTACCAATCTGGAATTCGGGATGTTACACAGTGGTCCCGCTAGCTAGTTAGTGGGTGGGGGTCAAGGGCGCAGTGCCCCTTATGGCGGATTGGGGGCAACATGATAGGATTTTGTTATGGAAATAGGGTTTGTTTGTGAAAATTAGGGTTTTAGTTTAGAAATCAAGGTTTTAGAATTTTTTTTAATGTGAATTAGCATTTTGGAAATAAAATTAGGATTTTAGATTTGTTCGTAAACTAATCTAAGCAAATTAAGGTTACTTTGGCACTGGATGTTCCCAAAATAAAATGGGCACTCTCAGGTCGAGTGAATTCAATAATAGAGGTCTGTTGGCATTCCTGCCTTCCTTATCCTTTTAGGGACTTTCCGAAAGAGAATCCAATACTTCTTAATCATGAATATCTGAATAGGATGAACCACTCTGTAAATATCTTTGATTTGTTTTGGAAATCAAATTAGGGCTTTAGATTTTTATCAATTTCAAATATAAACCTATAGCCTACTGTAAAGAGAAACCATAAATTTCATCCATAATTTGATAACAAAGTGGATAAAACATTGATAAACAATAATTAATCCATTTATAATTTGTTAATACTGTAAATGATATATTTAAACTAATCAATGAATTCAGTTAGATAAATTAATAAGAATCATACCTTCATTTGTTGGCTCCACCAATATTAATTTGTTGAACCAAGCTCGATATTGCTACTGCCTGGACCAATTCATTTTTGGTTGGTGCTTCAATGATCTGAAGATTATTGATTGTTTCTACTCTTTAATGCTTTTAGCATTTCGTTTGCTCGAAGTCACTCCTGATCACTTAAGCTCTCCCTTCTATATTGCTAATTCCCCCTCTTTAATTGTTTTAAACATGTATTTATAGACAAAAGATGGCTGAATCAAAATTGTAAATTTCAAATCCTTTCTACTTATCTGAAAGAATTTAAAAGTTAAACCAAATTAGGAATCTTAATCTACTACGAAATCAAGATTAAAAGCCAAATTTTAAGTCCCATGGAGAATGGGCTATGGCAATTCATCATGAATTTGGGTTTCTTGTCTGGTTTGGCTTGGTTTGTTCATTTAAAATTGTACCGAGCTTATTTTAGGATTTTAAAAATGGTCCACACTTATTTTAAGTTTTAAAACTAGACAAAACTTATTTTAAGCTTTTAAAATACTAAATTAGATTTAAATTTTTTGGATTTGACATAGCTCTTTTAATTAGGACCGAACTCATTCAGGTTTAAAATTAAGGGTCTACAGTTTTACCCCCTTCTGGATTGATGTTGAATTTATTTAAAGAGTGCAAAGCAATATGATTCTGAGATGGGTTGGGTTCTTGACCTGGAACATCCTGATTTGAGTTTTGGACTTGTGAAGTAATTTGGGTTTTGGACCCGTAAATTGATTTGGGTTCTGAACCTGTGAACTAGTTTGGCTTCTAAACCTGTAAACTAGTTTGGGTTATGGACCAGTGCTGGATTTCTGGATTTCTTCTAGCCAATCAACTTCAGCTCTTCTAGCTAACTAACCTTATGTCAGTTCAGAGTGCTGGATTTCTTCTAGCCACTTGCTCCATTCTTCAATGGATTCTGCTTGAGGATGGACGTTCGTCTTTTATTGACTTCAACTCTTCTAGCTGACTGACCATTTGTCATTTGATGGTGTGGGCTTTCTTCTAGCCACTTGTTCTAGCTCTTCTATGGATTGAATTCAACTCTTCTAGCTAGACCGACCTTCTGTCATTTGTATCTTTACTTATTTGTTCCATTATTTTAATGGATTCTGCTTTTGATTCTATAATGGCTTCCGCTTTATAATAAATTTGGCTTTTTTTTTAGCCCTCATATCCTTTCTTTGCCCCTTGCATAGCAAAACATTGAAAGAGAGTTTGAAAATGTTTTATACATGTATAAAATCAAAAATTGAAAGGTGAAACTTTATCCCAATGTGTAGGCTTCAAAGCATGCATCTCTTCTATCTTTCACAATGGGACTTTCATGCCCCTTGATTCCATATTTGATTCTCATCATTTACTTTAAGAATATTGGCTGCTTAAATAATAGATAATAAAAGCACAGTGTGATATGCTCATGTATGCATGTATGCATGATATCCATGAGTGATACTTACAATGATTATAGTGACTCAAAAACTAAAGTGATACACTATAGGACTCCAACTGGTACTCTCTAAATGTTCATTTAGGCCTTGCTTTGGCTCATTAAGAAATATCACATCCACAACTTCATCTCAAAGTTATGGAAAAGATGAGTAGTAGGGGGCTCAAGCAAGAGAGTTAGAGGTACAAGAGGCATCCATTTCAGATCATAATTCAACACATGAGTCAATAACTTCATCATAACCTTGTGAATGATTCTTTCATTAGCCTACTTTTACTCAATATGTCCTTTATGGTTCCACAGTACAACGTACTTCCCTAATCATGGAGGCTCATATGACAAGAATTTTTTTTATTAATAATTAATTAATTTTTAATTTTGAAATCAAATGTTGGCTTTGCCAAATCAGTTAATATACCTCAAGACTTGACTTTTTGAAATTAACACATCTATAATATCATAACCCTAGTTACTGTACTAAACTTGGGAATCATTTCCATTTAAGAAAGAACTGTTGCACTTAAGATAGGCACATAAACATTAGTGGGCCAAAGGTCTCATTGAGTTTAAATAATTTCTATCTCATATGCATGCTTTTTCAAACAATCTCCATTAATACACACCACCTAACAAGAGAGATCAAAAGGTCTTTAATAGATTTGGAATAGGTTCTATAAGGGATATTGGTTAAGCGAATGCCATTTCTAAATTGGAGTTAATGTGACACTGCTAATAGATCTTCACACTACAAACTTTCTGTTCGAACTATTGGCAGCTGGGAGCAATATTAAACTCTAGGCATCTTGTTATCTTGCTTAATGAAAAGATAGACTTCAATTTCCTTCCATCTCCTTAGGAAAAATCTAGATCTAATTAGGATGATCTTCATCTTTTCCTTTTGCTTTTGCATAAACTCAGGAACCGTTTCCTTTTTTTTTTTTCCTTTCCTTTCTTCTCTTTTTTCTCTTTTGTTATTTTCTCTTTTTTGTTTTTTTTTCCTTTCTTTTTTTCCTTTTCCTTTTCTTTTCCTCTTTTTTCTTTTTCCTTTCTTTCTTTTTATTATTTTTTTTATTTTGTGTGTTCTAGCCCTAAGAGAGTTGTCATGTTTATACCATCTCATGCTTCTAACTATGGAGTAGCACAAGTCTGCTTTAGTGAGGATGAATCTTTTTGTTGCCTTGATGCCATCTCAATGATGAAATAAATCTGATATATTAGGTCTAGTTCATGTAAACTTCAACCATCCTTATAGTCTTTGAACATCCATTTTTTCAACCTTCTTGCTTCTTAGTAGCTTAGTGATCATCAGACTTGTAATAAGCGTCACAATAGCTCAATGTAGATTATCGAGCTTTACAAGCCAATAAAAAGCAAGCTAAAATCTTATAAATGCTCAAAGGGACAAACTAGGAATTGACATAAATAGGGTAGATACTAGTTGTTGGCTCACTGTAGACCCTTAATTTTGGCCATGAAAGAGCTTAGTTATAATTAAGAGGCCCAAATTAAGTCCAATCCAATTTTAAAAAGCTTAAAAATAATTCAGTCTAATTTTAAAAGCCCAAACCGACTCTGGTATGATTTAGGGAGGCACTATGCTAAATACACATGAGGCACTATGCTAAATAGACATAAGCCACAATGTCAAGCTGACATCAGCCATTATGCTAAGCAGACATGAGCCACTATGCCAAGCAGACATGAGCTGTGGATGCCCAAATCGACATATCGACATGAGCCATGTCTCATATGGATTTGAAAGTTCCAAATTGATATGACTTAGGTTTATATGGATTTGGAGCTTCTAAATTGATACGAGCTGGCTCCAGACCCTCCAAATCATATTGGTAAAAGAATTTATCGGCCATTTTAATTTCCTAATCCAGCTTTAATTTGTTGACACCTCAAATTAAGTAGATTAGGTTTAAGGGTTAAGTGATGGTTTTGCCTATAAATAGATGATTGAAAGAACAGAGAAGGGAACGGAAATTTTGATAAGCAATTAACACAAGTGCAGTAAAAATTGTTAAAACAAAGAAGATTAATCAATAAACACACAGAGAGAATACAATCAAATTCATAAAATAAGGTAGTAGTTACTGTCTTGATTTTATTATGCCAATAATTCCAAGTTGGTGCAAGTGAGAGTTTGGATCAACATTTAATTTTGGTGGAATCAAGAAACACAAAGGCAAGTTTCTATGTTTAATTCATTTAAACTCAAACACAAGAAGCTTTTGTGATGTTTGTTTTAACATTAATCATATTTTATCTTCACTCAAAGTAGCTCCAGTAGCTTAAACACACCCATTTATATTTATCATTATGCATACATTAGTTTAAATATATCCAGCAGCTAAACTTTTTCCTTAGTCATAATTTGATTTTCTAAATATTAAACCCTAATCATATCTTATAAAATTAAAACCTAATTTACTTAAACCCTAATTTACCTAAATCCTAATTTACCTAAACCCTAATTTACCTCAACCCCAATTCACCTAAACCCTAATTTACCTAAACCCTAATCCACCAAAACCCTAATCCAATAACTAATTTCATATCTAATCCAAAACCTTAAATCCTTAATGTCCAGAACCTTTAATCCATAAAAACCTTATTCCCAAATTTCCTAACCCTAATCCAATAGACATAATTTAAAACCAATTTGCTTAAAGCTTAATCTAAATGCCAAAACCCTAATTCCAAATACCAAAATCCTAATTTCCCAAACACCAACTTCAAAACCATAATTTTATGCATTTAATAATTTATTTAAGATTGAACTATAAAATTTTAATTATTTAATTTATAATATGCTTATGATGAGTCATTTATCAATGTTCTATTTTTTGTGATTTAATTTTAATTATTATGAATGTTATGAATGGTTTAATGCATTTAGTTCATTATTTTAATGTTGATTATTTTAGTGTCCATAATGTAAGAGGTATGTTTCTGCTTCGTGAGTACATCATTAATTAAGATTAATATAATTTAATTTATTTTGAGTTTTGAATCAATGTAAGGGGCAGTTTCCACTAAATGGTGGGTATACTATTTTATTTAGTTTTAGACATTGGACATGGCTATAAAGGCATGTTACCATCTTGTATGGGTGCCCATTTATTTGCTGGTTTAGACTTTTCTTGGTTTTAATGCAATGAATGATTATTTATTTTGATAATTGCTTGTATTATGGATGATTTTATAATATTTAAGGATTTAATCATATTTAGACATGAAAAGGAGGTCAGTTCTAATGAACCGAGCACAGTGGGGATGTTGGGTCATTCTCACCTTCCCCATGCATACCCAACTTACTGAACTCATTAGAGGGTTGAGGATTCCTTAGGAATTGAGTCATCCACTCCTTTCTATTTTGTTGGCCTGTCTGAGTGGGCAACTCTATTTTTTTCTAGTTTAGGCTTGTGTTCTCTAAAGCCTTGAGCCTAACAGTGCCAAAGTTGCAAGAACCATTACATATGGGAGATGAGGCTAAAATCCTTGCTCACAGTGGCGACTCCACTGGGGATAAGAGAAGTTGATTCCATTGGTCTCTATATTATTTTATTCTTTCTTAATATGATATTACCCATTGCATCATTTAGATTGCACCGTGTGCATGTGTTAGGATGCACGTGCAACCCGTGTTGTGTTATGTAAGGGATGCCATACTTCCCCTCAAGGTATGGAGATCGAGCATGGCATAACCACTCATAGCATCGTAGATTTTGGTTTATACTTGCTATGAGAGCCTAAATTTCTCAACCTAAAGGCTAAAGCCCATGTAATTGTTCTAGCTACTTTCCTTAGGTTTTTACCCAAATGCTTTTTGTTTGACTATGGTAGATATATCTTGGTTTGAACCATGGCTTATTTGGTTTGTTCTTTTTCAAATATGACCTACCTATGTTGTAAGGTCAAAATAGTTTTATTCTTTTAAGCCAAAAAAATAAAAAACCAAAATTATTTTAAAAACTTTTCAAGATGGACATAAAACCTTTTAAAGATGGATCAAAAATTCTTCTACCAAAGCCCTAAAATCCATTTTTTCTAAAATATTTTTATAATGGGGTTTGAAACAAAACTATTTTTGCACTTCAAAAAAATTAAAACCTTTTTCTTTAATGAGCTTGCAACTATTTAGGTCAATTATTAAATATCAAAAACCAATTGTGAACCTAATTTATACCAAGAATTGTTAATCATTGGCTTGTTTTGGCATGAATCATTAGTTGTTTTTCCAAATAGAAAATTTATTTATGATAAACCTCTTAATTTTATTTTAATCTAGTATATCATAAAAGCTATTTTTAGTTAATTCAATGGATTAATTCTTAATTAATGAGAATTATCATGGACTAATCTCTATGTTTGAGAATACTAGTGATTAGAACGTCCGAGTTAATTTTTTGAAAATAAGATGTCCTATGTTGATATTTTGTTAACCATATAATTAGGAAAAGAGACTCGCCATTTGTTTGTGGAAGTTATAAGGTTGGAAGGAATGTCCTAATTATCTTTGTTTGCTTGTTACTTATGCATACATGCATTGCATTACATGCCATTGATCCTTTATGGCTTACGGACCTGGAGTACAGTAGTTTACGAGCATACGATAATCTTACCTATGCTAGTGGCATAGAATCCAGAGCAATTGAACTTGAGCAAATTCAATGAATGGTGGGCGATGCCCTCAATGCCAAGATCAAAGAACTGAAGGAGGCCATGGCTGAGACTATGAAGAGCCAACTGGTTACACTTTTGGGGAATGCTGCTGACGCATCTGCTAGTACTAAGAAGTAGAAGGACAAAGGAAAGGCTAAGGTTGGCGAGGCAGCCTTTGATGATGACAAAGTAGTTATTGATGACAATGATGACTGGGCTCAATACTTATAAGATCCTCAAGATAAGAAGAAAGAGCCAAAGGTTGTGGAAAGGTCAACTGTGGAAAAGATTGAAACTTTAGATGTGGAGAAGATGATTGCCGATTTAGAGAAATTTGAAAAGAAGCTGAAAAGTGAAGAGATGTCGGAGGTGGATTAGGTATTTGAGCAAGATGAAGAAGTTCCTTACAAGTTCAAGATGCCTTCTTTTACCACATTTAATGGACTGCCAATCCTCATCTTCATGTCAAGCAATACATTACTGCTATGCATTCTGCTTGAGCTACTAAGGCTCAAACTTTAAGATACTTTATTCTCTCATTGGGCCCTATTGTACAAAACTGGTTCAATACCTTAGAGGAGAACACCCAAAAAGATTAGGATTTGATGTACAAAGCCTTCATCCAGCAATATGGGTATAATGTAGAATTTTAAGTGGCTTTGATGGAGGTATAATCAATCAGACAAAAGCAAAATGAAATTTTGTTAATTATGTGAAGAGGTGGAGGAATAAGGATACACTGCTTAAGAAAAGGCCAGATGAGTCAGATCATATTAGGATGCTTGTGAGAGGGTGCTACCTAGTCTTTGTGAAAGGATGTCTCATATGCTTATTAGAGATTTTAAAGATCTTCTTCAAGTTGGCTTGCAAATAGAAGAATGGGAAAGAGAGAAGAATCATTTTTCTGCAAGAAGGAATTATCAGTTTGGTAATCAAAGTACACAAAAGGAAGTCGACGTTAATGCAACTAGTCAAGAAAAAAGAAGATAATTTTCAAAATTTGGAAAAATCTCTATTTTGGGTTTTTAACAAGGTGCAAAAGAAAGGGTTTTTACAACCATTGGCTCCTCAACCCTTGCAAAATCCTTTGCCACCAAACTTTGATACAAAGACTTTTTGTCAATTTCATCATACACAAGGACATGAGACAAATAAATGAACTCGATTGGAGCATGAGATCCAAGATCTGATTGACAGTGGTAAGCTGCCCAAGCCTAAAAAATCCAACACCAAGAACAATCCTTTGCCTAAATTTAGAAGAGTGCCATTGCCAAAAAGTTCTATCTTATCAACTTTTCAAGAAATAGATGGAGGAACTATGGATGAGAAGGTGATGACCATTGCCCTTGATATGTTCAAATAAATGAAGCATCTTCGACTTCAACTCAATAAACTTCTCTTAGTATGTTTGATGCTTGTTTCATTTTCTTCCTTTGATGTTTTCTTGAACAATTATGTTTTTCAAATTAAGATTATTTAAATAAATTACTTTCACTAAATTATTATTGGCCTTTGTTCATCTTGGTGCTCAACCAATGATGATTCTAGCTTGATATTCATAAATTAGTGTATCTATGCATTATAATTCAAATGACTTTACTAGGTGAGGGGATTTTTCTGTTGCATTGATCTGTGTATACTTACTGAGAGAGGGCTCCTGCATAATTATGAGTGTCTAGGTATTGGTCAATTTTAGAAGATGCTTTGATAAACTTTCAAGAGAAAATTGAACTCTACTTATTTAAGGGAGTGATGATCTAGGCATTGTTTGGTAAGCCAATAACTAGTATCTGTCCTATTAACATTAATCCCTAGTTGTCCCTCTGAGCCTTCATGAGATTTCAACTTGCTCTTTATTGGCTTGTAAGCCCGATAACCTACGCTATGCTGTTGTGACTTTTATGACAAGACTGATGATCACTAAGGTGAAGAGGCAAGAAGATTAGAAAAAGGAATGCATAGTCAAAACCATAAGGATAGTTGAAGTTTACCTGATACTAAACCTAATATCTTCGATCTAAGATGACATCAGGGCACAAATGATTTATCCTTGTTAAAGTAAACTCACTCTACTCTGCTCATCCATAGTCAGAAGAATACAATGATGCAGACAAAACAACTTTCTTAGAGCTAAAAAAGAAAAGAAAGAACCAAAAAAGAAAGAAAAAAATTAAAAAAAAAGAAAAAAAGAAAAGAAAAGAAGAAAAAAAAGAAAAAGAGAAAAAGAAGAAAAAAAATTAAAAAAAATCAAGGGTGTACAAGTTGTACTTTGACCCAAGGTTGAATTTGATTTACCCTTATCACTTGAGGGTTTTGGCTTTCTTCTAGCCAATTAATTTTGGCTCTTCTAGCTAATTGATCTTCTATCATGGCTTTATTCTAGCTACTTGCTCCATTCTTCAATGGATTGACTCTAGGTCTTCTAACTGGACTAACCTTCTGTCATCTAGGAATTTTGGTTTTCTTCTAGCCTGTTGTTCCATTCTTCAATTGATTATGGGTCTTCACCCTCAAAATGGATCTTTATCCTTAGACCTCAGATCTTCGTCCTTGGACATTGGGTCTTCACCCTTCAAATTGGATCTTTATCCTTTGGAGATATGGTCTTCACCCTTCAAAATGGATCTTCATCCTTTGTCATCGGATCTTCATCCTTAAAAATGGATCTTCATCCTTTGGAGATTGGGTCTTAACAATTTAAAATGGATCTTCATCCTTTGGACATCGGGTCTTCACTATTCAAAATGGATCTTCATCCTTTGGATGTTTGGTCTTCACCCTTCAAAATGGATCTTCATCCTTGGACATCGTGTCTTCACACTTCAAATTGGATCTTCATCCTTTAGATATCGAGTCTTCACCCTTCAAAATGGATCTTCATCCTTGGACATTGGGTCTTCACCCTTTAAATTAAATCTTCATCCTTTGGAGATCTAGCTTCACCCTTCAAATTGGATCTTAATCCTTTGGAGATTTGTCCTATATTGGCTTCAACTCTTCTAGCTATGCTGATCTTTTGTCTTTTGCATCTTCATTCTTTTGAGATTCTTACTTTCTTCTTATTTTGTTCTTTTTGTTCTTCCTTTCACAAAAAAAAAGCTATTTTTTAGCTAGCCCTTATATCTTCTCTTACCCCCCTTTATGATAAAATATTGAAAGTGAGCCTGAAAATATTTTTTACATGCACAAACTCAAAAAATTGAAAGGAGAAACTTTGCTCTCTGTGTAGGCTCAAACCAATGATATTTCCCATGTAGACTCATACTGATATTTGTGTTGTCTAGTTCTTCGCACAAGCATGCATTTCTTCTTTCTTTTGCAAAATGATTGGATCTTTCTTAAGTAATGGGCCTTCCATGCCCCCTGACTCCATATCCATTTCATTTGTGCTTCATAGAGTACCTGTTGTTTACTTTGACAAAGAATAGGAACACAAGACAAAAAATACAGTGTGATATGCTTATGTATGCATGATATGCATGAATGACACTTACAGTGGTTCTATCCACTCATAGACCTAGGTGATCAACTAAAGTGTTCTCATTGGTTCCTTCCATATGCTCATTCAGGTCTTCCATTACAATGACAGAAGGCTTCACATTTGTGGCTTTTATCTTCAAGATGTTAAAAACATGAGTAGTGAGGCCCAAGCAACATAGTCAGGGATACATCCATTTCAAACTATTATCAGCACATCAATTGGTAGCTTCTTTATAACCTTGCCAATAATCATTTACTTTGCCCAATGTGTCATTTGAGGTTCGATGGTTCAACATACTTCCTAATGTGAAAGGATCACTTGCAAGATCATTAAGAAGTTACCAACCAAATGGTGTTTCTCGTGTCTCTACCCTGTTGAGGCACCCATTACTCGTACTTTGTACATCTAAAAGATAAAAGTCGTAGATGTAAAGTCTCCTAATGCTCTAATGCAATGATCTGAATGAGCATCTGGAAGGAATCCATGGGAGCACTTTGGCTTATCATCTTAGTCTATGAGTTAATGGAACCACTATAAGTATAATCCATGCATACATGAGCATATCATAATGCATTTTGTTGTCTTGTATTGACCATTGTTTGTCAAAATGAACAACAAAACACTATGAAGCAAACATTGAGAATCAGATATAGAATCAGGGGGCACGGAAAGGTCATTACAAAAGAAAGAAGTGATGCAGGCCTGTGAAAGCATCTAGATAAAATACAAACATCAATATGAGCCTACATGGGAATAAAATCATTGGTTTGAGCCTACAAAGGGGGCAAAGCTTCTCTTTTCATTTTTTGATTTTATGCATGTACAAAATAATTTCAGACTCACTTTCAATATCTTGCCACGCATGGGGCAAAGAGAGAGTATGATGACTAGCTAAAAAATAGATATGAAGACTAGCTAAAAATAGCTGAATTTTTTATAAAAAAAAGAAGAACAAAAAAAGCAAAATAAGAAGAAAGCAAGAACCCCAAAACAATGAAGATATAAAAAACAAAAGATCAATCCAGTTAGAAGAGCTGAAGTCAATGTAAAACCGATGTCCAAGGATAAATATCCATTTTGAAGGGTGAAGACCTAATGTCCAAGGATAAAGATCTTTTTCAAAGGGTGAAAATCAGATGTCCAAGGATGAAGATCCATTTTGAAGGGTGAAGACTCGATGTCCAAGGATGAAGATTCATTTTGAAGGATGAAGAACCAATGTCCAAGGATGAAGATACATTTTAAAGGGTGAAGACCCTATGTCCAAGGATGAAGAATCCATTTTGAAGGGTGAAGACTCAATGTCCAAGGATGAAGATCCATTTTGAAGGATGAAGACCCATAATCCATTGAAGAATGGAATAACTGGATAGAAGAAAGCCAAAATTTTCATCTGACAGAAGGTCAGCCCAGCTAGAAGAGCTTAAATTATTTTGCTAGAAGATAGCCCGCACTCTCAACTGATAAAAGGTCAGTCGAATACAATATCGGGTCTAGAATCCAAACCAATCTCGAGTCTAGAACCCAATCCAATTTTGGGTCCAGAACCCAATCAAATCTTAGGTCCAGAACCTAAAATCATTCTCAGATCCATAATCCAAACCCATCTCGTATAAAGAACCTAATCCAATCTTAGGTCCAGAACCCAAAACCAATCTCGATTCCATAACCCAAACCAATCTTCGGTCCAGAATCTAATCCAATTTCGGATGCAGAACCCCAAACTAATCCTGGGTCCTAAACATAAAACCAATCTCGGGTCTAGAACCCAATCCAATCTCCAGTCTAGAACCCAAATCAATCCTCTGGGTCCAAAACCCATCCTCATCCAAAATCAGCTCAAAGTCATGTTGCTTTTCGCTCTCTTCTACTAAAGTCTCAGATCACTCAAGCAGGGAGAGAAACTATAGACCCTTAATTTTAGACCTCAATGAGATTAGTTCTAATTAAGTGGCCCAAATTATGTCTTCTCCAATTTTCAAAAGCTTAAACCTAATTCGGTTTAATTTTAAAAGCCCAAATCGACTCTGGCCCGATTTAGGGAGCCACTATGCTAAATTGACATGAGCCACTATGCTAAATAGACATGAGCCACTATGCTAAATAGACATGAGTCAAAATGCCAAGCAGACATGAGCCACTATGCCAAGCAGACATGAGCCACTATGCATATCGATTTGGATGTGTATGATATCGATTTGGGACATCCAAATTGATATGAGCTAGGCTTATTATAGACCCTTAATTTTGGATCAAATCCAATCCAGAATTAATTAAATGAAGGTTAGGTCAAGTCTACAGATTTAAAAAAGTCTGAAACAATTTTAAATACTTAAAATTGATCTAGTACAATATTAAAATCTCAACACATAATAATATAATAATATATAATAATAAAAAGAAAATATATAATATTTATTTTATTAATATAATATTTATTTTTATATTATTTATAATATGATAATAATAAAATTATAATATTTATTTTATAATAATAATGATAATAAAATAATATAACACTTGCCAATTCGTGCCGTAGGCTTGCCTGGCCATTGACTTTTAGTTTTACTAATTAGTCTCAGAATTCAGGATGAATTGGGGATTAGTGTTAAGTTTTGCTTGTTTGCTTATAAAGAAGAGATTTTAATACAAAATTAAGGGAGGAAAAAGAGAACAATGTCCAGCAACATTGAATTAAAAACAATCAATAACAAACCAAAGAGAGCAATCAAGAGGCAGTGAAAGATTGTCTCAAGTTTGCTTCAACTTGTCCAAGATCAAGTAGTAGGATATTGATATTGGAGGTACCAAAGAATGCAGATTTTGGTTTCTTAAAAACCCTATTTATTTTAAACAAGCACTAGCTATATTTATTTTCTTTCTTTCTTTAAACATTGAAGATTGTTTGATGATTAAAATTGGTAACTAGTTATTGTATTTTTACATAAGAGCTTAATAAACTAAACTAAAGATATTCATTTCATCAAGTAGCTCATTTAAACATCCAACAATTAGTTTATGTCCAATAAACTACTTTAGCACTATAGTAGTCTGTTTAATCAAATTAACATTAAATATTTAAATCACAGTAACTGTGTTTTCTAAAACCATAAAACTCAAACCGTGTTTCTTTAAAATCGTAAACCCTAATTATTTTTTAAAAAACCTAAAACCCAAATTGCTTTTTTCTAAAATTATAACCCTAATCTAAAACATGAATTTCCTAAACCCTAAAAACTCCATTTCGTCCAAAAATCCTATTTTTTAAATCAGAACTCTAAAAACCCCAATCTCATTTTTCTAAACCTTAAAAATCCCATTTTTCATCTCTAAAACCTAAAGTCTTAATTTTCATCCTAAAAACCTTAATTTAATCATAAAAGTTCTAAATGTAAACCCTAAAAGTTCTATATTTATTGCTTTATTTAGGTCTAAAACTTAAATGTGATCTTTTTATGTTTTGAATGGATGATTTATTAATGTTCTAATTTCATGAATGATTTGTTTTTTTTATTTTGCTCATGATAAATGATTGAATGTTTTAGTTTGATTAAATATTTAAGTCTTAAAGATGTAAGAGGTATGTTTCCACTTTGCGGCCTCATTTATTAAGATTAATGTTATTTTATTTAAGATTTGGATTAATGTAAAGGCCATGTTTCCACCAAATGGTGGGTGCTCTATCTTATTTATTTTTATTTTTGAACATTGAACATTAAACAAACAACAAGCATTTGGATGGGTGCCTGTTTTGTTTGTTTCAATTTAATAAAGTGATTGATGTTTATTTCTTTTGATAATTGTATGTATTATGGATAGTATTGTAAAATTTAAGAAATTAATAATATTTAGACCTGAAAATGAGGTTGGTTCTAATAAACAGGACGTTATGGGGGTGCTGGGTCATTCTCACCATCCCCATACATACCCAAATTTCCAAACCCAAAAGGAGTTGGGGATTCCTTATGAATTAAGTCATCCACCCCTTTCTTTCTTCCCGACCCGTCTGGGTGGCGACTCCATTTTCTCTTGGTTTAGGCTCATATTCTCTAAGGCCCTAAGCCTAACAGTGCCAAAGTCACAAGAATCATTCCACATAGGAGTGGGGGGTAAAATCCCAGCTCACAGTGGCAACTCCACTGGGGATAAGAGAAGTTTATTTCATTTGTCTTTACATTATTTTATTCTTTCTTATTTTAATATTGTCCATTGCATCATTTAGATTGCATTGTGTGCATAAGTTAGGATGCCCATGTTACCTGTGTTGTGTTATGTAAGGGATACCATACTTTCACTCAAGGTATGGAGATTGAGCATCACATAACCACTCATAGCCTTATACCTTTTGGTATATACTTGCTATGAGAACTTTTTAACCCAAAGACTAAAGCTCATGTAACTGGCCTAGTTACTTTTCTTATGTTTAACCTAAATTCTTGTTGTTTGACTATGATTAGTTCATCTTGGTTTGAACTGTGGCTTATTTGGTTTGATCCTTTTCTAATATGATCTAATTATATTGTTAGCTCCAAATAATTTTTTCCTTTAAATCCAAAAGACAAAATTTCAAATTTCAAAAATTTCAAGAAGATTTTTGATATGAAAACCTTTTAAGATGGGTCAAAAAATTCTTTTTCCTTACGACCTAAGTTCAAAGCCCAAAAATCATTTTTAACAAACCTTTTGAGAGGGCTTTTAAAAATCCATTCTTAAATGAGCTTGCAAATATTTCGGTCAATTATGGAATACCAAAAATCAATTGTGGGCCTAATTTATACTAAGAATCATTAATCGTGGGCTTGTTTTTACCATGAATCATTATTTACTTCTTCAAATGGGAAATCTATTTATGATAAACCTCTTAATTTAGTTTTAATCCAATATAGCATAAAAGCTATTTTAGTTGAGATTCAAAGGGTTAAAGCCTAATTAATTGGAATTATCATGGACTGACTTCCATGTTTGAAAATATAACTATTGGTTAAAATCTTCCGAGGAAATTTTTCAAAAATAGAATATCCCATGTTGATATTTTATTAACTATATACCTAGGAAAAGAAACTCACCATTCGTGTGTGGAAGTTATAAGGTTGGAAGGAACATCCTAATTATCTTTGATTGTTTGATTACTTGTGCATACATGCATGCATGCATTGCATTACATATCATTGATCCTTTCTAGCTCACAGACCTATAATATAGTAGTTCGAGAGCGTACGACAACCCAACTTGCGCAAGTGACATAGACTCCAGTAATAACTCAATTAGCTTCTCACCAAGAGCAATGAAGCCCGAACAAATTCAAAGGATAGTGGACGATGCACTCAATGCCAAGATGGAAGAACTGAAAGAGGCCCTGCCTGAGACTATGAAGAGTCAACTGGCTGCACTTTTGGGGAACACTGCTGAGGCACTACCAGAACATAGAAGCCGAAAGACAAAGGAAAGGCTAAGGTTTGCAAAGTAGCCTTCGATGATGACAAGTTAGTTGTTGATGACGATGATGAGATAATAAGAAAGAGTCAAAGATCCTCAAGATAAGAAGAAAGAGCCAAAGGTTGTGGAAAGATCAGTCGTGAAAAAGACTGAAACTTCAGATGTTGAGAAGCCAATTGCAGATTTGGAAAAGAACTTTGAAAATAAGCTAAAAACTGAAGAGATGTCGGAGGTGGACAAATTGTTTGAACAAGATGAAGAAGTCCCATAAAAATTCAAGATGCCTTCCTTTGCCAAGTTTAATGGAACTGGGACTCCTTATTTCCATATGAAGCAATACATCACAACTATGCAGTCTGCCCAAGCTACTTAGACTCAAACTCTAAGGTACTTCATGCTTTCATTGGACTCTATTGCCTAGAATTAGTTCAACACCTTAGAGGATGGTACTCAAAAGAGTTGGGATTTACTATACAAAGCCTTCATTCAACAATATAGGTATAATGCTGAGTTGGAGGTTACTTTGATGGAGGTTGAGTCCACTATGCAAAGACCAAATGAGAATTTTGTTGATTACATGAAAAGGTGGAGAAAAGGCTAAATGAATTGGATCATATTATGATGATTGTGAGAGGGGTGCTACCTAATTTTTATGAAAGGATGTCCCATACACTTATTAGAGATTTTAAAGTTCTCCTTTAAGCTGGCTTGCAAAAAGAAGAATGGGAAAGAGAGAAGAACCATTTTTTCTAAAAGAAGAAATGAGAAAAGGGAACTACCAGTCTAGCAATCAAAGCACACAAAATGCAGTTGATGTTGATTCAACTAGTCAAGGGGGAAGGAGGCAGTTTTTAAAATTAGGGAAGCCACTGTCTTGGCTTCTCAATAAGCTATAAAAGAAGGGATTGTTACAACCCTTAACTCCTCGCCCTTTGCCAAATCCTCTTCCACCTAACTTTGATGCCACGACATTTTAGCAATTTCATCAAATGCAAGGGCACGAGATGAAAAAATGTTTGAGATTGAGGCATGAGATCTAAAATTTTATTGATAGTGGGAAGCTTCCCAATCATAACAAACCTAGCTCCAAGGACAATCCATTGCAAAGGTTCAACAGAGTACCACTGGCGGCAATTTTCATGATTGGAGAAGGTTTGCATGAAAGTTTTACCATGTCTTCATTCCAATACATAGATGGATAGGCAACAAAAAGAAGAAGTGGTGCTAAGCAAAATGGAGCAAGTCAAAGTGAAAGGGGAAGTATCCATTTGTGTTTTGAGCAAATTTTTGGACTCAACCGATAGTGAAAATGATTTTAAGTCAAAGAAGGAGGAGTGGACCTGGTCCATGCCTGAAGAGGATGAGATAATGAACATGTGCTCTTGTAAACCTTATGCAAGGCCACACACCAAAAGAAGCAAAGGAACATGAAGATGACACAGTCCTTAAGCAATTGAAAAGTACTAAAGCAAGTGTTAACATCTGGGTTCTATTGGCTACGTGCAAGAGACATCATGAAACTATGGCCAAGGCTTTGGCTAGCATGTCAATTTTCACTTCTAGAACACCAGTTGAGCTGGTTAAATTCATGAAAGTTGAAAGAGTAATGAAGTGAGAAGATATTCAAAAGAAGAACAAGGTCAATGAGGGGATGGTATCATTTTTGGATACGAATTTACCAGAAGAGGGGAGAGATCACATCCGCCCTCTCTTTATCAAGGTAGAGGTCAAAGGGAAAAGGACTCCGTATGTGATGGTTGATGATGGGTCCACCATAAATGTCTGCCCACTTAAGATCTGCTTATTTAAGGGAGAGATAATCTAGGAATTTTTTGGTAAGCAAACAACTAGTATCCTCCCTATTAACATCAATACCTAGTTTGTCCCTTTGAGCCTTCATAAAATTTTAACTTTCTTTTCATTGGCTTATAAACCCCAACGACCTACCCTGAGCCATTGTGATACTTATGGAAAGTCTGATGATCACTAAGGAACAAAAAGGAAAGAAGATTAAAGAGAAGGATATGTAGTCAAGACTATAGAGATAGTTGAAGGAAACTAGTATTAGACCTAATATCACTGACTTATTGAGATAAAGTCAGAACTAAAGCAGACTTATGCTACTCTACTCATCCATTATCAAAACCACAAGTTGGTACAAACAAGAAAACTCTTTCAGAGCTAGGACCTAAAAAAAGTAAAAAAAAAAGGAAAAAAAATGAAATAAAACCCAAAAAGGTGGTTCTGAAAATCAATCGAGTTCTTTTTTACCTAAAGAAATCAGAAGACTTCCACTTATTTGGCGAGGACGGATTAACTTGAATTGGTCCATTCCAGCTAAAGACTTAAATACATAAGGGACAGACCATCTTTCATTTTATTCAACATAGCTTCAGGTCCACAATCTTGAAATCTTAGACTTGATATTCCAAAAGGAAAAAGGATAGAAAGAAAGAGTAAGAAAAAGGGTAAAGATCAAGATAGTACTGATTAAATCCAGATTTCAGCCAAGATGATGGAAGGACATTTAAGCTTTGTATTTTCATGAAGTCATAAGATAAAAGTGATGTCTAAAAGGTGAAAATGGAACCTCTAACAGTATATAGTTCCAACGAGAAGTTTGTAGTGTGAAGGTTTATGAGCAGTGCCACATTAGCTCCAATCTAAAAATAGCCTTCACTTAACCCATGTCCCTTATAGACCCCATTTCTAGCCTATTCAAGACTTGTTGATCTCTCTTGGTAGGTAGAATCTATTAGTGGAGATTGTTTGAATAAGCATGCATATGAGATGGACAATATTTAAACTAAATGAAAATCTTTTGACTAAGTAATGTGTATGTGCCCATCTCAAGTGCAACAGTTCTTGCTCAAATGGAAATGATTACCAAATTTAGTATGATAACTAGGGTTACGATGTTATCGATATGTTAATTTAGGAAAATCGAGTCTTGAGGTATATTGGCACTAATTTGGCAAAGCTAACATTTGATTTCAAAATTAAAATTAAAAAAATGTGTGTTTTCTTGTTGCACAAACCTTCAAGTTAAGGGAAGTATGTTGCATCATCGAACCTCAAAGGACACATTAGGCAAAATAAATGATTATTTGCAAGGTTATGAAGAATCTACCAACTGACGTGCTGAAGTCGCAAGAACCATTCCACATGGTAGTGGGGGGCAAAAATTCCCATTCACAGTGGCCACTCCACTAGGGATAAGAGAAGTTGATTCCATTGATCTTTATATTATTCTATTCTTTCTTATTATAATATTATCCATTGGATTAAAGATATTTTTATAATATTATTCAATGGATTAAAGCTTAATTAATAGGAATAATCATGGACTAACATCTATATTTTAAAATACGACTATTAGTTAAAGCGTCTGAGGGGATTTCTTTCAAAAATGAGATATCTCACAATGATATTTCATTGATCATATACCTAGGAAAAGAGAGTCGCCATTCATGTGCGAAAATTATAAGGTTGGAAGGAACGTCCTGATTATCTTTTTTACTTGGTATTTGTGCATACATGCATACACGTATTGCATTACATGGCGTTGATCATTTCTGGCTCATGACCTGGAGTACAGCAGCTTAAGAGAGTACGACAACCCAACCTATGCCAGTGACATAGAATCCAGTAGAAACTCATTTAGCTTCTCACTAAAAGTAATGGAGCGCGAATAGATTCAAAGGATGATGGACGACACCCTTAATGCCAAGATGGAAGAACTAAAGGAGGCCCTGGCTGAGACTATGAAGAGCCAACTGGTTGTAGTTTTGGGGAACACTAGTGAGGCATTTGCTAGTACTAAGAAGCAAAAGGACAAATGAAAGGCTAAGGTTCGCGAAGTAGCCTTAGATGATGACAACGTAGTCATTGATGATGATGACTGGGCTCAATATTTTCAAGATCCTCAAGATAAAACAAAAGAGCCGATGGTTGTGGAAAAATCAATTGTTGAAAAGACTAAAATTTCAGATGTGGAAAAGATGATTGCTAATTTGGAGAAGAAGTTTGAAAAGGAGCTGAAGTCTGAAGAGGTGTACGAACTGGACAAACTATTTGAACAAGATGAAGAAGTTCCTTACAAGTTCAAGTTTCCTTCTTTCACTAGGTACAACGGTACAGGGAATCCTCACTTGCATGTTAAGCATTACATCACTGTTATGTAGTCTGCTAGAGCTACCAAAGCTCAAACTCTAAGGTATTTCATGCTCCCATGAAATCTTGTTGTGCAAAACTGGTTCAAAACCTTAGAGGAAAGTATCCAAAAAGATTAGGATATGTTGTACAAAGCCTTCATTCAATAATATGGGTACAATGTTGAATTAGAAGTGACCTTGATGGAGATAGAGACTATGAGGCAAAAACAAAATGAAAGTTCTGTTGATTATATGACGAGATGGAGAAATAAGGTTGCACTTCTCAAAAGGAGGCCTGATAAGTCTGACCAGATTAGGATGATAGTCAGAGGCGTCCTACCCAACCTCTATGAAAGGATGTCTCACACCCTTATAAGGGATTTCAAAGACCTCCACCAAGATAGTTTACAAATAGAAGAATGGGAAAGAGAGAAGAGCCATTTTTCTTGAAGAAATAATGAGAGGGGGAATTATCAGTCTGGCAGACATAGTGCACAGAATGCAGTGGATGTCAATATAACTAGTCAAACAAATAGAAGATAGTTTTTAGATCTAGGGAAATTTTTGTCTTGGGTTTTCAATAAGCTACAAAAAAGGGACTATTACAGCCATTGGCCCCTCGACTTTTATCGAGTCCTTTACCACCAAAATTTGATACTAAGGCCTTTTGCCAATTTCATCAAGCAAAAGGACATGAGATAGATAAATGCTTGTGACTAAAATATGAGATCCAAAATTTGATTGACAGTGGAAAGTTGCCTAAACCTAACAAGCCCAGCACCAAAAGCAATCCATTGCCTAAATTTGGAAGAGTGCCACCGCCAGTAACCTTCACGATAGAGGGAGGATTGATGGAAAGTTTTATCTTGTCATCTTTTCAAAATATAGACGGGGAAACTGGTGAGGAAGGGGTTGCTAATTTTAGCTCTTGCCCCCTAACATGTCCAAGTAAATGAAGCATTTTTCGACTGCAACTCAACAAACTTCTCTTAGCTTATTTGGTTGTTTGTTTTATTTTCTATCTTTGGTATTTTATGAAATAATTATGTTTTTCAAATTAAGATTGTTTGAATAAATTGCTTTCATCAAATTTTTGTTTATATTAGTATTTGTTCATTTTGATGATCAACAAATGACAAATCTAGCTTGATATTTATTAATTAGTATATCTATGCATTATACCTCGAATGACTTTACTAGGTGAGGGATTTTTTCTATTGCATTGAGCTATGTATGCTTACTGAAAGAGGGCTTCAGCATAATTATGAGTGTCTAGGTCCTAGTCAATCTTAGAACATGCTTCGATGAACTTTTGAGGTGAAATTAAACTCTGCTTATTTAAGAGAGAGATGATCTAGGCATTGTTTCGTAAGCCAATAACTAGTATCCACCCTATTAACATCAATACCTAGTTTGTCCCTTTAAGCTTTCATAATA
This sequence comes from Garcia nutans, assembly GCA_947685225.1. Taxonomy (NCBI): domain Eukaryota; kingdom Viridiplantae; phylum Streptophyta; class Magnoliopsida; order Malpighiales; family Euphorbiaceae; genus Garcia; species Garcia nutans. Next base: position 3,847,617 of record CANTUV010000017.1, on the reverse strand, counting down.
AATTTAGCTTGCTTTTTCATTGGCTTATAAACCCCAATGACCCACCTTGAGCTATTGTGGTACTTATGCAAGTCTTATGATCACTAAGGAACGAAAGAGAAAGAGGATTAAAGAGAAGGATATATAGTGAAGACTATAGAGATAGTTGAAGAACACCTGAATTAGACTTAATATCACAAACTTATTGGCATAAAGCCAGGAATGAAGTAGACTTATGTCACTCCACTCATCCATTATCAAAAATGAAAATTGATACAAACAAGACAACTCTTCTAGAGCTAGAACCTAAAAAAAGCAACAAAGAAAATAAAAGGAAAAATAAAATAAAATCCAAAAGTGAAATTCAAAAAGTCAACAAAGTTATTTTTACCAAAAGCAGCAAAAGACTTTCACTTAGTTTACAAGGACAAATTGACTTGAATTGGTCCCATCCAGCCAGAGATTCAATTAAAATTAAAGAATTAGGGGAAAGACCATCTTTCATTTTATCCAACATAGCTCCAGGTCTGAAATCTTGAAAGTCTTAAACTTGATATTCAAAAAGGGAGAATGACAAAAAAAAAGGAGTAAGAAAAAGGGTGGCCTAAGGAATAAGACAATATTGATTAGATCCAGATTTATGCCAAAACGATGGAAGAACATTCAAGCTTTGTATGTTCATGAAGTCATAAGATAAAAGTGATGCCTAAAAGGTGAAAATAGAACCTCTAACAATATACAGTTCCAGCAAGCAGATTGTAGTGCAAAGGTTTGTCCATAGTGTTAGAGTGGCTCCAAATTACAAATGGCCTTCATTTAACCCGTGTTCCTTATAGACCACATTTCAGACCTATTAAAGACCTGTTGATCTCTCTTGGTAGGTAAAGTCTATTATTGGAGATATTTTGAATAAGCATGCAAATGAGATAGACAATATTTAAACTCAATGAGACCTTTAACCAAGTAATATGTTTGTGTCTATCTAAAGTGCAACATTTCTTGCTCAAATCGAAATGATTTCCAAGTTTAGCACAATAACTAGGGTTATAATGTAATGGATGTGTTAATTTGGAAAAGTCGAGTCCTGAGGTAAATAACACTGATTTGACAAAGCCAAAATATGATTAAAAAATGTTTGTTTAAAAAAAGAAAAAAAGAAGAAAAAAGTTTGTATTCTTGTTCCAAAAACCTTCAAGTTAGGGGAAGTATGTTGCAGGGTCAAACCTTAAAGGACACATTAGGAAAAATAAATGATTATTGAAAAGGTTATGAAGAAGCTATAAATTGACATGCTAAAACATAGTTTAAAATGGTTGTATCTCTGACTATGCTGCTTGAGCCCTACCACTCATGGTTTCAACATTTTGAAGATAAAAGCCATTAATGTGAAGTTTTCTGTCATTCCAATGAGAGATCTGAACAAGCATGTAGAAGGAATCCATGAGAACACTTCAGCTGATCACCTTAGTCTGTGAGTCAATAGAACCACTGTAAGTATCATCCATGCATATCATGTATACATAAGCATATCACACTGCATTTTTGTCTTGTGTTATCTATTCTTTGTCAAAAGTAAACAACAATACCCTATGATGCAAATATGAAGCATATATGGAATCAGGGAGGCATGGAAGCCCCATTGCTTGAGAAAGATCTAGTCACTTAGCAAAAATGGAGATGCATGCTTATGCAAGGAACAAGACAAATGCAAATGTCCATCAGAGCCTGCATGGGAAAAAAAATTTGTTTGAGCCGACAAATGGGGTAAAGTTTCTCCTATCAATTTTTGAGTTTATGCATGTACAAAACATTTTCAAACTCACTTTCAATATTTTTTCACATAGGGGGCAAGGATAGGATATAAGGGCCAGCTACAAAATAGCTAAACTTTTTTAAAAAATAACAAAACGGGAAGAAAGTAAGAACCCCAAAAGAATGAGGATGCAAAAGACAAAAGAATAGTCCAGCTAGAAGAGCTGAAACCAATATAGGACAAATGTCCAAAGGATAAAGATCCATTTTTGAAGGGTAAAGACTCGATCTCCAAAGGATAAAGATTCCATTTTGAAGTGTAAAGACCCACAATCCATTAAAGAAAGGAATAATAGATTAAAAGAAAGCTAGAATTCTCAAATGATAGAAGGTCAGTCAAATCCAATTTTGGGTAGAGAACCAAAAATCCAATTTCAGGTTGATAATCAAAAATTTAGTTCTCGGTCCAAAACCCAAATGTAGTCTCTATTCCAAGTACCCAAAATCAAATCCAGTCCCCCCAAACCTAATCTAGCCTCGGGTCCAAGTATCCAAATCAAATTCAGCCATGGGTCCAAGTACCTAGTCTCGGGTCCAAGTATCCAAATCAAATCTAGTCTCAGGTCAAAATACCTAGTCACAAGTCCACGGGTCCAAGTACCTCATCTCTGGTCCAAGTACCCAAATCAAATTCATTCTCGGGTTCAAGTACCTAAATCAAATTTAGTCTTGGTCGATTACCCAAATCAAATCCAATATCGAGTCAAGTACATAAACCCAAAATTCAGCCTCGGGTCGAGAACCCAAGATTTATTTTCGGGTCCACAACCAAATCCACTCTTAGGTCGAGAACCCAAATCTAGTTTTCGGTTGAGAACCCAAAATCTAGTTTTGAGTCAAGAACCCAAGATTCATTTTTGGGTCTCAAACCAAATCAAGTCTTGCGTCGAGAATCTAGTTTTGGGTTGAGAACTGAAAATCCAATTTCTGGTCTATATCCCTAAATTTATTTTTGGGTTCAGAACCAATCAATCTCGGGTGGAGAACCCAAATCCAGTCTTGGGTCGAGAACCCAAATCCAGGATCAGATTGATAATCCAAAATTTATTTTTGGGTCCAGAACCCAATCCAGTCTTAGGTCGAGAACTAAATTCTAGTCTCGGGTCGAGAACCGAAATCCAGTCTCGGCTCGAGAACAAAAATCTAGCCTTGGATCAAGAACCCAAATGTAGTTTTGGGTTGAGAACCCAAATCACATATCGGGTTAGTGCCTAAATTAAATCTTGTTTAGGGTCGAGAACCAAAATCTAGTCTCGGGTTGAGAACCCAAATCACTTTCGAGTTGAGAACCCAAAATCCAATATTGAGACCAGAACCCAAACCAATTCATGTCCAGAACCAAAAATCATTTTTGAGTCCAGAACTCAATCCAACCTCTGGTCCAGAACCCATCCTTATCCAAAATTAGCTCAAAGCCATGTTGCTTTTTACTCTATTCTACTTAAGTCTCAGATTGTTCAAGCAGGGGGCAAAACTGTATACCCTTAATTTTGGCATGGGTTAGGTTTAAGAAGCTTACCTTGTCTCTTTATAATTTTAAATAACCTTAACCTAATTTTAAATCTTAAATATTAGAGAGCTTAATTCACAATAGCCCAAATTAAATTTTAAAATAGGTTTGGTATAAAAGAAATTAAAAATTAAAGTTTGGTTTGTGTCGGGACAGGTCAAAAATCGATATGAGCTAAGCTCATATCGATTTGGAGGTTCCACATTGATATGGAGCCTGTAATATCGCAAAATTTTGAAAATATTAATTTTTAAAAATTTTATTAAATGATTTAAAAGTGTATATATATAATTAAGTGAAAAGAAAAGAGAAAGGAAGGATGTGTATAAGATGTATATATGTAGATATATACAATATATACAAGTCAACATTTTAAAAAGGTCAAATCATATTTTAATTATTTAAATAAATATTAATTAATGGATAGTGGAAGATGATATTTGATATTAATTAAATAATAATAAATATGCTTGGTGCAGATTAAAAGAGGGAAAATTGTGTGCTTAATAGGGGTTTAGTTGGTGAAAAGAGAAGTTGATCCTATCTTCTTCTTCTTCTTCTTTCTCCATTGAAGCTGGCCATCTTCTTCATCAAAGGGAAGAGAATTTTGCTTCTTGCTAACTCAAGTAATTGAAGGATTTCAAGTGTTCAAGTTGGAATTTTAAGGATTTTCTTCATATTTGGTAAGTTTCCAACTTGTTTCTTTGATTTTCTTTGGAAGTTGTATTTGTGTGAATTGGAAGTTTGGTGTAGTTTGTGTTAATGGTTGATTTTGGTATGTTTGAAGTTCTTTTGTCTAGTTAACTATGAAGTTTGGGGTTGGATTGAAGAAAAGGGTTAAGTTTGGTGAAGAGAATAAGAGTTGTAGGTTGTGTAACTTTTAAGTTGTGAAGTCATGGTTGTGATTGTGTATTTTTGTTTTTAATTGAGTTATTTTGATGTTTACACAAGTATTATGTGAAATAATGATGGATTTGGTTGAGTTTCTATGAAGTTGAAAAGGTTAATGCAAGATTATAGTTGGATGTGACAATAGTGTGTGAATATCAGGTTTTTGGCCTGACACGCCCGATGGCACGGCCATGTCCTTAGGGGTGTCGATGGTTCTATTTTCAGTGTTAGTGCCACGAGCAGTGACACACCCATGTCACTGTGTGTGTCACAGCTACTGTGTTGCTGTAGAATTGACACGTGCAGTGACATGCCCATGTTACTGAGCGTGTCATAGCTATTGTGTTGTTGTAGAATTGATACGTGTAGTGACACGCCCATGTCACTGAGCGTGTCATAGCTACTATGTTGTTGTAGTATTTACACATGCAGTGACACACGCATGTCACTAAGCGTGTCATAGCTTCAGTGTTGTGGGTTTAAGGCATGGTCATTAACACGCCTGTGTTGTTGAGCGTGTCATGTGTAGAGTTTGCCCTAGATAGTTCTTTTCCTTATTTTTCTTTATGTATCACTTAGTGATTATTTATAATCACATTTGGTTTAGGCTTTGAAGAAACTTGAGTTACCATAATCCAAGTGTTGAGGGATATCTTAGAAGAGGAGGTTGAAAGTGGTGTTTGGTGCTTTTAGAGGTAAGTACAAAGTTTGAATAATTGTTTATATTTACATGACATTAGGACTTAGCACATTTGGTTGGAAAAAGTGTTAAGTTACCTACTAAATTATTGATGCATGAGAAATATGCTATGATTTGTATAATGTTACAAATGCATTATAAGTAATGTGAACTTTGTACAAAATATAATAATGACCCAAAAGGTATGGATAATGTAATTTGTTATCGATACATTAAAGATGATATGTAAAGCCATTGGTGATGGCTATATTGATAGAAATGAAATATTTGAGTCATTGTGCCTAGTTAGATCATGAGAAAATGAGAAAGGACTTGATAATGAGAAATATGATTAAATTGTGTGGCTAGTATGTTATTCAATTTTCAAAGCTCTGTGTTTAGCGGCATGCCTATGATTTGCCTACGGGCTAGATGCTGCGTGTCACTATGAAAATATTTTTGAGGTGAATTGAACAGGCGCAAGCCTTTAAAACAAATCCTTAAAGCTAGGCTGGGTGAAATGACTGGGTCGTAAGCTCAGACCTAGTTGGATTATTCCATGGATATATTGCCTACGGGGCTAGACACATGTTGTCATTATAGACAAAAATAATAACTCTGGAATTTGAATAGCATATTAGTTATCTTTGGGCCCATGCTTGTGTTTGCTATTATATGAATTAAGAATTGTGGAACAATTGAGCAATTTATCAAGATATAATGATTTAATGTTATGAGATATAATATCCTTATGTGTTGTGCATTAGAATTTCTTTTGAACTATATTGTTATCAAAGTTTGTACCACTAAGCTTTTGGCTTAGCACAATTGTGGTTCATCGCACAGGTGACAAGGTAGATCTAGTTGAGTCGAAGAGTTCGTCTAGACCGAGTCGAGTCTAGGCTTGAGGTCTTGAGTGCAGAGTTGATTATTGGACATCAAGATCAGAGACAAACTACCAGCATGTGTATATTTTATATTTTTGTACATATCAATTTCATGTATTTATGTATATTCCGCAAACTATCGAAAATGTTTTGGATAAACCTTTGGTATTGAAGTATACATACGTGTTTTAACAAGTAATATTTTATTTAATATTTATATGATATCAGTTGAATGTTTTAAGTTTATATAGATTTTATAAGTGAAGATTTATGTTGTTAAAATGGGCTGTGACATTCTTGTATCCTATATTCATATATTACATATGTTGGGTGTATGTAGTGTGCGTATATTTGGTATAAGGGTGTTACATTTGTTTTGGTATCCGAACCTTGGTTTGTGGTTCTCAACCTAGGTTGGTTGTAAGAAAAAGAAAATGGAAATTTATAAATATGGTTTTAAATATAATACATGCATTGGCACTGTCAGTTTCTGATCTCTTATGTGGTAATTTCTGCTGTGTTTGCAGATATAGGTAGCTATGGTGTCTCAGACATGTCAGTCTGTTGAGGGTAGTGCAGAGAGTATGGCTCTTGTTAAGGGTAGAGATGGAGCTAGAGTTTAGATAACTGGAGGGGCATCTACTCCTGTGCTAGAGAGACTAGCAGTTGATGAGATTCTGCCGAGCTAGGTACGGCATATGGTGGAGTTGTTGAGCTGAGGCAGGCTCCAGTTTAGTAGCCGCAGCCACTATTACCGATGAGGCAATATGATAAATTGAGAAAGTTTGGAGCTGAGGATTTTATTGATACTATAGACCCTTCTATAGCTTAGCTATGGCTAAATAGAGTCCAGAAAGTGTTCATCCAGCTGCAGGCTACTCTAGAAGAAAAGTTTGATTATGCTAGATCTCTTTTGCAGAGGGATGCATATGACTGGTGGAAGACAAATCCACATGCCCTGGATGATCCACCAATCTTGACCTGCGATGATTTTCTACGATAGTTTGAGCAGAAGTATACTCTGAGGGAGTATAGAGATGCAAAGAAGATAGAGTTCTTGAGTTTGTAGCAGGATACTAGGATTGTGTTGGAATATGAGATAGAGTTTACTCGGCTGAGTCAATATGCTGGTGGGATGATTTCTGATGAGATTGATAGGTGTAGGAGATTTGAGAAGGGACTAAGACCCTCTATCATGTGAATTATATCAGGCTCCTGGTATCAAGGATTTTCCCAGTTGGTTGCAGCTGCCAGGAGTGTTGAGAGAGCATAGGGTCTTGCAGTAGGTGCTAGGGATGAGGATATCAGAGCTAGGACACCCCAGAGTGAGGCAGAATCTTCATCAGTGAAGAGAGGTCAAGGGGGATATTTAATAGGAATTATCATGGACTAACATCTATATTTTAAAATACGACTATTAGTTAAAGCGTCTGAGGGGATTTCTTTCAAAAATGAGATATCTCACAATGATATTTCATTGATCATATACCAAGGAAAAGAAAGTCGCCATTCATGTGCAAAAGTTATAAGGTTGGAAGGAACGTCCTGATTATCTTTTTTACTTGGTATTTGTGCATACATGCATACACGCATTGCATTACATGGCATTGATCATTTCTGGCTCATGACCTGGAGTACAGTAGCTCAAGAGAGTACGACAACCCAACCTATGCCAGTGACATAGAATCCAGTAGCAACTCATTTAGCTTCTCACCAAAAGTAATGGAGCCCAAATAGATTCAAAGGATGATGGACAACACCCTTAATGCCAAGATGGAAGAACTGAAGGGGGCCCTGGCTGAGACTATGAAGAGCCAACTGGTTTTAGTTTTGGGAAACACTAGTGAGGCATTTGCTAGTACTAATAAGCGAAAGGACAAATGAAAGGCTAAGGTTGGCGAAGTAGCCTTAGATGATGACAAGGTAGTCATTGATGATGATGACTAGGCTCAATATTTTCAAGATCCTCAAGATAAAAAGAAAGAGCCGAAGGTTGTGGAAAAATCAATTGTTGAAAAGACTAAAATTTCATATGTGGAAAAGATGATTGCTAATTTGGAGAAGAAGTTTGAAAAGGAGCTGAAGTCTGAAGAGGTGTACGAAGTGGACAAACTATTTGAACAAGATGAAGAAGTTCCTTACAAGTTCAAGTTTCCTTAGAGTTTGAGCTTTGGTAGCTCTAGCAGACTACATAACAGTGATGTAATGCTTAACATGCAAGTGAGGATTCCCTGTACCGTTGTATCTGTGAGGAGAGGTCAAGGGGGATATTTTTCGAGTTTCAGTAGGAGCCAGAGGCATATTAGTAGGTCAGTTCAACAGCAGCAGAGACATAGATCGAGACCTACAGTTTTTGTGGCTAGTGCACCGACTCTAGTAGTTCAGAGGCCTGATCCACCTACTTGTGTTCATTGTGGTAAAGCACACGGAGGTGTCTGCTGGTGGAGAGGTACTTCGAGAGTGTATTTAAGGTGTGGGTCACCAGATCACTTCATTAGAGATTGTCCAAAGCCACCAGAGAATAGACATACAGATACTACAGTTTCTCGACCCAGTGTTAGAGTGGTTCGTGGTGACAGAGATGTTAGCAGAGGAGGTCAGACATGGTTCAATCAGAGAGGAGGTTCTACTACAGGTAGTAGACCAGATAAGGCAGGACCATCTCAGCGAGTATATGTGATGCAGAGGCAACCAGATGCTTCAGTTTTTATTGCTAGTACTTTCTCTTTATTTGGTACTTCAGTTCATACTTTGATAGATCCTTGATCGACTCATTCATACATTAGTGCATCTATCTTTCATGTGATTGATTTGCATTCAGAGTCCCTAGGATTTGATGTTTTGGTGACAAATCCTTTAGGACATAGTGTTGTAGTTAGCAAGGTGAACCGTAATAGTCCGGTTGTGGTTCAGGATGAGGAGTTCCTTGGTGACTTGATTGAGATGCCTTTCAAGGAGTATGATTTAATTTTAGGCATGGATTGGTTATCTAAGCATTGGGTTGTGGTAGATTGTAAGCAAAAGTGTGTTACCCTGAGAACCTGTGATGGTAGGAATGTGATGGTATCTAGTGAGCAGAGACATCTTTCATCCATGTTTGTTTCAACTGTTTCAGCTAGGAGGATGATTCAAAAAGGATGTGAGGCTTATCTTGCTCATGTTGTAGATACCAAAGTAATGGGTTCCCAGCTTGACAGTATACCCACAGTTGCTAAGTTTCCAGATGTTTTTCCTGAGGAGTTGCCAAAAATACCCCCTGAGAGAGAGGTTGAGTTTGGTATCGATTTGTTGCCTGGTACCAATCCTATCTCTGTTACCCTTTATCAGATGGCACCTGCTGAGTTGAGAGAGTTGAAGTTGCAGTTGCAGGAGTTGTTGGATAAAGGGATAATCTGCCCTAGTGTGTCCCCATGGGGAGCGCCTGTTTTATTTGTGAAGAAGAAGGATGGTACCTTAAGATTGTGCATTGATTACCGGCAGTTGAATAAGGTGACCATCAAGAACAAGTATCCATTGCCTAGGATAGATGATCTCTTTGATCAATTGAAAGGAGCTGCAGTATTCTCTAAGATTGATTTGAGATTAGGGTACCATTAGTTGAGAGTTAGCGATGAAGATGTACCTACAATAGCTTTCCATACATGGTATGGGCAATATGAGTTCTTGGTGATGCCTTATGGGTTGACGAATTCACCAGCAACATTTATGGATTTGATGAATAGGGTGTTCAGACCCAATCTAGATCAATTTGTGGTGGTCTTTATTGATGATATTTTGGTGTATTCACGTAATGAGGAGGATCATGATAGGCATTTGCGGGTTGTATTGCAGACTCTGAGAGAAAAGCAGTTATATGCTAAGCTATCTAAATGTGAGTTTTTCCTTGATCAAGTGACTTTTCTTGGTCATGTGTGTAACGTCCCTATATCCCGTATACGTACAAAGCATGCTTATATGATAGTATTATACGTATACTGAATATAGAAATGACACACTTTACAAATACACAAATCATATTTAAAGTGAAACTAAAAATTTAAGAAATATCAAATAAAGAGAAATGAAAATCATAAGACACAATAGATAAAACGTTTGTTTATTACGCAACGGAAGTTACATCCAAAACTTACAAATATAAATACATTAAACCTCAAAAATTACAAAATATGAAATATATACATGATTGGCAGCTTGACACTCTGATCTTTAAGCTTTACTCCAACTCTTCACAATCAAAACAACCTCAACTAAGTCTAGAGGAATTCTCCGTCTCAACTCTATCATCTCTATCACCTGCGCGATGAATCATAATCGCGCTGAGCCAACAACTCAGTAGTACAAACCATAATGCTATTATGCTTAATCAATAACAATGATAAACAATCACACAATAAAGATCATACTCCATATACAATATTTCATGAATATTACATTATTTCATCATATTACAACATCATTCATAACATCAACATGACATAGACACCTATGGGCCCAACAAGCATTTAATACGATATTCAGAATTCAGAGTTACTGCTTTGGTTCTTAATCACAATAATCAAGCCCGTAGGCAACATATATATATGTCTCTATCCATGGATAGTGTAACAGACCCAGTCTCTTGGACCATCAACTCAACAAATCGAGGAGATCCTCAACCCGGCAAGACTGTTACCTATCATATATCTCATAATCACAATTCTCATAATGTAACAGACCCAGTCTCTTGGACCTCAATTCAACTCAAATTGAAGAGATCCTCAACCCGGCAAGACTGTTACTATTCATAATTTCATAGGCATGCCACCCAAATCCAGAACTGTGAAACTGAATAACATATTAAACATACAATTATATCATTCTTCTCGTTCTTAATTTATGACTCAATATCAAATAGGCAATCATGCCTCAACACTTTCATTTGTATAACCATAGCCACTCACAATGGCTTCTCATCACATTTGAATCATCATGTCTCAATGCATATCCATAATCAATTACATTGAACATAATCATATATGCATACATGCCTCAATTATCTCATTTCACATTATACATATAGTACATTTCACAAGATTCACAATGTGCAAAACATAACATTATTCATATATAACAATGATGTCATATCAAGTGAATGTATGCAACAATGCAAGGTTTGTACTTACCTCAATAACAATTCACACAACTCTAAACACTTCCTTCCCAAGATTCTTTTACTTCTTAGATCAATGATAAATCACTTTCTTCAAGACCTAATCCAAAAATAATAACATACACTAGCTTAGGGATACACATGAGATAAACAAATTAAGAATTAACTAGAGCAAACCCTAAACATGACACGCTCAACCACACGGGCGTGTCCCTGACCGTGCCCTAACTCCACAACACAAAAGCTTTTACACGCTCAGAACCACGGGCATGTCACTTGGCGTGTAATACATTCTGCCTCTCTAAAAAATATCAACACGTCCAACAACGTGAGCGTGCTCATGGCCGTGCAAACTCTCCAATCTCACAGTAGCTATGACACGCTCAATAACACGGGCGTGTTACTGGTTGTGTCAAACCTACTGCCTCCAACACAATTGACACGCCTAAGATTCTGGACGTGCTCCTGGGCGTGTTAGGCCAAAAACTCATATTCCGGCCAAAACAACAAAACACCCAATAAAACACTTCTTTTCACCAACATCCTCTTCAAACAAACTTAACAAAACATACCCAAAAACCATCTTAAACATACAAAAACACCAAAACAACTCCACATCTATGACAAACACAAATCACAAACATCATCTCAACCCTAAACACAAATACAACATCATCTCTTCCAACCAACTCACTCTTTTCTTCAATCCATCCTTAAAATCCATAATCAATTCAATCAAACACTCTTAAACATATCACAATCAAACAACACACTCTTAAAAATCTATCAAACTCAAACACAACTTCAAATAAGCAAAGAAATCAAAAAAGGACTTACCAAAGTAATGAAACTTCTTGAATCACCAACTTGATCACTTAGATCTTCCTTCAATTTGAGCTTAGAACCTTAAAATCCTCTCTTGCTCTCTTGTTTTCTCTTGTCTTTGGAGGAGCCGGCCAACACAAAAGGTAAAGAAGAAAAGAACCATGAAAAAACAAAGTCAAACTTCCCTTTTAATCTCCACCAAGTATCCCAAAACAAGAAATTACCTAAACACCCTCTTACAAATTGTTTTGATTTCCTTTAAAGCACTTTCCCTCTTTTAGTAATTTCACACATAACAAATAAATATCTTCATCCCTTGACTCTCTATTTTGACTTATGTATATGTTATTTATACTTCCATATATACAACATATACACTTTCTTTTAATTTCTTTTCTCATGTAAATTAACATCTACATTCAATCCAATTTAAAACAACAACAATATTCAAAACTTCTAAGGCATATATTGGGATATTACAATTCTCCCCCCCTAAAAAGAAATTTCATCCTCGAAATTACCTGTCATCAAGTCTGAAACAACTGAGGATATTGATCTCGCATTGCTTGCTCACTCTCCCAAGTTGCCTCTTCTCTCCCATGATTCTTCCATAGAACCTTCACCAAAAGCACTTTCTTATTCCTCAATTCTTTCACTTCATGTGCCAAAATAGCAACTGGTTCTTCTTCAAATGTCAGATCTGGACTCACTTCAATAGATTCAATTGGCAAAACATGAGATGGATCCGACCTGTACCTCCTCAACATAGAAACATGGAATACATTATGGATCCTATCCAACTCAGGTGGCAAAGCAAGACGATAAGCAACTGGTCCAATTCTTTCCAAAACTTCATACGGTCCAATAAAACGAGGACTCAATTTCCCTTTCCGGCCAAACCTCAATATCTTCTTCCAAGGAGACACTTTCAAAAATACCTTATCTCCAACATCAAACTCTATGTCTCTCCTTTTCAAGTCTGAATAAGATTTCTGTCGGTCTGAAGCTGTTTTCAACCTATCTCAAATCATCTTCACTTTCTCTTCAGTTTCTTTAACCAAATCAGGACCAATTAACTTACCTTCTCCAAGTTAATTCCAACATAGAGGTGTCCTACACCGTCTACCATACAATACTTCGAATGGTGCCATACCAATGCTGGATTGATGACTATTATTGTAAGCAAATTTCACAAGTGGCAAAAATCTATCCCAACTTCCAGAGAAATCAATGACACAGCTTCTCAACATGTCCTCAATAATCTGTATCACTCTCTCTAACTGCCCATATGTCTGCAGATGAAAAACAGTGCTGAAGTGTAATCGAGAACCCAAAGCACCATGTAAACTCTTCCAAAACCTTGAAGTAAATCGGGGATCTCAATCAGACACTACAGAAATTGGGATACCATGCAACTTTACAATCTCATGGATATACAGCTCAGCTAACCTTTCCAGAGGATAATCCATCCGAACCGGAAGAAAATGAGCTGTCTTATTCAACCTGTTAACAATCACCCAAATAGCATCATGCTTCCTTTGTGTCAATGGTAAACCAGATACAAAATCCATGGTTACTCTATCCCATTTCCATTCAGGCACTGATAACGGTTGAAGTAATCTTGTTGGAACTTGATGCTCAGCTTTTACCCTCTGACATGTGAGACATTTGGACACAAAATCTGCAATGTCTCTCTTCAATCCAGACCACCAGTAATACTGCTTCAAATCATGATACATCTTTGTATTGCCTGGATGCATATCAAATACTAACTGATGTGCTTCTTCTAAAATGATCCTTCTCAAATTAGCATCATCAGGTACACACAATCTGTCTTTAAACCAAAGACTCCCATCACTTCTCACAATAAAATCTCGACTCTTTCCATTCTGGCAATCTGAAACAATCTTTTGAATCTTCTCATCAGCCAATTGAGCTTCTTTAATCTGATCCAACAATACTGGTTTCAATTGCAACTGTGCCAACAATGCACCATCATCACAAGATACAAAACTAACATGCAACGCTCTCAACTCAACAAGCAACGAGAGCGAAAAAAACAGTCAAACCTGCTAAAGACTTCCGACTCAATGCATCAGCAACAACATTTGCCTTACCAGGATGATAATCAATCAAACAATCGTAGTCTTTAATCAACTCCAACCATCTCCTCTGTCGAAGATTGAGCTCTCTTTGGACACCCAAATATTTTAAACTTTTATGGTCTGTATAGATAAAACACTTCTCCCCATACAAATAGTGTCGCCAAATCTTCAATGCAAACACAATGGCTGCTAACTCTAAATCATGGGTCGGATAATTGAGCTCATGCGGTTTCAACTGTCGAGAAGCATAAGCTATAACTTTACCTTCTTGCATCAACACACAACCCAAACCGCTATGCAAAGCATCACTATAAATCACATATGGTTTATCTTCCACAGGTAAAGTAAGAACAGGCGCTTGAGTCAACATTTCTTTCAACTGATCAAAACTAGCTTGACACTGATCTATCCACACAAATCTAACTCCCTTTCAAAGTAATCTGGTAAGTGGAGTAGCTATCAAAGAAAATCCTTTCACAAATCGTCGGTAATAGCCTGCCAAACCTAGAAAACTTCTAACTTTAGTCATAGACTTTGGTGGACTCCAATTCAAAATAGCTTCAACTTTACTCGGATCAACTCTAATACCATCTGCTGAAACTATATGACCCAGAAAAGTTACTTGGTCAAGCCAAAATTCACATTTTGACAGTTTAGCAAACAATTGCTTCTCCCTCAAGATTTGCAACACAATCCGCAGATGCTTGTCATGTTCCTCTTCATTACATGAATACACCAAAATATCATCAATAAAAACTACCACAAACTGATCCAAATAGGGCCTAAATACCCTGTTCATCAAGTCCATAAAAACTACAGGTGCATTCGTCAAACCAAAAGGCATAACTAGAAACTCATAATGCCCATACCTTGTACGAAAGGCTGTCTTAGGAACATCTTCAGCTCTGACTCTTAACTGATGGTACCCTGATCTCAAATCAATTTTGGAAAACACTGCTGCACCCTTCAATTGATCAAAAAGATCATCAATTCTAGGCAAAGGATATTTATTTTTAATAGTCACTTTATTCAATTACCTATAATCGATACACAATCTCATAGTACCATCCTTCTTCTTCACAAATAAAACAGGAGCTCCCCACGGTGAAACACTAGGGCGAACAAACCCTTTATCCAACAACTCCTGTAACTGCACCTTCAATTCTCTCAATTCAGCAGGTGCCATTCTATAAGGAGTAATAGAGATAGGAGTGGTACCAGGCAATAATTCAATACCAAACTCCACCTCTCTCTCAGGAGGCAACCCTGGCAACTCTTCTGGAAACACATCTGGAAACTCTGCAACTGTAGGTATACTATCAATTTGAGAACTCACTACTCTAGTATCCAAAATATGAGCAAGTTAAGCATCACACCCTTTTCTAATCAATCTCAAATCTTCTGCATCGATCAATCTCATCCGAGATAATCCCACCAGCATAGTGACTCAACCGAGTGTACTCAACCTCATACTCCGTTACCGTCCAGTTGTCTTGCCTCAAATTCAAGAATTCCATCTTCTTAATATCTTTATACTCCCTCGGAGTATATTTCTGCACGAATTCCCTCAGGAAATCACCATAAGATAATGTAGGTGGATCATCCATGGCATGAGGAACCGTCTTCCACCAGTCATAGGCATCTTTCTGCAGAAGGGATCTTGCATAATCAAACTTCTCATCCGAAGTAGCTTGCAACTAAATGAATATCCTCTGCACTTTATCCAACCACTGCTCAGCCACTGCAGGATCGGTAGTTCCCAAGAAATCTTCAGCTCCATACTTTCTCAATTTGTCATAATGCCTCACCGGCACTTGAGGCTGTGGTGGTGGTGCTGCTGCTGTATAGGAGCTCCCCTCAACAAATCGACCATATGCCTTAACCAACCCGGCGGTACATCATCAGCAGCTGATCTCCCTGGCACATGAGCAGGTGCCTCACTAACTCTCTCAACTCTAGCTCCCTCTTTACCCTCTTCAGGAGCTACACTCTCGGCACTACCCTCTATAGACTGTCGTGACTGAGACGCCATTACAACCTATATCTGCAAACACAGCAGAATATACCCCATTAAAGATCAAAGACTGCCAATACCATAACATGTATCTTACTTAAAAACCATATTTTAAAACTCAAAATTTCCTTTTTCTTCCAATTGACCTAGGTTGAGAATCTCAAACCTGGCTCTGATACCAAAATAACTGTAACACCCTTATACCCCGTATAAGTACACAACATGCTTTTACGATCATAATATACGTATACTGAATATAGGAATGCCACGATTTATAACCAAACGACTCATTTATAAACAAATTTAAAACATTTAAAGAAATTATATAACACAAAAGATAGAGTGTTTGTTAAAAACGCAGCGGAAAATATAACAAATATTTACAAATACTTATACATCAAAACTCAAGTTTTACAAAATACAAAATATATACATGTTTGGCAATATGTCTTTGATCTTTGAGCTCCACTATCAACACCTCAAACTCTAGACTCTACTCGGCCTAGAGGAACTTTCCGGTTCTTCCCTGTCACCTGCGCGATGAACCACAATAGCGCTAAGCCTACGGCTTAGTGGTACAAACTATAATAATATTATGCTTCAATGCCATGCCAATGTTATACATTTCAACAATTAAAACAATATACACAAGTGATATCTTTGTATTGTTCATAAGACTACATTTCATCATTTTATGATTTACGTTGACACAAAGACAAGTATGGGCTCACAAGACACTAATATGTTATTCAAAGTTCAAAGTTACTGCTCTCGTCCATAATCATAATCATTAAGCCCGTAGGCAATATATATATATATATCTCTATCCATGGATAGGGTAACAGACCCAGTCTCTTGGACCTCTACCCGTTAACTCGAGGAGATCCTCAACCCGGCAAGACTGTTACCTGTAACAGACCCAGTCTCTTGGACCTCAACCTGGATAACCCAAGGAGATCCTCAACCCGGCAAGAATGTTACTTATCATATATTTCATATTCATAATTCATATAGTGTAACAGAACCAGTCTCTTGGACCTCAATTCAACTCAAATTGAAGAGATCCTCAACCCGGCAAGACTGTTACCTTTTTACATTTTATAGGCATGCTGCCAAATCCAGAACTTTGAAGGTTGAATAACACATTAGACACATAATCTTTTCTATTATATCTTTATACATTTCTTTCTCATCATTATAGCCAACAACCATGGCTTCATATCTCATAATTAACATAGGCAACCATGCCTCAATCATCTCATTTGCATCATTATAGCCATCAACCAAGGCTTCATATCTCATAAAGATAATATACATAATCAATTACATTATACATCATCATCATAGCCAACAACCATGGCGCATATATCTCCTTATATTTCAAATCACATTAGATCAATTCATCATTCAAGTACACAATCAATTGCATTAACATACCTTTCATATTTCATCATATCATCAAATGTTTTAACCCTGTAATCAATTGCTTAACATATGTAGAATCAAATATGTTAAGTATCAAATCATATGAGTTATGCAACAATGTAGTTTGTACTTACCTTAGGAACAACTCACACCAATCTACAACCTTTCTCTTTCAAGAATTCTTCACCACCTAGGTTAAGACAATTCAATCTCTTCAATACCTAAATCAAAGGTGATAATACATACTCACTCAGAGATACACATGAGATAATAAGACTAAGAACCAACTAGGGCAAACCCTAAACATGACACGCTCAACAACACGGGCGTGTCCCTGACCGTGCCCTAAACTCACAACACAGAAGCTTTGACACGCTCAGAACCACGGGCGTGTCACTGAACGTGTAATACATTCTGTCTCACAGTAACATTGACACATCCAACAACATGGGCATGTTCATGGCCGTGTCAATTCCTCACCAACACAGTAGCTATGACACACTCAGTGACATGGGCGTGTCACTGGACGTGTCAATACTACAACTACATAGAAGCTGTGACACGCTCAGTGACATGGGCGTGTCACTGCTCGTGTCACCCATCCAAGAACACAGAACCATCGACACGCCCAAAGACTTGGCCGTGCTCATGGGCGTGTCAGGCCAAAAATCCAGATTCCGGCAACATCAACAACACAACCAACAAATCACTTCCTTTCACCAAAATCCACTTCAAACAAACTTAGCTCAACATACCCAAGAACCATAACAAACTTGCAAAAACACCAAAACAACTAAAAACATACATTCAACACAAATCAAAATCATCACCACAAACCGAAAACACAACCACAATACTTTCACTTCCTACAACTTACTCTTTCCTTTAATCCAACCCCAAAAATCCAAAAATCAGTTTACCCAAACACTCTTAAACACATCTTAATCAAACATATTCACATACCATCCACAAACTCAACTCATAAACTCAAAGAAATCAAAGAATCAAGTGGAAAACTTACCAAGGATGAAGAAACTCTTGACTTTCCAACTTGAACACTTGAAAACTCCCTTCAATCTTGAGTTAGAAGATCAAATCTCTCTATTGCTCTCTTGATTCCTTGCTAGCCGGCCAAAAGAAAGAAAAGGAAAGAAAGAAAAGAGAACCATGGTAAAAGAAAGAAAGAAAGAAAGGAAGAAGAAAAGATAGAAGCCAAAGTCAAATCATCTCCTCAAAACCCTCTCTGTAACACCCCCATATCCAATGCACACACACTACAACCACAACAATGTAGCATAAGTGCACCAAACATAGGGATGCTACGGTTTCCTTAACATTCCAAACATTTTAAACAAAACCATAACCTTTCAATTATATACATTATAGAAAAATAGGTCATTTACTTATAAAACAAAACATATTAGATATACATATACATTTAAATATTACACAGCGGAAGTTATAAAATATTTACAAATTTACATTATAAACATTACTTTACAAAATATAAAAGAAATATACATGATTGGCAAGTCTCTTCTGATCTTTAAGCTCCTAAAATGGATTCTTCAAGGTCTACTCTCACTCGGTTTCGTAGAGCTCTCGGGTTCAACTCTATTACCTGCGCGATTAAACACTATCGCGCTAAGCCAATGGCTTAGTAAGATAATCAAGCAAATGATATGACTTAGTGCAATGCAATGTCATTTCTCAATCCATATCAAACATATATCATCATATATGCAAAACTAACAACATACTTTCACATTGCATATCACATTTCAATATCTTGCCATATACCTTATTAGTGATCATTTAACCATTCATAGTCAACACTAAACAAAGACAAACATAATCTCATCATTCAAACATTTCATCATTCAACATTTACATCTAAACAAACACATGCATGGGCCCAAAACACACTAATATGCCATTCAATTTTCAGAGTTAATGTTTTGGTTTTATCATCACATTTATCAATATCATATACCCAACTAGGCTTCAAGGATTAGGTTCAACCAAGCTTCAAGGGGAGCAAAGCATGCTAAGCTTCAACCCAACTTGGCTTCAAGAACAAAACCCAACCTAGCTTCAAGGGTGGTAACATCTCAATTAGGCTTCAAGGATTCAATCCAACCTAACTTCAAGAGATTGTTACTCTTATTAGGCATGCCACCAACAACCAACTCTGAAAATGGAATAACACATTAGCCACACAATTCATTTACATTTCATTCTCAATTCTCATTATCATTTGGGCAAACATGCCTCATTTATCTCCATTGAATCACCTTAGCCAATAACAATGGCTTCACCTTTCATTTCACAATATAACACTTCATTACTCAAGTGTATATTTATCACATTCATGATCACATTATATCTCACATAACATCATTCACAAATATCAACATTTCATAGCATAACTTTGTTCAATCTCAACAATGCAAGAACAACTTATTTTATTTATAGCTTTAGAATCATCCACAAGTGTTTGATCAAGTCATTCCTTAGTTTAAGCATGTTTAAAAATGTTTATGTTGAGGTTTAGAGATCACACTACCTTTAAAGAATTCAAACCATGCAAAAAGAATCAAGAAATCAAACAATGTTCAAATCATTTGAAAGACACGCCCAACTCACTTGATTGACACGCCCAACCACCTAGAGTGACACGCCCGTGTCCTTAAAAAGAAAAGAGACAGTAGCTTCCTCAAATAAATGACACGCCCAACCAACTTGAGTGACACGCCCGTGTCCTTAAAAAGAAAAGAGGCAGTAGCTTCCTCAAACAAATGACACGCCCGTGTCCCCTTAAAGCATTTGGCCGTGTCACCCACAAACACAACCTAACTAAAACCAACACTTTCTCAATTGCACTCAAACACAATATTCATCATATAGCATGTTTCAAATGAACATAAACAATGTTCTAAACACATATTCATTACAAGAAACACTTCACAACACATTAATATAACAATTAAACACACACATCATCTCAAAACCCTAAAACCAACATCTTTCTCCATCCTTCCAAATCAACATCTATCACTTCTAACAACAACAACTATATAAACTATTAACTCAAAACCAATTTAATACTTGAGAACACAACACAACACATCTCAAATCCATCAAATCACAAAAAAATCACCAAACCCTAACTCACTTCCAATACAACTTCCAAATAGGTAATGAAAACAAAAGATTACTTACTTACAAGAAGAAATTCCACAAATCCCTTGTCAAATCTTTTGATTGTTTCTTCAATTTGCTCCAAGCATCAAGAACACCTTCCTTGCTCTCTCTTCTCTTCAATGGCCGGCCACCTCTTGAAAGAAAAAGGAAAATAATGAAGACACCAAGTCAAATTTTGCTTTTAATCTCCACCAAGTGTTCTTATCCAAGCAATTACCAAAATGCCCTCACTCAATTAACTAACTGCTTGTCTCATATAAGCCCTTATATGTAATTACACACTTAACACAAAAATATCTCTCTTCCTTTGACTCTTCCTTTGACCCATTTATATGTTATATATATCATCATATACACAACATATAAACTTGTCTCTAAACCCTAAATTTCCAAAACACATATACATATACTTTTCTTTCCCCCAATTTAACCCAACAACAACAACAACAACAACAACTATAACAATATGCAAAACTTCTAGGGCATAAATGAGGATATTACAATTCTCCCCCTCTAAAAAGAAATTTCGTCCTCGAAATTACCTGATATCAAGTCTGAAATAACTGAGGATATTGCTCTCGCATGGTTTGTTCACTTTCCCAAGTTGCCTCTTCCTTTCCATGATTCTTCCACAAAATTTTCACCAATGACACTCTTTTATTTCTCAACTCTTTCACATCACGTGCCAAGATAGCAACTGGTTCTTCCTCAAATGTCAAGTCTGGGCTCACTTCAATAGACTCAATTGGCAATACGTGAGATGGATCTGATCTGTATCTCCTCAACATAGAAACATGAAATACATTATGAATACGATCCAACTCAGGTGGCAAAGCAAGCCGATACGCCACTGGCCCAACTCTTTCCAAAACTTCATATGGTCCAATGAAACGAGGACTCAATTTTCCTTTCCGACCGAACCTCAAAATCTTCTTCCAAGGAGATACTTTTAAAAACACTTTATTTCCAACATCAAACTCAATGTCTCTCCTTTTCAGATCTGCATAAGACTTCTGTCGGTCTGAAGCTGCTTTCAATCTGCCTCGAATCAGCTTCACTTTCTCTTCAGTTTCTTGAATCAAATCAGGCCCAATCAACTTACCATCTCCCAGTTCACTCCAACAAAGAGGTGTCCTGCACCGTCTACCATACAATGCTTCAAACGGTGCCATACCAATGCTAGATTGGTGACTGTTGTTGTATGCAAACTCCACAAGAGGTAAGAATCTATCCCAACTTCCAGTGAAATCGATGACACAGCTTCTCAACATATCTTCAATAACCTGTATCACCCTCTCTGACTGTCCATCCGTCTGTGGATGAAAAGCAGTGCTGAAGTGCAGTCGAGAACCCAAAGCACTATGCAAACTCTTCCAAAATCTTGAAGTAAACCTGGGATCTCGATCAGACACTAAAGAAGTTGGAACACCATGCAGTTTCACAATCTCATGGATATACAGCTCAGCCAACCTCTCCAAAGAGTAATCCATCCGCACCGGAAGGAAATGAGCTGTCTTAGTCAATCTATCCACAATCACCCATATGGCATCATGTTTCTTTTGTGTCAATGGCAAACCAGACACAAAATCCATTGTCACTCTTTCCCATTTCCATTCTGGCACTGACAACGGTTGAAGCAACCCGGTTGGAACTTGATGCTCTGCTTTAACCTTCTGACAAGTGAGACATTTCGATACAAACCCAGCAATGTCTCTCTTTAACCCAATCCACCAATAATGCTGTCTCAAATCATGATACATCTTCGTATTACCCGGATGCATAGCAAACATTGACTGATGAGCTTCTTCCAAAATAACCCTTTTCAAATCAGCATCATCGGGTACACACAATCTGTTCTTGAACCATAGACTCCCATCACTCTTCACAACAAAATCTCTACCCTTTCCACTCTGACAATCCGAAACAATCTTCTGTATCTTCTTATCAGCCAACTGAGCTTCTTTGATCTGATCTAACAAAACCGGTTTCAAATGCAACTGTGCCAACAATGCACCATTATCACAAGATACAAAACTGGCACACAATGCTCTCAACTCAACAAGCAACGAGAGCGAGTAAATTGTTAAACCAGCTAAAGACTTCCGACTCAAAGCATCAGCAACAACATTTGCTTTACCTGGATGATAGTCAATCAAGCAGTCGTAGTCTTTAATCAATTCTAACCATCTTCTCTGGCGAAGATTGAGTTCTTTCTGGACACCCAAATACTTCAAACTCTTGTGATCAGTGTAGATGAAACATTTCTCTCCAAACAGATAGTGGCGCCAAATCTTCAATGCAAACACAATGGCTGCCAATTCCAAATCATGGGTAGGATAATTAAGCTCATGCGGTTTCAACTGTCTAGATGCATAAGCTATAACTTTCCCTTCTTGCATCAAAACACACCCCAAACCTCTATGTGAAGCATCACTATAGATCACATAAGGTTTGCCTTCAACAGGTAAAGTAAGAACAGGCGCTTGAGTCAACATATCTCTCAACTGCTCAAAGCTCGCCTGACACTGATCAGTCCACACAAATTTATCTCCCTTACGAAGTAATCTGGTGAGTGGAGTAGCTATCAAAGAAAACCCTTTCACAAACCGCCGGTAATAGCCTGCCAAACCCAGAAAACTTCTAATCTCTGTCACGGACTTGGGTGGACTCCAATTTAAAATTGCTTCAACTTTGCTCGGATCAACTCTGATACCTTCTGATGAAACAATATGCCCAAGAAAAGTGACTTGATCCAACCAGAACTCACACTTCGACAATTTGGCAAACAATTGCTTCTCTCTCAAGATCTGCAACACAATCCGCAGATGCAAATCATGTTCCTCCTCATTCCGCGAATACACCAGAATATCATCGATGAAGACCACTACAAACTGATCCAAATAGGGCCTGAATACCCTATTCATCAAATCCATAAAAGCTGCAGGTGCATTCGTCAGACCAAAAGGCATAACTAAAAATTCATAATGCCCATACCTGGTCCGAAAAGCGGTCTTAGGAACATCTTCAGCTTTGACTCTCAGCTGATGGTACCCAGATCTCAAATCAATTTTAGAAAACACAGCTGCACCCTTCAATTGATCAAAGAGATCATCGATTCTAGGCAAAGGATATTTATTTTTAATGGTCACCTTGTTCAATTGCCTATAATCGATGCACAATCTCATAGTACCATCTTTCTTCTTCACAAATAGCACAGGAGCTCCCCACGGAGAAACACTGGGGCGAATAAATCCTTTGTCCAACAACTCCTGTAACTGCACCTTCAACTCTCTCAACTCTGCTGGTGCCATTCTGTAAGGAGTAATCGAGATAGGAGTGGTACCAGGCAACAATTCGATACCAAACTCCACTTCTCTCTCAGGAGGCACTCCTGGCAACTCTTCTGGAAAAACATCAGGGAACTCAGCAACTGTGGCAATATTATCAATGGAAGAACCCTTCACTCTAGTATCTACCACATGAGCAAGATAGGCTTCACACCCCTTTCTAATCAACCTCCTGGCTGCAACAGCTGAAACAAATAAGGAGGCTAGCTGTTCCTGCTCATTAGATACTATCACCTCTCTACCATTAGCAGTTCTCAAAGAAACAATTTTCTTTTTACAATCTACCACAGCTCCATGTCGAGATAGCCAATCCATGCCTAAGATCACATCATATTCTTTAAATGGCATCTCAATCAAATCCCCAAGGAACTCCTCACCCTGCACCACTACTGCACTATCTCTATGCACCTTACTGACAACCACACTATGCCCTAACGGATTTGTCACCAACACATCAAACCCTAGGAACTCAGCATGCATATCAGAGACAGGCAAAACAGATGCACTAATATATGAATGCGTGGAACCCGGATCAATCAAAGCAAGTACTGCAGTATTAAATAAATAAAAAGTACCCGCAATGACTGCCGATGCATCAGGCTGCCTCTGCATAACATACATCCTCTGGGAAGAACCAACCTCCTCTGGTCTACCCTCCCTGGATGTAGCACCTCCTCTAGAACTGAATCCTGCTCTACCTCCTCGGCTGGCACCTCTGCTGCCTCTACCTCCCCTCACACTAGCTCGAGAAGCGGCAGAATCAACTGGCATCGACTCTTGCCTCTCCGGGCAATCTCTCACAAAGTGATCTGGTGATCCACACCTGAAGCATACCCCTGCAACACCTGCCTTCCAACAAGGACCACCATGAGGCCTACCACAATGGATGCAGATGGGTAAGGTGGATCTCTGAATCATAGGGGTAGGAGCACTCGCCACTGAAGCAGCAGGTCTAAATCTCTGTCTCTGTAACTGCACTGACCTACCAGCTGACCTCTGACTTCTACTAACTCTAGGAGCAAAGCTACCTTTACCTCTTTTAGCGGAAGAAGACCCGGCCTCAAACTGGGGTCTCCTCACTTTGACCTCTTCCTCTGAAGCAGCTGCAATACTCTGTGCTCTTTCTACACTCCGAGCTGCTGCCACTAGCTGGGAGAAATCCTGATATCTAGACCCGGCCACTAAGCACATAATAGAGGGCCTCAATCCCTCTTCGAATCTCCGGCATCTATCTATCTCATCTGCTATAATGCCCCCAGCATACTGGCTTAACCGAATAAACTCAACCTCATATTCAGTTACGGTCCTGTGGTCTTGCTTCAAATCTAGAAACTCTCTTTTCTTCCCATCTTTATACTCCCTTGGAGTATACTTTAATTCAAATTCCCTCTGAAAATCAGCATATAACAAAGTTGGTGGATCATCCATAGAATGTGGCACTGTCTTCCACCAATTGTAAGCATCCTTCTGTAGCAAAGATCTTGCATAGTCAAACTTCTCCTCAGGGGTGGCTTGCAACTGAATAAAAATCCTCTGAACTTTGTCAAGCCATTGTTCTGCTACAGCTGGATCAGTGGTACCAAGGAAATCCTCCGCTCCATATTTCCTCAGTTTGTCATAATGCCTTACAGAAACTAAGGGCTGAGGGGGTGGTGGCTGTGGTTGCACAGGTGCTTGTCTCATAGCTTCCATCATATGCATAAACCAGGCTGGCGGAACCTCATCACCTACTGGTCTACCTGACCCAGAAGCAGATGCCTCACCAGTACTAACAACCCTAGCTCCACCATCAGGAGCATTACTCTCAGCACTAGCCTCAACCGACTGACTTGAATGTGAATCCATCACAACCTATGTCTGCACACACAGTAGATTACATCTTATTAAAGATCAGAGACTGCCAATCTCAAATGTATATGTTATTCAAAAACCACTTTTTAAGTAAAAATATTTCTTTTTCTTATATTTTACCTAGGTTGAGAATCTCAAACCTAGGCTCTGATACCAAAACAATTGTAACACCCCCATATCCAATGCACACACACTACAACCACAACAATGTAGCATAAGTGCACCAAACATAGGGATGCTACGGTTTCCTTAACATTCCAAACATTTTAAACAAAACCATAACCTTTCAATTATATACATTATAGAAAAATAGGTCATTTACTTATAAAACAAAACATATTAGATATACATATACATTTAAATATTACACAGCGGAAGTTATAAAATATTTACAAATTTACATTATAAACATTACTTTACAAAATATAAAAGAAATATACATGATTGGCAAGTCTCTTCTGATCTTTAAGCTCCTAAAATGGATTCTTCAAGGTCTACTCTCACTCGGTTTCGTAGAGCTCTCGGGTTCAACTCTATTACCTGCGCGATTAAACACTATCGCGCTAAGCCAATGGCTTAGTAAGATAATCAAGCAAATGATATGACTTAGTGCAATGCAATGTCATTTCTCAATCCATATCAAACATATATCATCATATATGCAAAACTAACAACATACTTTCACATTGCATATCACATTTCAATATCTTGCCATATACCTTATTAGTGATCATTTAACCATTCATAGTCAACACTAAACAAAGACAAACATAATCTCATCATTCAAACATTTCATCATTCAACATTTACATCTAAACAAACACATGCATGGGCCCAAAACACACTAATATGCCATTCAATTTTCAGAGTTAATGTTTTGGTTTTATCATCACATTTATCAATATCATATACCCAACTAGGCTTCAAGGATTAGGTTCAACCAAGCTTCAAGGGGAGCAAAGCATGCTAAGCTTCAACCCAACTTGGCTTCAAGAACAAAACCCAACCTAGCTTCAAGGGTGGTAACATCTCAATTAGGCTTCAAGGATTCAATCCAACCTAACTTCAAGAGATTGTTACTCTTATTAGGCATGCCACCAACAACCAACTCTGAAAATGGAATAACACATTAGCCACACAATTCATTTACATTTCATTCTCAATTCTCATTATCATTTGGGCAAACATGCCTCATTTATCTCCATTGAATCACCTTAGCCAATAACAATGGCTTCACCTTTCATTTCACAATATAACACTTCATTACTCAAGTGTATATTTATCACATTCATGATCACATTATATCTCACATAACATCATTCACAAATATCAACATTTCATAGCATAACTTTGTTCAATCTCAACAATGCAAGAACAACTTATTTTATTTATAGCTTTAGAATCATCCACAAGTGTTTGATCAAGTCATTCCTTAGTTTAAGCATGTTTAAAAATGTTTATGTTGAGGTTTAGAGATCACACTACCTTTAAAGAATTCAAACCATGCAAAAAGAATCAAGAAATCAAACAATGTTCAAATCATTTGAAAGACACGCCCAACTCACTTGATTGACACGCCCAACCACCTAGAGTGACACGCCCGTGTCCTTAAAAAGAAAAGAGACAGTAGCTTCCTCAAATAAATGACACGCCCAACCAACTTGAGTGACACGCCCGTGTCCTTAAAAAGAAAAGAGGCAGTAGCTTCCTCAAACAAATGACACGCCCGTGTCCCCTTAAAGCATTTGGCCGTGTCACCCACAAACACAACCTAACTAAAACCAACACTTTCTCAATTGCACTCAAACACAATATTCATCATATAGCATGTTTCAAATGAACATAAACAATGTTCTAAACACATATTCATTACAAGAAACACTTCACAACACATTAATATAACAATTAAACACACACATCATCTCAAAACCCTAAAACCAACATCTTTCTCCATCCTTCCAAATCAACATCTATCACTTCTAACAACAACAACTATATAAACTATTAACTCAAAACCAATTTAATACTTGAGAACACAACACAACACATCTCAAATCCATCAAATCACAAAAAAATCACCAAACCCTAACTCACTTCCAATACAACTTCCAAATAGGTAATGAAAACAAAAGATTACTTACTTACAAGAAGAAATTCCACAAATCCCTTGTCAAATCTTTTGATTGTTTCTTCAATTTGCTCCAAGCATCAAGAACACCTTCCTTGCTCTCTCTTCTCTTCAATGGCCGGCCACCTCTTGAAAGAAAAAGGAAAATAATGAAGACACCAAGTCAAATTTTGCTTTTAATCTCCACCAAGTGTTCTTATCCAAGCAATTACCAAAATGCCCTCACTCAATTAACTAACTTCTTGTCTCATATAAGCCCTTATATGTAATTACACACTTAACACAAAAATATCTCTCTTCCTTTGACTCTTCCTTTGACCCATTTATATGTTATATATATCATCATATACACAACATATAAACTTGTCTCTAAACCCTAAATTTCCAAAACACATATACATATACTTTTCTTTCCCCCAATTTAACCCAACAACAACAACAACAACAACAACTATAACAATATGCAAAACTTCTAGGGCATAAATGAGGATATTACACTCTCCTCCAAGTATTAACTATTAAAATAATCCATTTAATCTCTTCCACTCATTTAAATATCCTTCTAATTAATTATTAAATCAAAAACACAAAAATATCTCCTTCCACTAACTTTCTTTGACATTGACTTGGGTATATGTTGTATATATTTTCATATACACAACATATACACTCTCTTCATAAATCTTTTCTCTTACCAAAGAAACATATACATAAAATCCAATTAAAACAACAATAAAATCAAAACTTCTAGGGCACATTTTGGGATATTACAGGAACAAACAAAACTGACTCTCGCTCTCTTGCTTTGGATGGCCGACCAACAAAAGAAAAGACGAGAAAAGAAAGGCTAATTAGAGACCAAGTCAAACTTTTCTTCTATTAAAACCTCCACCAAGCAATCTAAAAAGAAAATTACTTAAATACCCTCTTCTATTTATTATAATTCTCTTTCACTTATTGCCCTTTTTAGTAATTTCATAAATAACAAATTAAATATCTTCTTCCTTTGATCATCACATTTTGACTTGTATATATGTTGTATATATTCACATATATACAACATATACACTCTCTCTTAATTTCTTTTCTCTTTCTAATTAACATATACACTTAATCCAAAATAGAACAACAATTATATCAAAACTTCTAGAGCACATTTTGGGATATTACAATTCTCCCCCTCTAAAAAGAAATTTCGTCCTCGAAATTACCTGATATCAAGTCTGAAACAGTTGAGGATACTGATCTCGCATTGCTTGCTCACTTTCCCAAGTTGCCCCTTCTCTGCCATGATTCTTCCAAAGAACCTTTACAAGTGGCACTTTCTTATTTCTCAATTCTTTCGCTTCATGTGCCAAAATAGCAATTGGTTCTTCTTCAAATGTCAGATCTGAATTCACCTCAATGGATTCAACTGGAAAAATATGAGATGGATCTGATCTGTACCTCCGCAACATAGAAACATGAAATACATTATGGATTCTGTCTAACTAGGGCGGCAAAGCAAGTCGATAAGCAACTGGTCCAACTTTTTCTAAAATTTCATACGGTCCAATAAAATGAGGACTCAGCTTCACTCTTCGACCAAATCTCAATATCTTTTTTCAGGGAGATACTTTCAAAAACACTTTATCTCCAACATCAAATTCTATGTCTCTTCTTTTCAAATCTAAATAAGACTTCTGCCGATCCGAAGCTGCTTTTAACCGATCCCGAATAATCTTCACTTTCTCTTCAATCTCTTTAACCAAATCAGGACCAATTAACTTGCCCTCTCCAATTTCATTCCAACATAAAGGTGTTTTGCATCTTCTACCATACAATACCTCTAATGGTGCCATACCAATACTGGATTGATGACTGTTGTTGTAAGCAAATTCCACAAGTGGTAAAAATCTGTCCCAACTTCCAGAGAAATCAATGACACAGCTTCTCAACATATCCTCAATAATCTGTATCAC
The DNA here is from genome assembly GCA_947685225.1 of Garcia nutans. NCBI lineage: Eukaryota > Viridiplantae > Streptophyta > Magnoliopsida > Malpighiales > Euphorbiaceae > Garcia > Garcia nutans. The sequence goes on along the minus strand of CANTUV010000017.1, from coordinate 3,817,850 downwards.
TCTCTCTGACTGCCCATCTGTCTGCGGATGAAAAGCAGTACTAAAGTGTAATCGAGAACCCAATGCACTATGCAAACTTTTCCAAAACTTCGAAGTAAATCTAGGATCTCGATCAGACACCAAAGAAATTGGGACTCCATGCAACTTTACTATCTCACTAATATACATCTTAGCCAATCTTTCAAGAGAATAGTCCATTCTAACAGGAAGAAAATGAGCTGTCTTAGTCAATCGATCAACAATCACCCAGATAGCATCATGCTTCTTCTGAGTCAATGGCAAACCAGATACAAAATCCATTGTTACTCTCTCCCATTTCCATTCAGGCACTGTTAAAGGTTGAAGCAACCCTGTTGGAACTTGATGCTCAGCTTTCACCCTCTGACAAGTGAGACATTTGGATACAAACTCCGCTATGTCTCTCTTCATACCAAACCACCAGTAGTGTTGTTTCAAATCATGGTACATCTTTGTCCTACCCGGATGCATAGCAAAAACCGATTGGTGTGCTTCCTCTAAAATAATCTTTCTCAAACTATCATCATCAGGAACACACAACCTATCCTTAAACCAAAGGCTACCATCACTTTTCACATAGAAATCTCGGCTTTCCCCATTTTGACAATCTGCAATAATCTTCTGAATTTTCTCATTTGCCAATTGAGCCTCCTTAATCTGATCCAACAATACTGGCCTCAACTGCAACTGAGCCAATAATGCACCATCAGCACATACTTCAAAACTAACATGCAACGCTCTCAACTCAACAAGCAACGAGAGTGAATAAACAGCCAAACCGGCCAAAGACTTCCGACTCAAGGCATCAGCAACAACATTTGCCTTACCAGAATGATAATCAATCAAACAGTCATAGTCTTTAATCAATTCTAACCATCGCCTTTGCCGAAGATTTAGCTCCTTCTGAACACCAAAATATTTCAAACTTTTATGATCCGTATAGATAAAACATTTCTCCCCATACAAATAGTGTCGCCAAATCTTCAAAGCAAATACTATAGCTGCCAACTCCAAATCATGAGTCGGATAATTAAGCTCATGCGGCTTCAACTGCTGAGAAGCATAAGCTACAACTTTACCCTCTTGCATCAAGACACATCCTAAACCATTATGTGAAGCATCACTGTAAATCACATAATGTTTATCTTCCACGGGTAAAGTAAGAACAGGTGCATGAGTCAACATCTCTTTCAACTGCTCAAAGCTAGCTTGACACTAGTCCGTCCACACAAATCTAACTCCCTTCCGAAGCAATCTGGTGAGTGGAATAGCTATCAAAGAAAAACCTTTCACAAACCTTCGATAATAGCCTGCCAAGCCCAGAAAACTTCTAACTTTAGTCACAGACTTTGGTGGACTCCAATTCAAAATAGCTTCAACTTTACTTGGATCGACTCTTATACCATCTGTTGAAACTATATGACCCAGAAAAGTTACTTGGTCAAGCCAAAACTCACACTTCGATAGCTTAACATACAACTGCTTCTCTCTCAAAATCTGTAATACCATCCGAAGATGTTTGTCTTTCTCCTCCTTATTACGTGAATACACCAAAATATCATTGATGAAAACTACCACAAACTGATCCAGATAGGGCCTAAACACCCTATTCATCAAATCCATGAAAGCTGCAGGTGCATTCGTCAATCCAAAAGGCATTACTAAAAACTCATAATGCCCATACCTTGTGCGGAAAGCTATCTTAGGAACATCTTCAGCTCTAACCCTCAACTGATGGTACCCGGATCTCAAATCAATCTTGGAAAACACTGCTGCTCCCTTAAATTGATCAAAGAGATCATCAATCCTAGGCAAAGGATATTTATTCTTAATAGTCACTTTGTTCAATTGCCTATAATTAATGCATAACCTCATAGTACCATCCTTCTTCTTCACAAACAACATAGGAGCTCCCCAAGGAGAAACACTGGGGCGAATAAACCCTTTATCCAACAACTCCTATAATTTCACCTTCAACTCTCTCAATTCAGCAGGTGCCATTCTATAAGGAGTGATAGAGATGGGAGTGGTACCAGGCAACAAATCGATACCAAACTCAACCTCTCTCTCAGGTGTAACCCTGGCAACTCCTCAGGAAACACATCCGGAAAATCTGCAACTGTGGTTATATTATCAAGTTGAGAACCCACTACTCTAGTATCCACAACATGAGCAAGATAAGCATCACACCCTTTTCTAATCAACTTTCTAGCTGTTACAGCTGATACAAACAAGGATGCAAGTTGTCTCTGCTCACTAGATACCATCACACTCTTACCATCACTGGTTTTCAAAGTAACACATTTCTTTTGACAGTCTACCACAGCTCCATGCTTAGACAACCAATCCATGCCCAAGATTAAATCATACTCTTTAAAAGGCATTTCAATTAAATCACCAAGAAACTCCTCACCATGCACCACAATTGCGCTATCACGATGCACCTTACTCACCATAACACTATGTCCTAAAGGATTTGTCACTAAGACATCAAATCCTAAGGACTCAGAATGCAATTCAGACACAGGCAAGATAGATGCACTTATGTATGAATGAGTAGATCCTGGATCAATTAAAGCAAGAATTGAAATGCCAAATAGAGAAAAAGGACCCGCTATAACTGCTGAAGCATCTGGCTGCCTCTGCATCACATATACTCTCTGGGAAGATCCGGCCTCATCTGGCCTACTGCCTCTAGATGAAGATCCTACTCTTTGACTAAACTCGGGTTTACCACCTCTACTAAAACCTCTGCCCCCTCAACCACCTTTGCTGACACTAGGTCGAGAAGCTACAGTATCAGCCTGCCTATACTCCTGCATCTCAGGACAATCTCTAACAAAATGAGCTGGTGACATACATCTAAAACACCCAGCTGATCCACCAATCTTCCAACAAACACCCCCATGGGTCTTACCACAATGCTCACAAACAGGTGGAGTAGACCTCTGAATTACTGGAGTCGGGGCACTGGCTACAGAAACTGTAGGTCTCGGCCTCTGCCTTTGATATTGAACTGATCTGCCCAACTGCCTCTGACTCCTACTGATCCTCGGAACAAAACTTCCTCGGCCCCTCTTCATAGACGAAGATCCTGCCTCAAACTGAGATCTTCTTACTCTAGTCTCCTCCTCAGTAGCCACTGTCGCAATGCCCTGTGCTCTCTCAACACTTCTAGCTGCTGCAACTAGCTGAGAGAAATCCTGGTACCGGGAACCAGCAACAATGCTCATAATAGAGAGCCTCAATCCCTCCTCAAATCTTCTGCACCGGTCTATTTCATCAGAGATAATTCCCCCGGCATAACGACTCAACCGGATGTACTCAATCTCATACTTCGTTATCGTCCGGTTGTCTTGCTTCAAATTCAAGAATTCCATCTTCTTAATATCTTTATACTCCCTCGGAGTATATTTCTGCTCAAATTCCCTCAGAAAATCACCATAAGATAATGTAGGTGGATCATCCATGGCATGAGGAACCGTTTTCCACCAATCATAGGCATCTTTTTGTAGGAGGGATTTGGCATAATCAAATTTCTCATCTGGAGTAGCTTGCAACTGGATGAATATCCTCTGTACTTTATCCAACCACTGCTCAGCCATCGCAGGATCGGTAGTGCCCAAGAAATCTTCAGCCCCATATTTTCTTAACTTATCATAATGTCTTACCGGCACCTGAGGCTGTGGTGGTGGTGGCTGCACTGGAGCTGGTCTCAATAGTTCTATCATATGTCTTAACCAACTCGGCGAACCCTCACCTGCAACTGATCTCTCCGGCATAGAAACAGGTGCCTCACTAACTCTATCAAAACGCAGTGGAAAATATAACAAATATTTACAAAGACATATACATCAAAACTCAAGTTTTACAAAACATAAAATATATACATGTTTGGCAGTATGTCTTTGATCTTTAAGCTCCACTATCAACACCTCAAGATCTAGACTCTACTCAGCCTAGAGGAACTCTCCGGTTCTTCCCTGTCACCTGCGCGATGAATCACACTCGCGCTAAGCCAACGGCTTAGTGGTACAAACTATAATACTATTATGCTTCAATGCCTTGCTAATGTCACACAATCAAGTTTCAAAAACAATTCAAATTAATACTATATTTCAAACCCTACATTCATCAATAACTTATCACAATATTTATGAAATAATGATCACAAGTTCCACATTCATTTTCAATAAATTACTTATGTATTATAATTATCTTATAACATTATATCTCACTCCATAATTCATATTCAAACAAAGACAAACATGTATCTCAATATTCATTTGTTTCACTTTTCAAGAATCGCAATTAAACAAACACAAGCATGGGCCCAAAAAGAATCTAATATGTTATTCAAAATTCAGAGTTACTGCTTTGGTTTATAATCATAATCATCAATACATTTATCCATGGATAATCAACTAGATTTGAGCTTACGACCCAGTCATTTCACTCAATCTAGTTTCAATAATTTGTTTTTGAGGTTTACGACCCGGTCATTTCACCCCAAAAACATCACATTTCACATGTTCCAACTGGAATCGGCTTACGACCCGGTCATTTCACCTATCCAGTGATTCATAGGCATGCCGCTAAACCCAGAACTCTGAAAATTGAATTAACATATTAGGCACACAATCATTTCATTTATTTCTTTATCAAACTCTTATCATTTCATTTCTCATTTCATACTCCACAATCAACTAGGCAAATATGCCTCAATTATTTCATTTGCATTATCATAGCCAATAACTATGGCTTCACATTTCATCATATCTCAATTCACATTTCATATTTCATTATAACATCACATCTTTCACATTTCATATCTCATATTTCATTTCATCATCATATAGGCAAACATGCTTCAATAATCTTATTTACATCATTATAACCAACCACATTGGTTTTACATTTCATTATACCTCAATTCATTATTCAAGTGTACACAACCAATTGCATTAACATACATTTTACATGCTCATCACAACATTCACATTATACCAAACATAACATTATTAATATGCATCAACAATGCATTAGATTTCTTAACACATTTACAATCAAATGTGTGATAAGTCTCAACATCATATGAATGTATGCAATAATGTAGTTTGTACTTACCTCAATCACAACTCATACAAATCTATACACTTCCTCTTCCAACAATTCTTCACCACTTGAATTAAGGCAATTCAACTCCTTCAAGACCTAATCCAAAAGTGATAAAATACATCAATTCCAATCCAAGATTTCACTTATTAACCTTATATTAGACCTTTAGATCACAAAATACAAATCAACACCACTAACTAGGGCCCACGGTCGTGGCCTCCCAACCCCCACGGAGGTGGGTTAGAAAATGGTTCTGCCTCCCTTGCTCCAAACCTCCACGGCCATGGCTTCAAATTGCCACGGTCGTGGCAGCCAAGGGCCACGGGCGTGGCATCCAAGATGCTTCAGTTTCCCATCAAGTTCATGTATTCTATGCTTCTAACTCCATTAAACCCAAACAACATGAAGATCTATGAAAATAATTGCTCAAACTCAAGTTTAACATCACTTACCACTTCAAAACCCTAAAACCAACATCACTTTTACTATTCCAAAACCAACATCAATCTAACTTCTTATCTTTAATTCAAAACCAACACCACAATCAATTAAATAAAAAACACTCCAACATACTACAATCAACACAACCCTACTTTCAAATATCAACAATTAAACTCATACACAACTTCAAATACAACAAAAGAAATCAAGAGAGAGCTTACCAAAGTTGATGAAACTTCACAAATTCCAACTTAATCACTTGAATCTTCCTTCAATTTGGGCTTGGAACTGTAACACCCTTATACCCCGTATACATACACAGCATGCTTTTACGATCGTAATATACATATACTGAATATAGGAATGCCACGATTTACAACCAAACGACTCATTTATAAATAAATTTAAAACATTTAAAGAAATTATATAACACAAAAGATAGAGTGTTTGTTAAAAACGCAGCGGAAAATATAACAAATATTTACAAATACTTATACATCAAAACTCAAGTTTTACAAAATACAAAATATATACATGTTTGGCAATATGTCTTTGATCTTTGAGCTCCACTATCAACACCTCAAACTCTAGACTCTACTCGGCCTAGAGGAACTTTTCGGTTCTTCCCTGTCACCTACGCGATGAACCACAATAGCGCTAAGCCTACGGCTTAGTGGTACAAACTATAATAATATTATGCTTCAATGCCATGCCAATGTTATACATTTCAACAATTAAAACAATATTCACAAGTGATATCTTTGTATTGTTCATAAGAATACATTTCATCATTTTATGATTTACGTTGACACAAAGACAAGTATGGGCCCACAAGACACTAATATGTTATTCAAAGTTCACAGTTACTGCTTTGGTCCATAATCATAATCATTAAGCCCGTAGGCAATATATATATATATATCTATCCATTGATAGGGTAACAGACCCAGTCTCTTGGACCTCTACCCGCTAACTCGAGGAGATCCTCAACCCGGCAAGACTGTTACCTCTAACAGACCCAGTCTCTTGGACCTCAACCCGGATAACCCAAGGAGATCCTCAACCCGGCAAGACTGTTACTTATCATATATTTCATATTCATAATTCATATAGTGTAACAGACCCAATCTTTTGGACCTCAATTCAACTCAAATTGAAGAGATCCTCAACCCGGCAAGACTGTTACCTTTTTACATTTTATAGGCATACCGCCAAATCCAGAACTCTGAAGGTTAAATAACACATTAGACACATAATCTTTTCATTTATATCTTTATAAATATCTTTCTCATCATTATAGCCAACAACCATGGCTTCATATCTCATAATCAACATAGGCAACCATGCCTCAATCATCTCATTTGCATCATTATAGCCATCAACCAAGGCTTCATATCTCATAAAGATAATATACATAATCAATTACATTATACATCATCATCATAGCCAACAACCATGGCGCATATATCTCCTTATATTTCAAATCACATTAGATCAATTCATCATTCAAGTACACAATCAATTGCAATAACATACCTTTCAAATTTCATCATATCATCAAATGTTTTAACCCTGTAATCAATTGCTTAACATATGTAGAATCAAATATGTTAAGTATCAAATCATATGAGTTATGCAACAATGTAGTTTGTACTTACCTTATGAACAACTCAAACCAATCTACAACCTTTCTCTTTTAAGAATTCTTCACCACCTAGGTTAAGACAATTCAATCTCTTCAATACCTAAATTAAAGGTGATAATACATACTCACTCAGAGATACACATGAGATAATAAGACTAAGAACCAACTAGGGCAAACCCTAAACATGACACGCTCAACAACACGGGCGTGTCCCTGACCGTGCCCTAAACTCACAACACAGAAGCTTTGATGCACTCAAAACCACGGGCGTGTCACTGAACGTGTAATACATTCTGTCTCACAGTAACATTGACACGTCCAACAACATGGGCATGTTCATGGCCGTGTCAATTCCTCACCAACACAGTAGCTATGACACGCTCAGTGACATGGGCGTGTCACTGGACGTGTCAATACTACAACTACACAGAAGCTGTGACACGCTCAGTGACATGGGCGTGTCACTGCTCGTGTCACCCATCCAAGAACACAGAACCATCAACACGCCCAAGACTTGGCCGTACTCATGGGCATGTCAGGCCAAAAATCTAGATTCCGGCAACATCAACAACACAACCAACAAATCACTTCCTTTCACCAAAATCCACTTCAAACAAACTTAGCTCAACATACCCAAGAACCATAACAAACTTGCAAAAACACCAAAACAACTAAAAACATACATCCAACACAAATCAAAATCATCACCACAAACCCAAAACACAACCACAATACTTTCACTTCCAACAACTTACTCTTTCCTTTAATCCAACCCCAAAAATCCAAAAATCAGTTTACCCAAACACTCTTAAACACATCTTAATCAAACATATTCACATACCATCCACAAACTCAACTCATAAACTCAAAGAAATCAAAGAATCAAGTGGAAAACTTACCAAGGATGAAGAAACTATTAACTTTCCAACTTGAACACTTGAAAAATCCCTTCAATCTTGAGTTAGAAGATCAAATCTCTCTATTGCTCTCTTGATTCCTTGCTAGCCGGCCAAAAGAAAGAAAAGGAAAGAAAGAAAAGAGAACCACGACAAAAGAAAGAAAGAAAGAAAGGAAGAAGAAAAGATAGAAGGCAAAGTCAAATCATCTCCTCAAAACCCTCTCCTCCAAGTATTAACTATTAAAATAATCCATTTAATCTCTTCCACTCATTTAAATATCCTTCTAATTAATTATTAAATAAAAAACACAAAAATATCTCCTTCCACTAACTTTCTTTGACTTTGACTTGGGTATATGTTGTATATATTTTCATATACACAACATATACACTCTCTTCATAAATCTTTTCTCTTACCAAAGAAACATATACATAAAATCCAATTAAAACAACAATTAAATCAAAACTTCTAGGGCACATTTTGGGATATTACAATTCTCCCCCTCTAAAAGAAATTTCGTCCCCGAAATTACCTGATATCATATCTGAAATAGTTGAGGATGTTGCTTTCGCATTGCTTGCTCACTCTCCTAAGTTGCCTCTTCTCTATCATGATTCTTCCAAAGAACTTTCACCAATGGCACTCTCTTATTTCTTAACTCTTTTACTTCATGTGCCAGAATAGCAATTGGTTCTTCTTCAAATGTTAAATCCGGACTCACCTCAATAGATTCAACTGGTAAAACATGAGATGGGTTTGTTCTGTACCTCCTCAGCATAGAAACATGGAAGACATTGTGAATTCTATCCAATTCAGGCGGTAAAGCAAGACAATAAGCAACTGGTCCAACTCTTTCCAATATCTCATACGGTCTAATAAAACGAGGACTCAGTTTTCCTTTACGACCAAATCTTAAAATCTTTTTCCAAGGAGACACTTTCAAAAATACTTTATCTCCAATACTAAACTCTATGTCTCTCCTCTTCAAATCTGAATAAGATTTCTGTCGGTCTGAAGCTGTTTTTAACCGATCCTGAATTATCTTCACTTTCTCTTCAGTCTCTTTAACCAAATCAGGACCAATTAGTTTGCCTTCTCCAAGTTCATTCCAACATAAAGGCGTTCTACATCTTCTACCATACAATGCCTCAAATGGTGCCATTCCAATACTTGATTGGTGACTGTTGTTGTAAGCAAATTCCACAAGTGGCAAAAATCTGTCCCAACTGTCGGAGAAGTCAATGACATAGCTTCTCAACATATCCTCAATGATCTGTATTACTCTCTCTGACTGCCCATCTGTCTGAGGATGAAAAGCAGTGCTAAAGTGTAATCGAGAACCCAATGCATCATGCAAACTCTTCCAAAACCTTAAGGTGAACTGGGGATCTCGATCAGACACTAAAGAAATCGGGACTCCATGCAACTTCACTATTTCATTAATATACAGCTCAGCCAGTCTTTCATGACAATAGTCCATTCTAACTGGAAGAAAATGAGCTGTCTTTGTCAACCGATCAACAATCACCCAGATAGCATCATACTTATTCTGAGTCAATGGCAAACCAGAAACAAAATCCATTGTCACTCTCTCCCATTTCCATTCGGGCACTGTTAAAGGTTGAAGCAACCCTGTTGGAACTTGATGCTCAGCTTTCACCCTCTGACATGTGAGACACTTGGATACAAATTTTGTTATGTCTCTCTTCATTCCAGACCACCAATAATGCTGTTTCAAATCATGGTACATCTTTGTACTTCCCGAATGCATAGCAAAACTTGATTGGTGTGCTTCCTCCAAAATAAACTTTCTCAAACTAGTATCATCAGGAACACACAACCTATCTTTAAACCAAAGGCTACCATCATTTCTCACATGGAAATCTCTACTTTCTCCATGTTGGCAATCTGAAACAATCTTTTGAATTTTCTCATCAGCCAATTGAGCCTCTTTAATCTGATCCAACAACACTGGTCTCAACTGTAATTGAGCCAACAGTGCACCATCATCGCATGATTCAAAACTAGCATGCAATGCTCTCAATTCAACAAGCAACGAGAGTGAATACACAGTTAAACTTGCCAAAGACTTCCGACTTAGAGCATCAGCAACAACATTCGCCTTACCCGGATGATAATCAATCAAACAGTCGTAGTCTTTAATCAACTCCAACCAATGTCTCTGCCGAAGATTAAGCTCTTTTTGAACTCCTAAATATTTCAGACATCAAGATCAGAGACAAACTGCCAGCATGTATATATTTTATTTTTTGTACATATCGAATTCATGTATTTATGTATGTTCCGCAAACTATCAAAAATATTTTGGATAAATCTTTGGTAATGAAGTATACATATGTATTTTAACAATTAATGATTTATTTATTATTTATATGATGTCAGTTGAATGTTTTAAGTTTATATAGATTTTATAAGTGAAGATTTATGTTGTTAAAATGGGTTGTGACATTCTTGTATCCTATATTCATATATTACATATGTTGGGTGTATGTAGTGTACGTATATTGGGTATAAGGGTGTTACAGAACCAACTCCATATCTATTTGGAAGGTCCATGTAACACCCCCATATCCAATGCACACACACTACAAACACAACAATGTAGCATAAGTGCACCAAACATAGGGATGCTACGATTTCCTTAGCATTCAAAACACTTTAAAACTTGATACAATACCCTTATCATTATACATTATAGAAAAATAGATCATTTACTTATAAAACAAAAACATATTAGCTATCTATATATATATATATACATTTATAAATTACACAGCGGAAGTTATAAAATATGTACATATATGAAAACATTTGAATACATATTTACCATTATACATATATTTACATTATCAACAATACTTTACACAATATAAAAGATTTATACATGATTGGCAAGTCAGCTCTGATCTTTAAGCTCCCAAAATCAACTCTTCAATGCCTACTCTCACTCGGTCTCGAAGAGCTCTCGGGTTCGATTCTATCAGTTCTATCACCTGCGCGATTAAACACTATCGCGCTAAGCCAAGGGCTTAGTAAGATAAAACATGCAATCGATATGCTTAGATGCTATACAATGCCAATTCTGATTTATATCATATATGTAACAACATAGATGCAAAGCTAACAACATACCTTTACATTTCATAACCTAACATACATATATGTATCTCACAATTCAACATCTTTGCATATACTTTATTAGTTAATCATTTAATCATCCATGAACAACACTAAGCAAAGACAAGCATGGGCCCAAGACACACTAATATGCCATTCAATTTTCAGAGTTAATGCTTTGGTTTTGTTATCACATTTATCAATATCAATATCATATACCCAACTAGGCTTCAAGGATTAAGTTCAACCAAGCTTCAAGGGGAGCAAAGCATGCTAAGCATCAACCCAACTTGGCTTCAAGAACTAACCCAACCTAGCTTCAAGGGTTGTAACATCTCAATTAGGCTTCAAGGATTCAATCCAACCTAACTTCAAGAGATTGTTACTATCATTAGGCATGCCACCAACAACAAACTCTGAAAATGGAATAACACATTAGCCACACAATCCATTTAGTTCTCATTCTCAATTCTCATTATCATTTAGGCAAACATGCCTCATTTATCTCCATTGAATCACCTTAGCCAATAACAATGGCTTCACATTTCATTTCACAATATAACACTTCATTATTCAAGTGTATATTTATCTCACATAGCATCATTCATAAATATCAACATTTCATTCCATATTAATCATGAAACACATTATCACTCACAATGCATAATATAACAAGGCTCAATCTCAACAATGCAAGAACAATATATATATAATTCATAGCTTTAGGATCATTCACAAGTGTTTTTAATTCATCCCTTGGTTTAAGTATGTTTATGTTTAGGTTTAGAGGCCAAACTACCTTTGAAGAATCTAAACTATGCAAACAAGAACAAAGAAATCAAGCAACATTCAATTCATTTGTGGGACACGCCCAACTCACTTGAAGGACACGCCCAACCTAGTTGAGGAACACGCCCGTGTCTTTAACAATAAATGAGGCAGTAGCCAATTCAAATAATTGACACTCCCAGCACCTTTGATGGACACGCCCGTGTCACTAAAACCAAAAGAGACAGTAGCCAATCCAAATAATTGACACGCCCACTCCCCTAAATTGCTTTTGGCCGTGTCACCAAATCACAAAACATTAACTAAAACCAACACTTTCTCAATTGCACTCAAACACAATATTCATCATATAACATATTTCACATGAACATAATCAATGTTCTAAACACATATTCATCACAAAAACCACTTCATCACACATTAATATCACAATTAAACACATATTCACCACAAAACCCTAAAACCAACATCCTTCTCCATCCATCCAAATCAACAACCACCATTTCCAACAACAACCTCCAATTAAACTCATAACTTAAAATTAATTTAACACTTGAAAACACAACACAACACATCTCAAATTCACTAAATCACAAAATCACCAAACCCTAATTCACTTCCAATACAACTTCCAAATAAGTAAAAAAAACAAGAGAATACTTACTTACAAAGAAGAAATTCCACAAATCCCTTGTCAAATCCTTTGATTGCTTCTTCAATTTGCTTCTATCATCAAGAACACTTCTTTTTCTCTTTTCAATTTGGAGAGCCGGCCACCTCTTGAAGAAAGAAGACAATGATCAAGATACAAAGTCAAATTTTTCTTTTAATCTCCACCAAGTGTTCTTATCCAAGCAATTACTAAAACACCCTCAATCATATAACTAACCTTTGTCTCATATAAGTCCTTATATGTAATTTCATTAACAACCAAAAATATCTTCTTCCACTTAACCATCACCTTGACTCTTCATTTGACCACTTTATATGTTATATATATCATCATATACACAACATATACATTTGTCTCTAAACCCTAATTCTTCCTCCAAAACACATATGCACAAGCATTCACTTTCCAATTTCTTTTCTTATCCCATCATATACATTCAATCCAATTTAACAATAACAACAACAACAACAACATAATCAAAACTTCTAAGCCACATATGGGGATATTACAATTCTCCCCCTTTAAAAAGAAATTTCGTCCTCGAAATTACCTGATATTAACTCTGAAACAACTGAGGATATTGCTCTCGCATCGTTTGCTCATTTTCCCAAGTTGCTTCTTCTTTCCCATGGTTCTTCCAAAGAATCTTCACCAATGGCACTCTCTTGTTTCTCAAATCTTTCACATCACGTGCCAAGATAGCAACTGGTTCCTCTTCAAAAGTCAAGTCTGGGTTCACTTCAATTGATTCAAATGGCAACACATGAGATGGATCCGACCTGTACCTCCTCAACATGGAAACATGGAATACATTATGAATACGATCCAACTCAGGTGGCAAAGCAAGTCGATAAGCAACTGGCCCAACTCTTTCTAACACTTCATACGGCCCAATGAAACGAGGACTCAATTTTCCCTTCCGACCGAACCTCAAAATCTTTTTCCAAGGAGACACTTTTAAAAATACCTTATCTCCAACATCAAACTGAATGTCTCTCCTTTTCAGATCTGCATAAGACTTCTGTCGGTCTGAAGCTGCTTTTAACCTGCCTCGAATCAATTTTACTTTCTCTTCAGTTTCTTGAATCAAATCAGGACCAACCAACTTATTATCTCCAAGCTCATTCCAACAAAGAGGTGTCCTACACCGTCTGCCATACAATGCTTCGAATGGTGCCATACCAATGCTGGATTGGTGACTGTTGTTGTAAGCAAATTCCACAAGAGGTAAAAATCTATCCCAACTTCCAGAGAAATCGATGACACAGCTTCTCAACATATCTTCAAGAATCTGTATCACCCTCTCTGACTGTCCATCAGTTTGTGGATGAAAAGCAGTACTGAAGTGCAGTCGAGAACCCAAAGCATTATGCAAACTCTTCCAAAATCTTGAAGTAAACCTGGGATCTCGATCAGACACTAAAGAAGTTGGAACACCATGCAGTTTCACAATCTCCTGGATATACAGCTCAGCCAACCTCTCCAAAGAGTAATCCATCCGCACCGGAAGGAAATGAGCTGTCTTAGTCAATCTATCCACAATCACCCAAATGGCATCATGTTTCCTTTGTGTCAATGGCAAACCAGACACAAAGTCCATTGTCACTCTTTCCCACTTCCATTCAGGCACTGACAACGGCTGAAGCAACCCGGTTGGAACTTGATGCTCTGCTTTAACTTTCTGACAAGTGAGACATTTCGATACAAACTCAGCAATGTCTCTCTTCAACCCCATCCACCAATAATGTTGTCTCAAATCATTATACATCTTCGTACTACCCGGATGCATAGCAAACACTGACTGATGAGCTTCTTCTAAAATGATTCTTTTCAAATCAGCATCCTCGGGCACACACAATCGGTTCTTAAACCAGAGACTCCCATCATCTCTCACAACAAAATCTCTAGTCTTCCCAATCTTGCAATCTGAAATAATCTTCTGAATCTTCATATCAACCAACTGAGCCTCTTTGATCTGATCTAACAAAACTGGCTTCAATTGCAACCGTGCCAACAATGCACCATCAACACAAGGTACAAAACTGGCATGCAATGCTCTCAACTCAACAAGCAACGAGAGCGAGTAAACTGTTAAACCAGCTAAAGACTTCCGACTTAAAGCATCAGCAACAACATTTGCTTTACCTGGAAGATAGTCAATTAAGCAGTCGTAGTCTTTAATCAATTCTAACCATCTCCTCTGACGAAGATTGAGTTCTTTCTGGACACCCAAATACTTCAAACTCTTATGATCAGTATAGATGAAACATTTTTCCCCAAATAAATAATGGCGCCAAATCTTTAATGCAAACACAATGGCAGCTAATTCCAAATCATAGGTCGGATAGTTAAGCTCATGCGGTTTCAACTGTCGAGATGCATAAGCTATAACTTTCCCTTCCTGCATCAATACACATCCCAAACCTCTATGTGAAGCATCACTGTAGATCACATATGGTTTGCCTTCAACAGGTAAAGTTAAAACAGGCGCTTGAGTTAACATATCTCTCAACTGCTCAAAGCTAGCCTGACACTGATCTGTCCACACAAATCTCACTCCCTTACGAAGCAATCTGGTGAGTGGAGTAGCTATCAAAGAAAACCCTTTCACAAATCGCCTGTAATAGCCTGCTAAACCCAGAAAACTTCTAATCTCTGTCACAGACTTGGGTGGACTCCAATTCAGAATAGCTTCAACTTTACTTGGATCAACTCTAATGCCTTCTGCTGAAACAATATGTCCGAGAAAAGCTACTTAATCCAACCAGAACTCACATTTCGACAATTTGGCAAACAACTGCTTCTCTCTCAAAATCTGCAACACAATCCGCAGATGCATATCATGTTCCTCTTCATTCCGTGAATACACCAGAATGTCATCGATGAAGACCACAACAAACTGATCCAGATAGGGCCTGAACACCCTATTCATCAAATCCATAAAAGCTGCAGGTGCATTCGTCAGACCAAAAGACATAACTAAAAATTCATAGTGCCCATACCTGGTCCTGAAAGCTGTCTTCGGAACATCTTCAGCTCTGACTCTCAGCTGATGGTATCCTGATCTCAGATCAATTTTAGAAAATACAGCTGCACCCTTTAATTGATCAAAGAGATCATCGATTCTAGGCAAAGGATATTTATTCTTAATAGTCACTTTGTTCAATTGCCTATAATCGATACATAACCTCATAGTACCATCTTTCTTCTTCACAAATAGCACAGGAGCTCCCCAAGGAGAAACACTGGGGCGAATAAATCCTTTGTCCAACAACTCCTGTAATTGCACTTTTAACTCCCTCAATTCTGCTGGTGCCATTCTATAAGGAGTAATAGAGATAGGAGTGGTACCAGGTAACAATTCAATACCAAACTCCACCTCTCTCTCTGGAGGCAATCCAGGCAACTCCTCTGGAAACACATCAAGGAACTCAGCAACTGTGGCAATGCTATCAATGGGAAAACCCTTCACTCTAGTATCTATCACATGAGCGAGATAGGCTTCACACCCCTTTCTAATCAACCTCCTGGCTGCAACAGCTGAAACAAATAAGTAGGCTAGCTGTTCCTGCTCATTAGATACTATCACCTCTCTATCATTACCCGTTCTCAAAGAAACAATTTTCTTTTTACAATCCACCACAGCTCCATGTCGAGATAGCCAATCCATACCTAAGATCACATCATATTCCTTAAATGGCATCTCAATCAAATCTCCAAGGAACTCCTCACCCTGCACTCTCACTACACTATCCCGGTGCACCTTACTCACAACCACACTATGCCCTAACGGATTTGTCACCAACACATCAAATCCTAGGGACTCAGCATGCACATCAGATACAGGCAGAACAGATACACTAACATAAGAATGCGTGGAACCCGGATCAATCAAAGCAAGTACTGGAGTATTAAATAAAGAAAAAGTACCAGCTATAACTGCCGATGCATCTGGCTGCCTCTGCATAACATACATCCTCTGGGAAGAACCAACCTCCTCTGGTCTACCCTCTCTGGATGCAGCACCTCCTCTAGAACTAAACCCTGGCCTACCTCCTCGGCTGACACCTCTGCCTCCTCTACCTCCTCTCACACTAGCTCGAGAAGCAGCAGAATCAACTGGCATCTGCTCTTGCCTCTCAGGGCAATCTCTCACAAAGTGGTCTGGTGATCCACACCTGAAGCATACCCCTGCAACACCAGCCTTCCAACAAGGACCACCATGTGGCCTCCCACAATGGATGCAGATGGGAAGAGTGGATCTCCGAATCATTGGGGTCGGAGCACTAGCCACTGAAGCTGCAGGTCTAAATCTCTGCCTCTGGAACTGCACTGGCCTACCAGCTGATCTTTGACTTCTACTACTCCGAGGAACAAAACTTCCTCTACCCCTCTTAGCAGAAGAAGACCCTGCCTCGAACTGGGGCCTTCTCACTCTAACCTCCTCTTCAGAAGCAACTGCAACTATGGCCTGGGCTCTCTCTACACTCCTAGCTGCTGCAACTAGCTGGGAGAAATCCTGGTACCTGGAGCTAGCCACATGACAAATAATTGAGGGCCTCAATCCCTCCTCAAATCACCGACATCGATCAATCTCATCAGCAATGATACCCCCAGCATACTGACTCAGTCGAATAAACTCAACTTCATACTCAGTAACAGTCTTGATGTCTTGTTTCAAGCTTAAGAACTCCATCTTCTTCATGTCCTTATACTCCCTAGGAGTATACTTCAACTCAAATTCCCTCAGAAAATCAGTGTAAGACAGTGTTGGAGGATCATCCATAGAGTGTGGCACTGTCTTCAACCAGTCATATGCGTCCTTCTGCAGTAATGACCTGGCATAATCAAACTTTTCCTCAGGGGTGGCTTGTAACTGAATAAAGATTCTCTGCACTTTGCCTAACCATTGTTCAGCCACTGCTGGATCAGTGGTTCCCATAAAATCTTCCGCCCCAAACTTCCTCAATTTATCATACTGTCTCATCTGAACCTGAGGCTGGGGTGGTGGTGGAGGTGGCTGTACTGGTGCTTGTCTCATTACTTCCATCATATGTCTAAACCAAGCTGGCGGAACCTCCTCTCCAGCTGGTCTACCCGACACCGAAGCAGGTGCCTCCTCAACACTATCAACCCTAGCTCCCTCAGCAGGAGCAATGCTCTCGGCACTACCCTCAGCTGACTGTCTTGAGTGAGGATCCATCAACACCTAATACTGCAAACACAGCAGATTACATCTTATTAAAGATCAGAGACTGCCAATCTCAAATGTATATGTTATTCAAAACCACTTTTTAAGTAAAAATATTCTTTTTATTACATTTTTCCTAGGTTGAGAATCTCAAACCTAGGCTCTGATACCAAAACAATTGTAACACCCCCATATCCAATGCACACACACTACAAACACAACAATGTAGCATAAGTGCACCAAACATAGGGATGCTATGATTTCCTTAGCATTCAAAACACTTTAAAACTTGATACAATACCCTTATCATTATACATTATAGAAAAATAGATCATTTACTTATAAAACAAAAACATATTAGCTATCTATATATATATATACATTTATAAATTACACAGCGGAAGTTATAAAATATGTACATATATGAAAACATTTGAATACATATTTACCATTATACATATATTTACATTATCAACAATACTTTACACAATATAAAAGATTTATACATGATTGGCAAGTCAGCTCTGATCTTTAAGCTCCCAAAATCAACTCTTCAATGCCTACTCTCACTCGGTCTCGAAGAGCTCTCGGGTTCGATTCTATCAGTTCTATCACCTGCGCGATTAAACACTATCGCGCTAAGCCAAGGGCTTAGTAAGATAAAACATGCAATCGATATGCTTAGATGCTATACAATGCCAATTCTGATTTATATCATATATGTAACAACATAGATGCAAAGCTAACAACATACCTTTACATTTCATAACCTAACATACATATATGTATCTCACAATTCAACATCTTTGCATATACTTTATTAGTTAATCATTTAATCATCCATGAATAACACTAAGCAAAGACAAGCATGGGCCCAAGACACACTAATATGCCATTCAATTTTCAGAGTTAATGCTTTGGTTTTGTTATCACATTTATCAATATCAATATCATATACCCAACTAGGCTTCAAGGATTAAGTTCAACCAAGCTTCAAGGGGAGCAAAGCATGCTAAGCATCAACCCAACTTGGCTTCAAGAACTAACCCAACCTAGCTTCAAGGGTTGTAACATCTCAATTAGGCTTCAAGGATTCAATCCAACCTAACTTCAAGAGATTGTTACTATCATTAGGCATGCCACCAACAACAAACTCTGAAAATGGAATAACACATTAGCCACACAATCCATTTAGTTCTCATTCTCAATTCTCATTATCATTTAGGCAAACATGCCTCATTTATCTCCATTGAATCACCTTAGCCAATAACAATGGCTTCACATTTCATTTCACAATATAACACTTCATTATTCAAGTGTATATTTATCTCACATAGCATCATTCATAAATATCAACATTTCATTCCATATTAATCATGAAACACATTATCACTCACAATGCATAATATAACAAGGCTCAATCTCAACAATGCAAGAACAATATATATATAATTCATAGCTTTAGGATCATTCACAAGTGTTTTTAATTCATCCCTTGGTTTAAGTATGTTTATGTTTAGGTTTAGAGGCCAAACTACCTTTGAAGAATCTAAACTATGCAAACAAGAACAAAGAAATCAAGCAACATTCAATTCATTTGTGGGACACGCCCAACTCACTTGAAGGACACGCCCAACCTAGTTGAGGAACACGCCCGTGTCTTTAACAATAAATGAGGCAGTAGCCAATTCAAATAATTGACACGCCCAGCACCTTTGATGGACACGCCCGTGTCACTAAAACCAAAAGAGACAGTAGCCAATCCAAATAATTGACACGCCCACTCCCCTAAATTGCTTTTGGCCGTGTCACCAAATCACAAAACATTAACTAAAACCAACACTTTCTCAATTGCACTCAAACACAATATTCATCATATAACATATTTCACATGAACATAATCAATGTTCTAAACACATATTCATCACAAAAACCACTTCATCACACATTAATATCACAATTAAACACATATTCACCACAAAACCCTAAAACCAACATCCTTCTCCATCCATCCAAATCAACAACCACCATTTCCAACAACAACCTCCAATTAAACTCATAACTTAAAATTAATTTAACACTTGAAAACACAACACAACACATCTCAAATTCACTAAATCACAAAATCACCAAACCCTAATTCACTTCCAATACAACTTCCAAATAAGTAAAAAAAACAAGAGAATACTTACTTACAAAGAAGAAATTCCACAAATCCCTTGTCAAATCCTTTGATTGCTTCTTCAATTTGCTTCTATCATCAAGAACACTTCTTTTTCTCTTTTCAATTTGGAGAGCCGGCCACCTCTTGAAGAAAGAAGACAATGATCAAGATACAAAGTCAAATTTTTCTTTTAATCTCCACCAAGTGTTCTTATCCAAGCAATTACTAAAACACCCTCAATCATATAACTAACCTTTGTCTCATATAAGTCCTTATATGTAATTTCATTAACAACCAAAAATATCTTCTTCCACTTAACCATCACCTTGACTCTTCATTTGACCACTTTATATGTTATATATATCATCATATACACAACATATACATTTGTCTCTAAACCCTAATTCTTCCTCCAAAACACATATGCACAAGCATTCACTTTCCAATTTCTTTTCTTATCCCATCATATACATTCAATCCAATTTAACAATAACAACAACAACAACAACAACAACATAATCAAAACTTCTAAGCCACATATGGGGATATTACAGTCCAAATCAATATGAGCCAAGCTCCATATCGATTTGGACCTTCAAATTGATATAGACCTTGGCTCATATCGATTTGGAACCCCCAAATCGATATGAGCCCCTCCAAATCTGAATTCTAACAGGTCATTTGATTTCATAATCAAGGTATAATTCATTTAAAACTCAGATTCGGGAGTTTAGGTCGAGAGGTGAAGTTTTTGTTTCCCCTATAAATATATGATTAACAGACAGCAACCGGGAGGAACAATTAAAAGAGAAACAATAAGAGGAGAACAACCAGAAATTGATAACTAAGAGAAAAGGATGATCTGAAAACCCTAGCAAGCAACTAAGAAAACATGAAAATATACTATCCAATTTACAAAGCAAGGCAGCAAGGCAGTGTGACTATTGTCTTGGTTGTAGCTCATCCAGAAATTAAGCATAGTGCAAGCAGGAGCTTGGATCAGCTCTCTTAATTTTATGGACCCAACAAATGAATGTACGTTCTCCACACTTAATCAATTTAATTTCAACACAAGTTGCTTTGGCCATGGTTTTAAGACAACATTGATCACATACATGTTCATGTCTAGTAACCATATAAGAATCAAACATTAAAATAGCTTTAACATGTGTACAGCAATCAAGTTTTACAAAACCCTAATATGTTTCTTTTAAGAATGACAAAATCCTAAACTTATGTTCCTCAATTTATAAAAACCATAATTTGCTTCTCAATTTCCAAAACTAAAATTAATTTTTTAATAACCAAAACACCAAAACCCTAATCCTTATCCAGTAAATCTAAAATCCTAAACCTTATTTTCTAAAACCCTAATCTTTCTTTCCTAAACCCTAAAAACCCAATTTTTTATCCATAAAAGTTCTAAAACCCTAATTTTATCCAAGAAACACTAATTTAAGATGTAAACTCTAAATTTGTATATTTATTGCTTTATTTAAAGTTTAAAACTTAGATGTGATTATTTTATGTCTTAAATGGATGATTCATTAATAATTTATTTTTATGAATGATTTGTTTTTATATTTGCTAATGGTGAATTATTGAATGACTTAATTTATTTGATTTATTATTTTAATGTTAATTACTTTAGTTTCAATGATGTAAGAGGTATGTTTCCACTTTGTGGGTACCTCATTCGTTAGGTTCAACGTAATTTAATTTCTTTTAGATTTTGGATTGATGTAAAGGGCACATTTCCACCAAGTGGTGGGTGTCCTACTTTATTTTGTTTTGGACGTTGGACATTATATGGGCATATTTCCATCAAGTATGGGCGCCCATTTATTTTGTTTGAACTTGCTATGATTTTAATAAAGTTATTACTTATTTTTATGATTGCATGTATTATGGATGGTGCTACAATAAGTTAATAATTCAATAATATTTAGACTTAAAAAGGAGGCCAGTTCTAATAAACTGGGCAATGTAGGGGTGCTGGGTCATTCTCACCTTTCCCACACGTACCCAACTTTCAGAACCCATTAAGGGGTTAGGGGTTCCTTAAGAATCAAGTCATCCACCCCTTTCTATTTTTTTAGCCCGTCCGAATTTAGGCTCGTGTTCTCTACGTCTCTGAGCCTAATAGTACTGAAATTGCAAGAACCATTTCACATGGGAGGGGGGGCAAAAATCCCCGCTCACACTAAGAAGAAAGTAAGAACTCCAAAAGAATGAAAATGCAAAAGACAAGAGGTCAGTCTAGCTAGAAGTGCTAAAGCCAATGCAAGACAAATGTATAGAGGATGAAGATTAATTATGAAGGGTGAAGACCTGATATTTGAAGAATCATTGTGAAAGAAGAAGATGTGAAGTTGATGGCTAGAAGAAAGCCAAAATTCCCAAATACAGAAGGTCAGTCCAGCTAGAAGAGCTGAAGTCAATCTTTTGAAGAATGGAGCAAGTGGCTAGAAGAAAGCCATAATAGAAGATCAATCAGCTAGAAGAGCTAAAATTGATTGGCTAGAAGAAAGCCAAAACCCTCAACTAACAGAAGGTCGGTCGAATCTATGTATCGGGTCAAGAACCCATAATCCAATCTTAGGTCGAGAGCCCAAATCTAGCCTCAGGTCAAGAACCCAAATTCAGTTTAGGGTCGAGAATCCAAATCTAGTCTCGGGTTGAGAACTCAAATCTAGTCTTGAGTTGAGAACCCAAATTCAGTCTCAGGTCAAGAATCTAAATCTAATCTAGGGTGGAGAATCCAAATTCAGTCTCTGGTCAAGAATTCAAATTAGGTTGAGAACCCAAATTCAGTTTAGGGTTGAACACCAAATATAGTCTCGAGTAGAGAACCTAAATTCAGTCTTGGGTCGAGAACCCAAATCCAGTCTAGAGTCGAGGATCCAAATCTAGCCTTAGGTCAAAAACCCAAATCCAGTCTTAGGATGAGAACCCAAATCCAGCCTTGGGTCGAGAACCCAAATCCAGTCTAGAGTCAAGAACCTAAATCCAGTCTCGGGTTGAGAAGCCAAATTCAGCCTCGGGTCTAGAACCCAAATCCACTCTCTGATCTATGCACCCAAATGTCATCCAGTGTCGGGTCAAGAACCTTAATCTGGTCTCGGGTTGAGAACCCTTAGATCCAAAACCAATCCATATCGAAGATCAGCTCAAAGTTATGTTGCATTTCGCTCTCTTCTATTGAAATCTTAGATTGCTCAAGCAGGGGGCAAACTGTAGACCTTTAATTTTGACCAAGCTAAAATTGGTCCTATTTTAAAAGCTTAAACATAATTTATAGCTTTAAAATAGCTCAATCCAGTTTTAAAAGACCTGAATTAAGTTGGTTCAATTTTTAAAACCCTAACCTATTTTGATTTAAATTTTAAAGGCTTGAATCAACTCCGACCTAACCATAAAAGTCCAACCAGGCCCGATTTAACCAAAAGCCATGCCAATTCACCATGAACCATGGCTCATTGTGAATTAGAGTCTTCCAATTCACCATGAGCGCACTCATGGAAAATTGGAAGACCCCACTCATGGCAAATTGGAGTCTTCCAATTCTCCATGAGCACTTTAATTGGTTTTGGGATAGCTTAAAAGATTCCTAATTAAGATCGGACTTGGTTTAACCTTTGGATTACCATATTAGGGCTTTTTGAATTAAACTACATTTGCCTATAAATAGAGGAGCCAAAATTAAAAAAAAATGTGGGATTAATATCATCAATGATAAAAAAAATAGGGCAATCAGGACAAAAGGAACAGACCCTACTAATAGTAATAAAAGAGAAAGGAATTAAGCAAGAAAGAAAAGGACAGTAACATACAACATCCAAAGAGGCAATATCCACCGTCTCCAGATTGCTTCAACCCTTCCAAGATTAAAGTTGATTCAACAAATTGATATTGGTGGAATCTACAAATGTAGGTTTGATTTTCTTTAACAAATTTGATTTCATTACTTATTTCTTCTTATTAATTCATTGCATGTTTAACACAGTAAACAATATTGTAATAGTAGGTTGCAGGTTTGAATCAAAATAAACAAAAACTTAGTAATCTTATTTTTATGACTTCCCAGAACCCTAAAACCCTAACTTTTCATATAAACCCTAAATTACATAATTAAACCTTATTTTTTAGAATAAAACCCTAAGTTGATACCTAATACCCTAATATTATAATTTTGCATATTTTGCTACTAAGACCCTAATTTAGGAAAAACACTAATTTGTATAAATATAAGAAACCTTATTTTTAGATTTAAACCCTAGGTTAATCAAAAGAATTCTAAAACCCCAATTTGATTAGTAAGGGTTCTAAAACCCTAATTTTGCAATTAACCTTAATTTAGTGATATAACCGTAGTTTTGATTATTGATTTATTGTTATGTAAAGAATGATGAGTTTGGATTTTATTTTATTTTATTTATTATTTGGATTATGAGGACAATGTAAGAAGTAAATTTCTACTTCGTAGGTGCTTTATTTATTTTTAATTATTTTCTTTAATTTTAAGAATTTTTGGCTATTATAAGGATACATTTCCACCAATGGGTGAGTATCCTATTTTTTATTCTACTTATATTATAGACTTTCTGAATGGTTGTAAGGGCATGTTTCCATCTTGTATGGGTGCCACTTTTATTGGCATGTTAAGACTTTTTGATTTATTTCAATAATATAATATGATGAATGTTTATTTTATTTAAATTAAATGTAATATGGATTATATCATAACACTTAAGAATTTAATAATATTTAGACCTGAAATGGAGGCCGGTTTCAATGAATCACGGATTATGGGGATGTTGAGCCATTTCTCACCTTTCCCATGCATACCCAACTTTTTGAACCCAATAGGGGGCTTGGGATTCCTTAGGAATCGAGCCATCTGCCCCTTTCTTTTTTTTGGCCAGTTCGGGTGGTGACTTCATTTTCTCTGGGTTTAGGCCTATTTTTTATAAGGCGTTGAGCCTAACAGTGCTAAAATCGCAAGAATAATTCCACATAGGAGTGGGGGCAAAAATCCTTGCTCACAACTAATTTATGAATATCAAGCTAGATTCGTGATTGGTTGAGCATTAAAAGAGCAAAAACCAATAAAATTATAAATTTAATAAAAATAATTTATTTAAACAATCTTAATTTGAAAAACATAATTGTTCCAATGAAATGCTAAGAAAGAAAATAAGACAAGTGATGCGTAAGTATAAGGAAGTTTATTGAATGGATTTTCTTCTTCCTTCATATACTCTTAATCTTCCCTCATCATGAAGATTACCGGTGGAGTTACTCTTCAAAACTTGGGCAAAGGACTATTCTTCATACTGGGTTTGTTAGGTTCAGGCAGCTTGCCACTGCTAATCAGATCTTAAATCTAATGTCTCAGAGGATTGCATAATGGTCGAGGAGCCAGCGGTTGTAAGAGCCCTTTCTTCTACAGCTTATTGAAAACCCAATATAAAGGTCTCCCCAACTCTGAAAATTACCTCTTATTCCCTTGGCCAATAGTTGTATTGACATCCATCGCTTTCTGTGCATTTTGACCACCAGATTGGTAATTTTCCTTCTCATTCCTTCTCCCAGAAAAATGATTCTTCTCCCTTTTTCACTCTTCAATTTGCAAGCCAACTTGGAGAAGATCTTTGAAATCTCTTATAAGCATGAGAGAGAGTCTCTCACGAAAGTTGGGCAAGACACCTCTTACTATAATTCTGATATGGTCAGATTCAGTTGGCCTCTTTTTAAGAAGTGTAGCCTTATTTCTCCATCTCTTCACATAATCAATAAAGTTTTTATTTTGTTTCTGTCTAATAGTCTCCACCTTCATTAAGGTCACTTCCAGCTCAACATTATACCCATACTACTGGATAAAGGCTTTATACAGCAGATCCCAATCTTTTTAGGTGTTCTCATCTAAGGTATTGAACCAATTTTGCACAATATGATCCAAAGAAAGCATGAAATACCTTAAGGTTTGAGCTTTAGTAGCTCTAACAGACTGTATGGCGGTGATGTACTACTTAACATGCAAGTGAGGATTTCCTGTACCATTATACTTAGCAAAAGCTGGCATTTTCAATTTGTAAGGGATTCCTTTTCTAGTCTAAATATTATTGAATTCTTAAATATTATAATATCATCCATACTACATGCAATTTATTAATAAAATAGATTTATTCATAAAACATGATAATACAACACATTACAAAATAGCATTAGTACCCATCTTTAGATGGAAACATACCCTTACAATCTCTAAAAGTTCATAAAGAAAATAAATAAAATAGGACACCAACATGAGGGTCGCGCCTATGGCGGTCCCACTAGCTAGTTAGTTGGAAGGGGTCAAGGGGATAGCGCCTAGACCAAGACTGAATTGGGAGGCCCGGTTTGACTCGGACACACCCCTGAATGCCCAAATATCGAATCAGACCTAACTAAATCTTCAAAACAAACCTCTTTATGGTTTTAAAGGTTCAACCATTATACCATCTAATCAAAAGGTTTTTGACTCAGGCAACGGACTAGTCAGGGCCAAAATCAAGGGTTTGCAGTTTGCCCCCTGCTTAAATGATCTGAGACTTTACTAGAAGAGAGTGAAAAGCAATAAGATTTTGAGCAGATTTTGGACGAGGATGGGTTCTCGACCCAAGGTTGAAGTTGGTTTGGGTTTTGGACCTAAAATGAGTTCTAGACTTGAAAAAGATTTGGGTTCTGGACCCAGATAAGTTTGATTGGATTCTCGACCCAAGATTTGATTTGGGTTCTCAAACCGATACTAAATTTTTTGGTACTTGGACTTGAGACTGTGTACTTGGACCTAAGATTAAATTTGATTTGGGTACTTGGACTCGAGACTAGGTACTTGGATCCGAGACTGAATTTGATTTGGGTACTTGGACCCGAGACTGAATTGGATTTTGGTACTTGGACCCAAGACTAGATTTGATTTGGGTACTTGGACCCGAGACTGGGTACTTAGACCTGAGACTGAATTTGATTTGGGTACTTGTACCCGAGAATGGGTACTTGGACCTGAGACTAGATTTGATTTGGTAGTTGGACCTGAGACTAGGTACTCAGACCCAAGACTGAATTTTAGGTTCTCAACCCTAAACTAGATTTGGGTTCTCGACCCGAGACTGGATTTTGACTGATCTTTTATCAGTTGAGAATTCTGGCTTTCTTTTTAACCAGTTGTTCCATTCTTTAATTGATTATGTGTCTTCACCTTAAATAATGAATCTTTATCCTTGGACCTCGGATCTTCATCCTTGGACATTGGGTCTTCACCCTTCAATTTGGATTATCATCCTTTGAGATTGGGTCTTCATCCTTTGGAGATCGGGTCTTCACCTTTCAAAATAGATCTTCATCCTTGGAGATCGGGTCTTGACCCTTTAAAATGGATCTTCATCTTTTGGCCATCTGGTCTTCACCCTTTAAAATGGATCTTCATCCTTGGACCTCGAATCTTCATCCTTGGACATTAGGTCTTCACCCTTCAAAATGGATCTTCATCCTTGGAGATTGGGTCTTTGCTCTTTAAAATGGATCTTCATCCTTTGGACATTAGGTCTTCACCCTTCAAAATGGATCTTCATTCTTTGGACATCGGGTCTTCACCATTTAAAATGGATCTTCATCCTTCAACATTAGGTCCTCACCCTTCAAAATGGATCTTCATCCTTGAAGATCAAGTCTTCACCCTTTAAAATGGATTTTCATCGTTGGACCTCAGATCTTCATCCTTTGATGTTGGGTCTTCACCCTTCAAAATGTATCTTCATCATTAGAGATCAGGTCTTGACCCTTTAAAATGGATCTTCATCCTTTGGATATCGGGTCTTCACTCTTTAAAATGGATCTTCATCCTTTGGACATCAGTTCTTCACCGTTTAAAATGGATATTCATCCTTAAACCTCAGATCTTCATCCTTGGACCTCGGATCTTCATCCTTGGACATTTTTCCTATATTGGCTTCAGCTCTTCGAGATAGACTGATCTTTTGTCTTTTGCATCTTCATTCTCTTAGGGTTCTTACTTTCTTCTTATTTTTTTTTCTTTTTATCTTTCCTTTTGCAAAAAATTCAACTATTGTTTAGCTAGCCCTTATATCTTCTCCTTGCCCCCTGTGTAGCAAAATATTAAAAGTGAGTCTGAAAATATTTTGTACACCCATAAACTCAAAAAATTGAAAGGAGAAACTTTTCCCCTTGCGTAGGCTCAAACCAATGATTTTTCCCATGCAGGCTCATATTGATGTTTGTGTATTGTTTGGTTCCTTGCATAAGAATGCATCTCTATCTTTAGAAAGTGACTGGAGCTTCCTCAAGTAGTGGGCCTTCCATGCCCCCTAATTTCACATTTGCTTCTCATTATTTGCTTCATAGAGTTTTTGTTGTTCACTTTGACAAAGAATAGGAACACAAGACAAAAAATGTAGTGTGATATTCTTATGTATGCATGATATGCATGAATGACACTTACAGTGGTTCTATCCACTCATAGACCAAGGTAATCAGTTGAAGTGTTCTCATGGGTTCCTTCTAAATGCTTGTTCAGGTCTTGTATTGGAATGATAGAAGGCTTCGCATTTATGGCTTTTATCTCTAAGATGTTGAAAATATGAGTGGCGAGGCCCAAGCAGCATAGTCAGGGATACATTCATTTTAAACTATGATTCAGCATGTCAATTGATAGCTTCTTCATAACCTTGCTAATAATCATTTACTTTGCCTAATGTGTCTGTCAAGGTTCGACGGTTCAACATAATTCCCTTAACTTGAAGGCTTTGTATGATAAAAACACATTTTTTAAAATCTTAAAATCATATTTTGTCTTTTTCAAATCAGTGTCATTATACTTCAAGGCTTAATTTTCCTAAATTCTCACATCTATAACATGGCAACCCTAGTTACCATACTAAACTCGGGAATCATTTCCATTTAAACAAGAACTGTTACACTTCATATAGGCACATACACATTACTTGGCCAGAGGTCTCATTTAGTTTGAATATTATATATCTCATATGCATGATTATTCAAAGTATCACCACTAATAGACTCTACCTACCAAAAAAGATCAACATGTCTTTAATTGGCTTAAAATGAGGTCTATAAGGGACATGGTTTAAGTGAAGGCCATCTTTGAGATTGGAGCAGATTTATCACTGTTGACAAACCTTCATACTACAATCTGCTTGTTGGAACTGTATATTGTTAGACGTTCCATTTGGACCTTATGGGCATTACTTTTATCTTTTGACTTCATGAACATACAAAGCTTGAATGTCCATCTGTCATTTTGGTAGAAATCTATATCCAATAAGTATTGTCTTATTCTTTAGACCACCCTTTTTCTTTCTTTCCTCTCTTTTTCTTTTGGCATTTCATCATTTTGTCCTTTATCTTTATAGGGTTGTCAAGTGCAGAACTTTTAAGAATTAAATGGCTTTTCTTCTATCACCCTAATTTTTGTTGAATTTCTGCTTGGGTTGGACCAATTCAAGTCAAATTGTCTTTGCCTTCTACTGCTTTAGGTAAAGGAAAACTCAGTTGGCTTTCTGAACTGCCTTTTGTGTTTTATTTTCTTTTCCTTTTCTTTTTTTTCTTTTCTTCTTCTTCTTCTTCTTCTTCTTTTCTTCTTTTTTCTTCTTTTTCCTTTTTTTTCCTTTTTATTTTTCTTTCTTTCTCTTTTTTTCTTTTTCTTCTTTTCTTTTTGTTCCTTAGTGATCATAAGACTTGCTAAAAGTGTAACAATCAGGGTAGGTCATTAGGTTTAGTAGTCAATGAAGAGTAATCTAAAATATCATGAAGGCTCAAGGGACAACTAGGGATTGATATTTAATTAGGTGGATACTAGTTGTTGGCTAACCAAACAATGCCTAGATCATCTCTCCCTTAAATAAGCAGAGTTCAATTTTTACCTCAAAAGTTTGTCAAAGCATTTTCTAAGATCAACTAGGACCTAGACACTCATAATTTTGCAGGAGCCCTCTCTAAGTAAGCATACACAACTCATTGTTATAGAACAACTCCCTCACCTAGTAAAGTCATTCAAATCATGATGCATAGATATATTATTTTGTGATTATCAAGCTAGACTTGTCATTGGTTGAACACTATGAAATCAAAAGTATACAAAATTCAACAAAAGTAATTTATTCAAGCAATTTTAATTTGAGAAACATAATTGTTCTAATAAAACACCAAAGAAAGAATAAAAAACAAAAACCAAACAAGCCAAGGGAAGTTTGTTGAGTTGGAATAGAAGATGCTTCATTTATTTAGATATATGAATGGCAAGGATTTTTCCATTATCAATTATCATTGCATCATCATCCATAGTTAGTCCAAGCTTACTTAGCAGCACATCCTCTTTAGCAGCTTCTCCATCCATGACAAGATGACAAGATAAAACTCTCCTCCAATCCTTCTTCCATCATGAAGCTTGCAAGTGGTGGCGCCTTTTCAAATTTAGGTAGAGGATTATTCTTAGTGCTGGGCTTATGTAATATCCTCATTTATGCCCTAGAAGTTTTGAGTATGTTGTTGTTATTGTGGTTGTTGATATATATATTGGGAAGTGAATGTTTGTGCATATATGTGTTAAATTGTAAGAGAAAAGAAATGGGAAGAGAATGTATATGTATATGTGTTTTGGAGAAGAAATTTAGGGTTTAGAGACAAATGTATATGTTGTTTATATGATGATATAATTAACATATACATTGGTCAAATGAAGAGTCAAGGTGATGGTTAAGTGGAAGAAGATATTTTTGGTTGTTAATGAAATTACTATAAAGGGCTTATATGAGACAAAGAGTTAGTTATATGGTTAAGGGTGTTTTGGTAATTTTCCTTGTAAGATGCATGGTGGAGATTAAAAGAAGAAAAGGTGTTTGACTTGTGCATTTTCTTCTTTCTTTCTTGAAGTGGCCGGATTCTCCATAGACAAAGAGAGAAAGAGAGGTGATCTTGAGGTTTGAAGCATTTTGAAGAAAGAAACAAGGGTTTTGGTTAAAGATTTGTAGATTTCTTCATTTGAGGTAAGATCTTTTCTTTAATTTATTCAATTCTTTTGAAGTGGTGTGAGAAAGGAATTAGGGTTTGTTGGTTTGATGATGAGAAGTTGAGTTGGTGAAGGTGTTGGAAGTGATTGTGTTGAGTAAGAGTTGTGTTTAGTGAAATTGTTTCTGTTTTACAATTAGTAAAGGCTGTGATTTGTATGATTTTTAATTAATTATAGAAAAATGTTCTTGAAGTGAATTTTTGATATGTTGTGCCTCTATGAGTGTAGAATGACTGAAAAATATGTTGATTCGATTTTGGAATGGTTATGAGTTTAGAAAGATTATTTTCATTAGACCTGTTCCAGCAGGTACCTTAACTGGGACAGCTATATTTCGTGATTTTTAATAAAATGTAGAAAAATCATATCCAATCGAATTTTGGATATGTTGTTGCTTAGTGAGTCTAGTATTTGAGAAAAATAATTTGGAACCACGTTGATTGAATTTGATTTATGGAATTCACAAAGTTCAGAACTGCTGCCAGGATGCAGGGCAATTGGGGCAGTCTGGTTAGGTGAACTATTTGACCAAGATTTTGTGTTCAGTTTGATCTGAAATTTTAAAGGGATGATTTTAAGATACAAAACTAAATTCTGTAAAAATTTTAGAATTTTTAGTCAAGTAGATTATTTTATACAATTTTTCAAAATAAGGATAAAATGGAGTTTAAAACCAGAATGTACTATTTATGGTTAGGGTTTTAATTCTTTGTTCTTTTTGCATTGCTTTGGTTTTCCAAAGGTAGGTTGGTCCTTAAACCTAACCCTAAACACTTTAAACACACTTGAATCAATGAATGTTATAATCAATTGTTCTTTGCCCTAATTGCATTGTTGAGATTGAACAATGTTATGTTGTGCATTGTGAATGGTAATGTGTTTCATGAGTAATGTGGTATGAAATGTTGATATTTATGAATGATGCTATGTGAGATATAATGTGATCATGGATGAGATATATATATATATATACTTGAATAATGAGATGTTATATTGTGAAATGAAATGTGAAGCCATTGTTATTGGCTAAGATGATGTAATTGAAAGAAAGAAGGCATGTTTGCCTAAATGTGATGAGAATTGAGAATGGAAATGAATTGTTTGTTTAATATGTTATTCAGTTTCAGAGTTCTGGATTTGGGTGGCATGCCTAAGAAATGATGACAGGTAACAGTCTTGCCGGGTTGAGGACCTCCTCATAGGTGTTGAGTTGATGGTCCAAGAGACTGGGTCTGTTACACTATGAGATATATGATTTGTAACAGTCTTGCCGGGTTGAGGATCTCCTCATATGTGTTGAGTTGATGATCCAAGAGACTGGGTCTGTTACACTTGCCTACGGGCGTGATTATTGTGACTATGAACCAAAGCAGTAACTCTGAACTCTGAATATCGTATTAAATACTTGTTGGGCCCATAGGTGTCAGGGTTATATGAATGTCCTAAATAATGTTATGAGTTAATGAAATGAGATGTTGGTTATTGAGTATGATTGATTAATGTTGAATGTGGAAAGATGTTGAAATGTGGTATGCTCATATGACTATGATTTGTGAAATGCATAATTATGTGGTTAACTTTATATTTATGATATTGATCTTATCAATAACATATGTGGCATTGCATTACATTAAAGCATACCATTAGCATGTTTTATCTTACTAAGCCGTTGGCTTAGCGCGAATGTGATTCTTCGCGCAGGTGACAAGGAAGAACCAGAGAGTTCCTCTAGGCCGAGTCGAGCCTAGATTTTGAAGATTGAATATTGGGCTTTAAGATCGAAGACTGACTGCCAAACATGTATAAATTTTATGTGTTGTAAAACTTGAGTTTTGATGTATATGAATTTGTAAATATTGTTACTTTCCGTTGCATAGTGAACAAAGATTTTATCTGCTGTATTTCATAATAAACCTTTACTTTATTTTGTACTAGAAGTGTAAATCCTTTTGCAGGTTGTAGTTGAGGTTATAAGGGGGATTTATTGGAAGTGTACTGAGAATGATTTTGTTTGCATTGGTTTGTGTAAAAATGTTTTCAAAAATTAGAAAAAAAAAAACCAGTTTTGTCGACACTTGGGATTGAATTTTTAGGCAAAACTATGGCAAAATTTCTATAAAAATCGGAACAAAAATTTGACTAAGTAAAAGTGGTAGCAACATTAGGATAGGGTGGCGCCTCTACTCAGCTTACACACGTAGGTCGGGAAGGGGTGTTACAATTTTTGGTATCAGAGCCTAGGTTTGAGATTCTCAACCTAGATCAATTGTAAGAAAAAGAATATTTTGATTTTTAAAGTGGGTTTTTGAGTAAAATACATGTTTTGGTATGGCAGTCTTTGATCTTTAATGAGGAATATTCTGCTGTGTTTGCATATATAGGTAGAGATGGCATCTCATTCACGACAATCTGTTGAGGGTAGTGCCGAGAGTATTGCTCCTGCTGAGGGAGCTAGGGTTGATAGTGTTGAGGAGGCACCTGCTTCGGTGTCGGGTAGACCAGCTGGGGAGGAGGTTCCGCCAGCCTGGTTTAGGCCTATGTTGGAAGCTATGAGACAAGCACCTGTGCAACCACAGCCACTGCCACCACCCCCTCAGCCTTCAGTACCAGTAAGGCACTATGATAAGCTAAGGAAATATGGAGCAGAGGATTTCTTTGGTACAGTTGATCCGGCTGTAGCAGAACAGTGGCTTGATAGAGTTCAGAGGGTATTTGTGCAGTTGCAAGCCACTTCAGAGGAGAAGTTTGACTATGCAAGATCTTTGCTACAGAAGGATGCCTACGACTGGTGGAAGACAGTGCCCCATTCTATGGATGATCCACCAACCTTGTCTTATGCGGATTTTCTGAGAGAATTTGAGTTGAAGTATACTCCTAGGGAGTATAAAGATGGGAAGAAAAGAGAGTTTCTAGATTTGAAGCAAGATCATCGGACCGTAACTGAGTATGAAGTTGAGTTTATTCGACTGAGTCAGTATGCTGGGGGTATCATTACTGATGAGATTGATAGATGTCGGCGATTTGAGGAGGGATTGAGGCCCTCGATCATGTGCTTAGTGGCTGGATCCAGATATCAGGATTTCTCACAGCTTGTGGCAGCAGCTCGAAGTGTAGAGCGAGCTCAAGTTATTGCAGCTGCTTCAGAGGAAGAGGTTAGGGTTAGAAGGCCCCAGTTCGAGGCAGGGTCTTCTTCTGCGAAGAGGGGTAGAGGAAGTTTTGTTCCTCGGAGTAGTAGGAGCCAGAGACCAGTGGGTAGGTCAGTGCAGTTCCAGAGGCAGAGATTTAGACCTGCAGCTTCAGTAGCGAGTGCTCCTACTCCTGGAGTTCAGAGATCCACCTTACCTGTGTGTAACCAGTGTGGTGGAAGACATGGGGGCGTTTGTTGGAGGCATAGTAGATCAGGGGTATGCTTCAGGTGTGGATCACCTGACCACTTTGTGAGAGACTGTCCTGAGAGGCAGGATCAGATGCCAGTTGATTCTGCTGCTTCTCGAGCTAGTGTGAGGGGAGGCAGAGGAGGCAGAGGTGCCAGCCGGGGAGGTAGACCAGGATTCAGTTCTAGAAGAGGTACTACATCCAGGGAGGGTAGACCAGAGGAGGTTGGATCTTCCCAGAGGATGTATGTTATGCAGAGACAGCCAGATACATCGGCAGTCATAGCTGGTACTTTTTCTTTATTTAATACTCCAGTACTTGCTTTGATTGATCCGGGTTCCACACATTCATATATTAGTGCATCTGTTTTGCCTGTATCTGATTTGCATGCTGAGTCCCTAGGATTTGATGTGTTGGTAACAAATCCGTTAGGGCATAGTGTGGTTGTGAGTAAGGTGCATAGAGATAGTGCAGTAGTGGTGCAGGGTGAGGAGTTCCTTGGGGATTTGATTGAGATGCCATTTAAGGAATATGACGTGATCTTAGGTATGGATTGGCTATCTCGACATGAAGCTGTGGTGGATTGTAAAAAGAAAATTGTTTCTTTGAGAACGGGTGATGGTAGAGAGGTGATAGTATCTAATGAGCAGGAACAGCTAGCCTCCTTATTTGTTTCAGCTGTTGCAGCCAGGAGGTTGATTAGAAAGGGGTGTGAAGCCTATCTTGCTCATGTGGTGGATACTAGAGTGAAGGGTTCCCCTATGATAGCATTGCCACAGTTGCTGAGTTCCCGGATGTGTTTCCAGAGGAGTTGCCAGGGTTGCCTCCTGAGAGAGAGGTGGAGTTCGGTATTGAATTGTTGCCTGGTACCACTCCTATCTCTATTACTCCTTATAGAATGGCACCAGCAGAATTGAGGGAGTTGAAAGTGCAATTACAGGAGTTGTTGGACAAAGGATTCATTCGCCCCAGTGTTTCTCCTTGGGGAGCTCCTGTGCTATTTGTGAAGAAGAAAGATGGTACTATGAGGTTGTGTATCGATTATAGGCAATTGAACAAGGTGACTATTAAAAATAAATATCCTTTGCCTAGAATCGATGATCTCTTTGATCAGTTGAAGGGAGCGTCAGTGTTCTCCAAAATTGATTTGAGATCTGGGTACCATCAGCTGAGGGTAAGAAGTGAAGATGTTCCTAAGACTGCTTTT
Source organism: Garcia nutans (assembly GCA_947685225.1). Lineage (NCBI taxonomy): Eukaryota > Viridiplantae > Streptophyta > Magnoliopsida > Malpighiales > Euphorbiaceae > Garcia > Garcia nutans. The sequence continues at coordinate 3,782,103 of CANTUV010000017.1, read as the reverse complement.
CGGACCAGGTATGGGCATTATGAGTTTTTAGTTATGCCTTTTGGTCTAACGAATGCACCTGCAGCTTTTATGGATTTGATGAATAGGGTGTTTAGGCCCTATTTGGATCAGTTTGTAGTGGTCTTCATTGATGATATACTGGTGTATTCGCGGAATGAAGAGGAGCATGATATGCATCTGCGGATTGTGTTGCAGATTTTGAGAGAGAATCAGTTATTTGCCAAATTGTCGAAGTGTGAGTTCTGGTTGGATCAAGTTGCTTTTCTCGGACATATTGTTTCTGCAGAAGGCATCAGAGTTGATCCGAGCAAAGTTGAAGCCATTTTAAATTGGAGTCCACCCAAGTCTGTGACAGAGATTAGAAGTTTTCTGGGTTTGGCAGGCTATTACCGACGGTTTGTGAAAGGGTTTTCTTTGATAGCTACTCCACTCACCAGATTACTTCGAAAGGGAGTGAGATTTGTGTGGACAGATCAGTGTCAGGCTAGTTTTGAGCAGTTGAGAGAGTTGTTGACTCAAGCGCCTGTTCTTACTTTACCTGTTGAAGGCAAACCATATGTGATCTACAGTGATGCTTCACATAGAGGTTTGGGGTGTGTATTGATGCAGGAAGGGAAAGTTATAGCTTATGCATCTCGACAGTTGAAACCGCATGAGCTTAACTATCCGACCCATGATTTAGAATTGGCTGCCATTGTGTTTGCATTAAAGATTTGGCGCCACTATCTGTTTGGGGAGAAATGTTTCATCTACACTGATCACAAGAGTTTGAAGTATTTGGGTGTCCAGAAAGAACTCAATCTTCGTCAGAGGAGATGGTTAGAATTGATTAAAGACTACGACTGCTTGATTGACTATCATCCAGGTAAAGCAAATGTTGTTGCTGATGCCTTGAGTCGGAAGTCTTTAGCTGGTTTAACTGTTTACTCGCTCTCGTTGCTTGTTGAGTTGAGAGCATTGCATGCCAGTTTTGTACCTTGTGTTGATGGTGCATTATTGGCACAGTTACAATTAAAGCCGATTTTGTTAGATCAGATCAAAGAAGCTCAGTTGGCCGATAAGAAGATTCAGAAGATTTTTTCAGATTGCAAGAATGGGAAGACTAGAGATTTTGTTGTGAAAGATGATGGGAGTCTCTGGTTTAAGAACCGATTGTGTGTACCCGATGATGCTGATTTGAAAAGAGTCATTTTAGAAGAAGCTCATCAGTCAATGTTTGCTATGCATCCGGGTAATACGAAGATGTATCATGATTTGAGACAGCATTATTGGTGGATTGGTTTGAAGAGAGACATTGCTGAGTTTGTATCGAAATGTCTCACTTGTCAGAAGGTTAAAGCAGAGCATCAAGTTCCAACCGGGTTGCTTCAACCATTGTCAGTGCCAGAATGGAAGTGGGAAAGAGTGACAATGGATTTTGTGTCTGGTTTGCCATTGACACAAAAGAAGCATGATGCTATATGGGTGATTGTGGATAGATTGACTAAGACAGCTCATTTCCTTCCGGTTCGAATGGATTACTCTTTGGAGAGATTGGCTGAGCTGTATATCCATGAGATTGTGAAACTGCATGGTGTTCCAACTTCTTTAGTGTCTGATCGAGATCCCAGGTTTACTTCCAGATTTTGGAAGAGTTTGCATAGTGCTTTAGGTTCTCGACTGCACTTCAGCACTGCTTTTCATCCACAGACGGATGGACAGTCAGAGAGGGTGATACAGATTATTGAGGACATGTTGAGAAGCTGTGTCATCGATTTCTCTGGAAGTTGGGATAGGTTTTTACCTCTTGTGGAGTTTGCTTACAACAACAGTCACCAATCCAGCATTGGTATGGCACCGTTTGAAGCATTGTATGGCAGACGGTGTAGGACACCTCTTTGTTGGAATGAGCTTGGAGATAATAAGTTGGTTGGTCCTGATTTGATTCAAGAAACTGAAGATAAAGTAAAGTTGATTCGAGGCAGGTTAAAAGCAGCTTCAGACCGACAGAAGTCTTATGCAGATCTAAAAAGGAGAGATATAGAGTTTGATGTTGGAGATAAGGTATTTCTGAAAGTGTCTCCTTGGAAGAAAATTTTGAGGTTCGGTCGGAAAGGAAAATTGAGTCCTCGTTTCATTGGGCCGTATGAAGTGTTAGAAAGAGTTGGGCCAGTGGCGTATCGACTTGCTTTGCCACCTGAGTTGGATCGTATTCATAATGTATTCCATGTTTCTATGTTGAGGAGATATAGGTCGGATCCATCTCATGTGTTGCCATTTGAGTCTATTGAAGTGAGCCCAGATTTGACATTTGAAGAGGAACCAGTTGCTATCTTGGCACGAGAAGTGAAAGAGTTAAGGAACAAGAGAGTGCCATTGGTGAAGATTCTTTGGAAGAATCATGCAAAAGAAGAAGCGACTTGGGAAAGTGAGCATACCATGCGAGAGCAGTATCCGCAATTGTTTCAGCTTTGATATCAGGTAATTTCGAGGACGAAATTTTCTTTTTAGAGGGGGAGAATTGTAATATCCTCATTTATGCCCTAGAAGTTTTGAGTATGTTGTTGTTATTGTGGTTGTTGATATATATATTGGGAAGTGAATGTTTGTGCATATATGTGTTAAATTGTAAGAGAAAAGAAATGGGAAGAGAATGTATATGTATATGTGTTTTGGAGAAGAAATTTAGGGTTTAGAGACAAATGTATATGTTGTTTATATGATGATATAATTAACATATACATTGGTCAAATGAAGAGTCAAGGTGATGGTTAAGTGGAAGAAGATATTTTTGGTTGTTAATGAAATTACTATAAAGGGCTTATATGAGACAAAGAGTTAGTTATATGGTTAAGGGTGTTTTGGTAATTTTCCTTGTAAGATGCATGGTGGAGATTAAAAGAAGAAAAGGTGTTTGACTTGTGCATTTTCTTCTTTCTTTCTTGAAGTGGCCGGATTCTCCATAGACAAAGAGAGAAAGAGAGGTGATCTTGAGGTTTGAAGCATTTTGAAGAAAGAAACAAGGGTTTTGGTTAAAGATTTGTAGATTTCTTCATTTGAGGTAAGATCTTTTCTTTAATTTATTCAATTCTTTTGAAGTGGTGTGAGAAAGGAATTAGGGTTTGTTGGTTTGATGATGAGAAGTTGAGTTGGTGAAGGTGTTGGAAGTGATTGTGTTGAGTAAGAGTTGTGTTTAGTGAAATTGTTTCTGTTTTACAATTAGTAAAGGCTGTGATTTGTATGATTTTTAATTAATTATAGAAAAATGTTCTTGAAGTGAATTTTTGATATGTTGTGCCTCTATGAGTGTAGAATGACTGAAAAATATGTTGATTCGATTTTGGAATGGTTATGAGTTTAGAAAGATTATTTTCATTAGACCTGTTCCAGCAGGTACCTTAACTGGGACAGCTATATTTCGTGATTTTTAATAAAATGTAGAAAAATCATATCCAATCGAATTTTGGATATGTTGTTGCTTAGTGAGTCTAGTATTTGAGAAAAATAATTTGGAACCACGTTGATTGAATTTGATTTATGGAATTCACAAAGTTCAGAACTGCTGCCAGGATGCAGGGCAATTGGGGCAGTCTGGTTAGGTGAACTATTTGACCAAGATTTTGTGTTCAGTTTGATCTGAAATTTTAAAGGGATGATTTTAAGATACAAAACTAAATTCTGTAAAAATTTTAGAATTTTTAGTCAAGTAGATTATTTTATACAATTTTTCAAAATAAGGATAAAATGGAGTTTAAAACCAGAATGTACTATTTATGGTTAGGGTTTTAATTCTTTGTTCTTTTTGCATTGCTTTGGTTTTCCAAAGGTAGGTTGGTCCTTAAACCTAACCCTAAACACTTTAAACACACTTGAATCAATGAATGTTATAATCAATTGTTCTTTGCCCTAATTGCATTGTTGAGATTGAACAATGTTATGTTGTGCATTGTGAATGGTAATGTGTTTCATGAGTAATGTGGTATGAAATGTTGATATTTATGAATGATGCTATGTGAGATATAATGTGATCATGGATGAGATATATATATATATATACTTGAATAATGAGATGTTATATTGTGAAATGAAATGTGAAGCCATTGTTATTGGCTAAGATGATGTAATTGAAAGAAAGAAGGCATGTTTGCCTAAATGTGATGAGAATTGAGAATGGAAATGAATTGTTTGTTTAATATGTTATTCAGTTTCAGAGTTCTGGATTTGGGTGGCATGCCTAAGAAATGATGACAGGTAACAGTCTTGCCGGGTTGAGGACCTCCTCATAGGTGTTGAGTTGATGGTCCAAGAGACTGGGTCTGTTACACTATGAGATATATGATTTGTAACAGTCTTGCCGGGTTGAGGATCTCCTCATATGTGTTGAGTTGATGATCCAAGAGACTGGGTCTGTTACACTTGCCTACGGGCGTGATTATTGTGACTATGAACCAAAGCAGTAACTCTGAACTCTGAATATCGTATTAAATACTTGTTGGGCCCATAGGTGTCAGGGTTATATGAATGTCCTAAATAATGTTATGAGTTAATGAAATGAGATGTTGGTTATTGAGTATGATTGATTAATGTTGAATGTGGAAAGATGTTGAAATGTGGTATGCTCATATGACTATGATTTGTGAAATGCATAATTATGTGGTTAACTTTATATTTATGATATTGATCTTATCAATAACATATGTGGCATTGCATTACATTAAAGCATACCATTAGCATGTTTTATCTTACTAAGCCGTTGGCTTAGCGCGAATGTGATTCTTCGCGCAGGTGACAAGGAAAAACCAGAGAGTTCCTCTAGGCCGAGTCGAGCCTAGATTTTGAAGATTGAATATTGGGCTTTAAGATCGAAGACTGACTGCCAAACATGTATAAATTTTATGTGTTGTAAAACTTGAGTTTTGATGTATATGAATTTGTAAATATTGTTACTTTCCGTTGCATAGTGAACAAAGATTTTATCTGCTGTATTTCATAATAAACCTTTACTTTATTTTGTACTAGAAGTGTAAATCCTTTTGCAGGTTGTAGTTGAGGTTATAAGGGGGATTTATTGGAAGTGTACTGAGAATGATTTTGTTTGCATTGGTTTGTGTAAAAATGTTTTCAAAAATTAGAAAAAAAAAACCAGTTTTGTCGACACTTGGGATTGAATTTTTAGGCAAAACTATGGCAAAATTTCTATAAAAATCGGAACAAAAATTTGACTAAGTAAAAGTGGTAGCAACATTAGGATAGGGTGGCGCCTCTACTCAGCTTACACACGTAGGTCGGGAAGGGGTGTTACAGCTTATCAGGCTCAGGCAGCTTTTCATTGACAATCAAATCTTGGATCTCGTGCCTTAATGGAACACATTTATCTTTCTCATGCCCTTGCATTTGTTGAAATTGACAGAAGACCTTGGGTAGAGGCTTATGTAGAGGCAGAGGTGCCAATGGTTCTAGCAAATCCATCTTCATTAGATTATCTAACATCTTTGACAAAGGTTCCCCTAAGTCTAAAAATTGACACTTCTTTGTTGGTCCAGTTGTTGCATTTTTCTCAACACCTCCTCTTTCCTTTTGACTTTGCCCACTGGGGTGGTAGTCGCCGTTATTGCTCCACTTAGACAGCACATGGTTTGACCGGTCTTATGGAATAGGGATTGATCCCTCATTTTTCATTTGATCTCTATCAGTGAACTTGTTTCTTGTTAATGTTGCCTTTCCCTTCTTTTTTATGTTTATGGGAGATTCCTCATTAGCATTGTTGATGATCTCAAGAATTTCAATCAACTAGGTCTTCATAATTTTAGCCAATTGGTCCCATACCTCGACCATCCTAGCTTTGACAACCTCATCGACTAAGTCCCTTAGATAGTTTGCATCCATCCACCCAATGAAGCACTTGAATCAGAATGAATGTTGTAGGTGGTATCATTGCATGCTCTTCAATTGTCATACTCCAGGTCTGTGAGCCAGAAAGGATCAATGACATGTTATGCAATGCATGTATGCATGCATACATGTATGCACAAATAACAAGAAAAGAAAGATAATTAGGACATTCCTTTTAGCATTATAACTTCCATACAGAAATGGCGAGTATCTTTTTCTAAGTACATGGCCAACAAAATACCAACATGGGATATCTTGTTTTTGCAAAAATTCCCTCGGATGATTTAACAAATAGTTGCATCTTCTAATATAGAAGTCAGTCCATGATAATTCTCATTAATTAGTTTTTAATTCATTGAATCTCAATTAAAACAACTTTTATACTATATTGGATTAAAACTAAAATAAGAGGTGTGAGCGGGATTTTCGCCCCCACTCCCGGTGGAATGGTTCTTGTGACTTTGACACTGTTTAGGCTCAGGGCCTTAGAGAACACAGGCATAAGCCCAGAGAAAATGGAGTCCCCACTTGGACGGATCGAGAAAAAGAAAGGGGTGGATGACTCGATTCCTAAGGAATCCCCAACCCCCTAATGGGTTCGAAAAGTTGGGTATGTATGGGGAAGGTGAGAAATGGCCCAGCGCCCCCACAATGCCCAATTCATTGGAACCGGCCTCCTTTGTAGGTCTTAATATTACAAAATTCTTAATTATAACAATATTATCCATATTACATGCAACAATTAAAATAAAGCATCATTATATTAAAATCAAAGCAATGTCCAAACAAAACAAATAAATGGACACTCATCCGAGGATGGAAACATGTCCTTACATCGTCCATGTCTAAAACTAAATAGGACACCCACCAAAAGATGGAAACATATCCTTTACTTTGGTCCAAAATATAAAAGCAATTTAAATTACATAAAATTTAACTAATGAGGTACCCACAAAGTGGAAACATACCTCTTACAATTTTAATACCAAAAAAAACAAATAATAATCATAATAATAAAGAAAATATCCATCCATGATAAATTAAATAAATCAAACATTGAAATTAAATAAATCAATCATCAAAATATATAATAAACTACATAATCAAACCTAAAATTAAAGAAAGCAAATAAAGATACAAATTTAGGGTTCTTTAATTAGGGTTTTGGGATTTTGGAATCATTATTATTATTATTTCGGCTACTATGAAGGATTTTGGAAAAATGGAATGGATTAAGGATTTATAAATTTAAGAAAGTAGTAAGGTTTTTGGTTAATCAGATTAGGATTTAGGGCTAACATCATGAAATTAGGGTTTTAGAATCTTAAGACATTACGGTTTAGGACTCACAGTTTGAGGAAATAAGGTTTTAGAGTTTTTTGAAAAATAAAGCACTTTAGGGTTTGTTTGAAGAATAATTTATGGTTCTGGAAGAAGAACTTAAGAATTTGGGATCTAAGGGTTAAAAGTTAATTTTTTGGGTTACTGGATATTTGGAAAACAAATTAGGATTCAATAAAGCAACTTTGAATTTTAGAATTTAAGAAAATAATTTAGGGTTTTGATAATTGTAAAGCTATTTTGGGGTTTTAGGAAACATAAGGCAAATTAGGGTTTGGTTCTTAGAGTTTACTAGAGTTAGATTTTAGAAGTTCGGATTATTGGATCAATTTTAATAATTAAACTATTTGCAAACTCAGGTTTATGGTTTCTGGAATTGAGGTTTGGGAATTAGGGTTTTAGGAAGCTAGGGTTTTGGATAGTTAGGATTTTTAGTGGCTTTAGGTAGAATAGTTTGGGAAAAGGGTTATGAGGTGACAAGCATTAAAATAAATTAAGGTTTTGATTTATCTTTTTAGAAGAAACATTGATTCTGGAGATAAATTGAGATTTTAGAAAACAATTAGGTTTGTGAGACTTTAACAAAATAATTTATGGTATAAAAGTGTTGGGAATAAAATAACAGTTTAGGGTTTTGATAATTTAATCAATGATTTAGGCTACTAGATGAATGGATAAATTTGATCTATAAAACATACTATTAAGTTTAATTATTTAGGTTACTGAAAGATTCAATATCAAAACAAATGATAGAAACATTTAAAAGAAAGTATGGCAATAACATCGTATGCTTAAACAATTCATGAATCTAAACGTAAGAATGTTGTAAATAAAATAAAATCAAAGATTTATAATCAAAGCTTCGTTCGTTGGTTCCTCCACAATTGACTTCTGGATGAACAATGAACAAAGGCAGTGTTACTGCCTTTGATGGATTGATGATTGATACTCGTTGTTGATTTCTTTTTGATGTCTTATGCTTTGCTATTTAATCTCTCTTATTGTTCTTTGATTGTCATCCTCTAGGGTTTCCCCCCCCCCTCCAATCCGTGTGTTTAATGCTAGTATTTATAGGAAAATAAAGAGTCATAATCCTATTTTAATAAGGAAATACCAATTGTTTAGGAAAAATTAGAAAACCGGATAAAACAAGGTTTGGTCAAAAATCGGTAGTGCAGGCTGTCAGGCTCGTGGGCTTCGCTGGCAAAAATGGGCGTGGCTGGGCAAGCCAGTTTGTCGCAGAACTGGGCAAGCCCAGCTGCGTCGCTCGCCAATCTGCCCGATTTTTTATTTTTTTCATTTTTTATATTTTTTTATATTTTTTATTTTTATTAAAAATAACTATTAAATATTATTTGTAAATAAAATATTATTAAAATAAATAAAATACCACAAAAATTATTTTGGACTATCGAATTTGAATGGGTAAAAAATTAAGGGTCTACAGTTTGCCCCCTGCTTGAACGATCTGAGACTACGGCAAAAGAGAGTGAAAAGAAATAAGATCTTTGACTGATTTTTGTTGAGGATGGGTACTTGGATTTGACTGATCTTTGACCCGAGACTAAACTTGATTTGGGTACATAGACCCGAGATTGGATACTTAGGCCCAAGACTGAATTTGATTTGGGTACTTGGACCTGAGATTGAGTACTTGAACTCGAGACTGAATTTGATTTGGTTACTTGGACCCGAGATTGAATTTAAGATTGAGTACTTGGACCCAAGATTGGGTACTTGGACTCGAGATTGAATTTGATTTGGGTACTTAGACCCGAGATTGGGTTTGATTTGGATACCTGGAACCGAGATTGAATTTGACTTGGGTACTTATACCAAAGATTGTGTACTTAGACCCGAGATTGGATACTTGGACCCGAGATTGAATTTGATTTAGGTACTTAGACCCGAGATTGGGGTTGATTTGGGGTACTTGGACTTGAGATTGGGTTTGATTTGGGTACTTGGACTTGAGATTGGGTTTGATTTGGGTACTTGGACTCGAGATTGAATTTGATTTGGGTACTTAGACCCGAGATTGAATTTGATTTGGGTACTTTGACCCGAGATTGGATTTGATTTGGGTACTTGGACTTGAGATTGGGTACTTGGACCCGAGATTGAATTTGATATAGATACTTAGACTTGAGATTGGATACTTGGACTCGAGATTGAATTTAATTTGGGTGCTTAAACCCGAGATTAGATACTTGGACCCAAAATTATAATGGATTTGGGCACTTGGACCTGTGATTGAATTGAATTTGGGTGCTTGGAACCGAGATTGGGTATTGGACCCAAAACAAGATTGGATTTGGGTACTTGGACCCATGATTGGGTACTTGGACCCGTGACTGGGTACTTGGACTCGAGATTGAATTGGATTTAACTGACCTTTCATCAGTTGAGGATTCTGGCTTAACTGGTTGTTCCATTCTTTTGTTCTTCCTTTTGTAAAAATTCAACTATTTTTAGTTGGCCCTCATATCTTCTCCTTGCCCCCTGCGTGGCAAAATATTTGCAAGTGAGTTTGAAAATGTTTGGTATATAAACTCAAAAAATTGAAAAGGAGAAACTTTGCCCCCTGTGTAGGCTCAAACCAAAGATTTTTTCCATGCAAGCTTTGATTGATGTTTTTGTTGTCTAGTTCTTCACAACAAGCACTCATTTCTTCTCTTTGCAAAATTACTAGAGCTTTCTCAAGCAATGGGCTTTTCATGCCCCCCTAATTTGATATCTTCTTTTGATTCTTTACTTCACAGTGTGTTTGCTGTTCACTTTGACAAAGAACAGATAATACAAGAAAAAAAATGTCGTGTGATATGCTCATGTATGCATGATATGCATGAGTAATACTTACAATGGTTTCATCAACTCACAGATCGAGGTGAACAGCAGAAGTGTTCTCATTGATTCCTTTCAAATGCTCATTCAGGTCTTGCATTGGAATGACACAATGCTTCACATTTATGGCTTTTATCTGCAAGATGTTGAAAATATGAATAATAGAGGCCCTAAACAGCAGAGATACATCCATTTTAAATTATGATTCAGCATGTCAATTGGTAGCTTCTTTATGACCTTGCCAATAATCATTTTCTTTGCCCAACATGTCCTTTGGAGGTTCAATGATTCGACATACTTCCCTTAACTTGAAGGCTTTATAATTTTTCCTTTTTTTTTTTAATTTTAAATTTTGATTTTTGATTTTGAAAATTAGGTAAATAGAAAAATAGATAAAATGAAGGAGAAGAAAGTAAATGTGATGGATTGAATGCTATATTTGAAAATAGATCATTTAGGAAATTTTACCTCCCAGCCTAGCTAGCTGCATCATAATTCTAACTATCTCTTTTTTACTATTTTTATCACATAATTCCACTATCGCTTTATCACATAATATCTCAATTTAATTAATTATTGGCCAGATAATTAAAGCATTAAGATTAAAGATAACAAAATAATTCAAGGAAAGTCTAAATTAAAGCAAATCAACATTTTTATTTCTCAATTTAATAAATTCAGTATAAGGGACCAACCCTAAAAAGGGTTAGTTCTTTATTATTAAAATAAAAATTTGGCAATCATAAAAGGAAGTAATTGAAAACATAATTTAAAGAACAATAAATATCAAACTCTATTCCTTTGAAGAAGAACTTGATTGAATCTTGAATTCCTTCTTGAACCAAAGTTACTCTCCTTCTCTAAGTAAATTCTAACTATTTTTATTTCTTAGATAAATCTCTTCAATTCTTGTATATCTTGAAGCCTTGGAGGAAAGGTCTTTAAATAGAGTGCTTGGAAACTTCATTAGCAGAGAAAAACTGAAAAAGGTTAGGTCACATCTTGATTAGTGCATCACTTTTCAAAAATTCTGCTCAAAGTCATGAAAATTGGCCCCATAGTCGTGGCATATGGGTGCCAAGGTCATGGCCTAAGTTGGAATGGATGCTTTTGAGCACTTTAGAGCTCTAAATGGTTGGCAAGTTAGGCCACGATCATGGCCTTTGAATGCCACTGTCGTGGCATATGAATGGAGGTTGCCAATCTTGACTTTTCTTCCTTTTTCTTGGCTAAGGTAGTAGCAAAACGAAACCCATGGCCATGGCCTTCTAATGCCACGATCATGGAATCCATGTAGCTTCTAGAATTTTCATTTTTTTTTATTATGGCAGACTTGATTTAAATTCCAGGGACATGGCCTTGAAGGGCCATGGGTGTGGCACTTGCATTTCTTTCAATTTTGCTTACTTTTCTTCAATTTTTGCACCACTAATTATTAGAACTTTTGAATCTTGCCTTTCCAAGAGTAAATAATATAATTCTAACTCAAAAAAATAAAATCCATCAAATTCAATTGCAAAATAATTAAAATCACGGTTAGAATTATATAAAATGTTGATCATAATTCTGCTCTATCAAACTCTCCCAAACTTGAATCATTGCTTTTCCTCAAGCAATTGAAGTTAAGTATTTTCTATTTCTTTATATGTTGAGTTTATATGCCAAAATTAATACTTAAAACTTCAAAAATTTTAGTCGCAATTTAGTTTCATAACTTTACCTACATCATTCTTACCTCCTTCACTCAAGAATTTAATTTATTATAATCAATCATCCAGTTTTAGATAAGTAAATATTCTTTTGATGCGAACTTAACCTAGTCTCAAATGCATGTTTAGTTGAGCTTTCTCTAAGAATAGACTATGCTAAATCAAGGAAAACCAAAAGGACTTTGATAGGCTTGTAATGAGGTCTTATAATGGTGAGGGCTAATATAAGGTTTAAATGAAATTGGTTAAGTATTTTTCAAAAATTTCTCTTACATGTAACTTATGTAGAGGATTCTTGGATTTTTGCTCTTCCCTTGAGTCTTTTCTCTACTCTAGGGGAATTTTATTTTATTTCATTACTATTATTTTATTTTTTTATTTTATTATTATTATTATTTTATACATATATTTATTCCTCCAAACTTTAAACTTAAGAATCTACTATTATAAACTTTCTATATTTTATCCTCATAACTTGAGCAATTTGATTAGGAACTGAATTTTAAGAATCTACTATTATAAACTTTCATTTGGGTTTAGTATTTTAGAATTAGGGTTTCGGTGGATACTTAGGTTTTTAGAATTTGGAAAAAGCAATTGATAATTTTATGAAAGTAGACCAACAATTTAAGGTTTATGTAAATGGAAAAAGTTTTTTTAGGGTTTGTTGTAAGAAACAGAATCAAATTTTGGTTTTGTTGAAAAACATGTTCAATTAGGGTTTTAAGATTTTGATGAAACAAAAATACCAATTGTAAGTTTTTTTGGAAAACAACACAACGAAAAAAGGTTTTTAAACTTTGAACAAAGGGAATTAAGGTTCTGGGATTTTTGATTTTGAAAGACCCAATTGTATAATCTAAGCTACTGTGAAAAGAAAAAAAGAATTTAATACATATCTCCTTTTGATGGTTCCTCCAAAAATCATTTTTCTTGGATGAACAAAAACAAAGGCAAGCTTTGCTGCCTTTGAATTGCCTTGAATTATTTTTTGGCTCCCTAAAAAAAATTGAATTGAATTACTGCCATAGTTTCAGATCAAAATTTGTTCCTCTTTCTTCTCAGATTTCTTCCTTTCGTTCTGCCTCCCATTTTTTTGTTGTAATTATACTTATTTGTAGAAGTTTTTTGTGGTTTTCTCCAAGTTGCTCACGGCATACATTATTTATTAAGAAAAGGAAAATGAAACCTAATTGTATTAGATTTCGGAAAATTTGAGTCGAAAAAATTTTGCTAGCGAAAAAAAACTGCTGCGGGAAAATCGTGCTAGCAAAAAAAATTACCACAGGAAAAATTGCACTGGCAAAAAAGCTGCCGCAGGGTGAAACGGGCCTGCGGGTGAAATGGCCCTCCTGCGGGCGAAATGCCTACGAGCCCGCTGACTTTCGACGACGATTTTTTCATCGCCGATTGTTTATTTTTATTTTTTATTAATAAAAATTAGATTCTAAAGCAAAATTATTTAATTAAGATAAAAAATTATTTTGGACCAATTAAAATATATTAAACAACACAAAAATAATTTTGGACCGGACTAGGTCAAAAATTAAGGGTCTACAGTTTGCCCCCTGCTTGAATGATCTGAAACTTTAGAGAAAGAGAGTGAAAAGCAACAAGACTTAATTTTTGAGCTGGTGGAGGTTTTTCGTTCTGGACCTGGTTCGAGTTCTGGACTCAAGGATAATTCTAAGTTTTGGACCTAAGAAAAATTTGGGTTCTAGACTCGAGCTAAGTTCTGGACTTAGAAATAATTCTAAGTTCTGGACCTAATGGTAAAATTGGGTTCTAGACCCGAGCTAAGTTCTGAACTTAGAAAAGATTCTAGGTTCTGGACCTAAGAAAAATTTGGGTTCTGGACCCGAGCTAAGTTCTGGACTTAGGAATAATTCTAGGTTCTGGACCTATTGGAAAAATTGGGTTCTTGACCCGAGCTAAGTTCTGGACTTAGAAATAATTCTAAGTTCTAGACCTAATGGTAAAATTGAGTTCTGGACCCGAGCTAAGTTCTGGACTTAGAAATAATTCTAGGTTCTAGACCTAATGGTAAAATTGGGTTCTGGACCCGAGCTAAGTTCTGGACTTAGAAGAGATTCTAGGTTCTGGACCTAATAGTAATTTGGGTTCTGGACCCGAGCTAAGTTCTGGACTTAGAAGAGATTCTAGGTTCTGGACCTAATGGTAATTTGGGTTCTGGACCCGAGCTAAGTTCTGGACTTAAGAATAATTCTAGGTTCTGGACCTAATGGTAATTTGGGTTCTAGACCCGAGCTAAGTTCTGGACTTAGGAATAATTCTAGGTTCTGGACCTAATGGTAATTTGGGTTCTGGACCTAAGCTAAGTTCTGGACTTAGGAATAATTCTAGGTTCTGGAGCTAATGGAAAGTTTGGGTTATGGACCTGAGCTAAGTTCTGGACATATAAATAATTCTAAATTCTAGACCTAATGGTAAAATTGGGTTCTGGACCCGAGCTAAGTTCTGGACTTAGAAGAGATTATAGGTTCTGGACTTAATGGTAATTTGGATTATGGACCGGAGCGAAGTTCTGGACTTAGAAGAGATTCTAGGTTCTGGACCTAAGAAAAATTTGGATTCTAGACCCAAGCTAAGTTCTGGACTTAGAAACAAATTCTAGGTTCTGGACCTAATGGTAATTTGGGTTCTGGACCCAGTTTGAGTTCTGGACTCAAAAGAGATTCTAGGTTCTGGACCTAAGAAAAATTTGGGTTCTGGACCGGGTTCGAGTTCTGGACTCAAGGATAATTCTAGGTTCTGGACCTAATGAAAATTTGGGTTTTGGATCTGAGCTAATAGTTTTTTATTTCAAAAAATTTGGCTAATTTTTATGCATATGTCTTCTTATTACCCCCTGGGTGTAAAAATATTTATAGACCTACAATTATTTGAATGATTAAAGTGAATAAATGAATTTACTGTTTATTTACTGTGTAATCAATGTTCATGCACGATTTACTATTCATAAATAGTAAATTTACTATTCGCAAATAGAATCAAATAGTATTTACTATTAATAATAGTACTTTTACTATTTATAAATAGTAATACTATTTCTGAATAGTAAAATTTACTGTTAATCAATAGTAATACTATTCATGAATAGTAAAATTACTATTCATCAATAGTAAAGTTTACTATTCATGAATAGTTTTGAATTTTTTTTTTGCTTGCCGTTTCTCTATAAAAAGCTATCATTCCTTCATTTCATTTCACAGCACGATTTCAATTCATAATTCTCTCAAATTTCTTTCAATTTTAGCACATATTTTTTAAAAACAATGCATGCTTCGAGGTCAGGGACTCATTCTAATGCCGAGTTATTTGAGTTTATTCGGCATCATGAAGATGGAAATTTAGATATACTAGCCGGGATGCCGCTCCATCACAATTCTAATCAAAAGAACGAGGTAATTATTTTTTCCTTTTTTTCTTGATTTTTTTGTTTTGCGCTTTTTTTTTGGTATATATTTTTTATATTTTTGTTATTATTTATAATTGTGAAAAATAAATTAATTTAAGTAGATAGAATAATATGTACTTACTTGGTATTAACTTACCTAGGTCTGTGTTAGCATGATTGTTGCGTTGTTCGGGCTGGAGGGTGTATTTATAAAGCCCGACAATGGTACGATGTAGTGCCTTCTCGGGTAAGGCGGATTATTCAAGATTGTGGCTTTCATATAGACCCGAGATTGGGTTTGATTTGGATACCTGGAACCGAGATTGAATTTGACTTGGGTACTTGTACCAAAGATTGTGTACTTGGACCCGAGATTGGATACTTGGACCCGAGATTGAATTTGATTTAGGTACTTAGACCCGAGATTGGGGTTGATTTGGGGTACTTGGACTTGAGATTGGGTTTGATTTGGGTACTTGGACTTGAGATTGGGTTTGATTTGGGTACTTGGACCCGAGATTGAATTTGATTTGGGTACTTAGACCCGAGATTGAATTTGATTTGGGTACTTTGACCCGAGATTGGATTTGATTTGGGTACTTGGACTTGAGATTGGGTACTTTGACCCGAGATTGGATTTGATTTGGGTACTTGGACTTGAGATTGGGTACTTGGACCTGAGATTGGGTACTTGGACCTGAGATTGAATTTGATATAGATACTTAGACTTGAGATTGGATACTTGGACTCGAGATTGAATTTAATTTGGGTGCTTAAACCCGAGATTAGATACTTGGACCCAAAATTATAATGGATTTGGGCACTTGGACCTGTGATTGAATTGAATTTGGGTGCTTGGAACCGAGATTGGGTATTGGACCCAAAACAAGATTGGATTTGGGTACTTGGACCCATGATTGGGTACTTGGACCCGTGACTGGGTACTTGGACTCGAGATTGAATTGGATTTAACTGACCTTTCATCAGTTGAGGATTCTGGCTTAACTGGTTGTTCCATTCTTTTGTTCTTCCTTTTGTAAAAATTCAACTATTTTTAGTTGGCCCTCATATCTTCTCCTTGCCCCCTGCGTGACAAAATATTTGCAAGTGAGTTTGAAAATGTTTGGTATATAAACTCAAAAAATTGAAAAGGAGAAACTTTGCCCCCTGTGTAGGCTCAAACCAAAGATTTTTTCCATGCAAGCTTTGATTGATGTTTTTGTTGTCTAGTTCTTCGCAACAAGCACTCATTTCTTCTCTTTGCAAAATTACTAGAGCTTTCTCAAGCAATGGGCTTTTCATGCCCCCCTAATTTGATATCTTCTTTTGATTCTTTACTTCACAGTGTGTTTGCTGTTCACTTTGACAAAGAACAGATAATACAAGAAAAAAAATGTCGTGTGATATGCTCATGTATGCATGATATGCATGAGTAATACTTACAATGGTTTCATCAACTCACAGATCGAGGTGAACAGCAGAAGTGTTCTCATTGATTCCTTTCAAATGCTCATTCAGGTCTTGCATTGGAATGACACAATGCTTCACATTTATGGCTTTTATCTTCAAGATGTTGAAAATATGAATAATAGAGGCCCTAAACAGCAGAGATACATCCATTTTAAATTATGATTCAGCATGTCAATTGGTAGCTTCTTTATGACCTTGCCAATAATCATTTTCTTTGCCCAACATGTCCTTTGGAGGTTCAATGATTCGACATACTTCCCTTAACTTGAAGGCTTTATAATTTTTCCCTTTTTTTTAAATTTTAAATTTTGATTTTTGATTTTGAAAATTAGGTAAATAGAAAAATAGATAAAATGAAGGAGAAGAAAGTAAATGTGATGGATTGAATGCTATATTTGAAAATAGATCATTTAGGAAATTTTACCTCCCAGCCTAGCTAGCTGCATCATAATTCTAACTATCTCTTTTTTACTATTTTTATCACATAATTCCACTATCGCTTTATCACATAATATCTCAATTTAATTAATTATTGGCCAGATAATTAAAGCATTAAGATTAAAGATAACAAAATAATTCAAGGAAAGTCTAAATTAAAGCAAATCAACATTTTTATTTCTCAATTTAATAAATTCAGTATAAGGGACCAACCCTAAAAAGGGTTAGTTCTTTATTATTAAAATAAAAATTTGGCAATCATAAAAGGAAGTAATTGAAAACATAATTTAAAGAACAATAAATATCAAACTCTATTCCTTTGAAGAAGAACTTGATTGAATCTTGAATTCCTTCTTGAACCAAAGTTACTCTCCTTCTCTAAGTAAATTCTAACTATTTTTATTTCTTAGATAAATCTCTTCAATTCTTGTATATCTTGAAGCCTTGGAGGAAAGGTCTTTAAATAGAGTGCTTGGAAACTTCATTAGCAGAGAAAAACTGAAAAAGGTTAGGTCACATCTTGATTAGTGCATCACTTTTCAAAAATTCTGCTCAAAGTCATGAAAATTGGCCCCATAGTCGTGGCATATGGGTGCCAAGGTTATGGCCTAAGTTGGAATGGATGCTTTTGAGCACTTTAGAGCTCTAAATGGTTGGCAAGTTAGGCCACGATCATGGCCTTTGAATGCCACTGTCGTGGCATATGAATGGAGGTTGCCAATCTTGACTTTTCTTCCTTTTTCTTGGCTAAGGTAGTAGCAAAACGAAACCCATGGCCATGGCCTTCTAATGCCACGATCATGGAATCCATGTAGCTTCTAGAATTTTCATTTTTTTTTATTATGGCAGACTTGATTTAAATTCCAGGGACATGGCCTTGAAGGGCCATGGGTGTGGCACTTGCATTTCTTTCAATTTTGCTTACTTTTCTTCAATTTTTGCACCACTAATTATTAGAACTTTTGAATCTTGCCTTTCCAAGAGTAAATAATATAATTCTAACTCAAAAAAATAAAATCCATCAAATTCAATTGCAAAATAATTAAAATCACGGTTAGAATTATATAAAATGTTGATCATAATTCTGCTCTATCAAACTCTCCCAAACTTGAATCATTGCTTTTCCTCAAGCAATTGAAGTTAAGTATTTTCTATTTCTTTATATGTTGAGTTTATATGCCAAAATTAATACTTAAAACTTCAAAAATTTTAGTCGCAATTTAGTTTCATAACTTTACCTACATCATTCTTACCTCCTTCACTCAAGAATTTAATTTATTATAATCAATCATCCAGTTTTAGATAAGTAAATATTCTTTTGATGCGAACTTAACCTAGTCTCATATGCATGTTTAGTTGAGCTTTCTCTAAGAATAGACCATGCTAAATCAAGGAAAACCAAAAGGACTTTGATAGGCTTGTAATGAGGTCTTATAATGGTGAGGGCTAATATAAGGTTTAAATGAAATTGGTTAAGTATTTTTCAAAAATTTCTCTTACATGTAACTTATGTAGAGGATTCTTGGATTTTTGCTCTTCCCTTGAGTCTTTTCTCTACTCTAGGGGAATTTTATTTTATTTCATTACTATTATTTTATTTTTTTATTTTATTATTATTATTATTTTATACATATATTTATTCCTCCAAACTTTAAACTTAAGAATCTACTATTATAAACTTTCTCTATTTTATCCTCATAACTTGAGCAATTTGATTAGGGACTGAATTTTAAGAATCTACTATTATAAACTTTCATTTGGGTTTAGTATTTTAGAATTAGGGTTTCGGTGGATACTTAGGTTTTTAGAATTTGGAAAAAGCAATTGATAATTTTATGAAAGTAGACCAACGATTTAAGGTTTATGTAAATGGAAAAAGTTTTTTTAGGGTTTGTTGTAAGAAACAGAATCAAATTTTGGTTTTGTTTAAAAACATGTTCAATTAGGGTTTTAAGATTTTGATGAAACAAAAATACCAATTGTAAGTTTTTTTGGAAAACAACACAACGAAAAAAGGTTTTTAAACTTTGAACAAAGGGAATTAAGGTTCTGGGATTTTTGAATTTGAAAGACCCAATTGTATAATCTAAGCTACTGTGAAAAGCAAAAAAGAATTTAATACATATCTCCTTTTGATGGTTCCTCCAAAAATCATTTTTCTTAGATGAACAAAAACAAAGGCAAGCTTTGCTGCCTTTGAATTGCCTTGAATTATTTTTTGGCTCCCTAAAAAAAAATTGAATTGAATTACTGCCATAGTTTCAGATCAAAATTTGTTCCTCTTTCTTCTCAGATTTCTTCCTTTCGTTCTGCCTCCCATTTTTTTTGTTGTAATTATACTTATTTGTAGAAGTTTTTTGTGGTTTTCTCCTAGTTGCTCATGGCATACATTATTTATTAAGAAAAGGAAAATGAAACCTAATTGTATTAGATTTCGGAAAATTTGAGTCGAAAAAATTTTGCTAGCGAAAAAAAACTGCTGCGGGAAAACCGCGCTAGCAAAAAAAATTACCACAGGAAAAATTGCACTGGCAAAAAAGCTGCCACAGGGTGAAACGGGCCTGCGGGTGAAATGGCCCTCCTGCGGGCGAAATGCCTACGAGCCCGCTGACTTTCGACGACGATTTTTTCATCGCCGATTGTTTATTTTTATTTTTTATTAATAAAAATTAGATTCTAAAGCAAAATTATTTAATTAAGATAAAAAATTATTTTGGACCAATTAAAATATATTAAACAACACAAAAATAATTTTGGACCGGACTAGGTCAAAAATTAAGGGTCTACAGTTTGCCCCCTGCTTGAATGATCTGAAACTTTAGAGAAAGAGAGTGAAAAGCAACAAGACTTAATTTTTGAGCTGGTGGAGGTTTTTCGTTCTGGACCTGGTTCGAGTTCTGGACTCAAGGATAATTCTAAGTTTTGGACCTAAGAAAAATTTGGGTTCTGGACCCGAGCTAAGTTCTGGACTTAGAAATAATTCTAAGTTCTGGACCTAATGGTAAAATTGGGTTCTAGACCCGAGCTAAGTTCTGAACTTAGAAAAGATTCTAGGTTCTGGACCTAAGAAAAATTTGGGTTCTGGACCCGAGCTAAGTTCTAGACTTAGGAATAATTCTAGGTTCTGGACCTATTGGAAAAATTGGGTTCTTGACCCGAGCTAAGTTCTGGACTTAGAAATAATTCTAAGTTCTAGACCTAATGGTAAAATTGAGTTCTGGACCCGAGCTAAGTTCTGGACTTAGAAATAATTCTAGGTTCTAGACCTAATGGTAAAATTGGGTTCTGGACCCGAGCTAAGTTCTGGACTTAGAAGAGATTCTAGGTTCTGGACCTAATAGTAATTTGGGTTCTGGAACCGAGCTAAGTTCTGGACTTAGAAGAGATTCTAGGTTCTGGACCTAATGGTAATTTGGGTTCTGGACCCGAGCTAAGTTCTGGACTTAAGAATAATTCTAGGTTCTGGACCTAATGGTAATTTGGGTTCTGGACCCGAGCTAAGTTCTGGACTTAGGAATAATTCTAGGTTCTGGACCTAATGGTATTTTGGGTTCTGGACCTGAGCTAAGTTCTGGACTTAGGAATAATTCTAGGTTCTGGAGCTAATGGAAAGTTTGGGTTATGGACCTGAGCTAAGTTCTGGACATATAAATAATTTTAGATTCTAGACCTAATGGTAAAATTGGGTTCTGGACCCGAGCTAAGTTCTGGACTTAGAAGAGATTATAGGTTCTGGACTTAATGGTAATTTGGATTATGGACCGGAGCGAAGTTCTGGACTTAGAAGAGATTCTAGGTTCTGGAAGAAAAATTTGGATTCTGGACCCAAGCTAAGTTCTGGATTTAGAAACAAATTCTAGGTTCTGGACCTAATGGTAATTTGGGTTCTGGACCCAGTTTGAGTTCTGGACTCAAAAGAGATTCTAGGTTCTGGACCTAAGAAAAATTTGGGTTCTGGACCGGGTTCGAGTTCTGGACTCAAGGATAATTCTAGGTTCTGGACCTAATGAAAATTTGGGTTTTGGATCTGAGCTAATAGTTTTTTATTTCAAAAAATTTGGCTAATTTTTATGCATATGTCTTCTTATTACCCCCTGGGTGTAAAAATATTTATAGACCTACAATTATTTGAATGATTAAAGTGAATAAATGAATTTACTGTTTATTTACTGTGTAATCAATGTTCATGCATGATTTACTATTCATAAATAGTAAATTTACTATTCGCAAATAGAATCAAATAGTATTTACTATTAATAATAGTACTTTTACTATTTATAAATAGTAATACTATTTCTGAATAGTAAAATTTACTGTTAATCAATAGTAATACTATTAATGAATAGTAAAATTACTATTCATCAATAGTAAAGTTTACTATTCATGAATAGTTTTGAATTTTATTTTTTTTGCTTGCCGTTTCTCTATAAAAAGCTACCATTCCTTCATTTCATTTCACAGCACGATTTCAATTCATAATTCTCTCAAATTTCTTTCAATTTTAGCACATATTTTTCAAAAACAATGCATGCTTCGAGGTCAGGGACTCATTCTAATGCCGAGTTATTGGAGTTTATTCGGCATCATGAAGATGGAAATTTAGATATACTAGCCGGGATGCCGCTCCATCACAATTCTAATCAAAAGAACGAGGTAATTATTTTTTCCTTTTTTTCTTGATTTTTTTGTTTTGCGCTTTTTTTTTGGTATATATTTTTTATATTTTTGTTATTATTTATAATTGTGAAAAATAAATTAATTTAAGTAGATAGAATAATATGTACTTACCTGGTATTAACTTACCTGGGTCTGTGTTAGCATGATTGTTGCGTTGTTCGGGCTGGAGGGTGTATTTATAAAGCCCGACAATGGTACGATGTAGTGCCTTCTCGGGTAAGGCGGATTATTCAAGATTGTGGCTTTGAGCAGTTCATCTTACAATTGCCATCTGAGGAATATCATATAGACCGGAGTGTAGTCCAGGCGCTTGCAGAGTGATGGTTGGATACAACCCACACTTTTCACTTGCCCATTGGGGAAATAACAATTGGTTCGGTAGATTTTACTGCCATAACCGGCGTTCGATATGATGGTTTTTCAGTTCCTCTGACCAACGATATTTTAACATTTAAAGAAATTCAGGAATTAATTGGTATGGAATCATCATATAAAGGGCCTTTTAAGATAAAAATTGAGCCAATTCGTAGTTATTAGATGAACTACGAAGGACGGGTTGGCAGAGACACGGCCGAACAGTACGCTCGAGGATTTTTGTTATATCTGCTCGGGTCGACCATCTTAGGCAGCACTGAATCCTCCATTCACTTGTCAGTGTTGAGTGCCATTTATTATCTCAGAATGGTACCATCTTCTGGTTGGGGTGAAGCTGGTCTCGTGTGTCTTTACCATGGTCTTGATAAGCTTTGCCGAAACAAGAAGTCTTTTGTCGGCTTGATGGCGGTTGTCAAGGTATTCTTTTCCTTCACCAATGTTATTTCCACTTTTTCTTGCATGAATTTGATCTTTACTATTATTGTTGTAGGTATGGGCATATGAACATAACCTCGTGAGGGTACCCGGTATTTCCTGAGAGAGAATCAGGTATCCGAGATTAAATTACTGGTTGTCCGATCGTGTGAACGTTCCCGGCTCTCATCATATGCATACTCACCGCTATGTGTTGAGCCGCTTAACCTAGGACTAGGTAAAATAACATTAGTATGATTTAAATTTTATGTGAAAGTTTTACTTACCTTATGTTATTTTGCAGGTGAATTTGGCCTGGTGGAGCCTAAAAGAGCAAGCAAACTGGTCTCCTTTGATGAGGGCTGCACTGTCTTTCCAACATTCTCGTCGAATTATTGTTGGCCCAGTGTCTAGTGGCTGGTTTCTCGGGGAGAGAGTTTATGAATGGTTTCTTGGTCCACAGCGGAGAAGGTTTTCGATGCACATCCCAAAATATACTTTAAATATTATGTTAATGCTAGAGGATGCATGGTGGTCGGCCCGATATGGTTATGATGCCGAGTCATTTCTCCATTTACCGGGTCCATTTTATGCCCATTTTATTCGAATAAGACTCTTGAACTTTATATATCTCCTGTTGGTGTGTGGGAGATTTTGACTAAAATGAGGGTAGAGATGAAGAGGAACATCATGGAAATACAGGAGAGTCTGTTCCACATCTCGGGGCTAGTACTTCTCAGGTAAAACTTTTACCACTTTTCCATTGCAACTGCTTCTTTCTTTTTTTTTTTGACTCTTTAATGATTGCTGCAGGTTGTTGGCTTGTTTGATCATGAGGCTGGGCCTTCTTTTACTGCCTCTACATTTGCTCATTTTAGCCCGCCAGATATGTTATCTCATTCGCAAGGCATTGATATGAACTACCTGGTACATTTCTTATTTCATAGTAGTTTATGCTATATGTATGCATGATTATGTATGCTCTTACCTTTTTCCTTTTTGCCTCACAGCGGATGCTCAAAGAAAAAAATAAGAAACTTCAAGAAGAGTTGGCTGCAAGTCATCAGCAGTCTTCTCATTTTGAAAGTTTATATCATCAATTCGAACAACATTTTCGAGACTTCCGATTTCAGGGGATGAGGGATCCCGGTGCTTCTTCATCAAGAGGCCTCCAGACTGATGACCATGAGATCCTTTCGTTTGCTTCTGATGAGGACCATGACGGATCGGAACTTCAAGGTAATAAAAATTTTGGTGCTCCCGCTTCGGGTGATCCCAGGATGAGTAATTTGCCGAGTTTTGGTGCTCCCGCTTTGGGCGGACTAGGGACAAGTGATTTGCCCCCTCCTCCAACAGGCGATGACTTTTTCAAGGCTTTATTTGATGACCTACCACCACCCTCTTAGTGATATGTAAATATTGTAGCAATTGTAAAATCTTGTAAAATAATGAAAAAATACAATTTTCCTCTTTACTGTAACTCCTTTTTTTTTTTGTTACCGTACACCATAATTTACATCCACTTCATTTGCTAAACTAAATCCAACGTGGTAAAGGAAATTCATTGTCAATTCCTTTCCTTATGCCATATGGTCTTATTCTTTCCCATTATCTTTTCCTCTTCACTTTTGGAAAAGGTTTGTTTCTTTTATATAAATCACCCTTCATGCCATATTTTAATACATAAACCAAAATTCTTTCTCTTTCAACATGAAGACTCCATGTTCAACTGTCTGATGGCCCAATATGCTTTATGTTCTAATTCCACTAGTAGGTGACATGCCTTCTCAAGGACAAGATGAAAAGGAGACATACCAATTGGAGTCTTGCAAGTTGTTTTGCAAGCCCAAAGTGCATCATCCAATTTAAAAGACCTATCTTTTCGCGAAGGGCTAACTGTTTTCTCCAAAATCCATTTGAGCTCCCTATTTGATATTTCCACTTGTCCACTGGTCTGAAGGTGATAAGGTGTCGACATCTTATGGTGTACTCTATATTTCTTAAGAAGAGTGTCAAAGCTCTTATTACAAAAATGAGTACCATCATCAGTGATCAGAGCTCTAGGAACTCTGAATCTTGTGAAAATATTCTTTTTAATGAACTTTATTTCCACTTTAGCATCATTTGTTGGACTTGCGATTGCTTCAACCCATTTGGATACGTAATCTACTGCCCCTAGGATATACTAATTATTGAATGAAGGTGGAAAGGGTCCCATTAAATCAATTCTCCAAACGTCAAAGAGTTCAACTTCAAGAATTGAATTGAGTGGCATGTCTTCTTGAAATATTTCCAATTCGCAGACAACGATCACATCACTAAACAAAAATTCATGTATCCTCATAAATTGTTGGCCAGAAGAATCTAGATTACCAAATTTTAGTAATCATTTTAGAGGTACTGGAGTGACCTCCACATTCTTTTGAATGACAGAACTCGAAAATGCTCTTAATATCTTCTTCTAGTATGCATCTACAAATCATTCCATCCCCCCAATGCTTAAAAAGAGTGGTTCTTCCCAAATATAGTTTTTAACATCGAAAGGAAATTTCTTTCTTTGAGCATATGATAGTTCTGGAGGAAGAACATTACCTCCCAAATAATTAACAAAATCAATATACCAAGGAATATAATTTTCAACAGAAAAAAGTTGTTCATCGAAAAATGACTCATTGATAGGCAATGCTCCTTTATTCATTTGATTCTCTAATCTTGATAGGTGATCTGCCACTAAATTCTCAACTCCCTTTTTATCCTTTATTTCAAGATCAAATTCTTGGAGAAGCAAAATCCACCTAATTAGTCTTTGTTTAGCTTCCTTTTTGCTTATAAGATATTTCAGTGTTGCATAGTTAGTATAAACAATAACTTTATAGCCTAAAAGGTAAAATCTGAATTTGTCCAAAGCAAAAACTATAGCAAGAATTTCCTTTTCTGCTGTAGCATAATTGATTTGAGTGTTGTCAAGTGTTTGACTTACATAACAGATGACATGACTCTTCTTATCCTTTTTCTGACTCAAAATAGCCCCAATTGCGTGATCACTGGCGTCACACTGGTGGCGAGATAATAGGAGTTGTTGTAAGAGTTGTAGTCAGCCTATTAAAAACAATTAAACATTCATTAGAAAAATTAAAAACATCTTTAATAAATAATTAACATAAGGGTTTAGTAATTTTTGAAAAATCTTTAATAAAACATCTATAAAACCCTGCATGTCCCAAGCAACTTTGAACTCCTTTCACATTAGTTGGTGGTAGTAGCTTTTCAATAATTTTTATTTTAGCTCTGTCTACTTCGATTCCTTCTTTAGACACCTTGTGTCTAAGTATAATTCCTTCTTCCACCATAAAGTGGCATTTTTCCCAATTGAGGACAAGGTTTGTGTCTTCACATCTTTTTAGTACTTGTTTCAAATGTTGTAAACAATCATCAAAAGTGGAACCATAAACTATAAAATCATCCATAAAAATTTCAATAATTGATTCTACAATATCAAAAAATATAGCCATCATGCATTGTTGAAAAGTGGCTAGTGCATTACATAGTCCAAACGGCATTCTTCTATAAGCAAAAGTGCCATATGAACATGTGAACGTAGTCTTTTCTTGATCTTCTGGTGCTATAGGAATTTGAAAATAACCTGAATATCCATCCAATAAACAAAAATAAGCATTACCTGTAAGTCTTTCAAACATTTGATTGATAAAAGTTAATGGAAAATGATCCTTTTGGGTGGCTTTATTCAACTTCCTATAATCAATGCAAACACACCATCAAATCACCATTTTAGAGGGAATTAATTCATTGTTTTCATTTGTTATAACCATTATCCCTCCTTTTTTTGGAACTACATGTATAGGACTTACCCAGTAGCTATCAGAAATAGGATAAATGATTCATGCATCTAATAGTTTTGTCACTTCTGCCTTTACCACTTCTCTCATATTTGGATTCAGTCTCCTTTGATGGTCGATCATAGGCTTAGAATTTTCCACCATTAAAATCCTATGAATACATATTGAAGGGCTAATTCCCTTAATATCAGATATAGTCCAACCTATTACCCTTTTTATATTTTCTAATATCTGAATTTCTAACAAATTATCATTCACAATAATAGGCAACGTATTATTGGGTCTAAGAAATGCATACTTGAGATGAGTTGGAAGGGGGTTTCAATTCCAATTTTGGATTTTTTTTATTAAAAGGAGGTAAGGCCTTACCTTTATCAAGTACTTCAAATTTCTAAAAGTACATTAGTGGAGTTGTCTCTGAAGTATAAGCTGCCACTTCATTATTTTCATCTTTTGGGGTTGAACTTTATGCAAGATAAGTTTCTAAAGAATTCTTAACATTTTCCTCATAAAATTATTGTAAACACCTATCAATAACATCAATCAGAAAACTATCATCAAGAAATGTAGGATGTTTGGCTTAGTTAAATTAAACTCCACTTTTTCCTCTCTGACTTGCAAAGTGAGTTTTTCTCGACGAAAATCAATTATAGCCCCAGCTGTAGCAAGAAATGGTCTTCCTAAAATAAGTGGAATTTCCACATCTTCATCCATTTCTAGAAGTATGAAGTCTACTGGAATACAAAGCTTATCCACTTTTACCAAGACATCTTCCAATATTCCCACTGGATATTTTATTGAACGATCTGCCAGCTGAAGGGACATTCTTTTTGGTTGAGGTTGAATCAAACCAAGTTTCCTACAAATGGAACTAGGCATTAAACTGACACTTGCTCCTAGATTGCATAAAGCTTTATTGATATCAATTGCACCAATAGTACAAGGAATAGAAAAACTCCCTGGGACTTTTAATTTTGAAGGAAGTTTATTTTGAATAACCACACTGCATTCTTCTATAAATGCGATCTTTGCATTTTCTTCTAACTTCCTTTTATTAGATAGAAATTCCTTCAAGAACTTCACATAGGTGGGCAATTGGGCAAACACATCTGCAAATGGAATATTTATGTGAAGTTGTTTAAATACTTCTAAAAATTTTTCATATTGCTTATCTAATTTTTGCTTTCTTAGCCTTTGAGGAAAAGTGATTCGAGGCTCATAAGTTTTGACAATTTCTTTTGGTGCTTCTTTCTCCTTTATTCTTCTTTTCTCCTTTACTTCTTCTTTTCTCTCTCCTTTACTTCTTCTTTTTCTTTCTCATTTACCAATTTTGGAGCTTGGGTTGGTAAAGGATCTTTAAGTTGTAAACCATCTCTTAAGGTCATAGCTTTGCAATGCTCCCTTGGATTGATTTTTTTTTTTTGGCTAGGAAGCGCTCCTTGATTTCGATTATGGAGAGAGCTTGCAATTTGACCTATTTATGTCTCAATATTCTTATCGAGTTGAGAGAAATTCAATTCTATCAAATCTTTCTGATGTTGCTCCAATTAATTTCTCCAAAGCAACTTTATATGATGGCTTTTCTGGAGGATGGAAACCTTGATTTTGATTTTTAATGTATGGTGACTAATAAGGTGCTTTTTGATTGCTTTGGTTTCCCCATGACAGGTTGGGATGATTTCTCCATGTTTGGTTGTATGTGTTTTCTTGAGAAAAAGTTGGACCTCTATTTTGATTACCTAAAAATTGGACTTACTCTATAATTTTGCATTTAGCTGTGTTGGGGTTTTCTCCACAACCTTCACAAGTTAAGGATGAAGTAAGGTTGGCATGCACCAATTTCTTGGCTATTATGTCTATCTTAACTGAAAGCAAAGAAAAATTATCATTTTCATGTAAACCTGCAACTTTTTTATGAATATTATGTTCTGAAGTCTAATGGTAGTTATTTGTAACACCTCTATACCCTGTTTACGTACCAAGCATGCTTAAACGATCGTAATATACATATACTGAATATAGAAAATGCCACGGTTTAAAAAGACACAACAAATATCTTTGTAAATAAGTAAAACCAACCTCAAACAAATAAAAGAAATCCAAAAGACACTATATATAAAATGTTTAATAATTCACAGCGGAAGTTATTACAAATATGTTATAAATCAAAGTTTACAAAACATAGAATATATACATGATTGGCAGCTCTTCTCTGATCTTTAAGTCCCAAAAGAAATTCCTCAATGTCTAGTCTCACTTGGTCTCGAGGAGCTCTCAGGTTCAACTCTGTCACCTGCGCGATCAAACACTATCGCGCTAAGCCATCGGCTTAGTAGTACAAAATATACCAACATTATACTTTGAGGCAATGCAATGTTACACATCTAAATCATAAAG
The DNA here is from genome assembly GCA_947685225.1 of Garcia nutans. NCBI lineage: Eukaryota > Viridiplantae > Streptophyta > Magnoliopsida > Malpighiales > Euphorbiaceae > Garcia > Garcia nutans. Next base: position 3,753,292 of record CANTUV010000017.1, on the reverse strand, counting down.
TTAACATCATAAGTGAAAAGCTAACATCACACCTTTATATTTCATAAACCATACACTTAGAAGCACATCACATTACCACATCATACTATGTTCAATGTCATAACAATATTCATATTACATCTTCATAGTTTCATTGATTTTACCATTCAAGAATCACATTATATACAAAGACAAGCATGGGCCCAAAACACTCTAATATGCCATTCAATTTTCAGAGTTAATGCTTTGGTTTTGTTATCACATTTATCATTATCATATACCCAACTAGGCTTCAAGGATTAGGTTCAACCAAGCTTCAAGGGGAACAAAGCATGCTAAGTATCAACCCAACTTGGCTTCAAGAACCAACCCAACCTAGCTTCAAGGGTTGTAACATCTCAATTAGGCTTCAAGGATCAAATCCAACCTAACTTCAAGAGAATGTTACCAATAGGCATGCCACCAACAATAAAACTCTGAAAATGAATAACACATTAGACACACAATTCATTTATTATCTCATTCTCAATTCTCATCATCAATTAGGCAAACATGCCTTATGTTCTTTCAATGGAATCATCATAGCCAAATCACAATGGCCTCATATCATTTCATATCTCCATTCATATTATACATATAGCCTCATTAATATAGCATTTCAAAGTACATTATTCGTATACACATTACCATTCACAATGCATAATACATAGCCTTGTTCATATAGTATCATATGTATTATCAAATGTAAGTTCAATCTCAACCATGAAAGAAGAGCAAGGAAAAATCACAGTGGCCAACACACTCAAGGGACACGGCCAAGCTTGTGGCTTTGTCTCTCAACACCAAATCAAACCGAGGCAAACACGGGCAAAGGACATGGCCGTGTCTCTCAACAAAAATCAGGCAGTGGTGAACATGGGCAAGGGACACGGCTGTGTCTCTCCAAAATATATCTAACACGGCCAAATTTCCATAGACTTGGCCGTGTCTCTCAAAAATTCTTAAGTTTGGCTGTGTCTCTTCCTTGGTTTGGCCGTGTCTCTCATGTATACAAACCCTAAATATGGCCAACTCTCTTTTGATTGAACTAAAACACATTATGCTCGATATAACCTCATTCAAATGGATGTAATCAATGTTATTAACACATATTTTACATATTCATCACAATATTCACATTAACACTATATCAACCATACATTCAATCACTTACCACATCAAACCCTAAAACCAACATCAATCTTCTTCTTTCAATATCAACATCCACTTAACTTACCTTCTTCAAACAAAACCAACACCAATTTAACCTTTTTAACTTACAATCCATTTCAACACTTATAAACACATCTCAAACATACCAAATCATAATATCAACAAATCACAACTCATCTCAAACACAACTTTAAAAATAACAAAGGAAAACAAGAAAGTACTTACCTTAAATGAAGAAATTTCACAAATCTCCAACTTAATCCTTTGATTCTTCCTTCAATTTGATTCTAGCATTTAGAACATCTCTCTTGCTCTCTCTTTTCTTGGATAGCCGGCTCACAAATGAGAAGAAAAGAAAATAAACACAAGTCAAACTTCTCTTCTTCTTTAAATCTCCACCAAGCAATTCTAACAAAGCAATTACCTAAATGCCCTCATCCATGTAACTTAACCTTTGTCACTTATATGCCAATTAAAATAATTTCACATATCACACATAAATATCCTCTTCCATTGACCATCCCTTTTGACTAATGTATATGTTATATATATAACCATATACCCAACATATACACTTTCTCTCTACACATCATCTTCCTTTTTAAACAATACATAAACATTCTGTTTTTCAATTCCTTTTCTTATCAACATAACATATACATAAAATTCAAACAAACAACAATTATATCCAAACTTCTAGGGCACACATTGGGATATTACAATTCTCCCCCTCTAAAAAGAAATTTCATCCTCGAAATTACCTGATATCAAGTCTGAAACAACTGAGGATATTGATCTCGCATTGCTTGCTCACTTTCCCAAGTTGCTTCTTCTCTTGCATGATTCTTCCACAGAACCTTCACCAAAGGCACTTTCTTATTTCTCAACTCTTTCACATCACGTGCCAAGATAGCAACTGGTTCCTCTTTAAATGTCAAATCTGTACTCACTTCGATAGATTCAATAGACAAAACAAGAGATGGATCTGACCTGTATCTCCTCAACATAGAAACATGAAATACATTATGGATCTTATCCAACTCAGGTGGCAAAGCAAGCCAATAAGCAACTGGTCCAACTCTTTCCAAAACTTCATATGGTCCAATGAAACGAGGACTCAATTTCCCTTTCCAACCAAACCTCAAGATCTTTTTCCAAGGAGACACCTTTAAAAATACCTTATCTCCAACATCAAATTCTATGTCTCTCCTCTTCAAATCCGAATAAGACTTCTGTCGGTCTGAAGCTGTTTTCAACCTATCTCGAATCATTTTCACTTTCTCTTCAGTTTCTTTAACCAAATCAGGACCAATTATCTTACCTTCTCCAAGCTCATTCCAACATAGAGGTGTCCTACATCGTCTACCATACAATGCTTCGAATGGTGCCATACCAATGCTGGATTGATGACTGTTGTTGTAAGCAAATTCAACAAGTGGTAAGAATCCATCCCAACCTCCAGAGAAATCAATAACACAGCTTCTCAACATGTCCTCAATAATATGTATCACTCTCTTTGACTGCCCATCTGTCTGTGGATGAAAAGCAGTACTGAAGTGCAGTCGAGAACCCAAAGCACCATGTAAACTCTTCCAAAACCTTGAAGTAAATTGGGGATCTCGATTAGATACTATAGAAATTGGGACACCATGCAACTTCACAATCTCATGAATATATAGCTCAGCTAACCTCTCCAAAGAGTAATCCATCGGAACCGGAAGGAAATGAGCTGTTTTAGTCAACCTGTCAACAATCACCCAAATAGCATCATGCTTCCTTTGTGTCAATGGTAAACCAGATACAAAATCCATGGTTACTCTATCCCATTTCCACTCAGGTACTGATAACGGTTGAAGTAACCCTGTTGGAACTTGATGCTCAGCTTTTACCCTCTGACATGTGAGACATTTAGACACAAAATCTACAATGTCTCTCTTTAGACCAGACCACCAGTAAAGCTGCTTCAAATCATGATACATCTTTGTACTGCCCGGATGCATAGCAAATACTGACTGATGTGCTTCTTCTAAAATGATCCTTCTCAAATTAGTATCATCAGGTACACACAATCTGTTCTTAAACCAAAGACTTCCATCACTTCTCACAATGAAATCTCGACTCTTTCCATTCTGACAATCTGAAACAATCTTCTGAATCTTATCATCAGCCAATTGAGCCTCTTTAATCTGATCCAACAATACTGGTTTCAATTGCAATTGTGCCAACAATGCACCATCATCACAAGATACAAAACTGGCATGCAACGCTCTCAACTCAACAAGCAACGAGAGTGAATAAACAGTTAAACCTGCTAAAGACTTCCGAATCAAGGCGTCAGCAATAACATTTGCCTTACCAGGATGATAATCAATCAAACAGTCGTAGTCTTTAATCAATTCCAACCATCTCCTCTGTCGAAGATTAAGCTCTTTTTGGACACCCAAATATTTCAAACTTTTATGGTCTGTATAGATAAAACACTTCTCCCCATACAAATAGTGTCGCCAAATCTTCAATGCAAACACAATGGCTGCCAACTCTAAATCATGGGTTGGATAATTGAGCTCATGCAGTTTCAACTGTCGAGAAGCATAAGCTATAACTTTACCCTCTTGCATCAGAACACAACCCAAACCATTATGTGAAGCATCACTGTAAATCACATATGGTTTATCTTCCACAGGTAAAGTAAGAACAGGCGCTTGAGTCAACATTTCTCTTAACTGATCGAAGCTAGCCTGACACTGATCTGTCCACACAAATCTAACTCCCTTTCGAAGCAATCTGGTAAGTGGAGTAGCTATCAAAGAAAATCCTTTCACAAACCGTCGGTAATAGCCTGCCAAACCCAGAAAACTTCTAACTTCAGTCACAGACTTTGGTGGACTCCAATTCAAAATAGCTTCAACTTTACTCGGATCAACTCTAATACCCTCTGCTGAAACTATATGACCGAGAAAAGTAACTTGGTCAAGCCAAAACTCACACTTCGACAGTTTAGCAAACAATTGCTTCTCTCTCAAAATCTACAGCACAATCCACAAATGCTTATCATGCTCCTCCTCATTACGCGAATACACCAAAATGTCATCAATAAAGACCACTACAAACTGATCCAGATAGGGCCTAAACACCATATTCATCAAGTCCATAAAAACTGCAGCTGCATTCGTCAAACCAAAAGGCATAACTAGAAACTCATAATGCTCATATCTCGTACGAAAGGCTGTCTTAGGAACATCTTCAGCTCTGACCCTTAACTGATGGTACCCTGATCTCAAATCAATTTTAGAAAACACTGCTGCACCCTTCAATTGATCAAAGAGATCGTCAATTCTAGGCAAAGGATATTTATTTTTAATAGTCACCTTGTTCAATTGCCTATAATCGATACACAATCTCATAGTACCATCCTTCTTCTTCACAAACAAAATAGGAGCTCCCCACGGTGAAACACTAGGGTGAACAAACCCTTTATCCAACAACTCCTGCAACTGCACCTTCAGTTCTCTCAGTTTAGCAGGTGCCATTCTATAAGGAGTAATAGAGATAGGAGTGGTACCAGGCAATAATTCAATACCAAACTCCACCTCTCTCTCAGGAGGCAACCCTGGCAACTCCTCTGGAAACACATCTAGAAACTCTGCAACTGTGGGTATATCATCAAGTTGAGAACCCTCTACTCTAGTATCCACCACATAAGCAAGATAATCATCACATCCTTTTCTAATCAATCTCCTAGCTGCAACAGCTGAAACAAACAAGGATGCTAGCTGTTCCTGCTCATTAGATACTAACACCTCTCTACCATCGCTGGTTCTCAAGGTAACAATTTTCTTTTTACAATCTACCACAGCTCCATGTCTAGATAACCAGTCCATGCCTAGGATCACATCATATTCCTTAAAAGGCATCTCAATCAAATCTCCAAGAAACTCCTTACCTTGAACCACTACTGCACTATCTCGGTGCACTTTGCTAACAATCACACTATGCCCTAACGAATTTGTCACCAATACATCAAATCCTAGGGATTCAGCATGCACATCAGACACAGGCAAAACAGATGCACTAATATATGAATGTGTGGATCCGGGATCAATCAAAGCAAGTACTGAAATACCAAATAAAGAAAAAGTACCAGCTATGACTGCCGAAGCATCTGGTTGCCTCTGCATCACATAAATCCTCTGAGAAGATCCAGCCTCCTCTGGTCTACTCTCCCTGGATGTAGAACCTCCTCTAGAACTGAACCCAAATCTGCCTCCTCTGCCGAAACCTCTGCCTCCTCGACCTCCCGTCACACTAGGTCGAGAAGTTGCAGTATCTACCGACATCTGCTCCTGTCTCTCAGGACAATCTCTCACAAAATGATCGGGAGATCCACATCTAAAACATACCCCTGCTACACCAGTCTTCCAACAAGTACCACCATGTGGCCTACCACAATGAATGCATATGGGTAAGGTGGATCTCTGCATCACTGGGGTCGGAGCACTCGCCACTAAAACTGTAGGTCTAGATCTCTGCCTCTGAAACTGTACTAACCTACCAGCTGGCCTCTGACTCCTACTAACCCGAGGAACAAAACTTCCTTTACCTCTTTTCACAGACGAAGACCCTGCCTCAAACTGGGGCCTTCTAACCCTGATCTCTTTCTCTGAAGCAGCTGCAATATTCTGGGCTCTCTCCACACTCCTAGCTGCTGCCACAAGCTGGGAAAAATCATGATATCTAGATCCAGCCACAAGACACATGATCGAGGGCCTCAATCCCTCCTCAAATCTCCTGCATCTATCTATCTCATCGGATATAATACCCCCAGCATAATGGCTCAACCGGATAAACTCAACCTCATATTCCGTTACTGACTGGTTGTCTTGTTTCAAGCTTAAAAACTCCATTTTCTTCACATCTTTGTACTCCCTAGGAGTATACTTCAATTCAAACTCTCTTAGAAAATCAACATAGGACAATGTTGGTGGATCATCAATAGCATGAGGCACTGTCTTCCACCAGTCATATGCGTCCTTTTGCAACAATGATCTTGCATAATCAAACTTTTCTTCTGAAGTGGCTTGCAACTGAACAAATATTCTCTGTACTTTGTCTAGCCACTGCTCTGCTACAGTTGGATCAATGGTACCTAGAAAATCTTCTGCTCCATACTTCCTTAGCTTATCATACTGTCTCACTGATACCAAAGGCTGTGGGGGTGGTGGCGGTGGTTGCACTGGTGCTTGCCTCAAAGCCTCTACCACATGCCTAACCCAAACAGGTGGAACATCCTCACCAGCTAGTCTCCCCGACACAGAAGCAGGTACCTCTCCAGCACTATCCACTCTAGCTCCCTCTCTAATCTCATCCGGAGCTACACTCTCAGCACTACCCTCGACTGACTGACGTGAGTGAGAATCCATCACAACCTATATCTGCAAACACAGCAGAATACCTCTCATTAAAGATCAGAGACTGCCAATGCCAAACATGTATGTTATTCAAAAATCCACTTTTTAAAATCAAAACACTCTTTTTCTTACACTTAACCTAGGTTGAGAATCTCAAACCTAGGCTCTGATACAAAAACAATTGTAACACCTCTATACCCTGTATACATACCAAGCATGCTTAAACGATCGTAATATACGTATACTGAATATAGAAAATGCCACGGTTTAAAAAGACACAACAAATATCTTTGTAAATAAGTAAAACCAACCTCAAACAAATAAAAGAAATCCAAAAGACACTATATATAAAATGTTTAATAATTCACAGCGGAAGTTATTACAAATATGTTATAAATCAAAGTTTACAAAATATAGAATATATACATGATTGGCAGCTCTTCTCTGATCTTTAAGTCCCAAAAGAAATTCCTCAATGTCTAGTCTCACTTGGTCTCGAGGAGCTCTCAGGTTCAACTCTGTCACCTGCGCGATCAAACACTATCACGCTAAGTCATCGGCTTAGTAGTACAAAATATACCAACATTATACTTTGAGGCAATGCAATGTTACACATCTAAATCATAAAGTTAACATCATAAGTGAAAAGCTAACATCACACCTTTATATTTCATAAACCATACACTTAGAAGCACATCACATTACCACATCATACTATGTTCAATGTCATAACAATATTCATATTACATCTTCATAGTTCCATTGATTTTACCATTCAAGAATCACATTATATACAAAGACAAGCATGGGCCCAAAACACTCTAATATGCCATTCAATTTTCAGAGTTAATGCTTTGGTTTTGTTATCACATTTATCATTATCATATACCCAACTAGGCTTCAAGGATTAGGTTCAACCAAGCTTCAAGGGGAACAAAGCATGCTAAGTATCAACCCAACTTGGCTTCAAGAACCAACCCAACCTAGCTTCAAGGGTTGTAACATCTCAATTAGGCTTCAAGGATCAAATCCAACCTAACTTCAAGAGAATGTTACCAATAGGCATGCCACCAACAATAAAACTCTGAAAATGAATAACACATTAGACACACAATTCATTTATTATCTCATTCTCAATTCTCATCATCAATTAGGCAAACATGCCTTATGTTCTTTCAATGGAATCATCATAGCCAAATCACAATGGCCTCATATCATTTCATATCTCCATTCATATTATACATATAGCCTCATTAATATAGCATTTCAAAGTACATTATTCATATACACATTACCATTCACAATGCATAATACATAGCCTTGTTCATATAGTATCATATGTATTATCAAATGTAAGTTCAATCTCAACCATGAAAGAAGAGCAAGGAAAAATCACAGTGGCCAACACACTCAAGGGACACGGCCAAGCTTGTGGCTGTGTCTCTCAACACCAAATCAAACCGAGGCAAACACGGGCAAAGGACATGGCCGTGTCTCTCAACAAAAATCAGGCAGTGGTGAACATGGGCAAGGGACACGGCTGTGTCTCTCCAAAATATATCTAACACGGCCAAATTTCCATAGACTTGGCCGTGTCTCTAAAAAATTCTTAAGTTTGGCCGTGTCTCTTCCTTGGTTTGGCCGTGTCTCTCTTGTATACAAACCCTAAATATGGCCAACTCTCTTTTGATTGAACTAAAACACATTATGCTCAATATAACCTCATTCAAATGGATGTAATCAATGTTATTAACACATATTTTACATATTCATCACATATTCACATTAACACTATATCAACCATACATTCAATCACTTACCGCATCAAACCCTAAAACCAACATCAATCTTCTTCTTTCAATATCAACATCCACTTAACTTACCTTCTTCAAACAAAACAACACCAGTTTAACCTTTTTAACTTACAATCCATTTCAACACTTATAAACACATCTCAAACACACCAAATCATAATATCAACAAATCACAACCCATCTCAAACACAACTTTAAAAATAACAAAGGAAAACAAGAAAGTACTTACCTTAAATGAAGAAATTTCACAAATCTCCAACTTAATCCTTTGATTCTTCCTTCAATTTGATTCTAGCATTTAGAACATCTCTCTTGCTCTCTCTTTTCTTGGATAGCTGGCTCACAAATGAGAAGAAAAGAAAATAAACACAAGTCAAACTTCTCTTCTTCTTTAAATCTCCACCAAGCAATTCTAACAAAGCAATTACCTAAATGCCCTCATCCATTTAACTTAACCTTTGTCACTTATATGCCCATTAAAATAATTTCACATATCACACATAAATATCCTCTTCCATTGACCATCCCTTTTGACTAATGTATATGTTATATATATAACCATATACCCAACATATACACTTTCTCTCTACACATCACCTTCCTTTTTAAACAATACATAAACATTCTGTTTTTCAATTCCTTTTCTTATCAACATAACATATACACAAAATTCAAACAAACAACAATTATATCCAAACTTCTAGGGCACACATTGGGATATTACATTATTTGCTACCATTTTTTCAATCAAATCAACTGCTTCCAAAGGAGCTTTGTTCATTCTTGAATCACCAGCTGTTACATCTATTGTGCCCTTGATATTTGGATGAAGGCCATTACAAAAAGTTTAAATCAAAAGCCATTTAGGGACTCCATGGTGAGGACATTTTCTTTGCAAATTTTTTAAACATTCCCAAGCTTTATATAAGCTTTCTCCATCTTGTTGAAAAAAAGCTTGTGATATCATTTCTCAATTTAGCAGTTTTTGCAAGTGGGAAGTATTTTCTAGGAAAGCAATGGCTAATTGATCCCATGTAGTGAATGTACCTCATGCTTTAGAAGTGAGCCAATCCTTTACATGATCTTTTAAAGAAACTGAAAAAAGTCGCAAACGAATAGCATCATCAGATACATCACTAATTTTAAAAGTATCACACATTTCTAAAAAGTTAGAGATGTGAGCATATGCATCCTCATGTGGAAAACCATGGAAAATTGATTGTTAAAACAAATTGATAAGTGCTGGCTTAAGATTAAAAGTGTTGGCTTGTACTGGTGGTCTGACTATGCTAGACCTTGGTTGAGCTAAAGGCATAGCATATTGTTTTAGGTTTATATTTTGTGGATCGCCCATGTTTGATTCTTCATCAGATGAATCTGTAGGATTATTTGTTTTATGAGTTCCTGCTGAAATTTCTTCCACTTTTTGCTTCTCTTTTCTTTCCTTTTTCTTCTTCCTATAAAACCATTCAATTTCTAGGTTATATGGTTCATGCTTTGAGTTTGAAATTCTTCATATATAAACAAAAATTTAAGAAATTAATGCAGAAAAGTAAAAAATTCAAAGTAATAAAAGTTTAATATTATCAATATTAGAATGATTCCCTCCCCAGCAACGGTACCAAAAACTTGTTAACTCCCAGCCTAGCTAGCTGCAAGTGTACATATCGTTAAAAAGTAATATAATGATAAGTAGAGTATTGTTCCCATGAGGAGGTCTCTTCTAAGTACTGAACAATTAAAACTGATTATTATTTGAATGATCAAATTTTTATCATTGACTAATTTAAACAATACAAGAAATAAGTTCTAATATTCTAAGGCTTAGGGTTTAGTAACCTTCATTAATTTATCATGGTTTTTCCAAATTATTGATTTAATTTAGCTTCCCTTTTATTAATGGTTGGATTTTCCTAAATTTAATTCAAGTCTTTCTCAAGTACTAGAATTGTTATTGATTTTAATCCTTATGTCTACTCTCATGATCATAAATAATTAAACCAATTCATTAAGTTTTATGAAAATCTCTAAGCAACCTCTTATGTATTAACATTATCTCTAAGTAAAAACTACTTAATATAGTTATCTATTTTTTGACTAATTTTGTGCTTCTAAGTAAAAACTACTTAATATTGTTATCTATTTTTTGACTAATTTTGTACTTCCACACTCGCTTTATCACACAATATCTCAATCCAATTAATTATTGGTTAGATAATTAAAGCATTAAGATTAAATATAACAAAATAATTCAAGGAAAGTCTAAATTAAAGCAAATCAACATTATAATTCCATGATAAATTCAGTATTAAGGACTTTTAGATTCCCGAAAGGGGTTATAGAAAATGTGTTAGTTAAGGTTGGAGGGTTAATAGTACCTATGGATTTCATAGTTCTTGACATGGAAGGGAGTAACCCTGCACCATCAGCACACACTATTTTGCTGGGTATTTTGTTACTTTTTATCGGTTTGTTTAGTGTTTTCATTAATTTTAGTAGTTTTAGTTTATTTCGGTGTCTATGTCATTTTTGATCTAGTTTTTAGTATTGTGTTTATGTTTTGTTTGTTATTGTCTATTTACTTTTTGTTTAAAGTTTGTTTTGAGTTTTGTGTTAGGTTAAAAAAGGCAAGGAAGCAAATTGAAAAAGAAAAGGGGCAGTAGCTGACATAGGCAGAGGACACGGCCAAGTCACTGGCCGTGTCCCATACCAAGTTAAAAAGGAAGAGCAAGTCCCAGTAGCAGACACAAGCAAGGGACACGGCCAAGTCAGTGGTCGTGTCCCTCCAAAGAAGCCCAGACACTGCCAAGTCACTCCAACCTGACCGTGTCTCACTTAGTTCCAAAGCAAAAGAGAATTACATCTTCACAGAAGCAAACGCAGGCAAGGGACACACCCAAGTCAGTGGCCGTGTCCCTCCAAAATAGTCCAACACGGCCAAGTCAAGCTTCAACTGGCCGTGTCACTCAATCCAAGAAGAAAAGAAGGAATTCTGAGACAGAAGCGGACACATGCAAGGGACACGGCCAAGTCACTGGCCATGTCCCTCCAAAGAGCACTCACATGGCCAAGTCACATGCAACTTGGCCGTGTCTCTCATGAACCAAAGCCGTAGCGAGTTTTTAAAGCGGACGATTCATATAAAAAGAAAAGAGAAGCTAGGGTTTGGGACTGTTGACGATTTGGAGAGCTGTGTCAGCCGTCAGAGAGCAAAGTTAGGGTTTTAACAATTGTTTTCTTTGATTTTGATTTCACTTTTGATTACTTTAGCTTAGATTAGATTATTCTAGCCATTGATGCATCCTTCTTGCAAGATTTGAACGAGAGATTCTTCAGAAGCTTCAAGGAGTTTGTAACTTGGTTTTGTTCTTGAACTTTATCTCTTTATTTTCATTGAAATTGTATTTATGAACATTATCATGTCTAAGTTGATTTCTTTGAATATTAATGAGATGAGTATGTGTGATACATCATGAACTAATTTGATCTAGTCTAGGGTTTGTATGGATCTGCTATGATTGTATGAATTGGTTATTCTCTTAGCTAATAATTTCTTTAGCCTTGATTGAATGAAATATTTTAATATATAATTGATTGGCCACCAATTATGTGTTTTAGGTATTAGATGATGGATTGAGAGATGAAGTCTAATGCTGGAACAATTCAATTAAGGACTTAGGTGAATTAGAGATATAACCTATTAAAAAGATTATTTCAATTATAACAAGATTAGTTGAAAGAGGTTTGAATGCGAGAGCTTATTTCCTTGACTTCATTAATTAAGTTGTTTGAGATTTAATCTTTGAAATTGAATTAGTTAAGAGGAATAACCGTTCATACATATAAGTAGTAGAGAAGTGCAAACCCTAGACCTTTCTATCAAGTGAATCAAAACATCAGTTCTAGTTTACTTTTATTCGTTTTAAACTTTAATCAATCTTCTTCATTATTTAGCAATTTAAATTTCTTCTTTATTTTGTTATTCATAATCTGATAATCAATTAGCCACTTTAGCTTTCTTGAGAGACGACCTTGGGGCGATCACCTTTGCTACAGCTACCTCGTATACTTGCGAGGGACGCTTTGTGGTAGAGTTAATTCAAGCGCAACAAGGGACCAAACCTAATAAGGGTTAGTTCTTCATTATTAAAATAAAAACATTGCAATCATAAAGGAAGTAATTGAAAACATAAATTAAAGAATAAGAAATATCAAACTCTATTCATTTGAAGAAGAACTTGATTGAATCTTGAATTCCTTCTTAAACCAAAGTTACTCTCCTTCTCTAAGTAAATTTTAAATATTTTTATTTCTTAGATAAATCTCTCCAATTATTGCATATCTTGAAGCCTTGGAGGAAAAATGTTTAAACAGAGTGCTTGGAAACTTCATTGGTGAAGAAAACTGAAAAAGGTTAGGTCACATCTTGGTTAGTGCATCACTTTCCAAAAATTCTACTCAAAGTCATGAAAATCAGGCCCATGGTCGTGGCATATGGGTGCTATGGTCGTGACCTGAGTTGGTCAGCAAGGTTGGCCATGGTTGTGCCCTTTGAATGCCATGGTCATGGCATATGAATGGAGGCTGCCTATCTTGACTTTTCTTCCTTTTTCTTGGCTAAGGCAGTAGCAAAACAAAACCCATGGTCGTGGCCTTCTAATGCCATGGACATGGCATCCATGTAGCTTCTAGAATTTTCATTTTTTTATTGTGGCAGACTTGATTTAAATCCCAGGGTCATGGCCTTGAAGGGCCATGGGCATGGCAATTGCATTTCCTTCAATTTGCTTATTTTTCTTCAATTTTTGCACCACTAATCATTAGAATTTTTGAATATTTCCTTTCCAAGCATAAATAATATAATTCTAACTCAAACAAACAAAATCCATCAAATTCAATTGCAAAATAGTTAAAATCACGGTTAGAATTATATAAAATGTTGATCATAATTTTGCTCTATCAGGAAACTACAACAAAGAATTCAAGTTGTTAGCATGGAAAAAAAAGTCTCCATGAAAACAAAGAGCTGTCATTATGCCATAACTAGTCATATTAATTTAAGATTAATTTGTTCATTACACTCATCCAAATAATTTGCAAAACTTCATCTCTAATCTTTTCATGGTTAAAATTTTGATGCGTAATTCTCTTAATAATAATAATAAGGAAAAATTACACCATTAGTGTCTTAACTTGTCCAGTTTTTCTATTTTGGTGTCTTTACAATTTTTTAGCTAGTTTAGTATTTGTACTTCATTATCGATCAATATATAAATGTCTCTGACCATTTTACTCAAATATCTGGTAATGACTAGACTTTATAGGTCCCATTTTCTTTGAAAAAATTGCCATGTCAAATTAATAAATCTCTTTGGACAAAAATACCATCAATAATCTTTTTAACATAAAATCGCTAAAGTAAAATGAGTTATTTTCCTAAATTAGAAAACTTTTCTTTCCTCTCTTGATTTTTACAGTAGCTGAAGGACAAGAAGGATTCGAAGAATATTATAGCAGATGGATAAAATTCCTAGGTGCGCATGTGGAGAGTGAAAAGCAATAAGAACCTCTTAGACACCAAAGAATCTAGGGAGAAGGTTCTGGTCATGCGACAATTTTTCATGTGATTGGACTTCAATTGGTTTGATTGTCCACTGAAAGATGAGAGATCAAAGAAAATCATATCTGGATTAGAGAAAAGAAAATCAAGATTTGAGTTGGAGTTGAAAAGAAGTATAGAAAGAGAAAGGAAATTGTGGGTTGTTGTGGTCTTATTGTTATTATCTATAATCTACAAGGTTATTTTATGATTTCTTATTGTTTAGGGTGATTTTGTTTGGTTTTGGTTAATGCAAAGGGATCATTGTAGTTAGTTGTTCTTAGCATTTCTGGGTTAGTGGTTCATATGAGGGACTATTGTTTAGTTGATGTATTGTTGGTTTTGTATACTGAGGTTGATTTGTGGGTCACAAATAACCTCAGATTTTGAATGTAACTTGGATTACTAATATTGTATTTTGACTATCCAATGAACGAATTATATTTATCTTAACTTCACTTTTTTGTTTGCGTTTGAATGGAATTGAATTTTAATGTTGTGAAGTAATGTGAGTTTGAACTTTGGAAATGCAAATGCATGAAGAAGAAATATATAGTTTGTAATCTAATTCTCTATTGATTAAGTTGAGATGTGTGTGTGCTTTGGTTGATATGTAAATAGTATAATTAGTGTGATGCTATAATATCTGCAATATAATTGTGCATAGTCTGCAATAATTGGTTGATGTAGTGATTGAATGAGAATGCAACAACAAGTGATTTGAAATGGGAAATGAGAATAAGTTCATATTTAGTGTGAAAATGCACTAGAAATATATGACATTTGGTTTAAAAAATAGTAGCAATTGGAGATTTGATTACTAAACTAATAACATAAATGACAATAATAGACATCTGCACTAACAACACTTGCAGTCAAATAAACACAATCACTACACTAAATATCATCAGTAGCAGTAAAGTAATAACTTCTGCACTAACATCAATAGTAAACTAAGAACATCTGAACTAAACATTCCAGAGATCTATCACTCATCTGCACTCACAATATAATAAACACCCATCCCATAACTCCATCATCCATCTGCACTAAACATCAACAATAAACACTCATCCAAACCAAGCAAACCCAAATATACCAACAGACCACATTTGGTCAAAACATTAGTTGTAAAAAATGCAAACTTTGTAAAGATTATAGTAGCAGAAGAAGAACTAAAAAATGAAGTAATTGCAACATTCTCGCAATCAATAATAATTCTCATTCACAACTTTGAATAAAATTCAAAATATCACACTCCACCAATTCATAGCTTAAATAACTTAACTAGTTATAATTCTTAGTTGCTACAATAGTATAAATAGTGCAACAAAATATAAGTAAAGCATAATATATAATGTTCTTCTACTTTTCTTCATTTTTTAGCCCTTCTTGCTTATTGTTGTCTTCTTATCTTCAATTTTCATCTCTTTCTGCTTGTAGTTGTCCTCTTGTGTTGTACCTTTTTCCACCCTTTATAAAACCTTTTATCTTTTTAGTCATGAAGCTTGGTTCAACATCATTCCCAAGTCTTACATTCCAAGTGGTTACTATTCTCTACCTTTTGATGTTAAGCTGTCAAAAATTATAGAAAATATGTCACTACAGTTAATTATTTCTTAAAGCAACAAATCATAGCTTTTTCGTATAATTTTAATATTTACATACAACTAATATAATGTTGGAAGTGGATGAATCATATCGATTAACAAAATCACCTTTCTCTTTCAATACTGCTTTTCAACTCCAACTCCAATCTCAATTTACTCTTCGCTAATCCAGATATGATTTTATTCAATCTCTCATCTTTCAGTGGACAATCAAACCAATTGAATGTTCAATCAGATGACAAATTTCCATATGTCCAAAACTGCCTCCCTGGATTCTTCGGTGTCTAAGAGGTTCTTATTAGTTTTTTCTCTACACATGTGCACTTAGGAGTTTTGTTAAGACTTGAGCCTAGCTATATGCACATGCACAGGTCGTATCAAGTAATAAAGTAATAAGTAGAGTATCATTCCTATGAGGAGGGTTGTTCTAAGTATCGAACAATTAAGCTATTTATTATTTGGAGGAAAATATTCAATTTATGATTAATTTGAACTTTTAAACAAAACAAAATGCTTGATTTAAGTCACCTTTATAAATTTATTATGGATTTTCTAAATTATTGATTTTAATTCAGTTAGCCTTTTGATTAATGGTTGAATTCTCCATAATTAAGCTCAAGTCTCTCTCAACTACTAAAGCTAATATTGATGTAATCGTTATGTTTACTCTCGTGACCATAAGTAATTAAACCAATTCATTAAGTTTTATGAGGATCTTGAATCAACCTCTTAAATGTTTAACCTTATCTCTAAGTGAAAAACTTCCTTAAGATTGCAATCTCCATGGATGAATATTGTGCTTCCACTCTCGTTCCATCACACAACATCTCAATTCAAGTAATTATTGGCCAGATAATTAAAGCATTAAGATTAAAGGCAACAAAATAATTAAAGATAAACTTAGTTAATTCAAATAAGCAATAAGTTTTTCATAATAAACTCAATACAAGGGACTAACCCTAAAAGAGTTTAGTGACTCATATTTAAAGTAAAAATACAATAATTATAAATCGAAAACATAAAGAACAAGAAAGAGCAAAATCTAGTTCTTGATTTGGAGTAGACCTCCTTTAGGACTCCTTGAATCTCTTCTTTGAAATCCTAATTCACTCTTTTCTCAAAATAGAGACTAGAACTTAATTCATACAAGTTTAAGAACAAAGTTCATGCAAGTTTAAGAACAAAGAATTAATCCTTACTATACTTTTACTTGTATCTAAACCCTCTCTTCTTTACAAACCTCACACTGACTTCCTTCTAAATCTCAATAAAAAAACTCATACATAAAAATTTTAAACTCCTTGGATGGGTGGTGTTTATATAGAGTTCTTGGAAGCTTCTTAGTGGTGGCAAACTATCAAATGCATGAATCTATCAACTTGAAGTTGTTTGGATCTTCAAAATTCAATTTTTTGACTAAAAGCAATCAATTTCTACCACACGATCATGGCATATGGATGCCATGGCTGCGGCCTAGGTTAGTTTGGACTATTTTGAGCCGTTTTCCAGGTGTAAATGGCGGCTTTATGTGCCACGATCATGGCCTTTTGGATGCCACAGTTGTGGCCTAGGTTGATTTGGACTATTTTGAGCCATTTTTCAGCTATAAATGGTGGCTTTATGGGCCATGGTCATGGCCTTTTGAATGCCACAGTCGTGGCATTTAAATTGAGGCTGCAAACTCTGACTTTTCTTCTTTTTCTTGGCTCAGGCAGTGGAGAAATGCATTCCACGGTCGTGGCCATGCAATGCCACGGTCATGGCATCCATTTTTCTTCTGGAACTTTTGTTTTTCTTCAATTTTTGATGTGGCAAACTCAATTTCATTACTATGGTCGTGGCCTTAAAGGCCCATGGGCATAGCATTTGCATTTTCTTCATTTTTGCTTACTTTTCTTCAATTTTGCACCCCTTATCATTAAAAACCTTAAATCTTGCCTTTCTAAGCATAAATAATATAAGTCTAACTCAAACAAATAAAATCCATAAAATTCAATTGAAAAATAATTAAAATCATGGTTAGAATTACATAAAATATTGATCAAATTTTCACTCTATCAAACTCCCCCAAACTTTAATCATTGCTTGTCCTCAAGCATTTCAGGTTTAGTACTATCTTTTTCTTTATATATTGAGTTTATATGCAAAATTTTAATAATTAAAACTTCAAAATTTTAGGTCGCAATTTAGTTTCAGAACTTTACCTACTTGATTCTTACCTCCTTTACTCAAGAATTTAATTAATTGCAATCAATCATCAAATTTTAGATAAGCAAATATTCTTTTTATGCAAACTTAACCTAGTCTCATATGCATGCTTATTTGAGCTTTCTCCACTAATAGACCATACTAAATCAAGAGAAATCAAAAGGACTTTGATAGGCTTATAATAGGGTCTATAAATGTGAGGGCTAATATAAGGTTTAAATGACATTGGTTAAGTATCTTTCAAAAACTTCTCTTAAATGTAGCTTGTGTAGAGGATTCTTGGATTTTTGCTCTTTCCTTGACTCCTTTCTCTTCTCTAGGGGATTTTTTTTAAAAGTCATATATATATTTATTCCCCCAAACTTTAAACTTAAGAGTCTACTATTGTAAACTTTCTATATTTTATCCTCATAAATGAACAATTTGATTTTTGAGAAAATTTTCAAAAGATAATCAACCTTGAAAAGGGTAGCTTAATTGCATTATCAAATCAAAGAAAAACTCACACTAAGATTTATTTTAGATTCAAAAAGGACAAGTAAGGGCAATGTGTGAGTGGGGATTTTCACACCCACTCCCGGTGGAATGGTTCTTGCGACTTCGGTACTGTTTAGGCTCGAGAACTTAGAGAACACAGGCATAAGCCCGGAGAAAATAGAGTCACCACTCGAACAGGCTGGGAAAAAGAAAGGGGTGGATGACTCAATTCCTAAGGAATCCCTAACCCCCTGATGGGTTCGGAAAGTTGGGTACGTGTGGGAAAGTTGAGAAATGGCCCAACACCCCCACAACGCCTGATTCATTGGAACCGGCCTCCTTTTTAGGTCTTAATATTATAAAATTCTTAAATATAATGATATTATCCATACTACATGCAACAATTAAAATAAAGCATCATTATATTAAAATCAAAATAATGTCCATATAAAGCAAATAAATGGACAACCATCTGAGGATAGAGACATGTCCTTGCATTGTCCATGTCTAAAACTAAAACCAAAAGGTGTAAACATGCCCTTTACATTAATCCCAAAAATATGAAATAAATTAAATTACATAAGGTTTAAATAATGAGGTATCCACAAAGTGGAAACATACCTCTTACATTAGTACCAAAATAAATCAATAATAATAAAGAAAATGTCCATTCATTCATTCATTCATTACAAATTAAATAAACCAACCATTAAAACATATAATAAACTACAAAATCAAATCTAAAAATAAATAAATTAATAAAAAGTTTTAAGTTTAGGGTTCACATCTTAAATTATGGTCTTAAGAAATTAGGGTATTGGATTTTAGGATTTGGAACTTAGAATTTTGGAAACTAGAGTTTTGTAATTAGGGTTTTGAAACTAGAGTTTTGGAATTAGGGTTTTGGAGTTAGGATTTTTGAAACTAGAGTTTTGGAATTAGGGTTTTGGAATTAAGGTTTTGGAATTAGGGTTTGGAATTAGGGTTTGGAATTAGGGTTTTAGGGTTTAAGGAATTTAGGGTTTAAGAGAGAAAGATTTATGGGATTAGGGTTTTGATATTCTTGGATTATTGGAAAAAAGGGTTTAGGATTTTAACTTATAGCCTTTGAAAAAAAAAAGTTTTGATTTGGAGAAATAAATTAAAGTTTTGGAAGAATAATCAAGATTTTGGTGTTTAATAATGAAATGGTTTAAGCTTTTGGATAAAAATAGTTTAGGGTTTTGAGTTTTAATAAAATAACTTATGGTTCTTGAGGTTTTAGTAAACAAACCAGATTATGACAATTGAGTCAAACCCTCAACAGCTACTGGATGGTTTTAAGTTTTTATAAAACATGCAAGTGGAGTTACGAACACCAACTAATTAATGTATTAACTAAAGCAAACAATTAAAGTTATTAAAACAAAGATCAAGTTACTGCATGTTCTTATTAATAAAAGAAAATGCAGCTTTAATCCGAACCGACTTATTTAAAAATTATAAACTAGGTTTAAATCTTTTAAAGTCAGATCAAATTTATTTTGGCATAATTTAATCAAACCGTATCAAATTAGGATCAAAATTAAGGGTCTACAGGTTTCCCCCAGCTTCAACAATCTTGAATTGACTCAGAGAGTGAAAAGCAATAAGACTTTTAATTTTGGCAAAAATGGGTTCTGGACTCGAAAAAGACTTGGGTTCTGGACCAAGATGGTTGGGTTAGGTACTTGGACCCGAGATAGGTGTTGGGTGCTCGACCCAAAACTGGATTTGGATGCTCGATCTGAAACTAGATTTGGATGCTCGATCCTAAACTAGATTTGGATACTCGATTCTAAATTCGATTTGGATACTCAATCCTAAACTGGATTTGGATACTCAATCCTAAACTGGATTTGGATGCTTGATTCTAAACTGGATTTTGATACTCGATCCTAAACTAGATTTGGATGCTCGATCCTAAACTGGATTTGGATACTTGATCCTAAACTGTCCTAAACTTGATTTGGATACTCGATCCTAAACTGAATTTTGATACTCGATACTAAACTAGATTTGGATGCTCAATCCAAAACTAGATTTGAATACTCGATCCTAAACTGGATTTGGATGCTCAATCCTAAACTGGATTTGGATGCTAGATCCTAAACTAGATTTGGATACTCGATCCTAAACTGGATTTGGATGCTCGATCCTGAACTGAATTTGGATACTCGATCCTGAACTGGATTTGGATGCTCGATCCTAAATGTGATTTGGATGCTTGATTCTAAAATGTTTTTGGATGCTCGATTCGAGATGAGTTTGGGACTCAAAAGTGATTTGGGTTCTGGACTCAAAATTGATTTGGGTTTTGGACCTGATGGTGATTTCTGGACTCAAAAGTGATTTGGATTCTGGATCCGATGGTGAGTTCTTGACTCAAAAAGTGATATGGGTTCTAGACCCAATGGTGAGTTCTAGACTCAAAAGTGATTTGGGTTCTGAACCAAAATATTTTAATGTGAGTTTGAAAATATTTTGTATACGCATAAACTCAAAAAAATTAAAATGGAGAAACTTTGCCCCCTGTGTAGGCTCAAACCAATAATTTTTCTCATGCAAACTCTGATTGATGTTTGTATTTTGTCTTGCTCTTTGCATAAGCATGCATCTCTTCTTTCTTTTGCGAAATGACTAGAGCTTCCTCCAGCAATGGGTCTTCCATGCCCCCCTAATTCAAAATCTTCTTTTGATATTCTTTACTTCACAGGGTGTTTGTTGTTCGCTTTGACAAATAATAGACAATACAATATAAGAAAATGCAATGTGATATGCTCATGTTTGCATGAATAACACTTACAATGGTTTTATCGACTCACATACCGAGGTGATCAGCTGAAGTGTTCTCATTTACTCCTTCCATATGCATGTTCAGTTCTTGTTTAGGAATGATAGGATGCTTCACATTTATGGCTTTTATCTTTGAGATATTGAAAACATGAATAATGGAGGCTCCAAGAAGCAGAGATACATCCATTTCAAATTTTGATTCAGTATGTCAATTGGTAGCTTCTTCATAACCATACCATTAATCATTCCCTTTGCCCAATGTGTCCTTCGAGGTTCGATAGTTCAACATACTCCCCTTAACTTGAATTTTTTTTTGAATTTTCAATTTTGAATTTTGATTTTGAAATCAAATGTTGGATTTGCCAAATTAATGTCAATTTACCTCAGGACTTGATTTTCCAAAAAACATATCTATAACATGACAACCCTAGTTACCATACTAAACTCAGGAATCATTTCTATTTAGGCAAGAACTATTGCACTTCAGATAGGCACATACACGTTACTTGGTCAAAGGTCTCATTTGAGTTTGAATATTGTCTATCTCATATGCATGTTTATCCAAACTATCTCCACTAATAGACTCTTCTACCAAGAGAGATCAACAGGTCTTTGATAGGCTTGAAACGGGGTCTATAAGGGACACGGATTAAATGGAGGCATTTTGTAAGTTGGAGCCATTGTGACACTATAGCCAAACCCTCATACAATGATTTTTTGTTGGAGCCATAAGTAGTTGGAAATATGAAAAGACAGAGCTTTGAACATTCTTCTTTCTTTTTGAAGTTAAACTAAATCTTGATTGGGATAGTCTTTGCCTTTGTAGAAAGTTTGGTACCCATATTCATTTCTTTCTTTTTTTTTCTTTTCTTTATCTTTCTTTTTCTTACTCCTTCTTTTCTTTGATCATTTTATCATTTTGTCCTTCTTTCCTGTAGGACTGTCAAGTACAGAACTTTCAAGAACTGGATGGTCTTTCTCCTTTTTCTCTGATTTTGATCGAATCTTTGGTTGGGTTGGACCAATTCAAGTCAAACTGTCCTTATAAACCAAATAGAAGCCTTTTGCTGCTTTAGGTAAAAGAGAACTCAGTTGGCTTTCTGAACAGCCTTTTTAGATTTTATCTTTCTTTTTTTTTCTTTTCTTTTTTCCTTTTTTTTCTTTTTTTCTTTTCTTTTATTTTTCTTCTTCTTCTTTCTTCTTCTTCTTTCTTTTTTTTTTGGTTCTAGCTCTAAAAGAGTTGTCTTATTTGTACCAACTTGGGTTTGTAATAATGGATGAGTGGAGTGACATAAATCTCCTTTAATAGGGATAAATAATTTGTTACTCTGATGTTGTCTTGATATATTGGAGATATTAGATGAACTTCAACAACCCTTATGGTCTTGAAAACATCAACTATCCTCATGATCTTGACTATGCATTCCATTCTTTGATCTTCTTGCCTCTTCACCTTAGTGATCATAAGACTTGTCAAAAGTATCACAACAGCTCAAGGTAGGTTGTTGGGGTTATATGCAATGAAAAGAAAGCTAAAATTTTATGAAGACTCAAAGGGACAACTAGGGATTGATATTTAATAGGGTGGATACTAGTTGTTGGCTAACCAAACAATGCCTAGATCATTTCTCTCTTAAATAAGTAGAGTTCAATTTTGCCTCGAAAGTCTGTCAAAGCATGTTCTGCTTCTGTCTCAGAATTCCTTCTTTTCTTCTTGGATTGAGTGACATGGCCAGTTGAAGCTTGACTTGGCCATGTTGGACTATTTTGGAGGGACACGGCCACTGACTTGGCTGTGTCCCTTGCCTGTGTTTGCTTCTGTGAAGATGTAATTCTCTTTTGCTTTGGAATTAAGTGAGACACGGTTAGGTTGGAGTGACTTGGCAGTGTCCCTTGCTTGTGTCTGCTACTGGGACTTGCTCTTCCTTTTTAACTTGGTATGGGACACGGCCAGTGACTTGGCCGTGTCCTCTGCCTATGTCAGCTACTGCCCCTTTTCTTTTTCAATTTGCTTCCTTGCCTTTTTTAACCTAACACAAAACTCAAAACAAACTTTAAACAAAAAGTAAATAGACAATAACCAACAAAACATAAACACAATACTAAATACTAGATCAAAAATGACATAGACACCGAAATAAACTAAAACTACTAAAATTAATGAAAACACTAAACAAACCGATAAAAAGTAACAAAATACCCAGCAAAATAAAGGTAATTATGCAGGAGCCCTCTCTAAGTAAGCATACACGACTCAATGCTATAGAGCAATTCCCTTATCTAGTAAAGTCATTCAAATCATGATGCCTAGATACATTAATTTATGAATATCAAGCTAGATTCGTCACTAGTTGAGCACCAAAATGAACAAAGACCAATAAAAATTTGATGAAAATAATTTATTCAAACAAACATAATTTGAAAAACATAATTGTTCCAAATAAAACACCAAATAAAGAAAATAAAACAAAAAAAAAACAAACAAGCCAAGGGAAGTTTGTTGAGTTAAGCTTCTTCTCCTTTCACATCTTCAATATTTCCATCTTGAAAGGAGGATAAAACAAGATCTTCCTCCAATCCTCCTCCTACTATGAAAGCTGCTGGTGGTGGCACTCTGTTGAACCTAGGCAGAGGATTGCTTTTGGTATTGGGCTTATCCGGCTCGGGTAGCTTACCACTGTCAATTAAATCTTGGATCTTGTGTCTTAGAAGAGCACATTTATTCATCTCATTCCCTTGCATTTGATGAAATTGATAGAAGGCCTCAGGATTGAAGTTTGGTGCAGACGATTATGTAACGGTCGAGGAGCCAAGGTTGTAGCAACCCCTTCTTTTGTAGCTTGTTGAAAACCCAAGATAGAGGTTTCCCCAATTCTGAGAATTATCTTTTATTTCCTTTACCAGTCGGATTAACATCAACTTCTCTTTGTGTGCTTTGATTGCTAGGCTGATAATTCCCTTTCTCATTCCTTCTTGCCGAAAAGCGGTTCTTCTCCCTTTCCACTCTTCAATTTGTAAACCAGCTTGTAAAAGGTCCTTGAAATCCTAAATGAGTGTATAAGACATCCTTTCATGAAGGCTAGGTAACACTCCTCTCACAATCATTCTAATTTGATCAGATTCATCAGGCCTTCTTTTGAGCAAAGCAGCCTTATTCCTCCATCTTTTCACATAGTCCACAAAATTCTCGTTTGGCCTTTGTCTAATGGACTCAACTTCCATTAAGGTAACTTCCATCTCGACATTGTATCCATATTGTTGGATGAAGGCCTTGTATAGCAGATCCCAACTCTTTTGTGTTCCATCATCTAATGAGAGCATGAAGTACCTTAGAGTTTGAGCCTTAGTAGCTCAGGCAGACTGCATAGCAGTGATATATTGCTTCACATGGAGGTGAGGATTTTCGGTTCCATTAAACTTTGCAAAGGATGGCATCTTGAACTTGTATGGAACTTCATCGTTTAGCTCAAATAATTTGTCAACTTCGAACATTTCTTCATTTTTTAGCTTCTTCTCAAATTTCTTTTCCAAATCCTCAATCATGTTTTCAACATTAGAATTTTTAGTTTTCTCCATAGCTGGTCTTTCAACAATCTTTGGTTCTTTCTTCTTGTCTTGAGGATCTTGGATGTATTGAGCCCAATCATCATCATCATCACTGATTACCTTATCATCATCAAAAACCACTTCACCAACTTTAGCCTTCCCCTTGTCCTTTGGCTTCTTGATGCTAGCAGATACTTCGACATTGTTTCCTAAAATTGTAGCCAATTGGTTCTTCATGGTCTTAGCCAAGGCCGCTTTTATTTCTCCCGTCTTGGCATTAAGGGCGTCATCCACCATTCTTTGAATTTGTTCAGGCTCCATTGCTTTTGGTGAGCAAGTGATTGAGTCATTGCTAGATTCTTCATCTCCGGCGTAGGTTAGATTGTCTTAAGCTTTCAAACTATTGTAATCCAGGGCTGTGAGCCAGAAAGGATTAATGATATGAGATGCAAATGTATGCATGTATGCACAGATAATAAAGAAAGATAAATAGGGCATTCCTTCCAACCTTATAACATTCACACAAGAAAGGCGAGTCTCTTTTCCTAGGTAATATGGTTAACAAAATACCAACATGGGGTATCTTGTTTTCAAATATTTCCCTTGGACGTTTCAACCAATAGTTATATTTTCAAAAAGGAAAATCAGTCCCGGATAATTCCCATTAATTAGGTCTTAATCCATTCAACCAACTAAAGTAACTTTTATGCTATATTGGATTAAAACTAAATTAAAAGGTTTATTATAAATAGATTTCTCACTTGAAAAAGTAACTGTGAGCAAGGATTTTCGCCCCCACTCCCGGAGGAATGGTTCTTGAGACTTCGGTACTGTTTATGCTCGGGGCCTTAGAGAAAACGGGCCTAAACCAGGAGAAAATGGAGTCGCCACCCGAATGAGCCTGGAAAAAGAAAGGGATGGTGATGCGTGCCGCTATGCTATAGCAAATACCGCAAGTGCACGGGGTCTCCCAAGTAATATAGTAGTGAGTGAGTTATCGTTCCACTGGGGACAAGGCCAAGTACTATTTCAAACCTTAACCGTTGTTTAGCAAATTAATAGTTGTGTGATGCTTTGTAATTAAAAACAACTAAATTAATAACTGGAAGTAAGGGAAAATTAAATGTTATGTAAATAGGATTGATGATAATAATACTAACCAGATATTGAATCCCCCTAGCCTCAATGATATTTATGAACAATCAATTCAGTTAAATCATTCAATAGAGTTGAGTTGGCATTCCTCTAAATTAGACTAAAACCTCTCTCGAGTGAATTAATCCCTAATCACTAAGTAGAGTGTCGGAATCTCTTCTCAAACACAATTAAATAGATCATGCATTAAGAATAAGGAACTACAAACCAAAGGATCTTGTAAGTCTATCTCTAGCACCCCAATCAATTCTCAACCCTTATGAGTAATCAATTCATATCAAGCTTTCTCAAGTCAATAAAATAAAAATTGCAACCAATCATTAAGCATCATAAGAATAAAACAACTCAATCAAATGATTCAACTAAATATAATTATTCAATCCATACAAATAAGCTAGGGTTCATTAATATCCAGAAAAACAGAGCAAGATAAATGAGTAAAAGAAACCAAACAATCCATGGCGAATAATTTGTATTTCTTCACTTCAATCCTTGATTCTTGGTTTAGGGCTTGTATAGGATGTGTCTCCTTCTTCAAACTCAGCTCAAAACCCTCCTCTTTGCTTCAGTTGTTGGCTCCTTCTCCTTTGTTCCAGCCTTCACGTTTATAGCACCAGAAAAATCCCCTTAAAACTCCCTCTTCTTCTCCTTTTTATTTCCCTCCAAAGCTCACAGCCCCTCTTCCAGCTCACCCTCTTTTTCTTTGTCTCCCCCATTTTCTTTGTTTTACCTTTCTTTTCCTCAAATTAGGCAAGCTTTTCTTTTGTCTATGAAGACTTTTGGTAAAAGCTAGTCTTTGTTCCCCACTTGTTCCTCAATTCGTGCAAAGATTTCAACATTTTTATAGGGTGACACGGCCAAGCCATGAGTGGCTTGGCCGTGTCTCATGTTTTTCTTTGGGACACGGCCAAGTTAGTTGGCCGTGTCACCTTCTGCCTTTTTCTTTTCTTTCTTTTCCCTTTGATTTCATGAGGTGACACGGCCAAGCTTCTGGCCGTGTCACCTGGGTGTGTCACCTTCTGCTTGCTAATTTGTTGATTTCTTTCTTTGCTTTCAAGTGGTGACACGGCCAAGCTTGTGGCCGTGTCATGTGACATGGCCACAAGCTTGGGCGTGTCACCTGGGTGTGTCAGCTACTGTCTTCATTTCTTTCCTTTCCTGCTTGGTTCTTTGGCTTATGTTCTTTGGGTGAGACACGGCCAGTGACTTAGGCGTGTCACCTGGCCGTGTCAGCTACTTCCTTCAAGTTACTTTGAGGGACATGGCCAAGCTTGCTTTGGCTTGGCCATGTCTTGCTTGCTTCATGCTTTTTCTTTATTGTTTTGATCATCCAAGGGAGTTTTTGCACTTTGACCTAAAACAAACACTTAAAACAAACTTTAAACCAAAATCAAATGAAACATTAACTAAAAACACAAAGAAATCATACTAAAAACAAGTACAAAAATGCTCTTATCAAATACCCCACACTTAAATCCTTGCTTGTCCCCAAGTAAGGCTAAAATCAAAACAAACTAAACACAAAAATTTTGTCAAGTTCAAGAGTTATAAAATTGCATCAAAACTTCCCTATCCTTAAATCCGCAATCAATATCAAATCAAACTAAATTGATACCAATGCAATTAAGTTTCTTTTCATGCATAACCTACATTGTCACTCCCTCACCAACTCTTAGAAAGTGTTTGATCAAGGTGGTGTTTACACTCATAACAATCAATGAAAGATTATTGCCATAGGCTTGCTTATCTATTAAAAGGTCTTTTATTGGGTTGTAATGGGGTTAAGGTAGAGGTATGGCATTTAGGAAATGTGAGCTTAATCATTAAGTTCAAGAGCACTTCAAGAATGAAGTAACCGATCATATGTATCACCCAATGGTTCCAAAACACCTTCCTCTTATCTACCCCTTGACATTTACAGAACTTTTCAAGGGAACTCACTTATTACATCTTGTAACATATTCCAACCCTTTTAACAATTATTCTTATTTTTCTTCTTTTTATTTGATTTTGATTTTTTTTTTATGATTTGCAATCTTAAACCTACTAATTTAACCCCACACTTAATTCAACACAACACTTGGTCATAAACGCTATTAAAATGCTCTTGACCTAATAAAAAGGGTAAGAGTTAAAACAACAAGGTTCAAGGCTGGTAGTGTTGCGAAAAATAAAGAAAAGGAAAAATGAAATAGGCTCAAAATTGGCTAACTAATGTTAAAAATAGGGTTGGTCTTTTTAAGCCAAAGTGGTTTCACCTAATTGCCTTAATCATCTTGATGCCTACTTGAAATTTTTATACAGTCTTAAAATGTATGTCAAAGCAAGTTCTAGCAAGTCATCAATCAAAGATGTTCACTCACAACAAGAATAATCAGTTGATGGCTCAATTCCTTACTAGGTTGATGGTAATGCAAAGAAAAACCAACAAAATTGACAATAAGCACCAATTCTACTCAATTCTCAAATTCATGCTTCAAAAATTCAAAGGTCATCAATCAACAATATTTATAACAATTGAACTTTCCAAAATTCATTTATTCAAAGAAAATATGAAAAACATTAACTAAACTAACACAAAAATAAATTAAAATTAAAAACACAAAACACAATATGCACCCCACACTTAAAACTTCACATTGTCCTCAATGTGAGCATGCATAAACTAAAAGAGAGTTTAGAAGAAACCCCAAATTATTATTATTATTATTTTTTCAAAAACCAAAAATGCAAGAATGAAAAGACATAAAATTTAAAGAACGAATAAAATGGTGGGTTGCCTCCCACCCAGCACTTCTTTAACGTTGTATTAGTTGGACGTTCAGGGTAGATGTTCCTAGTCTTGGAGGTGTAAA
This sequence comes from Garcia nutans, assembly GCA_947685225.1. Taxonomy (NCBI): domain Eukaryota; kingdom Viridiplantae; phylum Streptophyta; class Magnoliopsida; order Malpighiales; family Euphorbiaceae; genus Garcia; species Garcia nutans. Next base: position 3,724,615 of record CANTUV010000017.1, on the reverse strand, counting down.
ACCTCCTTTAGGTCCTGTATTTCCCCTACGAAATAATATTTGAGCCTGTGCCCATTGACTTTAAAATCACCTTTTTCCGGGTGGGTTATTTCAACCACTCCGTAGGGAAAAACTTTCTTGACAGTAAAAGGACCAGACCATCGAGATTTCAACTTACCTGGAAAGAGTCGAAGCCTTGAATTGTACAGTAATACCTGATCTCCTGCTTGAAATTCTTTCCGTTCCTTAATGCGAGCATCGTGCCATCTCTTGGTACGTTCCTTATACATTCTCGTATTGTCATAAGCTTGCAATCTCCACTCGTCTAACTAGTTTACCTGTAATTTTCTCCTTTCACCTGCACAAGCTAGATCAAGGTTAATCTGTTTTATGGCCCAATATGCATTATGTTCTATTTCAACAGGTAAATGGCAAGCTTTTCCATATACTAACCTAAATGGTGTAGTGCCCAAGGGAGTTTTGAATGCAGTCCTAAAAGCCCATAGAGCATTGTCCAATTTCTCGGACCAATCCTTTCGGGATCGCTCTACAGTTCTTTCCAAAATTCTTTTAATCTCCCTATTCGTCTTCTCAACTTGGCCACTAGTTTGGGGATGATAGGGAGTAGCAAACCTATGTGTAACTCCTAATCTTTTGAAAACTTTTGCAAGCTGAAAATTACAAAAGTGAGTACCCCTATCACTTATAATTGCTTTTGGTGTACCAAATCGAGAAAATAATTTCTTCAAAAATCTCACCACAACCCTAGCATCATTGGTTGCCAAGGCTTGGGCTTCAGGCTATTTAGATACATAGTCTATAGCTTCAAGAATGTATTTGTTACCAAAGGAATTGGGAAAGGGTCCCATAAAGTCGATCCCCCATACATCAAAAATTTCACAAACTAAAATCCCATTTTGGGGCATCTCATCACGAGATGAAATGTTTCCAGTCCTTTGGCATCGATCACAGCAATTTACAAATTTGTAGCTATCCCTAAACAAAGTGGGCCAATAAAATCCTGATTCTAGTACCTTTTGAGTAGTTCTATTGGCTCCCATATGACCACCAGCTGGTCCAGCATGGCATTGACTAAGAATGTTCATTGTTTCAGCCATGCCACACATCGTCAGATCATGTGATCCTTGCATAATCTAAACAAAAAAGGGATCCTCCCAAAAGTAATATTTTAAATCAGAAAAGAATTTCTTCTTTGCTTGATAAGTTAAGTCCTTAGGAAGTTCCCTAACAGCCAAATAGTTAGCAAAATCTGCAAACCAAGCTGTTTCAAAATTTAAGTTACTTACCTCACTTACCATAGCGTACAGCTGCTCATCGGGGAAGTGATCATCAATGTTCCCTTCTTCAAACCTCTCCAAGGTTGGATTCTCCAAGCGAGAAAGGTGATCTGCTGCAAGATTTTCAGCTCCCTTCTTGTCTTGAATTGTCAAGTCAAATTCCTGCAATAATAAGACCCAACGAATTAGCCTCGGCTTTGCATCAATTTTTGCAAATAAATACCTCAAAGCTGAATGGTCTGTATAAACAATCACTTTTGACAAGATTAGATATGATCTAAACTTGTCAAAAGCAAAAACCACAGCCAGCAGCTCTTTCTCTGTAGTTGTGTAATTAGCTTGAGCTGTGTTCAAGGTTTTGCTTGCATAGTAGATAGGCTGGAAGTATTTCTCCTTGCGTTGACCCAAGACTGCTCCCACTACAAAGTCACTTGCATTGCACATTAGTTCAAACGATAGACTCCAATTGGGAGCTACCTTGATTGGAGCATGGGTCAATTTCTCCTTAAGAGTTGTGAATGCTCTCAAACATTCCTCATCAAAAACAAAGTTCACATCTTTCTCAAGGAGTCTTGTTAATGGACGGGCTATCTTAGAAAAATCTCTAATGAACCTACGATAAAAACCCGCATGTCCTAGAAAACTTCTAATGGCCTTCACAGATGTGGGTGGTGGTAACTTCTCAATTATATCTACCTTTGCCTGATCCACCTCAATGCCCTTGCTTGAAATTTTGTGTCCCAACATGATTCCCTCTTGAACCATGAAATGACACTTTTCCCAATTAAGCACTAAATTGGTTTCCTCACATCTCATCAAGACTCTTTCAAGGTTTTCCAAACATCTTTCAAATGAGCTGCCATAGACCGAGAAGTCATCCATAAACACCTCCATAATATCCTCTATAAGCTCATCAAAGATTGCTACCATGCACCTTTAGAAAGTTGCAGGTGCATTGCATAACCTGAATGGCATTCTTTGATATGTGAATGTCCCATATGGGCAGGTGAATGTAGTTTTTTCTTAGTCTTCTGGGGCAATAGAAATTTGGAAATTGCCTGAAAGGCCATCCAAAAAGCAGTAGTACTCATGGCCGGATAACCTCTCCAACATCTGATCAATGAAGGGTAAAGGAAAGTGATCCTTTCTAGTTGCATCATTCAATTTTCTGTAGTCAATGCAAACCCTCCAACCGGTAACTGTTCTTGTTGGAATCAGCTCATCATTTTCATTGGGGACCACTGTCATCCCTCCTTTCTTTGGTACTACCTGAACTGGGCTCACCGAAGAGCTATCCAAAATCGGATATATAATCCCTGCATCAAGTAGTTTTATCACTTCAGTCTTCACTACATCTTTCATTTTTGCATTTAGTCTCCATTGTGGTTGCACTACTGGTTTGAATTCATCTTCCATTAGTATCTTGTGAGTGCAATAGGATGGACTGATACCCTTTATGTCTGCTATCTTCCAAGGTATCACTTGCTTATGTTTCTGCAACAACTGAATAAGCTTCTCCTTCTGTTCAAAAGATAGATGGGAACTTAGAATTATTGGTAGTTTCTTTTTCTCCGCCAGAAATCCATACTCAAGGTGATCCGGAAGAGGCTTCAGTTCCAAGTTGGGTGGATCAATCACCGATGGTTTTGGCTTTTCTTCCTTTGGCATCTCAATAGTCTCATATGCCCTACATTTGAATGATTTGCTTGCTTCAGGAAAGGCAAGCTTCTCCATTGCTTCTTGATCCTCAACATTTTCATGCAATAAACACAACTCAAGGGGATCCTTGGAAACAATTTTAGTAACACAATTTACGGTCTCATGCTCAATAACATCATTGCATGATTCCATCTCATCAAATGAAAGTGAATGTTTCATGGCATCATGCATCCTAAAAATAACTTTCTCATCACCCACTCTCAAAGTTAAAGTGCCATCGTGAACATCGATAAGGGCACGGGCCGTATTTAAAAATGGCCTACCAAGAATAAGTGAAACATCCGCATCCTCATCAATATCAATGACAACAAAATCATTGGGGAAAATGAAATCCCCGACTTTTACCAACACATCCTCTATAATGCCATGAGGTTGGACTACCGATTTTATCAGCAAGTTGGATGGTCATGAGTGTTGATTTAGGTTTACCAATGCCTAACTCTTTAAACATCTTATAGGGCATAACACTTATGCTAGCCCCCAAATCAGATAATGCACTTTTAACCTCAAGATTACCTATCAAACATGGAATGGTAAAACTTCCTGGATCTTTTAACTTCTTAGGTAACCTTCTTTGCAAAATTGCCGAACTCTTTTCAGATAAATGCACTAAAGACACTTCCTCAAGTTTCCTTTTGTTAGAAAGGATATCTTTCAAAAATTTAGCATACTTAGGCATTTGTGACAAAGCTTCAGCAAATGGAATATTAATGTGCAATTGTTCAAAAAGTTCAAGAAACTTACCGAACTGAGCATCAATCTTGTCCTTGTTCAACCTTGCCGGATAGGGTACTCTAGGTCGATATTCCTTCAAATTGGGGTTGCTTTCTTGTGGCTGCTTCTCTCTCTCACTTTCAAGTGCAGCTTTCTCTCCCGAAGTGACAGGAGGATCGTCTTCTTTTTCTTTTTCTTGTACTTCAGCCCTTTTCTTTTCCACATTACCCTTGATCTCTTTTCCACTCCTTAGTGTAATTGCCTTAAGTTGCTCTTTAGGATTTGCCTCATTGTTGCTAGGTAAACTCACTTGTGGTCTCTCACTGAGCATCTTGGCAATTTGATCCACCTGATTCTCCAAATTATGAATAGAGGCTTGCTGATTTCTTAGGATGGTTTCAGTTGATTGGAGCCTAGTTTCAGAAGCTGCTATAAATTTCTCCATCATGTCCTCCAAACTACTCTTTCTTGGAGGAGTTGCTTCTTGATGTTGGGGCTGCTGGAATCCATGGGGAGGTCTTGGATTATTTTGATTATTCCATGAGAAATTTGGATGATTTCTCCACCCCGGATTGTATGTGTTGTTGTAGGGGTTATTATGCTGTTGCCTTGGCATATTTCCAACATAATCTACTTGCTCTTGCCTAGCAAACATGTTGCCACTTTGGCAATCTTGACTTTGATGTCCACCCCCACACCATTCACAAGACATCACCTACATTACTTTCCCAGAAGAAGAAGCCAAGGAATAAAACTTTTTATTCAATGCTTCCAATTGGGCTGTCAAAGCCACCACAGGGTCTAATTGGTGTGAACCCATGAACTTCAACTTTCCTTGTTCCCTTGGGGCTTGCCACTGATAATTGGTGATAGCCATGTCTTCAATTAAATCCCTTGCTTGTTCAGGTGTCTTGTTGTTTATGGTACCACCAGCTGCTGCATTAATGGATTGCTTACTTACATAATTCAACCCATTGTAAAATGTTTGAATTTGAAGCCATAGTGGAAGTCCATGATGAGGACATCTTCTCAGCAAATCCTTAAATCTTTCCCAGGCATCATAAAGGGTATTACCATCTTGCTGCAGGAAGGATGATATGTCATTCCTCAACTTAGCAGTTTTGGATGGTGGGAAGTACTTCTCTAGGAATTTCTCTGCCAACTGACCCCATGTGGTGAAGGTTCCTGGAGGAAAAGATTTCAGCCACTTCTTTGGTCTATCTTTAAGGGAAAATGGGAACAACCTCAGCCTAATTGCATCATCTGAGACATTATTTATCTTGAATGTGTCACATATCTCCAGAAAATTTTAAATATGTGCATTAGGATCTTCATCAGGAAACCTATCGAATTGACAAGTCTGCTGCACCATTTGAATTACATTTGCTTTTATTTCAAAGTTGTTCGTAGCAACTGTCGGCCTCCGGATACTAGATTCAGCTCCATTGAGATTAGGCTTAGCAAACTCCTGCATTGTTCTTGGTCCAGCTCCTTCCATCACTTCAAACTCTTCTTCTTCGTCTTTTTCTAGATTTATTTCTGTTTCTGTGTCTTCCAAAACTGCCTCCCCTTCTTCCTTTCACTTTCTCCTTAATGTTCTTTCTATCTCTGGGTCTAACTCAAACAATTCGGATGAGTTCCCTCTGGTCATAAACAGGGAGAAATGCCTAAAATGATAATCGAAAAGCAAGAACCAATGTCAAAAATAAATGAAAATAAAAACTAAATCAACAGTTTTGATTATATTACTAATATTGAAACTGTTGTCCCCGGCAGCAGCGCCAAAAACTTGATGCATGTCGCTATGCTATAGCAAATACCGCAAGTGCACAGGTCGCCCAAGTAATATAGTAGTGAGTGAGTTATCATTCTACTGGGGACAAGGCCAAGTACTAGTTTAAACCTTAACCGTTGTTTAGCAAATTAGTAGTTGTGTGATGCTTTGTAATTAAAAACAACTAAATTAATAACTGGAAGTAAGGGAAAATTAAATGTTATGCAAATAGGATTGATGATAATAATTCTATCCAGATATTGAATCCCCCTAGCCTCAATGATATTTATGAACAATCAATTCAGTTAAATCATTCAATAGAGTTGAGTTGGCATTCCTCTAAATTAGACTAAAACCTCTCTCGAGTGAATTAATCCCTAATCACTAAGTAGAGTGCCGGAATCTCTTCTCAAACACAATTAAATAGATCATGTATTAAGAACAAGGAACAATAAACCAAAGGATATTATAAGTCTATCTCTAGCACCCCAATCAATCCTCAACCCATATGAGTAATCAATTCATATCAAGCTTTCTCAAGTCAATAATATGAAAATTGCAACCAATCAATAAGCATGCTATTATCAATTGGAAATAAATCATTAAGCATCATAAGAATAAAATAACTCAATCAAATGATTCAACTAAATATAATTATTCAATCCATACAAATAAGCTAGGGTTCATCAATATCTAGATAGAGAAGGAATTAGTTCATGTTCAAAACCAGAAAAACAGAGTAAGATAAATGAGTAAAAGAAACCAAACAATCCATGGTGAATAATTTGTATTTCTTCACTTCAATCCTTGATTCTTGGTTTAGGGCTTGTATAGGATGTGTCTCCTTCTTCAAACTCAGCTCAAAACCCTCCTCTTTGCTTCAGTTGTTGGCTCCTTCTCCCTTGTTCCAACCTTCACGTTTCTAGCACCAGAAAAATCCCCTTAAAACTCCCTCTTCTTCTCCTTTTTATTTCCCTCCAAAGCTCACAGCCCCTCTTCCAGCTCTGTAACACCCCTTCCCAACCTACATGTGTAAGCTGAGTAGAGGTGCCACACTATCCTAATTGTTGCTACCAATTTACTTAGTCAAATTTTAGTTCTGATTTTTACAGAAATTTTGCCATAGTTCCGCCTAGAAATTTGGATCCCAAGTGTCGTCAAAACTTGTTTTTCTGATTTTTGAAAACATTTTACACATACCAATGTGAATAAGAATACCATCAAATTTAATGCACTCCCAATGAATCCACCTTATACCCTCAACTACAAACCTGCACGAAGAGTTCACACTTCTAATATAACATAAAATAAAGATTTATGATTATTACATACTACTAACATACAATTATAACATAGAAAATCTCTTTTATATTTATTCATATACATGCCACAACTATCGACTCATAATGGAACTAAAAGATCTACCCCTGAGATTTGCTGTGGTCTGGTCGTTGCTTCCCCAAGATTTATCTACTGCTCCGAACCTACGAGTCAAGGAAAACTTAACTCGCTGAGCGTTGTCGCTCAGCGGGTACTTTACCAATAAAAATAAAAGTAGTATATGAAAGTATTCAAAATCAAAGGAAATAATGAAATCATAATTTAACCAACCTTAAACCAATAGAAATTATTGTACATTCAGGGTAATATGCTTTCAATAATGTAAAATCATAATTCAAACTCATTGGCATTATATAGTTTAACGAAAAATAATATGTCTTTGATTCAGGCTCTACTGGTATATAGGGAACCATAGTGATAAGGCAGTGGCCCTCACCACTGTAACATAGGTGGCCCTCACCACCGATATCAGATCACAGGAATGGCCCTCACCATCCTGGTTATAACCAATGGGCCTCCCCATTGGCTTCAGTGGCCTCACCACTGAATAACATATCATATCACAATAATGAGCAGTACTGCATGCGTTAGTATAGTGCACCATACCCTTATCTACCACTCCCATTATCCAGTAGAGCAAAAAGGTTAAAATGATTCAATTTAAGTCTCAAACCTCATTTTGGAATGATTCCAGAAATCAATTTCAATTCTCATTGCGCTTTGCCATTTATGCCGCGCACCACATTCTTTGGTCAAACCGTTACTCTTTTTCACATATTTAACATCCACCATAAACACATCAAACATTTCAAAGCATTCCTCAAAAGATCACAAATTGACAACGCAAAATGGCATGACCAAATGAATAGTAAAATCTGGGTTTTCATCAAAATTTCAGTCCACTTCAGTCATGTATTTGACCAAGTAAATGATCTTATTTTTGGCTGAAATTTTACGGAAAACTTAATTCATATGTTAACTAATTGCATGTAAAATTTCATTGAAAAATTCATTCGTTTGCTGCCTCAAACAATTTCCACAAAAAGGTCCAGAAAGCTGTCTTTTTAGGACCATTTCGGCCCAAACACATGAAATGCATAGGATAGTTTATTTTTCTTTTGCAAATCAATATTAAGGCTTCTTTAATGGTAAAGTGAAGATTCAAACACTTCCCTTTGACAACTTTTACATGTTTAACTCAAATCAATATATTTAAGCATCAACAACAAAACTTTCATAAACCAAAGTTTGTAAAGCATCAAACCAAAATTTATTATTCAAAAGTAAAGTACCAAACCTTATTTCTTTAACTCCTCTTGGCTTTTCCTTCTTCTCCTTCTTTAATTCTTTATTTCTCCTTCAATCAATTCAAGATACAACATAAACCTTAGATTTTCAAAATAATAAATTATCCTCTATTTCTTTTCCAACCGAAACCCCTAATCCAACCTTATTAATCTTTCTACATCTTGATTCTTCCATTTAATCAATTAATCTCATCACTTACTTAATATTATTCCAATTCCACATAAAGACTCTAATTTTCCAATCTTCTAATAAATATATAACTACCTAAAATTAATACTAAAATCAAAGTCTACTTACTAGAAAACCTTAAAAACATACCTTAAGAATCAAATTTGAAGAAACTTAGAAGTCCTTTGGTGTTTCCCTTTGTTGGCCGAAATTTGCAAGTGGAAAAGAGAGAAATTGGTTCTTCATATCACATATATTTATATACAAAAGAAATGATGATCACCTTGCCCACTTGTCCACTTTTTCTCTTTCTTCATTTATTACACATTTATTACACATGCTAAATGTTTTCTTTTGATTGGCCAACCTTTGATTTTTATAACTTCCTTTTTCCTTTACTTCTTTCCACTTGTCTCTCTTCCCATTGGATCTCATAAAGTTGTCCCGGGTTACCCATCCGGTCCCGACACGAAACCGAGCCACATTACGTTCCGGCGATTAATCGATCATATCTTTTAAACCGTATAGTTCCATGAGTCAAACTATATATAGTTTTGATCCTCTCGACCTCTACTTTCTATTTATAAGATCTATTTTAGGTTTCCAAGTCATTTTGAAAAATTACCGATAAGCCCTCAACTTTTTACAAAATTCCCTTTAGGTCCTATTTTTGCTCGGGTTTTCTCCGGCTTCGTTTCCACTGACGATCGTTTCATATTTAACCTCTCGCCATTCTCTACGTACTCACGTCTTTATTTCCTACCCTAAATTCATGTATAACTTTAATTGATAATGACCAAAATGCCCTTAGTCAACATTTCTTCATTTTTCTTTAACGGGACATTTCCTGGAAAAACCGTTACACGTCGTTGCGATCCGGTTTTTCTCTACATTCCATTTTTGAAATCTATTATATGCACTATTAAGAACATCCGGTGTAACTTTCTTTGAAATTACATCTACGTCCCCAACTTTATTAAAAATTACAATTATGTCCCTTTTGTCACACAACCTTATCTAGGGCTGTTATCAAGAATTATCTTCTCCTTTTCCCTACTCTCACTATGCACGTGTCTACACTGCATAAATGCAGTAGGCGGATGTGACAGTTCCTTCCTCGTTAATTTAAGCTTCGTCCCGAAGCTCATCAAGTGAAAACAAATATGGGTATTGCTTCTTCATAGTTTCTTCGCGTTCCCATGTAGCTTCTTCTACTTTGTGATTCCTCCAAAGCACTTTGACCAATGGAATCTTCTTATTTCGCAACTCTTTGATTTCACGTGCTAGGATCTCTACCGGCTCTTCCTCATATGTCATTTCAGGCTGAATCTCAATATCTTGAACTTGTATGACGTGGGTTGGATCTGAACGATACCTCCTTAGCATCGAAACATGGAATACATCATGTATTTTATTTAATTCAGGTGGTAATGCCAACTGGTAAGCTACCGGACCTACCCTTTTAATAATTTCATATGGTCCGATGAATCTAGGGCTTAGCTTGCCTTTTTGTTTAAATCGTAACACTTTCTTCCAAGGAGAGACTTTGAGGAACACTCTGTCACCTACCTCAAACTGTATGTCTTTCCTTTTTAGATCCGCGTATGATTTTTGCCGGTCCGCTGCTGCTTTTAATCGGTCTCGAATGATTTCTACCTTCTCTTCAGTTTCCTTAACTATGTCTGGCCCCAACATCTTTTCCTCACTCAATTCTGTCCAGTAAACTGGAGTTCTGCATTTTCGACCATACAGTGCTTCGTAAGGTGCCATTTGTATGCTGGATTGATAACTGTTGTTGTACGCGAATTCCATTAAGCTTAGGTGTTTGTCCCAACTACCTTTAAATTCTAAAACGCACGTCCTCAGCATATCTTCTAAAATTTGAATCACTCTTTCCGACTGTCCGTCTGTCTGGGGATGAAATGCTGTGCTGTGGTAAGTTCGAGTTCCAAGGGCTGTTTGTAACTTCTGCCAAAAATTTGACGTAAAACGTGGGTCTCGATCGGATATGATCGAAGTTGGAACTCCGTGGAGACGTATAATCTCTTTGATATACAAGTCTGCCAACTTGTCTAGCGAGTAATCCACACGTACTGGTATGAAATGAGCGGACTTAGTAAGCCGGTCTACGATTACCCAAATCGCGTCATGTTTGTTCCTTGTCATAGGCAATCCTGTGACAAAATCCATAGTAATACGATCCCATTTCCAGGTTGGAATCGTAATAGGTTGTAGTAGCCCTGAGGGTAGTTGATGTTCCGCCTTCACTTGCTGACAGGTTAGACACTTCGTTACATGATCAACGATATCCCTTTTCATTCCTGGCCACCAATAATACTCCTTCAAGTCCCGATACATTTTCGTTACTCCTGGATGCATTGTATAAGAACTGTTATGAGCTTCTTGCAAAATCTGTTTCTTCAGCTCCTTGGACTTAGGTACCACCATTCTCTTCTTGTAGTAGAGAATACCATCAGGACGAATTTGATAGTCTCCTGAACAGTTCTCCTGCGCCTGTTGACTCCACTTCTTCACTTGTTCATCTTCCTTCTGAGCCTCACGTATTTGTTGATGTAAATTAGGTCGCACGTGCATTTCTGCAAAGATAGCTCCATCTTCTGTAGGTTTTAACGTTACCCTCATAGCACTTAGCTCTTGCATTGACTTCCTACTAAGTGCATCTGCTATGACATTCGCTTTGCCCGGGTGATAATTAATCGTATAGTCGTAGTTGGCTAACCATTGCATCCATTTTCGCTGTCGCAGGTTTAAATCTTTCTGCGTGGGCAAATATTTCAGGCTTTGATGATCCGTAAAGATGTAACATTTTTCCCCGTATAAGTAATGCCTCCACGTCTTGAAAGCCAAAACAATCGCTGCTAGCTCTAAGTCATGCGTAGGATAATTCTTTTCATGTGGCTTGAGCTGTCGAGAGACATACGCAATGACTTTGCCTTCCTGCATCAATACACAACCTAACCCGATATGGGATGCATCGCTATAAATCACAAAATCTTTTCCTGATTCTGGTTGTGTAAGAATAGGTGCTTCAGTAAGTTTTTGTTTCAGCTTTTCAAAGCTCCTTTGACAAGCGTCGGTCCACTGGAATTTGGCATTCTTCTGAAGTAGCTTGGTCATAGGTACGGCGATCATGGAAAACCTTTTAACGAATCTCCGATAATATCCTGCTAATCCTAAGAAACTACGGACTTCCGTTACTGTCTTAGGTGACTTCCATTCCAATACTGCTTCTATTTTCTTGGGATCGACCCTTATTCCTTCTGCCGATACAATATGTCCCAAGAAAGCTACTTCTTCCAACCAAAATTCGCATTTGCTGAACTTAGCGTATAACTGCTTCTCACGCAGGGTTTGCAAAACAATTCTAAGGTGACGATCATGATCCTCTCGATTCTTTGAATACACCAATATGTCGTCAATAAATACCACCACGAACTGATCCAAATACGGGTGGAAGATTCTATTCATCAGATCCATGAATACTGCAGGTGCGTTCGTTAATCCGAAAGGCATAACAATGAATTCATAATGTCCATAGCGAGTTCTGAATGCGGTTTTTGATATGTCTTCATCTTTAATTCTCAATTGATGATAACCCGATCGTAGATCAATTTTTGAAAAGACTCCAGCACCTTTGAGTTGATCAAACAGATCATCTATGCGAGGTAACGGATACTTGTTTTTTATGGTCAGCTTATTAAGTTGACGGTAATCTACACACAACCTTAAGGATCCGTCTTTCTTTTTCACGAACAATACTGGTGCTCCCCATGGTGACACACTTGGCCTTATGAACCCCTTGTCTAAAAGTTCTTATAGCTGTACCTTTAATTCTTTTAGCTTCGCTGGCGCCATTCGGTAAGGTGCGATGGATACTGGTGCAGCTCCCGGGTACACGTCTATGATGAATTCCACCTCTCGTTTAGGTGGTAATCCGGGTAAATCATCAGGAAATACGTCGGGAAAATCGCATACAGTAGGTATATCTTGTAACTTTGGTGCCTCTTCTTTCGCTACTAATGCACATACCAGGTATGCCTCGCAACCTTTTCGCACTAACCTCTTAGCCGTCATGGCAGAAATAATGTTAGTTAGATAATCCTTCCTTTTTCCTACTAGGGTCACTTCGTCACCGTCTGCAGTATGCAAGGTAACTCTCTTCCGTTTACAGTCAACTAGTGCATCGTGCTTGGCCAACCAATCCATCCCAAGAATAGCATCGAATTCTTGAAATGGTAGTTCAAATAAATCTCCCCAAAAGATATGTCTGTGTATCTCTACGGGGCAATCTTTCACTACCTTCCTAGTAATCACCTCATTTCCTAATGGGTTAGTAACTAATATTCCCTCTTTCTCTAGTTCTACCTTTAGGTCCTCAAATTTTTCATTTTTCGTGCATATATATGAGTGTGAAGAACCTGGATCTATTAAAACGTAAAGCGGAAACCCAAACATAGATAACTGACCTGCAATCACGTCTAGCGCTTCTTCGTCTTCTCGCCCCCTCATAGCATACATTCTAGCAGGAGCCCTTGCTTCTGGTCGATTCACTGTTTCAGATTGCACACGCGACGAATTTTCGCTCCTTCCTCTGCCTCGGCCTCGACCTGCTGCCGCTTGCGATCTCTCAGTATCCCTAGGTAGATTCTGTATTCGCTGGGGACACTCTCGCATAAGGTGGTCTAAAGATCCACATATATAACATGCAAATGTCCGACCCCAACATTCTCCCGTGTGACGACGTCCGCATTGATCACAGCGTGGATTATTATTTTTGCCTTCATTACCTCTCGGACCGATAAAGAAGTTACCTCCGCTTCGGCTGAATCCTCTTCCTTGTCCTCTTCCGGATCGTCCCGTACTAGCGACTGAGGTAGTTTGACTTAAGCCACCGCGAATTGATCCCTGACTGTAACCTCGACGTTGACCGCCTCCCGTGGAACCACTGCCGCGGAATCGTTTCCTTGATGATTGGTAGTTTCCCGAATAGTTCTGGGTACCTCTCTTCTGTTTCATCTTCTGTCGTCTATTCTGTTCATCAGACTGGCATTGCTCTACTTCTAGAGCCCTATTGACCAACTCGGAAAATTCTTTGATATTAGCAGCAATTAGCTGCATCCTAATCTCATTATTCAATCCATCCTGGAACTGCTTACATCTATCATGTTCGTCTTCAATTGTCTTCTTGGCATACCTACTCAGCCTAGTAAATTCCCTCTCGTACTCAGCAACGGTCAGTCGACCTTGCTTTAAGTGTAGAAACTCCTTTTTCTTGGCATCTAGGTATGCCTCCGATATAAACTTCCTCTTGAACTCATTCACAAAGAAATCCCATGTTCTCTATTCTGGTGAAACTCGTTGGTGAACTGTGTCCCACCATATATATGCTTCTTCCACTAATAAGGAAGTAGCACATATCACTCGCTCTTCTGGCGTACACTGTAACTGATCTAAGGCTCGTATTGTTCCTTCCAGCCAATACTCGGCTGTTGAAGAATCATCGTCCCTTCGAGCCTTAAACTCCTTCGCACCATACTTTCTTATCTTTTCTATCGGGGGTTTCCTTTCCCCTCCTACAGCAGGTACTGGTATGGGTGCTGGCGCTGGGGGTGGGGCTGGGGCAACGCCGGCTATCTGCCGAAATACGGCAGCCATTTGTTGCAACATATCATTGGGAATAGGAGCATCAGCGGGTGGTTGCTCCGACGCTGATGTCTCAGATACACGCATTTCTACAATTCGGGAGGCTTGAGATTCGACCTCCTCCTCTATATCACGCTGCGCTGCTTGCGACATCTAAAGAGTAAACATATACCATCCCATCATTATTAACGACCCAGACCAACAGCATTATCTTACCCTAGGTGGCATGTATATAAATATAAAATTCTTAATTAACACATATACAACACAACTTTTATTTATTTTCAAACACAAAGTTTTACAATATTAAGAAGCCCTTATATACATTGCAAAATTTAGGACTCCATGAAATCGTGCAATCTCTTATTTACTACAGGATATCTCGTTTTACGTCGGTAATGGCCACTCCCGACATAAAACGTACATCCTCCTATGTTGGATTACCCAGAAGCGGCTAAACCTTAGCTCTGATACCACTAATTGTAACACCCCTTCCCAACCTACATGTGTAAGCTGAGTAGAGGTGCCACACTATCCTAATTGTTGCTACCAATTTACTTAGTCAAATTTTAGTTCTGATTTTTACAGAAATTTTGCCATAGTTCCGCCTAGAAATTTGTATCCCAAGTGTCGTCAAAACTTGTTTTTCTGATTTTTGAAAACATTTTACACATACCAATGTGAATAAGAATACCATCAAATTTAATGCACTCCCAATGAATCCACCTTATACCCTCAACTACAAACCTGCACGAAGAGTTCACACTTCTAATATAACATAAAATAAAGATTTATGATTATTACATACTACTAACATACAATTATAACATAGAAAATCTCTTTTATATTTATTCATATACATGCCACAACTATCGACTCATAATGGAACTAAAAGATCTACCCCTGAGATTTGCTGTGGTCTGGTCGTTGCTTCCCCAAGATTTATCTACTGCTCCGAACCTACGAGTCAAGGAAAACTTAACTCGTTGAGCGTTGTCGCTCAGCGGGTACTTTACCAATAAAAATAAAAGTAGTATATGAAAGTATTCAAAATCAAAGGAAATAATGAAATCATAATTTAACCAACCTTAAACCAATAGAAATTATTGTACATTCAGGGTAATATGCTTTCAATAATGTAAAATCATAATTCAAACTCATTGGCATTATATAGTTTAACGAAAAATAATATGTCTTTGATTCAGGCTCTACTGGTATATAGGGAACCATAGTGATAAGGCAGTGGCCCTCACCACTGTAACATAGGTGGCCCTCACCACCGATATCAGATCACAGGAATGGCCCTCACCATCCTGGTTATAACCAATGGGCCTCCCCATTGGCTTCAGTGGCCTCACCACTGAATAACATATCATATCACAATAATGAGCAGTACTGCATGCGTTAGTATAGTGCACCATACCCTTATCTACCACTCCCACTATCCAGTAGAGCAAAAAGGTTAAAATGATTCAATTTAAGTCTCAAACCTCATTTTGGAATGATTCCAGAAATCAATTTCAATTCTCATTGCGCTTTGCCATTTATGCCGCGCACCACATTCTTTGGTCAAACCGTTACTCTTTTTCACATATTTAACATCCACCATAAACACATCAAACATTTCAAAGCATTCCTCAAAAGATCACAAATTGACCAAATGAATAGTGTTGCGGCGAGAAAAATTGGCAACGCAAAATGGCATGACCAAATGAATAGTAAAATCTGGGTTTTCATCAAAATTTCAGTCCACTTCAGTCATGTATTTGACCAAGTAAATGATCTTATTTTTGGCTGAAATTTTACGGAAAACTTATTTCATATGTTAACTAATTGCATGTAAAATTTCATTGAAAAATTCATTCGTTTGCTGCCTCAAACAATTTCCACAAAAAGGTCCAGAAAGCTGTCTTTTTAGGACCATTTCGGCCCAAACACATGAAATGCATAGGATAGTTTATTTTTCTTTTGCAAATCAATATTAAGGCTTCTTTAATGGTAAAGTGAAGATTCAAACACTTCCCTTTGACAACTTTTACATGTTTAACTCAAATCAATATATTTAAGCATCAACAACAAAACTTTCATAAACCAAAGTTTGTAAAGCATCAAACCAAAATTTATTATTCAAAAGTAAAGTACCAAACCTTATTTCTTTAACTCCTCTTGGCTTTTCCTTCTTCTCCTTCTTTAATTCTTTATTTCTCCTTCAATCAATTCAAGATACAACATAAACCTTAGATTTTCAAAATAATAAATTATCCTCTATTTCTTTTCCAACCGAAACCCCTAATCCAACCTTATTAATCTTTCTACATCTTGATTCTTCCATTTAATCAATTAATCTCATCACTTACTTAATATTATTCCAATTCCACATAAAGACTCTAATTTTCCAATCTTCTAATAAATATATAACTACCTAAAATTAATACTAAAATCAAAGTCTACTTACTAGAAAACCTTAAAAACATACCTTAAAAATCAAATTTGAAGAAACTTAGAAGTCCTTTGGTGTTTCCCTTTGTTGGCCGAAATTAGCAAGTGGAAAAGAGAGAAATTGGTTCTTCATATCACATATATTTATATACAAAAGAAATGATGATCACCTTGCCCACTTGTCCACTTTTTCTCTTTCTTCATTTATTACACATTTATTACACATGCTAAATGTTTTCTTTTGATTGGCCAACCTTTGATTTTTATAACTTCCTTTTTCCTTTACTTCTTTCCACTTGTCTCTCTTCCCGTTGGATCTCATAAAGTTGTCCCGGGTTACCCATCCGGTCCCGACACGAAACCGAGCCACATTACGTTCCGGCGATTAATCGATCATATCTTTTAAACCGTATAGTTCCATGAGTCAAACTATATATAGTTTTGATCCTCTCGACCTCTACTTTCTATTTATAAGATCTATTTTAGGTTTCCAAGTCATTTTGAAAAATTACCGATAAGCCCTCAACTTTTTACAAAATTCCCTTTAGGTCCTATTTTTGCTCGGGTTTTCTCCGGCTTCGTTTCCACTGACGATCGTTTCATATTTAACCTCTCGCCATTCTCTACGTACTCACGTCTTTATTTCCTACCCTAAATTCATGTATAACTTTAATTGATAATGACCAAAATGCCCTTAGTCAACATTTCTTCATTTTTCTTTAACGGGACATTTCCTGGAAAAACCGTTACACGTCGTTGCGATCCGGTTTTTCTCTACATTCCATTTTTGAAATCTATTATATGCACTATTAAGAACATCCGGTGCAACTTTCTTTGAAATTACATCTACGTCCCCAACTTTATTAAAAATTACAATTATGTCCCTTTTGTCATACAACCTTATCTAGGGCTGTTATCAAGAATTATCTTCTCCTTTTCCCTACTCTCGCTATGCACGTGTCTACACTGCATAAATGCAGTAGGCGGATGTGACAAGCTCACCCTCTTTTTCTTTGTCTCCCCCCATTTTTTTTGTTTTACCTTTCTTTTCCTCAAATTAGGCAAGCTTTTCTTTTGTCTATGAAGACTTTTGGTAAAAGCTAGTCTTTGTTCCCCACTTGTTCCTCAATTCGTGCAAAGATTTCAACATTTTTATAGGGTGACACGGCCAAACCATGAGTGGCTTGGCTGTGTCTCATGTTTTTCTTTCGGACACGGCCAAGCTAGTTGGCCGTGATACCTTCTGCCCTTTTTCTTTTCTTTCTTTTCCCTTTGATTTCATGAGGTGACACGGCCAAGCTTCTGGCCGTGTCATGTGATATGGCCAGTGGATTAGCCGTGTCACCTGGGTGTGTCACCTTCTGCTTGCCAATTTGTTGATTTCTTTCTTTGCTTTCAAGTGGTGACACGACCAAGCTTGTGGCCGTGTCATGTGACACGGCCACAGGCTTGGGCGTGTCACATGGGTGTGTTAGCTATTGTCTTCATTTCTTTCCTTTCATGCTTGGTTCTTTGGCTTATGTTCTTTGGGTGAGACACGGCTACTGCCTTCAAGTTACTTTGAGGGATACGGCCAAGCTTGCTTTGGCATGGCCATGTCTTGCTTGCATCATGCTTTTTCTTCATTGTTTTGATCATCCAAGGGAGTTTTTGCACTTTGACCTAAAACAAACACTTAAAACAAACTTTAAACCAAAATCAAATGAAACATTAACTAAAAACACAAAGAAATCATACTAAAAACAAGTATAAAAAATGCTCTTATCAGATGGATGACTCAATTCCTATGGAATCCCCAACCCTCTAATGGGTTGAAAAGTTAGATACGTGTGGGGAAGGTGAGAAATGGCCCAGCACCCCCACAATGCCCGGTTCATTGGGACCAGCCTCCTTTACAGGTCTTAATATTATAAAATTCTTAAATATAACAATATTATCCATATTACATGCAACAATTAAAATAAAGCATCATTATATTAAAATCAAAGCAATGTCCAAACAAAAAAAATAAGTGGACACCCATCCGAGGATGGAAACATGTCCTTACATCGTCCATGTCTAAACTAAATAGGACACCCACCGAAAGGTGAAAACATGTCCTTTACATTGGTCCAAAATATAAAATCAATTTAAATTTCATGAAAATTCCATGATAAATTAAATAAATCAAGCATTGAAATTAAATAAATCAACCATCAAAATATATAATAAACTACATAATAAAATTAAAAATTAAATAAAGCAAATAATGAAACAAATTTAGGTTTATATCTCAATTTAGAGTTCTTTAATTAACATTTAGGGTTTTGGGATCTTGGAATTATTATTATTGTTATTTAGGGTACTGTAAGAATTTTTTGAAAAAATGGGATGGATTAGGGTTTTATAAATTTAAGAAAGTAGTAAGGTTTTTGGTTAATCAAATTAGGATTTAAGTCTAACATAATGAAATTAGGGTTTTGGAAACTTAAGACATTAGGTTTATAATTTTAAATGATTGGGTTTTAAGTTCACTAGATTATGGTTATTAAGTTAAGAATTAGGATCTAGATTTACTTGATTGGGTTTTAAGTTCACTGGATTAGGGCTTTAGGTGTTGGTGAACTTGTCATAAAGTTTTGATGTTTTAAGAATTAGGGTTTAGGAAAACTAGGGTTTACTAGATTGGGTTTTCAAAATTAATAAGATATTTTAGGGTTTTTGATATTTTGGAAAACATATTCGGCCTTAGGATTTAAGAAAATAGTTTAGAGTTTTATAGAAACAATTATGATTAAAGTTTTTAGAAACTGTAAAGAAGATTAGGGTTTGGAGAATTAAGAAGACATTTTGAAGTTTTGGACAAAAAAGTTAGGGTTTTAAAGTTTTGGAAACAGAAGAACAATTTAGGTTTTTAAAGTTTTTGAAACAGAAGAATAATTTAGAGTTTTTGAAGTTTTGGAAACAAAAGAATAACTTAGTGTTTTTGAAGTTTTGGAAATATAAGAATAATTTAGGGTTTTTGATAATGACTTAGGCTTCTAGATGTTTGGAAAACAAATTAGGATTCAATAAAGCAACTTTGAATTTTAGAATTTAAGAAAATAATTTAGGGTTTTGATAATTGAAAAGCTATTTTGGGGTTTTAGGAAATATAAGGAAAATTAGAGTTTGGTTTTTAGAGTTTACTAGAGTTAAAGTTTAGAAATTTGGCTTATTGGATCAATTTTAATAATTAAACTATTTGCACACTCAGGTTTATGGTTTCTAGAATTGAGGCTTGGGAATTAGGGTTTTAGGAAGCTAGGGTTTTCAATAGTTAGGGTTTTTAAAATTAGATTTGTGTTGAATAATTATATTATTTACTTTAATTAAGATCTTAAGTATTGTATGAATTAATTCATGATACTGCCTAAATTAAATTGAAGGAAGAATTAAATAACTAGGCAGTGTGATGATAGTTTAAAAGATGAAGATGATTGATGATTGAATAAACTAAAGTTAGAACAATTTACCTACGTTTGAAGGCTCCACCAAATTTGAAGAAATTGAACCAAGAAGTTGCCTGCTTAAAATTTTATTTTGGTTGAGCAAAGCAATCATAGGATGATTGCTTTCTTTGGTTACTATCCCTTGAACTTCTCCTTGCTTGCTAGGGTTTTCTTTTGGCCGAAAGAATTTTTGAGTTCCAGGTTTTTTTCTCCAAAATTCAAATCAAGTAAAATAATTTTTCGATCCTTAATTTTATGTTTTAATGTGGAATTTATAGGAAAAATAAAAAACCTACTTCTAACTGTCTAAGAAAATTAAAACTATTTAGGAAAAGAAATCAAAACCAAATAGAATTTAGTTTCGAAAAAACTTCGTTGAAAAATTGGGCTAGCAAAAAATTACTACGGGCGACGAAATTATGAGTGAGCACTGGGGCGGGCCAGCCAATTCACCGCAAGAATTTCCTGTGGCGAATTGGCCCAAGGCCATTTCTCCCACAGGAATTTCCTGCGGCGAATTGGCCCAAGCTAATTCACTTTTTCGTCTCCAATTTTTATTTATTTATTTATTATATTTTTTAACTTTACTAATATTATCTTTTTTATTTTTATTAAAAATTATAAATAATAAATACTAAAAAATATCATTTAATTAAAATTTCACAAAAATTATTTTGGACTATATAAAAAATATCATACTAGACTGGGTCAAAAATTGAGGGTCTACAGTTTGCCCCCTGCTTGAGCGATCTGAGACAATGGCAAAAGAGAGTGAAAAGCAATGTGATTTTTTACTGGGTTTGGAGCCATGTTGGACTTCCAAGGTTGGATTGAGCTCTGGACTCAAAAATTATTTGAGTTATGGACCCGAGCTAGATTTAGGATTTGGGTTTTGGACCCGGGGTAAATTCTGGACTTAAGGGTAATTTGGATTTTGGACTTGAGCTAAGTTCTGGACTTAGGGTAATTTGGGTTCTGGACCAGAGCTAAGTTCTGAACTTAAAAGAGATTTGGGTTCTAGACCCTAGCTAAGTTCTGGACTTAAGAGAGATTTGGGTTCTAAACCAGAGCTAAGTTTTGGACTTAAGGGTAATTTGGGTTCTAGACTCGAGCTAAGTTCTGGACTTAAGGGTGATTTGGGTTCTGGACCCAATCTAAGTTTTGGACTTAAGGGTAGATTTAGGTTTTGGACCCAAGCTAAGTTCTGGACTTAAGGGTAATTTGGGTTCTGGACCCAAGCTAAGTTCTAGACTTAAGGGTAGATTTGGTTTCTAGACCCGAGCTAAGTTCTGGACTTAACGGTAATTTAGGTTCTGGACCTAAGCTAAGAGAGATTTAATTGTCTGTAAAAATTTTAGCTAATTTTACTGTGCAAAAAATTTGGATTTGCCCCCCTGCTTGAGCGATCTGAGACTACAGCAAAAGAGAGTGAAAAGCAATGTGATTTTTGACTGGGTTTGGAGCCATGCTAGACTTCCAAGGTTGGTTTGAGCTCTGGACTCAAAAATAATTTGGGTTCTGGACCCGAGCTAGATTTAGGATTTGGGTTCTAGACCTAGGGTAAATTCTGGACTTAAGGGTAATTTGGGTTCTGGACCCAAGCTAAGTTCTGGACTTAAGGGTAATTTGGGTTTTGGACCCAAGCTAAGTTCTGGACTTAAAAGAGATTTGGGTTCTGGACCTGAGCTAAGTTCTGTACTTAAGAGAGATTTGGGTTCTAGACCCGAGCTAAGTTCTGGACTTAAGGGTAATTTGGGTTATAGACCCGAGCTAAGTTTTAGACTTAAGGGTGATTTGGGTTCTGGACTTCGGCACTGTTTAGGCTCGAGGCCTTAGAGAACATGGACCTAAGTCCAGAGAAAATAGAGTCGCCACCCGGACAGGCCAGGAAAAAAGAAAGGGGTGGATGACTCGATTCCTAAGGAATCCCCAACCCCTAATGGGTTTGGAAAGTTGGGTACGTGTGGGGAAGGTGAGAAATGGCCTAGCACCCCCACAACACCCGGTTCATTAGAACCGGCCTCCATTACAGGTCTTAATATTATAAAATTCATAAATATAATAATATTATCCATATTACACACAATAATTAAAATAAAGCATCAATATATTGAAAATCAAAACAATGTCCAAGCAAAAAAAATAAATGGACACCCATCCGAAGATGGAAACATGCCCTTACATAATCCATGCCTAAATAGGACACCCACCGAAAGGTAGAAACATATCCTTTACATTGGTCTAAAATATAAAAGCAATTTAAATTACATGATATTTAACTAATGAGGTACCCACCAAGTGGAAACATACCTCTTACAACATTTGGAAATCAAAATAAATCGATAAAACAAATAACCATTCATCATAAATAAATCATTCATCAAAGATATTAATCAAAATATAAAATAAACATTCATCCATGGTAATTTAAATAAACTAACATTGAAATTAAATAAACCAACAAAGCTTTGAGAATAAATTAAAGCATATAATAGACTACATAATCAAATATAAAATTAAATAAAGTAAATAAAGGTTCAAATTAGGGCTACTGTTTCTATTTAAGATTCTTTATTTAATGTGTTTAGGATTTTGGAATTTATAGGTTTAAGCAACTGTAAGTTTTAAAAGAATTGAAATAGATTAAAATTTTATAATTTAAGAGGTTGATAAAGTTCTTTGATTAACTAAATTAGTGTTTGAGGAGTGAAATCATGAAATTAAGGTTTGGACACTTTAAAACATTATATTTATGATTATTAGCTACTTACTGTGTTGAATTTTAATATTTAGGTTTTTAAAGTTTTAGAGTATTAAAGATTAGGATTTAGAAAAATTAGGGTTTAAGGTTTTAAGGGAATTAGGGTTTAAGAAAACTAGGGTTTAGAATAATTGGTTTGAGGTTACTATCTTGGTTTTAAAGTTGAATTAGAGTTTTTAGTGTTTCAGAGAATGAATTAGATTTTAGAATTTGAAAAAACAATTTATAGTTTTATTAAGCTTTATGAAAATAAACAAAACAATTTAAGGTTTATAGAAACAGAAAATATACTTTTTAGGGTTTTTGGAAAGAAAAAGATTCAATTTAGGATTTTGGAAAATTGGAAAGCATATTAGGGTTTTGATAAATTTTGAAACGATTTAAGGTTTTTAGAATCAAAAGTAACAATTGGATGATTTAAGCTACTGTGAAAAAATTAGATATTCATACCTTCGTTTGTTGGTTCCACCAAAAATTACTTATTGGATGAATAAGAACAAAGGCAAGATGGTTGCCTTTGATGGATTGAATTGCTTGTTTGCTTCTCTCAAAAGTTCGATCATTAATCTCTGCCAAAAAGTTTTAAAGTCCGATCACTTTTCTAAGTTTTTCCTTCACTTGATTTTTCCTCCCCTTTTTGTGTTGTTTTTTGGTCTTATTTATAGAAGATTTATATGATTAATCTTAATTGTTCACGGAATCTAACATTAATTAAGAAAAGGAAACCAAAACCGAATTGAATTTAGTTTCGAAAAAATTTGCGTTGGAAAAATTTTGCTGGCAAAAAAAAACTGCTGCAGAAAAATTTTGCTGGCGAAAAAGTTGCCGCAGGAGCTTGCAGGCTGCGGGGGCAAAATTGCATGCGGGCCATTTCGTCCGACCCCTTTTCGGCAACGAAATTTTTCGCCGTCGATTTTCTATCGCCGATTTTTATTTTTATTTTTATTTATTTGTTTATTATTTTTATTTATTTTTTATTAATTATAAAAACTAAATACTAAAGCAAATATTATTTAATTAAGATAATACAAAAATTATTTTGGACTAATTAAAATATATTAGACAATACAAAAATTATTTTAGACTAATTAAAATATATTGGACCAGACTAGGTCAAAAATTAAGGGTCTACACCCGAGCTAAGTTCTGAACTTAAAAATAATTTAGATTCTGGACCCGAGGTAAGTTCTGGACTTTAGAGTAATTTTGGTTCTGAACCTAAGCTAAGTTTTGGACTTAAAAATAATTTGAGTTCTGGACCCAAGGTAAGTTCTGGACTTTAGGTTTTGGACCTAAGCTAAGAGAGATTTGATTAGCTGTAAAAAATAATTATAGTCAGTAGGATACTAAAGGAATTTGCAAAAAATTTAGCTAATTTTTATCATGCCCATATCTTCTTGCCTCTGCGTTTAAAAATATTTTAAAAGTACAAAAATATTTATATACACGCATATATCTGAATGATTGAATTAAATAATTGAGTTTCCTAATTATTTACTGAGTAGTTACTATTTATGTATTATTCATCAATTATTTATTTACTATTTGTAAATAGTTATTTACTATTTATCAATAGTAATAATTTTTTTTAACGAGAATACTGTTTTCTCTTTTTGATTTTTGTCTTTTCCTTCGCCATTTCTCTATATAAACCTTGCAACTCATTTCTTTATTTCATTCATAGTTATAAATTTTTATATCAGAGAGTTTACAAAGTTTAGCATAGAGTTGAGGAGAAAATGCATGCTTCAATATTATGAACTCGATCTAATGCTGAGTTATTGGAGTTTATTCGGCAGCATGAAAATGGAAATATAAGTCTACTAGCCGGGATGCAGCTTCATCGCAATTCAAATCAAAATACCAAGGTAATAATTCAATTATTTATTTTTAACAGCAAATTATTTTTCATTTTTTTCATTTTTTGTGTTATTATTATTATTATTATTTGATTTATTTTTTTTTGTTGCTTTTCCTTTTCTGTTGCTTTTTTGTTTTCTTTTCCTTTTTTTTGTTTTCTTTTTGTTTTCTTTTACTTTTTCATTGTTTGTTTTTTTTTAGGATTTAGGAAAAATAAATTAATTAGATGAATATATATATAAGTAAATAGATAGACTAAAAATAGAACATAAATAAATTTAGTTCTAAAAATCAATGGTATTGATATAATGATATACTTACCTTGTGTTAACTTACCTGGCTCCGTGTTAACGTGATCGTTGCATTATCTGGGGCGGAGGGTGTGTCTATAAAGCTCGACAATTGTATGATATAGTGTCTTCTCGGGTAAGACGGATTATCCGAGATTGCGGTTTTAAAAGCTTTATCTTGCAATTACCATCTGAGGAGTGTTCGATAGGCCAAAGTGTAGTTCAAGCATTGTCAAAACGGTGGATGGACATGACCCATACTTTTCACCTACCTATAGGAGAAATGACCATTGGCCTAGTCGATTATACAGCCATAACTGGTATCCGGTACTATGACTTTCCGGTCCCTCTTACCAATGATATTTTAACATTCGAAGAAATCCAACAATTAATCGGTATGGAACCATCATTTAAAGGGCCTTTCAAGATAAAATTAAGCCAATTCAGAGTTATTGGATGAACTACGAAGGACGGGTTTGTAGGGAAATAGCCAAGCAATATCCTCGAGAATTTTTACTGTATTTGCTCGGGTCGACCATTTTAGGCAGCACCGAATCCGCCATCCATTTGTTGGTGTTGAGGGCCCTTATTGATAAGAGTATGGTACCGCTTTATGGCTGGGGTGAAGCTGGTCTTGCCTGTCTTTACCATGGACTTGACAAAATTTACAGAAATAAGAAGTCTTTTGTTGGCTTTATGTCGGTTGTCGAGGTATTCTTCTTCTACCAATGTCAATTCCATTCTTATTCTTGCATGAATTTAATTTTTATTATTGTTGTAGATATGGGCATATGAGCACAATCTTGTGAGCATGCCTGGTATTTTCTGAGAGAGAATCG
Organism: Garcia nutans; assembly: GCA_947685225.1. Taxonomy (NCBI): domain Eukaryota; kingdom Viridiplantae; phylum Streptophyta; class Magnoliopsida; order Malpighiales; family Euphorbiaceae; genus Garcia; species Garcia nutans. The sequence goes on along the minus strand of CANTUV010000017.1, from coordinate 3,698,991 downwards.
GGTATCTAAGATTAAATTTTTGGTTATCAGATCGTGTAGAAGTTCCTGGCTCTTACCATGTGCACACCCAATGCTATCTCTTGAGCTGCTTAACCTGGGGCCAGGTAAAATAGCATTAGTATACTTTAAAATTTATATAAAAGTTCACTTACCTTATGTAATTTTATAGGTCAATTTAGCCTGGTGGAAAATAGAAGCGCGGACGAACTGGACTTCCTCTATGAATGCCGCACTGCCTTTTCAATATACCTGCCGAGTCATTGCCGACCCTATGTCTAGTGATTGGTTTCTCAGAGAGAGAGAGTATATGAGTGGTTTCTTGGTCCCGAGTAGTGAAGGATCCTGATGCATTGCTCGGAGTATACTTTAAATATCACATCAATGCCGGAGAATGCATGGTGGTTGGCTCAGTACGGTTATAATGTTGAAACCTTTCTCTATCCACCGGGTGCATCTTATACCAGTTTATTCAAATAGGGCTCTTGAAATTTGATGTATCCCCTATTGGTGTATGGGAGATTCCCGAGGAAAATGAGGATAGAGATGAAGAGGAGTATCATGGAGAAGGAAGAGAGTCTGTCTCACATCTCAGGGCTAGCACTTCTCAGGTAAACTTTTACCATTTTTCCCATTGCAATTGCTTCTTTCTTAACTTGTTTTGACTTTTTTAATAATTGTTGCAGGCTGCTGGCTTATTTGGTCATGAGGTTGGACCTTCTTTTACTGCTCCTCCATTTGCTCATTCTAATCAACCGGAGATGCCCTCTCATCCACAGGGCATTGATATGAATTACCTGGTAGGTTTTCTTGTTCCATGATAATTTATGCTATATGTATGAATGATTATGTATGCTCTTACTCTTTTCCTTTTTGGCTCACAGTGGATGCTTGAAGAACAAAACAAGAAACTTCAAGAAGATTTGGCTGCTAGTCGTCAACAAGTTGTCCATTTTGAGAAATTGTTTCACTAGTCAGAGTAAGATTTTCAAGACTTCTAGTTTTAGGGGATGAGAGATCCTGGTGCTTCTTCATGTAGAGGACCCCAAGTTGATGGCCATGAGATCTGTTCGTCTACATCGGATGAGGACCATTATAGATTTGAATTTCAAGGTAATAGAGATTAAGGTGCTCCTACTTCGGGCGAACTCGAGATGGGTGATATGCCTCCTTCTTCAATAGACGATGACTTTTTTAAGGCTTTATTTGATCATGATCCACCACCTCATTCTTAGTGATGTATGAGTATTGTATTAATTGAGGAAATATTATATAATAAGTATAATAATAAAAATAATAATTATGATATGTAATTTGCAACTTTTGACTCTCTTTTTTCTCTTTTTTTCTTCTTCTTTTTATCTAGCCTTCATATCTTTTCCTTGCCCCCTGTGTAGGCTCAAACCCATGATTTTTATATGCAACTTTGGTTGATGTTTGTATATTGTCTAGCTCATCGAACAAGCATGTGTTTCTTCCTTTCTTTTGCAAAATGACTGGAGTTTCCTCAAGCAATGGGTCTTTTATATCCCCTTATTCTATACCTGCTTGATAATTGCTTCATAGAGTGTCTGTTGTTCGCTTTGACAAAGAATAGAGAATACAATACAAGAAAATGCCATGTGATATGCTCATGTATGCATGATATGCATGAATAACACTTACATTAATTTCATCGACTCATAGACCAAGGTGATCAGTAGAAGTGTTCTCATTAACTCCTTCCAGATGCCCATTCAAGTCTTGCTTTGGAATGACAGGATGCTTCACATTTATGGCTTTTATCTTCAAGATATTGAAAACATGAATAATGAAGGCCCCAGGCAGCAGAGATACATCCATTTCAAATTATGATTCAGTAGCTTTTCATAACCTTGCCATTAATCATTTCCTTTGCCCAATGTGTCCTTCGAGGTTCGATAGTTCAACATACTCCCCTTAACTTATTTTTTTTCAATTTTCAATTTTAAATTTTGATTTTGAAATCAAATATTGGCTTTGCCAAATTAATGTTAATTTACCTTAGGACCTGATTTTTCAAATTAACATATCTATAACATGACAACCCTAGTTACCATACTAAGCTTCAAAAATTTTTTCTATTTAAGCAAGAATAGTTGTACTTCAGATAGGCACATACATATTACTTGGTCAAAGAATTCATTTGAGTTTGAATATTGTCTATCTCATATGCATGCTTATTCAAACTATCTCCACTAATAGATTCTACCTACCAAGAAAGATCAACAAGTCTTTAATAGACTTGAAATGGGGTCTATAAGGGACATGGGTTAAATGAAGGCCATTTGTAAGTTGGAGCCATTGTGACACTATGGGCAAACCTTCACACTATAAACTGCTTGTTGGAACTTTAGATAGTTGGGAGCATAAAAAGATAGAGCTTTGAACATTCTTCTTTCTTCTTGACGTTAATCTGGATCTTGATTGGGACAGTCTTTGCCTTTGCAAAAAGTTTGGTACCCATATTTATTTCTTTTCTTCTTCTCCCTTTTCTTTCTTTTTATTTTTCTTACTCTTCCCTTTCTTTGAGCATTTTATCATTTTGTCTTTCTTCCTTGTAGGACTGTCAAGTACAGAACTTTCAAAAACTGGGTGACCTTTCTCCTTTTTCTTTGATTTTGATCGAATCTTTGGTTGGGTTGGATCAATTCAAGTCAAATTGTCCTTATAAACTAAATGGAAGCCTCTTGTTGTCTTAAGTAAAAGAGAACTGAGTTGGATTTCTAAACCATTTTGGGTTCTCTTTTCTTTTTTTCCTTTTTTTCTTTTTTTTTTCTCTCTTTTTTTCCCCATTTTTTTCTTCTCCTCTTTTTTTTTGTCTTTTTTTTAGGTTCTAATTCTAAAAGAGTTGTCTTGTTTGTACCAACTTGGGTTTCTAATAATGGATGAATGGAGTGACATAAATCTCCTTTAATAGGGATAAATCATTATTACTCTAATGTTATCTTGATAGATTGGAGATATTAGGTGAACTTCAACTACCCTTATGGTCTTGAGAACATCAACTATCCTTATGGTCTTGACTATTCATTTCTTTCTTTGATCTTCTTGCCGCTTCATCTTAGTGGTCATAAGACTTGTCAAAAGTATCACAGCAGTTCAGGGTAGGTTGTTGGGGTTATTTCCAATGAAAAGAAAGCTAAACTTTTATGAAGGCTCAAAGGGACAACTAGGGATTGATATTTAATAGGGTGGATACTAGTTGTTGGCTAACCAAACAATGCCTAGATCATCTCTACCTTAAATAAGCAGAGTTCAATTTTGCCTCGAAAGTTTGTCAAAGCATGTTCTAAGACTAACTAGGACCCAGACAAAGGTAATTATGCAGGAGCCCTCTCTAAGTAAGCATACACAACTCAATGCTATAGAACAATTCCCTCATCTAGTAAAGTCATTCAAATCATGATGCCTAGATACATTAATTTATGAATATCAAGCTATATTCCTCATTGGTTTAGCACCAAAATGAACAAAGACCAATAAAATTTTTGAAAGGAATTTATTCAAACAACTTTAAATTTTAAAAGTACGATTGTTCCAATTAAATATTAAAGAAAGCAATATAAATAGAGTAATATTCAAGCTAAGGAAAGTTTGTTGGGTTGGAGTCGAAGATACTCCATTTATTTAGACATATCAAGGGCAAGGATTTTTTCCATCATCCACAGTTAACTAAACTTGTTTAGTAGTACATCCTCTTTAGCAGCTTCTCTATCCATATCATGATGAGATGAAAAGATAAAACTCTTCAGGAAGGTTGCAAGCGGTGGCGCCCTTCCAATTTTAGGCAGAGGCTTATTCTTAGTGTTGGGCTTATCAGGCTCAAGTAGCTTTCCACTATCAATTAAATTATGGATCTAATGCCTCAACTTTATACAATTGTCCATTTTGTGTCCAAGCCTTTGATGGAATTGGCAAAATGCTTTAGTATCAAAGTTGGGCGAAAAAGGATTAGGCAAAGGACGAGGAGTCAAGGGTTGTAAAAATCCCTTCTTCATTAGATTCTCCAACATTTTCTACAAAAGTTCCCCCAAGTCTGAAAATTTATGCTTCTTTGCTGGTTCAGTTGCTGCATTTTTCTTAACACCTCTTCTTTTCCTTTGATTTTGCTCATTGGGGTGGTAGCCACTCTTATTGCTCCAGTTAGAAAGCATATGGTTCGGCTGATATTGTAGAATAGGGATTGATCCCTCATTTTTCATTCGATCTCTATTAGTGAACATGTTCTCCGTTGATGCCGCCTTTCCCCCCTTTCTTATGTCAATGTAAGATGCCTCATTAGCATTGTTGATGATCTCCAAAATTTGAATCAACTGGGTCCTCATAATTTCAACCAATTGATCTCGTAGCTCGGCCATCCTAGCTTTGACAACTTCATCGACTATGTCCCTTAGCTGGTTTGTATCCATCCTTCCAATGGAGCACTTGAATCAAAATCAATGTTGTAGGTGGTATCGTTGTATGTTCTTGAATTATCATACTTCAGGTCTATGAGCCAGAAAGGATTAATGATATGTCATGTGATGTATGTATGTAGGTATGCACAAACAATAGACAAAGATAAGTAGGACGTTCCTTCCAACCTTATAACTTCCACACACGAATGGCGAGTCTCTTTTTATAGGTATATAGTTAACAAAATACCAACATGGGATATCTTGTTTTAGAATATTTCCCTCGGATGTTTCAACCAATAGTTATATTTTCAAAAATGAAATCAATTCATGATAATTCCCATTAACTAGGCTTTAATCCATTCAACCAACCAAAAGTAGCTTTTATGCTATATTGGATTAAAACTAAATTAAGAGGTTTATTATAAATAGATTTCTCACTTGAAAAAGTAACTAGTGGTTCATGCCAAAAACAAGCCCATGATTAATAACTCTTAGTATAAACTAGGCTCACAATTGATTTTTGTATTTCGTAATTGACCTAAATAATTTGCAAGCTCTTTATAAGAAAAGGATGAAAATAATTTTGTTTCTAGCCCATTGTAAAAAGATTTTAAAAAAATGGATTTTGGGCTTAGTATTTGGGTTATGAGCAAAAGAATTTTTTTTTTTGTTTTTAGAAAAGTTTTATGTCCAAAGACCACCTTGAAAATTTTTGAAAATAGCTTTGGTCTTTTGGATTTTAAAAAAAAAATTATTTTGAGCTTACAATGTACTTAGGTCATATTAGAAAAAGAACAAAGCAAATAAGCCATGATTTAAGCCAAGATAAATTAAACATAGTCAAACAATAAGCATTTGGGGTAAAACCTAAGGAAAGTATCTAGGCCAATTACATGAGCTTTAGTCTTTGGGTTAAAAGGCTTAGGTTCCCACAACAAGTATATACCAAATGGTACGAGGCTATGAGTGGTTATGCCATGCTCGATCTCCATACCTTGAGTGAAAGTATGGTATCCCTTACATAACACAACACGGGTAACACGGGCGTCCTAACTCATGCACATGATGCAATCTAAATGATGCAATGGATAATACCATGATAAGAAAGAATAGAATAATAAAAAGTCCAACGGAATAAACTTCTCTTATCTCCAGTGGAGTCGCCACTGTGAGCATAGATTTTTGCCCCCACTCCCGGTGGAATGGTTCTTGTGAGTTCGGCATTATTTAGGCTCGGGGCCTTAGAGAACATGGGCCTAAATTCGGAAAAAATGGAGTCGCCGCCCAGATGGGCCGAGAAAAAAAAGGGGTGGATGGCTCAATTCCTAAGGAATCCCCAACCCCCTAATGGGTTAAGAAAGTTGGGTACCTGTGGGGAAGGTGAGAAACGGCCCAGCACACCCACAACACCCAGTTCATTGGAACCGGCCTCTATTGCAGGTCTTAATATTATAAAATTCTTAAATATAACAATATTATCCATATTACATGCAACAATTAAAATAAAGCATCATTATATTAAAATCAAAAAATGTCCAAATAAAGCAAATAAATGGACACCCATATGAGGATGGAAACATGTCCTTACATCGTCCATGTCTAAACTAAATAGGACACCCACCGTAAGGTGGAAACATGTCCTTTACATTGGTCAAAAATATAAAAGCAATTTAAATTACATGAAAATTAATTAATGAGGTACCCAATAATGGAAACATACCACTCACAATTTTAATACCAAAATAAACAAATAATAATCATAATAATAAAGAAAATATCCATCCATGATAAATTAAATAAATCAACCATCAAAATATATAATAAACTACATAATCAAATCTAAAATTAAATAAAGAAAATAAAGATACAAATTTAGGTTTATATCTCAATTTAGAGTTCTTTAATTAACATTTAAGGTTTTGGGATTTTGGAATTATTATTATTGTTATTTAGGCTACTGTGAGAATTTTTTGGAAAAATGGGATGGATTAGGGTTTTATAAATTTAAGAAAGTAGTAAGGTTTTTAGTTAATCAAATTAGGGTTTAGGGCTAACATCATAGGGTTTATAATTTTAAATATTAGGTTTTAGGTTCATTGGATTATGGTTACTAAGTTAAGAATTAGGATTTAGACTTACTTGATTGGGTTTTAAGTTCACTGGATTAGAGCTTTAGGTGTTGATGAACTTGTCATAAAGTTTTGATGTTTTAAGAATTAGGGTTTAGGAAAACTAGGGTTTACTGGATTGGGTTTTGAGAATTAATAAGATAGTTTAGGGTTTTTGATATTTTGGAAAACATATTCGGTCTTAGGATTTAAGAAAACAGTTTAGAGTTTTATAGAAATAATTATGATTATAGTTTTTAGAAACTATAAAGAAGATTAGGGTTTGGAGAATTAAGAAGACATTTTGAAGTTTCGGACAAAAAATTTAGGGTTTTAAAGTTTTGGAAATAGAAGAACAATTTAGGGTTTTTGAAGTTTTTGAAATAGAAGAATAATTTAGGGTTTTTGAAGTTCTGGAAACAGAAGAATAACTTAGGGTATTTGATGTTTTGGAAATAGAAGAATAATTTAGGGCTTTTGATAATGACTTAGGCTACTGGATGTTTGGAAAACAAATTAGGATTCAATGAAGCAACTTTGAATTTTAGAATTTAAAAAAATAATTTAGTGTTTTGATAATTGAAAAGCTATTTTGGGGTTTTAGGAAATATAAGAAAAATTAGGGCTTGGTTCTTAGAGTTTACTAGAGTTAAAGTTTAGAAATTTGGCTTATTGGATCAATTTTAATAATTAAACTATTTGCATACTCAGGTTTATGGTTTCTGGAATTGAGCCTTGGGAATTAGGGTTTTAGGAAGCTAGGATTTTGAATAGTTAGGGTTTTTAAAATTAGATTTGTGTTGAACGATTATATTATTTACATTAATTAAGATCTTAAGTATTGTATGAATTAATTCATGCTAAATTAAATTTAAGTAAGAATTAAATAACTAGGCAGTGTGATGATGGTTTAAAAGATGAAGATGATTGATGATTGAATAGACTAAAGTTAGAGAAATTTACCTATGTTTGAAGGCTCCACCAAATTTGAAGAAATTGAACCAAGCTGTTGCAAGCTTCAAATTTAATTTTGGTTGAGCAAAGCAATATGAGGATGATTGCTTCCTTTGGCTTTTGTCCCTTGAACTTCTCCTTGCTTGCTAGGGTTTTCTTTTGGCAGAAAGCATTTTTGAGTTCTAGGTTTTTTTCTCCAAAGTCCAGATCAAGTAAAGCAAATTTTCGATCCTTAATTATGTATTTTAATGTGGTATTTATAGGAAAAATAAAAGCCTACTTCTAATTGTCTATGGAAATTAAAACTATTTAGGAATAGAAATCAAAACCAAATAGAATTCGGTTTCAAAAAAAACTGCATTGGAAAATTATGCTGGCAAAAAATTGCTGTGGGCAACGAAATTACGAGTGAGCGCTGGGGCGGGCCAGCCAATTCACTTTCAGCAATGAAATTTTTCGTCGCCGATTTTTCCATAGTCGATTTTTATTTATTTATGTATTTTTTATATTTTTTAACTTTACTAATATTAACTTTTTTATTTTTATTAAAAATTTTAAATAAAAATACTAAAATAAATATTATTTAATTAAAATACCACAAAAATTATTTTGGACTATATCAAAAATATTGGACTAGACTGGGTCAAAAATTAAGGGTCTACAGTAACTAGTGATTCGTGCCAAAAAACAAGCCCATAATTAATAACTCTTAGTATAAACTAGGCTCACAATTGATTTTTGGTATTTCGTAATTGACCTAAATAATTTGCAAGCTCTTTGTAGAAAAGGTTGGATGAAAATAATTTTATTTCTAAGCCCATTGTAAAAAGATTTTAGAAAAAATGGATTTTGGGCTTAGCATTTGGGTCATGAGCAAAAGAATTTTTTATTTGTTTTTACAAAATTTTTATGTCCAAAGACCACCTTGAAAAGTTTTGAAAATAGCTTTGGTCTTTTAGATTTTTAAAAAAAAATTGTTTGAGCTCACAATGTATTTAGGTCATATTAGAAGAAGAATAAACCAAATAAGCCATGATTTAAACCAAGATAAATTAACTATAGTCAAAAAACAAGCATTTAAGGTAAAAACCTAAGGAAAGTAACTAGGCCAATTACATGAGCTTTAGTCTTTGGGTTGAAAGGCTTAGGTTCCCATAGCAAGTATATACCAAAAGGTACAAGGCTATGAGTGGTTATGCTATGCTCGATCTCCATACCTTGAGTGAAAGTATAGTATCCCTTATATAACACAACACGGGTAACACGGGCATCCTAACTCATGCACACGATGCAATCTAATATGATGCAATGGATAATATCATGATAAGAAAGAATAGAATAATAAAAAGGCCAACAGAATCAACTTCTCTTATCCCTAGTGGAGTTACCACTGTCAGTGGGGATTTTCGCCCCCACTTCTGGTGGAATGGTTCTTGTGACTTCGGCACTGTTTAGGCTCGAGGCATTAGAGAATACGGGCCTAAGCCCAGAGAAAATAGATTTGCCACCTAGACAGGCCAAAAAAAGAAAGGGGTGGATGACTCTATTCCTAAGGAATCCCCAACCCCCTAATGGGTTTGAAAAGTTGGGTACATTTGGGGAAGGTGAGAAAAAGCCCAGCACCCCACAATTCCTAGTTCACTGGAACCGACCTCCTTTTTAGGTCTTAATCTTATAAAATTTTTAAATATAATGATATTATCCATACTACATGCAACAATTAAAATAAAGCATCTTTATATTAAAGTCAAAACAATGTCCAAACAAAGCAAATAAATGGACACCCATCCGAGGATAGAAACATGTCCTTACATTGTCCATGTCTAAAACTAAATAAGACACCCACCAAAAGGTGGAAACGTGCCTTTTACATAAATCCCAAAAATATGAAATAAATTAAATTACATAAGGTTTAAATAATGAGGTACCCACAAAGTGGAAACATATCTCTTACATTAGTACCAAAATAAATCAATAATAATAAAGAAAATGTCCATTCATTCATTACAAATTAAATAAAGTAGCTACTAAAACATATAATAAACTACATAAACAAATTCGAAAATAAATAAATTAATAAAAAGTGTAAGTTTAGGGTTCACAACTTAAATTAAGGTTTTAAGAAATTAGGGTTTTGGAATTTAGGATTTGGTACTTAGGGTTTTGGAAACTAGAGTTTTGTAAATAGGGTTTTGAAACTAGAGTTTTGGAGTTAAGGTTTTGGAATTAGGGTTTTTGAAACTAGGGTTTTGGAATTAAGGTTTTGGAATTAGGGTTTTAGGGTTTAAGGAATTTAGGGTTTAAGAGAGAAAGATTTATGGGATTAGGGTTTTAATATTCTTGAATTATTGGAAAAAAGGGTTTAGGATTTTAACTTATGGCCTTTGAAAAACAATTTTGGATTTGGAGAAATAAATTAAAGTTTTGGAAGAATAATTAAGATTTTGGAGTTTAATAATGAAATGGTTTAAGTTTTGGATAAAATAGTTTAGGGTTTTGAGTTTCAATAAAATAACTTATGGTTCTTGACGTTTTAGTAAACAAACTAGATTTTGACAATTGATTCAAACCCTCAGCAGCTACTGGATGGTTTTAAGTTTTTATAAAACATGCAAGTGGAGTTACGAACACCAGGTGATTAATGTATTAACTAAAGCAAACAATTAAAGTTATTAAAACAAAGATCAAGTTACTGCATGTTCTTATTAATCAAAGAAAATGCAGCTACTGTAAACATGAATAATTTATGATTAAAGATCAAAACTCCGTCATCGGTTCCACCAAAAAATTTATTTATGGGTGAACAATATGATGACAGTATGGACTCTGCCTTCTTCTTTGGTTCTCTTGATATTCCTGCTTGTTGTTTCCTTCGTTCTAAAAAAAACTGCTGCTATTCTTCTCTGTTTGTTGCCATCCCAATGTTGCTAAAAATTACCCCCCCCCCCACCTTTTAAAGTATTAAGACTACTTATTTATAGGCAAAACTAATAAAAAAAACCCTAAACCTAACTCTGCTCATTTGTCTTTCAGATGAATTCTAAGCGATTGAAACCATGTCAATCTAGGCAACCAGATCGACATGAGTTAAGGCCATGTCGACTTGGTTGTCCAGGTCGACATGAGTCTCACTCATGTCGACCTGGTAGCCAGGTCGACATGAGTCCAACCCCATGTCGATCTAGGCTGCCAGGTCGACATGTCCTTAACTCATGTCGCCCTGGCCGGCCTGACTCGAATTATTCTTGTATTTTTTTAACTTATGGACTGAAAAGTTTTAATTTGGGTCGATTTAACTTGATTTTAGGTTTTACAATTGAATTTATACCTCTTTAATCCGAAATGACTTATTTAAAAATTATAAACTAGGTTTAAATCTTTTAAAGTCGGATCAAATTTATTTTGGCATCCTTTAATCAGGACCATGTCAAATTAGGTCAAAATTAAGGGTTTATACAATGTTTAAAATTGGTGGGTACAATGATTTGATTCCACAAACAATGCCTAAATTATTTTTCTCTTTAACTTAGCAATGTTCAATTTCTCCTCAAAATCTCTTTTAAACATGTTCTAAGCCTAGTCAAATAATAATGTGAAAGAATATACACTTATTCTAAAGTTTAATAACTAGTTACTTTTAATTAATTTAAGAGCTCATTTGGTTAAAAATTCATATGGTATTATTATTTTACTAAATCTTGATCTTAAAATTTTAACTGAAAAATTTTAACATATAAAATATCATATAAGAAATCTAAAGTAATTATATTAAACCACACTCAATATATAATAATAATCAAAGTTTCAAAACATAATCTAAAATAAAACCATAAGTATTCAAAAACAAGCCTAAAAACAACATAAATTTAAAGTACCGCAAGTTTCACAAAACCAACAAATTGGGAAAAATTTCCCCAAACTTGAAACACTACTGTCCTCAATGGTCTCCAGCATCAAGATCATCACCAGGTGGAGGGGGCTGCTATGGTGGTGGGTAGGGGACTCCGAAGTGAGCAAATAAGGTAGTGAACTGCTCACTAAGTCCGACAATCTGAGTGGAAATATTCTATACCTCATGCTTAACTCCTCCAAATCGCTGCTTCATGTTGTCAAATCATTGTTCCCAAGCTGCATTCTTGTAGTTCATCTCATTTTCAAAAGAATTAAGCCTATTAACAATATAATCAAATGTGTTTGGTGGTAGAGCAGATGGATGACTTCAGAAGGTTGAGGTGGAAGATGTTGTGGTTGTTCTGCTGGTTCTTCAAAATCATCTTCCTCTCTAAATAATTCCTCCTCATCAATGTTAATATTGGCATCTGGGGGTTCTAGAACTACATATTGGTTCCCTCTCTTTGTTACTAGTCTCCTAGCTAGAACGATACCCATATCAGTTGTAGTTTTGCTCGGAATAGGTGCAAGATGATAAAGACCTATATCAAGATAGTGAGCCATTTTTGTAATCATCCCCCCAATAACAATTTTACACTCTGCTTAATGACCTCTTTACACTATTTAGCTAACCAACAACCAACATTAAAAGCTTTTCCTTCCATAGCACAATAAAAGAAATGCAATTCTTTAGAATTAACTGTGCCTTGGCTCTCACCTCTCCCAAAAATTGTATTTGCCAAAACAACATGGATGTACCGGTAGAACGGGTTTGTAAAATTAGAGGTTTTTGATATTTTACTATTAAATCATCTTATTCTCCCTAATCTAGTCCATGTTTCATTTTTATCAAAACCTTTAGTTCTCCTAGAGTTCCTTGCAAGTCAACTAGTCCAAGAGCATCCCCGAATTCAAGCATTAGCCAATTATAATTTTGATTGGTCAACCTAAATTCTACTCTCCCATTATGGCCAGCATATTTATACGGTGGAATAAATCAAAAACTAAAAAATTCAAGGGTTAATTCGGCATAATAAGGGTAACACATGCTAGCAAACAATATCCATTACAAATCATTAAACATTTTCATCAACAAATCATTCCATCTTAGTTTTCTAATGGCCTTTCCATCAATAAATCTAGAAGGAATAATTTTCATGAACTTAATTCATGGTACCTTTTTCGTTGCTCCACATCACGGAAATGAATTTCTGGATACATATATGGTCTTTGAGGTGTTAGGGATGAAGGTGGAGAAGGTGTTGATGAAGATGATGATGATCCATCATGGCAACTCCTGTTGGATCCGCCACCCTTTGATCCATCACCACCTTTTGATTTCTTGGAAAAAGTCTTTCTTCTAACCATTTTTATGTTTGATTTATTGAAATTGATGAAAAAATTGAAGAAAATTGGGTGAAAATGGAGTTTAGGTCTTGGGTTTAGAGGTTAAGAGCGTGGGTTTCAAACTTGGGTGGCCAGGGCTTCAAAAAGTGAAGGGAGAGAGAAAAATGAGATGAATTTATAGGTCTAGGGTGCCATGGTCGTGGCCCATAAGTGCCACAGTCGTGGGGGTAATTTGACTAGTCAAAGGCAGTTTTGCATGGTTTGCCACGGTCGTGGCTTTCAGTTTACTTATGCTTCTTTGGTTTCCTCATGCTCCCCATCTTTGTCAGCTTCATTTGTAATCCCACGATCATGGCTCTTTGGAAGCCATAGTCATGGGATGCAGTTTGCTTCTGCCTCATTTATTTTCCCTTATGTTTTCATTTTGGCAATCTCAACAACAAAACCACGGTTGTGGGATTGGTTTCTTTACTGGAACTTCAAAATTCTTCCTCTGTTTCCATTTTTACAGCTTCAATTTGATTTCCATGACCATGGGGATGATTCACCACGGTCATGGTGTCATTATACCTCAATTTTCTTGTGGTTTTGTACTTTAAATCACCTACAAAAAAATTTAAATAATATCAATCAAAAATTTTGAAAAGGAATGCAAAGAAAAAAGAATAAAATAAAGAGAAATTGAGTTGTCTTCCAACAAGCACTAAGTTTATAGTTGATAGCTCGACATTCTCTAATTTGAACATTCATGTGCTAAAATGATCGATGTTCCCGATGTCTATTGGATTACAAATGAAATAATGTTTCAATCGTTGGCCATTTACTTTGAAAATTTCTCCTCTTTGATTTTGTATATCTACTACACCGTAAGGATAAATCTTCATAACTTTAAAAGTTCCCAACCAATGAGACTTAAGCTTCCCAGGAAAAAGTTTTAATCTTGAATTATACAACAAAACTTGTCCTTCCTAGAATTGCTTAAATTTGATAAACTTATCATGCCATGTTTAGTGATTTCTTTATAAATTTTGGCATTCTCATATGATTGATACCTAATTTCATCTAATTCACTTAAATGCAAAAAATGTTTTTGTCAAGCCTTATATAAATCCTTGTTTAGTTGTTTAATAGCCTAATATGCCCTATGTTCTAGCTCAACTGGTAGAAGACATGCTTTCCCAAAGACAAGTTTATAAGGCGACATACCAATGAGAGTCTTATATGTTGTTTTATAAGTCCAAAGTGCATCATCTAACTTAGTTGACCAATTTTTCCTTGAATTACTTACTGTTTTCTCCAAAATCCATATAAGTTCCCTACTAGAGATTTCCACTTCCCCACTAGTTTGAGGGTGATAAGGTGTTGCCACCTTATGGTGTACTCTATATTATATAAGAATAGATTCAAAACTCTTATTATAAAAATGAGTACCTCCATCACTAATTATAGCCTTAGGAACTCCAAATCTAGTAAAAATGTTCTTCTTGACAAACTTAGTTACAACCTTTGAATAATTTGTTGGACTTGCTAATGCCTTCACCCATTTTGAAACATAATCTATAGCCACTAAAATATATTGATTATTAAATGATGGTGGAAATGGTCCCATAAAGTCAATTCTCCAAACATCAAACAATTCAACTTCAAGAATTGAGTTAAGTGGCATATCTTGTCTTTTTGAAATATTTCCTACTTGTTGACATTTATCACATGATTGAATAAAAGTTTTGGCATCCTTATACATAGTTGACCAAAAAAATCTCAATTGCAAAATTTTAGCAATTGTCTTAGATGTGCTAGAATGACCTCCACATTCTTTCGAGTGATAAAATTCTAGAATACTTTTCATCTCCTCTTCTGAGACACATCTATGAATCATTCCATCCGCACAATGTTTAAATAATAAAGGTTCCTCCCACATGTAATGTTTAACATCAGCAAGAAATTTCTTCCATTTAGCATAAGTCAATTCTGATCGAAAAACACCACCTGCTAAATAATTTACAAAGTTAGCATGCTAGGGGATATAAGTTTTAACACAAAAAAAAAAAAGTTGGTCATCAGGGAATGATTCATTAATAGGCATAATATCCTAGTCTATTCGCTTCTCCAATCGTGAAAGATGATTAGCTACTAAATTTTTTGCTCCCTTTTTATCTTTAATTTTAAGATTAAATTCTTGAAAAAAGTAAAATCTACCTAATCAATCTTGGTTTAGCCTCCTTCTTGCTCATAAAATTTTTAATCAGTATAAATAATAACTTTATAGCCTAAAAGATAAGAGCTAAATTTGTCAAGAGCAAAAACTATAGCAAACATTTCTTTTTCTATTGTAGCATAATTAATTTGTGTATCATCATGGGTTCAGCTTGCATAATAAATAACATGACTTTTCTTATCTTTCTTTTGACTCAATACAGCTCCAATGGCAAAGTACTAGCATCACACATGATCTCAAATGGTAAAGACCAATCTGGTGGTGAAATAATGGGGGTGTTGTAAGTGCTGCTTTTAAAATATTAAAGGCAATTAAACTTTCATTAGAAAAATTAAAAACAACATCCTTATTCAATAATTCACACAAGGGTTTAGCAATTTTTGAAAAATCTTTTATGAGCTCCCTAAAAAACCCTGCATGCCCTAAAAAACTATGAACTCACTTAACATTAGTTGGTGGTGGTAGCCATTCAATAACTTCGATCTTTTCTCTACCCACTTCAATCCCTCTTTTAGAAACTTTATGTCCAAGAATAATGCCCTCTTCTACCATGAAATAACATTTCTACCAATTAAGAACAAGATTCTTTTCCTCGCATCATTTAAGTACCTATTCCAAATGTTGTAAACAAGTATCAAAAGTGGTACCATAAATAGTAAAGTCATCCATCAAAATTTTAATAATGAATTCCACAATATCTAAAAATATGGCCATTATGCATCTTTGGATGGTTACTGGTGCATTGCATAGTCTGAAGGGCTTTCTATGATAAGTGAAAGTGCCATATGGACATGTAAATGTTGTCTTCTCTTGATCTTCTGGTGCTATAGGAATTTTAAAATAACCTGAATATCCATTTAATAAATAAAAATAAGCAATACCTGTAAGATGTTCAAGCATTTGATCAATGAATGGTAAAGGAAAGTGATCCTTGCAAGTATCTTTCAATGACAAGGGGTAGATAAGAGGAAGGTGTTTTGGGATCGTTGGGTTATATATATATGATCGGTTACTTTATTCTTGAAGTGCTCTTGAACTAAATGATTAAGCTCACTTTTCCTAAATGCCATGCCTCTACCTTAGCTCCATTACAACCCAATAAAAGACCTTTTGATTGATGCTTGATTGTAATTAAGTAGTGGAGATTTGATCGATAAGCAAGCCTATGGCAATAATCTTTCATTGATTGTTATGAGTGTAAACACCACCATGATCAAACACTTTTAAGAGTTGGTGAGGGAGTGACAACATAGGTTATGCATGGAAAGCCACTTAATTGCATTGGTATCGATTTTGTTCGATTTGATATTGATTGCGGATTTAGGGATAGGGAAGTCTTGATGCATTTCTATAACTCTTGAACTTGAAAAAATTTTTCGTGTTTAGTTTGTTTTGAGTTTAGCCTTGCTTGGGGACAAGCAAGGAATTAAGTGTGGGGTATTTGATGAGATCATTTTATACCTGTTTTTAGTATGAATTTCTATGTGTTTTTAGTTAATGTTTCATTTGATTTTTGTTTAAAGTTTGTTTAAAGTGTTTGTTTTAGGTTAAAGTGGAAATACTCCCTTGGTTGATCAAAACAATGAAGAAAGAGCATGAATCAAGCAAGACATGGCCAAGGCTAATTTCAGGAATTCTCTGTATTTTGAGGCTTATGGTCATTTCGGAGGAATTACGGATGAAAGTAGAAGAAAAGAGCAAAATTCATCAACGGACACGCCCATGGACATGGGCATGTCAAAGGACGTGCCTTTGATGCTGCATACAGAAGTATTGACACGCCCAGTGACATGGACGTGTCACCAAGCGTGCCTTTTGCAATATTTCACAGTAGCTGTGACACACCCAGTAACATGGGCGTGTCACCTATGGAAAAGTTGAATTTTTTGCACGGATTGAGGAATAAGTGGGGGACAAGGACTTTGCTTTTTCCAAAAGAAAGATTAAAGAAAAGAAAAGCTTGCCTAAGTGATGAAAAGAAAGATTAAACAAAGAGAATGTGGGAGACAAGGGAGAGTGGTGTGAGTTGGAAACATGGGTTGGAGCTTTGAATGGAAATAAAAAGAAAAGAAGAGGAAGAATAAAGGGGTTCAGCTTCTGCAGAGGGTGCTGGCTGGAGGTTTTTGCAGAGAAACAGAGAACAGAGGCAAAGAAGAGAGGTTTGAGAGGAGGAGGCTGGGCATACACGTTTTGGGCAAGGAGGGAATGACACTTTCCTTGACTCTTCATCTTCATCCTCCATTTCCATCCTCTCTACCATCTCCATCTTCCATTGGCAGCTCCTGGAGATTGAAGAAGCTACTTTGAAAGGGGTTTTTCTGTTTTCTCCTTTTAATTCATTTTAATGTTATTGTTTTTGTTGTTGTATTAAGTGTATTGAACATGAACTAAATCACTCTCGATCTAGATATTGATAAACCCTAGCTTATTTGTATGAATTCAATAATTATATTTAGTTGAATCATTTGATTGAGTTGTTTTATTCTTATGATGCTTAATGATTTATTTCCAATTGATAATAGCATGCTTATTGATTGGTTGCCATTTTCATATTATTGACTTGAGAAAGCTTGATATGAATTGAATACTCATAAGGGTTGAGGATTGATTGGAGTGCTAGAGATAGACTTACAAGATCCTTTGGTTTATAGTTCCTTATTCTTAATGCAAGACCTATTTAATTGTGTTTTGAGAAGAGATTCTGGCACTCTACTTAGTGATTAGGGATTAATCCACTCAAGAGAGGTTTTAGTCTAATTTAGAGGAATGCCAACTCAAATCTATCGAATGATTTGACTGAATTGATTGTTCATAAATATCATTGAGGATAGGTGGATTCAATATCTGGATAGTATTATTATTATCAATCCTTTTTGCACAACATTTAATTTCCCTTTACTTTCATTTATTAAATTAGTTGTTTTTAATTACAAAGCATCACGCAACTATTAATTTGCTAAATAACAGTTAAGGTTTGCACTAGTACTTTGCCTTGTCAGTAGTGGAACGATAACTCACTCACTACTATATTACTTGGGCGACCCGTGCACTTGCGGTATTGCTATAGTGTGTCACATCTGCCTACTGCATTTATGCAGTGTAGACACGTGCATAGCGAGAGTAGGGAAAAGGAGAAGATAATTCTTGATAACAGCCCTAGATAAGGTTGTATGACAAAAGGGACATAATTGTAATTTTTAATAAAGTTGGGGAAGTAGATGTAATTTCAAAGAAAGTTGCACCGGATGTTCTTAATAGTGCATATAATAGATTTCAAAAATGGAATGTAGAGAAAAACCGGATCGCAACGACGTGTAACGGTTTTTCCAGGAAATGTCCCGTTAAAGAAAAATGAAGAAATGTTGACTAAGGGCATTTTGGTCATTATCAATTAAAGTTATACATGAATTTAGGGTAGGAAATAAAGACGTGAGTACGTAGAGAATGGCGAGAGGTTAAATATGAAACGATCGTCAGTGGAAACGAAGCCGGAGAAAACCCGAGCAAAAATAGGACCTAAAGGGAATTTTGTAAAAAGTTGAGGGCTTACCGGTAATTTTTCAAAATGACTTAGAAACCTAAAATAGATCTTATAAATAGAAAGTAGAGGTCGAGAGGATCAAAACTATATATAGTTTGACTCATGGAACTATACGGTTTAAAAGATATGATCGATTAATCGCCGGAACGTAATGTGGCTCGGTTTCGTGTCGGGACCGGATGGGTAACCCGGGACAACTTTATGAGATCCAATGGGAAGAGAGACAAGTGGAAAGAAGTAAAGGAAAAAGGAAGTTATAAAAATCAAAGGTTGGCCAATCAAAAGAAAACATTTAGCATGTGTAATAAATGTGTAATAAATGAAGAAAGAGAAAAAGTGGACAAGTGGGCAAGGTGATCATCATTTCCTTTGTCTATAAATATATGTGATATGAAGAGCAAATTCTCTCTTTTTCCACTCACCAAATTCGGCCAACAAAAGAAAATACCAAGGGACTTCCAAGTTTCTTCAAACTTTGATTTTTAAGGTAAGTTCTAAGGTTTTTAAGTGTGTAGACTTTAATTTTAGTATTAGTTTTAGGTAGTTATATATTTATTGGAAGATTGGGAATTAGAGTCTTATATGGAATTGAAAAACATAATAATAATATTAAGTAAGTGATGAGATTAATTGATTAAATGGAAGAATCAAGATGTAGAAAGATTAATAAGGTTGGATTAGGGGTTTCGGTTGGAAAAGAAATAGAGGATAATTTATTATTTTGAAATTCTAAGGTTTATGTTGTATCTTGAATTGATTGAAGGAGAAATAAAGAATTAAAGAAGGAGAAGAAGGAAAAGCCAAGAGGAGTTAAAGAAATAAGGTTTGGTACTTTACTTTTGAATAATAAATTTTGGTTTGATGCTTTACAAACTTTGGTTTATGAAAGTTTTGTTGTTGATGCTTAAATTTATTGATTTGAGTTAAACATGTAAAAGTTGTCAAAGGGAAGTGTTTGAATCTTCACTTTACCATTAAAGAAGCCTTAATATTGATTTGCAAAAGAAAAATAAACTATCCTATGCATTTCATGTGTTTGGGCCGAAATGGTCCCAAAAAGACAGCTTTCTGGACCTTTTTGTGGAAATTGTTTGAGGCAGCAAACGAAGGAATTTTTCAACGAAATTTTACATGCAATTAGTCAACATATGAAATAAGTTTTCTGTAAAATTTCAGCCAAAAATAAGATCATTTACTTGGTCAAATGCATGATTGAAGTGGACTGAAATTTTGACGAAAATCCAGATTTTACTATTCATTTGGTCATGCCATTTTGCGTTGCCGATTTTTCTCGCCGCAACACTATTCATTTGGGATATTTTGAGGAATGCTTTGAAATGTTTAATATGTTTATTGTGGATATTAAATATGCGAAAAAGGGGAATGGTTTGACTGAAGAATGTGTTGCGCGGCATAAATGGCAAAGTGTGATGGGAATTTAAAATGATTTCGCGAGTCATTCTAAAATGAGGTTTGAGACTTAAATTGAATCATTTTAACCTTTTTGCTCTACTGGATAGTGGGAGTGGTAGATAAGGGTATGGTGCACTATACTAACGCATGCAGTACTGCTCATTATTGTGATATGATATGTTATTCAGTGGTGAGGCCACTGAAGCCAATGGGGAGGCCCATTGGTTATAACCAGGATGGTGAGGGCCATTCCTGTGATCTGATATCGGTGGTGAGGGCCACCTATGTTACAGTGGTGAGGGCCACTGCCTTATCACTATGGTTCCCTATATACCAGTAGAGCCTGAATCAAAGACATATTATTTTTCGTTAAACTATATAATGCCAATGAGTTTGAATTATGATTTTACATTATTGAAAGCATATTACCCTGAATGTACAATAATTTCTATAGGTTTAAGGTTGGTTAAATTATGATTTCATTATTTCCTTTTATTTTGAATACTTTCATATACTACTTTTATTTTTATTGGTAAAGTACCCACTGAGCGACAACGCTCAGCGAGTTAAGTTTTCCTTGACTCGTAGGTTCGGAGCAGTAGATAAATCTTGGGAAAGCAACGACCAGACCACAGCAAATCTCAGGGGTAGATCTTTTAGTTCCATTATGAGTCGATAGTTGTGGCATGTATATGAATAAATATAAAAGAGATTTTCTATGTTATAATTGTATGTTAGTAGTATGTAATAATCATAAATCTTTACTTTATGTTATATTAGAAGTGTGAACTCTTCGTGCGGGTTTGTAGTTGAGGGTATAAGGTGGATTCATTGGGAGTGCATTAAATTTGATGGTATTCTTATTCACATTGGCATGTGTAAAATGTTTTCAAAAATCAGAAAAACAAGTTTTGACGACACTTGGGATCCAAATTTCTAGGCGGAACTATGGCAAAATTTCTGTCAAAATCAGAACTAAAATTTGACTAAGTAAATTGGTAGCAACAATTAGGATAGTGTGGCACCTCTACTCAGCTTACACATGTAGGTTGGGAAGGGGTGTTACAATTAGTGGTATCAGAGCTAAGGTTTAGCCGCTTCTGGGTAATCCAACATAGGAGGATGTACGTTTTATGTCGGGAGTGGCCATTACCGACGTAAAACGAGATATCCTATAGTAAATAAGAGATTGTACGATTTCATGGAGTCCTAAATTTTGCAATGTATATAAGGGCTTCTTAATATTGTAAAACTTTGTGTTTGAAAATAAATAAAAGTTGTGTTGTATATGTGTTAATTAAGAATTTTATATTTATATACATGCCACCTAGGGTAAGATAATGCTGTTGGTCTGGGTCGTTAATAATGATAGGATGGTATATGTTTACTCTTTAGATGTCGCAAGCAGCGCAGCGTGATATAGAGGAGGAGGTCAAATCTCAGGCCTCCCGAATTGTAGAAATGCGTGTATCTGAGACATCAGCGTCGGAGCAACCACCCGCTGATGCTCCTATTCCCAATGATATGTTGCAACAAATGGCTGCCGTATTTCGGCAGATAGCCGGCGTTGCCCCAGCCCCACCCCCAGCGCCAGCACCCATACCAGTACCTGCTGTAGGAGGGGAAAGGAAACCCCCGATAGAAAAGATAAGAAAGTATGGTGCGAAGGAGTTTAAGGCTCGAAGGGACGATGATTCTTCAACAGCCGAGTATTGGCTGGAAGGAACAATACGAGCCTTAGATCAGTTACAGTGTACGCCAGAAGAGCGAGTGATATGTGCTACTTCCTTATTAGTGGAAGAAGCATATATATGGTGGGACACAGTTCACCAACGAGTTTCACCGGAACAGAGAACATGGGATTTCTTTGTGAATGAGTTCAAGAGGAAGTTTATATTGGAGGCATACCTAGATGCCAAGAAAAAGGAGTTTCTACACTTAAAGCAAGGTCGACTGACCGTTGCTGAGTACGAGAGGGAATTTACTAGGCTGAGTAGGTATGCCAAGAAGACAATTGAAGACGAACATGATAGATGTAAGCAGTTCCAGGATGGATTGAATAATGAGATTAGGATGCAGCTAATTGCTGCTAATATCAAAGAATTTTCCGAGTTGGTCAATAGGGCTCTAGAAGTAGAGCAATGCCAGTCTGATGAACAGAATAGACGACAGAAGATGAAACAGAAGAGAGGTACCCAGAACTATTCGGGAAACTACCAATCATCAAGGAAACGATTCCGCGGCAGTGGTTCCACGGGAGACGGTCAACGTCGAGGTTACAGTCAGGGATCAATTCGCGGTGGCTTAAGTCAAACTACCTCAGTTGCTAGTACGGGATCAATTCCACAAGAGATTTTCTATGTTATAATTGTATGTTAGTAGTATGTAATAATCATAAATCTTTACTTTATGTTATATTAGAAGTGTGAACTCTTCGTGCGGGTTTGTAGTTGAGGGTATAAGGTGGATTCATTGGGAGTGCATTAAATTTGATGGTATTCTTATTCACATTGGTATGTGTAAAATGTTTTCAAAAATCAGAAAAACAAGTTTTGACGACACTTGGGATCCAAATTTCTAGGCGGAACTATGGCAAAATTTCTGTCAAAATCAGAACTAAAATTTGACTAAGTAAATTGGTAGCAACAATTAGGATAGTGTGGCACCTCTACTCAGCTTACACATGTAGGTTGGGAAGGGGTGTTACATAGCGCAGTTCACGCGGCACCATTGTTCATATGTTTGCTGCAGACATTCATCTATAACATCAATTAGAAAACAATCATCAAGAAATGTTGGATATCTAGCTACTTTTGTCAAGTTAAATTCCGCTTTCTCCTCTCCTACTTGAAAAGTAAGCTTTCCTCCTCGAACATTGATCATAGCTCCTATTGTAGCCAAGAATGGTCTTCCTAAAATAAGCGGAATTTTGATGTCCTCATCCATTTCAAGAATTACAAAATCTATGGGAATGTAGAGTTTATCTACTTTTAAAAGAAAATCTTCAACTATTCTAACAGGATTTTTTATTGAACAATCAGCTAACTAAAGAGACATTTTTGTTGGTTGTAGTTGGGTGAAGACAAGTTTTCTGCAAATATAACTAGGCATTAGACTAACACTAGCTCCTAAATCACATAATGTTTTATGAAAATCAACTTCACCAATGGTACAAGGTATAAAAAACTCCCTAGATCGTTCAATTTTGATGGAAGTTTATTTTGAATCACCATACTGCATTCTTTTGTTAATGCAATTTTTGTGTTGTCCTCCAGTTTTCTTTTATTAGAAAGCAATTCTTTAAGAAACATCACATATGTCGGCATTTGCGCAAGAGCTTTTGCAAAAGGAATATTAATATGAAGTTGTTTAAAAAGTTCTAAAATTTTTTCATATTGCTTATCTAATTTTTGTTTCTTTAATCATTGAGGAAAAGGAATCGGAGGCACATAAGGTTTAATAGTCTCTTTTTGTGCTTCCTATTCTTCAATTTCTTCTTTTTTTTTCCTCCTCCTTTTCCTTATTTAAGTCTGGAGTTTTGTATGGTTAAGGATCTTTAAGTTATAAGTCGCATCTTAAAGTAGTAGCTTTGCAATGTTACTTTGGATTAACCTCCATTTGGCTAGTATGAGCGGGGATTTTTGCCCCCACTCCCATGTGGAATGGTTCTTGTGACTTCAGCACTATTAGACTCAGGGCCTTAGAGAACACAGGCCTAAACCCGGAGAAAATGAAGTCGCCACTCGGATGGGCCAGGAAAAAGAAAGGGTTGGATGACTCGATTCCTAAGGAATCCCCAACCTCCTATTGGGTTCAGAAAGTTGGGTACACATGGGGAAGGTGAGAATTACACAGCACCCCCACAGCACCCGGTTCATTAGAATCGGCCTCCTTTTCAGGTCTTAATATTATAAAATTCTTAACTATAATGATATTATCCATACTACATGCAATCACATGAATAAATAATTAATTTATTAAAATCACAACAAGTTCAAACAAAAAAAATGAATAGGCACCCATCCACAGATGGAAACATGCATTTTCAATTGTTCGATGTCCAAAAGAAAATAAGAAAAATAGGATACCCACCAATTGGTGGAAACGTATCCTTTACATTGATCCAAAACTTAAAATAAATTAAATTACATGATATTCAACAAATGAGGTACCCATAATATAGAAACATACCTCTTACAATTCTTGAAACCAAAATAACCAATAAAAATAATCAACCATTCATCGTAAATAAATCATTCATCATAGATCAAATAAACCATCCATCAAGGCATATCATAAATATACACGTATTAATAATCAATCCTACATTTAAGTATCGTATTTAAATAATAGATTTACAAGCTAGGGTTTTTAATTTGTGAATTAGGATTTAAGAAAATATGATTAAGGTTTTAAAGTTTTAGAAAAATACAATTAGCATTTTGGAAAATATGATTAATGTTTTAAGGTTTCAGGAAAATACAATTAGGGTTTTATTTTTAGAGAAACAGAATTTAGGGTTTTGGTGTTTAGGGTTTTAAGGAATTAAGGTTTGGAAATTAGGTTTTAGATTTTTGAAAACTAGGATTTTAGGGTTTAGATTTAAAAAACTAACATTGTTTTTAAAAAGCATTACGCTACTGTATAAATCAAGAATAGAATTTAGCTACTGTACAATTAGGGTTTCATTAATTAGGGTTTGGAAAAATTATGGATAGTGTAAAAGAACTTTTAAACTACTTTTAAGAATTGAATTTTTTATTAATACTTGTATGGAATATTGCTACTGGAAGTATTTAAATTAAATGATCATGCATTAATTGAATATGATCAAGTTATTGGATTTATTTTGTATGACGAAAAAACAATATCATAAATCTTCTCATGCTAAGTTTACATGGATTTAATTTAGAAGACATACCTGCATTTGAAGGCTCCACCATAATTGCACTTCGAGATTCTGGCTGAGCAAGAGCAAGGCAGTAGGTCACTGCATTTGTAAATTTTTTCTTGTCCTCTTTGATACTTTTGTGTCTCTTATTTTCCTATGGATTGCTCACTAGGGTTTCTGTTGCTAAGTTCCAAAGTTTCAAAGTCTCCAAAAAAAGTCCAGCCAAAAGTCCTTCTGTGTCATCTTTTAAGTATGCATTTATAGGCAATTAATCTAATAAAAACTTATTCATTATTGGTTAAGAAAATATTTAAAATGTTCCTAATTAAATGAGGTTTTGAAAAAATAGGCAAGGCTAGCACATGGGCTTGTGAGCACGGGCTTTCACGAGGGCGCTGGCGCACTCAGTACTGCGAACTGCTGGCCAATTCACCATAGGCGTGGCCTGCAAATTGGAGTGCCAATTCTCACAAGTCTGCCTGCTGTGTGTCGTTCGCCGATTCGTCCATTATTATTTTTTATTATTTTTATTTTTATTACTATTATTAAAAATAATTATTATATTTAAAATAAATATTTATAATTTCTTTTTTCTTTTATATAATAAATATTATATTACTAAAATAAATTATAAAAATTATAAAAATTATTTTAAATGTTCATAATTGACTTAATCACCTTTTAATTTGTGTTGGACTGGATTTGGTTAAAAAATAAGAGTCTACAGTTTACCCTCTGCTTGAGCGATCTAGGACTATAGCAAAAGAGAGCGAAAAGCAACATGATTTTTACTAGGTTTAGAGCCAAACTAGACTTCATACCAGAGGTTGGATTGAGTTTTGAACTTAAAAAATAATTTGGATTTTGGACCCGAGATGAGTTTTGGACTCAAAAATAATTTGGGTTATAGACCTAAGGTTGGATACATGGACCTGAGACTGAATTGGATTTTGGTACTTGGACTTGAGACTAGGTACTTGGACCCGAGACTGAATTTGATTTGAGTACTTAGACCCAAGACTAAATTGGATTTGGATACTTAGACCTAAGACTGAATTCGATTTGGGTACTTGGACTCGAGACAGGGTACTTAGACCCGGGACTAAATTGGATTTAGATACTTAGACTCGAGACTGGGTACTTACACCCGAGATTGGATTGGATTGGGTACTTGGACCTGAGACTGGATTTCATTTGGGTACTTGGTCCCGAGACTGGATACTTGGACCCAAGACTAGATTTGATTTGGATACTTGGACCTGAGACTAGGTCCTTGGACCCAAGACTGGATTGGATTTGGGTACTGGGACCCGAGAGTAGATTGGATTAGGTTTTGGATCCGAGGTGAGTTCTTGACTCAAAAATGGATTGGGTTCTAGACCCGAGGTGAGTTCTGGACTACAAAATGGATTGGTTTCTGCACCCAAGGTGAATTCTAGACTAAAAAATAAATTAGGTTCTAGACCCAAGCTGAGTTCTGAACTCAAAAATAATTTGGGTTATGGACATGAGGTGAGTTCTAGACTAAAAAATGGATTGGGTTCTAGACCTAAGGTGAGTTCTGGACTTAAAAATAATTTGGGTTCTGAACTCGAGATGAGTTCTGAACTCAAAATAATTTGGCTTCTAGACCCGGAGTGAGTTCTAGACTCAAAAAATAATTTGAGTTCTGGACCCGGAGTGAGTTCTGGACTAGAAAAAATAATTTGGGTTCCAGACCCTGAGTGAGTTCTGGACTCAAGGCATCTGCAAAAGATAATTATAGTCAATGAGATATTTGTAAAAAATCTGCAAAAAAAAAAAAGCTATTTTTTTATCATACCTATATCCTCTTGTCCCTGCTTGAAAAAATATTTTAGAAGTATAAAAAATATTTTTAGGCACGCAAATAATTATTATTCACACATGAATTTCATTTCTGAATAATTAAATTTACTATTTATACACTGTTCATTCACATGATTTTTTGTCTCTTTTTTGTATTTTTCCTTTCTTGTTTGCCTATATAAACGCCTCATCATTCCATTTCATTTCACTTACACTCACATTCACAAAGCACTTACACATATATTTCATTAGTTTTAGAAGCAGAGAGTTGAGCAGCAAATGGAGAGGATGCATGCTTCGAGATCGGGTCCTTGTT
The DNA here is from genome assembly GCA_947685225.1 of Garcia nutans. Classification (NCBI taxonomy): domain Eukaryota; kingdom Viridiplantae; phylum Streptophyta; class Magnoliopsida; order Malpighiales; family Euphorbiaceae; genus Garcia; species Garcia nutans. The sequence goes on along the minus strand of CANTUV010000017.1, from coordinate 3,672,070 downwards.
CCAATACTGAGTTGCTAGAATTTTTTTGACAGCATGAAAATGGAAATGTCGACCTACTAGCTTAGATGCAGCTTCATCGTAGTTCAAGTAAAAAATCTGAGGTAATACTGCAATTTAATATTTTAACTGCACAAATATATATTTATTATTTTTTTATTTTTTATTTTATTATTATTTTTATATACATTTTATTTTTAGCTATAATTTAGTTATTAATAGTATATTAGTGAATGAATTATAACAAAGATTAGGACATATTATAGTGCTAAAAATAAATTATCTAATGGACTGCAATAAAAATTTAATAAGTAATCTAGTATTAATAAATTTAAACAAAAAGTAATGAGTAACTTATAACAATATTAGACTTTGAAATAGTAATTTTGGTGAGATGATATACTTACCTTATATTGACTTAACTGCTTAGCATGATCATTGCATTGTCCGAGGTGGAGGGTATATGTCTATAAAGCCTGGCAATGGCATGATGTAGCGCCTTCTCGGGTAAAATGGGTCATCCGAGAGTGTGGTTTTAAAAACTTTATTCTACAACTACCGTCCAAAGAATGTCCAATAGATAGGAGTTTGGTTCAAGCATTATCGAAATGGTGGATGGACACGACTCATACTTTCCACCTTCCTATGGGAGAGATGACCATTGGCCCAGTTGATTTTGCAGCCATAACTAGTCTTCAGTACTATGGCCTTCCGGTCCCTCTTACTAGTGATATCCTGACACGTGATGAAATTCAACAGTTAATAGGTTTGGAACCTTCATTAAAAGAGCCATTCAAGATAAAATTTGAACCAATTCAGAATCATTGGATGAACTTTGCTGGATGGGTTCATGGAAAAATGGCCGAGCAATATGCTCAGGATTTTTGTTATATTTGCTCGGATCAACCATTTTGTGTAGTATCAAATCTGCCATTAATTTGTCAGTGTTGAGGGCCTTTGCAAATATGGATTTCTTATGGCTTTACAGCTGGGGTGAAGCTGGTCTTGCTTGTCTTTATCATGGTCTCGACAAGATTTTCAGGAATAATAAGTCTTTCGTTAGCTTCATGGTGATTGTTGAGGTACCATCTCCCACCATTGTCAATTCCATTCATATACTTGTATGAATTTGATTTCAATTGTTATTGCATATATGGGCTTATGAGCACAATCTTGTGAGGGTACTTGGTATTTCTTGAGAGAGAGTTGGGTATCCAAGGTTGAACTTTTGGTTGTCCGATTGCACAATAGTTCCCGGCTCTCATCATGTGCACTCCCAGCGCTATCACTTGAGCTTCTTAACCTTGGGCCAAGTAAAATAGTCTTAATATGCCATAAAATTTATGTAAAAAAGTCTACTTACCTTTTGTAATCTTGTAGGTTAACTTGGCTTGGTTGAAAGCTGAGGAGCGGGCAAATTGGACTCCTCTTATGAATGCTACGCTACCTTACCAGCACTCCTGCCAAGTCATTGCTAGTCCTATTTCTAGTGGGTGATTTTTTGGGAAAAAGGTGTATGACTGGTTCCTTAGTCCTGAGCAGCGAAGGGCTCTAATGAACTATCTAGCATCTACTTTGAATATTACATCAATGCTAGAGAATTCATGGCGGCTAGCTCGGAATGGCTACGATGTTGAAACTTATCTTTGTCTACCGGGCGCGTCATACACCCAATTTATTCGAGCACGGCTCTTGAACTTTGATGTATCTCCTGTTGGCATCTGGGAAGTTTCGGGTGAGAAAGAAAGAAGCGATGAAGAGAATAGTGCTGAAGAGGGGGGGGAGAGAGAGTCTATCTTTCATTTTGGGGTTGGCACCTCTCAGGTGAACATTTACCATTTTATCATTGCAATTGTTTGTTTCTAACTTGTTCTAACCATTCTTTATGATTATTGCTAGTTGTTGGTTCATTTGAGCACCAGGCTGGACCTTCTTCTATTATTCTAGTTCAGCGACAATTTTCACTAGTTTAACGACAATTTTCTCCGTTTGCTCTTTCTTTCCAACCGGAAGTGCCACCTCATCCGTAATGCTTTGATATGAATTATATGGTCTGTCATCCTGTTCTATGATGATTTATGCTATATGTATGCATGATTATGTATGTTCTTATCCTTTCCTTTTCTGACTCACAGTGAATGCTTGAGGAGCAAAATAAGAAACTATAAGAAGAGTTAACTGCTAGCCGTCAACAGGTCGCTTATTTTGAAGGGTTGTATCAGTAGTCGGAATAAAACTTTTGGACTTCCAGTTTTAGGGAATCAGGGATCCTGGTGCTTCATCCTCTAAGGGGCCCAAAGCTAATGACCATGAGTGTAACACCCCATCTTAGCTTATGTTCATAGACTAAGTTGGAATGTTATTTTGTGATATTCGAGTCTTGGTTCTATACTTAGTCAATTTATAATACACATTTTACAAAAATTTTGCCAGAGTTTCCCCTATAATTGGTGGTCCCAAGTGTCGCCAAAACTGATTTTTTCGATTTTTTGAAAACATGTTTTTATCTCAACCAATCAATCTCAATCAATCTCAAACACTTCTATAGTTGACCTCCTTATATCCTCCACCACAACCTGCATTAAAAATTTCACACTTCTACACACACATCCATACACACTAATTCATACCAACATATAGTAATTAATATACTGAGCACACGTACTTTGGTCTTTTATTAGTCTTACATACAATTCTTAGTTTACGCTAACATATGTACATGCCATTCTAGTTATATTACTTATACTAAATTTCTACCCGAAAAGTTACCAACACCAGCTGCTCGGGACACTGCAGAAAATAGCTTCTCGCTCAACCTATGAGTTTAGAAAAGAAAACTAAACTCGCTAAGCGTTTGCTTAGTGGGTACTTAAATCATTGCATTAAATAAATAAATTAAAAGAGTAATTAAAAACATGCATTTGAATACTTTAAATAAATGAATAAGATCTAAACATAATGATAAAAGACTAAATCCCATATTCTGAATTTAGAAATTACTCATTTTGCTTTTATCAATTTAGGTGCTCTACTGGTTTAACAGAACGTCAGCGGATAAGGAAGGGTCATGATAAACATATCTCGTCATGATCATATTTCATTATCTTTCATCATAATTCTTGCACATGTGCCAATGGCCATTATCATTGAATCATTGATCATGTCATTGTAATCATCGGCCTTCAGCCGGAATATCATTTCATGTCATAAGCAGTACTATAGTAATAGTATGATGCATCATATCCTTATCTCAAGGGTTCTGACATACCATGTAGAGCATAAATAATTTATTAATTATTTTGGTCATGATATTCGATAAGTCATGATTTTTCCATAATGCATATATTACTAGGATAACTTCTCATGATGCCTTTCTGATTATTCCAAACCCCTTTCGTGTCATTTTAAATGATATAACATCAATTTATATTATAATATTCAAGTTTTAACACATTTAGAAAAATGACCAAATGAATAGTAGCGCAGCGCGTAAAATCGGCGACGCAATGGCGCGCGACTACTACATGATAAAATCTTTTCTTACTACTGAAATCAGTCAACTTTAGCAACAATTTTGACCAAGTAAACAAACTTATTTTTGGCTGAAATTTTTCAGGAAAACCCCTTCATAAGTTAACTAAATGCATGTAATATTTCGTCGAAAAATTCCTTCGTTTGCCCCCCTCAACGGACTGCCCAAAATGAAAGCTGCAAAATGGTGCCCAAAAGGGACCATTCGGCCCAACTTTCAAAACTTGAGGGGAATTCATTTTTTTCTTGCAAAATTGAGTTTTAGACTCCTTTTGTGATACCATGGAAGGACTAAAGGTCCCTCTATCAAAAATCAAACCAAAGAGATGACTAAAAGTTAGTTAAAGTTTATGGACAATTAACACAAATTGGGCTAGTTTGTTTTATTTTTTTATTCTCTTCACCATCAATTAACTACAAATGACTAGAAGGCACTATCCCACATATTTACCACACATAATAACATCATTTCAAAAGTCCCATAATGCAAAATATGTGAATTAATTGAATAGGGCAATGATTTAAGTACCAAACCTTAATTCTTTTCACTTGTTTCTAGTTCTTTTATGCCTTCTTTGCTTCCTTCTCTCTTACTCCTTGATTTCCTATAATTTTTATAAAATTCATGCCAAGAACATAATAAAATTTAAGTGCTTCATGCCTTATTTTGCTAACTAATCCTACTGGTCATCCTTTTTATCATTAATCTTATATGTGCAAATCATCTCTTTCACTTTATCTTCAACTTCTTAAATTTTCTATAATCATCATATTTATTCTTTCATTTGTATCTTGCAAATAATTTAACCAATGAAAGAAATAAGACCATAGATGAATTTCCTTACCTTGGAATTGGTAACTTTCTTCTAAACTTTCACCTAGAAACTTGGAACTTCCTTGAATTTTTTTGTTGGAGGCCACGGCCTTTGCTTGGAGAAGGAGAAGGTGATTTGTCTTTTTGTATTCTAGAGATTTCAAGAACATGGATTATATATGTACACGTTTGTACATATAACTTTATTTCCTTTTTTTTAATGGATGGGATTTTGCCAAAACAAAAGGCTAAATGAATAAGATAGCAACATGTGTCCTTCTTTGCTTTTTTATCATTTGGATCCTTGACTTTTAGTCTATGTCTAAATTGGTGCTTGATTGGTGGAATGACCATAATGTCCCCCTTCAGTTAAAAATTTACCGTATCCTTCAGACCGAGCAATTCCATGATGCATAACATATACCGTCGTGCTCCTTTCGACCCCTTGTCCTCATTTCTAATATTTATTCTTGATTCCCAGTCAATTTATAAAAATTACACTTATGCCCTTGACTTTTGTAAGAATTCCCTTTCCGTCCTTACGTGATTCGGGTCTCCTCTCGAGTCCGTTCGTTGATATCGATCATTATGGGATCCTCCCGCTTGCTTCTGGTACCTTTATATGCCTTGTTTTCCTGTGTATAAATTATTATTGCATATTGACGAAAATACCCTTGGTCGAAAATCCATTATATCTCCCAAACCGTGCGTTTCCGGGAAAAACCGTGGCGTTCCGTTGCGACCCAATTTCCCTCTACTTTTCATCCTTGGGGTCTGTTATAGGCACTATTAAGGACTTCCGGAATGACTTTTGATAATTACGGCCACCTCCACAAAACTTTGCAATCTTTTCAAATAGGTCCTTTCAGTTCTACAGAACTTCCCTTCACTTCACGCTCTTTAGTAGCTTCTCGGGATGGTTCCTCTTACTGTACATGGACGTACTGTACATATGTATAAGTTGGGTCGTGACATTTCTTCCCCTCTAAAATTTAGGCTTCGTCCCGAAGCTGGCCAGTTGTAAAAAAGTGTGGGTATTGCTGCTTCATAGTTTCTTCTCTTTCCCAGGTTGCCTCTTCCACCTTATGATTTCTCCACAATACCTTAACCAGAGGAATTTTCTTATTTCTCAATTCTTTAACCTCTCGTGCCAAAATCTTCACTGGCTCCTCTTCATAAGTCAAGTTGGGCTGGACCTCGATATCTTGTGTCTTGATGACGTGTGCAGGGTCTGAACGATATCGTAGTAACATCAAAACATGAAAAACATTATGTATCCTGTCCAGTTTGGGTGGTAGGGTTAGCCGATAAGCTACTGGGCCTATACGTTCGATGACTTCGTACGGTCCAATGAATCTGGGACTTAACTTGCCTTTCTGCTTAAATCTCAATACTTTCTTCCATGGAGAAACTTTCAAGAAAACTTTGTCCCCTACTGCAAATTCTATGTCTTTTCGTTTCAGGTCTGTGTATGACTTTTGTCTATCTGATGCAACCTTTAGTCTGTCTCTAATGATGTCAACTTTCTCCTGAGTCTCCTTCACAATGTCGGGTCCAAGAACTTTTTCCTCACTTAGTTCTGTCCAGCATACTGGTGTTCTGCTTTCTTCCGTACAATGCTTCATAGGGTGCCATCTGTATGCTGGATTGGTAGCTGTTGTTATATGCGAATTCCATTAGGCTTAGGTACTTATCCCAGCTGCCTTTAAACTCCATAACACACGCTCTCAATATGTCCTCCAAAATCTGAATTACTCTCTCAGATTGCCCATCCGTTTGAGGATGGAAAGCAGTGCTATAGCTTGCTTGGGTTCCGAGGGCTGTTTGGAGCTTTCTCCAAAAGTTTGAAGTGAACTATGGATCTCTGTCCGAAATAATAGATGTCGAGACTCCATGCAATCGTACAATCTCTTTGACATATATTTCTTCCAACTTATCCATTGAGTAGTCCATTCGCACAGGCAGAAAATGAGCTAACTTAGTTAATCGATCGACAATTACCCATACAGCGTCATGTTTATCTCTCGTCATTGGCAGTCCTGTGACGAAATCCATAGTGATGCGATCCCATTTCCATGTCGGAATTGTAATTGGTTGTAATAGTCCTGATGGCACTTGATGTTCTGCTTTCACTTGCTGGCATGTCAAACACTTGGTTATGAAATCTGCGATGTCTCTCTTCATTCCTGGCCACCAATAGAATTTCTTCAAGTCTTGGTACATTTTTATAGCCCTTGGGTGCATTGCGTAAGGACTACTGTGGGCTTCCTGAAGAATCTTCTTCTTTATATCTCCTGTTGCTGGTATTACTGTCCGACTTTCGTAATATAAATTGTCGTCTCTTGAAATTTGAAACTTTGTACTTTTTCCTTCTTGTACTTGCTTGATCCATTTTTGGACTTGTTTATCTTTATTTTGTGCTTGGTGGATTTCCTGAAAAAGCGTGGGTCGTGTTTGCATTTCTGCTAGCAGTGCTCCTTCTTTTGTTGGTCTCAAACTGATCCTCATAGCACTTAAGGCTTGCATTGATTTCCTGCTAGGTGCGTCGACCACGACGTTCGACTTTCCTGGATGATAGTTTATGACATAGTCATAATTCTCCAAAATTTGGATCCATTTCCTTTGTCACAAATTGAGGTCCTTTTGTGTTGGCAGATACTTCAAGCTTTTGTGATCCGTATAAATGTAGCATTTTTCTCCATACAGGTAATGTCTCCATGTCTTGAATGCCAATAAAATAGCCGCCAATTCTAAATCGTGTGTTGGATAATTCTTCTCGTATGGTTTAAGTTGCCGGGAAACATACACGACCAATTTACCTTCTTGCATGAGTACACAACCTAGGCCAATGTGCGATGCATCGCTATGTATCACAAAGTCCTTACTGGACACTGGTTGCGTGAGTATCAGGGCATTTGTTAGCTTTTCTTTCAGTTTCTCGAAGCTTCTTTGACATTCATCTGTCCACTGAAATCTAGCATTCTTCTGAAGCAACTTGGTCATTGGGGCGGCGATAATGGAAAATCCTTTCATAAATCGTCGATAGTATCCTGCCAATCCTAGGAAACTTCTCACTTCTGTTACTGTCCTTGGCAGTTTCCAATCCAAAATAGCTTCTATTTTCTTAGGATCCACTCTGATGCCCTCAGCAGATACAATGTGTCCCAAGAATGTCACTTCTTCCAGCCAAAATTCACACTTACTGAGCTTGGCATATAGTTGTTTTTCTCTCAATGTTTGCAATACAATGCGGAGGTGTCGATCATGCTATTCTTTGTTCTTTGAATAAACAAGAATGTCGTCTATAAACACCACTACGAATTGGTCGAGGTACGGATGGAAAATTCGATTTAGCAAATCCATAAATACTGCTGGTGCATTTGTAAGCCCAAAAGGCATTACAAGAAACTCATAATGTCTGTACCAAGTTCTGAAAGTAGTCTTTGGAATGTCCTCCTCCTTAATTGGCAGCTGATGGTATCCCGATCGGAGATCTATCTTTGAAAATACACTGGCTCCTTTAAGTTGATCGAATAAATCGTCAATACGTGGTAGTCGATACTTGTTCTTGATTGTGAGCTTGTTCAACTGTCGATAATCCACGCATAGCCTTAAGGATCCATCCTTCTTCTTGACGAAAAGTACCGGTGCGCCCCATGGGGAAACACTTGGTCATATAAAGCCTTCGTCGAGTAGCTCTTGTAATTGTGTCTTCAATTCCTTGAGTTCCACTGGCGCCATTCGGTATGGGGCAATCGACACTGGTGCAGCTCCCAGATAAACATCTATGGTGAATTCCACTTCTCTCTTAGGTGGTAGTCCGGGTAGCTCATCTGGGAAAACATCGGGAAAATCACGCACCGTCGGTATGTCTTGGATCTTAGTAGCGTCTTTCTTTGCTTCCATGGCGCTTACTAGATATGCCTCTCATCCCTTTTGTATTAGCTTCCTTGCCGTCACTGCCGATATTACGTTGTTCAAATAGTCGCCTCTTCTTCCGACTACTGTCACTTCCTCTCCGCGAGGGGTATGGAGCGTCATTCTTTTCTTCTCACAGTCAACTATTGCTTTATGCTTTGCTAACCAGTTCATTCCTAAAATTACGTCAAATTCTCGAAATGGTAATTCCATCAAATTTCTAGGAAATAAGTTTCCGTGTATCTCTATAGGGCATTCTTTGATTACTTTGTTCGTAACTACTACATCTCCTATAGGGTTTGTAACTAGTATACCGGACTTGACATATTCTACTGGTAATCCTTCTAAATTCTCACTATGCATGCATATGTATGAATGTGTGGATCCGGGATCAATTAAAGCATGTACAGGTTTGCTGAACATATAAAATGTACCAACAATGACGTCCGGTGCTTCTTCTTCTTCTCGGGTTCTCATCGCATATACCCTTGCTGGTGCACTTGTACTAGGCTGGTTAACAGTCTCTGATTGTGCCCTTTGAAAGTTTGGATTACCTCCTCTTCCTCTGCCTCGGCCTCTACCAAAGGTAGGCTGTGACCTCTCCGTTGGTACAGGAGTATTCATCTATATTTTAGGGCAGTTCACCTTTATATGGTCTGGTGCTCCACATTCCCAGCATCCTTCGGTTAAATACCAACATTCGCCTCCATGTCTTCGTCCGCAATGCTCACATAGAGGAAAAGTATATCCTTCAAAACCCGTGTTTCTTCCAAATCCTCCACTAATTCCTGGATTGTTACTTCTTCCTCTACCTCTACTTAATCCTCTTCCGAAGCCTCTTCCAAACGACCCTGGTGCACTGGCTATAGATGTTTGATAACTCATACCTCGGCCTGACCTCTGATTCTGAAATCGCCGGCCTTGTTGCATAGAACTGCTTCCTCCCCTGAATCTCTTTCGGGCTTGCTTGAGGTCCTCCCGGGCCTCGAGTTTGCGTCTTTTTTTTTCCTGCATGCGTTGATGCCTATTCCTCTCATCCACTTGTACTTTCTCAACGTCCAAAGCCTTTGCAACAAGCTTGGAAAATTCTGATATATCTATGGCTACCAATTGCACTTTGATTTCATTGTTTAATCCTTCTAAGAATCTTTGGCATATTTCCTGTTCTATTTCTATCATTCTCCTCGCGTACTTACTAAGACAAGTGAACTCTTTTTCATACTCGGATACCGTCGTTCTTCCTTGCTTTAAGTATGTGAATTCATTCCTTTTTGCGTTTAAGTACGCCTCGGTGATATATCTCTTCTTAAACTCGGTTTGGAAAAATTCCCATGTCTGCTGTTCTGGTGGCACGCGCTGCTGTGTAGTCTCCCACCAAATGTACGCTTCTTCAACCAAAAGAGATGTGGCACAAATAAATCTTTCCTCTGGCGTGCACCTTAATTGATCCAACGCTCTAATGGTACTATCTAACCAGTATTCCGCTTCCTCAGATCCTTCTTCCCTACTGGCTTTAAATTCCTTAGTCCCATACTTCCTTAATTTCTCGATTGGGGGCTTTCTCTCTCTTTCAGCAGCAGCAGGTACCATTCCTGCCATTTGTTGAAATGTTGTTGCCATCTGTCGTAAATAAGCATTGGGGCCTTCCGCGGCCGCCGTCGCTGCTTGTGGCATAGTTCCAAGACTCTCCTCTACATTCGTAGGCACGGAGGCACGTGACTCGACCTCCTCGTCTACAGCTCTCTGTGATTCAACTTCTTACGACATTCTACAATCATATACGTGTATATCATAATAAAGTTAGCAGCTAGTTTGGCTCGGCATATTAAATTTCCTATATGGCATGTACATAGATAAATTCCAATCATAATTTCAGATCATACACTTAATATAAACATAACCTTATTTATTCACATAATCGCGTTTTCATACATATTTAACATACATCATCACATACTCCTACTTATGGCCTATTTTACATATATGTACAGCAAAATGGCCTATATTAGTTTGTTACTTGTCCGGCCTATTTATATCTATTTACAACAAAATGGCCTATCTACTGTTGCATTTTTATCCGCCTATATACATAACCAAAGGGGTAGCAAAATCATCAGCCCATCACAGCTCAATAAGTAGGAGCTCGGGGAGAGGTAGCACTATCTGAAGCAAGATCCATCGGATCTAGATCTACCTCGTTAGACTGAACTCTAGGAAGGTTACGAGGGAGTTCGCCCATTCTATCCTATAACATCTCTACCCTTCCTTGCAAGGTCCTAGCCAAACGATTCACATTCTCAAGCTCTAATGTAGTTTGCCTCTTATCCACTTGTAACACCCTAACATCTTCCATCAAGAGCCTACTATTATCCAGGGCTAACACTAAGTCTTCCTGGTCCTGGAGTCTCAAGTCTCTCAACTGATCTATTACTTCCTCTTGCTCGTCCTGTTTCCCTTTCATTCTAACTAATTCTTCTTTTAACTCTGCTATTTCTTGCTCTCTGGCTTCCATTTTAATTTTTTGGCACAGATTCTCCTTCCTCAATTCAAAAAGCTTCTTATCTATGGCCTGTTTCTCACTTGTGCTGGCCCGAGAATAAGGTTTAGGACCTAAAGCCAATTTAGCTGGTTGCTTCGAATCACTCATTCTCACTCCTGTTCTCAATACCACAATATCACTAATAAGCATCATAAACATACACATCAGCTTATTAAAATTCCCTTCCTAAACCTATGTGTCATGCATTCACAGTTTGATTCAACTAACTACCCAGAATCGACTAAACCAATGCTCTGATACCACTAAATGTAACACCCCATCTTAGCTTATGTTCATAGACTAAGATGGAATGCTATTTTGTGATATTCGAGTCTTGGTTCTATACTTAGTCAATTTATAATTCACATTTTACAAAAATTTTGCTAGAGTTTCCCCTATAATTGGTGGTCCCAAGTGTCGCCAAAACTGATTTTTTCAATTTTTTGAAAACATTTTTTTATCTCAACCAATCAATCTCAATCAATCTCAAACACTTCTATAGTCGACCTCCTTATATCCTCCACCAAAACCTGCATTAAAAATTTCACACTTCTACACACACATCCATACACACTAATTCATACCAACATACAGTAATTAATATACTTAGCACGCGTACATTGGTCTTTTACTAGTCATACATACAATTCTTAGTTTACGCTAACATATGTACATGCCATTCTAGTTATATTACTTATAATAAATTTCTACCCGAAAAGTTACCAACACCAGCTGCTCGGGACACTGCAGAAAACAGCTTCTCGCTCAACCTACGAGTTTAGAAAAGAAAACTAAACTCGCTAAGCGTTTGCTTAGTGGGTACTTAAATCATTGCATTAAATAAATAAATTAAAAGAGTAATTAAAAACATGCATTTGAATACTTTAAATAAATGAATAAGATCCAAACATAATGATAAAAGACTAACTCATTTTGCTTTTATCAATTTAGGTGCTCTACTGGTTTAACAGAACGTCAGCAGATAAGGAAGGGTCATGATAAACATATCTCGTCATGATCATATTTCATTATCTTTCATCATAATTCTTGCATATGTGCCAATGGCAATTATCATTTAATCATTGAACATGTCATTGTAATCATCGGCCTTCAGCCGGAATATCATATCATGTCATAAGTAGTACTGCAGTAATAGTATGATGCATCATATCCTTATCTCAAGGGTTCTGACATACCAAGTAGAGCATAAATAATTTATTAATTACTTTGGTCATGATATTCAATAAGTCATATTTTTCCATAATTCATATATTACTAGGATAACTTCTCATGATGCCTTTCTGATTATTCCAAACCCCTTTCGTGTCATTTTAAATGATATAACATCAATCTATATTATAATATTCAAGTTTTAACATATTTAGGAAAATGACCAAATGAATAGTAGCGCGGCGTGTAAAATCGGCGACGCAATGGCGCGCGACTACTACATGATAAAATATGTTCTTACTGCTGAAATTAGTCTATTTTAGCAAATATTTTGACCAAGTAAACAAACTTTTTTTTGGCTGAAATTTTGCAGGAAAACTCCTTCATAAGTTAACTAAATGCATGTAAAATTTTGTTGAAAAATTCCTTCGTTTGCCCCCCTCAACGGACTGCCCAAAATGAAAGCTGCAGAATGGTGCTAAAAAGGGACCATTCGGCCCAACTTTCAAAACTTGAGGGGAATTCATTTTTTTCTTGCAAAATTGAGTTTTAGACTCCTTTTGTGATACTATGAAAGGACTAAAGGTCCCTCTTTCAAAAATCAAACCAAAGAGATGACTAAAAGTTAGTCAAAGTTTATGGACAATTAACACAAATTGGGCTAGTTTGTTTTATTTTTTTATTCTCTTCACCATCAATTAACTACAAATGACTAGAAGGCACTTTCCCACATATTTACCACACATAATAACATCATTTCAAAGCCATTTCAAAAGTCCCATAATGCAAAATATGTGAATTAATTGAATAGGGCAATGATTTAAGTACCAAACCTTAATTCTTTTCACTTATTTCTAGTTCTTTTATGCCTTCTTTGCTTCCTTCTCTCTCACTCCTTGATTTCCTATAATTTTCATAAAATTCATGTCAAGAACATAATAAAATTTAAGTGTTTCATGCCTTATTTTGCTAACTAATCCTACTGGTCATCCTTTTTATCATTAATCTTATATGTGCAAATCATCTCTTTCACTTTCTCTTCAACTTCTTAAATTTTCTATAATCATCATATTTATTCTTTCATTTGTATCTTGCAAATAATATAACCAATGAAAGAAATAAGACCATAGATGAATTTCCTTACCTTGGAATTGGTAACTTTCTTCTAAACTTTCACCTAGAAACTTGGAACTTCCTTGAATTTTTTTGTTGGAGGCCACGGCCTTTGCTTGGAGAAGGAGAAGGTGATTTGGCTTTTGTATTCTAGAGATTTCAAGAACATGGATTATATATGTATACGTTTGTACATATAAATTTATTTTATTTTTTTTTTAATGGATGGAATTTTGCCAAAGCAAAAGGCTAAATGAATAAGATAGCAACATGTGTCCTTCTTTGCTTTTTTATCATTTGGATCCTTGACTTTTAGTCTATGTCTAAATTGGTGCTTGGTTGGTGGAATGACCATAATGTCCCCCTTTAGTTAAAAATTTACCGTATCCTTCAGACCGAGCAATTCCATGATGCATAACATATACCGTTGTGCTCCTTTCGACCCCTAGTCCTCATTTCTAATATGTATTCTTGATTCCCAATCAATTTATAAAAATTACACTTATGCCCTTGACTTTCGTAAGAATTCCCTTTCGGTCCTTACGTGAGTCGGGTCTCCTCACGAGTCCATTTGTTGATATCGATCATTGTGGGATCCTCTTGCTTGCTTCTGGTACCTTTATATGCCTTGTTTTCCTGTGTATAAATTATTATTGCATATTGACGAAAATACCCTTGGTCAAAAATCCACTATATCTCCCAAACCATGCGTTTCCGAGAAAAACTGTGGCGTTCCGTTGCGACCCAATTTTCCTCTACTTTTCATCCTTGGGGTCTGTTATAGGCACTATTAAGGACTTCCGGAATGACTTTTGATAATTACAGCCACCTCCACAAAACTTTGCAATCTTTTCAAATAGGTCCTTTCAATTCTACAGAACTTCCCTTCACTTCGCACTCTTTAGTAGCTTCTCGGGATGGTTCCTCTTACTGTACATGGACGTACTGTACATATGTATAAGTTGGGTCGTGACAATGAGATCCTTTCTTTTGTTTTAGATGATGACTGTTATAAGCCTGAATTTTAAGAAAATAGGGACATAGGTATTTTTCCTCCGAGCAGATTTCAAATGGGTGATATGCCTTCTCCCTCATCAGGCAATGACTTTTTCATGGCTTTATTTGATCAAGGTCCACCTCCTTCTCCATAGTGAATGAAAATATATTAACCAACCATGTAAAATAAATAAAAAATAGTTACTTTTACAAATTAGGCTTTTTCCTCTCTTTTTTTTTGAACTTAATTTTGAAACCGAATGTTGGCTTCATCCAGTTAGTGTCAATATGCCTTAGAGCTTGGTCTTTTAAATTAACATATCTATAGCATCATAACCCTAGTTACAATACTAAACTCATAAATTAATTCTGTTTGAACAAGAACCATTACACTTCAGTTTGGCACATACATATTACTTAGGCCAAAAGGTATCACTGAGTTTAAATATTGTCTATCTCATATGCATGTATATTTAAACAATCTCCACTAATAGACTCTACTCACCAAAAAGATATCAATATGTCTTTAATAGGCTTGAAATAGGGTCTACAAGGGACATGGGTTAGATGAAGGCCATTTGCAAATTGGAGATGATGTAATACTATTAACAATTCTTCAAACCATAAACTTTCCATTGGAGCTACAGGCAACTAGGAGCAATCTTATTTTTAGACTATGGATTATTGTTGTCTTACTTCATGAAAAGATAGATTTCAATTTCCTTATAACTTCTTGAGAGAAATCTAGATCTAACTAAGATGATCTTCATCTTTCTCCTTTTTCTTTTTCATAAACTCAGGACCCATTTCTTTTTTCAGGCCGTCCTTTACGGGTTTTTAACCTTGTGAGTTGTTATTTTCTCTTTTATCTTCTTCTTCTCTTCTTTTCCTTCTTCTTATTTTATGTTGGGTTATAGCTCTTAGTCACCTTGTCTTTGCCATCCTATGTCTGAATATGAGGTAGCATGAACTTGCCTTAATGAGGATGGATCATTTGTTGCCCTGATAGATCTAAGAAATAATGTCTAGTTTGGATAAAATATTGATTGTCCTTATGGTCTTCACTAACCATCCTTTTCCTTAATCTTCTTGTCCCTTCACCTAAGCGATTATCAGACTTGTCATAATTGTTACATCAACATAGGGTAGGTTATCGGGCTTACAAGCCAATAAGAAGCAACCTAAAATCTTATGAAGGCTCAACAAGACAAAATGGACTGATGTTAATAAGGTGGATTTCAGTTATTGGCTTATCAAACAATGCTTAGATCATTTCTCCTCTAAATAAATAGAGTTCAATTTCACCTCAAAATTTTATCAAAGCATGTTCTAAGGCCGACTAGAATCTAGACACGGGTTAAGCAGGAGCCCTCTCTAAGAAAGCATTCATAGTTTCATTATATATATAATTTCCTCACCTAGTAAAGTCATTCGGATCGTGATGCATAGATACCCTAATTTATGAATATCAAGGTAGACTCATCATTGGTTGAACACTATAATGCAAAAGCCAATGAAATTATAGATTTAATAAAAGTAATTTATTCAAATAATTTTAATTTGAAAAAACATAATTGTTTCAATAAAATACCAAAGAAAACAAAATAAAATGAGCAACCTTTTCAAGCTAATGAGGTGTATTGAGTGAAATTTCTCCTTACTTCACATCTTCAATATTCCCATCTTGAAAGGAGGATAAGATAAAATATTCCTCCAGTCCTCCTCCTACTATGAAGGTTGCTGGTGGTGGCACCCTGTTGAACCTTGGCAAAGGATTGTCTTTTGTGCTTGGCTTATCCAGTTTAGGTAACTTCCCACTATCAATCAAATTCTGGATCTCATACCTCAACCTCAAACACTTGTCTGTCTCGTGCCCTTGCATTTGATGGAATTAACAGAATGCCTTAGCATCAAAGTTAGGTGGAAGAGGATTAGGCAAGGGACGAGGAGTCAAGGGTTGTAACAGTCCCTTCTTTTGCAGCTTATTGAGAACCCAAGACAGCGGCTTTTTCAATTCTGAAAATTGCCTCCTTCCTTCTTGACTAGTTGCATTAACATCAACTGCCTTTTGCGTGCTTTGATTACCATACTAGTAGTTCCCTTTCTCATTCCTTCTTGCAGAAAAGTTATTCTTCTCCCTTTCCCACTCTTTAATTTGCAAACCAGCTTACAGAAGGTCTTTGAAATCCTGAATGAGTGTATGAGACATTCTTTCATGAAGACTAGGCAACACCCCTCTCACAATCATCCTAATCTGATCCAATTCATCGGGCCTCTTCTCGAGCAATGCAGCCTTATTTCTCCACCTCTTCACATAGTCCACAAAGTTCTCATTTGGCCTTTGTCTAATGGACTCAACTTCAATTAAAGTAACCTCCAATTCAGCATTATACCTATATTTTTAGACGAAGGCCTTGTACAGTAAATCCTAGCTCTCTTGAGTACCATCCTCTAAGGTGTTGAACTAGTCTTGGACAATAGGGTCCAATGAGAGCATGAAGTACCATATAGTTTGAGATTAGTAGCTCGGGTAAACTGTATAGTAGTGATGTACTGCTTCACATGGAGATTAGGATTTTCAGTTCCATCAAACTTGGCAAAAGAGGGCATCTTGAACTTGTACATGACCTCTTCATCTAGCTCAAACAACTTGTTGACCTCCGACATTTCTTCAGTTTTCAGCTTCTTTTCAAATTTCTTCTTTAAATCAGCAATCATCTTCTCCACATCAGATGTTTTGGTCTTTTCCATAGTTACTCTTTCCATAACATTCGGATCTTTTTTCTTATCTTGTGGATCTTAAAAATATTGAGCCTAGTCATCATCATTATCAACGACTATTTTGTCATCATCAAAGGCTACTTCACTGACCTTAGCCTTTCCCTTGTCTTTTGGCTTCTTGGTGCTGGCGGATGCCTCAGCAGTGTTCCCCAAAAGTGCAGTCAGATGGCTCTTCATGGTCTCAGCTAAGGCCTCCTTCAATTCTTCCATCTTGGCATTGAGGGCATCGTCCACCATTCTTTGAATTTGTTCGGGATCCATTGCTCTTGGTGAGAAGCTAATTAAGTCACTACTGGATTCTACATCACTGGTGTAGGTTGGGTTGTCGTATGCTCTTCAACTGATGTACTCCAAATCTGTGAGCAAGAAAGGATCAATGATATGATATGTTATGCATACGTGTATGTATGTATGCATGTATACACAAATAATAAACAAGCAAAGAAAATTAGGACGTCCCTTCTAACCTTATAACTTCCACATACGAATGGCGAGTCTCTTTTTCTAGGTATATGGTCAACAAAATATCAACAAGAGATATTCTATTTTCAAAAAATTTTCCTCAGACAATTTTAACCAATAGTTATATTTTCAAATATGAAAGTTAGTCCATGATAATTCCCATTAATTAGGTTTTACTCCATCCAATCAATTAAAATAGCTTTCATATTATATTAGATTAAAACTAAATTAAGAGGTTTATCATTAATAGATTTCTCATTTGAAAAAGTAACTAATGATTCATGCCAAAAAAAAGCCCATGATTAATAGTTCTTAGTTTAAGTTAGGCTCACAATTGATCTTTGGTATTCCATAATTGACTTAAATATTTGTAAGCTCTTTTTGTAAACTTTAGATTAAGTGAAAAATAAATTTGTTTCATAGTCCTTGGGATTTTAAGTTTGGGCCATAGGGTTAAAAAAGATTTTTGACCCATCTTGAAAAAACTATCTGGAAGATATTGAAAATTAGGAATTTGGTCCTTTGGTTTTAAAGGAAAAAAATTATTTTTTGAGCTTATAATATAGGTAGGTCATATTAGAAAAATAATAAACCAAATAAGCCATGATTTAAACCAAGATAAATTAACCATAGTCAAACAACAAGCATTTGGGGTAGAAACCTAAGAAGAATAACTAAGTCTACTACATGAGCTTAAGTCTTTGGGTTGAAAAGTTTTAGGCTCCCATAACAAGTATATACCAAAAGGTACAAGGCTATGAGTGGTTATGCCATGCTCGATCTCCATACCTTGAGTGAAAGTATGGTATCCCTTACATAACACAACACAGGTAACAAGGGCATCCTAACTCACACACACAATGCAATATAAATGATGCAATAGACAATATCATAATAAGAAAGATTAAAATAATATAAAGACCAATGGAATCAACTTTTTTCATCCCTAGCGGAGTCGCCACTGATATTGGGGATTTTTTCCCCCACTCCCATATGGAATGGTTCTTGCGACTTTCGACACTGTTAGACTCAGGGCCTAAACATAGAGAAAATGGAGTCACCACCCGGATGGGCCAGGAAAAGAAAGGGGTGGGACTCGATTCCTAAGGAATCCCCAACCCCCTATTGGGTTCGAAAAGTTAGGTACGCGTGGGGAAGGTGAGAATGACCCAGAACCCCCACAATGCCCGGTTCATTAGAATCAGCCTCCTTTTTCATTTCTTAATATTATAAAATTCTTACCTATAATGATATTATCCATACTACATGCAATCATAATAAATAATTACTTTATTAAAATCACAACAAGTTCAAATAAAATAAATAAATAGGCACCCATCCACAGATGGAAACATGCCTTTACAATTATCCGATGTCCAAAAGAAAATAAGAAAAATAGGATACCCACCAATTGGTTGAAACGTATCCTTTACATTGATCCAAAACTTAAAATAAATTAAATTACATGATACTTAACAAATAAGGTACCCATAATATGGAAACATACCTCTTACAATTCTTCAAATCAAAATAACCAATAAAAATAATCAACCATTAATCGTAAATAAATCATTCATCATAGATCAAATAAACCATCCATCAAGACATATCATAAATACACATGTTTTAGTAATCAATCCTACATTTAAGTATCATATTTAAACAATAAATTTACAAGCTAGGGCTTTTAATTTGTGAATTAAGGTTTAAGAAAATATGATTAATATTTTAAGGTTTTAGAAAAATACAATTTTTTTAACAGAAAGAAAAATACAATTAGGATTTTGGAAAATATGATTAAAGTTTTAAGGTTTTAGGAAAATACAATTAGGGTTTTATTTTTAGAGAAACAGAATTTAGGGTTTTGGTGTTTAGGGTTTTAAGGAATTAAGGTTTGGAAATTAGGTTTTAGATTTTTGAAAACTAAGATTTTAGGGTTTAGATTTAGAAAACTACCATTATTTTTAAAAAGCATTAAGCTACTGTATAAATCAAGAATAGAATTTAGCTACTATACAATTAAGGTTTGGAAAAATTATGGGTATTGTAAAAGAACTTTTAAAAAATTTTAAGAATTGAATTTTTGATTAATACTTGTATGGAATATTGTTACTAGAAGTATTTAAATTAAATGATCATGCATTAATTGAATACAATCAAGTTACTAGAACGAACATATTATTGGATTTATTTTGTATGAAGAAAAAACAACATCATAAAGCTTCTCATGCTAAGTTTACATAGATTTAATTTAGAAGGCTCCACAACAATTGCAGTTTGAGATTCTAGCTAAGCAAGAGCAAGGTAATAGGTCACTGCCTTTGTAAATTTATTCTTTTCCTCTTTGATGCTTCTGTGTCTCTTATTTTCCTTTTGATTACTTGCTAGGGTTTTTGTTGCTAAGTTCCAAATTTTCAAAGTCTCCAAAAAAAAGTCAAGCCAAAATTCCCTCTGTTCATCTTTTAAGTTTGCATTTATAGACAATTAATCAAATAAAAACCTAATCATTATTGGTTAAGGAAATATTTAAACAAGGTTTTGGCAAAATAGGCAAGGCTGGCACACGGGCTTGCAAGCACAGGCTTGCATGAGGGAACTGGCACACACGGGACTGCGAGCTGTGAGCCAATTTGCCGCAGGAGTGGCCTGCGAATTGGCGTACGAATTCACACAGGCTAGCCTGCAGCGTGTCGTTCGTCGATTCGTCCATTATTATTTATTATTATTTTTTATTACTATTATTAAAAATAAATATTATATTTAAAATAAATATTTATAATTTTTTTCTTTTATATAATAAATATTATATTATCAAAATAAATATTAAATATTATAAAAATTATTTTGAATGTTTTATATGTTCATAATTGACTTAATCTCCTTTTAATTAGTGCTGGACTGGACTTAGTAAAAAAATAAGTGTCTACAGCTAGGCAGAGCTCCTTGATTTCGAGTATTGAGTGAACCTACAATTTGACCAACTAGAGTTTCAAGATTTATATTTTGTGTTGAGAGACATTCAATTTTCTACTCAATTTTTGTCATATTGCTTTTCAATTTTATTGAATCTTTCTGATGTTGCTCTAATGAATTTTTCTAATGATGATTTATAACTTGGTTTTTTTTTGCAGAAGTGGATCCTTGATTTTGGTTCTTCAAGCATGGAGGTTGATAGGATATTTTTTTATTGTTTTGATTTCCCCATGACAAATTAGGATGGTTCCTCCATGTTGGATTGTATGTATTTCCTTGAAAATTCTAACCCCTATTCTTGTTGCCTAAAAATTGGACTTGCTCCGTAATTCTGCAATCTACTATATCTTGAGTTCCTCTACATCCTTCACTTGTTGGAGAAGATGATGATAGGTTGGCATGCTCCAACTTCTTGGTAATTGTATCTACCTTAGCTGCAAGTAAAGAAAAATTATTAATTTCATGTAAACTGTAACTCTTTTATGCATACATCATTTTGAAGTTCAGTGATAATTATTTGCTATCATTTCTTCAATCAAATCATTAGCTTCTGAAGGAGCTTTGTTCATAATTGCACCACATGCTACTTCATCAATTGTGCCTTTGATATTTGGATGAAGACCATTATAAAAAGTTTGAATTAGAAGCCATTCAGGTACTCCATGGTGTGGACACTTTCTTTGTAAGTTTTTGAAATGTTCCTACGCTTCATATAAACTTTCTCCATCAAGTTGAATAAAGCTTGTGATATCATTTCTCAATTTTTCTATTTTTGTTGGTGGAAAATATTTTGCAAGAAAAGCTGCAGGTAATTGATCCCATATTATAAACGTGTCTAGTGGTTTGGAAGTGAGCCAATCCTTAGCTTGATCCTAAAGAGAAACTAGAAAAAGTCACAAATGAATAGCATCATCAGATATATCATTAATTTTAAAAGTATCACACATTTCTAAGAAATTAGATATATGAGCATAAGCATCTTCATGTAGTAAGCCATAAAAAATTAATTATTAAATTAAATTAGTAAGTGTTGGCTTAAGATCAAAAGTGTTGGCTTGCACAGGTTGTTTAGCTATGCTGGATCTTGGTTGAGCAAAGGGCATAGCATATTGCTTAAGAGTCATATTTTATGGATCTCCCATGGTTGATTCTTCGTCAGAAGGGTCAGTTGGATCATCTATTTTATGAATTTCTGCTGAAGTTCCTTCCTCCTTTTGCTTTTCTTTACTTTCCCTATTCTTCTTCCTATAAAACCATTCAAATTTTGGATTATATAGCTCAAGTTTTATATTCGGATTTCTTCGCATATAAACCAAAAAAATTTCTTCAAGTAAAGAAATTAAAATAAAATCCAAAGTGCACAGGTCGTATCAAGTAATAAAGTGATAAGTAAAGTATCGTTCCTACGAGGAGGGCTATTCTAAGTACCAAACAATTAAACTATTTATTATTTGGATGACAAAATTTGATTTATGATTAATTTGAACTTTTAAACAAAACAAATTTCTTGAAATTAAATCTAATGATATGAAACTTAGGGTTAAGTCATCTTTATAAATTTATTATGGATTTTCTAAATTATTGATTTTAATTCAGTTCCCTTTTTTATTAATGGTTGAATTTTCCTTAATTAAGCTCAAGTCTCTCTCAACTACTAAAGCTAATATCAATTTAATCATTATGTCTACTCTCATAATCATAAGTAATTAAACCAATTCATCAAGCTTTATGAGAATCTTGAATTAACCTCTTAAGTGTTTAATATTATCTCTAAGTGAAAAACTTCCTTAAGATTGCTATATCCATGGATGAATGTTGTGCTTTCACTCTCGCTCCATCACACAAAATGTCAATTTAATTATTTATTGGCTAGATAATCAAAGCATTAAAATAAAAAATAACAAAATAATCAAAGAAAAACTTAGCTAATTAAAATAAGCAATAAGTGTTACATAATAAACTCAATACAAGGGACTAACCCTAAAAGAGTTTAGTAACTCATATTTAAAGTAAAAATACAATATTTATAAATTGAAAACATAAAGAGCAAGAAAGAGCAAACTCTAGTTCTTGATTTGGAGAAGACCTCCTTTAGGACTCCTTGAATCTCCTCTTTGAAATCCTAATTCGCTCTATTATCAAAATAGAGATTAGAACTCAATTGATACAAGTTTAGGAATAAAGAATTAATCCTTACTATACTTATACTTGTATCTAACCCCTCTCTTATTTACAAAGCTCACACTAACTTCCTTCTAAATCTCAATAAAAAAACTCATGCATAAAAATTTTAAACTCCTCGGATGGGAGGCGTTTATATAGAGTACTTGGAAGCTTCTTGGTGGTGGCAAACTGTCGAATGCATGAATCTATCAAGTTGAAGCTATTTGGATCTTCAAAATTCAATTTTTTTTAGCTAACATTCATCGATTTTTACCTCACGGTCGTGGTATATGGATGCCACGATTGTGGCTTGGGTTGCTTTGGACTGTTTTGATCCATTTTCTAGCTGTAAATGGCAGCTTTATGGGCCATGGTCATAGCCTTTTGAATGCCACGGTCGTGGCATTTAAATTAAGGCTGCAAACTCTGACTTTTCTTCTTTTTTCTTGGCCCAGACAGTGGAGAAATGCATCCCACGGTCGTGGCCATGCAATGTAGCGGTCGTGGCATCCATTTTGCTTCTGGAAATTTTGTTTTTCTTTATTTTTTGAAGTGGCATACTCAATTTCTTTCCCATGGTCTTGGCCTTGAAGGGCCATGGGCGTGACACTTGCATTTTCTTCATTTTTGTTTACTTTTTTTTTTTTCAGTTTTGCCCCACTTATCATTAAAAACCTTAAATCTTACCTTTTTTTAAGCATAAATAATATAATTCTTACTCAAACAAACAATATAATTCTAACTCAAACAAACAAAATCCATTAAATTTAATTGAAAAACAATTAAAATCATGGTTAGAATTGCATAAAATATTGATCAAATTTTCACTCTATCAAGTTTGTTAACCAAAACCTCCTATTTTTTATCTTAGGCAATCAAATTGAATTTACCTAACACTTGTACCAAGTTTCATTTTGCAAGAAGTTATTTCCTTTGAATGAAATATAAAAAGTCTGATCGAACCACATAGAAGACCGACTGGACCATTGATGACCAAATGAGCCAAAAAGGCACATAAGGTTTCATTATGGAGAGTACTCCCAAAATCTCACCATACCCCCAAGAAGTCCAACCGGACCATATGTCATATTGAAAGGACCCTTGAATGAGAAAAAAGCTAAATCACACAGAAGGATTCACGGTCAAAAGTACTCTCATTTTTTTATAGTACCACGAAAGTCTGACCGGACTCAATGACATTTCAACCGGACCATACAAGCCAATTTCCTCCAAAATATCCAGTAGGTTTCTCAATCAAGGGTACACCCAAAGATTGGACGAACCAAGAAAAGTTTGACCTAACCTGATGTAAGACCGAGTGAACTATTTAAAAATTACTCAAGTTAGAATCCATTGCATCTCCACTCAATAAGTGGAAGCCACATGGACTAACCATTGGAAGAGCATTGAGCAAAATTTCAAATGCTCGACATTGCATAATTTTGACCGGACCACACCACTTCCGACAGACCTTTATAAGTCCGACCAAGAAATTATTCTGGCCGAGAAATTAGTGGAAGACAAGAATCAAACATGTTTGATCCAACTTCAAATGGTTAATTCTTGACTTGAAGGATATAAATACCTTATGTAACTTCATGTTTAAAAAGTTTTTTGATTTTTAATAGCCTTCTTAAACATCTTTCTTTTATTTGCATCAAAATTACTTTTTGTATTAATTAAGTGTTAGATGTGAGCATTAAACACCATATTAAGTTTGAGTGTAAGCTTGAAAATACTTAGGTTGGGAGAGTGAGCTATGGAAAACTCTTGTAAGGGTTATAAGGAAGTAATCTCAAACCATTGTAAGTAGTTTAGTGTGAGCTAGAGAAAACACCAAGTTAGAGTTAAGCTTGTAAAAACTCAAAGCTAGTGGAACCTTAACAAGTTGCTAAGGAAGTGGATGTAGAATTAAGGTAAATATGAACCACTATAAATCTTTGTGTTCCTTCTTCTACTTAATCTTCTTCTACATCTTCTACACTTCTTTTTAATCTTTGAATTTTTTGAATTAATCATCTTTTCTTAAGCTAACCAATTCACCCCCCTCTTGGTTACTATCTTGGGACAACAATTGATATCAGAGCTTGTCAATTTCTTAAACTAATTGTGAAATTTGATCCAAAATGACAACCTCTTCTTCATCCTCTCATGGAAATCTTAACTCTCTTCTTTGACCATACTTTGATGGAACCGATTATTCCTATTGGAAACACAAAATGTTTTTATTTCTAGATAGTGAGGGAATAAAGCTTTGGAACTATGTTGAAAGTGATTGGAAGCCTCCTACTCATGAAGTTGGGGGTGTCCAAGTTCCTCTTCCCAAATTACAATGGTCAAATGCCAACACAAAAGATAGATTCAAAAACCATAGGGCAACATCCATCTTGATGAATTATATTTCAAGAGAAAAAGGTGGGAGAGTCCAACATCTCACTTGTGCTTATTGCATTTGAAAAACTCTTGAGAACTATCATGAGGGTACTACCCAAGTGAGGCTCACCAAGAAGCAAATGTATATACATGAGTATGAGCTATTCAAGATGAAGCCTAATGAAAATGTTACCAACATGACAAATCAATTGCTTGCCATCGTCAACAAATTAAAGAAATATGGCAAAATATATGATCAAGATGAAGTCAATAGCAAAATCTTGAGAGCACTTAGAGGCAAGAAGAACTTTGAGTTTAAGGTTTCTTCAATAGAAGAAGCTCATGATCTAAGTTCCTTGAGAACCAATGAACTTGTCAGAAAACTACTCACCTTCGAATTGCACACTGAAAGAGATGAAGAACAAGGTGAGAAGGAAAATAGGAAAGCAATAGCTTTCAAAGCAATCAAAGAATTTGAGAGCTCAAGCAATGAAGATAGTGATGATGAAGAAGAAATGGCATTGTTCTCTAAAAGGATGAATGATTGGAAGAGAAAGAGAAGATTGCAAACTAAAAAAGGTATAGTTTCTAAAACTTCCTTTAAAGATAAAAAAGAATGAAGTAAAATGCTATGAATGTGGCAAATCTGGGCATAGCAAGTTGGATTGCTTCAAATTGAAGAACAAAAAGAAGTGGGATAAAGAAAAGAAGAAGTCACTCAAAGCTACATGGGATGACTCTTCCTCAAGTGAAGAAGAAGAAGAAGATGAGGAAGAAATTGCTAATCTATATTTCATGGCTATTGAGGATGAAAAAGACTTCAATGAGGTAGGTACTCAACCCTTGAATTTAATTGAATATGATGATAATGCTTTAAATGATAATGATATGATTGAACATATGAATCTTAGGATAGAAAAATATTTTTCTAAGATGAAATATTATATGGATAAATGCTCTAAGCTAGAAAAAGACTTTGTGAGCTTAAAAAATTCTACCTTAGAATTAAAGACTTTAAATGAACAATTGTTGAAATCACTTGATACAATAAATAAAGATTCACATAACTTGCAAAATATGATCAAGGAAAATGAAAATTTGAAGCATGAATTAAAGGAACTTAAGGAATCAATTTCAAAATTTCATAAGTGAAAAGAAACATTAGATACATTAATTGATAATCAAAGGTCACCTTTCATAAAATATGGTTTAGGCTTCAATAGATCATTCAATGCTACATCCAAAACACCCATATTTGTAAAAGCATCTACAACTCAAACCTCTAGTCTTGAAGTTGTAAAGAACAATAATGCACAAACTAAGCCTAAAAATCCTAAAAGGATTACATTAGGTATACAAAACTCTAGAACTAAGGTTCCAATAGCAAATCATGCATTCATATACACTAGGCAAAAACACAAACACAAAAATACACAAAAACCAACTCATACGTGTAATTGTGTGAATTTCAATAGAAAGGTGCATAAGTATAAAACATTGCATCAATGCACATATTGTATGAAATTTGATCATAAGAGCACATTTTTCTATATTAAAAAGGCTCATCTCAAGTTAGAGGATCCTTCACTACTAACCCCCAATGACCCAACTTTATTTGGGTACCTAAAAGAAGACAAACATTATTGCTTTTGTAGTTATGTCTAAAATCTACTATCAATAAGAGTTCTTGGTTTATGGATAGTGGATGTTCAAGGCATATGACAGGGATTGCAAAGCTCTTTACAACTCTCACTTATAAGTATGGAGGTAATGTTACTTTTGGAAACAATGCTAAATGTAAAATAATTGGCATGCTTGGTAAAAATTTGATTGAAAATGTTTGGCTTATTGATGGGTTGAAACACAATTTGCTTAGTGTAAGTCAATTGTGTTATAAAGGATATAATGTAAAGTTTGATTCCAAAGGATGCAAAGTTACAAATTTAAATGGTAAAATTGCATTCAAAGGAGCTAGAATCAGTAACATATAGAATTGACATAAATTCCAACAATGCATTTGAATGTTTGATTTCTACTTATAATGATGCTTGTTTGTAGCATAGAAGACTACGACATGCTAGTATGGATAATTTGCAATGCATTAGTAAAGAAGAGCTAGTTGATGGTCTGTCTAAAGTCAAATTTAATAATGGTAGAACATGTGAACCTTGTAAATTTGGTAAGCAACATAAAAACTTATTTAAATCTAAAAATGTTGTAAGTACATCTAGACCTTTGAAACTTATTCATTTAGATTTGGTTGGACCAAATAGAGTTGCTAGCCTAGGTGGAAAATTATATGCATTTGTACTTATTGATGACTACTCAAGATTTACATGGATAAATTTCCTAGCTCAAAAGAATGAAGCTTTTAACCATTTTATTTGCAAAAAGAGTTAAAAATGAAAAAGGCTATGTGATCAAATCTATTAGAAGTGATCATAGCAAAGAATTTGAAAATGTAACTTTTGAAAACTTTTGTAATGAACTTGGTATTTCACACTCATTGAGCATTGTTTTAGCCATTTCAACTAAGGTTCTATTTTTTCAAAACTTCTTATAAACAAAACTTCTTATGAGCTATGGAATGGAAGAATACCGAAAATTCCATACCTTAGAGTATTTGGATGCAAATGCTTTATATTAAACACCAAGGATAATCTTAGAAAAATTCTCATCTAAATCATATGAAGGCATATTTTTAGGATATTCATCATTTAGCAAAGCATATAGAGTATCCGATAAAAGAAATCTAGTGGTTGAAGAATCGATGCATGTTGTTTTTGATGAATCTTCTAAACTTGATCAAAGGAAAGATAGTGTTATTGATGATTTTGTAGGTACACTTGGACAAATTGATGCTCCAAAGAACAATCATGATGAACCAAAAGAGGAGACTCAAGAGCTACCTAAGGATTGAGAATACAAGAAATATCATCCAAAAGAACTCATCATTGGTGAAACATCAAAGGGAGTAACTACTAGATCCAAACATAAACACTTAGATGTTAATTTGCTTTTGCTTCTCAAATTGAGCCAAGGACAATTGATAAGGCTCTTAGTTATGAATATTTGGTGATTACTATGCAAGATGAACTCAGCCAATTTGAGAGAAATAATGTGTGGAAACTTGTTCATAGACCTAAGGATCATCCAAATATTGGATGTAAATGGGTATATAGGAATAAGCTTGATAAAAATGGTCTCATCACTAGAAATAAAGCTAGATTGGCAGCCAAAGGGTATAACCAAGAGAAAGGCATAGACTATGATGAGACATTTGCCCCCATTGCTAGATTAGAAGTTATTAGGATATAGCTTGCATTTGTATGTCACATAAATTTTAAACTTTTTCAAATGGATGTTAAAAGTGCATTTCTATATGGATTTATCAATGAGAAAGTTTATGTTGAACAACCTCCCAGTTTTGAAGATTATAAATTTTCAAATCATATTTTTAAACTTACAAAAGCACTATATGGATTGAAAAAAGCTCCAAGAGCTTGGTATGATAGACTCAGCGTATATTTGCTTGAAAATAATTTTTCAAAAGGCAAAGTAGACACAACTCTTTTTGTTAAAAAGAATAGGCACAATATATTAATTATGCAAATTTATGTTGATGATATTATATTTGGTGCTACTAATGAATCCTTGTGCAAAGAATTTGCTTCTTACTTGACTAGAGAATTTGAAATGACCATGATGGATGAATTCAAATTTTTTCTTGGGCTACAAATCAAGCAATGTAAAGATGGGATCTTCATTAACCTATAATGGTCAAGATTTTAATCAGGAACATTTTAACTAATAATGAAAAATTGATAGTGTATAGTGACAAAAGTATTGTGGATAAATTCTATACGTAAAGAACAGTGTATATCTTAAACCTTTATTGAAAAGAGTATTTTTACTGTTTTATGGGATGAAAACACGATTTAAAATCAACGGTTCAGAATGAGGGTGCACCATAGTTATTATGAGCATTCCCTCACTGGATTAAAAATATTAATATATATATATATGTGTGTGTGTATAGATGTATGTGTGTGGAAATTTGTGATTTCCTCTCCATCTTCCACGCCATCATCACCATCTTCTCTTCTTTCTTCTTCCTTTCATTAAATTGATCAAGGAATAAGAGATAATTACATGATTTTTAGAAGAATAAGCTAGAAAAGGCAAGATTATCAATAAGTAATCAAAGGGAAAGAGAGAAAAAGAAAGAGAAAAAGAGATTTTGAAGAGGTAAGTGCTTTTGATTTATACTTTGCAAAAATATGAAATTTTATGAGTTTTAATGATTTAATTGAATGATTGAGTTATGTATGATGAGATATTTCTTGAAAATATTGATTAATTGGATTGTTGAGTGAAAAATAACTTTTATATGATGATTGAGTGAGAATTGAGTGGTTTGATCATGTTTTTATCCATATGAAATGGTTAAAAATTTAACTAAGTGAAGGTATTTGATATGAATTCTTTTTATGTCAAAATATTGAGTTTGACACATTATTATCATAGATCTTCAATATGTTTATGTTTAATGAAGTTAAGAGTGCAGAATACATGAGTTTACTCCGAAAACAGTCCCAAAATCAATGCCACGGTCGTGGCAAATGAGGGCCACGACCGTGGGATTGAAAGTGTTGCTGTTTCTTAAAATTTTTTTGATAAAACAGAGGAGTTTTATATGCCACGACCGTGGCCTTTGAAGGCCACGACCGTGAGGTCTTCAAACTTATTTTACAGCTTCATTTTGGATCCCACGAGCGTGGGGTTGAGATGCCACGGCCGTGGGGTACCTAAATAATGTTTTTGGCTTGTAATTTGTGATCTACGGGCCTAGTATGAGACTAATATGTGAATAATTGTATTGAGACTTCATGTGTATGTGTTAAGTGCATGAAAAAAGAGTGAGAAACTTGAGATAAGTGACAAATATATATATCATACTAAATATTGATAAGAGTAATGTACTAATGAAATGATATAAACAAGTGAAATATAAACAAGTGCTTATATAAACAAGTGAATGTTTATATAAACAAGTGTTAATCAATGACATGAGACTAATATGTGTATAGTCCATACTTTTGTGTTAATGTGTTAAATGTATGAAAACGAGTGATAAACTTTAGATACGTGACACACATATATATTCTACCAAATGTTGATAAGAGTATAGTATCAATGAAAGGAAATAAACAATGTAGTGTTCATCAAAATTAATGAATTGCCTAAATCATATTAAATTTATATCTAGCTTTGGATTGAATGGTTAACCAGGGCATGGATAGCCACAGTGATAGTGGGCACCTCGTGCCTTTAATGGACACATTATGTTATCAGTGATAGTGGGCATAATTGCCATTATAAATTCTTGAGATTGCTATACTAACATGTTATCCAAACCTATGATCTAAGTTTAGTATGTTTGGGCATAATTAATGAAAATATATGTGAACATGATAGTTGAAAGAAATGTAAAATAATAATATAAGTCAATTACTTGAAATTGAAGTATTGTGTTATAGTGTAAAAGTGAATGGTAATATATATATTAATGCTTACAAGTGAAAGTCCTAATGCACGTAATGGTAATGTTATGCTCAATGTATTGAAGTAATCAAAGGATTAAAAGTGTATATAATGCTATGAGATACAAAGTGCTCCAAAGTATATCAAATGATTGAAAGTGTATATCCTGATGTGAGATACAAAGAACTCTCAAGTATAGTATTAAAATGAAGTGATGAAAAATATAGATTGAATGAAATGATACTAGAAGTGAACTTGAAAAGAAAGACTTATTGAAAAACAAAATAAGTGTATTGTGAACAATGTTATCAAATAAGAAATCAAGTCTTAAATAAACTGCTTCTCAATGAGACAAGAGGCAATACCAAAAGTATTGTATTATATGATAACTTTATACAGGGATAGCTCTTATTTTGTGTATTCAGCATGGTATATTGACTTGGTACTAAAATTAGTTTATATATGGAAATACTTCTTAAAACTAAGTGTTATTACTATATTTTCATAAGTATATTTCTTTAATATTAAGTGTTAAAATTTGTATATACAAGCACCACTAAGCTTTGCTTAGCGTGTTAGAATTATTTTCTGACACGCAGGTATCAGAACATTGGAGCAAGTTAAGAACAGATGAAGATCTTGTGTATATTGTATTCATAAGTGATAAATGTATATAGATACTTCAGTTTGGCCATTTGAGAGATTGTATAAATGTGTAAACATAAAAGGATATATGTATTTAGAGAATGAAGTTTGAGAATTCTAGTGAATGATTATAAAAGAAAGGAATGTATTATTTAAGCATTTGATTTGACAAATGTATGATAGTTATCTGATTTGTAATGGATTATTGAAAATTGGTTTAAATATTGGACCTATAAGTGTTGTGATATGCAGATTGTATTATTATTTGAAAATTTTAATTATGAAGAGAGTTTTCTCTGAATTGATGGGAGCATGAACAGTATATCGAATAACATTCTTTGATAATTTTTATATAAGAATTGTCAGAGGATGTTACATAACCAATCCAAGTACACAAGGAAACTCCTCAAGAAATTTGGAATGGATGGTTGCAAGTCAAGCAAAACTCCCATGAGCACATCTCTAAATCTTGACAACGATGAAAATGGTAAGGCAGTAGATGAGAAGAAATATCAAGGTATTATTAGATCTCTACTTTACTTAACCGCATCTAGACCCGATATAATGTATAGTGTTTGTTTGTGTGCTAGATTTCAATCATGCCCTAACGAATCTCATTTGAATGCTACTAAATGAATTTTGAAATACATGAATGGCATATTGCATTTAGGACTTTGGTATCCTAGGAATACATCATTCAAAATATTAGGCTTTTCGGATGCCGATTATGCCAATAGTCTTTTAGATAGAAAGAGGATGATCGGAGCATGTCATTTTCTTGGTGAATGTCTAGTTTCTTGGTTTAGCAAGAAACAAGTATCGGTTTCCCTATCTACTGCGGAAGCCGAATATGTTACTGCATGTTTTTGTTGTACTCAAGGTCTTTGGATGAAACAATAATAATTTGACTATGGAAAAGCTTTTGAACGCATTCCCATTAAGTGTGATGACACTAGTGCCATAAATTTATCCAAAATTCCAATTCAATATTCTAGGTCAAAATATATAGATATTAGGCATCATTTCTTAAGAGACAATGTCCGAAACCAAAATATTGTCCTAGAGTTCACTGAAATGCAAAACCAACTTTCTGATATATTCACCAAACCCCTAAATGAAAAAAGGTTGAACTTCATAAAACAACACTAAGGAATGTTAGGCGGGAGCATAATTTCATAAGCTCAAAGCTACTTGAAAAAATCTACTTTACTTGATCCAAAATTTCAAATCAATATCTATTTTTGACCAAATATTTGTATCTTCACTTTAAAAATATCCTTTTCCTTGAAAAATTTTGATTTTTGAGAGTTTTTCGATCGGACCATCCTTTAGTCTGACCGTACTTATTAGTAAATTTTTTATTCCATTTTTTCTGCAAAAGTATGACCATTCTTTCTATGATACGACTGAAATTTTTTAAAATTTTATGACCGTTATGCTTAAAAGTTAAATTTCGGTCAGTCCTTACATAGTCTGACCATACTTTTCAAAATTTTCAAATTTTACCACCGGACTTCTCAAAGTCCAACCGAACTTTACCTTTGAATTTAAAATTTTCTAGCCATTGGAACTCAACCAAAACTTGCATATTTTGTCTCCAACAACTATAAATGGCTATTTTTCATCCTAAACACTATAAATCCCCCCTCAATATCAATTTTTTACATTCTTTTATCAAACTAAAAATAAGAAGAACACAAGAAGAACGCTTCAAGAGCTGAAAAAGGAAAGAAAATTATTGCCCCTTCTCAACAAGAAGAAGCCACAAGATAAGATTCAAAAATGAAAAAGAAAGACAAAGGTATGCTATCCTAAAATATAAACCTGTTGAACTAAACCGTCTCTTCTCCTTCCTCACTCTAGAATCATTAGGGATTGAGAATGACATTACGGGTTGTCTTAAAACCTTAGGATGGGAAAAATTCATGTTCTTGGAGCATGATGATCTTGGTTGAGAATCTTAACAAAGGAATTCCTAACAACCTTGGTTGTTAGCAAAAAGAGCACAAATCCCTTAGGCTATTATGGTGTTTCCTTTAGATTATTCAACCAAGAATATGGACTTACCCTAGAAGATTTCTCATCCATTTGGGACTTTCAAATTGAAGGCATTTCTCAAATCTCTACCTCTCCCCTAACTCCTGAAGTTCAACTAGAATTTTGGAAAGAAATTTCCATTGAAACCTCTCTCCATAAACAATCCAATCCCATGAACCTTAGAACCCTCACTTATTGGATGTTGCATAGGATTGTCACCTATATCATTAGTGCTAGGGGTAAGAGCAATGAGAAAGTCACCTAAAAAGACTCACTCTTCCTCTATTGCTTGATTAGAGGTCAATCCATTAAAATGATAAAAATCCTAATTGACACTTTCCTACACATTAGAAAAATCAAGTCAGGACTCATTTTTTTTTCTTCACAAATCACACAAATAGCAAAATATATTGGTGTACTTACACCAACAAACAAAGCAATCCTCTCCAATCCTCTAGATCCCATCAAAAAATCTATAAATATAGGCTTTCTCAAACATGCCAAATATATTAGGGATGATAATGAAAACTATGTCTACATATTAGGAACACTAGGTGCTAGGGCTCAACAAAGAAAAAAACCAAGGATTGTAGAGGAAGGTGAAGAGACTTTCCAAATAGAATTCCCAAGAACTCCAACTCCTGGACTTCAATCCTCCATCCTTCAACTTCTTTAAGACATTCAAGGTCAAATGAGCTCACAAAGCTTAAGGATAGACAAGATTACAAATGACATCTCTCATTTTCACCTTGACATTCAATCCATCCAAGAAGCATTAGGATTACCAAAATTCTTTGAAGATGAACCTAGTTTGTCACCCTCCATTCATGGCTTCTATCCTCAAGAAGAAAAATGAGAAGTTGCTGTCTCTCAACCAAGGGAAGTTGAGGAAGGAGATCATGGAGAAGAGGAACATGGAGAAGAAGAGAGAGATGAAGAAGAAGAAGAAGAGGATGAAGAAAGTGAAAATGATGATTAGACCTTAAATTTTTTTGCCATTTGTACTTATGTTTGTTGAAATTAATGAAATTATTATTGAATTTTGCCTTATTAAATTGCTTTTGGTGTCTAACTCAATGCATTACATGGTTTCTTTATTTTTTGCCTTTGTCAAAGGGGGAGAGCTACTTAAGAAATTGAATTGAATAACAAACTTGAATGCACTAATTACAATTGAATTAAAAAAAATTAAACAAAGACATTGTAAAATAATCAATTCAAATGGAGCATTCATTAAGGGGGAGCATATTAAACATTTGTTACACTTTTAGAGTTTCAAATTCAATTTAATTGCCAAAGTCAAAAAGGGGGAGATTATTAATCAAACCCTCTTTTTTTATCTTAGGTAATCAAATTGAATTTACTTAACGCTTGCACCAAGTTTCATTTTGCAGAAAGTTATTTCCTTTGAACAAAATATGAAAAGTCCGATCGGACCACATAGAAGCCGACCGGACCATTGATGACCAAATGAGCCAAAAAGACACATAAGGTTTCATGGTGGAGAGTACTCCCAAAATCTCACCGTACCATGAGAAGTCTGACCAGACCATAGGTCATACCAAATGGACCCTTGAATGAGAAAAAAGCTAAATCACGCAGAATGATTCACGGTCAGAAGTACTCCCATTTTCTCAAAGTACCACGAAAGTTTGACTGGACTCAATGATATTCCGATCAGACCATACAAGCCAATTTTCTCCAAAATATCTAGTAGGTTTTCCGGTCGAGGGTACGCCCAAAGATTGGATGAACCAAGAAAAGTCCGACCGAACCTGATGCAAGATCGACTGGACTATTTAAAAATTACTCAAGTCAGAAGCCGTTGGATCTCCACTTAATAAGTAGAAGCCACGTGGACCAATCGTTGGAAGAGCATTGAGCAGAATTTCAAATACTCCAACCAGACCAAGCATAATTCCGACCGAACCACACCACTTTCGACCGGACCTTTATAAGTCCGACAAAAAAAATTGCTCTGGACAAAAAATTAGTGGAAGATAAGAATCAAACATGTCGGACCTAACTTCAAACTACTAATTCTTGACTTGAAGACTATAAATACCTTATGTAACTTCATGTTGAAGAAGTTTTTTGATTTGTAATAGCTTTCTTGAACATCTTTCTTTTATTTGAATCAAAATCACTTTTTGTATTAATTGGGTGTTGGGTGTGAGCATTAAATACTATTTTAAATTTGAGTGTGAGCTTGAAAATACTTAGGTTGTGAGAGTGAGTCTGAAAAAACTCTTGTAAGAGTTGTGAGAAAGTAATCTCAAACCATTGTTAGTAGTTTGGTGTGAGCTAGAGAAAACACTAAGTTAAAGTTAAGTTTGTAAAAACTCAAAGCTAATGGAACCTTAACAAGTTGTTAATGAAGTAAATATATAATTAATATAAATTCGAACCACTATAAATCTATGTATTCTATCTTCTACTTAATCTTCTTCTACATCTTCTACACTTCTTTTTAATCTTTGAATTTTTTGAATTAACCATCTTTTCTTAAGCCAACCAATTCACCCTCACTCTTGGTTGCTATCTTGGGACAACAAAGTTTCATCCATCGGCTACAATCTTCTTCGACTTCTTCTTCTCTTTCAGCTGCTGTGAAAATTAAAAGAGGAAAGAAAAATTTTTTGATTTAAGAAAACAACTCATTTTAATTTAGGGATTTTGTGTTAAAAAGATTATTGAGTGTATTTTTATTTAGACAGTTTTGTTAATTTGACATAGTAATTTTTCAGAGAAAATAAAACTCAAAAATCTAGTCATCCAAATTTTTTAGTAAAACGACTAGAAATACTTATATATTGATCAGTAATGAAATATATATATTAAACTGACTAAAATAATTATAGAAATATTAAAATAAAAAACAGACAAGTTTAAACATTAATAATATATTTTTTTCTAATAATAATAACATTTTTATTGCATAAATAACCATGGTACTAATAATAATAATAATAATAATAATAATAATAATAATAATTCCACAGCATGGTTGAATTTATAATTTGTTTAAAAAAATAAAAAAATAAGATGGGTGGGACCCATAAAAATGCATGAAAGCTACGTGTAAAACAGGAAACTGACCCTCCAAACACAGCAGAACAGACACAAAAGGCCAAAACACCATACCACCACACACACATTATAATTTTATTTATTGTATAACACTGATTTCATTAATTATATTTTCTCATATTTCTCTCTCGCTCTCATCTCTCTATATCCCAAGTCCAACCCATTGCTGGGTGTTGTTGTTTCCTCTTTTTCCCTTTCTCTCTGCAGGAAAAAAGGGTATAGTAACTGAAACCAGAAGAAAACATATACTGTGAGACAGAGAGAAGGGGAAAATTCTAAAAAACCCAGAAAAATAGATAAACAAAATTAGTATAAAGAAAAACAATTTTTTTTTAATCTATATCAGCTTCTATTGCTACCCATATTATCTTTCTGGTTTTTTAAATCGATCCTCTCATTATCGTTCTCTCAGGTACTTCTGTCTTTTTCTTTTTTATTGTGATTCTTTTTTATTGTGATTTTATTTTTTAAGCTGTTTTGACATCATTTTATTATGATAATGAAACTTTTAGTCTCATTTTTTTTGGGTATTTTGGTGAATGTTTTAATGCCTTTAATTATGAGAGAGGAAGAAGGATCGGGCTTATCCATATTGGAATATGTTGATTTTGTATTGAATTTGGTTTACTATGTATACATAAGTTTGATCACCATTACTTATTTATTTATTTTATTTATTAGGAATTAGAAGGTTTTTGGTAGCGTATCATATCAAATTGTTTGTTTTTGAATTGGGTATTTGTTTGTTTTGATCAATACAAGAAGTATTGAATTGGGTTGGGTAGATTTTGAAATGTAAGTGGCTCTAAAGATTTTTACAAATTTTTTTATTTAATAATTATTTTATGAATTTGTTTATATGAAAGGGCAAATGTTTAATTTTTTTTTTTAATTCCAATGATGTTTTATTGATTTTCTGATCCTTTGAAAAGTTATTTCCATTTTATATAGATATTGGTATATGTAAACTGGAGCTGATTACATTTTCTTTTTGTTTATCATTAGGCAAAAATCTAACGCCACATTGGGTTTGATGCAAATTTTCAGTGATTATGCATCTCTTTTCGTTGTTGTATATCATGCACAGCTTATTCTAGAGAATTTGAAGAACGAAAATGACATTGAATCGGGGAAGAAATATTAATTTTGTGGTGTTCTCTTTTTAGCTAAGTCATGGCAATTGGACAGCATGCACTAGATATGGTAAAACAGTATCAACAATTACATATGTTTTAGAATGTATATTGAATTCGATGATAATGTTTGTGATTGGTGCTGCCATTTCATTATATAGGTTGGATAGGAGAACATGTAAAGAAAGAAGCATACTTTCAGCGTGCTTATATTTGTTAGTTCTACCCTTCCAACTATATAGTGTATAATCTTTAGTATTGATTCTAGAAGAGGTATAAGGTGATTGGTATTGACAAATATAAGTGTACTGGTGATTATTTTACTAACTGTATCGATGAACTAAGTGAAATGATGCAGCATGTGATCCTGATTAGGGTGGGATGGGGTTTGTGTAAAGAGAGATGGAATTTAATTTATACTGGGGCTTTATGGCAGAGCACAGTGTCATATCATGTAGTACATTAAGACAGACATGCTGAAAGTTTTTTGGTAAGAATCTCATATAAGTAAAAATATACATCTTGCCCTGAGAAATGCTTGAGCAGATAAATTGACTGTACAAGATGCTAGTGAGGGACTAGCATAATGTATGCACATTAGAACATCAGTAGTGTAATATGGAAAACATCATTTAGGCTCTTTTTTGATTTGCGGAATTTACTCTTCTTTAAATTTTTACAATGTCATATTTGGGGAATGGAGAAAGATATGCCAGTGGAATTTTCAGGCAATATTATCTTATGGATTTATCTTATTTCTAACTTCATGCAAAAAGCAAACCTAATCAATCAACATTGTATTTATTTTTACAGGGTGCTTTAGTAAGACATTGGAATGGAATGATGTGGAAATGCATTTACTTTGTTGCGCTGTTCATTTACTTTCTCCAGAATTATGTATCACCATGCATGCTCATACAAAGCCTGAAGCTCTAAGAGTTTGTGGCTTCAGCATGTGATATCAAGAATTTATCATCCAAGCCTCTGGAGTGTGGAATGGCCATTTGTAAAATGTTGTTTATTAGCTTAGCTTCAGTAGTATCAGTTTATTTTCATTAATTTTATTTACAAAAATATAGAAGGTCAAAGGATTGTGTATGTAATTGTGCAATGTATTCTTTTGAGGCCTTGGAGGGTTCGCTTTTCAAGTCTTCCTCTCTAAACTGGAATGCTTGCTTGGTTACTGCTTTTGATGTTTCAGATGCTAGTAATCAGGTTTTAATTCTCTGTCCTTTTTTTTTTCTTTTTGTGTGTGTGGGGGACTGAGGGCAGGTACAAAGTCGGGGCATCAGTTTAGGACATACTTAAATGCATCCAGGCTACTTCTTGGCCTTGGCACAAGCTAATTGTAGTGTGATTTATATTTTCATTTGAAGTGAATGTTTGGATGTTTCAAGAACATTCTTTAACTTCTGCAGTTTTTTTTTGTGCTGCTTATTATTATTCTTTTGTTTTCCCCCTTTTTTTGCTGATTAAATAAAACTCTTATGATACAATCCTTATTTTTTGGTCTTCAATAACCAGTTTGAGCTCATGTTTGTTATTTTGTGGTTTTATTTGCTTTTTAGGTATTTTGATAAGTTTACGACTCTGACCACCATTTTCTGCTGGAATCTTGGGGCATCATCTAGTACCTGATTCATTTCATTTGGTGGTATACATTTGTTCTTATGCAAAGGCAAAAAATTGTCATTGATTCCTTCCCTGAAATCATTGACATTGATCAGGGATCTGTTTCAAATAGTACTGGTATGAGTCAACAATCTTCTGTGAATAACATGCTAAATCCAGTAGAGAATAGGCTGGCAAATACCGCTGTATCTTACAGCGAGGCATCGTGTGCAAGTGCTGTCACTCACAATGTTCATAGTTATAGTGGATGGAGTTTGGGTGAATCTAGCTCTAGGTTAAGTACACAAAATCAGGCCAATGATGATGTTATAAAAATGGAAGAAAGATGGTCATCTTCAGCAGGCACTCATGGTGTAGCTGGTCCAAGGTCAGAAGAAAGGGGATTTGAAGCAACTAATATCCTTTTTCCTGGCAGAGTTAATATTGGCAGCAGTGGCAATTCGATTAGGACTGGGCCAGCATTTTTACCAGGCTCCAACTCAGACAATGTGTCGCTAGATTTAAATCCAAATAGAGAGTATACGGGTGCCAGTAGCAATGACAGACATGGTGCTGGAGCCATTTTAGATCCTAATTGTTTCAGTTCTGGGGGATTAGAAATTGAGCAGGCATCTCCTAGTGTTTCTTTTGATGATGTTGGTCCATCTGGAACTTCTGGTTATACATTGGATGAAGCTAATGGTGGCTCAGGTTCTTCTTTTGGAGGTTGGGGTTTATCCTGCAAGAGAAAAGCACTTGAAGGTACCTCTGCACATTCTTATCCTGGTGGCAGTTCAAGTTGCTTTCCACAAGCCGAAAATGGTTCATGGCATACAGGTACTACTCATCACAATGCTTCAAGCAGCTTGAGTTTATCTCCACACTCACGGAATTCTCCTTGTTTTAGCCCTCCTGAGCAGTCAAATATAAGAATTGGTTTTGGCATGAGAGCAGAGACTTCTAATGCCTTTCCTTCTTCTAGTGTTACTGGAAATGAAGACCCCATGAGAAATTTTGGGAGGAGAGTAAATGCCGAGCTTCAACAGGAATCTCTAGCATTCAATGTATCAACAACTGGAGGCAGTAGGCATTCCAATGTTTGGTACCAGTCCCCCAGACCTCCCTCAATTAGTGATCCCTTGGACTTTAGGTCAATGCTGGCACCAAATGCTGCTCCAGGCCTATCTCATGCCATGCACACTTCTGCTGCATCAAGAAACATGCATCATTTCCATTGGAATGGATCTTCTAATTCAAGAGCTGTAAATTCATCCAGTTCCCTGATTCCTGGAGAAAGGGGTGCTGCACTAAGAGAGGATGTGAACTTAAGAAGCATTTCAAGAACTAATGTGGAGCATCCCATGTTTGTGGCTGCAAATGATATGAGAAACATTGGACAAGATCCAGCTGGTTGGAGTTTGGCCACTGGAAATATGAGCACTTCTACCAGTGCTTCATCTAGTAGAATTGGTCCTAGTTTGAGCATTTGTCCTTTGCCTAGTCCTGCCTGGATTCCTCAGCGTAATCCCACAACAAATAACCAACAAAGATTTTCAGAATTTGCTGCCTGGTCTCTGTTTCCTTCTACGGACTCAGATTCTGGGAGTCACAATGGTCATTTCCCTCCATTGTCTTCGAGGCCTTCTGCTTCTTCCTCTCAGGAAACCATGATGCCTTCTGGATCTAGTGGCCAATCATTTCCAAGGTCTGTATTCATGATGGAAGGACAAGGTGATGATGTCCTTGGCATGCCCCGTTCATTGAGAGCTTTAGCTGCTGATATTGAAGTGAGGCATGGACTGATATCTGAGGTTTGTGTTCTAAATGTCTATCCTGCTTTTCAACTTTACAAATTAATTATTAGCTGGTTATAATGGGGATGGTGCTACTGCTGACCTTGGATTTTTAGAAAAAATTGTGGTAAGAAAGTAAGAAAATAGGACTGGGAGAATTTTTCTCTCCTCTGGTTTAGGGGGGAGTGGAAAATATGGAGGCATGAAAAGTAACTCACTTTTAATGAGTAAATTAATGATAACTGCAAATTGGTAAAATTCAATTATTTTTGCCCCATATTCACCCAAATTGTAGGGACAAGGTTTGATGAGCCTGAGAGAGAATGCTCTGGCACTTTCATCCCTCATTAAACAGGAGGAAATTAGAATATTGTTCATCTTTTTGCCACTCTCTTTTTCTTCCCTCAGTTTCATTTTTCCCAAACAGGGTGTAAAAATATGCACTTATGCTTATGCAAATTTATTTTTGGTTGAGCTATGCTGTGGAATAAAATTTGCAAAGGAGAACATTAATTTTTTATTACCCAAAAAAAATCAGGGAATTAGACTATTTCTAGCACATCAAATTCAATTTTCATGTCTTTGTCTTGAAGTGATTGAAATTTATGAAGATTTTTACTTCGTTGGGACTGATTATGGTAGTCTGTAATGTATGATTGTGAAAACTTATAACTGTCAGCCCGTGTCGTGAATCAATAGGCCCAATGACCAAAAAATTCTTGAACATTCATACTTTCTTTGATTTTGCCTGATTTGCTCAAATTATTCTTTTTTCATTACAATTTTTCCTAGGATTAATTCTCCATTTAATGGTTGACATGTAAATTCAAACTTATCAGTGGGAGCTCAAAGTCATACCTTGTTAACTTTAACAGATTTGTATTTCTTCTTAAAATAGAACCATTCTTTATTTTATTTTCAACACTTCTACTTTTTTCTTTATCTTATATCTTTTGGTTTATCTTGTTTTATCTTCCACCATTACTTGCATTGCACTTTCACCATTGATAAACAAATGGCTACAATTTGCATTGTTGATTTGGGTGGAGAACTAACAATGGCCAAACTTGTGATGAAAAGGAGTCCACATGTAATGATCAAAATCATAAATAGTATGAATATATATGATTCATTTTTTTGTTTATTAGGCCTGAATCATTAGTGTAGGGAATTATAAATGTTTTTATTAACTCATTCATTTCTGTACATTGTTGAAAAAGGAGCTGATGTAGCATGACCTCTTAGGCTATGTTTGGTAGGATACACTACAAATGCTTTTGATTCCATTCTATTATGGCTTATCAAACATAACCATAGTGCATATGTAGCTGCCAAACTGATATGCTTTGGGAAATGTAGTCCATGCCACATCAAATTCTCACAGCAAAATACAGGTCTGCAGATATTTGATTAACTTTCACAGCTGTAAGCTAATGGCAATATAGATGGAAACCTAATGGAGTATTTGATTTCTTCATAAACAAAAGTTTGAGTCTTGAATTCCTAAAGTTGAAAGAAATAAATGTAATTATGCAAAACATCAAGGTCATAGTTTTTTTATTTTCAGAATAATTTCTTCCAGTGGGATTCTTTACCAAAGTTTGGAAGACCTTTGTCCGATGCATTGGACAACATATGCTTTTTTTATTGTAATTTGTTGTTCTTTTACTTTTCTTTTTTCTTAGTTTTTGTTCTCACTTAAGGGATTCCATTGTGGAAGACAGTTATTTTCTAATGAGACTGCCCTGTGCCCTAGCTTTTTATTTTTTATTTTTAACTTTTTTATTGGAGGCCATATATAAACATTGGGTATGATATTAATGTGTTAAAAATTATAAGCTGATCAACAGAAGGATTGCTTATTTTTTTAGACAGGTTTGCAAATTAATTATTTATTTATATTGTTAATAATGTAACTAAATTATGCCTAATCATGCTATCTGTTTTGACTTCAAAAAGTGTTTTGATTGCTATTGTAATGATTAGTTGATCAAGTGTTTTGGTTGCTATTCTATGAACTAACAACTTATGGTCTGTATGCACCAGATTCGTCAAGTCTTGAATGCTATGCGCAGGGGTGAAAGCCTACGAATTGAGGTTTGATGCATCCTTAAGATGATTAAGTTCCATACAATTATAGCTTTGTGTTTGCCTAGTTCATGAAGTAAATTTATATTGTTATTATATTTCTCTTGCACTCTGAGCACTTGAGTTACCTTAACAAACTTCAACCTGGCTGTTATTGCAGCAGAATTAATTTCCTTGGAATATATGGTATTCATTTGTTTCGCGAAAACATTATCCTGAATAAAAAAATTTCTGCACTTTTTGATTCTAGTTCATGTAGGAAATCTGGTGAAGTACAAAATTGGTTTTTTGGTCAAAGGGAAACCATGGTATTTTACAGAAAGTCAAAGTCCTAGTCCTTTGGACTACAAACTTAATCAAGTGAAATAACCCACAATAGTATGTGCAAAACCCAACTTGTTTATTGACAATTACTGATCACAACCTTCACAATTTTACCATTTTTCTTTATGTTATGTTTTCTTCTATACGAGGAAGTAAAATCAAATGGAACAATATGGTGTCCGAACATTTCATGATCTTCTTTATTTGATAAAGAGCATGAATTTACAAAAAATAAATACGAAGAATCCAGCTTATAATTATTGCCCTTATTTAATATGGTAATTGGGAAATTATAGAGTATTTCATAGTCCTTTTGAGTTTAATATATATTTCTATTTCCATATTGATATAAGCTGGTGGTCCAATACTTTAAGTCTAGGTGCAATTTTGTAATGTATGGCTTTGCTTTTAGCCTTTACTTTTAATTTAAAGTCTTATTTCGAGTTCTTGCTGGTTAAGGAAGGCTTCTTTCCTTTTTAGTTTATTGAGTGCCCATATCCTTTTGAGGATGTGATTAGTTTTGAAGTCCTTTTCTTAAAAGTCTACTTGTTTAAAGTCTTTTTCTTAAAAGTTTAAGAACTAGTTTGGTGTGCCTTTAATTCAATTTGTTGGTCAATAAAATTTTTTAGTAATGAATGAGTTATGCAATTCAAGTGTAGTTGCAGTGACATAGGATCTTGGAGTGATTCATAAGAAAAGGTTAAACTATTTCTTATATTTTATTATTCACGAGTATTATTCACAGTGTTATGATTTCTTCACAGTTCTCTTTCTCTAGCTTAATTTTGCATATGAATTCCATCCTTTTTTTAACTCCAGCTGTCCGCCTAAAATTCTAACCATTCTGGAGAGAATTTTATGTGCTCCTTAATAACTAGCCCCTCAAGCCATCCTAGAAAACAATACTTTTTATGTGCTCCAAATCTAGTAAATAATTTCTGGTTAATTTTAATTTTGATAACCGAATAGTGTATATAAGATATACTGCATTTTCTCAGAGTTCTGCATGGAATATTTTCCTCGAGCAAGTTTTATGCTAAAGCAAATTAATGGACATAGAATGGTTTGAAGAGAAATAAAGGTTAGTGGTTTTAGGCAGATGGCATTGCAGTAGCAGATGTACTTTTTTCATTGTGTGGAACATAACAACTTGCGGATTTTAAAATGCCCCTTCTATTTTCTCATGTGAAATTATTTAGGGGAGATTTGTAGAAATAGTAGAGCTTCAATATAATTGGCTGAAATTGGATAGTCTGCCTGAAGAGTTCTAGGCAAGTGCATTTTTTTGTTGGGTTCTTTACTCGAGACTGGCACGAGGGTCATCTTCCCTTAAGCTACTTTTTGCTCATCGTGCCAGTACATGGATCTTTTCTATTTATGTTTGCTTTTCAACTAGTATCGGCTGACTTGCAGTTAAGATAGAGATGATGACTCTCTGTCTCTACCCCATAACCAGGATAAGAATTTACCCATAATGCTCAGACCATAAATACTGAAATGAAATATTACACAATCTGGCTTCTCTAATATATTTTTAGCAATGGAAGTGCTCGACATTCTTGGGAAACAACCAGATTTCAAGCAGATGCTCTGTGAACATCTGCAAACTA
Organism: Garcia nutans; assembly: GCA_947685225.1. Classification (NCBI taxonomy): domain Eukaryota; kingdom Viridiplantae; phylum Streptophyta; class Magnoliopsida; order Malpighiales; family Euphorbiaceae; genus Garcia; species Garcia nutans. Next base: position 3,627,365 of record CANTUV010000017.1, on the reverse strand, counting down.
TAGAACTATTTAGACAATTTCCTGACAAGGAGATGCACCATTTTCATGAAAACTGCTTGAGTTTTTGCCATTGAGAATTGATTGAGTTCTTGCAATTTAACATTGATGTCAAGTATTTGTACAACATTTGACTTTATTGAATGTTATCTCAGGATTATATGCTTTTCGATCCATTCATGCACCATGCTGAAATGCATGATAGGCACAGGGATATGCGTCTTGATGTAGACAATATGTCATATGAGGTAAAACTTAAACAGATAATTTCCTCTCTTGTCAATTTATATTGATGTTACCCAATTATAAATGTTGGAATATCAGGAATTGCTGGCATTGGAAGAACGCATCGGAGATGTGAGTACTGGACTAAGCGAGGAAGCAATTTTGAAGTTGTTGAAACAGCAAAAATATGTTTCCATGATCACAGAATCTCCAGCATATTTGGAGCCATGTTGTATCTGTCAGGTATCTATGATGCCCTCTAGCATCGCATGGTGAATTAGAAAGAAAGAAATAGACCATTCCTTTTAACAAGTTCAGTTAGCTGTTCTCAGTTTGTTGACTTAATTTTTACCTTTAAGCATTATCATAATCTTTACCTTTAACAATTATCATAATTTTTCCTTTAACCATTATCATGGCAGGAAGAATATGTGGATGGGGATGAGGTTGGGATGCTAGATTGTGGACATGACTTCCACACCAACTGCGTCAAACAATGGCTGATGTTGAAAAATCTGTGCCCCATTTGTAAGATGACAGCTCTACCTACATAAGAGTGGAAGCACTTAGAACCTGAAAATTTTATTTCCTTGCCGATGGATCATCTATCCAACAACTGGTTAGATGTTGTACTTCATATGCCTCATTTGTTTTTTTTTTTTAAAAAAAAATATTTAAGAAGTGATGAATTGCATAATTTGATGTGAGGAGCTGCTAGTCTGTCATAAATTGCAGCAGTCATAAAAAGGGTTTGTTTCATCTGCCTTAGAATCTTCATGATAATGATGAATATATATGAAATAATATGGATGAGATTGTCGAGCTTCTAGAAGGATTGGTCAAGTATGGCGCATGTTATTTGCTTAATCTTTGCCCATGATTTGAATTGCTTGTAGTTTGATAAAAAAAAAAGGGTACAACTTTCGTGATTATGATGACCAACTCCATACTTGAGTCAAATTTTTTTTATAAATATTTACATTATATAAAAATAGTATCACTCCTGCAAGGCAAATGTGTTGTTAGATAACCACAATTTTATGATCATTGTTAAATTCTTCTATATATATTTATTTCACTATAAAAAGAACACGCATTACCGATGGAAAATTCCGTCAATAACTCTAAAAAATGCATTGACAAAAGAATTTATCGACAAATTATTGATTGAAGATTTTGGTATGCAATTATCTCTTAGGTAAAAAGGTACTGAGATACATTGGATTACATAGATAATTACTGAGAAATTACCAACAATAGATTTCTTTTGAAAAGAATCGGTTCACTGAGTTATTCAAGTTTCTATAGGTAATTAGTCAGTAAATTTGATGTCATGTTTTGTACTAAATTCGAAAGTTTATGGTAAGTCCTTGGTAAAGTATTTTAATATTATCTTAAGAATTTTAAAATTTATCGGTAAATTGATTGGTATTTATGTAAGATCACAATTTTTTTAAATTAAGATTGCAGTAATATGTTGGTAAATATTATTAATGAACAGATATATTGTGTGTAATTTGGTCGATAAATATCTTACTAATCTATCTCGTTGGTCAAATTGTTAATATTTTATTTATTTGTTGCAATGTTGTCAGTACATAGTTAATATTTTATTTATGTATTGATAATTTGTCGTTAATTTTTTTTTTATTTTTTAAATAAAATTTTAAATTGATATATAATTAACTTCATTATTTTTTATAAATATTTTAATTTTATTATATTGAATTATTAATTTCAATATTTTATTGTTATTTTATTTTTTATTTTTTAATTTTAATTGTTAGGTTTTTAAATAATAATAATTTATTTTTTTTATTTTTATTAAATTATTTGATTATCATTTAATTATTATAATTTTTAATTTTAGTTATTATATTTTTTTAAATAATAATATTTGTTATTTATACCCTTTATTTTATTAATTTTTTTTATATATAAATAAATATTAATAAAAAATTTAAATAAATAAATAAAATAAATAAAAATTTAAAATAAAATATTAAAATAATATATAAAAATAAAAAAAAGTACAAATAAAGTAAAAAAAATGGGCATGGGAGATGAAGGCTGATACGAAAGTGAAGCAAGAAACTGAGTCGTTTAGGATTGAGAGGTGGAGGCACCCGAGAGAAATTGTCGCACAAATTGATTGAATTGTTCTTAAAACTCTTTCTGCAATTGATCTCGCATTGCACGCTCCGGCTCAGATGCTTTCCAGCTCATATATCTTCCTCTTTCTCTTTCCATCAGCAGTCTTAATAAAAAATGGAGTCTCATAAATAGACTCATTTATTTGAGATTATTGGTCCCAAAATACTATAAAGGGGGTCTTATAAAAAAAATATTAATACAATATAAATAATATATAGAAAAATTAAATGAAAATATTAAAATAAAAGTTATAAACGTACATAAATTTCTAGGAAGCGTTGATCAATAAATGTTTGCCCTTCGTGATTTTTTATGTGTGGATAAACACTTTATGCTTAGTGAAAGGTCACCCCAACTACTCCTTATAAATTAATGAAAAATGAAGTAACTTATTAATTTAACTTTAAAAAAATTATCAGAAAAGATAATAAAAAAATTAAATTATATTTGCTAGTCGATGGACATGCTCATAATTTATACTAATTCCTTTTGTATATTTAGATAGTCCCGCATCATCAGTAAGAGTTTAAAGCCTATTATGGGATTGCTAAAAAAAATAATTTTAGACTTGCTAAAAAAATATATATGAGAATTGAGATAAAATTATTTTTTTATTATATGATAATATGTGGTAGTTATATCACTTTTTATTTGTTTAAAAATAATTTTAAAATTTTTATTGGGATAAAATTAAAAGTTTCAGCATTTTATCAATATAAAATGAAGTTTATGAATTTTATCTTCTTGGAAATAACACACCTAAAAGTAATTTAAGACTTAGAGTGGGCCTAAATTAGCAGTAGTAACATATATGTATTACGTATACAAATTATACTGCATTAGTAGTGAATAATTATAATTTAAATGGGCCTCATAATGTCAAAATGGATCTTAGACAAACAATTTATAGTAAAAGGGTGAAATGATCAATAAGATTAAATAATTATTGAGTATTGAATTAGAAGTTACGTGAAATATAAAAAATAAAATGAAGAACGTCAATGAGATTCTGAAATTTATTTGCTAGAAATTATGATGAGTACCATTATTTATTTATAGTTAAAAAAATATATAAAATAATTATGAAAATTTGCTAAGAAATAAAATAATGCCATGCATGTGTAGTAATATTAATATATCGTGGTATAATGTAATTAATCACTACAGAGATAAAGAAAAAAAAATTGATGGACGATTATTAACTAGTGATAATAATGTGATAATACTTCTTAAGGTTCAAGGTAAAAAATAATATTAAATAAATTAATAGAAATGCCATAAATAGAAATAAATGAATGTATAAGACTAGACATACCTTTTGAAGATTTTATTTCTTAATGGAACTTTGTAAATAAGTAGAAGTGAGGAAAGAGTGAAATAAAGACAAAGGAATTAGTGATATAATAAAATGAAGAGAAACTAATTTCTGCTTATTTATCAGCACTCGTAATAAATATTTAAAGTTCTCTTCATTTTATTGTTATATTAAAAGTTCTCTATAATTTTAAGATATCGATGGTGAGCCTATTATGAGTATCTGAAATTGATAGGTCACGACTAGCTGAACTAAGAGTATAAATAAATAATGAAAGAAGATGGCCAAAATACTGAATGTATTAGCGTCTCACCCTACTCTGGTATAAGACTACAAAGTAGTACATGTCACCGAAGCTTGTCATAAAGCCACATAAATTTTATCCAAATATAATTAATTTTAGGGGTATAAACCAGTCGGATTGGACCGAGTTTATCTCTAGTTTGAAGCCCGGCCTGAGTACATTTTGGGCCAAAAATTTAGCCCGTAGACCGACCCTAACCCGAATGGCCGGGCTATTTCGGGTTGGTCGGGTCAACAGGTTGGATTTTTCTTTTTTTGCATTTTTTCTTTTTTTTTTTAAATTGCTACAATATACTATCTATAGTGCATATAGATGTAATATGCATACTGCATATATTATGCAGTAGATAACCAGACTTTCTGGAAAGAAAAATTTCTTTTAGGATTACCTTTTTCCTTGGAGAAAGAGTTAGAAATCAAATAGAACAGGAATATAAAAATTCAATTTCTTATGACCTTTTGACTTGATCAATATTGTCCAAAGTGAAGAATTAAAACTTTGTCAAAATATAAAATTATAGAAGTCTTTAAAATTTAAAATGAGAAAGACTATATCTACTGCATAATATATGCAGTAAACGTTACTGCATATACATATAATACATTTTATAAAATATAATTTTATATATTTTATAATATATAATATAATTAATATATAATTATAATATATATTATAAATATATATATAATAAATATAATATCTCGGGTCGGGCTGGTTGGCCCGAGGTAAGACCTGACCCGAGATACCTCGAGCTTCATATGAGGAGCCCGAGGCTCAGTCCGGAGATATTTAAACTAGGCCCAACCCGATTTTTTGAACACCTCTAATTAATTGATATTTGTTGGGAGTCTCACTCAAGTGATGAGACTCACAACCTTTAAATTAAAAATAAAAAATAAAAGTTAATTGTGGCAAGACTCACTGGAGTTAAAATTGAAAAATAGTTCAGCAAATGTTAAGTACCATTTTTTTAAAAGGAAAATAATTTGCAACAATTTGTTGCAAGCTGTTCATGCTTTATACACACAGATGGAAAGTCTATAAATAGACCTTCCTCCCTTCTATTAAAATATAACGATTTATGAAGAAAAAAAAATAATAGAGAGAGATAAAAATTATTTGTGAGAAAATTATTTGTGTGAGATAATTTTATAGATGACAAAATAGTGAGATTTTATTTTTAGAGTTTGGTAAACAATTATCACTATTTTTTGGATTTATCTCATTTGTGAGTGTTATGCTTCTAGAGTATTTTTTAGAAATGTCTTCCTTTTATGAGTGTTTCTCTTCTCTTTTGTAACATTGTGAGAAGAGATTAATTTTGTAATACCCCAATTTTTGATGTACTTTGGAATAGTAGTTGTGAGAGAGTATGTTGATGAAATATGCAAAGAAAATATTATAAGAGATAGATGTATATGAAGGATGACATGTATATATTGTATTTGAAAAATATGGGAAATATAAATATAATATATAAGACATATACATATATCAACATATATATCACATATACATGATGTATATATTGGTGTAGGAAAAGTAAATTGTAAATAATTAATTATTAATAATAATAATGATAATAATGACAAAAGAAAAAGAAGAAAAGAAAGTCAAAGGGAAGGACATATATTGTGGTGGAGAATTTTTAGGGGTATTTAATTATATTATTATTATATATATAAGAGAAGATTTTCTTTCTTTCTTATTCTTCTTCTTCCTCTAGAACGTGGCGGAGAGAGAGAGAGAGGTGTAATTTTGTTGGCATACACATCAAATTCATAAGTGCTTTAAGAGAATTGAAGGTGGATATTGAAGATTTGGTAAAGAATTCAAGTAAGTGTTCTTTTCCTTGTGTTGATTTCTATAGATTGAGTTTATATTTGATATGGTTAGTGTGTGAAGGTGATGATAATGAAAGATTGAAGTGTATATATATATATATATATTGAATTGGTGTTTAGATGATGAAAATACGGTTATTTGTGAGGAAGATGATGAATTGTTGAAATTGTTTAGCAAGTGTTTAGTATAAATGGGTTGGGAAAATTGAGTAATTGATACATGGATGATGTATATAATGATTATTATTATGATATGTTGAAGTTATATAAGTGTTGAATTGATAGGTGATTTATGAATATAAACCAAGATGTTGATTAAGGGTGTTGTAGTATGGACTTTAGAGTGATTGTGTTTACATGGATGAGAGTTCGAAATGCATAATTTTTGCTTGACACGGCCAGTGACACGGCCATGTCGTTGGGCGTGTCAATGGTGCTGAGTTTAACATTTATGACACGACCATTAAGAAGGCCATGTCATTGGGCGTGTCATAGCTACTATGAGATAAAGTAATTGGCACGGCCATGAACACGCCCGTGTTATTGGGCGTGTCCATGTTTTTGTGAGGCAGAATGAATGGCATGTCCAGTGACATGCCATGTCACTGAGCGTGTCATAGCCACTATGTTGAGGAAGGATTGACACGGCCAGCGACACGCCCATGTCATTGAGCGTGTCAAAGCTTCTGTGCTGTTGGTTTAGGGTACGATCAGGGACACACCCGTGTTGTTGAGCGTGTCATGTGTAGAGTTTGCCCTAGTTAGTTCTTATTCTTATTTTCTTATGCGTATCACTAAGTGAATGTGAATAATCGTCTTTGAATTAGGTTTTGAAGAGATTTGAGTTGCCCTAATCCAAATGTTAAAGGATTCTTGGAAGAGGAGTTTGGAATTGGTGTGAGTTGCTCTTAAAGGTGAGTACAAATCTTATATGATTGTATATATTTGCATAACTATGGGACTTAACACATTTGATTGGAAAATGTGTTAAGTTATTTATTATATTGTTGATGTGTGAGAAATATGCTATGATTTGTATTATGTGTACTGTGTGGAATGTATGTTGAAGATTCTAAATATATGAATAATGTAATTTGCTATGTATCTCTCAATGATGAAATATAAAACTATTGTTAATGGATATAAAGGTGAAATATGAAATATGAAAGATATAATGAGCATTCAAAGTGTATGTACAATGCAATTGGTTATGTATACCCTAATGATGAGATGTGAAGCCATTGTTGTTGGCTATAATGATGCAAATGAAATAATTGGGGCATGTTTGCCTAGATGATTATGAGAACATGAGAATGGAATTGACAATGAAATAATAAAAGAATTGTGTGCCTAATATGTTATTCAATTTTCAGAGTTTTGTTATTGGTAGCATGCCTAAAAGTAACAATCCCTTGAAGCTGGGTTGGGTTTGGTCCTTGAAGCCAAGTTGGGTTGAAGTTTAGCATGCTTAACTCCCCTTGAAGCTTGGTTGGGCCTAGTCCTTGAAGCCTAGTTGGGATGTTACAAACCCTTGAAGCTGGGTTGGGCTTGGTCCTTGAAGCCAAGTTGGGTTGATGCTTAGCATGCTTCGCTCCCCTTGAAGCTTGGTTGGGCCTAGTCCTTGAAGCCTAGTTGGGATGATAAATGTGATAATTGAACCAAAACATTAACTCTAAAAGTTGAATGGCGTATTAGTTTCTTTGGGCCCATGCTTGTCTTTGCTTTAATGTGAATTATGGAATAAGATATAATGTTATGAGATATATGATGATAATTATGGTATGATATAATCACAATACATAAGCAAATTACTGAAAATGAATGTGGCTTGAGAAACTATGTTGAATGATGAGATTAAGAAAATACAATATGATGTGTAATATGTATATGGATGTGGACATTGTGAGTATTATTTCATGAATGTTCTAATAAGCCATTGAATTGTGGTTTGTTTTAATGATATATGTGTATATGTATATAAATTATGAGATTAGTGGAAATATATGAAAAGTGCATTGAAAATGGAAAACATGATAAGAAAATGATGATACATGAAGTTAATATATGAGTATGATTTTCTTTAATGTATGTTTATAATCTTTATTTGTACTACTAAGCTTTCGAGCTTAGTACGGTTGTGTAAATTGCGCAGGTGAATAGATGATTGATCCGGGAGTCAAAACGATATGCCACGAGAAGGCTAAGAGTATTTCGAGACCAACTAGAAGGTGGTGCATACATGTATAATTTAATTATGTTGTATTTTGATAAAAATGTATATATATACCTAAATGAATTTTGGAAAAGATAAGGTAATTTATATATATGTGATATCATCAAAAGTATAATGATTTTGTAAATGTTCTTTAAATAAAATGTATTATTGTTTGGAACTAAGGTAAAGGTTTTAATCTGTAATGAAAAGTGACATCCTTATATTTTATATACGTACTGTATGTATACAAGGTATATGTATAGTACTTATATAAAGTATAGGGGTGTTACAAATTGAGATTATTTGGATTAAGGGTTTAGAGTGATTATTCTCTTTTGTTTTGTATCACTTTCTGATTATTAGTGGATTTGCTTCTTTCATCCATCCTTGGACTTAGGCTAATGCCGAACAATGTAAATTTATCTTATTGTTTATTTTCTCTATTTTGTTTGACACATTTTGCCCAGATAAATATTTAGCGTCCATATTTAATCCCAACAACTGGTGTCAGAGCTTTGATAATATTTGTTTGGAGTCAGTTAGGGCGACAACAAAATTTGATGTTGAGAAATTTGAGTGCAATATGAGTTTTGCTATGTGGCAAGTCAAGATGAAAGGAATTTTGACACAAAACAGTTTGTATAAAGCACTATTGGGTAAGAGTTAAATGCCTGCTACAATGGATGAAAAAAAAAATAGAATTTGATGAGAAAGCTCTATCCACAATTCATCTATACTTGTCTAATGAAGTTTTACATGAAATCCTTGATCAAAAGACAACTAAGGATTTATGGAACAAGTTGGAGTCTTTGTATATCACAAAGAATCTCATCACCAAGTTGATTACCAAGCACCATTTGTACGCTCTTTCTATGGCGGAAGGTACATCAATTAAGTCTCACATTGATAAATTCTCTTCCATTCTTTTAGACTTGGCGAATATGGAGATTAAGTATGAAGATGAAGATTTGGCTCTTATGTTGCTTCGTTCGTTACCTCTATCATATAAGAACATTAGAGGGGGCATTGATTCACAGTAACATCCAGTAAAGCTCACAGTCACTGATTACTCTAAAAACTTCAGCATACCACGACAGGTACAACCAAACCTGATGCTATCCGCCCGCACCGAGCCAGAGCTAAAAATCCAACAAGTTCCAATAGAGCTCATGGTGGTCAATACTCTCAAAATATCAGCATACCAAATGAAGACCGACCGGACCTAACTAGTCTTGACCATAGCAGTAGTATGAATTTTAAAAATATAGACGTTTCTTATCCACTCAATTAGTGGATGCCAAGTGTACTAGCCATTGAAGAACTTTTATCAGAAAAAATAGAGAGCACGATCGGACTGAGCCTATTCCAACCAAACCGAGTTCAAACTGACCGAACCAAAGGCAGTCCGACCATGCTAAGCCTGAGCAGACCGGGCCAAAGGTAGTCCGACCATGAACTCGCTTTGAAAAGTGATTAAAGTGGGAGACAAGAATCAAACATGTTGGCTCCCACTCCAAACGGCTAGTTGAAGACTTAAAGGCTATAAATACCACAAGAAATCACATTTTTCTATACGATTGTGATTGTAATAGCCAAGTTTAACATCTTTCATTTCTTACATCAAAATTTCTACTTGTTCTCTTTGAGTGTTGGGTGTGAGCATTGAAACACCATTGTAAGTTTGAGTGTGAGTTTTGAAACACTTAGGTTATAAAATGAGCCTGGGAAAACTCTTGGTTGAGTTGTGAGGGAAATTCTCAAACATTATAAAAGTTTGGTGTGAGCTTGTGAAAAAACTAAGTTAGAGTTGAACTTATAAAAACTCAAGATTAGTGGAACCTTAACAAAATTGTTAAGGAAGTGGACATAAGATTGAGGTAATCCGAACAACTATAAATTCTTTGTGTTTATTATTTTCTACTCTACTCCTCACTTACCTTTATTTGATTTTAAAATTTTAATTTACCATCACTTCTTCAAAACAACCAATTCACTCCCCTCCTCTTGGTTGCCATCTTGGGACAACAAAGATTTTCGATAACCTTAAGTTGACTTGGACTTTAAGATTATTACGTTTGCAAAATTAAGGCATGATAATAATTGAAGGAAAAAAAAGAAGCAAAGAAGAACACAAATATGTGACCGTGGATGTCCCACTTAAGTGGGACCCATAGAACTAATTTAAAAAAAAGGGGGGGGGGAAGAGGTCAAATTGGTGTACTATTAACTTTCCTTCAATAATTGAAGGCATCACTTTTTATAAAATAAAAACAGCTTGCTTTTGTAAACTGTGTTCTCGCGTGAATAATGTGTGGGAAGCCCTATTTTCAAAATATATAATTCAAAAAGAAAAAAATATATATATATATATAGAAAGTCTAGTGTATGGGTTATATATTTAGCCCAATTTTAAGAGAGAGATAACTATTTGTATGAGATAATAATTTTTGTGAGTGATAAAATCGTGAGGTTCTATTTTGGGTATTTGGAAAATACTTACCACCATTTTGGGGTTATCTCATTTGTGAGTGTTGTGCTTCTGGAATATTTTTTTTTTTGAAAAGCCTCTCTCTTGTAATCCTACTATTTATTAGTGGGAAAACTTTTATATTGAGTTTGGCCTGTGGACGTAGGCCAAATTAAAAAGGTGAACTACGTTAAATATTAATGTCTCATTTTGTTGATTATTTTCATTTTTCACATATTTTATTTATTTACAGTCAACTCAATTTAGGTTCGCTAATGCCGTTGTATCACAAAATTCGAGATTTATTTAAAATTTCTAACAACTGGTATTAGAGCATGGTTGGTTATTATCTGTGCAATTTAAAATGGAAGAGTTAAATAGTATGTTTAAATTGACTTCTTCAAATTATTCAATTTGGAAGCCTAGAATGAAAGATCTCTTGATTTGTAAGGATCTTTATGATGCTATTAAAGGTGACAAGAACAAACCAGCAAATAAAGCATATAGGATTGGGAGAAAATAAATAGAAAGACTGTGGGTACAATTAGGCAATAGATAGATAATAGTGTCTATCATCATGTGGCTTAGGAAAAAAATGCCAAGGCATTATGGAATAAACTTACCAACTTGTATGAAAGAAAGTCTCCACAAAATAAGACTTTTATGTTAGAAAACTTGTCCATATGAGATTTAAAGATGGGAGCAGCATGGCAAAACACTTGAGCAATTTTAAAAATATTGTAAATCACTTAACAATTTTAGAAGTTGTGATATCTGATGAATTGCAGGCTTGTTTGCTTTTTGGCACTTTGCCTAACAGTTGAGAGACTTTGTTTATTGTCTTGAGTAATTTAGCTTCAGAAGGCAAATTGTCCATAGATGTAGTTTGTGAAAGTTTGTTAAATGAAGAAACCAGAAGAAAAGATCAAGGCACTTCTACCCACTCTCAAGTACTAGTTACTGAAAGGCATGATAGAAGCAAAACTAGATAATCTCAAAATATAGACAAGCGGTTAGACAACTGTGATAAGTCAAGAGGTAAATGTGAGTCAAAGAAATGTATTGCGAACCCTTAATTTTGGCCCAGATTAAATTCAAAAAGGTTAAACTTGGTTCGTTACAATTTTAAATAGTTTAAGCCTAGTTTAAAAGCTTGAATCAAACTAGTCCAATTTATAAAGGCCCAAATTAAATTTATAAAATAGGTTCGGTCAGAGAATTAGAAAAAATTGGATTCGGTTTGAGTTGGACTAGGTCCAAATCTACATGAACCCTATGTTTAGACGATTCTAAATGAGTTTAGTTTGTTTAGGAATCCTAATCATGTTTAAATTGTCCAAATCTCAAAAGTGGATAAGGATTACAAAGGAGTGTTAACCCTAATTGATACATTATAAATAGGAAAGAAGAGAGAAAGCCAAGGCAACAATGGTGATTAAGAAAGATAAGCAGCAATTAACAAGAAACAATTGATACATAAATTGAAACACGTGAGGATCAACACAACAATTGTCTCTGGATTGCATTCACTCAACCAAAAATCAATTGATCTAGGTAGACAACTAAATGAGCTTGGTTCGATAAATTAAAATTGATGGAGCCTACAACGCAGGCATCATCTTCTCACTTTATTTGAATTTCATTTAATCATCTTCGTATTATGAATTAGGTTTACTGTGAAGTTTTGATGAATTTTATGAAATTACAATTCTTTTAATTCCATCCGAGACTTAAAATTGATATTTCTTCTAACATTGTATTGTCTTGGACATAATTTATTGGTTAACGACAATGCCTCTTTTAAAACCCTAATTCCATAAGTCTAAAACCCTAATTCTTTATACTTAAACTGTAACACCCTTATACTCTATATACGTATAATACATATTTCCAGCATACGTAAAATATGCATATACGGTATAAAAATGTTACAGACCGGTTTAATAAAATTTTTTACATTTCTATTTTAAAATTTCAAATACTAAATATATAAAATTAAATAGTATATAAATATTATTTACTTGCTATAGTAACCTGAAATAACATTTTATATGAAAACCTCTGAAAAAAATTTGCCAAAGTTTTGTCTGTAATTTGGACGTTTCCAAAATTCAGCAAAACACAACCTGCATAAAACAAACACTCCCAATAAAATTAATTCACCATTTCACCAATACTTCTCAATTTCTCTATATTTTCTCAAAATACTTATATATAGGTATACATATAAACGACACATATAAGATCCCATCTTAAACAAATTATTCAAAACATTCTTTACAATTTACAATAAATACTTCAAAAACATATCATAACATACATAATATAAAAATATACTATAATATTAAATATGTACATGCTGGCAACTGACTCTGTAGTATCCCATATAATACCCCAAAATTTTGAAAATACTAATTGTTGAAAATTAATTAAATGATTAGTGTATATATTTGATTAGGTGAAAAAGAAAAGAGAAAAGGAAGATGTGTATTTGTTATGTATATGAAGATATATACATTATGTACAAGTCAACAAGTTAACTTGGTCAAATGAAATTTTAATTAATAAGATATTAAAATTAATGGATAGTGGAAGATGATATTATAATATAATATTATTAATTGCTTGGTGGAGATTAAAAGAAGAGAAAATTCATGTGGCTAAAAGTGTTAGTTATTAGTGGAGTGGTTATTGACTATTGACATCTCCTTCTTCCTTCTCCTTGGTAGTTGGAGTGATCAAGTTGGAGTTTTAAGGATTTTTCTTCATATTTGGTAAGTTTCCAACTTGTTTCTTTAATTTCCTTTGAGAGTGTGTTTATGAGTTTGTTGGATGTTTGATGTAATTGTGTTTATGGTTGATTGTGGTATTTTTGAAATTGTTTTGTCTTGTTAACTTTGAAATTTGGGGTTGGATTGAAGAAAAAGGGTTAAGTTTGGTGAAGAGAATAAAAGTTGTGAGTTGTGTAACTTTGAGTTGAGAAATCTTGGATGTTTTTGTGTATTGCTATTTGCAATTGAGTTGTGTTGATGTTCATACAAGTTTATTATGGTATTATGATGGTTTTAGTTGAGTTGGTTTGGAGTTGAAAAGGTTAATGAAAGATTACAGTTGGATGTGGCAATTTTTTGTGTCGATATCAGGTTTTTAGCCTGACACGCCCGGTGGCACGACCATGTCTTTGGGTGTGTCAATGGTTCTATTTTTAGTATTGATGACACGAGCAGTGACATCCCATGTCACTAAGCGTGTCACAGCTACTGTGATGTTATAGAATTGACACGTGCAGTGACATGCCCATGTCATTGAGCGTGTCATAGCTATTGTGTTGTTGGAGAATTGACACGTGCAGTGACACATCCATGTCATTGAGCTTGTTATAGCTATTGTGTTGTTGGAGAATTGACACGTGCATTGACACACCCATGTCACTGAGCGTGTCAAAGCTTCTGTGTTGTGGGTTTAGGGCACAGTCAAGGACACGCCTGTGTTGTTGAGTGTGCCATGTGTAGAGTTTTCCCTAGATAGTTCTTTTTCTGATTTTTCTTTGTAGATCACTTAGTGATTACGTATAATCACATTTGGTTTAGGCTTTAAAGAGAATTGAGTTATCAATCCAAGTGTTGAGGGAAATCTTGGAAGAGGAGATTGGAATTGGTGTTTGTTTCTCTTAGAGGTAAGTACAAACTTTGAATAATTGTTCATATTTACATGATATTGAGACTTAACACATTTGGTTGGAAATTGTGTTAAGTTACCTACTACATTATTGGTGCATGAGAATAATGCTATGATTTGCATAATGCGAATTATGTGAAATATATGATGATGATTCAAAATGTATGGATAATGCAATTTGTTATGTATACACTACTGATGTTACGTAAAGCCATTGGTGATGGCTAAACTGAGATATTTGGGGCATTGTGCCTAGTTAATCATGAGAAAATGAAAAAGGATTTGATAATGGAATTATGAAAGAATTGTGTTCCTAGTATGTTATTCAATTTTTAGAGTTTTGTTGTTGGTGGCATGCCTAAAAAGTAACAAACCCTTAAAGTTGGTTTGGGCTTGGCCCTTGAAGCCTAGTTGGGTGTTACATGATGTAGCAGACCCTTGAAGCTGGGTTGGGCCTAGTCCTTGAAGCCTAGTTGGGATGTTACATATGAGGTAATCCTCATTGTAATTATGATTCACCTTCGGGCTAGAAAAATGTTATTATATTGGACCAAAGCAGTAACTCTGGAATTTGAATTGCATATTAGATCTTTTTGGGCCCATGCTTGTCTTTACTTTAATATGAATTATGAATGGTGGAACAATTGAGCAATATAATGAGATTTAATGTTATAAAATATAATATCCTTATGTAATGTTTCTAGTTCTTGAAAGTTTGACATTGGCATTATATTTGAACTATATTGTTATTAAAGTTTGTACCACTAGGCTTTTGGCTTAGTGCGATTATAGTTCATCGCGTAGGTGACAGGGTAGATTCGGTTAAGCTGAAGAGTTCAGCTAGATCGAGTTGAGTCTAGGCTTAGGACTTTGAGTGCAGTGTTGATTGTGGACATCAAGATCAGAGACAAACTGCCAGCATGTATAAATTTCATATTTTGTACTTATTGATTTTGATGTATATAAATATGTATATTCCGCTGCTTATTAAAAAATATTTTGGATAAACTTTTGGGTAATGAAGATAAATATGTGTGTTTAATAAGAAAATATGAGAAGAAAATAAAGTTTTTAAATTTGAAGCAGGATACCAAGACTGTGTCGGAGTATGAGATAGAGTTCATCCGGTTGAGTTAGTATGCTGGTGGAATCATATCGGATAAGAATGACAAGTGTTAGAGATTTGAGGAGGGGTTGATATCCTCTATCATGTGTATCATAGCAGGCTCCCGATATCAGGATTTTTCCCAGTTGGTTGCAGCTACCAGGAGTGTTGAGAGAGCATAGGGTCTTGCAGCAGCTGCTAGAGATGAGGAGACCAGAGTTAGGAGACCTCAGAGTGAGGTAGGGTCTTCATCTGTAAAGAGAGGCTGAGGAGGATATTTTCCTAGGTTCAATAGGAGTCAGAGGTAGTCTGGTATGTCAGTATAGCAGCAGAGGCAGAGATTGAGACCTACAGTTTCTGTAGCTAGTGCTCTGACTCCAGTAGGTAAGAGGCCAGTTTCATATACCTGTGTCCATTGTGGTAGGGCACATGGGGGTGCATGCTGGAAGATTGGTGGACCATCAGTGTGTCATAGATGTGGGTCACCAGATCATTTCATCAGAGATTACCCTGAGCCACTAGAGGATAGATAGATTGATACTGTAGCTTCTCGACCCAATGTTAGAGAGAGTTGTGGTGGTAGAGGTCCTAGCAGAGGAGGTCTGACATGGTCTGGCCATAGAGGAGGTTCTACTGCAGGTAGTAAGCCAGATGAAGCAGGACCATCACAGCGGGTTTATGTTATGCAGAGGCAACCGGATGTTTCAACCATCATTGCTGGTACATTTTTTTATTTGGTACTTCAGTTCTTACTTTGATAGACCCTGGATCAACTCATTCATACATTAGTGCATCCATCTTGCATGTGACTGAATTGCATTCTGAGTCCCTAGGATTTAATGTTTTGGTGAAAAATTCTTTAGGCATAGTGTTGTAGTTAGCAAGGTGCACCATAATAGTCCGGTTGTAGTTCAAGATGAGGAGTTCCTTGGTGAATTGATTGAGATCCTTTAAAGAAGTATGATTTAATTTTAGGCATGGATTGGTTATCTAAGCATGAGGCTATGGTAGATTGTCAGTAAAAGTGTGTTACTTTGAGAACCTGTGATGGTAGAAGTGTGATGGTATCTAGTGAGCAGAGACATCTTTCATCCATGTTTGTTTCAACTGTTTCAGTTAGGAGGATGATTTAAAAAGGATGTGAAGCTTATCTTGCTCATGTTGTAGATACCAGTGTAGTGGATTCTCAGCTTAACAGTATATCCACACTTGTTGAATTTCCAGACATTTTTCCTGAGGAGTTGCTAGGGATACCCCCTGTAGACCCTTAAATTTTTACCCTGTCCGGTCCAACATATTTTAATAAGTCTAGAATAATTTTTGTGTTGTCCAATATAATTTAATTAGTCCAAAACAATTTTTGTGTTATCTTAATTAAATAATATTTGTTTTAGTATTTATTTTTTATAATTTTTAAAAAATAATAATATAAAAATAAATAAAAATAAAATAATAAAAATAAAAATCGGCGACGAAAAAATCGTCATCGAAAATCAACGTAGGACGAAATGGCGCTGCAGCTTTTTCGCCAGCGCAATTTTTTCGTAGCAGTTAATTTTGCCAGCGCAATTTTTTCGCAGCAGTTTTTTTTCGCCAGCGAAATTTTTTCGACGCAAATTTTTTCGAAACCAAATACAATTAGGTTTCGGTTTCCTTTTCATAATTAATATTAGATTCCATGAATAACTAAAATTAATCATAAAAATCTTCTATAAATAAGGATTAAAGCAACACAGAGAAAAGGGGAATTGGGACCAAAATTGGGAGCCAAAATATAGATCGAAATTTGGGAACAAAAACTAGGAGCAATCGGACTTGGATCAAATAGTGGAATTTGATATTTGAGAGGAAGAAGCACAGAAGCAATTCAATCCATCAAAGGCAGCAAAGCTTGTCTTTGTTCTTGTTCATCCAAAAAATAATTTTTGGTGGAACCAACAAATGGAGGTATGAATGTCTAATTTCTTCACAGTAGCTTAAACCATCCAATTGTCTCTGTTGATTCAAAAACCCTAGAACTTTAATTTACCTTTTCTAAATCTTAAAAACCTTAATTCGTTTCTTTGTTTTTTAAAAATTTTAAAATTGTTATTTTTGTTTCTTCAAAATCTTAAAACCCTAAATTGCTTTCCAAATTTTCAAAACCCTAAATTGAATCTGTTTCTTTCTAAAAACCCTAAAAAATATCTTTTCTGTTTCTATAAACCTTAAATTATTTTGTTTATTCTCATAAAGCTTCATAAAATTATCAATTGTTTCTCCAAATTCTAAAATCTAATGCATTCTCCGAAACCCTAATTCTAAAATTCTAAAATTCAACTCCAAAACCCAAAACAGTAAACCCTAAACTAGCTAACCTAAACCCTAAAGTTTTCTTAAACCGTAACTCCCTTAAAACCTTAAACCCTAATTTTTCTAAACCCTAATCCTTTAAACTTTAAAACCCTATAAACATAAATATTAAAATTCAAACACAGTAAGCCTAAAAACCATAATTTAGTAGCTTATAATCTTAAATCCAATATTTTAAAGTGTTCAAACCCCAATTTCATGATTTTACTCCTCAAACACTAATTTGGTTAATCAAAGATCTTTATCAACCTCTTAAATTCTAAAACTTTGCTCCATTTCAATTCTTTTAAAATTTACAGTAGCTTGAACCCATAAATTCCAAAACCCTAAACACATTAAATAAAGAATCTTAAATAAAAATAGTAACCCTAATTTGAATCTTTACTTGCTTTATTTAATTTTATCTTTGATTATGTAGTCTATTATATGCTTTAATTTATTTTTAATACTTTGTTGATTTATTTAAGTTCAATGCTTGATTTATTTAGTTTATCGTGGATGGATATTTACATTCTATTGATGTTTAATATCTTTGATGAATGATTTATTTATGATGAACGGTTATTTACTTTTATTGATTTATTTAGATTACCAAATGATGTAAGAGGTATGTTTAAATTGCTTTTATCCACTTGGTGGGTACCTCATTAGTTAAATATCATGTAATTTAAATTGCTTTTCTATTTTAGAACCAATGTAAAGGACATGTTTCTACCTTTCGGTGGGTGTCCTATTTAGGCATGGATTATGTAAGGGCATGTTTCCATCCTCGGATAGGTGTCCATTTATTTGTTTTGCTTGGACATTGTTTTGATTTTCAATATATCGATGCTTTATTTTAATTATTGTGTGTAATATGGATAATGTTGCTATATTTAAGAATTTTATAATATTAAGGCCTGTAAAGGAGGCCGGTTCTAATGAACTGGGCATTGTAGGGGTGCTGGGCCATTTCTCACCTTCCCCATATGTACCCAACTTTCCGAACCCATTAGGGGGTTAGGGATTCCTTAGGAATCAAGTCATCCACCCCTTTCTTTTTCCTAGCCCGTCCGGGTGGCGACTCTATTTTCTCCGGAACTATGTCCGTGTTCTCTAAGGCCCCGAGCATAAACAGTGCCGAAGTCGCAAGAACCAAAAGACCAAAGCTATTTTCAAAACTTTTCAAGATGGTTTTTGGACATAAAACTTTTCTAAAACAAATCAAAAATTCTTTTGCTCATGGCCCAAATACTAAACCCAAAATCCATTTTTTTTCTAAGATCTTTTTACAATGGGCTTAGAAACAAAATTGTTTTTATCCAACCTTTTCTCACAAAGAGCTTGCAAATTATTTAGGTCAATTATGAAATACCAAAAATCAATTGTGAGCATAATTTATTGTTGCGCTTGAATTAAGTTCTACTAAAGCGTCACTGCAAGTATACAAGGTAGCTGTAGCAAAGGTGATCGCCCCAAGGTCGTCTCTCAAGGAAGCTAGATAAGCTAATTGATTATCAGGTTGCAAATAACAAATTATAATAAATTTAAATTGCTAACAACTAATGAAAACAGATTGATTGGAGTTTAAAACAATAAAAGTAAACTGAGCTGATATTTTGATTCACTTAATAGAAAGGTCTAGGGTTTGCACTTCTCTACTAACTTATATGTATGAACGGTTATTCCTCTCAACCAACTTAATTTCAAAGATTAGATCTCAAGCAACTTAATTAATCGAATCATGGAAATAAGCTCTCGCATTCAAACCTCTTTCAAATAATCTTGTTACAATTGAAATGATCTTTTTCTTAGGTTATATTTCTAATTCACCTAAGTCCCTAATTGAATTGTTCCAGCATTAGACTTCATCTCTCAATCCTTCATCTAATACCTCAAACACATAATTGGTGGCCAATCAATTATATATTAACAATAATTCCATTCAATCAAGGCTAAAGAAATAAATTCAGTTAAGAGCAATAACCAATTCATACAATCATAGTAGTTCCATACAAACCCTAGACTAGATCAAATTAGTTCATAATGATGCTATCAAACATATTCATCTCATTAAAATTCAAAGAAATCAGTTTAGACATAATAGAATTCATGAATACAATTCCAAAGAAATTTAAGAGATAAATTTTGAGAACAAAATCAAATTACAAACTCCCTTTAGCTTCTGAAGAATCTCTTGTTCAGAACCTTGCTAGAAGAATGTTGCAATGGCATAAACAAATTAATCTAGACTGTTTGAATCAAAGTGTAATCAATAATCTCAAAGAAAACAATTGGAAAACCTAAGTTATGTTTGACGGTTGATCAAAATCTCTCAAAATCTCCTTCAAAAAAATCAAAATAATTAAACCCTAATCATATTATTTACACAAAACCTCGCTTAAAACTCCGCTCCTTTAGTCCATGGAGTGACACGGGCAAGCTCCTGGCCGTGTCAGCTGAATGTGTCCGGTTCTGTGTGATTTTCATCTTTCTTCTTTGGAGTTGAGTGCGACACGGCCAAGCTTGGGTGAGCTTGGCCGTGTTTGATGCATTTGGAGGGACACGGCCAGTGGCTTGGCCGTGTCCCCTGGGTGTGTCACCTACTAACTCTTTGTTCTTTGCTCTTCTTTCTTTTTGTTATTCTTCCTTGGCTTAGTATGGGACACGGCCAAGTCTCCTGGCCGTGTCATGTGACACGGCTAGTGGCTTGGCCGTGTCCTCTGAGTGTGTCAGTCACTGCCCAGATTTTCCTTCTCTCTTGGTTCCTTGGTTTTGCCCTTAAGATGATGTTTGCATATTAACCTAAAATAAACACTTAAACAAACTTTAAACAAGAATCAAATAACATTAACCAACAACACATAAACACCACACTAAAAACTAGAACAAAAACGACATAAACACTGAAATAAATTAAAACTACCAAAATTGATGAAAACACTAAATAAACAGATTAAAACTACCAAAATACCTAAAGAAAACAATAATCATCATAATAAATAAGACACAATTCTATGACAAAAACTAATAAAACAACTACCCCACACTTAAAACTTTGCTTGTCCTCAAGCAAATTCACATGGCATAAATTAAAAACTCAAACAACCTTAACTATAATTCCAACATATAAAATGAAATCCTTTAAGACTCAGCCATAAATAATTGCAATTTACTTCAATCAAGATTTTCTTAACTCATTCATTAATCCAGACATACAAATCTTATCTCTCATCTAAGTGTTTCACTCGATTTCAAAGGTTAATTCACTCAAACCACTCATGACTGCATACTGCCATAAACTTGCTTAATTATCCAATCTCTCTCACTGATTTTCTCAAGAAATAATCTGAAGGTCTTTTATTTTGATGTAATGGGGCTAAGGTGAAGGTGTGAGAAAAGACATTTAAGCTGGAACATCAAGAAATGGAGTATCTAAATTAGACAATACTCTTGCTCAGAAACTCATAGCTTAGAAACTCATCGCTCCCTCAAATGGCATATTCACCAACCCTTGATAATCTCACATACTTGCATACTTAAAGAAAAGTACATAAGTCAACATTCCTCTTTGATGACTAATGCTAGAAAATATATGAATTTTGTATGTATATATATATCTTCTCTTTTATTTTCTTTTATATTATTATTTTATTTTCTTTTTTTTATTATTTTTTTAATATATATATATACAAAATATAAAATTGCATGAAACATCTAGCTTAAAATGTAGAGGAAAAGAATAATCGACTCTTAGTCAAATACAATGTGCAAAGTATGCATTTCAGCCCCAAATAGCAATACTATTTTTTTATTACTTACCCCACACTTATGATTTTGTTTTTTTTATTACTTACCCCACACTTATGATTTTGTTTTTTTATTACTTACCCCACACTTATGAATTAAACCACCCTATTGTCATATTATAAGAACTCCATTCCTTAATGCAGGTATGATGATAATAAGAAAAAGTTGAGTTGTGAATTGTGTTGATCAATCAAGAAAAGTCAAAGGCTCAACTTGGCTCACTAGGGAATTAATAATTAAGGGAGGTCTTTTTAAGCAAAAGGGATAATCCTAATTTGCCTTCATCATTTTAAAACTTGGGATTAAATCATAATGTGAGTTCAATTAGTATGCAAAAGCAAGCTCTAGAGATGCAAAATCATGAAGGTACACAGTTAAGAAAAGAAAATCAATTGACACTAATATTCAATCTATGAGGCTCAAAACTCACAAAGGTGGGTTCTCAAAGATTTATATGTCATAAATTGTAGAATGTGAAGATTGATCCTGAATGAATTCAAATGCTAATCTCTATGCTGATACTAAAGTCTCAAATATAATGCTAGAATCACAGAAAAGTTAATAAGTTTTCAACAATTATGCCATGCACAACGCACAATATAACACATAACAAAAAACAAAACGCAAACAAAACAAGAATTAAAGGAAAGCTTAAAGATTACCCCACACTTAAAAATTACATTGTCCTCAATGGAAACAAGGATAATAAAGAAAAAGAGTTAAGGTACAACCTGTTTTCCATTGTTCCTTTGTGAGGCAAACTCTACCTTTTCATCACAAACAACAAATGTTCAAAAACAAAATATAATATATAAAAATAAAATATCCAACATATAAAATGTTAACATTAAAACAAAAATGAAAAATAACAACAAAAATATGCTATAACTAAACACAAGAAAGTAAGGAATTGTCTCGAAAGATTAGAGCCAATGTGATCTACGGTGAAGGAGGATGTGATGATGATGCAGCCGAGGGATGAAGACTCAAAATCTTAGCAAGGTTGCTATTTATTTGGTCCAACTGTTGCAAGACCGCAACATGGTTACGATCTACCTTGCTCTCCAGTGCCTCAATCCTATTAAGTATCTCTTGATTATCCGGGGCCAGAGGATCTTCTTCCAAATCAAGAGAATCCGAATCGGACTCCTCTTAAACTCGTGTTCTCTTTTATCTGTCCCCCGGTACTTCTGGCTCAGCTGAAGCCATCATATAAGCCCCTCTCCTGTGCACCACCATATGCATCTTCTCTAGTGTGGCCAAATCCAATGAATCATTACCCGTAATTTTAGTCATACGACAGGTACTCGGGTCAAAATCATCAAGAAGGGCTGTTGCCAATGTGGTAACAAATCCTCCAATACAGATCGCCCCCTTCTTTTTATTTGCCATACTATCAAAAATATCGGCCAACCAATAGCCGGTACTAATGGGCACTGCATTACATGCACAATCTAAGAAAAAGATCTCACTAAGTTCCACTACACCCGGGCTTTCCTTCCGAGCAAAGAATCCACATGACATAAAAAGATGCAAATACCTAAGAGCGGATTGCTTAATTTAGTCGCCTTGGCCGATTTGGCCACATAAGTTCCTGATCTCAATGCTCCCCAAGCAAATTGTTGTTTAAAATCCTTAGGTATCGATCTTTCACCGTGTTGATGGAAACCAAATATAACATTCAATTGTTCAATACTAACCACAAATGATTTCCCAAGCAATTTAAAGTTCAACTTAGAGCAAATTTTTTGTTCATATCTTTCAACCTTAAGAGATGTCAAAAATTCCAAAGTAAGCTCTTGAAACTGCAATGGTTGAAAGGAGACTAGGTTCTCCCACCCAAGGTTTTGAACATAATGATAAAAATTATCCCTAATATGAAGAGCATTAAGGGATTCATCACTGACATACCTCGTCGGGAAGAAACCCCGAGCTAAAAGATTCGCTCTTTTTAAAGATGAAGACGAGGAAGATGAAGATGCAGCTGCAGTTGGAGGTTGCTTCCTCTTACGGTGAGACACCATCTTCGTTATCGGCATATTGAAGGATCTGAAAAAAAAACTTGAAACTTAAACCGGTTAAATTGATTTTTCATGAGAGAAGAAGAAGATTGAACGGATTAATTTTAGTTTTGGTGAAGGAAATTGAGAATTGATGGGAGTTTAGAAGCTTTGAAGGATCAACAATGGAGGTTTTGGGAGAGAGAAGTCGAGAGAACGAAAGGAAGCAAAAAGAAATTTAGGGATTGAAATGAAGGAAAAATGCAAAAATCGTGTTTTTAAAGTGTAAAATTGAAGTGACACGGCCAAGCTTGGGTGAGCTTGGCTGTGTCTGATGTGTTTTGAGGGACACGGCCAGTGACTTGGCCATGTCCCATGGGCATGTCTGACTCTATGTGTCACGACCCAATTAGTACATATGTACAGTAAATCCATGTACAGTACATTCGCATACAGTAAGAGGAGCCATCTCGAGTAACCACCAAAGAACACGACGTGAAAGGAAGCTCTATAAGACAAAAAGGACCTAATTGAAAAGATTGTAAAGTATTGTGGAGGTGGCCGTAATTAACAAAAGTTGTTCTGAAGGTCCTTAATAGTGCCCATAACAGACTCTAAGGATGAAAAGTAGAGAAAAATTGGGTCGAAAAGGAACGCCACGGTTTTTCCCGAAGACGCACAGTTTGAGAGATACAGTAGATTCTCGACCAAGGGTATTTTCATCATTCTTGTGATAATAATTTATACACTGGAAAAAAAGACACGTAAAGGTATCCGAAGTAAACGGAAGGACTCCGCAGTGATCGATGTTGAAGAACGAACCTAAGTGGAGACTCGAATCACGTAAGGACCTAAAGGGAATTTTTACAAAAGTTAAGGGCATGAGCGTAATTTTTATAAATTAGTTCAAAATCAAGAATGAATGTCGGAAATTGAAACTAGAGGTTGAAAGCAGGAGAACGGTACGTTTTACGCGTCGTAAAACCACCCGGTTAGGAAGAAAAGGCAAAACCTTCAATTGAAGGGTATTTTGGTCTTTTCACTTTCACCCAAGCATCAAGTGGGATATGTATGATAATTTAAGGACCATTTTGGTAATTTTCCAAGGAGGGACACATGGCACCATCCTAGTTAAAGACACTTTTGTGGTGGTTACATCTTAACCCTCCAAAATGAAATTAATTAAATAAATAAAAAATCATAAGTATAAAAGGGAGAGAATGAACATTTAAGAAAAAAAAAAAAAAGAAGAACTCCTCCATTTTAGAAGAGCTAGGCCGAACCACCAAAGAAGGAGAAGAGGAAAAATTTTCTCACTTTCAACTTGGATTTTCAAAGGGAAAAGCCTAATTTTAGGATAAGGAATTCAATTCTAGTATCAATTTATTCATTTAGTTGATGTTTCTTAAGTTATCATCAAAAGAAAGATTGGGAAGAATAAGAAAAAGTTAAGAAAGTGAAGAGAAATTAGATTAAATGATCCATACATGTAGAATTGATTAATAAATGGTAATTAGTAGCTTTAGATAGCAAGAATCAAGGCTTGAACATATGGTTTTTATAATGTTCTTATTATGGAAGTTATGAAAATTATAGGAAATCAAAGGGATAAAGAAGAAGAAGGGAAGAAAGAATAGGACAAGCAAGGAACAAAGCAAATAAACAAGGTTTGGTACTTAAATCATTGCCCTTTTCAATTAATTCACATATTTTGCATTATGGGAATTTTGAAATGGTTTGAAATGATGTTATTATGTGTGGTAAATATGTGGGAAAGTGCCTTCTAGTCATTTGTAGTTAATTGATGGTGAAGAGAATAAAAAAATAAAACAAACTAGCCCAATTTGTGTTAATTGTCCATAAACTTTGACTAACTTTTAATCATCTCTTTGGTTTGATTTTTGAAAGAGGGACCTTTAGTCCTTCCATGTTATCATAAAAGGAGTCTAAAACTCAATTTTGCAAGAAAAAAATGAATTCCCCTCAAGTTTTGAAAGTTGGGCGAATGGTCCCTTTTGGGTACCATTCTGCAGCTTTCATTTTGGGCAGTCCATTGAGGGGGGCAAACGAAGGAAATTTTCGACGAAATTTTACATGCATTTAGTTAACTTATGAAGGGGTTTTCCTGAAAAATTTCAGACAAAAATAAGTTTGTTTACTTGGTCAAAACTGTTGCGAAAGTTGACTGATTTTCAGCAGTAAAAACAGATTTTACCATTTAGTTGTCGCGCGCCATTGTGTTGCCGATTTTACGTGCCGCGCCATTATTCATTAGGTTATTTTTCTAAATGTGTTAAAACTTGAATATTATGATATGGATTGATGTTAAATCATATAAAATAACATGAAGGAGAATTGGAAATGATCAGAAAGGCATCATGACAAGCTATTCCGACAATACATGCATTATGGAAAAATCATGGCTTATTGAATATCATGATCAAATTAATTAATAAATTGTTTACGCTCTACTCGGTTATGATAGAACCCTTGAGATAAGCGTATGATGCATCATACTATTAATGCAGTACTGCTCATGACATGACATGATATTCCGGCTGAAGGCCGATGATTACAATGACATGATCAATGATTCAATGAACAATGGCTATTAGCACATGTGCAAGAATTATGATGAAGGATGATGAAATATGCACCATGACGCATATCATCCTGTAATATCTCACCATGATGAGATATATTTATCACGACCCTTGCCTTATCCGTTGATGTTCTGTTAAACCAGTAGATCAACCAAAATGATAAAGGCAAGAAAAATAATTTAAATTCAAATTACAGTCAAGCCTTTTTACCTTCTGTGTTTTGTATTTATTGCTTTCAATTATTTAAAGTATATAAATGTATGTTCAAATCATTCTTTCATTTTATTTATTTATTGCAATGATTTAAGTACCCACTAAGCAATTGCTTAGCGAGTTTAGTTTCCCTCTAAACTCGTAGGTTAAACGAGGAGACGAGATTGCAGCATGTCCTGCGCAGCTGGCCTTGACTACTACTTTGGATAGGAGTTTGGATATGATTGATTGTAGCAATATGGCATGTACATAAGCTTGTATGATCCAGCAAATAAATGTATTATACTGAAAAGCTAGAACACGTACACTGCTAGTAATCTCATAAATCTTATTTGGATTTAGCACTTATGTATGCAAGTATAGAAGCGTAAAGTTTTTGTGCAGGATTTGGAGGAGGATATAAGGGTGATGAATATAGAAGTGTTTGAGGAGTGTTGAGATTGTTTGATTGAGATCAAAATTGTTTTCAAAAATCAAAAAAATCAGTTTTGGCGACACTTGGGACCTCCATTTTTAGGGGAGGTTATAGCAAATTTTTTTTAAAATCTGCACTTAAAATTGGCTAAGTAAAATATTAAGACACAACCACCATGAGATAACAGTCCATCTTGGTCTATAAACATAGGCCAAGATGGGGTGTTACATTTAGTGGTATCAGAGCACCGGTTTAGCCGGTCCTAGAAAATTCAACATAGGAGGATACACATTTTATGTTGGGAGTGGCCATTACCAATGTAAAATGGGATATCCTATAGCAGATAAGAAATGAGAGCATATATCATTTAGGTACGAAATGTCATTATAGTAGAAAGAATATTATAAATACATAAGTATATGAGGTACATGTGATAAAGGAAAATCTAATAGTGATTACGTACATGCCATATAGGAAAGTTAATGTGTTGAGTCAAGCCAGCTGCTAATCCTTATCACGATATATGTATACGGTATAAGGGGCAAGAGGCAGAATCATAAAGAGTTATAGATCAAGAGAAGGAATCACACGCTTTCGTACCCATAAATGTAGAAATGGGTCTTGGACTTATGACACGACCCGCAACGGTGGCTGTGGAAGGCCCCAAAGTTTATTTAAGATAGATGATAGTACCATTGCAATAAACGGCAAGAATGGTACCTGTTGCTACCAAAAGAGAAAGGAAGTCCCCAATTGAGAAGTTAAGGAAATATGGGGCTAAAGAATTTAAGGCTAGTAGGGAAGAAGGATTTGAAGAAGTTGAGTACTGTTTGGACAGTACCAGTAGGGCATTGGAACAACTGAGATGCACGCCAGATAAAAGATTTATTTATGCCATGTCCCTTTAGGTAGAAGAAACATACACTTGGTAAAACATACTTAAACGCAAGGAGAAATGAGTTTATATATCTATAGCAAGGAAGAATGACAGTATCTGAGTATGATAGAGAGTTCACCCGCCTCAGTAAGTATGCAAAGAAAATGATAGAAACAAAGCAAGAAAGACGTCAAAGGTTTTGGAAGGATTAAATAATGGAATTAAAGTACAATTAGTAGTCATGGATGTGTGTGAATTTTCAAGATTAGTTGTGAAAGTTTTATGTATTGAGAGGGTATACATAGATTAGAGAAGTAGACACCAACGTATGCAACAAAAGAGAGTACAAACTTAAAGCTTGGGAAGATTTCGACAAGTTGAGAAGAAGTTTAGAAGTGAAGATAGTTTTGCACAGTAAACCAGCGATCGCAAAGTCAAGGATCCGGCCGAGGTTCAAGGCGCCAGACATCCGTAGCCAGTATACCGGGGTCCTTATAAGGGGGTTCCAGGAGAAGGTTAGATAGGCATATATGAATGTAAAAATGAAAATGTATATAAGGAAATGAAATTTGAAGAATGGAATAAAGAGGAACAGAATAAGAGGATAAAAGAAAAGTACGTAAAATGTTAAGACCAGACGGTAAGAGATAAAATAAATAGAACTTAGATAACAAAGATGAGTGAACAAAAATAAGTATATGAGAAATTCTCATGTCCGGCCACTAGAGAATATGTACAGTAATCCCATGTACAATATTCACATAAGCAGATGAAGTAAGCGCACTAAGAAGATACTGCTGACCTGGCACCGTCGTGTTGAAATTTAGCAGGAAACCGGTGTTAACCGTGCTCGACCAATGATGATGGGTGACCATCCCGTGAGTCTTAATAAGGTAGGTGACAGATCATATGAGTAGAAACTAGACAAAATCTAATCAAAACACTGTATTGTGATTCCTCCTGAAAATGCCCCAATGTAATCATCAAAATTAAGAAATTATAAGAAGAAGATATATGAGATTTATGAATTCAGGAAATGATGGAAAAAAAGAGAGAGAGAAGAGAAAGAGAGAAATTAAGAACCAAAGAGGTAGAAAGTGAAGAATTAAAATTAGATAAAAAAGGAAAGAATGAAAGTAATAACAACCCAAGGACTAGGTAAAGGAAAAAGGAAAAAGTAACAATTCAAAAATTACTGGAGGATTGGAAAGAAATATAGATTTGAAGGATATATTACTCCTCTATGCAAACACTGTGGATGAAGACATAAGAGTGAATGCTGGTATTTAACAGATGGATGCTAGGATTGCGGGGCACCAGATCATGTTAGGGTAAACTGCTAGAAAGACAAGTGAATGCACCCGCACCGACAGAAAAATCACGGCCCACTTTTGGCCGAGGCCGAAGCAGGGGAAAGGAAAGTGATTCAAATTTTCAAAGAGCACAATCAGAGACTGTTGACTAGCTCAATTCAAGTACACCAGCCAGAGCCTACGCAATGAAAACTTAGAAGAATTACCAGTAGGATATGTTAAGTTTGAAACATTATTTATAAATCTGATAAGAGACGAGGTAGTTACACACAAGTGATTAAAGAATGTTCTATAGAGTTACATGAAAATGCATTTCCAGAAAATTTAATAAAGTTACCATTCCGAGAATTAGACGTAATGTTGGTATTGGATTGGCTAACAAGGCATAAAACAGTGGTTGATTATAAGAAGAAGGAGAGTAACACTTCATACTCCCCACAAGGAGGAAGTGATGGTAGTAGGAAAGAGAGCCGATTACCTAAACAATGTAACAGCAGCAGTTACAACAAGGCGTTCCATACAAACGGATGTGAGGCACACTTGGTAAGCACTATGGAAGCAAAGAAGAATGTGATAAAGATTCAAGAGGTATCAACAACGAGTGATTTTCTTGATGTTTCTTTAGACAAACTACCCGGATTATCACCTAAGAGAAAAGTAGGATTCACTATAAATGTATATCCGGGAATTGCACCGGTGTCGGTTGCCTCATACCGAATGGTACCAGCGGAATCCAAAGAAATGAAAATGCAATTATAGGAGCTACTCGACAAGGGTCTTATACGGCCAAGTATTTCTTCATGGGGCATGCCAGTACTCTTCGTCAAGAAGAAAGATAAATCCTTAAGGTCATATGTGAACTATAAGTAGTTGAATGAGCTTACGATTAAGGATAAATATCCATTACCGTCCATCGACGATGTATTCAACCAACTTAAAGGAACCAATGTTTTTTTTTAAAAAAAATAGATCACCAACTGGGATATCAGCAGCTGCGGATCAAAGGAAAAGACATTCCAAAGACTACATCTAGAACTCGATACAGACGTTATAAGTTCCTTGTAATGCCTTTTGAGCCCACAAATGTGCCAGTAGTATTCATGGATTTAATGAATCATATCTTTCATCCATACTTTGACCAATTTGTAAATGGTGGTCATAGATGACACCTTCGTTTATTTAAGGAACAAAGAAGAATACGATCGATACTTTTGCATAGTATTGCAATAGGTGCGAGAGAAGCAGTTGTACTTCAAACATGACAAATGCGAGTTTTGATTGGAAAAGTGACATTCTTAGAACACACCATATTAGCATAAGGCATTAAAGTAGGTCTAAAGAAAACAAAAGCCATTTTGGAATGGAAAACACCAAAGACAGTAATAGAAGTAAGAATCTTCTTAGGACTGGCTGGGTACTATTAATGTTTTATAAAAGGATTTTCCATTAATATCATCCCAATGACAAGGTTGTTTCAAAGGAATGCCAAACTCCAATGGACTGATAAATGTTAGAGGAACTTTGAGAAACTAAAGGAAAAGTTAACGAATGCTTCAATACCCATACGGCCCGTGTCCAGCAAAGAATTTGTGATATATAGTGATGCTTCACACATCGATTAAGGTTATATGCTTATGCAAAAGGATAAAATAGTCGCATAAGTCTTTTGATGATTTAAACCATACAAAAAATAATAATAATAACCCGGCACATTGTTTGGAATTAACAGTTATCGTATTGGCTTTCAAGATTTGGAGATATGATTTATATGGAGAAAAGTGTTATATTTATACAGACACAAAAGTTTAAAATATCCGCCAACCCAAGAGGATCTCAATTTATGGTAAGGAAAGTAAACCCAAGTTTTGTAAATAACAGCTAAGTTATAAATTATCATCTAGGAAAAGCTAACGTGGTGGCCAACGCACTTGGTGGAAAATCGATACCAGCCTTAGGCGCTATAAAGATCAGTTTAAGACCAATGGAAGAGGAAGTACTAGTAGTAGAAATGCAAGCATAAACTATGTTTCTTTTCAAGAAATTCATCAAGTGCAAAAGGAAAATGAACAAATACAAAAATGGATCAAGCAAGTGCAAGAAGGAAAGGATATAAAATTCTAAATTTCTAAGAACAGTAATTTGTATTATGACAATAGAGTAATGATACTAACAATGGGAGACATAAGAAAGAAAATTTTTTCGAAAAGCATATGGTAGTCTCTACGCAATGCATCCAGAGTTACAAATGTATCAATATCTAAAAAAGTTTTAATGGTAGCCTGGAATGAAGAGAGATATTGTTGATTTTATGACCAAATGTTTAATATGTCAACAAGCAAAAGCAAAATATCAAATACTATCGGGACTGTTACAACTAATTCCCACTCTGGTATGGAAATGGGAACATATCACTATGGATTTCATCATAGAACTACCAATGACACGAGGCCGGCATGACGTTGTTCGGATAATCATTGACTTCCTAACTAAGTTAGCTCATTTTCTACTTTTACAAATGGATTATTCAATAGATAAATTGGTGGAAATGTACGCCAAGGAAATTGTACGATTACACAGGATTCCAACGTCTATCATTTTAGGCAGAGGTCCACAGTTCACCATGAATTTATGGAAGAAGTCGCAAACAGCTTCTGAAACCCAAACAAATTATAGCACTGCCTTACCCGTAAACAGATGGACGATTTGAAAGAGTAATCCAAATTTTGGGAGGACATATTAAGAGCATGTGTTATAGAATTTAAGGGTGGCTGGAATAGGTATTTGAGTTTAATTGAATATACATATAACAACGACTATTAATTTAGCATACGGTGACACCCTATAAAGAATTATACGAAAAAAAACATGGAACACCAGAGTGTTGGATGGAATTAAGTAAAGACAAGATAAAATCATATGCAGGTAGGTAGGAGCAAAATCATATGCGGACTCGAAATGAAGGGACATAGAACTCTAAGTGGAAGACAAGGTTTTTCTTAAGACTTTCCCATGAAGGAAGTATTAAGATTTAAGCAGAAAAGTAAGTTAAGCCTTAGGCTTATTGGACTATACAAGATCATCAAACACATAGATCAATAGCCTATCGGTTAACTCTATTACCAGAACTGAACAAAATACATAATGTTTTTCACGTTTCAATGATAAGGCAATATCGTTTTAAACTTCACACATGATATAAAGACACAAAACATCAGAGTCCAATCTGACCTAAATTATGAAGAAGAACCAATAGAAATTTTAGCATGAAAAGTTAAAGGATTAAGAAATAAGAGAATTCCTCTAGTTAAAGTGCGGCGAAGGAACCATAGAATGGAAGAGATAATTTGGGAAAGGGAAGGAATAATGAGGATGGAAGCCTAAATTTTATACCCGATCGGTTTCGAGACGAAGCCTAAATTTTAGAGGGGAAGAAATGTCATGACCCAATTTGTACATATGTACAGTACATCCATGTACAGTACATCCGCGTATAGTAAGAGGAGCCATCCCGAGTAACCACCAAAGAATACGACGTGAAAGGAAGCTCTATAGGACAAAAAGGACCTAACTGAAAAGATTGTAAAGTTTTGTGGAGGTGGTCGTAATTAACAAAAGTTGTTCTGAAGGTCCTTAATAGTGCCCATAACAGACTCTAAGTATGAAAAGTAGAGAAAAATTGGGTCGAAACGGAATGCCACGGTTTTTCCCGAAAACGCACAGTTTGAGAGATACAGTGGATTCTCGACCAAGGGTATTTTCATCATTCTTGTGATAATAATTTATACACTGGAAAACAAGACACGTAAAGGTATCCAAAGTAAACGGAAGGACTCCGCAGTGATCGATGTTGAAGAATGAACCTAAGTGGAGACCCGAATCACGTAAGGACCTAAAGGGAATTTTTACAAAAGTCAAGGGCATGAGCGTAATTTTTATAAATTAGTTCAAAATCAAGATTGAATGTCGGAAATGGAAACTAGAGGTTGAAAGGAGGAGAACGGTACGTTTTACGATTCGTAAAACCACCCGATTAGGAAGAAAAGGCAAAACCTTCAATTGAATGGTATTTGGTCTTTTCATTTTCACCCAAGCATCAAGTGGGAAATGTATGATAATTTA
Organism: Garcia nutans; assembly: GCA_947685225.1. NCBI lineage: Eukaryota > Viridiplantae > Streptophyta > Magnoliopsida > Malpighiales > Euphorbiaceae > Garcia > Garcia nutans. The sequence goes on along the minus strand of CANTUV010000017.1, from coordinate 3,594,380 downwards.
AGGACCATTTTGGTAATTTTCCAAGGAGGGACACATGGCACCAAGGAGGGACACATGGCACCATCCTAGTTAAAGACACTTTTGTGGTGGTTACATCTTAATCCTCGAAAATGAAATTAATTAAATAAATCAAAAATCATAAGTATAAAAGGGAGAGAATGAACATTTATGAAAAAAAAAAAAGAACTCCTCCATTTTAGAAGAGCTAGGCCGAACCACCAAAGAAGGAGGAGAGGAAGATTTTTCTCACTTTCAACTTGGATTTTCAAAGGGAAAAGCCTAATTTTAGGATAAGGAATTCAATTCTAGTATTAATTTATTCATTTAGTTGATGTTTCTTACGTTATCACCAAAAGAAAGATTGGGAAGAATATGGAAAAGTTAAGAAAGTGAAGAGAAATTAGATTAAATGATCCATACATGTAGAATTGATGAATAAATGGTAATTAGTAGCTTTAGATAGCAAGAATCAAGGCTTGAACATATGGTTTTTATAATGTTCTTATTATGGAAGTTATGAAAATTATAGGAAATCAAAGGGATAAAGAAGAAGAAGGGAAGAAAGAATAGGACAAGCAAGGAACAAAGCAAATAAACAAGGTTTGGTACTTAAATCATTGCCCTTTTCAATTAATTCACATATTTTGCATTATGGGAATTTTGAAATGGTTTGAAATGATGTTATTATGTGTGGTAAATATGTGGGAAAGTGCCTTCTAGTCATTTGTAGTTAATTGATTGTGAAGAGAATAAAAAAATAAAACAAACTAGCCCAATTTGTGTTAATTGTCCATAAACTTTGACTAACTTTTAATAATCTCTTTGGTTTGATTTTTGAAAGAGGGACCTTTAGTCCTGCCATGGTATAATAAAAGGAGTCTAAAACTCAATTTTGCAAGAAAAAAATGAATTCCCCTCAAGTTTTGAAAGTTGGGCCGAATGGTCCCTTTTGGGTACCATTCTGCAGCTTTCATTTTGGGCAGTCCATTGAGGGGGGGTAAACGAAGGAATTTTTCGACGAAATTTTACATGCATTTAGTTAACTTATGAAGGGGTTTTCCTGAAATATTTCAGCCAAAAATAAGTTTGTTTACTTGGTCAAAACTGTTGCCAAAGTTGACTGATTTTCAGCAGTAAAAATAGATTTTACCATTTAGTTGTCGCGCGCCATTGTGTTGCCGATTTTACGCGCCGCGCCACTATTCATTTGGTCATTTTTCTAAATGTGTTAAAACTTGAATATTATGATATGGATTGATGTTAAATCATATAAAATAACATGAAGGAGAATTGGAAATGATAAGAAAGGCATCATGACAAGCTATTCCGACAATACATGCATTATGGAAAAATCATGGCTTATTGAATATCATGATCGAATTAATTAATAAATTATTTACGCTCTACTCAGTTATGACAGAACCCTTGAGATAAGGGTATGATGCATCATACTATTATTACAGTACTGCTCATGACATGACATGATATTCCGGCTGAAGGCTGATGATTACAATGACATGATCAATGATTCAATGAACAATGGCTATTAGCACATGTGCAAGAATTATGATGAAGGATGATGAAATATGCACCATGACACATATCATCCTGTAATATCTCACCATGACGAGATATATTTATCATGACCCGTGCCTTATCCGTTGATGTTCTGTTAAACCAGTAGAGCAACCAAACTGATAAAAGCAAGAAAAATGATTTAAATTCAAATTATTCAGTCAAGCCTTTTTACCTTCTGTGTTTTGTATTTATTCCTTTCAATTATTTAAAGTATATAAATGTATGTTCAAATCATTCTTTCATTTTATTTATTTATTGCAATGATTTAAGTACCCACTAAGCAATTGCTTAGCGAGTTTAGTTTCCCTCTAAACTCGTAGGTTAAACGAGGAGACGAGATTGCAGCATGTCCTGCGCAGCTGGTCTTGACTACTACTTTGGATAGGAGTTTGGATATGATTGATTGTAGCAATATGGCATGTACATAAGCTTGTATGATATAGCAAATAAATGTATTATACTGAAAAGCTAGAACACGTACACTGCTAGTAATCTAATAAATCTTATTTGGATTTAGCACTTTTGTATGCAAGTATAGAAGTGTAAAGTTTTAGTGCAGGATTTGGTGGAGGATATAAGGGTGATGAATATAGAAGTGTTTGAGGAGCGTTGCGATTGTTTGTTTGAGATCAAAATTGTTTTCAAAAAAAAAAAAAACCAGTTTTGGCGACACTTGGTACCTCCATTTTTAGGGTAGGTTATAGCAAATTTTTTTTAAAATCTGCACTTAAAACTGGCTAAGTAAAATATTAAGACACAACCACCATGAGATAACAGTCCATCTTGGTCTATAAATGTAGGCTAAGATGGGGTGTTACACTGTGAAAAGGACTTGCAAAAACAAAGAGAAGGAAATTGGGTGAAGCTTGGCCGTGTCCCTTGTGACACGGCCAAGGACACGGCCAAGCTTGTTGGCCGTGTCAGGGTCTGTGGGAATTGGTGACTTTTGGGGTTGGCTTGACACGGCCAGTGGCTTGGCCGTGTCAAGTGGCCTTGTCACCTACTACCATTTTGACTTCTTTTTATTATTTTTATTTTTTTATTATATATATATATTTTATTTTATATCACCAAATCTTAAAGAAATTGCAAACCTCTTCTTCGATCAACCCTGAAACACAAAAAATAAAAACCAATCAAAGCACCCATTCCATTTATTTAAACCAAACATAAAATCAAAATTGCTGAATATAAAATTTCAACTATGAAAAGAAATGCAAACCGATAGGTTGCCTCCCATTTAGTGCTTCTTTAATGTCATATAGCTGGACATTACTGCAAGACTTAAGGATCGTAGATCAAAGTGCTATCGATGATCCTTACTTCTTGGAATCCTTCATTATATGGTTTAACTCTCTATCCATTTACTTTAAAAGTCTCATTTGTTCGAGAGTTAAGCAATTCTATGGCACCGGAAGGATATACCTGAGTTATCTCGAAAGGACCACTCCATCGAGACTTGAGTTTTCCTGGAAACAGACGGAGACGAGAATTAAAAAGCAAAACTTTCATACCTAGGCTCAATGTCTTTCACACTATAATTTTGTCATGAAGTGATTTAGTGCGATCCTTATAAATCCTCGAACTGTCATATGCCTCATTCCTCAGCTCATCTAACTCTGAAATTTGTAGAAAACGTTCTCTCTTTGCTTTGTCCAAGTCTAAATTCAGAGTCTTGATTGCCCAATACGCTTTGTGCTCCAACTCCACTGGTAAATGACAAGCCTTACCAAAATCCAATCGGTATGGACTCATTCCCAAAGGAGTCTTGAAAGCAGTCCGATATGCCCACAATGCATCATGCAATCTATTCGCCCAATCCTTCCTTGGTAAGTTGACTGTTTTCTCCAGAATTCCTTTTATTTGCTTGTTGGATGTTTCAACTTGTCAAGAAGTCTGTGGATGGTATGGGGTCGCCACCTTGTGTTTCACACCAGATTTGTGCATTAACTTTTCAAAAAGTTTGTTGCAAAAATGACTTCCCCCATCACTGACTATCACTCTTGGCGTGCCAAATCTGCTAAGAATATTTTCCTTCACAAATTTAACAGCCACATTAGCATCATTAGTACGGGTGGGGATTGCCTCCACCCATTTTGAAACATAATCAACAGCAACTAAAATATATTCATAACCAAAAGACTTGGGAAAAGGACCCATAAAGTCTATTCCCCACACATCAAACAGTTCAACAACAAAATAAGATTGAAGGGGCATTTCATTCCTCCTCCCAATGTTATCCACTCTTTGACAGCGGTCACAATGCTTACAATACTCTTGAGCATCTTTGAATAGAGTAGGCCATTAAAAACCACTTTGAAGCACCTTTTTTGCAGTCTTCCTCCCTCCAAAATGACCGCCATAGTGAAGGTCATGACAAAATTTAAGAACACTCAGTTGTTCTTCCTCAGATACACACCTGCAAACTATCTCATCTTTGCAAATTCGGAATAGGTAAGGTTCATCCCAAAAATAAAATTTACTCACATGCAAAAACCTTTTCTTTTCCTGAAATGACATGTTAGAACGCAAAATACCACAAGCAAGATAGTTAGCAATATCTGCAAAACCAAGGTGCATCAATTACCACAAAAAGCTACTCATCAGGAAATGCTTCTAAATTTTTATGAAAGCTATCAGATGCAAGATTTTCACTAAAGAAGGGTAATCTAGATAAATGATCAGCTACAACATTCTCACTTCCCTTAGTATCTTTGATTTGAAAATCAAATTCTTGCAACAATAACACCCATCTAATTAAGCGCGATTTAGCATGTTGTTTTGTCAAAAGATATTTTAGAGCTGCATGATCAGAATACACAATAATTTTTGACCCAATTAAATATGCTCTAAACTTATATAAGCCAAAAACAACAGCTAACATTTCCTTTTCAGTTGTTATGTAATTCATTTGCGCACTATTCAGGGTCAAGCTAGCATAATATATGACTCTCAAAAATTTATCAACCCTTTGCCCAAGAACAGCTCCTACTGCATGATTAGAGGCATCACACATGATTTCAAAAGGTAAAGACCAAATAGGAGCTACCATTACCGGTGCACTAGTCAGTTTTTCCTTAAGGGAATTAAAGGCTTACATGCATTGTGCAGTAAACTCAAATGGAACATCTTTTCCCAGCAAATGGCACAATGGTTGGCTTATTTTGGAAAAATCCTTGATAAACCTCCGGTAAAAACCTGCATGCCCTAGAAAACTTCTTATTCCCTTAACAGAGGTAGGTGGAGTAATTTAGCAATCAATTCTACCTTGGCCTTATCCACCTCAATCCCTTTACTTGACACAACATGACCTAATACAATGCCCTGAGTAACCATGAAATGACTCTTTTCCCAACTCAAAGTGAGGTTACATTCAATGCATCTCTCAAGCACAAGAACAAGTTTATTGAGGCAATTATCAAAAGAACTACCAAAAACAGAAAAGTCATCCATAAATACCTCAATAAAATCATCTATCATGTCTGTGAAGACAGACATCATGCATCTCTGAAAAGTCGCAGGAGCATTGCACAAGCCAAATGGCATACGCCAAAATGCATAAGTCCCAAAAGGGCAAGTAAAAGTAGTCTTGGATTGATCCTCTGGTGATATTGGCACCTGATAATAACCTAAAAGTCCATCCAAAAAGCAATAATGTGAGTGTCCAGAAAGTTTATCCAACATCTGATCAATAAAAGGAAGAGGGAAATGGTCTTTCTTTGTGGCATTGTTCAACTTCCTATAATCGATGCACATTCTCCACCCAGTAGTAGTCCTAGTAGGAACCAATTCATTATTTTCATTTTTCACCACAGTGATTCCTGATTTCTTAGGCACTACATGTACTGGGCTTACCCACTCACTATTAGCTATTGGATATATTACTCCTTCATCCGGCAATTTGAGCACTTCCTTCTTAACCACTTCACTCATATTTGGGTTAAGGCGCCTTTGGGTTTCCCTCACAGGTTTAGCTTCTTCTTCTAAGGTGATTCTATGCATGCACATTGAAGGGCTAATACCTTTGATATCACTCAATCCCCATTTTATTGCTCTTTTCAATCTTTTTAACTCACTCACCAACCTCATCTCTTCCCCTTCACTAAGTTCGTTAGATATTATCACAGGTAAGGTGTTGTGATCTCCTAAAAACACATATTTCAGATTTTTAGGTAACTCTTTCAACTCTAACTCAAGTGAAGGATTCTTCTCTTCTTTTTGGATGGAGGGAAGTTCACATACTGGGTCCTCTGCATCAATTCAATCAATTAAAGAGCAATCCTCATATAATGCAGTTGTAGGAATGGGAGAAGTTTTAAAAATAGGAAATTCAACTGTTTGTCCTAAGACAGTCATTGACAATTTACCATTTTTAACATATATCAAGGTGTTGGTAGTAGCCATAAAAGGCCTACCCAGTAGAATAGTGTGTGCTGATGGTGTAGAGTTACTTCCTTCCATGTCAAGAACTATGAAATCCACAGGCACTATCAACCCACCAACCTTAACTAACACATCTTCTATAACCCCTTTTGGGAATCTAAGAGATCTGTCGGCTAATTGCAACACCATTTTGGTAGGTTTAAGTTCCCCAAGTTCTAATTCAAGATACACAGAATAAGGCATCAAATTTACACTGGCTCCTAAATCACACATGCCATCAGTCCCCTTTCCATTACACATAGTAATTTGAATTATGAAACTACCAGGATCCTTTAGCTTGGGAGGTAGTTTATGATGCAAAATAGCACTAGCTACCTCTGACACTATCACCTTTTCATTTGGCTCATACCTCTTTTTCTTAGTATTTAGTTCCTTGAAGAATTTGGCATAAGCTGGCATGTTCTTTATTGCTTCAAGTAAGGGTAAGTTAATACTTACCTTGGACAGCATGTTGAAGATGTCTGAAAATTGCTTATCTTGTTTATCATTCTTCAACCTGCTGGGGAATGGTATAGGTGGCCGGTAAGGATTACTTGCCTTGTGTAAATCTGCTGAAGGGGATTTCTCCATTGATCTTTCTCCAGCACCTTTGTTCTCTGGTTCTCCTTCCTTTTTGTTCTCTTGATCACCTGCATTCACAAAATTATTTTCAACATTATTGTTTATTACCTTGCCACTTCTAAGAATAGTCATTGATTGTGCCTGCTCAGGTTGACTTGGAAATTTCCCTTTTTGCTGAATCTGCATCTGTTGTGCAAGTTGTCCCACTTGGGTCTCCACTTTCTTAAAAGATGCTTCTAATGAATCCAGCCTTTTGTTAGTCATCTCTTGATTCTTAGCACTGACTTGGATAAAGGCCTGTAAACTATCCTCCAAACTCTCTCTCTTAGGCTGCCCTTGATTTGAAGATTGACCTTGCGATTGGTTTTGTCTCTGGAGCAAATGGAAAGGCTGTTGAGAGTTATTTGTTGCCTAGGAAAAATTTGGATGATTCCGCCAACCAGGATTGTAAGTGTTTGAATAAGGATCATTCCGGGCTCTTGGTTGATATCCCCTCATAGCATTGACTTGCTCAGCTTCATTTCCATAAGACTCATATGCGGAGGGGCATATATTTGCTCCATGCCCAAAAGTTCCACAAATTCCACATACTTCTTGAGTGGATGAAGAAGTATTGTTCTTCATGTTCAGCATCTGCACTTGCCTTGTCAATTCAGCTATCTGATTGACCATCTCACTGTTGGCTTCCGATTGATTCACCCCTTTACTTCTTCCTCTTACACTTTTCTGTTGAGAATTAGCTCCCAACATTTCAAAAATTTCATAAGTTTCATCAGCTGTCTTTTCTCCCATAGCTCCCCCAGCTACGTTATCAACAGTATTCTGAAATTGCTGGGTTAGACCATCATAGAAAAACTGATTCAGAAGCTGAAGTGGGTAGTGATGGTGTGGACACTAGATCAATAACATCTTAAAGTTGTCCCAAGACTCATGAAATGGCTCTCCTTCAAATTGAGAGAATGTAGCTATTTTCACCCTCAATTCAGCTGTCTTCTGATGTGAGTAAAATTTTCCCATAAACTTTCTCCCAAGTTGTCAAAGAATTTTCAGGCAACATCATAAGCCAACTTTTTACCATATCCTTCAATGCATACGGAAAACACCTCATCCTCAACTGATCTTCTGTTAGCCCTCCCAATGGGAATGTGTTGAGGGTGGAGTAGAAATCCCGAATAAAGTTCAAAGGATCTTCATTTGGAACTCCATAGAATGATGGCAGCATGTTGTAATGGATGTTCTTCAACTCATAATTTCTTACTGCATCTGTCAATCTTATACAAGATGTGGAAGTTCCAATGACAGGTCTAGCAAAATCCCTCATAGTTCTTTGCCTTTCTTCTCCCATATTAGTAGATTGTGCAGTATCCAACTCAAAATCAGAAGTGTCCTCCTCTGTATCAAATCCGGTGTACAGTTCTAACTCTTCTCTGCTCCTTTTCACTCTCTGAATTTCTGGAATAACTTGGTATAGCTCTCCTCCGAGTGATCTCCTGCCTTGCATAAACAAAATTTCTAGAAAGAAAGAATTATTAAAAGCAAAAGACAAATAAAATCAAAAGTAAACAATGAAAAATAATCTAAAATATTTATGCCTAATAAATAATTACGCTAATTAGCTTCCCCGGCAGCGGTGCCAAAAACTTGTTGCGCTCTAATTAACACTACTAGAACTACACTCGCAAGTATACGAGGCTGCTGTAGTATCTTGGTGAACACCTCAAGGTCGTCTCACAAGGAAGCTAGATAAGCTAATTGATTATCAGGTTGCAAATAACAGATTATAATAAATTTAAATTGGTAACTACTAATGAAAACAGATCGAGTGAAGTTTAAAGCAATAAAAATAAACTGAGCTGATATATTGATTCACTTAATAGAAAGGCCTAGGGTTTGCACTTCTCTACTAACTTATATGTATGAATGGTTATTCCTCTCAACCAATTTAATTTCAAAGATTAGATCTCAAGCAACTTAATTAATCGAATCAAGGAAATAAGCTCTCGCATTCAAACCTCTTTCAAATAATCTTGTTACAATTGAAATGATCTTTTTCTTAGGTTATATTTCTAATTCACCTAAGTCCCTAATTGAATTGTTCTAGCATTAGACTTCATCTCTCAATCCTTCATCTAATACCTCAAACACATAATTGGTGGCCAATCAATTATATATTAACAGTAATTCATTCAATCAATGCTAAAGAAATAATTCAGTTAAGAGCAATATCAAATTCATACAATCATAGTAGATGCATACAAACCCTAGACTAGATCAAATTAGTTCATCATAATGCTATCAAACATATTCATCTCATTAAAATTCAAAGAAATCAATTTAGACATAATAGAATTCATGAATACAATTCCAATGAAACTTAAGAGATAATGTTTAAGAACAAAACCAAATTACAAACTCCCTTTAGCTTCTGAAGAATCTCTTGTTTAGATCTTTGCTAGAAGAATATTGCAATGGAAAAAACAAATTTAATCTAGACTGTTTGCATCCAAGTGTAATAAAAAATCCAAAAGAAAACAAAATGGAAACCTAAAGTTAATGTTTTACGGCTGATCAGAATCCCCCTTCAAATGAAACCCTAATTCTCTTATTTATACGAAACCTCGCTCCAAAAATCCGCGTTTTCTTTCTTCCTTTAGTCCATGGAGTGACACGGCCAAGCTCCTGGCCATGTCATGTGACACGGCCAGTGGCTTGGTCATGTCACTAAATGCGTCCGCTTCTACTTCATACATGCTTCTTTGGAATGGAATGTGACACGGCCAAGCTCCTGGCCGTGTCATGTGACGTGGCCAGTGGCTTGGGCGTGTCACCTGAGTGTGTCACCTACTGCTCTCTTCGTTCTTTGTTCTTCTTTCTTTGGTTTCTTCCTTGGCTAAGTGTGGTACACGGCCAAGCTCCTGGCCATGTCATGTGACACGGCCAGTGGCTTGGCCGTGTCACCTGAATGTGTCAGTTACTGCCCAAATTTTCCTTCCTCTCTTGGTTCCTTGGTTTTGCCCTTAAGGTAAGACATGCTTCATGCTATTCTTTCTTCCAAGGAAATGTTTGCATATTAACCTAAAATAAACACTTAAACAAACTTTAAACAAGAATCAAATAAACATTAACCAACAACACATAACACACCACACTAAAAACTAGAACAAAAATGACATAAACACTTAAATAAATTAAAACTACCAAAATTGATGAAAACACTAAATAAACAGATTAAAACTACCAAAATACCTAAAGAAAATAATAATCATCATAATAAATAAGATACAGTTCTATGACAAAAACTAATAAAACACATGCAGGGGCCAAAGAGAGCATATGAGGGCTAAAAGGCTAAAAATAACAGAATTTTTTGCCAAATTTTTTGCAAAACGGAAGCCAATAAAGAATCAAAAGTAGAATTCATAGAAGAATGGAACATATGAGTGAGGATGCAATGGACAGAAGGTTAATCAAGCTAGAATAGCTGAAGTCAATATAAGATGAAGGTCCATCGTCAAGCAGAATCTACTGAAGAATGGAACAAGTGGCTAGAAGAAAGCCATGACAGAAGGTTAGTCAGGCTAGAAGAGCTAAAGTTGATGGCTAGAAGAAAGCCAAAACTCTCAACTGATTGAAGGTTAGTGAAACAAATTCATGAGTCTAAAACTCAATTTGGGTCCAGAACCCAAGCCATTTCTAGTCAAGAAACCAAACCATTTTGGGTCCACAACCCAAACCAATTTGGGACTAGAACCTAAACCAACTCGGGTCCAGAACTCAAACCAAATTGAGTCCAGAACCTAAACTATCAGGTCTAAACCCCAAACCATTTAAAATCCAAAACATAAACAATTTTAAGTACATAACCAAAACACTTTTTGGTCTAAAACTCAGACCATTTTGGGTCTAGAACTAGAACCAATTCGGGTCGAGAACCCAAACTAATTCGGGTCCCAAACTATTTTGGGTTCAGAACCTAAACCATTTGAGTCCTGAACCCAAATCAATCTGGGTCTAGAACCCAAACCAGAATGTTATGGGTTCAGAACCCATCCTATCAAATCATCCAAGATTGGCTCAAACTTATTGCTTTTCACTCTTTGAATAAATTTAAGATCGTTCAAGCAGGAGGTAAAACTATGGACCCTTAATTTTAGCCCAGATTAAATTCAAGAAGCTTAAACCTGGTATGTTATAATTTTAAATAGCTTAAGCCTAGTTTAAAAGCTTAAATCAAAGCAGTCCAATTTATAAAGTCCCAAATTAAATTTATAAAATAGGTTCGATATGAGAATTAGAAAAAATTAGATTTGATTTGAGTTGGACTAGGTCCAAATTGGCATGACCTTGACTCATGTCGATTTTTGACAGTCCAAATCAACATGAGCCTAGCTCATGTCGATTTGGACCATCCAAATCAACATGAACCCTATGCTTAGATGATTCTAAATGAGTTTGGTTTATTTAGGAATCCTAATTGTGATTAAATTGTCCAAATCTCAGAACCAGATGAGGATTAACAAGGATTGTTAACCCTAATTGATAAATTATAAATAGGAAAGAAGAGAGAAAGCCAAGGCAGCAGTGGTGATTAAGAAAGATAAGCAGCAATTAACATGAAAAGAATCGATATAGAAATTGAAACACACCAGGATCAAAACAACAGTTATCTCTGGATTGCATTCAGTCAACCAAAAATCAATAGATCTAGGTAGAATCTAAACTAGCTTGGTTCAATAAATTAAAATTGGTGGAGCCTATAATGCAAGTATCATCTTCTCACTTTATTTGAATTTCAATTAATCATCTTTGTATTATTAATTAGGCATATTGTGAAGTTTTGATGAATTTTAGGAAACTATAATTCTTTTAATTCCATCCAAGACTTAAAATTGATATCTCTTCTAACATTGCATTGTCTTGGACATAATTTTCATGGTTAACATCAAGGCCTCTTGTATCTTGGATATTAAATGTTTATAAAGACATGTTTTCTTTAGACTTAAACCTAGTTGGCATATCTTACTCTAGTTTGCACTTTAAACTCTAATCTTACATGTGTAAATCTTAATTTGCAATCTTCAAATCTTGATCTTACATATTAGACTTTAATTTTAGGGTTGAGTTTTAGTATTTCATGCAAAAGACCTTAGATTAGTATTAAAACCCTAGGCTAGCATAATAGCCCTAATTTTAAGATCGAATCCTAATTCACAATTTAAAAACCTGATTTGCATGTTGTAGGCTTAGTTTGTATATTAAACCCTAGAATTGCATTTCCCACCTTAATTTTATAGTTGAAACTCTAGATTGATTGTTTGATTTATTGTTACATTCTTTATAATGAATGATGCATTTTGGTTGTTTTATTACTCGTTTTAGTTAATTAAATTATGTTTATTTGAGTTTTAAATATTGTAAAAGACATGTTTCTACTTTGTTGGTGCCTTAGTTATTTTTCATTATGTAATTTATTTTATGAACTTTGGGCCTTTGTGAAGGATAGGTTCCCACCAATTGTGGGTGTCCTGTTTTATTTACTTGTATCTTGGATATTAAACGGTTGAAAGGACATGTTTTCATCCTTGGATAGGTGCTTATTTTGTTTATTTTATTTTAATAATATGATGAATGCTTATTTTAATTGCATGTAATATGAATAATGTCATAATATTTAAGAATTCTATAATATTTAGACCTGAAAAGGAGGCAGGTTCTAATAAACCGGGCACTATGGGGGGTGCTGGGTCATTCTCACCTTCCCCATGCATATCCAATTTTTTGAACCCAATAAGGGGTTGGGAATTCCTTAGGAATCGAGTCAACCACCCTTTCTTTTCATTCCCGACCCGTTCGGTTGGTAACTCCATTTCTTCAGATTTAGGCCCGTATTCTTTAGGTTCTCGAGCCTAATCATGCTGAAGTCACAAGAAATATTCCACCGGTAGTGGAGACAAAAATTTCCACTCACATGTATCATTTTCTATCATTGTGTCATGCCAGAACATGTGAAACAATTTTGTAGGCAATTAAAAAAGGAGCAAGCAAAAGAGAAAAATGAAGGAAAAGAAGATACAACTTCAATTGCACTTGATGGTGACAGTGTCATTTCTACTGAAGACAATTGTCTACATCTTGATGGCCATGAAATCTCTCGGGTCATTAATTTCCAAGCTTCATATCACATATCTACTAGACATTAAATTTTCACCTCATATACCGGTGGTGATTTTGTCTATGTCAGAATGGGGAATAAAGCTTCATCCAAAGTTGTTGGCATGGGTAAGGTGTGCTTGAGTACCAATATTGAATGCAAGCTGTGGTTTAATAATGTTAAACATGTTCCTAAGATGTGGCTACATCTTATTTCCTTTGGCACGCTTGCTTATAAGGGATGCATTAGTTCCTTTGGTACAAAGAACTGTAAAATTACTAAAGGAAACCTTGTGTTGGCTAAAAGAAATAGATAAGATACTTTATACTTTGGTGTACAAAGATAAGATATGATACTGACGAATATGAAGCACCAAAGTATTCATCATTATAAAGTATCTTATAATTTCTTATCTTATCTACCAATGATATCTTCATACTCATCATTATAAAGTATCTTATAATTTCTTCTTGGTAGATAAGATACTTTATACTTTGGTGCTTCATATTTTGTAACCTTTATTGACAATTACTCTAGAAAAGTCTGGGCTTTTGCTTGAAATACAAAGATTAGGTTCTACATGTGTTCAAACATTTCCATGTCAGTGTTGAAAGAGAAACGGGAAGGCAGTTGAAATGTGTTCATGCAGATAATGGTGGGGAATATAGGGATACATTTGAGATGTATTGCAAGGAGTATGACATTTGCTTGGAGAAGGAAATTCCAAAAACACATTAACAAAATGGAATTACTAAGAGAATGAATAGAACCATTGTGGAGAGGATTCGATGAAAGCTCTCTCATGCTAAACTCCCTAAGTTCTTTTGAGATGAAACAATGAGAACTGAGTAGACCTGATTAATCTTTCTTCTTTAGTTCCTCTTATTGAAGATATTCCAAAAAGAGTATAGAGGGGGAAAGTTGTTTCATATGATCATTTATGAGTTTTTAGATGCAAGGCATTTCTTCACATTTCAAAAGATGAGAGATCCAAGCTCGACTCCAAGGCTAAAGAATGTATCTTCTTGGGTTATGCCCATGAAGAGTTTGGATACAAGCTTTGGGATCCTATTAATAAGAAAATCATTAGAAACAAATATGTGGTATTCTTTAAAGATTAAATCATTAAAGATCTTGAAAAGCCTAAAACAATAAAAAAAATATTTTAGATCTCACATCAGAGTCATCTAGTTCTGAGAAAAGTGATGCAAATGAACAAGATGTTAACAATCATGGTGAGCCCTTTCCTGATGATGATGAAACTAATGAGGCTATTAATATTCATGATGATCAACCTCCTCTTTCAACATCAGTTGAATTTCAATTAAGAAGATCCAATAGAAATAAAGTGGCCTCCCAAAAATACCCTCCTCATGAGTATGTGATGCTCACTGATGGGGGAGAACCTAAAAGATATGAAGAGGCTATGGCATACGATCAGAAAAATGAGTGTTTGACTACTATGCAAGATGAGGTGAACTCTTTATATGAGAACCACACTTATCACTTGTAAAACTACCTAAAGGAAAGAGAGCATTGAAGAATAAATGGGTTTTTAGAGTAAATACTGAAAAAACACTTCACAACTAAGTACAAGGCTAGGTTGGTTTCAAAAGGTTTGGGCAGAAGAAGGGAATTGACTTTGAAGAAATTTTCTCACATATGGTCAAGATGTCGTCCATTATAGTTATTCTTGGTTTACTTGCTAGTTAGAATTTTGAGATAGAACAACTTGATGTGAAGACAACTTTCCTCCACAATGACTTAGAGAAGGAAATTTATATAGAGCAACCAAATGGGTTTAAAGCTAAAGGCAAGGAGAATTTTGTTTGCAGGCAAAAGAAAAGCTTGTATGGACTTAAGAAAGCTCCAAGGCAGTGATATAAGAAATTTGAGTCTTTCATGATAGATCATGGGTATGCAAAGACAACTACTGATCACTGTGTGTTTGTAAAGAAATTTAATGATGATGATTTTATCATCCTATTGCTTTTATGTGGATGATATGTAGATTAGTTCTTTCAAGAAAGAGCTTAGCAATTCCTTTACAATGAAGGGTTTGCGATCCACCTAAAAAATTCTTGGAATCAAGATTACTTAGGATAGAAAGAGAAGAAAACTGTGGCTATCTCAAGAGCAATACATTGAGAAAGTTCTTGATAGGTTCAGTATGAGCAAGGCAAAGCCAGTTTACTCTTTGCTTGTGGGTCCTTATAAGCTGAGTTTCAAACAATGTGTGAGAGGGGATTTTCGCCCCATTCCCGGTGGAATGGTTCTTGTGAATTTGGCACTGTTTAGGCTCAAAGCCATAAAGAACACGGGGGCCTAAGCCTGGAGAAAATGGAGTCGCCACCGGACGGGCTAGGAAAAAGAAAGGGGTTGTTGATAACTATATTTCTAGGGAATCCTCATCCCCCTAATGGGTTTGGAAAGTTGGCTACGTGTGGGGAAGGTGAGAAATGGCCCAGCACCCCCACAACGCCCAGTTCATTGGAACCGATCTCCTTTGCAGGTCTTAATATTATAAATTTCTTAAGTATAATAATATTATCCATACTACATGCAACAATTAAAATAAAGTATCATTATATTAAAATCAAAACAATGTCCAAACAAAGCAAATAAATGGACACCCATCCGAGGATGGAAACATGTCCTTATATAGTTCATGTCTAAACTATATAGGACACCCACCAAAAGGTGGAAACATGTCCTTTACATTGGTCCAAAATATAAAAGAAATTTAAATTACATAGAAATTAATTAATGAGGTACCCACAAAGTGGAAACATACCTCTTACAATTTTAAACAAATAATAATAATAATAAAGAAAATATCCATCCATGATAAATTAAATAAATCAAATGTAAATTAAATAAATCAACCATCAAAGCATATAATAAACTACATAATCAAATCTAAAATTAAATAAAGTAATAAATATATAAGTTTAGAGTTTATGTCTCAATTTAGGGTTCTTTAATTAACATTTAGGGTTTTGAGATTTTGAAATTATTATATTTATTATTTAGGCTACTGTGAAGATTTTGAAAAATTGATTTAATTAGGGTTTGGGACTAACATCATGAAATAGGGTTTCTAGGGTTTTATGTTTAACAATTAGGGCTTTGGAAAAAGAAAAGTTAAATACACGGACTCATAATTCACAAATGAATATTGATCCCTTCGATGAGCCCATACGGCAGTCCCGCTAGCCGATTAGCGGGCAAGGGTTAAGGGGGCAGCGCCCCAGAAAATTTTGGAAATTAATTTTTAGGGTTGTAGGTTTTGGTGTTGAAAATTAAGATTTTAGGGTTTATGATTTAGAAAATAGGGTTTCAGAATTAGAAAAAGCTAATGTTACTTTTTAAAAGAATAATGCTTACTGTGTGATTTTGGAAAGAAGAATTAATTAGAGTTAAAGATTTTGATATTTGAAAAAAAAGGTTACTGGATGTTTGAATTAGAGATTAGGTTAAGGTTTTAAGAAAATAGTTTATTATTTTATGGTTTTAGAAAAGTGTAATTAGGGTTTTAGATTTCAAAAATATGTTTTACGGGTATTAAGGAATTAGGGTTTTGAAAAATAGTTTTTAGGGTTTCAAACAAAGTTTGGATGGTTTGTAGAATAATTGATCAAATTGTATGTTGAAATAATTAATCCAATTTGATGAAGCTACTATAAATATAAACAAAGGAAATAGTGATTCAAATCTGCGTAGTTGGTTCCACCAAAAATTGATTTCTGGATGGACAATAAAAAAGGCAATGTTGCTGCCATTGATGGATTGATAAATGCTTCTTGTTCTTTCAAGCTTGAGGTTGGCCAAAGAAATCCAAAAGTCCAAGGTCAAGTCCAAAAATTTCTCCCCGATCAAAGTCCCAATTTCTCTCCGATCAAAAGTCCAAATTTCTCTCGCACTTTCTTCTGTGTTTTAATGTGGTATTTATAGGAAAAATAATCATCTTACTTCTAATTGTCTAAGAAAATTAAAACCCTTTAGGAAAAAAAAAACCAAAACCAAATAGAATTTGGTTTCGGAAAAAACTGCGCTGGAGAAAAAAATTACCCTGCGGGCTGCGAAAATTTGCGAGTGAGCTTAAAAATTGCTGGGGCGGGCACCAATTCACCGCAGTAAATTCCTGTGGGGAATTGGCCTAGCCGATTTAGATTTTTTTGTCGCCAATTTTTTATTTATATTTTATTTATTATTATTATTATTTTAACTTTACTAATATTACCCATTTTTTATTTTTATTAAAAATTATAAATAATAAATACTAAAATAAATATTATTTAATTAAAATACCACAAAAATTTTTTTGGACTATAAAAAATATTGGACTAGACTGGGTCAAAAATTAAGGGTTTACAGTTTGCCCCCAGCTTGAATAATCTGAGACTTTTCAGTAGAAGAGAATGAAAAGCAATATGATTTTTGACTGATTTTTGATGAAGATGGATACCTGGATTTGATTTGGGTACTTGGACCCGAGACTGAACTTGATTTGGGTACTTGGACCTGAGACTGAATTGAATTTGGGTACTTGGACCCGAGATTGGGTACTTGGACCCAAGACTAAATTTGATTTGGGTAATTGGACCCGAGATTGGGTACTTGGGCCCGAAATTAAATTTAATTTGGGTACTTTTACCCGAGAATGGGTACTTGGAGCCGAGATTAATTTGATTTGGGTACTTGAACTAGAGATTGGGTACTTGGACCCGAGACTGAATTAAATTTGGGTGCTTGGACCCAAGATTGGGTACTTGGACCCAAGATTGATTTGATTTGGGTACTTGGACCCGAGATTGGGTACTTGGTCCCGAAACTAAATTGAATTTGGGTGCTTGGACCCGAGACTGAGTTTGATTGACCTTTTATCAGTTGAGAAGTCTGACTGCTCTGGCTGTTCTATGCATTGTGGTTCTTTACCCTCAAAATGGATCTTCATCATTGGACCTTGGATCTTCATCCTTAACATCGGATCTTCACTTTGAAAATGGATCTTCATCCTTGGAGATCGGGTCTTCACCCTTGTAAATGGATCTTCATCCTTGGATATTGGGTCTTCACCCTTGTAAATGGATCTTCATCCTTGGAGATCCGGTCTTCACCCTTAAAAATGGATCTTCAATCTTGGAGATCAGGATTTCACCCTTGAAAATGGATCTTCATCCTTTGAGATTGGGTCTTCACCCTTGAAAAAATTGATCTTCATCCTTTGGACATTGGGTCTTTACCCTTAAAACATGGATCGTTATCCATTGGAGGTCTTTACCCTTGAAACATGGATCTTTATCCATTGGAGGTCGGGTCTTTACCCTTGAAATATGGATCGTTATCCACTGGAGGTCGGGTCGTTACCCTTGAAACATGGATCTTTATCCACTGGAGGTCGGGTCTTTACCCTTGAAACATGGATCTTTATCCATTTGAAATTGATTCTTTACCCTCGAAACATGGATCTTTATCCATTGGAGGTTTGGTCTTTACCCTTAAAACATAGATCTTTATCCACTAGAGGTCGGTTCTTTACCCTTGAAACATGGATCTTTATCCTTTGGAGGTCGGGTCTTTACCCTGGTTTCAACTCTTTTAGCTGGACTGATCTTTTGTCTTTTGCATCTTCATTCTTTTGAGAATTCTAATTTTCTTCTTTTTAATTCTTTTTTTGTTCTTCCTTTGCACTTTTGCAAAAAAAAAAAAATTCAGCTCTTTTTAGCTAGCCTTTATATCCTCTCCTTGCGCCCTACGTGGTAAAATATTAGAAGTGAGTATCAAAATGTTTTGTTCATGCATAAACTCAAAAATTGAAAAGGAGAAACTTTGCCCCCTGTGTAGGCACAAACCCATGATTTTTCTATGCGGGCTCTGATTAATGTGTTTGCTGTCTAGTTCTTCATAAAAGCACGCATTTCTTCTCTTTGCAAAATTACTGGAACTTTCTCAAGCAATGGGCTTTCCATGCCCCTTGATTTGATATCTTCTTTTGATTGTTTACTTCACAGGGTGTTTGCTATTCACCTTAATAAAGAATAGACAATACAAGACAAGAAAGTGCGATGTGATATGCTCATGTATGCATGATATGCATGAATGATACTTACAATGGTTTCATCGACTCACAGACTGAGATTATTAGCTGAAATGCTCTCACGGATTTCTTTCAGATGCCTCTTCAGTTCTTGCACTGGAATTATAGGATGCTTCACATTTATGGCTTTTATCTTCGAGACGTTGAAAATATGAGTGGTGGAGACCCCAAGTTGCAGAGTCAAGGATACATCCATTTCAAACTATGTTTTAGCATGTCAGTTGGTAGCTTCTTCATGACCTTGCTAATAAT
The DNA here is from genome assembly GCA_947685225.1 of Garcia nutans. Classification (NCBI taxonomy): domain Eukaryota; kingdom Viridiplantae; phylum Streptophyta; class Magnoliopsida; order Malpighiales; family Euphorbiaceae; genus Garcia; species Garcia nutans. The sequence continues at coordinate 3,575,295 of CANTUV010000017.1, read as the reverse complement.
CATTTCCTTTGCCCAATGTGCTCTTTGAGTTTTGATGGTGCAACAAACTTCTCTTAACTTGAAGGCTTCGTGTGACAGAAACACATTTTGTTTTTTTTTTTTTTGAAATCAAATGTTAGCTTTTGCAAATCAATGCCAATATACCTCAAGACTTGATTTTCCAAATTAACATATCTATAACATGACAACCCTAGTTACCATACTGAACTCGGGAATATTTAAGCAAGAATTGTTGCACTTCAGATAGGCACATACACATTACTTGGCCAAAGGTCTCGTTTGAGTTTAAATATTTTCTATCTCATATGCATGCTTATTCAAACTTTCTCCACTAATGGACTCTACCTACCAACAGAGATCAACAGGTCTTTGATAGGCTTGAAATGGGGTCAGTAAGGGACATGGGTTAAATGAAAGCCATTTTAAGATTGGAGCTGATGTGACACAATGGATAAATCCTCACACTACAAATTTCTTGTTGGAACTTTAGACAGTTGGGAGCAATCTCACTAGACTCCAAATTCCTTCTATCTTCTTGGCATTAATCTAGATCTTGATTGGAACAATCTTTGTTTCTTTGCATAAAGTTTGGTACCCAAATTCATTTCTTTTCTTCTTCTACCTTTTCTTTCTTTTTATTTTTCTTACTCCTCCCTTTCTTTGAGCATTTTATCATTTTTGTCCTTCTTCCTTGTAGGACTGTCAAGTATAGAACTTTCAAGAACTGAATGGTCATTCTCCTTTTTCTTTGATTTTGATCGAATCGTTGGTTGGGTTGGACCAATTCAAGTCAAACTGTCCAAATGGAAGCCTTTTGTTGTCTTAGGTAAAAGAGAACTCATTTGGCTTTTTGAGCTGCCTTTTTAGGTTTTAACTTTTTTTTTCTTTTTTTTTCCTCTTTTTTTTTCCCTTTATTCTTTTCTTTTTTTTTTCTTTTTCCCCTTCTTTTTTCTTCTTTTTTTTTTGTTTTTTTGGGTTTTAACTCTAATAGAGTTGTCTTGTTTGTACCAACTTTTATTTGTAATAATGGATGAGTGGAGTGGTATTAATCTCCTTTAACAGGGATAAATCATTTGTTACTCTGATGTTATCTTGATAGATTGGAGATATTAGGTGAACTTCAACTACCCTTATGGTCTTGAGAACATCCACTATCCTTACAGTCTTGGCAATGCATTCCTTTCTTTGATCTTCTTGCCTCTTCACCTTAGTGATCATAAGACTTGTCAAAAGTATCACAATAGCTCAAGGTAGGTTGTTGAGGTTATATGCCAATGAAAAGAAAGCTAAAACTTTATGAAGGCTCAAAGGGATAACTAGGATTGATATTTAATTGGGTGGATACTAGTTGTTGGCTAACAAAACAATGCCTAGATCATTTCTCCCTTAAATAAGCAGAGTTCAATTTTGCCTCAAAAATTTGTTAAAGCATGTTCTAAGACTGACTATGATGTAGACAAAGGTGATTATGCAGGAGCCCTCTCTAAGTAAGCATACACAACTCAATGCTATAGAGCAATTCCCTTACCTAGTAAAGTCATTCAAGTCATGATGCCTAGATACATTAATTTATAAATATCAAGCTAGATTCCTCATTGGTTGAGCACCAAAATGAACAAAGACCAAAAAAAGTAATTTATTCAGACAACTTTTAAATTTGAAAAAACACAATAGTTCCAATTAAATATTAAAGAAAGAAAAATTGAAAAGCAACATTCAAGCTAAGGAAAGTTTGTTTAGTTAAGCTTCTTTTCCTTTCACATCTTCAATATCTTCATCTTAAAAGGATGATAAAACAAAATCTTCTTCCAATCCTTTTCCTACCATGAAGGTTGCCGGTGGAGGTACTCTTCCAAACTTAGGCAAAGGGTTGTTCTTGGTATTGGGCTTGTCTGGCTTAGGTAGCTTACCATTGTCAATTAAATTTTGGATCTCATGCTTCAACTTCATATAATTGTCCGTTTCGTGTCCAAGCTTTTGATGGAATTGGCAAAATGCATTAGTATCAAAGTTAGGTGGAAGAGGATTAGGCAAAGGATGAGGAGTCAAGGGTTGTAACAATCCCTTCTTTTGTAGCTTATTGAGAACCCAAGACAGCGACTTTCTTAATTTTGAAAATGGCCTCATTCCTCCTTGACTAGTGGCATTAACATCAACTTCTTTTTGCGTGCTTTGATTGCCCGGCTGGTAGTTCCCTTTATCATTCCTTTTTATTGAAAAGTGATTCTTCTCCCTTTCCCATTCTTCAATTTGCACACCAGCTTGGAGAAGATCTTTGAAATCACGGATGAGTGTATGAGACATCCTTTCATGAAGACCAGGCAACACCCCTCTCACAATCATTCGTATTTGATCGGATTCATCGGGCCTCTTCTTGAGCAAAGCAGCCTTATTCCTCCATCTTTTCACATAGTCCATAAAATTTTTATTTGGCCTTTGTCTATTGGACTCAACTTCCATTAAGGCAACTTCCATCTCAACGTTGTATCCATATTGTTGGATGAAGGCCTTGTATAGCATATCCCAACTCTTTTGTGTTCCTTCTTCTAAGGTGTTGAACCAATTTTAGATAACAGGGTCCAATGAGAGCATGAAATATCTTAGAGTTTGAGCCTTAGTAGCTCGGGCAAACTGCATAGCAGTGATGTATTACTTTACATGGAGATGAGGGTTTCCAGTACCATTGTACCTAGAGAAGGAAGGCATCTTGAACTTATAAGGGACCTCCTCATCTTGTTTAAACAGTTTGTCGATCTCGAACATCTCTTCAGTTTTCAGCTTCTGCTCAAATTTCTTTTCTAAATCAGCAATCATCTTCTCAACATCAGAAGCCTTAGTTTTCTCTATAGTTGATCTTTCAACAATCTTTGGTTCTTTCTTCTTGTCTTGAGGATCTTGAAAGTATTGAGTCCAATCATCATCATCAATGATCACCTTTTCATCAAAGGCCACTTCACAAACTTTAGCCTTTCCCTTATCTTTCTTGGTGATAGCAGATGCTTCGGCATTATTTTCTAAAATTGCATCTAGTTGATTCTTTATGGTCTCGGCCATAGCCTCTTTTATTTCCTCAATCTTTGCATTGAGGGTGTCGCCCACCATTCTTTGAATTTGTTTGGGCTCCATTGCTTTTGGTGAACAAGTGATTGAGTTGCTACTAGATTCTTCATTTTCGGCGTAGGTCGGATTGTCGTAAGCTTTTGAACTGTAGTAATCTAGGGCTGTGAGCCAGAGAGGATTAATGATATGAGATGCAAATGTATGTATGCATGTATGCACAAATAATCAACAAACAAGGATAATTAGGATGTTCCTTCCAATCTTATAATATCCACACACGAATGGTGAGTCTCTTTTCCTAGGTATAAGGTTAACAAAATACCAACATGGGGTATCTTATTTTCGAATAATTCCCTCGGACGTTTTAACCAATAGTTATATTTTCGAAAATGGAAATCAGTTCATGATAATTTCCATTAATTAGGTTTTAATCCATTCAACCTACTAAAGTAGCTTTTATGCTATATTAGATTAAAAATTAAATTAAGAGGTTTATTATAAATAGATTTCTCACTTGAAAAAGTAACTAATGATTCATGCCAAAAACAAGCCCATGATTAATTATTCTTAGTATAAACTAAGCTCACAATTAATTTTTGGTATTTCATAATTGACCTAAATAATTTGCAAGCTCTTTGTAAGAAAAGGTTGGATAAGAACATTTTTGTTTCTAAGCCCATTGTAACATCCCGAATCCCAGATTGGTAAGAAACAGACATAGAGGATATGATTTAGGCTTAGAACAAAGGAGTTTAGAACATGACCTATAATTTGAGCTTGAATTTCATCCAAGTTAATGACAGAATTAGAGAGTCTCAAAGAAGACTTAATTGTTTATTGTGTCTTAGCTAGATGTATAACTTGAAATTACTCAATTTGGAGTTGTACAGAATAAGATATGATGGATTTAGTAGACAATGTGCAGGCTGCCTCAGGACAGCATAGTAGGCTTGACTTCGAAGGACCGTCAAAAATTAGATATAGCTCAGATCGACCTAAAATACAATGTAGCCTCGGATGTCTAGTTTTAGTGGGCATAAGAATTAATTAATTTGGAGTTGTGAGTAAAAAGATATTAATAAAGAAAGACAGCAAGGTCAGGAAGGGATAACAAAAGGACCTAAGTGAAATTTTCTCAAAAGTTAGGGGCAACTAAGTAAACTTAAAAATTAAGTGTTGGAAGTTCTTAATAGTGCCCATATCCGACCCCTGAAGAATATTCTCGAGATTAATCGGGTCATAACCGTGGGTTTCAATTTTTCCCGAAAACGCACGGTTTAAAAGTTACAATCGATTAATCGCTGGAGGGTATTTTGATATTTTCACACTCTAGACTATAAAATTACAGCACAAGAAAGTTGAGGGGGTTAAAATATGAATAAAAGGAAGCCTAATGGCTTGCCAAATAAATAGATAAAAGAAGAAGGCAAGTGGACCAATTAAAAGTGGCCATTTTTGCTATAAGGTGTACCAATTGGAAGTCAACATCTATACCAACATATTTTCACCACTTATGGCTGCCATTTGGATCAAAATAAGCTAAGAAAAGAAAATAAAAGCCCTCTCTTACATGGTGAACTCGTCCAAACCATAAGAGAAGGAAGAAGGAGGTGATTTTTCCAAAGTTTAAGGCTTTTGGTTGAAGATTTTTGTGACAAACAAGATTATAAGGTAAGAGAAACTTATCTCTAGTTTTAATTTCATGGATTAATGGTTAATTTAAGAGATTGAAATTAGGGTTCATGTAGCTATATTTGGAGAAAATTCAAGAAATAATTATTTGAAGGATTTGATGAAAGAAATAATGGTTTTAAGGTTAGAGGAGATTAGATTGAGGAAAAATTGGCAAGAAATGAATTGGTAGCTTATGTTTTCAAACCATATGATGTATGTTTAAAGTGTGTATACTGGAATTCTTGTAGGAAATCAAGAAAAGCTAGAGGAAAAAAGAAGAAAAAGATCAAAGATGAGCTAAGGAAAGCAAAGGGGAAAAAGGTTTGGTACTTTAACCTTCTTGAATTAGTGATCTCTATTGCCTTTGCATTTGGATGTGTAATTGCTATAATTGTTCATGTGCTTGAGTTGTGGTGGTTATGTGGTTGAGATTGATGATGATATAGAAGTGTTTGTTGTGTATTGATTGATTTTGGGGTTGAGGTTATAAGGGAGGTAAATATGGGAGTGCTATGTTGTGTTGTTTTGTTGCAGCCAGCCATGTGTCCTGCATTTTTCTGGAAATTCAACCGAAATTTAGACTAGCAAAATGATAGAAATAGAACTTGATATTGAAGAATTAATTGTTCTCCATTAAGTCAGTAAACCATAGGCTTTGGAACCAACTCATTTTCATGTGTTGAATGAAAGTTATGATCAAAATGATACCAGGCGTCAAACTGAAAAATTGAGATTCCTCAGTCAGTATCCTGTGACTTTGGACTACGTTTAGGTGACCTTAATGACACATTTAGAAGCTTTGAAACAATACTTAAATGTACCCTTATGTGTTATAAAACCATATAATTTATAATTTCCTAAATCCCACTTGTGGATAAAAAGATATGATCAAAAGAGTATAACTCATGCACACTAGAATTGTGAATCCGGACAGACTGAGATTTGTGCCTTGAGTCCAGGTTTTGGTCCATTTACCTCAGGAATTAGATGTTGTGATAGAATATAAATGAACCCTTGTATGTTGGTGAATCATAGGAGTTGGATTCATCTCGATTGGACTTAAAATGTAGAAGTTACACACGAATGAGCGAACCATGCGCAGGCAGACTCTAGCAGACTGCAGGGATGAATTAGAAATTGTAAAACAAATCACGTGTTGCCTGTTTTAAGCTGAAATTTTTACTGAATATAGCCTTATGTTTCTAGTTTTATTTAAGATAAGAATCTTCTCAATCCGAGTTTCGTAGGTAAAGTTATAAATGAAATAGTACGCATTGCACAGACTTGAGTAACCAATTGGCCAGGGAAGACTTCAAGGAGTCATCAAGAATTATGTGTAACAAATTTAAATCTAGAAATTTAACCATAAGGACTCATATGAGTCTAGTTTGAGGGAAAACAAGAATTTTTACATTCAGATTAGTAGAACAAAAGTTATTGGGGAAATAAGATAACAAGGTACCTAAGAAACTAAATGCTAGAATTCACTGTTCATTTGGTAAGAAATAAATGAGGTATATTTGAGATAAAATATTCGTTTGGAATGAAATAAATTATCAAAAATATGCTCTTGAAAGCTTGACCAATTAAGAACAAGATAGCATTTTTCTTTTTATGAAAATCACATCCCAATTGTGTTTTATTTAGATTTTAAAGCCCAACGAGAGATTTTTGCAGTATTGTAAAATCCGGTGTGGCCTAAAAAGTGCAGTCCGGCCCAAAGGCCCGGAATGAAAACTTTGAACTAAAAATTAGTTCTATTGAGCTAATTTAGGATAAAAAATAGTCAGATTCTTAATCACTGGTGCCATATCTGTAACATTTGTGGTTTGGGTTTGCATCTAATTTCTATTTAACGGTTAAAGTACCCACTAAGCTATATGCTTAGCGAGTTTAGTTTTCTAAACTTGTAGGTTATGGAGTCCAAGCTGACAAATGAGAAGCTACAAAGGGACACCAGAGTGTGCAACAGGAGGCGAAATGAGGAGCAAAGCAAAGTTTAGCTTGGCATGTACTGTTAAGGACTTTCAAAATGTAATTATAACAATTAAAGAAATGTGTAAATTATTATTATTTGTAATAAAAAGGAAAAAAAATTATTTAGTGCATGTTCTGTATACCGTGTTGCATATACTATAGCACACTTGGCTCGGCTGGAAATAGTCGGGTTAAGGGGTGTTACAATTTTTGGTATCAGAGTATTGGTTTAGCCGTTCTTGGGCGGTTAACCATAGGAAAGTTCGTGCCAATTAGGATACGGAGGAAAGGTAAACGGAGTGAGATAGAAAGATATCAAGTAGAAAGAGGTTAATGCAATGAGTGAATATGATTAACATGAAACAGTAAGCCCTGTACTAGTTAGAAATTGAGAAATATATGACAATTGGAATAGACGGTCAGTAAGAAATGATAGAAAGTAGACCGAAAGGTGCATATATATACAGATACATAGTATGATAGAAAGAAATTAGATAGTGGCAGACATTCAGAAGGTTAAAAATAATGAACAGTAAGTTAAGAATAGAAACCAAAAATTTATATGAGAAAGATAAATACACATAAGGGCAAAAACAAGTATGTTAAAGACCAAAATATATGCAATAAAGGTTAAGGCAATTATGAGAGGTAAGTAGTAAAAGCACCGAAAGAATAATAACGAATAGAATACCGACCATAATACAAGAGTCTAAAATTGAAAAAGTGAAGAATAATAGTACGGCAAGAAAAAAAATCATAGAAAATAAAATTGAGAACTAAGAAAAGGAAGCAAAACTATTTAGATTCTCCAGGATTAATGCTTTACCTGGTTGAAATCATGTGTTCCTTATATAATGAACTATTTAAACTTGTGTTGGAAATGTTTGGTAATGTGTTCTGACAACTTGAAAATTTTTTTTGGTGCCTATGTGTGCATTGATATGAATGTGATTCAATCATGTTAAATGAGTTTGATTACTATGCCAATATTATGTGATTGACTTATTATGGGAATGTTATGGTTGCTGAATTGAAAATAAAGCTATGAATGATTGGACCCGCAAATCAATGTACATGTGATATATCATAAATTGTACAAAGCATATCCATGTGAGACATACCGAACACGGTGCATATAATATCTATACTTATGTGAGACATACTGAGTACTATACATACAATATTTAAATGTCTTCACATAAAACGTAACATATACTGTACAAACAGAAAGACATACCATACATACATAAAGACGTGCTAAATAATACATATGCAGAAAGAGAATAAAGAGATGAAATAGTGGAAAGCCTGATACTTGAAAAATATAAGGCTCATAAAGTATATCACTGGGAAATAAATTGTTAGTGTATGTGCCATAGGCCATTTATTTGGATCTTTATGTTATATATTCATTGTTAATAAATGAGGTTTTATTATCATTATTGTTTGTTTGCATGTTACACAATTTTGATATTTGTCCCTGGTTTATTATTGTTATAGAGATAAAAAATAATTCTTAACCAGTATGAACATTGATTTGATAATCATCAGATGGTTATGTGTATAGTGATACAAATCAATTTCATAGATACTTGTTAGAGAACAATGTATTGGATAGACCCATCATGAGATTACTACATGGGTTAGTGTCATAAGTAAATCTCATGATAGTTATGTATTAATTCTTTGACTATTGTCATAGTTTCCAATATAAGGACTATTATATTTTGACATGATCAAACATTATCCGTAACTGGATAGTAATAAAGGTTATGATCATATATGATAGAAATTATGTAGAGGATAATGAACAATCAAGATAGAATTTGTCCCTCTCTTTGAGAGAGAGATCTTTTGGGCCCCTCGATAAGTGAGACTGTGAAATGCATGGCCGTGCTCAAATGAATTGATAGTGTGATCAATTTCATTTGTATTTATCAGTCTACTTGGAGATCGAGTAATCATAAGTTTGGACAATATAAGTATGACGTTGACCATGACTTATGTTCAAGCTAGATATCGTGTGACAAAGGAATTAATACATGTACTATTATTAGGCAAATTGGACATTCCTTATATTAATTAGGTAGTTGTAACGCCTTGCTAGAGGCCAATTATGACTTGTTGGTTTAATAGAGATTAAATTGACTGCCAATTAATATGGGCCTATCGGGTCACACACAAGAATGCGCTTTGGGCTGGATATAATATTAATAATATTAATATTAGATATTAATATTTATTATTATTATTATTATTTTCATTTATATATATATATTATTAGATAATATATTCAGAATCCTAATTAGATTTGGATTCTGAATTTGACTTACCTTATCCAATTTCGAATTGGATTCTGGAGTGATTATATTCACTCCAGACGTTAAATCTTTATATAGGTAACTTTAGAAAATAAAAGTGAACGAAAAAGAAACCCTAATACGTTTTAGAGAAAACGTTTTTCAGCCTTCGCCGTTGCAGAGAGCTAGAACTCCAGACGGTAGCATTCGTGTGCATACGCGATAGAGGGTGTTTCACGATCGAGGCATCTCTTCCAAACTGTGATTTCGAATCATCAACAGGTTAGTTCTTTGAACACTTTTGTCAAATTAAACGAACAACATGGATCCTGATGGGAAATCAAAGATCAAAATTTTTTTCCGCTGCGTGTTTTGTTTGCAGTGATCTCCTTGATTTCCTAACAGTGGTATCAGAGCCACTTGTTTTCGTTTAAGTCGAAAATGCCATGTTGATATGATTACATGAGATATATTGATTTCGTATGGCATGTTAATTATAAAACCTTAATTCATTTTTCATATGATGAGAAAGGATTGTTTTTGGTTTCGTTTCTGTAAAACCCTAATTCGTTTTTCATATGATGAGAAAGGATTGGTGTTTTTAATTTCGTTTTCATGAGATGATCACGTATATATGATTGGTTGATTAAAATGATTTTCATATGATGAAAACGATTAAGTTTATATGTGATATAAACATTTGGTAATGATTCTGTAATGGGTTGTACATATTCGAAATAAAATAGTAAGAAGGTTAATGAGATTAACGATTATGTTTTAGGGTTTCACCAAAGAAAAATGTTAATGAGATTAACGTTTCTGTTTGGCTTCGAGGGGCGCTGCCCCTTCGGAACCCCGCCCAGTGACCGGCCAGCGGGAGCCCCGCCCGCTAACCGGCTAGTGGGACCGCCATATGTTCGTGCCCTATAGTTCGTTACCGTGACATTAAGAATGTCAATATATTTGTTTCTATTTAACATGTTGGTGATGAATATGTTATGTTTGTTTGATGTCTTGGCATGGTGCATAGCATGGCCTTATGACCTATGTGATTGGTTTATTCATATCTTAATTTTGGGTAAATACGGCCTGCGTGTTGTTTATTTTGTTGTAATTTATTTTACTAGTAGTTAGATTTTCTTTTATTGTAATAAATGAAGATTCAAGCTACAATGTTTATGATGGAGATTCATACCAAGGAGAAGATGGTTCCATGGTGATGGAAGCACAAGCTCAAGTTTTGAAGATATGTAACATTGCAAGTGTTGTAATAGATAGGTTTTTCACCTAGGGTTGCCTTTATGATCTTCATTTGGTCTCTTGAAGATCATATTTAGTTTGGCCATGCTATGTCACGTTTACATATTTTGTCATTTGGTATATGATGCTTATGTGATAAATTATATATATGCATATAGGATGCTAAAATATAATGATATGTAATGCAAGACATGATAATAATTTAGTTGAACCCTCATTAATAATTTAAGTCTAAATGCCATCCACGTTTTGAACACCTATCAAAACTAAGATTGTATTAAAGTAGGTATTGCCAAAGCAATATGCTTTAAACATTCCTAGCTAAGTAGGATGAGTAATAGTGTTACTCATATGTTTTAAAATTGGTTAGACTTAATTAGGCTATCAAAATGGTTTTGGGCCTAAGGCATTAGATGGAATTCAACATGCTATGACATATGATGTCAATATTCCATAATTACTAAGAGTTACATGAGATGTAATTGGTAAAGATGTTACCTACCTAAATAACTTGATTTTAAGCGTCACGCCAAAGCTGAGTTTAGAATTAAGTGAAATACGGATCTTAGCCTACTAAAATTTTTCTTTAGAGGGTTATATTTTTAGTAGGAGTTTAAATAATTTTAACCTCATTATTAATTAAAATTTGACTTTGCATATTTATCAACAGATGGCTGCTAATAACAATTCCACCTTATCACTGTGATCCATCCTTGAGAAGGAAAAACTGAAAGAATGTGGGACTAATTTTGTTGACTAGTTTAGGAACCTGAGAATTGTTCTCAAACAAGAGAAAAAGTCCTACGTGCTTAATGAAGCTATCCCTGACCCACCTCCTGCTGATGCTTCTAATGCTGCTAAGAGTAAGCATAAGAAGCATGTGGATGATTAAAATGACATAGGATGTCTTATGTTGGCTACTATGTGTCCAGGACTTCAGAAGGATTTGGAACACTTAAAGGCTTATGAGATGAGTGTGCATCTCAAACAAGATTTCCAACAACAGGCTAGCCAAGATAGGTTTAACACCGCTGTTGCATTATTTGACTGCAAAATGTCTGAAGGTGAATCTGTTAGTGCTCATGTTTTGAAGATGAAAGGCTATCTAGATCACCTTGCTAGACTGATATCCCCTGAGTTTAGAACTCTCCACGGATTTGATCCTACATTCATTGCCTAGCAGTTTCTCACAGTTTGTCATGAACTATAACATGAATGACATGGAGAAATCCATTCCTGAGCTACATGGTATGCTCAAAACTGCTGAGGGAAATATCAAAAAGCCTACCCAAATATTGAATGTCAATATTAAACAAATGAAAAAGAAAGCCAAATATACTAAAGGCAAGGGTAAGGCAAAAGGTGCTAAAGGGTCCAAGGGACAAGCTAAACCAAAACCTGAACCTAAGGCTAAAGTTCCTAAGGAAGGGACTTGTTTCCATTGCAACAAGCCTGGGTATTGGAAGAGAAATTGTCAACTCTATTTGGATGAGTTAAAGAAGTTGAAGGGTAGTGCGACTACATCTTCAGGTATTTATGTTATAGAAATTAATTTATCTATTCCTTCTTCCTGGGTATTAGATACCGGATGTGGATCTCATATTTGTACAAATATGCAGGGACTCAAAAGGAGTAGGATGCTGAAGATGGGCGAAGTGGACCTACGTGTTGGCAATAGAGCAAGAGTTGCTACTATAGCTATAGGAACTTATGAACTTGTTATGCCCAATGGGTTTTTGTTAATTTTGAACAATTGCTTTTATGTTCCTACTATGAGTAGGAATCTTATTTCAGTATCTGTTTTGGATAATGAAGGTTATTCATTTTTTATTAAGAATAAGAAATGTTCTATTTTTGATAAAAATGATTTGCTTTATGGTATTGCAAATTCTTATAATGGCCTTTATATCCTTAATCTTGATGATTCTAATATTAATGATATCTATAACATAACTTCTAAGAGAACTAAGCCAAATGAGTTAAACCCTACTTATTTATGGCATTGTCACCTTAGCCATATCAATGAGAAACGCATTTCTAAGCTCCATCAAGATGGATTATTAGATTCATTTGATTTTGAATCATTTGAAACATGTGAGTCTTGTTTGCTTGGTAAGATGACAAAGGATCCTTTTACTAGGCATAGTGAAAGGGCTAATGATTTATTGGGCTTGATACATACAGATGTATGTGGTCCTTTCAGCATTAGTGCCAGAGGAGGATTTCGATACTTCATTACTTTTACTGATGATTTCAGTAGGTATGGCTATGTCTACCTAATGAAACATAAGCATGAGTCTTTTGAAATGTTTAGAACTTTTCAAAATGAAGTACAAAATCAACTTCGTAAATCAATTAAACAACTTCGATCAGATCGAGGTGGTGAATATTTGAGCCAAGAGTTTCATGATCATCTAAGGGATTGTGGAATTATTTCACAATTGACTCCTCCAAAAACTCCACAGTGGAATGGAGTTTCTAAAAGGAGAAATCGAACTCTATTAGATATGGTTCGATCATTGATGAGTCAAGCGGATCTTCCTTTATCTTTTTGGGGTCATGCCTTGGAGACAGTTGCATTCATTCTGAACCGTGTACCATCTAAGGCGGTTGAAAAGACACCATATGAGATATGGACAGGTAAGACACCTAGTTTGTCTTTTCTTAAGATTTGGGGTTGTGAAGCTTATGTGAAAAGACTAGTTTCAGATAAGTTAGCTCCAAAGTCTATCAAATGTAATTTTGTGGGGTATCCTAAGGAAACTAAAGGATACTATTTCTATACTCCTTCAGAGAACAAAGTGTTTGTTGCTCGAAATGGGATCTTTTTGGAAAAGGAATTTCTTTCTAAGAGAACTAGTGGGAGTATAGTAGAACTTGAGGAAACTCAAGAAATCATTGAGCCGTCTATAGAGCCTATTTCAGAACCACAAATAGTTGTGGAGTCTGAAGATGTAACACAAATCCCTCGCAGGTTTGATAGGACATGTCATCAGCCAGAGAGATATGGATTTCTTATGACTGATGATAGTGAAGTAATGCTCATAGATCAAGATGAGCCTACTACCTATCAAGAAGCTGTGTCAGGTCCAGATTCAGACAAATGGCTTGGAGCCATGAAATCTGAGATGCAATCTATGTTTGACAACCAAGTTTGGTCTTTAATTGATCCTCCAGAGGGTATTAAGACTATTGGTTGCAAATGGGTTTTCAAGAAGAAAACTGACATGGATGGGAATGTGCAGACCTATAAAGCAAGGCTTGTTGCAAAAAGGTTTCAAGCAAACTCATGGTATAGACTATGATGAAACCTTTTCACCAGTTGCTATGCTTAAGTCTGTTAGAATTCTCATTGCCATTGCAGCATACTATGATTATGAGATATGGCAAATGGATGTCAAAACCGCTTTCCTTAATGGAAACTTACTTGAGGATGTGTATATGACACAACCTGAGGGTTTTGTAAATCCTGAGAATTCTACAAAGGTTTGCAAGCTTCAAAGATCCATTTATGGATTGAAGCAAGCATCTCGAAGCTGGAATCTTCATTTTGATGAAACAGTTAGGAACTTTGGTTTAATCAAGAATGAAGATGAACCTTGTGTTTACAAGATGGTTAGTGGGAGTGCAGTAGTGTTTTTAGTCTTATATGTGGATGACATATTACTCATTGGGAATGATATCCCTACCTTGCAAAAAGGTTAAGACTTGGTTAGGGAATTCTTTCTCAATGAAAGACTTAGGTGAGGCTGCCTATATCCTTGGTATAAAGATCTATAGAGATAGATCTAGAAGGATAATTGGCCTGAGTCAAAGTACATACATAGATAAAGTGTTGAAGAGGTTCAACATGCAAGATTCCAAAAAGGGATTCTTGCCTATGTCTCATGGCATTCATCTCAGCAAGAGTCAATGTCCTATGACATCTGATGAGCGAGATCGAATGAATAATATTCCTTATGCTTCTGCTATAGGATCTATTATGTATGCCATGTTATGTACTAGACCAGATGTCTCATATCCATTAAGCGCAACTAGTAGATTTCAAGCTGATCTTGGTGAAGGTCACTGGACAGCTGTCAAGAATATTCTTAAGTACCTTCGAAGGACTAAAGATGTATTCTTGGTTTATGGAGGTTTGGAAGATATGCTAGTTGTAAATGGTTACACAGATGCTAGTTTCCAAACTGACATAGATGATTTTAGATCGCAGTCAGGTTTTGTATTCACATTGAATGGTGGAGCTGTTAGTTGGAAGAGTTCAAAACAAAGCACTGTGGCTGATTCTACAACAGAGGCTGAGTATATAGCAGCATCAGATGCAGCTAAGGAAGCAGTCTGGTTGAAGAAATTCATCACTGAGCTAGGAGTGGTGCCTAGCATTGCAAATCCTGTGGACATTTATTGTGACAACAATGGTGCCATAGCACAGGCAAAAGAGCCTAGATCTCATCAAAGGTCTAAGCATATACTCAGGCGTTTTCACCTCATTCGAGACATTATCGATAGAGGAGAAATCAAGATATGCAAAGTTGACACAAATGATAACATAGCAGATCCATTAACAAAGCCTCTCTCACGGGTCAAGCATGATCAGCACACTAGATCTATGGGTCTTAGAAATTTGTAGGCCTAGTGCAAGTGGGAGATTGTTAGTGTATGTGCCCTAGGCCATTTATTTGGATCTTTATGTTATACATTCATTATTAATAAATGAGGTTTTATTATCATTATTGTTTGTTTGCATGTTACACAATTTTGATATTTGTCCCTGGTTTATTATTGTTATAGAGATAAAAAATAATTCTTAACCAGTATGAACATTGATTTGATAATCATCAGATGGTTATGTGTATAGTGATACAAATCAATTTCATAGATACTTGTTAGAGAACAATGTATTGGATAGACCCATCATGAGATTACTACATGGGTTAGTGTCATAAGTAAATCTCATGATAGATATGTATTAATTCTTTGACTTGAGATTGTCATAGTTTCCAATATAAGGACTATTATATTTTGACATGATCAAACATTATCCGTAACTGGATAGTAATAAAGGTTATGATCATATATGATAGAAATTATGTAGAGGATAATGAACAATCAAGATAGAATTTGTCCCTCTCTTTGAGAGAGATATCTTTTGGGCCCCTCGATAAGTGAGACTGTGAAATGCATGGCCGTGCTCAAATGAATTGATAGTGTGATTAATTTCATTTGTATTTATCAGTCTACTTGGAGATCGAGTAAGCATAAGTTTGGACAATATAAGTATGACGTTGACCATGACTTATGTTCAAGCTAGATATCTTGTGACTAAGGGATTAATGCATGTACTATTATTAGGCAAATTGGACATTCCTTATATTAATTGGGTAGTTGTAATGCCTTGCTAGAGGCCAATTATGACTTGTTGGTTTAATAGAGATTAAATTGACTGCCAATTAATATGGGCCTATCGGGTCACACACAAGAATGCGCTTTGGGCTGGATATAATATTAATAATATTAGATATTAGATATTAATATTTATTATTATTATTATTTTCATTTATATATATATATATTATTAGATAATATATTTAGAATCCTAATTAGATTTGGATTCTGAATTTGACTTACCTTATCCAATTATATATATTATTAGATAATATATTCAGAATCCTAATTAGATTTGGATTCTGAATTTGACTTACCTTATCCAATTTCGAATTGGATTCTGGAGTGATTATATTCACTCCAGACGTTAAGTCTTTATATAGGTAACTTTAGAAAATAAAAGAGAACGAAAAAGAAACCCTAATACGTTTTAGAGAAAACATTTTTCAACCTTCGCCGTTGCAGAGAGCTAGCACTCCAGACGGTAGCATTCGTGTGGATACGCGATAGAGGGTGTTTCACGATCGAGGCATCTCTTCCAAACTGTGATTTCGAATCACCAACAGGTTAGTTCTTTGAAAACTTTTGTCGAATTAAGCGAATAGCATGGATCCTGATAGGAAATCAAAGATCAAATTTTTTTTCCGCTGCGTGTTTTGTTTGCAGTGATCTCCTTGATTTCCTAACATAAATAATATGACAGTATGAGTGAATAAAAATGCCAATGAGCCCGTATATGCCACTGAGCATTATGAATGAGCCAAGAAATGGCTCAAGATATGATATGGTGACATCCATGCAGATGTGAATACATATGAAACATATGGCAATCCGTGCATATAGAAAGCAGGAAAGAATGAAGGAAAGAGAATAAAATATTAGAAAGATATGCTTACCCTGGTAATTCAGATTGAATCAGAGTTGGGATGAGTGTATTTATATGGCATTAACATTTATACTCAATGGTGAGGGCCATTGGGGCCAGTGGTGAGGGCCACTGGTTTGATATTTATCTGGCACCGATATATATACTCAGTGGTGAGGGCCATTGGTTTGATGAAAAAAAGTGGTGAGGGCCACTCCTGTGATATGATGGCATTGATATGAACTCAGTAGTGAGGGCCACTGGGCCAATGGTGAGGGCCATTGGTTGATTATAGAGTGGTGAGGGCCACTCCTGTGATATGAAAATGGTGGTGAGGGCCACCTGTGCCATGGAAATGAAATGGTGGTGAGGGCCACCCGTGCCATGCTGGTTCCATATGGTATTGCCTCATCCCACTTTGATTCTACTGTTATTACCTTGAGGAGCTAAGTAAGAAAAATATGTGATAATATACAGATGAAAAAAAAGTATATATGAAAATAAACAGAAAGTGAATTGAAACATATTCGAAAAAGAAAGGAAAGAAAGAGTTTGAAATGTAATAAAAAAGGAAAGATGTTCTCACCATATGTTGGGATCGGCCGTAACCAACATAGAGCGAGACACGTAATGAAATAAATAGTACTTCGAGAATAATGGTATCATGGACTGATCACCCATGAGCTATTATTCGAGATGTATATATGACAACACAAGGAAAGTCAGATGAGCTGATACTTAAGGAATGCCACCACACTGCACGAATATACATAGGACATACAAATTCAGTAAGAAGTAAATAAAGAATAACCACAATGCAAAGAGAAGGAAGCTTAGAAATGAATACATTAGAAAGTGAAAAATGTACAAGAAGGAATGAGAAAGAACAAACATGAATCAAAGTTGAAGGAAATACAAGAGAGTAATAGTGATGTTTCAAATGAGAAATCATGACAAAAGTCAAAGCATGTTGAACCACATAATAGTCTATTGGACAATCTTGTAGAATAATAAACAGCAAGTGAGCAGAGATGGGAAGAAAACAAAATACAAAAGGTAAAATATGTTGAATCTTAAAATAGTTAATCCCAGTAAATGAATAAGTGTCAAAATAAGGCAATGCGTAAACAATATAGAGAAATGACATAGAGCAATCAAGTGAATAAGGTGAAAGAGTGGCAAAAGCAATAGATAGTAGTTAAAGAACATCAAGTATATAGAATGAGTAGGATTCAGGGAGAAGCTTAAATTAAGGGGGATAGAATTGTAACATCCCGAATCCCAGATTGGTAAGAAACAGACATAGAGGATATGATTTTGGCTTAGAACAAAGGAGTTTAGAACATGACCTATAATTTGAGCTCAAATTTCATCCACGTTAATGACAGAATTAGAGAGTCTCAAAGAAGACTTAATTGTTTATTTGTGTCTCAGATAGATGTATAACTTGAAATTACTCAATTTGGAATTGTACAAAATAAGATATAATGGATTTAGTAGACAATGTGCAGGCTGCCTCAGGACAGCATAGTAGGCTTGAATTCGAAGGACTGTCAAAAATCAGATATAGCTCAGATCGACCTAAAATTTTGATACAATGTAGCCCCAGATGTCTAGTTTTAGTGGGCATAAGAATTAATTAATTTGGAGTTGTGAGTAACAAGATATTAACAAAGAAAGACAGCAAGGTCAGGAAGGGATATCAAAAGGACCTAAGTGAAAATTTCTCAAAAGTTAGGGGCAACTATGTAAACTTAAAAATTAAGTGTCGAAAGTTCTTAATAGTGCCTATATCTGACCCTTGAAGAATATTCTCAAGATTAATAGGGTCATAACTGTGGGTTTCAATTTTTCCCGAAAATGCACGGTTTTAAAGTTACAATCGATTAATCGCTGGAGGGTATTTTGATATTTTCACACCCTAGACTATAAAATTACAGCACAAGAAAGTTGAAGGGGGGGGGGGGTCAAAATATGAATAAAAGGAAGCCTAATGGCTTGCCAAATAAATAGATAAAAGAAGAAGGCAAGTGGACCAATTAAAAGTGGCCATTTTTGCTATAAGGTGTACCAATTGGAAGTCAACATATATACCAACATATTTTCACCACTTATGGCTGTCATTTGGATCAAAATAAGCTAAGAAAAGAAAATAAAAGCCCTCTCTTACATGGTGAACTCGTCCAAACCATAAGAGAAGGAAGAAGGAGGTGATTTTTTCAAAGTTTAAGGCTTTTGGTTGAAGATTTTGGTGACAAACAAGATTATAAGGTAAGAGAAACTTATCTCTAGTTTTAATTTCATGGATTAATAGTTAATTTAGGAGATTGAAATTAGGGTTCATGCAGCTAGATTTGGAGAAAATTCAAGAAATAATTATTTGAAGGATTTGATGAAAGAAATAATGGTTTTAAGGTTAGAGGAGATTAGATTGAGGAAAAATTGGCAAGAAATGAATTGGTAGCTTATGTTTTCAAACAATAGGATGTATGTTTAAAGTGTGTATACTGGAATTCTTGTAGGAAATCAAGAAAAGCTAAAGGAAAAAGAAAAAAAAGATCAAAGATGAGCTAAGGAAAGCAAAGGGGAAAAAGGTTTGGTACTTTAACCTTCTTGAATTAGTGATCTCTATTGCCTTTGCATTTGGATGTGTAATTGCTATAATTGTTCATGTGCTTGAGTTGTGGTGGTTATGTGGTTGAGATTGATGATGATATAGAAGTGTTTGTTGTGTATTGATTGATTTTGGGGTTGAGGTTATAAGGGAGGTAAATATGGGAGTGCTATATTGTGTTGTTTTGTTGCAGCCAACCATGTGTTCTGCATTTTTCTGGAAATTCAACTGAAATTTAGACTAGCCAAATGATAGAACTAGAACTTGATATTAAGACTTAATTGTTCTCCATTAAGTCAGTAAACCATAGGCTTTGGAACCAACTCATTTGCATGTGTTGAATGAAAGTTATGATCAAAATGAACGAACCATGCGCAGGCAGACTCTAGCAGACTGCAGGGCTGAATTAGAAATTGTGCCAAAAACCACGTGTTGCCTGTTTTAGTTGGAATTTTTACTGAATATATCCTTATGTGTCTAGTTTTATTTAAGATAAGAATCGTCTCAATCCAAGTTGCGTAGGTAAAGTTATAAATGAAATAGTATACATTGCGCAGACTTGAGTAACCAATTGGCCAGGGAAGACTTCAAGGAGTCATCAAGAATTATGTGTAACAAATTTAATTCTCAAAATTTAACCATAAGGTCTCATATGAGTCTAGTTTGAGTGAAAATAAGAATTTTTACATTTGGATTAGTAGAACAAAAGTTATTGGGGAAATAAGATAACAAGGTACCTAAGAAACTAAATGCTAGAATTCACTGTTCATTTGGTAAGAAATAAATGAGGTATATTTTAGATAAAATATTCGTTTGGAATGAAATAAATTATCAAAAATATGCTCTTGAAAGCTTGACCAATTAAGAACAAGATAGCATTTTTCGTTTTTGAAAATCACATCCCAATTGTGTTTTATTTAGATTTTAAAGCCCAACGAGGGATTTTTGCAGTATTGTAAAACCCGGTGTGGCCTAAAAAGTGCAGTCCGGCCCAAAGGCCTGGAATGAAAACTTTGAACTACAAATTAGTTCTATTGAGTTAATTTCAGATAAAAATAGTCAGATTCTTAATCACTGGTGCCATATCTATAACATTTTGTGGTTTGGGTTTGCATCTAATTTCTATTTAACGGTTAAGAATCTGACTATTTTTATCCCTAAACTCTCTGACTGCTGATCTAATCTCAAACTCGCAACAACCCTGGAAACCCTAACTTTTTTAATATTTATATGAATGCTCCGCTTAAAAATCCGCGTTGTCTTTGGTCCATGAGAGACACGGCCAAGTTGGATGAGACACGGCCGTGTTGGAGGTGCATTGGAGGGACACGGCCACAAGCTTGGCCGTGTCCCTTGCTTGTGTTCACTTTAGTGAGAGTTTCTTCTTTTCTTCTTTGGTGTGATTGAGTGACATGGCCGTGTTGGAGGTCTCTAGGCCGTGTTGGACAATTTTGGAGGGATACGGCCGCAAGCTTGGCCGTGTCCCTTACTTGTGTCTTCTACTGCTTGATTTTCTTCCTTTTGCTTTGGACCTGAGTGAGACACGGCCAAGCTAACACAACTTGGCCGTGTTTGAGCTTCTTTGGAGGGACACGGCCACAAGCTTGGCCGTGTCCCTAGCATGTGTCTTCTTCTGCATCATGTGGCTTCTCTTTTGCTTGGTATGGGACACGGCCACAAGCTTGGCCGTGTCCTCTGCATGTGTCAGCTACTGTCCAATTTTTCCTTTTTCTTGGTTCCTTGGCTTTTTAACCTAAAACAAAACTTGAAACAAACTTTAAACAAGAATTAAATGAACATTAACCAACAAAACATAAACACACATTAAAAACTAGGACAAAAACAACATAAACACTTAAATAAATTAAAACTACCAAAATTAATGAAAACACTAAATAAACATATTAAAACTAACAAAATACCTAAAGAAAACAATAATTATCATAACAAATAAGATATAAATATATAACAAAAACTAATAAAACAACTACCCCACACTTAAAACTTTGCTTGTCCTCAAGCAAATTCACATGGCATAAATTAAAAACTCAAACAACCTTAACTATAATTCCAGTATATAAGATGAAATCCTTTAAGACTCAGCCATAAATAATTGCAATTTCCTTCAATCAAGATTTTCTTAACTCATTCATTAATCCAGACATACAAATCTTATCTCTCATCTAAGTGTTTCACCCAATTTCAAAGGTTAATTCACTCAAACCACTCATGACTGCATACTACCATAAACTTGCTTAATTATCCAATCTCCCTCACTGATTTTCTCAAGCAATAATCCGAAGGTCTTTCATTTGGATGTAATGGGGCTAAGGTGATGGTGTGATAAAAGACATTTAAGCTGGAGCATCAAGAAATGGAGTATCTAAATTAGACAATACTCTTGCTAAGAAACTCAAACTCCCTTAAATGGCATAATCACCAATCCCTTGATACTTTCACATACTTGCATATTTCAAGAAAAGCAATGAGTCAACATTCCTCTTTTAATGACCAATGCTAAAACATATATGCATGTTGTATATATATATATATTTTCTTTTTTATTTTCTTTACCCTTTTTTTTATCATTCATATATTTTTTATATATTTCTCTTTCTTTCTTATATATATATATATATATATACAAAATATAAAATTTCATGGAACATCTAGCTTAAAATGAAGAGGAAAAGAATAACCAACTCTTAGCAAATATAATGTGCAAAGTATGCATTTCAACCCCCAAATAGCAATACATTTTATTATTATTTTTTTTTAATTTCTTACCCCACACTTTTGAATCAAACCACCCTATTGTCATATCATAAGAAACTCCATTCCTTAATGCAGGTATGATGATAATAAGAGAAAGTTGAGTTATGAATTGTGTTGATCAATCAAGAAAAAGTTAAAGGCTCAACTTGGCTCACTAAGGAATTCAATATTAAGGGAGGTCTTTTTAAGCTAAAGGGCTAGCCTAATTTGCCTTCATCATTTTAAAACTTGAGATTAAATCATAATGTGAGTTCAATTAGTATGCAAAAGCAAGCTCTAGAGATGCAAAATCATGAAGGTGCACACTTAAGAAAAGAAAATCAATTGACACTAATATTCAATCTATAAGGCTCAAAACTCACAAAGGTGGGTTCTCAAAAATTTATATGTCATGAATTGCATAATGTGAAAATTGATCTTGAATGAATTAAAATGCTAATCTCTATGCTGATACTAAAGTCTCAACTATAATGCTAGAATCATAGAAAAGATCAATAAGTTTTCAACAATTATGCCATGCACAACACATAATAAAACACACCAAGACAAACAAAACAAAAAATTAAAGAAAAGCTAAAAGATTATCCCACACTTTAGAATTTACATTGTCCTCAATGGAAAACAAGAATAATAAAGAGAAAGAGTTAAAGGACAACCTGTCTTCCATCGTACCCTGGTGAGGCAAAACCCTAACTTTTCATCACAAACACAAATGTTCAAAAACAAAATACAAGAGAGCTTTAGGGTTTCCATTTATTTAAACTAAACATAAAATCAAAATTGCTAAATATAAAATTATAACTATGAAAAAGAAATGCAAACCGATGGGTTGCCTCCCATTTAGCGCTTCTTTAAAGTCATAAAGCTGGACATCACTGCAAAGCCTAGGAATTGTGGATCAAAGTTCTGTCAATGATCCTCACTTCATGAAATCCTTCTTTATATGGTTTAACTCTCTGTCCATTTACTTTAGAAGTCTTATTGGTTCAAGAGTTAAGCAATTCAATGGCACCAGAAGGACATACCTGAGTTATCTCGAAAGGACCACTCCATCGAGACTTGAGTTTACCTGGAAACAGACGGAGTCGAGAATTAAAAAGTAAAACTTTCATACCTGGACTCAATGTCTGTCGCACAATAAATCTGTCATGAAGTGCTTTAGTGTGATCCTTATAATTCCTCGAGCTCTCATATGCCTTTGGGTTAAGGCATCTTTGGGTCTCCCCCACTGGTTTAGCCCCCTCTTCTAAGGTCAGTGTCAGCTCCAATTTATCTGAGGAACCTGTCTGTAAGAAATCATCTGAAACAACTGCTTCAACACAATTAATTAAAGAACATTCCTCATATAAAGCAGTTGTAGGAATGGGAGAAGTGTTAAAAATAGAAAAATCAACAGTTTGTCCCAAGACAGTCATTGATAATTTACCATTTTTAACATCTATTAAAGTGTTGGTAGTAGCCATAAAAGGCCTGCCCAGCAAAATAGTGTGTGCTGATGGTGTAGGGTTACTTCCTTCCATGTCAAGAACTATAAAATCCACAGGTACTATCAACCCTCCAACCTTAACTAACACATCTTCTACAACCCCTTTCGGGAATCTAAGAGATCTATCAGCTAATTGCAACACCATTTTGGTTGGTTTAAGTTCCCCTAGTTCTAATTCTTGATACACAGAATAAGGCATCAAATTTACACTGGCTCCTAGATCACACATGCCATCAGTCCCCTTTCCATTCCCCACAGTAATTTGAATTATAAAGCTACCAGGATCCTTTAGCTTGGGAGGTAGTTTATGCTGTAGAACAGCACTAGCTACCTCTGAAACTATCACCTTTTTATTCGGCTCATACCTCTTTTTCTTGGTAATAAGCTCTTTGAAGAATTTGACATAAGCCGGCATGTTCTTTATTGCTTCCAGTAAGGGTAAGTTAATACTTACCTTAGACAGCATGTTGAAGATGTTAGAAAATTGCTTATCTAGTTTATCATCCTTCAACCTGTTGGGGAATGGTATAGGTGGCCGGTATGGATTGCTTGCCTTGTGTAAATCTGCTGAAGGGGACTTCTCCATTGATCTTTCTCCAGCACCTTTGTTCTCTGTTTCTCCTTCGTTCTTGTTCTCTTGGTCTCCTGCATTCACAGAATCATTTTCAACATTATTGTTAATTACCTTACCACTTCTAAGAACAGTCACTGATGGTGTCTGCTCAGGCTGACTTGGAAATTTTCCCTTTTGTTGAATCTGCATCTGTTGTGCAAGTTGTCCTACTTGAGTCTCCACTTTCTTAAAAGATGCTTCTAATGAATCCAACCTCTTGTTGGTCATCTCTTGATTTTTAGCACTGACTTGGATGAAAGATTGTAAACTTTCCTCCAAACTCTCTATCTTAGACTGCCCTTGATTCGAGGATTGACCCTGCTATTGGTTCTGTCTCTGGAGCAAATGGAAAGGCTGCTGAGAATTATTTGTTGCCCAGGAAAAATTAGGATGATTCTGCCAACCAGGATTATAAGTATTCGAATAAGGATCATTCCTGGCCCTTGGTTGAAATCCCCCCATAGCATTGACTTGCTCAGCTTCATTCCCATAAGTCTCATATGCGGAGGGGTAAATATTTGCTCCATGCCAGAAAGTTCCACAAATTCCATACACTTCTTGAGTGGATGAAGAAATATTGTTCTTCATGTTCAGCATCTGCACTTGCCTTGTCAACTCAGCTATCTGATTGACCATCTCACTATTGGCTTCCAGTTGATTCACCCCTTTACTTCCTCCCCTTACACTTTTCTATTGAGAATTGGCCCCCAACATCTCAAAGATCTCATAAGTTTCATCAGCTTTCTTTTCTCCCATAGCTCCCCCAGCTGCGTTATCACTGTATTCTGAAATTGCTGGGTTAGACCATCATAGAAAAACTGATTAAGAAGTTGAAGTGGGTAGTGATGATGTGGACACTGGATCAATAACATTTTAAATCTGTCCCAAGCCTCATGAAATGGCTCTCCTTCAAATTGAGAGAATGTAGCTATCTTCCCTCTCAATTCAGCTATCTTTTGATGAGAGTAAAACTTGCCCATGAACTTATTATAAACTTGCTCCCAAGTTATCAAAGAATTTTCGGGCAACATCATTAGCCAGCTCTTAGCTCTATCCTTCAATGTGTAAGGGAAACATCTCATCCTCAACTGATCTTCTGTTAGTCCTCCCAATGGAAAAGTGTTGAGGGTAGAATAAAAATCCCGAATAAAGTTCAAAGGATCTTCATTTGGAACTCCATAGAATGATGGCAGCATGTTATAATGAATGTTCTTCAACTCATAATTTCTTGCTGCATCTATCAATTTTATGGAAGAAGTGGAAGTTCCAATGACAGGTCTAGCAAAATCTCTCATAGTCCTTTGTCTTTCTTCTGCCATTTTAACAGATTGTGCAGATTTTGACTCAAAATCAGAAGTGTCCTCCTCTGTAGTATCAAATCCAGTGTACAGTTTAAACTTCTAGAATTATCACAATTATTTCATTATCCATTCCATTCTCAATTGAATCATCATCTATGCAAACATGCCTCAATTATCACAATTGTATCATTATAGCCAATCACAATGGCTTCACATCACATTTGAATCATCATAGCCAATCACAATGGCTTCACAACTCTATTAAATCATCATAGCCAATCACAATGACTTCATAACCCATTTGATTCATCATTATAATATACAACATCAATTACATTAACTAAACAACATACCATTATTCAATCATATCATTTAGGCATGTTTCAATCATATCATTCACATCATTATAACTCAAAACATTAATTCTACATTTCTTTATGTCTCAATTACCATTATGGTAATTCATCATAAGAAATTGCATTGCACATACCTTTCTGAATGATCCACATCTCTTCCACACTATACAAGTCATAATATTAGTCACATTATTCATATAACACATTATCATTCACAAGATTCACAATGCATAACATAACATTGTTCATTTAGAATCATATGCATCATTGATACCACATTTCAACATATATTATTATTGAAATGTACATAATCAAACACATTAAACATCCTTTAAAATGATCATCATTGATATATATACACATATATAATTCACCTTATTCTTAAATTTAGAATCCTCAATACACATTTGTTTAGGTCATCTTTACTTTAAGTATGTTCAAAGTGTAAATACAAAAAGACCTTGGAAGGATTCAACAATGTGAGAAAAACAAGAAACAAATCACAGTAAGGGACACCCTCAAGGGACACGGCCAAGCTTGTGGCCGTGCTCTCAACCAAAAGCAACAGAAACAGACATGGGCAAGGGACACGGCCGTGTCTCCTCCAAAAATCACCCAACACGGCCAAAATTTCATAGACTTGGCCGTGTCTCTAAAAATTTCTTTAGTTTGGCCGTGTCTCTCCCTTGATTTGGCTGTGTCTCTCATGAATGAAACCCTAAACATAACCAAAACTCCTTTGATTGAACTAACAACACCTTATACACAACACAACCTCATTCAAATGAATGTAATCAATGTTATTAACACATATTCATCACAATATTCACATTAACACTACACTAACCATACATTCAATCAATTACCACATCAAACCCTAAAACCAACATCAATCTTCTTCTTTCAATAACAACATCTACTTAACTTACCATTTTCAAACAAAACCAACACCAATTTAACCTTTTTAACTCACAATCAATTCCAATACTCATAAACACATATCAAACACACCAAATCATAATGTTAACAAACCACAACTCATTTCAAACACAACTTCAAAAATAACAAAGGAAAACAAGAGAGTACTTACCTCAATTGAAGAAATTTCACAAATCTCCAACTTCATCCTTTGATTCTTCCTTCAACTTGATGTTAGAAATCAAAACACCTCACTTGCTCTTCCTTTCCCTTTGGTAGCCGGCCACACCAAACAAAGAAGAGAAAATGAAGACAAATCCAACTTCTCTTCTTCTTTAAATATCCACCAAGCAATTTTAACAAGGCAATTACCTAAATGCCCTCAACCATTTAACTTAACTTTTGTCACTTATATGCCCATTTAAGTAATTTCACATACCACAAATAAATATCCTCTTGCATTGACCATCCATTTTGACTAATGTATATGTTATATATATTACCATATACCCAACATATACACTTTCTCTCTACACATTCCTTTCCTTTTTAAACAATACATAAACATTCTCTTTTCAATTTCTTTTCTTATCAACATAACATATACACATAATTCAAACAAACAACAATTATATCCAAACTTCTTGGGCAAACATTGGGATATTACAATTCTCTCCCCCTTAAATAATTTCGTCCTCGAAATTATCTAGTATAATTGTAATCCATTCATAATACAATATCATCTTAACCTCCATATGAAGTTAATTATATGCTTAAGTTATTATATTATCAAATCATATAACTTCAATTCTCCTCTTTAGAATCAACCACTTTCTTTAAATTCCATAACTCATCATTCTATATGTTTATACATCTTATTACTTCCTTGATCAAACATTCACAAGATCTCATTACATTTTCTATTAATAACTTTATACCAGAATCAGATCATTTTATAGCACACTTATACTTCGTCTAATCTTTATATTTAATATATTTTGTTCCTTCATCTCTTTAATAATACTTTCTCAACTTTAACCTTAGAAACCATTGGTTTTTATCTGAGCATTAATTATCCCGTCATTACAATCATTGTCTAAATAGACATTTATCAAACCTCAATGGATAACAAGATCCTTATTTTTCACAAATGGAGTTACTTCTTTAGCATGCTTTTCACTTAACTTACATATTAATACATTATTCTTCAACTTATTTTATAAATAACCAATCTTTTCCCTTTTTATCATGATTTATAACTACTATAACTCCATTTATTCATGTCCATTCACACTTTAAAATTTTACATCATATACATTATCATGTAAATAATTATACTCTTAGTACAACTATACATATTAAATTTCAATAATGACTCATAATCTTAGCCCAATCTAGATCAATTGATCTATCTGTCACAATATACTCACATTCCAATCTTGTTCAATTTCAACCAACGATTAATTTATTTAACTTATCATGAAATTTCACAATATCCATATATGTATATATATAACTTAATTCCCTTAGGGCAAACTTAAATTAAATTCTTGATCTCTTCCGATCCATTTTCAGTCAAATTATCATAATAACAAATCACTTCAAATTATCTTTCAATATACACATAATTTCTTCTCTATTATCTTATTATAATTCCCACCATTTCTCATAATAATTTTTTTATACCACATTTATAATCTATAATTCATTCACTCAAACCTCGAGTTCATTCATTCATTACATACCATAAATGAAAGTATTATGAATTCATTTCATATCATTGTCATAGTTATATTGATTACCCTTTTTGTCATATTACCCATAACTCAACACATTTCCATAATTTCCTTTTCTCTTTTTACCTTCATAATTATAACCAAATTCTTAACATAAAATGATAAGGTACAACTTTATCCATCATAACTTTTAACTATACTTTTCCAACATAATTTTCAATCTCACCAATTCTGTATTACAATCATTTAATCTAAGGCCCAAATCCATGGATAACAAATTAACCGATCAAATATACTGAACAAAACACATGGCTTTAAGAGATTAATATTCAAGCTTGAAACTTTCAAATCAATACTGTTCTTATATAATTTTATTCTCAATCTTTACATTTTTGGTATAACAGAAATTAACACATTCCAACTCCATTTCAAACCAATTTGCACTCGATTATATGATCCTTATCAACCTAATTCATGTTTCAACAATATTACTATATACATATTCAATCATATTCAGTTCTTATACAATTTCTATTCATCACTCCATTTCTAATCTATTTACAATCTCTTATAATATAATTATTTAGAACTTTCCATATGTGAATACTTTGGGACTCTAAATATCATATAATCATCACGTTCAGTGTTCATCATAACAATTTCCACTGTCCACTATTACTCAAGTCCATGCCATTCTCACTTCCATCACATAATCCATCTAGCTTTACACAGTTCAAGACCTAATATCTCTTAGGTCCACTAATACATATAACATCATTTTCCATATCATTAATTCTATAATTATACCACATACATATTCATAGGTCACCTTCATAATGTGATTCACACATTTGTTTATATATCATAATTTCATTCATATTGAAAACTCAATTCACATATCATATACATGTATACCCTTAATTAGATACTCTTATTTATCATACAGTCAATACAAATTTTCCTTTATAGCTGTAACAACCGTCCCAGTCCACCTGCTGAGCCATTCCTATCTGGAGAAACCCCCAGGGCCTCTGGGCTGGGCTGCTACAGTACTAAACTACCCTCACGGGCCCTCCTGTAGGATTCGTTTGTTTGGCTTACACCCAAGACACATGAGTGCAAGTAGCCTCCCTGGATCGAACACCTGACCTCCTACTTAAGAGAGCCAGCGAGCGCAATCCAGTACCAAATCTTTCAGTATGATATAAAATATTTATTCACACAGCACAAATATATATATATTGACTATAATAACACTTCACATCCATTTTAGTCACATTCCCAATGTGACATCTCTTTCACTTTCATCTTTAAAATCATTTAATATACTTCCATATCCATTTTTACCCTTTTCATTAAAATGACCTAATATAACTCATTTTTATTTGCTTATCCACTTTCCTTTTTACTTCAAAACAAATTCTCATACTATCAATCACATTACTCAATTCATAATACTTTCATGTGCAATATTAGTCATTTCACTTATCTTATGTATTGAATATACATTAAATCATCAATATCCCAATAATCTTTATCAAATTCCACTAAAATTTTAACTTCTCAACTTACTACTTCACTTAAACTTTAATTTGCCAACTCATCTTTTCTTAATATCAACTTTAAAAACATCTTATATATATATATATATATATATATATATCACAAAGCAATATCACAACATATAATTTCCACAATTACCAAGCTCATTTCAAAAATCTCAAATATCACATATTATCACCATTACCATGAGCTTTCATAATATCCAAGCATCTCACATTTCTAACATTGAATTCACCATATTTGCATTAAAATAACAATACCAATTTATATTCTTACTTAACCAATATCATCTCTTTTTCCTTTTAACAAAATCTTAACTTTATATATATACCCCAAAACTTTAAATATTCACACTTTGTCTATACTAACCAACTCATTCAATACTCCACCATACTTTTCTCATTTTAGTAACATATCTTCCAATATTAACAATTCAACAATATTTCCTCTATCTAGCAAACCCAACATAAACTCTATTATAAAGAGATTCATAGTGTAGAGGAAAGAGCACATACTCTAATTTTGATTTTGTTTCCAGCTCATTTTCAACTCTATTCTCCTTTTCATCTCTTTATACTTCAACACATTTAACAATTCACTTTACTTGCATAAATTTCCATATATATATATATATTTTAATCAATTAAACTTATATAAATCCATGTCATTTCTTTCTCTAGCTTTACTTTCATGTAAAACATCATTCACACACTAGCATCCATCTCATATAACACAGATATTTTACCATTCATATAATGCCACATCCGAGACCAACCTAGGTGTCAATGCATATGCATGTATTACCAATTACATTTCAAAACTCTTCTTTTTAATTCTCTTTAAGTTTTTCAAAACTTTCTCTTTTTAATTCTACTTAGGCCGAGAATCTCGAACCTAAGCTCTGATACCAAAATAATTGTAACACCCCGATACCCTATATTAGTACTATACATATACCTAGTATACATACAGTAAGTATATAAAGTATAAGGATGCCACTTGTCCTTACATTTTTAAAACCTGTAACAAAGTTCAAACCATAATACGTTAATTTAAATAACATTTACAAAATCATTATCTTTATCAAAACTTCTTTTATACATATAAATATTCTCTCGTCAGAAATACATTATAATTAAAAGTTATACATGTATGCATTACCCTCTAGTTGGTCTCGACAACTCTTACTCTTCTCGTGGCATAACGAAAGACTTCACATCTTCCACCTAGTCACCTGCGCGATTACACGTCCGCGCTAAGCCCGAGAGCTTAGTAGTACAAATATAAAATATAAACATACATTATAAAAATATTAACATATGATGATATATCAATTCCATGTACCATTAGTTTCCTATCATGATTTTCCTTTTCAATTGCACCTTTCATATATCTCAATTCATTTCATATATGATATACATATATACATATCATTATCAGCAACCATAATCCATCATCAATCCTCACAATTAATATATTAATACACATATTGCACTTCACACTTCATAACATTACTTTATTCACAATTCACCGATCATAAATCACATTTCGAACAGAGGCAATCATATATCTCACTTATTCATTTATTTCAACATTTGTATATCACATTGTCAACAACGACAGACTCGGGCCCAACAGACACTAATATGCTATTCGACTTTCAGAGTTAATGCTTTGGTTTAATTATCACATTATCATTATCATCATCCCAACTAGGCTTCAAGGATTTAGGTTCAACCAAGCTTCAAGGGGAACAAAGCATGCTAAGTATCAACCCAACTTGGCTTCAAGAACCAATCCAACCTAGCTTCAAGGGTTGTAACATCTCAATTAGGCTTCAAGGACTTAGCCAACCTAACTTCAAGAGATTGTTACTAATATTAGGCATGCCACCAACAACAAACTCTGAAAATGGAATAACACAATAGCCACACAATTCATTTATTATTTCATTATCCATACCATTCTCAATTGAATCATCATCTAGGCAAACATGCCTCAATTATCACAATTGTATCATCATAGCCAATCACAATGGCTTCACATCACATTTGAATCATCATAGCCAATCACAATGGCTTCACAACTCTATTAAATCATCATAGCCAATCACAATGACTTCATAACCCATTTGATTCATCATTATAATATACAACATCAATTACATTAACTAAACAACATACCATTATTCAATCATATCATCTAGGCATGTTTCAATCATATCATTCACATCATTATAACTCAAAACATTAATTCTACATTTCTTTATGTCTCAATTACCTTTATGGTAATTCATCATAAGAAATTGCATTGCACATACCTTTTTGAATGATCCACATCTCTTCCACACTATACAAGTCATAATATTAGTCACATTATTCATATAACACATTATCATTCACAAGATTCACAATGCATAACATAACATTGTTCATTTAGAATCATATGCATCATTGATACCACATTTCAACATATATTATTATTGAAATGTACATAATCAAACACATTAAACATCCTTTAAAATGATCATCATTGATATATATACACATATATAATTCACCTTATTCTTAAATTTAGAATCCTCAATACACATTTGTTTAGGTCATCTTTACTTTAAGTATGTTCAAAGTGTAAATACAAAAAGACCTTGGAAGGATTCAACAATGTGAGAAAAACAAGAAACAAATCACAGTAAGGGACACCCTCAAGGGACACGGCCAAGCTTGTGGCCGTGTCTCTCAACCAAAAGCAACAGAAGCAGACATGGGCAAGGGACACGGCCGTGTCTCCTCCAAAAATCACCCAACACGGCCAAAATTTCATAGACTTGGCCGTGTCTCTCAAAATTTCTTTAGTTTGGCCGTGTCTCTCCCTTGATTTGGCCGTGTCTCTCATGAATGAAACCCTAAACATAACCAAAACTCCTTTGATTGAACTTGTAACACCCCCACATTCAATACATGCACCCTACAACCACCACAATGTAGTATACATGCACTAAACATAGGGATGCTACGGATATTATTAACATTCAAAACATTTTAAACAATACCATAATCTTTCAATTGTATACATTATAGAAAAATAAGTAGTTACTTGTAATACAAAACAAAATAGATATATAGATACATTTAGTTAATACGTAGCGGAATTTATAAAATATTTGCATATATGAAACATTTAAATCCATATTTACAAATGTGCATATATTTACATTATAAATACTACTTTACAAAATATAAAGAAGTAGTACATGATTGGCAAATCTCTTCTGATCTTTAAGTTCCCAAAATCAACTCTTCAAGGTCTACTCTCACTCGGTCTCGATGAACACTCGGGTTCAACTCTATCACCTGCGCGATTAACACTATCGCGCTAAGCCAACGGCTTAGTAAGACAAATCATGCTAAAGACATGCTTTAATGCAATACAATGCCATACATATTATTAATAAACACACAACATAAATGAGAAGCTAACATCTTTGAATTTCACCAATCATAATCATATAAGCATATCACATTTCAACATCCTTCCATATTCCTCATTTATCAATCATGTTATCATTCATGAATCTCATTAAACAAAGACAAGCATGGGCCCAAAACACACTAATATGTCATTCAATTTTCAGAGTTAATGCTTTGGTTTTGTTATCACATTTATCAATATCATATACCCAACTAGGCTTCAAGGATTAGGTTCAACCAAGCTTCAAGGGGAGCAAAGCATGCTAAGCATCAACCCAACTTGGCTTCAAGAACCAACCCAACCTAGCTTCAAGGGTGGTAACATCTGAATTAGGCTTCAAGGATTCAATCCAACCTAACTTCAAGAGATTGTTACACTTATTAGGCATGCCACCAACAACAAACTCTGAAAATGGAATAACACATTAGCCACACAAATCATTTATTATTTAATTATCATTTCCATTCTCAACTCTCATCATAGCCAATAACAATGGCCTCATATCACATATAAGTTACCATAGCCAATCACAATGGCATTATATTCCATCACATTATACATATAGCATTATTGATATAAACATAACAAAACACATTACTCATCACATGAGTCACAATACATGAAATATCACATTGTTCACATAGTATCATATACATTACCATTATCATCATATTTATGATCAATCTCAACATCATATGCAACAATGCAATAATACAAGATTTGTACTTACCTCACTAACAATTCATACAACTCCTAATACTTCCTTGTCCAAGATTCTTTAACCTCTTAGATCAATGATCAATTACTTTCTTCAAGACCTAAATCCAAAGTAATAGCATATACTTGCTTAGGAATACACAAGAGATAATCCAATTAAGAGTTAATTAGAGCAACCCTAAACATGACACGCTCAACCACACGGGCGTGTCCCTGACCATGCTCTAACTCCACAACACAGAAACATTTACACGCTCAACAACATGGGCGTGTTCCTGGGCGTGTAAATTCTCAAATCTTACAGTAGCTATGACACGCTCAATAACACGAGCGTGCTACTGGTCGTGTCAAACCTACTGCCTCCAACACAATTGACACGCCTAAAAACCCTAGACGTGCTCATGGGCGTGTCCGGCCACAAATCAAGACTCCAATAAAAAACAACCATACACTCAACAACACACTTCTATACATTAACATCCTCTTCAAATAATCTTAACAAAACATACTCAAAACTCATCTCAAACTTGCAACACACCCAAAACAAGCCAAAACACACATCAAACACCAAACACAAAATCATCTCAAAACCCTTACCACATATACAACATCATCTCTTCCAACCACTTACTCTTTTCTTCCATCCATACTCAAAATCCATCATCAAATCACTCAAACACTTCTCACATCTCAAAATCAACCAACACACTCTTAAAAATCTATCAAACTCAAATATCATTTCAAATAAGCACAAAAATCACAAGAGAACTTACCAAAGTTACAAAACTTCTTGAATCACCAACTTGATCACTTAGATTTCCTTCAATTTGAGCTTAACACATCAAGATCTTCTCTTTGTCTCTTGCTTTCCTTTGTCCATGGAAGAGCCGGCCACACAAAGAAGAAAGAAGAAATGAACCACAAAAACAAAGTCAACTCTTCTTTTAATCTCCACCAAGTGTTCCAATTCAAGCAATTACCAAAACACCCTTTTATCATTTGTTCTAGCTTTCTTTTTAATCCAATGCCCTTAATAGTCATTTCACCAATAACCAAATAAATATCTCTCTTCCATTGACTTCCCCTTTGACTTATGTATATGTTAATTATACAAGCATATAAACAATATATACACTTCTCTCTACACCTTCTTTCTTTCCCAAAACACATATATATAAACATTCTTTTCCAAATTCTTTTCTTATCACATACATATACATTCAATCTAATATACAACAACAACATAATCCAAACTTTTAGAGCATACATTGGGATATTACAGAACTAACAACACCTTATACACAACACAACCTCATTCAAATGAATGTAATCAATGTTATTAACACATATTCATCACAATATTCACATTAACACTACACTAACCATACATTCAATCAATTACCACATCAAACCCTAAAACCAACATCAATCTTCTTCTTTCAATAACAACATCTACTTAACTTACCATTTTCAAACAAAACCAACACCAATTTAACCTTTTTAACTCACAATCAATTCCAATACTCATAAACACATATCAAACACACCAAATCATAATGTTAACAAACCACAACTCATTTCAAACACAACTTCAAAAATAACAAAGGAAAACAAGAGAGTACTTACCTCAATTGAAGAAATTTCACAAATCTCCAACTTCATCCTTTGATTCTTCCTTCAACTTGATGTTAGAAATCAAAACACCTCACTTGCTCTTCCTTTCCCTTTGGTAGCCAGCCACACCAAACAAAGAAGAGAAAATGGAGACAAATCCAACTTCTCTTCTTCTTTAAATATCCACCAAGCAATTTTAACAAGGCAATTACCTAAATGCCCTCATCCATTTAACTTAACTTTTGTCACTTATATGCCCATTTAAGTAATTTCACATACCACAAATAAATATCCTCTTGCATTGACCATCCATTTTGACTAATGTATATGTTATATATATTACCATATACCCAACATATACACTTTCTCTCTACACATTCCTTTCCTTTTTAAACAATACATAAACATTCTCTTTTCAATTTCTTTTCTTATCAACATAACATATACACATAATTCAAACAAACAACAATTATATCCAAACTTCTTGGGCAAACATTGGGATATTACAAATTCATACAATCATAGCAGATCCATACAAACCCTAGACTAGATCAAATTAGTTCATAATGCTATCAAACATACTCATCTCATTAATATTCAAAGAAATCAATTTAGACATGATAATATCCATAAATACAATTCCAATGAAAATAAAGAGATAAAGTTCGAGAACAAAATCAAATTACAAACTCCCTGAAGCTTCTGAAGAATCTCTTGTTCAAATCTTGCAAGAAGGATGTATCAATGGCAAGAACAAATCTAATCTAAGCTAGATTAATCAAAGTGTTCAATAATCTTTAAGAAAACAAAGTTAGAAACCCTAACTTCACTCTCTGACGGCTGATCTTGTAACACCCCTATACTCCGTATACGTACACAGCATGCTTATACGATCGTAATATACGTATACTGAATATAGAAATGACACGATTTACAAAACACACAAACCATCCCTTTAATATAACATAAACAATTTTAAAAACAATATTTTAAAAGAAAAATAAAGCACAATAGACAAAATGTTTATTCAAAACGCAGCGGAAAACATAACAAATATTTTCAAGTACATATACTTCAAAACTCAAGTTTTACAAAATATAAAATAAGTATACATGATTAGCAGTATGTCTTTGATCTTTAAGCTCCACTATCAACACCTCAAAAATCTAGACTCTACTCGGCCTAGAGAAACTCTCCAGTTCTTCCCTGTCACCTGTGCGATGAATCACACTCGCACTAAGCCAATGGCTTAGTGGTACAAACTACAATAATATTATGCTTTGATGCAATGACAATGTCACTCAATCAAATTTCATAAGCAATTCATAAAGTACTATTCATAATTTCCACATCCATAAACATTTAAAGCAAAGACAAATATATATCTCATCATTCATTTATTTTCCTCTTTTTGAATTATATATAAACAAAGACAAGCATGGTCCCAAAAAGAAATCTAATATGTTATTCAAAGTTCAGAGTTACTGCTTTGGTCCATAATCACAATCATCAAGCCCGTAGGCGATATATATATATTATATATATATATCTCTATCCATGGATAGTGTAACAGACCCAGTCTCTTGGATCTCAACCCGGTTAGAACCGAGGATATCCTCATCCCGGCTAGACTGTTACTGTTTTTGAGTCTTACGACCCAGTCATTTCACCCCAAAAACATCACATTTCACATTTATCATTTCACATTTTTCAACTGGAATCGGCTTACGACCCGGTCATTTCACCTATCTAGTGATTCATAGGCATGCCGCCAAACTTAGAACTCTGAAAATTGAATTAACATATTAGGCACACAATCATATCATTTACCTCTTTATCAATTTCTTTCTCAATTCATTTCTCATTTCATATTCCACAATCAACTAGGCAACCATGCCTCAATTATCTCATTTACATCATTATCAATATAGCCAACAACCATGGCTCCTCATCTCATCATATCTCAAATCACATCAAGGCAATTCATCATATCATCATATCTTTAGAATTTTCAACATACATTTCACAAAGTTCATATTATGCAAAACATGACATTATTAATATGCATCAACAATGCAATATATTACTTAACACATTTACAACCAAATGTGTTAAGTTCCATAATCATATACATGTAAGAAATAAAGGGGGTTTGTACTTACCTCAAGGACAACTCACACCAAACTCCTCTTCCAAGAATCCACAACACTTGGATTAAGGCAACTCAACCCTCTTCAAAATCTAAACCAAAGGAATGATACACATAAGATAATAAGACTAAGAACCAACTAGGGCAAACTCTACACATGACACTCTCAACAACACGGGCGTGTCCCTGACCGTACCCTACTTCCACAACACAGAAGCTTTGACACGCTTAGAACCACTGGCGTGTCACTGGACGTGTAATACCTTCTGTCTCACAGAAACATTGACACGTCCAATAACACGAGCGTGCTCATGGCCGTGTCAATTCTCCAACATCACAGTAGCTATGACATGCTCAGTGATATGGGCGTGTCACTGCTCGTGTCACCCATCCAAGAACACAGACCCAATGACACGCCTAAAAACCTGACCGTGTTCATGGGCGTGTCAGGCCAAAAATGCAGATTCCGGCCACAACAACACTACACCCAACAAATCACTTCCTTCAACCATTTTCCACTTCAACCAAACTTAATTTAACACTCCCAAAAACCAAAACAAACTTACAAAAATACCAAATCAACTCAACACATACATCAAACACAAATCATAATCATCACCACAAACTCCAAAACACAACCACAACACCTTCACTTCCAACAAACTTACTCTTTCCTTCAATCCAACCCCAAAATCCAAAATCACTTGAATCAAACACTCTTAAACACACACACAATCAAACAAACACATAACAACCCCAATCTTAACTCACAAACTCAAAGAAATCAAAGAATCAAGTGGAAAACTTACCAAGGATGAAGAAGCTCTTAAATTTCCAACTTGAATACTTCCTTCAATCTTGAGTATGGAAAATCAAATCTCTCTCTTGCTCTCTTGCTAGGGAGTGCCGGCCAAAACAAAGAAAAGAAAAGGAAAGGAAATGAAGGCACACGCAGAAGAAAGAAAGAAAGAAGAAAGGAAGGAAAATAAAGTCAAACACTCAACCTTCTCTTTCCTCAAAACCCTCTCCTCCAAAAATTTAATATTAAAATACTCTAAATATCTCCAACCACTTCCACTCACTCAAATCCCACTTAATTAACTTAATTAATTTAAAATCATTAACTAATCATCTTTTGACTTCACATTTGACTTGTATATGTTGTATATATCACTATATATACAACATATACACTCTCTCTTCACTTCCTTTCTTTTTTCCATTAAACACATATACAATTAATCCAATTACAACAATTATTATACCAAACTTCTAGGGCATATTTTGGGATATTACAGATCTAATCTCAAACTCGCAACAACCCTGGAAACCCTAACTTTTTTAATATTTATATGAATCCTCCGCTTAAACATCCGCATTGTCTTTGGTCCATGAGAGACACGGCCAAGTTGGATGAGACACGGCCGTGTTGGAGGTGCATTGGAGGGACACGGCCACAAGCTTGGCCGTGTCCCTTGCTTGTGTTCGCTTCTGTGAGAGTTTCTTCTTATCTTCTTTGGTGTGATTGAGTGACACGGCAGTGTTGGAGGTCTCTAGGCCGTGTTGGACAATTTTGGAGGGACACGGCCACAAGCTTGGCCGTGTCCCTTGCTTGTGTCTTCTACTGCTTGATTTTCTTCCTTTTGCTTTGGACCTGAGTGAGACACGGCCAAGCTAACACAACTTGGCCATGTTTGAGCTTCTTTGGAGGGACACGGCCACAAGCTTGGCCGTGTCCCTTGCATGTGTCTTCTTCTATGTCTTGTGGCTTCTCTTTTGCTTGGTATGGGACACGGCCACAAGCTAGGCCGTGTCCTCTGCATGTGTCAGCTACTGTCCAATTTTTCCTTCTTCTTGGTTCCTTGGCTTTTTAACCTAAAACAAACTTTAAACAAGAATTAAATGAACATTAACCAACAAAACATAAACACACACTAAAAACTAGAACAAAAACAACATAAACACTTAAATAAATTAAAACTACCAAAATTAATGAAAACACTAAATAAACATATTAAAACTAACAAAATACCTAAAGAAAACAATAATTATCATAACAAATAAGATACAAATCTATAACAAAAACTAATAAAACAGAACTTACTTTGATTAACAATCCAAATGGTACTTAAGAACAACAAGAATAAAAAAAATAAACCTCTTTATAGTTAAAAAATTCCATAGTAGCCATTCGATGTCCAAATGAGTGATCGTAAACAAAGGACCACGAATATCATTGCCAATTGCATCAAATAAAAATTTATGAATATCCAAAGAACATATACTCTTCCAGACATAGTGGAAGACATAAATGATAAGTATGGTGCCAGCTTAAAATATATGAAAGCATGGAGGTCCAATGAAAAAGAATTAGAAAAAAATGATAGGTAAACCAATCAAATCTTATGAAATGATTCCAAGTGTCTTATATATGTCAAATGCTATAACCTAAGAACAACAGTTTCCCTACGTCGAAAAGATAATGGCTCATTCATCCATGTATTTATGGCACTAAATGTATTAATAAAAAGCTAAAATTATTGTAGACCTATTATGCTTGTCAATGGAGCATTTTTTAAAAGTGCTTATAGAGGAACACTAGTTTCAGCATCAACACAAGATGGATCTAGTAAAATATTTCCTCTTGCATTCTCAATAGTTGATTTAGAGAACAATCAATCCTAGGAATTGTCTTTATAGACATAAAAATGGACTTTTTTTTACTAAGTGGTATGTGCAAAATTCAAATAAACATGAGTGCATAACAATAGCAAAAAGAAATATATATCTCAATTTATGGATTTTGCATGTTCCACTTATTAAGAGACTTGAAAACAAACTTCAAAAAAAGTCACAAGAAGATAAAATTCTTATTTTTTGGGATAGCAACAACACATATGATCGAACATTTTCATTAATACATGAAAATGAAAGGATTACACAATACTTAAATACCATTGGTCTCCACAAATGCGCAAGAGTACATTCAATAAGCAAGAGATACTGGACAATGACATCAAATTGCTAAGTACTCAATACAACAAACAAAGCAATAAGAGATTTACCATTCACAAGCCTACTAGAGTATGTACAAGTACTTGTGCAAGAGTTGACATGAACAAATAGAAACATAGCAAAATCAACTTTCAAAAGGTTGAGAAAAAAGGTTGAAGATATCTTAAACAAAAGCTTCATTCACTCCTTGAAACTATAAGTACATCTTAAAACATTAACATTATTGACTTAGGTTTAAAAGTAAACCTAAAATTTGATTGAAAATAATGTTTTTGAATAAACATAAAATTGTCTTATACTTAAGTTAAAGAGTTATAAAACTTGCATAATTGGACTTAGGTTAAAGAGTTAAATTAAAACTTGCATAATTGCACTTAGGTTTAAGAATAAACCTAAAATAGACATAATTAGACTTAAGTTTAAGAGAAAACCTAAAACTTGGTTAAATATTAGGTTTTAAAATAAATGTAAAACTTACCTAAACATTAGGCAAGCTAGGTCTTATCACTCTAGGTGTAGACTAGGTGATAGGCTAGGACCATATTCATAAACAACAACTGGATCCCACCATCAAAAGATGGTTAGAACTGCATAGGCTCTGATTCCTATTCAAAATGCATATGCATGCTTACTTCAAATTTAAGTTTGTATGATTAAGCCCATGAAAACTTAAAATATTTTCCTCCCTTTAAACTTGAAACTTTTTTCCTTTAATTTACACTAATGTACATGTTTTGTTATTTTATGTTTGAATGTTTAGTTTATATGCTATGTTATTTTAGGGAATGTGTACCTATCCTAGAACTCATAAAATGGCCAGAGTTGGGATCCCTTATTTTGGATTTTGAATTGTAACTTAAGTTTATATTTCATTTTACTTTATTCTTGTCTTATGGATGGATTATTCATGTGTATTGTTATATCATGTACATTATATTCATGTTGTCATGCCACCTTATACTTGTCATTTTTCATAAAAATTATTTTGTAAATTTTAATTTAAATAAGGGCATAATCTAGTTTTACTTAAAATAGCCAAAACTTAGCTCCCGAATCTATCTATTGGTTCAAGGCTAGTGCACTTTTTTCCTTGGGATATAATTGGAGTCACTTTTTGGGTTTTTCTTAAATTTTTTGTTTCAAAATAAATTTAAGTAGCGACTCAAAACTATTTTTCTACTACTAAGACACCAAGGGTAATTCAATATTTGAAAGAGAGACCTTTGGCTTTTTTGTGTGGAGAATCATCCAAATGAGCATTTTGACTCCCTTAATGAGCCAAATTGGTGCTCCGGCAAGGCCTTATAGGGGCCTATTATACAAAAGGCATATAGATGGAACCCGTTTGAGATGCTTAGATGAAGAATAATTTAAGGAGTTGATTGAAGAGGTCTATGATGGAACTTGTAGACTCTATATGAATTGTAAAGAATTCGCAAAGAAGATAGTAAAACAAGGCTATTTTTGGCTTACAATGGAGGTAAATTATCAAGAATATGTGAGAAGATGCCATAAATGTCAATTCATGCCAATATTAGCCATCTACCACCATCTGATTTGAAGATCCCTTATTTTCCATGGCCCTTTACTGCTTGGAGGATTGACATTATCAGTGAGATTAACTGATTTCATCAAACGATCACATATACTTTATAGTAGCTATTGACTATTTCTCTAAATGGGTTAAGTGCAGTCTTTTAATAAACTAGGGGTAAAGTAGATAAGCAAGGTTATTGAAAAATAGCTTATTTGTAGATATAGGATTACCCATCATGTGGTGACAAATAATAGGGTCAAAGTGCAAGAAAAAATGAGGCTAGTTTTACAAAATTTGGTATCCAACACTGCAAGTCTTCTCCATATAAACCACAAGCTAATGGAGTTGTAAAAGTTGCCAATAAAAATTTGAAGAAGATCTTATCAAATGTGCGTAGAACAATAGATATTGGGTTTATGAATTGCCTTTCGCCTTATATGTATATCGAACCACAATCAGAATATTAATTGGGGCTACACTTTATGCCTTAATGTATAGGTTTGAAGCTATTCTTCTAACTAAAATGCAAATCAAGTCTTTAAGGGTGTTGTTAGATGCCATGATTCCAAAAGCTGAATGAATGAGGGATAGATATGAATAATTGGCTTTATTAGATGAGAGGAAGTTTCTAGACTTATATTACAACCAAATCTATCAAATATGGATGATCCAAACCTTTAATAAGAAGGTTAAACTGTAACACCCCTATATCCCGTATACGTACATAGCATGCTATTACGATCGTAATATACATATACTGAATATAGAAATATCACGGATTATAAAACAAATGACTCACTTCTTTTATAATCATATGAACAAATTTAAAACATTTTAAGAAATTT
This sequence comes from Garcia nutans, assembly GCA_947685225.1. NCBI lineage: Eukaryota > Viridiplantae > Streptophyta > Magnoliopsida > Malpighiales > Euphorbiaceae > Garcia > Garcia nutans. Next base: position 3,532,064 of record CANTUV010000017.1, on the reverse strand, counting down.
ACAAAAGACAATAAATAAAAAGTTTATTCAAAACACAGCGGAAAATATAACAAATATTTACAAATACATATACATCAAAACTCAAGTTTTACAAAAACATAAAATATATATACATGTTTGGCAGTATGTCTTCGATCTTTAAGCTTCACTATCAACACCACCAGATCTAGACTCTACCGGCCTAGAGGAACTCTCTGGTTCTTCCCTGTTACCTGCGCGATAAATCATAATCGCGCTAAGCCAACAGCTTAGTGGTACAAACTATAATAATATTATGCTTCAATGTAATGCTAATGTTACAATCAAGATTCAAAACCAATATAAGAGAATATTATATTTCAAAACCTTTCATTGTTCCCTATCATATCGTATCAAAACATTCATTTTTCATAAGCATGTGTCTCATTCTTCATTAATTTCACTAATTAAGAGTCACATTGAAAACAAAGACATGCATGGGCCCAAAAACACTAATATGCCATTCAACTTTCAGAGTTAATGTTTTGGTTTAATTATCACATTTATCATTATCATTATCCCAACTAGGCTTCAAGGATTTAAGTTCAACGAAGCTTCAAGGGGAACAAAGCATGCTAAGTATCAACCCAACTTGGTTTCAAGAACTAAACCTAACCTAGCTTCAAGAACTAAACCCAACCTATCTTCAAGGGTTGTAACATCTCAATTAGGCTTCAAGGACTAGACCCAACCAAGCTTCAAGGGGAGTTAAGCATGCTAAACTTCAACCCAACTTGGCTTCAAGGATCAAGCCCAACCTAACTTCAAGAGATTGTTACTATTAGGCATGCCACCAAAAACAAACTCTGAAAATAGAATAACACATTAGCCACACAATTCATTTATTATTGCATTATCAATTTCATTCTCAATTATCATCACCAACTAGGCAAACATACCCAATTTATTTCAATTGAAACATCATAGCCAATCACAATGGCTTCACATCTCATTTGAATCATCATAGCCAATCACAATGGCTTCACATCTCATTCTATCTCAATTCACATTAATCAATTTATCATTTAGATATACATAATCAATGACATCAACACATATTTTAGATGCTCATCAATCATTCACATTATATCAAACATAACATTATTCATACGTATCAACAACGCATTATTTTTTTTCCTAACATATTTTCAAATGGATGTTAAGTCTCAATATCATATGAATATATGCAATCATGTAGTTTGTAGTTACCTCAAGAATACTCACACACTCTATACTCTTCTTCTTCCAAGAGTTCTTCACTTCTTAAATTAGGGCAAATCACTTTCTTCCAAAACCTAATCCAAAAATGATACAATACATGAATTCCAATACAATTTATCACTTATTAACCTCATCTTAGACCTTTAGATCACAAATTAAAACTCAAAACAACATATTAGAGCCCACGGCCGTGGTCACCCCAACCCCCACGGGCGTGGGTTAGGAAACAATTCTACCCCAAATTGTTCAACACCCCACGGCCATGGCATCTAAGGGCCACGGGCGTGGCCTCCAAGATGCTACTGCCTCCAACCAAAAACATGTATTCCAAGCTTCTAACTCCATTCAACACAAACATCATGAAGACTAACAAAAATAATTAACCAAACTCAACATTAACAACACTTACCAACTCAAAACCCTAATACAAATTCAACACAAACACTTCCAACACCAATACTAACTTAACTTCTTATCTTAAAATCAATTACAACATTCATAACGACACCACAAACAAACTTAATCATACTATCATCAACACTCCATCAACTCAAACAAAACTCCAAATAGAACAAGAGAAATCAAGAGAAAACTTACCAACAAAAATGAACTTCTTGAATTTTTTTAACTTGTTTTCTTGAAATCTTCCTTCAATTTGGTCTTAAAACTCAAAACCTCTCTTGCTCTCCTTTGTCTTCTTGATAGCCGGACACCCAAATGGAAAAGAAGAAAATGAAGAATAAAAGGAAACAAAGTCAAATATTAATTCCACTCTTAAATCTCCACCAAGTATTTAAAATATTAAAATAATCTAATTAATCTCTTCCATTCATTAAATTCCCATTTTCCACCAATTAACTTAATTAATTAAAATACTAAATATCTTCTTCCACTAACCTTCTTTGCCTTTGACTTGTATATATGTTGTATATATTTCCATGTACACAACATATACACTTTCTTTTAAATTCTTTTCTCTTTCCAATTATACATATACATTTTAATTTAAATCAAACAACAATTATATCAAAACTTCTAAGGCACACTTTGGGATATTACAATTCTCCCCCTCTAAAAAGAAATTTCATCCTCGAAATTACTTGATATCAGATCTAAAACAACTGAGGATGCTGGTCTCGCATTGCTTACTCACTTTCCCAAGTTGCTTCTTCTATACCATGATTTTTCCAAAGAACTTTTACCAATGGCACTTTCTTATTTCTCAATTCTTTCACTTAATGTGCCAGAATAGCAACTGGTTCTTCTTCAAATGTCAGATCCGGACTCACTTCAATAGATTCAACTGGTAAAACATGAGATGGGTCTGATCTGTACCTCCTTAACATAGAAATATGGAAGACATTATGGATTCTATCCAACTCAGGGGGCAAAGCAATCCGATAAGCAACTGGTCCCACTCTTTCTAAAACTTCATACGGTCCAATGAAACGAGGACTCAGTTTCCCTCTTCGACCAAATCTCAGAATTTTTTTCCAAGGAGACACTTTAAGAAATACTTTATCTCCCACATTATACTCTATGTCTCTCCTCTTTAGATCCGAATAAGATTTCTGCCGATCTGAAGCTGCTTTTAATCGATCCCGAATTATTTTCACTTTTTCTTCAGTTTCTTTTATTAAATCAAGACCAATTAACTTGCCCTCTCAAATTTCATTCCAGCATAAAGGTGTTCTACATCTTCTACCATACAATGCCTCAAATGGTGCCATACCAATACTAGATTGATGACTGTTATTATAGGCAAATTCCACCAGTGGCAAAAATCTGTCCCAATTTCCAGAGAAATCAATGACACAGCTTCTCAACATATCTTCGATAATCTGTATCACCCTCTCGGATTGCCCATCTGTCTGAGGATGAAAAATAGTGCTAAAGTGCAATCGAGAACCCAAAGTACCATGTAAACTCTTCCAAAATCTTGAAGTAAACCGGGGATCTCAATCAGACACTAAAGAAATTGGGACTCCATGCAACTTCACAATCTCGTGGATATACAGCTCAGCCAACTTCTCAAGAGAATAATCCATCCGAACTGGAAGAAAATGAGCTGTCTTTGTCAACCGATCAACAATCACACAAATGGCATCATGCTTCTTCTGAGTCAATGGTAAACCAGATATAAAATCCATTGTTATTCTCTCCCATTTCCATCCAGGCACTGTTAAAGGTTGTTGGAACTTGATGCTAAGCTTTCACCCTCTGACACATGAAACATTTGGACACAAATTCCGCTATGTCTCTCTTCATACCAGACCACCAGTAGTGTTGTTTCAAATCATGGTACATCTTGGTACTACCCGGATGCATAGCAAAAACCGATTGGTGTGCTTCCTCTAAAGTAATCTTTCTCAAACTATCATCATTAGGAACACACAACCTACCCTTGAACCAAAGCCTACCATCACCTTTCACAATAAAATCTCGGCTCTTTCCTTTCTGGCAATCTGAAACAATCTTCTGAATTTTCTCATCAACCAATTGAGCCTCTTTAATCTGATCCAACAATACCGGTCTCAAATGCAATTGAGCTAACAAAGCTCCATCATCACATGACACAAAGCTAGTATGCAATGCTCTCAACTCAACAAGCAACGAGAGTGAATACACAGTCAAACCTGCCAAAGACTTCTGACTCAAAGCATCAGCAACTACATTTGCCTTACCAGGATGATAATCAATCAAACAATCATAGTCTTTGATCAGCTCTAACCATCGTCTTTATCGAAGATTTAGCTCCTTCTGAACACCCAAATATTTCAAACTCTTATTATCAGTGTAGATGAAACACTTCTCTCCAAACAAGTAGTGTCGCCAAATTTTCAAAGCAAACACTATAGCTGCCAATTCCAAATCATGAGTCAGATAATTGAGCTCATGTGGCTTCAACTGCTGAGAAGCATAAGCTATGACTTTACCTTCTTGCATCAAAACACATCCTAAACCATTATGTGAAGCATCACTGTAAATCACATATGGTTTATCTTCCATGGGTAAAGTAAGAACAGGAGCTTGAGTCAACATCTCTTTCAACTGCTCAAAGCTAGCTTGACACTGATCCATCCACACAAATCTAATCCCCTTCCGAAGCAATCTGGTGAGTGGAGTAGCTATCAAAGAGAAACCTTTCACAAACCGTTGGTAATAGCCTGCCAAACCCAGAAAACTTCTAACTTCAGTTACAGACTTTGGTGGACTCCAATTCAAAATAGCTTCAACTTTACTTGGATCGACTCTTATACCATCTGCTGAAACTATATGGCCCAGAAAAGTAACTTGGTCAAGCCAAAATTCACACTTTGACAGCTTAGCATATAACCGCTTCTCTCTTAAGATCTGTAACACAATCCGAAGATGCTTGTCATGCTCCTCCTCATTACGTGAATACACCAAAATATCATCGATGAAAACTACCACAAACTGATCCAGATAGGGCCTAAACACCCTATTCATCAAATCCATGAAAGATGCAGGTGCATTCGTCAACCCAAAAGGCATCACTAAAAACTCATAATGCCCATACCTTGTGCGAAAGGCTGTCTTAGGAACATCTTCAGCTTTGACCCTCAACTGATGGTATCCTGATCTCAAATCAATCTTAGAAAACACTGCTGCTCCCTTTAATTGATCAAAGAGATCATCAATTCTAGGCAAAGGATATTTATTCTTAATAGTCACTTTGTTCAATTGCCTATAATCCATACACAATCTTATAGTACCATCCTTCTTCTTCACAAACAAAACAGGAGCTCCCCACGGTGAAACACTAGGGCGAACAAACCCTTTATCCAACAACTCCTGTAACTGCACCTTCAACTCTCTCAATTCAGCAGGTGCCATTCTATAAGGAGTGATAGAGATGGGAGTGGTACCAGGCAACAATTCAATACCAAACTCAACCTCTCTCTCAGGAGGTAACCCTGGCAACTCCTCAGGAAACACATCTGGAAAATCTGCAACTGTGGTTATATTATCAAGTTGAGAACCTACTACTCTAGTATCCAAAACATGAGCAAGATAGGCATCACACCCTTTTCTAATCAACTTCCTAGCTGTAACAGCTGAAACAAACAAGGATGCAAGCTGTCTTTGCTAACTAGATACCATTACACTCCTACCATCACTGGTTCTCAAGGTGACACATTTCTTTTGACAATCCACCACAGCTCCATGTTTAGACAACCAATCCATGCCTAGGATCAAATCATATTCTTTAAAAGGCATTTCAATCAGATCACCAAGAAACTCCTCACCTTGCACCACAATGGCACTATCACGGTGCACCTTACTAACAACCACACTGTGTCCTAAAGGATTTGTGTAACACCCCTTCCCGACCTACGTGTGTAAGCTGAGTAGAGGCGCCACACTAACCTAATGTTGCTACCAATTTTACTTAGTCAAATTTTAGTTCCAATTTTTATAGAAATTTTGCCATAGTTTCACTTAAAAATTGAGTCCCAAGTGTCGACAAAACTGGTTTTTTTTTTCTGATTTTTGAAAATATTTTTACACAAACCAATGCAACCAAAATCATTCTCAGTACACTTCCAATAAATCCCCCTTATAACCTCAACTACAACCTGCAAAAAGGATTTACACTTCTTGTAACACCCCCATATCCAATGCCCACACACTACAACCACAACAATGTAGCATAAGTGCATCAAACATAGGGATGCTACGGTTTTCTTAATATTCAAAACACTTTAAACTTGATACAATACCCTTATCATTATACATTATAGAAAAGTAGATTATTTACTTATAAAACAAAACATATTAGTTATATATATATATATACATTTAAATATTACCCAGCGGAAGTTATAAAATATGTACATATTTACAAACACTTGATTACATATTTAAATATATCCATACTTTTACATTATAAACATTACTTTACAAAATATAAAGAAGTATACATGATTGGCAATTCTCTTCTGATCTTTAAGTTCCCAAAATCAACTCTTCAAGGTCTACTCTCACTTGGTCTTGATGAACTCTCAGGTTCGACTCTATCAGCTCTATTACCTGCGCGATTAAACACTATCGCGCTAAGCCAAGGGCTTAGTAAGATAATTCATGCTAAAATGCAATGTCACAAATTAATTACATATATCAATCAAAAGCATATTATTTATTCAATATGTTGCTTTGTTCAATGTCACATCAATATTCATATAATAGCACCATTCATTATACTCATTTAAATTTATCATTATAGCCAACAACTATGACTTTATATACGTACCCTTTCCCAACCAGGTCGGTTGCCTTCCAATCCCAAGGGTCCGCAGGAGGCAAATAGGCACGTATAACATTATCAGTAACATACCTTTCCCCATCCAGGTCGGTTGTCCAAGTTCGGTTGCCCATTCCAATGGGTCCGCATGGTTCCGCAGGAGGCAAATAGGTACGTATAATACTGACTATATCGAACCTTCCTCCTACCAGATCGGTAGTCCAAGATCGGTTGCCCAACCCACTGGGTCCGCATGGTTCCGCAGGAGACGGATAGGTCCGTTCATTAAACTTATCAATACCTTTTCAATTCATTTCTTTTTCACAAGCAAGTTAAGCAATCATTATATACAATATTCATTACATTATCTAAACACTCACATTATTATTCAATCCTATCATCAATGCATGCTTCAATCATATTTCATTTGAATCACTATAACATCTTTGGTATAACATTTCAATGTGCATTACTCATGAAACACATTACCATTCACAATGCATAACATAACATTATTCAATCTCAACAATGCAATTAGGGCAATTCAACCTCTTCACAACCTAATCCAAAAGGAATATTAGCAAAATGACCATATGAATAGTACATTCTGGTTTTAGACTCCATTTTATCCTTATTTTGAAAAATTGTATAAAATAATCTACTTGACTAAAAATTCTAAAATTTTTACAGAATTTAGTTTTGTATCTTAAAATCATTCCTTTAAAATTTCAGATCAAACTGAACACAAAATCTTGGTCAAATAGTTCACCTAACCAGACTGCCCCAATTGCCCTGCATCCTGGCAGCAGTTCTGAACTTTGTGAATTCCATAAATCAAATTCAATCAACGTGGTTCCAAATTATTTTTCTCAAATACTAGACTCACTAAGAAACAACATATCCAAAATTCAATTGGATATTATTTTTCTACATTTTATTAAAAATCCCGAAATACAGCTGTGTCAGTTAAGGTACCTGCTGGAACAGGTCTAATAAAAATAATCTTTCTAAACTCATAACCATTCCAAAATCGAATCAACATATTTTTCAGTCATTCTAGACTCATAGAGACACAACATATCAAAAATTCACTTCAAAAAAATTTTTCTATAATTAATTAAAAATCATACAAATCACAGCCTTTACTAATTGTAAAACAGAAACAATTTCACTAAACACAACTCTTACTCTTCCATCACCAACACCAACCCAACTTCTCATCTATCAAGCAAAATCAATACTTAAAATCACACCATAAGCAACTTAATCATACCATCATCAAATCACAACTCAACTCAAGCATAACTTCAAAAATAACAAGGGTAAACAAGAGCAAACTTACCAAATAATGAAATTCCTTGAAACTCCAACTTGTAACTTTGAAAACTTCCTTCACTTTGAACTTGAAATCATCAAAACCATCACTTGTTCTCTTGCTCTCTTCTCTCTTTGATGAGCCGGCCACACAACAACAAGAAGAAGAAGAAATGATGAAGAAACACAAAGTCAATAGGCATTAAATACCCATCCACAAGAAAATTACTATAATACCCTCATCCATTTAACTAAGCTTTTGTCATATCTATACCCATTTAAGTAATTCACAACCAACACAAAAATATCCTCTTTCCTTGACTTTCCATTTTGACCACTTTATATGTTATATATATCACCATATAAGCAACATATACAATTATCTCTAAACCCTCTTTTCTTTCCCAACCACCATACAAAAACATTCTCTTCCCATTTCTCAATTCAAACCAACAACAACAACAACAAAACTTTTAGGGCATGCATAGGGATATTACAATTCTCTCCCTCTAAAAAGAAAATTTCGTCCTCAAAATTACCTGATATCAAAGCTGAAACAACTGCGGATATTGCACTCGCATGGATTGTTCACTCTCCCAAGTCGCTTCTTCTTTTGCATGATTCTTCCAAAGAATCTTCACCAATGGCACTTGCTTGTTTCTCAATTCTTTCACATCATGTGCCAAGATAGCAACTGGTTCCTCTTCAAATGTCAAATCTGGGCTCACTTCGATAGACTCAAATGGCAACACATGAGATGGATCCGACCTATATCTCCTCAACATAGAAACATGGAATGCACTATGAATACGATCCAACTCAGGTGGCAAAGCAAGTCGATACGCCACTGGCCCAACTCTTTCTAACACTTCATACGGCCCAATGAAACGAGGACTCAATTTTTCTTTCCGACCGAACCTCAAAATCTTCTTCCAAGGAGACACTTTCAGAAATACCTTATCTCCAACATTAAACTCTATATCTCTCCTTTTCAGATCTGCATAAGATTTCTGTCGGTCTGAAGCTGCTTTTAACCTGCCTCAAATCAACTTTACTTTTTCTTCAATTTCTTGAATCAAATCAGGACCAACCAACTTATTATCTCCAAGCTCATTCCAACAAAGAGGTGTCCTACACCGTCTGCCATACAATGCTTCAAACGGTGCCATACCAATGCTGGATTGGTGACTGTTGTTGTAAGCAAACTCCACAAGAGGTAAAAACCTATCCCAACTTCCAGAGAAATCGATGACACAGCTTCTCAACATGTCCTCAATAATCTGTATCACCCTCTCTGACTGTCCATCCGTCTGTGGATGAAAAGCAGTGCTGAAGTGCAGTCGAGAACCCAAAGCACTATGCAAACTCTTCCAAAATCTGGAAGTAAACCTGGGATCTCGATCAGACACTAAAGAAGTTGGAACACCATGCAGTTTCACAATCTCATGGATATACAGCTCAGCCAATCTCTCCAAAGAGTAATCCATTCGAACCGGAAGGAAATGAGCTGTCTTAGTCAATCTATCCACAATCACCCATATAGCATCATGCTTCTTTTGTGTCAATGGCAAACCAGACACAAAATCCATTGTCACTCTTTCCCACTTCCATTCTGGCACTGACAATGGTTGAAGCAACCCAGTTGGAACTTGATGCTCTGCTTTAACCTTCTGATAAGTGAGACATTTCGACACAAAATCTGCAATGTCTCTCTTCAACCCAATCCACCAATAATGCTGTCTCAAATCATGATACATCTTCGTATTACCCGGATGCATAGCAAACACTGACTGATGTGCTTCTTCTAAAATGACTCTTTTCAATTCAGCATCATCGGGTACACACAATCGGTTTTTAAACCAGAGACTCCCATCGTCTTTCACAACAAAATCTCTTGTCTTCCCATTCTTACAATCTGAAATAATCTTCTGAATCTTCTTATCGGCCAACTGAGCTTCTTTGATATGATCTAACAAAATCGGCTTCAATTGCAACTGTGCCAATAATGCACCATCAACACAAGGTACAAAACTGGCATGCAATGCTCTCAACTCAACAAGCAACGAGAGCAAGTAAACTGTTAAATAATTATAATAGTTATTACATCCCTTTAATATTTATAATACTTTCCATCCTAAACACTATAAATACCCTCTAATATTAGTTATTACATCCCTTTATCAATATATAAACACTTAAGCACTAAAATCACTCAAGCCCTCTTAAAATCAAACTCTCTTCTTCAACTATTTCTCTTAAAATAAACAATGGAACCTAAAGAAAATAAGAAGAAGGCTTCAAGAGCTGAGAAAGGTAAGGGTGTTGTTACTCCCTCTCAACAAGAAGAGCCTCATAGAAGAAGCAACAAGATTAGATTTTGAGATGAGGAAGAAAGTCAAAGGTATGCAATTCTTAAAGATAAACAAACAGTCTCTTATCTACCCTCACTCTAAAATCATTAGGCATTAAAATGACATTAGGGGTTGTCTCAGAACCTTAGGATGGAAAATGTTTGTGTTCTTATAGCATGATGACCTTTGTTTTGAGACCTTGACAAAGGAATTTCTCACAACTTTGGTTGTTAGCAAGAAGAGCACAAATCCTTTAGGCAATTATGGTTTCTCTTTTAGGTTATTCAACCAAGAATATGGCCTTACCTTAGAGGATTTCTCATCCATTTGGGGATTTCAACTGGAAGGTATCTCTCACATATCAACCTCTCTTCTAACTCTTAAAGTTCAATTGGAGTTTTGGAAAGAAATTTCCATTGAAACTTCTCTTCATAAACAATCCAATGCAAAGAACCTTAGGATCCTCACTTATTGGATGTTATATAAGATTATCACTTACACTATAAGTGCTAGGGGTGAGAGAAATACGAAAGTCACCCAAAAAGACTTACTCTTTCTTTTTTACATGATTAGAGGCCAACCAATCTGAACGGGAAAATTCCTAATTGACACCTTCCTACATATTAGGAAAACAAAATCAGGGCTTATCCTTCTCTCTTCATAAATAGCACAAATAACCAAATATGTTGATGCACTTACACGAACAAATAAAGCAACACTCTCCAATCCTCTAAATACCATTAAAAAATCCATAAACGTAGGCTATCTCAAACATGACAAATGTATTAGGGATGATGATGGAAACTATGTCTACATCTTAGGAGCACTAGGTGCTAGGGCTTAACACAGAAAAAGACCAAGGATTGTAGAGAAAGTTGAAGAGACTTTCCAAATGAAATTCCTAAGAACCTCAACTCCAAGATCTCAATCCTCCATCCTCCAACTTCTTCAAGATATTCAAGGACAAATGAACTCCCAAAGATCAAAAATAGAGAAAATTACCAATGATATCTCTCATTTTCACCTTGACATTCAAACCATCCAAGAAGCTTTGGGGTTACCAAAATGCTTTGAAGATGAACCAAGTTTGTCCTTCTCCGTTAATGGCTCCTATCCTCAAGAAGAAGAAGGAGAAGCTATTGTCTCTCAACTAAGGGAATTAAAGGAAGAGGAGCATGGAGAAGAAGAACATGAACAAGAAGAAGAGAGAGATGAAGTAGAAGAGGATGAGGAAAGTGAAAATGATGATTAGACTTTAGGATTCTTGTTTTCTATCACATTGTACTTGTGTTTGTTTAATTTATGAAATTGTTATTGATTTTATGTTTAATGAAATTGCTTTTGGTTTCTCATTAATTGCATTCAAATTGCATGTTTTCCTTTTTGCATTTGTCAAAGGGGGAGAAAAACTTGAAAATTGAATAACTAATAAAAAATAAAAATTGAATAAATAATAAAAACTTGAAAATTGAATAAATAATTGCATTTGAATTTGAAAATTAAACAAAGACATTGTACATAATCAACTTAAAATGAAGCATTCATTAAGGGGGGCATATTGAACATTTTTGATACTTTTGATACTTTTAAATTCAATTTAATTGCCAAAGTAAAAAAGGATGAGATTGTTAACCAAACCCTCATATTTTTTTATCTTAGGCAATCAAATTGAATTTAACCAACACTTGCACCAAGTTACATTTTGCAGGAAGTTATTTCTTTTGAAGAAATCACGGCAAGTCTAATCAGACCACCTAGAAGCTCGACCAGACAATTAATGACTAAATGAGCCAAAAAGACACAGAAGGTTTCACGGATGAGAGTACTCATGAAATCTCACCATACCACATCAAGTTCGACCGGACCACATGTCATACCAACTGAACTTTTGAATGAGAAAAGAGCCAAAACCTACAGAAAGATTCATGGTCAGAAGTACTCCCATTTTCTCAGAGTACCAGGGTAACCTGAACTGACTTCAAGAAATTCAGACTAGACTAATGAAACCAATTTTCTCCATGTTATCCAGTAGGGTTCCTGATGTTACGCTCAACTAACACTACTACAAGTGACACTCACAAGTATATGAGGTAATTATATCAATAGTGATAGCCCCAAGGTCGTCTCACAAGGAAGGAAGTATTTTACAATAGTTTGATTGACAAGTAAATTTAAAAGCAAGAGTGTGATATGTTGGAATGGTGAAAAGTGATTTTAATTTAAAAGTAAAATGAGTGGTAGTTGTGTAAGATCAATTCAATTCTAGGCATGGTGCCTAGGGTTGTAGGCCAATTTAATCAAAGCTTAATTCTTAAATTATTCATTAATATAACCTTGTATTTTAATTTATTTCTTGAGTTAAATTAGTAATTACCAATTCATTAGTTTTCACATTCATGAATTAATAACAACCAATTGTTTTGAAATTGTAAATTAACAAACCCTAGAACTTATATTTCTAATTCATTCTTAGGATGGTTGATTACATAGTTCTAATATCGAATTTCACCTCTCGGTCTATCATTCAATATTAAGTGATTAATAGATGGCCAATCTATCAACCTAACATTCAATCCAATGTAATCAACCAACAACAAGGTATAGTAATGGAATTATCAAATCATGTCATCTAATTAAATCTACTACAACCCAAGGCATGAGTAAATTAGCTCATCATCAATTTAAAATAAATATCCATCTAAATATTCATCAAAGCAAAATTATGCATTGTAATATTAATGTTCATAATAAAACAACAACAATATAGATATGAATCAATAGAGAGAATATGAAAAACTCCTTGTAGATGCCAAGAGTTGGACTGCTTGTCTTCCACCTAGCTTCCACCATGATGTATGATGAACAACTTCCAAGCCCTCTCAATCAATGGCTTTCCTCTTGAAAGATAGAATGTAACTTTCTCAAGCTTCAACTCCAATCAAGCATTCTTCAAACCCTAATTGTCTAAGGGACTTGCTCACTTGATTTAATCCCCAAACTTGATTGTGTCTTCTCTATGAAAGAAATGAAGGATGAATGGTTATGAAGATGAAGAGAGAATGGTCTCTCTCTTCTTTGAAAACTAAAAAAAAAAACTAAGAACAAATAAAACTCCCTTCAAAACCAAGAGAGCTCATGCGTACATACTCCTCCCACTACCATCTCCTTTCAATTTTTTTAGAAACCAACCATCTATTGCCAACTCACACTCCACACTTTGTCTCCCTCCTTTTTTAATTTATATTTCTTCCCATAAATTAGACAACCTTTTTGTTCTTTTTAAAAGATATCACTTATTGTCCCCCATTTTGTCCCCTATTTCGTGTAAAATGATTGAATGAATCTTCACAAGACATGGCCAAGTCATGAGTGACTTGGCCGTGTCACTCATTTTCTTATGGACACGGCCAAGTCATGTGACCGTGTCCATGGTTGCCTCACTAACTTCTTCTTTTTCAAAGTGAGACATGGCTAGTGGCTTGGTCGTGTCTCTTGAGTGTGTTCTCCACTGTCCATCCTTGCATTTTCTCTTTAGATGGGATACGGCCAAGGCCTTGGCCGTTTCATGTGACACGGCCAGTGGCTTGGTTGTGTCTCTTGGGTGTGTTCACTTATGCCTTTGCTTCTTTGGTTTTGTTCTTTTGCTTAAATTTGTGAGACACGGCCAAGGCCTTGGCCGTGTCATGTGACAAGGCCAGTGGCTTGGCCATATCTTCTCCCGGTGTCCTCCTCTGCTAATTTGTTCTGAAGGACACAACCAGTAGCTTAAGAACTTAGGCTGTGTCATGTAAGTGTTGCCTTGGATAAGGGACACGGCCAAGCCATGAAGTACCTTGGTTGTGTCACATGCTTTTCCACCTTTTTGGTCCTTCAATCCATTCTTTTGCACTTTCATCTAAATCAAACATTTAAAGCAAACTTTAAACATAAATTAAAAGATAAATTAACTTAAAGCCAATAAAATTAACCTAAATATATGTACTTATATGATCAAAACAAACTATCATGAGTTTGCATTCAGCTCATATGCCCCTCTTCTCCTTTCTCCAATGCTCTTTTGTTGAGAATTTGCTCCTAACATTTTAAATAATGCAACCGGTTCAGCAGCTATTTTCTTACCCATTGCCCCTCCTACAGCATTATGAACTGTGTTTTGACATTGTTGAGTTAGCCCATCATAGAAGAACTGATTGAGCAATTGTTGTGGATAATAATGATGAGGGCATTGAAAAAATAGAGATTTGAATAGATCCCACGCCTCATTAAATGGCTCCCCATCAAATTGGGTGAAAGTTGCAATACTCACCTAAGCTCCTTTGTCTTTTGGTGTGAATAAAATTTTCCCATAAATTTGTTGTACACTTCAGTCCATGTGGTCAAAGAATTTTTTGGTAAGGTCATCAACCATGCTTTTACCCTATCTTTCAAACTATATGGAAAACATCTCATTTTGAGTTCATCTTCTATTAGTGCTTGCAAAGGAAAGTATGCAGTGTTGTGTAAAAATCTCGAATGAAGTTGAGATGATCTTCATTCGGTAATCCATGGAAAGATTGCAGCATACTATAATGAGTGTTTTTAAGTTCGTAATTCCTTGCGACATTGCTCAACCAGATACACAGTGTGGTTACTCTAATGATCGGTCGGGCAAACTCCTTCATAGGTGGTTCCTTTACGTCACCCATTTCTACTTCTAAGTCCTCCTCAAATTGCTCATCGGTTTCTTCTCCTTCTTGTCCCAAGGGATCCACTCCTTTGGTTCTTGGTAGTCTATGAATATTGTCTATATATGGAACAAGTTCGTTTCCTTCAGACCTTCATCCTTGCATAAATCATCTGGGCAATTCAAAAAGCAACACGTTAAACAATAAAATCAATTAAAATAAAAGAATCAAACTACAAATAACAATTGGCTTCCCCGGCAGCGGCGCCAAAAACTTATTATGCTCGACTAAAACTACTACAAGTGACACTTTCAAGTATACGAGGTAATTTTAGCAATGGTGATCGCCCTAAGGTCGTCTCACAAGGAAGGAATTATTTTGCAATAGTTTGATTGACAAGTAATTTTAAAAGCAAGAGTGTGATATGTTAGAATGGTGAAAAGCAATTTTAATTTATAAGTAAAACGAGTGGTAGTTGTGTAAGATTAATTCAATTATAGGAATGGTGCCTAGGGTTGTAGGTCAATTTAATCAAAGCTTAATTATCAAATTATCCATTAATATAACCTTTTATTTTAATTTATTTTGTGAGTTAAATTAGTAATTACCAATTCATTAGTTTTCACATTCATGAATTAACAATAACCAATTGTTTTGAAATTGCAAATTAACAAACCCTAGAACTTATATTTCTAATTCATTCTTAGGGTGGTTAATTACATAGTTTCAATATCGAATTTCAGCTCTCGGTCCATCATTCAATATTAAGTGATTAATAGGTGGCCAATCTATCAACCTAACATTCAATCCAATGTAATCAACCAACAACAAGGTATACTAATGGAATTATCAAATCAAGTGATCTAATTAAATCTACTACAACCCAAGACATGAGTAAATTAGCTCAACCTAAGACATGAGTAAATTAGCCCATCTCAATATTCATCAAATCAAAATTATGCATTGTAATATCAGTGTTCATAATAAAACAACAACAATATAGAAATGAATCAATAGAGAGAATATGAAAAACTCCTTGTAGATGCCAAGAGTTGTACAACTTGTCTTCCTCCTAGGTTCCACCTTGATGTATGATGAACAACTTCTAAGCCCTCTCAATCAATGGCTTTCCTCTTAAAAGATAGAATGTAACTTTCTCAAGCTTCAACTCCAATCAAGCTTTCTTCAAACCCTAATTGTCTAAGGAACTTGCTCACTCAATTTAATCCCCAAACTTGATTGAGTCTTCTCTATGAAAGAAATGAAGGATGAACGATTATGAAGATGAAGAGAGAATGGTGTCTCTCCTCTTCTAAAACTAAAAACAAAAACTAAGAACAAAAAAAACTTCCTCTAAAACCAAGAGAGCTCACATGTATATACTCCTCCCACTACCATCTCTTTTCAATTTTTTTTAGAAACCAACCATCTATTGCCAACTCACACACCACACTTTGTCTCCCTCCTTTTTCTTTATTTTATATTTCTTCCCATAAATTAGACAACCTTTTTGTTCTTTTATTATTTCTTTTTAAAAGACATCACTTATTGTCCCCCATTTTGTCCCCCATTTTCTGTAAAATGATTGAAAGAATCTTTACAAGACACAGCCAAGTCATGTGTGACTTGGCCGTGTCACTCATTTTCTTATGGACACGGCCAAGTCATGTGACCGTGTCCATGGCTGCATCACTAACTTCTTCTTTTTCTAAGTGAGACACAGCCAGTGGCTTGGCCGTGTCTCTTGAGTGTGTTCTCCACTGTCCATCCTTGCATTTGCTCTTTAGATGGGACACGACCAAGGCCTTGGCCGTGCCATGTGACACAGCTAGTGGCTTGGCCATGTCACTTGGGTGTGTTCACTTTCTAAGGAATTTCCAACGCCTTATTGGGCTCGAAAAGTTGGATATACACAGGAAAGGTGAGAAATGGCCCAGCACCCCATAACGCTCGGTTCATTGGAACCGGCCTCCTTTTTAGGTCAAAATTTTATTAAATTCTTTATTTATTGAAATATCATCCATACTACATACATTTTAAAATAAATAAACATTTATTAAAAATCAAAGAAGGTCCAAAAAAATAAACCAATAAAAATGAGAATCCATACGAAATGGAAACATACCCTTACAATAATTTTCAATGTCTAAAACTAAATAAAATAGGGTACCAAATGGAAACATGTCCTTTACATTGATCCCAAAGCTTAAAATAAATTAAATTACATTGAAGTTAACAAATGAGGTACCCACTAAATGGAGACATACCTCTTACATCTTTAAATCAAAATAAATCAATAAAAGCATTCAACCATTCATCATAAATAAAATAAAAGTAAATCATCCATCACAAGCACATAACAATGAACTAAATAATTAAATCAAAGTTTTAATCTTGAGTAAAACATAAGATATGTAAAATTAGGATTTACATGTTAAATTAGGACTTATAAGATTTAAATCATGGTTTTAGGTTTTAGGAAACAAAATTAAGGTTTTTAAATGGAAGCTAGGGTTTTTGTGGTTAGAAAATAAAACTAGGGTTTTGAAAATAAAATTAGGGTTTATGGATAAAAATTGAGATTCTAAGGCAAAAAGCTAGGATTTTAGGGTTTTGAAAACATGATTAGGTTTTCTAAATGAAAACTAGGGTTTTGTAAATAAAGGTAGGGTTTTAGGGTTAAAACATGATTTTAGGGTTTTGGGATGATAATTAGGGTTTTGGTGATCAAACTAGGGTTTTTAAGGTCTTTTGGATAAAATCATGGTTTTATGGATTCTAAAACAAAATTAGGGTTTTTAAGTTTTATAAGCATGCAAAAAGGGTTTTGGATGATCTAATTACGATTTTGGTTTTTCTAAAACATGTAACTAAGATTTTGGATAATTAAATTAAAGGTTTAAACTAAATCTTAAGTCATTGTAAATCTAAAACAAATAGATGCTGGCTAATTAAGCTACTGGACAAAATAAGGGTTGAATGAAAAATCTACTAGATGTTTCATATGAATTAAAGGAAAAAGAACTAACTACCAGACAAAGGCAATTCAGTGGATGAAATAATAATAAGTGAACCTACAATAAATGTAAATGAATTAATTGACAAAGCCAAACATTCGTTTGTTGGTTCCCCTAAAATCAGGAGTGTATTAATCCAAGCTTTCTATCTTCCTACTTGCACAAATTTTTAGTTTTGGTTGGATGAAGCAATCTGAAGACATTGCCTATTGCCCTCTCAATAGTTGTGTATTTCTTCCTTATTGATTGCTAGGTTGCTTGAGAATTGTCCCCTCTTGATAATTCTTTGCTGATGGTTTTTTAATAATTCTTCTTAAGCTCCTATTTATAAAAAATAAACTAGGTTAAAACAAGTAAATCTTGAGCTAAATCTGACCTTAATCCAGATTTCCAAATTAATAAGTCCCAAACAGTAACCATTTCGGATTAAAATGAAATAAGCTCAACATGAAACCATGTCCATATCAAATTAAAATCACTTTAATTCAATATGGACCAGCTAATTCGATATGGAAGTGGTCCATATCAAATTAAAACTTGTTTAATTCAATATGGACCAACATCCATATCGAATTGAAAGTCTAATTCGATATGGACACTTCCAATTTGATATGGAAGTGATCCATATCAAATTAGAATAAATCTAACTCTATATGGATGCTTCCATATCTAATTAGACTTGTTCTAATTGAATATGGACCATCCATATTCAATTAGACATGTCCAAATTCTATATGGCATGATCCATACCCCCAAACAAACCTGCTTCAATCATTAAATGGACCTTTTCAAGGCTTCCAAAGTTGAACCAGCTTATTTTAGGCCTTATAAAATTAAACCACTCAAACCAATCAGCTGTCAAATCTCATCTTCAGTCAATATGTCATTGGTTAAAGGAATGGGGATCCCGCCACATCTCAAGCATGTGATTACAGTAAAATCCACTGGGGCGATGGTCATTTCCCCGATAGGCAAGTGAAAGGAGCATGCAAAATAAAATATGAATATATTCTACAACATTGGATGAGGCAGACCTGCCAATACATGGCAAATGGCTGGAAAGATACACCTATGGATTATTATTATATCTGCTAGCCACGATAATCGTATGCAGTATTGAGGTAGCCATCCACTTGTCAATTTTATGTGCTCTAGCTGATTTCAATCTCTTGCCATTTTGTGCCTAGGGAGAAGCTAGCCTTGCATGCCTTTACCATGGCTTTGATAAAGTTCATAAGGATAAGAGATCGTTTATCGGCTTTATGGTCATTATAGAGGTATGAGTTATGTCCTTTGTCAAATAAAGATGATGTATATATAAGCTTGACCTTTATTGTTTTGCCTTGATAGGTGTGGGCATATGAACATAAACTTGGGAAGGCCCTTGGCATATTTGGGAGATAGGATAGATATCCAAGGCTTAGCCTATGAGCGGGGATTTTCGCCCCCACTCCCATATAGAATGGTTCTTACGACTTTGGCACTTTTAGGCTCAAGGCCTCAGAGAACATAGGCCTAAACCTTGAGAAAATAGAGTCGCCACTCAGATGGGCCAGGAAAATAAAAGGAGTGGATGACTTGATTCCTAAGGAATCCTTAACTCCCTATTGGATTTGGAAAGTTGGGTACGTATGAAAAAGGTGAGAAATGGCCCAGCACCCTCATCATGCCTGATTCATTAGAACCAGCCTCCTTTTCAGGTCTAAATATTATTGACTTCTTAACTTATTAAAATCCATACTACATGCAATCATTAATAAAATGGATTCATTCATAAAATAAGATAAAACAGTACATCACAAAATAATATGGGTACCCATCCTTAGATGGAAACATACCCTTATAATCTTTAAATGTTCACAAAGAAAATACATAAAATAGGACACCCATCAAAAGGTGGAAACGTGTCCCTTACAATTGTCCCAATCTCTTTAAATAAATTACAATTGTATAAACTAAATAAATAAGGCACCCACACTAGATGGAAACATGCCATTTATAATTCACTTTAAAAATACATATAAATCTATGGAAAAGAATAAAGTAAGAAAAAATAATACAACACATATGAAGATAATTAAATAATTAAAAAGAAGATAAACAAACATATCTTAATATTACCTAATTAAGGAAATATAGTGCACAATGACATAAGTCGAGCCTATGGCGGTCTCACTAGCCGGTTAGCGGGTGGAGGTCAAGGGGGCAGCACTCCTTGTGTGGGATTGGAGGCAGTGCCCCTGGAAGGTAAACGATTTATAGGATATGATTTCGTTGGGAAATTAGGATTTCTATGTAAGCTAGGGTTTTATATTTATAATAATTAGGTTTTTATGCTACCATTAGGGTTTTGGAAAATAATAAATTAGGGTTTTGGATATTTGAAGACTATGGTTTAGAAAATAATTTTAGGGTTTAGAAAATAAAGGATTAGAGTTTCGGAAAATAATGAAGGATTTTTTATATTGGAAAAACTTGGTTGCTGTGATCATGTTAATAGATATTTAGGCTATTAGGATATTGACTTTTGGTATATACAAGCTCTTGTGGATAACTATTGTATGAAGAAAATTCCAATATATAATCTACTGTGAATTTTAAATCCATGAGTTGTTGATCATGCTTCACATAAAACTGATATAAAAAAAAATTGGTGAATGTAACATGTTGGAATTAAGTAGACAGGATAAAATTCATTCAATATTTAAAAACCATCAAAGCATCTTATATTGAATTAATTTAGAGTGTACCATCATTTGTTGGCTACTCCACAATTAAACGTTGATCTTGCAATGATTTGAAACTCTGGCTGAGCAGGACAAAGACAGTGTGCTACTGCCTTTGTGGTGTAGTGTTTATGGTTTCGTAATATGTTGTGTTTGTTACTAGCTACTAACTCTCTGTCAATATTGCTTAATGTTGTTGCTAGGGTTTTTATTCTTTTTCTTCCCTTAATCCTCCTGCTTCTGTCTTTATTATTGCTTATAATAATTGCGGCTGTCTCTCCTTCTTTTAATCAATTTATAGGGAAACAATCACTTAACCCTAAACCTAAACTGCCTAATGCGAGTCTTAAATGAATTATAACTTGATTAGGAAATCAAATTGCCGGTCAAATTTTGGATTTGGAGGGACTCATATCGATGTGGAGGTTCCAAATCGATATGGACGCATATTGATTTGGAAGGTACAAATCAATATGAAGTAAGTCCCATATCAATTTGTTAGGTCCAAATCGATATGGAGCTTGGCTCATATCAATTTTGAGGTTCCAAATCGATATGGAGCCAACCCATATCGATTTTTGACCTGTACTGACTTAAACCAAACCTTAATTTTTAATTTCTCTTGGACCGAACTTATTTTATAATTTAATTTGGGCTTTTGTGAATTAGACCCTCTAATATTTAAGCTTTAAAATTAGGTTTAGGTACTTTAAAATTATAATAGAACAAGGTAAGCTTTTTAAACCTAATTTGTTCCAAAATTAAAGGTATACATAGCCATTACTTTCAAAATGTACGGAGGTGTCCAGTAGCCATCATGTGCACATCCGGCACTATCAATTGAGCTGCCTATCCTGGGATCAGGTAAAGAGATGGAATTAGTGTGAGTGTTAAAATATATGAGAGAAATAACTTACTTGTCTTGCCATTTGCAGGTGAACATTGCTTGGTGGAAAGCAGATGAGAGGGCAAATTGGACCACTAATATGAATGATGCATTACCCCTGCAGAATTCTCGTCGAATCATTGTTGGGCCGGTTTCCAGTAGCTAGTTCCTTGGTGAGAGGGTACATAACTAGTTCCTTAGCCCTAATCAGAGGCAAGGGCCGGCTAATATTCCAACATCTATGCTGACCTGTATGCCTATTACAGAGGACTCCTGGAGACTTGCTCAGAATGAATTTTATGCCAATGATTTCTTACTTCGGCCAGAGTTGACATATACTGAGTTCTTGCAGGACCAGCTTCTGCACTTTAAAGTCTCTCCTAATGGTGTTGAAGGTATGGAGGCACAGAAAGATGAAGAATAAGAAGAAGGAGAATAGGAAGAAGGGGATGAGGAAGATGAGGATGAATATGAGGAAGAGGATGGTGATGGCGAGGAGGATAAAGAGAATGAATGGGAAGAAGAGGGAGATGATGAGGAGGATGGTACAAGGGATTCTATTGCCTATGATGATGCTATGGTTGTCTCCTCTCAGGTTGATCAGACATACTCATTTATGAATCCTAGACTTGCGTTTTATTATACTTGTCTAACTTTTATAAATCTTTGCAGGTGGTCGAAGAACTAGGTGATCCTAGTCAAGGTGAAACTGGTCCATCTAGCGTGGTGTTGCCTCAACCATATGTCTCGCATGTATTCCCTTATGTCGATTTGTCTTTCAGATTTTAAGGCTTTGACATGAACTATCTAGTTTGTAATCCCTGTTTCATATTGATATATGTTGAATGAATGCATGAAAATGTATGAAACTAATTTTTCCTTTTCTGGCTCACAACGGATGCTTGAAGAACAAAACCAGAAGTTGAATGAGGAATTGGCCGTGAGTCGTTGGCTTGCGATTACCTTGAATGGATCTTTTAGGACTTTAGATTTCAAGGCTATAGGGATCCTAGTGCATCATCATCAAGGAGGCCCTAGACTGAAGACCATGCTATGCCTCCTCCCCTCTCTGGCATTGACTATGATAGCACTGATTTTCAGCATAATCGGGATTTGGGTGCTTTTTCCCGGAGTGAATTTTGGACTGATGATGTACCTCCTCGTCCATCAAGAAATGAATTTTGAGGGCCTTATTTGACTACAGATCACCTCCCTCTTCACAGTGATTGGGCTTGCAACATATTGAAAAGCTTGTATAATAAAGCTAGTATTAAATTTAATGTACATAATAAAATATAATATTTTGATTTTTCAACAACTTTTTTTTGCTTATGGACTTTTTTTAAAATATCACGTTGACCTTTTATACATATATATACACAGATTTGGTACCATGTCGAATTCTTTCAACATGGATTAAAATCTAATACAAATTACAAAGACCAACATAGATTTGGTTTAACAGTTTCCAACTTCATAATGAATTTGGTGTCTCCAAATCCAAACCTAATTTGACATGGATACATTTATCCTAAACTAATCGGTCTTCAGCCTTTTACTATATAAATCAATAAATTGCCCTCTTTTTGTCGATAATTAAAGTAGTAACACTTGGGTAAATTTAGAGCAATTTCAACTCTCTCACAGCCTTAACGATGACTGAACTAATTTAAGGAAGATAAAGAATTTATTCAAGAACATTAAAGCTACAGATTAGGAACAAATATCATGGTCTCAACTTAATGTTTTAAAGTGCTTTCAAAATGTTAAGTTAGACCATTCCTCCTTACATGCCATGGCCTCCTTTTGGGATGTGAAAATTAGGCCTTTCAAGATAAGCAACTTTGAAGTATGTCCTATGATCGTTGAAGCCATTCTTGGATACCCAACAATCATCCAATGGCAGTACCCATATTTACTTCAAAGACTCATTAAAAGATGCAGATGTTGTTTCAACTCCTAAAATCTGAAGTTCTACAATTCACTAGATGTGAGAAAATCTTGCTTGGTCCATTGATCAAATTTTGCACTTCCCATTTGGCTCTCACCAAAGCGTGGGGTTGCATGTTTTGCTTATGCTTGCTTGGTCAATTCTTGCTTGTTTCTTCTAACGACAACATCAATATGCGAGTACTGGATATTGTGGACAAAATAGAGGGATGATTTTCACCAGTACCTATGATCTTGGCTAAAAGCCTGATTGGATTGTATCAATTCAGGACAGGTTCTTCGAGGAGGTTAGCTGGAAGTTCCTTTCTACTTCAGGTAATTACCTAAATTTCCCTTTCTGGTTTTCAATTTAGACCCATTATTTTATTACTCTAATTTTTGCTTAGTCCGCCTTTATGGGTTTTTGAAACTAGCAAGCTGTCCTAATTTTTGCCTAAGCCGCCCTTGCGGGTTTTCAACCTAGCAGAGTTTTTTTTTATGTTGGTCATACTTTTTACCTAGACTGCCCTTATGAGTTTCAGATCTAGTGAACCCCCTAATATTTGCTTCGGCCGCCCTTGCAGGTTTTCAACCTAATGAGCTCTTTTTTCAATGAATTATTATTCATTTTTACATATCTGGCTACAGGAGCATTTCTGCTTGCTCGATATCCCATCTATGGACTTTACCAGATATCATTCTATAAGGAAATTGCTTCATCTTGCTGCCTCATATGCCGAATGGGTTGACTGGATCTGCTCATAAGCTATGGTTGACATCCGTTGGTTAGTACCTTGGTGGAAAATTACCCATGTCACCATTCGGACATATCTGATGTATATTCCTCTTGCTACTCTCCATCGAGGCACTTATTATGATCCACATCGACTTGATTGCCAGTGTTAAGCTGAGCCTCGAGGTTCTGAGTTCAATCCTGATTTGGACATGCCTCGTTTAACTGAAGCCTGCTTGGATTGACTAAGGCAAAGCTGGCCTACACATTATACTTATCATCTGCCATAAATTCTATGTTTGTCAATTCTTTATAAAATGATGTTAGGATGAATAATAATAATAAAAGATGTTTTCTTTTCTTTTATAATTTGTCATCACTTTTCGCTATTTGTGTAATTTATTTTTCCATTTTGGTCAGATACTCAAAACAGTGCATATATAATAATTTATATTATTAACTATATTTTATTAAATTAGAGAACAACCAAAAACATAAAGCCCACATACACAATGTAATATCCCTATGCAGGCCTTAGAAGTTTTGTATGTGGTTGTTGTTGTGGTTATTGTTGTTATTGTTGGTTTAAATTGAGAAAAGAAAAGTTTATGTATATGTGTTTTGGGGAAATTTAGGGTTTAGAGACAAGTTTATATGTTGTGTATATGATGATATATATAACATATAAAATGGTCAAAGAGAAATAGAGTCAATGCAAGAGAAGATATTTTTGTGGATTGTGTAATTACATATAAGGGCTTAGATGAGACAAAAGGTTAGTTATATGATTGAGGGCATTTTGGTAATTGTTTAGATAAAATCTCTTGGTGGAGATTTAAAGTGGAGTTGACTTTATTTCCTCCATGTATTTTCTTCTTCTTCTCCATTTTTGGCTGTTTTCTCGTAGACAAAGGGAAAGCAAAGAGGCAAAGAGAAGACTTTGAAGAGTAAGCTCCAATTGTAGGAAGATTGAAGTGATTAAGTGTTAATTCAAGAAGTGTTATAATTTAAGGTAAGTTTTCTCTTGTTTACCCTTGTTATTTTGAATTTATGCTTGAATTGAGTTGTGGTTTGATGATGATATGATTCAATTGCTTATGGTGTGATTTTAAGTATTGATATTGCTTGATAGATGAGAAGTTGAGCAGGTGAAAGTGTTGGAAGTGATTGTGTTGAGTTTGAGTTAGGGTTTTGAATTGGTAAGAGTTGTTTATGTTATTTTTGATTGATTATTTTTGTTGATCTTTGTGTTGGTTGTAATTGTGTTGTGGTATCAAATATGTTATTAATGTGTTTGGAAGATGTAAATAAGTGTTGAGGATGTTGATTGTGTCCATTTGAATGAGGTTATGTTGTGTATAATGTGTTTGTAGTTAAACAAAATAAAGTTTGTTAAATTTAGGGTTTATGCATGAGACACGTAATTTGGGACGGTCGCTATTATTGAAGTGCGGTCGCGACTTAGATCGGACTTCTGACCGCGAAACCTACTGTGATAAGGTTTCATCTTTGATTGTGAAGTGCGGTCGCGACTTAGACCGAACTTCTGACCGCGAAACCTACTGTGTTAAAGTTTCATCTTTTGATTGTGGAGGACGGTCGCGACTTAGCCTGGTGCGACCGCTATAATCGTTCTGTTCTGTTTTATTTGAAGTAAGTAAAGGATGTAAAGCATGTTGCTTATATGATAATGTAATGTGACTTGTGATTGATTATGATGATTTAAATGATATATGAGGCCATTGTGATTGGCTATGAGGATTGTAATGAAATAAGGCATGTTTGCCTAAATGTTGTTGAGAATTGAGAATGAAAATGATAATTGAATAATAAATGAATTGTGTGGCTAATGTGTTATTCCATTTTCAGAGTTGGTTGTTGGTGGCATGCCTAATAAGTGTAACAATCTCTTGAAGTTTGGTTGGATTTAATCCTTGAAGCCTAATTGAGATGTTACCACCCTTGAAGCTAGGTTGGATTAGTTCTTGAAGCCAAGTTGGGTAGAAGCTTAGCATGCTTTGCTCCCCTTGAAGCTTGGTTGAACTTAATCCTTGAAGCCTAGTTGGGTATATGATAATGATAAATGTGATAACAAAACCAAAGCATTAACTCTGAAAATTGAATGGCATATTAGTGTGTCTTGGGCCCATGCTTGTCTTTGTTTAGTGTTGATTATGAATGGTTAAATGAATACTAATGAGGTATATGAAAAGATATTGAAATGTGATATGTAATGTGAAAATATGTTGCTAGTTTTGCATATATGATGTTACATGTATAATGTGGATTGCAAAATGACATTGCATTGCACTAAGTCATATCATTAGCATGCTTTATCTTACTAAGTCGTTGGCTTAGCGCGATAGTGTTTAATCGCGCAGGTAATAGAGTTAATAGAGTTGACCCCGAGAGTTCATCAAGACCCAGTGAGAGTAGACCTTGAAGAATCCATTTTGGGAGCTTAAAGATCAGAGCATACTTGCCAATCATGTATACTTCTTTATATTTTGTAAAGAAATGTTTAATATGTAAAAATG
This sequence comes from Garcia nutans, assembly GCA_947685225.1. NCBI lineage: Eukaryota > Viridiplantae > Streptophyta > Magnoliopsida > Malpighiales > Euphorbiaceae > Garcia > Garcia nutans. The sequence goes on along the minus strand of CANTUV010000017.1, from coordinate 3,505,402 downwards.
TACATATTTTATAACTTCCGCTGTGTAATATTTAAATGTATATATACAACTAATATGTTTTGTTTTATAAGTAAATGATTTATTTCTCTATAATGTATAATGATAAGGATATTGTATCAAATTTAAAGTGTTTTGAATGTTAAGAAAACCGTAGTATCCCTGTGTTTGGTGCACTTATGCTACATTGTTGTGGTTGTAGTGTGTGTGCATTGGATATAGGGGTGTTACAATTGTTTTGGTATCAGAGCCTAGGTTTGAGATTCTCAACCTAGGTAAAATGTGATGAAAAGACTATTTTTGATTTTAAAAAGGTGGTTTTTGAATAACATATATGTTTGGGATTGGCAACCTCTCATCTTTAATAAGATGTAGTATGTTGTGTTTGCAGACTTAGGTTGTAATGGATCCTCACTCACGTCAGTCGATTGAGGGTAGTGCCGAGAGTATTGCTCCTGCTGAGGGAGCTAGGATTGATAGTGTTGAGGAGGCACCTGCTTCGGTGTCGGGTAGACCAGTTGGTGAGGAGATTCCGCCAGCCTGGTTTAGACATATGATGGAAGTTATGAGACAAGCACCTGTGCAACCACAGCCACCACCCCCTCAGCCTTTGGTATCTGTGAGGCACTATGATAAACTAAGGAAGTATGGAGCGGAGGATTTCCTTGGTACTACTGACCCAGCTGTAGCAGAGCAGTGGCTTGACAAAGTTCAGAGGATTTTTATTCAGTTGCAAGCCACCCCTGAGGAAAAGTTTGACTATGCAAGATCTTTGCTACAAAAGGATGCATATAGTTGGTGGAAGACAGTGCCCCATTCTATGGATGATCCATCAACTTTGTCATATGCTGACTTTCTAAGAGAATTTGAATTGAAGTATACTCCAAGGGAGTATAAGGATGGGAAGAAAAGAGAGTTTTTAGATTTGAAGCAGGATCACCGGACCGTGACGGAGTATGAGGTTGAATTTATCCGGTTGAGTGAATATGCTGGGGGTATTATAGTTGATGAGATAGATAGATGCAGGAGGTTTGAGGAGGGATTGCGGCCTTCTCTTATGTGTCATGTGGCTGGTTCAAGATATACTGATTTTTCCCAGCTTGTGGCAGCAGCTCGTAGTGTGGAGAGAGCTCAGGTTATTGCAGCTGCTTCAGAGGAAGAGACTAGAGTTAGGAGGCCCCAGTTCGAGGCAGGGTCTTCTTCTACGAAGAGGGGTAGAGGAAGTTTTGTTCCTCGGAGTAGTAGAAGCCAGAGACCAGTGGGTAGGTCAGTGCAGTCACAGAGACAGAGATTTAGACCTGCAGCTTCAGTGGCGAGTGCTCCAACCCCTATGGTTCAGAGATCCACCTTACCCATCTGCATCCATTGTGGTAGGCCGCATGGTGGTCCTTGTTGGAAGGCTGGTGTTGCAAGGGTATGTTTCAGGTGTGGATCACCTGATCACTTTGTGAGAGATTGCCCTGAGAGGCAAGAGCAGATGTCAGTTGATACAGCAGCTTCTCGACCTAGTGTGAGGGGAGGTCGAGGAGGCAGAGGTGTCAGCCGAGGAGGTAGGCCGGGGTACAGTTTGCTACATCCAGGGAGGGTAGACCAGAGGAGGTTGGTTCTTCCCAGAGGATGTATGTTATGCAGAGGCAGCCAGATGTATCGGCAGTCATAGCTGGTACTTTTTCTTTATTTGATACTTCAGTACTTGCTTTGATTGATCCAGGTTCCACCCATTCTTATATTAGTGCATCTATTTTGCCTGTATTTGATGTGCATGCTGAGTCCCTAGGATTTGATGTGTTGGTGACAAATCCGTTAGGGCATAGTGTAGTTGTGAGTAAGGTGCACCGAGATAGTGCAGTGAGAGTGCAAGGTGAGGAGTTCCTTGGAGACTTGATTGAGATGCCATTTAAGGAATATGATGTGATTTTAGGTATGGATTGGCTATCTCGACATGGAGCTGTGGTGGATTGTAAAAAGAAAATTGTTTCTTTGAGAACTGTTGATGGTAGAAAGGTGATAGTATCTAATGAGCAGGAACAGCTAGCCTCCTTATTTGTTTCAGCTGTTGCAGCTAGGAGATTGATTAGAAAGGGGTGTGAAGCCTATCTTGCTCATGTGGTAGATACTAGAGTAAGAGGTTCTCCTATTGATAGCATTGCCACAGTTGCAGAGTTCCCTGATGTTTTTCCAGAGGAGTTGCCAGGATTGCCTCCTGAGAGAGAGGTGGAGTTTGGTATCGAATTGTTGCCTGGTACCACTCCTATCTCTATTACTCCTTATAGAATGGCACCAGCAGAATTGAGGGAGTTAAAAGTGCAATTACAGGAGTTATTGGATAAGGGATTCATTCGCCCCAGTGTTTCTCCTTGGGGAGCTCCTGTGTTATTTGTGAAGAAGAAAGATGGTACTATGAGATTGTGTATCGATTATAGGCAATTGAACAAGGTGACTATTAAAAATAAATATCCTTTGCCTAGAATCGATGATCTCTTTGATCAATTGAAGGGTGCAGCTGTGTTTTCTAAGATTGATCTGAGATCTGGGTACCATCAGCTGAGAGTCAGAGTTGAGGATGTTCCGAAGACCGCTTTTCGGACCAGGTATGGGCATTATGAATTTTTAGTTATGCCTTTTGGTCTGACGAATGCACCTGCAGCTTTTATGGATTTGATGAATAGGGTGTTTAGACCCTATCTGGATCAGTTTGTAGTGGTCTTCATCGATGACATTCTGGTGTATTCGCGGAATGAAGAGGAACATGATATGCATCTGCGGATTGTGTTGCAGACTTTGAGAGAGAAGCAGTTGTTTGCCAAATTATCGAAGTGTGAGTTCTGGTTGAATCAAGTAGCTTTTCTTGGACACATTGTTTCAGCAGAAGGCATTAGAGTTGATCCGAGTAAAGTTGAAGCTATATTGAATTGGAGTCCACCCAAGTCTGTGACAGAGATTAGAAGTTTTCTGGGTTTGGCAGGCTATTACCGGCGGTTTGTGAAAGGGTTTTCTTTGATAACTACTCCACTCACCAGATTGCTTCGTAAGGGAGTGAGGTTTTTGTGGACGGATCAGTGTCAGGCGAGCTTTGAGCAGTTGAGAGATATGTTAACTCAAGCGCCTGTTCTTACTTTACCTGTTGAAGGCAGACCATATGTGATTTTCAGTGATGCTTCACATAGAGGTTTGGGGTGTGTATTGATGCAGGAAGGGAAAGTTATAGCTTATGCATCTCGACAGTTAAAACAGCATGAGCTTAACTATCCAACCCATGATTTGGAATTGGCTGCCATTGTGTTTGCATTGAAGATTTGGCACCACTATCTGTTTGGGGAGAAATGTTTCATCTACACTGATCACAAGAGTTTAAAGTATTTGGGTGTCCAGAAAGAACTCAATCTTCGTCAGAGGAGATGGTTAGAATTGATTAAAGACTACGACTGTTTGATTGACTATCATCCAGGTAAAGCAAATGTTGTTGCTAATGCCTTGAGTCGGAAGTCTTTAGCTGGTTTAACAGTTTACTCGCTCTCGTTGCTTGTTGAGTTGAGAGCATTGTGTGCTAGCTTTGTACCTTGTGATGATGGTGCATTGTTGGCACAATTGCAAGTGAGACCAGTTTTGTTGGATCAGATCATAGAAGCTCAGTTGACTGATATGAAGATTCAAAAGATTGTTTCGGATTGTCAGAATGAAAAGGGTAGAGATTTTATTGTGAAGAGTGATGGGAGTCTCTGGTTCAAGAGCAGATTGTGTGTACCCGATGATGCTGATTTGAAAAGAGTCATTTTAGAAGAAGCACATCAGTCAGTGTTTGCTATGCATCCGGGTAATACGAAGATGTATCATGACTTGAGACAGCATTACTGGTGGATTGGATTGAAGAGAGACATTGCTGAGTTTGTATCCAGATGTCTCACCTGTCAGAAGGTAAAAGCAGAGCATCAAGTTCCAACTGGATTGCTTCAGCCGTTGTCAGTGCCAGAATGGAAGTGGGATAGAGTGACGATGGACTTTGTGTCTGGTTTACCATTGACCCAAAAGAAGCATGATGCCATATGGGTGATTGTGGATAGATTGACCAAGACAGCTCATTTCCTTCCGGTTCGGATGGACTACTCTTTGGAGAGGTTGGCTGAGCTGTATATCCATGAGATTGTAAAGTTGCATGGTGTTCCAACTTCTTTAGTATCTGATCGAGATCCCAGGTTTACTTCAAGGTTTTGGAAGAGTTTGCACAGTGCTTTGGGTTCTCGACTGCATTTCAGCACTGCTTTTCATCCACAGACAGATGGACAGTCTGAGAGGGTGATACAGATTATTGAGGACATGTTGAGAAGCTGTGTCATCGATTTCTCTGGAAGTTGGGATAGGTTTTTACCACTTATGGAGTTTGCTTACAACAACAGTCACCAATCCAGCATTGGTATGGCACCGTTTGAAGCATTATATGGTAGACGGTGCAGGACACCTCTTTGTTGGAGTGAACTTGGGGAAGGTAAGTTAATTGGCCCTGATTTGATTCAAGAAACTGAAGAGAAAGTGAAGTTGATTCGAAGCAGGTTAAAAGCAGCTTCAGACCGACAGAAGTCTTATGCAGATCTAAAAAGGAGAGACATAGAGTTTGATGTTGGAGATAAGGTATTTTTGAAAGTATCTCCTTGGAAGAAGATTTTGAGGTTCGGTCGGAAAGGAAAATTGAGTCCTCGTTTCATTGGGCCGTATGAAGTGTTGGAAAGAGTTGGGCCAGTGGCGTATCGACTTGCTTTGCCACCTGAGTTGGATCGTATTCATAATGTATTTCATGTTTCTATGTTGAGGAGATATAGATCGGATCCATCTCACGTGTTGCCAATTGAATCTATTGAAGTGAGCCCAGATTTGACTTTTGAAGAGGAACCAGTTGCTATCTTGGCACGAGAAGTGAAAGAGTTGAGGAACAAGAGTGTGCCATTGGTGAAAGTTCTATGGAAGAATCATGGAAAAGAAGAAGCAACTTGGGAAAGTGAACAATCCATGCAAGAGCAGTATCCGCAGTTGTTTCAGCGTTGATATCAGGTAATTTCGAGGACGAAATTTTCTTTTTAGAGGGGGAGAATTGTAATATCCCTATGCAGGCCTTAGAAGTTTTGTATGTGGTTGTTGTTGTGGTTATTGTTGTTGTTGTTGGTTTAAATTGAGAAAAGAAAAGTTTATGTATATGTGTTTTGGGGAAATTTAGGGTTTAGAGACAAGTTTATATGTTGTGTATATGATGATATATATAACATATAAAATGGTCAAAGAGAAATAGAGTCAATGCAAGAGAAGATATTTTTGTGGATTGTGTAATTACATATAAGGGCTTAGATGAGACAAAAGGTTAGTTATATGATTGAGGGCATTTTGGTAATTGTTTAGATAAAATCTCTTGGTGGAGATTTAAAGTGGAGTTGACTTTATTTCCTCCATGTATTTTCTTCTTCTTCTCCATTTTTGGCTGTTTTCTCGTAGACAAAGGGAAAGCAAAGAGGCAAAGAGAAGACTTTGAAGAGTAAGCTCCAATTGTAGGAAGATTGAAGTGATTAAGTGTTAATTCAAGAAGTGTTATAATTTAAGGTAAGTTTTCTCTTGTTTACCCTTGTTATTTTGAAGTTATGCTTGAGTTGAGTTGTGGTTTGATGATGATATGATTCAATTGCTTATGGTGTGATTTTAAGTATTGATATTGCTTGATAGATGAGAAGTTGAGCAGGTGAAAGTGTTGGAAGTGATTGTGTTGAGTTTGAGTTAGGGTTTTGAATTGGTAAGAGTTGTTTATGTTATTTTTGATTGATTATTTTTGTTGATCTTTGTGTTGGTTGTAATTGTGTTGTGGTATCAAATATGTTATTAATGTGTTTGGAAGATGTAAATAAGTGTTGAGGATGTTGATTGTGTCCATTTGAATGAGGTTATGTTGTGTATAATGTGTTTGTAGTTAAACAAAATAAAGTTTGTTAAATTTAGGGTTTATGCATGAGACACGTAATTTGGGACGGTCGCTATTATTGAAGTGCGGTCGCGACTTAGATCGGACTTCTGACCGCGAAACCTACTGTGATAAGGTTTCATCTTTGATTGTGAAGTGCGGTCGCGACTTAGACCGAACTTCTGACCGCGAAACCTACTGTGTTAAAGTTTCATCTTTTGATTGTGGAGGACGGTCGCGACTTAGCCTGGTGCGACCGCTATAATCGTTCTGTTCTGTTTTATTTGAAGTAAGTAAAGGATGTAAAGCATGTTGCTTATATGATAATGTAATGTGACTTGTGATTGATTATGATGATTTAAATGATATATGAGGCCATTGTGATTGGCTATGAGGATTGTAATGAAATAAGGCATGTTTGCCTAAATGTTGTTGAGAATTGAGAATGAAAATGATAATTGAATAATAAATGAATTGTGTGGCTAATGTGTTATTCCATTTTCAGAGTTGGTTGTTGGTGGCATGCCTAATAAGTGTAACAATCTCTTGAAGTTTGGTTGGATTGAATCCTTGAAGCCTAATTGAGATGTTACCACCCTTGAAGCTAGGTTGGATTAGTTCTTGAAGCCAAGTTGGGTAGAAGCTTAGCATGCTTTGCTCCCCTTGAAGCTTGGTTGAACTTAATCCTTGAAGCCTAGTTGGGTATATGATAATGATAAATGTGATAACAAAACCAAAGCATTAACTCTGAAAATTGAATGGCATATTAGTGTGTCTTGGGCCCATGCTTGTCTTTGTTTAGTGTTGATTATGAATGGTTAAATGAATACTAATGAGGTATATGAAAAGATATTGAAATGTGATATGTAATGTGAAAATATGTTGCTAGTTTTGCATATATGATGTTACATGTATAATGTGGATTGCGAAATGACATTGCATTGCACTAAGTCATATCATTAGCATGCTTTATCTTACTAAGTCGTTGGCTTAGCGCGATAGTGTTTAATCGCGCAGGTAATAGAGTTAATAGAGTTGACCCCGAGAGTTCATCAAGACCCAGTGAGAGTAGACCTTGAAGAATCCATTTTGGGAGCTTAAAGATCAGAGCATACTTGCCAATCATGTATACTTCTTTATATTTTGTAAAGAAATGTTTAATATGTAAAAATGTACATATTTTATAACTTCCGCTGTGTAATATTTAAATGTATATATACAACTAATATGTTTTGTTTTATAAGTAAATGATTTATTTCTCTATAATGTATAATGATAAGGATATTGTATCAAATTTAAAGGGTTTTGAATGTTAAGAAAACCGTAGTATCCCTGTGTTTGGTGCACTTATGCTACATTGTTGTGGTTGTAGTGTGTGTGCATTGGATATAGGGGTGTTACACACAAGATCGTTCCTGTCGCCAACTAGCCTTTGTGTGTTTTCTAATTGATAATTTTCTCTCATTTTAGCTCTAACTTTTGCCTAGGTCGTCTTTTTTGGGTTTTCAACCTAGCAAGCCTCTTTTTTTCAAACATAAAACTTCTTTAGTTTGTCAATATTCACTGGCTCACTAAACTCATTCTTGTCCATATTCGATAGCTTGACCACACCCTTGTTCATGACTTACTTCACGACATACGACCCTTCCTGACTAGGTCTAAACTTTCCTCTCGAATCAGGAACATTGGGTTTACATTATTTTAATACCAAGTCACCGACTTTGAGCTTTTTTATCTTAACCCTCATGTTGTAGGCCCGTACTATCTTTCTTTGATACAGCTGATAATGATGCAGTGCCTTTAACTTTCTTTCTTCTAACAAGGCAAGCTGTTTGTATCTACTTACTACCTATTCTATCTCAGGCAACTCGACTTCTAGGATTACTCTCAGTGACTTAATGTCAATCTTCATGCCAACACTACTTCCATTCCATAAACTAAGGAGAATGGTGCCATTTCGGTTGGAGTTTTCGCACTTGTTTTGTACCCCCATAAAGCAAAAGGAAGCATTTTCGACTAATCCCTATATGTCTTGGTCATTTTAGATAAAGTCTATTTAATAATCTTATTTGTTGCTTTCATTGCACCACTAGCCTTTGGTCTGTAAAGGGAGGATCGGTGATTGCAAATCTTGTTTAAGAATAAGTCCTTGACTGCCCCTTGAAATTGCATTCCATTTTCCGACACTAAACTATGTGGGACCCCACGCCTATATATGAGATTTTTCTCAAAAAATTGACCCATTTGCTTTGTCCCCAGCTTGTTAAAAGATTCATCTTCAACCCATTTTAAAAAATAATCCACTGCCAAGATAATGAATCAGTGACCATTTGAAGCCATCAGATGTATCTCTCAATAATATCAATCCCCCAAGTTGCAAAAGTCCAGGGTGAAGACATAGAATATAATTCTTTGGGAGGTAGGTGATTTAGGTTTCTATACATCTGGCACTATTGGAACTTCTTCACAAAATCAATGCAATCTCTCTCCATGGTCAACTAGCAGTAACCTTGTCAAATTGTCTTCTTAACCGGAGCCAATCCGTTCATATGGGTCCACAACTTTCCGCATGTATTTTGGACATGATCTGCTCAACTTCAAACTTCCTCAAGCATCTCAAGTGTACCCTATTGAGCCATCTTCAATGCAACTCTCTTTGAAAGGTGATGTATTGCAATGACCATATCCTTATAGTTGTTCTCTCTTTTCTTGTTAACCCCGATGGGTATTCCCTACTTTCTAAGAACCATCTTATAAAGTCATACCACGCATCATGGTCTGTGTCAGTTTCCATGACTATTTCATACTCATAGTGAGGAGTTGATGAACTAGTTAAAATGAAGAGTTTAAGGAATAGTTTAACATGATCATCCCATACTAAAGCCAAGCTGGCTAGGGCATCGGCTATTTGGTTTTCCTCTCTTGCTAAGTGTATAAATTTGCACTTCTCAAAATTCTTCTTCATCATAGTCAAATGATCATGGTATGGCTTCTGCTTTTCTTCCTTCAACTCCTATTCGCCATTTACTTGGGATACCACAAATAACGAATCATCGAAAACTTGTACTTTATCAACTTTCATAATCATCAAGAATTCTAAACCAAAGATGCAAGCTTTATATTCCACCATGTTATTGGTTGCCTTGAACTTCAACTTCTTGACAAGAGGGATGAGCTCCCCTTCAGGCGATTCCAATATCACTCCTAAATCTGCCTCCTTTCTATTTACTACTTCGTCAAAATACATCTTCCAACCTTGTACATATATGGCCTCTAAATGTTCATATGGAAATTCCAAAATCACTTCCTTACTGTCCCGCAATGATTGTTGAGCTAAGAATTATGCCATTGCTCTACCTTTGATAGCGTTCTTGGTTATTACTCAATCTTAAATTCTTCTAAAATTATCAACTATCGGCCATACTTCTTAATCAACAAGGGTGCCTCCCTTAAATACTTTATTGGATCCATCCTGGAAATTACTTGTACACTGTAAGACTAAAAGTAATGCCACAACTTTTTAGATGACCAAACCAAAGATATACAGGTCTTTTCAATGATACTATACTTAATCTCATATGGTAGGAGCTTTCCATTTGGGTTGATCACATGCCCAGCATTTTGCCAGAAGTAACTCCAAACACACACTTATTTGGGTTCAACCTTCAATTAAACTTTACTGCTCTCTCAAAGAATATCTCTAAGTTTTGGAAATGCTGCTCTCTTGTATGTAACTTTTCCATCATATCATCAACATAGACCTCAACTTATTTATGCATCATGTCATGAAACAAGGTGGTGGCCATCCTCTTGTGGGTTGCTCCAACATTTTTTAACCTAAACAGCATTGCCCTATAACAAAATATACTCCACACAGTAATGAAGGCAGTTTTCGCTTTATCCTCTTGGGCCATCAACACTTGATTGTATCCGGAAAATCTATCTACGAATGAGTGTAGCATGCTAGAGGCTGCACTATCAATAAGGACATCTATATAGGGTAAAGGAAATTCATCCTTAGGGAAAGCCTTGTTCAAGTCTCTATAATCCACACAAACCCTAATTCTTCCATCTTTCTTTGGTATGGGAACTATGTTGGCTAACCAATCTAAATAATCTATCACTTCAAGGAACTTTACTTGTATCTGCTTAGTGACTTCTTCTTTGATAAACTCTTCCTATTATGGCCTTAACCGTCTAAGTTTTTGTTTGATAGGCTTCATGTGAGTGTAAGTGGGAATCATGTGCTCGGCTATATATCAATAAATTCCAGACATATCCTCATAAGAGCAAGCAAAGATTTCTTCATATTTTTTAAATATTTTTTCTAATCTCTCTCTCTCTCTCATTAGGAGTAAGGTCAGATGCTATGCTAATATTTTTAGGATTGTCAGTTGTTCCCAAATTTTAATTATTATGTATCAACCAAGTTAATATTAAAAATGCTCATGTAATCACTACTTGAATGTATGCAACCATTAGGAAAAATATCACACAAGTAAGAAAAATCAAACTTTATTGCATTCATCTTGGAAATAAAATACCATCATCCTCATATAGAGCAGACAAATTAAAATTAAAATCATAATCATCATTCTCATAATCATAAACTACAAGATTCTCAAACTGTTCTTCGATGAGAGTAGCAATATCCTTTGAAGTCTTATGGATCTTCAGAGATGCTTTTTTCTTTTCTTTTGGACTGGATTCCTTGTTAGCTTGCGAGACAAGCTTTTTCTCCCTTTTTCCACCAACTCAGCAACATCATCAAAGATCTCAAAACCTTAATCAACTTCCCCATGAGCATGATTGGCTCCAGCTTCCCACTTGTGGAGCTTTGATGAACACTTCTTCAAGTGGAGAAAAACTCATCTTCTCATTCTTTTTTCAGCAGAACACCTCCATTTGTTTCATCGTATCCCAACCCTTTCTTGACAATTTGAGTCTTGAAAAATGGGAGTTCTGTTACACCTGCCTTTCCTTTTCCAAGGTCAGTACCTGGTAGATAGTTCATTTTCTTCATCATAGTTAAGATTCTGGAGTTGACCATCTCATCATCAGAAATGACAGCCACTTGATTATTTACCACTTCATTATCCTTAGTATCGATAACCATTGTCTCATCTCTATTTGGGAACTTGATCTTCTGATAGAGCATAGAAGGAACTCCACCAAGATGATGGAACCAAGGTCGACTTAACAATAATGCAAAAGTGACAGGTATATCCAGGACTACAAATTCCACCGTGTATTCAATCAGGCCAGCCTTCACAACAACTTTAAAGGTTCCCTCTGCATGCCTTTTAGTATTGTCATAAGCCCTAATGGACACCTAGGTTGGTCTCAAACCTCATGTTGACATTGCTAGCTTCGATAGGATCTTGAGGACACACATTTATGGCAGATCCATCATCAACCATGACACATGGAGTCCTATTTCCTTTGTCTTCTACTTTGATGAAAAGCGGGTGGATGTGATCTCTTCCCTTTTCTAGTAAATTCGCATCTCAAAATGACACCATTCCCACATCAAGCTTGTTCTTCTTCTGAACATCCTCGTACTTCGTCACTCCTTCAACTTTCATGAAATTAACCAGCTCCTCTGGTGTTACAGAAGTAGAAATTAGCATGCTAGCCAAAGCTTTGGTCATAGTTTCACAATGTTTTTTGGATGTAGCTAATAGATCCCAAATGCTAACACTTGCTTGAGTCATTTTCAATTGCTTAAAGATTGTATCATCTTCATCTTCCTTCACTTCTTTTTTAGCATCTTTCCCCTTATCGACTTCTACTTTCTTCGGTGGAGGCCTTGAATAAGGATTTCTAGAGTGGGTATTTAGCAATTCATCCTCTTCGGGCTCAGACTAGGTCAACTCTTCTTTCTTAGGTTTTAACTCATCATCACTATCGGTTGAATCCCATAACTCGTTCACAACACAAATAGCTACATCCTTCTTACCTCTTCTTCTTTAGTTACTTTGCCACTTATATCTTGGAAAGAAGATAGAATAAACTTCTCATTCAAACCTCCTTTTGTCATGAAAGTTGTTGGTGGTAGCACTCTATTGAACCTTGGCATTGGGTTATCCTTTGTCCAAGGATTGTTAGGTTTGGGCAACTTTTCACTATCGATCAAATTATGAATCTCATGCCTTAATCTTAAACATTTATCTGTCTTGTGCCCTTGTATTTGATGGAATTGACAAAATGCTTTAGTATCAAAATTAGGTGGTAGAGGATTTGGCAATGGGCGAGGAGTCAAGTATTGTAATAGTCCTTGTTTTATAGTTTATTGAAAACCCAGGACAGCAATTTTTTTAACTCCAAAAACTACCTCCTGCTTCCTTGACCAGTTACATTAACATCGACTGCCTTTTGCATGCTTTGATTGCTAGACTGATAATACCATTTCTAGTATTGCTTAACATGTAGATGAGGATTTCCAGTTTCATCAAACTTAGAAAAAGAAGGCATCTTAAACTTATAAGGGACTTCCTCATCTTGTTCAAACAGCTTGTCTACCTCTAACATCTCATCAACCTTTAGCTTCTTTTCAAACTTCTTTTCTAAATCAGCAATCATCTTTTCCACATCTGAAGTTTTAGTCTTTTCCATAATTACCTTCTTCATAGTCTTCGCTTCTTTCTTCTTATCTTGAGAATCTTGGAAATATTGCACCCAATCATCATAATCCTAATCACTTTGTCATCATCCATAGTCATTTCACCAACCTTGGCCTTTCTCTTATCTTTTTGCTTCTTATTACTTGCAGATGCTTCAATAGTATTTCCCAATAGTGCAGACAGTTGGCTTTTCATAGTCTCAGCTAGGACCTCTTTTAGTTCTTCCATCTTGGAGTTGATTGCATCATCCACCATCTTCCAAATCTGTTCAGGTTCAATTACTTTTGGTGAGAAGCTGACCAAGTCATTCATGGATTCTATGTCATTGGCATAGGTCGGATTGTCACAAGCTCTTGAACTATTGTACTACAAGTCTTTAAGCCAGAAAGGATTAATGCCTTGTAATGCAATGCATATATGCATGTATGTACAACAAACAAGGAAAAGGAGTAAGAACGACTCTTCCAACCTTATATCACCCACACATGAATGGTGAGTCTCTTTTCTTAGGTATATGGTCAACAAAATATTAATATGGAATATCTTATTTTCGAAAAAATTCACTTAGACGGTTTAACCAGTAGTTGTATTTTCAAACATAGAAGTCAGTCCATGATAATTTCTATTAATTAGGCTTTAATCTATTGGATCAACTAAAAATAGCTTTTATGCTATATTATGGATTAAAACTAAATTAAATAGTTTATCATAAATAGATTTACTATTTAGAAAAATAACCAATGATTCATGCCACAAACAAGCCCATGATTCTTAGTATAAATTAATCCCATAACTGATTTTTTGTATTCCATAATTGACCTAAATAATTGTAGGCTCTTTTAAGAAGAAGGTTAAGAAAAGTTGTAATTTGATTGAAGCAAAAAATAAATTTGTTTCAAATTCCATTGTAAAAAGGTTTGTTTAAAAATGAATTTTGGGCTTTGTATTTAGGCCATGAAGTAGAAAAAGAATCATTTTTGAAAAGTTTTATGCCCAAAGACCATCTAAAAAAAATTTAAAATAGTTTTGATCTTTTGGACTTAAAAAGGAATAAAAACTATTTTGAGCTTGCAATATAATTAGGTCATATTAGAAAAAGAATAAACCAAATAGGCCATGGTTCAAACCAAGATATATCAATCACAGTTAAACAACAAATATTTGGGTAAAAACCTAAGGAAAGCAACTAGGCCAATTACATGAGCTTTAGTTTTTGGGTTGAAAGGCTTATGTTCCCATAGCAAGTATATACCAAAAGGTACAAGGCTATGAGTGGTTATGCCATGCTCGATCTCCATACCTTGAGTGAAAGTATGGTATCCCTTACATAAACTAACATAGGTTATACGAGAACCCTAACTCACGCACACAATGCAATCTAAATGATGCAATAGACAATATCATAATAAGAAATAATAAAATAATATAAAGACCAACGGAATCAACTTCTTTTATCCCTAGTGGAATCTCCACTATGAGCGAGGATTTTAGCCCTCACTTTCAATAAAATGGTTCTTACGACTTCAGCACTGTTAGGCTCAAGGCCTTAGAGAACATGTGCCTAAACCTGGAGAAAATAGAGTCACCACCCGGACGGGCCGGGTAAATATAAAAGGGTGGATGACTTGATATATAACATCCCTAATTTTTGAAATTAAATAAAATAAAATAAATTAAAATTAAAGTAAATAAATTAAAGAAATAATTTAAATGGAAAATTGAAGGATTTTAAGTGAAAAAGTGAAATGTATATGCGAAATATATATTAAATATATACAACATATAGAAAAGTCAACACTTTAAAAAGAAAAGTCAAAGGTTAAGTGGAAATATTGTGAATATACCTTGGAAAATTAAAATTATTTAAATAAACTAAAAATGAATTCTTTTTGAATGAAAGATGTAATTTATGATTTTTATTAAATAATTAATTAATTAATTAATTAATTAAAAATATAATAAAATAATATTATATATATGGTTAAATTTCAAAGTGGAAAGAAAGAGAAAATAAAAGTGATCTTCTTCTTCTTCTTCTTCTTCATGTTTGGCCAAACCTCCATATCCACCAAGAGAGAGATTTCCTCATCTTCCAAGCTTCCATAATTGAAAGGAATTCAAGGTTTCAGGTGAAGTTTTGGTGATTTCCTCTTGAATTAGTAAGTTCTTTAACTTATTTCTTTGGATTTCCATGAAATTGAGATTATGTTGAGTTTGGAATTTTCTATTAGCATGATTTGATTACTTAATTGGGTATGTATGAAGTTATTTTGAGTACTTATTAATGATTTTTAAGTTGGATTGAAGAAATGGTTAAGTTTGGGATGAATTGGTTGAAGAGAGAGAATTTAGGGTTATGGAACATATGGACTTTTGAAATCATGAGTTTCAATTGTGAAATTTGGTTCCAAATGTGTTGTTTTGATGGATAAACATTGATTTTAAAGTCAAATGATGGATTTGGTTAAGTTTGGATAGAGGTTGGATGAAGTAGTGTTGAATTTAGGGTTTTGGAAAGGGAATTTTCAAAGAATGGTGAATTATTTGATTTTAATGTTTAAATCATGTTCCTTCATTATATTAGTGATAGAAATAAGCTTGGATTAATAATTGGAATAAGTTGGAATGAATTGCCCAACCCTAGTGTTGAAAGGCAACATGGAAGTGAAGGTTTGTGAGAGATTTTTTAGCTTGCATTTGAGAGCTTATTGAGGTATGTACAAACTCTTGATAAATGAAATGTGATTGCATTACATTTGGCCTAACACATTTTGGATGGAAAATGTGTTAAGCTACTTGATACATTGATCATTCATGAACATTGTGCTATGACATGTGAGTTGTTATGTATGCATTATGAAAAGCCAAATGACTAAATTGAATAAAATGTGAATTGCGTAAAAATAACCCAAAAATATTTGGTAATGTGATTTTGATGTGAAATGTCATACATTGTGATTGAATGATGAAATATGGTGAATTAAGGTGAATTGACATTGATATGAATGAGAAAATGAGGCAATGTGCCTAGTTGATTTTGAGAAAATGAGAGAAAGTTGATTAGGAAAAATATAAATTAATTATGTGCCTAGTATGTTATTTAATTTCTATTGTTATTTATTTGGTGACATACCAATGAGGTTATCCTCATTATTTGCCTTCGGGCTTGACACTATGCATTGCTGATTTATGATTTGCCTTTGGGGCTAGATGCTAGGCGTCACTGATATATGATTTGCCTTCGGGGCTACACACTTGGTGTTAATTTTGACCAAAATGGTAACTCTAGAATTTGAATAATGTATTAGTTAATTTAGGCCCATGCTTGTGTATGTGTTTATGTAAATTATGATAAAAAATTATGTTATAAAATGGAATTGAATGCCACATTGTGACATAACGTATAAATGTATTATGCATTGGCGTTGTTTTTAACTTTTATTATTATCAAAGTTTGTACCGCTAGGCTTTTAGCTTAGCACAATTATAATTCATCGCGTAGGTGACAGGTATGATCCGGTTGAACCGAAGTATTCTTCTAGACCGAGTCGGGTCTAGATTTAAGGTTGCTTATTGAGTTGATTTTGGGTATATCAAGATGAGAGCCATTTTCCATCATGTATATATTTTATATTATAGTAATTTTGATATTATGTATATTATGTTATGTTTTATGAGTATACATTATAAATTATAAAGTACATTTTGGATAAATTGTATAATGTGGGTTTTATATGTGTTTTTGATATATATATATATATATATATGTATATGCATAAATGTTTTGAGGAAATGTGGAGAAATTGAGAAGTTGAGGTGGAAATGTGTTATTTGTTTCATTGGGAGTGTTTTTATGTAGGTTGTGCAATTGTTGAAAATTTGGAATGTCCAAATTACATACAAAACTCTAGAGAATTATTTTCATAAATTTTCATATAAAATACTTATTTTGGAACCCATGATTTATGAAGAATATTTTATTTGTTATTTAAATATATATTTTAAAGTTTTTGAGATTTTAAACTAGAAATGTGAATTTTTAGTAAACCAAGTTGTGACATTTTTATATCGTATATGTGTATTTTACATATACTGGTGTGTGTATTATACATATATAGGGTATAAGAGTTACATTTATTTTGGTATTAGAGCCTAAGTAAGAGGTTCTCGTCCTAGATGGGTTTTAGAGAGAGAAAATGGGGATTTTTAATATGGTTTTCAATTGTGATACATGCATTGGCACTGACATTCTCTGATATCTGATATTGCAATTTCTATTGTATTTGCAGTTATAAGTAGTTATGGCATCTTGGATGCATTAGTCTACAGAAGGTAGTGCAGAGAGTGTAGCTCCTGATGAGGGTAGATTTAGAGCTAGAGCTGAGTCTGATAGAGAGGCATTTGCTTCTGTGCCTATTAGACCAGTAGCTGAAGAGGTTCAACCAGGCTGGTATAGCAGATGGTGGAGTTATTGAGATAGGATCTGGTTCCACAGCTGCAACCTCCCCCATAGCCGCAGCTGCAGCAGTAGTTGCCAACACGAAAGTATGACAAGCTTAGAAAGTTTCAATCCAAAGATTTTGTTGGCACTACAAACCCAACTGTAGCAGAGCAGTGGCTGGACAGGGTCCAGAGAGTATTCATTCAGCTGTAGGCTATTCCAGAAGAGAAGTTTAATTATACTAGATCTCTTCTATAGGGGATGCCTATGAGTAGTGGAAGACAGTTCCCCATGATACAGCTGATCCACAAATTTTGACTTATGCCGATATTCTATGGGAATTTGAGAAGAAGTATACTCCCAGGGAGTATAAGGATGCCAAGAAGAGAGAGTTTATGAGTTTGAGGCAAGATGCGAGGATAGTGACAGAGTATGAGATTGAGTTCATTCGGTTGAGCCAGTATACTGGAGGGATTATTTCTGCTAAGGTTGATAGATGCTAAAGGTTTGAGGAGGGGATGAGACCCTCTATCATGTCATGACCCAATTTGTACATATGTATAGTACATCCATGTACAGTACATCCGCGTACAGTAAGAGGAGCCATCCTGAGAAATCACCAAAGAACACAAAGTGAAAGGAAGCTCTATAGGACAAAAAGGACCTAACTGAAAAGATTGCAAAGTTTTGGGGAGGTGACTGTAATTACCAAAAGTTGTTTCGGAGGTCCTTAATAGTGCACATAACATACTGCAGAAATGGAAAGTAGAGAAAAATCGGGTAGCAACGGTGCGACACGGTTTTTCCCAAAAACGCACGGTTTGGAAGATATAGGGGATTTTGACCAGGGGCATCATGGTCATTTTTAAAAGTGTCTCAAAAGTAATAATGGATCTCAAAAATGAAAATTAGAGGAAAAACTGAGTCAAAAAGTGTACCACAGCTTTCGGCGGAAGTGCGCGGTTTAAAAGTTACGAACGAGTAACCGCCGGAGGGTATTTTGGTCTTTTCACATCTTAGACCATAAAATTATAGCATAAGGAGGTTGAGGGGCCAAAATATAATTAAAATGAAGTCCAAGGGCTTGGGTTGTGAAAAAACAAAAGAAGGAGACATTTGGACCAATGGGAATTAGCCATTTTCCCACATATGTGTACCAATGGGAAATCAACATTTACACCATGACATATTACCCTTTCTTGGCTGCCATTTGGAGGAGAGAACACCACAAAAATAAAGCCAAGAACTCTCTTTGTTCTTGCTTGGCCGAAAATAAGAGAAAGGGAAAAGAGAGAGAGATTGTTTTTTTTTTCAAGTAGCTAAATTTGGAGAATAAAGAGAGGTTGCAAACTTGGGTGGAGACTAAGATTTTAAGGTAAGGAAATTCATCTATGGTTCTATTTCTTTCATTGGTTATAGTATTTGTAAGATAAAAATGAAAGAATAAATATGATGATTATAGAAAATTTAAGAAGTTGAAGAAAAGTGAAAGAGATGATTTGTACATATAAGATTAAGGATAAAAAGGATGACTAGTAGTATTAGTTAGCAAAATAAGGCATGAAGCACTTAAATTTTACTATGTTCTTGACATGGATGTTATGAAAATTATAGGAAATCAAGAAGTGAGAGAGAAGGAAGCAAAGAAGACATAAAAGAACTAGAAACAAGTGAAAAGAATTAAGGTTTGGTACTTAAATCATTGCCTTTTCAATTAATTCACATATTTTGCATTATGGGACTTTTGAAATGGTTTTGAAATAATGTTATTATGTGTGGTAAATATGTGGGAAAGTGCTCTTGAACCATTTGTAATCAATTGATTGTGAAAAGAATGAAAACAAAACAAACTAGCTAAACTTTGCTCAATTATCCATAAACTTTGATGAACTTTTAAATCACTCCTTTAGTTTGATTTTTGAAAGAGGGACCCTTAGTCTTACAATGGTATCACAAAAGGAGTCTAAAAATCAATTTTGCAAGAAAAAAAATGAATTTCCCTCAAATTTTGAAAATTGGGCCGAATGGTCCCTTTTGGGCACCATTCTGCAGCTTTTATTTTGGCAGTCCGTTGAAGGGGCAAACGAAAGAATTTTTCAACGAAATTTTATATGCATTTAGTTAACTTATGAAAGTATTTTCCTGCAAAAATTCATCCAAAAATAAGGTTGTTCACTTGGTCAAAACTGTTGCCAAAGTTGACTGATTTTCAGCAGTAAAACAGATTTTACTATTTAGTTGTCGCGCGCCATTGCGTTGCCAATTTTACGCGCCGCGCTACTATTCATTTGGTCATTTTTCTAAATGTGTTAAAACTTGAATATTATGATATGGATTGATGTTAAATCATATAAAATGACATGAAGGAGAATGGGAAATGATCAGAAAGGCATCATGACAAGCTATTCCGACAATACATACCTTATGGAAAAATCATGATCTATTGAATATCATGACCAAAGTAATTTAATAAATTATTTATGCTCTACTTGGTATATCAGAACCCTTGAGATAAGGGTATGATGCATCATACTATTACTGCAGTACTGCTTATGACATGATATGATATTCCGGCTGAAGGCCGATGATTACAATGACATGATCAATGATGCAATAATAATGGCCATTGGCACATGTGCAAGAATTATGATGAAAGATAATGAAATGTGATCATGACGAGATATGTTTATCATGACCCTTCCTTATCCGCTGATGTTCTGTTAAACCAGTAGAGCAACCAAAATGATAAAAGCAAGAAAAATGATTTAAATTCAAATTATTCAGTCAAGCCTTTTTACCTTCTGTGTTTTGTATTTATTCCTTTCAATTGTTTAAAGTATATAAATATATGTTCAAATAATTATTTCATTTTATTGCAATGATTTAAGTACCCACTAAGAAATTGCTTAGCGAGTTTAGTTTCCTTCTAAACTCGTAGGTTAAACGAGGAGACGAAATTGCAGCATGTCCTGCGCAGCTGGCCTTGACTACTACTTTGGGTAGGAGTTTAGATATGATTGATTGTAGCAATATGGCATGTACATAAGCTTGTATGATCTAGCAAATCAATGTATTATTCTGAAAAGTTAGAACACTTACACTGCTAGTAATCTAATAAATCTTATTTGGATTTAGCACTTATGTATGCAAGTATAGAAGTGTGAAATTTTCTTGCAGGAGTGTAGTTGAGGTTATAAGGGTGGATTATTGGGAGCGTGCTTGAGTTGAATTGTGAAACAAAATGTTTTTCAAAAATAAAAAAAAATAAGTTTTGACGACACTTGGGACCTCCATTTTTAGGGGAGGTTATGGCAAAATTTTTTTAAAATCTGTACTTAAAATTGGCTAAGTAAAATATTAAGACACAACCACCATGAGTTAACAGTCCATCTTGGTCTATAAACGTAGGCTAAGATGGGGTGTTACATTTAGTGGTATCAGAGCACCAGTTTAGTTGGTCCTAGAAAATTCAACATAGGATGATACACATTTTATGTTGGGAGTGGCCATTACCAATGTAAATTGGGATATCCTATAGCAGATAAGAAATGAGAGCATATATCATTTAGGTACGAAATGCCGGTATAGTAGAAAGAATATTATAAATACATAAGTATATGGGGTACATGTGATAAAGGAAAATCTAATAGTGATTACGTACATGCCATATAGGAAAGTTAATGTGTTGAGTCAAGCCAGCTGCTAATCCTTATCACGATATATGTATACGGTATAAGGTTGCAAGAGGCAGAATCACAAAGAGTTATAGATCAAGAGAAGGAATCACACGCTTTCGTATCCATAAATGTAGAAATGGATCTTGGACTTATGCCACGACCCGCAACGGTGGCTGTGGAAGGCCCCAAAGTTTATTTAAGATAAATGACAGTACCATGGCAATAAACGGCAAGAATGGTACCTGTTGCTACCAAAAGAGAAAAGAAGTCCCCAATTGAGAAGTTAAGGAAATAAGGGGCTAAAGAATTTAAGGCTAGTAGGGAAGAAGGATTTGAAGAAGTTGAGTACTATTTGGACAGTACCAGTAGGGCATTGGAACAACTAAGATGCACGTTAGATAAAAGATTTATTTATGTCATGTACCTTTGGGTAGAAGAAACATACACTTAGTAAAACATACTTAAACGCAAGGAGAAATGAGTTTATATATCTACAACAAGGAAGAATGACAGTATCTGAGTATGATAGAGAGTTCACCCGCCTCAGTAAGTATGCAAAGAAAATGATAGAAACAAAGCAAGAAAGACGTCAAAGGTTTTGGAAGGATTAAATAATGGAATTAAAGTACAACTAGTAGTCGTGGACGTGTTTGAATTTTCAAGATTAGTTTTGAAAGTTTTAGGTAATGAGATGGTATACATAGATTAGAGAAGTAGACACCAACGTATGTAACAAAAGAGAGTACAAACTTAAAGCTTGGGAAGATTTCGACAAGTGAGAAGAAGTTTAGAAGTGAAGATAGTTTTGCACAGTAAAGCCAGCGATCACAAAACCAAGGATCCGGCCGAGGTTCAAGGCTCCAGACATCCGTAGCCAGTATACCGGGGTCCTTATAAGGGGGTTCCAGGAGAAGGTTAGATAGGTGTATATGAATGTAAAAATGAAAATGTATATAAGAAAATGAAATTTGAAGAATGGAATAAAAAGAGGAACAGAATAAGAGGATAAAAGAAAAGTACGTAAAATGTTAAGACCAGAAGGTAAGAGATAAAATAGATAGAACTTAGATAAAAAAGATGAATGAACAGAAATAAGTATATGAGAAATTCTCATGTCCGGCCACTATAGAATATGTATAGTAACCCCATGTACAATATTCACATAAGCAGATGAAGTAAGCGCACTAAGAAGGTCATGTTGAAATTTAGCAGGAAACCGGAGTTAACCGTGCTCGACCAATGATGATGGGTGACCATCCCGTGAGTCTTAATAAGGTAGGTGATGTACCATATGAGTAGAAACTAGACGAAATCTAATCAAAACACTGTATTGTGATTCCTCCTGGAAATGCCCCAATGTAATCATCAAAATTAAGAAATTATAAGAAGAAGATATATGAGATTTGTGAATTTAGGAAATGATGAAAAAAAAGAGAGAAGAGAAAGAGAGAAATTAAGAACCAAAGAGGTAGAAAGTGCAAAAGTAAAATTAGGTCAAAAAGGAAAGAATGAAAGTAATAACAACCCAAGGACTAGGTAAAGGAAAAAAGGAAAAAGTAACAATTCAAAAATTACTGGAGGATTGGAAAGAAATATAGATTTGAAGGATATATTACTCCTCTATGCAAACACTGTGGATGAAGACATAAGAGTGAATGCTGGTATTTAACAGATGGATGCTGGGAATGCGGGGCACCATATCATGTTAAGGTAAACTGCCAGAAAGACAAGTGAATGCACCCGCACCGACAGAAAAATCACGGCCCGCTTTTGGCCGAGGCCGAAGCAGGGGAAAGGAAAGTGATTCAAATTTTCAAAGAGCACAATCAGAGACCGTTAACTAACTCAATTCAAGTACACCAGCCAGAGCCTACGCAATGAAAACTTAGAAGAGTTACCAGTAGGATATGTTAAGTTTGAAACATTAGTTATAAATTCGATAAGAGACGAGGTAGTTACACACAAGTGATTAAAGAATGTTCTATAGAGTTACATGAAAATGCATTTCCAGAAAATTTAATAGAGTTACCATTCTGAGAATTTGACGTAATGTTGGTATTGGATTGGCTAACAAGGCATAAAACAGTGGTCGATTATAAGAAGAAAGAGAGTAACACTTCATACTCCCCATAAGGAGGAAGTGACGGTAGTAGGAAAGAGAGCCGATTACCTAGACAACGTAACAGCAGCAGTTACAACAAGGCATTCCATACAAACGAATGTGAGGCACACTTGGTAAGCTATGGAAGCAAAGAAGAATGTGATAAAGATTCAAGAGGTATCAATAATGCGTAATTTTCTCGATGTTTCTTTAGACGAGCTACCCGGATTATCACCTAAGAGAAAAGTAGGATTCACTATAAATGTATATCCGGGAACTGCACCGGTGTCGGTTGCCTCATACCGAATGGTACCAGCGGCTAAAGAAATGAAAACACAATTATAGGAGCTACTCGACAAGGTTCTTATACGGCCAAGTATTTCTTCATGGGGCACGCCGGTACTCTTCGTCAAGAAGAAAGATAAATCCTTATGGTCATATGTGAACTATAAGTAGTTGAATGACCATACGATTAAGGATAGATATCCATTACCGTCCATCGACGATGTATTCAACCAACTTAAAGGAACCAAGGTCTTTTCAATATATATATATATATATATCACCGACTGGGATATCAGCAGCTGCGGATCAAAGGAAAAGACATTCCAAAGACTACATCTAGAACTCGACACGGACGTTATAAGTTCCTTATAATGCCTTTTGAGCCCACAAATGTGTCAGCAGTATTCATGGATTTAATGAATCATAACTTTCATCCATACTTTGACCAATTTGTAAATGGTGTTCATAGATGACACCTTCGTTTATTTAAGGAACAAAGAAGAATACGATCGATACTTTTGCATAATATAGCAAATGTTGCGAGAGAAGCAGTTGTACGTCAAACATGACAAATGCGAGTTTTGATTGGAAAAAGTGACATTCTTAGAACACACCATATTAACACAAGAAATTAAAGTAGGTCTTAAGAAAACAA
Source organism: Garcia nutans (assembly GCA_947685225.1). Classification (NCBI taxonomy): domain Eukaryota; kingdom Viridiplantae; phylum Streptophyta; class Magnoliopsida; order Malpighiales; family Euphorbiaceae; genus Garcia; species Garcia nutans. The sequence goes on along the minus strand of CANTUV010000017.1, from coordinate 3,481,688 downwards.
AAGCCATTTTGGAATGGAAAACACCAAAGACAGTAAAAGAAGTAAGAATCTTCTTAGGACTGGCTGGGTACTATTAATGTTTTATAAAAGGGTTTTCCATTATTATCATCCCAATGACAAGGTTGTTTCAAAGGAATGCCAAACTCCAATGGACTGATAAATATTAGAGGAACTTTGAGAAACTAAAGGAAAAGTTAACGAATGCTTCAATACCCATACAGCCCGTATCCAGCAAAGAATTTGTGATATATAGTGATGCTTCACACATCGGTTAAGGTTATATGCTTATGCAAAAGGATAAAATAGTCGCATAAGTCTTTTGATGATTTAAACCATACGAAAAAAAATAATAATAATAACCCGGCACACTGTTTGGAATTAACCGTTATCGTATTGGCTTTCAAGATTTGGAGATATGATTTATATGGAGAAAAGTGTTATATTTATACAGATGCAAAAGTTTAAAATATCCGCCAACCCAAGAGGATCTCAATTTATGGTAAGGAAAGTAAACCCAAGTTCTGGAAATAACAGCTAAGTTATAAATTATCATCTAGGAAAAGCTAACGTGGTGGCCGACGCACTTGGTGGAAAATCGATACCAGCCTTAGGCACTATAAAGATCAGTTTAAGACCAATGGAAGAGGAAGTACTAGTAGTAGAAATGCAAGCATAAACTATGTTTCTTTTCAAAAAAATTCATCAAGTGCAAAAGGAAAACAAACAAATACAAAATGGATCAAGCAAGTGCAAGGAGGAAAGGATATAAAATTCTAAATTTCTAAGAACAATAGTTTGTATTATGACAATAGAGAAATGATACTAACAATGGGAGATATAAGAAAGAAATTTTTTTTTGAAAAGCATATAGTAGTCTCTATGCAATGCATCCGGGAGTTACAAATGTATCAACATCTAAAGAAGTTTTAATGGTAGCCTGGAATGAAGAGAGATATTGTTGATTGTATGACCAAATGTTTAATATGTCAACAAGAAAAAGCGAAACATCAAATACTATCGGGATTGTTACAACTAATTCCCACTCTGGTATGGAAATGGGAACATATCACTATGGATTTTGTCATATAAGTACCAATGACACGAGGCCGGCATGACGTTGTTTGTATAATCATTGACTGCCTAACTAAGTTAGCTCATTTTCTACTTTTACAAATGGATTATTCAACAGATAAATTGGTGGAAATGTACGCCAAGGAAATTGTACGATTACACAGGATTCCAACGTCTATCATTTTAGGCAGAGGTCCACAGTTCACCATGAATTTATGGAAGAAGTCGCAAACAGCTTCTGAAACCCAAACAAATTATAGCACTGCCTTTCACCCGTAAACAGATGGACGATTTGAAAGAGTAATCCAAATTTTGGGAGGACATATTAAGAGTATGTGTTATAGAATTTAAGGGTGGCTGGAAGAGGTATTTGAGTTTAATTGAATATGCATATAACAACGACTATTAATTCAACATACGGTGACGCCCTATAAAGAATTGTATGAAAGAAAACATGGAACACCAGAGTGTTGGACGGAATTAAGTAAAGACAAGATAAAATCATATGCGGGTAGGTAGGAGCAAAATCATATGCGGACGCAAAAAGAAGGGACATAGAACTCTAAGTGGAAGACAAGGTTTTTCTTAAGACTTTCCCATGAAAGAAGGTATTAAGATTTAAGCAGAAAAGTAAGTTAAGACTTAGGCTTATTGGACTATACGAGATCATCGAACGCATAGATCAATAGCCTATCGGTTAACTTTATTACCAGAACTGAACAAAATACATAATGTTTTTCACGTTTCAATGATAAGGCAATATCGTTTGAACTTCACACACGATATAAAGACACAAAACATCAGAGTCCAATCTGACCTAAATTATGAAGAAGAACCAATAGAAATTTTAGCACGAAAAGTCAAAGGATTAAGAAATAAGAGAATTCCTCCAGTTAAAGTGCGGCGAAGGAACCATAGAATGGAAGAGATAATTTGGGAAAGGGAAGGAATAATGAGGAAGGAAGCCTAAATTTTATACCCGATCGGCTTCGGGAAAAAGCCTAAATTTTAGAGGGGAAGAAATGTCACGACCCAATTTGTACATATGTATAGTACATCCATGTACAGTACATCCGCGTACAGTAAGAGGAGCCATCCTGAGAAATCACCAAAGAACACGAAGTGAAAGGAAGCTCTATAGGACAAAAAGGACCTAACTGAAAAGATTGCAAAGTTTTGGGGAGGTGACTGTAATTACCAAAAGTTGTTCCGGAGGTCCTTAATAGTGCACATAACAGACTGCAGAAATGGAAAGTAGAGAAAAATCGGGTAGCAACGGTGCGACACGGTTTTTCCCGAAAACGCACGGTTTGGAAGATATAGGGGATTTTGACCAGGGGCATCATGGTCATTTTTAAAAGTGTCTCGAAAGTAATAATGGATCTCAAAAATGAAAAGTAGAGGAAAAACTGAGTCAAAAAGTGTACCACAGCTTTCGGCGGAAGTGCGCGGTTTAAAAGTTACGAACGAGTAACCGCCGGAGGGTATTTTGGTCTTTTCACATCTTAGACCATAAAATTATAGCATAAGGAGGTTGAGGGGCCAAAATATAATTAAAATGAAGTCCAAGGGCTTGGGTTGTGAAAAAAAAAAAGAAGGAGACATTTGGACCAATGGGAATTAGCCATTTTCCCACATATGTGTACCAATGGGAAATCAACATTTACACCATGACATATTACCCTTTCTTGGCTGCCATTTGGAGGAGAGAACACCACAAAAATAAAGCCAAGAACTCTCTTTGTTCTTGCTTGGCCGAAAATAAGAGAAAGGGAAAAGAGAGAGAGATTGTTTTTTTTTTTCAAGTAGCTAAATTTGGAGAATAAAGAGAGGTTGCAAACTTGGGTGGAGACTAAGATTTTAAGGTAAGGAAATTCATCTATGGTTCTATTTCTTTCATTGGTTATAGTATTTGTAAGATAAAAATGAAAGAATAAATATGATGATTATAGAAAATTTAAGAAGTTGAAGAAAAGTGAAAGAGATGATTTGTACATATAAGATTAAGGATAAAAAGGATGACTAGTAGTATTAGTTAGCAAAATAAGGCATGAAGCACTTAAATTTTATTATGTTCTTGACATGGATGTTATGAAAATTATAGGAAATCAAGAAGTGAGAGAGAAGGAAGCAAAGAAGACATAAAAGAACTAGAAACAAGTGAAAAGAATTAAGGTTTGGTACTTAAATCATTGCCTTTTCAATTAATTCACATATTTTGCATTATGGGACTTTTGAAATGGTTTTGAAATAATGTTATTATGTGTGGTAAATATGTGGGAAAGTGCTCTTGAACCATTTGTAATCAATTGATTGTGAAAAGAATGAAAACAAAACAAACTAGCTAAACTTTGCTCAATTATCCATAAACTTTGATGAACTTTTAAATCACTCCTTTAGTTTGATTTTTGAAAGAGGGACCCTTAGTCTTACAATGGTATCACAAAAGGAGTCTAAAAATCAATTTTGCAAGAAAAAAATGAATTTCCCTCAAATTTTGAAAATTGGGCCGAATGGTCCCTTTTGGGCACCATTCTGCAGCTTTTATTTTGGGCAGTCCGTTGAAGGGGAAAACGAAAGAATTTTTCAACGAAATTTTATATGCATTTAGTTAACTTATGAAAGTGTTTTCCTACAAAAATTCATCCAAAAATAAGGTTGTTCACTTGGTCAAAACTGTTGCCAAAGTTGACTGATTTTCAGCAGTAAAACAGATTTTACTATTTAGTTGTCGCGCGCCATTGCGTTGCCAATTTTACCCGCCGCGCTACTATTCATTTGGTCATTTTTCTAAATGTGTTAAAACTTGAATATTATGATATGGATTGATGTTAAATCATATAAAATGACATGAAGGAGAATGAGAAATGATCAGAAAGGCATCATGACAAGCTATTCCGACAATACATACCTTATGGAAAAATCATGATCTATTGAATATCATGACCAAAGTAATTTAATAAATTATTTATGCTCTACTTGGTATATCAGAACCCTTGAGATAAGGGTATGATGCATCATACTATTACTGCAGTACTGCTTATGACATGATATGATATTCCGGCTGAAGGCCGATGATTACAATGACATGATCAATGATGCAATAATAATGGTCATTGGCACATGTGCAAGAATTATGATGAAAGATAATGAAATGTGATCATGACGAGATATGTTTATCATGACCCTTCCTTATCCGCTGATGTTCTGTTAAACCAGTAGAGCAACCAAAATGATAAAACCAAGAAAAATGATTTAAATTCAAATTATTCAGTCAAGCCTTTTTACCTTCTGTGTTTTGTATTTACTCCTTTCAATTGTTTAAAGTATATAAATATATGTTCAAATAATTCTTTCATTTTTATTGCAATGATTTAAGTACCCACTAAGCAATTGCTTAGCGAGTTTCGTTTCCTTCTAAACTCGTAGGTTAAACGAGGAGACGAAATTGCAGCATGTCCTGCGCAGCTGGCCTTGACTACTACTTTGGGTAGGAGTTTAGATATGATTGATTGTAGCAATATGGCATGTACATAAGCTTGTATGATCTAGCAAATCAATGTATTATTCTGAAAATCTAGAACACATACACTGCTAGTAATCTAATAAATCTTATTTGGATTTAGCACTTATGTATGCAAGTATAGAAGTGTGAAATTTTCTTGCAGGAGTGTAGTTGAGGTTATAAGGGTGGATTATTGGGAGCGTGCTTGAGTTGAATTGTGAAACAAAATTTTTTTCAAAAATAAAAAAAAAAGTTTTGGCGACACTTGGGACCTCCATTTTTAGGGGAGGTTATGGCAAATTTTTTTTTAAAATTTGTACTTAAAATTGGCTAAGTAAAATATTAAGACACAACCACCATGAGTTAACAGTCCATCTTGGTCTATAAACGTAGGCTAAGATGGGGTGTTACATATCATGTGTTTAGTGGTAGGCTCTCAGTATTAGGATTTTTCTCAGTTTGTTTTTGCTGCCAGGAGTGTAGAGATAGCACAGGGAATTGCAGCAGTAGCCAAAGTAAAGGAGAATTGAGCTAGGAGATCCCAGGGTGAGACAGGGCCTTCATCGATGAAGAGAGGCCGAGGGGGATATTCTTAGAGGTTCAGTAGGAGCCAGGGGCAGCCTGGTAGGTCTGTACAATAGCATAGAGAGAGACAGAGACATGCAGCCTTAGTGGCTAGTGCCCCGACCCCAGTAACTTAGAGGCCTACTCTGCCCACCTTTGTTCATTGTGGAAGGGCACATGGAGGTGTCTGCTGGAGGACAGATACACCAGCTGTGAACGAAGATTTCCCCTTCACTCCTGGTGGAATGGTTCTTGCGACTTCGACACTGTTTAGGCTCAAAGCCTTAGAGAACATGAGCCTAAGCTCGGAGAAAATGGAGTCGCTAACTGGATGGGCTGGGAAAAAGAAAGAGGTGATTGACTCAATTCCAAAAGAGTCCCCAACCCCTTAATGGGTTAGAAAAGTTGAGTACGTGTGGGAAAGGTGAGAAATGGCCCAGCACCCCCACACGCCCGGTTCATTGGAACCGGCCTCATTTATAGGTCTTAATATTATAAAATTCTTAAATATAACAATATTATCCATACTACATGCAGCAATTAAAATAAAGCATCATTATTTTAAATCAAAGCAATGTCCAAATAAAGCAAATAAATGGACACCCATTCGAGGATAAAAACATGTCCTTACATCATCCATGTCTAAAACTAAATAGGACACCCATCGAAAGGTGGAAACGTGTCCTTTACATTGGCCCAAAATATAAAGCAATTTAAATTACATGATGCTTAATACACGAGGTACCCAATATATGGAAACATACCTCTTACAAAGTTTTGAAATCAAAACAAATCAATAAAAGTAAACATCCATTCATGATAAACAAATCATTCATCTAATTTAAACAAAATGGTAAGTATATAACTTTAGGGTTTAAGTGAATAAGATTGAAGCTTATGAAAATAAAATAAAATCTTTAGATATTTGAAAGGAACAAGCTACTGTGAGGATTTGGAAAATAAAATTAGTTAAGATTTATTGTTTGAATAAATTAGGGTTTAGGTTTGTATTTTGAATAAAGCTACTATATTTTGAATAATCACAATAAAGGAAGTTAAACATAATGACTTGTAATACACAAATAAATATTGACCCCTTTGAAAACTAGCTTTTAGGGTTGTAGGTTTTGGTGTTGAAAATCAAGATTTTGGGGTTTAAGATTTAGAAAATAGGGTTTCAGAATTTGAAGAAACTAATGTTATTTTTAAAAGAATAATGCTTACTATGTGATTTTGGAAAGAAGAATTAATTAGGGTTAAAGCTTTTGATACTTGAAAAAATAAGACTACTGGATGTCTGAATTAGAGGTTAGGTCAGGATTTTAAGAAAATAGTCTATTATGTTATGGTTTTAGAAAAGTGTAATTAGGGTTTTAGATTTCAAAAATATATTTTATGGGTATTAAGGCATTAGGGTTTTAAAAAATAGTTTTTTGGGTTTCAAATAAAGTTTGGATGGTTTGTAGAATAATTGATCAAATTGTATGATGAAACAATTAATCCAACTTGATGAAGCTACTGTAAATATAATTAAAAAAATAGAGATTCAAACCTCCGTTATTGGTTCCACCAAAATCTTTGAATTCTAGTTGAACAATAATAAAGACAGTGTAGGCTGCCTTTGATAGATTATTGTTGTTTGCTGCCTCTTGATCTTTCAAGCTTAAGGTTGGTCGAAGAAATCCAAAAGTCCAAGGTCAAGTAAAAAATTCCTCCCTATTTCTATGTTTTAATGTGGTATTTATAGAAAAAATAAAAAACCTACTTCTAATTGTCTAAGGAAATAAAAACCATTTGGGAAAAGAAATAAAAACCAAATAGAATTAGGTTTCGAAAAAAACTACGCTGAAAAAAATTGCACTGGAAAAAATTACTACTGGCTACGGGTGGGCCAGCTATGAGAATTTGCGAGAATTGCGTGTGAGCTAGGGCGCGGGCCAGCCAATTGGCTGCAGGAATTTCTTGCGGTAATTGGCCCAAGCTAATTCATCTTCAGCGATGAAAATTTTTCATCGTCGATTCTTTATTCGCTGATTTTTATTTATTTATTTTATCTTTTTTTATGTTTACCCTTTTTTATTTTTATAAAAATTAAATATTATAAGTAATGAATATTAAAATAAATATTATTTAATTAAAATACCATAAAAATTATTTTGGACTATTTTAAAAATATCGGACTGGACTGGGTTAAAAATTAAGGGTCTACACCAGCCGTATGTTTCGGGTGTGGACCACCAAACCATTTTCTTAGAGACTGTCTAGAGCCACCAGATGATAGACAGATATATACAAAAGCTTCTAGAGCTAGTGTTAGAGGGGGTCATGGTGACAGAGGTTTTTGCTAGCGGTGGTCGATGAGGGTCTAGTCAGAGAGGAGCTTCTACAACAAGGAGTAGACCAGAGGATGCAAAGCCATCACAATGGGTTTATGTGATGCAGAGGTAGCCGGATGCTTCAGCTGTTAAGTCGGTATTTTTACTTTTTTTAGTACTTCAGTTCTTACATTGATAGAACTTGGGTTAACTCATTCATACATCAGTGCATCCATCTTGCCTGTGAGTGATTTGCATTCAGAGTCCCTAGGATTTGATGTGTTGGTTACCAATCCTTTAGGGCACAGTGTTGTGGTTAGCATGGTGTACCAAGATAGTCTAGTTGTTGTTTAGGATAAGGAGTTTCTTGGTGACCTAATTGAGATGCCTTTCAGGGAGTATGATCTGATTCTGGGCATGGATTGGTTATCTAGGCATGGGGTTGTGGTAGACTGTCAACAGAAATATGTTACCCTAAGAACACGTGATGGTAGAGATTGGTGGTATCTAATGAGTAGAGACACCTTTCATCCATGTTTATTTTAGTTGTATCTACTAGGAGGATGATTTAAAAGGGATGTGAGGCATATCTTGCTCATGTGATAGATACCAGAGTAGTGGGGTCCCAGCTTGACAGTATACCTATAGTTGTCAAGTTTCCAGATGTTTTCCTTAATGAGTTGCCAGGGGTACATCCTGAGAAAGAGAGGTGGTACAACTCCTATCTCCATTACCTCTTATTGGATGGCATGGGAAGTGAAAGAATTGAGAAACAAAAAAGTGCCTTTGGTTAAAGTCTTGTGGAGGAACAATTCTACCGAAGATCTAACATGGGAGAGCAAAGAAGTCATGCAAAGCCAATATCCATAACTCTTCTAGAGTTAAATATCAGGTAATTTTGAGAATGAAATTCTTTGAGGGGGAGAGAGTTGTAACACTCGTATTTTTACTAAATACAATTAAATCATTAATGTGAAAGTAATTAGAGTGATGAAAGAGGGATATAAATAGTATATACCAAATGTATACAAAAGATATACATAAAATATACATTGGAAACCTGATGTATACATGGTATACATATAATATACTCACTTTCACTAAAAAATAAAGATTTGGTAAAAAGTCAAAAGTTAAAAGTAAAAAAAATATTTATTGTTGGAAAAAGATAAATATCTAATATTTAATTATTAATTAATTAATTAATTATATATATGTATTTGTGGTTAGGAAGAAAAGAAATAAAAATCAAATTTCATTTCTTCCTTCTTCTACTAAGGGTGATCCATACCCAATGCAAGGGAGGATTTTGCTTCTTCAAATAGTCAAATTCACAAAGTTTACAAGAGATTTAGGGTGATTTTGAATATATCTCAATAATAGGTAAGGATTCTTTCCAAATCCAGCGCTTATCTTTTTAATTTTAGATTATGTAAAATTTCATGTTTTGAAAGAGGTTTTAATAATTTTTAATATGGGTTGTTTTAAGTAGTTTTGAAGTATATGTAATAATTTCAAGGTTTGTTGGTGGAAATGATTTAGAGTGAAGTTTGGTAAAGGTAGTGGTGAATTTAGGGTTTTCATGGAAGTTTGGTTAGGGTTTATGTAATTAGAATTTTTTTTTGAATAGAATGGGTAGAAATGTGATATTAATAATATATTTCTACTTATAAGGAGTGAGTAAAGTGGAATTGTCAAATTAATGGAAGGAAGAGCATGTGAAGAAGTTAGGGTTAGAGTGTGAATTGGCCTTGAATTTAGAAGTTTTAAAGGCTAGTACATACTTTAATAGCTTATGCTTTAATTACATTTGATTTGGCATAACACATTGTGATTTTACGAATGCATTAAGCTACTTTGATATTGGGTTTCATATGTTGTGTGCATTGCTGCAACTAAAAGTGTGTGTAATGCATGAAATATGGAATGATAAGCCATTGTATTATGGTAAATGTACATGTTATGTACAAATTGTGAAAAGTACGAAAAATGAATTGGAAATGTGGGAGAGGAGTCACATTATAAAATGTGACTAAGAAATATGTGGGAAATGTGATAAAAAAAATGGATAAATTGTGATAATCTATGTGTGATGTATGTTCGCTTTATATAAAATCTTGTTCCAGAGAATTATATTGGTATTGTTGAGTTGGCATGCCATATGCCTTCGAGCAAGAGACACTAGTCTCGGACACTATGATATCAAGGATGCAGCCTTTAGGTAGTATTATATGATTCTTGACCTCCGGTGTCATTAGGGGACATGCTTTCAGGCAGTATTAAATGACACTCAGATTTCCAGTATCGATAGGGGATGTGCCTTTGGGTAGTATGAGACAACACTTAGATCCCCTGTCTCGTGATAGGCAAATCAATATTTTTAGAACTTGAATATTGTATAAGGATGTTTGAGCCCAATATATGTGCATGATTGTGGTATATTGGTGAATTGTGTGAATAATGTGTTACATCAAATGCATAATGCAATTTTAAGCTTTTCTATGCATCTTAAATAGTTACTGTTATCAAAGTATGTGCCGCTAAGCTAGTATCTTAGCACGATTGATTTCATTGCACAGGTGATAGGGTAGAGCCAGGAAACCCAGATAGACCTGAGAGAGAGCCTAGGACCTGAGGCTTGATTCTGTATATGGAGTTTTACCATAAGACCTATATGGTTGGTGTTTCTTTATTGCATGGCATGTATATGTATTTGGCTTAAACACTATGTTGTTATGTATCTTGTAAGATTACATATAATAAAAATATTATAAAGTTTTATAAAAGTATTTAAAGTACATTATATATATGTTTTATGAGGTCCTTGATGATTTTGGAGTAAATGATAAATTTGGCTGAGTGATATTTTTTGGGATTGTATTTTTCCTTGTAGGTTGTGTTGATTGATTTTGGGATTTGCCAAATTTATAGACAAAACTCTGGTGAATTTTTCCTAGAGATTTTTTTTACATATTTTTTTATGTTAACTATATATATATATTAACCTAATTGTAGACCCTTAATTTTTAACCCATTCAAATTTGATTGTCCAAAATAATTTTTGTGGTATTTTATTTATTTTAATAATATTTTAATTACTAATAATGTAATATCCTCATATGTGGCTTAGAAGTTTTGATTATATTGTTGTTGTTGTTGTTGTTGTTATTGTTAAATTGAATTGAATGCATATGATGGGGTAAGAAAGAATTGGGATGAGAATGCTTGTGCATATGTGTTTTGGAGAAAGAATTAGGGTTTAGAGACAAATGTATATGTTGTGTATATGATGATATATATAACATATAAAGTGGTCAAATGAAGAGTCAAGGTGATGGTTAAGTGGAAGAAGATATTTTTGGTTGTTAATGAAATTACATATAAGGACTTATATGAGACAAAGGTTAGTTATATGATTGAGGGTGTTTTAGTAATTGCTTGGATAAGAACACTTGGTGGAGATTAAAAGCAAAATTTGACTTTGTATCTTGATCATTGTCTTCTTTCTTCATGAAGTGGCCGGCTCTCCAAATTGAAAAGAGAAAAAGAAGTGTTCTTGATGATAGAAGCAAGTTGATGAAGCAATCCAAGGTTTTGACAAAGGATTTGTGGAATTTCTTCTTTTCAAGTAAGTATTTTCTTGTTTTCTTTACTTATTTGGAAGTTGTGTTGGAAGTAAAGTAGGGTTTGATGATTTTGTGATTTGGTGGATTTGAGATGTGTTTGGTTGTGCTTTCAAATGTTAAATTGATTTTAAGTTATGAGTTTAATTGAAGGTTGTTGTTGGAAATGATGGTTGTTGATTTGGATGGAGGGAGAAGGATGTTGGATTTTAGGGTTTTGTGGTGAATATGTGTTTAATTGTGATATTAATGTGTGGTGAAGTAGTTCTTATGATGAATATGTGTTTAGAACATTGATTATGTTCATGTGAAATATGTTATATAATGAATATTGTGTTTGAGTGCAATTGAGAAAGGGTTGGTTTTAGTTAAGGTTTTGTGATTTGGTGACACGGCCAAAATCAATTTAGGGGAGTGGGCGTGTCCCTTAGGGGAGTGGGCGTGTCAATTGTTTGAGGAAGCTACTGCCTCTTTTCTTTTTAAGGACACGGGCGTGTCACTCAAGATGGTTGGGCGTGTCAATCAAGTGAGTTGGGCGTGCCCTTCAAATGATTTGAACATTGTTTGATTTCTTGGTTCTCTTTGCATGGTTTAAATTCTTCAAAAGTTCCATTGTTCCTAAACTTAAACATGAACATTATAAACATGTTTCAAACACAAGAATGATCTAATCAAATGAATGTGGATGGTCCTAAAGCTATGAATCATGTCAATTGTGCTTTGCCCTAGTTGCATTGTTGAGAATTAACAATATTATGTTATGCACTTTGAAAGGTAATGTGTTTTATGAGAAATGTGGAATGAAATGTTAATATTTATGAATGATGCTATGTGAGATAAAAATACACTTGAATAATGAAGTGTTATATTGTGAAATGAAATGTGGAGCCATTGTTATTGGCTAAGGTGATTTAATGGAGATAAATGAGGCATGTTTGCCTAAATGATAATGAGAATTGAGAATGAAATCTAAATGAATTGTGTGGCTAATGTGTTATTCCATTTTCAGAGTTTGTTGTTGGTGGCATGCCTAATGAGTGTAACAATCTCTTGAAGTTAGGTTGGATTGAATCCTTGAAGCCTAATTGAGATGTTACAACCCTTGAAGCTAGGTTGGGTTAGTTCTTGAAGCCAAGTTGGGTTGATGCTTAGCATGCTTTGCTCCCCTTGAAGCTTGGTTGAACTTAATCCTTGAAGCCTAGTTGGGTATATGATATTGATATTGATAAATGTGATAACAAAACCAAAGCATTAACTCTGAAAATTGAATGGCATATTAGTGTGTCTTGGGCCCATGCTTGTCTTTGCTTAGTGTTGTTCATAAATGATTAAATGATTAACTAATAAAATATATGCAAAGATGTTGAATTCTGATATACATATATGTATGTTAGGTTATGAAATGTAAAAGTATGTTGTTAGCTTTGCATTTATGTTGTTACATGTATGATAAATTAGAATTGGCATTGTATAGCATTTAAGCATGTTTATTGCATGTTTTATCTTACTAAGCCCTTGGCTTAGCGCGATAGTGTTTAATCGCGCAGGTGATAGAACTGATAGAATCGAACCTGAGAGCTCTTCGAGACCGAGTGAGAGTAGACATTGAAGAGTTGATTTTGGGAGCTTAAAGATCAGAGCTGACTTGCCAATCATGTATAAATTTTTTTATATTGTGTAAAGTTTTGTTGATAATGTAAATATATGTATAATAGTAAATATGTATTCAAATGTTTTCATATATATACATATTTTATAACTTCCGCTGTGTAATATATAAATGTATATATATATATAGATAACTAATATGTTTTGTTTTATAAGTAAATGATCTATTTTGTTAATAAGATATAATGATATGGGTATGGTATCAAGTTTTAAAATGTTTTGAATGTTAAGGAAACCGTAGCATCCCTATGTTTGGTGCACTTATGCTACATTGTTGTGGTTGTAGTATGTGTGCATTGAATATGGGGGTGTTACAAATAATATTTAATAGTTATTTTTAATAAAAATAAAAAAAATAAAAAAATCGGACGGATCGGAGAGTATCGCGCGGCAGCCCATTTCACCGCAGATGGCATCTGCGGCTAATTGGGTTGTCCCAATTCAACGCAGATGGAATATGGCGCAAATTGGCCCGTTGCACCCATTTTCGGCAGAGCAATTTCTGTCAGCACAGCCCACGGGTCTGCACCCCGCGCGCTGCCGATCTTTTGACCAAACCATAATTTACCCAGTTTCCTAATTTTTCCTAAACAATTCATATTTCCTTATTAAAATAGGATTAGGACTCTTTATTTTTCTAGAAATACTAGCACTAAAGAAGAAACGAGGGGGGAGAAAAAAAACCCTAAAAGGAAAAGGCAGATTGCGGCAATTGAGAGGAAAAAAAAGAAAGCAGCAACAACGAACACTCATCAAATAATTAATCCATCAAAGGCAACAATACTCTCTTTGTTATTGTTCATCCAAAAAATAATTTGGAGGAACCTTCAACACAGGTTTTGTGTCTTAATCTTGAATTTGCTTAAACATTCAATTGTTATATCATTTTTATTCTTACCGATTTTAGTTTATTTTTTTATCACTTTGATTCAATAGTATAAATTGATAAACCCTAATATGCTTTCCAATTTTCTAAAACCTTAAATCATTTTATTAATTTCAAAAACCCTAATCTGCTTTCCAATTTTCCAAAACCTTAAATCGTTTTATTAATTCCCAAAACCCTAATCTGCTTTTCAATTTTCTAAAACCTTAAATCATTTTATCAATTCCCAAAACCCTAATCTGCTTTCCAATTTTCCAAAACCTTAAATTGTTTTACTAATTCACAAAACCCTAATCTGCTTTCCAATTTTCCAAAACCTTAAATCGTTTTATTAATTCCCAAAACCCTAATTGTTTTCTTAATTTTCCAAAACCCCAAAATTTTTTCTAAATTCCGAACCTAAATTTATAAAATATATTTCCAAAACTCAAAACACCAAAGCCATTATCAAATTCTAAAATGTCAAGATCCTTTAATTCCAGAAACTCCACTTAATTTCCAAACTTAGACCCAAACCCTAATTCCAATAACTTAATTCCTAAACCCTTGTTTCATAGAAAACCTTAAAATTTCTTAAACCCAAAATTTCATAATCCCAGCAATCTCAAACAAACCCTAAACCCTAAATGATGAAGCCTCAATTTAAATCCTAATTTCAAAAACCCTAATTCTAAAAACCCTATTCTAAGATGTAAATTCTAAATTTATATATTTATTACTTTATTTAATTTTAGATTTGATTATGTAGTTTATTATATGTTCTAATGGTTGATTTATTTAATTTCAATGCTTGATTTATTTAATTTATCATGGATGGATATTCTCTTTCTTATTATGATTATTATTTGGTTGTTTTAGTATTAAAATTGTGAGAGGTATGTTTCCACTTTGTGGATACCTCATTAATTAATTTCTATGTAATTTAAAATTGCTTTTATATTTTGGACCAATGTAAATGACATGTTTTCCACCTTTCGGTGGGTGTCCTATTTAGTTTAGACATGAGCAATGTAAGGACATGTTTCCATCCTCGGATGGGTATCCATTTATTTGCTTTGTTTGGACATTGCTTTGATTTTAATATAATGATGCATTATTTTAATTGTTGCATGTAATATGGAAAATATTGTTATATTTACGAATTTTATAATATTAAGACCTGCAAAGGAGGCCGGTTCCAATGAACCGGGCATTGTGGGACTATAGGGCCATTTCTCACCTTCCCCACACGTACCCAGCTTTTCGAACCCATTAGGGGGTTGGGGATTCCTTAAGAATCGAGTCATCCACCCCTTTTTTTTTCCCGGCCCATCCGGGTGGCGACTCCATTTTCTCCGAGCTTAGGTTCGTGTTCTCTAAGGCCCCGAGCCTAAATAGTGCCAAAGTCGCAAGAACCACTCCGTTAGTCTTTATATTATTCCGTTCTTTCTTATAATGATATTATCCATTGCATCATATTAGATTGCATCGTGTGCGTGAGTTAGGACGCCCGTGTTACCCGTGTTTTGTTATGTAAGGGATGTCATACTTTCACTCAAGGTATGGAGATCGAGCATGGCATAATCACTCATAGCCTCGTACCATTTGGTATATGCTTGCTATGGGAACCTAAGCCTTTTAACCCAAAGACTAAAGCTCATGTAATAGGCCTAGTTACTTTCCTTAGGTTTTTACCCCAAATGCTTGTTGTTTGACTATGGTTAATTTATCTTGGTTTAAATCATGGCTTATTTGGTTTGTTCTTTTTCTAATATGACCCAAGTACATTTGTAAGCTGAAAATAAATTTTTCTCTAAATCCAAAAGACCAAAACAATTTTCAAAACTTTTTAAGATCGTCTTTGGACATAAAACTTTTCTAAAAACAAATCAAAAATTCTTTTCCTCATAACCCAAATACTAAGCCCAAAATCCATTTTTTCTAAAATCTTTTTACAATGGGCTTAGAAATAAAAGTGTTTTTATCCAATCTTTTCTTACAAAGAGCTTGCAAATTAATTAGGTCAATTACAAAATACCAAAAATCAATTATGAGCCTAGTTTATACTAACAATAATTAACCATGGGCTTGTTTTTTTGGCATGAACCACTAGTTTCTTTTTTCAAGTGAGAAATCAATTTATAATAAACCTCTTAATTTAGTTTTAATCCAATATAGCATAAAAGCTACTATTAGTTGGTTGAATGGATTAAAACCAAATTAATGGGAATTATCATAAATTGATTTCCATTTTTGAAAATATAAATATTGGTTGAAACGTCTGAGGAAAATACTCGAAAACAAGGTACCCCATGTTGGTATTTTGTTAACCATGTACCTAGGAAAAGTGACTCGCCATTCGTGTGTGGATGTTATAAGGTTGGAAAGAACGTCCTATTTGTCCTTGTTTGTTAATTGTTCGTGCATACATGCATACATACATACATTTGCATCTCATATCATTGATCCTTTCTGGCTCACAGCCCTGGATTATGATAGTTCAAAAGCTTACGACAATCCAACCTACGCCGGAGATGAAGAATCTAGCAACAACTCAATCACTTGCTCACTAAAAGCAATGGAGCCAGAACAAATTCAAAGAATGGTGGATGATGCCCTCAATGCCATAATGGAAGATATAAAAGAGGCCATGGCCGAGACCGTAAAGAACCAATTGGCTACAATTTTAGGAAATAATGTCGAAGCTTCTGCTAGCTCCAAGAAGTCAAAGGACAAAGGGAAGGCTAAAGTTGGTGAAGTAGCTTTTGATGATGATAAGGTGATCATTGATGATGATGATTAGGCTCAATACTACCAAGATCCTCAAGACAAAAAGGAGTCGAAGGTTGTTGAGAAGACAACTGTTGAAAAGATCGAGACATCTGATGTTGAGAAGATGATTGCTAGTTTAGAAAAGAAATTTGAGAAGAAGTTAAAAATCGAAGAGATGTTTGAGATGGACAAACTTTTTGAACAAGATGAGGAGGTCCCTTATAAGTTTAAGATGCCTTCCTACGCTAGGTACAATGGTACTAGAAACCCCCATCTCCATGTGAAGTAGTATATCACTGCTATGCAGTCTGCCCGAGCTACTATGGCCCAAACTCTAAGATATTTCATGCTCTCATTGGACTCTGTTGTCCAAAATTGGTTCAACAACTTAGACGAAAATACTCAAAAAGATTGGGACATGTTGTATAAGGCTTTCATTCAACAATATGGGTACAATGTCGAGTTGGAAGTTACCTTAATGGAAGTTGAGTCCATTAGACAAAGGTCAAATGAGAATTTTTTGGACTATGTGAAATGATGGAGAAATAAGGTGCTTTTCTCAAGAAAAGGCCTGATGAATATGATCAAATAAGGATGATTGTGAGAGGGGTGTTGCCTAGTCTTCATGAAAGGATGTCTCATAAGGATGATTGTGAAAGGATGATCCGTGATTTTAAAGATCTCCTCCAAGCTGGTCTACAAATTGAAGAGTGGGAAAGGGAGAAGAATCGCTTTTTGGCAAGAAGGAATGAAAAAGGAAATTATCAGCCTAGCAATCAAAGTACACAAAAGGAAGCTGATGTTAATGCCACTAGTCAAGGAGGAATGAGGCAGTTTTCAGATATGGGGAAGCCTTTGTCTTGGGTCTTCAACAAGCTACAAAAGAAGGGACTATTATAGCCATTGACTCCTCGTCCTTTGCCTAATCCTCTTCCACCTAACTTTGATACTAATGCATTTTGCCAATCCCATCAAAGACCTGGACAGGAAACGGTCAATTGTATGAAGTTGAGGCATGAGATCCAGAATTTAATTGATGATGGCAAGTTGTGAGCCGGATAAGCCCAATACCAAAACTAATCCTTTTCCAAGATTCAACAGAGTACCACCACCAGTAACCTTCATGGTAGGAAAAGGTTTTGAAGAAGATTTTCTTTTATCATCATTTCAAGATGGAAATATTGAAGATGTGAAAGGAGAAGGAGCTTAACTCAACAAACTTTCCTTAGCTTGAATGTTGCTTTTCAATTTTACTTTCTTTAATGTTTAATTGGAGCAGTCGTCTTTTTCAAATTTAAATTTGCTTGAAATAAATTATTTTTGTCAAAATTTTTGTTGGTCTTTGTTCATTTTGGTGCTCAACCAATGAGGAATCTTGCTTGATAATTTGTGAATTAATATATTTATGCATCATGACTTGAATGACTTTACTAGGTGAGGGAATTGCTCTATAGCATTGAGTTGTGTATACTTACTTAGAGAGGGCTCCTGCATAATTACCTTTGTCTGGGTCCTAGTCAGTCTTAGAACCTGCTTAGATAACTTTCTGTGAGCGGGGATTTTCGTTCCCACTCCTGGTGGAATGGTTCTTGCGACTTCGCCACTGTTTAGGCTCAGGGCCTTAGAGAACACGGACCTAAGTCTGGAGAAAATGGAGTCGCCACCCGAACAGGCCAGGAAAAAAGAAAGGGGTGGATGACTCAATTCCTAAGGAATCCCCAACCCCTTAATGGGTTCGGAAAGTTGGGTACGTGTAGGGAAGGTGAGAAATGGCCCAACACCCCCAAAATGCCCAGTTCATTGGAACCGGCCTCCTTTACAGGTCTTAATATTATAAAATTTTTAAGTATAACAACGTTATCCATATTACACAATAATTAAAAGAAAGCATCATTATATTAAAATCAAAGCAATGTCCAAACAAAGCAAATAAATAGACACCCATCCAAGGATGGAAACATGTCCTTACATCACATGCCTAAATAGGACACTCACCGAAAGGTAGAAACATGCCCTTTACATAGGTTCTAAAATAGAAAAACAAATTAAATTACATGATATTTAACTAATGAGGTACCCACCAAGTGGAAACATACCTCTTACAACATTTGGAAATCTAAATAAATTGATAAAAGTAAATACTCATTCATCATAAATAAATCATTCATCAAAGGTATTAAATATCAATAGAAAGTAAACATCCATCCATGATAAATAAAATAAACCAAGCATTGAACTTAAATAAATTAAAGCATATCAAATAAATCAAAGCATATCAAATATAGAATTGAATAAAGCAAAATAAAAATCCAATTACAGCTACTGTAGGGCTCTTTATTCCATGTGTTTAAGGTTTTGGATTTTGTGGAATTAGGCTACTGTGAATTTAAAGGAATTAAAATGGATTTATGTTTTAAAAGGTTGGTAAACTCTTTGATTAACCAAACTAGGGTTTGTTATGTGAAATCATGAAACTAGGATTTGGACTCTTTAAAATACTTTTAATTTGTGATTTCAAGCCTACTGTGTAAAAGTAAAATATTTATGTTTTTATTTTTTTAAAAGTTTTAAAGGATTTGGGTTTAGAAAAAATTAAGGTTTAAGGTTTTAAGGAGGTTAGGGTTCACTATTTTAGGTTTTGGAGTTGAATTAGGGTTTTAGGATTTTTGAATTTAGGGTTTCGGGTAATGAGATATTTTTAGGATTTGGAAAATCAATTGATAATTTTATGAAGTTTTATGAAGATAAAAAACACGATTTAAAATTTATAAAAGCAAAAAGATGTTTTTAAGTCTTTTGGAAGGAAAAAGAATACAATTTAGAGTTTTGAAAATTTTGAAAGCAAATCTTAGTTTTGGGGTTTTGAAGAAATAAAACTAATATCTTTAAACTTTTGGAAAATAAAGCCACGATTTAATATTTTTAAGCCTTAGAAAAAGTGAATTGAGGTCATAAAATTTTTGAATTAAAAGAAACAAAGTGATGATTAAGCTACTGTGAAAAAAAAACAAAAGAAATTAAGAATTCAAATCTTGGTTCGTAAGTTAGACCAAAATTGCTTCTTGGATGAACAAGGTCCAAAGACAAGTCTTTTTGCCTTTGAATTTCTTAAATCGTTTTTTTGCTCCCTCAAAAAACCAGCTTGATTCAAGCTGATTTCCTTCACGGATTCGGATCCACTTTTGTTCAAGCTTCTGTCCAATTTCGTCCCTTTCGGCCTCCCTTTTTTTTGTGCTGTTTAGTCCATATTTATAGAAGTTTATATCCTTCATTCCTAATTATTCACGGCATCTTTATTGAATAAGAAAAGAAAATCGAAACCTAATTGTATTAGGTTTTGAAAAATTTGCGTCGAAAAAATTTCGCAGGCGAAAAAAAACTACTGCGGAAAAACTGCGCTGGCAAAAAAAGCTGCTGTCGTGCGTGCGGAATGGACCCGTAGGCCATTTCGCCCATAAGAAATTCCTGCGGGCGAAATGCCCACGGGCCCGCGCTGACTTTCGGCTATGATTTTTTCATCGTCGATTTTTTCGTCACCGATTTTTTTTGTTATTTTTTATTTTTTATTATTTTTAAATTTTTATTCAGTTCACCATTTTTTTACTAAAATAAATATTAAAATTAATCAAGATACCATAAAAATTATTTTGGAATAACAAAAATATGTTGGACAATACAAAAATTATTTTGGACTAATTAAAATATATTGGATCGGACTAGGTCAAAAATCAAGGGTCTACACTTTCAAGGTGAAATTGAACCCTGCTTATTTGAGAGAGAGATTATCTAGGCATTGTTTGATTAGCCAACAACTAGTATCCACCCAATTAAATATCAACCCCTAGTTGTTCCTTTGGGTCTTCATAAAATTTTAGCTTTCTTTTCATTGGCATATAACCCTAATAACCTACCCTAAGCTGTTGTAATATTTTTGACAAGTCTTATGACCACTAAGGTGAAGAGGCAAGAAGATCCAAGAAAGGAATGAATAGTCAAGACCATAAGGATAGTTGATGTTCTCAAGACCATAAGGGTAGTTGAATTTCTCCTAATATCTCTAATATATCAAGACAATATCTGAGTAACAATTGATTTATCCCTGTTAAAGAAGATTTATGTCACTCCACTCATCCATTATTGGAAACCAAGTTGGTACAAACAAGACAACTCTTTTAGAGCTAGACCCAAAAAAAAAAAGAAGAAAAGAAAAAGAAAAGAAAAAGAAAAAAAGGACAAAAGAAAAAAGAAAAAAAAGAAGATAAAACCTAAAAAGGCAGTTTAGAAAGCCAACTGAGTTCTCTTTTACCTAAAGTAGCAAAAGGCTTCCATTTGGTTCATAAGGACATTTTGACTTGAATTGGTCCAACCTAACCACAGATTCAATCAAAATTGGAGAATAAATGAGGAAGACCATCCAGTTCTTGAAAGTTCTGTACTTGATAGTCCCACAAGGAAGAAGGACAAAATGATAAAATGCTCAAAGAAAGGGAAGAGTAAGAAAAATAAAATAAAAGAAAAGGGAGAAGAAGAAAAGAAGCGAATTTAGGTACCAAACTTTTTGCAAGGGCAAAAACTGTCCTAATCAAGATCCAGATTAATGCCAAGAAGATAGAATGAATTTGGAGTTTAGAAAGATTGCTCCCAACTATCTAAAGTTCCAACAAGAAATTTGTAGTGTGAGGGTTTGTCCATTGTGTCACACCAGCTTCAATCTTAAAATGGCCTTCACTTAAACCTGTGTCCCTTATAGACCCCATTTCAAGCCTATCAAAGACCTGTTGATCTCTCTTGGTAGGTAGAGTCAATTAGTGGAGATAGTTTGAATAATCATGCATCTGAGATAGACCATATTCGAACTCAATGAGACCTTTGGCCAAGTAATGTGTATGTGCCTATCTGAAGTTCAATAATTCTTGCTAAAATAGAAATGATTCCCGAGTTTAGTATGATAGCTAGGGTTGTCATGTTATAGATATGTTAATTTGGAAAAATCAAGTCCTGAGGTACATTGACATTGATTTAGCAAAGCCAACATTTGATTTCAAAATCAAAATGTAACACCCCCACATCCAATACATACACACTACATATACCACAATGTAGTATACATGCATCGAATATAGGAATGCTACGAATTTTCTTAACATTCAAAACATTTCCAATGATACTATAATCTTTCTCATTACACATTATAGAAAAATAAGTGATTAATCTGTAATATAAAATAAAATAGATATATATATATATACTTATTACTTATTACGCAGCGGAATTTAACAACTATTTACATATAGGAAAAACATTTAAATATTTATATTTACAAATGTACATATATTCACATTATAAACAATACTTTACAAAATATAAAGAAGTTATACATGATTGGCAAATCTTCTCTGATCTTTAAGTCCCAAAATCAACTCTTCAATGTCTACTCTCACTCGGCCTCGAAGAGCTCTCGGGTTCAACTCTATCAACTCTATCACCTGCGCGATCAACACTATTGCGCTAAGCCAAGGGCTTAGTAGTACAAAACATGCTAACATTATGCTTATATGCTATGCAATGTCACACATTCCATTAATATCAACATCATAAGTGAAAAGCTAACATCAAACCTTTGCCTTTCACAAATCATAATCATATAAGCATATCACATCTCAAAGTCCTTTCATGAATTTCATTATTTAATTATTTTGCCATCAATGAATCACATATAAACAAAGACAAGCATGGGCCCAAAACACACTAATATGCCATTCAATTTTCAGAGTTAATGCTTTGGTTTTATCACATTTATCATTATCACATATACCCAACTAGGCTTCAAGGATTAGGTTCAACCAAGCTTCAAGGGGAACAAAGCATGCTAAGTCTCAACCCAACTTGGCTTCAAGAACCAAACCCAACCTAGCTTCAAGGGTTGTAACATCTCAATTAGGCTTCAAGGACTAGACCCAACCAAGCTTCAAGGGGAGTAAAACATGTTAAACTTCAACCCAACTTGGCTTCAAGGATCAAGCCCAACCTAACTTCAAGAGATTGTTACTATCATTAGGCATGCCACCAACAACAAACTCTGAAAATAGAATAACACATTAGCCACACAACTCATTCATTAATTTGTTATCAATTTCATTCTCAAATGAATTAACATAGCCAATCACAATGGCTTTATATTCCATTTCATCTCAATTCATATCATAACATTTCAATCTTTCATATACACAATCATTTGCATCATCATGTCATTCACATTATTCATATATATATATCATCATTGATATAAACATAACAACACACATTGCTCATATAAATTAACAATGTAATAATGCCACATTTGTACTTACATACAATCATATAGGTTTTGTACTTACCTCAAAAGCAAATCACACCACTCTTAACACTTCCTTGTTCAAGATCCTTCTACCTCTTAAATCAATGATCAATCACTATCTTCAAGACCTAAATCAAAAGTAATAGCATATACTTGCTTAGGGATACACAAGAGATAATCCAATTAGGAATTAATTAGGGCAAACCCTAACCTTGACACGATCACCCACACGGGCGTGTCCATGACCGTGCCCTAACTCCACAACACACAGAAGCATTTACACGCTCAACAACATGGGCGTGTTCCTGGGCGTGTAAATTCTCCAAACTCACAGTAGCTATGACACGCTCAATAACACGGGCATGTTACTGGTCGTGTCAAACCTACTGCCTCCAACACAATTGACACGCCTAAAAACCCTGAAAGTGCTCATGGGCGTGTCCGGCCACAAATCAAGACTCCGATCAAAACAACCAAACACTCAACAACACATTTCTATTCACTAACATTCACTTCAACCAATCTTCACAAAACATACCCAAAAACCTATCTCAAACTTGCAACAACACCAAAACAAACCAAAACACATATCAAACACAAAACACAAAATCATCTCAAAACCCTCACCACATATACAACATCATCTCTTCCAACCACTTACTCTTTTCTTCAATCCATACTCAAAATCCATCATCAAATCACTCAAACACTTCTCACATTTCAAAATCAACCAACACACTCTTAAAAATCTATCAAACTCAAATATCATTTCAAATAAGCACAAAGATCACAAGAGAACTTACCAAAGTTATAAGACTTCTTGTATCATCCACTAGATCACTTCAATCTTCCTTCAATTTGAGCTTAACACATCAAGATCTTCACTTTATCTCTTGCTTTCCTTTGTCTATGGAGAAGCCGGCCACACAAAGAAGAAAGAAGAAAATGAACCACAAGAAACAAAGTCAACTCTTCTTTTAATCTCCACCAAGTGTTTCAATTCAAGCAATTACCAAAACACCCTTCTACAAATTGTTTTGTTTCTTTTTAAAACACTTGCCCTTTTTAGACATTTCACCAATCTCAACTAAAAATATCTTCTTCCCTTGACCACATATTTGACCAACTTATATGTTATATATATAATCATATAAACATCATATACATTTCTCTCTACTCCCTCTTTTCTTTCCCAAAACACATATGCATAAACATTCTCTTCCAAATTCTTTTCTTATCACATACATATACATTCAATCCAATATACAACAACAACATAATCAAAACTTTTAGGGCATGCATTGGGATATTACACAAAAATTCAAAAAATAAAAAATGTTTTTGTCACACGAAGCCTTCAAGTTAAGGGGAGTATGTTGAACTATCAAACCTCGAAGAACACATTGGGCAAAGGAAATGATTACTGGCAAGGTCATGAAGAAGCTACTAACTGACATGCTGAATCATAATTTAAAATGGATGTATCTCTACTGTTTGGGGCCTTCATTATTCATATTTTCAACATCTTGAAGATAAAAGCCATAAATGTGAAGCAGCCTGTCATTCCAGTGCAAAAAATGAATGGGCATCTCAATGGAGTAAATGAGAACACTTTTGCACCTCGGTCTGTGGGTCAATGGAATGATTGTAAGTATCATTCATGCATATCATGCATACATGAGCATATCACATCGCACTTTCTTATCTTGTATTGTCTATTCTTTATTAAAGAGAACAGTAAACACCCTATGAAGTAAAATAATCAAAAGAAGATGTCAAATCAGGGGGGCATGGAAAGCCCATTGTAACGACCCTCCCCGACCAGGTCGGCTGCCCGGCCCACTAGCAGAAATGGTACTGGATGGTTCTCGCTGGCTCTCTTAAGAGGGAGGTCAGGGGTTCGATCCAGGGAGGCGACTCCTTTGGGAGCCAAATAAACAAATTCCTGCTGGGTGGGCCGCGAGGGCTGTCCAGTACTGTAGTGATCGCTTGCCTCCTGCGGACTCCGCGAGGGCAGCCGACCTGGTCGGGGAGGATCGTTACACCCATTGCTTGAGAAAGTTCCAGTAATTTTGCAAAGAGAAGAAATGCATTCTTTTGCGAAGAACTAGACAACAAGAACATCAATTAGAGCCCGCATAGAAAAATCATGGGTTTGAGCCTACACAGGGGGCAATGTTTCTCCTTTTCAATTTTTAAGTTTATCCATGAACAAAACTTTTTGACTCACTTCTAATATTTTACCACCCAGGGGGGTAAGGAGGGGATATGAAGGCTAGCTGAAAAGGGTTGAATTTTTTGCAAAAGTGCAAAGAAAGAACAAGAAAGAATGAAAAAAGAAGAAAATTAGAATTCTCAATAGAATGAAGATGCAAAAGACAAAAGATCAGTCCAGCTAAAAGAGCTGAAGCCAGGGTAAAGACCCGACCTCCAATGGATAAAGATCCATGTTTCAAGGGTAAAGACCCAACCTCCAATGGATAAAGATCCATATTTCAAGGGTAAAGACCCAACCTCTAGTGGATAAAGATCCATGTTTCAAGGGTAAAGACTCAATCTCCAATGGATAAAGATCCATGTTTTAAGGGTAAAGACCCGACCTCCAGTGGATAAAGATCCATGTTTCAAGGGTAAAGATCTCCAATGGATAAAGATCCATTTTTCAAGGGTGAAGACCCAATTTTCAAGGATCAAGATCCACATTCAAAGGTGAAGACCCGAAGTCCAAGGATGAAGATCCAATTTCAAAAGGTGAAGACCCAAAGTCCAAAGGATGAGGATCCAATTTCAAAGGGTGAAGACCTGAAGTCCAAGGATGAAGATCCAATTTCTAAGGGTGAAGACCCGAAGTCCAAAGGATGAAGATCCATTTTCAAGGGTAAAGACCCGATGTCTAAAGGATGAAGATCCAATTTTTTAAGGGTGAAGACCCGATCTCAAAGGATGAATATCCATTTACAAGAGTGAAGACCCGATCTCTAAGGATAAAGATCCATTTACGAGGGTGAAGACCCGATCTATAAGGATGAAGATACATTTTCAAAGGTGAAGATCAGATGCTAAAGATGAAGATCCAATGTCCAACGATGAAGATCCATTTTGAGGATGAAGAACCACAATGCATAGAACAGCCGGAGCAGTCAGACTTCTCAACTAATAAAAGGTCAGTCAAACTCAGTCTCGGGTCTAAGTACCCAAATCAAATCAATCTCAGGTCCAAGTACCCAATCTCGGATCCAAGTACCCAATCTCAGGTCCAAGTACCCAAATTAAATTCAGTCTTGAGTCCAAGTGCCCAATCTCAGGTCCAAGTACCCAAATCAAATCAATCTCGGGTCCAAGTACCCAAATCAAATTCAATCTCGGGTCCAAGTACCCAATCTCGGATCCAGTATCCAAATCAAATTCAATCTCGGGTCCAAGTACCCAATCTTGAGTCCAAGTACCTAAATCAAATTCAGTCCGGGTCTAAGTACTCAATCACAAGTCCAAGTACCCAAATCAAATTCAGTCTTGGGTCTAAGTACCCAATCTCGGGTCTAAGTACTCAAATCAAGTTCAATCTCGAGTTTAAGTACCTAAATCAAATCCAAGTACCCATCCTCATCAAAAATTAGTCAAAGATCTTATTGCTTTTCACTCTCTTTTGCCACAGTCTCAGATCATTCAAGCAAGGGGCAAACTGTAGACCCTTAATTTTTGACCCATTCAAATTCGATAGTCCAAATAATTTTTTTGGTATTTTATTTATTTTAGTAATATTTTAATTACTAATAATATTTAATAATTATTTTTAATAAAAATAAAAATATAAAAAAATAAAAAATTGGACGGATCGGCGCCGCGCTGCCTCGCGGCAGCCCATTTCGCCGCAGAAATTATCTGCCTTGAATTGGGTTGTCCCAAATTCGCCGCAGATGGCATCTGGGCCGAATTGGGCTGTCGCAATTCACCGTAGATGGAATCTAGCATGAATTGGCCCACTGCGCCCTTGTTTGCCAGCGCAATTTTTGCCAGCACAGCCCACAGGCCCGATAGCCCGTGCACTGCCGATTTTTTGACCAAACCTTGTTTTACCTAGTTTTCTAATTTTTCCTAAAAAAATCATATTCCCTTATTAAAATAGGATTAGGACTCTTTATTTTCCTATAAATACTAGCACTAAAGAAGAAACGAGGGGGGAGAAAAAAACCCTAAAAGGAAAGGCAGAGAGCGGCAATTGAGAGGAAAAAAAAAAGAAAGCGGCAACAACAAACACTCATCAAATAATCAATCCATCAAAGGCAGCAATGCTGCCTTTGTTATTGTTCATCCAGAAAACAATTTGGAGGAACATTCAACGCAGGTTTTGTGTCTTAATCTTGAATTTGCTTAAACATTCAATTGTTATATCATTTTTTGTTCTTACTGGTTTTCGTTTATTTTTTTTATCACTTTGATTCAATAGTACAAATTGATAAACCCTAATCTACTTTCCAATCTTCCAAAACCTTAAATCATTTTATTAATTTCCAAAACCCTAATCTGCTTTCCAATTTTTCAAAACCTTAAATCGTTTTATTAATTCCCAAAACCCTAATCTGCTTTTCAATTTTCCAAAACCTTAAATCGTTTTATTAATTCCCAAAACCCCAATCTGCTTTCCTATTTTTCAAAACCTTATATTGTTTTATTAATTACCAAAATCCTAATTGTTTTCTTAATTTTCCAAAACCCTAAAATTTTTTCTAAATTCTGAGCCAAAATTTATAAAATCTATTTCCAAAATTCAAAACACCAAAGCCCTTATCAAATTCTAAAATGTCAAGATCCTTTAATTCCAGAAACTCCACTTGCTTAATTCCCAAACTTAGACCCAAACCCTAATTCCAATAACTTAATTCCTAAACCCTAGTTTCATAGAAACCTTAAAATTTCTTAAACCCTAAATTTCATAATCCTAGCAACCTCAAAAAAACCCTAAACCCTAAATGATGAATCCTCAATTTAAATCCTAATTTCAAAAACCCTAATTCCAAAATCCCTATTCTAAGATGCAAATTCTAAATTTATATATTTATTACTTTATTTAATTTTAGATTTGGTTATGTAGTTTATTATATGATCTGATGGTTGATTTATTTAATTTCAATGCTTGATTTATTTTATTTATCATGGATGGATATTCTCTTTCTTATTATGATTAATATTTGGTTGTTTTAGTTTTAAAATTGTGAGAGTTATGTTTCCACTTTGTGGATACCTTATTAATTAATTTCTATGTAATTTAAAATTATTTTTATATTTTGGATCAATGTAAAGGACATGTTTCCCACCTTTCGGTGGGTATCCTATTTAGTTTAGACATGAACGATGTAAGGACATATTTCCATCCTCGGATGGGTGTCCATTTATTTGCTTTGTTTGGACATTGCTTTGATTTTAATATAATGATGGTTTATTTTAATTGTTGCATGTAATATGGATAATATTGTTATCCCTTTTTACAAAGACTAGTTTTAGCTGCTTGGTCCTAAGTTACAATCCACTTTTATGGCTCATCAATGATGGCATCCACATCAACACCCATATGTTCAAACTTGTAATGGAGGGCTTCATTCATAGTCCACTACTCCAGGAATTTTTCTTATTGACAAGAGGCCTTAGTATGTGTGAGCGGGGATTTTCGCCCCCACTCCCAGTGAAATGGCTCTTGCGACTTTGGCAATGTTTAGGCTTGGGGCCTTAGAGAACACAGATGGGCCGGGAAAAAGAAAGGAGTGGATGACTCGATTCC
This sequence comes from Garcia nutans, assembly GCA_947685225.1. Lineage (NCBI taxonomy): Eukaryota > Viridiplantae > Streptophyta > Magnoliopsida > Malpighiales > Euphorbiaceae > Garcia > Garcia nutans. The sequence continues at coordinate 3,453,192 of CANTUV010000017.1, read as the reverse complement.
TAAGGAATCCCCAGCCCCTTAATGGGTTCAAAAAGTTGGGTACGTGTGGGGAAGGTGAGAAATGGCCCAGCACCCCCACAACACCCGGTTCATTGGAACCGGCCTCCTTTACAGGTCTTAATATTATAAAATTCTTAAACATAATAACATTATCCATATTACACATAATAATTAAAAGAAAGCATCAATATATTAAAATCAAAGCAAGGTCCAAACAAAGCAAATAAATGGACACCCATCCAAGGATGGAAACATGTCCTTACATCAAATGCCTAAATAGGACACCCACCAAAAGGTAGAAACATGCCCTTTACATAGGTTCTAAAATAGAAAAGCAAATTAAATTACATGATATTTAACTAATGAGGTGCCCACCAAGTGGAAACATACCTCTTACAACTTTTGGAAATCTAAGTTAATTGATAAAAGTAAATAATCATTCATCATAAATAAATCATTCATCAAAGCTATTAATCAAAATATAAAATAAACATCCATCCATGATAAATTAAATAAATCAAGTATTGAAATTAAATAAATTAAAGCATAAGAAATAAATCAAAGCATAATCAAGTATGGAATTGAATAAAGCAAATAAAAGTCCAATTATGGCTACTGTGACTGTTTATGGAATTAAAATAAATTAGGGTTTTATGTTTTAAAGGGTTGATAAGACTCTTTGATTAACAAAATTAAGGCTTGAATGATGATATCATGAAACTAGGGTTTTAAACACTTTAAAATACTTTAATTTGTGATTTTTGGTTATTGGGTTCCTAAGCTACTGTGTAAAATTTAGGTTTTTATGTTTTTATGTTTTTTTACGTTTTAAAAGGATTAGGGTTCATAAAAATTAGGGTTTAAGGTTTTAAAAGGGGTAGTGTTCATTATTTTGAATTTTGGAAGTTGAATTTGGATTTGATATTTTGGAAGTAGGGTCACGGGTGGTGAATAATTTTTAAGAATTTGGAAATCAATTTGATAATTTCATGAAGTTTTATGAATTTAAACAAATAAATTAAAGTTTTTATAAGTAGAAAAGATGTTTTTTAAGGCTTTTTGAATGAAATAGAACCTACTTTAAAATTTTAAAAGAAGCAGAATTTACATCATAGTTTTGTTGAAAAATATGTTCAATTAGAGTTTTAAGATTTTTAAGAAGAAAAAAAATAACAATTTTAAGCCTTTTGGAAGATAAACTAATGAAATAAGGTTTTTTTGGCTTTAGAAAAACAAAATTAAAGTTCAAAGGTTTTTAATTTTGATTTCATAAATTTGCTACTGTGTAAAAAAACAATTAAAGAAAATTAATTAACACATACCTTCTTTTGATGATTTCTCCAAAAATAATTCTTCTTGGATGAACTAGCTCCAAAGACAAGCCTTTTTTGCCTTTGAATCCTCTAAATCTTGCTACTGCTGTTCTAGAAAAAAGATGAATTGAATTTCTTCTTTTCCTTCCTTGATTTGGTTTCAAATTTTCCAAACTACTCTTGGATTTTTGCCTCCCCTTTTTTAATTGCCTTTGGTCCTTATTTATAGTGGTTTGAGGTTGTTTGTTCCTAATTAGATAAGGTAAGTAATATTAATAAAAGAAAAAAGAAACCAAAACCTAATTGGATTAGGTTTTGAAAAATTTGCGTCGGAAAATTTGCACTACCGAAAAAAAATTGCTGCGGAAAAACTGCGCTGGCAAAAAACATCTGCTGCAGCTGGCTGCGGCAGCGCGCGTGGAGCGGGTCCGTAAGCTATTTCGCAGGCAGAAAATTTCTGCGTGCGAAAAGCACAGTAATTTCGCCCGCAGGAATTTCCTGCGGGTGAAATGCCCTCGGGCCCGTGCCCATGGGCCCGCAAGACGATTTTTTCGTCGCCGATTTTTTCGATTTCGATTTTTATTTTTATTTTTATTTTTTGACTTTTATTTGTTTATTTCTATTTTTTTATTGATAAAAATTAGATACTAAAGCAAAAATTATTTAATGAAAATTATTTTGGACCAATTAGACAACAAAAATCATTTTTGACTAAATAAAACATATTGGACTGGATTGGGTAAAAAATTAAGGGTCTACAGTTTGCCCCCTGCTTGAATGATCTTAAACCTTAGTGAAAGAAAGTGAAAAGCAATAAGACTTAATTTTTGATGAAACGGTTGAGGTTTGGGTTCTGGACCCTATTGGAGTTCTGGATTCAAGGATAATTCTAGGTTCTGGACCTAAGGAAAATTTGGGTTCTGGACCCGGTTTGAGTTCTGAACTCAAGGATAATTCTAGGTTCTGGACCTAATGGTAAACTTGGGTTCTAGACCCAGTTTGAGTTCTGGACACATGGACAATTCTAGGTTCTGGACCTAAGGAAAATTTGGGTTCTGGACCCGAGCTAAGTTCTGGACTTAAAGATAACTCTAGGTTCTGGACCTAATGGTAAACTTGGGTTCCGGACCCGATTTGAGTTTTGGACTTAAGGATAATTCTAGGTTCTGGACTTAAGGAAAATTTGGATTCTTGACCCAGTTCGAGTTCTGGACTCAAGGGAGATTCTAGGTTCTAGACCTAAGGAAAATTTGGGTTCTGGACCCGGTTCGAGTTCTGGACTCAAGGATAATTCTAGGTTCTGGACCTAAGGAAAATTCTAGGTTCTGGACCTAATGGTAAACTTGGGTTCTGGACCTGGTTTGAGTTTTGGACTCAAGGACAATTCTAGGTTTTGGACCTAAGAAAAATTTGGGTTCTAGACCCGAGCTAATTTCTGGACTTAAAGATAATTCTAGGTTCTAGACCTAATGGTAAACTTGGGTTCTGGACCAGGTTTGAGTTTTGGACTCAAGGATAATTCTAGGTTCTGGACCTAAGGAAAATTTTAGTTCTGGTCCCGGTTCAAGTTCTGGACTCAAGGGAGATTCTAGGTTCTGGACCTAAGGAAAATTTGGGTTCTGGACCCGATTCGAGCTCTGTACTCAAGGATAATTCTAGGTTCTGGACCTAAGAAAAATTTGGGTTTTGGACCCGGTATTGGGTACTTAGACCCGAGATTGATTTGATTTGGGTACTTGGACCCGAGATTGATTTAATTTGGGTACTTGGACCCGAGATTTATTTGATTTGGGTACTTGGACCCGAGCTTGGGTGCTTGGACCCGAGAATGGGTGCTTGGACCTGAGATTGAGTTTGACTGACTGTTTTATGCATTGTGATTCTTCACCATCAAAATGGATCTTCATCCTTTGAGATTGGGTCTTCACCCTTAAAAATGGATTTTCATCCTTTGAGATCGGGTCTTCACCCTTAAAAATGGATCTTCATCCTTTGAGATCGGGTCTTCACCCTTAAAAATGGATCTTCATCCTTTGAGATCGGGTCTTCAACCATTTTCAGTGAAATGGATCTTCATCCTTTGAGATCGGGTCTTCACCCTTGAAAATGGATCTTCATCCTTTGAGATCGGGTCTTCACCCTTGAAAATGGATCTTCATCCTTTGAGATTGGGTCTTCTTTGTTCTTTGAAGATGGGAGTGACACGGCCAGTGGCTTGGCCATGTCCCCTGGGTGTGTCAGCTTCTGTGTTTTTTCTTTGGTTCTTCTTTATTCTTGGCTTAGGATGGGACACGGCCAAGCTTGTGGCCGTGTCATGTGACACGTCCAGTGGCTTGGCCGTGTCGCCTGCCAGTGTCACCTATTGCTTCCCTTCTCTCTTTGCTTGGTCTTTCTTGGCTTTGCCCTTTAGGTGAGACACGGCCAGTGGCTTGGCCGTGTCTCCTGCCCGTGTCATGTTCTGCCAAGATTTCCTTTGAGGTGACACAGCCAAGCTTGATTTGGCTTGGCCATGTCTTGCTTGATCCATGTTCTTCTTTCCTTGTTTTGATCTTCCAAGGGAGATTTTGGACTTTAACGACTTTTCCCTTGCAACTGTTTTTCCTTTTTTCTCCAATTTTGATTGGATCTTATATCCTCTCCTTGCCCCCCAAAGATTTTTTCTTTCATGCAAGCTTTGATTGATGTTTTTCTTGTCTAGTTCTTTTCATAAGCATGCATTTCTTCTCTTTGCAAAGTGACTGGGGCTTCCACAAGCGAATAGGCTTTCCATGCCCCCCTTGATTCAATATCTTCTTTTGATTCTTTAAATCGCAAGGTGTTTGCTTCATTAAGACAAGAAAGTGCGATGTAATATGCTCATGTATGCATGATATGCATGAATAATACTTACAGTCATTCCATCGACTCACAGACCGAGGTGATTAGTAGAAGTGTTCTCATTGGTTCCTTTTTGACGCTCGTTCAAGTCTCGCATTGAAATGATCAAAAGCTTTGCATTTGGCTTTTATCTTCAAGATGTTGAAAACATGAGTGGTGGAGACCCTAAGCAGCAGAGTCAGGGATGTATCCATTTCAAACTATGACCTTGCCAATAATCAATTCAACATACTTCCCTTAACTCGAAGGCTTTGTATGACAAAACACTTTTTTTTTTAATTTTGATTTTGAAATCAAATGTTGGCTTTGCCAAATCAATGTCAATGTACCTCAGGACTTGATTTTTCCAAATTAATATATCTATAACATGACAACCCTAGTTACCGTACTAAACTTGGGAATCATTTCTATTTAAGCAAGAACTGTTGCACTTCAGATAGTCACATACACATTGCTTGGCCAAAGGTATCATTTGAGTTTAAATATTGTCTATCTCATATGCATGCTTATCCAAATTATCTCCACTAATAGACTCTACCTACCAAGAGAGATCAACAGGTCTTTGATAGGCTTGAAACGGGGTCTATAAGGGACATGGGTTAAAGTGGAGGCCATTTTGAGATTGGAGTTGGTGTGACACAATGGACAAACCTTCACACTACAAATTTCTTGTTGGAACTTTAGACAGTTGGGAGCAATCTTTCTAGACTCCAAATTCCTTCTATCTTCTTGGCATTAATCTAGATCTTGATTAGGACAGTTTTTGCCCTTGCAAAAAGTTTAAGACCAAAATCTGTTTCTTTTCTTCTTTCCCCTTTTTTCCTCTTTATTTTTCTTACTCTTCCCTTTTCTTTCTCTTTCCTTACTCTTCCCTTTCTTTTATCATTTTGTCCTTCTTTCTTGTAGGACTATCAAGTACAGAACCTTCAAGAACTGGATGGTCTTCCTCCTTTTTCTTTGATTTTGATTGAATCCTTGGTTGTGTTGGTCAATCCATAAATGGAAGCCTTTTGTTGTCTTAAGTAAAAGAGAACTCAGTTGGCTTTTTAAACCACCTTTTTAGATTTTATCTTTCTTCCTTTTCTTCTTCTTTTTTTCTTTTTCTTTTGTTTTTCTTTTGTTTTCTTCTTTTTTTCTCTTTTTTTTAGCTCTAAAAAGAGTTGTCTTGGTTTGTACTAACTTGGGCTTCCAATAATGGATAAGTGGAGTAACATAAATCTTCTTTAATGGGGATAAATCATTTGTTACTCTAGTGTTGATGTTGGTATATTAGAGATATTAGGAAAAATTCAACTACCCTTATGGTTTTGAGAACATCAACTATCCTTATGATCTTGAGAACTTCAACTATCTTCATGGTCTTGAGAACTTCAACTATCTTCATGGTCTTGAAGCTTCAACTATCCTTATTATCTTGACTAATCATTGCTTTCTTTGATCTTCTTGCCTATTCATCTTAGTAATCATAAGACTTGTCAAAAGTATCACAACATCTCATGGAAGATTATTGGGGTTTGTAAGCCAATAAAAAGAAAGCTAAAATTTTATGAAGGCTCAAAGGGACAACTAGGGATTGATATTTAATTGGGTGGATACTAGTTGTTGGATAACCAAACAATGCCTAGATCATTTCTCTCTTAAATAAGCAGAGTTCAATTTCGCCTCAAAAGTTTGTCAAAGCATGTTCTAAGACTGACTAGGACCTAGACAAAGGTAATTATGCAGGAGCCCTCTCTAAGTAAGCATACACAACTCAATGCTATAGAGCCATTCCCTCATCTAGTAAAGTCATTCAAGTCATGATGCATAAATATATTAATTCATGAATTATCAAGCTAGATTCCTCATTGGTCGAGCACCAAAATTAACAAAGACCAACAAAAATTTTGATGAAAGTAATTTATTCAAACAACTTTAAATTTGAAAAACACAATAGTTCCAAAATATTAAATAAAGTTAGATTGAAAAGCAACATTCAAGCTAAGGAAAGTTCATTGAGTTAGGCTTCTTTTCCTTTCACATCTTCAACATTCCCATCTTGAAAAGAGGATAAAACAAAATCTTCTTCCAATCCTTTTCCTACCATAAAGGTTGCTGGTGGTGGCACTCTTCCAAATTTAGGCAAAGGGTTGTCCTTGGTATTGGGCTTATCCGGCTCGGGTAGCTTGCCACTATCAATCAAATCTTGGATCTCATGCCTTAATTGGGTACACCTATCAGTCTCATGTCCTTGAGTCTGATGAAATTGACAAAAAGCCTTAGTATCAAATTTTAGGGGTAATGGACTAGGTAAAGGTAGAGGAGCCAATGGTTGTAACAAACCTTTCTTTTGTAGCTTATTGAAGACCCAAGACAAAGGCTTCCCCAGATCTGAAAACTGCCTTCTATTTGCTTGACCGGTTACATTAACATCAACTTCTTTTTGTGTGCTTTGATTTTTAGGCTGGTTGTTCCCTTTCTCATTCCTTCTTATTGAAAAGCGATTCTTCTCCCTTTCCCACTCTTCAATTTGTAGACCAGCTTGGAGAAGATCTTTGAAATCACGGATGAGTGTATGAGACATCCTCTCATGAAGATTAGGTAACACCCCTCTCACAATGATCCTTATTTGATCGGATTCATCGGGCCTCTTCTTGAGTAAAGCGTCCTTGTTTCTCCATCGCTTCACAAAGTCCACAAAATTCTCATTTGCCCTTTGTCTAATGGACTCCACTTCCATTAAAGTAACTTCTAACTCAACATTATATCCGTATTATTGGATGAAGGCTTTGTAAAGTAGATCCCAACTCTTTTGTGTTCCATCATCTAAGGTATTTAACCAATTTTGGACAACAGGGTCCAATAAGAGCATGAAGTACCTTAGGGCTTGAGCCTTAGTAGCTTGAGCAGACTGCATGGCAGTGATATACTACTTCACATGGAGATGAGGATTTTCGGTGCCATTGTACTTAGCAAAGGAAGGCATCTTGAATTTATAAGGGACCTCTTCATCTTGTTCAAATACTTTGTCGATCTCAGACTTCTCTTCGGTTTTCAGCTTCTTCTCGAATTTCTTTTCTAAATCAGCAATCATCTTTTCAACATCAGATGTCTCGGTCTTTTCAATAGTTGCCTTCTCAACAGCCTTCGGTTCTTTCTTCTTTTCTTGAACCTCTTGGTAGTATTGAGCCCAATCATCATCATCATCAATGATCACCTTTTCATCATTAAAAGCTACTTCATCAATTTTAGCCTTCCCCTTGACTTTCTTGGTGCTAGCAGATGCTTCGGTATTGTTTCCTAAAATTGCAGCTAGTTGATTCTTTATGGTCTCAGCCATGGCCTCTTTTATTTCTTCCATCTTGGCGTTGAGGGCCTCATCCACCATTCTTTGGATTTGTTCAGGTTCCATTATTTTTGGTGAGCAAGTGATTGAGTCGTTGCTAGACACTTCGTCTCTGACGTAAGTCAGATTGTCGTAAGCTTTTGAACTTTCGTAATCCAGGGCTGTGAGCCAGAGAGGATCAATGATATGAGATGCAAATGTATGCATGTATGCATGTATGCACAATCAACCAATAAACAAGTGTAATTAGGACGATCCTTCCAACCTTATAACATCCACACACGAATGGCGAGTCTCTTTTCCTAGGTCTATGGTTAACAAAATACCAACATGGGGTATCTTGCTTTCGAATAATTCCCTCAGACGTTTCAGCTAATAGTTATATTTTCGAAAATGGGAATCAATCCATGATAATTTCTATTAATTAGGTTTTAATCCATTCAACCAACTAAAGTAGCTTTTTGGATTAAAACAAAATTAAGAGGTTTATTATAAATGGATTTCTCACTTGAAAAGAGTAACTAATGGTTCATGCCAAAAACAAGCCCATGGTTAATTTATTCTTAGTGTAAACTAGGCCCACAATTGATTTTTGGTATTTCATAATTGACCTAAATATTTTTGCAAGCTCTATGTAAGAAAAGGTTGGGTGAAAATAGTTTTGTTTCTAAGCCCATTGTAAAAGATTTTAGAAAAATGGATTTTGGGCTTAGTATTTGGGCCATGGGCCAAAGAATTTTTTTTTGACTTGTTTTTAGAAAAAGTCTTATGTCCAAAGACCATCTTGGAAAAATTTTGAAAATAGTTTTGGTCTTTTGGATTTTAAAGAAAAATTTATTTTGAGCTTACAATATACTTAGGTCATATTAGAAAAAGAACAAACCAAATAGGCCATGATTTAGACTAAGATTAACTAACCATAGTCAAACAACATGCATTTGGGGTAAAACCTAAGGAAAGTAACTAGGCCAATTACATGAGCTTTAGTCTTTAGGTTAAAAGGCTTAGGTTTCCATAGCAAGTATATACCAAATGGTAAGAGGCTATGAGTGGTTATGCCATGCTCGATCTCCATACCTTGAGTGAAAGTATGGTATCCCTTACATAACACAACACGGGTAACACGGGCGTCCTAACTCACGCACACGATGCAAACTAATATGATGCAATGGATAATATCATTATAAGAAAGAATAGAATAATATGAAGACCAACAAAATCAACTTCTCTTATTCCCAGTGGAGTCGCCACTGTGAGCGGGGATTTTTGCCCCCACTCCCGGTGAAATGGTTCTTGCGACTTTGGCACTGTTTAAGCTCAGGGCCTTAGAGAACACGGACCTAAGTCCAGAGAAAATGGAGTCGGCACCCAGACGGGCCAGGAAAAAGAAATGGGTGGATGACTCGATTCCTAAGGAATCTCCAACCCCTTAATGGGTTCGGAAAGTTGGGTACATGTGGGGAAGGTGAGAAATGGCCCATCACCCCCACAACGCCTGATTCATTGGAACCGGGCTCCTTTACAGGTCTTAATATTATAAAATTCTTAAATATAATAACATTATCCATATTACACACAATAATTAAAAGAAAGCATCAATATATTAAAATCAAAGCAAGGTCCAAACAAAGCAAATAAATGGACACCCATCCAAGGATGGAAACATGTCCTTACATCAAATGCCTAAATAGGACACCCACCAAAAGGTAGAAACATGCCCTTTACATAGGTTCTAAAATAGAAAAGCAAATTAAATTACATGATATTTAACTAATGAGGTACCCACCAAGTGGAAACATACCTCTTACAACTTTTGGAAATCTAAGTTAATTGATAAAAGTAAATAATCATTCATCATAAATAAATCATTCATCAAAGCTATTAATCAAAATATAAAATAAACATCCATCCATGATAAATTAAATAAATCAAGTATTGAAATTAAATAAATTAAAGCATAAGAAATAAATCAAAGCATAATCAAGTATGGAATTGAATAAAGCAAATAAAAGTCCAATTATGGCTACTGTGACTGTTTATGGAATTAAAATAAATTAGGGTTTTATGTTTTAAAGGGTTGATAAGACTCTTTGATTAACAAAATTAAGGCTTGAATGATGATATCATGAAACTAGGGTTTTAAACACTTTAAAATACTTTAATTTGTGATTTTTGGTTATTGGGTTCCTAAGCTACTGTGTAAAATTTAGGTTTTTATGTTTTTATGTTTTTTTTACGTTTTAAAAGGATTAGGGTTCATAAAAATTAGGTTTTAAGGTTTTAAAAGGGTTAGTGTTCATTATTTTGAATTTTGGAAGTTGAATTTGGATTTGATATTTTAGAAGTATCGTCACGGGTGGTGAATAATTTTTAAGAATTTGGAAATCAATTTGATAATTTCATGAAGTTTTATGAATTTAAACAAATAAATTAAAGTTTTTATAAGTAGACAAGATGGTTTTTAAGGCTTTTTGAATGAAATAGAACTTACTTTAAAATTTTAAAAGAAGCAGAATTTACATCATAGTTTTGTTGAAAAATATGTTCAATTAGAGTTTTAAGATTTTTAAGAAGAAAAAAATAACAATTTTAAGCCTTTTGGAAGATAAACTAATGAAATAAGGTTTTTTTGGCTTTAGAAAAACTAAATTAAAGTTCAAAGGTTTTTAATTTTGATTTCATAAATTTTCTATTGTGTAAAAAAACAATTAAAGAAAATTAATTAACACATACCTTCTTTTGATGATTTCTCCAAAAATAATTCTTCTTGGATGAACTAGCTCCAAAGACAAGCCTTTTTTGCCTTTGAATCCTCTAAATCATGCTGCTGCTGTTCCAGAAAAAAGATGAATTGAATTTCTTCTTTTCCTTCCTTGATTTGGTTTCAAAATTTCCAAACTACTCTTGGATTTTTGCCTCCCCTTTTTTAATTGCCTTTGGTCCTTATTTATAGTGGTTTGAGGTTGTTTGTTCCTAATTAGCTAAGGTAAGTAATATTAATAAAAAAAAAAGAAACCAAAACCTAATTGGATTAGGTTTTGAAAAATTTGCGACGAAAAATTTGCGCTGCCGAAAAAAATCTGCTGCGGAAAAACTGCGCTGGCGAAAAAAATCTGCTGCAGCTGGCTGTGGCAGCGCGAGCAGAGCGGGCCTGTAAGCTATTTCGCAGGCATAAAATTTATGCGTGCGAAATAGCTGCAGGCAGAAAATTTCTGTGTGCGAAATAGCACAGTAATTTCGCCCGCAAGAATTTCCTGCTGGCGAAATGCCCTCGGGCCTGTGTCCACGGGCCCGCGCGATGATTTTTTTCGTCGCCGATTTTTCCGATTCCAATTTTTATTTTTATTTTTATTTTTTTACTTTTATTTTTTTATTTCTATTTTTTATTAATAAAAATTAGATACTAAAGCAAAATTTATTTAATAAAAATTATTTTGGACCGATTGGACAACAAAAATTATTTTAGACTAAATAAAACATATTGGACTGGATTGGGTCAAAAATTAAGGGTCTATAGTATGGCAACCTAAAAGAGAAAATAGATTTATGATTAGTATTGCATTTGCACTTGCATTTAGGCATTCTTAGGACATGAATACATGCATTTTGTTGACTATGTAGGGTTAGCTGATTCTTTAAGCCCACAATAAGCTTGTCAATGTACTCCAAGGAAAACCTGAGGCACTACATTAAGACTCAAGAATTAGAAATACTTAAGATGAGGAACTAAAGACAAGAGAAGAAAGTGGGAACCTTAAAAAGGAAGCATGGGCTGGGATGAAGTTTATGGCAACCTCTAGCATCTCAATGGTCCTACTACACAATTGGTCTTCAAAGTTATAATAGGTTAAGAATATATTGAGTCAAGCCAGCCAATAGTCAACTAGCCCTGGACCTCCCTTCACAATAAGAGGGGCTTGTGATGAAGAGCCAACCACAATAGTTTTAGCCTTCTTATGTAGAAGTTGCATAAAAACACCAAGCTTAAACAACAATTATGTACTAATAGGAAAAGAATATTGAAGAAAAGATCTTATCATGGTAGCAAGAGGGGATGCCTTAGCTACAGTAACTGTCTAAAACTTGTTGTCCTTCATAAAGTCCAAGTAGTTGGCTTGCCAATTAACCAATTCTTCAGTACTAATGTCATTCTAACCCGAAGCCAGAATCTTTAGGGGCAGAAAGAAAGTTCTGAGATGTGACTTCAGTGGGTCTTTATGAATGGGCCTAGCATTGGGCCTAAGTTATCAATCTATAATCCTTTTTCCTAAGTCCTAGCACTTGTAGGTTGGGCCGTTAAGCAAGTATCTCTAGAAGGTCCTAGCCTTAAAACACCTCATGGTTGAGGACAAAGTGTCCTCGAGCATATCCCACCAAGCTGATTTAGTCTAAAAGAAGATTAAAGGCTAAAGTAAAAGCCAAACTTGGATTAAGGCAAAGATGGGAAAAATAAAAAAGTGGGCTTCTATTACTAAATAAAACTTGAGCCCTTTTAATTTTTCATAAGCCAATGGATATCATGCTCCTAACCAGTTATAGAGGGGTTCCATCTCCTTAACCAAGAAAATTCTCTATCCATGGCATCTAAAGGAGTGGGCTTAAGAACTAGGCTTCTTTCATAGGCCCAAATATGTGAGAAAAGAAGAAGTCATATATTTATCCAAAAAGAAAGGAAAATTGAAGTGTATAAAGAACCAATCTTACCTCTTACCTCAACAATCATAGGTTGGCATTGCTGAGTATTGGCCCCTCTACAACTCCATTCTAAGCACCTATAGAGCATACTTAGGGATGAAGGTCCCCAAGGAAAGGTAGAGATAACATTAATAAAAAAGAAAGAACTGATAGTGTTCTCAGAATTGGTGAAGAGCGTACAATCAAGAAAGGCAAATAAGAAGCCACATGTCTCTAAACATGGGGATCAATAGGTGCACTGGAGGATTTTGTACCCATGGCTTGTTGATACTAGCATAAAGGATGATTTGTTCCTCTTAAGCTTAGGAAAATATCCAAGCAGAGTCTCCACATACTTTCTTTGGTGGATTAGATAGAAGAGACAATCATAAAAAATGATGCAAGTACAACGACATGGAATTCCAATGATGGTAGTGAGGTCCAGAGGAGTTAGGCCCTTCTCATCGTATGGGAGATGGAACATCACCTCTCCAGCAAGGCTCTATAGGCATACGAGTTGCCCTTCCATTAAGTATCCAAAATGTTCTTCAAGAAATGGCAAAAAAAAAGGGTGGACTAAACCCAAGTCTTGACCTGCTTGAGCAAATTAGCATAAAAGCTTCGAACCTTAGAGATTCCACCATCCTTCTTAATATTGGCTACTCCCTAAAAAAGAAAAGATAAAAGTGAAGTGATTAGTGGAGAAATAACAAAGAAATTGAAAGAAACAACATAAAATTGGCAAAAGTACAAAAAAAAATGAGGCTATTTTAGAAGGTATATTCGCGCAACACAATGGGAGATCCACGTAGATGCCCCTAGGATTGCCTCATGGCTCTATCAAATATTCACACGATAATACCATGACAATGAAGATGAAATCACATGTGTAGACCCTTAATTTTTGACCCAGTCCAGTCTGATATTTTTAAAAGAGTCCAAAATAATTTTTGTGGTATTTTAATTAAATAATATTTATTTTAATATTCATTACTTATAATATTTGTTTTTTAATAAAAATAAAAAAAGGATAATAGTAAAAAATAGAAAATAATAAATAAATAAAAATCGGCGATAGAAGAATTGACGATGAAAATTTTTTGTTACCGAAAATGAATTGGCTTGAGTTCCTGTGGTGAAATGGCCTTGGGCCAATTTGCCGCAGGAATTTCCTGCAGCAAATTGGCTGGCCCGTGCCCCAGTTTGTACGCAACTTCCGCAGCTGGCCCGCCATAGCCCGCAGCAGTTTTTGCCAGCGCAATTTTTGCCAACACAGTTTTTTTCGAAACCGAATTCTACTTGGTTTTTATTTCTTTTCTTAAATGGTTTTGATGTCCTTAGACAATGAGAATTAGGTTTTGATTTTTCCTATAAATACCATATTAAAATACACAGAAAGGGACTCATTTTTTTAAGATGGAACTTGGATCTTTTAAAAAGGAGATTTTGGAACCAAACTTGGGGCTTTAATTCTTTCGGCCAAAAGAAAACCCTAGAAAGCAAGGAGAAATCCAAGACACAGCAACCAAAGGAGGCAATAAGCAATCATCTCTAGATTGCTTTGCTTAACCAAAATCAAATTTGAAGCAGGCAACGGCTTGATTCAATTTCTTCAAATTTGGTGGAGCCTTCAAACGTAGGTAAATTGTTCTAACTTCAATGATTGAATCATTAATCATCTTCATCTTTTAAGCCATCATCACACTGCCTTAGTTATTTAATTCTTCCTTTAATTTAGTTTAGGCATGAGCATAAATTAATTCATACAATACTTAAGGTCTTAATTAAAGTAAATAATATAATCATTGAGAATACAAATCTAATTTCATAAACCCTAAGTTATTAAAACCCTATTTCTTAATTAATTTCATTTCCAAACCTTCACAGTAGCTATTTTGTTATAATTTTATTCAGTGAGTTATTTTAATCTTTCAATAATAAATTTGGCTTTCTATATTTGTTTCACCTAAAAATACATAAGTAGTCGATATAGTCAATAATAAAAGCACACTCAACTTTGATCACAGAAAAGCATCAAATTCTAAATTCAAAATCATAATCTATAGAATCGAGATTTCAAACCATAAAACCCTAATATCTTAATCGTAAAACCCTAAAACTTTAATAGCCTTAAAACATATTTTTCAAATCTAAAATCCTAATTACACCTTTCTAAAACCCTAACCAAACCTATTTTTTTAAATCACAGTAGCATTATTTTCATAAAAACATCCAAAACTCTAAATCTTTAAAACATCCAGTAGTTTTGTTATTTCTTTAAAATATTTCTACACTAATTAAACTAGAATATACAAAACCCTAGTTATTAAACATAAAACCCTATAAACCCTAATTAATGCATATTATTTTATTTAAATTGGATGAATGTTTATTATATATTTTGATTGATGTTTGATGTCTTTGATGAATGATTTATTATGTTGAATGGTTGTTTACTTTTGTTAGCCAAATGATCTCAACTTTGATCCTTGACAACTCAAATTGAATGACTTATTTAACATGTGTTTTAAAAACCTTGTTGTAGGATTAGATTGTTTCAAATAAGTCAACACCAGGCACATTATGCGATCGCACAACCCTGGAGACGACCACCGCATTAATTGAAGGATGAAACCATATCACAGTAGGGTTTGCAGTCATAAACTCGACCACAGTAGCGACCGCACATCAACATGAGCGACCGTCCAAGGAATAAGGATGACCGCAACATGAGTAACCCAAATCATCCAAATTCCAGCAAGGTTCGCGATGACAAGCACGTTGGAGGATACGATCCTGCTTACTACTTTAGCGACCATCTTTAAGACTCCGTGACTGCTCTGCTAATTCAAGAGAAAATTACTTAAACTAACAGTAGTGTTCGCATCCTTAGGTAAGCCTAGAAGTTTGACGTGAGTCTTTCAATTCCACTGTTAATTGGCACCTAGGACGACCACAACATTCATATTTAGGCAGAAGTTTATTTTACCCTGTTAAAAAATGCCATGTGTAATAACTGTTATAAACCCACTTCAATATTCAAAAAGGGCGACCGCACCTAACTTATGCACGACCGCCCTAACAACCACATCATGGGTAAGATTCCAGCAGCATAGCACTTAAATTCGACCATTGAAGCAATTTTGAATGCAGCGACCATCCCTTATCTAAGGGCAACCGCATGAGACATTGGCGTGACGGTCCTAGTATCGAGGACGACCGCTAACTACTTCAAACAGTCTATTAACACAAGGTATAAACTACCAAGAATTATTTCTCACTATCTATAACGGCTAGTTAGACCACATTGACTATAAATTCACACATTATTCTATTAAAAAAAGGTGATTCTGAATTTAATAGCCAAGCAACATATTTTCTTTTATTACTACAATTAACATTTGAATTGTAATGAGTGTTGGGTGTAAGCATTAAAAACACCATTGTAAAAGTTTGAGTGTGAGCTTGGAAACACTTAGGTTGTGAGAGTGAGCCTAGGAAAAACTCTTGTAAGGGTTGTGAGGTATATGATCTCAAACCAATTGTAAAGTTAGAGTTAAGCTTGTAAGAAGAAAACTCAAAGTTAGTGGAACCTTAACAAGTTGTTAAGGAAGTGAATGTAGGATTGGAGTTAATCCGAACCACTATAAATCTTGTGTGTTCTTTCTTCTACTCACTACTCAACCATTTATTTCTTCTACATTTCTTGTTGTTGAGTTTTGAATTATTTGTTTCTATTTGCCATAATTCTTCAAGAAAACCAATTCACCCCCCTGTTGGTTGCCATCTTAGGACAACAATTGGTATCAGAGCTAGAATTTTCTTAAACTTAATTGTGAAATTTGATCCATATGGAAACTTCTTCTTCATCAAACTCAACCTCTCATGGAAATCTAAACTCTATCCTTAGACCCTATTTTGATGGAATGGATTATTAATATTGGAAACACAAAATGTATTTGTTTCTAGATAGTGAAGGGATTGAGATATGTTCTCATACTTCATCAACGAAGGTAAAGTTCTACTATTTTCATGAAGTTGATGGTATTCAATTTCCTCTTCCCAAAGCACAATGGTCAATTGTCAATGTTAAAGATCGATTTAAGAATAATAGAGTCGCTTCCATCTTGATGAATTCCAATTCAAGAGAAGAAGGTGGAAGAGTTCAACACTTAACTTATGCACATTGCATTTGGAAGACACTTGAAAACTATCATGAAGGTACGACTCAAGTGAGATTCACCAAGAAACAAATGCATGTTCATGAGTATGGGCTATTCAAGATGAAACCAAATAAAAATGTCACCAACACGACGAATCACTTGCTTGCTATTATCAATGAGCTAAAGAAGTATGGCAAGATTTATGATCAAGGTGATGTAAATAGCAAAATCTTGAGAGCCCTAAGAGCTAGAAAGAACTTTGAATCAAAAGTATCATCCATTGAAGAAGCTCATGATCTTAGCACATTGAGAACTGACGAGCTTGTGGGAAAACTACTCACATTGAAGCTACACAATGAAAAAGAAGAAGATCAAGGTGAGCAAGAAAAGAGAAAACCAATTGCTCTCAAAGTAATCAAAGAAGTTGAGAGCTCAAGCAACGAAGGTACTGTTGATGAAGATGAAATGGCAATGTTCTCAAAAAAGGTACATTTCCTAAATCCTCCTTCAAAGATAAAGAAAAAAAATGAGGTAAAGTTCTATGAATGTGGTAAATCTGGTCACATTAAATCGGATTGCTTCAAAGTAAAGAATAAAAAGAAATGGGACAAAGAAAAGAAAAAGTCTCTCAAAGCCACATGGGATGACTCTTCTTCAAGCGCAGAGGAAGAAGAAGAAGATGAAGGAATTGCAAACCTATGTCTCATGGCTATTGAAGATGACTCCAATGAGATAAGTACTCAATCCTTGAATCTAATAGCACATGATGATATTGATGACCTAGATGATAGTGATTTAATTGAGCACATGAACTTTAAAATAGAAAAATATTTCTCCAAGATGATGCTCTATAAGGAAAAGAGTTCTAAGTTAGAAAAGGATTTTATATGCTTAAAGAACTCTACCCTAGAATTGAAAACCTCAAATGAACACTTGATGAAATCAATAAATGAGTTAAATAAAAACTCACATGACTTAGAAAAAGTTATTAAAGAAAATGAAATTGTGAAGCATGAACTAAAAGAACTAAGAGGATCAATTTCAAGATTTCA
The DNA here is from genome assembly GCA_947685225.1 of Garcia nutans. Classification (NCBI taxonomy): domain Eukaryota; kingdom Viridiplantae; phylum Streptophyta; class Magnoliopsida; order Malpighiales; family Euphorbiaceae; genus Garcia; species Garcia nutans. Next base: position 3,435,788 of record CANTUV010000017.1, on the reverse strand, counting down.
TAAAGGAAAAGAAGCCTTAGACACATTAATTGGTAACCAAAGATCACCTTCCTTAAAATATGGATTAGGATTCAATGGCTCAACCAACACTACACTTAGCACACCAACATTTGTAAAAGCCTCTACAACTCGAATCTCTAATGTTGTTGTTGTAAAGAACAAAGATGCTCACACAAGTCTAAGAATTCCAAAAAAACTACTCATGACTCACTAGGAAATAGAGCTAAGTTCTCAAAAAGTAATCATGCATTTAAATACACTAAACATGAACAAAAGCAATCACATACTTGTAGTTGTATGCATAACACAAGGAATATAAATTGGAAAGTGCAAAAATATAAAACATTGTTGCAATGTACATATTGTATGAAATTTGGACATAAAAGCATTTTTAGTCATATTAGAAAGGCTCATCTCAAGTTAGAAGATGCCTCTATTGCTAACCATCAAGGACCCAACTTCATTTGGGTACCTAAGAAAAGATAACTACTATTGGCTTGTAGGTATGCCAAAAATCTACTATCAATGAAAGCACATGGCTTGTGGATACTGGGTGCTCAAGGCATATGACCGGGAATGCAAAGCTTTTTACAAGTATTACATACAAACTTGGAGGTAATGTAACTTTTGGAAATAATGCTAAAGGTAAAATTATTGGTTTTGGCTCCATTGGAATACTTAGTAAATACTTGATTGAAGATGTATGGCTTGTTGATGGTTTGAAACATAATTTGCTAAGTGTTAGTCAATTATGTGATAGAAAATACATTGTAAATTTTCATTCTAAAGGATGCAAGATCACTAATTCAAATGGTATTATTGTATGTTTAGATCATTTTTGTACTTGTTTTTAGTGTGATTTTATGTGTTTTTAGTTAATGTTTTGATTGATTTCTGTTTAAAGTTTGTTTAAAGTGTTTGTTTTAGGTTTAAGTGCACAAACTCCCTTGAAAGATCAAAATAATGAAGAAAGAGCATAAATCAAGCAAGACATGGCCAAGCCAAATCAAGCTTGGGCGTGTCACCTCAAAGAAAATGAAGGCAGAGCTTGACACGGCAAGGAGACATGGCCAAGCCACTGGCCGTGTCTCATCCAAGGAGTAAAACAAAGAAATCAAAGCAAAGAAAGAGCAAATATGAAGAAGCAGAACTGGAAACACTTAAGTGACACGGCCAAGCCACTGGCTGTGTCACATGACACGGCCAGGAGCTTGGCCATGTCCATCCCAAGCTCAAAGCAAGCAAGGACCAAAGAAACGAAACAGAAGAGGACGCACCCACATGACACGTCCAAGCCACTGGCCCTGTCACATAACACTGCCAGGAGCTTGGCCATGTCACCCCTTGAGACCAAAGAAAAGAAAGAAAGAAAGAAGCAATGATGGACATGGCCAGCAAGTTTGGCCGTGTCCCAAAGAAAAATGAGAGACACAGTGAAGCCAAAGCAAGCTTGGCCTTGTCACCCTTAATATATTTGAATTCTTTTGCACGAAACAAGAGACGAAAGTCGGGGGGGAGAAGGCCTAGGGTTTTAGGGAAAAGAAAAGAGAAAAAGAAAAAAAGGAAAAGAGGGGAAACACGATTTGGGGAGAGGAGAGAGTGACACTCTCCTTGTCCCTTCATCTTCATCCTCCATTTCTATCCTCTCCATCTTCTCCATCTTCCATTGATAAGATCTTTGAGATTCTTTGGGATAAAGTGGGTTAACAAGCTCTTAAAGGTTTAAGAAGCTTCATTGAAGGATTGGTGACTTTAGAAAGCTCCATTCCATCTCTCAAAGGCATAATCAATTGAAGGATTGGTGACTTGAGAAAGCTCCATTCAACGTTGCAAAGGAGAATCATCCATTGAAGAGGGCTTGAGTTCTTCATCTTAAATCAAAGTGGAGCTAGGAGGAAGACTAGTAATCCTACTCTTGGAATCTACAAGGGGTTTTTCTATTCTCTCTTTTAATTCATTTCAATATTGTTTTTGTTGTATTAAGAGAATTGATATTGCAATGAACAATTTGTATTTGATTTATATTGAGTTGAATGAATGTTTTAAATTGATGATGTTGAGCTAAATACCTATGCCTAGGGTTTGTAGTATATTTGATTAAATGTTTTGATTTGATATTTCCATTGTTGTACCTTGTTGTTGGTTGATTGCATTGGATTGTATGCTAGGTTGATAAATTAGCTACCTATTGATCTCTAGATATTGAATGAAGGACCGAGAGGTAAAATTTGATATCGAAATTATGCAATCGTCTACCTTAAGAATGAATTAGAAATATAAGTTCTATGGTTCATTAATTTGAAAATGTAAAACAATTGGTTGTTGTTGATTCTTGAATTTGAAAACTATTGAATTGGTAATTGACTAATTAAACTTAAGAAACAAATTAATTAGAAGGTTAAGTTAATAGATAATATGAGAATTGAGCTTTCATTGAATGGACCTATAACCCTAGGCACCTTCCCAAGAATCGATTTGATCTTGTACAACCATCACACACATTAACCCTTACACTCATTACTCTTAGGTTTAAATTACTCCTGCACCATTCCAAACAACAAACTCTCATTTTTAAATTGGTTGTCAATCAAGCTATTACGAACTACACCTTCCTTGTGAGACGACCTTAGGGTGATCACTTTTGCTACAACTATCTCGTATACTTGCGAGTGACAATTGTAGTAGTACTTAACTCGAGCGCAACAAGTTTTTGGCGCCATTGCCGGGGAGGGCTGTTTAAGTAGTGATAGTTTGATTTTTTTATTTAATTATTTGTTTATTTTCTTTGAATTGTTTGTTTATTTTGTTTGATTTTCTTTCAATTTAATTATTTGTTTGTTTTCTTTAAGTTGCTAAGTGCCTTTTGTAAAGATGAAGTTTTCAAGGCATGGGGGAGTTTATGATAGGAACGATGAGTCTAAAATGGCATGGTAATTAGCAGAATTGACAAATCAACTTAAGGTGCTAAATGCAAGAGGAAGAGCACCTATGCCACGCCAAGAGATATGTGCAGCATGTGGCAATGTAGGGCATAGTGCAAATACATGCTCATTCGATTTCGCACAATACCAAGAATGGCAAGAGGAAGAAGATGACTTTGATAGTTTCTAGCAAATGGGTAGAAATGACAAATATTCTAATCCTTACAACCCAAGCTGGGGAAGCCAACCAAATTTTTCTTGGAAAAATCAGCAACACATTCCACCTTGAAATTGTTTTCAACCTTACCAAAGAGGTCTCAAGAACAATATTTAAATCAAGATCACCTTAAGAAACCCTCATTGGAGAATAGTTTAAATTCCTTCATTCAAACTAGCGCACAAAATCAGATCGACTTAAGGAACCCACTTTGGAAGATAGTTTAAATGCCTTCATTCAAATTAGTGCACAAAATCAGAATCAATGCAAGAAATCAACAGTGGAAGATGATTTAAATGCTTACCTTCAAATTAGCACACAAAATTAGGAAGGGAGCAATGAGAGGTTTGATTCTTTGGAGGAATCATTGAAGAGGGTGGAAATTCAAGTTGGGCAACTGGCACATCAACTCCAAGCACACCAAAAGGAGGAATTTCCTAGCCAATTGGAGCAAGTCAAGGTAATCACAAATTTGAGGAGAGAACAGGTAATATATAACAAATTTTGTGATTCCATTGATGCAGGTACTAATCAAGAAGAAAACGGCGATGAGATACAACCAAACATAGAGGAGTTAGTTCAATCAGAGGAGGAGGAGAATTTGGAAGCTTCAACATCAAAAAAATTGCATGAACCTCCAAATCCTTATATGCCCCCAATTCCATTTCCATGTAGGCTGAAGGAAGAGAATCAAGGTATGCAACTTTCTAAACTTTATGACATGCCCTATAGTGAAGATAGTGAAAATAAGCTTGAGATAGCTATGACCTTAGAAGAAGAGCAGGTATTGCCCAATTTAGAAAATGAGGAGAGTAAGCTAATTTTAGATGCCGAGGTTGTTGAGAGGGGACTTGACATTGTTAAAATGGATGAAGAAGTGATTCAATCAAACTTGGTTGAACTTAAAGAGTCCCCAAAAATCATCTCTTCTACTCTTGGTGGTGAATAAGAACATACAATGGATAGAACCATGTTGCACAATGAAAAAGGGTTTTACAAAGTTCCTATTGCACTGGAGGATTACCCTAAGATGACCTTCACATGTTTTCAAATACCGCTACTTAGGCGTAGTAATACATCGGGTATCCTTCGAAGTTGTATGCTATCCATCCTTGCAGACATGAGCGATAATTGTATTATGGGTGGAAGGAGCATTGTAAATCGCATATGGGAACGATGGAAATCAGGTTTCATCTAAACCTTACCTCTTAGTTTATGCATGCTCACATTGAGGACAATGTGAATCTTTAAGTGTGGGGTGCATTTCGTGTTTTCATTTCGTGTTTTTACTTTTAACTTATTTTTGTTTTAGTTTAGTTAATATTTTTCTTTGAATAAATGAATTTTGAAAAGTTCAATTGTTATAAAATTGTTGATAGATGACCTTTGAATTTTTGAAGCATGAATTTGAGAATTGAGTAGAATTGGTGCTTATTGTCAATTTTGTTGTTTTTTCCTTGCATTGCCTTTAACCTAGTGAGAAATTGAGCAATCAACTTATTATTCTTTTGTGGGTGAACATCTTTGATTGATGAATTGCTAGAACTTGCTTTGACATGCATTTTAAGACTACATAAAAATTTCAATTAGGCATCAAGATGATTAAGGCAATTAGGTGAACCTACTTTGGCTTAAAAAGAGCAACCCTATTTTTAACCTTAGTTAGCCAATTTTGAGCCTATTTCATTTTCCCTCTTCTTTGTTTTTCGCAACACTACTAACTTTGAATCATGTTATTTTGTCTCTTTCCCTTTCATTAGGTCAAGAGTATTTTAAGAGCGTTTATGGCCGGGTGTTGTGTTGAATTAAGTGCGGGGTTAAATTTAGTAGGTTTAAGATTGCAAACTATTATGTTATTTAGTTGCAAACCCTAAAAAAATAATAAAAAAATATATAAAAAAAGAAGAAGATAAAAATAAAAAAATAATAAGAATAAGAATAATTGATGTTCTTGTTGAAAGGGTTGGAATATGTTTGGGAATAATAATTGCAAGATTAAATAAGTGAGTTCCCTTAAAAAGCCCTTTAATGACAAAGGGTAGATGAGTGGAAGGTGTTTTGGAATTGTTGGGATATATATATATATATGAATGGTTACTTCATTCTTGAAGTGCTCTTGAACTTAATGATTAAGCTCTCATTTCCTAAATGTCATGCCTTTACCTTAGCCCCATTACAACTAAAAGAAAGACCTTGTGATTGATGCTTGATTGTAATTTTGTTGTGGAGATTTGATTGATAAGCAAGCCTATGGTAATATTCTTTCATTGATTGTTATGAGTGTAAACACCACCATGATCAAACACTTGTAAGAGTTGGCGAGAGAGCGACAACATAGGTTATGCATGGAAAACCACTTAATTGCATGGGTATCAATTTTGTTCGATTCGATATTGATTACAGACTTAGGGATAGGGAAGACTTGATGCATTCTTATAACTCTTGAACTTAACAAAATTTGTCTTTTTTAGTGTTTTTATTTTAGCCTTGCTTGGGGACAAGCAAGGAATTAAGTGTGGGGTAGTTGTTTAGATCATTTTTGTACTTGTTTTTAGTGTGATTTTGTGTGTTTTTAGTTAATGTTTTGATTGATTTCTATTTAAAGTTTGTTTGAAGTGTTTGTTTTAGGTTTAAGTGCAAAAACTCCCTTGGGAGATCAAAATAATGAAGAAAGAGCATAAATCAAGCAAGACATGGCCAAGCCAAATCAAGCTTGGGCGTGTCACCTCAAAGAAAATGAAGGCAGAGCTTGACACGGCCAGGAGACATGGCCAAGCCACTGGTCATGTCTCATCCAAGGAGTAAAACAAAGAAATTAAAGCAAAGAAAGAGCAAAAATGAAGAAGCAGAACTGGACACACTCAAGTGACACGGCCAAGCCACTGGCCATGTCACATGCTTGGCCGTGTCCTATCCCAAGCTCAAAGAAAGCAAGGACCAAAGAAAAGAAACAGAAGAGGACACAGCCACATGACAAGGCCAAGCCACTGGCTGTGTCACCCCTTGAGACCAAAGAAAAGAAAGAAAGAAAGAAGCAGTGATGGACATGGCCAGCAAACTTGGCTGTGTCCCAAAGAAAAATGAGAGACACGGCCAAGCCAAAGCAAGCTTGGCTGTGTCACCCTTAATATATTTGAATTCTTTTGCATGAAACAAGAGACGAAAGTCGCGGGGAGAAGGCCTAGGGTTTTGTAGAAAAAAAAAGAGAAAAAGAAAAAAAAAGAAAAGAGGGGAAACATGATTTGGGGAGAGGAGAGAGTGACACTCTCCTTGTCCCTTCATCTTCATCCTCCATTTCTATCCTCTCCATCTTCTCCATCTTCCATTGATAAGATCTTTGAGATTCTTTGGGATAAAGTGGGTTAACAAGCTCTTAAAGGTTTAAGAAGCTTCATTGAAGGATTGGTGACTTAAGAAAGCTCCATTCCATCTCTCAAAGGCATAATCAATTGAAGGATTGGTGACTTGAGAAAGCTCCATTCCATGTTGCAAAGGAGAATCATCCATTGAAGAGAGCTTGAGTTCTTCATCTTACATCAAAGTGGAGCTAGGAGGAAGACTAGTAATCCTACTCTTGGCATCTACAAGGGATTTTTCAATTCTCTCTTTTAAATCATTTCAATATTGTTTTTGTTGTATTAAGAGAATTGATATTGCAATGAACAATTTGTATTTGATTTATATTGAGTTGAATGAATGTTTTAAATTGATGATGTTGAGCTAAATACCCATGCCTAGGGTTTGTAGTATATTTGATTGAATGCTTTGATTTGATATTTCAATTGTTGTACCTTGTTGTTGGTTCATTGCATTGGATTGTATGCTAGGTTGATAGATTAGCTACCTATTGATCTCTAGATATTGAATGAAGGACCAAGAGGTGAAATTTGATATCAGAATTATGCAGTCGACTACCCTAAGAATGAATTAGAAATATAAGTTCTAAGGTTCATTAATTTGCAAATGTAAAACAATTGGTTGCTGTTGATTCATGAATGTGAAAACTAATGAATTGGTAATTGACTAATTAAACTTAAGAAACAAATTAATTACAAGGTTAAGTTAATGGATAATATGAGAATTGAGCTTTGATTGAATGGACCTATAACCCTAGGCACCTTCCCAAGAATCGATTTGATCTTGCACAACCATCACACACATCAACCCTTACACTCATTACTCTTAGGTTTAAATTACTCCTGCACCATTCCAAATAGCAAACTCTCATTTTTAAATTAGTTGTCAATCAAGCTATTACGAACTACACCTTCCTTGTGAGACGACCTTGGGGCAATCACTTTTGCTACAATTATCTCGTATACTTGCGAGTGACGCTTGTAGTAGTACTTAACTCGAGCGCAACAATGTATTTAAAGGAACTAGAATAAGCAACACGTATAAAATTGACATACATTCCAATAATACATTTAAATGTTTAATCTCTACTAATGATGATGCTTGGTTATGGCATAGAAGACTAGGAAATGCAAGTATGGATAAATTAAAATGCATTTGTAATGAAAACCTAGTTGATGGTCTCCCTAAAATAAAATATTACAAAGATAGAACTTGTGAAACTTGTCAACTTGGTAAGCAACATAAGAGCTCATTTAAATTAAAAAATGTTATAAGTACCTCTAGACCTTTAGAGCTCATACATTTGGATTTGTTTGGACCAAATAGAGTTACAAGCCTAGGTGGCAAGTCATATGAATTTGTTCTTGTTGATGATTACTCTAGATTCACAAGGATTAATTTCTTAGCTCAAAAGAATGAAGCTTTTAATCACTTCAAAACATTTGCAAAAAGGGTTCAAAATGAAAAAGGATATGTGATCACATATATTAGAAGTGATCATGGCAAAGAATTTGAAAATGAAAATTTTAAAAAGTTTTGTAATGAATTTGGCATTTCACATAATTTTTTAGCTCCTAGAACTCCACAACAAAATGGTGTGGTTGAAAGGAAAAATAGAACCTTGGTTGAAATGGCTAGAACAATACTCAATGAATATGAATTACCATCTTATTTTTGGGTGGAAGCTGTTAATACCGCTTGTTACATTGCAAATTGTGTTTATAAAAGGCCTTTAATTAATAAAAATTCTTATGAGCTATGGAATGGAAGAATTCCCAGAATTTCATATTTTAGATATTTGGATGCAAATGCTTTATATTGAATACCAAGGAAAATCTTGGAAAATTTTCATCCAAATCGAATGAAGGCATATTCCTAGGATAATCATTATCTTGCAAAGCATATAGAGTATTTAATAAGAAAACTCTAATAGTTCAAGAATCAATGCATGTTGTTTTTGTTGAATCATCTAAACTTGATCAAAGGAAAGGTAGTACTTTTGATGACCTTGTAGGTACTTTTGAACCACAAGAAACTATTGATGCTCCAAGGATCAATCATAATGTACTTAAAGAAAAGACTCAAGCTCTACCTAAGGATTGGCAATACAAGAAAGATCATCCTAAGGAACTCATCATTGGTGAAACATCTAAGGGAGTAATTACTAGATCTAAAATTAATCATATAGATGTTAATTTTGCTTTTGTTTCTCAAATTGAGCCAAAGACCATTAAGGAGGCTGGATGATTGCAATGCAAGATGAACTTAATCAATTTGAAAGAAATAATGTATGGGAACTTACTCCTAAACCTAAAGATCATTATATCATAGGATGCAAATGGGTCTATAGAAATAAGATTGATGAAAATGGTCACATCACTAGGAATAAAGCAAGATTGGTAGCCAAAGGATATAATCAAGAAGAAGGCATTGATTATGATGAAACATTTACCCTGTAGCTAGATTAGAAGCTATTAGAATATTACTTGGTTTTGCATGTCACATGAATTTTAAACTCTTTCAAATGGATGATAAAAGTGCATTTCTAAATGGATTTATAAACGAAGAAGTTTATATTGAACAATCTCCGGGTTTGAAAACTACAATTTTCCAAATCATGTTTTCAAACTCATCAAAGCTTTATATGGATTGAAATAAGCACCAAGGGCATGGTATGATAGACTTAGTGCATATTTACTTGAAAATGATTTTTCAAAAGGAAAAGTGGACACAACTTGTGAGTGGGGATTTTTGGCCCCACTCCCGATGGAATGGTTCTTGCGACTTTGGCACTGTTTAGGCTCGGGGCCTTAGAGAACACGGACCTAAGTCCAGAGAAAATGGAGTCGCCACCCGGACCGGCTAGGTAAAAAGAAAGGGGTTGATGACTCGATTCCTGAGGAATTCCCAACCCCCTAATGGGTTCAGAAAGTTGGGTATGTGTGGGGAAGGTGAGAAATGGCCCAGCACTCCCACAATGCCCGGTTCATTGAAACCGGCCTCCTTTACAGGTCTTAATATTATAAAATTCTTAAATATAATAATAGTATCCATATTAGACACAACATTTAAAAAAAGCATCATTATATTAAAATCAAAGCAATGTCCAAGCAAAACAAATAAATGGACACCCATCCGAAGATGGAAACATGCCCTTACATAATCCATGCCTAAATAGGACACCCACTAAAAGATAGAAACATGTCCTTTACATTGGTTCTAAAATAGAAAAGCAATTTAAATTACATGATATTTAACTAATGAGGCACCCACCAAGTGGAAACATACCTCTTACAACATTTGGAAATCTAAATAAATTGATAAAAGTAAATAATCATTCATCATAAATAAATCATTCATCAAAGGTATTAAACATCAATAGAAAGTAAACATCCAAACATGATAAATTAAATAAACCAAGCATTGAACTTAAATAAATTAAAGCATATAAAATAAATCAAAGCATAATCAAATATAGAATTGAATAAGGCAAATAAAAATCTAAATTATAGCTACTGTTTCCATTTAGGGTTCTTTATTTCATGTGTTTAGGGTTTTAGAATTTGTGGAATTAGGCTACTATGAGCTTTTAAAGGAATTAAAATAGATTAAGGCTTTATGTTTTAAAAGGTTGATAAAGTTTCTTGATTAAACAAATTAGTGTTTGTGATGTAAAATTATGAAATTAAGGTTTGGACACTTTAAAATACTTAGATTTATGGTTTACGGTTATTCATTGAATTATGGTTTCATGCTTATTGTTTAAAATTAAACATTTGGGGTTTATATGGTTTTTAAAAATCTAAAGGATTAGGGTTTAGAAAAAATTAGGATTTAAGGTTTTAAAGGAGTTTAAGGTTTATTGTTTAGTTTCAAAGTTGAATTAGGGTTTCGGTGAATGCATGAGGTTTTTAGGGTTTGAAAATCAATTTGATAATTTTATGAAGTTTTATGAAAATAAACAAACGATTTAAAGTTTACATAAATAGAAAAGATATTTGTTAAGGTTTTTAGAAAGAAATAGAATTTAAATTATGGTTTTGAAAAGAAACATGTTAATTTAGGGTTTTAAGATTTTGATGAAGCAAAAATAACAATTGTAAGTTTTTTGGAAAACAAAGCAATGAAATAAGGTTTTTAAACTTTAGAAAAACTAAATTAAAGTTCTAGAGTTTTTGAATTAAAAGACACAATTGGATAGTTTATGCTACTGTGAAAAAATATAAAGAAATTAAGAATTCAAACCTTCTTTCGTAGATTACACCAAAATTGCTTCTTGGATGAGCCAAATCAAAGACAAGCTTTTTTGCCTTTGAATTGCTTGAATTATTTTTCTACTCTCTCAAAAAATTAGCTTGATTCAAGGTTTTCCTTCACAGTTTCGAGTCCAATTTTCCTCCAAGTTTCTGTCCGATTTCTTCCCTTATTTTTTCTTCGATTTCTTCCTTTTCGATTTCTTCCTTATTTCTTAATTGATTTTTTGTGTTGTTTTTGATCTTATTTATAGAAGTTTTATATCATTCATTCCTAATTATTCATGGCATCTATTATTCATTAAGAAAAGAAAACCAAAACCTAATTGCATTAGGTTTCGAAAAATTTGCGTCGGAAAAGTTTCGCTGGCGAAAAAAAACTGCTGTGGAAAAAATGCACTGGCAACAAAAATTGCTGCAATTGGCTACGGTAGGGGGCAAGGACCGGCCTACCGGCCATTTTGCCTGCAGGAAACTCCTGCGGGTGAAATGGCCCACGGCCATCGTCCGCGCGTTGGTTTTCGGCAATGATTTTTTCGTCGTCGATTTTTTCATTGCCGATTTTTATTTTTATTTTTATTGTTATTTTTTTATTGTTATTTGTTTATTTTTATTTTTTATTAATAAAAATTAGATGCTCAAGCGATAATTATTTAATTAAGATAACAAAAATTATTTTGGACTAAATAAAATATATTGGACCGGACTGGGTCAAAAATTAAGGGTCTATAGTTTGCCTCCTGCTTGAACGATCTGAGACTTTAGAGAGTGAAAAGCAACAAGACTTAATTTTTGATGAGATGGTTATTTGAATTTATTTTTGGGTTCTGGAGCCGGTTCGAGTTATGGACTTAATTTGTGTACTTGGACCAGAGATTGGGTACTTGGACCCGAGATTGAATTTGATTTGGGTACTTGGACCCAAGATTGGATTGAATTTGGGTACTTGGACCCAGGATTGGGAACTTGGACCCGAGATTGATTTGATTTGGGTACTTGGACCCGAGATTGGGTACTTGGACCCGAGATTGGATTGAATTTGATTTGGGTACTTGGACCCGAAAATGGGTGCTTGTACCCGAGATTGGGTACTTGGACCCGAGCTTAAATTGATTTGGGTACTTAGACCCGAGAATGGGTGCTTGGACCCAAGATTGGGTACTTGGACCCGAGCTTGAATTGATTTGGGTACTTAGAACCGAGATTGGGTGCTTAGACCCAAGATTGATTTGATTTGGGTACTTGGACCCGAGATTAGATTTGATTTGGGTACTTGGACCCGAAATTGATTTGATTTGGGCACTTGGACTCGAAATTTATTTGATTTGGCTACTTGGACCCTAGAATGGGTGCTTGAACCCGAGAATGGGTACTTGGACCCGAGACTGAATTGAATTTGGGTGCTTGGACCCGATATTGAATTGGAATTGGGTACTTGGACCCAAGATTGAATTGAATTTGGGTGCTTGGACCCGAGATTGAATTGGATTGACCTTTTATCATTTGAGAAGTCTGACTGCTCTAGTTATTCTATGCATTATTGTTTTTCACCCTCAAAATGGATCTTCATCCTTTGAGATCGAGCCTTCATCCTTGAAAATGGATCTTCATCTTTTGACATCGGGTCTTTACCCTTGAAAAATGGATCGTCATCCTTTGAGATCGAGTTTTCACCCTTGCAAATGGATCTTCATCCTTTGAGATCGGGTCTTCACCCTTGCAAATGAATCTTCATCCTTTGAGATCGGGTCTTCACCCTTGCAAATGGATCTTCATCCTTTAAGATCGGGTCTTCACCCTTGCAAATGGATCTTCATCCTTGGAGATCGGGTCTTCACCCTTGCAAATGGATCTTCATCCTTGGAGATTAGGTCTTCACCCTTGAAAATGGATCTTCATCCTTTAAGATCGGGTCTTCACCCTTGAAAATGGATCTTCATCCTTTGAGATCGAGCCTTCACCCTTGAAAATGGATCTTCATCCTTGGAGATATGGTCTTCACCCTTGTAAGTGGATCTTCATCCTTTGAGATTGGGCCGTCACCCTTGAAAATGGATCTTCATCCTTTGAGATCGGACCTTCACCCTTGAAAAGGGATCTTCATCCTTGGAGATCGGGTCTTCACCCTTGTAAGTGGATCTTCATCCTTTGAGATCGGGCCTTCACCCTTGAAAATGGATCTTCATCCTTTGAGATCGGGCCTTCACCCTTGAAAATGGATCTTCATCCTTTGAGATTAAGTCTTTACCCTGGCTTTAGCTGGATTGTTGTTTTGTCTTTTGCATCTTCAGTCTTTTGAGAATTCTAATTTTCTTTTTTTTATTCCATTCTTTTTTTTTCTTCCTTTGCACTTTTGCAAAAAATTCATCCCTTTATAGCTAGCCTTCATATCATCTCCTTTTCCCCCTGCGTGGCGAGATATTTGCAAGTGAGTTTGAAAATGTTTTATATATAAACTCAAAAAATTGAAGAGGAGAAACTTTGCCCCCTATGTAGGCTTAAACCCATGATTTTTCTATGCGGACTCTGATTGATGTTGTTGTTGTCTAGTTCTTCACACAAGTACGTATTACTTCTCTTTGCAAGATTACTGGAGCTTTCTCAAGTAATGGGCTTTCTATGCCCCCCTGATTTGATATCTTCTTTTGATTTTTTACTTCGCAGGGTGTTTGCTGTTCATTTTGCCAAGGAATAGACAACACAAGACAAGAAAGTGCGATGTGATATGCTCATGTATGCATGATATGCATGAATAATACTTACAGTTGTTCCATCGACTCACAGACCAAGGTGATCAGCAGAAGTGTTCTCATTGGTTCCGTTTTGACGCTTGTTCAAGTCTTTCATTGGAATGATTGAAAGCTTTTTCATTTGAGGCTTTTATCTTCAAGATGTTGAAAATATGAGTGGTGGAGACCCTAAGCAGCAGAGTCAGGGATGCATCCATTTCAAACTATATTTTAGCATGTCGGTTGGTAGTTTCTTCATAACTTTGCCAATAATAATTTCCTTTGCCTAATGTGTCCTTTGCAGGTTCAACATACTTCCCTTAACTTGAAGGCTTTGTATGACAAAACACTTTTTTTTTATTTTGAAATCAAATGTTGGCTTTGCCAAATTAATGTCAATGTACCTCAGGACTTGATTTTCTAAATTAACATATCTATAACATGACAACCCTAGTTACCGTACTAAACTCGAGAATCATTTAAGCAAGAATTGTTGCACTTCAGATAGGCACATACACATAACTTGGCCAAAGGTCTCATTGAGTTTAAATATTATCTATCTCATATGCATGCTTATCCAAACTATCTCCACTAATAGACTCTACCTACCAAGAGAGATCAATAGGTCTTTGATAGGCTTGAAATGGGGTCTATAAGGGACACAGGTTTAAGTGAAGGCCATTTTGAGATTGGAGCTGGTGTGACACAATGGACAAACCTTCACACTACAAATTTCTTGTTGGAACTTTAGACAGTTGGGAGTAATCTTTCTAGACTCCAAATTCATTCTATCTTCTTGGGATTAATCAGGATCTTGATTGGGATAGTTTTTGCCCTTGCATAAAGTTTGGTTCCCAAATTCATTTCTTTCCTTCTTCTTCCTTTCTTTCTTTTTATTTTTCTTACTCCTCCCTTTCTTTGAGCATTTTATCATTTTTGTCATTCTTCTTTGTAGGACTGTCAAGCACAGAACTTTCAAGAACTGAATGGTCTTTCTCCTTTTTTTTATTTTGATCAAATCTTTAGTTGGGCTGGACCAATTCAAGTCAAACCGTCCTTATAAACCAAATGGAAGCCTTTTGTTGTCTTAGGTAAAAGAGAACTCAGTTGGCTTTTTGAACCATTTTGGGTTTTGTTTTCTTTTTTCTTTTTTACTCTTTTTTTCTTTTCTTTTTCTTTTCTTTTGTATTTTTTGTTTTCTTTTCTTCTCTTTTTTTTGTTTTCTTTTTTTTTTGTTCTAGCTCTAAAAGAGTTGTCTTGTTTATACCAACTTGGGCTTCCAATAATGGATAAGTGGAGTAACATAAATCTTCTTTAATAGGGATAAATTATTTGTTACTCTGATGTTGATGTTGATATATTGGAGATATTAGGAAAACTTCAACTACCCTTATGCTATTGAGAACTTCAACCACCCTTATGGTTTTGAGAGCTTCAACTATCTTCATGGTCTTGAGAACTTCACCTATCCTCATGATTTGGACTAATCATTATTTTCTTTGATCTTCTTGCCTCTTCATCTTAGTGATCATAAGACTTGCCAAAAGTATCACAACAGCTCAAGGTAGGTTGTTGGGGTTATACGAAAATGAAAAGAAAGCTAAAATTTTATGAAGGCTCAAAGGGACAACTAGGGATTGATATTTAATTAGGTAGATACTTGTTGTTGGCTAACCAAACAATGCCTAGATCATTTCTCTCTTAAATAAGCAGAGTTCAATTTTGCCTCAAAAATTTGTCAAAGCATGTTCTAAGACTGACTAGGACCTAGACAAAGGTAATTATGCAAGAGCCCTCTCTAAGTAAGCATACACAACTCAATGCTATAGAGCAATTCCCTCACCTAGTAAAGTCATTCAAGTCATGATGCCTAGACACATTAATTTATAAACATCAAGCTAAATTCCTCATTGGTTGAGCACCAAAATGAACAAAGACCAACAAGATTTTGATGAAAGTAATTTATTCAAACAAACATAATTTGAAAAATAAGATTGTTCCAATTAAATATTAAAGAAAGTAAAATAAATAGAGCAACACTCCAAGCTAAGGGAAGTTCATTGAGTTGGAGTTGAAGATACTTCATTTATTTAGACATCTCAAGGGTAAGGATTTTTTCCATCATCAAGGGCCATTGCTTCATCATAATTAGCCCAAGCTTGCTTAGTAGCACATCATCTTTAGTAGCTTCTCTTTCCATATCATGACAAGATGACAAGATAAAACTCTTCAAGAAGGTTGCAAGCGGTGGCGCCCTTCTAAATTTAGGCAAAGGATCATTCTTAGTGTTGGGCTTATCAGGCTCAGGCAGCTTTCCATTGTCAATCAAATCTTGGATTTTGTGCCTTAAGTGAACACATTTATCTGTCTCATGCCCTGGCATTCGATGGAATTGATAGAAGACCTTAACTTTAAAATTTGGTGGTAGAGGCTTATGTAGAGGCCGAGGTGTCAATGGTTGTAGCAAATCCATCTCTATTAAATTTTCTAACATCTTTGACAAAGGCTCCCCCAAGTTTGAAAATTTACGCTTCTTTGTTGGCTTAGTTGTTTTATTTTTCTCAACACCTCCTCTTTCCCTTTGACTTTGCCCACTAGGGTGATAGCTGCTTTTATTGCTCCACTTAGATAGCACATGGTTCGGTTGGTCTTGTAGAATAGGGATTAATCTCTCATTTTTCATTCGATCTCTATCAGTAGACATGTTCCTTATTAATATTGCCTTTTCCTTCTTTCTTATGTCAATGGGAGATGCCTCATTAGCATTGTTGATGATCTCTAGAATTTGAATAAACTAGGTCCTCATAATTTCAACCAATTGATCTCGTAGCTCGGCCATCCTAGCTTTAACAACTTCATCGACTATGTCCCTTAGATGGTTCGCATCCATCCTTCCAATGAAGTGCTTGAATCAAAATCAATGTTGTAGGTGGTATCGTTGTATGCTCTTGAATAAAGGATCAATGATATGAGATGCAAATGTATGTATGCATGTATGCACAAACAATAGACAAACAAGGACAAATAGGACGTTCCTTCCAACCTTATAACATCCACACATGAATGGCGAGTCTCTTTTCCTAGGTAAATGGTTAACAAAATACCAACATGGGGTATCTTAATTTCGAATAATTCCCTCGGATTTTTCAACCAATAGTCATATTTTCGAAAATGGAAATCAATCCATGATAATTCCCATTAATTAGGTTTTAATCCATTCAACCAACTATAGTAGCTTTTATGCTATATTAGATTAAAACTAAATTAAGAGGTTTATTGTAGATAGATTTCTCACTTTGAAAAGAGTAACTAATGGTTCATGCCAAAAACAAGCCCATAGTTAATTTATTCTTAGTATAAACTAGGCTCACAATTGATTTTTGGTATTTCATAATTAACCTAAATAATTTGCAAGCTCTTTGTAGGAAAAGTTTGGGTGAAAATAATTTTATTTCTAAGCCCATTAAAAAAAAGGGAGCCCGGTGCATGAATGCTCCCGCAATGAGAGGGGTCCGGGGAAGGGTCGGACCCATTGGGTCTTTGTATGCGGCCTTCCCTTGCAATTAATTGTAAGAGGCCATTTTCACAACTCAAACCCGTGACCTTAGGTCACACGACGACGACAACACTTACTGTTACTCCAAGGCTTACCGTTTCACTAAGCCCATTATAAAAAGATTTTAGAAAAAAAAAATAGATTTTGGGCTTAGTATTTGGGCCATGAGCAAAAGAATTTTTGATTTGTTTTTAGAAAAGTTTTATGTCCAAAGGCCATCTTGAAAAGTTTTGAAAATAGCTTTGGTCTTTTGGACTTTAAAGAAAAATTTATTTTGAGCTAACAATATGCTTAGGTCATATTAGAAAAAGAACAAACCAAATAAGCCATGATTTAAGCCAAGATAAATTAACCATAGTCAAACAACATGCATTTGGGGTAAAAACCTAAGGAAAGTAACTAGGCCAATTACAAGAGCTTTAGTCTTTGGGTTAAAAGGCTTAGGTTCCCATAGCAAGTATATACCAAATGGTATGAGGCTATGAGTGGTTATGCCATGCTCGATCTCCATACCTTGAGTGAAAGTATGGTATCCCTTCCATAACACAACACGGATAACACGGGCGTCCTAACTCACGCACACGATGCAAACTAAAATGATAAATGGATAATATCATTATAAGAAAGAATAGAATAATATAAAGACTAACGGAATCAACTTCTCTTATCCCCAGTGGAGTCCTCACTGTGAGCGGGGATTTTTGCCCCCTCTCCTGGTGGAATGGTTCTTGCGACTTCGGCACTGTTTAAGCTCGGGGCCTTAGAGAACACAGACCTAAGTCCAGAGAAAATGGAGTCGCCACCTGGATGGGCCAGGGAAAAAGAAAGGGGTGGATGACTTGATTCCTGAGGAATCCCCAACCCCCTAATGGGTTCAGAAAGTTGGGTACGTGTGGGAAAGGTGAGAAATGGCCTAGCATGTAACACCCCTTCCCGACCTACGTGTGTAAGCTGAGTAGAGGCGCCACCCTATCCTAATGTTGCTACCACTTTTACTTAGTCAAATTTTTGTTCCGATTTTTATAGAAATTTTGCCATAGTTTTGCCTAAAAATTCAATCCCAAGTGTCGACAAAACTGGTTTTTTTTTTCTAATTTTTGAAAACATTTTTACACAAACCAATGCAAACAAAATCATTCTCAGTACACTTCCAATAAATCCCCCTTATAACCTCAACTACAACCTGCAAAAAGGATTTACACTTCTAGTACAAAATAAAGTAAAGGTTTATTATGAAATACAGCAGATAAAATCTTTGTTCACTATGCAACGGAAAGTAACAATATTTACAAATTCATATACATCAAAACTCAAGTTTTACAACACATAAAATTTATACATGTTTGGCAGTCAGTCTTCGATCTTAAAGCCCACTATTCAATCTTCAAAATCTAGGCTCGACTCGGCCTAGAGGAACTCTCTGGTTCTTCCTTGTCACCTGCGCGAAGAATCACATTCGCGCTAAGCCAACGGCTTAGTAAGATAAAACATGCTAATGGTATGCTTTAATGTAATGCAATGCCACATATGTTATTGATAAGATCAATATCATAAATATAAAGTTAACCACATAATTATGCATTTCACAAATCATAGTCATATGAGCATACCACATTTCAACATCTTTCCACATTCAACATTAATCAATCATACTCAATAACCAACATCTCATTTCATTAACTCATAACATTATTTAGGACATTCATATAACCCTGACACCTATGGGCCCAACAAGTATTTAATACGATATTCAGAGTTCAGAGTTACTGCTTTGGTTCATAGTCACAATAATCACGCCCGTAGGCAAGTGTAACAGACCCAGTCTCTTGGATCATCAACTCAACACATATGAGGAGATCCTCAACCCGGCAAGACTGTTACAAATCATATATCTCATAGTGTAACAGACCCAGTCTCTTGGACCATCAACTCAACACCTATGAGGAGGTCCTCAACCCGGCAAGACTGTTACCTGTCATCATTTCTTAGGCATGCCACCCAAATCCAGAACTCTGAAACTGAATAACATATTAAACAAACAATTCATTTCCATTCTCAATTCTCATCACATTTAGGCAAACATGCCTTCTTTCTTTCAATTACATCATCTTAGCCAATAACAATGGCTTCACATTTCATTTCACAATATAACATCTCATTATTCAAGTATATATATATATATATCTCATCCATGATCACATTATATCTCACATAGCATCATTCATAAATATCAACATTTCATACCACATTACTCATGAAACACATTACCATTCACAATGCACAACATAACATTGTTCAATCTCAACAATGCAATTAGGGCAAAGAACAATTGATTATAACATTCATTGATTCAAGTGTGTTTAAAGTGTTTAGGGTTAGGTTTAAGGACCAACCTACCTTTGGAAAACCAAAGCAATGCAAAAAGAACAAAGAATTAAAACCCTAACCATAAATAGTACATTCTGGTTTTAAACTCCATTTTATCCTTATTTTGAAAAATTGTATAAAATAATCTACTTGACTAAAAATTCTAAAATTTTTACAGAATTTAGTTTTGTATCTTAAAATCATCCCTTTAAAATTTCAGATCAAACTGAACACAAAATCTTGGTCAAATAGTTCACCTAACCAGACTGCCCCAATTGCCCTGCATCCTGGCAGCAGTTCTGAACTTTGTGAATTCCATAAATCAAATTCAATCAACGTGGTTCCAAATTATTTTTCTCAAATACTAGACTCACTAAGCAACAACATATCCAAAATTCGATTGGATATGATTTTTCTACATTTTATTAAAAATCACGAAATATAGCTGTCCCAGTTAAGGTACCTGCTGGAACAGGTCTAATGAAAATAATCTTTCTAAACTCATAACCATTCCAAAATCGAATCAACATATTTTTCAGTCATTCTACACTCATAGAGGCACAACATATCAAAAATTCACTTCAAGAACATTTTTCTATAATTAATTAAAAATCATACAAATCACAGCCTTTACTAATTGTAAAACAGAAACAATTTCACTAAACACAACTCTTACTCAACACAATCACTTCCAACACCTTCACCAACTCAACTTCTCATCATCAAACCAACAAACCCTAATTCCTTTCTCACACCACTTCAAAAGAATTGAAGAAATTAAAGAAAAGATCTTACCTCAAATGAAGAAATCTACAAATCTTTAACCAAAACCCTTGTTTCTTTCTTCAAAATGCTTCAAACCTCAAGATCACCTCTCTTTCTCTCTTTGTCTATGGAGAATCCGGCCACTTCAAGAAAGAAAGAAGAAAATGCACAAGTCAAACACCTTTTCTTCTTTTAATCTCCACCATGCATCTTACAAGGAAAATTACCAAAACACCCTTAACCAAATAACTAACTCTTTGTCTCATATAAGCCCTTTATAGTAATTTCATTAACAACCAAAAATATCTTCTTCCACTTAACCATCACCTTGACTCTTCATTTGACCAATGTATATGTTAATTATATCATCATATAAACAACATATACATTTGTCTCTAAACCCTAAATTTCTTCTCCAAAACACATATACATATACATTCTCTTCCCATTTCTTTTCTCTTACAATTTAACACATATATGCACAAACATTCACTTCCCAATATATATATCAACAACCACAATAACAACAACATACTCAAAACTTCTAGGGCATAAATGAGGATATTACAATTCTCCCCCTCTAAAAAGAAAATTTCGTCCTCGAAATTACCTGATATCAAAGCTGAAACAATTGCGGATACTGCTCTCGCATGGTATGCTCACTTTCCCAAGTCGCTTCTTCTTTTGCATGATTCTTCCAAAGAATCTTCACCAATGGCACTCTCTTGTTCCTTAACTCTTTCACTTATCGTGCCAAGATAGCAACTGGTTCCTCTTCAAATGTCAAATCTGGGCTCACTTCAATAGACTCAAATGGCAACACATGAGATGGATCCGACCTATATCTCCTCAACATAGAAACATGGAATACATTATGAATACGATCCAACTCAGGTGGCAAAGCAAGTCGATACGCCACTGGCCCAACTCTTTCTAACACTTCATACGGCCCAATGAAACGAGGACTCAATTTTCCTTTCCAACCGAACCTCAAAATTTTCTTCCAAGGAGACACTTTCAGAAATACCTTATCTCCAACATCAAACTCTATATCTCTCCTTTTTAGATCTGCATAAGACTTCTGTCGGTCTGAAGCTGCTTTTAACCTGCCTCGAATCAACTTTACTTTATCTTCAGTTTCTTGAATCAAATCAGGACCAACCAACTTATTATCTCCAAGCTCATTCCAACAAAGAGGTGTCCTACACCGTCTGCCATACAATGCTTCAAACGGTGCCATACCAATGCTGGATTGGTGACTGTTGTTGTAAGCAAACTCCACAAGAGGTAAAAACCTATCCCAACTTCCAGAGAAATCGATGACACAGCTTCTCAACATGTCCTCAATAATCTGTATCACCCTCTCTGACTGTCCATCCGTCTGTGGATGAAAAGCAGTGCTGAAGTGCAGTCGAGAACCTAAAGCACTATGCAAACTCTTCCAAAATCTGGAAGTAAACCTGGGATCTCGATCAGACACTAAAGAAGTTGGAACACCATGCAGTTTCACAATCTCATGGATATACAGCTCAGCCAATCTCTCCAAAGAGTAATCCATTCGAACCGGAAGGAAATGAGCTGTCTTAGTCAATCTATCCACAATCACCCATATAGCATCATGCTTCTTTTGTGTCAATGGCAAACCAGACACAAAATCCATTGTCACTCTTTCCCACTTCCATTCTGGCACTGACAATGGTTGAAGCAACCCGGTTGGAACTTGATGCTCTGCTTTAACCTTCTGACAAGTGAGACATTTCGATACAAACTCAGCAATGTCTCTCTTCAAACCAATCCACCAATAATGCTGTCTCAAATCATGATACATCTTCGTATTACCCGGATGCATAGCAAACATTGACTGATGAGCTTCTTCTAAAATGACTCTTTTCAAATCAGCATCATCGGGTACACACAATCGGTTCTTAAACCAGAGACTCCCATCATCTTTCACAGCAAAATCTCTAGTCTTCCCATTCTTGCAATCTGAAAAAATCTTCTGAATCTTCTTATCGGCCAACTGAGCTTCTTTGATCTGATCTAACAAAATCGGCTTTAATTGCAACTGTGCCAATAATGCACCATCAACACAAAGTACAAAACTGGCATGCAATGCTCTCAACTCAACAAGCAACGAGAGCGAGTAAACAGTTAAACCAGCTAAAGACTTCCGACTCAAGGCATCAGCAACAACATTTGCTTTACCTGGATGATAGTCAATCAAGCAGTCGTAGTCTTTAATCAATTCTAACCATCTCCTCTGACGAAGATTGAGTTCTTTCTGGACACCCAAATACTTCAAACTCTTGTGATCAGTGTAGATGAAACATTTCTCCCCAAACAGATAGTGGCGCCAAATCTTTAATGCAAACACAATGGCAGCCAATTCTAAATCATGGGTCGGATAGTTAAGCTCATGCGGTTTCAACTGTCGAGATGCATAAGCTATAACTTTCCCTTCCTGCATCAATACACACCCCAAACCTCTATGTGAAGCATCACTGTAGATCACATATGGTTTGCCTTCAACAGGTAAAGTAAGAACAGGCGCTTGAGTCAACAACTCTCTCAACTGCTCAAAACTAGCCTGACACTGATCTGTCCACACAAATCTCACTCCCTTTCGAAGTAATCTGGTGAGTGGAGTAGCTATCAAAGAAAACCCTTTCACAAACCGTCGGTAATAGCCTGCCAAACCCAGAAAACTTCTAATCTCTGTCACAGACTTGGGTGGACTCCAATTTAAAATGGCTTCAACTTTGCTCGGATCAACTCTGATGCCTTCTGCAGAAACAATATGTCCGAGAAAAGCAACTTGATCCAACCAGAACTCACACTTCGACAATTTGGCAAATAACTGATTCTCTCTCAAAATCTGCAACACAATCCGCAGATGCATATCATGCTCCTCTTCATTCCGCGAATACACCAGTATATCATCAATGAAGACCACTACAAACTGATCCAAATAGGGCCTAAACACCCTATTCATCAAATCCATAAAAGCTGCAGGTGCATTCGTTAGACCAAAAGGCATAACTAAAAACTCATAATGCCCATACCTGGTCCGAAAAGCAGTCTTAGGAACATCTTCACTTCTTACCCTCAGCTGATGGTACCCAGATCTCAAATCAATTTTGGAGAATACTGACGCTCCCTTCAACTGATCAAAGAGATCATCGATTCTAGGCAAAGGATATTTATTTTTAATAGTCACCTTGTTCAATTGCCTATAATCGATACACAACCTCATAGTACCATCTTTCTTCTTCACAAATAGCACAGGAGCTCCCCAAGGAGAAACACTGGGGCGAATGAATCCTTTATCCAACAACTCCTGTAATTGCACTTTCAACTCCCTCAATTCTGCTGGTGCCATTCTATAAGGAGTAATAGAGATAGGAGTGGTACCAGGCAACAATTCAATACCGAACTCCACCTCTCTCTCAGGAGGCAACCCTGGCAACTCCTCTGGAAACACATCCGGGAACTCAGCAACTGTGGCAATGCTATCAATAGGGGAACCCTTCACTCTAGTATCCACCACATGAGCAAGATAGGCTTCACACCCCTTTCTAATCAACCTCCTGGCTGCAACAGCTGAAACAAATAAGGAGGCTAGCTGTTCCTGCTCATTAGATACTATCACCTCTCTACCATCACCCGTTCTCAAAGAAACAATTTTCTTTTTACAATCCACCACAGCTTCATGTCGAGATAGCCAATCCATACCTAAGATCACGTCATATTCCTTAAATGGCATCTCAATCAAATCCCCAAGGAACTCCTCACCCTGCACCACTACTGCACTATCTCTATGCACCTTACTCACAACCACACTATGCCCTAACGGATTTGTTACCAACACATCAAATCCTAGGGACTCAGCATGCAAATCAGATACAGGCAAAACAGATGCACTAATATATGAATGTGTGGAACCCGGATCAATCAAAGCAAGTACTGGAGTATTAAATAAAGAAAAAGTACCAGCTATGACTGCCGATGTATCTGGCTGTCTCTGCATAACATACATCCTCTGGGAAGATCCAATCTCCTCTGGTCTACCCTCCCTGGATGTAGTACCTCTTCTAGAACTGAATCCTGGTCTACCTCCTCGGCTGGCACCTCTGCCTCCTCTGCCTCCCCTCACACTAGCTCGAGAAGCAGCAGAATCAACTGGCATCTGATCCTGCCTCTCAGGACAGTCTCTCACAAAGTGGTCAGGTGATCCACACCTGAAGCATACCCCTGATCTACTATGCCTCCAACAAACGCCCCCATGTCTTCCACCACACTGGTTACACACAGGTAAGGTGGATCTCTGAACTCCAGGAGTAGGAGCACTCGCTACTGAAGCTGCAGGTCTAAATCTCTGCCTCTGGAACTGCACTGACCTACCCACTGGTCTCTGGCTCCTACTACTCCGAGGAACAAAACTTCCTCTACCCCTCTTCGCAGAAGAAGACCCTGCCTCGAACTGGGGCCTTCTAACCCTAACCTCTTCCTCTGAAGCAGCTGCAATAACTTGAGCTCGCTCTACACTTCGAGCTGCTGCCACAAGCTGTGAGAAATCCTGATATCTGGATCCAGCCACTAAGCACATGATCGAGGGCCTCAATCCCTCCTCAAATCGCCGACATCTATCAATCTCATCAGTAATGATACCCCCAGCATACTGACTCAGTCGAATAAACTCAACTTCATACTCAGTTACGGTCCGATGATCTTGCTTCAAATCTAGAAACTCTCTTTTCTTCCCATCTTTATACTCCCTAGGAGTATACTTCAACTCAAATTCTCTCAGAAAATCCGCATAAGACAAGGTTGGTGGATCATCCATAGAATGGGGCACTGTCTTCCACCAGTCGTAGGCATCCTTCTGTAGCAAAGATCTTGCATAGTCAAACTTCTCCTCTGAAGTGGCTTGCAACTGCACAAATACCCTCTGAACTCTATCAAGCCACTGTTCTGCTACAGCCGGATCAACTGTACCAAAGAAATCCTCTGCTCCATATTTCCTTAGCTTATCATAGTGCCTTACTGGTACTGAAGGCTGAGGGGGTGGTGGCGGTGGCTGTGGTTGCACAGGTGCTTGTCTCATAGCTTCCAACATAGGCCTAAACCAGGCTGGCGGAACCTCCTCCCCAGCTGGTCTACCCGACACCGAAGCAGGTGCCTCCTCAACACTATCAACCCTAGCTCCCTCAGCAGGAGCAATACTCTCGGCACTACCCTCAACAGATTGTCGTGAATGAGATGCCATCTCTACCTATATCTGCAAACACAGCAGAATATTCCTCATTAAAGATCAAAGACTGCCATACCAAAACATGTATTTTACTCAAAAACCCACTTTAAAAATCAAAATATTCTTTTTCTTACAATTGATCTAGGTTGAGAATCTCAAACCTAGGCTCTGATACCAAAAATTGTAACACCCCTTCCCGACCTACGTGTGTAAGCTGAGTAGAGGCGCCACCCTATCCTAATGTTGCTACCACTTTTACTTAGTCAAATTTTTGTTCCGATTTTTATAGAAATTTTGCCATAGTTTTGCCTAAAAATTCAATCCCAAGTGTCGACAAAACTGGTTTTTTTTTTTTTCTAATTTTTGAAAACATTTTTACACAAACCAATGCAAACAAAATCATTCTCAGTACACTTCCAATAAATCCCCCTTATAACCTCAACTACAACCTGCAA
The DNA here is from genome assembly GCA_947685225.1 of Garcia nutans. Lineage (NCBI taxonomy): Eukaryota > Viridiplantae > Streptophyta > Magnoliopsida > Malpighiales > Euphorbiaceae > Garcia > Garcia nutans. Next base: position 3,409,917 of record CANTUV010000017.1, on the reverse strand, counting down.
AAAGGATTTACACTTCTAGTACAAAATAAAGTAAAGGTTTATTATGAAATACAGCAGATAAAATCTTTGTTCACTATGCAACGGAAAGTAACAATATTTACAAATTCATATACATCAAAACTCAAGTTTTACAACACATAAAATTTATACATGTTTGGCAGTCAGTCTTCGATCTTAAAGCCCACTATTCAATCTTCAAAATCTAGGCTCGACTCGGCCTAGAGGAACTCTCTGGTTCTTCCTTGTCACCTGCGCGAAGAATCACATTCGCGCTAAGCCAACGGCTTAGTAAGATAAAACATGCTAATGGTATGCTTTAATGTAATGCAATGCCACATATGTTATTGATAAGATCAATATCATAAATATAAAGTTAACCACATAATTATGCATTTCACAAATCATAGTCATATGAGCATACCACATTTCAACATCTTTCCACATTCAACATTAATCAATCATACTCAATAACCAACATCTCATTTCATTAACTCATAACATTATTTAGGACATTCATATAACCCTGACACCTATGGGCCCAACAAGTATTTAATACGATATTCAGAGTTCAGAGTTACTGCTTTGGTTCATAGTCACAATAATCACGCCCGTAGGCAAGTGTAACAGACCCAGTCTCTTGGATCATCAACTCAACACATATGAGGAGATCCTCAACCCGGCAAGACTGTTACAAATCATATATCTCATAGTGTAACAGACCCAGTCTCTTGGACCATCAACTCAACACCTATGAGGAGGTCCTCAACCCGGCAAGACTGTTACCTGTCATCATTTCTTAGGCATGCCACCCAAATCCAGAACTCTGAAACTGAATAACATATTAAACAAACAATTCATTTCCATTCTCAATTCTCATCACATTTAGGCAAACATGCCTTCTTTCTTTCAATTACATCATCTTAGCCAATAACAATGGCTTCACATTTCATTTCACAATATAACATCTCATTATTCAAGTATATATATATATATATCTCATCCATGATCACATTATATCTCACATAGCATCATTCATAAATATCAACATTTCATACCACATTACTCATGAAACACATTACCATTCACAATGCACAACATAACATTGTTCAATCTCAACAATGCAATTAGGGCAAAGAACAATTGATTATAACATTCATTGATTCAAGTGTGTTTAAAGTGTTTAGGGTTAGGTTTAAGGACCAACCTACCTTTGGAAAACCAAAGCAATGCAAAAAGAACAAAGAATTAAAACCCTAACCATAAATAGTACATTCTGGTTTTAAACTCCATTTTATCCTTATTTTGAAAAATTGTATAAAATAATCTACTTGACTAAAAATTCTAAAATTTTTACAGAATTTAGTTTTGTATCTTAAAATCATCCCTTTAAAATTTCAGATCAAACTGAACACAAAATCTTGGTCAAATAGTTCACCTAACCAGACTGCCCCAATTGCCCTGCATCCTGGCAGCAGTTCTGAACTTTGTGAATTCCATAAATCAAATTCAATCAACGTGGTTCCAAATTATTTTTCTCAAATACTAGACTCACTAAGCAACAACATATCCAAAATTCGATTGGATATGATTTTTCTACATTTTATTAAAAATCACGAAATATAGCTGTCCCAGTTAAGGTACCTGCTGGAACAGGTCTAATGAAAATAATCTTTCTAAACTCATAACCATTCCAAAATCGAATCAACATATTTTTCAGTCATTCTACACTCATAGAGGCACAACATATCAAAAATTCACTTCAAGAACATTTTTCTATAATTAATTAAAAATCATACAAATCACAGCCTTTACTAATTGTAAAACAGAAACAATTTCACTAAACACAACTCTTACTCAACACAATCACTTCCAACACCTTCACCAACTCAACTTCTCATCATCAAACCAACAAACCCTAATTCCTTTCTCACACCACTTCAAAAGAATTGAAGAAATTAAAGAAAAGATCTTACCTCAAATGAAGAAATCTACAAATCTTTAACCAAAACCCTTGTTTCTTTCTTCAAAATGCTTCAAACCTCAAGATCACCTCTCTTTCTCTCTTTGTCTATGGAGAATCCGGCCACTTCAAGAAAGAAAGAAGAAAATGCACAAGTCAAACACCTTTTCTTCTTTTAATCTCCACCATGCATCTTACAAGAAAAATTACCAAAACACCCTTAACCAAATAACTAACTCTTTGTCTCATATAAGCCCTTTATAGTAATTTCATTAACAACCAAAAATATCTTCTTCCACTTAACCATCACCTTAACTCTTCATTTGACCAATGTATATGTTAATTATATCATCATATAAACAACATATACATTTGTCTCTAAACCCTAAATTTCTTCTCCAAAACACATATACATATACATTCTCTTCCCATTTCTTTTCTCTTACAATTTAACACATATATGCACAAACATTCACTTCCCAATATATATATCAACAACCACAATAACAACAACATACTCAAAACTTCTAGGGCATAAATGAGGATATTACATAGCACCCCCACAACGCCCTGTTCATTGGAATCGGACTCCTTTACAGGTCTTAATATTATAAAATTCTTAAATATAACAATATTATCCATATTACAAACAATAATTAAAATAAAGCATCATTATTTTAAAAAAATAAAAGCAATGTCCAAACAAAGCAAATAAATGGACACCCATCCGAAGATGGAAACATGCCCTTACATAATCCATGCCTAAATAGGACACCCACCGAAAGGTAGAAACATGTCCTTTACATTGGTTCTAAAATAGAAAAGCAATTTAAATTACATGATATTTAACTAATGAGGCACCCACCAACTGGAAACATACCTCTTACAACATTTGGAAATCTAAATAAATTGATAAAAGTAAATAACCATTCATCATAAATAAATCATTCATCAAAGGTATTAAACATTAATAGAAAGTAAACATCCATCCATGATAAATTAAATAAACCAAGCACTGAACTTAAATAAATTAAAGCATATAAAATAAATTAAAGCATAATCAAATATAGAATTGAATAAGGCAAATAAAAATCTAAATTATAGCTACTGTTTCCATTTATGGTTCTTTATTTCATGTGTTTAGGGTTTTGGAATTTGTGGAATTAGGCTACTGTGAGTTTTTAGAGGAATTAAAATAGATTAAGGCTTTATGTTTTAAAAGGTTGATAAAGTTCCTTGATTAACCAAATTAGTGTTTGTGATGTAAAATTATGAAATTAAGGTTTGAACACTTTAAAATACTTAGATTTAGGGTTTACGGTTATTCATTGAATTATGGTTCCATGCTTACTGTGTAAAATTAAACATTTGGGGTTTATATGGTTTTTAAAGTTCTAAAGGATTAGGGTTTAGAAAAAATTAGGATTTAAGGTTTTAAAGGAGTTTAAGTTTTATTGTTTAGTTTTACAGTTGAATTGGGGTTTCGGTGAATGCTTGAGACTTTTAGGGTTTGAAAATCAATTTGATAATTTTATGAAGTTTTATGAAAATAAACAAACGATTTAAAGTTTACATAAATAGAAAAGATATTTGTTAAGGTTTTTAGAAAGAAACAGAATTTAAATTATGGTTTTGAAAAGAAACATGTTAAATTAGGGTTTTAAGATTTTGATGAAGCAAAAATAACAATTGTAAGTTTTTTGGAAAACAAAGCAATGAAATAAGGTTTTTAAACTTTAGAAAAACTAAATTAAAGTTCTAGAGTTTTTGAATTAAAAGACACAATTGGAAAGTTTATGCTACTGTGAAAAAATATAAAGAAATTAAGAATTTAAACCTTCTTTCGTAGGTTACACAAAAATTGCTTCTTAGATGAACCAAATCAAAGACAAGCTTTTTTGCCTTTGAATTGGTTGAATTGTTTTTCTGCTCTCTCAAAAAATCAGCTTGATTCAAGGTTTTCCTTCACTGTTTCGGATCCAATTTTCCTCCAAGTTTCTGTCCGATTTCTTCCCTTATTTCCTTATTTCTTGATTGATTTTTTGTGTTGTTTTTTTATCTTATTTATAGAAGTTTTATATCATTCATTTCTAATTATTCATGGCATCTATTATTCATTAAGAAAAGGAAACCGAAACCTAATTGCATTAGGTTTCGAAAAATTTGCATCGAAAAAGTTTTGCTGGCGAAAAAATGCTGTGGAAAAATTACGCTGGCAAAAAAAATTACCGCAGTTGGCTGCGGCAGGGGGCAAGGACCGGCCTTCTGGCAAAATGGCATAGGCCATTTTGCTCGCAGGAAACTCCTGGTGGTGAAATGGCCCACGGCCATCGTCCGCGCGCTAGTTTTCGGTAACGATTTTTTCGTAGCCGATTTTTCAGTCGCCGATTTTTATTTTTTATTTTTATTGTTATTTTTTTATTTTTATTTATTTATTTTTATTTTTTATTAATAAAAATTTGATACTAAAGCAAAAATTAAATTATTTTCGACTAAATAAAATATATTGGACCGGACTGGGTCAAAAATTAAGGGTATACACAACTCTCTTTGTTAAAAAGGATAAACATAACATTTTAATTGTACAAATTTATGCGGATGACATAATATTTGGAGCTACTAATAAAACCTTGTGCAAAGAATTTGCTTGTTGTATGACTAGGGAATGAAATGAGCATGATGGGTGAACTCAAGTTCTTCCCTGGACTACAAATCAAGCAATGCAAAGATGGAATCTTCATCAACCAATCCAAATATACAAAGGAACTCATCAAGAAATTTGGAATGGATGGCTGCATGACTATCAAGACTCCTATGAGCACATCCTTAAAATTGGGTAAAGATGAAAATGGCAAAGTGGTCAATGAAAAGAAATATCGAGGTATTATTGGATCACTACTTTACTTAACTGCTTCTAGACCTGATATAATGTATAGTGTATGTCTTTGTGCTAGATTTCAAACCTGTCCTAAAGAATCACACTTGAATGCTTCTAAGAGAATTTTGAAATACTTAAACGGTACATTGCATTTAGGTCTTTGGTATCCTAGAAACACATCATTTCATATCTTAGGTTTTTTGGAAGTAGACTATGCCAACAGTATCTTGGACAAAAAAAGCACAACAGGAGCATGTCACTTTCTTGGAAATTGTTTAGTTTCTTGGCATAGTAACAAATAAGTATCTGTAGCCCTGTCTACGGTGGAAGCCAAATATGTTGCAGCATGTTTCTGTTGCATACAAGTGTTATGGATGAAGCAATAATTGCTTGACTATGGTAAAGTGTTTAATAATATTTCCATCAAATGTGATAACACTAGTGCTATCAACTTGTCAAAAAATCCTATCCAACACTCTAGGTCTAAACATATAGACATTAGACATCATTTTCTGAGAGATAATGTACAAAACCAAAATATTGTTTTAGAGTTTATAGATACACTTAATCAACTTGCTGATATCTTTACAAAACCTTTGAATGAAGATAGGCTTAACTTCATTAAGCATAATTTAGGTATGATTGATGGAACATCCATGAATGAATAAAATATTGCCTGTTAACAAAAATCTCTCAAACATCTCTAGGCATCAACTTTGATTTTTTTTTTTAAACTATAACAATCCATCACTTTTGCCCCCTTTCATTTTTTTGTTACTCATGGTCATTCCAATGCTTATTTCGGTCGCAACCTTGCCAGTTAGACTCATATGAATTGACCCTTCAGCGAGCGGTTAGGAAACATTAATGAGTTGTTGTAGTAATTTGAATAGTTTTGACCATTATAGACATTCTCTCCATTCGCGAGCGCTCAATTTATGCTAATGGTCGCTATAGTGTTTTTAGTGATCGCACCTATACAGATAGGTGACTGCACTCTGTACACTCTGCTCAAAATTTTGGAACCATTGGCAGTATGACAGGTCGCGATTTTCTAACCTTCAACAGTCATAAACGGCTACTCTTGTAATATCCCAAACTGTGCCTTAGAAGTTGTGATATTACTGTTATAAGGGGATTGAACGTATATATGTTAAGTTGATAAGACAAGAAAATTTAAGAGAGAATGTTTATGTGTTGTTTGAAAAGAAAGCAATGTGTGGAGAGAATGTATATTTAGTGTATATGGCAATATATATAACATATATGTTGGTCAAATGGAAAGTCAAGAAAAGAAGATATTTATTTTGTGGATTGTGAAATTACTAAAAAGGGTATTTGATTATAAAGAAAGAAAGTTTTGGTGAAGGATATTTTAGTAATTATTATTATATATATATATATATATATTTTGGGGATAAGAACAAAGAAAAGAAGATTCTTTCTTCTTCTTCTTCTTCTTCTTCGTGTACGAGAGAGAGAGAGAGAGGTTCTTCTTCTTGGACGAGAGAGAGAGAGAGAGAGAGAGAGAGAGAGATGTTTTATACACCAAATTCTTAAGGATTTTTAGAGGATTGAAGATGGAGATGAGGATTTGACAAGATATTTAAGTAAGTTTCTTCTTGATTCTCTTATTTCTTTGAGTTGTGTGGATATTTGATTGGGTTTGGTGATTGATGATTGTTGGTAAGTTATGTGTGTGTGTGTTGAATTGGTAATTTGATGGTGATAATATGATTAATTGATATGGATGATGATGAATTGTTGAGTAAGGGTTTAGTTTAATGAATTTGGGGATTTGATTAATTAATACATGGATGATGTTTATAAGGATGATTGGTGTGTGTTTTAAGTGTTGTTGGTGTTTTTGTAAGTTTGTTATGGTTTTGGGTGTGTTTGGTGAAGATTGTTTGGAGTGGATGATGGCTATAAGAAGTGTTTTGTTAGTTGTTGTTTTGTGTTGATCGGAATCTGGGTTTTTAGTCTGACACGCCCATGGTCACGGCCAGATTGTTAGGCGTGTCGTTGGTTCTGTTTTTGGGGTTTGTAACACGAGCAGTGACACGCCCATGTCACTGAGCGTGTCACAAGTTCTGTGTGACAGGAGAATTGACACGACCAGTAACACGCCCGTGTTATTGAGCGTGTCATAGCTACTGTGAGTTTGGAGAATTGACACGGCCATGAACACGTTCATGTTGTGGGACGTGTCAATATGTTTGAGATACAGAAGGTATTACACGCCCAGTGACACGCCCGTGGTTATGAGCGTGTCAATGTTTCTGTATTGGGGAGTTAGGGCACGATCAGGAACACGCCCGTGTGGGTGAGCGTGTCATGTGTTGAGTTTGCTCTAGTTGATTCTTATTTATATTATCTCATGTGTACGATCACTTTTGGATTAGGTTTTTAAGAGATTGAATGGCCCTAATCCAAATATTGAAGAATCTAAGGAAGAGAAGTCTAAGTGGGTGTGAGTTTCTTTGAAGGTAAGTACAAAACCTTATTTGCTTATATATATTTATATGACTTGGAACATTAGTACATTTGATGATAAATGTATTAAGTAATCTATTATATAATTGATAAATATGTATATAAATAATGTATATGTTATGAAATACAAAAGATATGAGGGTATAATCAAATATGTGAAATGTGAAAGCATCCAATGTATATATGTGTTATGAAAGGTGAAAGGTGTGAGGATAGGATAATGCAATTGATTGTGTATACTTGAATGATGAATGGTTATGTATATGTAAATATGTATATATATATATATAAGATGAAGTATGAAATGTATGTGATATGGAATATGAATGATATGATTTGCATGATGCAAATGATATGATGAATGATTATATATGTGTTAAGGGTGAAATATGAAATGTGGATTGAGGAATGATGATGAATGAAGCCATTGTGATTGGCTATAAAGATTTGAAAGAAACAATTGAGGCATGTTTGCCTAAATGATGCCATTGTGATTGGCTATGATGATGTAAATGATGATTGAGGCATGTTTGCCTAAATGATGATAAGAATGAGAATGAAATTGATAATGAAATAATGAATGAATTGTGTGTCTAATATGTTATTCATTTTCAGAGTTTTGTTGTTGGTGGCATGCCTATTAGTAACAATCTCTTGAAGTTAGGTTGGATTTGATCCTTGAAGCCAAGTTGGGTTGAAGTTTAACATGTTTTACTCCCCTTGAAGCTTGGTTGGGTCTAATCCTTGAAGCCTAATTGAGATGTTACAACCCTTGAAGCTAGGTTGGGTTTTGTTCTTGAAGCCAAGTTGGGTTGATACTTAGCATGCTTTGTTCCCCTTGAAGCTTGGTTGAACATAATCCTTGAAGCCTAGTTGGGATAATGATAATGATAAATGTGATATATAAACCAAAACATTAACTCTGAAAGTTGAATGGCATATTAGTGTCTTTGGGCCCATGCTTGTGTTTGTTAAAATATGATTTATGAATGGTGAATAATGGATAATGAATTAAATGAATGAGATGTGATATTATGAAGTATGACATGATAAGTAAATGTAATGTTGTGATATGATTATATAACATAAATGAATTATTGAAAGGAGATGTGGTTTGTGAAGTTATATGAAATATGCAATTATGAAGTATAAAACGATATATATGATATGTATGAAATGAAATTGGTAAGTATCATTATATGAAGGTTCTATCAATTTATTGAACTATGTTTGATGGTTATGTTATATATATATATGTATATGTAAATCATATATGAGATTAATAGGAATATATGAAGAATGCATATATAAAAGAAGAAAACAGAGTAAGAAAATGATAAAACGTGAGGCTAAACATATGAGGTATGTATCCTTTGTATTGCATATTTTAATGTTTACTTGTTCTTCTAAGCTTTCGAGCTTAGCGCGGTTATGTTAATCGCGCAGGTAAATGGGTGATGGAGCTAGAGTTAAGTCAGTATGTCACGAAGAGAGCAAGTATAGTTCGAGACCAACTAGATGGTGATGCATGCATGTAACAGTTAATTATATTGTATTTTCACAAGAATGTATTTATATGTATAAATGAACCTATTGAAGAGACAATGTAATTTATATATATATATATGTATTATTATCAAAAGGATATTGATTTTGAAAGTACGTTTATATATTTCAATATAATGATATGATTTTGGAATGAAAGTAAAGATTTTAAATTTGTGATAACTAGTGACATCCTTATACTTTATATACCTACTGTATGTATACGATGTATATGTATAGTACTTATATAGAGTATCGGGGTGTTACAATTATTTTGGTATCAGAGCTTAGGTTCGAGATTCTCGGCCTAAGTAAAATTAAAAAGAGAAAATTTTGAAAAGCTTAAAGAGAAATAAAAAGAAAAGTTTAAAAAAAATGATGATAAATGAAGAATGAAAAGAATGAAATTTTTGATACATGCATATGCATTAACACCTAGGTTGGTCTCAAATGTGGTATTATGTGAATTGAAGTGTATTTAAATTGTATGAGATTGATAATAATGTGTGAATGAAGTTTTACATGAATGGAAATTAAAGAAAGAATAATGTGGGAAAATGTATATGAGTTTAATTGTTAAATTCAAGAATGGGAATTTATTCAAGTAAAATTTTTGATTATTGATGTGCTTGAGATGTAAAAGAAATGATTAGAAGAATAAAGTTGAGAATGAGTTAATAATTAAATCAAGATTAAAGTATGTAATATTTCCTCTACAACTTGAATATCTTTCTAATAAATCTTATGTTTGGATTTCTAGAAAGAGGAAATAATGTTGGATGGGTGATATGAATAGATATGTTGCTAAATAAAGAGAATATGGTGGTATATTGAATGAGTTGATGGGTATAGACAAAGTTTGATCATTTAAGGTTGAAATATGTAAAGTTAAAGTTTTTTTTTAAAAAGGAAAAGAGATGATGTTGGTTAAATAAGAAGATATAATGGTGTTGTTTGCATTGTTGTTTTAAATGCAAACATTGTGGTTTTAATGTTAGAAATGTGATATGCTTGAGTGTTGTTAAAGCTCATGTTAATGGTGGTAAGATGTAACATTTGAATTTGTTTGAATGAGCTTTATTAATTGTGAAAGAATATACCTTGAGGTTGTTTTGTAATGTATATATATATAAGATGTTTTTCTTAAGTTGATACTAAGAAAATAAGATGAGTAAATGGAAGTTTGAATAAAATAGTAAGTTGAGAGTTTATAATGTTAATGGAACTTGGATAAAGGTTATTTAAACATCGATAGTTTAATGTAAGTTAAATCTATGAACTATGAGGAATGAGTATTATAGAATATGAGAATGATTACGCTTGCATTGACAAACTTGTACAAAGTTAGGTCATGTGATAAGATTGATAGTGAGAAGTGGATGAATCAATGTTGGTTCAAGAAATTGAGATTTGTGATAACAAGACTTGGAAAGTGTATAGAGGTTATTGGACTCAATGTGTATATGATTGGATGTAATGTACATATGTATAAATATATGAGTACTATATATATGTTGAAAGGTAAATAAATGTGAGAGAGATATCATCTTAGTAATGTGATTAAGATTTTGTGAAGTATTATCATGGTTAGAATATATATATATATATATATATGTGTGTGTTGAGTTAAAAAAATAATTTACGTTATGTCAAAAAGGAATAAGAATGAGGTTGTTTAATGAGAAATAATAAATGTTAAATTGTGTTGAAAATATGTAAAAGAGGAATTAAATAAAATTGTATGATTATATGTATACATGTATAGAAAGTGTGGAAAGAGCTTTTTGATATGAATGTAATTGTAAAATGTAAGAAATGTGGAAAGTAAATCACATTATGAATGTGATCTATGGATGTGTTATACAATTGCATGTTTGATGATATGGGAAATGACATTGTGTGTAGTAGTGGACCTAAGAGAGATTAGGCCTTAATTGACGCAAAGATTATGGGATGAAATGAAAAACGAGAATAAACTTGAGAATTGTTGGATAGTGAAATTGTTATGGAAATGAGGATTGATTTGGGATATAATGGATAGTAATATTGTTATGGAAATAATTGAATTGAGTTATCATAAATGTTATGGACTCAAGGTAATTGTGTGAGAAAAGGTTATATGTATATGTGTATTATAAGAGATTGTAAGGGAAAAAGAAAGTATAAGGTATGAAGTTTTTGGAAAAAGATAATATTGTTGTATATAAGATAAGTTAATGATGATTAAATAATTAAGAGTAAATTGTTTTGAGATAGAGTTGAAATGTGTTAACTTTTAATATGGAAAAAGTTTGGAGAATGAATATGTGATAATTGTGATACAATCACAGTATTGATGTATAAGTTTCAGATGTAACCATTAATCTCCTTTGGCCATATGAATTGTATATTGAGTTGGCCGGATAGTTTGGTTATCCATAGAATTGGAACTAAGAAAATGTGGTTATTATATAGCTTTGATAAGATTGATAATTATGTTCTAGAATCGTGGCTAAAGGTTATGATGGGTGAATTGTATTTTTATAATTTTTGTGTTAACAATTTAGTTAAAATTTTGGAAAAGAAAAGAAAGGAAAGAGAATTGGGGAAATACTTTAAGTTATAAATAATATGAAAAAAAAAAGTAATTATTGTAAGTGTAGTAATGGTATGAAAGGTGAGGAGATAATAATGGAAGAAATTGCAGAAGGTGATTGAAAGCTATATTGAATATGTTTATGGTATAAAGAAAATAAGTGGATGAGTTTAAAAATTTAAGTGAGTAAACTATGAGTAATAAGTATGGTATGAGATAATTATGAAATTTTGATGGGAATTGTTTTGAGATAATGACAGGTAAATTATGTGTATATTGAAAGATAAGTTGAAGTGGATTGTTATTCATGATAAATTTAAATAAGTTAATTATTGATTTGAATCAAACAAGATTGAGATGTTAGTATATTGTGGAGAATAGATCAATTGATCTAGATTTTTGCTATAATTGTGAATTATTATTGAGATTTAATATGAATAGTTATACTAAAGGTATAAGAGATAGATAATGATGTATACAATGTAATATTCGGATCGATGAACGGACATGAATCAATTGAATTATATTAATTATAATGATGAGAAAAAGGGGAAAAAGTTGATTTCCTGTAAGGTAAGTTCAAAAGTTTTGTGTTAGTATTGATGTTAAGTGAGAAAATACTAAAGAAGGAATGAAGTGTATGAGAAATAAGAATATTATTATCAATGAAGGTTTGATAAATGTTTGTTTTAAGGATGATTGTAATGATGGGATAATCAATATTAAGATATAAGTCAATGATCTTTAAGGTTAAAGTTATGAGAATAGTTATAAAGAGATGAAGTGATAAAATATTTTGAATGTAATAATGGAATGTAACAAAAATATATTGTAAGATGATGGAATTTTTGTATATAGATAAGGTATTTGAGAAAATAATGAGTTATTTTGAATATTGGATAAAAGTGTAATAAGATATAAAGGTTTATATCATGACAAGTTATGGAATTGAATAATATAATTGACTCTAAGGGGGAGAGTGCAAACTATGTGATTTGATGAAATCAGAATATAAGAATACAATTAATGTCATATGAAGATTTAAAATGGTGTATTGTTAAGAATGGAGTGTTATTATACTGAGTAATTTCGAGGACGAAATTATTTAAGGGGGAGAGAATTGTAATATCCCAAACTGTGCCTTAGAAGTTGTGATATTACTGTTATAAGGGGATTGAACGTATATATGTTAAGTTGATAAGACAAGAAAATTTAAGAGAGAATGTTTATGTGTTGTTTGAAAAGAAAGCAATGTGTGGAGAGAATGTATATTTAGTGTATATGGCAATATATATAACATATATGTTGGTCAAATGGAAAGTCAAGAAAAGAAGATATTTATTTTGTGGATTGTGAAATTACTAAAAAGGGTATTTGATTATAAAGAAAGAAAGTTTTGGTGAAGGATATTTTAGTAATTATTATTATATATATATATATATATATATTTTGGGGATAAGAACAAAGAAAAGAAGATTCTTTCTTCTTCTTCTTCTTCTTCTTCGTGTACGAGAGAGAGAGAGAGAGCTTCTTCTTGGACGAGAGAGAGAGAGAGAGAGAGAGAGAGAGAGATGTTTTATACACCAAATTCTTAAGGATTTTTAGAGGATTGAAGATGGAGATGAGGATTTGACAAGATATTTAAGTAAGTTTCTTCTTGATTCTCTTGTTTCTTTGAGTTGTGTGGATATTTGATTGGGTTTGGTGATTGATGATTGTTGGTAAGTTATGTGTGTGTGTGTTGAATTGGTAATTTGATGGTGATAATATGATTAATTGATATGGATGATGATGAATTGTTGAGTAAGGGTTTAGTTTAATGAATTTGGGGATTTGATTAATTAATACATGGATGATGTTTATAAGGATGATTGGTGTGTGTTTTAAGTGTTGTTGGTGTTTTTGTAAGTTTGTTATGGTTTTGGGTGTGTTTGGTGAAGATTGTTTGGAGTGGATGATGGCTATAAGAAGTGTTTTGTTAGTTGTTGTTTTGTGTTGATCGGAATCTGGGTTTTTAGTCTGACACGCCCATGGTCACGGCCAGATTGTTAGGCGTGTCGTTGGTTCTGTTTTTGGGGTTTGTAACACGAGCAGTGACACGCCCATGTCACTGAGCGTGTCACAAGTTCTGTGTGACAGGAGAATTGACACGACCAGTAACACGCCCGTGTTATTGAGCGTGTCATAGCTACTGTGAGTTTGGAGAATTGACACGGCCATGAACACGTTCATGTTGTGGGACGTGTCAATATGTTTGAGATACAGAAGGTATTACACGCCCAGTGACACGCCCGTGGTTATGAGCGTGTCAATGTTTCTGTATTGGGGAGTTAGGGCACGATCAGGAACACGCCCGTGTGGGTGAGCGTGTCATGTGTTGAGTTTGCTCTAGTTGATTCTTATTTATATTATCTCATGTGTACGATCACTTTTGGATTAGGTTTTTAAGAGATTGAATGGCCCTAATCCAAATATTGAAGAATCTAAGGAAGAGAAGTCTAAGTGGGTGTGAGTTTCTTTGAAGGTAAGTACAAAACCTTATTTGCTTATATATATTTATATGACTTGGAACATTAGTACATTTGATGATAAATGTATTAAGTAATCTATTATATAATTGATAAATATGTATATAAATAATGTATATGTTATGAAATACAAAAGATATGAGGGTATAATCAAATATGTGAAATGTGAAAGCATCCAATGTATATATGTGTTATGAAAGGTGAAAGGTGTGAGGATAGGATAATGCAATTGATTGTGTATACTTGAATGATGAATGGTTATGTATATGTAAATATGTATATATATATATATATATAAGATGAAGTATGAAATGTATGTGATATGGAATATGAATGATATGATTTGCATGATGCAAATGATATGATGAATGATTATATATGTGTTAAGGGTGAAATATGAAATGTGGATTGAGGAATGATGATGAATGAAGCCATTGTGATTGGCTATAAAGATTTGAAAGAAACAATTGAGGCATGTTTGCCTAAATGATGCCATTGTGATTGGCTATGATGATGTAAATGATGATTGAGGCATGTTTGCCTAAATGATGATAAGAATGAGAATGAAATTGATAATGAAATAATGAATGAATTGTGTGTCTAATATGTTATTCATTTTCAGAGTTTTGTTGTTGGTGGCATGCCTATTAGTAACAATCTCTTGAAGTTAGGTTGGATTTGATCCTTGAAGCCAAGTTGGGTTGAAGTTTAACATGTTTTACTCCCCTTGAAGCTTGGTTGGGTCTAATCCTTGAAGCCTAATTGAGATGTTACAACCCTTGAAGCTAGGTTGGGTTTTGTTCTTGAAGCCAAGTTGGGTTGATACTTAGCATGCTTTGTTCCCCTTGAAGCTTGGTTGAACATAATCCTTGAAGCCTAGTTGGGATAATGATAATGATAAATGTGATATATAAACCAAAACATTAACTCTGAAAGTTGAATGGCATATTAGTGTCTTTGGGCCCATGCTTGTGTTTGTTAAAATATGATTTATGAATGGTGAATAATGGATAATGAATTAAATGAATGAGATGTGATATTATGAAGTATGACATGATAAGTAAATGTAATGTTGTGATATGATTATATAACATAAATGAATTATTGAAAGGAGATGTGGTTTGTGAAGTTATATGAAATATGCAATTATGAAGTATAAAACGATATATATGATATGTATGAAATGAAATTGGTAAGTATCATTATATGAAGGTTCTATCAATTTATTGAACTATGTTTGATGGTTATGTTATATATATATATGTATATGTAAATCATATATGAGATTAATAGGAATATATGAAGAATGCATATATAAAAGAAGAAAACAGAGTAAGAAAATGATAAAATGTGAGGCTAAACATATGAGGTATGTATCCTTTGTATTGCATATTTTAATGTTTACTTGTTCTTCTAAGCTTTCGAGCTTAGCGCGGTTATGTTAATCGCACAGGTAAATGGGTGATGGAGCTGGAGTTAAGTCAGTATGTCACGAAGAGAGCAAGTATAGTTCGAGACCAACTAGATGGTGATGCATGCATGTAACAGTTAATTATATTGTATTTTCACAAGAATGTATTTATATGTATAAATGAACCTATTGAAGAGACAATGTAATTTATATATATATATATGTATTATTATCAAAAGGATATTGATTTTGAAAGTACGTTTATATATTTCAATATAATGATATGATTTTGGAATGAAAGTAAAGATTTTAAATTTGTGATAACTAGTGACATCCTTATACTTTATATACCTACTGTATGTATACGATGTATATGTATAGTACTTATATAGAGTATCGGGGTGTTACAACTCTCTTAATTTCTTCTATTTAAGACCATCATACATCAGTTACATAGGTCTTTTATCACTTATAACATACAAACTTCCCTCCATATCTCCAAATCCTCTCAAGATCATCTCCTTCTCAAACACTCTCTGTTTTCAAGTTTCTTCCACTTCTTCAATTCTTATGGCCCCCAAAAAGAGAAGTACTTCCAAAGGGAAAGGGAAAGGAAAGCAAGCTTTAGGAATAACCATAAGTGAAACTCAAGATGTTCCTCCATCTCCTCCACAATCTAGAAGAGGTGAGAAAATTAATAAACCTCACCACCAAACCACTGAGGAAGATGTGAGATATGCTATGCTGAAAAGGAAGAAATTTGAAGGAACCAAATCTCCATTTGGTGGCATGCTCTCTGCCTCAACATTAAGGAAGAGATTGAGAGTCTACTTGTTGTACTTGGCTGGAGGAAATTTGTTTTCCCTGACGAGGTAGGTTACTCTAGTCTTAGTAGGGAATTTCTTATGTCTCTTCAGATTGAAAAGAGTGTAAATTCTGCACTAGGGTAGTATGGGGTTAGATTTAAGCTTTTTGACCAATACCTAGCCTTAACCTTAAAGAACTTTGAAAAAATTTGGGACTTTCCTATTGGTGGAGTTACCTCCTATCACCTCCTACAATGATTTAGCCTTCTCCAACCAAACCCTCTCTACCTTTTGGCAAGAAATTTCTGTAGAGACGTCCTTTGAGAAAGTGTCAAAAGCTAGACACATCAAGTCCCTCACCCACTAGATGCTTCATAGAATTATAACCTATACTATTCACCAAAGGGCTGATGGGAATGAAAAGGTAACAAAAGAGACCTCATCTTCTTATATGCATTCACCTACAACATCCAAATGAACATAACAAAATTCTTGATTGACACATTGTATCACCATGCTGTCACAAGAACTGGAACCTTCTTCTTATCTTCCCAAATCACTCAAATAGCTAGGCACCTAAACTTACTCAATGATCTTAATTTAGCTACCTTGAGAAATCATTTCAATCTTGCCTCAAGTGCCATCACAATAGACTATCTAGAACATGCTGGTTATGTTAGAAAGATTGAAGGCACATATGTGTACTACTTTGGCAAAAGAGGAGTTGTAGATAGGCATGAGAAAAGACCAAGGTACACCATTAAGGAAGAAGGAGACTCTTTGGAAGTTGCTGTTGAACTACCTCCCAAGGCTTCCTCATCTAAACCTACCCAAACTAGCTCTCCTACAAAACTCATTTTGAGATCCATCAAATCTCTTTCAAGAAAACTCTCTCACTTTAAGAAAAGCATCTCCAAGAGATTCCATCACCTGAACAAAAGGATTAACCTTATATCTCACATGCATCATTATCTCTATGACATGCAAGGCAAATTGAATTTTCCTCAATGTAATCTTAAGGATTGGGATATAAGTGATCATACAGAGAGTCCCCCTGAAGAAGAAGAATCCATCAGCACTAGCTCCACCAGCAATGTCCCTCTTGATAAGGGAAAAGCTCCTACGGAAGAAGAAGAAGAGCTAGATGAGGATGAAGATTCTGATTAGTTTACTTTCACTATTTCTGTTTCTGTTTTGTTGTTTCTATTTTTCTCTCTTACTATTGTCTTTGATATCCTTTGTACTGCCCTATTTTTAATAACATTATGGTTTTTATGTTCATAATCTTCTTATTCATTTTGCCTATGACAAAGGGGGAGAAATATCCATATGGGAGAAATATACAAATATGAGTGTGTAAACTTATTATACTAATGTGTATGTGTATGTGCCAAATTATTATAATAAAATAAGCTATACACTCCAAAATAAGCATGATACATGCATATGTTTAGGGGGAGCTTTATAAAATTCCTCCAGAAATGTATTAACCCTCAATACATGAGAAGTTTATATTTCTTTCCTTGAATTTACATTTCTCTCACTTTTATCATCATTCCAATTGATTGTCAAAGTCAAAATGGGGGAGATTGTTAGCCAAATGATCTCAATTTTGATCCTTGACAACTCAAATTGAATGACTTATTTAACATGTGTTTTAAGAACCTTGTTGCAGGATTAGATTGTTTCAAATAAGTAAGCATAGGGCACATTACGTGGTCACACAACCCTGGAGACGACTGCCCCATTGAATTGAAGGATGAACCATATCACAGCAGGGTTCGCGGTCATAAATTCAACAACAGTAGCGACCGCACATCAACATGAGCGACCATCCAAGGAATAAGGATGACCGCAACATGAGTAACCCAAATCATCCAAATTCCAGAAAGGTTCGTGGTGACAAGCATGGTGGAGGATACGTGTAATATCCCTATGCATGCCCTAGAAGTTTTGTTGTTGTTGTTGTTGGTTTGAATTGAGAAATGGGAAGAGAATGTTTTTGTATGGTGGTTGGGAAAGAAAAGAGGGTTTAGAGATAATTGTATATGTTGCTTATATGGTGATATATATAACATATAAAGTGGTCAAAATGGAAAGTCAAGGAAAGAGGATATTTTTGTGTTGGTTGTGAATTACTTAAATGGGTATAGATATGACAAAAGCTTAGTTAAATGGATGAGGGTATTATAGTAATTTTCTTTTGGATGGGTATTTAATGCCTATTGACTTTGTGTTTCTTCATCATTTCTTCTTCTTCTTCTTCTTGTGTGGCCGGCTAATCAAAGAGAGAAGAGAGCAAGAGAACAAGTGATGGTTTTGATGATTTCAAGTTCAAAGTGAAGGAAGTTTTCAAAGTTACAAGTTGGAGTTTCAAAGAATTTCATTATTTGGTAAGTTTGCTCTTGTTTACTCTTGTTATTTTTGAAGTTATGCTTGAGTTGAGTTGTGATTTGATGATGGTATGATTAAGTTGCTTATGGTGTGATTTTAAGTATTGATTTTGCTTGATAGATGAGAAGTTGGGTTGGTGTTGGTGATGGAAGAGTAAGAGTTGTGTTTAGTGAAATTGTTTCTGTTTTACAATTAGTAAAGGCTGTGATTTGTATGATTTTTAATTAATTATAGAAAAATGTTTTTGAAGTGAATTTTTGATATGTTGTGTCTCTATGAGTCTAGAATGACTGAAAAATATGTTGATTCGATTTTGGAATGGTTATGAGTTTAGAAAGATTATTTTTATTAGACCTGTTCCAGCAGGTACCTTAACTGAGACAGCTGTATTTCGGGATTTTTAATAAAATGTAGAAAACTCATATCCAATTGAATTTTGGATATGTTGTTGCTTAGTGAGTCTAGTATTTGAGAAAAATAATTTGGAACCACGTTGATTGAATTTGATTTATGGAATTCACAAAGTTCAGAACTGCTGCCAGGATGCAGGGCAATTGGGGCAGTCTGGTTAGGTGAACTATTTGACCAAGATTTTGTGTTCAGTTTGATCTGAAATTTTAAAGGAATGATTTTAAGATACAAAACTAAATTCTGTAAAAATTTTAGAATTTTTAGTCAAGTAGATTATTTTATACAATTTTTCAAAATAAGGATAAAATGGAGTCTAAAACCAGAATGTACTATTCATATGGTCATTTTGCTAATATTCCTTTTGGATTAGGTTGTGAAGAGGTTGAATTGCCCTAATTGCATTGTTGAGATTGAATAATGTTATGTTATGCATTGTGAATGGTAATGTGTTTCATGAGTAATGCACATTGAAATGTTATACCAAAGATGTTATAGTGATTCAAATGAAATATGATTGAAGCATGCATTGATGATAGGATTGAATAATAATGTGAGTGTTTAGATAATGTAATGAATATTGTATATAATGATTGCTTAACTTGCTTGTGAAAAAGAAATGAATTGAAAAGGTATTGATAAGTTTAATGAACGGACCTATCCGTCTCCTGCGGAACCATGCGGACCCAGTGGGTTGGGCAACCGATCTTGGACTACCGATCTGGTAGGAGGAAGGTTCGATATAGTCAGTATTATACGTACCTATTTGCCTCCTGCGGAACCATGCGGACCCATTGGAATGGGCAACCGAACTTGGACAACCGACCTGGATGGGGAAAGGTATGTTACTGATAATGTTATACGTGCCTATTTGCCTCCTGCGGACCCTTGGGATTGGAAGGCAACCGACCTGGTTGGGAAAGGGTACGTATATAAAGTCATAGTTGTTGGCTATAATGATAAATTTAAATGAGTATAATGAATGGTGCTATTATATGAATATTGATGTGACATTGAACAAAGCAACATATTGAATAAATAATATGCTTTTGATTGATATATGTAATTAATTTGTGACATTGTATTTTAGCATGAATTATCTTACTAAGCCCTTGGCTTAGCGCGATAGTGTTTAATCGCGCAGGTAATAGAGCTGATAGAGTCGAACCCGAGAGTTCATCAAGACCAAGTGAGAGTAGACCTTGAAGAGTTGATTTTGGGAACTTAAAGATCAGAAGAGAATTGCCAATCATGTATACTTCTTTATATTTTGTAAAGTAATGTTTATAATGTAAAAGTATGGATATATTTAAATATGTAATCAAGTGTTTGTAAATATGTACATATTTTATAACTTCCGCTGGGTAATATTTAAATGTATATATATATATATAACTAATATGTTTTGTTTTATAAGTAAATAATCTACTTTTCTATAATGTATAATGATAAGGGTATTGTATCAAGTTTAAAGTGTTTTGAATATTAAGAAAACCGTAGCATCCCTATGTTTGATGCACTTATGCTACATTGTTGTGGTTGTAGTGTGTGGGCATTGGATATGGGGGTGTTACAAGAAGTGTAAATCCTTTTTGCAGGTTGTAGTTGAGGTTATAAGGGGGATTTATTGGAAGTGTACTGAGAATGATTTTGGTTGCATTGGTTTGTGTAAAAATATTTTCAAAAAAAATCAGAAAAAAAAAACCAGTTTTGTCGACACTTGGGACTCAATTTTTAAGTGAAACTATGGCAAAATTTCTATAAAAATTGGAACTAAAATTTGACTAAGTAAAATTGGTAGCAACATTAGGTTAGTGTGGCGCCTCTACTCAGCTTACACACGTAGGTCGGGAAGGGGTGTTACAATTTTTGGTATCAGAGCCTAGGTTTGAGATTCTCAGCCTAGGTAAAATGTAATAAAAAGAATATTTTACTTAAAAAGTTGGTTTTGAAATAATATACATGTTTGGGATTGGCAACCTCTGATCTTTAATAAGATATAGTATGTTGTGTTTGCAGACTTAGGTTGTGATGGAGTCTCACTCACGTCAGTCGATTGAGGGTAGTGCCGAGAGTATCGTTCCTGCTGAGGGAGCTAGAGTTGATAGTGTTGAGGAGGCACCTGCTTCGGTGTCGGGTAGACCAGCTGGAGAGGAGGTTCCGCCAGCCTGGTTTAGACATATGATGGAAGTTATGAGACAAGCACCAGTGCAACCAGTGCCACCACCCCCTCAGCCTTTGGTATCTGTGAGGCACTATGATAAACTAAGGAAGTATGGAGCGGAGGATTTCCTTGGTACTACTGATCCAGCTGTAGCAGAACAGTGGCTTGACAAAGTACAGAGGATCTTTATTTAGTTACAAGCTACCCCTGAGGAAAAATTTGACTATGCAAGATCTTTGCTGCAGAAAGATGCCTACGATTGGTGGAAGACGGTGCCCCATTCTATGGATGATCCTCCAACACTGTCTTACACTGATTTTCTGAGGGAATTTGAGTTGAAGTATACTCCTAGGGAGTATAAAGATGGGAAGAAAAGAGAGTTTCTAGATTTGAAGCAAGATCATCGGACCGTAACTGAGTATGAAGTTGAGTTTATTCGACTGAGTCAGTATGCTGGGGGTATCATTGCTGATGAGATTGATAGATGCAGGAGGTTTGAGGAGGGATTGAGGCCCTCGATCATGTGCTTAGTGGCTGGATCCAGATATCAGGATTTCTCACAGCTTGTGACAGCAGCTCAAAGTGTAGAGCGAGCTCAAGTTATTGCAGCTGCTTCAGAAGAAGAGGTTAGGGTTAGAAGGCCCCAGTTCGAGGCAGGGTCTTCCTCTGCGAAGAGGGGTAGAGGAAGTTTTGTTCCTCGGAGTAGTAGGAGCCAGAGACCAGCTGGTAGGTCTGTGCAGTTCCAGAGACAGAGATTTAGACCTGCAGCTTCAGTGGCAAGTGCTCTGATCCCTATGACTCAGAGATCCGCTCCACCTAGATGTGCTCAGTGTGGGGGTTATCATAGAGGTGTTTGTTGGAAGAGTGGTGGACCAGCTGTATGCTTCAGGTGTGGATCACCTGACCACTTTGTGAGAGACTGTCCTGAGAGGCAGGAGCAGATGCCAGTTGATTCTGCTGCTTCTCGAGCTAGTATGAGGGGAGGCAGAGGAGGCAGAGGTGCCAGCCGGGGAGGTAGACCAGGATTCAATTCTAGAGGAGGTGCTACATCCAGGGAGGGTAGACCAGAGGAGGTTGGATCTTCCCAGAGGATGTATGTTATGCAGAGGCAGCCAGATACATCGGCAGTCATAGCTGGTACTTTTTCTTTATTTAATACTCCAGTACTTGCTTTGATTGATCCGGGTTCCACGCATTCATATATTAGTGCATCTGTTTTGCCTGTATTTGATGTGCATGCTGAGTCCCTAGGATTTGATGTGTTGGTGACAAATCCGTTAGGGCATAGTGTGGTTGTGAGTAAGGTGCATAGAGATAGTGCAGTAGTGGTGCAGGGTGAGGAGTTCCTTGGGGATTTGATTGAGATGCCATTTAAGGAATATGACGTGATCTTAGGTATGGATTGGCTATCTCGACATGGAGCTGTGGTGGATTGTAAAAAGAAAATTGTTTCTTTGAGAACGGGTGATGGTAGAGAGGTGATAGTATCTAATGAGCAGGAACAGCTAGCCTCCTTATTTGTTTCAGCTGTTGCAGCCAGGAGGTTGATTAGAAAGGGGTGTGAAGCCTATCTTGCTCATGTGGTAGATACTAGAGTGAAGGGTTCTTCCATTGATAGTATTGCCACAGTTGCAGAGTTCCCTGATGTTTTTCCAGAGGAGTTGCCAGGATTGCCTCCTGAGAGAGAGGTGGAGTTTGGTATTGAATTGTTGCCTGGTACCACTCCTATCTCTATTACTCCTTACAGAATGGCACCAGCAGAATTGAGGGAGTTGAAAGTGCAATTACAGGAGTTGTTGGACAAAGGATTTATTCGCCCCAGTGTTTCTCCTTGGGGAGCTCCTGTGCTATTTGTGAAGAAGAAAGATGGTACTATGAGGTTGTGTATCGATTATAGGCAATTGAACAAGGTGACTATTAAAAATAAATATCCTTTGCCTAGAATCGATGATCTCTTTGATCAATTGAAAGGTGCAGCTGTGTTTTCTAAAATTGATTTGAGATCTGGGTACCATCAGCTGAGAGTCAGAGCTGAGGATGTTCCGAAGACTGCCTTTCGGACCAGGTATGGGCATTATGAATTTCTAGTTATGCCTTTTGGTCTAACGAATGCACCTGCAGCTTTTATGGATTTGATGATGTGAACACTCGAATTTTGAGGCTCGGAAAGCCGATTTTCTCAGACTACTGAAAACCGGGCCAGACCGGACGTCCCCGGTAAAGTTCACCGGAAATATATCAATATGGTACTTGAAATGTCCGGGACGACGTGAGGATCACGGATATGGTCCCAGAATAATTTTTGGAGGTCTTTAGCTCCCGAAAAATCAGTTTGAGTGAAAACCGGAAAAAACCAGCGGCCCGGCCTCCAAATTTTTCCGTCTTTTCGGCTTGTCACATCCACGGCGGCTCGGCCGCCGTGACCGGCGGTTCGGCCGCCGTCCAGCTCGATTTTGCCTATAAATAGGCTTCAGATTTTCAGAAAAGGGGGGACTTTTCCTGGTGGGCCTCATGCTGTCGAATTCTCTTCACGCTTAAAAACGATTAAGAACTTTTATTTGCATAAATCTAACCGTGTGCTGCAGGAAACAATCTGTAATCAAGAATCATAATCCCCGGTTCAAGAAAACGAGATCTGGAACTTCGAAGCGGGAAAATCCTAAGCAAGGTAATATTCTAATCCATCATTTGTCAATTTAAGCATATCATAAGCATTCTAATCTTCTTCTTAATTTCTTCTCGGTCAAAGACCTAATCCTTTTAGGTCTAAGGCCTAATGGACTAATCAATCAGCCTCTTTGGCACAAAGACTTAAATTACATCTTTTTTGGTACAAAGTACCTACATTTCACAATTAAAATCAATCTGTTGGCACGGAGCCTAAATTACACCATTTTGGTACGAAGTACCTAAAATTTCACAATTTAGCACTAAGTGCTGAAATTCACATTTTTGGCATGGAGCCCAACCACACTTGGCCAAAGGCCCAAAATTTGCACTCTTTTGGTACAAAGTACCTAAAATTGGAGAATTTAGCACTAAGTGCTAAATCTCACATCTTTGGCATGAAGCCCGACAACACTTGGCCAAAGGCCTAAATTGCACTCTTTTGGTACAAAGTACCTAAAATTGCACCATTTAGCACTAAGTGCTAAATTTCACAACTCTGGCATGAAGCCCGACTCAATTAAAATCAACCTTTGGCATGGAGCCTAAATTCCACTCTTTTGGTACAAAGTACCTAAATCTCACATCTTTGGCATGAAGCCCGACAATGCACGAAGCATACACACACACATGCATGAAGCATAATTTTCATCGCCTTTAAATAGGCTTTTCCGAACTACATGGGCTTTGATCTCCTATTCAAACGGGAGTATGTAGGCATGTTTGGGATTCACCCCAAATAGCAAGTCCACAAACTACCAACAATCTTTTTGTCTTTAAATTTGTTCCATTTTTGCAAGTTAGTCAAAAGCATGACATAGTCCCCGAATCCTCCTTGGGTTCGCAGACTAGAAGCCTTTACATTGGATGCATTATTGGAGTCAAACAAGGGTTTTCTTAGTTTTTCCCTTCGAACAAAATAAACTGAGTGGCGACTCCCGACAACGAGTGAACTTCCGCCCGGATCCTTTTCGGGCGGAAAACCGAGGTTCACAGATGAATAGGGTGTTTAGGCCCTATTTGGATCAGTTTGTAGTGGTCTTCATTGATGATATACTGGTGTATTCACGGAATGAAGAGGAACATGATATGCATCTGCGGATTGTGTTGCAGATTTTGAGAGAGAAGCAGTTATTTGCCAAATTGTCGAAGTGTGAGTTCTGGTTGGATCAAGTTGCTTTTCTCGGACATATTGTTTCAGCGGAAGGCATTAGAGTTGATCCAAGTAAAGTTGAAGCTATTCTGAATTGGAGTCCACCCAAGTCTGTGACAGAGATTAGAAGTTTTCTGGGTTTGGCAGGCTATTACCGACGGTTTGTGAAAGGGTTTTCTTTGATAGCTACTCCACTCACCAGATTACTTCGAAAGGGAGTGAGATTTGTGTGGACAGATCAGTGTCAGGCTAGTTTTGAGCAGTTGAGAGAGTTGTTGACTCAAGCGCCTGTTCTTACTTTACCTGTTGAAGGCAAACCATATGTGATCTACAATGATGCTTCACATAGAGGTTTGGGGTGTGTATTGATGCAGAAAGGGAAAGTTATAGCTTATGCATCTCGACAGTTGAAACCGCATGAGCTTAACTATCCGACACATGATTTGGAATTGGCTGCCATTGTGTTTGCATTAAAGATTTGGCGCCACTATCTGTTTGGGGAGAAATGTTTCATCTACACTGATCACAAGAGTTTGAAGTATTTGGGTGTCCAGAAAGAACTCAATCTTCGTCAGAGGAGATGGTTAGAATTGATTAAAGACTACGACTGCTTGATTGACTATCATCCAGGTAAAGCAAATGTTGTTGCTGATGCCTTGAGTCGGAAGTCTTTAGCTGGTTTAACAGTTTACTCGCTCTCGTTGCTTGTTGAGTTGAGAGCATTGCATGCCAGTTTTGTACCTTGTGTTGATGGTGCATTATTGGCACAGTTGCAATTGAAGCCGATTTTGTTAGATCAGATCAAAGAAGCTCAGTTGGCCGATAAGAAGATTCAGAAGATTATTTCAGATTGTAAGAATGGGAAGACAAGAGATTTTGTTGTGAAAGACGATGGGAGTCTTTGGTTTAAAAACCGATTGTGTGTACCCGATGATGCTGAATTGAAAAGAGTCATTTTAGAAGAAGCACATCAATCAGTGTTTGTTATGCATCCGGGTAATACGAAGATGTATCATGATTTGAGACAGCATTATTGGTGGATTGGGTTGAAGAGAGACATTGCAGATTTTGTGTCGAAATGTCTCACTTGTCAGAAGGTTAAAGCAGAGCATCAAGTTCCAACCGGGTTGCTTCAACCATTGTCAGTGCCAGAATGGAAGTGGGAAAGAGTGACAATGGATTTTGTGTCTGGTTTGCCATTGACACAAAAGAAGCATGATGCTATATGGGTGATTGTGGATAGATTGACTAAGACAGCTCATTTCCTTCCGGTTCGAATGGATTACTCTTTGGAGAGATTGGCTGAGCTGTATATCCATGAGATTGTGAAACTGCATGGTGTTCCAACTTCTTTAGTGTCTGATCGAGATCCCAGGTTTACTTCCAGATTTTGGAAGAGTTTGCATAGTGCTTTGGGTTCTCGACTGCACTTCAGCACTGCTTTTCATCCACAGACGGATGGACAGTCAGAGAGGGTGATACAGATTATTGAGGACATGTTGAGAAGCTGTGTCATCGATTTCTCTGGAAGTTGGGATAGGTTTTTACCTCTTGTGGAGTTTGCTTACAACAACAGTCACCAATCCAGCATTGGTATGGCACCGTTTGAAGCATTGTATGGCAGACGGTGTAGGACACCTCTTTGTTGGAATGAGCTTGGAGATAATAAGTTGGTTGGTCCTGATTTGATTCAAGAAACTGAAGAAAAAGTAAAGTTGATTCGAGGCAGGTTAAAAGCAGCTTCAGACCGACAGAAATCTTATGCAGATCTGAAAAGGAGAGATATAGAGTTTAATGTTGGAGATAAGGTATTTCTGAAAGTGTCTCCTTGGAAGAAGATTTTGAGGTTCGATCGGAAAGGAAAATTGAGTCCTCGTTTCATTGGGCCGTATGAAGTGTTAGAAAGAGTTGGGCCAGTGGCGTATCGACTTGCTTTGCCACCTGAGTTGGATCGTATTCATAGTGTATTCCATGTTTCTATGTTGAGGAGATATAGGTCGGATCCATCTCATGTGTTGCCATTTGAGTCTATCGAAGTGAGCCCAGATTTAAAATTTGAAGAGGAACCAGTTGCTATCTTGGCACATGATGTGAAAGAATTGAGAAACAAGCAAGTGCCATTGGTGAAGATTCTTTGGAAGAATCATGCAAAAGAAGAAGCGACTTGGGAGAGTGAACAATCCATGCGAGAGCAATATCAGCAGTTGTTTCAGCTTTGATATCAGGTAATTTCGAGGACGAAATTTTCTTTTTAGAGGGGGAGAATTGTAATATCCCTATGCATGCCCTAGAAGTTTTGTTGTTGTTGTTGTTGGTTTGAATTGAGAAATGGGAAGAGAATGTTTTTGTATGGTGGTTGGGAAAGAAAAGAGGGTTTAGAGATAATTGTATATGTTGCTTATATGGTGATATATATAACATATAAAGTGGTCAAAATGGAAAGTCAAGGAAAGAGGATATTTTTGTGTTGGTTGTGAATTACTTAAATGGGTATAGATATGACAAAAGCTTAGTTAAATGGATGAGGGTATTATAGTAATTTTCTTTTGGATGGGTATTTAATGCCTATTGACTTTGTGTTTCTTCATCATTTCTTCTTCTTCTTGTTGTTGTGTGGCCGGCTCATCAAAGAGAGAAGAGAGCAAGAGAACAAGTGATGGTTTTGATGATTTCAAGTTCAAAGTGAAGGAAGTTTTCAAAGTTACAAGTTGGAGTTTCAAGGAATTTCATTATTTGGTAAGTTTGCTCTTGTTTACCCTTGTTATTTTTGAAGTTATGCTTGAGTTGAGTTGTGATTTGATGATGGTATGATTAAGTTGCTTATGGTGTGATTTTAAGTATTGATTTTGCTTGATAGATGAGAAGTTGGGTTGGTGTTGGTGATGGAAGAGTAAGAGTTGTGTTTAGTGAAATTGTTTCTGTTTTACAATTAGTAAAGGCTGTGATTTGTATGATTTTTAATTAATTATAGAAAAATGTTTTTGAAGTGAATTTTTGATATGTTGTGTCTCTATGAGTCTAGAATGACTGAAAAATATGTTGATTCGATTTTGGAATGGTTATGAGTTTAGAAAGATTATTTTTATTAGACCTGTTCCAGCAGGTACCTTAACTGAGACAGCTGTATTTCGGGATTTTTAATAAAATGTAGAAAACTCATATCCAATTGAATTTTGGATATGTTGTTGCTTAGTGAGTCTAGTATTTGAGAAAAATAATTTGGAACCACGTTGATTGAATTTGATTTATGGAATTCACAAAGTTCAGAACTGCTGCCAGGATGCAGGGCAATTGGGGCAGTCTGGTTAGGTGAACTATTTGACCAAGATTTTGTGTTCAGTTTGATCTGAAATTTTAAAGGAATGATTTTAAGATACAAAACTAAATTCTGTAAAAATTTTAGAATTTTTAGTCAAGTAGATTATTTTATACAATTTTTCAAAATAAGGATAAAATGGAGTCTAAAACCAGAATGTACTATTCATATGGTCATTTTGCTAATATTCCTTTTGGATTAGGTTGTGAAGAGGTTGAATTGCCCTAATTGCATTGTTGAGATTGAATAATGTTATGTTATGCATTGTGAATGGTAATGTGTTTCATGAGTAATGCACATTGAAATGTTATACCAAAGATGTTATAGTGATTCAAATGAAATATGATTGAAGCATGCATTGATGATAGGATTGAATAATAATGTGAGTGTTTAGATAATGTAATGAATATTGTATATAATGATTGCTTAACTTGCTTGTGAAAAAGAAATGAATTGAAAAGGTATTGATAAGTTTAATGAACGGACCTATCCGTCTCCTGCGGAACCATGCGGACCCAGTGGGTTGGGCAACCGATCTTGGACTACCGATCTGGTAGGAGGAAGGTTCGATATAGTCAGTATTATACGTACCTATTTGCCTCCTGCGGAACCATGCGGACCCATTGGAATGGGCAACCGAACTTGGACAACCGACCTGGATGGGGAAAGGTATGTTACTGATAATGTTATACGTGCCTATTTGCCTCCTGCGGACCCTTGGGATTGGAAGGCAACCGACCTGGTTGGGAAAGGGTACGTATATAAAGCATAGTTGTTGGCTATAATGATAAATTTAAATGAGTATAATGAATGGTGCTATTATATGAATATTGATGTGACATTGAACAAAGCAACATATTGAATAAATAATATGCTTTTGATTGATATATGTAATTAATTTGTGACATTGCATTTTAGCATGAATTATCTTACTAAGCCTTTGGCTTAGCGCGATAGTGTTTAATCGCGCAGGTAATAGAGCTGATAGAGTCGAACCCGAGAGTTCATCAAGACCAAGTGAGAGTAGACCTTGAAGAGTTGATTTTGGGAACTTAAAGATCAGAAGAGAATTGCCAATCATGTATACTTCTTTATATTTTGTAAAGTAATGTTTATAATGTAAAAGTATGGATATATTTAAATATGTAATCAAGTGTTTGTAAATATGTACATATTTTATAACTTCCGCTGGGTAATATTTAAATGTATATATATATAACTAATATGTTTTGTTTTATAAGTAAATAATCTACTTTTCTATAATGTATAATGATAAGGGTATTGTATTAAGTTTAAAGTGTTTTGAATATTAAGAAAACCGTAGCATCCCTATGTTTGATGCACTTATGCTACATTGTTGTGGTTGTAGTGTGTGGGCATTGGATATGGGGGTGTTACAAGAAGTGTAAATCCTTTTTGCAGGTTGTAGTTGAGGTTATAAGGGGGATTTATTGGAAGTGTACTGAGAATGATTTTGGTTGCATTGGTTTGTGTAAAAATATTTTCAAAAAAAATCAGAAAAAAAAAACCAGTTTTGTCGACACTTGGGACTCAATTTTTAAGTGAAACTATGGCAAAATTTCTATAAAAATTGGAACTAAAATTTGACTAAGTAAAATTGGTAGCAACATTAGGTTAGTGTGGCGCCTCTACTCAGCTTACACACGTAGGTCGGGAAGGGGTGTTACAATACGGTCTCGCTTACTACTTTAGCGACCGTCCTTAAGACTCCTCGACCGCTCTGCTAATTCAAGAGAAAATTACTCAAACTGACAGTAGTGTTCGTGTCCTTAGGTGTGCCTAGAAGTTCGACACGAGTCTCTCAATTCGATCACTAATTGGCACCTAGGGCAACTGCGACATTCATATTTAGGCAGAAGTTTATTTTGCCCAGTTAAAGAATGCCACGTGTAATAACCGTTATAAACCCACTTCAATATTCAAAAAGGGCAACCGCACCTAGCTTATGCTCAACCGTCCTGACAACCATAGCATGGGTAAGATTCTAGCAGCAGAGCACTTAAATTTGACCGTTGAAGCAATTTTAAATGCAGCAACCATCCCTTATCTAAGGGCAACCACGTGGACATTAGCGCGACCGTCCTAGTATCAAGGACAACCACTAAGTGATTCAAACAGTCTATTAACACAACATCTAAACTACCAAGACTTATTTCTCACTATCTATAACGGCTAGTTAGACCACATTGGCTATAAATTCACACATTATTCTGTTAAAAAAAAGGTAATTCTGAATTTAATAGCCAAGCAACATATTTTCTTTTATTACTACAATTAACATTTGAATTGTAATGAGTGTTCGGTGTAAGCATTAAAAACACCATTGTAAAATTTTGAGTGTGAGCTTGGAAACACTTAGGTTGTGAGAGTGAGCCTGGGAAAAACTCTTGTAAGGATTGTGAGGTATATGAACTCAAACCAACTGTAAATTTAGAGTTAAGCTTGTAAGAAGAAAACTCAAAGTTAGTGGAATCTTAACAAGTTGTTAAGGAAGTGGATGTAGGATTGGAGTTAATCCGAACCACTATAAATCTTGTGTGTTCTTTCTTTTACTCACTACTCAACCATTTATTTCTTCTACATTTCTTATTGTTGAGTTTTGAATTCTTTGTTTCTATTTGCCATCATTCCTCAAGAAAACCAATTCACCCCCCCCCCCTCTTGGTTGCCATCTTGGGACAACAACTTTTATTGATTTATTTTTATTTCAAAATATTCAAAGTGGTATGTTTCCATATTTTTGGGTACCTCATGTCATGAGCATCATGTAATTTATTTTATTTTAAAGTTTTCGGAAAATGTAAGAACATGTTTCCATCCTCGAATGTGTGTCCATTTATTTGTTTTATTTGGACATTGCTTTGATTTTAATATAACGATGCCTTATTTTAATTGTTGCATGTAATATGGATAATATTATTATACTTAAGAATTTTATGATATTAAGACCTACAAAGGAGGCCGGTTCCAATGAACCGGGCATTGTGGGGGTGCTGGGCCGTTTCTCACCTTTCCCACACATACCCAACTTTTCGAACTCATTAGAGGGTTGTTGATTCCTTAGAAATTGAGTCATCCACCCCTTTCTTTTTCCTGGCCTGTTCGGGTGGCGACTCCATTTTCTCTGGGCTTAGGCCCGTGTTCTCTAAGGCCCCGAGCCTAAACAGTGCCAAAGTTTCTAGAACCATTCCACCGGGAGTGGGGGGAGAAAATCTCTGCTCACAGTGGCGACTCCACTGGGGATAGGAAAAGTTGATTCCGTTGGTCTTTATATTATTCTATTCTTTCTTATCATGATATTATCCATTGCATCATATTAGATTGTATCGTGTGCGTGAGTTAGGACGCCCGTGTTACCCGTGTTGTGTTATGTAGGGGATACCATACTTTCACTCAAGGTATGGAGATCGAGCATAGCATAACCACTCATAGCCTTTTACCATTTGGTATATACTTGCTATGGGAACCTAAGCCTTTTAACCCAAAGACTAAAGCTCATGTAATTGGCCTAGTTACTTTCCTTAGGTTTTTACCCCAACTGCATGTTGCTTGACTATGGTTAATTTATCTTGGTTTAAATCATGGCTTATTTGGTTTGTTTTTTTTTTTTTCTAATATGACTTAAGTACATTGTAAGCTCAAAATAAATTTTTTACATTGTAAGCTCAAAATAAATTTTTCTTTAAAATCAGAAAACCAAAGCAATTTTCTAAACTTTTCAAGATGATCTTTGGACGTAAAACTTTTCTAAAAAACAAATCAAAAATTCTTTTCTCATGACCCAAATACTAAGCCCAAAATTTATTCTTTCTAAAATCATTTTACAACGGGCTTAGAAATAAAATTATTTTCATCCAACCTTTGAAAGAGCTTACAAATTATTTAGGTCAATTATGGAATACCAATAATCAATTGTGAGCCTAGTTTATACTAAGAATTATTAATCATGGGCTTGTTTTTTTGGTATGAATCACTAGTTACTTTTTCAAGTGAGAAATCTATTTATAATAAACCTCTTAATTTAGTTTTAATCCAATATAGCATAAATGCTACTTTAGTTGGTTAAATGGATTAAAGCCTAATTAATGGTAATTATCATGAACTGATTTTCATTTTTAAAAATATAACTATTGGTTGAAACGTCCGAGGGAATTATTCAAAAAATAAGATACCCCATGTTGGTATTTGTTAACCATATTACCTAGGAAAAGAGACTCGCCATTCATGTATGGATGTTATAAGGTTGGAAAGAACATCCTATTTATCCTTGTTCGTTTATTGTTTGTGCATACATGCATGCATACATACATTTGCATCTCATATCATTGATCCTCTCTGGCTCACAGCCCTGGATTACGACAGTTCAAAAGCTTATGACAATCCGACCTACGTCGGAGATGAAGAATCTAGTAGCAACTCAATCACTTACTCACCAAAAGCAATGGAGCCCGAACAAATTCAAAGAATGGTAGACGACGCCCTCAATGCCAAGATGGAAGAAATAAAGGAGGCCCTGGCTGAGACCATGAAGAACCAATTGGCTGCAATTTTAGAAAATAATGCGAAGTATCTGCTAGCACTAAGAAGCCAAAGGACAAGGGGAAGGCTAAAGTTGGTGAAGTGGTTTTTGATGATGATAAGGTGATCGTTGATGATGATGATGATTGGGCTCAATACTTCCAAGATCCTCAAGATAAGAAGAAAGAACCGAAGATTATTGAAAGATCAGCTATGGAGAAAACTAAAACTTCTGATGTTGAAAAGATTATTGCGGATTTGGAAAGGAAATTTGAGAAGAAGCTGAAATTTGAATAAATTTCTGAAGTTGACAAATTATTTAAGCTAGACAAAGAAGTTTCATACAAGTTCAAGATGCCATCCTTTTCAAAGTTTGATGGAACCAAAAATTCTCACCTCCATGTGAAGCAGTATATCACTGCTATGCAGTCTGCCCGAGCTACTAAAGCTCAAACTCTAAGGTACTTTATGCTCTCATTGGATCCTGTTATCCAAAACTGTTTCAATACCTTAGATGATGGCACACAAAAGAGTTGGGATCTGCTATACAAGGCCTTTATCCAACAATATGGATACAATGTCGAGATGGAAGTTACCTTAATGGAAGTTGAGTCCATTAGACAAAGGCCAAATGAGAATTTTGTGGACTATGTGAAAAGATGGAGAAATAAGGTTGCTTTGCTCAAGAAGAGGCCCGATGAATCTGATCAAATAAGGATGATCGTGAGAGGGGTGTTGCCTAGTCTTTGTGAAAGAATGTCTCATGATTTCAAAGATCTTCTCCAAGCTGGTATGCAAATTAAAGAATGGGAAAGAGAGAAGAACCATTTTTCAACAAGAAGGAATGAGAAAGAAAACTACCAGTCTGATAACCAAGGCATGCAAAAGGCAGTTGGTGTTAATGCTACTAGCCAAGGAACAAGATAGCAATTTTCAGAATTGGGGAAACCGCTGTCTTGGGTTCTCAATAAGCTACAAAAGAAGGGATTGTTACAACCCTTAAATCCTCGATCTTTGCCTAACCCTTTACCATCTAATTTTGACAATTTCATCAAATGCAAGGACACAACATGGACAGATGCGTGAAGTTGAGGCATGAGATCCAAAATTTAATTAATAGTGAAAAGCTGCCTGAACCCAACAAGCCAAACACCAAAGACAATCCATTACCAAGGTTCAATAGAGTACCACCACTAGCAACCTTCATGATTTGAGGAGATTTGCATGAAAGTTTTGTCATGTCTTCTTTCCAAGATGTGGGTGGAGAAGCAATTAAAGAAGAAGAGGTATTTAGCAAAATTGAACAAGCTATGGTGGGTAAAGAAGTAGCAATTTGTGTTGTGAATGGGTTTTAGGATTCATGCGATACTGATGACGATCTTGTACCCAAGAAGGAGGAATGGACCTGGTATGAGCCTGAGGAAGATGAAGCAATAAACACTAGATCCGGTAAGCCTTATGCAAGGCCACCGCCTAAGGAGGTAGAATTTAATAAAGGAAAGGAAGCTGAAGTAGGGAACAAAGAAGAGGAATATGATACCATGCTCAAGCAGTTGAAAAGAACCCAAACAAGTGTTAGCATTTGAGACTTATTGGCTACTTCTAAAAAGCACCGAGAAACTATGGCCAAGGCCTTGGCCAGCATGCCAATTTCCACCTCCATAACACCGGAGGAGCTTATCAACTTCATAAAAATTGAAGGAGTAATGAAATGTGAAGATATTCAAGAGAAGAGCGAAGTTAATATGGGAGCAGTATCTTTCTCAGATGCGGATTTACTAGAAGAGGGGAGAGATCACATATGTCCTCTCTTTGTCAAAGTGGAAATCAAAGGAAAAAGGACTACATGTGTAATGGTTGATGATGGATCTGCCATAAATGTTTGTCTATTTAAAATATTGCCAAAACTAGCCATGTCAACAAGGGATCTAAACCCAACCGAGATAACCATTCGGGCGTATGACAACACCAAGAGACATGCCGAAGGAACTTTCAAAGTTGCTGTCAAGGTTGGTCCAATTGAATCTATTGTTGAATTTGTTATTTTAGACATACCTGTTACCTTTGCCTTACTCCTGGGATGACCATGGTTTCATCCTCTTGGTGGAGTTCCTTCCCTCCATCAAAAGATCAAGTTCCCTAACGGAGATGAGACGGTGGTCATCGAGGCTGAGAATAATGAAGTTATTAATGCTCTAATGGTAGAGAGGCCTCTCAATGGTTTCCCTGTAGCTATAATTTTTGATGATGAAGTAGTGGACTCTAAGGTCTTGAACATGATGATGAACATGAGCTACCTTCCCGGAGCTAGTCTTGGAAAGGGCAAGCTGGTATAACAAAGCTTCCAGATTTCAAAACTCAAACTTGCAAGAAGGGGTTGGGATATGATGAAGCCAACAAAGATGTCGAGCCAAAGAAGAATGAGAAGATGAGCTAGAGCCACTCCAAAAAATCTTTGTCAAAGCTCCAGACATAGGACCACACTAAGGAAAGCCAGAGCCAATCATGTTCATGGAAAAGTTGATCCTGAGTTTTGAAATTTTTACTGATATTGCCAAGCTAGTGGAGCAAGTGAAGAAAGAGCTCACCTTGCCAGCTGACAAGGAGCCCAATCCGGAGGAAAAGAAGGAAGCTGTCCTAAAAGCAGAAAAGACTCCATATGAGATTGCTGCCTTAATCGAAGAAAATTTTGAAGATATTCTGCTTTATGATTTTGATTTTGATTTTAATTTATTTACTTTGTATGAGGATGATGATGTTTTCTTTTCCAAAATGAATGCAATAAAGTCTAATTTTGCTTACTTGTGTGATGTTTCTCCTGATAGTTGCATACATTCAAATAGTGGTTACAAGAGCATCTTTAATATTAACTCTGTTGATATGCAGTCATTAAATTTGGGAACAACCAAAAATCCTAAAAACATTAGCATAGCATCCGACCTTACTCCTAATGAGAGAGAGATTTGAAAAAATATTGATTTAAAAAATATAAAGAAGTATTTGCTTGGTCTTATGAGGATATGCCTGGAATAGATCGAGATATAGCCGAACATCTCATTCCTACCTACACTCACATGAAACCTGTCAAACAAAAGCTTAGGTGATTAAGACCTGAGTGGGCTGAATTGGTTAAAGAAGAGGTCACTAAACAAATACAAGTTAAGTTCCTTGAAGTAATAGATTATCCAGATTGGCTAGCCAATATAGTACCCGTGCTAAAGAAAGATGGAAGAATTAGGGTGTGTGTGGACTATAGAAATTTAAATAAGGCTTCCCGTAAAGATGATTTTTCTTTACCCCATATAGATTTTCTCATTGATAGTGCAGCCTCTAGCATGCTACATTCATTTGTAGATGGATTTTCCGAATACAACCAAGTGCTAATGGCCCAAGAGGATAAAGCCAAAATTGCTTTCATTACTACATGGGGTATATTTTGTTATAGGGTGATTTCATTCGGATTAAAGAATGCTAGAGCAAACTACCAATGGATGGCCACCACACTATTTCATGACATGATGCACAAAGAAGTTGAAGTATATGTTGATGATATGATTGTAAAATCAGATACAAGGGAACAACACTTCCAAAACTTAGAATTATTCTTCAATAGAGCATTGAAATATAAGCTAAGATTAAACCCAAAGAAGTGTGTGTTCGGGGTTACCTCAGGCAAATTGTTGGGACATGTGATTGGTTTAAATGGCATTGAAATTGACCCTAAAAAAGTTAAAGCAATCAGGGATATGCCAGCCCCTAAGACGGAGAGAGAAGTTTGGGGATTCATTGAAAAATTACAATACAGTAGCAAGTTTATAGCAAAGCTCACTACAATCTATGAGCCTATTTTCAAGTTGCTTAAAAAGAATCGGCTAGTCCTGTGGAATGAAGAGTGTCAAAGGGCCTTTGAATGAATAAAAGAGTATTTGCTGAGTCCACCTGTTTTGAAACCACCTAAACCCGATAAACCCCTATTACTATACTTAGCAGTAGAAGAAGAGTCAGTAAGAGCCATGCTAGCCCAAGCAGATGAGTCAGGGATTGAGCATGCAGTCTATTATTTGAGTAAAAAGCTTCTAACTTATGAAATTAAGTATAGTATCATTAACAAGACCTGTATAGTTGTGGTTTGGTCTTCTAAGAAGTTGCGACATTACTTTCAATCTTATAGTGTGCAAGCAATTTCCAGGTTGGATCCAATGAAGTATTTAAGGTAGACACCCTCTTTGATTGGGAAGTATGGGCGATGGTTGATAATATTGAAAGAATTTGAGACTGAGTATGTAACCAGGAAAACAATCAAAGGTAGAGCGATGGCAAAATTCCTAGCCCAACAACCATTACCGGATAGCGAAGAGGTAGTCTTTGAATTTTCGGATGAACATTTAGAGGCCATTGAAGTACAAGGATGGAAAATGTATTTTGATGGAACAGTGAATAGGAAAGGAGTAGGTTTGGGAGTCATACTAGAATTGCTCAAAGGAGAACTTATCCCCTTAGCCAAAAAGTTGAAATTCAGGGCAACCAATAATATGGTAGAGTACGAAGCATGTATTTTTGGTTTGGAAACCTTGATGATTATGAAGGTGGATAAGGTGAAAGTTTTTGGCGATTCATTGCTAGTAGTATCCCAAGTAAATGGAGAGTGGAAGTTGAAAGAAGAGAAATTAAAACCATACCACCATTACTTGACCATGATGAAGAAGAACTTTAAGGAGTGTAGGTTTATACACCTACCAAGAGAAGAAAACTAGATGGCTGATGCCCTAGCCACATTGGCGTCGGTATAGGAAAATCCTATCAACTTTTTCCTCAAGCCTCTGATTTTGACCAGCTCATCAACTCCTTGCTATGAATATGAGACAATCATGGAAACTGATACAGATCATGATGCATGGTATGATACTATAAGACGATTTTTAGAGGAAAGGGAATACCCGTTGGGGGCAACAAAGAAAGAAATAAGAGCCATAAGGTGGTGGTCTTTACCATAAATCACTTTCCATGGAGAATTATATTGAAGATGGCCTGATGGGGTGCACTTGAGATGCTTGAGGAAGCCTGAAGTAAAGCATATCATGTCAGAAATACACATAGGAAGTTGTGGTCCCAACATGAGTGGTTTAGCCTTAGTTAAGAAGTAACTCGACAAGGTTACTACTGGTTGACCATGGAGAGAGATTGTATTGAGTTTGTAAAGAAGTGCCAACAATGTCAGATGTATGGTAATTTGAATCACATGCCTCCTGAAGAATTGCATTCTATGTCTTCACCCTGGCCCTTTGCCACTTGGGGTATCGACATTGTAGGAGAGATACATCCGACAGCTCAAACGGTTACCGTTTTATTGTAGTAGTGGTAGATTATTTTTCAAAATGGGTTGAAGCCAAATCCTTCAACAAATTGGGGGCAAGTCAAATGGCTAGATTTATTGAAAGGAACCTCATCTATAGGTATGGGGTCTCGCACAATGTAATATCAGACAATGGGGTACAGTTTCAAGGAGCAGTTAAGGACTTATTCTTGAAGTACGAAATCCATCATCACCGATCCTCTCCTTATAGACCAAAGGCTAATGGTGCAGTAGAAGCAACAAATAAGACAATTAAGCAAATTTTGTCTAAAATGGCCAAGACATATAGGGATTGGTCAGAGATGCTTCCTTTTGCTTTATGACGATATAGAACAAGTGTGCGAACAACGACTGGAATGACACCGTTCTCTTTGGTTTACAGGATGGAAGCAATTTTGCCAATTGAAATTGAGATCAAGTCATTAAGAGTGGTCTTGGAAGCTGAACTACCTGAAACAGAATGGGTAGTGAGCAGATATACACAGTTAGCTTTACTAGAGGAGAGAAGGTTAAAAGCACTATATCATCATCAACTGTATCAAAGGAGGATAGCTCGGACTTACAATAGAAGGGTTAAGATCAGAAAACTCAAAGTTGGGGATTTGGTGTTGAAACAATGTAAACCTAATGTATCTGATCCAAGAGGGTAATTTAGGCCTAGTTGGGAAGGGCCATATGTTGTAAAACAAGTCATGAACAAGGGCGCAGTGAAGTTATCAGACATGGACGAGAACAATTTTAGTGAGCCAGTGAACATTGACAGGTTGAAGATGTTTTATGCATAAAAAAGAGAAAAGAAAAAAGAGCTCGCTAGTTTGAAAACCCAAGAAGGGCAGCCTAGGCAAAAGTTAGAGCAGTCCGCTAGTTTCGAAAACCCAAAAAGACGGGTTAGGAAACAATTAGGGCTAAATGAGAGAAAATCACCAATTAGAAAACCCGAAAGGGCTAGTTGGCAATAGGAGTGATCTTGTATATGCTGGCTTTATGTTTGGTTGTTACCCAATTTAATAAAATAGAATTAATATTAAAATTGTTCTATGTGCACTGTTATAAGTATATGACAAGATATGGATGAAATAAATAAACACAATAGCAAAAGGTGATGACAAATTATAAAAGGAAAAGAAGCATCTCTTATTATTACTTTTATTATTTTTTTCATCCTAACAATACACTTTCTAAGGAAATTGACAAATGTAAAATCTATGGTAGACAATAAGTGTAATGTGCAGGCCAGCTTTGCTTCAGCCGATCCAAATAGGCTTCAGTCAGACAAGGCATGTCTAAATCGGGAGTGAATTTAGAACCTCAAGGCTTAGCTCCACATTGACGGTCAAGCCGGCGAGGATCATAGCAAGTACCTCGATGAATAGTAGCAAGAGGAACATAGGTCAAGTATGTCCGCATGGTGATATGAGAAATCTTCCACCAAGGTACTAACCAACGGATGTTGACTTTAGTGCGTGAGTGGATCCAGTCAACCCAGTCAACATACGAAGAAGCAGGATGGAGTAGTTTCCTAGCAGAATGATGTCATGGTAGATATCTGACAAAATTTATAGATGGAGTATCGAGCAAGCAGAGATGCTCCTGAAGCCAAATATGTAAGAAAAAGAAAAATTTATTAAAAAGGGAAGGTCGGCTAAGTTGAAAACCTGCAAGGGTGGCTTAGGCAAAAATTAGGATAGCTCGCTAGTTCCAAAATTCCACAAGGGCGGACTAGGAAAAAATTAGAGCAATAAAAAAATTTAAATTAAAAAAAAAAAAAAGAAGGTCCGTTAAGTTGAAAATCCGCAAGGGCAGTTTAGGCAAAAATTAGGACAGCTCGCTAGTTTCGAAAACCCACATGGGCAAACTAGGAAAAAATTAGAGCAATAAAAAAAAGAAGAAAAACCTAAATTAAAAACCCAAAAGGGCAGTTTAGGTAATTACCTGAAGCAACAAGGGACTCTTAGCTAATCTCTTTGATAATCCTGATTTAAGTTGGTCTAATCCAACTAAAGTCTCAGCTAAGATCACGGGTATTGACAATAAACCTCCTTCCATTTGGTCCATGATATCCAATATTCGTGGATCAATATGGCCATCAGAAGAAACAAGCAAGAATTGGCCAAGCAAGCATAGACAAAGCATACAACCTCATGCCTTAGTAGGAGCCAAATGAGAAAGGAAAAAGTCAATTAAGGGACCAAGCAGAATTTTCTCACCTCTCATCAACTGTAGAACTTTGGGGTTTGAAAGTTGAAATAACATCTGCATCTTTTATTGAGTCTTGAAAATTAATATAGGTAACGCCATTTGTTGATTGCTTGGATATCCAAGGATGGCCTCAAATTCTTCAATCAAGGGACATATTTCAAAGCCATTAATCTTAAATGTCCTACAATTCACATTCCAAAAAGAAGCTATGGGGTGTAAAAAAGAATGGTCCAACTTAATATTTTGAAAACACTTCAAAGTATCAATTTTTTACTAAGATATTTGTTTCCAATGAATGGCATTCATATTTTTAAACATAACTTTTATTTTCTTTAAATTGAGTTCAGTCATTGTTAACAATTGAAGGAAAATTGAAATTTTTAGAAGGAATTTTTACGTTGAGGTAGGAAATCTCTTGGCTTCTGTATGAAATCATGTCATGAAAAGAGATTATATAGGATGATTGGCTATTCAAAAATTGATAAGGAAAAGTATGAGACTGACATGCTCGAGGATGGAAAATGGCAATTAAAAGATCTTGAGTTGCCGCGTTGCCTTTGGTTTTGTACGTTAGTGATACTGTGGAAATATTGAATGTGAAGAGGAAAGGCTAATAATTGTATCATAGGAATAATAATGATGATAGAAACCAAAAAAAAAATAGTAAAAATGAAAATTATATATCATCATTATTATTTTATCATTATACAATATTTCCTCAATTGATACAATACTGATAGATTACTAAGAATGAGGTGGTGGATCATGATCAAACAAAGCCTTAAAAAAGTCATCGCCTATTGAAGAAGGAGGCATATCACCCATCTTAAGTCCGCCCGAAATAAGATCACCTAAATCTCTATTACCTTGGAATTCATATCTGTGATGGTCCTTATCCGAAGTAGACAAAAGGATCTCATGGTCATCGGCTTGGAGGCCTCTAGATGACGAAGCACCAGGATCTCTCACCCCCTGAAACCGGAAGTCTTGAAAATCTTGCTCTGATTGGTGATATAATTTTTCAAAATGGGCAACCTGTTGATGACTAGTAACCAACTCTTCTTGAAGTTTCTTCTTTTGTTCCTCAAGTATCCACTGTGAGCCATAAAGGAAAAGAGTAAGAGCATACATATAGCATAAATTATCATGGAATAAGAAAACCTACTAGGTAATTCATATCAATGCCCTGTGGATGAGATGGCATCTCCAGTTGATTAGAATGAGCAAATGGAGGAGCGTAAAGGAAGGTCCCGGCTCATGACCAAATGAGCCAGCAGCCTGCAACAATCATTAAAAAAGTCAAAACAAGTTAAGAAAGAAGCAATTGCAATGGGAAAATGGTAAAGGTTTACCTGAGAAGTGCTAGCCTCGAGATGCAAGACAGACTCTCTTCCCTCTCTATGATACTCCTCCTCATCTCTATCCTCATTTTCCTCGAGAATCTCCCGTACACCAACAGGAGATATATCAAAGTTCAAGAGTCCTATTCGAATAAACTGGGTATAAGATGCACCTGGTGGATAGAGAAAGGTTTTAACATCATAACCATGCCGAGCCAACCACCATGCATTCTCCGGCATTGATGTGATATTTAAAGTATTCTCCGGGCAACTCATCTGGATCCTCCGCAACTCAGGACCAAGAAACCACTCATACACTCTCTCTCCGAGTATGTTAAAAAGGCAATGCGGCATTCATGGAAGAAGTCTAGTTCGTCCACTCTTCTGTGTTCCACCAAGCCAAATTGACCTACAAAATGGCATAAGGTAAGGAAACTTTTATATAAATTTTAGTATACTAATGTTATTTTACCTAGCCCTAGGTCAAGCAACTTAAGAGATAGTGCTGGGTGTGCATATGG
Source organism: Garcia nutans (assembly GCA_947685225.1). Taxonomy (NCBI): domain Eukaryota; kingdom Viridiplantae; phylum Streptophyta; class Magnoliopsida; order Malpighiales; family Euphorbiaceae; genus Garcia; species Garcia nutans. Next base: position 3,367,664 of record CANTUV010000017.1, on the reverse strand, counting down.
TGAAAGCAGGGAACTTCTACACGATCTGACAACTAAAAATTCAATCTCGGATACCCGACTCTCTCTTAGGAAATGCCAGGCACCCTCACATTATGCTCATATGCCCACATCTACAACAATAATAAAAATCAAATTCATGCAAGAATAAGAATGAAATTTATATTGGTAGAAAAAGAATACCTCGACAACCACCATAAAGCCAACAAAAGACTTCTTATTTCTGCAAATCTTATCTAGTCCATGATAGAGACAGGCAAGGCCAAATTGACCCCAGCTGTTAAGCGGTACCATACTCATATCAGTAAGGGCCCTCAACACCGACAAATGGATGGCAGATTCAGTGCTGCATAAAATGGTCAACTCGAGCAAATATAGTAAAAATCCTTGAGCATATTGCTTGGCTGTTTCACTATGAACCCGTCTTTTGTAGTTCATCCAATAACTCTGAATCAGCTCAATTTTTATCTTGAAAGGCCGTTTAAATGATGGTTCCATACCGATTAACTGTTGGACTTCTTTGAATGTTATAATATCATTGGTAAGAGGGGCTGGAAGGCCATAGTACCGAATACCAGTTATGACTGTATAATCAACTCGGCCAATGGTCATTTCTCCTATAGGTAGGTGAAAAGTATGGGTCGTGTCCATCCACTGCTCTGACAATGCTTGAACTATACTCCTATCTATCGGACACTCCTCAGATGGCAATTGCAAGATAAAGCTTTCAAAACTGCAATCTCAGATAATCCGTTTTACCCGAGAAGGTACTACATCATACCATTGTCGGCCTTTATAAACGCACCCTCCATCCCAGATAATGCAACGATCATGCTAACATGAAGCCAGGTAAGTTAACACAAGGTAAGTATATCATCATATCAATACCACTGATTTTTAGACTAAATTTATTTATGTTCTATTTTTAGTCTATATATTTACTTGTTTGTTAAATTCTTAAATATATTCATCTAATTAATTTATTTTTCCTAAATCTTAAAAAAAACAACAAAAAAAGTAAAAAAAAAAAGAAAAAGAAAAAATATAAAAAAACACAAAAATGAAAAAATAATTTGCTATTAAAATAAATAATTGAATTATTACATTGGTTTTTTTATTTGAACTGCGATGAAGCTGCATCTTGGCTAGTAGACTTATATTTCCATTTCCATGCCGCCGAATAAACTCCAATAACTTAGCATTAGATCGAGTTTCTGATCTTGAAGAATGCATTTTCTCCTTAGCTCTTTGCTAGACCCTCTGATTTCAAAATTTGTATAATTGTGGACGAAAAGAAGAGATGAGCCGAGGTTTATATAAATAAATTGCAAAGGAAAAAGACAAAAATAAAAAAGAGAAAAACAGTATTCTCGTGAAAAAAAAAAGAAAAAAAAAGTAAATGTTACTATTGATAAATAGTAAATGAATAGTTGGTGAATAGTATATAAATAGTAACTACACAATTAATAAATAGAAAACTCAATTATTCAATTCAATCATTCAGATATTTGCATGTATATAAATACTTTTGCACTTTTAAAATATTTTTACATGCAGGGGGCAAGAAGATATAGGCATGGTAAAAATAGCTAAATTTTTTGTAAATTTCTTTAGTATCCTACTGACTACAATTATTTTTTACAGATAATCAAATTATTTTTAAGTCAAAAACTTAACTTAGGTCCAGAACCTAAAATCTCTCTTAAGTACAAAACTTAGCTTACGTTCAAAACCTAAAATCCCTCTTAAGTCTAGAGCTTAGCTCAGGTCCAGAACCCAAATTATCATAAAGTCCAGAACTTAGCTTAGGTCCAAAACTAAATTCCCTCTTAAGTCCAGAACTTAGCTCAGGTCCAGAACCCAAATTATCATTAAGTTCAGAACTTAGCTTAGGTACAGAATCTAAATTCCCTCTTAAGTCCAAAACTTAGCTCGGGTTCAGAACTCAAATTATTTTTAAGTCTAGAACTTACTCCAAGTCCAAAACCCAAATCCTAAATCTAGCTCGGGTCCAGAATCCAAATTATTTTTGAGTTTAGAGCTTAAACCAACCTTGGGAGTCCAATATGGCTCTAAACCCAGTCAAAAATCACATTGCTTTTCACTCTCTTTTGTTGTAGTCTTAGATCGCTCAACCAGGGGCAAACTGTAGACCCTTAATTTTTGACCCAGTCCAGTCTAATATTTTTAAAATAATCCAAAATAATTTTTGTGGTATTCTAATTAAATAATATTTATTTTAATATTCATTACTTATAATATTTATTTTTTAATAAAAATAAAAAAGATAACAGTAAAAAATAGAAAATAATAAATAAATAAAAATCAGCGACAGAAGAATCGGAGACAAAATTTTCATCGCCGAAAATGAATTGGCTTGGGCCAATTCGCTGCAGGAATTGGCTGGCCCGCACCCCAATTCTCATGCAACTCTTGTAGCTAGCCCGCAGCAGTTTTTGCCAATTTAATTTTTCCCAGTGCAGTTTTTTCCGAAATCGAATTCTACTTGGTTTTTATTTCTTTTCCTAAATGGTTTTGATGTCCTTAGACAATGAGAATTAGGTTTTGATTTTTTTTCCTATAAATATCACATTAAAACACATAGAAAGGGACTCTTTTTTTTAAAGACAAAACTTGGATCTTTTAAAAAGGAGATTTTGGAACCAAACTTGGGGCTTCAATTCTTTCGGCCAAAAGCAAACCCTAGCAAGCAAGGAGAAATCCAATACACAGCAACCAAAGGAGGCAACAAGCAATCATCTCCAGATTGCTTTGCTCAACCAAAATCAAATCTGAAGCAGGTAACAGCTTGGTTCAATTTCTTCAAATTTGTTGGAGCCTTCAAACGTAGGTAAATTACTCTAACTTCAGTTGATTGAATCATTAATCATCTTCATCATTTAAGCCATCATCACACTGCCTTAGTTATTTAATTCTTCCTTCAATTTAGTTTAGGCAGTAGCATAAATTAATTCATACAATACTTACAGTCTTAGTTAAAGTAAATAATATAATCATTCAAAACACAAATCTAATTTCATAAACCCTAAGTTATTCAAACCCTATTTCTTAATTAATTTCGTTTTCAAACCTTCACAGTAGCTATTTTGTTATAATTTTATTCAGTGAGTTATTTTAATCTTTCAACAATAAATTTGGCTTTCTATATTTGTTTCACCTAAAAATACATAAGTAGTTGATATAGTCAATATTAAGAGCACACTCAACTTTGATCACGAAAAAGCATCAAATTCTAAATTTAAAATCATAATCTACAGAATCGAGATTTCAAACCATAAAATCCTAATATCTTAACCGTAAAACCCTAAAACATTAATAGCCTTAAACCATGTTTTTCAAATCTAAAATCCTAATTACACCTTTCTAAAAATCAAAACAACAATTTGTTCGCTTAAAACCCTAACCAAACCTATTTTTTTAAATCGCAGTATCATTATTTTCATAAAAACATCCAAAACCCTAAATCTTTAAAACATCCAGTAGCTATGTTATTTCTTTAAAATATTTCTCAACTAATTAAACTAGTATATGCAAAACTCTAGTTACTAAACATAAAATCCTAGAAACCATAATTAATGCATGAACTTCTAAAGTTAATATATTTACTGTTTTATTTAAATTGGATGAATGTTTATTATATATTTTGATTGATGTTTGATGTCTTTGATGAATGATTTATTTATGATGAATGGTTGTTTACTTTTATTGATTTATTTTGATTTCAAATATTGTAAGAGGTACGTTTCCATATTTTTGGGTACCTCATGTCATGACCATCATGTAATTTATTTTATTTTAAAGTTTTTGGACAATGTAAGGGCATGTTTCCATCCTCGGATGGGTGTCCATTTATTTATTTTGTTTGGACATTGCTTTGATTTTAATATAATGATACTTTATTTTAATTGTTGCATGTAGTATGGATAATATTATGATACTTAAGAATTTTATAATATTAAGACCTGCAAAGGAGGCCAGTTCCAATGAACCGGGCGTTGTGGGGGTGTTGGGCCGTTTCTCACCTTCCCCACAAGTACCCAACTTTTCGAACTAATTAGGGGGTTGGGAATTCCTTAGGAATCGAGTCATCCACCCCTTTTTTTTCATCCCGTTCGGGTGGTGACTCTATTTTGTCCGGACTTAGGCCCGTGTTCTTTAAGGCCCCGAGCCTAAATAGTGCCGAAGTCGCAAGAACCATTCCATCGGGAGTGGGGGCAAAAATCTCCGCTCGCAACATGCCAACATTCTGAATTCAAATTTCTTCCACAATTATGGTGCATTATAGCCTAGAAAATATTCACTACAGATTGCTCAATGTGTAGAGTACAAATGAATCAAAATTTAAGTTTTTGGGAGAAGATAAAGAATTCAGAATTCCAAGTTTGCTTGAGTTGGCAAAGTGAAAGGAAAGAAGTCATAAGGTGGCTTATATACTTAGGGGGCCTATTGCACCCAATTGTTAAATTAATTAATAATCCACCATTTTAGGAGCATGTATTTCATAAACTGTGAGCAGGGATTTTTGTCCCCACTGTCAATGGAATAGTTCTTATAATTTCGACATTGTTACGCTCTGGGCTTTATTTAGAGTCGCCACCCGAAAGGGCTGGGAAGATAGAAATGGATGGATGACTCGATTCCTAAGGAATCCTTAATCTCTAATTGGGTTCAAAAAGTTGGGTATGTATGGGGAAGGTGAGCATCCCTTTAACGCCCGGTTCATTAGAACTAGCTTTCTTTTCAAGTCTAAATATTATAAAATTCTTTGACTATTATGATATTATTCGTATTATATGCAATTAAAATAAATAAACATCATCATATTGTAAATCAAACCAACGAGTAAACAAATAAAGTGGGTGCCCATACAAGATGGAAACATGCCCTTACAATAATCCAAAATGTCCATACAAGTAAAGTAAATGAATAAAATAGGACACCCACTAATGGATGGAAACACGTCCTTTATAATGATCTGAAATTCTTAAAATTAAAATAAGAGATTAAAATAAATTAGGCACCTACGAAGTGGAAACATGTCTTTTACAACCTCAAAATCCAAATAACAAATAAACACAACTCAACCAAATAAAATAAACAATAAAACAATCATAATGAATTATCCATCATTAAACATATAACAATAAATCAAATAATCAAAATTAGGGCTTCTATTATTCAACTAGGATTTAATCCATGCAAACTATGGCTTTAGAACACAAACTAAGGCTAAAATATGTGAAACTAGGGTTTAATATATGCATACTAGAACTTATAGCATGGATTAGGTTTTAAAGCATAGCGTTTCATATATAAAACTAGGGTTTAATGCTTAAACTAGAATTAAAGTAGTGCAATATTAGGTTTCAATGAAAACTTGAGTCTTGGATCATTTAATTAATATTAGAATATGTGATTAAGGCTCTGACCAAATTGAATACTGAGGTTAAGATTTATTGAATGAAATTCCCAAAATTGAATTTACATTAAAGTATAATAGTATGCTTAATTAACAAAATAAGATAAATTATCAATGGAATTTTAAACATAATAAGTTAATGAAAGTATACATGTGTTGTAGGCTCCACCAATTTTAATTTGTTGAGCCAAGCATGTTGATATTGCTGTCTGGATCAATTAATGTTCTTGGTTGAGGTTTAAATAATCTGGAGACTGTTTATTGTTTCTCATAGATCTTGGCTACTATCTCTTGATGGCTCTCTATCTTTTTATTTGTTTTCTCCTCTTTTCATTGCTCTTTGTCTCTCCTTTTGCTTTTGATTTGTTTCTAGATATCCCTTATCTAATCGTTGTTATTTAGGGTTTTTGTTTTTTTAATTCTAGCTACGGTTTGATTTTGTAGTACTAGTTATTTTGATTCATCATCACAACTGTCTCTCTTAATTGTTTATGGCTTCTATAGGTTTGTGGCTAATTGTTTGTGGCTAATTAATTTTCTAATTGGTAATTGTGGCCATCTCCATTCTGTTTGTTAATTCCATATTTATAAGTAGCATTAGGGTTAATCAAATTCCTCCTCATTTAAGAAGTCCCAATTGCCTTGTAAAACCTTCATCTTATCTAAGTTTGTCCTTGAGTTAAAACCTAATTAGAACACTTAAAAATTCAATAAACACTAAATTAAGCCAGTATAAGGGACTCATAATTGGACTCATGTCAAATTGGGCATGTCCAATTCGACATGAGTAGTGCTCAATTTGAATTGGCTATGTCCAATTCGACATAAGCATGACTGGGGTCGATTTTAGCCCTTTTAGCCTAAGTTTAAACCTAATCAGCCCACTCGCTTTTAGCCCTTTTTAAATTGGACAGGGGTCGATTTGGTCTTTTAAAATTGGATCAGACTTAATTAAGCTTTTAAAATTGGACTGGACTTGGTTTAATCTTAAAATTGGATTGGACTTAATTCGGATCTCTTAATTAGAACTAAAATCATTTAGGGCCAAAATTAAGAGTCTACATAAATAAACCATGAACGTGTAATGGGTGTGGAGTGGATCCATGAAGTTTTCTCAAAAAGCATGTTATGAAGGTACCTTCGTGAACAACATTTATTTGACTAGGTAAGTATTCTAAACTTTAATTTGCTTCTTTTGGCTCTATAAGCCCCAACTAGTTAGAAGTCATGGCACCGAGTGGCCTTCATCCATCTTTAGGCTTTAAAAGCCTTGAGTGGCTAGGAGTGTTGACCTTGAGTGGTCCCCATCACTCCTTTGGCTTTGAATGCCCCGAGTGGATAGGATCCTAAGTGATCCTACTTTTTATACTTTGCAAATCCCAAGAGGTCAAAGCCTAGACCGCGAGCAGTCTCCATCATGTTAGGCTCTGCAAGTCCCGAGTGGCTAGGAGTTTGAATCCTGAGTAGACCTTTGTTTTAAGCTTTGCAAGTCTAGAGCAAAAAAAAACCTCAACTCTAAGTTTTCAACCTTGTTTAGAAACACAAATGGTTATCAATGGCCACACTTTTCAATCCTGAGTGGTTAGAAGTCCTTAAAAAATCTCGAGTGAATGTCGAGCTCATGTATTGCACTTTAACTTGTTGATCTAGAGTGGTTGGCAAGTGTTGTGAAAATTTTTGAGTTTTAAATGATTTTTCCTTTAGTCTTTATCAAACATTAACAAAATTCAAAAAATGAAAACCTTGATTGAATTCTATTAAAAGTGGGGGTAAACTGTTAGCATTTAATTTTCACTGAACCATTTTCACAACTCAAAACTTGATTATGAGACCAAGTTATGCTTTTGGGTTTAGGTTGACTCTCTTAAATAAGATTTTAGAATTAGCATAATGGGCTTGTTAGAATGAAAATAGACTTATTTATGATGAACACAGTCCAAGGGCACACAAGGCCATTAAAAATTGAGAAAAGGCCCAATTTTAAAGAGTTATTCATAAGTTATTACATGTTTGATACACATTAAATCTTTTAAAAACTCTATCTAACTCATAAAAAGATTTTAGGTAGGGATGTTTATACCCCACAAAAATACTAAACACACCACCAAAAATACTAAACACATTCTCTATTCATTTCTAATTTTCTTTCACAATAGACATAATTCATGATCATAATTACAACACAACTATTTTTCACATCATCAATGCACATCTCATATTTTTCCCAACTATCATATAACTTGGTACTTGTTAAAATTCTATGGCTCATTCATTTAGCACGACATTTAATACACACATTTCATAGCAAGCCATCAACAAAATAGTATAATGCATTAGTATAACACGTTAATGACACCATAATGTGTTACACCAAATCAAGAAATCAAACATATCAATCAAATTATGTACTTAACTATAATTGCCAAAACTCAAGCCAATACTTCTCAAATCTCCACTTCTACTAATGTTCTTCACAACTTAGCTTGAGCAACCTGACTATAGTCTACTCCTAACCAAAGTATGATTATACATAAATTATTAGAAACATCACTCTGCTTATTTTAATTATTCAAACTTAAGTTATCACTTTTCTTCTCAATTTCCACCACTTAATCTAATATCCTTTACTTTTGAATTTCAACTCTAATCAAGTCTAAATTAAGTTTTAAGCTAACTATAATATTAGAATTATCCCATTTATATCATTCTACTTAGATTCAAACATAATTCAACTAATAACAAAGTATCAATGTGTAAATACTAACCTATTTCCTTCACTCCTCTTCACCTTCATCAAGATATCTTCTTGTTAATTTACTTTTAAAGTGATTTATATTCACTAAATCTTGTGTTTCTTTTATGTTTTTTAAGGTTTTCTATGGTCAAAAGGAAAGAATTTTGAAGAAAAAGGTGGACAAGAGAGGTTTGAAGAGTGTAGAAAAATCTAGAACTCTTTATATAGAAATCAAGGCTACGACAGTGGCATCCAAAAGCCACGTCTGTGGGAATCAATTCTGTGCTACCTCAACCAAACCATTGCCATGGCCATGTCACTCCAACACCACACCCGTGGGAACTAGATAGTTACTACTAAGTGAGAAAAATTCCTCACACAGATTCAATACAAATGCCACAGTCATGGCTCACTAATGCCACACCTGTGGGAATGAAAATGACACTGCCATTATGTCCAATTTCAAGAAACAAAAATACCACTCATTCAAACATCCAGAAACCAAAAATGGGGATGTTGCATATGGATTGCTCAAATCACAGTGCCATAATTGAACTAATTCCTTCCTAAATAACTTAAATATTGTGCATTTGAAGGCCTATTGTAGTTGTTCCCACTCGAATTTTGACTCATACTTCATTTGTGTATACCTTAACTTAAACTCTGCTTTCATCTCCTTCTCGTACTTAGCACTAATCACTATCTCTTATTACTTTATAAAGCTCTTTATAGTCTCGTACTTTTTATATAATTATCAAATTATGCATGCATTCCTTCACTTCTCTGTGTAGATTTCATTCTGGCCCAAAATAAATTGCTAAGATAAACCAAAACTCACTTTTGCTTTTTGCATATAACTTGATGAGCCAATTATTGCCTTCTAAACCATGATTAGTGATAAAATCTATCCATCTACTTTCAAATTCATCAATAGTCAAGTTGTCTAGTACAATTGATTTAAATTGTTTCTTTGTTGCAACACACCCCTAAACTTGGCAGGTAATCTTGTAAAAATATGCCAGAAGCAAAATCTATGAATTGTGTCTAGCATCACTTCATTGAGGGCAGCCTTTATACTATCACATTGATCAGTCATAATACAAGTTGGATAGCTATCACCTATTGCATATAACCAAGTTGAAAAGACTCACTTATATGTTTCCATGTCGTCATTCGATATTAAAGTAAATTCAAGAAGTTATGGACAATGGTGATTAACACCTACAAATGTTGCAAATGGCATCTTATACCTACGCATGATATAAGTTGCATCGAAACAAACAACGTCTTGCAACTCCTTGTAAGCAACCTTACCTTGGGGATAGACCCAAATGATATTTTTCAATCTTCCAACATTATCGACATCCATTAAATGGAAGAAATCCCTATCTTTTCTTTACATTGGACAAAAAAAAATTATGATTGACTCGACATCACCATCATTTAAACTAAGCCTCTTATTTTTATGGATATATTTCCTACAATCCTCAGGTAAACATACCATTTATCATGTCCACCTGATTGAACTTTAAGTAATTTAATACTCTAGCAAATTCTGATACTAGCTCTATCATTTGCCTTAAGGGTCTTTTTTAGGACATTTGCCATGTTCTTGTGTTGAGACATTAGTAGACATATCTAGATAAAGTGGATGGGAATGATCATTTACTACTGTGGTAAATCCCATCATCATTTTTTTTAGCACTAACTCTTACAAGACATTTGGAACTCTTACTAAATTTAGTGCAATTATATTTCCCTCCCTTGTCACAAGTGAAAAGAGCATTTTGTATCTTCACCACCATTTTTAGAAGATGATCTCCTAGCTACACTAAATCCTTTGATTCTAGCATGATCCAAATAAAATTTGAATAATGCATCAATACTTGAATAAAACTTGAATAATGCATCAATACTTGAAAATCGCATACCTGCCATCCACATCCTTAAATTCAAGAACTTGTTCCATGGTTTTTAATTCAAGAAAAAAAAATTGTGTTGTTTTTAACATCACATATGAAAAAAATTAAAAGTAAACCTGTGAGAGGACCCAATGCTAAGCTTTCATCTTCTTGCATTACACCGATATCATCTTGATGATTAACATCATCCTCCTCCTCAAAGTGATCATCAATAAACTCTTCCTCATAATTCTCTGCATGAAAAAAATTCATCATAATCATTAATTTCATTAAAGTTAGTTGAAGATGCATAAACATTTCCTTGATTACCATTAATAAGACTATCGTCATGTAGAAAAGCCAAAAACTTCATATAAAGTTCCCTTAGATCATCACTAACATTATCATATTTGTTGGTATTGGATTGGACTCCATGACCTCGACCGACACTTGATTAATAGTATCCATTAATTTCTTCCATTTTTTATGTCAATGAGATAATGCACAAAATAATTAATAAAAATAAAAAATGTTTTAATTTTCTGGACTTATAATCATTTTGATTAAAAATAAAAAATAAATAACTGTTAATTTGTATTTGAAAAAGGTATGATCATTAAAAAAATTTTGAGTAAAAATAGTATTAAAAACTTATAATTAATCAATATTTATTGTTCACCAAATAACTCTTTAATCAAATAGAACAAGATTGCAAGAAACAAATTCTTCTAAAGAGATTTGAGTTTTTGAGTTTTCACATAGTTTATTGTTTTATAAACCATGAACACAAAACACAGCCCTTTTAGCAAATAATCCTTAAGCAAACATCCTAAACAAAAAGTAAATCCTATCTCAGAATAAAATTTAGTTTCCAACCAAATACCATTGATTAAGAACATTATGCAAAATCAATCCTCTTCACAATGAATATCTAAATTTGAACTCAAATCAAAACCAATTTTAAATCAATAATGCTAAAGAACACAACTCAAATCGAAACCAATTTTAAATCAATACGGTGATAAAGAACACAATGACTCCATATTTTATAATTCAGTTATAGTCCAGAAAAACATAAATAGTTCATACTTACAAATTAGAAAATGCAAAAACCAACCTTCAATAGATTTCCCTTCTTAATATGCTCTTACAGAGAGGTCTTTATCTCAGTAACAATATCCTTAAAATTTTTTCATTGTAGATGCTAAGGAAGATGTTGCCGTTTTGTCTTTAAATCACTATTTGGTCTTCAAGTCTTGTTTGTTTCTTCAATGTATATTAAATATACATCCAAGTTATGCTTTTCTTTCAATCAAATATTGAGTGTATGTATGAATAGGATGTATATACAAAGTATAAGTAATTCCTGCTTAGTTCAGTATTGACTTGACATCCCCTTCATTTAAACTAAGCCTCTTATTTTTATGGATATATTTCCTACAATCCTCAGGTAAACATCCCATTTATCATGTCCACCTGATTGAACTTCAAGCAATTTAATGCTCTAGCAAATTCTGATACTAGCTTTATCATTTGCCTCAAGGGTCCTTTTTAGGACGTTTGCCATGTTCCTGTGTTGAGACATTAATAGACATATCTAGATAAAGTGGATGGGAATGATCATTTACTACTGTGGTAAATCCCATCATCATATTTTTTAGCACTAACTCTTACAAGACATTTGGAACTCTTACTAAATTTAGTGCAATTATATTTCCCTCCCTTGTCACAATTGAAAAGAGCATTTTGTATCTTCACCACCACTTTTAGAAGATGATCTCCTAGCTACACTAATTCCTTTGATTCTAGCATGATCCAAATAAAATTTGAATAATGCATCAATACTTGAAAATCGCATACCTGCCATCCACATCCTTAAATTCAAGAACTTGTTCCATGGTTTTTAATTCAAATAAAAAAAAATTGTGTTGTTTTTAACATCACATATGAAAAAAATTAAAAGTAAACCTGTGAGAGGACCCAATGCTAAGCTTTCATCTTCTTGCATTACACCGATATCATCTTGATGATTAACATCATCCTCTTCCTCAAAGTGATCATCAATAAACTCTTCCTCATAATTCTCTGCATGAAAAAAATTCATCATAATCATTAATTTCATTAAAGTTAGTTGAAGATGCATAAACATTTCCTTGATTACCATTAATAAGACTATCTTCATGTAGAAAAGCCAAAAACTTCATATAAAGTTCCCTTATATCATCTCTAACATTATCATATTCGTTGGCATTGGATTGGACTCCATGACCTCTACTGACACTTGATTAATAGTATCCATTAATTTCTTCCATTTTTTATGTCAATGAGATAATGCACAAAATAATTAATAAAAATAAAAAATGTTTTAATTTTCTGGACTTATAATCATTTTGATTAAAAATAAAAAATAAATAACTGTTAATTTGTATTTGAAAAAGGTATGATCATTAAAAAAAATTTGAGTAAAAATAGTATTAAAAACTTATAATTAATCAATATTTATTGTTCACCAAATAACTCTTTAATCAAATAGAACAAGATTGCAAGAAACAAATTCTTCTAAAGAGATTTGAGTTTTTGAGATTTCACATAGTTTATTGTTTTATAAACCATGAACACAAAACACAGCCCTTTTAGCAAATAATCCTTCAGCAAACATCCTAAACAAAAAGTAAATCCTATCTCAAAATAAAATTTAGTTTCCAACCAAATACCATTGATTAAGAACATTATGCAAAATCAATCCTCTTCACAATGAATATCAAAATTTGAACTCAAATCAAAACAAATTTTAAATCAATAATGCTAAAGAGAACAACTCAAATCGAAACCAATTTTAAATTAATACGGTGCTAAAGAACACAATGACTCCATATTTTATAATTCAATTATAGTCCAGAAAAACATAAATAGTTCATACTTACAAATTAGAAATTGCAAAAACCAACCTTCAATAGATTTCCCTTATTAATATGCTCCTACGGAGAGGTCATTATCTCAGTAACAATATCCTTAAAATTTTTTCAATGTAGGTGCTAAGGAAGATATTGCCTTTTGGTCTTCGAGTCTTGTTTGTTTGTTCAATGTATATTGATGGCCATGTTTTTACATTTAGTTTTTTTATTTGCTCGATATATGATTGCCATTTTTTATATATTCTTTTAATAAAAAAACGTTTATTAAATATACATCCAAGTTATACTTTTCTTTCACTCAATTATTGAGTGTATGTATGAATAGGATGTATATAAAAAGCGTAAGTAATTCCTGCTTAGTTCAATATTGTCGAGATTCCACCATTAAAAATATTATAATATGTAAAAAATGTAAAAATGTTTAATAATATGGCAAGTTTTTTAATTTAATTTAATAAAATAAGAAATGAATAAAAAATTTTAGAAAAGAATCTCTTATAAATGATATTGGCAGTGAAAACTAATTGAAGTTTACTAATTAGATTGAAGACCAAATAATATGGCAATCAATATTGAAATGATCTAGAAATTTTATTCAACACATCTAATATATCTAACACATTAAAGTGAATATAAAATTACATGCATTAGAAAGTCAAATTATGTTACAAATTAATTTGTTATAACAATTAGATGAATAGTGTATATTTGGAATATAATAGTGATACACAGAAAACAACACATCCTTTAGTAATTTTATATTGTGCTTCCATGAAGAATTATTATATTAGGTGTTGTTCAACTACACTCAATTTTCTTCTATTTTTCTTAAAGTAACATTTTCATTATTTGTGTGTTAATCAATGAATAATTTGATTATATATGAAAATTGATATTGAATAAATGATATATGGTTAATTATATATTTGATTACATGCTTAGATTGACATTGGATTAGTAGCATGTATAACAATTGGACTATAATACATAAAATTATAGGGAGTTTATAATTCCTATGAACTTGATGTATTTGGCATACGGTATAATTTGATTAACTTAATTGGTTGAAAACAAAATATAAGTAACATAGTGATTATATTATTCAACTAAATCATGATCTAACTCTTTAAAATATACATTAGTATTATTTGGATTACCATTTCCTTAGTTTGAAGTCTACCTTAGTCATGATAATTTTATGCAATCTTTATTGTTATTTGGTTAGCTTATATCATTCTCTTAATGTAACTAACAATTAGGAAAATAGTGACTAGTGTTAATCATTACAAATTTTCAATATATAGCAAATTTGTAAATGGATGCAATTGATACCATTTTAAAAAAATGAAAACAATAACTATAAATCATTAAAAAATATAAAAAATGATAGGCAGCATAAATATGCCAAGTAATGGCTATATGCTAATTCTCAATAGTACCTTAAGGACAAATAGTAGCTATTAACTTGAAGGAAAATGTTAAACGTGAAAAAATAATTCAATAACTTCAATTCAACATGCTACAAAGTGATAAGCTTCTTGAAACCATTTACTATTGGTAACATGAGAATTTAATTGTATAAATGACATTAAATTAGCACATGTAAAAAAAATCATTTCGGAAATGATTATACAGATTTAATACAATAGGAAAAAGCTATTCAACAATTCGCAAAACAATAATACTATCAACAATTCAGGTCACTTACTAATTATAAAACTTCTAAATAATCATCCCAATTAATAGCCAATTATGATATATTTCATTCTATATAAATATCCACAAAGGATGGAGTTTATTTATCTTCTCAGGATTCATTAAGCTCAAATGTGTTTACTAGTGAAGTCATGAATAGGACTCTATTATATAGAAGAAATAAGATGAATATATCAAGCCTTCCAGCTCACCAGCCACATTAGAGATTTGTACAATAGAAGCAGAGAAGATTTGGTGGCTCTGAAAGAAAAGATAACTGAATTATTAAGTAGAATTATGCATGATACAACTGCTGATTATGTGAGGCATAATTTGTTGAAGGAATACCCTTTAACTAAGATTTATGAGATGTTCCTTGAGATGCCAACAATCATGTTAATGTGATTGTTATATCAGATGACTAATCCTCCAATTCTAATGAAGATCTTTCCATGAAAATATGAGGTGGAGGATTATACGATTTGAATAAAGAGGGTAACTTTTGACTGTTTGAATACTGAAATCTCATGCTTCTAGGCTAGTAAAATGAAAATGTTGGTAAAGGATTTCTTTTGGATTTTACTTTGGTGTTAATCATTTTAATTCGTTGTTTTGTTATTATCTAATGATATGAAAATGGAGCAGATATTTCTTTAAAAAAATGAATGCAAGGTAAGAGCGGTGGGACTTTTTTTTTCAAACTTTGAACCAACACATTGTTTGAAATATATATAAAAACTTTGAACCAACACATTGTCTCTAGAATTGTTGTTGTCTCTAGGTTTGTTTCACTACAATAAAAATATTAATTAGCGACGGATTATATTTCGTCGGTAAATAGCGATGAATTTACGATAAAAACATATTAACGACGGAATAGCGATAGCTTAGTGACGGATTTAGCAACAAAATAAATTTGTATCTAAAGCCGTCGCTAAATCTAGAACCAATAATTGGCACCTTTAATTTAGCGACGGATAAGAAATATCTATCTCTAAATCTATCGCTAATGATGGCGCTAAGTGTTGGTGCCAGAAATTTAGCGACGGACTTAAAATTCTCGTCGCTAAAAGTAGCGACGGAAGAAAATTGTCGTTAATAAATTAAATGATTGAATTTTAAAGCTAAAAAATAATTAGCAACAAAAATTTTTCATCACTAAAACTTAAAATAAATTAACTAATAAAGAAAAAATAGCGACGGATACCAGTCGTCGCTAATATTGAATATTCTAAGATTATGGGCGGGATTTATGGCAGGCTTTTAGCGATGGATTACTTTCCGTCGCTAATATTGAAACTTTTGAAAGAAAAAAAAAGGTGGATTTTTACTCGATTTTTTAGCAAATGAACTAAATTTGTCGCTATTTGGTTGCTATTCCATCTCCAATCTATTGCTAAAACCAAAAAATTTATTTTAAAACTCTACAATCAACATTTATTCTCTCTATTTATTTCTTCTCTCTTCTTTCTTTCTACATCTCTGTTTTCTCTCTTTCTTTATTTCTTTTTTCTCTCTTTCTCTTTCTTTCAATCTTGTTTTTTATTTTTCTTTCTTCTTTCTTTCTTTTCCTTCTTCTTTCTTTCATCTTTTTCATTTTCTTTCTTTCTTCTTTCTTCTTTTCTTTCTTCTTTCTTTCTTCTTTTTCATTTTCTTTCTTTCTTCTTTCTTCTTTCTCCTTCTTTCTTTTTTTTTTTTTCATTTTTCTGTCATTTTCCTTTTTTTCTTTCTCCTTCTTCTTCTTTCTCTTCTTTCTCCTTATTTCTCATTTTTCTTTCTTCTTTATCCTCTCTCTCTCTTATTTTTTTTCTTCTTTATCTTTTTTTGGAAAATATTTATTCAAATAATTTATTTTTATAATAAATAAATTATTTATTACAATAATTATTTTTAAAATAAATAAATTATTTATTGAATAATTATTTTGTTGAATATATAATTTTTAGAAATTATATAGTAGAATAATTTATTTTAATAAAATTATTGGAGAAATAGTTTTTTAAGAAAATATTTGTTAAATAATTTTTTAATATATAAATTATTTAATAGAATAAATAAATTATGAAAATAATTTATTTTAGTAGTTATTTGATAAAGTTAATTATTTTAAAAAATAAAATATATAATTTTAAATAAATAAAATAATTTATTTTAAAAATAATTTATTTTGTTTATTTAAAATTATTTATTTTATTTTCTAAAATAATATAAATTTTGCGACGGATTTAGCGACGGAATTTTCATCACAAAATATGTCTCCCAAAAAATGATTAAAAAATCAACGACGGAGCTTTTGTCATTAAAGACAAAGATTATCATCGCCAATTAGCATCAGAAATATAAATTCATCGCAAAAGTTTTAGCGACAACTGATATAGCGACAGATACCGATCTGTCGCTAATCACCATTAGAGACGGATTTTGAGAATTGGCGATGGATTTTGTCCGTTGCATGGGTTTTGATTCCGTTGGTAAAGGATTTCTTTTAGAATTTATTTTGGTGTTATCGGCTGGAAATGAATATATTTTTTTAAATTCGTTGTTTTGTTATTAGCTAATAATATGAAAATGGATATTTAGTACTTCATAATTCTGTTTACTTCTCAAATGTATTCTTTGTTTGGAGTTTAATTTACAGAGTGGCAAATATTAAGCAATTATTGAAATCCAATTAATTTAATACAAATGTAGTAAAATGATGCCAAAGAACTCATGCAGCTGGAATTATTTGTATATTTGTCAGTCTTGATACCATTGGTTCTCTTACAGCAACAATTTTACTTCATCTCTCTCATTTAAAAAAAAATTATTTAAAAATTGTAAAGAAAATTATGTACTTGTAACATCAAATATTACTATCTATGTCGTTTAAGAGATTATGTTCAAATTTTCTCGTCATAGCCAATTGATGTATTAGTAGAATAAGAAAAAAAAATGGAGCAGATATTTCTATAAAAAAAAAAAAAAGAAAAGAACTCAAGGCAAGAGCATAAGACTTTTGTTTTCAAACTTCGAACTTGCACATTGTTTAAAATATATATACAAATATTAGCTCAGATAACTCTTAGACCAATTGCCTTAACCATTTCACTTTTTTTTTTTAATTCATGAGGATGTGTTGTCAAGTTGAATCATGTTGCCAACCAATGATATACAATTGCTAATCCAATTACACTTAGAGTGGAGAGCATTCAATTCCTTTTTTTTAATCAACAAATCTCCCCTTTTCATAAGCACTACCAGGTAAACAACTGCATCCACCTTCAAATGAAAGGAATTTTATCAGAAAATTATACAACAGTTTGAGCTAAAAATTTATGACAGTTAAGATGCCATATATCATTATATGCTATGAGAAATACTAACAATAAAAGATAGCCACTCTAACAAGATGCAACACATTCCATGATCATGAGCAAATAAGGCCAAGACGGCATCTTCCCAATAAAAAAAATGACCAATCTAAAGTGCATAACAGCAAACATAATGCACCCCCCAAACAAGGATTAAAAAATGGCTAGGAAATAACACATATATTGTAACACTATTATATCTAATATACGTATAATACATACATTTCATATATATATAATACGAATATAAAATATAAGAATGTCACCGTTGCCAGTCATTTCAAAATTTTCATATTTATTAGAAAAATATTTTTAAACCTTATAATGTACTTTAATAAATAAATAAATAAAATATTCATTAGTAGATTAAATACCAAAAATACATATTTTAATAAAAAATTCTCTGAAAAAATTTCTCCAGAATTTTTTCTGTAATTAGAATATTTCCAAAAATCAATTTACACAACATGCATCAAAATTTACACTCCTAAATAATTTTCAACTATCCAACTCTCCCAAAACCACCAACATTTCTCAAAATACTCATACATATATATATATATCAATATTTAACATATTTCCCAATTCACAACATTTAGCCCAAACATTTTAAGTTTATATCATTTTTATATATATACAAACATAATGTACAAAAATATGTCAAATTACCCAAAATAAAAAAAAAATTACATATGTGCAGCTGGCTCTGGTATGTGGCAACTATCAAAACTTCAAGAAAAACTCAAAAACCCTAGAGTTGCTCAGGCCTAGCAGGTCTCTCGGTACCTACCCTGTCATCTACACGATAAACAAATTGCACTAAGCATTTTGCCTAGTGATGTATACTTTAATAATAGCGAAAATTTAAGAAAATGTAATGCATAATGCTTTTCCCTTGAAACATGCAATTTAGCATGAGATTTCATATTAAATCATATGCATTTTTCAATTTAAACTATTAAATATCATATTCACATGCATTGGGCCTAAATGACCCTATATAATATTCAAGTTTGGGAGATATTATTTTGAACCATTTTGATACCAGTGTCTAGCCCGAAGGCAATACAAGTGATGTCAGTGTCTAGCCATAAGGCAAATTGTCACATCCGCCTACTGCATTTATGCAGTGTAGACACGTGCATAGCAAGAGTAGGGAAAAGGAGAAGATAATTCTTGATAACAGCCCTAGATAAGGTTGTATGACAAAATGGACATAATTGTAATTTTTAATAAAGTTGGGGACGTAGATGTAATTTCAAAGAAAGTTGCACCGGATGTTCTTAATAGTGCATATAATAGATTTCAAAAATGGAATGTAGAGAAAAATCGGATCGCAACGACGTGTAACGGTTTTTCCAGGAAATGTCCCGTTAAAGAAAAATGAAGAAATGTTGACTAAGGGCATTTTGGTCATTACCAATTAAAGTTATACATGAATTTAGGGTAGGAAATAAAGACGTGAGTACGTAGAGAATGGTGAGAGGTTAAATATGAAACGATCGTCAGTGGAAACGAAGCCGGAGAAAACCCGAGCAAAAATAGGACCTAAAGGGAATTTTGTAAAAAGTTGAGGGCTTATCGGTAATTTTTTAAAATGACTTGGAAACCTAAAATAGACCTTATAAATAGAAAGTAGAGGTCGAGAGGATCAAAACTATATATAGTTTGACTAATGGAACTATACGGTTTAAAAGATATGATCGATTAATCGCCGGAACGTAATGTGGCTCGGTTTCGTGTCGGGACCGGATGGGTAACCCGGGACAACTTTATGAGATCCAATGGGAAGAGAGACAAGTGGAAAGAAGTAAAGGAAAAAGGAAGTTATAAAAATCAAAGGTTGGCCAATCAAAAGAAAACATTTAGCATGTGTAATAAATGTGTAATAAATGAAGAAAGAGAAAAAGTGGACAAGTGGGCAAGGTGATCATCATTTCCTTTGTCTATAAATATATGTGATATGAAGAGCAAATTCTCTCTTTTTCCACTCACCAAATTCGGCCAACAAAAGAAAATACCAAGGGACTTCCAAGTTTCTTCAAACTTTGATTTTTAAGGTAAGTTCTAAGGTTTTTAAGTGTGTAGACTTTAATTTTAGTATTAGTTTTAGGTAGTTATATATTTATTGGAAGATTGGGAATTAGAGTCTTATATGGAATTGAAAAACATAATAATAATATTAAGTAAGTGATGAGATTAATTGATTAAATGGAAGAATCAAGATGTAGAAAGATTAATAAGGTTAGATTAGGGTTTAGTTTGAAAAGAAATGGAGGATAGCTTATTAATCTAAATTGCTAAGGTTTATGTTTAAGGGTGTGTTCTTGAATTTCTTGAAGGAAAAACAAAGATTAAGGAAGGAGAAGGAGGAAAAGAAAAAGGGGAAGTACAAGAATAAGGTTTGGTGCTTTACCATAAAAGAAATTCTATTTTTCTTACAAACTTTGGTTTATGGAATTTTTGATGTTCATGAACTTTAATTAGTTTGATTTGAGTCAAATATGCAAAAGTTGTCAAAGGGAAGTGTTTGAATCTTCACTTTACTATTAAAGAAGCCTTAATATTGATTTGCAAAAGAAAAATAAACTATCCTATGCATTTTATGTGTTTGGGCCGAAATGGTCCCAAAAAGACAGCTTTCTGGACCTTTTTGTGGAAATCGTTTGAGGCAGCAAATGAATGAATTTTTCAACGAAATTTTACATGCAATTAGTCAACATATGAAATAAGTTTTCTGTAAAATTTCAACTAAAAATAAGATCATTTACTTGGTCAAATGCATGACTGAAGTGGACTGAAATTTTGACGAAAACCCAGATTTTACTATTCATTTGGTCATGCCATTTTGCGTTGCCGATTTGTCTCGCCGCAATACTATTCATTTGGTCAATTTGTGATATTTTGAGAAATGCTTTGAAATGTTTGATGTGTTTATTGTGGATGTTAAATATGCGAAAAAGGGGAATGGTTTGACTAAAGAATGTGTTGCGCGGCATAAATGGCAAAGTGCGATGGGAATTTAAAATGATTTCGCGAGTCATTCTAAAATGAGGTTTGAGACTTAAATTGAATCATTTTAATCTTTTTGCTCTACTGGATAGTGGGAGTGGTAGATAAGGGTATGGTGCACTATACTAACGCATGCAGTACTGCTCATTATTGTGATATGATATGTTATTCAGTGGTGAGGCCACTGAAGCCAATGGGGAGGCCCATTGGTTATAACCAGGATGGTGAGGGCCATTCCTGTGATCTGATATCGGTGGTGAGGGCCACCTATGTTACAGTGGTGAGGGCCATTGCCTTATCACTATGGTTCCCTATATACCAGTAGAGCCTGAACCAAAGACATATTTTTCGTTAAACTATGAAATGCAAATGAGTTGAATTATGATTTTACATTATTGAAAGCATATCACACTGAATGTATCAAAATTTCTATTGGTTTAAGGTTGGTTGATTTATGATTTAATTATTTCATATTTTCCAAATGTTTTCATATGTTACTTGTATTTTATTGGTAAAGTACCCACTGAGCGACATTGCTCAGCGAGTTAAGTTTTCCTTGACTCGTAGGTTCGGAGCAGTAGATAAATCTTGGGAAAGCAACGACCAGACCACAGCAAATCTCAGGGGTAGATCTTTTAGTTCCATTATGAGTCGATAGTTGTGGCATGTATATGAATAAATATAAAAGAGATTTTTCTATGTTATAATTGTATGTTAGTAGTGTGTAATAATCATAAATCTTTACTTTATGTTATATTAGAAGTGTGAACTCTTCGTGCAGGTTTGTAGTTGAGGGTATAAGGTGGATTCATTGGGAGTGCATTAAATTTGATGGTATTCTTATTCACATTGGTATGTGTAAAATGTTTTCAAAAATCAGAAAAACAAGTTTTGACGACACTTGGGATCCAAATTTCTAGGCGGAACTATGGCAAAATTTCTGTAAAAATCAGAACTAAAATTTGACTAAGTAAATTGGTAGCAACAATTAGGATAGTGTGGCACCTCTACTCAGCTTACACATGTAGGTTGGGAAGGGGTGTTACAATTAGTGGTATCAGAGCTAAGGTTTAGCCGCTTCTGGGTAATCCAACATAGGAGGATGTACGTTTTATGTCGGGAGTGGCCATTACCGACGTAAAACGAGATATCCTGTAGTAAATAAGAGATTGTACGATTTCATGGAGTCCTAAATTTTGCAATGTATATAAGGGCTTCTTAATATTGTAAAACTTTGTGTTTGAAAATAAATAAAAGTTGTGTTGTATATGTGTTATTTAAGAATTTTTATTTATATACGTGCCACTTAGGATAAGATAATGCTGTTGGTCTGGGTCGTTAATAATGATGGGATGGTATATGTTTACTCTTTAGATGTCGCAAGTAGCGCAGCGTGATATAGAGGAGGAGGTCGAGTCTCAGGCCTCCCGAGTTGTAGAAATGCGTGTATCTGAGACATCAGCGTCGGAGCAACCACCCGCTGATGCTCCTATTCCCAATGATATGTTGCAACAAATGGCTGCCGTACTTCGGCAGATAGCCGGCGTTGCCCCAGCACCACCCCAGCGCCAGCACCCGTACCAGTACCTGCTGTAGGAGGGGAAAGGAAACCCCCAATAGAAAAGATAAGAAAGTATGGTGCGAAGGAGTTTAAGGCTCAAAGGGACGATGATTCTTCAACAGCCGAGTATTGGCTGGAAGGAACAATACGAGCTTTAGATCAGTTACAGTGTACGCCAGAAGAGCGAGTGATATGTGCTACTTCCTTATTAGTGGAAGAAGCATATATATGGTGGGACACAGTTCACCAACGAGTTTCACCGGAACAGAGAACATGGGATTTCTTTGTGAATGAGTTCAAAAGAAAGTTTATATCGGAGGCATACCTAGATGCCAAGAAAAAGGAGTTTCTACACTTAAAGCAAGGTCGACTGACCGTTGCTGAGTACGAGAGGGAATTTACTAGGCTGAGTAGGTATGCCAAGAAGACAATTGAAGATGAACATGATAGATGTAAGCAATTCCAGGATGGGTTGAATAATGAGATTAGGATGCAGTTAATCGCTGCTAATATCAAAGAATTTTCCGAGTTGGTCAATAGGGCTCTAGAAGTAGAGCAATGTCAGTCTGATGAGCAGAATAGACGACAAAAGATGAAACAGAAGAGAGGTACCCAGAGCTACTCGGGAAATTTTCAGTCATCGAGGAAACTATTCCGAGGCAGTGGTTCCACGGGAGGCGGTCAACGTCGAGGTTATAGCCAGGGATCGATTCGCGGTGGCTTAAGTCAAACTACCTCAGTCGCTAGTACGGGACGATCCGGAAGAGAACAAGGAAGAGGATTTAGCCGAAGCAGCGGTAACTTCTCTATTAGCCCGAGAGGTAATGTAGGCGAAAATACTAATCCACGTTGTGATCAATGCGGACGCCGTCACACGGGAGAATGTTGGGGTCGGACATTTGCATGTTATATATGTGGATCTTTAGACCACCTTATGCGAGAGCGTCCCCAGCGAATACAGAATCTACCTAGGGATACTGAGAGATCGCAAGCGGTAGCAGGTCGAGGCCGAGGCAGAGGAAGGAGCGAAAATTCGTCGCGTGTGCAATCTGAAACGGTGAATCGACCAGAAGCAAGGGCTCCTGCTAGAATGTATGCCATGAGGGGGGCGAGAAGACAAAGAAGCGTTAGACGTGATTGCAGGTCAGTTGTCTATGTTTGGAGTTTCACTTTACGTTTTAATAGATCCGGGGTCTTCACACTCATATATATGCACGAAAAATGAAAAACTTGAGAACCTAAATGTAGAACTAGAGAAAGAGGGAATATTAGTTACTAACCCATTAGGAAATGAGGTGATTACTAGGAAGGTAGTGAAAGATTGCCCAATAGAGATACATGGACATATCTTTTGGGGAGATTTATTTGAACTACCATTTCAAGAATTCGATGCTATTCTTGGGATGGATTGGTTGGCCAAGCACGATGCACTAGTTGACTGTAAACGGAAGAGAGTTTCCTTGCATACTACAGACGGTGACGAAGTGACTCTAGTAGGAAAAAGGAAGGATTATCTAACTAACATCATTTCTGCCATGACGGCTAAGAGGTTAGTGCAAAAAGGTTGCGAGGCATACCTGGTATGTGCATTAGTAGCGAAAGAAGAGGCACCAAAGTTACAAGATATACCTACTGTATGCGATTTTCCCGACATATTTCCTGATGATTTACCCGGATTACCACCTAAACGAGAGGTGGAATTCATCATAGACGTGTACCCGGGAGCTGCACCAGTATCCATCGCACCTTACCGAATGGCGCCAGCGGAGCTAAAAGAATTAAAGGTACAGCTACAAGAACTTTTAGACAAGGGGTTCATAAGGCCAAGTGTGTCACCATAGGGAGCACCAGTATTGTTCGTGAAAAAGAAAGACGGATCCTTAAGGTTGTGTGTAGATTACCGTCAACTTAATAAGCTGACCATCAAAAACAAGTATCCGTTACCTCGCATAGATGATCTGTTTGATCAACTCAAAGGTGCTGGAGTCTTTTCAAAAATTGATCTACGATCGGGTTATCATCAATTGAGAATTAAAGATGAAGACATATCAAAAACCGCATTCAGAACTCGCTATGGACATTATGAATTCATTGTTATGCCTTTCGGATTAACGAACGCACCTGCAGTATTCATGGATCTGATGAATAGAATCTTCCACCCGTATTTGGATCAGTTCGTGGTGGTATTTATTGACGACATATTGGTGTATTCAAAGAATCGAGAGGATCATGATCGTCACCTTAGAATTGTTTTGCAAACCCTGCGTGAGAAGCAGTTATACGCTAAGTTCAGCAAATGCGAATTTTGGTTAGAAGAAGTGGCCTTTTTGGGACATATTGTATCGGCAGAAGGAATAAGGGTTGATCCCAAGAAAATAGAAGCAGTATTGGAATGGAAGTCACCTAAAACAGTAATGGAAGTCCGTAGTTTCTTGGGGTTAGCAGGATATTATCGGAGATTCGTCAAAGGGTTTTCCATGATCACCGTACTATAACCAAGCTACTTCAGAAGAATGCCAAATTCCAGTGGACCGACGCTTGTCAACGGAGCTTTGAAAAGCTGAAACAAAAACTTACTGAAGCACCTATTCTTACACAACCAGAATCAGGAAAAGATTTTGTGATTTATAGCGATGCATCCCATATCGGGTTAGGTTGTGTATTGATGCAGGAAGGCAAAGTCATTGCGTATGTCTCTCGACAACTCAAGCCACATGAAAAGAATTATCCTACGCATGACTTAGAGCTAGCAGCGATTGTTTTGGCTTTTAAGACGTGGAGGCATTACTTATACGGGGAAAAGTGTTACATCTTTACGGATCATCAAAGCCTGAAATATTTGCCCACGCAGAAAGATTTAAACCTGCGACAGCGAAAATGGATGCAATGGTTAGCCAACTACGACTATACGATTAATTATCACCCGGGCAAAGTGAATGTCGTAGCAGATGCACTTAGTAGGAAGTCAATGCAAGCGCTAAGTGCTATGAGGGTAACGTTAAAACCTACAGAAGATGGAGCTACCTTTGCAGAAGTGCACGTGCGACCTAATTTACATCAACAAATACGTGAGGCTCAGAAGGAAGATGAACAAGTGAAGAAGTGGAGTCAACAGGCGCAGGAGAACTGTTCAGGAGATTATCAAATTCGTCCTGATGGTATTCTCTACTACAAGAAGAGAATGGTGGTACCTAAGTCCAAGGAGCTGAAGAAACAGATTTTGCAAGAAGCTCATAACAGTTCTTATACAATGCATCCAGGAGTAACGAAAATGTATCGGGACTTGAAGGAGTATTATTGGTGGCCAGGAATGAAAAGGGATATCGTTGATCATGTAACGAAGTGTCTAACCTGTCAGCAAGTGAAGGCGGAACATCAACTACCCTCAGGGCTACTACAACCTATTACGATTCCAACCTGGAAATGGGATCATATTACTATGGATTTTGTCACAGGATTGCCTATGACAAGGGACAAACATGACGCGATTTGGGTAATCGTAGACCGGCTTACTAAGTCTGCTCATTTCATACCAGTACGTGTGGATTACTCGCTAGACAAGTTGGCAGACTTGTATATCAAAGAGATTATACGTCTCCACGGAGTTCCAACTTCGATCATATCCGATCGAGACCCACGTTTTACGTCAAATTTTTGGCAGAAGTTACAAACAGCCCTTGGAACTCGAACTTACCACAGCACAGCATTTCATCCCTAGACAGACGGACAGTCGGAAAGAGTGATTCAAATTTTAGAAGATATGCTGAGGGCGTGCGTTTTAGAATTTAAAGGTAGTTGGGACAAACACCTAAGCTTAATGGAATTCGCGTACAACAACAGTTATCAATCCAGCATACAAATGGCACCTTACGAAGCACTGTATGGTCGAAAATGCAAAACTCCAGTTTGCTGGACAGAATTGAGTGAGGAAAAGATGTTGGGGCCAGACATAGTTAAGGAAACTGAAGAGAAGGTAGAAATCATTCGAGACCGATTAAAAGCAGCAGCGGACCGGTAAAAATCATACGCGGATCTAAAAAGGAAAGACATACAGTTTGAGGTAGGTGACAGAGTGTTCCTCAAAGTCTCTCCTTGGAAGAAAGTGTTACGATTTAAACAAAAAGGCAAGCTAAGCCCTAGATTCATCGGACCATATGAAATTATTAAACGGGTAGGTCCGGTAGCTTACCAGTTGGCGTTACCACCTGAATTAAATAAAATACATGATGTTTTCCATGTTTCGATGCTAAAGAGGTATCGTTCAGATCCAACCCACGTCATACAAGTTCAAGATATTGAGATTCAGCCTGAAATGACATATGAGGAAGAGCCGGTAGAGATCCTAGCACGTGAAATCAAAGAGTTGCGAAATAAGAAGATTCCATTGGTCAAAGTGCTTTGGAGGAATCACAAAGTAGAAGAAGCTACATGGGAACGCGAAGAAACTATGAAGAAGCAATACCCATATTTGTTTTCACTTGATGAGCTTCGGGACGAAGCTTAAATTAACGAGGAAGGAACTGTCACATCCGCCTACTGCATTTATGCAGTGTAGACACGTGCATAGCAAGAGTAGGGAAAAGGAGAAGATAATTCTTGATAACAGCCTTAGATAAGGTTGTATGACAAAAGGGACATAATTGTAATTTTTAATAAAGTTGGGGACGTAGATGTAATTTCAAAGAAAGTTGCACCGGATGTTCTTAATAGTGCATATAATAGATTTCAAAAATGGAATGTAGAGAAAAATCGGATCGCAACGACGTGTAACGGTTTTTCCAGGAAATGTCCCGTTAAAGAAAAATGAAGAAATGTTGACTAAGGGCATTTTGGTCATTACCAATTAAAGTTATACATGAATTTAGGGTAGGAAATAAAGACGTGAGTACGTAGAGAATGGTGAGAGGTTAAATATGAAACGATAGTCAGTGGAAACGAAGCCGGAGAAAACCCGAGCAAAAATAGGACCTAAAGGGAATTTTGTAAAAAGTTGAGGGCTTATCGGTAATTTTTTAAAATGACTTGGAAACCTAAAATAGACCTTATAAATAGAAAGTAGAGGTCGAGAGGATCAAAACTATATATAGTTTGACTCATGGAACTATACGGTTTAAAAGATATGATCGATTAATCGCCGGAACGTAATGTGGCTCGGTTTCGTGTCGGGACCGGATGGGTAACCCGGGACAACTTTATGAGATCCAATGGGAAGAGAGACAAGTGGAAAGAAGTAAAGGAAAAAGGAAGTTATAAAAATCAAAGGTTGGCCAATCAAAAGAAAACATTTAGCATGTGTAATAAATGTGTAATAAATGAAGAAAGAGAAAAAGTGGACAAGTGGGCAAGGTGATCATCATTTCCTTTGTCTATAAATATATGTGATATGAAGAGCAAATTCTCTCTTTTTCCACTCACCAAATTCGGCCAACAAAAGAAAATACCAAGGGACTTCCAAGTTTCTTCAAACTTTGATTTTTAAGGTAAGTTCTAAGGTTTTTAAGTGTGTAGACTTTAATTTTAGTATTAGTTTTAGGTAGTTATATATTTATTGGAAGATTGGGAATTAGAGTCTTATATGGAATTGAAAAACATAATAATAATATTAAGTAAGTGATGAGATTAATTGATTAAATGGAAGAATCAAGATGTAGAAAGATTAATAAGGTTAGATTAGGGTTTAGTTTGAAAAGAAATGGAGGATAGCTTATTAATCTAAATTGCTAAGGTTTATGTTTAAGGGTGTGTTCTTGAATTTCTTGAAGGAAAAACAAAGATTAAGGAAGGAGAAGGAGGAAAAGAAAAAGGGGAAGTACAAGAATAAGGTTTGGTGCTTTACCATAAAAGAAATTCTATTTTTCTTACAAACTTTGGTTTATGGAATTTTTGATGTTCATGAACTTTAATTAGTTTGATTTGAGTCAAATATGCAAAAGTTGTCAAAGGGAAGTGTTTGAATCTTCACTTTACTATTAAAGAAGCCTTAATATTGATTTGCAAAAGAAAAATAAACTATCCTATGCATTTTATGTGTTTGGGCCGAAATGGTCCCAAAAAGACAGCTTTCTGGACCTTTTTTGTGGAAATCGTTTGAGGCAGCAAATGAATGAATTTTTCAACGAAATTTTACATGCAATTAGTCAACATATGAAATAAGTTTTCTGTAAAATTTCAGCTAAAAATAAGATCATTTACTTGGTCAAATGCATGACTGAAGTGGACTGAAATTTTGACGAAAACCCAGATTTTACTATTCATTTGGTCATGCCATTTTGCGTTGCCGATTTGTCTCGCCGCAATACTATTCATTTGGTCAATTTGTGATATTTTGAGAAATGCTTTGAAATGTTTGATGTGTTTATTGTGGATGTTAAATATGCGAAAAAGGGGAATGGTTTGACTAAAGAATGTGTTGCGCGGCATAAATGGCAAAGTGCGATGGGAATTTAAAATGATTTCGCGAGTCATTCTAAAATAAGGTTTGAGACTTAAATTGAATCATTTTAATCTTTTTGCTCTACTGGATAGTGGGAGTGGTAGATAAGGGTATGGTGCACTATACTAACGCATGCAGTACTGCTCATTATTGTGATATGATATGTTATTCAGTGGTGAGGCCACTGAAGCCAATGGGGAGGCCCATTGGTTATAACCAGGATGGTGAGGGCCATTCCTGTGATCTGATATCGGTGGTGAGGGCCACCTATGTTACAGTGGTGAGGGCCATTGCCTTATCACTATGGTTCCCTATATACCAGTAGAGCCTGAACCAAAGACATATTTTTCGTTAAACTATGAAATGCAAATGAGTTGAATTATGATTTTACATTATTGAAAGCATATCACACTGAATGTATCAAAATTTCTATTGGTTTAAGGTTGGTTGATTTATGATTTAATTATTTCATATTTTCCAAATGTTTTCATATGTTACTTGTATTTTATTGGTAAAGTACCCACTGAGCGACATTGCTCAGCGAGTTAAGTTTTCCTTGACTCGTAGGTTCGGAGCAGTAGATAAATCTTGGGAAAGCAACGACCAGACCACAGCAAATCTCAGGGGTAGATCTTTTAGTTCCATTATGAGTCGATAGTTGTGGCATGTATATGAATAAATATAAAAGAGATTTTTCTATGTTATAATTGTATGTTAGTAGTATGTAATAATCATAAATCTTTACTTTATGTTATATTAGAAGTGTGAACTCTTCGTGCAGGTTTGTAGTTGAGGGTATAAGGTGGATTCATTGGGAGTGCATTAAATTTGATGGTATTCTTATTCACATTGGTATGTGTAAAATGTTTTCAAAAATCAGAAAAACAAGTTTTGACGACACTTGGGATCCAAATTTCTAGGCGGAACTATGGCAAAATTTCTGTAAAAATCAGAACTAAAATTTGACTAAGTAAATTGGTAGCAACAATTAGGATAGTGTGGCACCTCTACTCAGCTTACACATGTAGGTTGGGAAGGGGTGTTACACAAATCATATAATAGTGACACCCAGCATCTAGTCCGAAGGCAAATCATATAACAATAACCCCCAGCATCCATCCCAATGACAAATCATAAGCATGCCTCTAAATACAAAACTCTGGAACAAAAAATTATATAAGGCAACACACAAGTAATCCACATTTCTATAATCCATTTTCTTATCATATTATCTCTTTTACTCATTATTTTCTTTCATAACTATGCATAATTGCCTCAATATAATTCATCACATTTTCAATAATGCGCGTCACTTTTCAATGAGCCTACATTACCCAAACATTTTGGGCTATTATCACTTTTTTCTCATTTATCACATTTTACTTATTTTAGCCATTTGTAGTGGCTTAACATAATGCATATAATGCATTTACACCATTTCACAATCAACAACACAATGCATTTGCAAACTTAAATAATAAAGTAGCTTGGCACACTTTTACAATTAAAGTGTGTTAAGCCAAATTAAATGTAAATGTATTTCAATTAATCAAAGTATGTATATACCTTAGTCCAAGAAAAGATCCAAGCTAAAATCTCATCGTATCCTTCACTTTCCAAAATGCCCTTTACTACTTGATTTGGGCATTTACCAACTACTCAACACCTAACCAAAATATAAATGTATATTATGCAAATTTTCAAATTTTAGCCCAAACCTTCTTTAATTTTGAAACTTCATTCTAACCAATTCAAATTGTATTCTAAGTTTATTTCCATCTTTAAAATCATATTATAATATGATTTAAACCATTTAATCCAATTTACAATCAATCTTTATCAAGGTTCCACCAAAGCCCTAAATTCCTCTCTACTTCATCCAAACTCTAACCAAACATGAACAAACCAACCATTTAACTATAAAGTCATTGTTTCCTTATCAAGATAACATCATTTAATACCATTTGAACAAGTATATCACACTCGAACAAAAACTCATATCTTCCATATTCACAATTTCAAAGAAATTCCATAAATTCAAGAAAATTCTTACTAATTAATTGGAAAACCAATAAAACTTCTTGTAATCCTTAAAATTCTTTGCAATTCTTGATGTTTGAATGAAGAAAAATCACCCTATTGCCATGGAGAAATTCAGCCTAGAAGAAGAAGGGAGGAGGAAGATGATAAATATGATTTTTCTTTCTTCTTTAATATTAACTATATATGCATTATTTTATTAATTATTTATTTAATTATTTAA
Organism: Garcia nutans; assembly: GCA_947685225.1. Lineage (NCBI taxonomy): Eukaryota > Viridiplantae > Streptophyta > Magnoliopsida > Malpighiales > Euphorbiaceae > Garcia > Garcia nutans. The sequence continues at coordinate 3,336,360 of CANTUV010000017.1, read as the reverse complement.
AATTCCAATTTCGTTCTTGCATTCATTAATATATTCTTTTTGAATTATTTAATTAATTTCTATTATTATTATTATTATTATTATTATTATTATTATTGTTAACTTTTACTTTTATCCTTTTTATCATTTTACCCTTTGACTTTACTATTCACTATTGACTTTAAATATTACTTATACTTTACATATAAATTATTATATTCTCCATCTTTCAACCCTCCAAATTATTTATTTAATTTATTTTTAATTTAATTTTAATATAGTAAACTTCCAGATGTGACATATATGGTGAGTTACTCTCAGAATACTCTCAAAGGTCAAAAGTGCCATTAGCGAACTCTTATTTCGATATTTGTCTCCCATGAATCATATAATCACAAACTAGTATCATTATAATCACAAACTAGTATCATCTAGGATTATGGAGGCAAATTTAATATATAATTTAATATAGTTAAAAGTTGGTCATGAACATATCCAAGTGCAATAACATAACATACAACTAATGGAAGAAAGAGCTCCAAACTACCATAAAAGGTAAAAACAAGTATCCACTCTCCACAAAAATTTTACATCCTTGTCATTTGACACACTTCGCAGTATGTATGAGTTTTTCTAAAATTCCAACAAAACTTCAAAAATTGGTATCAAAATACAACTTTATTATATTGGTAGAATTTTTTTTCTTTATTAAGATGTGAACTCTAACAATCAAAATACAAAGTTAATAGTTCACAAAGGAGATAACACATGACAAAAAGAAGTTCTTAAGTTAAAGAAAAAGCAGTTGAACTACTCATTACACATTTATGCAAAATTCACATGCCAGTTAAGCAAGGAAAACAAAACCTTAGCATAGTAGTCTATCCAAACTCTACGAGCAATCTGATGACCCCTAAATCAAAAGCCTTAAACTTGATTTTTTTCAATATTCAACTCCTTGGATGTTGGATGTTGTGTAGCCTAATGTTGCACTAATCTATGCAAAAACCAGTGACAAACAAAAATGGATTACTACATTTTTTAAATAAAAAAAATTCTACTAAAGCAAATATATTTAAGATAATTTCATGGATAAATTGACACTATCGCCACCTCTCAATCTAATCAATAGTTGAATCAATGGTTTCTAGTTCTTTTAAACAATGACAAAATTTCTAATGAATTAAAATAAATTTTTTCTTTTAATTTTTTTAACACCATTTTCTCGACATCCAAACAACCAATAACAAAAAAAAAAGAAAGAAACCATGTCCAAACTTGAAGTATCTCAACTTTCAAGATATGAAGCAGTGTCATTTTGCCTGCATTATCGAGACCTAAGAATAAGATCTTTGTAATGTCTAAAATTTTTAAAAGTTGACTTTTTGAATTATACCAATATGGAGCTGTGTATAATGTGGAGAGCGACTCGGGTATTTATGGTGAATGAAAAATAAGGTTAGTTAAGTCTTTAAAAATTAAAAATTTAATTCGGATATGGACATAATCGGTATTTCTGTAAAAAAATCTTCAAGTGGTAAAACCTTATAGAAATACTTTTTTGACCTTAGAATTGGATTTTTATCTAAATTAGAATGTGAAATATAAATAGTAGAACTTCAAAATAATTAAAGAAATTAAAATTTATAATTTTGCAGAATTAAAAGTCGAATTAGAAATACTATCAAATAAGTATTGGAATGGCATCATATGAAGCACTATATGGAAGAAAATGTAGAACTACACTTTGTTGGACAGAACTAAGTAAGAATAAGTTGGTGGGACCTAATCTCATCTGACAAACTGAAGATGAAGTTAAGCTTATAAAGGATCGGCTGAAAGTTGTTGTAGATAGACAAAAGTCCAGATTTAAAGAGAAGGGACATTAAATATAATGTGGGGGATAAAGTATTTTTGAAAGTGTCTCCATGGAAGAAAGTTCTTTGTTTTGGCAAGAAAGGGAAACTAAGTCCTAGGTTTATTGGACCATACGAAATCCCTAAGCGTGTACGTCCGGTAGCTTATCGATTAGCTTTACCTCCAGAACTAGCCAAGATACATAATGTATTCCATGTATCGATGCTTAGAAAATGCAGATCGAATCCCTCACATGTGATACAAGTGGAATCCATTGAGGTACAGCCAGATCTAAGTTATGAAGAAGAACCGGTGGCTATCTTAGCTCGAGAAATCAAAGAGTTGCGGAATAAATGTATTCCACTAGTAAAAGTATTATGGAGGAACCACTCAACAGAAGCCACATGGGAAAGTGAAGAAATAATGAAACAATAGTATCCTCAGCTATTTTAAACATCATGAACAGGTAAATTTCGAGGATGGAATTTCTTAAGAGGGAGAGAGTTGTAATATCTAAAATTGTTAAAAGTTGACTTTTTGAATTATACCAATATGAAGCTGTGTATATTGTAGAGAGTGACTCGGATATTTATGATGAATGAAAAATAGGGTTAGTTAAGTCTTTAAAAATTAAAAATTTAATTCGTATATGGACATAATCGGTATTTCTGCAAAAGAATCTTTAACTGGTAAAACCTTACAGAAATACCTTTTTGACCCCAGAATTAGATTTTTATTTAAATTAGAATATAAAATATGAATAGTAAAACTTCAAAATAATTTAAAAAAATTAATTTTTATGATTTTACAGAATTAAAAGTCGAATTAGAAATAATTTAAGAAGTGAGTGCACCAAAGCTACGTTGGGCGCACCTTATATGATCAAAATTTTAATTAATGTATATAAATAAAAATATATATTTTCTTCTTCTTCCCCATCCCAAAACTGACCTTACCTCTTCCATAGTCAAAAACTCCATTTTCTCCTCTTTCTTCCATCAAAATAAGTGAAATTTTAAGGAAAATTCACATATAACCTAGAATTCTTAGTAGAATTCATTAGAATAAGTGAAAAACCCTAAAATCATCACCATAAATTCAAGGAAAATCAGGGAAGAGAGAGGAATATCTACTTGAAAAAGAGTTTTATGCTTGTGTATTAATAGTTTGCTATTATTTATTTTTTTGTGATTTTGTTATGTTTATGGAAGCTAGTTGAACCATAATTAAATTAATTACGAAGTATTTTTTCTGAATTTTTAGACTAGCCTATAAGGGTTTAAAAATTATGAACTTTTACCTAGGAGTTTATCTGTGTTAATAGATAGTTTGTAAAATTTCATAATTTTTAAAGATGATTTATTATGAAAGAAAAATCGAAGAACACAAGCTTCCCTGACTATACCAGTAGAGCCAGAATTTTAGGGTCTAAGAAACTCAATTAGGAACTATAGTAAAACAACCCAGAAATATCTGAAATTTTATATAAAAGTTAATATATATGTTATTGTTTTATGGTTAAAATGTCATGAATTTTTATAAAAATTTGGTACCTAAATAAAATTTGGAAATGGGTGTTGCCAGTAAAGTTATTGCAAAAACAGAATATATAAGGTTGAAAAAACATAATTTTTAAACATAGTAAAAAAACTCAGAAAAATATGAAATTTTAAATATAAGTTTATGTATGTTCCTAAGACTTATTTTTAAATATGTATAATTTTTAATGGAGATTTAATACTGAGAAAAAATTAGGAAAGAGACACTGCCAGAGAAAGTAAGAATCTGCCATATTTTTAAGAGCTGAGAAATAAATTAAATTTTATATAATAAATAGAGGAAGTAAAGTTTATTAAATTGAATTGTTAAAGGTTTAATGCCAATTGTTTAATGAGAAAAGTGGTTGTTGCTTTAAATAATTATTAAAAATATTATTATTATTATTATTATTATTATTATTATTATTATTATTATTATTATTGATTGTCAAATTGACTGAAAATAAGAAAATAACTGAATTTCTCAATTATATTGATATTAAACCTAGCTTCTAGATTAAATGACTAGCCAGAGAATGAACATCCATAGTGATAGTTGACACTTTATGTTACCAGTGACAATAGTTATTCATGCCATCAGAGGACACTTTGTGTAAGCACTAATAGTGGGCATTCGTGTCACTAATGGGCCATTGGCCATATTCATTATAGTTGGTATTTACTTGTCATCAGTGATCCCGTTATTCGAACTTAGATTTTTAAATTAGTATATGAGGACAAATTAAGTAAAACTTACCAAGTTAAGTTAATGGTTTAAAGTGATTAACCACTAAGTAAACATTGAACTTATTTATATAATATTGAGTTAATTTACATTTTAAAGACTTATTCATATATTTTCTTAGTGTTTTAAAGTGATAATTCATTTTTGATATTTTAATATGATACTTCCTAATTGGTATTTTAAAGTAATAATTTTATTTTTTATAAGAAATATTAATATTGATCTTCTTATGTTATAATTATTGGTAAATTATGAATTTGTAAGCACCACTAAGCAATAGTTTAGCATGTTAGATTTATTTCTGACTCGCAGATCAAATAGACATATGGAATCTAGGAGAGTGAGATTTTAGAGCCTCAAATCAAATGCATCAGAGAATGTGTTATATGTAAAAATATGTATAATATATTTTGCTTAGTGCATATAGCGATATTTAAATTTTAAATAATAGTTGTATAATTATGGGTAGTTAGAGATTTTTAAATACTTTGTTGTATGAGTTATAATTTATAAGGCGCTTGAAGTGTGACTTTATATATATATTGATAAAGATGATACATGTTTAATATTAAAATATATTGACAAAAATATAGATTTTAAAATATATTATAGATGATTGTTTGAGAGTTTAAAATTGGAGTTGAGATTAAACAAAATTATTGGGAGTGTTTTTCTTCTGAATATTGTTTGATGAAGATTTGACAGTGTAGAATTTTTGGAAAAAATTCTGCCAAAATTTTTATTGGCGTTGGTTTTAATATTATAAAAAATAATAATAATTGAATAAGTATATAGTTGGTTTTAATATTATAAAAAATAATAATAATTGAATAAGTATATAGACATTATGTGACTTTCTTTGTTAGTTATATATATATATATATATATATAAGTTTGTCAAGGAGTATTATAATCTTGGCTTCCTTCTGCCACAAATCGAGTGAAGCAAGAACTCCATAAAACTAATCAACCAAAAACATTTTTAAATTAAACCCAAAATTAACCATGAAAATCGACAATCGATCCAACATAAACCATAAAACCTCTCAATTAGTCAAAGAAAAAACTAAGAGCTTTTGATAAAAATACAAAAAAAAAATTAAAACAAAAATTATAAATTTATCATATTTATTAATTATTTACGAAAATATCATAATTTATAGATTATTTACTAAAATACCAGATTTGCGTTAGTTTACAATGAGTTTATTATGGACTTATTAAGGGTTTATAATAAAATGATTAAAATATCCTTGATAAAAAAGTAAAAATTTTAAAAAACATAATATTAGGTGTCATTTTTTCAAAAACTAAAATCTAGAGAGAGAAAAATGTAGAAATTACAAAGCAAAAAACCTATATATATACATATACATATATATATATATATACAATGTGTGATTTTCTATTTGTACAGAAGATCTTTATATAGAGATAGTGCAATGAATTGAACCGATAAAAAATAAGGAAGAAAATTGTAACAACATTTTATCAGTCGCTTTTGTGTTTTGTAAGGGCAGAAAGATAAAGAGTCTGATTATCAATTATATTGGGAATGAAGTAATTTAATCAAAGAGATAAAATAAAATTGTACACCATTTGTTCTATTTTAATTGTTACTTTTAAAATAATTATATAGATTAATGTAATCATTAGTAATTATAAATTTTATAAAAAATATTGATAGCATTTTAGTTATTTATTAATTTTAAATATTATTTTCTTGTTAATTATAAATTTTATAAATGTTTAATATTTATAACGATAAATTTAAAATTTTACAATTAATACTATCTTAAATTTATAAAATTAACAATTTAAGTGAAATAAAAAAAAATTATAACAGTTGAAGCGGAATGAATGAAATATTCTAAACTTTTTATCTTAGAATTTTAAGAAAAAATATTTTAGTCTTTTTATATTGTCAATCTTTTAATTTCGTGCACATTGTACTTTTTTTTTTTGGTACGTTTAACATTTTCCTTTCTTTAAATAAGATAGTCCCGTTCTCAGAATTCATATTCCTCAAATTTCGATTTGGTTGAGGATTTTCAAATCGTCAGTTTTACCGTATCCGTAGTTGTCCTAATTTTACAGCATAAGATGCCGCAAACTTTCGGCCTGCTATAACAATACGGTCACGTGCCCAAAAAAAGAAAAAAGAAACTTCTATGACCAGTTGTATCTTGATGTTTCGTCCTTTCCCTAGATTCCCACTCAACATCTCTGACACACATCGATTCCCGAGAAAATCAAAATTCCATGATCTGAATCCCCCAACACTCTGGAAAAAAAAAACCTATGAAATCCAAGAAATTGGCTGCTCTCCTTTCTTCTCTCATCTCTGAACTTCTCTTTCTCCATTTACTTCTTTCCCCTCTTCCACTCTCTTCTCTGTTGCCCCCAATTCCAATGATTCCAGTTTCAATTCGAATTCCTATTCAAATCTTTTCCCTCTAATCCATTACTTGCTCTCTTCTAAAGAGATCGCGTCTTCCCTCTCTCTCTTCACTATTTCCAGGAAGAGGAAGAGAACCCATTTTACAGAATTGGATTCGGAGTCAACTCATGAAGACAGAGACCGCAAACATGGACCACGACTCCATGAGTTGGACCGAGTCATCCGGAGTCCTGACTCGTTTAAAACCTTCTTCAAAATGAGCTCTTCAACCTTTGAATGGCTCTCGGGCTTGCTTGAACCTCTGCTAGAGTGTCGTGATCCAATTGGGTCACCGCTTAACCTCTCTGCCGAGCTCCGGTTAGGTATAGGCCTTTTTAGATTAGCTACTGGATCAAACTACTCTGAAATCGCTGACCGATTTGGGGTTACTGAACCAGTGACTCGATTTTGTGCTAAGCAACTGTCCCGTGTCTTATGCACAAATTTTCGCTTCTGGGTCGTATTTCCTTCCCCTATTGAACTCCAATCGATATCAAAATATTTTGAAACTCTTACTGGATTGCCAAATTGTTGTGGCGTGATAGATTGTGCTAGATTCGAGCTTGTTAAAGATGCTGATGGCAAATTAGGTTCAAGCATTGGTGCTCAATTTGTTGTGGATTCATCTTCAAGAATTTTGAGTATTGTGGTAGGATTTGGTGGCAATAAGGATGATTCTACCATACTTAGATCAACCACTCTGTATAAGGATATTGAAGGGGGGAGGCTATTGAATTCGAATCCGGATGTTGTCAATGGAGTGGCTATAAATCAGTACCTAATAGGAGACAGAGGGTACCGTTTGCTTCCTTGGTTAATGGTACCATTTGTTGATCCTGTGCCTGGTTCATGTGAAGAGAAATTCAATGGGGCAAACAATTTAATGCGTGTTTCTGAACTTAGAGCCATTGCTAGCTTGAAAAATTGGGGTGATTTGTGTAAGCCAATCCAAGAGGAGTTTAGGACTGCTGTTGCTTTCACTGGGGCGTGCTCGATTCTTCATAATGCTTTACTATTGAGGGAGGATAATTCTGCTTTGCTTGATGTTGGAGATTATTCTTTATATGATTATAAAGATGCTGAATTAGAGGAGAATTTGGTTGAAAAGAAAGCTTATGACATGAGAAGCCACTGTTTACAAGAGTGACACAGTTCCATAAATCCTGAGGAATATTGCAAAGAGATTCTTTAACCCTGTTTATTCTGGAATTTGGAAGGAGGCTCAACTAAACATTTTTATGATAGGTAATCAAGGATTTTGTTATGATAATACAGTTCATTGTTTTGTATTTTTTTTGACATTAACCTTGTGTCAAATGTGATTCTCTATTATTATTTGTTCAACAATTGGTCTAATTTGTATAGAACTCATCAGCATTTACACTTGACATAGTGAAACTTGGGGAATGCTTTTCCCATTTTAGATGATATTTTCTCCACCTTATTATTAGTTGGCTAAGTAATGGCTTAACCTGGATCTTTTTGAGTGAAATCTTGGGTTGATGAGAAATCAAGTGATTGCATTTCACAATGTTCTTTTTCCTTCATTTACTTGTGGGCCTTTGCTTGAATTGTATTGATGTCTTAACTCTTTTATAATCAGATCCAGTGATGTAGATTTCTTAATGAAGTTGCTGCTTTAGTAAAAACTTCTGTGTTAATGATGGCCTAGGATTTTATGTTATTAAAAAAAAGGATAGGACTTTAAATGAAGAACAGGCACAATCATCCAAGTACTTGTAGTCAGATTTTGTTTAGGACTCGCTTTGACAAACAATGAAGTTGTTGATTACATTGTTTTTCATTTTGTTTGACAAACAATGAAGCTTTAGTCAAGAAACGTTGAAGCAGTTGAGCACCTACAATCTTGTTAACAATCTCTAGATGGAACTCCCAGGGCAAAATACAGTCTGTTCCTACCAGAGACTCATAGTAGAAAAACTAACAAATAACTGAAGTTGGCAGCACCATTGGCATCTCTAGATAGTCCCATTGGCATGACAATAATCATACATGTAGAGTTCCACAAGCCTTATTCTGCTAGCTTCCGGGGAGTCAGCTTTAAGTCTCCACAAACCATATCAAAGAAGGCCAAACATTGTAGACGCTAATCAGCATGCCTGAGAGACTAAGCTGCGAACAAACTTATGATAATTAATCATACTTACAGTCGAGATATTGTTGGTGATTGAAACAAAGCAAGTTTGTCCTCAGGGGCAAATATCACTACATGCCCTATGTCCGCATGTCAGTATATTCCCCTGACATCTTCCTCTCTTACTCAAATTTGATGTTTTCTTTAATTTCTGATTCATGTTTACTTTTGTTTAGTCCTATTTTTTCACTGTCATGTTACTCCTAGCAATGACAGATGAGATAAATCTCTAAAATATCCATTTATCAGTAGACATTAACCGACTGTTATTCAGTTGGTATGTCCCAATGTATAAGCTTGCACTACGTATGCATCTCGGAAACTCCAAGAAAGAATGGCATTCCACTGTCGCTATGATATCAGGGCTTCACAGCCATTGTTATAACTGATCTGTCCTATATTCGCATTTTCTCAAAGTTAAAGCAGCAGGATATGTGCCTATCTTCAATCAGTTTTTTTTTTGGCTTATGAACATCATTATACTATTCTGCCAAACTGCACTTCTTGTTTCTGATCATTTACAAAGTAGACAAAGATTACAAGGCATTTGAATAGGCTGTTGTGGTAAAATTATGCCCTGCCATCTTTAGTTCATTGTCATGCATTCTTTAATTCGATAGTTCTTATATGTATTAGTTTCGTCCATCCTTTCTGTCATATGCCTTTATTTTTACTAATTTTGAAGATCAACCAATAAATGTTCAATGAGTTGAGTTATTAATTATAATTTGAGGAATTCTTTCTGTCTCTCTCTTTATCTCTCAGGTTCTTTTATACAAGTTGATATTCTTGTTATTACTGCTAACCAGCTTCTTAAATATCCTATGTTCATATACATGTGAATATTGATGTTTCTTTCTCAAATAACTGGGTAGAATTAGTGGCTTTTCCTGAAAATTATTGTAGAAAAGCAAAGAGAAAATAAAATATGTAAGGTGAGGTCCACTGTTATACTAAAAGCAAATAATATGTTTTAAAGTTTCATACGCAAGAATGAAAAATTACAGTATTAAAAGCTAATAATTAATATGTTATTGTGCAAAAAAAAAATCTAAAATATTATTACTTACATATATAATCTTATAATTAGGATTTATAAAAATACATTTTATTTACGGTAAATGCCTGAATTAATACATTGGCTTAAAACAAAGTATTGCCTAAATAAATGAGAAATTTAAGGCCTTTATGATTTTTTCGTGCTAACTGTATAAAGATATAGGTCCCATATCTTTTTATTTCAAAAATACGATTTTTGCTTTTTTATTAAATTAACTTTCTAACGTTAATTTATTATTATTATTATTATTATTATTATTATTATTATTATTATTATTATTATTATTTATTTTCTTTTTTTTTTGCAATTTTTTTTATTTATATTTTGTTATTTAATAAAATTTTTAATGTCATATTTTCAATATACATATAAATATATATATATATATGATATATATATAACATATACAAAATACACACTCAATAATATAAATTAATTCTACAATATATCTACATAATATTTTTAATATTTGTTTAATTTTATTTTTTTAATCTTTTATCCACACAATATCCACACAATATTCATACAATATTCACACAACATTCAATAAATTTTTATATGAAATACACACAACTTAAATAACAAAAGCATAACATACAAACAACATCTATAATACATTTACAATACATTTACTATACATCTACATAACGAAATGTGTATTTTTCGTGTATAATATGTAAAATTTGTTTAAAAATAAATTTAATAATTTTTATTAATATATTTTTGTATATTTATTTGTTTATATATTTTTTGAGTGTTATTTATTTTTTGTAATTATGATTATAATTTTTTTAAAAATAATTATGATTTTTATATGATAAAAATAATTTAAAATATTAATTTTTATTATTAGAATATTTTTATTTAATAGTGAAGTTTAAAAAAAATGAAAATTTGAAGTAAAATATTGATTATAGTGAGGAAAGAGGTATTTAAAAAAAAAAACTTTTGTTTTAGTGAGGAATGAAATATTTTTAAAATTTTACACCAACTTTTTATAAAAGTGTAAATATTTTTAATTTTTTAATATTTTTAAAATAAATATTATTTTTTTGGATATTTATATAAATGTCCCTAAATAAATTGAATATTAACCTATTCAACTTAACAATCCAAATATGTCTATACCAAAGCTACAGAAAGAAAATCAATTTTAAAATTATGGGTTTAACTTATCATGGACTAGGTGTAGGTGAAACAAAAGCAAAACTAATGATGCCAATTTGGATGTTCTTTAGATTATAAAAACAAAGGAAACTACACAAAATATATTTTTTCCCTCAAGATTTCGTTTATACGATGGCTTTTTTTTTTCTTTTATACAATACTATATGTAAAGATAAATGTGAGGATAGACTCTATTAAAAATAAGATAAAAGAATATATATTGAGGCAGTTTGACCATGAAAAATGAAGATATAGTGATGTGTGTATAACTAGGAAAAACAGAAGTATGCACGAGTATGCATAAACTAATTTGGATAAAAGTAGTTCATAATGATTTTATGGTTTTACAACTCTCTGAAGGTATAGCCCTAAATTGGACCCAGTAAAAAAAGAGAATTTATATAGTGACCCCAATTAAATTGGGATTACAACTTTGTTTAGTTGAGTTCAGTTATATAAAGTAGAATATATTTACATTATATGGTAAAAGATTGTTCAAATGGTAAAAATTGAATTCTAGTAACGAGTATGAACAAATTCCAAATAAAATAATTTTTTTTAGTTATAAATAAATCAATAGTAAAGAATTATAAAGATGAAAACTTTTTATTGAAAATAAAATTTTGAAGTAAGAAAAATCATTTATTAAGAAACAAATAACAAATGCTTACCTAAAAATCGAAACTATAATTACTGGGGAAGAGGATGAGGAAAGGAGAAATAAAAGGAAAAAAAGGAGTAATTTAGAGCATCTCCAATGGGGAAGGACAAGTACCTCTCCATTGGATCCCACCAACAAGCCATGTATGCAAAAATTAGGATTCAAACAAATATGGGACTTGGTCCTCCAATGGGAGAGCCAAGTCCCACAACAAATATTATTATTATTATTATTATTATTAATGAATGATATGGCAACACTTCATTCACTTTAAAAAAATAAAATAAAAATGATTTCAGGCGAGACGATCCCTCTAAGGAGGGACTGTCCCACCACATGGGACGCGACACTTGTCCCATTGGGACTAGGACCAAAATGAGCCCCGCGCTGTGGGTGCTCTTACACTCCTCGTTTTAAAGATTGACTAACTCACTTTATTATCCTTGAAGTTTAAATTTTTCTTTGGTCATCTATAAAGTTAAGAGTTTTGTAACACAGTCGTCCTTGACCTAAGCTACAGTCATCTCCATTAACAACGAGGTGACGTGGCTCCAACATATATCCTACTTGGCTTCACAAAGAGTTGATGTGGCGCTATGTCATATGTCATGTCAGTTCATAAAATGAATCCCTTAAAAATCAAAGCAAATTCCATCCATCATCCTTAAAGGGATTCATTTTATGAGCTGATATGGTATATGACATGGCGTCACGTCAGCTCCTAGTGGAGTCACGTCAGATTGATGTTGGTGTCACGTCAGCTCACCGTTAACAGAGAGGATGACAAGGATGACTGTATTACAAAACTCTAAACTTCATGGACGACCAATGTAAAATTAAAACTTCAAAGATGATAAAAATGAATTAGTTAATTCTTCAGGGACGACGGGTGTAAATTACTCAAAGAAAAAAAAAAGAAAGAACAATAGTGGAAAGTCAACTATAAAATAAATTAAACATATGCTCAACATATATTGAATTTATGGGTCTTGAGATTAATCAATTGTAAAATATATCAAATATATATTCAATACATATCAAGTTTAAAATTCGAAAAACATATCTTTTCACCATAAAAAAAATAACAAATTAATGTTACATAGAATAAGGGGTGGATTTAGTGTCTTTAGTGGTTTAGGGTTAACGTTTATGTGTTATCCAACAAACATATATGATGTATTTTTTGAAATATACAAAAAAAAAAAGAAAAAAAGATATGGAACAATGTTCTGAAGATTGCATAGAAGTTTTATTAAGGTAAATAGTAAGGTAGGTGAGAATAGATAAAATGAATGGTGACAATAAAGATAAGATGGGTGAAAAATTGAAGGAGAAAAAGATAGAGAAATGATGAAATCAAATTATATGAGTCAATTACATTTCTATAGTCAATGGAAATTTAATATAAAAAAATAAAAACTAAGGTTCTAATATTGTGAGTCTAGCTTCAAAGATCTTTAAGTTTCACTTGGCTTAATGCAAAAAAAAAAAAAAAAAAAAAGAGTAAAAAAATCAAGTTTCTTTTAATATATAATCTACTATTTCACTTTTTAAGAAATTTACACAGAATCTAAAAATGAAAAATTACAAAAATATTGTTCAAAACAAAAGCTCACCACAATATCCTTTTCTCTCTCTCTCTCTTTTTTTTTTTTTTATTTATAGTTATTTACTCTTTCTTTTTTTTTTATTCTTCTCTTTCTTCTCTTCCCATCCTCGACACCAACCATTGCCATTGTTCTTTCTTCTTTTTCTTAATTTCTTTCTCTTTCTCTCATCATTTCAGATTTGAAAAACAAACACTACAAAAAAACAGCAATTTGCGACGCAATCTGCGACACCATTAACGACGAAATCAACGACCAAAATACGATAGCGACAATATCAGCGACGAACAGCGAGAAAAATCGAGCGGACGATAATGTCCTGGTCGCTAAAAAATCAACTACAAATCCGCGACCAATTGTGCGTGTCGTTGATTAGTGACAAATCAGCGACAAAACAGAGACAAATTCAACGACATTTTCATTTTTGGCGGGAATTATTTATTCCCGCTGAAAGTCGTCGCTGATTTAGCTTTGATTGTTGAATTCATCGCTATTTGGGTCGTTAATTTAGTCGCTTAATTTGTCGCTAATTGGCTCGCTAAAGTTTGTCGCTGATGTGTCGCTAAATATATCGCAATATTTTTCTCATTGTTTCAGTCGTTGATTTATCGCAGAATTCAATATTTTTTTTGTCACCTTTGGTAGCTGATTTTGTCGCAATTTTGTAATTATTTAGCTATATTTTTCCAGTATTCCAATTTTTTTTCTACTCATTTTCAAGAACCTATTGAATTTCAAATATAATAACCAAACATGTTTATAAAATAGTCATTCATTACAATAATAATCAAATAACACAACATTCATAATTAAGTTATTAGTGGCAATAAGTATACATAAACAATTCGAATGTAAAGTTTACCCCTTAAGAAAGTATATTGAACACATAAGGTCTTAATAATCCGACACTCCAAACACAAACAAAGAGAACACCAACTTTAATAATCCGACACTCCAAACACAAACAAAGAGAACACAAACTTTAATAATCCGACACTCCAAACACAAACAAAGAAAACACCAACTTTGATAATTCGACACTCCAAACACAAACAAAGAGAATACCAACTATCAAGTATATCCTACATACGAACATCGTCTTCCTCCACATTGTCATTTGCCGGAGCAGGAGGAGCATTTGTTTTCCTTCGTTGCTCAGATAAGAATAAGCGCATATCATCTAAAACATCATTCACCGAGCGCACATTAGCTATAACTTCATTCATTGATGCTATAACCTTGGCTTGCTCTTCTACCTTTTGTTGTAATACTTTCATAGTTTCCAATACCTCAGAGTCATTGCGATTAGTAGACGTTGCAGAAAATGATGACCCAGATGGTTCATAACATGAATAATGGGATGAGGAAGAACCTAGCCCATAAATACGAGATGTCTTACCGGTGCCACCAGCAGCCTCCACAAACACGCGTCGCTCAAGCTCTATTTGGGCTGGTGTTAATGAAGACATATCATCCTCCCCAGCCTCAAGTGTCTGCAACTCAGGCTCGGCATTCTTAAGTTCTTGGTATTTCTCCTGCCAAAGATATATGCAAATCAAATTACATTTTTAACTATTTAATCTAAAATAGGATAAAAAAATTAAATTAACTTGAGAAGAAACAAAGTCATACATAAACTAACTCGGAGCGCTTATCAATGAAGACTTTATTTCTATCGGTTTTGCTTGTGTGACCAAATAAGAAAACCTCTCCAAGCAAAACTTCACGTCCCAATTCTTTACTCTGTCAAATTATATCTTGGTAATTAAATTTGCATATATAAAACATACATTTTCTAATAATAAT
This sequence comes from Garcia nutans, assembly GCA_947685225.1. NCBI lineage: Eukaryota > Viridiplantae > Streptophyta > Magnoliopsida > Malpighiales > Euphorbiaceae > Garcia > Garcia nutans. Next base: position 3,321,345 of record CANTUV010000017.1, on the reverse strand, counting down.
GGCTAATTTAATAATTTACCATTCTTTGTCTAAAGCCAACCTCGTTAAGGCAGTTCAAGATAGAAGCTAGAATTCAATAATTGACATTTGGTGCAGGGTTGATAGCTGGAAAGAAATGCAATAAGCAGACAGTTGATAGCTGGAAAGAAATGCAAGATGACTTTGAATGTGAAAACAAAAGTCCCCAGTCAAAGTCAAGAAGAATATCATTGGTCAAGCGACTAAATGTCAAGAATTATTCACCTATCAAAGAAAACATTGTCCATAAGCAGAGATCTGCATCTACAGGGCTTGCGGCTGCTTGTAAAGAGCTTGTTAACCTTGCTGTGAGTAGAGGTAGTTTGGATGATATCACTGTAATGATAATCGATCTGAATCATTTCAGACAACAGTTGTTACTGTAAATTAATCTGCCCATTGCTTAGCCACACACTCTAGTTTCATCACTCTTGTACATATATCCCAATCTTAACACTGCTGCTCCCTAGGTATGTGGCTCTCATTTCTAATCCGTATAAAATATAGATTTTTTAGCTAAGTTAATTAATGTAAGTTTCAATCATGTTAGCTTTCTTTTCATTCCACTTGTTCCTGGGATTTAGCTTAGCTTGAGGAATGAAGTTTAAACAACATTACCTTGTACTACCAGTGAAACTATTATTTGTTTAAGCAATCAGTTTAAAGCAGAACATAAGAGCTGCCAGAAAGTTTTCTTGGTTGATGATTAACTTATATTATGTATCAATCCTGATTATACTAGTTTTGAATCATTCTTAGGAAGATGGAATTTAAAGGATCAACAATGAAGCTATGTTCAGGCATAACTTCAGTTTGGTAGTAAGTTATGTGACTGATTATGTGAGATTCAAAAAGAGATTCATAATAGGAGTGATTCAAGGCTTACAAAATGTTCTAACATAAGAATTCTGAATTCAACTACCAGATCCCACTAGCATATTTCTGCTTAATTGTCACATTTGTTGTGATCTGATAAAATATGATTCTCATATAATTTATGTCGTATCCAGGCCAATTCTTGTTCTTGAAGATCAAATTGCTAAGAATTTTTACTATTCAAATAAAGTATATACTATATAGAGGGGACCAAGAGTTGGACCTGATCTGCAACATCAGCTTTAGATTCCTCAGATTTTATGTGCTTCTCGCCACTCAAGATTCCTTGCCTAATCATGTTCCTGCAAAAACTCTACTGGACAAAAAGTTATAGAACATATAAGATAACCATAATTATACAATAATTAGCTTTCATTTACCCCACCCACATGCTCTTATACCTTAAAGCAAAATCCTCAGTTCAACCTTTTTTTCTTTTTTGAGAGTACACTTTCTCAGAACTTCCCATATGATGAAAAGGGTTTCTTTGATTTTTTTTTTTTACCATGTAAGGAAAAAAAAAGATGATTCAGTGAAGAAGATAATCTACTTCTGAAGAAGGAAAAAAGGTGAAGTTGAAAAAGAAAGAAAAAAGAAAGGAATGGAAAGCTTTCACGTTTTGAATATAATTGAGTATTAAATGTGTTGCTTTTTTCCCTCATGCTCACTCTTCTCCACCTTCAAAACTGTCTTGATTATAACATGCTTTCAAGAAAACATCAAGCTGTTTTTCTGTATTGATCCCAATTCAATTTTTCATCCTTCTTTCTTTTTTGCCTCTATCTTGTTAGTTTCATGTTTCTTTCAACATTTTAGTTGATATTCATTATCTTATTCTGATTACAGAGAAAAGTAGTATATATAATGCATGATTCATTAGCAATTCCTGCTTGCTTCTCATCTAGCAAAAGGCAGAATTATGTGCCACCGACCATAACCAGGTCAGGCCAAAGTGTATCTGTGTCAACTTATCAAACAAAATTAGCCAGTCATTGTCGTTTGATCACCATAACATGGTGCAAGAACTGGTTGCTTCATGGTCTATCTATTTCTGTTCAAGCAACAAATGGAGATGATGAGCATTACCAATGCAAAGTTGAAGTGAAGCCATGGTATTTCTGGAGAAAACAAGGCCGCAAGCAATTTGTTGTAGATGGTAAGACAGTTGACGTGGTCTGGGATCTTATGGTTGCAAAATTCAATGGTGAAACTGAACCACAATCAGATTACTATGTTGCTATTGTGTCTGAAGGAGAAGTAGTCTTACTTCTTGGTGATTTAAAGAAAGATGCATATCGATTTTCAAAAAAAAAAAAAAAAAAAAAGAAAGATGCATATCGAAGAACTCAGTGCAGGCCTGCTCTTATTGAACCGATCTTGATATCAAGAAAAGAGCATGTTTTTGGCAAGAAAAGATTGACAACAATAGTTAAATTTCATGAGAAACAGAAAAAATTCCATGAAATTTTAATTGAATGCAACAACAGTAGCAGTACTACTACATGCAACTGCAATGACAATAACATACTTGGTGGATTTGATCCTCAACTAGAGATAAAAGTAGATGGAAAACTAGCTATTCAAGTTAAGCATCTTCAATGGAAGTTCAGAGGAAATGAATCAATTGAAAGCTTCCATTGTCTTCGTACCAGCATCAATTAGTTCTTGATTTGACATTTCTATAAAGTGGGAAAATGAATTACAAAATGAATCTGATAGAAACTATCCTTTATGAGCACAAAATAAGAATTATACTCCATGGTGTTTGATTCTCATTTATCTATGGGGCAACAAATCATTAACTTTTTGGGTGTCAGCTGTTGAATTAAAATTTTGCAGCTGTATGGAGCAAAAATAGAGCTTTTTGTTTGTACTTTTTCTTTGTTGCAGTAATCAACATACTAAAGCTTGTGCAAGAAAACATGATATTTGAGTGGGCATAATATCTGATATTGGTTAAACCCTTGGGTAGCAATCTAAGTCATAAATTTGAGGCAAACAAAAATTGGGTATCTGTAAGGTTGGTATGTGTGGGCAATTAATGGACAAGCATAATTGCATATAAAATCAAAGGGATAAATATGTGATCAACAGAAAACATGTTAATGAGCTTGATGTATTTGAAGCCTTTCCCTAAAATCTTCCACAAATTACACCAATTGTATTATGAAGAAAAATAAAATATCACCTGATGCCGTTCGAACATTTTCTTCAGCTGTAGGTTCACTGCCCCCTGCTCCCATGTCAAAGAGTTCAATTCTCTTGTTACCAAGGGTATTCATATAACTGCAGTTCCACAGTAAAACGTTAGGACTAAGGAGTTCAAAAGAAGAAGCGTTTGAAGTTCTTTTTTTTTTTTAAGTAAACCCTTTAATTTTATGGACTGAATACTACAGATAAGAAGTACAGTGCACTGTTGTAACTAAATTAGCTTGTCCTCTACACGAGGGACCAAATTCTGACCAAAGACGATACTTGCCAACTTGCTCTCCAAATGAATCACACTGTCACAAGCATCATCATAAATACAACCGGATTCCACACATTCCGAACTCCCCAACTCCTAAACTAAGACCTCCAAATCTAAGAATAAGAGAAATAGGTGAAACTTACATTTTTCTCAGTGCCACATAAGAATTTAGCTCTCTTATCTGCATATGCAAAGAAGAGCAAACAAAAAATACAAATTATACCATCTCAAAGAGCATGTTCATGTCAAAGGGAGAAAAACAAGGAGTGAAAGAACTGACCATGGATTGCTTCAGGAGGATTTTTGCTCTCCTCGTCTTTAATTTCTCGATCAAACTCTTTAATCAATATGAAATAGTTTATATACAAGAATTTACTTGGCTTCCAACAGAAATATAAAATCCAATAATAAAACAGTTCAAGAGTTCTGAACAATATAGCTGTAATAAGATGTGAAAATTGATCCAATCACTAGCTAGCTGGACCATGAAAAAAAGTTTGATATTGTAATAGTATTGGAGCTTCATTCAGTTAGCATCCAGTAGAACAACGGCACAGCGAGAAAGGCTTTCTCCATTTGTTACTAATAAGCTGAAGCAGTGATCAAATGCCCAAATGATCACAGCTAAAGACATTCGAAGTAAAAACCCATAGCTAGAGTAAGAGTGAGAAGGAAGTGGGCAACCAATTGCTACAGAAGTAAGAGAATGAACATTTGGCAGCAGATGAATGCATAGATGAAAAGATTTGTGCATAATGAAAAAAAAAGAAAAGAAAAAGACGAAGACGCTAGCAAATAAAAATGAATAGATAAGATGCTACAAGCCAATTTGTTCTCAGATCTCCATATAAAAAAGATGTGAAATTTGAAAAGGGAGAAGAAGCTAGAAAGAGAGATTACGAGAGAGCTCGAAAATTGTCCTTAATTTCACCATGGATCTGCTCCAACTGAGGGCTCATTTGCAAGTCGGTCGCCATGTCGTTGAATTGAGTGGCCGAAAATGTTGAAAATCCCCGGCTACAACCAACGGAAGTCGATCGGAATTGGCGATTAAACTTCAAACGACCATCGGTTTTTCGATTGGTGGAAATTCGAAAAGTAACAGAGTGCTGTAGAAAAAAGAGCGAGTAACAGGGTTCGAGAAACTGGGGGAATTTCAGAAATTTAGGGTTAATGAGACAACCTGAAATACAGACAAGCCATATAGAAAGACCCATTTTCTCAAATTATTTTCTTTGGGCGCTAACCTGTAGCTACGTTATTTTCTCAAATTGACCAATTTTCTTTGAGCACTAAAATATGACGACCAGTATAGCGATAAATAAAAATTCTCACCAATCAGCAACTCATTTAGCGACTAATTAGCGAGCAATTACTTTAAAATAGAAAATAAAATTAATTTCTCGCTAATCCGTCGCAATATTCTCGCAAATTACCGATAATTCTGCGACTAACTATTTTTTTCACAAATCAGCGAGCAATTTAGCGACTAATTAGCGACCAATTACTTTAAAATAGAAAATAAAATTAATTTCTCGCTAATCCGTCGCAATATTCTCACAAATTACCGATAATTCTGCGACTAACTATTTTTCTCGCAAATCAGCGAGCAATTTAGCGACCAATTACTTTAAAATAGAAAATAAAATTAATTTATCGCTAATCCGTCGCAATATTCTCGCAAATTACCGATAATTCTGCGACTAACTATTTTTCTCGCAAATCAGCGAGCAATTTAGTGACTAATTAGCGACCAATTACTTTAAAATAGAAAATAAAATTAATTTCTTGCTAATCCGTCGCAATATTCTCGCAAATTACCGATAATTCTGTGACTAACTATTTGTCTCAAATCAGCGAGCAATTTAGCGACTAATTAGCTCTTAATCAGCGACACATTTAGCGAGCAATATTGGTCGCTATATTTAAAATAAAATTAACTTTAAAATAGAAAAATAAAATTAATTTCTCGCTAATTGGTCGCTATATTCTCGCAAATCAGCGAGCAATTTAGCGACTAATTAGCGACAAAAAATTTTCCAATAAAAAATAAACACATTCTTTGATAATTTGTCGTAAATTAGTTGTAACGTCGTCGCTAATTGTTGGCGCCAAAATTTGGCATAAAATTCAGCGACACATTCAGCGAGGAACAACCTTTTATAGCTATTCAGCGACAGATTCTACGACCATTTTTTTATCGTTAATCAGCGACACATTTAGCGACCCATTCAGCGACGAAATGTTGGAAAGACGCTTATCTTGATTCTTTGTCGTAAAGTTGCCGTTGATAAAGTCACTAATCAGCGGCGAAATAAGAGTTGTCGCAGAATGCGTCGCTGATTGCGCTTTTTTTTTGTAGTGTAATGCAAGAATTAGGCCACTTGAGAATGACTCTCATGTGTTGGAAATGGCATCCTATACTGATGTTGCTAGGGAAGTGGTTGTTTATTTTGAGCATCTAACTAAGGAGAAAATTATTGCAAAATTCACCAATAAGAAGATGTTAGATATGTATGAGCTAGAAACAACCACTTTATGTTGTAATATGCATATTACATTCATTTATATTAATGAATTTAGGCGTCTTTTATTGTTCAGTACTCATATGTTGCATGTATTTGATTATATATTTTAAACTGTTTAATAAAGTCCCTAATACAAAACATAGTGTAAAGAAAATCATGATGAGATCGTGATATGAGATGTTTAGAGTTATTATGTGGATGTTTGTTGGAAGAAAAAGTTTATTGGATGGCCCAACTATGAAATAATCACATGGATATCTATTCAATGTCAGTGATTCTTTCTCATCATAGTAGTTGAGCAAATATCCTTAAACTTGAGATCTCCAAGGAATCTTGGATATCAAGGGCTATACTTTAATCCCATTCCTCATTGTCTCATGAGAGATCACCCATAGGGTGGACATTGGGTACTATATAAAGTATTTGAAGATAGTTAAGAGATCAATAAAGGATACATCACTCCTGATAAGGATAGTATATCTCACGGTCTCTTATAAAAAGGCTTTACTCTGTAAATCTTTAGCCAAGGTGGATGGATCTCTGAGAGAGTCTCAAAGATGCCTTACATAGAGTAATGGGCTTTGGGAACAAGAACTTATAAACTTGGACTAGGTGTTATGTAGTCAGCCTAACAAGAGTTGACACAAAGTCCACACTATGAACTAAATGAGATACAATATAATGTAAGGAATTTATTACATGGTAACTATCTATAAAAAGGTTTAAGTCAAACCACCTTGACTTTATCAATACTTGGATGGCCATGATGCATTACTAGATGTCAATTTTGGTCTGCTTAATAATAATTATTTAATTGGATAATCAATCCTAAATGAAGAGTTCATTTTAGAAAAATCTTAATTTTAATTATGGGTAAATGTGATAAAAGGGCCATTTGAAGGAATATATATTTGTGTGGCTACTTTGGGGAAGGTTTTAAAGTTGGTTGCAGGCCCATTGTATGTTTGGATGGCTATTGGCTAAAAGGGATGTATGGTACCAACGTCTATTAGTAGTTGGCATTGATTTTAATGATTGTATCTACTCTATTGCATATAATGTGGTCAAGACAAAGATTATAGAAAATTGGTCTTGGTTTCTAAGCAATTTGAAGGAAGATCTATCTATGCATAACTCTCATCATTGGACTTTAATGTCTGACATAAAAAGGTGTGTATCTATGAATAACTTTTTTTATTTTACATCAATTGAAAATCAAAATGTTCTAATTAGTTTATATTTTCTTTATGGGGCTTGGTCAATGTGATAGCACAAATGTTTCTAAATTCTGAATGTAGAATGTGTATGAGGCATCTGTTGACTAACATGAGAGCCACATTTAGGGACAAAAGATTACAAAGACTTATTCTGGACATGTGTAAGGGCAACATACAACAAAAGGTTAGAAGATTCCCTTAAAGATTATGAGAAGAAATAAATTGAGTTTAGAGAGTGGTTTAGGAATAGGCCTTGTAAAAATTGGAGTAGGGCCTACTTTAAAACATATTGCAAGTGTGACATCCTCCTCAATAATATGTGCGAGTGCTTCAATAGATATATTAAAAGTAAGAACAAACCCAATAATCACTATGTAAAGATGACAAGAAATCAATTGACGAGAAGAGTACCAAGGAAGAAGAGTGAAATGGAAAAGATACAAACGTTTTTTTGCTCTAAAATATAAAAGAAACTAGAAAAGACAAAAGATTTTTTTGCAGATTATTTCCCCACCTCTAGAGGAATAGAGTGCTAGTTCATGGTAAGAGACAAACAATTTGTTGTTGAATTGGATAATAGGACCTATGGCTTCAGGAGATGGGATCTAACTGGTATCCTATGTGCCCATGTCATTGCATGCACTATAGGTCAAAATGAAATTCTTGAGAATTATATAGACTTGTGTTGCCATTTATTGACTACGAGGAAAGTTTATAGTCATACTATTGAACCTATAAATGGACCTAAATTATGGCTTAAAGCTGATAGAGTGAACATAATTATCCCACCACCAATTGTTATAAAGATTAGAAGGAGAAGAATAAGAAATATAAGAAAGGATGCTGGTAAAATTGAGGAAGTTGCAAGAAAAGAGAAGGCAGTTGAAGCAGAGTCTATTGCAAATAGAAATGAGGCAACTAACACGTAAGAAGTTGCAAATGTAACTTTCAAGATGAAAGGGAAGGTGAAAGTAAGGTGAAATCACTATGGATAAATTGGCCATAATAAATAATCACACAAATTCGACATAAAATGATCCAAATAATTATGTACATTTGTTAAATATCTCTTGTTCTGAATGTTAAAACTAAGTCTGACTTGATCATCTTTACTTTTGGGCATGGAATCAAAATGTTGGAAGGAGTAGTAGCAGTCATGTTTTGAGGAATTACATTATCATGAAACATTAATTCTTTTTTAATTATGTGTGACTGTGTATATATTTTAGGAATTATAATGGCTATGTGATTTTTTGTTGAAATTCTTTGTTGATCATGATTTATAGTTATATACATTTTAATGTATGACAGTGGCTACATGAGTTTTTTTTTTATAAGAATATGTGTTAATGGTGTGTGATTAAAAAAAGCTATATAAGTGTTTTTTATAAGAATTTGTGTTCATGATGTGTGCTTGTGTATATACGTGAGGATATCAGTGGGAAACTTTTTATAGTTCAAGGATTCAAATGGAAACTTAATAATATTATAAGGACTCAATTTATCCTTATATCAAACTTGAGGAATGATAGTAGGAATTATCCTATAGTTTAGGGATGACAATGTTTATATTTTTTTAATCGACTTGTTCACTTTTGTCGCCTTACTAGAAAATAATCCAAGTGCTTCCCAACCAAGCCAAATAGATGCATCACAACTAACTCAAGATACACCATCACTAAATTAATTAAACCAACTAAAGGAACACAACATAGATGATCAGAGGATCGACATATTTTCTATAGTTTAGAAAATATACAGTTAAATATTTTATTTAGTTTAGATAGAATATTTTATTTTGTTTTAGATAGATACAACTGTATGTTTACCTATAATGTGCACATACAACTGAATATTTTGTCTAAACAACTATATTTTGTTGTTTTGTACTTTAGCTAAAATTTGCACATTAACTCATTGTTGTAGAAGCATACGATCAATTTAATGAAGTTAGATTATTTCTTTTTAACTTTGGTACAAGTTATATTGGATAAACAAAATCAATTGTATTGTATATAAATTCAATAATTTTAATAAACTGATAGTCAACACCTTTTCCATTCAAAACTTATAAATATTACAACTATCCAGTAAAGTAGCAAAGGCTTATATGACAAAAAAAATAAACATACTAAACAACACATAACACATCTCAATCCTCCATAATTTCATCACTATCTTCACTCTTCTTTCATTAAGGCCATCTAGAAAGAAAACAAAGGTATGCCGACAATTGTAATTACTACGCCATAAACAAACACCCTACCCAACTCCATCACTACATTCTTCTTTGATAGCTCTTTCTTCTCCTTCTTCAATATGTTAATGTTCATTAATAAAGCATTAATTGCATTTTTAGTGCATTCAGGATACTCTTTATCAACCTATACAAAATACTTGCAATTCCCACGAGGAGTCCGCATGCATACCCAAATAAAAATATCATGTGAAGAATCAAGAAAATTCTCAGCAAATATAATCGATAAACAACCAAATGTATACATACCCCATAGAATTTGCACCCATAAAAAATGCCTTCGTAGATTATCTTCTGTCCAAGAAGCTTGAAGAGGAACTAACTCGCCACATTGACATATAGGGCCAGAATATTTATCTTGGATGTCTAACATTGTGAAGAAGAGGAAAAATATGCAGCCTTTTTTGCCTTTCTGAAAAAAAAAATTAAGCTTCACAATTTCTAGGGTTTCAATGCAGCAAAATACAAAAAAGAGAGAGGAAAGAGAGGAAAGTAATGGAGGAGGAGAAGCTAAAATGAACATTACGCACTGAGAGAGAGGAGTAAATAAAGGGAGAGGCTGATTAAGTTGTGGAACTGATGTGAAAGGCTGAAGGGGTAGTTTACATGTTGCCACATCACATTTCCATTAGTGGTTTGAATGACAGATGGACAAAAGGACAATAACATGAGCGATGTGAAGTGATCATGGCATGGCAAATTGGCAATAAAGGATGACAACGATCATTAATGAATTTTTTAGGGATGACATGTATAATTAACCTTGTTAATAGAATAATAACTTGACATAACAGTAATAAATACACTTTGCTCCATGGCCATGCCATGCCATGTCACAATCACAAATATCAAATTTATTATTTGCAATTTCAATCTCATATAAGTAATAATAATTATTCTAAAATTGAAAAATAAAAACTTTCACCATAGAAAAAAATAAATAATTCTCATTAAAAAATAAAAAGATAAATAAAGACAATCCACTAATAAAATAAATATATAGATACTTGGATATTTTTCTTATCATTGATATATTTGAATATTTTCTTCATAGTATGTAGATTATTAATTATATCATTAAAAAATATTCATTTGAAATGATGACACATTTAAATTTACATTTAAATTTAAATTATACATTTTTTTTTTATTTTAAATATAAATTAATATATATGTAGTGATGGAACCAAGATTCAACTGAGAAAAGGGTCAAAATTTTAAAATAAAAAATTATATTTAATATATAAGCTCATTATAAATAAATTTAATATAAAATAGAACAAAAATATTTCTTTTGACAAACATTATAGTAGTATAACTACAAGTAAAGTTGTGAAAATGTAAGTATGTATGTATATGGGCTTAGACCTTGGTTATAAATTGGGTATCCAAGAAATTAACAAAATTTATAGGCGAGATTAAATACAATACTTGATTAAGAGTATTACTGGAGATGGATAAATTAAATTGAGAAATAATTTCATTTTCTTTCTTGGAAGATGTGGGTCTTAAGTGACTCAAAGTCACCTGTGATGAATCTTTTCTTCTTATTTGAAATGGTGCGTTTTGTGTGTGCAGTGTTGTCTCGTGTGGATTCACTGTGCACGGGTTTAGGGTTGATATAAATACCCTTGTTATAAGGGTTCTGTGTAATTTTTGCTCTCTCTCTCTCGGCCGTCAGTGCGTTCTAGAGTATTCTTTTGTTTTTCCTTCTCTGGTTCTCTGTACTGAGTTTTTCCTTTCTTGATCTGTTTGAAGTCTGTTTCTCTGTGATTTTACAAGAGAGGTGAGCTTAACAGTTTGAAGAGAGAGAGAGAGATAAACGATCTGAGACTTTGGCTTGTAACAGTTTCTGCCGATTCTAAGTTTCTAAGGGATTGACTGAGGGGTTCGTCTCCTCGCCTTGGATGTAGCCTTTACTGTGTGTAAAGGTGAACCAAGTAAAACGACTCTGTTTGTTTGTTTAGTTTCATGCTTGTTTGTGTTCTGGTGTGTGGCGATTTCTGTTAGGGTTTTGTTTTTGACTCTTATTTCGTCACAAGTGGTATCAGAGCCTTCATCAGAAGAAGATCGAACAGGTGGTCTCCTTCCTTTCTGTTAAATTTTCTCTTTGATTTCTTGTTTATCTGTTTTAGGGTTACTGTTTGGTTAAGAGTGTCTGTTTCGTAAAAGATCGAGTTTCTTTCCTTGTTTTCTGTTTAGATCTGGTACTGTTGTTGTTTGTTTTTTGTGACAGGAAAGATCGATCAAAAAGGAAGTGAACAGAGGCCCTCTTGGAAAAACCCTAAGTTTGTGAAGCATGTCTTTTGCCAAGATAAACGTAGAAAAATTTGATGGTAAAGCCGATTTTACCATCTGGAAAGAGAAAATGACCGCGATCCTGGTACAACAGAAGTGCAAAAGAGCACTTAGTGGCATCGAATCATTGCCTGAGACTCTCAGTGCGGATGATGAGCAAGATATGATGGATCTTGCGTACAGTACAATAGTACTTAACCTTTCTGATGCAGTGCTCAGAAAGGTTAGAGGTATACAGACTGCTCCTGAACTCTGGAATAAATTGAATTCTTTATATCTGGTTAAATCTGTGTCAAGAACTGCCTATTTGAAAGAACAGATATTTAGTTTTAAAATGGACCCTTTAAAATCTGTTGATGATAACTGTGACAATTTTCAAAAAACTTGTGCTAGAGCTGGCTGACAATGGTGAAGAGTTAAGTAATGAAAACCAGTCTATAATATTACTTAACTCTATACCAGAAAACTTTCAGAATGTAAAAGATGCTTTAAAGTATGGTAGAACTACTATAGAAGTTGAAGATATTACGAATGCTTTGAAGCTTAGGGAATTGGAGATGAAAAACAGTGAAAAGAACAGTAAGTCAGAGAGTCTAGTAATTAAGGAGAAACCTAAAATCAAAAAGAAAAAAGATAGGTTCAAATCTGGAAATGGTAAGCCTAACCAAACTAATAACAGTGCTCAATCTAGTAGTGTAACTAGTCAAAATAATAACAATAGTGCTAAGTTTGAAAGAATTTGTTATTATTGTAAAAGGAAAGGTCACATTAGAAGATTTTGCAGGAAAAGGTTAGAAAAATTAGGGCAGAGTAGTGGTGAGGTTGGAGCAGTCAATACATCATCTCAGGATGATGATATTGAAGCTCTAACTATAACTAGTACAAAAAATACTGAAGTCTGGATACTAGATTCAGCTTGTTCATATCATATGACCCCTAACAGGGATTGGTTCTCCAGTTATAATAGTTTAACTGGTTCCAATGTTCTAATGGGTAATAATTCTTCCTGTAATGTTATTGGTATAGGCACTGTGAGGCTACTGTTAGATGATGGGAGGCAAATAGAACTAGGGCAGGTTAGGCACATTCCAGACCTTAGGAGAAATCTCATTTCCTTAGGGTTCTTAGAAGAAAAAGGTCTATATCATACTGCAAAAGATGGGGTTCTGAGAGTATTCAAAGGGGACAAATGTATGTTAACTGGTCATAGAGTAAATAGATTATATCACTTAGATGGCAGAGTTGCTACTGGCACTGTTAATGCTACTGTGTCAGCAGCAAGTGACACAGTTCTTTGGCATAAAAGGTTAGGTCATATAGGGTTTAAAGCCTTAGAACACCTAAGTAGGAAGGGAAATCTGGAAATCACACAGTTTGTGAAACCAGATTCCTGTGAAGGTTGTATTTTAGGTAAATCACACAAACACAGCTTCACATCATCAAGCTATAGAGCTAAAGAGTGTTTGGAATATGTACACAGTGATTTGTGGGGTTCTACCTATGTTCCCATGTCTTTGTCAGGTTCACAGTACTTTGTAACATTCATAGATGACTTTTCTAGAAAAGTATGGATCTATTTCCTAAAGAACAAACATGATGTGTTTAAAACTTTCTGTGAATGGAAGCTTTTAGTTGAAAACTTAAAGGATAAGAGGATTAAAGTACTTAGGACTGACAATGGGCTTGAATTTGTAAATCAACAGTTTAATGACTTCTGTAAAACAAATGGGATCCTTAGACATAGGACATGTACCTATACTCCACAGCAAAATGGAGTAGCTGAAAGGTACAATAGGACTATTTTAAATAAGGTCAGATGCATGCTTGTTGAATCAAGCTTAAGTACCAAATTCTGGGCTGAGGCAGCACATACTGCCTGCTACTTAATCAATAGATCTCCAACATCTGTTCTGAGTTTGAAATGTCCTAATGAGGCTTGGAGTAATAAACCTATAACCTACACACACTTGAGGGTATTTGGATGTATAGCTTATATTCATGATACAAAAAGCAAACTTGATCCTAGAGCTAAGAAATGCATATTTTTAGGTTATCCCAGTGGGATCAAGGGGTATAAAGTGTGGTTACCAAAGGAAAATAAGGTTGCTGTTAGTAGAAATGTTACATTCAATGAATTATTGTTTCCTAGTACTAACATGCAGGAGTTCAAATCTAAGGTACAATTAGAGAAGTCTCAAATTGAGGTGGAGCTAGACAGGTTTGTACAAACTGATCAAAATCCACCTCAAGTAATTAATGCAGGTGCAGAGATAGATATACAACCACAGGACAGATCAGATGAATCTGATCTTGAAGAGGAACAACCTGAACAGGTTCCTGATCCTGAACTGGATAACTACCAGTTAGCAAGAGATAGACAGAGGAGACAGATCAGAAGACCATTCAGGTTTGAGGATTACTCTTACAATGTTGTTAATTCAGAACTAACCTCCTTTGCTCTAGTTACTGCAGCTGCTGTTGAAGAAGATGAACCTCTTGATTACAAAGGTGCAAAGCAGAGTATATACTGGGATAAGTGGAAAAGGGCAATGGAAGAAGAAATGTCTTCCCTTAGGAAGAATCAGACCTGGAAATTAGTACCTAAACCATTTGACAGAAAGATCATCAAATGTAAGTGGATCTTTATGAGAAAACCACCTATTCCTGGTCTTGAGAAGGAAAGATTCAAGGCCAGGTTAGTTGCTAAGGGTTTCTCTCAAAGAGAAGGTATAGATTACAATGAGGTATTTAGTCCTGTTGTGAAACATGTTTCCATTAGACTGCTATTAACAATTACTGCTTTGCTTGACCTTGAGCTAGAACAGTTGGATGTTAAAACTGCCTTTCTCCATAGTAATCTGGAGGAAGAGCTGTATATGTCACAGCCTGATGGTTTTGTTGAAAAAGGTAAGGAAAGCCATGTGTGTTTGTTATTAAAATCCTTGTATGGTCTTAAATAGTCCCCTAGGCAGTGGTATAAAAGATTTGATGATTTTATGCTTAGTCATAATTTTAAAAGAAGTAGTTTTGACCCTTGTGTGTACTATTCTGTTGTGTCTGAAAATGTGTATGTATACTTGCTTCTCTATGTTGATGACATGTTAATTGCATGCAAGAATATGAATGAGATTGTTAAGTTGAAAGGTATGCTTAATACTGAATTTGACATGAAGGATCTTGGTCCTGCTAAAAGGATATTAGGCATGAACATAGAGAGAAATAGAAATAAAGGAACACTGTTTTTAAATCAAAAGGATTACATACTGAAATTTCTTGAAACTTTTGATTTAAATAAGGGAAAAATTGTTTCTACTCCTATTGGTGCTCATTTTAAGCTGTATTCAATTATTAAACCATTGAACTTGACTGAATCAAGCTACATGTCAGGTGTTCCATATCAGAATGTGGTAGGAAGTCTTATGTATGCTATGGTCTGTACACGACCTGATTTAGCCTATGGGGTGAGCCTGGTTAGTAGATTCATGTCTAACCCTTGTAAAGAACACTGGTCAGCTGTTAAATGGTTGTCTAGGTATCTTAAAGGGTCAAGTAATGTTGGCTTGTTGTTTAAAAAGTCTGACTGTAATGTGTATGATATTGCTGGATTCTGTGATTCTGACTTTGCAGCAGATCTTGATAAAAGAAGATCCTTATCAGGCTATTGTTTTACCTTTGCTAATAATATTGTAAGTTGGAAAAGCAGCTTGCAGCATATTGTAGCTTTATCTACAACTAAAGCTGAGTATATTGCCTTGACTGAGGCAATTAAAGAAGCCATTTGGCTAAAAGGTATAGTTGCAGAATTGGGTCTTCTGAATGGTAAGGTTTATGTGTTTTGTGATTCTCAAAGTGCTATACATTTGAGCAGAAATAATATGTTTCATGAAAGAACAAAGCATATAGATGTTAGGTTGCATTTTATAAGAAATGTAATTGCAAAAGGTGAGGTAAGTGTTGAAAAAATTCATACTGATATTAATCCAGCTGATATTATGACTAAACCTGTTTCTGTTTCAAAATTTCAGGATGCCTTGGGTATGCTTGGAGTTTTGAAAGCTTAAAAGTTATGTTTCTGAGTGGTGATTACCCGTGAAGAGACATTTCCCAATGTCATTCCCTTTTGGAGACTTGGAGTCAAGGTGGAGATTGTGGGTCTTAAGTGACTCAAAGTCACCTGTGATGAATCTTTTCTTCTTATTTGAAACGGTGCGTTTTGTGTGTGCAGTGTTGTCTCGTGTGGATTCACTGTGCACGGGTTTAGGGTTGATATAAATACCCTTGTTATAAGGGTTCTGTGTAATTTTTGCTCTCTCTCTCTCGGCCGTCAGTGCGTTCTAGAGTATTCTTTTGTTTTTCCTTCTCTGGTTCTCTGTACTGAGTTTTTCCTTTCTTGATCTGTTTGAAGTCTGTTTCTCTGTGATTTTACAAGAGAGGTGAGCTTAACAGTTTGAAGAGAGAGAGAGATAAACGATCTGAGACTTTGGCTTGTAACAGTTTCTGCCGATTCTAAGTTTCTAAGGGATTGACTGAGGGGTTCGTCTCCTCGCCTTGGATGTAGTCTTTACTGTGTGTAAAGGTGAACCAAGTAAAACGACTCTGTTTGTTTGTTTAGTTTCATGCTTGTTTGTGTTCTGGTGTGTGGCGATTTCTGTTAGGGTTTTGTTTTTGACTCTTATTTCGTCACAGAAGAATTACTCACAATAAATAAATAATTTTAATATTAAATAAATATAAGAATATTGAAACTAGACTAATAAATTTTGGTTATCAAAGATTAAGAAAAATGGGTTGGGTCTAGAAATATATAGTTTTGCAATCACCAAAAAATATGCAGTAGCCATGAGTAATTGTTTATATAAATTGTTTAAACTTAGTGGAATTAAGCTTCTATAGTAATTTTAGGAATAAATTTCAAAATAAACATTAAAAAACACAAATATACATGTACACAATAGCTTAGGAAATGAATAAACCCATGGAATTTTGGCCTTTGCATAGGCTTGCAGTCCATAAGGGAGCCCATGGACCACTCAGTACCCCTAGTTTCATATTATATATATATATATAAATATATAAATGAACCCTAAGATAATTCCAGTTATTGCCAAGGAAAATAAATTTTCAGTGAGCATAATAGAATTGAAGAAATTAAGATGAAATGGAGAGATATGTCATGCATATGAAATAAAATTATTAGATATTCTTTTTCCTATCAAGTCCATAAGGTTGATTGACAAAGGACACGTGAAAAACAGAGGCAAAAGCATAATTATATACATATATATATATATTATGTAAACTATTTTTTCAATAATTTCTTTATAATCTCAATTTATTTTCTTAAATTTGGATCACGATCAAAGAGGAGACAGAAAGAATTATGTATTTAGAAATTGACAAAGAGATAACGTGTGTTGTATAATAAACAAGCTAACCTGCTTTCTTCCTTTCTATTTTTTTTTATGATTTAAGTATTAGTTTCTTATTTCATTTATTTATTCATGATTTTTATGGTATGTATTATTTAATTTCTTTATCAAATATTATATAAGTTTTTACTGTGTAAAAAGATAATTAAAATATTCAGCAGGAGTAAATAAATTTATAAAGATTTAATATTAAAATCAAACAAAGTTCACGAGTCCCAATCTGAATTACGCTTTTTTTTTTTATTTATAAAATTAACAGTTTTCCTCAAGAGTGTTATCAAGTCCAAATTCAATTCCATCTTAATTGAATTTTTATTTTTCAACGTGTGTTTAATTTTAATTGGATATTTGAAATATGTGAGATTGGTACAATTAGAATCGATAGAAAATAATTTATTTATTAATATGAAAACAAATAAATCTCTCACAAACTCCAACCAACCTAAATTCGAGATATTAATTAATTAGTTGGGGACAAATCTAAAATAATGTTATTGAAGAGGTTAATTTTAAAACTTTTACTTCTTACAAAATGTAATAAGTATTTTCATCTTAAAATTACAACAAAATAGAAAAAATCATTGTGAAAGAAAAAAAAAAAGTCAATTGATTTATAAATGCGTATCATTAAAAAATCTGAACAAAAATATCAAAATGTTTAAAGTGATAAGACCAAATGCATTTCGGCCACTTAATTTTAAATTTTTTATAATGTAAATTGTTTACTAATTTTATTTATTTTTTTATAAAATTCTTGAAAATTTTTATTGTCAATAGTATAATAAATCATATAAAAAAATTTTACATTTCTAATTTTCATATAATAATGTTTAGAATACGACTTTTAAATTTCTATTTTATTTGGCATAATATTAAATTTAATTATTTTAAAAAAGAAAAGGGAAAATCCTAGTATTTAAAAACAAATTAACAATTATTTGACCATAATATAATGCCACTAATAATCAAGTAATAAATGCAAAGAGAGTAAAGATAGATAATAACTTAACCAATTTTATAGTTGTTAAAGTGCTATTTTCTTACTTCCATTTTTCCCAAATCTATGACATAGAATTTCACTAGTGATACACAGTTGCACACAATAGCCGCACTGCTAGAGTTTGCTCTTTTTTCTCTGGAGAGTTCCCCTCTTTCTTTGAGATTTTCATTCTTTCATTTTTAGATTTAGGACTGTTAACAGTTTTTTGACTAGCGACAACCTTAGATCTTTCATTTCTGATTATCTTTTATTTTTAGTTATTTACCAGCCATTCCCCTCTTACTTGTAGGTTGTATCCTAGTTTGTCTAAGGCCATGGTTTCTCAAGAGGGTGCTGAAGATTAGGTTTGCTTCGGTGCTTAGGGTTGAGAAGATTGATTTACTTCTATATTGTCCCTATGGGCCTTTATATGCTGTAATTTCTCTTTTAATCAATAATATTATCTTCTTATATAGAGTAAAAAAAAAAAGGTTGCACCAATAGCTTCGTAATAGTCTAATAGTTATATAGGATTTGAAGTTAATTTTCCTAGATTTTTTTTATAATTATTCGAGATTTGGCCCCTTACAATAGCGAAATTGGGATTCACCAAACAAAACATAAAAGTGTACAGGGAAAAGAGTTTTAAAGTCAACCAAAATTTTTTATAATAAGCTGTGACAAGAATGAGAATTAAGCTTATAATTGTACTATATAAATACAAAAGGACTATGTTTTTGAAGCATAAAGTATTTTCAATAGAAATGAGAAAATAGTTGTACAAAGATTGGAAGTTAGCACTTTAGTAATGAAAAAGATAATCTTTTACGCTCCAACACTTCTTGTTTTTCTCTTAGAAACATTCCTTTCTATACCCTTGATCATTTGGATTCAAAAACTAGTTGTTTTGATATGATAAGGAAGTTTTTCGATTTTTAAACTCTTTTCAACGATTAGAAAATCTTCTCCGGATTTTGTAAGTAGCAATTATTAATATTCATCATTTTGAATGTAACATCCGTTACAAGTAATATTGGTGCCTTTTCAAAAGTCACTCTTACATGTGAAAATGCTCATCCTTGTAACGTTTGTTACAAATAAGTAATGAGCATAAATTTGCTTTCTGCTTGATTTTTGTTTTATCCTCAATCAAGAGGAACAACTATTCCAAACCATAAAAAAACATTACTTCTGTTTCTGTCTAAAATTATCTTGAGATCGAATCCCTTGATGATTGACCTTTTGTATTCCCATTCATATTCTGAAATTTAATAGTTTTTCATTACTCTAAATGGGTGTTGCTTGCCTTTCTACTTAAAATTCGTTTAAGCTGCCATTGTGCTAGTAATGTGTGTTTTGCTTATCATAACATATATTAATTTGTTTTCTATTTGAGCATGCATCATATGTAGAATCATTCTTCTTAATGAATAGGCATTACTTTGCTTACTAACTGATTTTGTTGGAATTGTAGGTTGTTATAATATTCGCGAACTTACTGATGGGCTTTCATACTATATTGCAATAGATATTTTGATAAAAATTGTTTTGGAATTTTCGGAAATATTAAAATGATATTTTGGCATCATTTGAATACATGGATAACAATCTTCCCTTTTTTAATAATACAAAAGTAAGCCTTCTAAAGTCATCAAATTATTCGAGGATGCAGTTTAAAAACAAAATTTTAATTCTCCTCCTTAAACTAAACCAACATGATTACTTACATTCTCCCTTAATTCAATGTCCCTCTCTACCCTTTTTGTACAGTTTCTCTTTTTTTTTTGTTATAATAAAAAAGGTGATAATCTACTATATAACATTAAACATATAAATTTCTCCCTCATTGAAAAATTTCTCTTCTCCATCAAATAACACAAGCAAATCCTCACAAGTGGCTCCTAATGTCATGTCTCGACGCATCTCATAAACCATTTCATACACATGTCGAAGAGCATCATCAATCCTACCATTCAATAAAAACACTCACGAAGTACAAATATGATATGCTGATGTTACTTCACATAAATCAACTTCACGATTCAATTAAGATTAAGTGAAGCAACTAAGAAAATGAAGAAGTTATGGATGGTCTAGGTTCCACAGAGGAAGGGGCCTCAACTGCCACCATCTTTGATTCTGAAGGTCCTTAATTGCAACCTCCATCTCTCTCAAGCTTTTCAATTCTATCTCATCTTGACTGCTGTGATATTGATGTACATCCCCATAACCAATTTTCCCTTAATCTTAACATAATTCTCTTTAAATGATTCAACAAATATCCGAGAAAAATTATATTTCTCATTACTTTGAAGACAATATAGTGAAAAAATTCATGTTTACTCATATTGTCATTACTATCACCTTTTACAAAAATTAAGTAGTTAAGAAATTAGTAGAAGATTTGTAGAGCCAGATCTCGAAGGTGAGAGTCGCCAAGCAAAAATGTGAGTTAAATCACTGCTCACTCGTTAGAGTAGCCTATGTGGAAGAGACATCTCGTTTTCTCAGAAAGTGAACTAGACTTTCTAGCTAAAGGTAATTGAATATCTTCTCCAATTCATTGACAACTAAAGTCCTTAGATGTTTCTTTAATAAAAAAAATGCCAATATCATTTTAGTCTTTTTACGAGCAGTGAAAATTTTCATAAATAATAATTGCAAAAATATCCATATGAATCTTCATTAAATATGGACTCCCAAAAAATCTAATGCATAATTATTCCATCTCATCCCTCAGGCGATAGAAGTGTTAGGTTTTTGGGTTCCCTCCTATGTGAAAAACTCAATATTTGAGCCCATTTTCTTTTGTCCCAATAGGCTATTAATGTTTTAGCATTTATAATAACCTTATGTTGCATGTGAGAGGTGTTAATGTGTCAGCCACCAAAGGAGAAAAGAGAGAGAGTGAAAGAGAGAGAAAAGAAAGAATTTTTTTTACGCAAAAGAAGTCAACAGGGTAGTCTCAATTTTTCGGCAATCGGACTGTTATCTTTTCTCCGATCAGACTAAAATTTGGATAGCAGTTAGAGGACTTATAATTCTTCATTCTGAATGGTAAAGATCAGTTTTCGACGGTTGAATTTCTAACATTTGGAGCTCAAAATTTACTGTTTACGTGCATTTCTGCAACAGTGACCATTTTATCTTTCTCCGACAATCAGACAGTTATTTATGGTTGGATTTGGCTGAAATTTGGTGAGCACGTTTAGAATTTGTTGTTCTTTAATATGGACGGTGAAGAGCGGATTTGAACAACCAGAGCTCATCCATTAGTGTAAACAGTAGCTACTTTGGGTATTTTTCTTCATTCTCTTGTTTATTTCTTGTTATTTGGTTGATTTCGTGTTGCTACTTTACTTGAGGGTTGTTGTAGTAGCTTGTAGTTGCTATAAATATTGATTTTGATAGTGAAACTCTTTTACTTGGACCAATAGAGGTCCCGTGGTTTTATCCTTTACATTGAAGGGGTTTTCCACATTAAAAATTGTTGTGTTTATGTGTGATTGGTTTTGTGCATCTTGAGGCAGATTGTTGATTGGTTGTTTGCTGAATTTTACTTAGTCACTCCTCATAGATTCATTCAAGTAGGGAAGAATTAATCTTGGCTCCTTCCCATCAAAGTGGTATCAGAGCTAGTTCATTAGTTCATTGGTTGTTTGCTTGTTTGAATGATGGAGGTGAATGTGAGTAAAATGGTTTTCTTGGATGGCACAAATTATCACAAGTGGAAAGGAAAAATAAAAGATTTTCTTATTATGAAAAGATTGCATTTACCTGTATTTGTTTCTCAAAAACCTGAGTCTAAATATAATGAAGATTGGGAATTTGAGCATTTGCAAGTATATGGTTTTATTAGGCAATGGGTAGAAGATAATGTGTTGAATCATATTGCTAATGAAACAAATACCAAAACCTTATGGAAAAAACTTGAAACTTTGTATGCTTCAAAAACTGGTAGCAATAAGTTATTTTTTGCTTAAACAAGCTATACGCTTGCAATATAGAGAAGGTAGCTCTATACTTGATCATGTGAGCGAATTTCAAGGTATCTTTGATCAATTATCTGGCATGGGTGTCAAATTTGATGAAGAAGTTATTGGACTTTGGTTATTGAATACACTTCCTGACTCATGAAATAACTTTTTTGTATCTTTGACTAATTCTGCTCCTAAAAGTGGTGTAACCATGTCGTATACAAAGATTGGTATTTTAAATGAAGAGATGAGAAGAAGAAATCAGGGGGCACAGTCATAAATTTTGGTTACTGAAAACAAGGGGAGAAGTAAAAGTAGGAGTCAAGATCAAAATAGAGGCAAGAGCAGGAGTAAATCAAAATTAAGGTATAAGAACCTTGAATGTCATTACTGTGGTAAACTAGGACATATCAAGAAATATTGTTTCAAGTAGAATAAAGAAAGCAAGGCAGACAATGGGAAGCAAGAAAAGAGAGGTAATGATAACAATATTGATCGTGTTGCCACTACCACTTCAGATGATGATTTGGCTATAGTTTATCAAGAGAATATGGTCAATGTAGCCTATGATGATACTATTTGGGTTCTTGATAGTGGTGCATGCTTTCATGTTACATCAAGGAAGTAGTTATTCACATCTTATACTCCGTGTGATTTTAGAGTTTTAAAGATGGGTAATGATGGAGTGTCAAAGTTGATAGGCATTGAAACTGTTTATTTGGAGACCCAAAATGGAATAAAATTAGAACTGAAAAATGTTAGACATGCACTTGACATTAGGTTGCATTCGATTTCCACTAGTAAGCTCGACGATGATGGCTATTGCAATACTTTTGATGATAAAAAAATGTAAAATC
The DNA here is from genome assembly GCA_947685225.1 of Garcia nutans. Lineage (NCBI taxonomy): Eukaryota > Viridiplantae > Streptophyta > Magnoliopsida > Malpighiales > Euphorbiaceae > Garcia > Garcia nutans. Next base: position 3,298,439 of record CANTUV010000017.1, on the reverse strand, counting down.
AGCAAAGGCTCCTTAGATGTGGGTAGAGGAAAGAAGGCTTCAGGCTTATATTGGTTGCAAGCTTCAATCTATATAGATCTTGTTAATGCAGTTGAAAGTGATAGCTCTTCAGAATTATGGCGGGCACAAGAGGTTGAGTCACATTAGTGAGAAGGGACTTGATAGTCTAGCTAAAAAGAAATTGCTTTCAGGATTGAAAGGTGCAAGGTTAGACAGGCATGTTTATTGTTTAGTTGGAAAACAGAAGAGGATTTCTTTCAAACATCATTCTCCTTCTAGAAAAAATGATTTGCTTGAGCTGGTACATTCAAATGTATGTGGTCCTTTGAAGAAAAAGTCATTTGGTGGTGCACTTTATTTTATGACCTTTATTGATGATCATTCTAGAAGACTTTGAGTTCGTACCTTAAAGTCTAAAGATCAAGTTCTTGGTGCATTTAAAGAATTTCAAGCTTCTGCTGAGAGAGAAACTGGAAAGAAGTTGAAATGTATTCGCATTGATAATGGTGGTGAGTATTGTGGGCCTTTTGATGTATATTGCAGAAAATAGGGTATCAGAGATCAGAAGACACCTCCCAAGACTCCTCAGCTGAATGGTTTGGCAGAAAGGATGAACAGAACATTGATGAAGAGAGTCAAATATGTGCTTTCAGAGGTTAAATTTCCTAACTCCTTTTGGGGTGAAGCTTTATACACTGTTGCATATGTGATTAATCTAACTCCCACTATTGCATTGGGAAATGATGTTCTAAATAGGTTATGGTATGGTAAGGATGTTTCTTACGATCACCTACGAGTATTTGGATGCAAATATTTTGTGCATATTCCCAAAGATGAGAGGTCTAAGTTAGATGCCAAGACTAGATAGTGTATCTTCATTGGCTATAGGTAAGATGAGTTTGGTTACAGATGCTATGATCCAATTCAGAAGAAACTTGTCAAAAGTAGGGATGTAGTATTTGTAGAATATCATACTATTGAAGATATTAACAAGGTGGAAAAATTAAAGCCTCAGAGTAGTAGTTTGATTGATTTAGACCCATCTCTTACAACTCATATGCCTGATGCAGTTGAGGTTCAGAATCATGGTGATGTGCAAAATGATAATCAGAATGCAGATAAGGTTGGTGCTCCTGAATATGAAGCAGCTGATGATCAACAAGAGGCACATGTTGATGAACCTAAAGTTCCACTTAGGAGGTCTCCTAGAGATTGAACGCATTCTACTAGATATTCACCTAATGAGTATATACTCTTGACAGATGGAAAAGAACCTGAATGCTATGAAGAGACTATTAAGAGTGAGCAAAAGGTAGAATGGATTGCAGCTATGAAAGATGAAATGCAGTCTTTGGCTGATAATCACACATTTGAATTGGTGAAGCTTTCTAAAGATAGAAAAGCCTTGAAGAATAGGTGGATATATAAAATAAAGCAAGAAGAGAATTCATCATCTCCACGATATAAAGCTAGATTATTTGTCAAGGGCTTTAGTCAGAAAAAGGGAGTTGACTTTGAGGAGATTTTCTCACCAGTGGTCAAGATGTCATCAATTCATGTTATTTTGGGATTACCTACTACTCTTGATTTAGAGGTTGAGCAAATGGATGTTAAAACAGCCTTCCTTCATGGTAACTTAGAGGAGAAAATCTACATGGAATAACCTGAAGATTTTGTGGTAAAAGGAAAAGAAAATTATGTTTGCAAACTGAAAAAGAGTTTGTATGGGATGAAACAAGTACCTAGGCAATGGTATAAGAAGTTTGAGTCAGTTATGGTTCAACAAGGCAACAAAAAGACTACTTCTGATCATTGTGTTTTTTGTGCGTGATAGTGATTTTATCATCCTGTTGCTATATGTTGATGATATGCTCATTGTAGGTTCTAGTTTTTCAAGAATTGACAGCTTGAAGAAAGAGTTGAGCAAGTCCTTTGCAATGAAGGATTTAGGGCTAGCAAAGCAGATTCTTGGCTTGAGGATCATTCATGATAGGAAATACAAGAAGTTGTGGCTATCTCAAGAAAAGTATATTGAGAAAGTATTACAGCGATTTAATATGGCTAAAGCTAAACTTGTAAGTACCCCTCTTGCCATGTCTTTCAAATTGAGTATCAAACAATTTCCTTCTAGTGAGCAAGAGAAAGAATATATGTAGAAAGTTCCTTATGCATCTGCAGTAGGTAGCTTGATGTATGCTATGGTTTGCACTAAGCCAGATATAGCTCATGCAGTTGGTACTATTAGTAGATTTTTGTCTAATCTAGGAAAAGAGCATTGGGACGCTGTGAAGTGGATTTTGAGATATCTCTGTGAAGTTGTGTTTTGGGACTGGAAAGCCTATACTCAGTGGTTATACAGATTTTGATTTGGCAGGGGATGCGGATTCAAGAAAGTCTACTTCTGGTATCTGATCACTTTTGCAGGGGGAGCTGTGGTATGGCAATCTAGGTTGCAGAAATACATTGCATTGTCTACTACAGAAGCTGAATTTATTGCAGCAATTGAAGTATGTAAAGAATTACTTTAGATGAAGAAGTTTGTGAATAAGCTTGGCTTTATACAGAAGAGATATGTCTTATTTTATGACAGTCAGTGTGCTATTCATCTTGGTAAGAATCCTACTTTTCACGGTAGATCCAAACACATAGATATGAGGTATCATTGGATTTGTGATATTTTGGATTCTAAGCAGCTTGAACTTGAGAAGATATATACTGATGATAATGTTTCTGATATGTGCATAAAGGCTTTACCGAGAGGGAAGCTTGAGACATGTTGTAGAGTTGCCGGTTTGGCAAACTCATTCACATAGTCGGGAAGGGGGAGAATTGTTAGGTTTTTTGGTTTTTATCCTATGTGAAAAATCCAATGTTTGAGCCTATTTTCTTTTGGCCCAATAGGCTATTAATGTTTTAGCATTTATAATAATCTTATGTTGCATATGAGAGGTGTTAGTGTGTCAGCCACCAAAGGAGAAAAGAGAGAGAGAGAGAGAGAGAGAGAGAGAGAGAGAGAAAGAGAGAAAAGAAAGAGTTTTTTTTTTCTGCAAAAGAAGTCAACAGAGAAGTCTCAATTTTTCGGTGATCGGATGGTCATCTTTGCTCTGATTAGGCTAAGATTTGGATAGCAGTTAGAGGACTCATCATTCTTCATTCTAATGGTGGAGATCAGCTTTTGACGATTGGATTTCTAGCATTTGGAGCTTGAAGTTTACTGTTCATGTTCATTTCTGCAACAACAACCAGTTTATCTTTCTCCAACGATCGGATAGTCATTTGTGGTCAGATTTGGCTGAAATTTGGTGAGAACATTTAGAATTTGTTGTTCTTTAATCTGGACGGTGGAGATCAGATTTGAACAATCGGATCTCATCCATTGGCATAACAGTAGCTATTTTGGGTGATTTTTCTTCATTCTCTTATTTATTTCTTGTTATTTGGTTGATTTGGTGTTGCTACTTTACTTAAGGGTTATTGTAGTAGCTTTTAGTTGCTGTAAATATTTATTTTGATAGTGAAACTCTTTTACTTGGACCAAAAGAGGTCCCGTGGTTTTTATGTGTGATTGGTTTTGTGCATCTTGAGACAGATTGTTAATTGGTTGTTTGCTGAATTTTACTTAGTCACTCCTTATAGATTCATTCAAGTAGAAAAAAATTTATCTTGGCTCCTTCCCATCAAGAAAAGAGTGCAGGAAAATCAATAGATCTACCACTTATCATTTTCTTCACCCAAAACATTTCATAACAATACTTTAGTTGCTGAACGGGGAATTTCAACCCAAAATTTTTCTTTGCTCATTCGCTTTAAGCTTGCCTAAATTGTCTATACACTTTCTCCTTTTTTTTCTTTTCGATTTTCAATTTCCCTCCGCATGAATTTTTTTTTTCTTACTATCTTCGAAGAATTAAGGTGGGGTGTTATAATTGCTTCTAGAACAAATGAATTGAATGAGTTTTACGAATAAGTAATTGTCATTATTTTAGCTATAATTTAAATTTAAATTTCATCTTTAGTAAATAACAAACGTTGCATGGAAAGGAACAATAGTAAAATGCTTATTGTCCAAATTTCGAATTAGCCAAATAATTAACAAGCATTAGCTCTAGAAGTTTTCAATTTTTTAATGAGAAGTTTAGGAATTCGCTTCATAGAATTTCAAATATTTTCTCATGAATCTTGTTTGACCAATATGGTAAATTTATATAAGTCGAAGTGTTAAGATTGATAAATTTCAATCACTTAAATCTCAAAATGGACACATGATCACGGAAACAAATTTATAAACATAATTTTCTTGATTTGCATTAAAATAAAAAAAGAACATGTTTGACATCAATCATTGCCACACCCCATTCTCTTAATTTTGAGGGTATGCTTATCTCATAATTTACTATAATATTATTTTATTATAAAAATATCACTCACAATTTATTTCTTAATATTCTTTAAATGCACATATTAATTTAATAGTAGTTTTTAATATAACTTAATTAACAAACTATTAATTTATTAGTTTATAATTAATTTTATAAATTTCATACATACATTTATTAATATTCTTATATTTAAAATATTATTTATCTATTCTGTAATTTACTAATAAAATTTCATAATTCAAGAATTTAATTTATTTTTATCCATAAGTATTTTTTTATTCTAAAGTTAATATATATATGTTTATTTATTTCTATTCTTATTTCAATTAATTAATCAACTAATAAACAACTATATATATATATTAATAAAATTTCTTAAATATGACTAAATAATAACTTTAAATTTACTAATTAACAACTAATCACCAATTCCTCAATTCCATTAATTTATTGTAAAATTTACCAATAAATATTTACCACAAATTTTTTTTTAATTTTTTAAATTATAATTTATATACACATATGTATACTTATTATTTAATTGTCTTCATTATTTAAAATTTTTAATTCTAATTACAACTATTTAATTAATAAATAAATAGTAACTATTATTATTATTATTTTTTTATTAGCAAATAATTTTTTTAAATCAATTTGTAAAATAGATAATTCTCATAAATAACTAAATAATAATAAAAAATTTTAATCTAACTTAGTGACTTACTAACTAAATTTTAATTTAATATTTTTAATTCATAATCATTAATTATAATTATAATTATAATTCTAAATTAATTAATTATTATTATATATTTGGTTACTATTTCACTATTCATCATATTTCTAAATATTCATCCTAAATTAACAAATAAGATATCAAATTGAAGCTCATGAAGAAAAGGTTTCAAAAATACCCGAGTCATAAAAAAAAAAGGTCGGAAAAAGGTCGAAATAGTCATCAAAAAGTTACGCCGGCGAGAGCTCCGAGAAGCATTTCGGGCGGCGTGCTCCGACTGTCGTTCACGGTGGTTTAGATGCCGTTGGAAAGCCCGACGAGTCTACTTTTCTGATGGCCAGCGCGTGTAGTCGGTCGGTGGCCGAAAAGTGATGAACGAAAGGAAAAACGAAAGGTGCTCACTAAATTCTCCCCCTCTCTTTCTCTATTCTCGTTACTCTGTCTATGACCTCTCTATTTCTTTCTTTCTTTTTCTTCAAATTTTCCTTCAATTTGCACTCTTATCTCTCTCTCTTAGTAAGTCTTTATCTCTTTCTTTGTATCCGAGTAACCCAATAAATAATCATCTTCCCTCTAATAATTCCAACTTCAAATCATCTTACTTTAATTATTTAATATTCCCCACTATATTTAATTATTCAAACTTTAATTATTTAAATTCTTGTTTGTTTAATTTTTTTGGTCTCCCATTGATATTATTTTTTTTAAAACTTTAATAATAATTAGTTTTTTTGTCCCCCACTATGCCTAATTATTTCTACAATCACTATTTAATTATTTGGTTGTTATTACCTTTATATTTGTCATCCCACTACTTTAATTATTAAGATAATAATTTTTTAAACAATTAATTATTATTATTATTATTGTAAATTTTTTATAGGCTATTACATTCTTCCTCCCCTAAAGAAAATTCATCTTTGAACTTTCACTCGCTTATGGATGAAAACAAATGAGGATATTGAGGTACTATATCTTACTCTGTTTTTCAAATTGCTTCTTTCTTCGAATGATTACTCCATAGGACCTTCACCAAAGGAATAATCTTGTTCCTTAAAACTTTTTCTTCCCTTGCTAAAATTGCTACTGGTTCTTTCTCATAAGTTAGATCTTCTCGTAATTCTACTGGTTGTCTCTGGAGAATATACGAAGGATCACTTATGTATTTCCTCAACATGGATACATGAAAGACATCATGTATTTGAGATAATTTTGGTGGTAGTGCAACTTGATAAGCAACAGAACCGATCTTCTCCATAATCTTATAAGGCCCAATAAACTGTGGACTCAACTTTCCATGTTTACCAAATCGCACAACACCCTTCCATGGAGAGGTTTTTAAGAACACTTTATCTCCTACATCATACTCAATGTCCTTCTTCTTTAAATCTACATAACTCTTCTGCCTGTCTTGTGCCACTTTTAATCTATCTCTAATCAATTGAATTTTATCACTAGTAATTTGAACCAATTCTGGACCCATTAATTTTCTTTTCCCAACTTCATTCCAACATACTGGAGTTCTGCATTTTCTTCCATGTGCTTCATAAGGTGCCATGCCAATATTTGAATGAAAACTATTATTATATGCAAACTCTATCAATGTTAAATGTTTATCCCAACTTCCTTTGAATTCCATGTTATAGGCTCTAAGCATATCTTCCAAGGTCTGGATAGTGCGCTCCGATTGACCATGTAATATCCCAAAATAGGCCCTAGAAGTTTTGATGTAATTATTGTTTTATTTGAATTAAAATATATATGTGTAATTAGAAAGAGAAAAGAATTTAAAAGAGAATGTATATGTTGTATATATGAAAATATATATAACATATACACAAGTCAAATGGATGATCAAAGGAAGAAGATATTTATTTGGTTATTTGTCAAATTAATAAAAAGGGCAATAAGTGAAAGAGAATCAAAACAAATAGAAGAGGGTAGTTAAGTAATTTCTTATTTTGGAATACTTGGTGGAGGTTTAAACAGATGAAAAATTTGACTTTGCTTCATTTTCATTTCTTCTTCTTTCTTTTTTCCTTTGTTGGCCGGCCATCCTAAGCAAGAGAGAGAAAGAGTGAGTTTTGTGATCCAAGCTCAAATTGAAGGAAGATTCAAGTGAAGAAGTTGAAATTTGTGAAGTTTTATCAACTTTGGTAAGTTCTCTCTTGATTTTTCTTGTTTTTATTGAAGTTATATTTGAGTTTGATAGATTAGTGTTGATAGTAAGAGTGTGTTGTTGATTTGGGGGATGTTTAAGAGTGTTTGGTTCATTTAATTATGGATTTTGAGGATGGGTTGATGAAAAGAGTAAGTTTGTTGAGAGAGAAAGTGGGTGATTGTGTTTAGGGTTTGTGGTGATGATTTTGATTTGTGTTGAAGGTATGTTTTTAGTTGTTTTGGTGTTTTTGCAAGTTTGTTATGGTTCTTGGGTAGGTTAATTTAAGTTTGGTTGAAGTGGATTTTGGGTGAAAAGAAGTGATTTGTTGGATTAGGTGGTGTTGTGGCCGGAATCTGTATTTTTGGCCTGACACGCCCATGAGCATGACCAGGATTTAGGCGTGTCAATGGATTCTGTGTTTTTCGATGAGTGGCACGAGCAGTGACACGCCCATGTCACTGAGCGTGTCACAGCTTCTGTGTAGTAGTAGTATTTACACGTCCAGTGACACGCCCATGTCACTGAGCGTGTCATAACTAATGTGTTGGTGAGGAATTGACACGGCCATGAACACGCCCATGTTGTTGGACGTGTAAATGTTTCTGTGAAACAGAATGTATTACACTTTCAGTGACACGCCCGTGGTTCTGAGTGTGTCAAAGCTTCTGTGTTGTGAGTTTAGGGCACGGTCAGGGACACGCCCGTATTGTTGAGCGTGTCATGTATAGAGTTTGCCCTAGTTAGTCTTATCTATTTTATCTCATATGTATTACTCCTCTTGGATTAGGTTGCGAAGAAGTTGATTTGCCCTAATTTAAGTGGTGCTTAAGGTAAGTACAAACCCTAATCCACATTATTGCATATCAATAATATTATGTTTGGCATAGTATGAGCTTTATGAAATGTGAATTGAAATATAATGAGATATAAAGCCATTGTGATTGGCTATAATGATTCAAATGAGATGTGAAGCCATTGTGATTGGCTATGATGATTCAATTGAGATAAGTGGGGCATGTTTGCCTAAATGATGATGAGAATTGAGAATGAAATTGATAATGAAATAATAAATGAATTGTGTGTCTAATATGTTATTCATTTTCAGAGTTTTGTTGTTGGTGGCATGCCTAATAGTAACAATCTCTTGAAGTTAGGTTGGGCTTGATCCTTGAAGCCAAGTTGGGTTGAAGTTTAACATGTTTTACTCCCCTTGAAGCTTGGTTGGGTCTAGTCCTTGAAGCCTAATTGAGATGTTACAACCCTTGAAGCTAGGTTGGATTTGATTCTTGAAGCCAAGTTGGGTTGATACTTAGCATGCTTTGTTCCCCTTGAAGCTTGGTTGAACCTAAATCCTTGAAGCCTAGTTGGGATAATGATAATAATAGATGTGATATTTAAACCAAAGCATTAACTCTGAAAGTGGAATGGCATATTAGTGTCTTTGGGCCCATGCTTGTCTATGTTTAAATGTGACTTATGAATGGTGAAACTAATGAATAATGAGATTCAATGTACAACTTTGATAGATGATATTCTTATGTATAGAATATAATGTTTGAACATATTATATTGGCATTTCATTGCATCAAAACATAGTGTTATTGTATTTTGTACCACTAAGACGTTGGCTTAGCGCGATTATGATTTATCGTGCAGGAAACAGGGAAGAACCGGAGAGTCCATCTAGGCCGAGTAGAGGCTAGATCTTGAGGTGCTGCTTGTGAAGCGTAAAGATCAAAGACATATTGCCAAACATGTATATATTCATGTTTTGTAAAACTTGAGTTTTAATGTATATGTATTTGTAAATATTTGTTACATTTTCCGCTGTGTATTTGATAAATATGGAGTTTATTGTATTTCATAAATTCTTTTAAATGATTTAAACTTGTTTATGATTTTGAAAAAGGATGAGTCATTTGTTAAGTATATCGTGGCATTTCTATATTCAGTATACGTATATTACGATCGTAATAGCATGCTGTGTACGTATACGAGGTATAGGGGTGTTACAATTATTTTGGTATCAGAGCCTAGGTTTGAGATTCTCAACCTAGGTGAATTGTAAGAATTTTTTGATTTTAAAAGTTGGTTTTGAGTAAAATACATGTTTTGGTATGGCAGTCTTTGATCTTTAATGAAGTATATTCTGCTGTGTTTGCAGATATAGGTAGTAATGGAGTCCCATTCACGTCAGACTGTAGAAGGAAGTGCCGAGAGTGTAGCTCCAGGAGAGAGTAGAGAGGGAGCTAGGTTTGAGAGGGTTAGTGAGGCACCTGTTTCTGTGCCAGAGAGACCAGTTGCAGAGGAGGGCCCACCGGGTTGGTTGAGGCATGTGATAGAACTATTGAGGCCAGCTCCAGTGCAGTCCCCACCACCACAGCCTCAGATGCTGGTAAGACATTATGACAAGTTGAGAAAATATGGGGCTGAAGATTTCTTAGGCACTACCGATCCTGCAGTGGCTGAGCAGTGGTTGGATAAAGTACAGAGGATATTCATTCAATTGCAAGCTACTTCGGATGAGAAGTTTGACTATGCCAGATCCCTCTTACAGAAAGATGCCTATGATTGGTGGAAGATTGTTCCTCATGCAATGGATGATCCACCTACATTATCATATGGGGATTTTCTAAGGGAGTTTGAACAGAAATATACTCCGAGGGAGTATAAAGATCTTAAGAAGATGGAATTTCTAAGTTTGAGGCAAGATAACCGGACGGTGACAGAGTACGAGATTGAGTATATCCAATTGAGTCGTTATGCTGGGGGAATTATCTCTGAAGAAATAGATAGATGTAGGAGATTTGAGGAGGGATTGAAGCCCTCTATCATGTGTATTGTGGCTGGTTCTAGATATCAGGATTTCTCTCAGCTTGTTGCAGTAGCTAGGAGTGTGGAGAGAGCCCAGAGTTTAGCCGCAGCTGATATTGAGGAGGAGACTAGAGTTAGGAGACCCCAGTTTGAGGCAGGGTCTTCATCTGTGAAGAGGGGTAGAGGAAGTTTTGCTCCGAGGATTAGTAGGAGTCTGAGGCAGCCAGGCAGATCAGTGCAGTATCAGAGGCAGAGGCCGAGACTGATAGTCTCTGTAGCTAGTGCCCCGACTCCCGTGATGCAAAGATCTACTCTACCTGTGTGTGTTCACTGTGGCAGGCCCCATGGAGGTCCTTGTTGGAGGACTGGTGTATCCGGAGTATGTTATAAATGTGGGTCACCAGATCATTTTATTAGGGAGTGTCCTGAGATGCAGGAGCAGAGACAGGCTGAGTCTGCAGCTCTCGACCCAGTGTCAATAGAGGTGGTCGAGGAGGTAGAGGTTTCAGTAGGGGTGGTCGATCCGGGTATAGTCAGAGAGGAGGATCATCATCCGAAGGTAGTAGGCCAGAGGAAGTCGGATCTTCTCAGAGGGTGTATGTGATGCAGAGGCAGCCAGATGCTTCAGCAGTTATAGCTGGTATATTTTCTTTATTTGGCATTTCAGTACTTGCTTTGATTGATCCAGGATCTACTCATTCATAGATTAGTGCATCCATATTGCCTGTGTCTGAATTGCATTCTGAGTCCTTAGGATTTGATGTCTTGGTGACAAATCCTTTAGGACATAGTGTGGTTGTTAGCAGGGTGCACCAAAATAGTGCTGTTGTGGTACAAGGTGAGGTGTTTATTGGAGGTCTGATTGAAATGCCTTTTAAGGAATATGATTTAATCTTAGGCATGGATTGGCTATCTAAGCATGGAGCTGTGGTTGATTGTCAAAAGAAGTGTGTCACCTTGAGAACCAGTGATGGTAGGAATGTGATGGTATCTAGTGAGCAGAGACAACTTGCATCCTTGTTTGTATAAGCTGTAACAGCTAGAAGATTGATTAGAAAAGGGTGTGATGCTTATCTTGCTCATGTTGTGGATACTAGAGTAGGGGGTTCTCAACTTGATGATATCACCACATTTGCAGATTTTTCGGATGTGTTTCCTGAGGAGTTGCCGGGGTTACCCCCTAAGAGAGAGGTTGAGTTTGGTATCGATCTGTTGCCTGGTACTACTCCCATCTCTATCACTCCTTATAGAATGGCACCAGCTGAATTGAGAGAGTTGAAGGTGCAGTTACAGGAGTTGCTGGATAAAGGGTTTATTCGCCCCAGTGTTTCTCCTTGGGGAGCTCTTATTTTGTTTGTGAAGAAAAAGGATGGTACTATGAGGTTATGCATCGATTATAGGCAATTAAATAAAGTGACTATTAAGAATAAATATCCTTTGCCTAGGATCGATGATCTCTTTGATCAATTGAAGGGAGCAGCAGTGTTTTCCAAAATTGATTTGAGATCCGGGTATCATCAGTTGAGGGTTAAAGCTGAAGATGTTTCTAAAACAGCTTTTCGCACCAGGTATGGGCATTATGAGTTTTTAGTAATGCCTTTTGGGTTGACGAATGCACCTGCAGTTTTCATGGGTTTGATGAATAGGGTGTTTAGCCCTATCTGGATCAGTTTATGGTGGTTTTCATCGATGATATTTTGGTGTATTCTTGTAATGAAGAGGAGCATGACAAACATTTGCGGATTGTGTTGCAGATCTTGAGAGAGAAGCAATTGTATGCTAAGCTGTCAAAGTGCGAGTTTTGGCTTGACCAAGTAACTTTTCTGGGTCATATAGTTTCCGCAGATGGTATAAGAGTTGATCCAAGTAAGGTTGAAGCTATTTTGAATTGGAGTCCACCAAAGTCTGTAACTGAAGTTAGGAGTTTTCTGGGTTTGGCAGGCTATTATCGACGGTTTGTGAAAGGTTTTTCTTTAATAGCTACTCCACTCACCAGATTGCTTCGGAAGGGAGTTAGATTTGTGTGGATGGATCAGTGTCAAGCTAGTTTTGAGCAGTTGAAAGAAATGTTGACTCAAGCACCTGTTCTTACTTTACCTGTGGAAAATAAACCATATGTGATTTACAGTGATGCTTCACATAATGGTTTAGGATGTGTCTTGATGCAAGAGGGTAAAGTGATAGCCTATGCTTCTCGGCAGCTGAAGCTGCACGAGCTTAATTATCTGACTCATTAATTAGAGTTGGCAGCTATAGTGTTTGCTTTGAAGATTTGGCGCCACTATTTGTATGGAGAAAAATGCTTTATCTATACAGATCACAAAAGTTTGAAATATTTGGGTGTTCAGAAGGAGCTGAATCTTCGGCAAAGGCGATGGTTAGAACTGATTAAAGACTACGACTGCCTGATTGATTACCATCCTGGTAAGGCGAATGTAGTTGCTGATGCCTAGAGTCGGAAATCTTTGGCAGGTTTGGCTGTTTATTCGCTCTCGTTGCTTGTTGAGTTGAGAGTGTTACATGCTAGTTTTGAAGTTTGTGATGATGGTGCATTATTGGCTCAGTTACAGTTGAGACTAGTATTATTGGATCAGATAAAGGAGGCTCAATTGGCGGACGAGAAAATTCAGAAGATTGTATCAGGTTGCCGAAATAGGGAGAGCCGAGATTTTCATGTAAAAAGTGATGGTAGCCTTTGGTTCAAAGATAGGTTGTGTGTTTCTGATGATGATAGTTTGAGAAAGATCAATTTGGAAGAAGCACACCAATCGGTTTTTGCTATGCACCCAGGTAGTACAAAAATGTACCATGATTTAAAACAGCACTACTGGTGGCCGGGTATGAAGAGAGACATTGTGGAATTTGTGTCCAAATGTTTCATTTGTCAGAGGGTGAAAGCTGAGCATCAAGTTCCAACAGGGTTGCTTCAACCTTTAACAGTGCCTGAATGGAAATGGGAGAGAGTGACAATGGATTTTGTATCAGGGTTGCCATTGACTCAGAAAAAGCATGATGCCATTTGGGTAATTGTTGATCGTTTGACTAAGACAACTCATTTTCTTCCAATTAGAATGGACTATTCTCTGGAGAGGCTAGCTGAGCTGTATATTCTTGAGATAGTGAAGTTGCATGGAGTCCCAATTTCTTTAGTGTCTGATCGAGATCCCCGGTTTACTTCGAGGTTTTGGAAGAATTTACATGGTGCATTGAGTTCTCGATTACACTTTAGTACTGCTTTTCATCCACAGACAGATGGGCAGTCAGAGAGAGTGATACAGATTATTGAGGAAATGTTGAGAAGCTGTGTCATTGATTTCTCTAGAAGTTGGGACAAATTTTTGTCACTTGTGGAATTTGCTTACAACAACGGTCATCAATCCAGTATTGTTATGGCACCATTTGAGGCATTATATGGTAGAAGATGCAGAACGCCTTTATGTTGGAATGAAATTGGAGAAGGCAAGTTAATTGGTCCTGATTTGGTGAAAGAAACTGAAGAGAAAGTAAAGATAATTCGGGATCGATAAAAAGCAGCTTCAGACCGACAGAAATCTTATTCAGATTTGAAAAGGAGAGACATAGAATTTGAAGTTGGAGATAAAGTCTTTTTGAAAGTGTCTCCTTGGAAGAAGATTTTGAGATTTGGTAGGAAAGGGAAGCTGAGCCCTCGTTTTATTGGTCCGTATGAAGTGTTAGAAAGAATTGGGCCAGTTGCTTATCGGCTTGCTTTGCCGCCTGAGTTGGATAGAATCCATAATGTATTCTATGTTTCTATGCTGCGAAGATATAGATCAGATCCATCTCATATCTTGCCAGTGGAATCTATTGAGGTGAATTCGGATCTGACATTTGAAGAAGAACCAGTTGCTATTTTGGCGCATGAAGTGAAAGAGTTGAGAAATAAGAAAGTGCCATTGGTAAAGGTTTTATGGAAGAATCATGGGAGAGAAGAGGCAACTTGGGAGAGTGAGCAAGCAATGCGAGATCAGTATCCTCAACTATTTCAGACTTGATATCAGGTAATTTCGAGGACGAAATTTCTTTTTAGAGGGGGAGAATTGTAATATCCCAAAATATGCCCTAGAAGTTTTGATGTAATTATTGTTTTATTTGAATTAAAATGTATATGTGTAATTAGAAAGAGAAAAGAATTTAAAAGAGATTGTATATGTTGTATATATGAAAATATATATAACATATACACAAGTGAAATGGATGGTCAAAGGAAGAAGATATTTATTTGGTTAATTGTGAAATTAATAAAAAGGGCAATAAGTGAAAGAGAATCAAAACAAATAGAAGAGGGTAGTTAAGTAATTTCTTATTTTGGAATACTTGGTGGAGGTTTAAAGAGATGAAAATTTTGACTTTGCTTCATTTTCATTTCTTCTTCTTTCCTTTTTCCTTTGTTGGCCGGCCATCCTAAGCAAGAGAGAGAAAGAGTGAATTTTGTGATCCAAGCTCAAATTGAAGGAAGATTCAAGTGAAGAAGTTGAAATTTGTGAAGTTTCATCAACTTTGGTAAGTTCTCTCTTGATTTTTCTTGTTTTTATTGAAGTTATGTTTGAGTTTGATAGATTAGTGTTGATAGTAAGAGTGTGTTGTTGATTTGGGGGATGTTTAAGAGTGTTTGGTTCATTTAATTATGGATTTTGAGGATGGGTTGATGAAAAGAGTAAGTTTGTTGAGAGAGAAAGTGGGTGATTGTGTTTAGGGTTTGTGGTGATGATTTTGATTTGTGTTGAAGGTATGTTTTTTTTTTTTGGTGTTTTTGCAAATTTGTTATGGTTCTTGGGTAGGTTAATTTAAGTTTGGTTGAAGTGGATTTTGGGTGAAAAGAAGTGATTTGTTGGATTAGGTGGTGTTGTGGCCGGAATATGTATTTTTGGCCTCACACGCCCATGAGCACGACCAGGATTTAGGCGTGTCAATGGATTCTGTGTTTTTGGATGAGTGGCACGAGCAGTGACACGCCCATGTCACTGAGCGTGTCACAACTTCTGTGTAGTAGTAGTATTTACACGTCCAGTGACACGCCCATGTCACTGAGCGTGTTATAGCTACTGTGTTGGTGAGGAATTGACACGGCCATGAACACGCCCATGTTGTTGGACGTGTAAATGTTTCTGTGAAACAGAATGTATTACACGTTCAGTGACACGCCCGTGGTTCTGAGCATGTCAAAGCTTCTGTGTTGTGAGTTTAGGGCACGGTCAGGGACACGCCCGTGTTGTTGAGCGTGTCATGTATAGAGTTTGCCCCAGTTAGTCTTATCTATTTTATCTCATATGTATTACTCCTCTTGGATTAGGTTGTGAAGAAGTTGATTTGCCCTGATTTAAGTGGTGCTTAAGGTAAGTACAAACCCTAATCCACATTATTGCATATCAATAATATTATGTTTGGCATAGTATGAGCTTTATGAAATGTGAATTGAAATATAATGAGATATGAAGCCATTGTGATTGACTATAATGATTCAAATGAGATGTGAAGCCATTGTGATTGGCTATGATGATTCAATTGAGATAAGTGGGGCATGTTTGCCTAAATGATGATGAGAATTGAGAATGAAATTGATAATGAAATAATAAATGAATTGTGTGTCTAATATGTTATTCATTTTCAGAGTTTTGTTGTTGGTGGCATGCCTAATAGTAACAATCTCTTGAAGTTAGGTTGGGCTTGATCCTTGAAGCCAAGTTGGGTTGAAGTTTAACATGTTTTACTCCCCTTGAAGCTTGGTTGGGTCTAGTCCTTGAAGCCTAATTGAGATGTTACAACCCTTGAAGCTAGGTTGGGTTTGATTCTTGAAGCCAAGTTGGGTTGATACTTAGCATGCTTTGTTCCCCTTGAAGCTTGGTTGAACCTAAATCCTTGAAGCCTAGTTGGGATAATGATAATAATAGATGTGATATTTAAACCAAAGCATTAACTCTGAAAGTGGAATGGCATATTAGTGTCTTTGGGCCCATGCTTGTCTATGTTTAAATGTGACTTATGAATGGTGAAACTAATGAATAATGAGATTCAATGTACAACTTTGATAGATGATATTCTTATGTATAGAATATAATGTTTGAACATATTATATTGGCATTTCATTGCATCAAAACATAATGTTATTGTATTTTGTACCACTAAGCCGTTGGCTTAGCGCGATTATGATTTATCGCGCAGGAAACAGGGAAGAACCGGAGAGTCCATCTAGGCTGAGTAGAGGCTAGATCTTGAGGTGCTGCTTGTGAAGCGGAAAGATCAAAGACATACTGCCAAACATGTATATATTCATGTTTTGTAAAACTTGAGTTTTAATGTATATGTATTTGTAAATATTTGTTACATTTTCCGCTGTGTATTTGATAAATATGGAGTTTATTGTATTTCATAAATTCTTTTAAATGATTTAAACTTGTTTATGATTTTTAAAAAGGATGAGTCATTTGTTAAGTATATCGTGGCATTTCTATATTCAGTATACGTATATTAAGATCATAATAGCATGCTGTGTATGTATACGGGGTATAAGGGTGTTACAGACCATCAGTTTGAGGGTAAAAAGAAGTGTTGAATTTCACCTTTGTACCCGAAGCATTATGCAAACTAGGTCAAAATCTGAAAGTAAACCGTGGATCCCTATCTGATATGATAGAAATTGGAGCACCATGCAATCTCACAATTTTCTTCACATAAAACTCTACAAGTTTATCTAGAGAGAAATCTATTCTGATAGGCAAAAAGTGAGATGACTTTGTCAACCTGTTTACAATCACCCAAACAGTATCATGACCCTGTTGAGTATGAGGCAAACTAGAAACAAAGTCTATAGTAATGTGCTCCCACGTCCATTCAGAAATCGGGAGAGCCTGCAGAAGACCTGAAGGATGCTGATGTTCTACCTTAATTTGTTGACATACCAAATATTTTGCTACAAAGTCTGCTACGTCCTTCTTTATACCCTTCCACTAGTAGTTTTCTTTAAGTGTTCTATACATCTTGGTACTACCTGGATGCATAGAATATACAGAACAGTGAGCTTCTTCCATTATTTCTATTTTTAAAGTATCATCATTTGGTACGCATAACCTGCTACTAAGTACCAAGGTGTCATCTTCTTTGATAGAATAATCTGTATGAGTATCTGCCTTTACACCATTAAAGATCTTCTTCATTTCCTCATCTAGAACTTGGGCTTCTCTAACTCTTTCTATCAAAATTGGTCTAACCTTAAAGGTGGTCAACAATGCTCCAGATTTATACATCATCAATTCCACTCCCAATGATCGAATGTCCAATAATAATGGAAGTCGTACCGTCTTGATATGGAAAAGACTACCATAAGATTTTTGGCTTAAAGCATCAACTACTACATTAGCCTTCCCTGGGTGATACTCAATAGTATAATCATAATCCTTCAGCAGCTCAATCCAATGCCTCTGCCTTAAGTTTAACTCCTTTTGGGAAAGAAGATACTTCAAACTTTTATGATCAATAAATATTTGGCACTTTTCTCCATAAAGATAATGCCTCCAAATTTTTAGAGCAAAAATAACTGCAGCAAGCTCCAGATCATGAGTAGGATAATTTAATTCATGAGGTTGAAGTTGTCTAAATGTATAAGCTATCACCTTCCCATATTGCATCAATCCATGGGTGATGCAATATTGCATCAACCCCTGGGTGATACTCAATAGTATAATCATAATCCTTCAGCAGCTCAATCCAATGCCTCTGCCTTAAGTTTAACTCCTTTTGGGAAAGAAGATACTTCAAACTTTTATAATCAATAAATATTTGGCACTTTTCTCCATAAAGATAATACCTCCAAATTTTTAGAGCAAAAATAACTGCAGCAAGCTCCATATCATGAGTAGGATAATTTAATTCATGAGGTTGAAGTTGTCTAAATGTATAAGCTATCACCTTCCCATATTGCATCAAAACACAGCCCAAACTTTTTCATGAAGTATCACTATACACCATATAACCACCATCGCCTGAAGAAAGAGTAAGAACAAGAGCAGAAGTCAAACAAGCCTTCAGTTTTTTAAAGCTTTGCTAACATCCCCCAGTCTAATTAAACCTCACATTCTTCCTTAACAGTTTTGTCAGTAGTGATGCAATAATGGAAAAGTCTTGAATAAAGCGTCAATAATACCCAGCCAAGCCTAAGAAACTCCTCACCTCTGTTGGATTTGTTGGTGGCTCCTAATTCATTACTACCTCTATCTTCTTAGGATCCACATAAACTCCCTCTGCTGATATAACGTGCCCCAAAAATACCATTCTATCCAACCAGAATTCACATTTACTAAGCTTGGCATACAACTTCTTACTCTTCAAGGTTTGTAATATAATTCTTAAGTGTTCCACATATTCTTCTCTACTTCGAGAATACAATAGAACATCATCAATAAATGCAATTACAAACCTATCCAGATAATGATGAAATACCCTGTTCATAAGATCCATAAAAGCAGCTAGGACATTAGTTAACCCGAATGGCATTACTAAGAATTCATAATTTCCATAGCGAGTTCTAAAGGTTATTTTAGGTACATTTGGCTCCTTTATTTTTAACTGATGATACCCCGATCGCAAGTCTATCTTGAAAAATCTTTTAACACCTTGAAGCTGATCAAAGAGATCATCAATGCGGGGCAAAGGATGTTTATTCCAAATAGTGATCCGGTTTAGTTGCCTATAATCAATGCACAACTACATAGAGCCATCTTTCTTTTTCACAAATAACACAGGAGCTCTCCAAGGTGAAACACATGGTCTAATGAATCCCTTATCCAATAATTCCTGTAATTGCACCTTCAATTCCTTCAACTCTGCAGGAGCCATTCTGTAAGGAGCTAGGAAAATAGGAGCTGTGCCAGGCTGAGCATCAATAGAGAACTCAATTTCTCTATTAGAAGGTAAACCTAGAAGTTCTTCTGGAAACACTTCTAAAAATTTACATACTATCGGAATATCCTCCAATTTAGGTCCTTCTAACTGCGTGTCAATTACATGTACTAAATATGCCTGGCAATCTTTCTTAAGTAATTTCTTAGCTGTCATAGCAGAAATAACAAATGATGGAAGAAACTTTTGCTCACCACAGAATGTAAGATTAGAATTTTCAGGCAGAGTAAAAGTCACCTTTTTCTCATAACAATCAACGATGGCATGATGGCAGGATAACCAGTCCATCCCTAAAGTAACATCAAACTCTCGTATGGATAAGGGAATAAGATATGCTATTAATTAAAAGTCATCTAACTTGACTATTGAACCCTTAGACACAAGCCTACATTCCATATAAGTCCCGACTGGAACACTCATTGCTAACCCATTGTCTAAGGAACTCAATTCTCTATCCGAATATCTAGTAAATGAATGAGATATGAATGAATATGTGGAACTAGGATCAATAAGAATATGTGTATCATGACCAAAAATAGATAATATACCAGTCACAACTTCTGGTAATGCTACTGCCACTTGTTGAATAATAATAAAAACTTGAGCCTGGTTAAGTGGTCTATTAGATGATGCACCCTGATTTGATGGTGTGGCTCTACCCTGTCTATTCATGCCAATATTAACCCTTCTGCCAGATGATCTCCCAAATAATTATGTCTTGCCCCCTCTTTGATTAATAGGTGCAGAAGCTCCCTGTACTGAAGTGCTAGTATGAACAAACAAAAGACAATCTCTCATAAAATGACTCGCATTCCTACAGTGAAAATA
Source organism: Garcia nutans (assembly GCA_947685225.1). NCBI lineage: Eukaryota > Viridiplantae > Streptophyta > Magnoliopsida > Malpighiales > Euphorbiaceae > Garcia > Garcia nutans. Next base: position 3,278,608 of record CANTUV010000017.1, on the reverse strand, counting down.
GACTAAAGATTTTTTTCTATATTCTCCCAAATGATACTTGCCACAAGTGGCACAATTAGGAAAAAATTGTCTGCTCTATCCAGCTCTCATACTATTACCCTGTCTAAAATTTTGAGTACCATCGAAATTACTAACAGATTATCCCACCAAACTACGACTGGCATTTGATCTGTTGCTCTAATCTTACTTGAATACTCTTACTTGTACCTCCATAATTAGGATTAGACTGTGAACTGCTTCTTCTCTTGAATTGTCCCTTAGAACCCCCACGAAAAAGACCCCGAGTCTGCTTCCTTTTTCTTTGCGCAAAGTTAACTTCTTCTTTTACCAGTTTTCTACTTCCAGTATTCTGTCCACCAAAGCACGAAAATTCAAAGTTTTCCAATTGGGTACACTTTTGCTTATTGTAAAGTGTAACCCATTATAAAATCAACTGCACCTGTCTTTATTCTCCATAATTAAATAGGATACATATTGGTACAACTCCTCAAATCTGTCAACATATTGTGTTATAGTCATACCATCTTGCTTGAGATTGAAGAATATATTTTTCTTCTCTCTCTTATAATTGTCTGTTATATATTCCTCCTGAAATTTAATCACAAAAATTTGCAAAGTCAAACGAGCAGCAAAATCACGGGTCAATCTATTATACCAACCCTCAGCTACTCTTTCAAGGAAAGCATGGGCATATCCTAATTTATCTTCATCTGATAAGCAGGAAAGTGTATATGCTGTTTCCAATTTTTTTAACCATCTATCAGCCTTCTCAGAATCTAAGGATCCATCAAATATCTCAGCTCTCATTTTCTAACAATGAGAAATAACGTCCCAAGGATTTTTGTGTTGACCACCTGCTTTATAGATGTATTTAGTAATTGGGTCAAAACAGCACCAATACCAGGATCTATAACTGCAGGCATAACTGGAGCAGCTACCGGTGGAACTGGAGGTGGAGGAGATAGATTTACTTCAGATGATTCTTCTTGTAGAGTAGTATCATTATTTTGCCTACTACTATCAGACTCATTAGCATCAATAGACTCCTCAGAAGAAAGAGGTGGAGTAAGATCCCTATGAGGTCGGCCAACTTCTTCTCATCTAACTATTTAATTTCTTCGGCTAGTGTTTCTGCCACGACCACTACCACCTCGCATTAGTGGCAGCATTATCTTACAAAATAATTATATATATAACATAAGTCAACTACATATAAATTTTTTTATAGTATATATATATTCTTTTAAATAGTAGTATATATATATTAGTGCATCATGAAAATTATCTCTTATTCTTCGGTAATTATTTATGAAAATTTATATATATAGATTTTTTATTTTTATTTATTATATATATTCACTTAAATTTTAGAAATTATTGGATTATAGTATTTATCTAAAATAAGTTTTTTATCTTTATTTATCAAAATTATATAAGTCTTTTTATAGAAGTCTATAGAATGTTAAACCTATGCTCTAATACCATAAAATGTCACACCTCATTCTTTTAATTCTGAGGGTGGACTTGCCTCATAATTAATCATAATATTATTTTATTATAAAAATATCACTCATAATTTATTCCTTAATATTCTTCAAATACACACATTAATTTAATAATAGTCCTTAATATAACTTAATTAACAAACTATTAATTTATTAGCTTATAATTAATTTTATAAATTCCATACATACATTTATTGTAATATCCTCATTTATGCCCTAGAAGTTTTGCATATTGTTGTTGTTGTTATTGTTATATATTGGATTGAATATATGTGTTAAATTGTAAGAGAAAAGAAATTGAGAAGAGAAAGTATATGTATATGTATTTTGGGAAGAAATAGGGTTTAGAGACAAATTTATATGTTGTGTATATGTTAATATATATGACATATAAAGTGGTCAAAAGGCTTGGTCAATGCAAGAGAAGATATTTATTTGAGATTGGTAAATTACTTAATTGGGCACATATAAGACAAAAAGATAATTATGTGAATAAGGGCACTTTGGTAATTACTTGGATAAAATCACATGGTGGATATTTAAAGAAGGTTTGACTTGTGTTTTCTTCATCATTTCTTCTTCCTCTTCTTGTTGATGGCCGGCCCTCCATAGCCAAAGAGAAAGAAAGAGACAAGTGATGGTTTTGATGATTTCAAGCTTAAATTGAAGAAAGATTAAGTGTTCAAGTGTTGATTTAAGAAGTTTTTAACTAAGGTAAGATCTTTTCTCTAATTTCTTCAATTCTTTTGAAGTGGTATGATTAAGTTGCTTATGGTATGATTGTAAGTATTGATTTTGCTTGATAGATGAGAAGTTGGGTTGGTGTGGGTGATGGAAGAGTAAGATTGGTGTTTAGTGAAATTGTTTCTGTTTTAGGATTAGTAAAGGCTGTGACTTGTATGATTTTTAATTAATTTTAGAAAAATGTTCTTGAAGTGAATTTTTGATATGTTGTGCCTCTATGAGTCTAGAATGACTGAAAAATATGTTGATTCGATTTTGGAATGGTTATGAGTTTAGAAAGATTATTTTTATTAGACCTGTTCCAGCAGGTACCTTAACTGAGACAGCTCTATTTCGGGATTTTTAATAAAATGTAGAAAAATCATATTCAATTGAATTTTGGATATGTTGTTGCTTAGTGAGTCTAGTATTTGAGAAAAATAATTTGGAACCACGTTGATTGAATTTGATTTATGGAATTCACAAAGTTCAGAACTGCTGCCAGGATGCAGGGCAATTGGGGCAGTCTGGTTAGGTGAACTATTTGACCAAGATTTTGTGTTCAGTTTGATCTGAAATTTTAAAGGGATGATTTTAAGATACAAAACTAAATTCTGTAAAAATTTTAGAATTTTTAGTCAATTAGATTATTTTATACAATTTTTCAAAATAAGGATAAAATGGAGTCTAAAACCAGAATGTATTATTTATATGAATCATATCAATTGTTCTTTGCCCTAATTGCATTGTTGAGATTGAGCAATGTTATGTTATGCATTGTGAATGGTTATGTGTTTCATGAATGATATACATTGAAATTGAAATGATAATTCAAATAAGACATGATATGAGACAATGCCATTGTGATTGGCTATGATGATGATATTGAAAGAAAGAAGGCATGTTTGCCTAAATGTGATGAGAATTTGAGAATGGAAATGGTAAGTATATAATAAATGAATTGTTTGTTTAATATGTTATTCAGTTTCAGAGTTCTGGATTTGGGTGGCATGCCTAAGAAATGATGAAAGGTAACAGTCTTGCCGGGTTGAGGATCTCCTCAAATGTGTTGAGTTGATGGTCCAAGAGACTGGGTCTGTTACACTATGAGAATTGTGAATATGAAATATATGATTTGTAACAGTCTTGCCGGGTTGAGGATCTCCTCAAATGTGTTGAGTTGATGGTCCAAGAGACTGGGTCTGTTACACTATGAGAATTGTGACTATGAACCAAAGCAGTAACTCTGAACTCTGAATATCGTATTAAATATTTGTTGGGCCCATAGGTGTCAAGGTTATATGAATGTCCTAAATAATGTTATGAGTTAATTAAATAAGATGTTGGTTATTGAGTAATGTTGAATGTGGAAAGATGTTGAAATGTGGTATGCTCATATGACTATGATTTGTGAAATGCATAATTATGTGTTAACTTTATATTTATAATGTTGATCTTATTAATAGCATATGTGGCATTGTATTGCATTAAAACATACTATTAGCATGTTTTATCTTACTAAGTCGTTGGCTTAGCGCGATAGTGTTTAATCGCGCAGGTAATAGAGTGGATAGAGTTGAACCTGAGAGTTCTTCAAGACCAAGTGAGAGTAGACCTTGTTGAATCCATTTTGGGAGCTTAAAGATCAGAGTAGACTTGCCAATCATGTATATTTCTTTATATTTTGTAAAGAAATGTTTAATATGTAAATATGTAAATATTTTATAACTTCCGCTGTGTAATATTTAAAAATGGGGGATTGTCACAAAACCTTTATTTTATGTTGTACTAGAAGTGTAAATTCTTTTTGCAGGTTGTAGTTGAGGTTACAAGGGGGATTTATTGGGAGTGTACTGAGAATGATTTTGTTTGCATTGGGTTGTGTAAAATGTTTTTAAAAATAGGAAAAAAACCGGTTTTGTCGACACTTGGGACTCAATTTTTAGGCGAAACTATGGCAAAATTTTTGAAAAAAAAAATCGGAACTAAAATTTGACTAAGTAAAATTGGTAGCAACATTAGGTTAGTGTGGCGCCTCTACTCAGCTTACATATGTAGGTCGGGAAGGGGTGTTACAATTTTTGGTATCAGAGCCTAGGTTTGAGATTCTCAACCTAGGTAAAATGTAATAAAAATAATATTTTTACTTAAAAAGTGGTTTTGAATAACATATACGTTTGAGATTGGCAGTCTCTGATCTTTAATAAGATATAATCTGCTGTGTTTGCAGTGTTAGGTTGTGATGGATTCTCACTCACGTCAGTCGATTGAGGGTAGTGCCGAGAGTATTGCTCCTGCTGAGGGAGCTAGGGTTGATAGTGTTGAGGAGGCACCTGCTTCGGTGTCCGGTAGACCAGCTGGGGAGGAGGTTCCGCCAGCCTGGTTTAGGCTTATGATGGAAGCTATGAGACAAGCACCTGTGCAACCACAGCCACCGCCACCACCCCCTCAGCCTTCAGTACCAGTAAGGCATTATGATAAGCTAAGGAAATATGGAGCAGAGGATTTCTTTGGTACAGTTGATTCGGCTGTAGCAGAACAGTGGCTTGATAGAGTTCAGAGGGTATTTGTGCAGTTGCAAGCCACTTCAGAGGAGAAGTTTGACTATGCAAGATCTTTGCTACAGAATGATGCCTACGACTGGTGGAAGACAGTGCCCCATTCTATGGATGATCCACCAACCTTGTCTTATGCGGATTTTCTGAGAGAATTTGAGTTGAAGTATACTCCTAGGGAGTATAAAGATGGGAAGAAAAGAGAGTTTCTAGATTTGAAGCAAGATCATCGGACCGTAACTGAGTATGAAGTGGAGTTTATTCGACTGAGCCAGTATGCTGGGGGCATCATTGCTGATGAGATTGATAGATGTCGGCGATTTGAGGAGGGATTGAGGCCCTCGATCATGTGCTTAGTGGCTGGATCCAGATATCAGGATTTCTCACAGCTTGTGGCAGCAGCTCGAAGTGTAGAGCGAGCTCAAGTTATTGCAGCTGCGTCAGAGGAAGAGGTTAGGGTTAGGAGGCCCCAGTTTGAGGCAGGGTCTTCTTCTGCAAAGAGGGGTAGAGGAAGTTTTGTTCCTCGGAGTAGTAGGAGCCAGAGACCAGCGGGTAGGTCAGTGCAGTTCCAGAGGCAGAGATTTAGACCTGCAGCTTCGGTAGCGAGTGCTCCTACTCATGGAATTCAGAGATCCACCTTACCTGTGTGTGACTAGTGTGGTGGAAGACATGGGGGCGTTTGTTGGAGGTACAGTAGATTAGCTGTATGCTTCAGGTGTGGATCACCTGACCACTTTGTGAGAGACTGTCCTGAGAGGCAGGAGCTGATGCCAGTGGATTCTGCTGCTTCTCGAGCTAGTGTGAGGGGAGGCAGAGGAGGCAGAGGTGCCAGCCGGGGAGGTAGACCAGGATTCAGTTCTAGAGGAGGTGCTACATCCAGGGAGGGTAGACCAGAGTAGGTTGGATCTTCCCAGAGGATGTATGTTATGCAGAGGCAGCCAGATACATCGGCAGTCATAGCTGGTACTTTTTCTTTATTTAATACTCCAGTACTTGCTTTGATTGATCCGGGTTCCACGCATTCATATGTTAGTGTATCTGTTTTGCCTGTCTCTGATTTGCATGCTGAGTCCCTAGGATTTGATGTGTTGGTGACAAATCAGTTAGGGCATAGTGTGGTTGTGAGTAAGGTGCATAGAGATAGTGCAGTAGTGGTGCAGGGTGAGGAGTTCTTAGGGGATTTGATTGAGATGCCATTTAAGGAATATGATGTGATCTTAGGTATGGATTGGCTATCTCGACATGGAGCTGTGGTAGATTGTAAGAAGAAAATTGTTTCTTTGAAAACTGTTGATGGTAGAGAGGTGATAGTATCTAATGAGCAGGAACAGCTAGCCTCCTTATTTGTTTCAGCTGTTGCAGCCAGGAGGTTGATTAGAAAGGGATGTGAAGCCTATCTTGCTCATGTGGTAGATACTAGAGTAAGAAGTTCTCCCATTGATAGCATTGCCACAGTTGCAGAGTTCCCAGATGTGTTTCCAGAGGAGTTGCCAGGATTGCCTCCTGAGAGAGAGGTGGAGTTCGGTATTGAATTGTTGCCTGGTACCACTCCTATCTCTATTACTCCTTATAGAATGGCACCGGCAGAATTGAGGGAGTTGAAAGTGCAATTACAGGAGTTGTTGGACAAAGGATTTATTCACCCCAGTGTTTCTCCTTGGGGAGCTCCTGTTCTATTTGTGAAAAAGAAAGATGGTACTATGAGGTTGTGTATCGATTATAGGCAATTGAATAAAGTGACTATTAAAAATAAATATCCTTTGCCTAGAATCGATGATCTCTTTGATCAGTTGAAGGGAGCGTCAGTGTTCTCCAAAATTGATTTGAGATCTGGGTATCATCAGTTGAGAGTCAAAGCTGAAGATGTTCCTAAGACCGCCTTTCGGACCAGGTATGGGCATTATGAATTTTTAGTTATGCCTTTTGGTCTGACGAATGCACCTGCAGCTTTCATGGATTTGATGAATAGGGTGTTTAGGCCCTATTTGGATCAGTTTGTAGTGGTCTTCATTGATGATATACTGGTGTATTCGCGGAATGAGGAGGAACATGATATGCATCTGCGGATTGTGTTGCAGATTTTGAGAGAGAGGCAGTTGTTTGCTAAATTGTCGAAGTGTGAGTTCTGGTTGGATCAGGTAGCTTTTCTCGGACATGTTGTTTCAGCAGAAGGCATTAAAGTTGATCCGAGCAAAGTTGAAGCTGTATTGAATTGGAATCCACCTAAATCAGTGACAGAGATTAGAAGTTTTCTGGGTTTGGCAGGCTATTACCGGCGGTTTGTGAAAGGGTTTTCTTTGATAACTACTCCACTCACCAGATTGCTTCGTAAGGGAGTGAGATTTGTGTGGACGGATCAGTGTCAGGCTAGCTTTGAGCAGTTGAGAGAAATGTTGACTCAAGCGCATGTTTTAACTTTACCTGTTGAAGGCAAACCATATGTGATCTACAGTGATGCTTCACATAGAGGTTTGGGGTGTGTATTGATGCAGGAAGGGAAAGTTATAGCTTATGCATCTCGACAGTTGAAACCGCATGAGCTTAACTATCCGACCCATGATTTGGAATTGGCTGCCATTGTTTTTGCATTGAAGATTTGGCGCCATTATCTGTTTGGGGAGAAATGTTTCATCTACACTGATCACAAGAGTTTGAAGTATTTGGGTGTCCAGAAAGAACTCAATCTTCGTCAGAGGAGATGGTTAGAATTGATTAAAGACTACGATTGCTTGATTGACTATCATCCAGGTAAAGCAAATGTTGTTGCTGATGCCTTGAGTCGGAAGTCTTTAGCTGGTTTAACAGTTTACTCGCTCTCGTTGCTTGTTGAGTTGAGAGCATTGCATGCCAGTTTTGTACCTTGTGTTGATGGTGCATTATTGGCACAGTTGCAATTGAAGCCGATTTTGTTGGATCAGATCAAAGAGGCTCAATTGGCTGATAAGAAAATTCAGAAGATTATTTCAGATTGTCAGAATGGGAAGACTAGAGATTTTGTTGTGAAAGATGATGGGAGTCTCTGGTTTAAGAACCGATTGTGTGTACCTGATGATGCTGATTTGAAAAGAGTCATTTTAGAAGAAGCTCATCAGTCAATGTTTGCTATGCATCCGGGTAATACGAAGATGTATCATGATTTGAGACAGCATTATTGGTGGATTGGTTTGAAGAGAGACATTGCAGATTTTGTGTCGAAATGTCTCACTTGTCAGAAGGTTAAAGCAGAGCATCAAGTTCCAACCGGGTTGCTTCAACCATTGTCAGTGCCAGAATGGAAGTGGGAAAGAGTGACAATGGATTTTGTGTCTGGTTTGCCATTGACACAAAAGAAGCATGATGCCATATGGGTGATTGTGGATAGATTGACTAAAACAGCTCATTTCCTTCCGGTTCGAATGGATTACTCTTTGGAGAGATTGGCTGAGCTGTATATCCATGAGATTGTGAAACTGCATGGTGTTCCAACTTCTTTAGTGTCTGATCGAGATCCCAGGTTTACTTCCAGATTTTGGAAGAGTTTGCATAGTGCTTTGGGTTCTCGACTGCACTTCAGCACTGCTTTTCATCCACAGACGGATGGACAGTCAGAGAGGGTGATACAGATTATTGAGGACATGTTGAGAAGCTGTGTCATCGATTTCTCTGGAAGTTGGGATAGGTTTTTACCTCTTGTGGAGTTTGCTTACAACAACAGTCACCAATCCAGCATTGGTATGGCACCGTTTGAAGCATTGTATGGCAGACGGTGTAGGACACCTCTTTGTTGGAATGAGCTTGGAGATAATAAGTTGGTTGGTCCTGATTTGATTCAAGAAACTGAAGAAAAAGTAAAGTTGACTCAAGCGCATGTTTTAACTTTACCTGTTGAAGGCAAACCATATGTGATCTACAGTGATGCTTCACATAGAGGTTTGGGGTGTGTATTGATGCAGGAAGGGAAAGTTATAGCTTATGCATCTCGACAGTTGAAACCGCATGAGCTTAACTATCCGACCCATGATTTGGAATTGGCTGCCATTGTTTTTGCATTGAAGATTTGGCGCCATTATCTGTTTGGGGAGAAATGTTTCATCTACACTGATCACAAGAGTTTGAAGTATTTGGGTGTCCAGAAAGAACTCAATCTTCGTCAGAGGAGATGGTTAGAATTGATTAAAGACTACGATTGCTTGATTGACTATCATCCAGGTAAAGCAAATGTTGTTGCTGATGCCTTGAGTCGGAAGTCTTTAGCTGGTTTAACAGTTTACTCGCTCTCGTTGCTTGTTGAGTTGAGAGCATTGCATGCCAGTTTTGTACCTTGTGTTGATGGTGCATTATTGGCACAGTTGCAATTGAAGCCGATTTTGTTGGATCAGATCAAAGAGGCTCAATTGGCTGATAAGAAAATTCAGAAGATTATTTCAGATTGTCAGAATGGGAAGACTAGAGATTTTGTTGTGAAAGATGATGGGAGTCTCTGGTTTAAGAACCGATTGTGTGTACCTGATGATGCTGATTTGAAAAGAGTCATTTTAGAAGAAGCTCATCAGTCAATGTTTGCTATGCATCCGGGTAATACGAAGATGTATCATGATTTGAGACAGCATTATTGGTGGATTGGTTTGAAGAGAGACATTGCAGATTTTGTGTCGAAATGTCTCACTTGTCAGAAGGTTAAAGCAGAGCATCAAGTTCCAACCGGGTTGCTTCAACCATTGTCAGTGCCAGAATGGAAGTGGGAAAGAGTGACAATGGATTTTGTGTCTGGTTTGCCATTGACACAAAAGAAGCATGATGCCATATGGGTGATTGTGGATAGATTGACTAAAACAGCTCATTTCCTTCCGGTTCGAATGGATTACTCTTTGGAGAGATTGGCTGAGCTGTATATCCATGAGATTGTGAAACTGCATGGTGTTCCAACTTCTTTAGTGTCTGATCGAGATCCCAGGTTTACTTCCAGATTTTGGAAGAGTTTGCATAGTGCTTTGGGTTCTCGACTGCACTTCAGCACTGCTTTTCATCCACAGACGGATGGACAGTCAGAGAGGGTGATACAGATTATTGAGGACATGTTGAGAAGCTGTGTCATCGATTTCTCTGGAAGTTGGGATAGGTTTTTACCTCTTGTGGAGTTTGCTTACAACAACAGTCACCAATCCAGCATTGGTATGGCACCGTTTGAAGCATTGTATGGCAGACGGTGTAGGACACCTCTTTGTTGGAATGAGCTTGGAGATAATAAGTTGGTTGGTCCTGATTTGATTCAAGAAACTGAAGAAAAAGTAAAGTTGATTCGAGGCAGGTTAAAAGCAGCTTCAGACCGACAGAAGTCTTATGCAGATCTGAAGAGGAGAGATATAGAGTTTGATGTTGGAGATAAGGTATTTTTGAAAGTGTCTCCTTGGAAGAAGATTTTGAGGTTCGGTCGGAAAGGAAAATTGAGTCCTCGTTTCATTGGGCCGTATGAAGTGTTAAAAAGAGTTGGGCCAGTGGCGTATCGACTTGCTTTGCCACCTGAGTTGGATCGTATTCATAATGTATTCCATGTTTCTATGTTGAGGAGATATAGGTCGGATCCATCTCATGTGTTGCCATTTGAATCTATTGAAGTGAGTCCAGACTTGACATTTGAAGAGGAACCAATTGCTATCTTGGCACGGGAAGTGAAAGAGTTGAGAAACAAGAGAGTGCCATTGGTGAAGATTTTGTGGAAAAATCATGGAAAAGAAGAAGCAACTTGGGAAAGTGAACAATCCATGCGAGAACAGTATCCGCAGTTGTTTCAGAGTTGATATCAGGTAATTTCGAGGACGAAATTTTCTTTTTAGAGGGGGAGAATTGTAATATCCTCATTTATGCCCTAGAAGTTTTGCATATTGTTGTTGTTGTTATTGTTATATATTGGATTGAATATGTGTTAAATTGTAAGAGAAAAGAAATTGAGAAGAGAAAGTATATGTATATGTATTTTGGGAAGAAATAGGGTTTAGAGACAAATTTATATGTTGTGTATATGTTAATATATATGACATATAAAGTGGTCAAAAGGCTTGGTCAATGCAAGAGAAGATATTTATTTGAGATTGGTAAATTACTTAATTGGGCACATATAAGACAAAAAGATAATTATGTGAATAAGGGCACTTTGGTAATTGCTTGGATAAAATCACATGGTGGATATTTAAAGAAGGTTTGACTTGTGTTTTCTTCATCATTTCTTCTTCCTCTTCTTGTTGATGGCCGGCCCTCCATAGCCAAAGAGAAAGAAAGAGACAAGTGATGGTTTTGATGATTTCAAGCTTAAATTGAAGAAAGATTAAGTGTTCAAGTGTTGATTTAAGAAGTTTTTAACTAAGGTAAGATCTTTTCTCTAATTTCTTCAATTCTTTTGAAGTGGTATGATTAAGTTGCTTATGGTATGATTGTAAGTATTGATTTTGCTTGATAGATGAGAAGTTGGGTTGGTGTGGGTGATGGAAGAGTAAGATTGGTGTTTAGTGAAATTGTTTCTGTTTTAGGATTAGTAAAGGCTGTGACTTGTATGATTTTTAATTAATTTTAGAAAAATGTTCTTGAAGTGAATTTTTGATATGTTGTGCCTCTATGAGTCTAGAATGACTGAAAAATATGTTGATTCGATTTTGGAATGGTTATGAGTTTAGAAAGATTATTTTTATTAGACCTGTTCCAGCAGGTACCTTAACTGAGACAGCTCTATTTCGGGATTTTTAATAAAATGTAGAAAAATCATATTCAATTGAATTTTGGATATGTTGTTGCTTAGTGAGTCTAGTATTTGAGAAAAATAATTTGGAACCACGTTGATTGAATTTGATTTATGGAATTCACAAAGTTCAGAACTGCTGCCAGGATGCAGGGCAATTGGGGCAGTCTGGTTAGGTGAACTATTTGACCAAGATTTTGTGTTCAGTTTGATCTGAAATTTTAAAGGGATGATTTTAAGATACAAAACTAAATTCTGTAAAAATTTTAGAATTTTTAGTCAATTAGATTATTTTATACAATTTTTCAAAATAAGGATAAAATGGAGTCTAAAACCAGAATGTATTATTTATATGAATCATATCAATTGTTCTTTGCCCTAATTGCATTGTTGAGATTGAGCAATGTTATGTTATGCATTGTGAATGGTTATGTGTTTCATGAATGATATACATTGAAATTGAAATGATAATTCAAATAAGACATGATATGAGACAATGCCATTGTGATTGGCTATGATGATGATATTGAAAGAAAGAAGGCATGTTTGCCTAAATGTGATGAGAATTTGAGAATGGAAATGGTAAGTATATAATAAATGAATTGTTTGTTTAATATGTTATTCAGTTTCAGAGTTCTGGATTTGGGTGGCATGCCTAAGAAATGATGAAAGGTAACAGTCTTGCCGGGTTGAGGATCTCCTCAAATGTGTTGAGTTGATGGTCCAAGAGACTGGGTCTGTTACACTATGAGAATTGTGAATATGAAATATATGATTTGTAACAGTCTTGCCGGGTTGAGGATCTCCTCAAATGTGTTGAGTTGATGGTCCAAGAGACTGGGTCTGTTACACTATGAGAATTGTGACTATGAACCAAAGCAGTAACTCTGAACTCTGAATATCGTATTAAATATTTGTTGGGCCCATAGGTGTCAAGGTTATATGAATGTCCTAAATAATGTTATGAGTTAATTAAATAAGATGTTGGTTATTGAGTAATGTTGAATGTGGAAAGATGTTGAAATGTGGTATGCTCATATGACTATGATTTGTGAAATGCATAATTATGTGTTAACTTTATATTTATAATGTTGATCTTATTAATAGCATATGTGGCATTGTATTGCATTAAAACATACTATTAGCATGTTTTATCTTACTAAGTCGTTGGCTTAGCGCGATAGTGTTTAATCGCGCAGGTAATAGAGTGGATAGAGTTGAACCTGAGAGTTCTTCAAGACCAAGTGAGAGTAGACCTTGTTGAATCCATTTTGGGAGCTTAAAGATCAGAGTAGACTTGCCAATCATGTATATTTCTTTATATTTTGTAAAGAAATGTTTAATATGTAAATATGTAAATATTTTATAACTTCCGCTGTGTAATATTTAAAAATGGGGGATTGTCACAAAACCTTTATTTTATGTTGTACTAGAAGTGTAAATTCTTTTTGCAGGTTGTAGTTGAGGTTACAAGGGGGATTTATTGGGAGTGTACTGAGAATGATTTTGTTTGCATTGGGTTGTGTAAAATGTTTTTAAAAATAGGAAAAAAACCGGTTTTGTCGACACTTGGGACTCAATTTTTAGGCGAAACTATGGCAAAATTTTTGAAAAAAAAAATCGGAACTAAAATTTGACTAAGTAAAATTGGTAGCAACATTAGGTTAGTGTGGCGCCTCTACTCAGCTTACATATGTAGGTCGGGAAGGGGTGTTACATTTATTCATATTCTTATATTTAAAATATAATTTATTTATTCTATAATTTACTAATAAAATTTCATAATTCAAGAATTTAATTTATTTTTATCCGTAAGTATTTTTTATTATAAAGTTAATATACATTTGTATATTTATTTATATTCTTATTTCAATTAATTAAACAACTAATAAACAACTATATATATTAATAAAATTTCTTAAATATGACTAAATGATAACTTTAAATTTACTAATTAACAACTAATCATCAAGTCCTCAATTCCATTAATTTATTCTAAAATTAACCAATAAATATTTACCACAAAAAAATTTATTATTTTTTTAATTATAATTTATATACACATATGTATACTTATTATTTAATTGTCTTCATTATTTTAAATTTCTCATTCTAATTGCAATTATTTAATTAATAAATAAATAGCAACTATTATTATTATTATTATTATTTTATTTTTTATTAGAAAATAATTTTTTTAAATCAATTAGTAAAATAGATAATTCTCATAAACAACCAAATAATAATAAAAATTTTTAATCTAACTTAGTAACTTGCTAACTAAATTTTAATTTAATATTTTTTATTCATAATCATTAATTATAATTATAATTCTAAATTAATTATTTATTATTATATATATATTTGGTTACTATTTTACTATTTATCATATTTCTAAATATTTATTCTAAATTAGCAAATAAGATAAAAAATTGAAGCTCGTGAAAAGAAGATTTCAAAAATACCCGAGTCGCCGAAAAAAGAGGTTGAAAAAAGGTCGGAATAGTCATCGAAAAGTTATGCCGATAAGAGTGTAGACCCTTATTTTTTGACCAAGTTCAATCCAACACTAATTAAAAGGCTATTAAGTGAACTACCAATATTTAAAACAGTCTAAAATAATTTTTATAATATTTATTATTTATTTTTATTAATAATAATATAATATTTATTATTTAAAATAAAATAGGGAAAAAGAAAATATAAATATTTATTAAAATATAATATTTATTTTTAATAATAATATATAAATAAATAAATAAACAAAAAATTGGGCACGCCCACGGAGAATTGGTTTGCAGCCCGTGCCCAACCTCGTAGCAGCTGGCCCAATAGCCCGCGCCAGCGACTAGTTTTTTACAAATCCTTATTTAGCTTGGTTTTTAATATTTTCCTTAACGGTTGAATTTTTCTTAACCAGTTAAGATTAGGTTTTTAATTTTTCCTATAAATAAGGTATTAAAACACAGAAACATGGACGAAGCAATTATTGAAGAATTATTTAGGGACTTTAGCAATTGATTCAGACTGGACTTTGAGTAATTTTTGGAGAGAGCAACGAGTGAATAAATTCAAACAGTAAGGAGATTTTCCTTGGGGACTTTTGGGATTTTGAACAAAATTAAAAACAGTGAGCAACAAAGCTTGAACATTAAATAGTGAAGCAACAAAATATCAAGCAGTGAACAGTGAAACTAAACTATTAAACAAGGCAGTAGCTGAGCATATTGTCTTGTGTTCAATTCAACCAACAAGTGTGAGGTTGGTGCAAATGAGAGTTTAGATTAAAGCTTGATTATTGGTGAAATCAACAAATGGAGATATATCTCCTAAATTAAACTATTTAACACAGCGTACTAAGCTTGGATGATGATTGTTTATCCTTCATGATGAAACCTAATAACTCTTGATTCCAGCAGCTCTGATGGGTTAAAATTAATATTTTTGCATGCATGATTATTTAGTTACAAATATCACAACAAACTTATTTTTTCCAACATTAAACTTTAAATCTTATTTTCATAAATTCCAAAGCATTCCAGTATACTTAAACCATAAACCCTAAATTCTATTTTCATAAAACCTAAAATCCTAATAAATTCTTTTTTTTTCTCAAATGACATAGTAGCTTAATATTTTTAAAATAATAATAATAATATCAGTTTTGTAAATCTAAACCTATAAAACCCTAATTTCATTCAAGAAACCCTAATTCAAGATGTAAACTTAAATTTGTATATTTATTGCATTATGTGAGTTAGATGCATGATTTATTATATGTCTTAATGAATGGCTATTTTTGTTTAATCTTTGATGAATTATTTATTTATGATGAATGATCGATTATTTTTATTGATTTATTTTGGTTTCAAGAATTATAAGAGTTATGTTTCCATAATTGGGTACCTCATTAATAGAGCATCATATAATTTGGTTTATCTTAAATTTTGGAATCAATGTAAAGGATATGTTTCCACCTTTCGGTAGGTTTCCTATTTAGTTTTAGACATGGATGATGTAAGGACTTGTTTTCATCCTCGGATGGGTATCCATTTATTTATTTATTTTGTTTGGACATCATTGTAATTTTAATAAAGTAATTATTTATTCTTATGATCACATGTAGCATGGATAATATCATTATATTTAAGAATTTTATAATATTAAGATCTGAAAAGGAAGCCGGTTCTAATGAATCGGGCGTTGTGGGAGTGTTTGGTCATTGCTCACCTTCCCCACATGTACCCAACTTTCTAAACCTATTAGGGGTTGAGGATTTCTTAGGAATCAAGTCATCCGCCCCTTTCTTTTTCTCAGCCCGTCCGGGTGATGACTCCATTTTTCTTCAAATTTAGACCTGTGTTCTCTAAGGCCCTGAGCCTAACAGTGCTGAAGTCGCAGGAACCATTTCACGTGGGAGTGGGGGCAAAAATTTCCTCTCACAGAGAGCTCCAAGCAGCATGTTATGCCATGCGTGTGGCATGCTTCTGCGGCCGTTCATTGTGGTTTGGATGCCGTTGGAAAGACCGGTGAGTCTACTTTCCCAATGGTTGGCGCGTATCGTCAGTCAGTGGCCGAAAAGTGACGAACGGAAGGAAAAATGAAAGGTACTCACAAAATTCTGTCCCTCTCTTTCTCTGTTCTCATTACTCTGTCTCTGACCTCTCTGTTTCTTTCTTTCTTTTCCTTAAAATTTTTCTTCAATTTGCACTCTTATCTCTCTCTCTCAGTCTGTCTTTATCTCTTTCTATGTATCCGAGTAACCCAGTAAATAATTATCTTCCTTCTAATAATTCTAACTTCAAATCATCTTACTTTAATTATTTAATATTTCCCACTATATTTAATTATTCAAACTTTAATTATTTAAATTCATGTTTGTTTAATTTTTTCTCTCCCATTGATATTATTTTTTTTGTAAACTTTAATAATAATTATTTTTTTTCACCCACTATACCTAATTATTTCTACTATCACTATTTAATTATTTAGTTGTTATTAACTTTATATTTGTCATCCCACTACTCTAATTATTAAGATAATAATATTTTAAATAAATAATTATTATTATTATTTTATAGGCTATTACAATCATACTTAATTTGCATTAAAATGAAGTAGAACATAATTAAGAGATATCAATGATAATTCCCTTTGTGTTTAGAAGAATGCCTCTTTATCCAGTAAGGGTTTTGCAAAGATATCAGCCAATTAATGATGCTTATCCATAAATTTAAGTGTAATATGGCCTTTGGTAACATGATTCCTAAGAAATTGATGTCTAATATCTCCATCCATGGATTATGAATGTTGGATGGGTTTTTTTTTATCATATTTAATAAGAATACTTTCATTAAAAGGCTCAAAAAATTGAAGTTGATTTCTCATCTATAGAAGTTGAGTGCAACAACTAACGGCTACTATGTGCTCAACTTTTGCGATTGATAGAGTAATTGAATCTTATTTCTTAGAAAACCAAGATACAAGCATGTTTCATAATCCTCCATTTCGACTTTTACATTTACCACTAGTGATTTTCTTATCAATTTTACATCCTCTATAATTAGCATAAGAATAGCCATCTAAATCAAATGAAGATCCCTTTGAATAGTACAAACCTAAATTTGATGTGCCTACAAGGTGCCACATGATTCTTTGATACCGATAATATTGTGATTCTTTTGGATTAGCTTTAAAATGTGCACACATACAAACACCAAAGACTATGTTTCTATGCTTAGAAACAAAAGAGAAACTATATATTAGATCTAAATGTGGTTAGATACAAAAAGATAACTTATCATACTTCTATAAAGTTAAGAAACTCCTAATTTACCTTTTCCATCAACTTTTAACTTTGTAATAATGTTAGAGATTATATATAAGTTAATTAGCTAGTGTTAGTTAGAAGTTTGTTATACAACTAGCATGTTAGTTAGAGTAGAAGCTAGTAGAAAGTTTGTGATTTCATGTATATAACTAGACTAAAGCTTGTTGTATAGATTGATTGAATATCGAGATAATTCTTTCTCAATACCTGTTCTCTTATCTTTGAACATGGTATCGGAGCTATAGCAATTGAAGCTAGGGTTCCTGAGTGATTATCATTTATGTGAATATAGTAATCTTGATTTCTTGATTTCCTTTGATTTATGGTGTGAGCGAGTACTGAAGAAGAAGTTCGTGATCTGAGAGATCAAGGATGAAGTACACAACCTACAATCAATGGATCAAAAATTGATCCATTATTTCTTCAAAACTTTGATCACCCAGACATGGTGTTGTGACCACACCATTAAGTGGCAACAACTACCTTACATAGAGCACATCGATATGTATCTCGCTAGAGAAAAAGGGAAAACTGTGTTTCAATAATGGTTGTTAGTAGTGCCTTCATATCAGAATGAATATCAAAAGTGAAAGGAGTACTCAATGATAAAATCATGGATTCTAAACTCAATGATGAAGGAAATGTCAACTCCTTCATATACTATCCCTGTTCCAAGGAGCTTTGGGATACTCTTGAACAGAGGTTGGGAAACAACAACAGACAACTCCTACATCAACTACAACAAGAGGTTACATATATTAACAAAGGGAATAACTCAGTGAAACCATATTACAATTGGACTCATAAGTGTTGGGATAAGTTAAACAGGTTGAATCCCATACTTGTGTGTTCATGCAATAAATATCATTGTGGATTGGCAAGAAAATTGAATGAAAGGGAGACAACAACTAAAATTATCTAGTTAAAATTGGCAAGCTATATATGGGAAAATAAATGTGAGGAATAATCTAGTTAAAATCGAGTTTCTTGATCTAACGTACGACGTCTGTCCTCTATGTTGAAAAGATGAAGAAGATATTGATCATTTGCTGCTAAACTACCTAATATCTTGTTCTATCTAGTCAAAATGATTGATTGGTGGGATTACTCATGGTGCTTTCTAAAATCACTAGCTCTGCTCTTCACATAATAGGAGTGCTCTACATATGTCCAATTTTCCAAACAAGTTTGGTTCTCCTCATTCTACTTTATAATTTGGTATATCTAGTTAGAAAGAAACAACATCGTCTTCAATAACTATACCCTTAATATCCAGAAATTATTTGACATAATATTAATCAGACTTGCATCTTGAACATCTGTTGCATTTCCAAATTTCCCATACTCCGTGGATCAATTCTTTCTTTCATCTAATTGTGCAAAGAGTTGGGAAAAAGCTAAATGCCCTAGACCTTTAACCCTCTAGCAGCCTCCCGCACTTGATTACCTGAAATGGAATATTAATGGATGGACTTTTGGAAAACCTGGGCATGCTGGGTTTGGTGGGGTCTTGAGAAATTCTAATCAATTTATAGCAGCATTCTCATACTATGCAGGAGTGATGGACTCTAATGAGGCCGAACTTAATGCAATCCTTGCAGCACTCAAGCTCCCCTCTTCTAGGGAGGACATTAAAAGCATACCTATGATTATTGAGTCTGATTCTATAAACGCAATTACTTGGATCAATGCTTCTATTAATGATGTTCCTTGCAAACTTAGAGAGATTAAATGTGAGATTAATGTGCTGCTATTAAATATGGGTGTGCTCCTATTCCAACATGCATTAGGGAAGCCAACTTTGTGGCAGACCACTTAGCTAAGTCTGGTGCCACTCGAGATGATCACCTTAAAGCTTGGTTGAATTAGCGATGTTCAATTATATATCCATTGTTCATTTGTGTTTGGTAGCATGGTATATCACTGAATAGATATCCATTTTTTATTTACAGTGTTGGTCATGTAATATGATGTTCTGGAATTTTTTTACATATTTTTAGGATGTTTCTAGAAGGTTTGTTTGGGGCATTTGGGTTGTTTTGGTAGTTTCCATCCTTTAAATATGTTTTTTCCCATTTAAAATTATATTAATAAAGTTTCTCTTATAAAAAAAAACTAGAATTATGCAATTTTTGATGGGCTTAGGGAGTGCCTTTGAGAATGAGAGAAGCCAAATCTTGAATATGGATCCATTTCCCACCATTGACAAAGCTTTTTCAAGGGCATTGAGAGAAGAAATACAAAATCAAGTTAATATGAATTACAACATAGAATCTATTGAAAGCAATGCTCTGTTGTCTAAGAATTTTAATTCAAGAATTAATAATGATATAAAAATGGGAAGGAAGAGAACTAAGATCGATAAAAAGGGTAGAATGTGTGACTATTGTCATAGAGCCAGGCACATTAGGGAAACTTGCTTCAAGTTAAATCTAACAGTAGGGAGAGAGTAAACTTGGTTGGAGCAAAGAAAAGAAATGAGGCAAATACTCCACTTGATGATTATGGAACTGGAAACAAGAAGCAAAAAGATCTTAGTTCAATGTTATAAGCATTACTCAAGTAAGAAATGGCCAAGATTATTAAAGGGAAGATGCCAACTAGTGATTTTGCTAATTTTTCTAAGGTAGTATCAAGCCTAGTAATGAATTTTGTAGGTATGGCTCATAATCTAGTGAGTTTTAATACTAGGGCTACTAGCCATATGTGCTCAAATCATGCATTGATGAGAAACTTTACCAATTTATCCACCCTCATACTAGTACATTTATCTAATTTAACCATTAAAACTATTAACAAAATAGGCACAATCACCCTTCATTCCAAAATTAGTCTCTTTGATGTTTTGTTCATACCTTCCTCATTACAATTTACTTTATGTCAGCAAACTAATTGAAACTGCTGATGTTTTCTTCATTTTTTCCTCTACCAATTGCTTGATACAAGACCAAAGAACTAAAGAAATATTGGTTGTAGGGCATACTATTGATTTCTTCTATATGTACTATTGATTTCTTCTATATGCTTGATTCTACTTGTAATACACAAATTCACTATTAATACCATCACTGAAATCCTTCATAACCATAATTCTCTTAATCATGTACCTAATGCCCAAAATAATTTATCAATTGCATGTATGAGTACCAGTAATATAACAAATCTTTGGCACAAAAGGTTAAGTTATGGCCCTTATATTGTTTTGAGCCATGCAAATGGAATAAAGCTCAATTCATTTCATGGTGACAAGGTGGGTGATATTTATCATATAGCCAAATAACAAAGACTTGTTTTCCCATCTAATACTATACATTTTGATGAAGCATTTCAATTGCTACATATTGACCTCTGGGGTCCATATAAATAGAAGAGTCTAACATCTACTCATTTTGTATTAACAATTGTTGATGACTACTCAAGAACTATGTGGACTTTTTTGTTACATCACAAAACACAGGTGCCTCATACACTTAAAAATTTATTTGTTATGGTACATAATCAATTTAATTGCAAAATTAATAGACAATACTTCAAAAAATACTTAAAATTTTATTTGTTATGGTACACTTAAAAATATATTTGTTATGGTACATAATCAATTTAATTGTAGAATTAAGAATATACGAATAGACAATGGGATAGAGTTTATGAATGAAGAGTGCAGAAAAATACTTCAATCATTATGGATCATTCATCAAAAATCTTGTGTGTGTACTCACGGTAAAATGGAGTAGTTGAATGCAAGCACAAACACTTACTTTAAGTGGCTAGATCCTTTATGTTCTAATCTGAGCTGCCAAAATGTTCAAGGACAAAGCTATTCTGATGGCCACCCATTTGATCAATAGACTACCTGCAGTGACTATTAAATGGAAATTTCCATTTGAAGTCCTGTTTGGTAATGCCCCAGACTATACAAGAATTAAGACTTTTGGACATACTTATGGGAGTTAGTTAAGGCTTTGAGTTATCCGTTCAACTAAATAGGACACCTATAGAAAGGTGAAAACATGTCCTTTACATTGGTCCAAAATATAAAAGCAATTTAAATTATATAAAATTTAACTAATGAGGTACTCACAAAGTGGAAACATACCTCTTACAATTTTAATACTAAAACAAACAAATAATAATTATAATAATAAAGAAAATATCCATCCATTATAAATTAAGTAAATCAAGCATTGAAATTAAATAAATCAACCATTAAAACATATAATAAACTACATAATCAAATCTAAAATAAAATAAAGCAAATAAA
Organism: Garcia nutans; assembly: GCA_947685225.1. NCBI lineage: Eukaryota > Viridiplantae > Streptophyta > Magnoliopsida > Malpighiales > Euphorbiaceae > Garcia > Garcia nutans. The sequence continues at coordinate 3,257,025 of CANTUV010000017.1, read as the reverse complement.
GATATAAATTTAGGTTTATGTCTCAATTTAAAGTTTTTTAATTAACATTTAGGGTTTTGGGATTTTAAAATTATTAATATTGTTATTTAGGCTATTGTGAGGGCTTTTGGAAAAATGGAATTGATTAGGGTTTTATAATTTTAAGAAAGTAGTAAGGTTTTTAGTTAATCAAATTAGGGTTTAAAGCTAACATCATGAAATTAGGGGTTTTGGATTTCAAAACTTATCATGCTAGATATTAAGATATTAGGGTTTTATTGTTTGAAACCTTGATTCTGTAGATTATGATTTTGAATTTAGGATTTGATGCTTTAACATGATCAAAGTTAAGTGTGCTTTTAATATTGACTTTAATAAATATTTAAGTATTTTTTAGGTGAAACAAACATAGAAAGCCAAATTAATTATCGAAAGATTAAAATAACTCAATGAATAAAATTATAAAAACTACTGTGAAGGTTCGAAAAAAGAATTGATTAAGATTTAGGGTTTGAATAACTTAGGGTTTAAGAAATTAGATTTGTGTTTTGAATGATTATATTATTTACTTTAATTAAGACCTTAGGTATTGTATGAATTAATTTATGCTACTGCATAAACTAAATTAAAGGAAGAATTAAATAACTAAGGTAGTGTGATGATGGCTTGAAAGATGAAGATGATTAATGATTTAATAAACTGAATTTAGAGCAATTTACTTACGTTTGGAGGATCCACCAAATTGAAGAAATTGAACCAAGCTGTTGCCTACTTCAGATTTGGTTTTGGTTGAGCAAAGCAATCTGGAGACGAGTGCTTGTTGCCTCCTTTGGTTGCTATGTCTTGGATTTCTTCTTGCTTGCTAGGGTTTTATTTTGGCAGCAAGAATTCAAGATTTCAAGTCCGGTTAAAAATTTCGGTTCAAGAATTTTCTCTCCTTTTTAAAAGATCCCCCTTTTTTGTGTGTTTTAATGTGGTATTTATAGAAAAAATCAAAACCTAATTCTAATTGTCTGCGAAAATAAAAACCATTTAGGAAAAGAAATAAAAACCAAATAGAATTGTGTTCCGAAAAAAACTACGCTGGAAAAAATCGCGCTGGCAAAAATTATGAGTGTTGCGTGCAAGTTGTCTTGCGGGCTAGCTACGAGAATTATGAGAGTTGAGTGCAAGCTGTCTTGCGGGCCAACCAATTCACTGTAGGATTTTTCTGCAGCGAATTGGCCCAAGGCCATTCCTGCGGCGATTTGGCCCAAGCAAATTTTGCTAGTGACGAAATTTTTCGTCGCCGATTCTTCCATCGCCAATTATTTATTTATTTTTTTAAATTTTCTAATATTACCTTTTTATTTTTATTAAAAATTATAAATATTAAATATTAAAATAAAAATTATTTAATTAAAATACACAAAAATTATTTTGGACTATTTTAAAAATATTGGACCAGACTGGGTAAAAAATTAAGGGTCTACAGTTTGCCTCCTGCTTGAGCGATCTAAGACTACGGCAAAAGAGAGTGAAAAAAAATGTGATTTTTGACTGGGTTTAGAGCTATATTAGACTCCCAAGGTTGGTTTGAGCTATGGACTCAAAAATAATTTGGGTTCTGGACCCGAGCTAGCTTTAGGATTTGGGTTCTAGACCCGGGATAAGTTCTGGACTTAAGGGTAATTTGGGTTCTGGACCCGACTAAGTTCTGGACTTAAGGGTAATTTGGATTTTGGACCTGAGCTAAATTTTAGACTTAAGAGAGATTTGGGTTCTGGACCCGAGCTAAGTTTTGGGCTTAAGAGAGATTTGGGTTCTGGTCCCTAGCTAAGTTCTAGACTTAAGAGAGATTTGGGTTCTAAACCCGAGCTAAGTTCTGGACTTAAGAGAAATTTGGATTCTGGACCCAAGCTAAGTTCTGGACTTAAGAGAGATTTTAGGTTCTAGACCTAAGCTAAGTTCTGGACTTAAGGGTAATTTGGGTTCTGGACCCGAGTTAAATTCTGGACTTAAGAGAGATTTTAGGTTCTAGACCTAAGCTAAGTTCTGAACTTAAGGGTAATTTGAGTTCTGGACCCGAGCTAAGTTATGGACTTAAGAGGAAATTTAGGTTCTGGACCTAAGTTAAGTTTTGGACTTAAGGGTAATTTTGATTCTGGACCCAAACTAAGTTCTGGACTTAAAAATAATTTAATTATCTGTAAAAAATAATTGTAGTCAATAGGATACTAAAGAAATTTGCAAAAAATTTAGCTATTTTTTACCATGCCTATATCTTCTTGCCCCCTACGTGTAAAAATATTTTAAAAGTGCAAAAATATTTATATACATGCAAATATTTGAATAATTGAATTGAATAATTGAGTTTACTATTTATTCACTGTGTAGTCACTATTTATATACTATTCACTAACTATTTATTTACTATTTATCAATAGTAACATTTACATTTTTTTTCACGAGAATACTATTTTTTTTCTTTTTTTTTTCTTTTTGTCTTTTTCCTTTGCAATTTTTCTATATAAACCTCGGCTCATCTCTTCTTTTCATCCACACACACATATTTTGATAGTGAAATCAGAGAGTTTAGCTTAGAGTTGAGGAGAAAATGTATGCTTTGAGATCAGGACCTCAATCTAATGCTGAGTTATTGGAGTTTATTCGATGGCATAAAAATGAAACTATAAGTCTACTAGCCGAGATGCAGCTTCATCGCAGTTCAAGTCAAAAAACTAGGGTAACAATTCAATTATTTATTTTAACAGCAAATTATTTTTTATTTTTTGTGTTTTTTTAATATTTAGGAAAAATAAATTAATTAGATGACTATATTTAAGAATTTAATAAACAAGTAAATAGATAGACTAAAAATAGAATATAATGAATAAATTTAGTCTATATCAGTGGTATTGATATGATGATATACTTACCTTGTGTTAACTTACCTGGCTCCGTGTTAGCACGATCGTTGCGTTATCTGGGGTTGACAGTGTGTCTATAACGCCCGACAATGGTATGATGTAGCACCTTCTCGGGTAAAATGGATTATCCGAGATTGCAATTTTGAAAGCTTTATCTTGCAATTACCATCTGAGGAGTGTCCGATAGACAGGAGTGTAGTTCAAGCATTGTCAGAGCGGTGGATGGACACTACCCATACTTGTCACCTACCTATAGGAGAGATGACCATTGGCCCAGTCGATTATATAGCCATAACTGGTATCCGGTACTATGGCCTTCCGGTCCCTCTTACCAATGATATTCTAATATTCGAAGAAGTCCAACGGTTAATCGGTATGGAACCATCATTTAAAGGGCCTTTCAAGATAAAAATTAAGTCGATTCAGAGTTATTAGATGAACTACGAAGTATGGGTTCATAGGGAAACAACCAAACAATATGCTCGAGGATTTTTACTATTTTTGCTCAGGTCGACCATTTTATGCAGCACTGAATCTGCCATTCATTTGTCAGTGTTGAGGGCCCTTACTAATATGAGTATGGTACCGCTTTACTGTTGGGGTGAAGCTGGCCTTGCCTGTCTTTATCATGGACTAGATAAGATTTGCAGAAATAAGAAGTCTTTTGTTGGCTTTATGGTGGTTGTCGAGGTACTCTTCTTCCACCAATGTCAATTCCTTTCTTATTCTTCAATGAATTTAATTTTCATTATTGTTGTGGGTATGGCATATGAGCATAATCTTGTGAGGGTGCCTGGCATTTTCCAAGAGAGAGTTGGGTATCCAAGATTAAATTTTTGGTTGTCGGATCGTGAAGCAGTTCTCAGCTCTCACCATGTGCACACCCAGCGCTATCTCTTGAGTTGCTTAACCTGGGGCCAGGTAAGATAGTATTAGTATACTTTAAAATTTATATAAAATTTCACTTACCATATATCATTTTGTAGGTCAATTTGGCTTGGTATAACACAGAAGAGCGGATGAACTGGACTTCTTCCATGAATGCCACATTGCCTTTTCAACATACTTGGCGAGTTATTGCTGGCCCTGTGTCTCCTTGGTCCCGAGTGGCAGAGGATCCTGATGAGTTGCTCGGAGTATACTTTAAATATCACATCAATGCCGGAGAATGCATGGTGGTTGGCTCGGCATGGTTATGATGTTTAAACATTTCTCTATCCACCGGGTGAATCTTATACCCAGTTTATTCGAGTAGGACTCTTGAACTTTGATGTATCTCCTATTGGTGTACTGGAGATTCCCAAGGAGAATGAGGATAGAGATGAAGAGGAGTATCATGAAGAGGGAAGAGAGTCTGTCTCACATCTCAGGGCTAGCACTTCTCAAGTAAACTTTTACCATCTTACCATTATAATTACTTCTTTCTTAACTTGTTTTGACTATTTTAATGATTATTTTCAGGTCATGCGGCTAGACCTTCCTCTACCGCTCCTCTATTTGCTCATTCTAATCAACCGGAGATTCCATCTCATCCACAGGGTATTGATATGAATTACCTGGTAGGTTTTCTTGTTCCATGATAATTTATGCTATATGTATGCATGATTATGTATGCTCTTACTCTTTCCCTTTTGACTCAAATCGGATGCTTGAGGAACAAAACAAGAAACTTCAAGAAGAGTTAGCTGCTAGTCGTCAACAGGTTGCCCATTTTGAAAAATTATATCACCAGTCAGAGCAAGATTTTGGAGACTTTCGATTTCAGGGAATGAAAGATCATGGTGCTTCGTCATCTAGGGGACCCCAAGCTGATGACCATAAGATCCTGTCGTCTACTTCGGATGAGGACCACTACAGATCTAAATTCCAAGGTAATAGAGGTTCAGGTGCTCCTGCTTCAATAGGCGATGACTTGGGGTAGGTGATATACCTCCTCCTTCAATAGGCGATGACTTCTTCAGGGCTTTGTTTGATCATAATCTACTACCTCCTTCTCAGTGATCTATTATTGTATAATAATAATGGTAATTATAATTTGCACTTTTACTATAACTTTTGACTTTTAAATATTTTTTTTCTTCTTTTTATCTAGCCTTCATATCTTCTGCTTGCCCCCTGCATGGTAAAATATAGGAAGTGAGTTTCACAATGTTTTGTACATACATAAACTTAAAAAATATTGAAAGGAAAAACTTTACCCCCTGTGTAGGCTCAAACTCATGATTTTTTCTATGCGGCTCTGGTTGATGTTTGTATATTGTCCAGCTCATGGAACAAGCATGCATTTCTTCTTTCTTTTACAAAATTACTGGAGCTTCCTCAAGCAATGGGCTTTCCATCCCCCCCTGATTTAATATTTTTTTTATTCTTTACTTCACAGGGTGTTTACTGTTCACTTTGACAAAGAATAGACAATACAATACAAGAAAATGCAATGTGATATGCTCATGTATGCATGATATGCATGAATAATGCTTACAGTGGTTTCATTGACTCACAGACTGAGATGCTCAGCTGAAGTGTTCTCATTGACTCCTTTTAGATGCTTGTTCAAGTCTTATAGAAGACTTCGCTTTTATGGCTTTTATCTTAAAGATGTTGAAAACATGATTGGTGAGGCCTAAGTAACATAGTCAGGGATTCATCCATTTTGGACTATGAATCAACATGTCAATTGGTAGCTTCTTCACAACCTTGTAAATAATTCTTTACTTTGCCCAGTGTGTCCTTCGAGGTTTGATAGTTCAACATACTCTCCTTAACTTGATTCTTTTTTTTTTGAATTTTGAATTTTGAATTTTGATTTTGAAATCAAATGTTGGGTTTGCCAAATTAATGTCAATTTACCTTAGGACTCGATTTTCAAATTAACATATCTATAACATCACAACCCTAGTTAGCGTACTAAACTCGAGAATCATTTCTATTTAAGCTAGAATTATTGCACTTCAGATAGACACATACAAATTACTTGGCCAAAGGTCTCATTGAGTTTAAATATTGTCTATCTCATATGCATGCTTATTCAAACTATCTCCACTAATAGACTCTACCTACCAAGAGAGATCAACAGGTCTTTGATAGGCTTGAAATGGGGTCTATAAGGGACAGGGGTTAAATGAAGGCCATTTGTAAGTTAGAGCCGATGTGACACAATGGACAAACCTTCACACTACAAACTGCTTGTTGGAACTTTAGACAGTTGGGAGCATGAAAAGATAGAGCTTTAAGTATCCTCCCATCTTCTTGGCATTAATCTAGATCTTGATTGGGACAGTCTTCATTTCTTTTCTTCTTTTCCCTTTTCTTTCTCTTTATTTTTCTTACTCTTCCCTTTTCTTTCTCTTTATTTTTCTTACTTTTCCTTTTCTTTGAGCATTTTATCATTTTGTCCTTCTTCTCTGTAGGATTATTAAGTATAGGACTTTCAAAAACTGGATGACCTTTCTCCTTTTTCTCCAATTTTGATTGAATCTTTGGTTGGGTTGGACCAATTCAAGTCAAACTGTCCTCATAAACTAAATGGAAACCTTTTGTTGTCTTAGGTAAAAGAAAACTCAGTTGGCTTTCTGAACCATCTTTTTAGGTTTTATCTTCTCTTTTTTATCTTTATCTTTTTTTTTTCTTTTGTCCTATTTTTCTTTTCTTCTTTTTCTTCTTCTTTTCTTTTCTTTTTTTTTTGTTCTAGCTCTTAAAGAGTTGTCTTGTTTGCACCAAACTTGTATTTCTAATAATGGATAAGTGGAGTGGTATTAATCTGCTTCAGTCTTAACTTTATTTGTGATATGTGGTCTAATTTAGGTGAACTTCAACTACCCTTATGGTCTTGAGAACTTCAACTACCCTTACGGTCTTGAGAACTTCAACTATCTTCATGGTCTTGACTATTCATTTCTATCTTTGATCTTCTTGCCTTTTCATCTTAGTAATCATAAGACTTATCAAAAGTATCACAGCAGCTCAGGGTAGGTTGTTGGGGTTTGTAAGCCAATGAAAAGAAAGCTAAAATTTCATGAAGGCTCAAAGGGACAACTAGGGATTGATATTTAATAGGGTGGATACTAGTTGTTGGCTAACTAAACAATGCCTAGATCATATCTCTCTAAAATAATCAGAGTTCAATTTCGCCTTGAAAATTTGTCAAAGCATGTTCTAAGACTGACTAGGACCTAGACAAAAGTAATTATGTAGGAACTCTCTCTAAGTAAGCATACACAACTCAATACTATAGAGAAATTCCCTCATCTAGTAAAGTCATTCAAATCATGATGCCTAGATACATTAATTTATGAATATCAAGCTAGATTCGTCATTAGTTGAGCACCAAAATGAACAAAGACAAAAAACATTTTTGATGAAAGTAATTTATTCAAATAAATTTAAATTTGAAAAACACGATTGTTCCAATTAAATATTAAAGAAAGAAAAATTGAAAAGCAACATTCAAGCTAAGGAAAGTTTGTTGAGTTAAGCTTCTTTTCCTTTCACATCTTCAATTTTTCCATCTTGAAAGGATTATAAAACAAAATCTTCTTCCAATCCTTTTCCCACCATGAAAGTTGTCGGTGGAGGTACTCTTCCAAACTTAGGCAAAGGATTGTTCTTGGTATTGGGCTTTTCTGGCTCAGGTAGCTCACCACTATCGATTAGATCTTGGATCTAATGCTTCAATTGGGCACATCTATCAGTCTCATGTCCTTGAGTCTGATGAAATTGACAAAAAGTCTTAGTATCAAATTTTAGGGGTAAAGGATTAGGCAAAGGTCGAGGGGCCAATAGTTATAATAGTCCCTTCTTTTGTAGCTTGTTGAAGACCCAAGACAAAAGCTTCCCCAGATATGAAAACTGCCTTCTATTTGCTTGACCAGTTGTATTGACATCAGCTTCCTTTTGTGTACTTTGATTGCTAGGCTGATAATTTTGTTTTGCAGAAAAATGACTATTCTCCCTTTCCCACTCTTCAATTTGTAGACCAGCTTGGAGAAGATCTTTGAAATCTCTTATAAGGGTGTGAGACAGCCTCTCATGAAGGTTGGGCAGGATGCCTCTGACTATCGTTCTGATCTGATCTGATTCATCAGACCTCTTCTTGAGCAAAGTAGCCTTATTCCTCCATCTTTTAAAATAATCCACAAAATTCTCATTTGGCCTTTGTCTAATGGACTCAACTTTCATTAAGGTAACTTCTAGCTCGACATTGTACCCATATTGCTGAATGAAAGCCTTGTACAACATGTCCCAATTTTTTTGAGTACTTTCCTCTAAGGTGTTGAACCAATTTTGGACAATAGGGTCCAATGAGAGCATAAAATACCTCAGAGTTTGAGCTTAAGTAACTTGGACAGACTGTATAGCAGTGATGTACTGCTTCACATAGAGATGAGGATTTTCAGTCCCATCAAACTTTGCAAAGGATGGCATCTTGAACTTGTATGGAACTTCATCGTCTAACTCAAATAATTTGTCAACTTCGGATATTTCTTCTGTTTTTAGCTTCTTCTCAAATTTCTTTTCCAAATCCCCAATCATCTTTTCAACATCAGAATTTTCAGTTTTCTCCATAGCTAACCTTTCAACAATCTTCGGCTCTTTCTTCTTGTCTTAAGGATATTGGAAGTATTGAGCCCAATCATCATCATCATCAATGATCACCTTATCATTATCAAAAACCACTTCACCAACTTTAGCCTTCCCTTTGTCCTTTGGCTTCTTAGTGCTAGCAGATGCTTCGACATTGTTTCCTAAAATTATAGCCAATTGGTTCTTCATGGTCTCAGCTAGGGCCTCTTTTATTTCTTCCATCTTGGCATTGAGTGTCACATCCCAAAGTAAAGTTTAGGTAGTCGAGTATTAGGCAAGAAGGATATAAAGAAGTGGTCAAATAGATGCTCGAGATAGTCAAAAACAAAATCGGTGTGCAAAGGAGGCCCATGAAGTCGACAGGAACTAAAGGTAATTTTTCGAAAGGCCGAGGACCTAAGAGTAATTTTCTAAAAAGTTGTGTCGGTTCTTAATAGTGACCCTAACGGATGCCATAAATGTGTTCTTGGGATTAATCGGGTCGTAATGGTGGAGCACAATTTTTTCCGAAAATGCACGGTTTGTAAGTTACGGGCGATTTTTCGACAAGGGCATTTTGGACATTTCCACCGGAGGGGCGATTTTTTAATTAAATATAACTTTGGGGGGAAATTTTAAAAGAAAAAAAAGCCACTTTCAAGTGGCCAAATCCTAGCCATTAAGTCCAAATGGGTTGGACAAATCATGGCCATTGAAAATAAACAAATTAATTAAATGGAAATTAAATTATAAACAACTAATTTTGGTCTTCCAAACACAAGTAAAGGATCAAAAAACACCATCATCACCACTTTTCTTCTTCCTTAGGTCGTGCTCCCCCCTCCCTTCCATTTTCAAGGAGAAAATTTTCAAGTCTAAGCCATTTTTCAAGTGAAATTCAATAGGAAATAAGGTAAGATACCATCCTAAGTCTTATTCTTTCATTAGAATTAGGTATTAGGCTATGTTTAGGAAGATTTGATATTATGTTCATGTTGGAAAAGTATTAGTAAGTTGATGATTATGGTGAAAAATGATAAACTACTTAAAGGAAATGATGAAAATGGTGATTATTAGTAAGAATAAGTAAAGGATTGTTAGAAAATCATAAGGTAGCATCATGTTCATATCTAGGGTTTGTTCTTACATATGTGACATGTTAAATTCATAGGAAATCAAGGAGATTAGAGAGGAAAGGAATTGAAATAGATAAGAAGAGCAAGGAAAAGCAAGGTTTGGTACTTTAACTAATTGTTTGTTCATTTTCTTGAAATTTTCTGTTTTAGAATTAGTGAAATGCTGTGACTTGTATGATTTTTAATTAAATATAGAAAAATTATCTCGAGTTGAATTTTTGATATGTTGTGTCTCAATGAGTCTAGAATGACTGAAAAATATGTTGAGTTGAATTTGGAATGGTTATGATCTTGGAAATTTTATTTTTATTAGACCTGCTCCAGTAGGTACCTTAACTGAGACAACCATCTTTCTGGATTTTTAATAAAATGTAGAAAAATAAATATCTAATTGAATTTTGGATATGTTGTTTTTTAGTGAGTCTAGTATTTGAGAAAAATAATTTGGAACCACATTGATTGAATTTAATTTACGAAATTCACAAAATTCAGAACTGCTGCCAGGATGCATGGCAACTGGAGCAGTCTGCTTGGGTGAATTACTTGACCAAGATTTTGTGTTCAGTTTGATCTGAAATTTTAAAGGAATTATTTTAAGATGTAAAACTAAATTCTGTAAAAATTTTAGAGTTTTTAGTTAAGTAGATTATTTTATACAAGTTTTCAAAATAAGGATCAAGTTGAGTCCAAAACCAGAATTTACTATTCATATGGTCATTTTGCTAATATTCATTTGGTCATTTTTCAAAAGTAATCCAATTGATTCCTTATGCATATAAATGAGCATATTATGTTATTAAAATGAAAAAATATGATATTTCACGTTGGAATAATATAAGAAACATAAGTCGATAATTGTATAATGCATATTCGATTAAGAAATGACATGAAAATTTTGGCTCCACTGGGTATCTGGGATAGTACTGAGTAAGGTAAGGGTATGATATATCATACTATATGTAGTACTGCTTTAATATAGGACTTCGGTCTGAGTTATATAGGGTGACGACCCGAGCTATATAGGACTTCGGTCCGAGTTATATAGGGCAATTGCCCAAGTTATATAGGACTCCGGTCTGAGGGCTTCGGCCACAGATTTTACAGGGCTTGGTCCGCAATTTTTTTAGGGCCACAGCCACAGAATATATATACAGTTGTTTCAGTTAGTTCCTTACCATATGTTAGTCTACCAAATTACTTTGTGGAGCAAACTGATAAAATGATAATAACTGAATATATGACATGTATGGATTGTTTTTACTGTGATATTATTTTTCAATATGACTCATTGCTTTTAAAAGTGCATTATGCTTTTATTATTTATTTTTCATAATTAGTTAAAGTACCCACTAAGCAATGCTTAGCGAGTTTAGTTTCTTCTAAACTCGTAGGCTATTAGCAAGGAGCCAGTAGCGAGCAGCGGAGTCCTATATTTAGGTGGTGCTCTTCATTTTGTATTTTGGTATTAGAAACTGGCATGTACTTATTTGTACAATACAAAGAGATAACTTGATGTAGCATGTAAATCTAGTAATGTATAATAACTGTATGGTTTTAAATTGAGTTAGGTTGTGAATATAGAAGTGTGAATTCTTCTTGCAGGATTGTAGTTGAGGTTATAAGGGTGGATTATTGGGAGTGTGCTTGAGTTGAATTGTGAAACAAAATATTTTTCAAAAATAAGAAAAACTAGTTTTGTCGACACTTGGGACCTAGAATTTTAAGGGAGACTCCGTCAAAATTTTTGAAAAATTTTTATAAGGAACATTAAGTAAGCTGACATAAGCAGAGCTCGTATTCCGATGTAGCATTCCTCCTCGGCTTATTCATAGGTCGGGAAGGGGTGTTACATTGAGGGTGTCATCCACCATTCTTTGAATTTGTTCGGGCTCCATTGCTTTTGGTGAAAAAGAGATTGAGTCGTTGCTAGATTCTTTGTCTCCGGCGTAAGTAGGATTGTCGTAAGCTTTTGAACTATCATAATCTAGGGCTGTGAGCCAAAAAGGTTTAATGATATGAGATGCAAATGTATGCATGTATGCATAAACAATAAACAAATAAGGGTAAATAGGACATTCCTTCCAACCTTATAACAACCACACATGAATGGCAAGTCTCTTTTCCTAGGTAATATGGTTAACAAAATATCAACATAGGGTATCTTATTTTTAAAAAATTCTCTCGGACGTTGCAACCAATAGGTATATTTAAAATGGAAATCAGTTCATGATAATTCCCATTAATTAGGTTTTAATCTATTCAACCAACTCAAGTAGCTTTTATGCTATATTGGATTAAAACTAAATTAAAAGGTTTATTATAAATAGATTTCTCACTTAAAAAAAGTAACTAATGATTCATGCCAAAAACAAGCCCACGATTAATTATTCTTAATATAAACTAGGCTCACAATTGATTTTTGGTATTTCGTAATTGACCTAAATAATTTGCAAGCTCTTTCAAAAGGTTATGAAAAGTTTTGTTTCGAAGCCCATTGTAAAATGATTTTTGAAAAAATGGATTTTGGGCTTAGTATTTGGGTCATGAGCAAAAGAATTTTTGATCTGTTTTTAGAAAAGTTTTATATCCAAAGACCATCTTGAAAAGTTTTGAAAATATCTTTGGTCTTTTGGACTTCAAAGAAAAATTTATTTGATCTCACAATGTAATTAGGTCATATTAGAAAAAGAACAAACCAAATAAGCCATTATTTAAGCCAAGATAAATTAACCATAGTCAAACAACAAGCATTTATGGTAAAACCTAAGGAATGTAACTATGCCAATTATATGAGCTTTAGTCTTTGGGTTAAAAGGCTTAGGTTCCCATAACAAGTATATACCAAAAGGTACAAGGCTATGAGTGGTTATGCCATGCTCGATCTCCATACTTTGAGTGAAAGTATGGTATCCCTTACATAACACAAAACAGGTAACACGGGTGTCCTAACTCACACACATGATGTAAATCTAATATGATGCAATGGATAATATTATGATAAGAAATAATAGAATAATAAAAAGACCGACAAAATCAACTTCTCTTATCCCCAGTGGAGTCGCCATTGTGAGCGGGAATTTTCACCCCCACTCCCGGTGGAATGGTTCTTGCGACTTCGGCATTATTTAGGCTCGGGGCCTTAGAGGACATGGGCCTAAGTCCGGAGAAAATGGAGTTGCCATCTGGACTAGCTGGGAAAAAAAAAGGGGTGGATGATTCGATTCCTAAGGAATCCCCAACCCCCTAATGGGTTTGAAAAGTTGGGTACATGTGGGGAAGGTGAGAAATGGCCCAGCACCCCCACAACGCCCGGTTCATTAGAACCGGCCTCCTTTGCAGGTCTTAATATTATAAAATTCTTAAATATAACAATATTATTCAAATTACATGCAACAATTAAAATAAAGCATCATTATATTAAAATCAAAGCAATGTCCAAAGAAAACAAATAAATGGACACCCATCGAAGATGAAAACATGCCCTTACATTGCCCATGTCTAAAACTAAATAGGACACCCACCAAAAGGTAGAAACATGTCCTTTACATTGGTCCAAAATATAAAACCAATTTAAATTATATAAAATTTAACTAATGAGGTACCCACAAAGTGAAAATATATCTCTTACAATTTTAATACTAAAACAAACAAATAATAATCATAATAATAAAGAAAATATCCATCCATGATAAATTAAATAAATCAAGCATTGAAATTAAATAAATCAACCATCAAAATATATAATAAACTACATAATCAAATCTAAAATTAAATAAAGCAAATAAATATACAAATTTAGGTTTATGTCTCAATTTAGAGTTTTTTAATTAACATTTAGAGTTTTGGAATTTTAGAATTATCATTGTTATTTAGGCTACTGTGAGGGTTTTTGGAAAAATGGAATTGATTAGGCTTTTATAATTTTAAGAAAGTAGTAAGGTTTTTAGTTAATCAAATTAGGGTTTGAAGCTAACATCATGAAATTAGGGGTTTTGGATTTCAAAACTTAGCATGCTGGATATTAAGATATTAGGGTTTTATAGTTTGAAACCTTGATTCTGTAGATTATGATTTTGAATTTAGGATTTGATGCTTTACCGAGATCAAAGTTAAGTATGCTTTTAATATTTATTGTAATAACTATTTAAGTATTTTTGAGGTGAAACAAACATAGAAAGCCAAATTAATTATCGAAAGATTAAAATAACTCAATGAATAAAATTATAAAAACTACTGTGAAGGTTTGAAAATAGAATTAATTAAGATTTAGGGTTTGAATAACTTAGGGTTTAAGAAATTAGATTTGTGTTTTGAATGATTATATTATTTACTTTAATTAAGACCTTAGGTATTATATGAATTAATTTATACTGCTGCGTAAACTAAATTAAAGGAAGAATTAAATAACTAAGGCAGTTGATGATGGCTTGAAAGATGAAGATTAATTATTTAATAAACTGAATTTAGAGCAATTTACCTACATTTGAAGGCTCCACCAAATTGAAGAAATTGAACCAAGCTGTTGCCTACTTCATATTTGTTTTTGGTTGAGCAAAGCAATCTGGAGATGATTGCTTGTTGCCTCCTTTGGTTGCTATGTCTTGGATTTCTTCTTGCTTGTTAGGGCTTTCTTTTGGCTGTAAGAATTCAAGAGTCCCAAGTTTAGTTAAAATTTTCAGTTCAAGAATTTTCTCTCCTTTTCAAAAGATCCCCCTTTTCTGTGTGTTTTAATGTGGTATTTATAGGAAAAAATCAAAACCTAATTCTAATTGTCTGCGAAAATAAAAACCATTTAGGAAAAGAAATAAAAACCAAATAGATTTGTGTTCCGGAAAAAACTGCGCTAGAAAAAATTGCGCTGGCAAAAATTGCTGCGCTAGCCCGCAGGACAACATGCATGTAACTCTTGCAATTCTTGTAGCTGGGCTGCCCGTTGGCCCAAGCCAATTTCACCAGCGATGAAATTTTTTGTCGCCGACTCTTCCGTTGTCGATTATTTATTTATTTATTTATTTTAACTTTTCTAATATTACCTTTTTTATTTTTATTAAAAATTATAAATAATAAATATTATTTAATTAAAATACCATAAAAATTATTTTGGACTATTTTAAAAATATTGGACCAGACTGAGTGGTCAAAAATTAAGAGTCTACATCAGTTCCAACTAATCGAGATGTTCGCATTAGCCAATCATTCTTTAGATGATAAATTAGTTAAGTGATGCTCTATAACTAGCCTTTGTTATTAAATAACCCTATAGAGATGCCCTTTAGGATTTAATCCACTAACAATTTTAAGATTTATAATGATCTAATTCTAATCAACAAATTTTACTATGGAATTTATTTAAATTAGATTGTGCATCATCTCATTAAATAACCCTAAAATATTTATACGAATAATATATATTAATTAAAATAGCTCACGATAGATGAATTAACAAGAAACAAGATAGAAAATCAGTCTTAAGACTACCAAAATAATTTGAGATTCAAAATGTCACCTTCAAATCAATTAACATGAGAATGGGGCTTTGGCTAAGAAATCACAAAACGCAAGGAACAACAACAAAGTTCAAGAAAAATATTGGTAAATTAGCAAAATTAAGCGAAAAATTTTTTTTCTAAAAACACAAGGCATCATCTAAATTCAAGTAAAAATAGTGAACAAGGTGGGTGTAGCAACTTGAAAAGCAATCAATCCCATGAACAAATTTGCTAATTCAATTAGTCCAACAATAAAATTCATCCAAAATAGGTTCAAATCTCAACAATTCTTCCCCACACTTAGGATCTACAGTGTCCTCAATGTAGTAAAATAATATGCAAAAGTAAATGGAAAATAGAGGACTCACCTGATGTTGGTGAGGAGGAGTAGGTTGTTGAATCTGTCAGTAACATCGAAGATATTGCAAGTCCAAGTCCATGGATAATCTAGCAATACTTTGGTCGATCTCCATGACCTAATTTGCAACCTGTTTATGGTTGTCTTATACACCATCTAGACATCTCTCTATGTGATCAAGCTTATAAAAAAATGTGTTGCAGCAGCAGCACCTCAGTAGATAAGGAAGAAGGATTTGCAATCGCAGGAATTGCAACCCATGAAGCTTTTCCAAAAACCTGTTGATCTCTTGGCATGATAGGACCTGAAGGAATCAAAGACAAGATACCATTCTCTTTCCATAATAGTCTCATATCATCCAAGGTGTGAAGAGTCAAAGGGGTCAGTGTGCAAATCAAGTGTAAATCATTATTGTCAATATTAAGCACATGTGCATTAATAGATAGCTGAGTGATAACAGTGCCTAAAATCAATGACCTCATGGAGGAAATAACATTAGAAAATTGACACGTTAACCAAAACTCCAAATTCACTTTCCTTCTTATCCATGCACCATAAGAAAAATAATTCAGTTTTAGACACTAGACCAGGGGCATTTTTTCTACCTGAAAATGCATATACCAAAAGTCGATGCACATATTTTAAGTTAGGATCCATAAAGTACACATCCCTTGATTTACTAGGGTTATATGATGCAGGGATGTTTTCACAAAAATCTAAATAGACATCATTAGAAGAGAAATCATCAGAAAAAATCACAAATGGTAGCATTGACATTAAACCCCAAAGTCCTATTGAATTCATCTAAAGATAGATTGAATCACTGTCCCATTAAACGAAATTTAACCATATTAAGGGTACTCAAATCAAATTTGTCAGTTTTATCAAAATGAAAAGTAGCATAAAAGTTTTTGACCAATTCAGTATAAATAGGATTGTCCATCATAAGAAACACTTCACAACCAATAACTCTAAATAACTCAACACATTCAAACATGATATTCAAGGAGCCCAAGGTAGGGAAATGAACACATTTACCTAAAAAGATGGAAAACTCACTGATTTGTTCAAAACTTTATTGCTCCCTGGGACTTTCAAACTACAAATTCTAATTATGAACTACTACTGAAGTTTCTCCCATAAACCTCCCTTTCTTCACACGTGAACGGCTCCTTGGTTTAGTAGAGGGTTGTTCAAATAGGTCATGTGATGCCCTGGAGTAGCTAGAAGATGATTGATGGTGGTCAGATTCTTCATCGAAGCACTCGTCTAGAAGGTAAGGGCGTTTGGGCGAATGGCTCAAAGATTGTTCGCCATGCCTCACACCTGCCTTAGTTCTCATGGTTGATGATGATGGGAGGGGCTAATTCTATTTACCCCTTGTTTATTTATTTATTATTATTTTTTAAAATGTTGAAAAAATTAAATAAAAGCTCAATTAAATTATTGTCATCCTACAAAACCAATAAAAAGAACCTCAAATCTTGTCAAATTGGTTAATGGTTAGATCAGTTGATGCCTACGTGATAGGAGCTACTTGGGGATGTTTTGGTGTTGGATGATTAGTGGGCTGGCCAGATTGGTAAAGGGGGAGTTGCCAATAGCTCGGTGGAGCTGTTGGGTTTGAGCTGTTGTGGGTTGCTCGATTTCGAGCATGGCTCGATCAGTGATGCTACTGGGTTCGAGTGTGTCACATAAGACTCGATGGTAGCTAGAGAACATGCGTGTCCTGGTGGTTAGGGTCAACAAGGTTTGCTCGCTCGCTCTGTCAGTTATGGCTGGTTATGTGATTATTCGGCAATTATTGGTGTTTGAGGGAGGGTAGATGAACGGTGGTGGCTGGTTCGGTGATAGCGAGGTGGCTGCGAAATGAGAAAGAGATGAAAAGGAGAGTGTAGGGTTTTTCTCTTTTATGTTATACCCATAATGCCCCTTTTATGTTTCCTTTTATTATATGTTTTTCTCTCCTTAAAGTGCCAGCTCCCATCAACTTATAAGTTATTGTCCCCGTAAAATGAAAATTACCATTATGACTTCTTTGTCTCCATAATGGACCGGCAAATTAAACATAACAAATATTAGAGGTCTCCTAAGAAAAGAGAAAATGAACAGTAATTATCCCTTTTTTTCATATCTCAAAGTAAAACTTTAATAAAACCTGAGCAGGTGAAAATAAAAATTAATTGAATCAAAACTAAAGAAGGATTATGCACACAAAATAAAGAAAACTATGAGGTAAAGAAAATTCAGATATCTCAAATTTTTATTTTATTAAATTTTTTTATCATAAAAATAAGGAAAGGAAAATTAACATAAAACAAAAACTATGACCAAATAAATTAATGAAAATGTATGAGTATGCAGATGAAATAAAGCAGAAAAAATAAAATGCAGAAAAGGGAAGATAGAAAAAATGGGTTGCCAAAATTTAATGGGTATCTAGTGGTGGGCCGAGCAGTGGGCAGCTTAATCTAGATGGTGCCTAGCGAGATGGGTCTGTAGTAGTTCAGTGGCCGAAAGGCTGGGCCAGTGGTGGGTTGTGCGGTGGGTTTGGGTTCGGTGGTAAGAGAAATGGTGCAATGGACTGGTCGTGGTTCGTTGGAGAAAGAAGGAGGGGTATGGGGACAAAAAAGAAAAAAGAAGGAAAGAGAGATTATAAGAGTAATTGTTATAGGGTTAAGTGAAATGAATGAGTGAAAATACCCATTATACCCTTTAAATTATATTGTACCCTTTTGTATTCTTTAGATTATAAGTGTAATTGTTATAGGGTTAAGTGAATGTGTCCCATATCACTTATAAGAACTCTTGGAATCGCAAACCTAACAAAGATATGTGATTTGACAAAATCTATAATAACCATAGCATTGTTAGTTTGGATAGCCTTAGCTTTTACCCATTTCGAAACATGATCAATAGTAAGCAAGATATAAGAACTTCCAAAAGAAGAAGGAAATTGACCCATAAAATCAATACCTCATATATCAAAAATTTCATAAATTAAAATAGGTGTAAGAGGCATCTAATTCCTATGACTTAAAGTACCAATCTTTTGACAACTCTCACAAGATTTGCAATGCATATAAGAATCACGAAATAAGGAAGGCCAAAACAAGCCATACTCTAATACCTTATAGGTTGTTCACTTAGGACCAAACTGTCCTCCATATGCATATGAATGAGAAAAATTTTAAAATAGAAGGAATCTCACTTTCATTGATGCATCTCTTAATTATTTGATCAGAACAATACCTTCACATATAAAAATCATCCCAAACATAGTATCTAGATTCCTTCTTGATTTTTTTCCTTTCAAATCTTGAGATATCATCTAGAAAAATGTTAGAAGAGAGAAAATTTATAATATCAGCATACCAAGGATCGAGTGCGGGATAGAAAAGAGGTGTTCATCTGAAAATTTATCCTTAATTGAAAGTTGTCCCTTGTCTATCAATAATTGACTGAGATAGTCAGCTACTAAATCTTTTGACCCCTTCTTATCTTTAATCTCCAAATCAAACTCTTATAGCAAGAGTATCCCCCGGATGAGCCTTGGCTTAGCATCTTTCTTCTTAAGCAGAAACTTCAAAGCTGCATGATTAGAATAAAAAATAACTTTTGTACCAAGAAGATAAGAACAAAATTTTTCTAAAGCAAAAACTATAGCTAAAAGCTCTTTTTCCGTAGTGAAATAATTTCATTAGGTCTCATTAAGGGTTCTTGAAGTATAGTAAATAACATGAGGTTCCCTTCCATTTCTTTGCCCAAACACTGCTCCCACAGCGTGATTGCTAGCATCATATATTATTTCAAATGACAAACTCCAATCTGGTAGCTATACAATTGGGGCAGAGAATCAACATTCCTTGAGTGTATTAAATGCCTTCTTGCAAGAATCATTAAAATTAAACTCCACTTCTTTTTGCATTAGCTAGCATATTGGTTGAGTGATCTTTGAAAAAGCTTTGATGATGAAACACCTATAGAAACATTCATGTCCAAGGAAAGATTGAACTTCTCGCACACTAGTGGGATAAGATAAAGATTTAATTATATCAACATTTGCCTTATCAACTTCAATTCCTCTCTTTGACATAATATGCCCTAAAATCAATCCCTGATCAATCATAAAATGACACTTTTCATAATTTAACACAAGGTTTGACTCTAAGCATCTCTCAAGAATTTTGGTCAGATTAGCTAAGCATTCACCAAAGGAATTTCTATACACGGTGAAATCAACCATGAAAACCTCTATAATATTCTCAATATATTAAGAAAATATACTTACCATACACCTCTGAAATGTGGCTGGGGCATTACAAAGACCAAATGGCATTTGCCGATCGGTAAAGATTCTAAATGGGCAAGTGAAAGTAGTTTTCTCCTGATCCTCTTGTGCCATCAAAATCTGAAAACCTAAATAGATATCAAGGAAACAACAATGGGTCTTACCTGCAAGACATTCTAGCATCTAATCAATGAATGGGAGAGGGAAATGGTTCTTTCTTATGGCTACCTTTAGCTTCCTATAGTCAATGCAAAGTATCCACCCATTTTGAACTCGAGTTGGGACCAACTCATCATCTGCATTCCTTGCTACTGTCAAGCCTTTCCTTTTAGATGCTACCTAGACTGGACTCACCCACTTGCTATCTGAAATGTGATAAATCATACCTGTATCAAGGAGCTTTAAATTTTATTTTTTCACTACCTCTATTATTGGTGGGTTCAATCCCCTTTGGGCCTCTTTTTTTGACTTGTTATCTTCCTCCAAAAGAATTTTATGCACGTAAGTTGAAAGGAAAAATTCCTTTTATATTAGCTATTTTCCATCTGATTACCTCTTTGTACTCCTTAAGCAAGCAAATCAGATCTTCTTCCTCTTCCCTACTGAGTTTGTTAGAGATTATCACTGGCAAGCTTTCTCCTTCTCCTAAAAATGCAAACTTCAAATGTTCAGGCAGTGGCTTCAACTTTAGATTTAGTGCCTGCACGATAGAGGGTAAAATTTTAGTATGAGATGTTGGTAATTCATATCTAACACATTTTCCTTCATAGTTTTGAGGGCTTCCATTTTTCACATCACCTCTTGAAGATTTTCACTTACAATAAACTTGTCATCTAGATTCTTTAGGCTACCTGCATCAAAACTTTTGCAAAGAATAGTATTTAAATTATCATAAACATTTAGCTTAAAAATTTCTTGACTTAAAGAATCTATGACATCCAACTCATACATACATGATACATCACTAGGGTACTTCATAGTATCATAAACATTAAATTTTACAATTTTTCCATCAAACTCTATAATTAGTGTACCATCATGGACATCAATTTTTGTTCTAGATGTGCTAAGAAAAAGGCCTTCCTAATAAAATATCAGAGCAATTAGAAGACCTATCCTCCTCCATGTCAAGAAAATAGAAATCTGCTGGAAAAATTAGCCCATTAACATGAACTAAAACATCTTCACTCCTTCGGGGAAACCACAGACCTATCAACTAGTTGAATAATTACACTAGTTTCTTTTAAAGGATCAACCTTTAAAAAAGAGTAAATAGACAATGGCATGACATTAATAGAAGCCTAAATCACACATGACCCTCTTTATGCCTAAATCACCTAATTTACAAGAAATTGCGAATATACCTTGATCTTTACTCTTTGGGGGTAGCTTTCTTTTTATCACAGCAGATATATTCTCTCCTACCCTTACCTTTTCATTACCACTAAGCTTCTTTTTGTTGGTGCACAACACTTTTAAGAACTTGGCGTATCGAGGCACTTGTTTGATAGCATCTAGCAATGATATATTGACCTCAACCTTGCGAAAAGTTTTTAAAATCTCTTTCTCCTCCTTCTACTTTTTATATTTAGCAAGTTTTTATGGGAAGGGAGGTGGTATTACCAAGGGTACGGGTAGATCAGATTTGGTTGTGGCAGGTGGTTCTTCTCTTTGAACAATTATCTCAGCTTCTGCTCTCTTGTCTAACCCCTGCCTAGGGATAAGCTTATGGGGCTTTTGTCCACCAACTCTTTTCCACTTCTCAAAGTTATGGCACTTGAATTTTGCTTCGAATTGACTATTGTTTGAGAAGGTAGTTTCCCTTAAGACTCCAGCTTGTTAACTAATGTGGCTAACTAACTAATCTGGCTCTCCAAATTTTGAATACTCGAGCAAGTTTCTTGTTGAAATTGCTGAGTGTTAGTCATAAAAGCTTTGAACATGTCGTTAAGAGATATACCTAATTTTTGTGGTGGTGGAGGCTGTGGTGGTGGAGCTCTTTGCTGGAATTATTAGAAATTTGGCGCTCTTGCTCTATGGCTAAAGTTTGGATTGTCCCTCCAACATAGATTGTAAGTGTTTGCATAAGGGTCATATCTCCTTTGAGATTGATTGGAAAATCCACCTATAGCATTTACTTGTTGTTACTCATCTTCTTGAAGTGTAAGACACACATCAGTAGGATGACTTGAATGTACACAAATTCCACAGACTTTTGCTGGTTGCATATTTCCTACAGCCAGATTTTGCACCAAATTTGTTAGTTGATTTATTTTAGATTCAAGTGAAGAAATACTTACCTTGTTAACTCTCTTTTGGGTTTCCTTCTTGCTTCCAAACTGTTAGGAGGTGGCTGCCATGATGGTGATGAGGTCCCTAATGGCTTGAGGAGTTTTGTTCACTATGGCACCCCCGTTAGCGACATCCAACACGCTCCTTTCTGTGGATAACAACCCTTTATAAAAGTATTGAAGGAGAGCTTGCTCAGAAATTCCATGTTGTGGCAACTTGCACACAATCGTTTAAATCTCTCCCAACATTCTTGAAGGTTTTCTAAATCTTTTTGCTTGACACCACATATTTCTCTTACAGCCCTTGAAGTAGGAAAGAAATTATCCAAGAAGGGTGTCACCATGTCAGTCCATATGGTTATTGATCCAGATGGTAAGTCAAAAAGTCAATCTTTGACTCGGTTGTCCAAGGAAAAAGGGAAGGTTCTCAATTTAACTTGTTCCTCAAATACTCCTTGTGGTCTCATGCTTAAACAAACAATATGAAATTCCTTCAAATGTTTATGGGAATCTTCATTTTTCAGCCCATGAAACTTAGTTAACAAATGAATTAAGCATGATTTTAGCTCAAAGGAAGCATTTAGAGCTGAATAAGTGATTCAAAGATGCTGCTGGTCTACTGAAGGGTCTGCCACTTCTCTCAAAGTTTATTGTTCGTCAACTATATGTTTTTCTTCTTCAGATTCGCTAAGAGAGGAGGAAGAATCTGAATCTGAATTCGTATTCATTGCATATTCAATTGTAGATGATGAAGTTGCAACACCTTGCTTCTGCAATTTTTCTTTCTTCCTCAACCCTTTCGCAGTCTTCTCAATTTTTGGATCGTGTAAGAGCTCTTTCTCATGATCAAACATAGTCATTAAAAGAAATAAAATAAGTTAAATACAATTCCCCGACAACGGCGCTAAAATTTTATAGGTGTCGAATCCACCAAAAATAAAAATATAATCTTGGACAAAATAAAATTGTAAAAGCAGTGAATATGGTCGAATCCTTGGAGAATTGATTACTTATAATTTCTTTTGAAGACTCAAAGTAAAACTAAAGAAAATTAAAAAGAGAGGGTTTGCAATTGAAAGTTAAAATTAAATTAAATTTGGAATTTTAAATTAACTATATAAGTACCAACAAAATTAAATTAGAAAATAACAATTGTAAATTAACTCTTAAATTTGATCATTGATATAAAAATAATTTTCTTTAATTTTGCTTTAAATCAATTTCAGCTAATTGAGACGTCGCATTAGCTAATCCTTCCTTAGATGATAAATTAGTTAAAAGACACTCTATAATTAACCCTTGTTATTGAATAACCCTATAGGGACGCCCTTTAGAATTTGACCCACTAATAGTTTTAAGATTTAAAAAGATTTAATTCTAATCAATAAATTCTACTATAGAATTTATTTAAATTAGATTGTGTATCATCTTATTACTATGCCTAATTGCCATAAGTATAAAAAGCTTAAGAACAATTACAGATTCTAAGTTTTGAATGGCTATATATTATTCAACTGATTAAGCAATGACCCTATTATTTAACTAGCAAAATAATAATAAGATTGAGCTATAGAACAAACACAAATACTAAAATTAAAGAAAACATAAAGAGTTTAATTAGATCTCACAAATCTTGGCGAATTGAAAACCTTGATTACCTCTTTAACTGAATTTGAGTTTAGTTATACATACTTTGATGAAAAACCAAAAGCAAAAATATTCCTATGGCTATTGTCAACATGAATAAGAACCAAATCAAAAGAAGGGAGCCCATAGGGTTGTCAAATATTTGGCTTTCATACATCTTAAGTTCCCTATCCTAATAACGAAGATAAAAATAAAAATTACAAATAAATAAATAAAAATTAACATTTATTAAAATTTATAAATATTGTCTACTTAATAGGAGAATAAATAAATCTTAATATCTCTGAAAATCTACTAAAAAATTATATCTTAAGTGTCCCTAGAAAATTATGATTTTCAGCTGACATATATAATCTTCAAGTATCAGACCCCATTGGGTACAAGTCTTGTCATAAGATTACACTTAGGGCTTTTTCCAGCTACATTCAACATTTTTTCTCCATTTAGCTTCATTTCCTCCTCAAGCTATAGTCTCTGCAAAAATACCTAAAATTCAGTAAAATCACATAATATCATGTTGAATTATCCATGCAAAAATTAGCAAATTTTTCTCACTATCAGCCAGACTCCTTTGGTGCACTTAGCTTGATTCATCAAGGTACCATTTTCATATTGCTTGATTGTAGTCCCAAGAAGAAATGCAATGTCATGCTAAAAAATTCATAAAAAAATATTTTTCAAAACATAGAAAAATAGAAAACAAAGTTTATGAAAAAATTTAGTAAAAATTACAAATTATCCAAAAAAAATATTATTAAAAATAAAAAAAATGTAATGGGCAATGCATGCCTTTTAAAGCATAATGGTCATTAAAATTTTAAAGAATGTAGGATCGGTAATGAAATATTTATTACTAAGTATTTGAAACTTTTTGCGTATAATTTAGCATAATCAAACATAGTAATTTAGCATGTAATTTATTATTACATAATTGATTACCACCAACTAGATAATTTCACTAGATTAATTTTGACTCCCACTCCCACCTCCCAAAGTTTTTTTTTTTTTTGAACTGCCAGCTCCCAAAGTTATGCCTTGATAACATGCATCTTATTTTATTTTCAATTTGAATAATTTTTTTGTGAGTATATATATATATATATATATATATATCTTGGTTGGGAAAGAATTCTATAACATAATTCAGACAACCTAAAAATCTTTGTAACTGAGCTTTATTAATAATCTGATCAGGAAACTTATCCCCAAAGGCTAAATTTCTTTCTATAGGTTCTATGATTCCCTGTTCTATATAGTGTCCTAAGAACCTAATCTTAGTTTGAAACAGAGACATCTTCGTTTTACTTAATACTAAACCATTATGTTTTATTACCATAAAAAATATTTTTAAATGTTTAAAATGTTCTTCTATAGTTGTTGAATATATTAAAACATCATCAATATAAATAATACAAAATTTAGTGTAAGGGTTAAAAATATCATTCATCACTCTCTGAAATTCAGAGGGTGCATTCTTTAAACCAAAAGGCATAACATTCCATTCATACTGTCCAAATGGAACAGTGAATGCAGTCTTATACCTATCTTTAGGGTTAATCTGAATTTGCCAAATACCAGATTTCATATCAAATTTACTAAAAATATTTGCTTTATATAATCTTCCTAATAAATCTTTTTTATTTGGAATAGGGTATCTAATCCATTTTAAAGCTTTATTTAAAGGTTTATAATTTATTACTAATCTAGGTAGCAAATTGATGGGACCGTTTATAGGGGATAAAATAACTTTAAAAGAATTAATTGAAACAATAAATAATTAAGCATAAACAACAAAGATATAAACAGATTAATTAAAACAATAAATAAGAAACAGAATGTAAAATACTATATTAAAATAATTTACAGAAATAGCATATATTAAAAATATATAAAGAATAATATTAAAGACATATAAAGAATAATTATAATCTTTTCTTAAAGGGTACAGCGGCGTTGTTTCATACCCGGTGCAAAGGAGGACTTCAGACAAGTGCAAGTCTGACGTTGCTCCAATTTATATTTGGGTTTCCAGCCTTATATACCACTTTAAAGATTACAATTAAATCTTTAATTAAACTTGTATCTTAAGTCTAAAATATTTTAATCAAGTTTTACCAAAACACACTCTTAAGTCTATTTGTTTTAGTATTCCTAATTATACTATGTGTGGTATAGATATACGGATCCCGTATAAATATACAGCGTAGAATAAAGAGAGAGGAAAGACAGAAAAGGATAGAATATTGCAGTCCTTTTCAGTCTGTAAGTAGTGCAAATATATTTCTGATGTTTTAGTTCCAAATCAAGCTCAACTTGCTCATTTTTTGCTTGCAAGAACTAGAACAGAGCATACTTATAGATGAATGAGAGAAATGAGATATAAAAATTTAAATTTATTTAAATAAATGAAAACAAAATACAATACAGAATAAAATAAAATAAAATACAATTTATAATTATAAAATATAACTACCTTATACAAGGAGATCAATAGGTGTTGAGTACAGGAATGGAAGAATAATAAGTGAAAGAAGAGAGGGAAGGAAGAAGCTAAAACTAGGCTGAGGGTTTCTTGAATGTCTTCTGTGTTGAGAGAGAAGTGTTTCGGATCCCCTTTACCTTCAGAATGAGCTTCATTATATAGACAGAGGCTTTAAAATTCCACTATTCTTGTCACATGCTTTGGCACTGTAGAGGAATAGTAACATGTCGTTACTATTTGCTTTTTACTGTACCTTCACGCGTCCGGAACTGTGGATGAATAGTACCTTGTCTGGGGTACTATTGACTTTACTGTGGGGAACTGTGGATGAACAGTTCTTCTGACTTTACTGTTGGATTTCCTCTAGTGAATACTGTAGATGAACAGTATTTTGTCAGTGGGCACCGCCTTTATTGACTTTTAACAATCTGAGTGGAGAAATAAGGTTTCTCCTGCCTTTAATCAGATGAGTCCGAATCAGATTCAGTTTCTGACTCAATTTTCTTTTTATTTTTCTTTGTTTTTTCTTTATTCTTTCTTTTCTCTTTACCTTTTTCTTTTTTCTCCTTTTCTTTTCTTTTTCTTTTCTTTTTTCTTTTCTTTTTCTTTATCTTTAATCTTTTTCTCTTTTTCTTTTTCTTTTTCTTTTTTCTTTATTTTTTCTTTACTTTTTACCTTGATGGGGGACAATATACCATAGCAATCATCCTCATTACTAGGACAGTAATCCGAGTCAGATGTCTCGATGGAAGATGATGTCATGGATGATGTAGAGGAATCCGAAGAAGAGGAAGGAGATTTTCTTCTTCTGGATGAGGCTTTAGAAACTTTAGAATGGACTTTAGTTGAGGATCCAGCAGAGCAGGTTCTACTGGGCTTAATGGGCTCAGATGTTGAGGGAAGAGACCCAACTATCTGTTCCATTAAGGCTTTATAATCTTCTGCAGTCTTGGCAGCTGCAAGAAGGGCAATGTTCTGGGCTCTTTGAGCTCCAAAAGAGGCTTGTAGCCTTGGGTCAAGACCACCATGGTTTCTCTTAAGGAGCCATTCTTTAATTGTTTCAATAGTGGTAGAATTGCGAAAGGCAGACCACCACTTGACTTTAGATTTTCTCAATATAACAGGGATACTGGTACCTGACTGAAATAAATAGTCAAAATACCATTAATGTACCCAAGGTATATTGAAATTTAAGCAAAAAAGAAGCAGAGGAGGAAAATTCCTCTCAAAAGGTGTAGGATTTAAGTGGGCTTTAAAATGCTGGTAAGCTAATAGTACATCTTGTGGAAGAGTTCTTTCATCATTTCCACAATAATGCCACCAATCAACGA
The DNA here is from genome assembly GCA_947685225.1 of Garcia nutans. Classification (NCBI taxonomy): domain Eukaryota; kingdom Viridiplantae; phylum Streptophyta; class Magnoliopsida; order Malpighiales; family Euphorbiaceae; genus Garcia; species Garcia nutans. Next base: position 3,229,553 of record CANTUV010000017.1, on the reverse strand, counting down.
ACCAGGATGGGAGGTTATTGATCTTTAAATTGGTCTCATTATAGATTAGCCAGGAATGGGTTTTACCCGGGTTCTGGAAAAACAGGGCTTTGGTCCAGGCTTTTACATAATCCCAATAGTTATATGAGGAACAACATGATAGAGAAGGAAGGGTTTTAAATTGCACAGGAATGTGCAAAGGTTTTCCCCATTCAGAAGGATGGAGAATTTTCTTTATTTTAAAAGAAGAATAGGCTATGACAGCCTTATCTTGCTGAAGGTAATTGTGCTTTAGAAATAAGGAGCCTGAATCCACAAGAATATGGAGATAATATTCTTGGGGTTTTGAAGATTCTTTAGGTTTGAAAAACCATCCTTTAGGATATACAGACTCAATTATAGACCATGGGTTCTGCTGAACAGTCCCAAAATCAGGAATTAATTCTATAAACCAAAAATTTTTATTATACCAAAATGATTTTTGCTTTAAAGGAAAATTTGCTGAAACAATTTGAGTTGAAGGTTTTGAAATATCCAACTCATTTTTAGAAATATTCTGAGATAGGGTTTTTTGAGAAGAAGATTCTCCTATCTCAATTTGGTTTTTTAAATAAGGGATTAAGGAATCTTTACCTGGAACCCCTGGAGGAGGTTCGTGTCCCATCTTTAAGAGAGCTTTAATCACTTCAGGTGATTGGGCCAGCTGAGAGACCCAATGCTCTATTTTTGCTTTATCTTCTTCTTGGACAGCATCAGCCCAAGACTTTATGGGTTTAGGGTTCAATATACTATCTGAATGATCAGATAGAGCTTTAGGAGAGTCATCTTTAAGGGTTTCCTTTTCTTTATTGGCTGTTTTCTTTTTTCTCCCCATGATTCCTGAGAAGGAATTCACGAGTAAGGAAATCAGGTAAACTATTATTTTCTCCTTTAATAAACTCAATATCAAAATAAAAAATACTTAAAATAGCTTGCCATCTAGCAAAAATCTGTTTTGAGGCAAGGTTTTTGACATCTTTTTGCAAAACATCTTTTGCACTTTTACAATCAATTCTTAATAGAAATTTTTGATTTAATAAATCAGATTGAAATTTTGAAATACATAAAACGATACTCAAAATCTCTTTCTTTATAGTTGAATAGTTTAATTGGGTTGGGCTCCAATGTCCTGAATAGAATTGGACTATGGCTTCTCTACCCTCTTTATCCTGTTTTAAAATCCCACCAAAACCTATATCTGATGCATTAGTCTCTACTATTTTGGAGGCTAATGGATCAGCTATATGTAGGCAAGGAATAGTTTTAACTAGGTCTTTAACTTGTCTAACTATGCCAGAATGGACCTCAGTCCATGGACCTGGGTTTTTCTTTAATCTATCATGCAGAGGTTTAATAGTTCTATTTAGGTTGGGAAAGAATTCTATAACATAATTCAGACAACCTAAAAATCTTTGTAACTGAGCTTTATTAATAATCTGATCAGGAAACTTATCCCCAAAGGCTAAATTTCTTTCTATAGGTTCTATGATTCCCTGTTCTATATAGTGTCCTAAGAACCTAATCTTAGTTTGAAACAAAGACATCTTCATTTTACTTAATACTAAACCATTATGTTTTATTACCATAAAAAATGTTTTTAAATGTTTAAAATGTTCTTCTATAGTTGTTGAATATATTAAAACATCATCAATATAAACAATACAAAATTTAGTGTAAGGGTTAAAAATATCATTCATCACTCTCTGAAATTCAGAGGGTGCATTCTTTAAACCAAAAGGCATAACATTCCATTCATACTGTCCAAATGGAACAGTGAATGCAGTCTTATACCTATCTTTAGGGTTAATCTGAATTTGCCAAAAACCAGATTTCATATCAAATTTATTAAAAATATTTGCTTTATATAATCTTCCTAATAAATCTTTTTTATTTGGAATAGGGTATCTAATCCATTTTAAAGCTTTATTTAAAGGTTTATAATTTATTACTAATCTAGGTGCACCTCTTTCTATTTCAGAGGCCTTGTTTACATAGAATGCAGCACAAGACCAAGGGCTTCTAGATTTAGTTATTAATCCTTTATTTTCTAAATCATTTATTTCTTTTTTACAGAATTCAATTAAATCAGGAGCCATCTGAATGGGCCTAGCTTTAGTTGTAATAGATTTTGTAATATCCTCATATATGGTCTAGAAGTTTTGATTATGTTATTGTTATTGTTGTTATTGTTGTTGTTGTTATATTGGATTGTATATATATGTTAATTGCAAGAGAAAAGAAATTGGGAAAGAAAATAGGGTTTAGAGAGAATGGTATATGTTGTGTATATGATGATATATATAACATATAAATGGGTCAAAGGAAGAGTCAAAGGAAAAGAGATATTTTTGTGTTGAGTGTGTAATTACTTAAATGGGCTTATATGAGACAAAAGGTGAGTTATATGGTTAAGGGCATTGAGGTAATTTACCTTTAGAAATCTCTTGGTGGAGATTAAAAGATGGAAAAGTGTTTGACTTGTGGCTATTTTGTTTTCTTTTCATTTTGGGTGCCGGTGATTGAAGGAGAGAAAGAGGAAGAGAAGTGTTCTTGATGCTAGAGTTCAATTGAAGAGGAAATCAAAGAGTTTGGTTAGAGATTTGTGAAATTTCTTCATCTAAGGTAAGAAATCTCTTGTTTTCCTTTGTAAATTTTGAAGTTATGTTTAAAGTGAAGTGTGATTTGTTGATGTAATGATTTGGTGTATTTGATATGTGTTTGCAAGTGTTAGAATTGATTTAAAGTTAAAAATTGGAATTGGTGTTGGTTTGGTTGTGATTATGGAAAATAAGTGAAGATTGATAGTGGAAAATCAAGAGTAAAGTTTGAGTTAGGGTTTTGAGACGGTTTGTGTTCAAATGTGTTGTTTAAGTGGTTATTGTGATGAATATGTGTTATGACATGAGTTATATCCATTTGAGTGAGTTTGTGTTGGGAATTATATGTTAAAATGCATTTGGAAGAGGGTTGGTTACATTTAGGGTTTATGCATGAGAGACACGTAATTTGGGGCGGTCGCTATTATTCAAGTACGGTCGCGACTTAGGTCGGGCTTCTAGCCGCGAAACCTACTGTAATAAGGTTTCATCTTGTAATTGTATGGGGCGGTCGTATTCAGGTGAGGCGCGACCGCTAGAAAGGTTCTGTTCACCTTATTGGAAGCAATCTAATCCTACAACAAGATTTTCAAATACATGTTAAATAGATCATCCATTTGAGTTGTCTAGGATCAAAATAGATATCATTTGTCTAACATCATTGTTGAATCATGAAATGTGAGATGATATGGAATTGATAATGCATATGATATTACATGAATAAGGTTATGTATTGTGTATTGTGAGGCTTGTGAATGGTGATGTGTATTATGAATAATGTACTTTGAAATGTGATACTAATAATGCTATATATACAATATGAATTGAGATATGAAATGCTATAAAGCCATTGTGATTGGCTATGATGATATAATTGAATGATGTATGGCATGTTTGCCTAATTGATGAGAAAGATTGAGAAAGAGTTTGATAAAGAGAACAATGAAATAAGTGTATGTTTAATATGATATTCAGTTTCAGAGTTCTGGTTTTGGAAGCATGCCTATTTAATGAAAGTTAACAGTCTTGCTGGGTTGAGGATCTCTTCAAATTGAGTTGAATTGAGGTCCAAGAGACTGGGTCTGTTACACTATGATAATTGATATTATGAAATATTAGATTTGTAACAGTCTTGCCGGGTTGAGGATCTCCTCGAGTTAGATGAGTTGATGATCCAAGAGACTGGGTCTGTTACACTATCCATGGATAGAGATATATATGTATATGTTGCCTACGGGCGTGATAATGGTGTTTATGAACCAAAGCAGTAACTCTGAATTCTGAATATCGTATTAAATACTTGATGGGCCCATAGGTGTCTAGGTTTTATGTATAACATAAATGTTGTTCTAATGTAATGAAATGTTAATATTACTTATATGATGAAATGGACTATTCACGGAATATTGTTTGTTGAGTATGATCTTTACTAATTGTGTGTGTATCATTGATGTTGATTTATTAATACAAATGTGAAACATTGCATTGCACTAAAGCATAACATTAGCATGAATTGTCTTACTAAGCCCTTGGCTTAGCGCGATAGTGTTTAATCGCGCAGGTAATAGAGTTGAACCCGAGAGCTCTTCTAGACCGAGTGAGAGTAGACATTGAAGAGTTGATTTTAGGAACTTAAAGATCAGAGGAGACTTGCCAATCATGTATAACTCTTTTATATTTTGTAAAGATTTTGTTTATATTGTAAATATATATGTAATGATAAATATGTACTCAAATGTTTTCATATGTGTAAATATTTTATATCTTCCGCTGTGTACTACTTAAGTGTATTTATGTATCTATAATGTATATTGAGAGAGATGATGGTATTATATAAAAATGTTTTGAATGTTGATGAAAAGCCGTAGCACTCCTATATTCGGTGCACATATGCTACATTGTGGTGTTGTAGTGTGTGTGTACTGAATGTGGGGGTGTTACAGATTTTTCATCAAAGCCTATTTCATAAGGTAAATCAACCATGTGTTGCTTCCTGTTCCAAAATGCATTTGGAATATCAGCACACAAATCTTTTTCTATTTGAGATTTTAATTTATTAATTTTATCTTGTGTAAATTTATTATTTAACTGTTCATTTATTTTTTGTAAATGATAATTATTCTTTAAATTACAAAGTTGTTCAGACTTTGCTTTTATAAGAGCATTTATTTGTAATTCATTTATTGAATGAGCCTTTAAAAGATTTAAATTCCTCTTTTTAGGTTTTTCTAAAAATGAAAAAATTATCTTTTGTTTTCTTACTTTAAAACTTATACTATCATCATTTACTGAATAAGGTGTTATCAAATTCATAAATGGTGTTCCTAAAATTACCATATGATGAATGTTGGTTAAGATAAATATATTCTTTATTTCTAAATTTTTATCTATAATTGATGCTTCTGCTTTACCAAGTATATTTAGTTTAGATTTATTTGCTGCTGATAAACTCTCATTAGTTTGTTGCCAAAATCTTTTTGGTACTAAACTAGGTTTAATACAGTTTAAATCAGCTCCTGTATCAAATAATGCTATAGTTTCTATATTGTAATTATCTGAGAATTTTAGTTTTATTTTTATTAAATATTTCCTAGATGTTATTTCATGCAACATAAAAATTAAAATATCAGGGATTTTATCTTTATTAATTAAACTAATTTCATTGTCAGTTTCTTTACCATTTATCTGTTCAATATCTTCTCTTCAGCTTCTTTATCAGAATAAGAAGTTGAGTTCATTAAAGATTTTATTATTTGTGAATCTTGTTCTTGCTTATTTTTTAATTCTTTTAATTCTAATTTAATTTCTTTAATTTCTTTTTGTAAATCATTTATGGTTGGTTTATTTTTTACTGTTTTATTCTTGTTTAATATTGCAGTTAAATCATATGTTTGTTTACTAGTACTAGGTAATATAGAGTTTTTAGGTTTATCATTTTCTAATATCTTATTTAACATTTTTTCTTGAATTTTAGGGTCACTTATAAATTTTATTGCTTCTAATATAGATTCTTGTTCTTTAGTTAATACATTTAATGATTTACTACTATATTCAGAACTTGATTCTGATCCTATGTCATCTATTTGGTTTAATTCTTCAGAGTCTGAATAATCTTCAGAATCTGAATAATCTAAATATAATTCATAAATTTTATTTAATACAGATTCTTCTAAATTTAATTCTTGTAATTTTTTATCAAATTTACAAAATCTTGATGTGTGGCCTTTTCTTCCACATTTATAACATGTTAAATCTTTATATGATGTAAATTTTTTATCTTTTTGTTTATACGGTTTTTTACTAGGTTTTCTATATTTGTAAGGTTTATAAGGTTTCTGTTTTTTATAATAATCATCTTTATCTAATTTTTTCTTATAACTCTTTTTGTGATATTTTTTATAAGGTTTTTTATATTTTCTTGTAGTAGAACATTGTCCATTACAATCTTTATGTTTCTGTGTTATGCTATAATCAAATTGTTTACAGAAAGAACCTAGTTCTTGTTTAGTTTTTCTCATTTCATATTTTAACGATTTTTGAAGCTTTATGTCTTGACAAAGTTTTAATCCTTCCTTTTGAACTATACTAAACAGTTGTCCATAGGTCAATAGGTCATAAGGAATAGGGTTTCCAAATTCCTGTTTTATATGGTTCCTAACCTTTTCTCCTAAGAAGAAGGGTAATCCTGCTAAGAATTTTTCTTTCCAGAAAGCCTGGTTAGAATCTTCTCTAAGCATTATCCTAGTAAGGAAAGTTGTTTTATAAAATTGAAAATCACTAAGTTTCTTACATCTGAAGTTACTAAGTAATTCTGCATTTTTATCTTTTAAATGAGTAGGATCACCTATAAAATGAAGTGATATAGTCAAGATTAGTGATGCCACAGCATCTTGAATAGTATCACCAAGCTCATCTAATATAGGTATTCCATCTTCATAAGTTTTTACGGCATTTAGAATTTCTAAATGTTGTTCATCAGTGAGATGATTATCCCACCAACCTTTAAGTTGTCCTGTGAAGCCAGCTATAAGGAGTTCAGCTATAGTTCTATCTAAAGTTCCTGTTTGGGTTCTATAGGCATTGGCAGCCATTGTCATCTGTTGAAGAAGACTCAGAATATTGTATTCTGATAGGCTCTCAATGTTCCATTCATAAACAGAAGAGGCATTATACTTATATTTTGATAGGACATTTGGTCTATCTGTTATACCTAAGTCTGGGGCAGACATTCTAGGTACTATAGATTGATTATATGTTATATGATTTATCTGTGGCTCTAGGGCTTTACTAAAGGTTTCAATATCTTCATATTCAGGTTGAGAATCCTCAACTGATTCTGATTCTTGTTCTTGGGTGACTATACTTATAGTTTTAGAAGCTTTAGATTGAGGTGTTTCTTGAACTACCTGTTTTGACCCAGAAGAAGAGTCAATTTTACTTAATTGTTCTTTAATTGCTTTAACAAAATCAGAATCTTTAGATTTTACTTCTTTTTGTCCTGTTTTAGAAACTTCAAAAGGTTTAAAAACATGAGATTTAAGTTTTTTATCTTTTATATCTTTTTCAATTTTTACTATCTTACTTTCTTTAATAGTATCTTCTATTCTGTTTAATTGTTGTCCTATACTCAATAGGTTTGCATTACTAAAATTATTCTGTTCTAATATTTTCCTATTAGGGTCATCTTCAGAAACTATTTTAAATGGTGCTATATTTATTTCTTTATCTCCATGTAAAAATACACTTGATGTTTTAGGTGGATGTTCACTCTGTATAATTTTATCTTTTACTTTCCATTCTGTATTTTTATTTCTAATAGTTACTGGGTTTATTAATTTCTCTGCTTTAAGTTTACCTCTATAAATTCTTTTAAACCAATCAAAGAATTTCATATTAACTTCATAATTTCTTATAAAGTCAATATATTCTTCTTTAACTGATTCAAAATCTTTTACCTTTTTTATTACATTTTCTAATTTATCTTTATTTTTAATTGATGTTAATTCTTTATTTAATTTATCATAATTAAAAACAAATTCTTTGTTTATTACATTTAATTCTCTATCTATGCTTTCTACATTTCCTGTCATGAAGGAAGCTGTACGTGACATGGGTGGAGAAGGTGAGTGTTCTATATTCTGAGGTTGATTATAATTGGGGTTTGGTTCCAAAGGGTTCATTGTTCCTGTTGGATTATAATATAAGTGTGGAACTGTTGTACTATAATCTACACCTTTTAGTTTATTACTAGACTCAGGTATATCTGATGTAGAATACCTAGGCTTTACTACTGTTTGCAATACAGGTTTAGGTTCATTTTCTTTATATGAAGCATATATTACAGAAGGTAACTGTGAGGCTCTACCTATGTCTACTGTTGATACAGAGGAGGAAGAGTCTGAATACCTACTGCTTACACTATGTCTACTGAATTTTAATTTTACCTTACCGTCTTCATACTGTTCAATTTTACTGAGTTCTATATTGGGTTTAACTGTAGTTTTTGGTTCTGGGAGAGGAACAACATCCTCTAAGATCCATTCGTCAGGGAGACTAATATCTTTCCACTGAATAGTCCTAGGAATTACTGTATTAGCTTTACTTAAATCTGTTTGTAAAAATTTAGTTTCTCCTAATTTAGGTTGCATTATATATTTTGTAGCAAAAGCAGACATCATAGCTTTATAATTTATTTTATACATTAATGCTACAGGAATAGATCCTTCAAGCATTTTATAATTATGTGTCTTGATTTCTAAAACTACACTTTTTAATATATTTGGATCATTTAACGAAATTGTTATATCTGGGAAGCAGTCAAATGAAATTGGACCACTACTCAGACTGGTTTCTATAGTTCCTAATAGTGAGTCATTGAAATTTACAAACCTAGCATCTCTGACTACAGCCAGAATACTAGTATTTAATCCTTCTCTAGTTAAAGGTTTTATACCTATTTGTACTAATCCTATGTGTATATACTTGTATTTTTTACTTTTATGATGCTTTATTGATTCTGCGGAAAGTAAAGTTATTTTCTCAAAAGGTTTACTCAACTGTACATCTTTTTCTTCAGCTTTAATTATATAATCATTTTTAAATATATTTAATTTTGGTATTTTATAAATCTGTTCTTTATCTATCTTTGGTATTACCCAATTATCAATTGCTTTATTAAAATCTTCTAAAATTACTTCATTTCTGTTAACTATCCTTTTAACTTCTGATGACTCAGAACTATCTGATTTAGTTGTACTAGCAGATTTACATAGAAATGGTTCCATTTTTAAATTTTTGAAAAATAGATTTTTAAAGTTTATTAATGTTGGTTTTGGTAGCGACCACTGACTTACTGCCCTAAACGCCTATCCATCGGTTGACACGGGTCTTACTGCATATCCAATACCTAAACAACACTAAGTCCACTTCTAGATCTAAAAGTCAAAAATTTAACTATGTAAATAGTTCTATATCTATCTACTACCACCCCTAAAAGAAGATGGCTCTGATACCAGCATATATATATATATATTATGATTTTTTAAATATTTGAAATATAATACCAATAAAATAATTTTAATTTGTGGGTTATCATATTTTTTTAATTGAAAGATTAAAAGTAAGTAAGCAGAACATCTCAATTAGATTGATATTTCTCACCCAATTTAGCAAATATTTGAATTCAACGATATAATAAATTTAAAAAAAAAAGAAGAAGATATAAAGTTAAGAAGAAAGCCAACATGACAAGACAAATAATAATTAACAAAACTTTTAATTTTTTTTCTACCACTAATCAGGGGACTCCACCCACACATTATAAATATATGTTATATATAAAGTATTATATATATTCATAATTATAATTTATATATAAAAAATTATTATATATTTATATATTTATAATTATTTAAATTATATACATTTATACATAAAAATTATTAGATTTCTTTATATATAATTAAATATAAGTATATATTATAGCTTTTTTTATATTTAAAATTTTATAATTAAATATTTAGATTATTGCTAAAATCTTTTAATTTAATTATAAATTAGATAAAAGTTGTAATATTCCAAATGATACCCTAATATTTTTGAAAATATTAATTGTTAAAATTGAATTAAATGATTTTGAGTGTATATGTAATTAAGTGAAAAGATAATAGGAAGATGTGTATATGTTATGTATATGAAGATATATACAATATATACAAATTAAGGTCTTAATATGGTCAAGAGATATTTTTATTAAATAGTAATTAGATTAAAGATAGTGAAAGATGACATAATTGAAATTAATATAATATTAATTAAATGCTTGGTAGAAAGTGATTTAGGGAAACGTGTTGGTTAAAAGAGAAGTGTTTGGTGAGTGTGGTTTGACTTTGCATCTTCATCTTCTTCTTTCTTCTTTGGGCCGGCACCACCATCTTCATCAAGGGAGAGATTTTGCTTCTTGCTAACTAAGAATTTGAAGGATTTCAAGTGATCAAGTTGGAATTTTTAGGATTTTCTTCACTTTTGGTAAATTTCCAACTTGTTTCTTTGATTTCTTTTGAGTTTGTGATTATGAGTTTGGTGATTGGTTGTTGTAGATGTGTTTATGGTTAATTTGGTATGTTTGAAGTGTTTTGTCTTGTTAACTTTGATATTTGGGGTTGGATTGAAGAAAAGGGTTAAGTTTGGTGAAAGAAAGCAAGAGTTGTGGGTGTTGTGACTTTGAGTTTTGACAATGGTTGTGATTATGTTTTGATATATGTAATTGAGTTGTTTTAATGTTTACTTAAGTATTATATGGTATGTTGATGGATTTGGTTGAGTTTGTGTGGTGTTGATAGGGTTATTGAAAGATGTTAGTTGGATGTGTTATTCTTGTATCGATTTCAGTGACACGCCCATTAACACGGCTATGTCTTTGGGCGTGTCGTTGGTTCAATTTTCTGGGTTGGTGACACGTCCAGTGACATGCCCATGTCACTGAGCATGTCATAGCTTCTGTATTGTTGAAGGATTAACTTGTCCAGTGACACGCCCATGTCACTGAGCCTGTCAAAGCTTCTGTGTTGTGGGTTTAGGGCACGGTTAGGGACACGCCCGTGTTATTGATCTTGTCAAGTGTAGAGTTTGCCCTAGATAGTTTTCTTCCTTATTTTCTTATGTGTATCACTAAGTGAGTATGTATAATCACCTTTGGATTAGGTTTTGAAGAGAATTGAATTACCCAAGCCAAGGATTGAGGGATATCTTAGAAGAGGAGGTTGATAGAGTGGTGTTTTTGCTTTTAGAGGTAAGTATAAGCTTTGAATGATTGCAAACATTTACATGACATTGGGACTTAACGCATTTAGTTAAGAAATGTGTTAAGTTACTTGATATATTGTTGATGAATTAGTTATATGTTATGATATGCATAACGTGAATTATGATGATGTATCAAAGCAATTGAGTAATGTGTTGTAAATGAAAAGAAATGTGGAATAATGTGATAAGATATGTGAAATCATAATGTAACAAATTGATATTGATACAAAAGAGAAGAATGAGAAAGATGAGAAAATGATGATATAATAAGGCAATGTGCCTAGTTTGATCATGAGAAAATGATAATGGAATTATGAGAGTATTTGATAATGAGATAAATGAATAATTTGTGTGCCTAGTATGGAATTCTGGGTTTGGCGGCATGCCTATGAATTGCTAGGCATGTGAAAAGACCGGGTCATAAGCCGAGCCCAGTTGATAATGTGATATTTTTAGGGTAAAAAGACCGGGTCGTAAGCCTCAAAAATAAATCCTTGAAGCTAGACTGAGTGAAAAGGTCGGATCGTAAGCTTAGATATAGTTGGATTATCCATGGATATATATATATTGCCTACGGGGCTAGACACAAGGTGTCATTATGGACCAAAGCAGTAACTCTGAAATTTGAATAGCATCTTAGATCCTTTTTGGGCCCATACTTGTCTTTGCTTTAATGTGAATTATGAAATGTGATGCAAATGATTAATATATTGAGATATAATTTAATGAGTTGTTATATTCAAATGTGTTGTGCATTAACATCGCATTGATCTATATTGAATCAAAGTTTGTACTACTAAGCATTTTGCTTAGCGATTGTGGTTCATCGCGCAGGTGACAAGGTAGATCCGGTTGTGCCGGAGAGCTCGTCTAGACCGAGTCGAGTCTAGACTTGAGACTTTGAGATCAGAGTTTTTAGTGGACATCAAGATCAGAGACGAACTGCCAACATGTATAAATTTCATATTTTTGTACTTATTGATTTTGATGTAAACATATGTATATTCTGCTGCTTATTAAACAAATTTTTTGGATAAATTTTTTGGTAATGAAATTAAATATGTTTTAACAAGTAATATATCACCTATTATTTTTATGATGTCAATTGTATGTTTTAAGATTATACAAGTTTTACTTATAATGATTTGAAATAAAGTTTTAAAGATTGGTTTGTTTAAAATGGACCATGACACTCTTATATTCTCTATATGTATATCACATATAGTGTGTATATGTGGTATACGTATATTGAGTGTAGGGGTATTACAAAAGTAATATTATCATTTGAAATAGTATTTTTATAAAATTTAATTTAATAAAATTATCAAAATAAATTAATAGATCAAATAATTAAAATAAAATGACATATAAAAAATTTTATAAAATTTTAAAATTTAATAAACGATATAAAAAACAGAAATATAAATTTTATTATAATATTAAATTTTTAATTTTATTTTTAATTTACCTATACTTTTATTTTTATTTAAAAAATTTGTTCACCTTTCATTTTATTCCTGATTTCACCACTATCACTAATGTTATCATATAAAATAAAATATATATATTTATATAAATTTCGGGAGACATATGAATCTCAATTTGGATTATCATGTTCTAATACTGGAATTTGTCTAATTATGTATATATATAAATATATATACATTGACTTATCTTTAATTATTTCATACAATGAATAATTTGGTTATTTTATTGGTCATTTATTCTAAATATTATTTTTTTATTGAAAATATTGTTTATAAACACATAGATGGAATTTAATATAGAGTTTGTATTTTACTAATTAATTTAAATTTTTAGTTTGATTTGAATTTTTTTATATGATATTAAAATTTCATATGTAATTAAAAGAAATGTTAAAATTAAATATAATATTTTTAATGCAAAATAAATTCTTATTAATAAGTCAAAAAGTACATCTGTAAGATACAAATAAATTATAAAATTTTAAAGTACATAAAATGTACACAACTAATTAAGTTACTAGAACTAAATCTTTTTAAAATTTTCAATACAAATAGTGGATAATGGTAACATGACATGGGCAATCTCGCTTTCAGCAGAATTTTCATCCTATCTATTACCTTCCATACAAGAAGATAAACAATTTTCATTGGAGAATGACAAATAATCTCCATTAGAGAATAACGGATCTCCATTAGAGAATGACAGATTAAGAATGACAAATCTCTATTAGAGAATGACAAATAACTTTCATTTGAAGAGAATACATAATTTTCAAATAAATAAGGATAAATTTTTATAATAAAAAATTAGATAGCATTTAATTTTATTCTAAAAAATAAAGAAATATAAAAATAAGATACAAACAATATACTAATCTGAAAATTATTTGAGAATAAATTACATAAAAGACACTCAAAATTGAAGAAAAAAACACAAAATTTAAATAATATATCAAAAAAGAAAGATGAACAGGACTGCCATCTGTTAATGAATTGACAGCAGTACTACTCTTAGACTAAAAAAGAAGAAAAATTTATGAGAGTTAAGAGAGAAAAAGGCAGCTAAAATAAAGGGGTCACTAATATTTAAATCTGACAACAAAATAAGTTAAATTTTTATATTGAATTTGAGATTTCTAACATGTGTATAGTTCTTATTTACTTTATTGCTTCAAAATCATTCTACGAACAAAGGGATTTTTACCTTTAGATTATATGAGGTTTTGAAGTGATCTAGATTTCTAAAATTTTATCTTATACTCATTCCAAAAATAATTTATATTTTCAAAATAATATAATAGAAATAATATAATATTTAATTAATATATTTATTTGTACATATAAAAAAATTTTATTTATATATATTTACTATTATCAATGAAAAATAATTTTCTTCTCTCTTTGGGCTTAAGACTATGAAAAAAAAAATATTTATTTCAATGAATATTGAACAGAGAAAATTGAGAGAGTATGATACAAATTATATAAATTATAAGATTTGACAAAGGTATGATTGTTTTCAAGATCGTGGCGACTCACCAACTTTCTTGTAGGTCCTTCGCAATGTCACCAACCCCACCAACTCTCACTTTTTTTTTTCTCTAATGATTTTCCTCTCACATGTTACTATCACCTACCAATATATATGTAAAATATATAACCTTATCTTAGAGTTGCTTTCTCTCTCTCTCTCTTTTATCATAATCATATTAAATATAAGATTTACAAATTTTTAAATTCTAAGTTTAGTATGAGAAAAATATATAAAAATAATAAAATTATAGTGATTGTTGGTGATTATTGGTCTATATATGATTAATATATTAATATACAAATGTTTATTTCTATAGTTTCATGTATCATATTGAGTTTATTAAAATTTAAAAATAATTAAAATTTATTTTTCATTACTAATTTTTAATATATGTATTTTTTAAATGAACTTTAAAGCATTTTAAACATCATAAAAAAGAAAATGGAAAGAAAATATCTTAAAGCCTTAAAATTTTGCCTACATTTAAAAGCTTTTAAATGGAATTGCTAAAAGCACTGGCTAAGATATATTTTAAAATAAAATATAGTAATAAAATGGTTCTTTGATATAATTAAATTAATATAAAAATAAATTTAAAAAATAGAGATTTTGATCAATTTTTTTATTTAATTATAATCACTGTCATCCTAACTAATAACTAGGTTTAAATACATAATTTTAATTATTTATTTTATTTTAAATTTATTTATTGAGTTAATTATATCAAAAATTAATATTTTTACTATTTTTCTAATTTGATCCCTTAGAACAAAATTAACTAATTATTAGAAAATACGAGTTATTTCACTGACTCTGAATGAATGTTTGTCTTTTTTAGAAAAAAAAAAAATTTGTTTAGAAATAACGAATGTTTGCCTTTCGATTCCAAGCAATCATTCTTTTTTTATTTCCCCTTTTTTAGGAATAAGTTTTGCTATATAATATTTATTTAAATATATTGTCTCAAGTCACAGACTAAATGGTTTGATGCCTTATCAGGAAGTGTTAATATATTGAGTTGGAAAAAAAAATCTTTCTTTTTTTTTTTTCCGTATCAAATTTTCAAACAGCTTTCCATTCAGTCCTTTTCTTTTGCATTTTGTGAATACTCAAATTTTGAGACTCGGAAAACCAATTTTCTCAGACTGCAGATAACCGAGCCGGACCGAAGGTCCGCAGTAAAGTTCACTGGAAATATATCGATATGGTACTTAAAATGTCCGGGGCGACGCGAGGATCACGGATATGGTCCCGGAATATTTTTTGGAGGTCTGCAGCTCCCAGAAAATCAGTTTGAACGAAGATCGGGAGATTTTTTGAGGGCTGAACCGCCAAGTTTGGCGGTCCGACCGCCGAACCGCGGCGGTCCGACCACCGTCCAGTCCGAAATTTTGTCTATAAAAAGGCTTTCGATCATCAGAAAAAGGGGTTGGCTTTTGGCATCCCGGGACCTGGTGTTACAGGAAGCAAGGGATCATATTCTAAGAAATCAAGATCTGGAACTTCGAAGTGGAAAAACTCTAAGCAAGGTAATATCTTAATTCATCTTTTGTTAATTCAAGCATGTCATAGGCATTCCATCTTCTTCTTAAATTCTTCTTGGTCAAAGACCTAATCCTTTTAGGTCTAAGGCCTAATTAATTAAATAAATAATCGATCTTTCTGCATTAAGCCATGAATCAACCAACCTTTTTTGGCTCAAGGCCTAAAATTTGCATCCTTTTGGTACAAGGTACCTAAATTTCACAATTTTGCACTAAGTGCTAATTAAATCTCACAATGCACGAAGCATACACACACACATGCATAAAATGCATAATTGCCTTTAAATAGGCTTTTCAGAACTACATGGGCTTTGATCTCTCATAAAAACGAGAGTATGTAGGCATATTTGGGATTCACCCCAAATAGCAAGTCCGCAATTTACCAACAATCTGTTTGTTTTCTTTCCTTCACCCCTTTCAAGGTTTATTTCTTTTATTGGCAAGTTAATCGAATGCATGACATAGTCCCCGAATCCTCCTTGGGTTCGCAGAGCAGAAACCTTTACATTGGACGTGTTATTGGAGTCAAACAAGGGTTTTTCTTAGTTTTTCCCTTCGAACAAAAATAAACTGAGTGGCGACTCCCGACAACAAGTGAACTTTCATTCAAATCCTTTTCGGGTGGAAAATCGAGGTTCACAGGTTGGCGACTCCACTGGGGACCATAAAAATAATTTATGGGATTCTAGTGGACTACTATTGCTTATTTGATTAATTTAACACTAGGGATCATAAAAATGATTTATGGGATCTTAGTAGATTATTATTATTCATTCAACTGATTTGCCCTTCTTTAGGGTACTTTTATTCATCTTGCAGGGTACCTTAGCAATATATATCCCCTCCTTGGGGATATTGGATTGAATATTGACAAAAGGAATCTTTTTCTTTTAATAAACCCCTTGTTTGATTAATTGCGCATTTATTTTGTCATTCAGAGAATCTTTTTCTCTTGCATTATATGGGGGAATCCTTTTCTTCCATTGGATAAATTTTTTTTTTGTTTTCAAATGAATTTCTTCTCTTTCTGTTCAAAATTCTGAGTCTGGATAGCAAGTAGCGCTGACCGGCAGGTCTCCTTGATTATGCCGGCGGACAGCCAAAGCGTCCTCCCTGTTGTCGCAAACCATTCCATTCCTTTTGGAGTGGCCCATGAGTAATCGTACTGTTGGACCCACGTGAAACTCTTTGTTTCACATGTGGTTAGGTATATCTTACTCAAGACTCAAGGGTCCCTATTACGAGCCAATTCTCTATTTTTCATGAACAATAGTACCTTCCCTTAGGTTGTATGTACCCAATGATAGTGCCACATTCCATTAAAATGAATTATGATGTGATGAGGTGCATTCATGCAGCATGACAACATTATTTTAGGGGAAAATCTTTTGGGAAAAACTTTTGATGTATATAAGTGGACCAAGAGTTCTTCCTACCCTACACACTACCCTGATCCTTTACCCTTAACCTTTGCAGGTATCCACTATCCATGTACCTTCACCCACACAAGCTACACCAACTCCAACTGTGCAATCACCCACAAGTCCTGCTACCCCAATTTCACCAACTGCTCCAATTACTGAAATGGCTACTATCGAACAGATTAAGGCTTTGCTAGATGGACAGGTTAAGGAAATTGAGGATAGGATGCAAGAGAGAATTGATGAAGGTTTGGCTGCCCAAAGGGTAGCCATCCTGACTGAATTGGGAGGGGCACCAAAGACGGCTTCTACTCCTGGAGATTTAGGGAAGGAACCCATTGTAGGGCAAACCAGTACCCCCATGACTGCTCAGAACAATACCACTGTTATCAATGTGGAGGATCCACCCTCTAAGAATGAAACTAATGAACTGAAAAAGAAACTTGAATTGCTTGAAAGGTCAATCACTGCCATGAAAACTCATAAAGAGGTGGTAGACATGGATTCCTTATCCTTGTTTCCCCAAGCTAGGTTGCCTCCGAAATTCAAGATGCCTGGGATGGATAGATTTGATGGGACCACTTGCCCTAAAACCCATTTGAAGATGTATGTGGGGGCCTTGAGCCCTTGGGGTTTAAATGATGAGCTCTTTGCTCAGCTCTTTCAACAATCCTTGACTGGGGCTGCCCTAAAATGGTTTGTAATCCTGGATCGTGCTAAGATTAAGACCTGGGAAGACATCTGTAATGCATTTAACACTCAATATCACTACAATATTGAGGTAGATGTCACTAGAAGGGAGCTTGAGACTACTAAACAAAATAACAATGAACCCTTCTCCTCATTCCTTACGAGGTGGAGGGCGAAGGCTGCCCAAATGATCAATCGCCCTTCAGAACAGGAGCAGATTGATATTATAATCAGAAATTTAAGGCCTACATATCAAGCTCAATTGCAAACCCAATACCTACCTACTTTCAAATCGCTCATTGCGACTGCAACTAAGGTAGAAGACTTGATACAATTGGGTAAAATAGTAGATGAGGGAGCTACTTCAAAGTATAGGAAACAAGGCCAAGCTACTTCCTCAAGCAAGGTCAATGAAGTGGCCAATATTGCCCCTGCGAATCCTTTACGTGTGGGCAATCTTGGGCAGAGAAATCAGCCAAGAAGGCAATATACCGATCTAGGGGTGCCCCTTCATCTAGTATTTAAAAAGGCTATGGAAGGGAAGTACTTGAAGCCTTTGGACCCAAGGCCACCTCCAAACCCATTACCCGCCAGTTATAAGGCCAATGAATACTGTGAATATCACCAAGGAAAAGGGCATAGAACAGATGCTTGCTGGACTCTAAAAAACCGCATCCAGGATTTGGTGGATAGGGGTGACATCATTCCTCTCAGAAGTCAACCGAACATTAATACTAACCCTTTGCCTAATCATTCCATCCACGCCATCACTGTGGAAAGAAGAGCTGTTTGATCCTTTCAAACTTCTCTTAGAAATGAATGAAGTGTGTGTGTTGGATTTGAATGACCTTGCTGAAGAGGTCGACGCTTTAACAAGAAGCGGAAGGCAATATCAGCCACTCGACTTGGGAAAAGCCCCTACAACCTCAAATCACCCCCATAAGAAGACACCAGAACCAAAAGAAGACCCTGTCCTCTCTCAGCTCAAACAAACTCAAGCTAAGGTGTCAATTTGGGAGCTCCTTGTTAAAGCGTCAAGATCAAAGAATACTTGTTAAGTCCGCCAATTCTACAACCTCCCAAAATGGGAAAGCCTCTGCTCTTGTATTTGTCTGTAACAGATGAAGCCATGGGTGCAATGCTAGCTCAAGAAGCCGAAAGTACGAAGGTGGAAAATGCAATTTACTACCTCAGCAAAAGGATGCTGGATTATGAGTTAAAGTATAACAAGATTGAGAAGTTGTGTTTAGCCTTGTATTGGACTTGTACGAAGTTACAACACTACTTGTCTTCTTACACTACTTGT
Source organism: Garcia nutans (assembly GCA_947685225.1). Lineage (NCBI taxonomy): Eukaryota > Viridiplantae > Streptophyta > Magnoliopsida > Malpighiales > Euphorbiaceae > Garcia > Garcia nutans. Next base: position 3,210,652 of record CANTUV010000017.1, on the reverse strand, counting down.
GTCATCGCAGAACAGAGTCCCTTGAAATTCCTTATGGAGAGGCCTGTTTCGGACAGCAAAATGGCTAAGTGGGTGTCAACATTGGCGGCCTTCGACTTAAAATTCATTCAAAGGAAAGTTGTGAAAGGTGGCGCGATAGCTGACCAATTAGCAGAATTACCCGTAAAAGACGAGATGCGAGAAATGGGTTTCCCTGACGAAGACCTCTTGAATATGGAAAGAAGTGTTTGGGAGATGTATTTTGATGGGGCATCCAATTATCATGGAAATGGAATTGGGATTGTGTTCAAAACTCCTTGTGGAGAATACATTCCATTTTCAGTTAAACTTGACTTTAGCTGCACAAACAATGAAGCAGAATATGAAGCTTGTATCAATGGGCTTGAAACCGCTTTGGAATTAGAGATTAAGAACCTAAAGGTCTATGGTGATTCTATTTTAATAGTATCACAAGCTTTAAGGAAATGGAAGATAAGAGAAGAGCGTTTGGTTCCTTACCTACAACGCCTTGATCATTTGGCGCAACAATTTGATGATCTGTCCTTCGAATATCTCCCAAGAGTAAAGAATCAATTTGCTGATGCCCTGGCTACTTTAGCTTCCATGATCAATATCAAGGAGGGGAAAGTCGTTCGACCAATAAAGGTTCAACTTCAGAAACAGCCCGCCCATATAATGCATTTGGCCGATGGTAAACCATGGTTTTGGGATATCAAGAGTTACCTCAAGGATGGAAGTTATCCAGAGGGATCATCAAAGGTCGATCAGAGGGCCATAAGGCAGCTAGCCACAAGTTACGTTCTTAATGGAGATATCCTCTACAAGAGGAGTTGGAATGGGATGCACCTAAGGTGCGTGAATAAAGTAGAGGCTAAGCAGATAATGGAAATGATACATGGTGGCGAATCAGGACCACACATGTATGGGATCGCCTTGGCTCGAAAAATCGCCAATCTAGGATATTATTGGTCCACCATGAATGCAGACTGCGTGGCATTTGTGCAAGAGTGCCATCAGTGTCAGATATTTGCTAAGATGCAGAAGCAACCTCCCGTTGCCCTGAATCCGATCACTTCTCCATGGCCCTTCGCTACTTGGGGAATAGATATAATTGGCAAAATACATCCAAAAGCCTCGAATGGACATCAGTTTATCTTGGTAGCTGTGGATTACTTCACAAAGTGGGTTGAAGCAGCTTCCTATGCAAAATTAAACGCCAAAAAGGTTGCACAGTTTGTCCGAACCAACATCCTTTGTCGGTACGGAATGCCATTTGAAATTATCACTGATAATGGAACTCATTTCCAAGCAGAATTTGCTAAGCTCTTGAAGGATAAGAATGTCCAACATCATAAGTCATCTCCTTATAGACCTCAAACAAATGGAGCTGTAGAAGTAGCGAACAAGTCTATAAAGGTGATCATACAAAAAATGATCAAGGAACATAGGCATTGGCATGAGAAGTTACCGCTGACTTTGTGGGGATATAGAACATCAATTAGAACTCCTACTGGGGCAACCCCGTATTCCCTGGTGTACGGAATGGAAGCGGTACTCCCCATTGAACTGGAAGTTCAATCGGCAAGGATAATTAAAGAAAGTCAGATAAATGAAGCTGAATGGATCAGCAATTATCATCATCAGTTGTTGGGTTTGGATGAAAAAAGACTTCAAACTCTACATCGGATTCAAGGGTATCAGAGGCGAATGGCCAGACATTTCAACAAAAAGGTCAAAGATCGAAAGTTGGAAGAAGGTTGTTTGGTTCTGAAAGAGATTAGAACACCTGTTACAGATCCTCGTGGGAAGTTTCGTCCTCATTGGGCGGGACCCTACATTTTAAAGAAAATACTTTCCGGCGGAGCCGTCATCTTATCTGATTTGGATGGTCTGGAGTTCACAAACCCATGCAATCTGGATCAATTAAAGAAATATTATGTATAATCATGCATTGTAAGGAACTACATTAGACCTGATTCTCGCAAACTAATTCGAGATATGTAGGCAGCTCTCCTTGAGCACGGTCTAAATTTTAATAAAAATCATTGGTTCATTTTTCTTTTGCCAACATATAAAAAAAAAAGAGAGAAAGAAAAGAAAGAAAAATCCCGCTAAGTCGAAAACCCACAAAGGGCGGCTTAGGCAATAGTGGGGCCCGCTAAGTCGAAAACCCGCAAAGGGCGGCTTAGGCAAGAATGGGTAAGAGCTCGCTAAGTTGAAAATCCGAAAGGACGGCTTAAGCAAAAATTAGAGCAAGTAAATAAAGTAGATAATGCTTGGAAAGCAAATGAAAGAGTCATTCATTCATTCAAAAAAAAAGAGAGAAAGAAAAGAAAGAAAAATCCCGCTAAGTCGAAAACCCACAAAGGGCGGCTTAGGCAATAGTGGGGCCCGCTAAGTCAAAAATCCGCAAAGGGCGGCTTAGGCAAGAATGGGTAAGAGCTCGCTAAGTTGAAAATCCAAAAGGATGGCTTAGGTAAAAATTAGAGCAAGTAAATTAAATAGATAATGCTTGGAAAGCAAATGAAAGAGTCATTCCAAAAGGAGTCATTCATTCCGAAAAGAGTCAAACCATGAGTCCAAAGCATAAAAAAAAAAAGAGTCAACCCTAGGGCCTAAATCCTACGCCTCCTACGTGGGGCAGAGTCTTCGGTATCTTCTTTAGCTCCGGAACTCTCTGCAGTATCTGTCTTCTCCTCGTTAAGAGGAATCACCTCCTCTCCCTCCAGCTCCTACAACAATGCATGCCTCGTTGGCTTTTCAATTGGCCAAACTTCAGCTCTGTACTCTGGAGTAGGCTGGACAAGGGAAGGCTCAGCAAAAGGTTTGATCACCTGATGATTCCTAACCCAGTTTGAGGAACAGCTCGAGTAACTCCGGTAATAATTTGGGGGTAACTTCAGAAAAATTCAAGTTCTTTCCCCAGTGGTGTGTGACTTCCTAGAGGATTATTTCTAAGTTCTTTACTAGAAATAATTACTGATAGCAGTGCTTAGTGAAGCCTAGTATTACTTCTGGTTCATTACTAGAGCTAGTTCAAGTACATATAAAGGAAAGATTCCTAGAATTTATTTCTAAGTTCTTTACTAGAAATAAATAAAAATCCCAATCCATCAATATCCCCCTAATAGTGGTGACAGAAAACAACCCATATCTACCCATATTGATCCTTTCCACCTTTTGAAGACTCTTGGTCTAGTTGTGCATGCAATGGTTATAAAAAAGCAAATGAATACCTTTATGAAAATAAAAGAGGACATCATGCATACATATGTACTGTTTATGCTTAACAAAAGTGCAGAGAAAAATCATGAGGTGTTGCAAGCAATCCAGAAATGCCAAAAGGCGGATCTTTTACCCCTCGCTCAAAATTCGCTCTTCAGAAGGCCACTGGGCCCCATAAATCATTTTTATGGACCTCAGTGGGAGGCAATTGTGAACACTCGAATTTTGAGGCTCGGGAAGCCAATTTTCTCAGACTGCAGACAACCGAGCCGGACCGAAGGTCCGCGGTAAAGTTCACCGAAAATATATCGATATGGTACTTGAAATGTCCGGGGCGACGCGAGGATCACGGATATGGTCCCGGAATATTTTTTGGAGGTCTGCAGCTCCCAGAAAATCAGTTTGAACGAAGATCGGGAGATTTTTGAGGGCTGAACCGCCAAGTTTGGCGGTCCGACCGCCGAACCGCGGCGGTCCGACAGCCAGATCCGGAAGTCCGACCGTCAACCGCGGCGGTCCGACCACCGTCCAGTCCGAAATTTTGTCTATAAAAAGGCTTTCGATCATCAGAAAAAGGGGTTGGCTTTTGGCATCCCGGGACCTGGTGTTACAGAAAGCAAGGGATCATATTCTAAGAAATCAAGATCTGGAACTTCGAAGTGGAAAAACTCTAAGCAAGGTAATATCTTAATTCATCTTTTGTTAATTCAAGCATGTCATAGGCATTCCATCTTCTTCTTAAATTTTTCTTGGTCAAAGACCTAATCCTTTTAGGTCTAAGGCCTAATTAATTAAATAAATAATCGATCTTTCGGCATTAAGCCATGAATCAACCAACCTTTTTTGGCTCAAGGCCTAAAATTTGCATCCTTTTGGTACAAGGTACCTAAATTTCACAATTTTGCACTAAGTACTAATTAAATCTCACAATGCACGAAGCATACACACACATATGCATAAAATGCATAATTGCCTTTAAATAGGCTTTTCCAAACTACATGGGCTTTGATCTCTCATAAAAATGAGAGTATGTAGGCATATTTGGGATTCACCCCAAATAGCAAGTCCGCAATTTACTAACAATCTGTTTGTTTTCTTTCCTTCACCCCTTTCAAGGTTTATTTCTTTTATTGGCAAGTTAATCGAATGCATGATATAGTCCCCGAATCCTCCTTGGGTTCGCAGAGTAGAAACCTTTACATTGGACGTGTTATTGGAGTCAAACAAAGGTTTTTCTTAGTTTTTCCCTTCGAACAAAAATAAACTGAGCGGCGACTCCCGACAACAAGTGAACTTTCATCCGAATCCTTTTCGGGTGGAAAATCGAGGTTCACACATTTATATCATTTTTGGCTAATATTTGAATTTTTAATTTTAATTATAATGCATAATTTTTTTTATTTCATATATTGCATTCTAAATTTTAATCTCTTTTTTATAATATGCAATTTTTTCACTATTATTTTCAATTTTTTATTTAGTTAATCATTATTTGGAAAAGGTAATATATTTCTATCTAATTTTCTACTCGTTCTCAATTTTCTGTATTTTAAAATTTTTAATTTTTCAATTGCTAATTATCAAAATTTTTTAAATTATTGATAATTAACAATGAACAATTGATTAGAATTATTGAATTAAACTTATTTTTAAAATTTTAGTTAACTTTTGTTTTTTAAGTTAAATGAAAAGGTGTGAATAGAAAAAGAGAAGTGCATGAGAAAAAACTGAAAAATTACTAGCAATTAGAATTGTGAAGGAATTAGAACATCATTAAAACAATCTTCAGTATTAATATTGAAATGTTTTAAGTTTAAATTTAAATTACATTTAAATGTATATAAAAAGAAGAAGTAAAAAAGGAGTTGGTCTAATCTCTTATGCAAATGATTTTAAAAAATAAAATATGATGATTTATCAACAAATTATAATGATTAAATAATTTAGGCCATAAATCATAAAATGACGCCAGCAAGGCAGCGACCACTTCACCTGCCGCACACTTACCTGTAACATTCATATTGTATTTACTGTATTTTTATAATTCATAAATAATTATTAAATTCTACCTTAAGCTGTGAAATTGAAAATTCCAATTTGTGTGTCTAAAAACTCAAGAAGTGGGTGCAGAACTGGGGCCCTTATACCATATCCCAAGACCTTACCAACCTCCAACCGGTTGGCTGCCAGTCCAACAACCCACTACTCCGGTTCAAACCGGAATCTCCTTCCCAATATAAACCTTTCCTATTTCTCATTTCCAAATCAGCTCTGCCTAACAAACACCAATTTTCATCATCCTCATCAACTCCAAGCCTAGAAAAACAGAAAAAAGAGGGAAAAAAAAAATTCATATCAATGGCTGCCAATAATGAACAGCAATATCAACCTGGGAGGCACCAAGAAGTTGGCCACAAGAGCCTTTTGCAGAGTGATGCTCTTTACCAGGTTTCAACCTTCAAATCTTTGGTTATGGGTACATTCTATTTTTTTTTTTAAATTTCATATTGTTTATTAACCTTTTTTTTTTCTTTCAAATTTTAGTATATACTTGAAACTAGTGTCTACCCAACAGAGCCTGAACCCATGAAGGAGCTTAGAGAGCTAACTGCAAAACATCCATGGTTTGTTTAATTTCTTGATCCAAATCTTGATCATTTGTTTGTATAGATGATCATTCAAGTGAATGATTGATTGGAAATGATTGATTACAGGAACATCATGACCACATCAGCTGATGAAGGGCAATTCTTAAGCATGCTTTTGAAACTTATGAATGCCAAGAATACCATGGAAATTGGTGTCTACACTGGATATTCTCTTTTAGCAACTGCTCTTGCTATTCCTGATGATGGAAAGGTAATAACTACATTATCAAATGATCAAAATATATAAAACCCAGATGCAGATCCTAACTCAAAAATTAGATTCTAACTAATTTGAATTTATTTTATGTGGATTTATTGTTGATGTAGATCTTAGCCATGGACATCAACAGAGAAAACTATGAATTGGGTCTGCCTGTTATTCAGAAAGCTGGTGTAGCCCACAAGATTGAGTTTAAAGAAGGCCCTGCTTTGCCTGTTCTTGATGAAATGGTTGCCGATGTAAGAATTTATTTTTGTCTTTTATGCAAACAAAATTTGGAAAAATTAAAATTGAAAAATATAAAATAAAAAAAATCTATTTTCCTAGGTATAAATTTTCTAGGAATTTTTTTCCACTAAAAAAACACTTTCTAAAATCTAGCTAAATTACAAATCTAATATTTCATCTTTTCAAATATTAAAATTAATTTTAAGTTTTATAGAAACAGCCATGTTTATTTCTTATTGTTGACCAAAATGAAACCCACATTTATTAATTTTTTGATTTATTTACCATATTAAAAAAGCAAGAAAAATAAATGATAAATGAATGGTTCGTTAATTTCAAATTTTGGTCATTGGGAGAGTAAGCAATAGTTAAATAGTATTTGGTTGTTTCAAATTTATTAAAAAAATAAGCTAAAAATTATTCAATTAATGGAACTAATTCTGTATGGTGAACCACAGGAGAAGAACCATGGAGCATTTGACTTCATATTCGTGGACGCTGATAAGGACAATTATCTGAACTATCACAAGAGATTGATTGACTTGGTAAAAGTTGGAGGAGTGATCGGATATGACAACACCCTATGGAATGGGTCTGTGGTTGCACCACCTGATGCTCCTTTAAGGAAGTATGTTCGGTACTATAGGGACTTCGTCTTGGAGCTCAACAAGGCCCTTCCAGCAGATCCCAGAATTGAGATTTGCATGCTACCAGTTGGTGATGGAATAACTCTCTGCCGTCGAGTCAAGTAATCAGCTAAAATTGACGTGTTGTTTAATATCGACTGTTGGTGATTTATAAAACAAATGAAATATATCAATTTTTATTTTTATTTTGTAATTATGTATGATTTGAGAAATTTCATTTCTACTCAATTCCTAAAACTCAATTATTTGCCTTTTTTGTTTGCTTTTTGTTTTGGCTTTATATATATGTATATATATAATTGAATGACCATTTCATTAAATCCGTTTGGGTTAGCTCAACGGGCCACCTGATGTTACTCCCACAGGAGGTCAAGGGTTCAAACATCCAAAAATGTATTTCTAAGATTCGAGCTTAAAAAAAAAATGATCATTTCATTAATCAAAACCAATATATATATTTATATATTCACCAAACTATATAACTCATCCATATTCACCCCTTTCCTCCTTACCTTTCTTTCATTGGTAATAACTCCCTTAAAGTCATTACTTCTATTCTATTTCTTTCAACTATTATAACACTCTGATATTTTACGTACCTATAAAACATACATCTATAATATATATATAATATAATGAATGACACAATATTTATCTGTGGAAGTTTCCGTTTAATAATAAAAAATATAACTATTAAAAAATAATATAGCTTTATTTAAATATAAAATAACTAGAAAAAATTTGCCAAAATTTCATATATAATTTTGATAAATTTCATAATTAACAAATTCATAACCTGCAAGGAAATGACACTCCCAAAATTCTCCTTTCAATCCAAACCCACTTCTTCAGTACTTTACATCCAAAATTTTCAAAATTTGAAATATTATTCATAAAGTACTTCTCAACTTTGCTTAATATATATTAGGTTTAATTATAGAATACAAACCAACATATGTATAAATAAAATTTTTTACATGTATGGAGCACCCAAAAATGATTTGGTCTCATGGTAGAAGCTTTACCTCCAACTCTAGCCTCAAGTCCTAGGCTCTCTCTCGAATACACCAGGGCTTCTTATCTCTACCCTATCGCATGTGCGATAAATTGCAATCGAACAAAGCTACAAGCTTGGCAGCACATACTTTGATAATATAAAGTATTTATTTAAAGCAATGTAACTCTTTACTAGCATAAAATGTTTTTGTTACAATAAAGATTGTAATGCTTATTTAATATCCATGAACTCATAAATTTTATAAATATAGCACAATCACACATATCAAGGCCAATAAATGCCTACACAATATTTATATTTTAGAAAGATTGATTTGGCCTATTGCAACCTAATGGCCCGACATTAGAGGTCAAGTGTCATGTGACACTAATATACCACTTTCACCAAAAGGATGCCTCCTCGACATCAAAGTGTCTAACACCAGTGTGTCTCACCCGAATGCATAATTATAAATATGATACTAGTGTATCTCCCCCGAAGGAGTATAAAAATTCATTACGTATCGCTGGCATGCCAACCTGACAGTACCAAATTCAATTTTCCGGAACAAGTAATTGTGCAAGGCAACAAACATCACTCATTATATTACATTTTTTTCTCATTTTCATTTAATTGTTCATTATTTCACAATTTCCACATTATTCCATAACCATTTTGACATTTTCTAATCACATATTTCTTATAATTCTTTAATTATATATTCTCTATGGGTCTCACTTTTACAATGTCAATGTACAATCATATTTCTAACAATATTTCATAGGTTATATGAATAGCCACATTTCAAAGCGATATAGCACATTTCCAAATAACAACGCCCGTACCTAAAAAAAATGGTTTTTGGTTTTAAACCAATGCACAAATCACAACTTTGATAAAAATGCTCAAAGTACTGCACAATGTTACTTTAAAGAATAGTAATATTCTCTAAACTAGACCAATGTGGATGATGCCAAGTATGAGTATTCAATATAAATATTAACAAAGTATGTACTGACATTGAAAAGCTCCAAAATCAAGCAAAAATAACCTCTAAAGCCTAACTTCCCTTAAACCCTAAACTTCTCCACTTTAAGGAAATTTGGCCAAATCATTCCTAAACAAAATAATAAGTAAAATTCTTCCATTAGAATCATACTTATTGTCACGTCCTATTTTCAGAAATGTGATGGTCCTTGCATTCAGGACCAAGCATCATGTAAAGCCCAACTAAACCACTGTATTTATACATATTAATTATCTATAACATTTACTCCAGTAGATTATAATTATACATAAGATCTTGTGCTCCTTATTTATAATTTTATAACATATTTTATACAATTATTTTGTTATTATATGCCACAGTCATATATTCTATAATTTCATTATAATTTTTCTCCTACACTTAATAAATCATTTATAACAATATTACAGAACAACTAAAATATTATATAAATTCAACACTTAAGTTACCTATAATAGTTAAAAGCTAATTACATTGTGCTCAAACTTCTTATTGGACTAATGAAATCAAGAAGTTGATAGACCTGGATAATCTCTGCCTCAAATCATATAGACGATTGGGTGAATCGTCAACTCAGTGAGATAGTACCACTAGAATATGACACACAATAAGAATATCTCAAGGTTTTAATAATAATAATAATAATAATAATAATAATAATAATAATAATAATAATAATAATAATAATAATAATAATAATAATAATAATAATAAAATAACACAAGTTGGTTGTGCAAATAAAATTTAATCGACAAGAAGAACCCACAATAACTAGACCGATATCACAAATATAAATCAAATAATATGACAAATGACACATAATAATAGCACTGAAGAAAACATATCACTCTATGTACATTTCAGTGCTATCACGCATTACACATACATAGGGGCAATAGCTTCTACCCTTTTAATCATAAGTCTCTATATGCACACAGCCTGATGATATAATCTCCATCAAGTTGGGATTCTATCATATTGGCTAAACAAATGGTTTGGTATAATCACATAGGCTAAGAGGCCATATTAGATTTCACAATTCAAAAATATAAGAACACAATCAATAATGGAATTAAATGGCTCAAGTATTAACAATAGTTCAAATTTCATCAAAGAATTCTAAAGTAACAAAGGTAGGGATGGACACTATAACTCACATTAAAATTCAAATATTGATTTCTCTTAGTTTCTGATAATATCGAATTTGTTTTATGGCAACTCTTGACCTACATTTATATTTACACATGTACTGCAGTATTAGATTTTCTCTTAACTTATTATTTATTATTCAAGGTTATTTGACTCTTTTTATTTATTATTGCATGTTTTAGAACATATTTACATTCTTCATTTTTGTTATCATTTAGTTTAGTTTAGATTAAATATTAATATGCTTTTTATAAATATCCTTCAAAGAAATCTAATTATTATATAATTTATCATTTACTTTACTTTCATAATTATTAATTTATAATATTAATGATATTAATAAAATGAATTTATTAAAATAACCTTAATGTTATTTATTTAATTTTTAAAATAATTACTTTATATTTTAAACAAATCATAACTTAATATACATAATATTTTAATAAGAAAATTTTCTAAATACTCATAATTAAAATTAAATACTTCATAATTTATTTATTTTAACTTTAATAGTATTTTATATTAAATCCAAACAATCATTTATAATAATTATAATCACTACAGTAATAATAATAATTTATATTACGTTTAAAATTAAATGATGTTAACGATAATACATATTGTATAATTACTAATTACAATATTCTTTAATAACAAATTTACAATTCTATCTTTTATTAATTTGAAAAATTACTAATTACCATTTAATTATTTGATAAACACAATTATAACTCAATTAACCAACTATTAATTCATTTTCTTCCAATTAATTAACTAATTTCATACACATATTTATATATATACATTTTTTTAAACTTAATTTATTAACTTCATGAATTCCTAAATTATAATTTAAATATTTAGTTAGTTTTACTCATTTATTATACTAATATTTTTATTTTAAATTTAATATATATACTTACTATACATTTATTTCCATTATTTTTTCAATTTTATTTTATTTTATTTTACTCATAATAAATTTTATCTTAATTACAAATAATTAATTAATTAATTAAAATAACTATTTCTAAATTCAGTTAACTTCATAAACATTGTAAAATAAATGACTTTTAAACTAATTAATATTATTATATATATTTATTTTTATTATTTTCTCTTCAATACAATTTATTCATTAACCACTTAAAATTACCCCCTTCTAAATTCATTAAATTCTTTATATTTCAATAATTTTCTTTTAATCACAATTAACTAATTAACTAATTAATTATTATTCCTAAATTCAAATCAAATTCACAAATCTTAATTAATTAAAATTAATTAATATAATCAATAATAGCTCAATTCAATTCAAATTCAAATTCATTTTATTATAATAATTATAATATAATTATTATTATATTTAAATTTTCTTAATATATATATTTCAAATATCATCCATAATTTACAAATGATATGTCAAATTGAAGCTTGTAATGAGAGGGTTTCAACGGTATCTGATCCGCCAAAAAAGAAGACTAAAATCGACCAAAAAACTCATCAAAAATCACTACGATGCAATGATCAGACTGTGTGTATCGCCGTCCGATGTCCTTTGGCGGTGAACCATCGCTCCCCGAACTTAGCATCGTCGGACGATCTAACTGGGCCAGCGCGCGTCGGTCGCTGATCAATAAAACAATGGTAAATCAGCCAAACTCTTGTCTGGCACTCTTCCTCCCTCACTCTGTCGCTTTCTCTCTCCTCTCTCCCTTCTATTTCTCTTTCTCTTTTTCTTCTTTTCTTTTCTTTTATTCTTTTTTTGTTTTCTTTTTTTTTTAATTTTATAATATTTATTTATTTATTATTGTTATACTATTACCATCTTCCCTCATTAATAAAATTTGTCATCGAATTTTCAAATTAAGGTAAGTGCTCAAGTAAAAAGTCAAACTCTTTACGCTTCTGGCGCATGCATATTCTGACATCGTATTCTAAAGAATCACATTTAACGTTCTCTCAAGTCAACTATGTTGTCCCAAGATGGCAACCAAGAGGGGTGGTGAATTGGTTTCCTCAAGAAATAATGGCAAATTAAAAACTCAACAAACATGAAATGCGGAATAGAGAAATGGTTGAGTAGTGAATGAAAGAAAGAACACACAATATTTATAGTGGTTCAGATTTTCTTCAATCCTACATCTACTTCCTTAACAACTTGTTAAGGTATTACTAATCTTTGAAGTTTTACAAGCTCACTTCCAACTTTGGTGTTTTCACAAGTTCACACCTAACTTGACAAGTGTTTTGCTGAGGCTTACACTCAAAAACCTTTATAAGAGTTTTTCAAGGCTCACTTTCACAACCTTTACAAGAGTTTTACAAGGCTTACTCTCATAACCTTTACAAGAGTTTTACAAGGCTCACTCTCACAACCTAAGTGTTTCCCAAGCTCACACTCAAACTTATACAATGGTGTTTTCAATGCTTACACCTAACATTCATTACAATTCAAATGTAAGTTTAAGTAAAATATGTTGCTTGGCTATAAATTCTTTGATTCTCGCTTTTTATCCTCTATTTTCTTAGAGTAGCAATATATTTATAGCCAATGTGGTCTAACTAGCCATTATAGATAGTGAGAATAAAGTCTTGGCAGTTTAGACCATCTTCAGTAAACTGTTCGAAGCATTTCGTTGTCGTCCTTCATATAAGGATGGTCGCTACATTTAAATTTGCTTCAACGGTCGAATTTGAGTGCTCTGCAGCAGGAATCTTGCCCATGCTCTGGTTGTCGGGATGGTAGCGCATATGATAGGTGTGGTCGCCCTTTTTGAATGCTGAAGTGGGTTTATAACGGTCATCACACGTGGCATTCTTTGACTGGGCAAAATGAAAGTCCGCCTAAATATGAATTTCGCGGTCGCTCTAGGTGAAATCTCGTGGTCGAGTTGAGACACTCGCGTTGAACTTCTGAACGCACCTTAGGACGCGAACACTACTGTCAGTTTAAGCAGATTTCTCCTGAATCATCAGAGCGGTCACGGATATCAAAGGGCAGTCGCGAAAGTGATAAGCAAGACCGTATCCTTCGTCGTTCTTGTCACCGCGAACCTTACTATAATTAGGATGATTTGGGTTTCTTGTGTTGTGGTCGTCCATGAATGTAGGACAATCAAATCCTGTCTAAAACATGCTCTGTTCAGCTTTTGAAACAACCTAATCCTGCAACAAGGTTCTCAAACACATTTTAAATAAGTCATTCAATTTGAGTTGTCAAGGATCAAAATTGAGATCATTTGTCTAACAATCTCCCCCATTTTGACTTTGACAATCAAATGGAATGATGATATAAATTAACAAAGATATAACTTAGATTGGCTCACAATCTTTCCTTATTCAAATTGCTCATGTGTTGAATGTTAATAAATTTGTTATAATGCTCCCCCTAAACATATGCATGAGTCATGTTTTAGTTTGGAGTATAACTTGGTTTCTCCCCCATTCTTTGATTTAATAACATTTATATCATTTGGCTATCTTTCATTAGTAAAAACAATCAATCCAATCTTTTGGCTATCTTTCTCCCCCATTATCATAGGCAAAATGCATAATATGTAAAGATAATGAACAACTTGGTGTATAACAAACAAAATGTTTAATAATAGAGGGTAGTACACGGTTAAAGAAAGATAGGAACAAGATAAAACAAAAACAACATAACATAACCAAAAAAAATAAACTAATCAGAATCTTCATCCTCATCTATCTCTTCTTCTTCTAAAGGGGCTTGTCCCTTATCAAGAGGAACATTAGAGAGAGAGCTAGTGCTAATAGATTCTTCTTCTTCAGGGAGACTTTTTGTATGATCACTTATATCCCAATCCTCAAGATTGCATTGTGGCAAGTCCAGTTTGCCTTGCATGTCATAGAGATCATGATGCATGTGAGATATATGGTCAATTCTCTTATTCAAGTGATGGAATCTCTTGGAGACACTTTTCTTGAATTGAGAGAGTTTCCTGGAGAGAGATTTGATAGCTTTGAGAATGTGTTTTGTAGGTGATGATTCTATGAAGTATCCAATGGGTCAGGGATTTGATGTGTCTAGCTTTTGACTCTTTTTCAAATGAGGTTTCTACAAAGATTTCTTGCCAAAAGGTAGAGAGTGTTTTGTTGGAGAAGGTTAAATCATTGTAGGAGGTTATTCCATCAACAGGAAAGTCCCAGATTTTGCCAAAGTCTTCTAAAGTTAAGGCTTGGTATTGGTCAAATAACTTAAATCTAACCCCATACCACCCCAGTGCAGAATTTGCACTCTTTTCAATCTGAAAAGACATGAGAAATTCCTTGCTTAAACTAGAATAGCCTACCTCTTCAGGAAATACAAATTTTCTCCAGCCAAGAACATCAAGTAAACTTTCAATCTCATCTTTGATGTTGAGGGCAGAGAGCATCCCACTAAATGGAGATTTGGTTCCCTCAACTTTCTTTCTCTTCAGCATGGCATATCTCACATCTTCTTCAGAGGTTTGGTGGTGAGGTTTGTGAATTTTCTCACCTCTTCTAGACTGTGGAGGAGATGGAGGAACATCTATTGGTTCTCTTATGATAATTCCTGAAGGTTTCTTTCCCTTCCCTTTCCCTTTGGAGGTTATTTTCTTTTTGGGAGCCATTAGGGTTGAAGAACAGGAAGAAAACTGGAAAACAGAGAGTGTTTTGAGAAGGAGATGATCTTGAGAGGATTTTAGAGATTTGGAGGGAAGCTTGTATGTTATAAGAAGTAAAATATCCAAGAAACTGATGTATAATGCTCTTAAATAGAAGAAATTAAGAAAATAGCCGTTTATGACTATTGAGAATTAAGAAACGCGACCTGTCATACAGCCAACGGTTACAAAATTTCGAGCAGAGTGTATAGAGTGCGGTCGCCTATTTGTATAGGTGCGATCGCGAACTGTACTCTAGAGACCATTAACAAGATTAGTGCACTCGCGGGTGCAGAGAATGTCTGTAACGGTCAAAACTGTTCAAATTATTGCGACCGTGCACAACGTTTCTCGACCGCGCATAGAGATATTAATTTAGATGGATCTGGCAGGCAAGATAGCGATCGCTAAAGGCATTGGAGCGAATGCGAGTGACTCAGAAATGAAAGAGTCAAAGAAAGATGAAGGGTTTTTATATTTTTAGGCAAAAAGTTTATACATTGTGATGAAAAAAAAAATTTATTGATAGGCAATCTTTTATTAATTCAAAGTAGTTCCATCAATCATTCCTAAATTAAGTTTAATGAAGTTGAGCCTATCTTCATTCAAAGGTTTTGTAAAGATATCAGCAAGTTAATTATGTGTATCTATAAACTCTAGGACTATATTCTGATTTTGTACATTTTCTCTCAAAAAATGATGTCTAATATCTATATGTTTGGATCTAGAGTGTTGGATAGGATTTTTAGACAAGTTGATTGCACTAGTGTTGTCACATTTAAAGGAGATATTGTTAAATACTTTTCCATAGTCAAGCAATTGTTGTTTCATCCATAATACTTGTGTGCAACAAAAACATGCTGCAACATATTCGGCTTCCGTTGTGGATAAAGCAACCGATGCTTGTTTCTTACTATGCCAAGAAACTAGACAATTACCAAGAAAATGACATGCACCTGTTGTGCTTTTCCTATCTAAGATACTACCAGCATAATCTGCATCTGAAAAACATATGATATGAAATGATGTGTTTTTAGGATACCAAAGTCCTAAATGCATTGTACCACTTAAATATTTCAAAATTCTCTTAGTAGCATTCAAGTGTGATTCTTTAGGACAAGTTTGAAATCTAGCACAAAGACATACACCATACATTATATCAGGTCTAGAAGCAGTTAAGTAAAGTAGTGATCCGATAATACCTCGATATTTCTTTTCATCTACTGCTTTACCATTTTCATCTTTACCCAATTTCAAGGATGTGCTCATAGGAGTTTTGCTAGTTTTGCAGCCATCCATTCCAAATTTCTTAATGAGTTCTTTTGTTTATTTGGATTGGTTGATGAAGATCCCATCTTCACATTGCTTGATTTGTAGTCCAAGGAAGAACTTGAGTTCACCCATCATGCTCATTTCAAATTCCCTAGTCATACAACAAGCAAATTCTTTGCACAAGGCTTCATTAGTAGCTCCAAATATTATGTCATCCACATAAATTTGTACAATCAAAATATTATGCTTGTCCTTTTTAACAAAGAGAGTTGTATCTACTTTTCCTTTTGAAAAACCATTTTCAAGAAAATATGCACTTAGTTTATCATACCATGCTCTTGGTGCTTGTTTCAATCCATATAAAGCTTTGGTAAGTTTGAAAACATGATCAGGAAATTTGTAGTTTTCAAAACCAGGAGGTTGTTCTACATAAACTTCTTCGCTTATAAGACCATTTAGAAATTCACTTTTAACATCTATTTGAAAGAGTTTAAAGTTCATGTGACGTGCAAAAGCAAGTAATATTCTAATAGCTTCTAATCTGGCTACAGGGGAAAAAGTTTCATCATAGCCAATACCTTCTTCTTGATTATATCCTTTTGCTACCAACCTTGCTTTATTCCTAACGATGTGACCATTTTCATCAAGCTTATTCCTATAGACCCATTTGCATCCTATGATAGAGTGATCTGTAGGTCTAGGAGTGAGTTGCCAAATATTATTTCTTTCAAATTGATTAAGTTCATCTTGCATTGCAGTTATCCAACTTTCATCATTTAAAGCCTCCTCAATGGTCTTTGGCTCTATTTGAGAAACAAAAGCAAAATTAACATCTATATGATTAATTTTAGATCTAGTAATGACTCCCTTAGATGTTTTACCAATGATGAGTTAATTAGGATGATCTTTCTTGTATTGCCAATCCTTAGGTAGATCTTGAGTCTTTTCTTCAAGTTCATGCTGATTGATCTTTGAAGCATCAATAGTTTCATGAGGTTCAAGAGTACCTGCAGGGTCATTGAAAGTACTACCTTTCTTTTGATAAAGTTTAGATGATTCATCAAATATAACATGCATTGTTTCTTCAACAACTAGAGTTTTCATGTTAAATACTCTAGATGCTGTGCTATATGATGAGTATCCTAGGAATATACCTTCATCTGATTTGGATGAAAATTTTTCAAGATTTTCCTTGGTGTTCAATATGAAGCATTTGCATCCAAATACTATAAAATATCCAATTCTGGGAATTCTTTCATTCCATAGCTCATAAGAAGTTTTATTAGTTAAATGCCTTTTGTAAACATGATTTGTAATGTAACAAGCTGTATTAACGGCTTCCGCCCAAAAATAAGATGGTAAATCATATCCATTGAGCATTGTTCTAGCCATTTCAATTAAGGTTCTATTTTTCCTTTCAACTACACCATTTTGTTGTGGAGTTCTAGGAGCAGAAAAATTATGTGAAATGCCAAGTTCATTACAAAAACTTTCAAAATTTTCATTCTCAAATTCTTTGCCATGATCACTACTAATAGATGTGATCACATATCCTTTTTCATTTTGAACTCTTCTTGCAAACGTTTTGAAGTAATTAAAAGCTTCATTCTTTTGAGCTAAGAAATTAACCCATGTGAATCTAGAGTAATCATCAACAAGAACAAATGCATATAATTTGCCTCCTAAGCTAGTAACTCTATTTGGTCCAAACAAGTCCAAATGAATGAGCTCTAAAGGTCTAGAGGTACTTATAACATTCTTTGATTTAAATGAACTCTTATGTTGCTAACCATGTTGACAAGGTTGACAAATTCTATCTTTATCATATTTTATCTTAGGGAGACCATCAACTAGGTTTTCATTACAAATATATTTTAATTGATCCATACCAGCATGTCCTAGTCTTCTATGCCATAACCATGCATCATTATTAGTAGACATTAGACATTTGAATGCATGATTTGAATGTATGTTGATATTATAAGTGTTGTTTGTCCTAATACCCTTAAATATGATAACACCATTTGAATTTGTGATTTTGCATTCTTTGGAATCAAAATTAACAAGGTATGATTTATCACATAGTTGACTAACACTTAGCAAATTATGTTTCAACCCATCAATAAGCCATACATCTTCTATTAAATCTTTACCAATTGAACCAATGGAGCCAACACCAATAATTTTACCTTTAGCATTATTTCCAATAGTTACATTACCTCTATGTTTGTAGGTAATACTTGCAAAGAGCTTTGCATTCCCGGTCATATGCCTTGAGCACCCACTATCCACAAGCCATGTGCTTTCGTTGATAGTAGATTTTAGGCATACCAATAAGGCAATTGTGGTCATCTTCTCTTAGGTATCCACATGAAGTTGGGTCCTTGATGGTTAGTAATAAAGGTGTCTTCTAACTTGAGATGAGTCTTTCTTATATGACAGAAAAAACTTTTATGTCCAAACTTCATGAAATATGTGCATTTCCATGGTATTTTATATTTCTATATTTTTCTTTTTGTATTCCAAGTAATATGCATACAACTACAAATATGTGATTGCTTTTGTGCAAGTTTAGTGTACAGAAATGCATGATTACTTTTAGCTTTAATTCCTAATGAACCATAAGAAGTTCTTTTGGTACTTTTAGACTTGGTGTGAGCATCTTTGTTCTTTACAATATCAACAATAGAAATTTTAGTTGTAGATGCTTTTATAAATATTGGTTTGCTTGGTGTAATGTTGGTTGAGCCATTGAATCCTAATCCATATTTTAAGGAGGGTGATCTTTGGTTACCAATTAATGTGTCTAAAGCTTCCTTTCCTTTATGAAATCTTGAAATTGATTCTTTTAGTTCTTTTAGTTCATGCTTCAAAATTTAATTCTCTTTAATAATTTTTTCTAAGTCATGTGAGTTTTTATTTAACTCTTCTATTGAATTCATCAAGTAATCATTTGAGGTTTTCAATTCTAAGGTAGAGTTCTTTAAGCATATAAAATCCTTTTCTAACTTAGAGTTTTTTTCTTTATAGAGCATCATTTTAGAAAAATATTTTTCTATTTTAAAGTTCATGTGCTCAATCAAATCACTATCATTTAGATCATCAATATCATCATGTGCTACTAGATCAAAGGATTGAGTACTTACCTCATTGGAGTCATCTTCAATAGCCATGAGACATAGATTTGCAATTCCTTCTTCTTCTTCTTCTTCTTCTTCAGTTGAAGAGGAATCATCCCATGTGGCTTTGAGAGACTTTTTCTTTTCTTTGTCCCATTTCCTTTTATTCTTTACTTTGAAGCAATCCGATTTAATGTGACCAGTTTTTCCACATTCATAGCACTTTACCTCATTTTTCTTTTCTTTATCTTTGAAGGAGAATTTAGGAAGTGTACCTTTATTTGCTTGTAATCTTTTCTTCCTTTTCCATTCATTTATTCTTTTTGAAAACATTGCCATTTCATCTTCATCATCAGTACCTTCATTGCTTGAGCTCTCAACTTATTTGATTGCTTTGAGTGCAATTGGTTTTTTCTTTTCTTTTTCACCTTGATGTTCTTCTTTTTCACTATGTAGCTCAAATGTGAGTAGTTTTCCAACAAGCTCGTCGGTTCTTAATGTGCTAAGATCATGAGCTTCTTCGATGGATGATACTTTTGATTCAAAGTTCTTTCTAGCTCTTAGGGCTCTCAAGATTTTACTATTTACATCACCTTGATCATATACCTTGCCATACTTCTTTAGTTCATTGACAATAGCAAGCAAGCAATTGGTCATGTCGGTGACGTTTTCATTTGATTTCATCTTGAATCGCTCATACTCATGAACATGCATTTGTTTCTTGTTGAATCTCAATTGAGTCGTACTTCATGGTAGTTTTCAAGTGTCTTCCAAATGTAATGTGCACAAGTTAAATGTTGAACTCTTCCACCTTCTTCTCTTGAAAAGGAATTCATCAAGATGGAAGTGGCTCTATTGTTCTTGAATCGATCTTTGACATTGATAGTTGACCATTGTGCTTTGGGAAGAGGAACTTGGATACCATCGACTTCATAAGTGGGAGGTTTCCACTCACTTTCCACAAAATCCCATAGTTCAATCCCTTCACTGTCTAGAAACAAATACATTTTATGTTTTCAGTAGGAATAATCAGTTCCATCAAAGTAGGGTCTAAGAATAGTGTTAAGATTTCCATGAGAGATAGAGTTTGATGAAGAAGAAGTTGCCATAGTGGATCAAATTTCATAATTAAGTTCAAGAAATTTCAAGCTCTGATACCAATTGTTGTCCCAAGATGGCAACCAAGAGGGGGGGGGGGGGGGGGGGTGAATTGGTTTCCTCAAGAAATAATGGCAAATTAAAACTCAACAAACAAGAAATGCGGAATAGAGAAATGGTTGAGTAGTGAATGAAAGAAAGAACACACAATATTTATAGTTGTTCGGATTTTCTTCAATCCTACATCCATTTCCTTAACAACTTGTTAATGTATCACTAATCTTTGAAGTTTTACAAGCTCACTTCCAACTTTGGTGTTTTCAAAAGTTCACACCTAACTTGACAAGTGTTTTGCTAAGGCTTACACTCAAAAACCTTTACAAGAGTTTTTCAAGGCTCACTCTCACAACCTTTACAAGAGTTTTACAAGGCTTACTCTCACAACCTTTATAAGAGTTTTACAAAGCTCACTCTCATAACCTAAGTGTTTTCCAAGCTCACACTCAAACTTATACAATGGTGTTTTCAATGCTTACACCTAACATTCATTACAATTCAAATGTAAGTTTAAGTAAAATATGTTGCTTGGCTATAAATTCTTTGATTCTCTCTTTTTATCCTCTATTTTTCTTAGAGTAGCAATGTATTTATAGCCAATGTAGTCTAACTAGCCGTTATAGATAGTGAGAATAAAGTATTGGCAGTTTAGACCTTCTTCAGTAAAATGTATTTCGCGGTCGTCCTTCATATAAGGATGGTTGCGCTCATGTCTCACGCGGTCGTCCTTGGTCAAGGTACGGTCGCTGCATTTAAATTTGCTTCAACGGTCAAATTTGAGTGCTCTACAGCAGGAATCTTGCCCATGCTGTGGTTGTCTGGACGGTCGTGCATATGATAGGTGCGGTCGCCCTTTTTGAATGATGAAGTGGGTTTATAACGGTCATCACACGTGGCATTCTTTGACTGGGCAAAATGAAAGTCCGCCTAAATATGAATTTTGCGGTCGCTCTAGGTGCAATCTCGCGGTCGAGTTGAGACACTCGCGTCTAACTTCTGGACGCACCTTAGGACGAGAACACTACTGTCAGTTTAAGCAGATTTCTCCTGAATCATCAGAGCGGTCGCGGATATCAAATGGTGGTCGCAAAAGTGATAAGCAAGACCGTATCCTTCACCGTTCTTATCACCGCGAACCTTACTGTAATTAGGATGATTTGGGTTTCTTGTGTTGCGGTCGTCCATGAATGTAGGACGGTCACTCTTCTGTAAGTGCGGTCACGACTGAGGTCGGGCTATTGACCGCAAACCTACTGTGATATAGTTTCATCCTTCAATTGAATTGGGCGGTTGTTTCCATGTCTTGTGCAATCGCTAAACATACTCTATTCAGCTTTTGAAACAACCTAATCCTGCAACAAGGTTCTTCAAACACTTGTTAAATAAGTCATTCAATTTGAGTTGTCAAGGATCAAAATTGAGATCATTTGTCTAACAAACTAATTTACCACTTCAAAATTCTTACTCAACCATCACCACGATTGACCTCAAAACACTCGAATAATCATTTTAAACCTAACTCAAATTTACCAATTGATCATATTACAATCTTATTGTCCAAGTGATGACAACTTACTTGCACTAATGATATCATTAGCATTAAAGTTAAATATCAACTTCATATATCCTTATCGATGATTCCAATTTCTTACAAATTTCTACTTTCAACTCATTCACACTTTTATGCTAATGTCACAATTATTCTCATATCACAGATCATTATTCATATACTCTTAATCACTTTCAAGTACATTTTATCTATAAGAATTCTTGAACTTTAGTCTTATATCTTAATTAATACCAAATCTTAATGTCTATATTTGTACATGTCCATATCTCAATTCATTTACTTGAATCATTTTTGTTTATAAATCTAAACACCTCTAGTTGTCCACTAATTTTAATAATACTATAAATTTTTCACACACGAATTCAGTTTAGTGACTTACTCATTGAATTCTTATGTTTTAAATGTTCAAATCCAGTCTTAAGTTTCTTTTACCTTAATCTCTTCCTCATAAATTTTAATTTAATACCCCCTTTTAATAGATTCATTTCAAATCATACTTTATACTAATCACACCTAAATTTTCATGTTTTCAATATACCAATTTAATTGTACTTCAATAAATCACTTCAAATTCACATACTTAAATTATTATAAAAATTTTGATAACTTGTATGGCCTCTAAATCTCAATTTTTCTTGTTTAATAAATTTTGCTCCAAACCCAAAATTTATCATCTGTATATAATTTGCATATGATATCTTAACAAATTTCTAAGATCTATTGTCACTTTAGCTGTTTATATTTCATAAACTCTAAAATTTTATCTTGTTTATTTCACTGAACATCCTATATTTCTTATTTTTCTACCCTATAAAATCAAATCCATTTCAAATTTTAATACTTGCTAGTGATCTTTCTTACCAAAATTAGTGACTTTCATATGTTAATTGTCTTGTTTTCCAAATTTCTAAGTAAAGTCTTGGATATACTTGGGCCTTTCAACTCAAGCTTCTTAAGAGAACATATGAAATCATAGCATATAATTCTCTAATATAAACCACACACTCTAATCTTAATAAACCAAAGAAAACTCATATTTAACATCCACAACATATATAATATTCTCATACTTACAGCAATTAAGTATATTTGTCTTTTATTAGAGTTTCAACTCTATAATTATTGCTTAACTATATTTCTTCTTTTTTTTTTTTTATAATTTTAACTTGTTACATTTATAGTATAATTATTATCTTAAACTAATTCTTCTATTTATTTTAATTATGAATCCTTGGTTCTAATTTATTAAGAATTTCGAATTCATTCTTGATTCATCTACAAATCTATATGTAAATTTTCATAATTTTCTTCTTCATTTGCTACATCAAATTTAAATTATTTCTCAATGCCATAAATATGACAAATAAAATTTTCCAGCATTCTTACTTTTCAATTTTTTTCCATGGTTATTAAATCTCCACTAGAAATTATAAAATATTAATCTTATAACCTAGGCACGCATAGGTGTATATTTAAAATTCTAGATTTTTATAAATTTATTTATTATATCTGAAATTTATGTTTATTTAGCCCTACAAATTTTAGTCTTACTACCACTACTCTAGCAGTATCTCTTTCAATTTTATTTCCATAACTAAAGCTCCATTAAAATTTATAAAATTTTAACCATATACCATAAACATATACGAATTTGTATTTAAAATTTTAGATTTTTCTGGGTTCATTTACTACAGTTTTTTTTTCATCTACATAAAATTCACTTGAGCATATTCAAATTCTCTATTTTCTAATAATATTAGACAAACACTACAAATTTCTAAATTTTTATTTTACCACATTAAATAGATACACAAAAATACTCTTCATAAAAATTTCAACTCAATTAAACTTATCTAAGTATCTATGAAAAATCATCCAATATAATCAATTCTAATTCCTCTTCATAATACAAGTCTCATACATCAAATTTCTTTAGCTTTAAACACATTTTTTTAAATCTTAATCTATTTTTAGCACAAGTATATCAATAATCATCATCTCAATTCTTAAATCATATATCTAATGTAATTTGGATACATCGAACATTTTATTTCTCAACCACAATGATCGAAATTCATTTAAATCTTCAGATCAAAGAATAACTCATAGCTTTTAGTCGTTTCCTATCATTTTAATTCATTAATTTACTCCATGTTATTTTCAAAATCATAAATATAACTCTATCCACAATATAGACTTACATGGATTATTTACTCATAATAATTTATGTCAATTAATATCTTATATCCCAATATCACTTACATTTCCACATTCAAACTCATCATATATTATCCATTAGCATAATTTAAGTTTATCTTTATAATTCATAACCTATTATTTATCATCTTATCAAATGCTAAATTCTAATGCTATCATTAGTTTACAAATCCAAAAATAAGATTCATGCATTTAAAAATTATTGTTAGTTATTAATCTAAACACTTCTAACATTTGCTAGCACTAGGAGTGTAATAAACTCCCCATAAGATCCTAATTACATATTTCAAACTCTTAGCCTATGTTAATTATTCACAATCCTTTATCACGCTTAACCATATAGACTCCATAAGAAAAATTAAATTCACTATAGTTGAATGCATCATTTATAATCTAATTACTTCATATGTTATACTTCATATTTGATTTCATTTAACTTAGATTTTATTTTTTTCTGCAAAATATCTTTCAAGCAAAAATTAATGTTTATCATTAACCAATTATCTTATCTCTTGAATTACTAGGCCCATAAAGAGTAACTTAAAGTATAGTATTTTACGTATATTGACGGAAAACACACAATGTTACAATATTCAAATTTTCTTAACATAAACCTCACTTCAATGCCATAAAAGTAACAAAATTCATGTCTTACATCTACGATCACATATTGCAGTCACTGATACATGATAAATATTGAAATTATAACCTACGAATAACGCTGAATTTGAGGCAAAAGAAACTCAATCAAGACGAAAAGAAATCTATACTCAACATGTTATAAGTACTTAGACCATCTAGAAACTCTGAGCATACTACAAGCTAGAAAATATTAGTTATGATACCATATCTATCACATCCAGTTTTCGAAAATGTGATGGTCATATGGTCCAGGAAGGCTTAAGGCCACTAGGCACCACGTAGAATCCAACTAAATCTCTATATGCATACATATTAATTATCTATAATATTTACTCCAGTAGATTATAATTATATATAAGATCTTGTGTTCCTTATTTATAATTTCATAACATATTTTATATAATTATTTTGTTATTATATACCACAATCATATATCCTATAATTTCACTATAATTTTTCTCCCACGCTTGATAAACTATTCATAATAATAGTACGGAGCAACTAGAATATTGTATAAATTTAGCACATAATTTACCTATAAAAGTTAAAAGCTAATTACATTATGCTCAAACTTCTTGTTGAAAGAATGAAATCAAGAAGCTGATAGACTTGGATAACCTCTACTTGAAACCACACAAACAATTGAGTGAGTCATCAGCTCAGTGAGATTATAGTACCACTATGGTAGGATATACATTAATAATATCTCAAAATTTTAGTAATAATAATAATGATAATAGTAATAATAACACAAGGTGGTTGTGCAACAAAGGATTATCAATAAAATTTAATCTACAAAAGGACCTAAAATAACTGAACTAATAACACAAAAGCAAATTAAATAATATGATAAATAACACATAACAATAGCACTAAAGGAAACATATCACTATGTATATTCCAATGCTATCGCACACACATAAGGGCATTAGCTTTTACACTTTTAATCTCAAATCTCTATGTACATACAGCCTGATGGTATAACCCCTATCAAGTTGAGATTATATCATATTGGCTAAACTATTGGCTTGGTATGATCACATAAGCCAAGAGGCCACATTAGGTTTCATAATTCACAAATATAAGAACACAATCAATAATGGAATCAAATGGCTTAAGTATTAACAATGGTTTAAATTTCATCAAAGAATTCTAAAGTAACAAAGGTAGGGATAGACACTATAACGCACCTTAAACTTAAAATTTTGATTTCTCTTAGTCTTTGATAATATCAAATTGCTTCTATGGTAACTCTTTACCTACATTGACATTTACACATGTACTGCAGTATTATATTTTCTCTTAACTTATTATTTATTATTCAAGCTTATTTGACTATTTTTATTCATTATTGCATGATTTAGAACATATTTACATTGTTCATATTTGTTCTCATTTAGTTTAGTTTAGATTACATATTAATATGCCGCATATTAATATCCACCAAAGACATCTAACTATTATATAATTTATCATTTGCTTTACTTGCATAATTATTAATTTATAATATTAATGACATTAACAAAATGAATTTATAAAAATAACCTTGATGTTATTTATTTGATTTCTAGAATAATTACTTTACCTTTTAAACAAATCATAACTTAATATACATAATCTTTTAAAAAGAAAATTTTCTAAATACTCATAATTAAAATTAAATAGTTCTTAATTTATTTATTTTAACTTTAATAATACTTTATCTTAATTTCAAATAATCGCATATAATAATTATAATTACTACGGTAATAATAATAATTTATTTTAAGTTTAAAATTAAATGATGTTAACGATAATACATATTGTATAATTACTAATTATAATATTCTTTAATAACAAATTTACAATTCTATCTTTTATTAATTTGAATATACTAATTACCATTTAATTATTTGATAAACACAATTATAATTCAATTAATCAACTATTAATTCATTTTCTTCCAATTAATTAACTAATTCCATACACATATTTATATATATATATATACATTTTTTAAACTTAATTAATTAACTTCATGAATTCCTAAATTATAATTTAAATATTTAGTTAGTTTTACTCATTTAATATATATATATATACATACTTACTATACATTTATTTACATTATTTATTTTATTTTATTTTATTTTACTCATAATAAATTTTCTCTTAATTACAAATAATTAATCAATTAATTAAAATAACTATTTCTAAATTCAATTAACATCATAGACAGTATAAAACAAATTACTTTTAAACTAATTAATATTATTTTATTTATTTATTTTTATTATTTTCTCTTCAATACAATTTATTCAAACACTTAAAATTGCCCCTTCTATATTCATTAATTTCTTTATATTTCAATAAATATATTTTATTCACAACTAACTAATTAATGAATTATATTATTATTCCAAATTCAAATCAAATTCATAAATCTGAATTAATTAAATTAATTAATATAATTAATAATAACTCAAATCAATTCAAATTCAAATTCAAATTATAATAATAATTATTATATTTAAATTTTTTAATACATATATTTATAGATATATTTTTTTCAAAACTCATCCATAATTTACAAAAATGATATGTCAAATTGAAGCTTGTAATGAGAGGGTCTCAATGGTACCTGATTCACTGAAAAAGAAGACAAAATTCCATCAAAAAACCCATTGAAAATCACTAACAACGCGATGAACGTACCACGTGTGTATCGAAGTCCTCTGGTAGTAAACCACCACTCCCAGAACTTGGCGTCGTTGGACAATCCAACTAGGCAGGTGTGTATCAGTTGCCGATCACCGGATGGCGATAGATTGGCCAAGCTCTCGTTCAACACTCTCTCTCCCTCACTCTGTCACTTTCTCTCTCCTCTCTCCCTTCTCTTTCTCTTTCTATTTTTCTTCTTCTTTTCTTTGTTTTCTTTGTTTTTAATTTTAATATTTTAATTTTATAATATTTATTATTATTATTATTATTATTATTATTTCAAACTATTACACTTATGCCCATTTTATACAAAATAATCACTAATTACTCAAATTCTTCCTAAAATTTCATCAAAACCCTAGTTTTCCTTACTTCCTTACTTAAACTTCACCAAAACAATCTCTTTTCTATCATCCAACCATAAAATTAACACTTACATATCAAAAAAACTTTAAAATAATCCATTGCTATAATTATAGCCATCTCCATCACAAGCCCAAAATTCACATATTCATAAAACTTGGCAAAACAAGCTTAAAGTGATGGAAACTCACTCGAATTCTTGTTTAATCTTCAAAACCACTTTGAATTTCTTGAAATTCTTATAAAATTTGGTCTAGTTGATGAAGCAAGATTTCCCCTTTCCCTTTAATGAAAATCAGCCAATATTGAAGAAGAAGGAAGAAGATGAACTTTTTAATTTCCTTTCTTCCTAACCACACATATATATAATAATTAATTAATTAATTAAATATTAGATATTTTAGTCTTTCCCATCCAAAATTAATTTTAATTAAAAATTTAAATATAATTTAAATATAAATTAAAATTAAAATAAATTTTATTAATATATTTATATCATTTATTAATTTATTAATATTTACCTTCTTTTTATTTTTTTATTAATATTAATATTATATTTAATTTTAACTTCTTTCTTTTTGCCTAACTTTATTTTTTAGTGACAATGTATATATTATGTATGTACCATATATACATTAGGTATCCAATGTATATTTTAGGTATAACTTATGTATACATTAGGTATATACTATACATATCTTTCTTCTATCACTTTAATTAATCCTCCATATTATTTCATTGTATTTAATAAAAATATGGGTGTTACAACCATACTAAGCATTTACAATAACTAGACTTCACTAAATAAACCTTTTTTTTTTATATCAAAAACACAAATAATTTTATCATCTCCCTCATAATTAGCAGAATCCTAAGGATAACTCTAGTATCTCTATCACTCAAACAACCTATAAGCTTCTCTAATTCCCATAGCCTTTCTATACCATACCATAAGATCACACACCCTCAAATCATCATTAACACTATCCATCTCTGGCTAAATGAAAAAATTCCCTTCCTTTAGCATCCAAGGATCCTTATTAACCCAAATATTCCTCCTATTACCTACTCTCCATTTCACCCCATGTTTCTATATCTCCTTAGAAAGTAGCCTACTCTTCCAAGTGAAACTAAGATTAGAATTAAGTCCAGCCATAAAAATATCCCCCTAAGGAAGTATTTAACTTTGAAAATCCTAAAAAGAAGAGTATTGGATTCTAAGATCAATCTCCAACCTTACTTGCCTAGTATAGCCATATTAAAACAATTTAGATCTCGTACCTATCCCTTTACCTTTTTTTTTTTTGCTATAATGCTTATTGTCCCATGAAAGCCAGTGAATTTTCTTATGCCCATCACTTTTTGAACCCCCACCAAACAACATTCATCATTTTCTACAATTTCTCACATATATATGGACAAAAGAAATACACATACAGTAAGTAGGGATAACTTGGATTACACATTTAATCAAAATCTCCTTACCTATCTTAGGTAAACTTATATTAATCCAATTATTAATTTTTCCCCATATTCTATCTCTCAAGAACCAAAAAAATAGCCATCTTACTTCTCCCAATCAATAAAGGCAAACCTAAGTAAGAGCCACTGCCTAATGGAGCCTCCACCTCTAAAATCTCAAACATCATATCCCTAACTTGTTGATGCATATTTGGGCTAAAAATAATCTCATATTTTTTGGAAATTAATATAATGGCCAGAGACTCTCTCATATTCATTCAGAATATCCTTAATAATCCTCTCCTCCATCTCATTACCATTAAAAAAGAATAAGGAATCATCAGTAAATAGTAAATGACTCAACCTAGGGCAACTCCCTCTGGCCCTGCACCCATGAACTAATCTATTTATCTCAGCCTCCTTGAATAAGATTGATAACCTTTCAACAAACATAGTAAATCAATAAGGTGATAATGGATCACATTGTCTAATACCCCTACTTGGAAAAATAGGATCCACCTCATCTCCATTCACTAGCACTGAAATTCAAACATTATGAACACACATCATCATCCAACTAATCCATTTGGTAAACAAAATCTGTAACACCCCCATACTCCATATAAGTACTATACATATACCTGGTATACATACAGTACGTATATAAAGTATAAGAATGTCATTGATCGTTATAGTTGAAAACTTTAATCGGAGTTCAAAGAATAGTACATTTACAAAATCATTCTACTTTCAAAGGTCTTATATATATATATTAATACTCTCTTCTTAAATAAAAATACACTTATACAGATAAATAAATTATTGTCAAAATACAACATATTTATATTATACATGTATGCACCACCTTCTAGTTGGTCTCGAGATATTCATACCTTTCTCGTGGCATATCGATTGACTTGAAATCTACCACCTACTCACCTGCGCGATTACACAACCGCGCTAAGCCAAAGAGCTTAATAGTATAAATAAATATTATAAACATACATTATGGAAAAATCACATTCATATGTTAATTTCTTATATCATTATTTTCTTATCATGTTTTCCTATTTCAATTACACCTTCCATATCCATATATACATGTATTTCTACTAATCCTGTCATTATATCCATGCACACATATATTATTGATGCAAACCACAATTCCATAACTTATTAGAATATCCATAAAATAATATTAACAATGTCCACATCCACATTCATATTATACATCATATTGTAATTTCATGTGGTACTTGTACATCTTATCATTCAACATAATTTACATTTAAACCAAGACAAGCATAAGTCTCATTATTCATTCATTGCACATTTCATGAATCATATTTAAACAAACACAAGCATGGGACCAAAAAGGATCTAATATGTTATTCAAAGTTCAGAGTTACTGCTTTGGTCCATATCATAATCATCAAGCCCGTAGGCAATATATATATATATATATCTCTATCCATGGATAGTGTAACAGACCCAGTCTCTTGGACCATCAACTCAATAAACTTGAGGAGATCCTCAGCCCGGCAAGACTGTTACCTGTAACAGACCCAGTCTCTTGGACCATCAACCCGACTAAATTGAGGAGATCCTCAACCCGGCAAGACTGTTACTTTTCATATATTTCATATCAATAATTCACATATTATAACAGACCCAATCTCTTGGACCTCAATTCAACTCAAATTGAAGAGATCCTCAACTCGGCAAGACTGTTACTTTTCATATATTTCATAGGAATGCCGCCAAACCCAGAACTCTGAAAATTGAATTAACATATTAGGCACACAATTATTTCATTTGCCTCTTTATCAAACTCTTTTCATTTCATTTCTCATAGTTCATTAGGCAACCATGCCTCAATTATATTTCATTTGCATGATCATAGCCAACAATCATGACCTCATATGTCTAATCATCTCAACTCACATTAAAACAATTCATCATATCATTATAGCCAACCATCATGGTTCCTCATTTCATCAATAGAGTTCACATCTCATTATGTCTCAATTCACATTATACCAAACATAACCTTATTCATAAGCATCAACAATGCATTAGATTTCCTAACACATTTGCAATCAAATAGATGTTAAATCTCAACATCATATGAATGTATGCAATAATATAATATGTACATACCTTTTTAATGATCTTCATATCTTTCACATCATCTAATTATAACCTTAATCAAATTATATTAACAATATAATAAGTTACTTAACACATTTACAAACAAATGTGTTAAGTCTTAAATCATGTACATAAGTGCAATCATATAAATTTGTACTTACCTCATGAGCCATCACACAACACCAAACTCATCTTCCAATAATCTCAATACTTGGATTAGGGCAAAACCTTTCTTCACAACCTAATCCACAAGGAATAACACACACTTACTCAAAGATACACATGAATTCAATACAATTATTCATTTATCAACCTCATACTAGACCCTTAGATCACAAATTATAAACCAACATCTCTCTCTAGGACCCCACGGTCGTGGCCTACCAACCCCCACGGGCGTGGCATAGCAAACAATTCTGCCCAATTGCTCTAACAATCCCCACAGTCGCGGCCTTCCCACTCCCACGGCCGTGGCATAGAAAGTGAATCTGTCTCTTTTGTTCGACACCTCCACGACCATGGCTTCCAATGGCCACGGTCGTGGCAGCCAAGACCACAGGCGTGGCATAAAAAATGCCTCTGTTTTCGGACCAAACTCATGTATTCTATGTTTTTAACTTCATTAAACACAAAAATACCTCAATCATACATCAATTATTCAATTCTCCAACTCATACATATTAAACCCTTACTAACCAATTTCAATAATCCATCATCATCCTCACAAATAACTATATAATCATTATCAAAATTCCAATTCAACATATCTATAACCTTTAATCTTTTACTATCATTATCTTCACACACTAACCCAAATCATATATACATAAAATCAATAGAAATCAACTCAAAGAGATAAACACTTACTTGAATATTTTGCCAAATCTTCAATCTCCATCTTCAATTCTCTCAAAACCTTTATAAATTTGTTGTGTATGCAAATAAAATCTCATCTCTCTTTCTCTTTCTCTCTCTCGTGCAAGAAGAAGAAGAAGAAGAAAAATATCTTTTCTCCTCTTCTTTTCATGTTTATCATATATATATATATAATAATAATAATAATAATTAATTATTTCTAAAAACCTCCACCACACATTTTCCTTCTCTTTTGACTTTCTTATCTTCTTTTTCTTTTATTATTATTATTATTAATTAATTAATTATATAAACTTACTTTTCCTACACCACTTTATACATTAGGTATATGTAATGTATATGTTGGTATATGTATATGCCTTATATATTGTATTTATATTTCCCATATTTTCTAAATACCATATGTATACATATTATCCTCCATATACATTTATCTCTTATAATATTTCCTTTTTATTAATTTATCTTCTTAGGACTTCTATTTCTTTGACTTGTATATGTTATATATATATATATACAACATCTACACTCTCTCTTTATTTCTTTTCTCTTTCCATTAACCATACACATTAAATCCAAAAACAACGATAACTCCAAAACTTTTAGGGTGTATTTTGGGATATTACAAAATCCATGGCTAATATCATATCTTCTAAATACTCCCAATTAACCCTATCATATGCTTTATTGATATCAATGTTAAGAGTTGTGATACCCCCCATTTCTCCTTGTTTAATATCTTCAATCCATGAATAAGTTCAAAAGTGACCAATACATTTTCAATACTAGAAATTGAAGCACATAACCTTTGATTATCCTCATCCTGGACCCTTGACTGGACCAGCATGAGATATTTTTTACCATGTTGTCAGCCTTAAAAACCTTATTTGAATAATTCTGCATCACCTCCTTAATTCATTCCTCATCATGAATCCATTCTCATCGTTTTTGTAATTACAAAAACTAAATTCCTTTTCCTTCTCCTATTTACTTGAGTTTGATAAAAATAAGTGTTTTTGTCCCCACTCTTCATCTAGAATTCCTTAGCTCTTTAATGCCATTTAATCTCCTCCTA
The DNA here is from genome assembly GCA_947685225.1 of Garcia nutans. Lineage (NCBI taxonomy): Eukaryota > Viridiplantae > Streptophyta > Magnoliopsida > Malpighiales > Euphorbiaceae > Garcia > Garcia nutans. Next base: position 3,177,258 of record CANTUV010000017.1, on the reverse strand, counting down.
TTCAAGAATTTTGCTAAATTCATTTTGATACTAGTCATAGCTCTCCTTACCATTTACTCAACACATTTCCATATTCTCTGTTAATTGCTTTTTCCTTCTTCTTAACTCTGCGTGTTTCAATGTTCCCCATATTTTTAACTTCTTCATACATATAAGTTTAATGTTCATGATATTTACAGCCCCATAAAATTTCCAGTTCTGCCTTACCACCTCACCTAACTCTTCTTTTCCTAACCAATAATTCTCAAACCGAAAATGTCTACTACCACTCATGTGAGTAGCATCATTACTACCTACCAAAATAGGATGGTGATTTGAGGATGAAGCTACTAACATTTAGCTTAAAATATTTCTCAACGAATTTAACTACTCATCATTTGCAACACCCTTATCAAATTTTTCCCTTATCCATTATCTAATTCCCCTTCTTTTTTTCCCAAGTATATATATACCTTGAAACTGGAATGTCTTTATAACCACAATTTTGAAATGGCTTCGGAAAGCCATTCAATAAATACAAAGGATGCTCTACACCCGCAGCCTTTTCTTTTATAGATACCATGTCATTAAAATCTCCAACACAAAACCAGAGTCTATTATATTTATGGGTTAGAACACAAATTAAATTTCAGGAGCTTCTCCTTCTTGTTCTCTTGGGATAACCATAAAGACCCGTAAAACTCCAATTTCTTTCATTATTTTCATATATAAACATATTAAAAAATTATTGCAATAACCCACAATACTCAGCCTATATGATGGTTTCCATAGCACGAACAACTCTACCCCACAACCCAACCTATCAACCACAAAACAGTAATCAAACTTAATAATCTTTTTTATTTCTTCAATCTTATTACTGTTTATCGAGGTCTCCATTGAGAAAATAATATTTGTCTTATATCCCAAGGAAATATCCTTAAGAACTCGAATTGTTCGAGAGTTGCCAATCCATCGATAGTAACTTAATATTTTTAGATCTTTAGTAGGCCTACCCCATAGGTCCCGCCGATCAAATGATATTTTGTGATTCTAAAACTACGAAAGCTGCTTCATTCGGATCCATATTATTAGAAGTGAATGAAACAACAAGATTTCTCAACATCTTTTTCCCATCCTCCGATTTCATTATTTCCTCATCATTGTCCAAATATATATTATATCTATCTAAGCATATCATTCCAAAATCCATTTCATTATTATTAGGATTACCAATACCCATCCCCCTTATCATGCAGTCATGCCTAATTAGATTACTATCATATTGTTTGTTAAAATTCAAATTGCCAAACCCAATCTTCTCCTTTGATTTTGCTATTATATCAGGGATACAATTCTCGCCTTTGTCTCGAAGCCACCTACTAACTGGAGGAAAAACCTTAATTTTATCATCCCAACCCATCTGCAACTCCTCATTCTATTTTAACAACATCAATTTGCAAAAACTATTCGTATGGCCTGCCCTACCATATAAATAACAAAACATAGATGAATGTTCATATTTAAAAACTACATAGAAAACATTACCCCCCCTCCATCCATTATTTTTTTTTTTTGTCACTTCAAAGGAGTTTTGACATCAATATGAACTCATATATACATATATGCATGTAAACTTGAAACTTGATCACATACATTATAATATACAAAATTGCCCACAAAAGTCACATAATAGTCACATTATACTTTCTAAAATGAACCCCACTAGTAGCTCATGTATTTGAACCCATATATAAATAGAATTCAATATGAGTTTATTCGAGTTTTCCTTATGCCCTAATCTATAAAAGTGGATTTGATTTCACTGCTACCACTAAAATCCTTTCTTTATAAATTAGGGTATAAGAAAAAAATAGAACAACAGTAACTTACCATAAAAGTTTTTGGGAAATTAAATGCCAATAATACAATAACCTATTAAAGGATTTACTATCTTATCCCTTACCCAAAATAGGACTTACTACTCAAGTATTATCATTTACTTTGTTAAAGATATTTAATCACACAATATATTCTTCTATCTCAAGCTTTGATATCAATATGATATATAAATATATATTAATTTTAAATTTTAAATTATCAATTATATTCAATGAAAAATATGTAAAAATATAATGAAAATAATTATATAATAATATATTAAAATATTATATTCTTATTTTATATATATATTTTTCATTTTATATATATATTTTTTCTTCATTATTAATTTAAATAGGATTATTATAAAAAAAGAATTCTTCAACTTTCATATTAAGTATCATGTTACTTACCTAACATTTATTTTAATTATTTTTAAGCTCCAATTAATTACCTAATATTTATTTTTTATTTTTTTAAATGCTTAAAATTATATAAAAATTTTAAAAATTAAAATAAATAAATAAATAATGAATATAGAAAAACTTTCAAAATTTTCTCCATATTTCAATTTTAATTTCTATATAACTATGGAAAAAGAAGTGCATCAATATAATCCAACCAAAGAAGTTTTTTTTCATATAAATTTGAGGATGTTTGGGGAGATGGGATTGTTGATGATTCCATCCTTTTATTTCTTTGCTTGAGTTTGTGTGCAAGCAGGTTCAAGGCTTTGTCCCTTAATCATTTTTCAGGCCTTTTCTCTATATTCATATGGCCTATTCATCTGATGGTGCTCTATTATTGCTTTGATGATCTTAATTCTGATGTTCTAAGGAAGCAACAACTAGATGCACGAGTTCTAATGTTAAACATGTGGGTTTTACTTATTATGGAGTGTTGGTTTTTAGTTGTTTGTCCCTTGATTGTTCTTCCCAGTTGTACTACAATGATCTGAGCTATGTTATTTTGTTGTCTTTTATGATCTGTGTTTATCTTTGTTAATTTGTTCAAATCCTGGCATTCTAGCATGTTTTGGATTGTAATTTTCCTTCTTGGGGGATATTGTATCTTTACTTTATTAATGTAGATCTCTTCCGTTGCTAAAAAAAATTATCCTACCAATCCTTTTTTCTATAATCTGTAACACCCGTTCCCGACCTACGTGTGTAAGCTGAGTAGAGGCGTCACACTATCCTAATGTTACTACCAATTTTACTTAGTCAAATTTTAGTTCCGATTTTTTTTACAGAAAAATTTTGCCATAGTTTTGCCTAAAAATTGAGTCCCAAGTGTCGACAAAACTGGTTTTTTCCTGATTTTTGCAAACATTTTTTTTACACAAACCAATGCAACCAAAATCATTCTTAGTACACTTCCAATAAATCTCCCTTATAACCTCAACTACAACCTGCAAAAAGGATTTTCACTTCTAGTACAAAATAAAGTAAAGGTTTATTATGAAATACAGTAGATAAAATATTTGTTCACTATGCAGCGGAAAGTAACAATATTTACAAATTCATATACATCAAAACTCAAGTTTTACAACACATAAAATTTATACATGTTTGGCAGTCAGTCTTTGATCTTTACGCCCACTATCAACACCTCAAAATCTAGACTCGACTCGGCCTAGAGGAACTCTCTAGTTCTTCCCTGTCACCTGTGCGATGAACCACAATCGCGCTAAGCCCACGACTTAGTGATACAAACAACCATAATATTATGCCTCAATGCAATGCCAATGTCACACAATCAAGTTTCATAAACAATTCAAAAGAATATTATATTTCACAATCTTACATTATTTAATAATTAATCAAAACATTCATGATTCACATTGAAAACAAAGACAAGCATGGGCCCAAAATACACTAATATGTTATTCAAAGTTCAGAGTTACTGCTTTGGTCTATAATCATAATCATCAATACATTTATCCATGGATAATTAACTAGATTTGAGTTTACGACCCAGTCATTTCACTCAATCTAGTTTCAATAATTTATTTTTGAGCTTTACGACCCGGTCATTTCACCCCAAAAACATCACATTTCACATTTACTAACTGGAATCGGCTTACGACCCGGTCATTTCACCTATCCAGTGATTCATAGGCATGCCGCCAAAACCAAAACTCTGAAAATTGAATAAACATATTAGGCACACAATCATTTTATTTATCTTTTTTTTTCAATCTCTTTTCATTTCATTTCTCATAATTAATTAGGCAACCATGCCTCCATTATATATCTCATTTGCATCATCATAGCCAACAACCATGGCATCATATCTCATATGATCTCAAATCACAATAAAACAATTCTTCATAATATTATATCTTTCACATTTCATTTCCATATTTCATTTCATCATTATATAAGCAAATATGTTTCAACCATCTCATATTATATTTCAAATCACATTAATCAATTAATTATTCAAATGGATATAATCAATGGCATTAACACATATTTTACACGCTCATCACAACATTCACATATTACCAAACATAATGTGATTTTTAATATCCATCAACAATGCATTAGGTTCCTTATCACATTAACAATCAAATGTGTGTCAAGTCTCAACATCACATGAATGTATGCAACAGTGTAGTTTGTACTTACCTTAAAACCAACTCACACCAATCTATACACTTACTCTTCCAAGAATCCTCAACACTTAGGTTAGGGCAATTCTACCTCTTCACAACCTAATCCAAAAGGAGTATTAGCAAAATGACCATATGAATAGTAAATTCTGGTTTTAGACTCCACTTTATCCTTATTTTGAAAAATTATATAAAATAATCTACTTGACTAAAAATTCTAAAATTTGTACAGAACTTAATTTTACATCTTAAAATCATTCCTTTAAAATTCCAGATCAAACTGAACACAAAATCTTGGTCAAATAGTTCACCCAACCAGACTGCCCCAATTGCCCTGCATCCTGGCAGCAGTTCTAAACTTTGTGAATTCCATAAATTAAATTCAATCAACAATTATTTTTCTCAAATACTAGACTCACTAAGTAACAACATATCCAAAATTCAATTGGATATGATTTTTCTACATTTTATTAAAAATCCTGAAAGATAGCTGTCTTAGTTAAGGTACCTGCTGAAACAGGTCTAATAAAAATAATCTTTCCAAAATCATAACCATTCCAAAATCGAATCAACATATTTTTCAGTCATTCTAGATTCATAGAGGCACAACATATCAAAAATTCACTTCAAGAACATTTTTCTATATTTAATTAAAAATCATACAAGTCACAGCATTTACTAATTGTAACACAGAAAAATTTCAACTTCACTAAACACAACTCTTACTCTTCCATCACCAACACCAACCTAACTTCTTATCTTTAATTCCATTTCAACACTTTTACACACACCATACACAAACACACTCCAACCATCAACAACACTCCATCAAACTCAAACAAAATTGTTAGACAAATGATCTCAATTTTGATCCTTGACAACTCAAATGAATGATCCATTTAACATGTATTTGGAGAATCTTGTTGCAGGCTTAGGTTGCTTCAAATAAAGCTGAACAGAACACTTCTAGCGGTCGCACCACACCTGAATACGACCGCACCATTTAATTAAAGGATGAAACCTTATCATAGTAGGTTTCGCGGTCAGAAACCCGACCTCAGTAGCGACCGCACCTAAAGAAGAGCGACCGTCCCAAGTTATGGACAACTGCTACTCAAGCAAATCAAATCATTCTAATCACAGTAAGGTTCGCGGTGACAAGAACGGTGAATGACACGGCCTCGCTTACCACTTTAGCGACCGCGCTTCATATTCGCGACCGCTCTGCCAATACAGGAGAAAATTGCTTAAAGAGACAGTAGTGTTCGCGTCCTCAAGTGCATCCAGAAGTTCGACGCGAGTTTGTCAACTCGACCGTGAGATGCTACCTAGGGCGACCGCGACATTCAAATTTTGGCGGACATCTCTTCTGCCCTGTCAGAGAATGACACGTGACATGACCGTTATAAACCCACTTCAACATTCAAAAAGGGCGACCGCACCTTTGTTAGGCGCGACCGTCCTGACAATCACAGCATGGGCAAGATTCCTACTGCAGAGCACTAAAATTCAACCGTTGAAGCTTTTTTAAAATGCAGCGACCACACCTTGTCCAAGGATGACCGCGTGTGATGTGAGCGCGACCATCCTTATATGAAGGACGACCGCGAAATACATCAGACAGTTAAATAAAGAAGGTCTAAACTGCCAAGAGTTTATTCTTACTATCAATAACGGCTAGTAAGACCACATTGGCTATAAATACAGTGCTTCTATAAGAAAAGAAATATAGAAGTGAAGCAATATAGAATTTGATAGCCAAGCAACAACTTTTCTTTTACTTAAACTTACATTTGAATTGTAATGAATGTTAGGTGTAAGCATTAAAAACACCATTGTATAAGTTTGAGTGTGAGCTTGGAAAAACACTTGGGTTGTGAGAGTGAGCCTTAAAAACTCCTTAAAGGTTCTTGAGTGTAAGCCTTAGAAAACACTTGTGAAGTTAGGTGTGAACTTGTAAAAACACCAAAGTTGGAAGTGAGCTTATAAAAACTTCAAAGATTAGTGGAACCTTAACAAGTTGTTAAGGAAGTGGATGTAGAATTGAAGTATATCCGAACCACTATAAATCTTGTGTGTTCTTTCTTTCTTCCATTACTCAACCATCTCTCTATTCCGCATTTCTATTTTGTTGAATTTTTTAATTGTCATTATTTCTTGAGGAAACCAATTCACTCCCCCTCTTGGTTGCCATCTTGGGACAATAATTGGTATCAGAGCCTGAGATTTCTTAAACTTAATTGTGAAATTTGATCCATTATGGCAACTTCTTCTTCATCAAACTCTCATGGAAATCTTAACACTATTCTTAGACCCTACTTTGATGGAACTGATTATTCGTACTGGAAACACAAAATGTATTTGTTTCTAGACAGTGAAGGGATTGAACTATGGGATTTCGTGGAAAGTGAGTGGAAACCTCCCACTTATGAAGCTGAAGGTGTTCAAGTTCCACTTCCCAAAGCACAATGGTCAACTAGCAATGTCAAAGATCGATTCAAGAACAATAGAGCCGCTTCCATCTTGATGAATTCCATTTCAAGAGAAGAAGGTGGAAGTGTTCAACATTTAACTTGTGCACATTGCATTTGGAAAACACTCGAAAACTACCATGAAGGTACGACTCAAGTAAGATTTACCAAGAAACAAATGCATGTTCATGAGTATGAGCTATTCAAGATGAAATCAAATGAAAATGTCACCGACATGACCAATCGCTTGCTTGCTATTGTCAATGAACTAAAGAAGTATGGCTAGGTATATGATCAAGGTGATGTAAACAGTAAAATCTTGAGAGCCCTAAGAGCTAGAAAAAACTTTGAATCAAAAGTATCATCCATAGAAGAAGCTCATGATCTCAGCACATTAAGAACCGACGAGCTAGTTGGCAAACTACTCACATTTGAGCTACACAGTGAGAAAGAAGAAGATCAAGGTGAAAAAGAAAAGAGAAAACCAATTGCACTCAAAGCAATCAAAGAAGTTGAGAGCTCAAGCAATGAAGGTACTGATGATGAAGATGAAATGGCAATGTTCTCAAAAAGAATCAATGAATGGAAAAGGAAGAAAAGATTACAAGCAAACAAATGTACACCTTCAAAATTCTCCTTCAAAGATAAAGAAAAGAAAAATGAGGTAAAATGCTATGAATGTGGAAAAACTGGTCACATTAAATCAGATTGCTTCAAATTAAAGAACAAAAAGAAATGGGATAAAGAAAAGAAAAAGTCTCTCAAAGCCACATGGGATGACTCTTCTTCAAGTGAAGAAGAAGAAGAAGAAGGAATTGCAAATCTATGTCTCATGGCTATTGAAGATGACTCCATTGAGGTAAGTACTCAATCCTTTGATCTAGTAGCACATAATGATACAAATGATATAGATGATAGTGATTTGATTGAGCACATGAACTTTAAAATAGAAAAATATTTTTCTAAAATGATGCTTTATAAAGAGAAAAACTCTAAGTTAGAAAAAGATTTTATATGCTTAAAGAACTCTACCTTAGAATTGAAAACCTCAAATGAACACTTGATGAATACGATAGGAGAGTTAAATAAAAACTCAAATGACTTAGAAAAAGTTATTAAAGAAAATGAAACATTGAAGCATGAACTAAAATAACTAAAAGAATCAATTTCCAGATTTCATAAAGGAAAGGAAGCATTAGACACATTAATTAATAACCAAAGATCACCTTCCTTAAAATATGGATTAGGATTCAATGGCTCAACCAACATTGCACCAAGCAAACCAACATTTGTAAAAGCATCTACAATTGAAATCCCTGATGTTCATATCAAAGATGCTTGCACCAAGTCTAAAAGTACCAAAAGAACTTCTTATGGTTTGCTAGGAAGTAAAGCCAAAAATAATTATGCATTTTTATACACTAAACCTGCACAAAAGAAATCACATACTTGTAGTTGTATGCATGATACTATAAAAAGAAAAATGCATAAGTATAGAATACCATGGCAATGCACATATTGCATGAAATTCTGACACAAAATTTTTTCTTGTTATATAAGAAAGGCTCATCTCAAGTTAGAAGGCACTTTTACTACTAACCATCAAGGACCCAACTTCATGTGGGTACCTAAAAGAAGATGATCACTATTGCCTTGCAGGTATGCCTAAAATCTACTATCAACGAAAGCACATGGCTTGTGGATAGTGGATGCTCAAGGCATATGACTGGGAATTCAAAGCTCTTTATAAGTATTACCTACAAACATGGAGGTAATGTGACTTTTGGAAACAATGCTAAAGGTAAAATTCTTGGCGTTGGCTCCATTGGTTCTATTGGTAAGGATTTAATAGAAGATGTATGGCTTGTTGATGGTTTGAAACATAACTTGCTAAGTGTTAGTCAACTTTGTGATAAAGCATACTTTGTCAATTTTGATTCCAAAGAATGCAAGATCACGAATTCAAATGATATTATCATATTTAAGGGTACTAGAACAAACAACACTTATAATATCAACATACATTCAAATCATACATTTAAATGTTTAATGTCCACTAATAATAATGCATGGTTATGGCATAGAAGACTAGGACATGCTGGTATGGATCAATTGACCTTATATCTCACATGCATCATGATCTATATGATATGCAAGGCAAACTATGCAATCTTGAAGATTGGGATATAAGTGATCATACCCAAAGCCTTCCTGAAGAAGAAGAGTCCATTAGCACTAGCTCTACCTCTTTTGCTCCTCAAGATAAAGGAAAAGCTCCGTTAGTAGAAGAAGAGATAGATGAGGATGATGATTCTGAATAGTTTAATAGTTTAAATTTTCAAGATGTTTAGTCTTAATAGTTTGCATTTTATGTTTTGTCTTGAATGTTTGTCGCTTAATTTCCTTGTACTTTCCTCCATCTTTTAATAAACAAGATGTTTACTATCTTTTTAATCTACTTCTTGCTTTCTATTATGCATTTTGCCTATGACAATGGGGGAGAAATAGTAAACTTGGAACTTGGAATGATTGTTTAAACATGATTCAATACACCAAGATAATCAAATAATATCAATGCACCCAGATTACTTAACCATGATTCATGCATATGTTAAGGGGGAGCATTTTAGACTTATTATTTTTCTTATCATTCCATTTGAATTGTCAAAGTCAAAATGGGGGAGATTGTTAGACAAATGATCTCAATTTTGATCCTTGACAACTCAAATGAATGATCCATTTAACATGTATTTGGAGAATCTTGTTGCAGGCTTAGGTTGCTTCAAATAAAGCTGAACAGAACACTTCTAGCGGTCGCACCACACCTGAATACGACCGCACCATTCAATTAAAGGATGAAACCTTATCACAGTAGGTTTCGCAGTCAGAAACCCGACCTCAGTAGCGACCGCACCTAAAGAAGAGCGACCGTCCCAAGTTATGGACGACCGCTACTCAAGCAAATCAAATCATTCTAATCACAGTAAGGTTCGCGGTGACAAGAACGGCGAATGACACGGCCTCGCTTACCACTTTAGCCACCGCGCTTCATATTCGCGACCGCTCTGCCAATACAGGAGAAAATTGCTTAAAGAGACAGTAGTGTTCGCGTCCTCAGGTGCGTCCAGAAGTTTGACGCGAGTTTGTCAACTCAACCGCGAGATGCTACCTAGGGCGACCGCGACATTCAAATTTTGGTGGACATCTCTTCTGCCCTGTCAGATAATGACACATGACATGACCGTTATAAACCCACTTCAACATTCAAAAAGGGCAACCACACCTTTGTTAGGCGCGACCGTCCTGACAATCACAGCATGGGCAAGATTCCTACTGCAGAGCACTAAAATTCGACCGTTGAAGCTTTTTTAAAATACAGCGACCGCACCTTGTCCAAGTACGACCGCGTGTGATGTGAGTGCGACCATCCTTGTATGAAGGACGGCCGCGAAATACATCGGACAGTTAAATAAAGAAGGTCTAAACTGCCAAGACTTTATTCTTACTATCAATAACGGCTAGTAAGACCACATTGGCTATAAATACAGTGCTTCTATAAGAAAAGAAATATAGAAGTGAAGCAATATAGAATTTGATAGCCAAGCAACAACTTTTCTTTTACTTAAACTTACATTTGAATTGTAATGAATGTTAGGTGTAAGCATTAAAAACACCATTGTATAAGTTTGAGTGTGATCTTGGAAAAACACTTGGGTTGTGAGAGTAAGCCTTGTAAAACTCTTGTTTGGGTTGTGAGAGTGAGCCTTAAAAACTCCTTAAAGGTTCTTGAGTGTAAGCCTTAGAAAACACTTGTGAAGTTAGGTGTGAACTTGTGAAAACACCAAAGTTGGAAGTGAGCTTGTAAAAACTTCAATGATTAGTGGAACCTTAACAAGTTGTTAAGGGAGTGGATGTAGGATTGAAGTAAATCCGAACCACTATAAATCTTGTGTGTTCTTTCTTTCTTCCATTACTCAACCATCTCTCTATTCCGCATTTCTATTTTGTTGAGTTTTTTAATTGTCATTATTTCTTGACGAAACCAATTCACCCCCCCTCTTGGTTGCCATCTTGGGACAACAAAAATTCTAAATAGAACAAGAGAAATCAAGAGAAAACTTACCAAAAATGATAAACTTCTTGAATTTCCAACTTAATCTCTTGAATCCTCCTTCAATTTGATCTTATAAAATCAAAACTCTTCCTTGCTCTTTTGTCTTTGGAGTACCCGGCCAAGGAAAGAAAAAGAAGAAAATGAAAAGGAAATTAGAGACAAAGTCAAATATATGGTCTTCAAACATTCTCCACCAAGTCTTTTAATAATAAAACAATCAATTATTTCCTCTTCCACTCATTTATTTCTTCTAATTAATTCATTAATTCAATAATAAACAAATATCTTCTTTAGTTGACCATCCATTTTGACTTGTATATATGTTGTATATATTTCCATATATACAACATATAAACTTTCTCTTCAATTCTTTTTCTTTCCAATTACACATATACATTTAATTCAAATAAAACAACAATTATATCAAAACTTCTAGGGCACACTTTAGGATATTACAATTCTCCCCCTCTAAAAAGAAATTTCGTCCTCAAAATTACCTGGTATTAAGTCTGGAACAGTTGAGGATACTGATCTCGTATCGCTTGCTCACTCTCCCAAGTTGCCTCTTCTCTACCATCATTCTTCCAAAGAACCTTTACAAGTGGCACTTTCTTATTTCTCAACTCTTTCACTTCATGTGCCAAAATAGCAATTGGTTCTTCTTCAAAAGTTAGATCCAGACTCACCTCAATAGATTCAACTGGTAAAACATGAGATGGGTCAGATCTATACCTTCGCAACATAGAAACATGGAAGACATTATGGATTCTATCCAACTCAGGCAGCAAAGCAAGACAACAAGCAACTGGCCCAACTCTTTCTAATATCTCATACGGTCCAATGAAACGAGGACTTAGCTTCCCTTTTCGACCAAATCTCAATATCTTTTTCCAAGGAGACACTTTCAAAAATACTTTATCTCCAAAATCAAACTCTATGTCTCTCCTCTTCAAATCTGAATAAGACTTCTGTCGGTCTGAAGCTGCTTTCAACCTATCCCGAATCATCTTCACTTTTTCTTCAGTCCCTTTAATCAGATTAGGACCAACCAATTTGCCTTCCCCAACTTCATTCCAACATAGAGGCATTCTACATTTTCTTCCATACAATGCCTCAAATGGTGCCATTCAAATACTGGATTGATGACTGTTGTTGTAAGCAAATTCTACAAGTGGCAAAAATCTATCCCAACTTCCAGAGAAATCAATGACACAGCTTCTCAACATATCCTCAATAATCTGTATCACTCTCTCTGACTGCCCATCTGTCTGCAGATGAAAAGCAGTGCTAAAATGCAATCGAGAAGCCAAAGCACCATGTAAACTCTTCCAAAATCTTGAAGTAAATCTAGGATCTCGATCAGACACTAAAGAAATTGGGACTCCATGCAACTTTACTATCTCATTGATGTACAATTCAGCTAACTTCTCAAGTGAAAAGTCCATCCGAACCGGAAGAAAATGAGCTGTCTTTATCAACCTATCAACAATCACCCAAATGGCATCATGCTTCCTCTGTGTCATAGGCAAACCAGACACAAAATCCATTGTGATTCTCTCCCATTTCCATTCAGGCACCGTTAAAGGTTGAAGCAACCCTGTTGGAACTTGATGCTCAGCTTTCACCCTCTGACAAGTGAGACATTTGGACACAAATTCTGCTATGTCTCTCTTCATACCAGACCACCAATAATGCTGTCTCAATTCATGGTACATCTTTGTACTTCCCGGATGCATAGCAAAACCCGATTGTTGTGCTTCCTCCAAAATAACCTTTTTCAAACTATTATTATCAGGAACACACAATCTATCCTTAAACCAAAGGCTACCATCACTTCTCACAAAGAAATCTCGGCTCTCTCCGTTTTGGCAATCTGAAATAATCTTCTGAATTTTCTCATCTGTCAATTGAGCCTCCTTAATCTGATTCAACAATACTGGTCTCAATTGTAACTGAGCCAACAATGCACCATCATCACATGCTTCAAAACTAGCATGTAACGCTCTCAACTCAACAAGCAACGAGAGCGAATAAATAGTCAAACCTGCCAGAGACTTCTGACTCAAGGCGTCAGCAACTACATTTGCCTTACCAGGATGATAATCAATCAAACAGTCGTAGTCTTTGATCAGCTCTAACCATCACCTTTGCCGAAGATTTAGCTCTCTCTGGACACCCAAATATTTCAAACTTTTATGATCCGTATAGATAAAACATTTCTCCCCATACAAGTAGTGTCGCCAAATCTTCAAAGCAAATACTATAGCTGCCAATTCCAGATCATGTGTCGGATAATTAAGCTCATGCGGCTTCAACTGCCGAGAAGCATAAGCTATAACTTTACCCTCTTGCATTAAAACACATCCTAAACCATTATGTGAAGCATCACTGTAAATCACATATGGTTTATCTTCCACAGGCAAAGTAAGAACAGGAGCTTGAGTCAACATTTCTTTCAACTGATCAAAACTAGCTTGACACTGATCTGTCCACACAAATCTAACTCCCTTTCGAAGCAATCTGGTGAGTGGAGTAGCTATCAAAGAAAAACCTTTCACAAACCTTCGATAATAGCCTACCAAAACCAGAAAACTTCTAACTTCAGTCACTGACTTTGGTGGACTCCAATTCAAAATGGCCTCAACTTTACTCGGATCAACTCTTATACCATCTGCTGAAACTATATGACCGAGAAAAGTTACTTGGTTAAGCCAAAAGTCACACTTTGACAGCTTAGCATACAACTGCTTCTCTCTCAAGATCTGTAACACAATTTGCAGATGCTTGTCATGTTCTTCCTCATTACGTGAATACACCAAAATATCATCGATGAAAACCACCACAAACTGATCCAGATAGGGCCTAAACACCCTATTCATCAAATCCATGAAAGCTGCAGGTGCATTCGTCAATCCAAAAGGCATTACCAAGAACTCATAATGCCCATATCTTGTGCGGAAAGCTGTCTTAGAAATATCTTCAGTTCTAACCCTCAATTGATGGTACCCTGATCTCAAATCAATTTTGGAAAACACCGCTGCTCCCTTCAACTGATCAAAGAGATCATCAATTCGGGGCAAAGGATACTTATTCTTGATAGATACTTTGTTCAATTGCCTATAATCGATGCACAATCTCAAAGTACCATCCTTTTTCTTCACAAACAACACAGGAGCTCCCCACGGAGAAACACTAGGGCGAATAAACCCTTTATCCAACAACTCCTGTAACTGCACCTTCAACTCTCTCAATTCAACATGTGCCATTCGATATGGAGTGATAGAGATGGGAGTGGTACCAGGCAACAAATCGATACCAAACTCAACCTCTCTCTCAGGGGGTAACTCTGGCAACTCCTCAGGAAAAACATCTGGAAACTCCGCAACTGTGGGTATACTATTAAGTTGAGAACCCATTACTTTAGTATCCATAACATGAGCAAGATAAGCAACACACCCTTTTCTAATCAACTTTCTGGCTATTACAGTTGATACAAACAAGGATGCAAGTTGCCTCTGCTCACTAGATACTAATATACTTCTACCATCACCAGTTCTCAAAGTAACACATTTTTTTGACAATCCACCACAGCTCCATGCTTAGACAACCAATCCATGCCTAAGATCAAATCATATTCTTTAAAAGGTATTTCAATTAAATCACCAAGAAACTCCTCATCTTGAACCACAACAGCACTCTCACGATGCACCCTACTCACCACAACACTATGTCCTAAAGGATTGGTCACTAAGACATCAAATCATAAGGACTCTGAATGCAATTCAGACACAGGCAAGATAGATGCACTTATGTATGAATGAGTAGATCAAAGCAAGTACTGAAATGCCAAATAAAGAAAATGTACCCGCTTATTTCCTTGACTCAATTAATCATAATGTGAGTTCAATTAGTATGCAAAAGCAAACTCTAGAGATGCAAAATCATGAAGGTGCACACTTAAGAAAAGAAAATCAATCATTTAATCTATAAGGCTCAAAACTCACAAAGGTGGGGTTCTCAAAGATTTATATGTCATGAACCGCAGAATGTGAAAATTGATCCTGAATGAATTCAAATGCTCATTCTTATGCTGATACTAAAGTCTCAACTATAATGCTAGAATCACAGAAAAGATCAATAAATTTTCAACAATTATACCATGCACAACACAATAAAAACTCACCAAGGCAACCAAAACAAAAATTAAAGAAAAGCTAAAAGATTACCCCACACTTTAGAATTTACATTGTCCTCAATGGAAAACAAGAATAATAAAGAGAAAGAATTAAGTACAATCTGTCTTCCATCGTCCCCTGGTGAGGCAAAACTCAACCTTTTTATCACAAACACAAATGCTCAAAAACAAGATGCAAGAGAGCTTTAGGGTTTCTATTTATTTAAACAAAACATAAAATCAAAATTGCTAAATATAAAATTATAACTAAGAAAAAGAAATGCAAACCGATGGGTTGCCTCCCATTAAGCGCTTCTTTAATATCATAAAGCTGGACATCATGCAAGGCTTAGGGATCATGGATCAAAGTGCTGTCAATGATCCTCAATTCCTGAAATCCTTCATTGTATAGTTTAACTCTATGTCTATTTGCTCTAAAAATCTTATTGGTTCTAGAGTTAAGCAATTCAATGGCACCAGAAGGACATACCTTAGTTACCTCGAAAGGACCACTCCATCGAGATTTGAATTTACCTGGAAGCAGACGGAGGTGAGAATTAAAAAGTAAAACTTTCATGCTTGGACTCAACGTCTGATGCCCAATAAATCTGTCATGAAGTGCTTTAGTGTGATCTTTATAATTCCTCGAGCTCTCATATGCCTTTGGGTTAAAGCATCTTTGGGTCTTCTCCACTAGTTTAGCTCCCTCTTCTAAAGTCAGTGTTAGCTCCAATTTATCTGGGGAGTCTGTCTGCAACACAACATCTGAAACAACTGCTTCAACACTATTAATTAAAGAACATTCCTCATATAAAGCAGTTGTAGGAATAGGAGAAGTGTTAAAAATAGAAAATTCAACAGTTTGCCCTAAGACAGTCATTGACAACTTACAATTTTTAACATATATTAAAGTGTTGGTAGTAGCCATGAAAGGCCTACCCAGCAATATAGTGTGTGCTGATGGTGAAGAATTACTTACTTCCATGTCAAGAACAATGAAATCCACAGGTACTATCAAACCACCAACTTTAACTAACACATCTTCTAAAACCCCTTTCGGGAATCTAAGAGATCTATCAGCTAATTGCAACACCATTTTTATTGGTTTAAGTTCCCCTAATTCTAACTTACGGTACATAGAATAAGGCATTAAATTTACACTAGCTCCACTAGCTACCTCGGAAACTATCACCTTTTCGTTTGGCTCATACCTCTTTTTCTTGGTGATCAGGTCTTTGAAGAACTTGGTATAAGTCGGCATATTATTTACTGCTTCAAGTAAGGGTAAGTTAATACTTACCTTAGACAGCATGTTGAAGATATTAGAAAATTGCTTATCTTTTTGATCATCTTTCAACCTGCTAGGGAATGGTATAGGAGGCCGGTACGGATTGCTTGCCTTATGTAAATCTGCTGAAGGTGATTTCTCCACTGATATAACTCCATCACCTTTGTTCTCTGGTTCTCCTTCCTCCTTGTTCTCTTGGTCACCTGCATTCACAAAATCATTTTCAACATTATTGTTAATTTCCTTACCACTCCTAAGAACAGTCACTGAATGTGCCTGCTCAGTTTGACTTGGGAATTTCCCCTTCTGTTGAATCTGTATCTGTTGTGCAAGTTTTCCTACTTGAGTCTCCACTTTTTTAAAGGATGCTTCTAATGAGTCCAACCTCTTATTAGTCATCTCTTGATTTTGAACACTAACTTTGATGAAAGCTTGTAAACTTTCCTCCAAGCTCTCTATCTTAGACTGCCCTTGATTTGAGGATTGGCCCTGCTGTTGGTTCTGTCTCTGGAGCAAATGGAAAGGCTGCTGAGAATTATTTGTTGCCCAAGAAAAATTTGGGTGATTCCTCCAACCAGGATTGTATGAATTTGAATAAGGATCATTCCGAGCTCTTGGTTGAAATCCTCCCATAACATTGACTTGCTCAGCATTACCAAAAGACTCATATGCAGAGGGACATATATTCGCTCCATGCCCGAAAGTCCCATAGATTCCACACACTTCTTGAGTAGATGAAGAAATATTGTTCTTCATATTCAGCATTTGCACTTGCTTTGTCAACTCAGCTATCTGATTGACCATTTTACTATTGGCTTCTAGTTGATTCACCCCTTTACTTCTTCCCGTGACACTTTTCTGTTGAGAATTAGCTCCTAACATCTAAAAAATATCATAAGTTTCAGCTGCTGTCTTTTCTCCCATGGCTCCCCCAGCTGCATTATCAACTGTATTCTAAAATTGCTAGGTTAAACCATCATAGAAGAACTGGTTAAGAAGTTGAAGTGGGTAATGATGGTGTGGACACTGGATCAATAGCATCTTAAATCTGTCCCAAGCTTCATGAAATGGCTCTCCTTCAAATTGAGAGAATGTAGCAATCTTCCCTCTCAACTCAGCTGTCTTTTGATGTGAATAGAACTTGTCCATGAACTTGTTATAAACTTGCTCCCAAGTTGTCAAAGAGTTTTCGGGCAACATCATAAGCTAGCTCTTTGCCCTATCCTTCAAAGTATATGGAAAACACCGCATCCTCAACTGATCCTCTGTTAATCCTCCCAATGGAAAAGTGTTGAGGGTGGAGTAGAAATCCCGAATAAAGTTCAAAGGATCTTCATTTGGAACTCCATAAAATGATGGCAGCATATTGTAGTGAATGTTCTTCAACTCATAATTCCTAGCTGCATCTGTCAGTCTTATGCAAGAAGTGGAAGTTCCAATGACAGGTCTAGCAAAATCTCTCATAGTTCTTTGCTTTTCTTCAGCCATTTTAACTAATTGTGCAGAATCTGACTCAAATTCAGAAGTGTCCTCCTTTGTATCAAATCCGGTATAGAGCTCAAACTCTTCTCTGCTCCTTTTCACTCTCTGAATTTCTGGAATGAATGGATGTAGCTCTCATTCGAGTGATCTCCTGCCTTGCATAAATAAAATTTCTAGAAAAAGAAATTATTAAAAACAAAAGACAAGTAAAATAAAATGAAAACAGTGAAAAATAATCTAGAATATTTTTGCCTAATAAACAATTTCGCCAATTAGCCTCCCCGGCAACGGCGCCAAAAACTTGTTGCGCTCAAATTAACTCTACCACAAAGCGTCACTCGCAAGTATACGAGGTAGCTGTAGCAAAGGTGATCGCCCCAAGGTCGTCTCTCAAGGAAGCTAAAGTGGCTAATTGATTATCAGATTATAAATGAAAAGTAATAAAGAAATTTAAATTGCTAAATAATGAAGAAGATTGATTAAAGCTTAAAATGAATAAAAGTAAACTAGAACTTATGTATTGATTCACTGGATAGAAAGGTCTAGGGTTTGCACTTCTCTACTACTTATATGTATGAACGGTTATTCTTCTTAACTAATTTATTTTCAAAGATTAAATCTCAAACAACTCAATTAATCAAGTCAAGGAAATAAGCTCTCGCATTCAAACCTCTCTCAACTAATCTTGTTATAATTGAAACAATCTTTTTAATAGGTTATATCTCTAATTCACCTAAGTCCTTAATTGAATTATTCCAGTATTAGACTTCATCTCTCAATCCATCATCTAATACCTAAAACACATAATTGGTGGCCAATCAATTATATATTAACAATATTTCATTCAATCAAGGCTAAAGAAATTATTAATTAAGAGAACAACCAATTCATACAATCATAGCAGATCCATACAAACCCTAGACTAGATCAAATTAGTTCATCATGCTATCAAACATACTCATCTCATTAATGTTCAAAGAAATCAAATTAGACATGATAATATCCATTAATACAATTTCAATGAAAATAAAGAGAATAAGTTCGAGAACAAAACCAAGTTACAAACTCCTTGAAGCTTCTGAAGAATCTCTTGTTCAAATCTTGCAAGAAGGATGCATCAATGGCTAGAATAATCTAAAATAAGCTAGTTTTGATCCAAAATTTAATCAAAATCAAAAGAAAACAAAGTTATCAAAACCCTAATCTCTTTGACGGCTCAATCTCAGCTCAAAATCGTCAACCACCTTAAGAAAAACCCTAATTTCCATATTTATACGAAACCTCCGCTCGTCTTTATTGATCCTTGAGTGACACGGCCAAGTTAGAGTGAACTTGGCCGTGTTGGAGGTGAATTTGAGGGAGAGACACGGCCAAGTTGATGGTGACACGGCCAAGTTGGACCATTTTGGAGGGACATGGCCAGTGACTTGGTCCAACTTGGCCGTGTCACCATCAACTTGGCTGTGTCTCTCCCTCAAATTCACCTCCAACACGGCCAAGTTCACTCTAACTTGGCCGTGTCACTCAAGGATCAATAAAGACGCACGGAGGTTTCGTATAAATATGGAAATTAGGGTTTTTTTTAAGGTGGTTGACGATTTTGAGCTGAGATTGAGCCGTCAAAGAGATTAGGGTTTTGATAACTTTGTTTTCTTTTGATTTTGATTAAACTTTGGATCAAAACTAGCTTAGATTAGATTGTTCTAGCCATTGATGCATCCTTCTTGCAAGATTTGAACAAGAGATTCTTCAGAAACTTCAAGGAGTTTGTAACTTGGTTTTGTTCTCGAACTTATTCTCTTTATTTTCATTGAAATTGTATTAATGGATATTATCATGTCTAATTTGATTTCTTTGAACATTAATGAGATGAGTATGTTTGATAGCATGATGAACTAATTTGATCTAGTCTAGGGTTTGTATGGATATGCTATGATTGTATGAATTGGTTGTTCTCTTAACTAATAATTTCTTTAGCCTTGATTGAATGAAATATTGTTAATATATAATTGATTGGCCACCAATTATGTGTTTTAGGTATTAGATGATGGATTGAGAGATGAAGTCTAATACTGGAATAATTCAATTAAGGACTTAGGTGAATTAGAGATATAACCTATTAAAAAGATTGTTTCAATTATAACAAGATTAGTTGAGAGAGGTTTGAATACGAGAGCTTATTTCCTTGACTTGATTAATTGAGTTGTTTGAGATTTAATCTTTGAAAATAAATTAGTTAAGAAGAATAACCGTTCATACATATAAGTAGTAGAGAAGTGCAAACCCTAGACCTTTCTATCCAGTGAATCAATACATCAGTTCTAGTTTACTTTTATTCGTTTTAAGCTTTAATCAATCTTCTTCATTATTTAGCAATTTAAATTTCTTTATTACTTTTTATTTATAATCTGATAATCAATTAGCCACTTTAGCTTCCTTGAGAGACGACCTTGGAGCGATCACCTTTGCTACAGCTACCTCGTATACTTGCGAGTGACGCTTTGTGGTAGAGTTAATTTGAGCACAACATGACACTAGGTCGAGAAGCTGCAGTATCAGCCTGCTATACTCCTGCATCTCAGGACAATCTCTAACAAAATGAGCTGGTGACCCACATCTAAAACACCCAGCTGATCCACCAATCTTCCAACAAACACCCCCATGGGTCTTACCACAATGCTCACATACAGGTGGAGTAGACCTCTGAATCACTGGAGTCGGGGCACTAGCTACAGAAATTGTCGGTCTCGACCTCTGCCTCTGATACTGAACTGATCTACCTGACTGTCTCTGGGTTCTACTGGTTCTCGGAACAAAACCTCCTTGACCCCTCTTCATAGATGAAGACCCTGCCTCAAACTGGGATCTCCTTACCCTGGTCTCTTCCTCAGTAGCAGCTGTTGCAATGCCCTATGCTCTCTCAATACTTCTAGCTGCTGCAACAAGCTGAGAAAAATCCTGGTACCGGGAACCAGCCACAATGCACATGATAGAGGGCCTCAATCCCTCCTCAAATCTTCTGCATCAGTCTATTTCATCAGTGATAATTCCCCCGGCATATCAACTCAACCGAATATACTCAATCTCATACTCTGTTATCGTCCGATTGTCTTGCTTAAAATTCAGGAATTCCATTTTCTTAATATCTTTATACTCCCTCGGAGTATATTTCTGCTCGAACTCCCTCAGAAAATCACCATAAGATAATGTAGGTGGACCATCCATGGCATGAGGAACCGTCTTCCACCAGTCATAGGCATCTTTCTGCAGGAGGGATCTGGCATAGTCAAATTTCTCATCCGAAGTGGCTTGCAACTGAATGAATATCCTCTGCACCTTATCCAACCACTGCTCAGCCACTGCAGGATCGGTAGTGCCCAAGAAATCTTCAGTCCCATATTTTCTTAACTTGTCATAATGTCTTACCAGCATCTGAGGCTGTGGTGGTGGTGGCGGTGGTGGTGGCTACACTGGAGCTCCCCTCAACAGTTCTACCATATGCCTTAACCAACCCGATGGAGCCTCCTCAGCAGCTGATCTCTCTGGCATAGAAACAGGTGCCTCACTAACCCTCTCAATCCTAGCTCCATCTCTACTCTCTTCAGGAGCTACACTTTCCGCACTACCCTCAACAGACTGTCGTGAATGAGATGCCATCTCTACCTATATCTGCAAACATAGTAGAATATTCCTCATTAAAGATCAAAGACTGTCATACCAAAACATGTATTTTACTCAAAAACCCACTTTAAAAATTAAAATATTCTTTTTCTTACAATTGACCTAGGTTGAGAATCTCAAACCTAGGCTCTGATACCAAAAATTGTAGCACCCCTTCCCGACCTACGTGTGTAAGCTGAGTAGAGGCGCCACACTATCCTAATGTTACTACCAATTTTACTTAGTCAAATTTTAGTTCTGATTTTTTTTACAGAAAAATTTTGCCATAGTTTTGCCTAAAAATTGAGTCCCAAGTGTCGACAAAACTGGTTTTTTCCTGATTTTTGCAAACATTTTTTTTACACAAACCAATGCAACCAAAATCATTCTCAGTACACTTCCAATAAATCCCCCTTATAACCTCAACTACAACCTGCAAAAAGGATTTACACTTCTAGTACAAAATAAAGTAAAGGTTTATTATGAAATACAGTAGATAAAATATTTGTTCACTATGCAGCGGAAAGTAACAATATTTACAAATTCATATACATCAAAACTCAAGTTTTACAACACATAAAATTTATACATGTTTGGCAGTCAGTCTTTGATCTTTATGCCCACTATCAACACCTCAAAATCTAGACTCAACTCGGCCTAGAGGAACTCTCTGGTTCTTCCCTGTCACCTGTGCGATGAACCACAATCGCGCTAAGCCCACAGCTTAGTGATACAAACAACCATAATATTATGCCTCAATGTAATGCCAATGTCACACAATCAAGTTTCATAAACAATTCAAAAGAATATTATATTTCACAATCTTACATTATTTAATAATTAATCAAAACATTCATAATTCA
Source organism: Garcia nutans (assembly GCA_947685225.1). NCBI lineage: Eukaryota > Viridiplantae > Streptophyta > Magnoliopsida > Malpighiales > Euphorbiaceae > Garcia > Garcia nutans. The sequence continues at coordinate 3,154,729 of CANTUV010000017.1, read as the reverse complement.
CATTGAAAACAAAGACAAGCATGGGCCCAAAATACACTAATATGTTATTCAAAGTTCAGAGTTACTGCTTTGGTCCATAATCATAATCATCAATACATTTATCCATGGATAATTAACTAGATTTGAGTTTACGACCCAGTCATTTCACTCAATCTAGTTTCAATAATTTGTTTTTGAGGTTTACGACCCGGTCATTTCACCCCAAAAACATCACATTTCACATTTACTAACTGGAATCGGCTTACGACCCGGCCATTTCACCTATCCAGTGATTCATAGGCATGCCGCCAAAACCAGAACTCTGAAAATTAAATAAACATATTAGGTACACAATCATTTTATTTATCTTTTTTTTTTCAATCTCTTTTCATTTCATTTCTCATAATTAATTAGGCAACCATGCCTCCATTATATATCTCATTTGCATCATCATAGCCAACAACCATGGAATCATATCTCATATGATCTCAAATCACAATAAAACAATTCTTCATAATATTATATCTTTCACATTTCATTTCCATATTTCATTTCATCATTATATAAGCAAATATGTTTCAACCATCTCATATTATATTTCAAATCACATTAATCAATTAATTATTCAAATGGATATAATCAATGGCATTAACACATATTTTACATGCTCATCACAACATTCACATATTACCAAACATAATGTGATTTTTAATATCCATCAACAATGCATTAGGTTCCTTATCACATTTACAATCAAATGTGTGTCAAGTCTCAACATCACATGAATGTATGCAATAGTGTAGTTTGTACTTACCTTAAAACCAACTCACACCAATCTATACACTTACTCTTCCAAGAATCCTCAACACTTAGGTTAGGACAATTCTACCTCTTCACAACCTAATCCAAAAGGAGTATTAGCAAAATGACCATATGAATAGTAAATTCTGGTTTTAGACTCCACTTTATCCTTATTTTGAAAAATTGTATAAAATAATCTACTTGAATAAAAATTCTAAAATTTGTACAGAACTTAATTTTACATCTTAAAATCATTCCTTTAAAATTTCAGATCAAAATGAACACAAAATCTTGGTCAAATAGTTCACCCAACCAGACTGCCCCAATTGCCCTGCATCCTGGCAGCAGTTTTGAACTTTGTGAATTCCATAAATTAAATTCAATCAACGTGGTTCCAAATTATTTTTCTCAAATACTAGACTCACTAAGAAACAACATATCCAAAATTCAATTGGATATGATTTTTCTACATTTTATTAAAAATCCCGAAAGATAGCTGTCTCAGTTAAGGTACCTGCTGGAACAGGTCTAATAAAAATAATCTTTCCAAAATCATAACCATTCCAAAATCGAATCAACATATTTTTCAGTCATTCTAGACTCAAAGAGGCACAACATATCAAAAATTCACTTCAAGAAAATTTTTCTATATTTAATTAAAAATCATACAAGTCACAGCCTTTACTAATTGTAAAACAGAAAAAATTTCACTAAACACAACTCTTACTCTTCCATCACCAACACCAACCTAACTTCTTATCTTTAATTCCATTTCAACACTTTTACACACACCATACACAAACACACTCCAACCATCAACAACACTCCATCAAACTCAAACAAAATTCCAAATAGAACAAGAGAAAACTTACCAAAAATGATAAACTTCTTGAATTTCCAACTTAATCTCTTGAATCCTCCTTCAATTTGATCTTATAAAATCAAAACTCTTCCTTGCTCTTTTGCCTTTGGAGTACCCGGCCAAGGAAAGAAAATGAAGAAAATGAAAAGGAAATTAGAGACAAAGTCAAATATATGGTCTTCAAACATTCTCCACCAAGTCTTTTAATAATAAAACAATCAATTATTTCTTCTTCCACTCATTTATTTCTTCTAATTAATTCATTAATTCAATAATAAACAAATATCTTCTTTAGTTGACCATCCATTTTGACTTGTATATATGTTGTATATATTTCCATATATACAACATATAAACTTTCTCTTCAATTCTTTTTCTTTCCAATTACACATATACATTTAATTCAAATAAAACAACAATTATATCAAAACTTCTAGGGCACAGTTTGGAATATTACATAATCGCCAATGTTGACTTTACTATGCATAATATGTGATTCAAAAAAGCAGTGTAGCACACCCTAAGGAATAGATTCCCATCAATACATATTCTAGTGAATAATAAATTTAAATTTAAGTTTTTTCCCCAATGCTTAAATTTTTTTAAAAAAAATAGGTTAGAGATAAAATTTTAATTATTTGTTTATATATAATTTGATTTTTCCATATAAAAAATAAATGCATTTCGTTATAGATTTTATTTGCTAGATACCATAATAAAAAAAAATTTCACAACCATATTCATATACCATTGTTAGGTTTCCATGAATATCAAACAAAATCAAAAGCAGCGGGATAAACAAATATAATCCATAAAGACCTACTAGGATTCATGTTATTTCAATTAAATCGAAGGAATGGTTAACCTATCTTAGCAACGAAATTTGATATTTTCTTTTCAGCAAATGAACAGATTAATAGGTGTTGCAAGGCACGAATACCCTTTACAGTATCCACACAAACAAATTGAATTCTAAAACAGGCGATTGTTTGTATGCTAGCACTCTTTTTTGAATACTTTCCTTAAAAAACTGGCTATTTGTGCGCTATCACTTTTTTTTTTGAAAACTCTCCTCGGAAAACTGAATAAATCCATCTCTATGTTTTTCTCCCAAAAGCATGCATTAATTAGGCTAATGGAATATATATAAGCAGAGATAGGAGAATTTGTTAAGGATATTTTTTTCTTTTTTTTTTTAATCCTAACCTTATTCGAATTTGATTTTATTAATACTGCCAATAATTAATAAATAATATATTCATATATATATGATATGTATATAATTCAAAATTCTCCGAAATCTATTTGGAAGCAGAATATCTATATGTATATTTATTCCCATTAGATTTTCTTAAGAAAAATAATTATGCATCCTTAAACGTCTATATATATATATATATTTTAAATAACTAATAGTAACATGTGGAATTGAGGCCATCCGGTAATGACCATGGCTTTTCTCTTTTCAAAAATTCATATATTCATTATTAATTTGTGTTAATAATTATTTTTCAAGAATTATGAGATCGTCTCCTTCATTATAAAGCAACGAGGGATTTTGTATCATTTTAATCTTTTCATTTTATACTTTAATTATACTTTTTTACATTAATGAAAAGGTTAATCAAATTTTTCTGATTTTTCTTTTCATTTGCTATGAAATTTGCTCGGAGTGCGACATGTAAAGGCATACTGAAAGTGGTTGAGTTGTTGCATTTGGGGCCAAAAAATTATATCAGTTGTGCCAAAGGTGTGGCGCAGAGCATATATGCATGTCAAGAGACTGACTTACTGGTGGCCACATTCGTTACCTTATTTTATTTTATTTTTTAATTTTTAATTTCAACATTCAACAGTTAAAAATATTTTAAGAAATAAAAATTACAAAATAAAATATATATTTTCAAATAATTTTCATTTTTTCAGTAATATGCTCTAGCAATTATATGAGAAATGATTGTCAGATTTTATAGGGCAGCAGCAGCTCCATACCTACAAGACATAAAAAAATCAGAGTTTCAAAGTTATTCCACTATAAATAGATAGAGAGATACACAACATAGGGAGAAAAAAAATTGACAAGAAAAAGTATAGAAAAGAGGGAAGACAGTAAAAAAGAAATAGAGAGAAAAATCAGAAAAAATTTCCTGGTAGAGAAAATTATTAAAAATTTTAAAACTTATTAAGTACAGGGAGTGTGCTTAATAAATTTCAGAGAGTAAGTGGATAGATACTCATTTCAAAATCACAGAAATTCATCCAACAGGTAACTATAAGTTTTTTTTTTTTTCGTTTCCTTTTTTATTATGGTATTATGGTATTTACTTATTTATTTATTTGTCTAAACAAACAACATATAATTATGAAATGATTGTATTATTATTTTTCTTTCACAATTAATAGGTTAAATAATTGCAAATTGAAGAGGATACATATAGAAAATATGAACACAACCACAAATGCGGTACCACAACATTCATGGATTCATAATTTGCTTACAACCAAAATATTAATTATCATCATTAAGGCAAATAATGAAGATGTTTAAAAATAAATAAATAAATAAGCAAATAAATATACATAAGATGCTAAATATGGAAATATAAAAAGAATAAAATAAATGAAAGAAAAACCAACTCATCAATAAGTATACATATATCTAAAAACACAAATACAAATAAAATTTTGAGATATATAGCTGTTAGAAATTTAACAAAAATAACATTGCTATCGTATATTTAATTTTTCTTTTTTTCTTTTTTTTAAACAAAAAAAGGTCGAATCAAACCCCACAATGCAATGTAAAATAAAACAAAAACCAGAGAAAATAAATGTATATTTTGAAAATTTTGACAATAAATAATAAAAGAAAATAAAACAAGAAAATAAAAGAGAAATTTTAGTTTTTACCTTAATAATCGTTGAAGATCCATGAAATAAAAATTGAATGGAGGTGTTGGAGTTAAGGATTTTAGACAAAGGGTACTAAAATATAAGAGATGATAAAAAGAAAAAAGAGAAACAGAGGAAGGGAGAAGAGTGTACGGTGAGAGTGAAAAAATAAGGAGGAGAAGAGTGAAGAGAGAAAATATATACGATGAATCTAGGGTAGAGGGCTGTTTTATTACTGTTGTTGCTGTTGTTGTTGTTGTTATTATTATTATTATTGTTAAAAAAACATTATAATTTATTACCTGTGTGATTAAGCTCCTCATTGAGATTTGTTACAGATGCTAAGTAATGGTCTTATTAATTATATTATTATTATTATATTATTTTTATTATTACTATAGAAAACAATAATGTCTGCAAAATATTGGTTTTTGGTTATTTTATTATTATCATTAAAACACAAAAGCATGTACTATAGCTTTTATTGGTTATTATTATTATTGTTGTTGTTGTTATTATAATATTAATATGATATTATGTGGAATGTTTTAAATATATATATATATATATATATGATATTATGTGGAACAATGTGACGCTACACTGCTAATGATGAGGTGAACTTGCGGACTCAAGGCAGGCTCGGACTCCAGTGGAAAAACTCCGATACCTAAATCAGTGCTCGACCTTTCTTGTAGAGACTATAAGTAATTAGTAGCGAGAAGAGAATGGGATGCCCTACCTATAGCATTTTAGCTCTGTTTATATATGGAAGGTGGAAGACAAGCTCTAAAGATGGGGAGAGACCAGCTCTAAAGATGGTGGGAGATAGGCTCTGAAGATGGTGAGAGACAAACTTTGCCAATAGTGGGAGGAAAACTCTAAAGATGGTGGGAGGCAAACTCTTCAGATGGTGGGAGACAAACTCTGTTGATGGTGGAAGTGTCAGGGAATATTAGGAGATGTCAGGAATTTGCAAGAAATAATGCGTTGGTAAACTAATCGAGCTTAAGCCACAAGCTAGGTCAAAGAGGATTCTACCAGTCCCATATATCGAGTCTGAACAAAACGCATGGCTTATTTCGAGCTATATAAGCCCCGGTATAATGTGGTGGTCTAGCTCAATTGCTTATCGTCGATTTATAGGTATACATCACTAGCCCCTCCCTGCCATGCTGGCATTTATGCCAGCCACTTGGTGGAAGGAATGTGAGTGAGTTAAAGTAGAAGAATGATATGGCAACTCAAAAAGAGCATGGCAGGAGTGGGAAATTCAAATTTTGAGTTTCCCCCATAATATATTAATTATATTGGTTCAGCTTTCGATGCTCCTCCTATATAAATGAGGGAGAGGAGAGTGAGGATAGCTACTAAACCTCTTAAGTAATAGCTTGGATGCTCTAATAAATTGTATCATAGTAGTGGTACGATGTGGAACTTCCTGCGAAGCTTATCTCAGCTATATCAGTGAGTGCCCCTTGTCTCTTTGCATTATGAGTTCGAGTAGTATTATTTTCGTAGATTCTAAGGAGTTAAGTTCTAGAGAGAGTAATGAATCACTTGAAATTGTTCAAGTGAGCTCGGTTGAGCAAGCTCATCATAGTACTGAGGGAGGTGTTAGTATTGGGATTATATATTCATGGCCGAGCTGGTGGAAACACCAGAAAGAGTTACTATGGCTCTGCCAGGACCTGTTGAAGAAAGAAGCAAAGGGGATGATGAGGAAGATCAGGTAGTAGTGAAAAAGGCTCAGATTAGGAATATCAGGTCTTGCCTCAGCACCGTAGATCTAGATAGCATCCGAGATAAGTATCAAATACCTCTTGAGTATAAGATATATGTTCCTGGTGACCATACTAGGGTGATGGATGACCCTCTCGATGATCATCTTATACTGTACAAAGAGGATCTGAGATCCGTGGTTGGGCTCCCCTGCAGCCATTCATTCTGGAGTTCTTAGACTTACACGATTTGGCCCCGGGGTAGTTAAGACCAAATGCCTGGTTAACGGTAGTGGGGTTTGAGATTTTATGTGGGTTGCTAGGGATCCCTCCCTTTGTTCATGTGTTACGAGCCTTTCTAGTTTTAAAGATGTGATCCCAAGCAGGTGAAGATTTTTCGATCTACAAGGGAGACCTGGACGAGGTTCAAAAAATTGGACTCTGTAAAGAATTGAAATGATCAGTTATTTGTTGTAGAAAAGGAGGAAGGCTTTGGATGCCGAACCAACTAGGTTTATACATGCAATAGTGGTATTATAAATACAAAGAACCTTAGTCAAGAAGAACAAGGGTATTATGAACGGATTAGGCATGACATTCTGAGAGAGAAGAGGAACGTCCTTTATCTTGTGAGAGAGTATTTCCCCCTATTTGGGAAAGTGAGGGAGGCTCATCCCTCCAACTAGGCTGGTACATTTTTATCTTTGAGTTTCAAGTTTATAATGTTTGGGTTTCTTTACTCAACTTGTTTTGTTTTTGTGCAGAAATGGCGAAAGGGTTTACCTCGAAAGAGCTCAAGCACATAGCGAAACAAGCCACTAAATGCGAGGCTCAAAAATGGCTCGGTACGATAAGGTGAAACAATGAGAGGCTGGTGGTCCCTGTTAAGACTCTCGAAGGGAAAAGGCACTCGAAACTGAGATTGTAGATCCAGTTGCTTTGGGTGCTAGTTGGACCAAGATACTACCCGACCAATATAGTCCCATGAGGCTATCTACTGCATTTGTGGAGAGACTCGACAATCCTCATCAGTTTGAGTTTTCTGTGAGAGATCAGCCCGTGCAATGGGTTTTGTCAGTCATTTTGGGAGGAATGGTCTGAGAGAGGCATGAGTACGTACAAATGGATGTGACTGCTTTGGCCTCCGAGGTGAATATCTGCAAAATTAGTAAGTGTGTTTAATATGTTACGGATTATTGTTGTGTTAATATTGAATGAATTAATCATGAATAAATTTTGTTTTTGTTTTTAAAGCTTGCTCATCTTTTCCATAAAACTATCGAGCAGTTGGTTAGTGTGGATACAAATTTTCATGACGCTCACCAAAAATCTGAGCAAGCATGCAAAAGAGTGGTCGAGCTTAAGGACACACTGAAGTTCGAGTGTGAGGCTCGCTATGAGGCACAAGAGACTCTCAAGACCACCTTGGATGAGCTGGAGTGAGAGAGGAAAATGAGCAATGTGTGGTACGCTCGAGGTGTGTACCGTTACAGTTAAGCCGTGTATAAGTGACTCAATGAAGAGAATCAAGATATGGGCTTATCTTGGATAATCAATATTGATATTGACCGGCTGGTTGATGAGCCTGAGGAAGAGGAGGATAAAGAGGAGGCGGGGGACACTGCTCCAGATAATGCTGGGGCAATGACACCAGCTGAGCCTTTATCCCTTTATTTTCTGTTCAACCTATTTTTCTTTGCTCGATACAGAGCTTGTTTGTTTATTTTTTTTTCTTGTAGAGCTTTTTGTATAGCTTTTAGTAGGTCTATATATAAGAGGCTAGTCCTAGGATTGCTTGTAAAGATTAGCAGTCTCAATCTATATATAAATGAAATTACTTCAATCAGTTTTCACGATGCTCATTTTAGAGTTTAAATTCAAATTTGAAACTTTGAAAGCTTCCATAATTTACCAGATTTAATTTGGACGTTTCTCATCGTTAAGCTTAATAGAGTATTCATATTTAACATTGATAGGAGATGTGTGGTAGGAATGTTCTTAAAGATTATATAACTAGAGTGCTACCATGTGGGCATAGTTGAAGCGCAAAGTTCGGTGCACAGCAAGTGTGCGGCTATAGTGCTTGGTTAGAGCATTGAAAGTGGTTGCATGGTCGGTGCTGCAATGGTAGCATGGTCATAGTGCTGAAATGGACGAGTAGTCCATATGGTAAGTTCTATTTTGTTGACATCTAGTAAACGTCCAAGATTTTTTTTTATTACACATGTTTACAAGTATGTTAACAAGGGCACTGTTAAAAGCATTTTACATAAGAAAAGGTTGTTGAAAATACTTCTTCAAGTTGTCAGCATTCCATGTTCTTGGCACTTCTTTCCCATTCATTGTCTGAAGCTTATAAGCTCCATACTTTAGTATCTCGGTTATCTTATACGGGCCTTCCCAATTCGCACCTAACTTTCCTAGTCCTACCACTCCATGTGTTGAAATGACCTTTCTTAGCACCAGATCACCTTTGTTGAATTGCTTGTGTCAGACTCTCTTGTTGTGAAATAGAATAATTGATCAACGTGTTTTAAATAAAAATCCATCCATTGTCTGCTTAAACAATTGATCAAATTGAATAATGAGGCTATTGGAAACATAAAAAGTTAAAAGAAACTCAAACCTCCGTTGTTGGTTCCACCACAATTTTAATTTTGGTTGAACAATAACAACGATAGTGTGTGCTGCCTTTTATGGATTATTTTGTTGTTTGCTGCCTCTTGATCCTTCAAGTCCGAGGTTATGAATAAATTGCCAAAAAGAATTGGAATAGTTCTTGAATAAAATTTTGATCCCAAAAGTCCAATCCCCTCTTCTGGCCGAATTTCATTTTCTGTGTATTTTAATGTGGTATTTATAGGTAATTAAAATAAAAAATCTAATATGTTAAGAAAATTAAAAATTATTTTGGAAATAAAATCAAAAACTAAGTAAAACAAGGTTTCGACGAGCTACAGGCTGGACGCGGGCAAAACTGCGCGTGGGGAATAGTTTCATCGCAGGTTTTGCCTGCGACAAATTGGCCCATGGCCAATTCGCCGCAGGCAAAACACAGGCCAATTCGTTGTCAGCGACTTTCGTTGTCGATTCTGCCATTGTCAATTTTTTTATTTTTATATATATAAATAAATAATAAATAAATATTAAAATAAATATTAAAATGAATAATAAATAATAAATATTTAAAAATAAATGATAAATAAAATAAATAATAAATATTATGTAAAATATATAATAAATATTAAAATAAATAATTTATACAGCAAAAAAAATTATTTTAGACTATTTAAAAATATCGGACTGGACTGGATAAAAAATTAAGGGTCTACAGTTTGCCCCCTGCTTGAGCGATCTGAAACTACAGCAAAAGAGAGCGAAAAGCAATGTGATTTTTTACTGGGTTTAGAGTCAGACTGGACTCTGTACCTAAGGTTGGTTTGAGTTATGGACTCAAGATAAGTTCTGGACTTAAAAAATAATTTTGAGTTCTGGACCTAATCATAGATCTTTATCCAATGGAGATCGGATCTTTACCCTTGAAACATGGATCTTTATCCTTTAAGCTGGATCTTCATCCTTGGAAATCAGGTCTTCACCCTTGAAAGTGGATCTTCATCCTTTAAGCTGGATCTTCATCCTTGGAAATCGGTCTTCACCCTTGAAAGTGGATCTTCATCATTTAAGCTGGATCTTCATCCTTGGAAATCGGGTCTTCACCCTTGAAAGTGGATCTTTATCCATTAACCTGGATCTTCATCCTTGGAAATTGAGTCTTCACCCTTTAAAGTGGATCTTCATCCTTTAAGCTGGATCTTCATCCTTGGAAATTGGGTCTTCACCCTTGAAAGTGGATCTTCATCCTTTAGGCTGGATCTTCATCTTTGGCAGGGTTTTCACCCTTCAAAATGAATCTTCATCCTTTAGACTTCGGGTCTTCACCCTTTGAAATTGGATCTTCATCCTTTAGGCTGGATCTTCATCTTTGGCAGGGTTTTCACCCTTCAAAATGAATCTTCATCCTTTGGACTTCGGGTCTTCACCCTTTGAAATTGGATCTTCATCCTCAGCATTAAGTCTTTGTTTTATTAGTTTTTGTCATAGATTTGTATCTTATTTATTATGATAATTATTGTTTTCTTTAGGTATTTTGTTAGTTTTAATATGTTTATTTAGTGTTTTCATCAATTTTGGTAGTTTTAGTTTATTTCAGTGTTTATGTCGTTTTTGATCTAGTTTTTAGTGTGGTGTTTATGTGTTGTTGGTTAATGTTTATTTGATTTTTGGTTAAAGTTTGTTTAAATGTTGGTTTAGGTTAATATGCAAGGAACCAAGAGAGGAAGAAAAAATCAAGGAGTCAAGAGAAAGGAAAAGTTGGGCTGTGACTGACACACTCAGGAGACACGGCCAAGCTTGTGGCCGTGTCCCATACCAAGCTAAGGAAGAAAACCAAAAGCTCAGAAGGAGACACACTCAAGGGACACGGCCAAGCTTGTGGCCGTGTCCCTCCAAACATGACAAAATCGGCCAAGTTGTCTAAGCTTGGCCGTGTCACACTCAAGTCCAAAGGAAGAAGAGATGAAAATCAAACAGAAGCAGACACCTTCAGGGGACACGGCCAAGCTTGTGGCCGTGTCCCTCCCAACTTGTCAAACACGGCCAAGCTTCCAAAGAAACATATATGAAGGCAGAAGAGGACACCCTCAGGGGACACGGCCAAGCTTGTGGCCGTGTCCCTCCAAGCACCTCAAACACGGCCAAGTTCACTTGAGCTTGGCCATGTCACTCATGAACTAAAGGAAACGCGGATTTTTGGAGCGGAGGTTTCGTATAAATAATAGAATTAGGGTTTTCAAAAGGGGTTTGGAAGTTTTGAGTTTGGAGTCTTTCAGCCGTCAAAGAGAATAGCTTAGGGTCTTTGAGATTTTGATTACACTTGGATAAAAACTTATTAGATTAAATTTGTTTATGCCATTACAACATTCTTCTAGCAAGATCTGATCAAGAGATTCTTCAGAAGCTTAAAGGGAGTTTGTAATTTGGTTTTGTTCTCAAACTTTATCTCTTAAATTTCTTGGGAATTGTATTCATGAATTCTATTATGTCTAAATTGATTTCTTTGAATTTTAATGAGATGAATATGTTTGATATCATTATGAACTAATTTGATCTAGTCTAGGGTTTGTATGGATCTGCTATAATTGTATGAATTGGTTATTGCTCTTAACTGAATTATTTCTTTAGCCTTGATTGAATGAAATTATTGTTAATATATAATTGATTGGCCACCAATTATGTGTTTAAGGTATTAGATGAAGGATTGAGAGATGAAGTCTAATGCTGGAATAATTCAATTAGGGACTTAGGTGAATTAGAGATATAACCTAAGAAAAAGATTATTTCAATTGTAACAAGATTATTTGAAAGAGGTTTGAATGCGAGAGCTTATTTCCTTGATTCAATTAATTAAGTTGCTTGAGATCTAATCTTTGAAATTAAATTAGTTGAGAGGAATAACCATTCATACATATAAGTAGTAGAGAAGTGCAAACCCTAGACCTTTCTATTAAGTGAATCAATATATCAGCTTAGTTTACTTTTATTGTTTTAAACTCCAATCGATCTGTTTTCATTAGTTGTTAGCAATTTAAATTTATTCTAATTTGTTATTTGCAACCTAATAATCAATTAGCTTATCTAGCTTCCTTGAGAGATGACCTAGGGGCGATCACCTTTGCTACAGCTACCTCGTATACTTGCGAGTGCCACTTGTAGTAGTACTTAATTTGAGCGCAACAAGTTTTTGGCGCCGCTGCCGGGGAGGCTAATTGGCGTAGTTGTTTATTAGGCATAAATATTTTAATTATTTTTCATTGTTTACTTTTGATTTTATTTGTCTTTTGCTTTTAATAATTCTTTCTTTCTAGAAATTTTGTTTATGCAAGGCAGGAGATCACTCGGAGGAGAGCTATACCCAGTTATTCCAGAAATTCAGAGAGTGAAAAAGGAGAAGAGAAGAGTTTGAACTGTACACCGTATTTGATACTACAGAGAAGGACACTTCTGATTTTGATTCGGATACTGCATAATCTACCAACAAGGGAGAAGAAAGACAAAGGACTATGAGAAATTTTGCTAGACCTATAATTGGAACTTCCACCTCTTACATAAGATTGACAGATGCAGCAAGAAATTATGAGTTGAAGAACATTCATTACAACATGCTGCCATCATTCTATGGAGTTCCAAATGAAGATCCTTTGAACTTTATCCGGGATTTTTATTCTACCCTCAACACTTTTCCATTGGGAGGACTAACAGAGGACCAGTTGAGAATGAGATGTTTCCCATATGCATTGAAGGATAGGGCAAAGAGCTGGCTTATAATGTTGCCCGAAAATTCTTTGACAACTTGGGAGCAAGTTTATAATAAATTTATGGGCAAGTTTTACTCACATTAGAAGATAGCTGAATTGAGAGGGAAGATTGCTACATTCTCTCAATTTGAAGGAGAGCCATTTCATGAGGCTTGGGACAGATTTAAGATGTTATTGATCCAGTGTCCACACCATCACTACCCACTTCAACTTCTGAATCAGTTTTTCTATGATGGTCTAACCCAGCAATTTCAGAACACTGTTGATAACGCAGCTGGGGGAGCTATGGGAGAAAAGACAGCTGATGAAACTTATGAAATTTTTGAGATGTTGGGAGCTAATTCTCAACAAAAAAGTGTAAGAGGAAGAAGTAAAGGGGTGAATCAACTGGAAGCCAATAGTGAGATGATCAATCAGATAGCTGAATTGACAAGGCAAGTGCAGATGTTGAACATGAAGAACAATACCTCTTCATCCACTCAAGAAGTGTGTGGAATTTGTGGTACTTTCGGGCATGGAGCAAATATATGCCCCTCCGCATATGAGTCTTATGGTAATGAAGCTGAGCAAGTCAATGCTATGGGGGGATATCAACCAAGGGCCCTTAATGATCCTTACTCCAATACTTACAATCCTGGTTGGCGGAGTCATCCAAATTTTTTCTGGACAACAAATAACTCTCAACAACCTTTCCATTTGCTCCAGAGACAAAACCAACAGCAGGGTCAATCTTCAAATCAAGGGCAGCCTAAGAAAGAGAGTTTGGAGGAAAGTTTACAGGCTTTTATCTAAAGTCAGTGCTAAGAATCAAGAGATGAACAACATGAGGCTGGATTCATTAGAAGCATCTTTTAAGAAAGTGGAGACCCAAGTGGGATAACTTGCACAACAGATGCAGATTCAACAAAAGGGGAAATTCCTAAGTCAACCTGAGCAGGCACAATCAGTGATTATTCTTAGAAGTGGCAAGGTAATTAACAATAATGTTGAAAATAATTCTGTGAATGCAGGTGAGCAAGAGAATAAAAAGGAAGGAGAGCCAGAGAACAAAGGTGCTGGAGAAAGATCAATGGAGAAGTCCCCTACAGCAGATTTACACAAGGCAAGCAATCCATACCGGCCACCTATACCATTCCCCAGCAGGTTGAAGAATGATAAACAAGATAAGCAATTTTCGGACATCTTCAACATGCTGTCTAAGGTAAGTATTAACTTACCCTTACTTGAAGCAATAAAGAACATGCCGGCTTATGCTAAATTCTTCAAAGAGTTGAACACCAAGAAAAAGAGGTATGAGCCGAATGAAAAGGTGATAGTTTCAGAGATAGCTAGTGCTGTTCTGCAACATAAACTACCTCCAAAGCTAAAGGATCCTGGTAGCTTTATAATTCAGATTACTATGGGGAATGGAAAGGGGATTGATGGCATGTGTGATCTAGGAGCCAGTGTAAATTTGATGCCTTATTCTGTGTATCAAGAATTAGAACTAGGGGAACTTAAACCAACCAAAATGGTGTTACAATTAGCTGATAGATTTCTTAGATTCCCGAAAGGGGTTATAGAAGATGTGTTAGTTAAGGTTGGAGGGTTGATAGTACCTGTGGATTTTATAGTTCTTGACATGGAAGGAAGTAATCATACACCATCATCACACACTATTTTGCTGGGTAGGCCTTTTATGGCTACTACCAACACCTTGATAGATGTTAAAAATGGTAAATTGTCAATGACTGTCTTAGGACAAACAGTTGAATTTTCTATTTTTAACACTTCTCCCATTCCTACAACTGCTTTATATGAGGATTGTTCTTTAATTGATTGTATTGATGCAGTTGTTTCAGATGCAGTTTTTTGAATTTTTTTTTGAATTTTGATTTTGAAATCAAATGTTGGCTTTTCCAAATCAATGCCAATTTACCTCAGGACTCGATTTTTAAAATTAACATATTTATAACATGACAACCCTAGTTACCATACTAAACTCAAGAATCATTTCCATTTGAGCAAGAACTGTTGCACTTCAGATAGGCACATACACATTACTTGGTCAAAGGTCTCATTGATTTTTAATATTGTCTATCTCATATGCATGCTTATTCAAACTATCTCCACTAATAGACTCTACCTACCAAGAGAGATCAACAGGTCTTTGATAGGCTTGAAATGGGGTCTATAAGGGACATGGGTTAAATGAAAGCCATTTTGAGATTGGAGTTGATGTGACACTGTTGACAAACCTTCACATTATGATTTTTTGTTGGAACTTTAGACAGTTGGGAGCATGAAAAAATAGAGCTTTGAATGTTCCGCCATCTTCTTGGCATTAATCTGGATCTTGATTGGGATAGTCTTTGCTTTTGCAAAAAGTTTGGTACTCATATTCATTTCTTTTTTTTTTCTTTTCTTTATCTTTCTTTTTCTTACTCTTCCCTTTCTTTGAGCATTTTATCATTTTGTCCTTCTTCCCTGTAGGACTGTCAAGTACATGACTTTCAAGAACTGGATGACCTTTCTTCTATTTCTCTAATTTTGATTGAATCTTTGGTTGGGTTAGACCAATTCAAGTCAAACTATCCTTATAGAAGTCTTTTGCTGCTTTAGGTAAAAGAGAACTTAGTTGGCTTTCTAAACCATTTTGGGTTTTATTTTCTTTTATTTTCCTTTTTTTTCTTTTGTCTTTTTTTCTTCTCTTTTTTTCTTCTTCTTTTCTTCTCTTTTTTTTGTTTTTTTTCTTTTCTTTTTTTTGGTCCTAGCTCCAAAAGAGTTATCTTATTTGTACTAACTTGTTTTTCTGGTAATGGATGAGTGGAGTGGTATTAATCTGCTTCAGCCCTGAATTTATCTGTGATATTTGGTCTAATTTAGGTGAACTTCAACTACCCTTATGGTCTTGAGAACTTCAACTGTCCTCATGGTCTTGACTATTCATTCCTTTCCTTGATCTTCTTGCCTCTTCACCTTAGTGATCATAAGACTTGTCAAAAGTATAACAACAGCTTAGGGTAGGTTGTTGGGTCTTGTAAGCCAATGAAAAGAAAGCTAAAATTTTATGAAGGCTCAAAGGGACAACTAGGGATTGATATTTTATTGGGTGGATACTAGTTGTTGGCTCGTCAAACAATGCCTAGATCATCTCTCCCTTAAATAAGACTGACTAGGACCTAGACAAAGGTAATTATGTATGAGCCCTCTCTAAGTAAGCATACACAACTCAATGTTATAGAGCAATTCCCTCATATAGTAAAGTCATTCAAATCATGATGCCTAAACATATTAATTTTTGAGCATCAAGCTAGATTCCTCATTGGTTGAGCACCAAAATGAACAAAGACAAACAAAAATTTTGATGAAAGTAATTTATTCAAATAATCTTAATTTAAAAAAAAACATAATTTTTCCAATTAAATATTAAAGAAAGCAAAATAAATAGAGCAACACTCCAAGCTAGGGAAGTTTGTGGAATAAAATTTCTCTTTATTCCACATCTTCAATACTCCTATTTTGAAAGGAGGATAAGAAAAAATCTTCCTCCAATCCTCTTCCTACCATGAAGGTTGCCGGTGGAGGTACTCTTCCAAATTTAGGCAAAGGATTATTCTTGGTGTTGGGCTTGTTAGCTCAGGTAGCTTACCACTGTCGATTAGATCTTGGATCTCATGACTTAGTCGAGCACATTTATCCATTTCACGCTCTTGCATTTGATGAAATTGACAGAAGGCCTCGGCATTAAAGTTTGGTGGCAGAGGATTATGTAGCGATCAAGGAGCCAACAGTTGTAACAACCCCCTCTTCTGTAGCTTGTTGAAAACCCAAGATAGAGGTTTCCCCAATTATGAGAACTGTCTTCTATTTTCTTGACCAGTTGCATTAACATCAACTTCCTTTTGCGTGCTTTGATTACCCGATTGGTAGTTCCCTTTCTCATTCCTTCTTGCCGAAAAGTGATTCTTCTCCCTTTCCTGCTCTTCAATTTGTAAACCAGCTTGGAGAAGATCTGTGAAATCCCGGATGAGTGTATGAGACATCTTTTCACGAAGACTAGTCAATACCCCTCTCACAATCATCCTAATATGATCTGACTCATCAGGCCTCTTATTGAGCAATGCAGCCTTATTCCTCCACCTTTTCACATAGTCTACAAAATTCTTATTTGGCCTTTATCTAATGGACTCAACTTTCATTAAGGTAATTTTCAGCTTGACATTGTACCCATATTGCTGAATGAAAGCCTTGTACAACATGTCCTAATCTTTTTGAGTACTTTCCTCTAAGGTGTTGAACCAATTTTGGACAACATGGTCCAGTGAGAGCATGAAATATCTTAGAGTTTGAGCCTTAGTGGCTCGGGCAGATTGCATAACAGTGATGTACAGCTTCACATGGAGATGAGGGTTTCCAGTACCATTGTACTTAGCAAAGGAAGGCATCTTGAACTTATAAGGGACCTCCTCATCTTGTTCAAATAGTTTGTCAATCTCCAACATCTCTTCGATTTTCAGCTTCTTCTCAAATTTCTTTTCTAAATCAACAATTATCTTCTCAACATCAGAAGTTTTGGTCTTTTCAAAAGTTATCTTCTTAACAACCTTTGGCTACTTCTTTTTATCTTGAGGATCCTGGAAGTATTGAGCCTAGTTGTCATCATCATCAATGATTACCTTGTCATCATCAAAAGTCACTTCACCAACCTTAGCCTTCCCTTTATCCTTTAGTTTCTTGGTGCTAGCAGATACTTCGACATTGCTCCTTAAAATTGCAGCCAATTGGTTCTTTATGGTCTGAGCCAGGGTCTCCTTTAGTTCTTCCATTTTAGCATTGAGGTTGTCGTCTACTATTCATTAAATTTGTTTGGGCTCCATTGCTTTTGGTGAGAAAGTGATTGAGTCGCTGCTGGATTCTTCATCACTGGCATAAGTGGGGTTGTCATAGGCTTTTGAACTGTTGTAATCTAGGGTTGTGAGCCAGAGAGGATCAATGATATGAGATGCAAATGTATGTATGCACAAACAATAAATGAACAAGGATAAATATGATGTTCCTTCCAATCATATAAAATTCCACACACGAATGGCAAGTCTCTTTTCCTAGGCATATGGTTAACAAAAATACCAACATGGAATATTTTATTTCCAAAAAGTTTCCTCGGACAATTCAACCAATAGTTATATTTTAAAAATGAAAATCAGTTCATGATAATTCCCATTAATTAGGTTTTAATCCATTCAACCAATTATAGTAGCTTTTATGCTATATTGGATTAAAACTAAATTAAGAGGTTTATTATAAATAGATTTCTCACTTGAAAAAGTAGCTAATGATTCATGCCAAAAATAAGGCCATGGTTAATAATTATTAGTATAAACTAGGCTCACAATTGATTTTTGGTATTTCGTAATTGACCTAAATAATTTGCAAGCTCTTTGTAAGAAAAGGTTGGATGAAATGCAAAAATAGTTTTGTTTGAAAAAACCCATTGTAAAAAAAGATTTTTAGAAAAGATGAGTCATGAGAAAAGAATTTTTTGATTTATTTTTAGAAAAGTTTTATGTCCAAAGACCATCTTAAAAAGTTTTGAAAATAGCTTTGGTCTTTTCAATTTAGAGGAAAAAATTATTTGAGCTCAAAATGTAATTAGGTCATATTAGAAAAAGAACAAATCAAATAAGCCATAATTTAAACCAAGATAAATTAACCATAGTCAAACAACAAACATTTACGGAAAAAACCTAAGGAAAGTAACTAGGCCAATTACATGAGTTTTAGTCTTTGGGTTAAAAGGCTTAGGTTCCCATAGCAAGTATATACCAAAAGGTACAAGGCTATGAGTGGTTATGCCATGCACGATCTCCATACCTTGAGTGAAAATATGGTATCCCTTACATAACATAACACGTGTAATACGGGTGTTCTAACTCACGCACACAATGCAATCTAATATGATGCAATGGATAATATCATGATAAGAAAGAAGAGAATAATATAAAGACCAACGGAATCAACTTCTCTTATCCCCAGTGAGATCGCCACTATGAGTGGGGATTTTCGCCCCCATTCCTAGTGGAATGATTCTTGCTACTTTGGCACTGTTAGGCTCAGGGCGTTAGAGAACACGGGCCTAAGCCCAGAGAAAATGGAGTTGCCACCCAGACGGGCTAGGAAAAAGAAAGGGGTGGATGACCTGATTCCTGAGGAATTCCTAACCCCTTAATTGGGTTCGAAAAGTTGGGTACACGTGGGAAAGGTGAGAAATGGCCCAGCACCCCTACAATGCTCGTTTCATTAGAACTGGCCTCCTTTTCAGGTCTTAATATTATAAAATTCTTAAATATAATGATATTATCCATACTACATGCAATAATTAAAATATAGCATCATTATATTAAAATCAAAGCAATGTTCAAACAAAATAAATAAATGGATACCCATTCGAGGATAGAAAAATGTCCTTACATCGTCTAATATCTAAAACTAAATAGGGCACCCACCGAAAGGTGAAAATGTGTCCTTTACATTGATCCAAAAACTTTAAAATAAATTAAATTACATGATGCTCAAAATATGAGGTACCCAAAACATGGAAACATACCTCATACAATATTTTGAAACCAAAGAAAATCAATAAAAGTAACCAACCATTCATCATAAATAAAATATTCATCCAGGATATGAAACATCAATAAAAATGTATAATAAACATTTATCTAATAAGGCAGTAAGTATATGAATTTAGGGTTTATGCATCATTTAGGGTTTCTTGAATAAAATTAGGGTTTTGTAGGTTTTATGTTTAACAATTAGGGTTTTGTATTTGCTGGATTAGTGAACTAGGAAATATTTAATGTAAAAGAAATAACATGGCTATTGGATGTTTGAATTAAAGATTAGGTTTGAAAAATCTAGAGAATGGATGTTTCAGATTTAGTGTTTTGGAAAATAATAGTAAGGTTTAGGGTTTAAGTAAATAAAATTGAAGATCATGAAAAAATGATTAAGAGTTAGGTGTTTGGAAAGAATAGGCTACTGTGAATTTTAGAAAAATACAAATTGATTATGATTTTGAGAAAACAGATTATCATTTTGTGGTTTTAGAAAAGTGCAATTAGGGTTTTAGGCTTCAAAAATTAGTTTAATGGGTATTAAGATATTAGGGTTTTGAAAAATAATTTTTAGGATTTTAAGTAGAAATTAGATGATAAATAGAACAATTGATCAACGTGTTTTAAAAAAATTCCATCCATTGTATGCTTAAACAATTGATCAAATTGAATAATAAGGCTACTGGAAATATAAAAAGTTAAAAAAAAACTCAAACCTCCATTGTTGGCTCCACCACAATTTTAATTTTGGCTAAACAATAACAAAGACAATGTGTGCTGCCTTTTATGGATTATTTTGTTGTTTGCTGCCTCTTGATCCTTCAAGTCCAAGGTTATGGACATTAAATTGCCAAAAAGAATTTGAATAGTTCTTGAATAAAATTTTGATCGCAAAAGTCCAATCCCCTCTTTTGGCCGAATCCCCTTTTCTGTGTGTTTTAATGTGGTATTTATAGGTAATTAAAATAAAAAAACCTAATATGTTAAGGAAATCAAAAATTATTTTGAAAATAAAATTAAAAACCAAGTAAAACAAGATTTCGGTGAGAACTGCACGTGGGCCCTGGCAAAATTGGCGCTGGGTGAGCTGGGAGAGAGCTACGGGCTGGACGCGGGCAAAACTGCAAGCGGGCCATAGTTTCATCGTAGGTTTTTCCTGCTACAAATTGGCCTGTGGCCAAAACTTACGGCGAATTGGCTTGTGAACCACAAGCCAATTTGTCGCCAGCGACTTTCGTCGCCGATTTTTTTAATTTTTTATTTATATATATATAAATAATAAATGAAAAGTAAAATAAATATTAAAATAAATAATAAATAATAAATATTTATAAATAAATGATAAATAAAATAAATATTAAATATTAAGTAAAATAAATAATTTATACCACAAAAAAATTATTTCAAACTGTTTAAAAATATCGGACTGGACTGAGTAAAAAATTAAGGGTCTATAAATATGATTTACTCTAGCTGGAGTTTTCTTTTGGCATTGGGAAGAAGGCTCAGAATAATTGTTTGATCTACTGCAAACCCCGGGTCTTGCGACAAACTGCCGTAACTCCCCAGCTTGTATAAGCCTTTACATTTCTTTTTGTAAATTGGTACAGTTGTTAGTTCTATGATCGGTACCTCTATGGAAGCTGCAGTATTGGTTTTGGTCTCAGCTGGGATCTTCACTCATTGGCCTAGGCCAGTTGATCTCTATGTTGTCCCTAAGCCAACACAAAATGGTGGCAGGCGAGGCACTTAATGGGGTTAGACTCTCCCGGGCCTCCGTAATATGATAAGTTCTTTGAGGATGTTGCTAGCCAAATGGTCAGGTAGTGCTTCGACCATGACCTTTCCATGATGTGCTCAGTTTTGAAGCCTTAGATTAGTCTAATATGGGGGTGCTTGACTTCAATGGTTCGCCTGACGTCTTTGATGATTGGTCCAACCTGGAGGCTCAAAGTTCTTCCCAGATCCGGTCATTTTCATCCATGTGGATGTACTTATAAGCTTGATGTAATATCCCGGAATAGACCCTAAGAGTTTTGGAGTTATTGTTGTTGTATTTGGATTTAATGTATATGTGTATATGTGAAATATAAGGATAATATATGTAAGACATATACATATACATCACATATACATGGGATATATATAATGGTGAAGGATAAGTGAGTTGTATATATATTTGTATAACTAAATAATAATAATAATAATAATAATAATAATAAAGACAAAAAAAAAAGAAAAGAGAAGAAGAAAATCAAAGAAAGAATATGTGGTGGAGATTTAAAGTATTATTATTGTTATTATTATTATTATTATTATTACTATTGTTATTGTTATTGTTATTATTATTATTATTATTATTATTATTATATATATATATATGGATTAGGACAAAGGAAAGAAGTAGAAACTTCTTCTTCCTTCTACTCCTTCTTCGTCTTCTTCGTTCTTCTTGGCCGAGAGAGAGAGAGAGAGAGAGAGAGAGAGAGAGAGAGAGAAAGAGAGAAAAATGTGATTTTCTTACCAAATTTCTTAAGGAATTCAAGAGATTTGATGATAGAGATGAAGATTTGATAAAGGATTCAAGTAAGTATTTATTTCTTTAAATTGATTTTCATTGTTTGAGTTGGGTTTGGTATGGTTGATGTGTGATGATGATGATATTGAAAGATTTAAGTATATATATGTGTTGATTTGGTATTTGGATGATGATAATATGATTATTTGTGAAGATGATGATGAATTGTTGAATAAGGGTTGAGTTTAATGAAATTTGGGGATTTGATAAATTGGTATATGAATGATGTTTATAATGATGATTGGTGTGTGTTTTGAGTGTTGTTGATGTTTTGGTAAGTTTGTTATGGTTTTTGGGTGTGTTTGATGAAGATTGTTTGAAGTGAGTAATGATATAAAGATGGGTATTGTTGGATGTTGTTGTGTGTTGACCGGAATCTGGGTTTTTAGCCGGACACGCCCAGAGACACGGCCAGTTTGTTAGGCGTGTCGTTGGTTCTGTTTTCTGGAGTTGGTAGCACGAGCAGTGACACGCTCATGTTATTGAGCGTGTCATAAGTTCTGTGTGGCAGTAGAATTGACACGACCAGTAACACGCCCATGTTATTGAGCGTGTCATAGCTACTGTGAGTTTGGAGAATTGACACGGCCATGAGCACGCTCTTGTTGATTGGACGTGTTGATGTTTTTGAGATACAGAATGTATTACACGCCCAGTGACACGCCCGTGGTTATGAGCGTGTCAATGTTTCTGTGTTGTGGAGTTAGGGCACGATCAGGGACACTCCCGTGTTGATGAGCGTGTCATGTGTTGAGTTTGCCCTAATTGATTCTTATTTGTATTATCTCATGTGTATTTCTAAGTGAGTGTGTATGATTACTTTTGGATTAGGTTTTAAGAGATGGAATTGCCCCTAATTCAAGTATTGAAAGATCTATGGAAGAGAAGTTATATGGGAGTGAGTTCTTTAGAGGTAAGTACAAAACCCTATTGGATTGCATATAAGTATATTGTTAAAATAAATATTAATATTGTATATGCAATGAAAAGATAAGAGATATGATAATACATTAATACAAATAAGATGTGAGGATATGATTTGTATGATGTGTATTCCAATTTATATGGTAATGCAATTGATTGTGCATACTTGAGTAATGAATGATTATGTATATAAATATCAAAGATGAACTATGAAATGTGATAATGTGATATTGTGATGAACTATGAAATGTGATAATGTGATATTGTGATGAACTATGAAATGTGATAATGTGATATTGTGATGAACTATGAAATGTGATAATGTGATATTGTGATGAACTATGAAATGTGATAATGTGATATTGTGATGAACTATGAAATGTGATAATGTGATATTGTGATGAACTATGAAATGTGAAAATGTGATATTGTGATGAACTATGAAATGTGATAATGTGATATTGTGGTGAACTATGAAATGTGATAATGTGATATTGTGATGAACTATGAAATGTGATAATGTGATATTGTGGTGAACTATGAAATGTGATATTGTGATGGAATATGAAATGTAAATTGAGAGGTGATGATGTATAAAGCCATTGTGGTTGGCTATGATATTGAGAATGAGATAAATGAGGCATGTTTTGCCTAAATGATGCCATTGTGGTTGGCTATGATGATGTAAATGATGATGAGAATGAGAATGAAATTGATAATGAAATAATAAATGAATTGTGTGGCTAATGTGTTATTCATTTTCAGAGTTTTGTTGTTGGTGGCATGCCTAATAAGTGTAACAATCTCTTGAAGTTAGGTTGGATTGAATCCTTGAAGCCTAATTGAGATGTTACCACCCTTGAAGCTAGGTTGGGTTAGTTCTTGAAGCCAAGTTGGGTAGAAGCTTAGCATGCTTTGCTCCCCTTGAAGCTTGGTTGAACTTAATCCTTGAAGCCTAGTTGGGTATATGATATTGATAAATGTGATAACAAAACCAAAGCATTAACTCTGGACTTTGAATGACATATTAGTGTCTTTTGGGCCCGAGTCTGTCTTTGTTGTTAATGTGATGTATATATAAGTTGAAATAAATGAGTAATGAGATCTATGTTGCCTTTGTTGGAAATGTGAGTTGTGAATGGTGAATTGTGGTTAGTGATATGATTATATAACATACATGAATTATTGAAAGGAGATATGGTTTGTGAAGTTATATGCAATATGCGATTATAAAGTATAAAATGATATATATGATATGTATGAGGTGACATTGGTAAGTATCATAATATGAAAGTTCTATCAATTTATTGAATTATGTTTGATGGTTATGTTATATGTGTATATGTATATCCTCTATAAGGTTAATAGGATTATATGAAGAATGCATTGAAAAAGGGGAAAACGGAGTAAGAAAATGTTAAAACATGAGACTAAACATATGAGGTATGTTTCTTTTATATTGTATATTTTAATGGTTACTTGTACTACTAAGCTTTCGAGCTTAGCGCGGTTATCTTAATCGCGCAGGTATATAGGTGATGAAGCTGGAGATAAGCTACTATGTCACAACGAGGACAAGTATAGTTCGAGACCAACTAGATGGTGGTGCATGCATGTAATTATACTGTATTTTCATAAGAATGTATTCATTTGTATAAATGAATCTTTGGAAGAAACAATATAACTTATATTTATGTATTACCATGATAAGAATAACCATTTTGTAAATACTTTCATATGATTTAAATGTATTATGGTTTTAAAAATTAAAGTAAAGAGTTATAATGGTGATGAAAAGTGACATTCTTATACTCTATATACATATTGTATGTGTACCTGGTATATGTACAGTATTTGTATGGGGTATCGGGGTGTTACAATTATTTTGGTATCAGAGCTTAGGTTTCGAGATTCTCGGCCTAAGTAAATTTACAAAGAAAAGTTTAAAAAAAAATGATGATAGATGAAAATAAAAAGAATGAAAATTTTGATACATGCACATGCATTAACACCTAGGTTGGTCTCGGATGTGGCATAATATGATTTGTAAAATATTTGTGTTACATGAGATGTTTAATATAGTTGATGATATATGTGTATACTATGTTGATGTGAGAAGAAACCATGATTGTTGGCAATGATGTTGGAAGTGAATTATAATTGAGGCATAGTGCCTGATTATTTATGAGAAACGAATTACGAAATGTAATGTGAAATATGCATGTTGATGAGACATATGAAAAATGTTATGTCATGTGCAACATGGAATGTAATAATGTTTATGAGTAATATTATGTATGACATAATATGAATTGAAAAATAAAGAAATGGAAAGGAAAATAAAGTTGGAAATGAGTTAAAAATCAAATTAAGATAAGAGTATGTACTCTTTCTTCTATACTTTAAACCTCTTTATAAGAAAGTTTATGTTGAGTTTGCTAGACAGAGGAAATAATGTCGAATTGTGAATATTGAAAGTTATGTTATTTAAATGAAGAGAGTATGGTGGTATATTGAATGAGTTGATGGGTATAGACAAAGTTTGACCATTTATGATTTGAATATGTAAAGTTAAAGTTTTTAAAAGAAAAAGAGATGATGTTGGTTAAATAAGGAAATATAATGGTGTTGTTGCATTGCTGTTTTAAATGCAAACATTGTGATTTTAATGTTAGAAATGTGATACGCTTGAGTGTTGTTAAAGCTCATATTAATGGTGGAAAGATGTGATAATTAGATTTTTGGAAATGAGCTTTAATATTTGTGAAAAGAATATACTTTGAGGTTGTTTTGTAATGTGTATATAAGAGATGTTTTTTTTTAAGTTGATATTAAGAACATAAGATGAGTGAATGGAAGTTTAAGTAAAGTAGTAAGTTGTGAAATTATAGTGTTAATGGAATTTGGGTAAAGACTATTTGAGTATTGATAATCTTAATGTAAGTTAAACCCATGAGCTTGTGGAATGAATATTACTGTATATGAGAGTACTATTAAATTGAATAATGTGATTGATAGTATGAGAATGATTATGCTTGCATTGACAAACCTGAGCAAAGTTAGGTCATGGGATAATATTGACAGTAAGAAATGGGATGGATCAATGTGGATTTAAGAAATTGAGATTTGTCATAATTAGACTTGGAGAGTATAAAGAGATTATTGAGCCCAATGTATATATGAGTGGATGTAATGTACATGTGTATAGATATGTGAGTAATATATATATATATATATATCTATGTATTGAAGAATAAACAAATGGATGTATAGATGGTATACTAATGCATTTAAAAATATATGTGAGAAAGATGTCACCTTAGTAGCGTGACTAAGATTTTGTGAAGTAATATCATGGTGATAATGTATATGTGTTGGGTTGATAAACAACTTAAGTCATGTCAAAAAGGGATAAAAATGATGTTGTTCACGGAATAGTAAAATGTTAAATTGTGTTGAAAATATGTAAAAGAGGAATTAAATATCATTGTATGATTATGTGTATACAAGTATAGAAAATGTGGAATGAGTTTTTGATATGAATGTAATTGTAAAATGTAAGAAATGTGGAAAGTAAATCACATTGTGAATGTGATCTATGGATGTGTTATATAATTGCATATTTGATGTATATTGGAAATGACATTGCATGTAGTAGTGGACCTAAGAGAGATTAGGCCTTGATTGATGTAAAGAGTATGTGATGAAATGAAAATAAGAATAAACTTAAGAAATGTTGGATAGTGAAATGGTTATGGAAATAAGGATTAATTTGGGAAATGGTGGACAGTAATATTGTTATGATAATAACTGAATTTGGCTATCATAAATGTTATGAACCAAAGTATTTGTGTGAGGAAATGTTCTGTGTATATAAATTTAATAAGAAATTATAAGGGAAAAAGAAAGTATAAAGAATGAAATTTATGTAAGATCTGTATAAGATTGAATGATGTGTGAAGGAGAGGTTAAGGATAATATTGTTGTATATGAGACATGCAAATGGTGATCAAATAATTAAGAGTAAATTGTGTTGAGATAGAGTTGACATATGTTAATTTTGGATGTAGTAAAGTTTGGAGAATGGAGATATAATATTTGTGATGCAACTTAGTAGTATAATTGGAAAGTTGGAAATAAAATAATAGAGGAACAGTATTGATTTATAAGTTTCAGATGTGATCATTAATCTCTTATGACCATATAGTGTATTTATGGTATTTGGCCGATTAACTTTGTTATCCACAGAATTGAGACTAAGAAAGTATAACTGTAATACTACTTTGGTAAGATTGATAATTATGTTTCTAGAAACATGATTGACGGTTATGATTGATGAAGTGTATTTTATGGTTTTTGTGTTAGCAATTTGGTTATAATTCTGGAAAAGAAAAGACAGAAAGAGAATTGTGGAAATACTTTAAGTTATGAGTAATGTGAGAAAAAGGTAATTATTGTTAATATAGTAATGATATGATAAGTGAGAAGATGATAATGAAAGAAGATTGCAGAATGTGTTTGAGAGCTATATTGATTATGTTTATGGTATATGGTGAATAAGTGGATGGGTTTAAAATTTGAGTGAGTAAACTATGAATGATAAGCATGGTATGAGATAATTATGAAATTTGGTGGAATTGTATTGAGATAATGAAAGATAAACTATGTGTATATCGAAAGATAAATTAAAGTGGATGGTTATTCATGATAAATTTAGATAAGTGAACTATTGATTTGAATCAAACAAGATTATCATGTTAAGATATTGTGGAGAATAAATCAATTGATCTGGATTTTTGCTATAATTGTGAATTATTATTGAGATTTAATATGTATGGTTGTGCTAAAGGCATAAGAGATAAATAATGATGTATACAATGTAAAATTTTGATAGATGAACGGACATGAATTAATTGAATTATATCAATTTTAATGATGAGAAAAGGGAAGAAGTTGATTTCCTGTAAAGTAAGTTCAAAAGCATTGTATTAATATTGATGTTAAGTGAGAAAATACTAGAGAAGGAATGAAGTGTATGAGAAATAAGAATATTATTATTATCAATGAAGGTTTGATAAATGTTTGTTTGTAAGGATGATTGTAATGATGGGATAATTAATATTAAGATATAAGTTTATGATCTTGAAAGTTAAAGTTAAGAGAATAGTTATAAAGAGATGAAGTGATAAAATATTTTGAATGTAATAATAGAATGTAACATAAGTATGTTAAAGGATGATTGAATTTTTGCATATAGATAAGGTATTTGAGAGTATAATGAGTTATTTTGAATATTGGATGAGAATGTAATAAGGTATAAAGATTTTTTTTTTATCGTGACAAGTTGTGGAATTGAATAATATAATTGACTCTAAGGGGGAGAGTGCAAACTATGTGATTTGATGAAAATTTTAAATGGTGTATTGGTAAGAATGGAATGTTATTGTACTGAGTAATTTCGAGGACGAAATTTTTTTTTAGGGGGAGAGAATTGTAATATCCCGGAATAGACCCTAAGAGTTTTGGAGTTATTGTTGTTGTATTTGGATTTAATGTATATGTGTATATGTGAAATATAAGGATAATATATGTAAGACATATACATATACATCACATATACATGGGATATATATAATGGTGAAGGATAAGTGAGTTGTATATATATTTGTATAACTAAATAATAATAATAATAATAAAGACAAAAAAAAAAGAAAAGAGAAGAAGAAAATCAAAGAAAGAATATGTGGTGGAGATTTAAAGTATTATTATTGTTATTATTATTATTATTATTATTATTATTACTACTATTGTTATTGTTATTGTTATTATTATTATTATTATTATTATATATATATATATATATGGATTAGGACAAAGGAAAGAAGTAGAAACTTCTTCTTCCTTCTACTCCTTCTTCGTCTTCTTCGTTCTTCTTGGCCGAGAGAGAGAGAGAGAGAGAGAGAGAGAGAGAGAGAGAGAGAGAGAGAGAGAGAAAGAGAGAAAAATGTGATTTTCTTACCAAATTTCTTAAGGAATTCAAGAGATTTGATGATAGAGATGAAGATTTGATAAAGGATTCAAGTAAGTATTTATTTCTTTAAATTGATTTTCATTGTTTGAGTTGGGTTTGGTATGGTTGATGTGTGATGATGATGATATTGAAAGATTTAAGTATATATATGTGTTGATTTGGTATTTGGATGATGATAATATGATTATTTGTGAAGATGATGATGAATTGTTGAATAAGGGTTGAGTTTAATGAAATTTGGGGATTTGATAAATTGGTATATGAATGATGTTTATAATGATGATTGGTGTGTGTTTTGAGTGTTGTTGATGTTTTGGTAAGTTTGTTATGGTTTTTGGGTGTGTTTGATGAAGATTGTTTGAAGTGAGTAATGATATAAAGATGGGTATTGTTGGATGTTGTTGTGTGTTGACCGGAATCTGGGTTTTTAGCCGGACACGCCCAGAGACACGGCCAGTTTGTTAGGCGTGTCGTTGGTTCTGTTTTCTGGAGTTGGTAGCACGAGCAGTGACACGCTCATGTTATTGAGCGTGTCATAAGTTCTGTGTGGCAGTAGAATTGACACGACCAGTAACACGCCCGTGTTATTGAGCGTGTCATAGCTACTGTGAGTTTGGAGAATTGACACGGCCATGAGCACGCTCTTGTTGATTGGACGTGTTGATGTTTTTGAGATACAGAATGTATTACACGCCCAGTGACACGCCCGTGGTTATGAGCATGTCAATGTTTCTGTGTTGTGGAGTTAGGGCACGATCAGGGACACTCCCGTGTTGATGAGCGTGTCATGTGTTGAGTTTGCCCTAATTGATTCTTATTTGTATTATCTCATGTGTATTTCTAAGTGAGTGTGTATGATTACTTTTGGATTAGGTTTTAAGAGATGGAATTGCCCCTAATTCAAGTATTGAAAGATCTATGGAAGAGAAGTTATATGGGAGTGTGTAATATCCCAATGTATGCCCTAGAAGTTTGGATATAATTGTTGTTGTTTGAATTAAGTGTATATGTTATGTTGAAAAAAAAAAAGAAATTGAAAGAGAATGTATATGTGTTGTTTGAATGGGATGTATTATGTATAAAGAAATGTATATGTTGTTTATATGGTGATATATATAATATATATATGTTGGTCAAAATGGAGAGTCAAGGGATGAAGATATTTATTTGGTTATTGGTGAAATGACTAAAAAGGGCAAGTGTTTTAAAAAGAAACAAAACAATTTGTAGAAGGGTGTTTTGGTAATTGCTTTAATTGAAACACTTGGTGGAGATTAAAAGAAGAGTTGACTTTGTTTTTTGTGGTTCATTTCTTCTTTCTTCTTTGTGTGGCCGGCTTCTCCATAGACAAAGGAAAGCAAGGGACAAAGAGAAGATCTTGATGTGTTAAGTTCAAAGTGAAGGAAGATTCAAGTGATCAAGTTATTGATTCAAGAAGTTTTGTTACTTTGGTAAGTCCTCTTTTGATTTCTTTGTTTATTTGAAGTTTTGATTGAGTTGGATAGATGATTTAAGAGTGTGTTGGTTGATTTGATGTGTTTAAGGGTGTTTGATTGTCTTGATCATGGATTTTAAGAATGAATTGAAGAAAGAAGTAAGTTGGTTGGAAAAGATGGTATTGTTTGTGTGGTTAGGGTTTGAGATGATTTTGTGTTTTGTGTTTGATATGTGTTTTGGTTTGTTTTGGGGTTGTTGCAAGTTTGAGATAGGTTGTTGGGTATGTTTTGTGAAGATTGGTTGAAGTGAATGTTAGTGGATAGAAGTGTGTTGTTGAGTGTTTGGTTGGTTTGGCCGGATTTTGAGTTTTTGGTCGGACACGCCCATGAGCACGTCCAGATTTTTAGGCGTGTCAATTGTGTTGGAGGCAGTAGGTTTGACACGACCAGTAACACACCCGTGTTATTGAGCGTGTCATAGCTACTGTGAGAATGGAGAATTTACACGGTCAGGAGCACGTTCAGGTTGTTGGACGTGTTGATGTATTTGTGTGAGGCAGTATGTATTGCACGCCCAGTGACACGCCCGTGGTGTTGAGCGTGTAAAGGCTTCTGTGTTGTGGAGTTAAGACACGGTCATGGACACGCCCGTGTGGGTGAACGTGTCAAGTTTAGGGTTTGCCCTAGTTCACTCTTAAATTGTTTATTTCTTGTGTATCCCTAAGTAAGTATATGTTATTATTTTTGGATTAGGGTTTGAAGAGAGGGATTGATCATTGATCTAAGTGAAAGGATCTTGGACAAGGAAGTGTTAAGAGTTGTATAAATTGTTATTGAGGTAAGTACAAACATGTCATTGTTGCATATATTCATTGGATGATATGGTTGACTCATATGAATAATGTTCTTTGTTATGTTTATATCCATGATGCCATATGCATAATGTAAATTGAGATAATTGAGGCATGTATGTCTATGTGATAATGTTTAATGTATTTGGCTATGTATACTTGAAAAATAAAATATGATAATGTGAAGTGAAACATGATGAGATATGAGGCCATTGTAATTGGCTAATATGATTTTAATGAGATATGAAGCCATTGTATTTGGCTATGATGATGAGAATTGAGAATGGAAATGATAATGAAATAATAAATGAGCTGTGTGGCTAATGTGTTATTCCATTTTCAGAGTTTGTTGTTGGTGGCATGCCTAATATGAGTAACAATCTCTTGAAGTTAGGTTGGACTTGGTCCTTGAAGCCTAATTGAGATGTTACCACCCTTGAAGCTAGGTTGGATTGGTTCTTGAAGCCAAGTTGGGTTGAAGCTTAGCATGCTTTGCTCCCCTTGAAGCTTGGTTGAACCTAATCCTTGAAGCCTAGTTGGGTTTATGATAATGATGAATGTGAAAACAAAACCAAAGCATTAACTCTGAAAATTGAATAGCATATTAGTGTGTTTTGGGCCCATGTGTGTCTTTGTTTAAATGTGATTTATTAAGATGAATTGATTGAATAATGAGATATAGAAGAACTTGTGAAATGTGATATGCTTATATGATCATGAATGGTGTAATGCAAAGGTATGATGTTGTCTCTATTATTAAGATGTGTGACATTGCATTGCATTTAAAGCATGAGAATAGCATGTTTTGTATTACTAAGCCGTTGGCTTAGCGCGATAGTGTTAATCGCGCAGGTGATCAGGTTGAACCTGAGAGCTCTTCGAGACCGAGTGAGAGTAGACATTGAAGAGATTACTTTGGAACTTAAAGATCAGAGAAGAACTGCCAATCATGTATAACTTATTTATATTTTGTAAACTATTGTTTATAATGTAAATATGAATTTAAATGCTTTTATATATGTAACAAATCTTTAAATTCCGCTGCGTATTAAGTAAATATGTTTATATCTATTTTGTTTTTATATTACAAGTTAATTACTTATTTTCTATAAATGTGTAATGATAAAGATTATGTTGTCTTTATAAATAATTTGAATGTTAAAGAAAATCGTAGCGTCCCCATGTTCAGTGCATGGATATTACATTGTGGTAATTGTAATGTACATGTACCGGATGTGGGGGTGTTACAGTTGTTTTGGTATCAGAGCCTAGGTTTGAGATTCTCAACCTAGGTAAAATGTAAGAAAAAGAGTGTTTTGATTTTTAAAAGTGGATTTTTGAATAACATACATGTTTGGCATTGGCAGTCTCTGATCTTTAATGAGAGGTATTCTGCTGTGTTTGCAGATATAGGTTGTGATGGACTCTCACTCACGTCAGTCAGTTGAGGGTAGTGCTGAGGGTATAGCTCCTGATGAGATTAGAGAGGGAGCTAGAGTGGATAGTGCTGGAGAGATACCTGCTTCTGTATCGGGGAGACCAGTTGGTGAGGATGTTCCACCAATTTGGCTTAGGCATGTGGTAGAGGCTTTGAGGCAAGCACCAGTGCAACCACAGCCACCACCCCCACAGCCTTTGGTATCAGTGAGGCATTATGACAAACTAAGGAAGTATGGAGCAGAGGATTTCTTAGGTACTACTGATCCAGCTGTGGCTGAGCAATGGCTAGATAAGGTACAAAGAATCTTCATTCAGTTGCAAGCCACTTCAGAGGAAAAATTTGATTATGCCAAATCATTGCTACAGAAAGATGCATACGATTGGTGGAAGACAGTGCCCCATTCTATGGATGATCCACCAACATTGTCCTATGCTGATTTTCTGAGAGAGTTTGAATTGAAGTATACTCCGAGGGAGTATAAAGACATGAAGAAGATGGAGTTTTTGAGTTTAAAGCAAGACAACCGATCAGTAACTGAATATGAGGTTGAATTTATCTGGTTGAGTCAGTATGCTGGGGGTATTATATCTGATGAGATAGATAGATGCAGGAGATTTGAGGAGGGATTGAGGCCCTCTATCATGTGTTTGGTGGCTGGATCTAGATATCATGATTTTTCCCAGCTTGTGGCAGCAGCTAGAAGTGTAGAAAGAGCCCAGAATATTGCAACAACTGCTTCAGAAGAAGAGATTAGAGTTAGAAGACCCCAGTTTGAGGCAGGGTCTTCATCTGCTAAGAGAGGTAAAGGAAGCTTTGTTCCTCGGATCAGTAGGAGTCAGAGGCCAGCAGGTAGGTCAGTACAGTTTCAGAGACAGAGATCTAGACCTGCAGCTTCAGTGGCGAGTGCTCCGACCCCGGTGACTCAGAGATCCACTCCACCCATATGCATTCATTGTGGAAGGCCACATGGTGGTCCTTGTTGGAAGACGGGTGGGGCAGGAGTATGTTTCAGATGCGGGTCTCCTGATCATTTTGTTAGAGATTGTCCTGAGAAGCAGGAGCATATGTTGGTTGATTCTGCAGCTTCTCGATCTAGTGTGAGGGGAGGTCGTGGAGGCAGAGGAGGTAGATCTGGGTTCAGTTCTAGAGGAGGTTCTACTTCCAGGGAGAGTAGACCAGAGGAGGCTGGATCTTCTCAGAGGATTTATGTGATGCAGAGGCAACCAGATGCTTCGGCAGTCATAGTTGGTACTTTTTCTTTATTTGATACTTCAGTACTTGCTTTGATTGATCCCAGATCCACTCATTCATATATTAGTGCATCTGTTTTGCCTGTGTCTGATGTGCATGCTGAATCCCTAGGATTTGATGTATTGGTGACAAATCCTTTAGGGCATAGTGTGATTGTTAGTAAAGTGCATCGAGATAGTGTTGTAATGGTGCAAGGTGAGGAGTTTCTTGGAGATTTGATTGAAATGCCTTTTAAGTAATATGATGTGATTCTAGGCATGGACTGGTTATCTAGACATGGAGCTGTGGTTGATTGCAAAAAGAAAGTTGTTACTTTGAGAATTGGTGATGGTAGAGAGGTGATAGTATCTAGTGAGCAAGGACAACTAGCATCCTTGTTTGTTTCAGCTGTTGCAGCTAGGAGATTGATTAGAAAGGGGTGTAATGCTTATCTTGCTCATGTGGTGGATACTAGAGTAAGGAGTCCTCAAATTGATAGCATTGCCACAGTTGCAGAGTTCCCAGACGTGTTTCCAGAGGAGTTGCCAGGGTTACCTCCTGAGAGAGAGGTGAAATTTGGTATTGAATTATTGCCTGGTACCACTCCTATCTCTATTACTCTTTATAGGATGGCACCAGCTGAGTTGAGAGAACTGAAGGTGCAGTTGCAGGAGTTGCTAGATAAAGGGTTTGTTCGCCCTAGTGTTTCTCCGTGGGGAGCTCCTGTATTATTTGTGAAGAAGAAAGATGGTACTATGAGATTGTGTATTGATTATAGGCAATTGAATAAAGTGACTATTAAGAATAAATATCCTTTGCCTAGAATTGATGATCTTTTTGATCAATTAAAGGGTGCAGCAGTGTTTTCTAAAATTGATTTAAGATCAGGATATCATCAGTTGAGGGTCAAAGCTGAAGATGTTCCTAAAACCGCTTTTCGGACCAGGTATGGATATTATGAGTTTCTAGTTATGCCTTTTGGTCTGACGAATGCACCTGCAGTTTTTATGGACTTGATGAATAGGGTGTTTAGGCCCTATTTGGATCAGTTTGTGGTAGTCTTTATTGATGATATTTTGGTGTATTCGCGTAATGAGGAGGAACGTGATAAGCATCTGCGGATTGTGTTGCAAATTTTGAGAGAGAAGCAATTGTTTGCTAAATTGTCGAAGTGTGAGTTCTGGCTTGATCAAGTAACTTTTCTCGGTCACATAGTTTCAGCAGAGGGTATTAGAGTTGATCCAAGTAAAGTTGAAGCTATATTGAATTGGAGTTCACCCAAGTCTGTGACTGAAGTTAGAAGTTTTCTGGGTTTGGCTGGCTATTACCGACGGTTTGTGAAAGGTTTTTCTTTGATAGCTACTCCACTCACCCGATTGCTTCGAAAAGGGGTTAGATTTGTGTGGACAGATCAGTGTCAGGCTATTTTTGAACAGTTGAAAGAAATGTTGACTCAGGCGCCTATTATTACTTTACCTGTGGAAGGCAAACCATATGTGATTTATAGTGATGCTTCACATAGAGGTTTGGGTTGTGTTCTGATGCAAGAAGGTAAAGTTATAGCTTATGCTTCTCGGCAGTTGAAGCCGCATGAGCTCAATTATCCGATCCATGATTTAGAATTGGCAGCCATTGTGTTTGCATTGAAGATTTGGCGACACTATTTGTTTGGAGAGAAATGTTTCATTTACACTGATCATAAGAGTTTGAAATATTTGGGTGTTCAAAAAGAGCTCAATCTTCGACAGAGAAGATGGTTGGAATTGATTAAAGACTACGACTGTTTGATTGATTATCATCCAGGTAAAGCAAATGTTGTTGCTGATGCCTTGAGTCGGAAGTCTTTAGCAGGGTTGACTGTTTATTCGCTCTCGTTGCTTGTTGAGTTGAGAGCATTGCATGCCAGTTTTGTATCTTGTGATGATGATGCATTATTGGCACAGTTGCAATTGAAACCAGTTTTATTGGATCAGATTAAAGAGGCTCAGTTGGCTGATGAGAAGGTTCAGAAGATTGCTTCAGATTGCCAGAGTGGAAAGAGTAGAGATTTTATTGTGAGAGATGATGGGAGTCTCTGGTTTAAGAACAGATTGTGTGTACCTGATGATGCTGATTTGAGAAGGATTATTTTAGAAGAAGCACATCAGTCAGTATTTGCTATGCATCCGGGCAATACCAAGGTGTATCATGATTTGAAGCAACATTACTGGTGGTCCGGTATGAAGAGAGACATAGCGGAATTTGTATCCAGATGTCTCACCTGTTAGAGGGTAAAAGCAGAGCATCAAGTTCCTTCCGGGTTGCTTCAACCTTTATCAGTGCCTGAATAGAAGTGGGAAAGAGTGACCATGGATTTTGTGTCTGGGTTGCCATTGACCCAAAGAAAGCATGATGCTATTTGGGTGATTGTTGACAGATTAACCAAGACAGCTCATTTCCTTCCGGTTCGGATGGATTACTCTTTAGAGAGGTTAGCTGAGCTGTATATTCATGAGATTGTGAAGTTGCATGGTGTTCCAACTTCTATAGTGTCTGATCGAGATCCCCGGTTTACTTCCAGGTTTTGGAAGAGTTTACATAGTGCTTTGGGTTCTCGATTACACTTCAGTACTGCTTTCCATCCGCAAACAGATGGACAGTCAGAGAGAGTGATACAGATTATCGAGGACATGTTGAGAAGTTGTGTCATTGATTTCTCTGGAGGTTGGGATAGATTCTTACCACTTGTAGAATTTGCATACAATAATAGTCATCAATCCAGCATTGGTATGGCACCATTTGAGGCATTGTATGGTAGACGGTGTAGGACACCTCTATGTTGGAATAAGCTTGGTGAAGGTAAGTTAATTGGTCCTGATTTGATTAAAGAAACTGAAGAGAAAGTGAAAGTGATTCGAGATAGGTTGAAAGCAGCTTCAGACCGACAGAAGTCTTATTCAGATTTGAAGAGGAGAGACATAGAGTTTAATGTGGGAGATAAAGTATTTTTGAAAGTGTCTCCTTGGAAAAAGATCTTGAGGTTTGGTCGAAAAGGAAAGCTGAGTCATCGTTTCATTGGACCATATGAAATTTTAGAAAGAGTTGGGCCAGTTGCTTATAAGCTTGCTTTGCCATCTGAGTTGGATAGGATCCATAATGTATTCCATGTTTCTATGTTGAGGAGGTACAGATCAGATCCATCTCATGTGTTATCAGTTGAATCTATTGAAGTGAGTCCAGATCTAACTTTTGAAGAAGAACCAGTTGCTATTTTGGCTTATGGAATGAAAGAGTTGAGACATAAGAAAGTGCCAATTGTGAAGATTCTTTGGAAGAATCATGGTAGAGAAGAATCAACTTGGGAGAATGAGCAAGCGATGCGAGATCAATATCCTCAATTGTTTCAGACTTGATATTAGGTAATTTCGAGGACGAAATTTCTTTTTAGAGGGGGAGAATTGTAATATCCCAATGTATGCCCTAGAAGTTTGGATATAATTGTTGTTGTTTGAATTAAGTGTATATGTTATGTTGAAAAAAAAAAAGAAATTGAAAGAGAATGTATATGTGTTGTTTGAATGGGAAGTATTATGTATAAGGAAATGTATATGTTGTTTATATGGTGATATATATAATATATATATGTTGGTCAAAATGGAGAGTCAAGGGATGAAGATATTTATTTGGTTATTGGTGAAATGACTAAAAAGGGCAAGTGTTTTAAAAAGAAACAAAACAATTTGTAGAAGGGTGTTTTGGTAATTGCTTTAATTGAAACACTTGGTGGAGATTAAAAGAAGAGTTGACTTTGTTTTTTGTGGTTCATTTCTTCTTTCTTCTTTGTGTGGCCGGCTTCTCCATAGACAAAGGAAAGCAAGGGACAAAGAGAAGATCTTGATGTGTTAAGTTCAAAGTGAAGGAAGATTCAAGTGATCAAGTTATTGATTCAAGAAGTTTTGTTACTTTGGTAAGTCCTCTTTTGATTTCTTTGTTTATTTGAAGTTTTGATTGAGTTGGATAGATGATTTAAGAGTGTGTTGGTTGATTTGATGTGTTTAAGGGTGTTTGATTGTCTTGATCATGGATTTTAAGAATGAATTGAAGAAAGAAGTAAGTTGGTTGGAAAAGATGGTATTGTTTGTGTGGTTAGGGTTTGAGATGATTTTGTGTTTTGTGTTTGATATGTGTTTTGGTTTGTTTTGGGGTTGTTGCAAGTTTGAGATAGGTTGTTGGGTATGTTTTGTGAAGATTGGTTGAAGTGAATGTTAGTGGATAGAAGTGTGTTGTTGAGTGTTTGGTTGGTTTGGCCGGATTTTGAGTTTTTGGTCGGACACGCCCATGAGCACGTCCAGATTTTTAGGCGTGTCAATTGTGTTGGAGGCAGTAGGTTTGACACGACCAGTAACACGCCCGTGTTATTGAGCGTGTCATAGCTACTGTGAGAATGGAGAATTTACACGGTCAGGAGCACGTTCAGGTTGTTGGACGTGTTGATGTATTTGTGTGAGGCAGTATGTATTGCACGCCCAGTGACACGCCCGTGGTGTTGAGCGTGTAAAGGCTTCTGTGTTGTGGAGTTAAGACACGGTCATGGACACGCCCGTGTGGGTGAACGTGTCAAGTTTAGGGTTTGCCCTAGTTCACTCTTAAATTGTTTATTTCTTGTGTATCCCTAAGTAAGTATATGTTATTATTTTTGGATTAGGGTTTGAAGAGAGGGATTGATCATTGATCTAAGTGAAAGGATCTTGGACAAGGAAGTGTTAAGAGTTGTATAAATTGTTATTGAGGTAAGTACAAACATGTCATTGTTGCATATATTCATTGGATGATATGGTTGACTCATATGAATAATGTTCTTTGTTATGTTTATATCCATGATGCCATATGCATAATGTAAATTGAGATAATTGAGGCATGTATGTCTATGTGATAATGTTTAATGTATTTGGCTATGTATACTTGAAAAATAAAATATGATAATGTGAAGTGAAACATGATGAGATATGAGGCCATTGTAATTGGCTAATATGATTTTAATGAGATATGAAGCCATTGTATTTGGCTATGATGATGAGAATTGAGAATGGAAATGATAATGAAATAATAAATGAGCTGTGTGGCTAATGTGTTATTCCATTTTCAGAGTTTGTTGTTGGTGGCATGCCTAATATGAGTAACAATCTCTTGAAGTTAGGTTGGACTTGGTCCTTGAAGCCTAATTGAGATGTTACCACCCTTGAAGCTAGGTTGGATTGGTTCTTGAAGCCAAGTTGGGTTGAAGCTTAGCATGCTTTGCTCCCCTTGAAGCTTGGTTGAACCTAATCCTTGAAGCCTAGTTGGGTTTATGATAATGATGAATGTGAAAACAAAACCAAAGCATTAACTCTGAAAATTGAATAGCATATTAGTGTGTTTTGGGCCCATGTGTGTCTTTGTTTAAATGTGATTTATTAAGATGAATTGATTGAATAATGAGATATAGAAGAACTTGTGAAATGTGATATGCTTATATGATCATGAATGGTGTAATGCAAAGGTATGATGTTGTCTCTATTATTAAGATGTGTGACATTGCATTGCATTTAAAGCATGAGAATAGCATGTTTTGTATTACTAAGCCGTTGGCTTAGCGCGATAGTGTTAATCGCGCAGGTGATCAGGTTGAACCTGAGAGCTCTTCGAGACCAAGTGAGAGTAGACATTGAAGAGATTACTTTGGAACTTAAAGATCAGAGAAGAACTGCCAATCATGTATAACTTATTTATATTTTGTAAACTATTGTTTATAATGTAAATATGAATTTAAATGCTTTTATATATGTAACAAATCTTTAAATTCCGCTGCGTATTAAGTAAATATGTTTATATCTATTTTGTTTTTATATTACAAGTTAATTACTTATTTTCTATAAATGTGTAATGATAAAGATTATGTTGTCTTTATAAATAATTTGAATGTTAAAGAAAATCGTAGCGTCCCCATGTTCAGTGCATGGATATTACATTGTGGTAATTGTAATGTACATGTACCGGATGTGGGGGTGTTACAGAGTGAGTTCTTTAGAGGTAAGTACAAAACCCTATTGGATTGCATATAAGTATATTGTTAAAATAAATATTAATATTGTATATGCAATGAAAAGATAAGAGATATGATAATACATTAATACAAATAAGATGTGAGGATATGATTTGTATGATGTGTATTCCAATTTATATGGTAATGCAATTGATTGTGCATACTTGAGTAATGAATGATTATGTATATAAATATCAAAGATGAACTATGAAATGTGATAATGTGATATTGTGATGAACTATGAAATGTGATAATGTGATATTGTGATGAACTATGAAATGTGATAATGTGATATTGTGATGAACTATGAAATGTGATAATGTGATATTGTGATGAACTATGAAATGTGATAATGTGATATTGTGATGAACTATGAAATGTGAAAATGTGATATTGTGATGAACTATGAAATGTGATAATGTGATATTGTGGTGAACTATGAAATGTGATAATGTGATATTGTGATGAACTATGAAATGTGATAATGTGATATTGTGGTGAACTATGAAATGTGATATTGTGATGGAATATGAAATGTAAATTGAGAGGTGATGATGTATAAAGCCATTGTGGTTGGCTATGATATTGAGAATGAGATAAATGAGGCATGTTTTGCCTAAATGATGCCATTGTGGTTGGCTATGATGATGTAAATGATGATGAGAATGAGAATGAAATTGATAATGAAATAATAAATGAATTGTGTGGCTAATGTGTTATTCATTTTCAGAGTTTTGTTGTTGGTGGCATGCCTAATAAGTGTAACAATCTCTTGAAGTTAGGTTGGATTGAATCCTTGAAGCCTAATTGAGATGTTACCACCCTTGAAGCTAGGTTGGGTTAGTTCTTGAAGCCAAGTTGGGTAGAAGCTTAGCATGCTTTGCTCCCCTTGAAGCTTGGTTGAACTTAATCCTTGAAGCCTAGTTGGGTATATGATATTGATAAATGTGATAACAAAACCAAAGCATTAACTCTGGACTTTGAATGACATATTAGTGTCTTTTGGGCCCGAGTCTGTCTTTGTTGTTAATGTGATGTATATATAAGTTGAAATAAATGAGTAATGAGATCTATGTTGCCTTTGTTGGAAATGTGAGTTGTGAATGGTGAATTGTGGTTAGTGATATGATTATATAACATACATGAATTATTGAAAGGAGATATGGTTTGTGAAGTTATATGCAATATGCGATTATAAAGTATAAAATGATATATATGATATGTATGAGGTGACATTGGTAAGTATCATAATATGAAAGTTCTATCAATTTATTGAATTATGTTTGATGGTTATGTTATATGTGTATATGTATATCCTCTATAAGGTTAATAGGATTATATGAAGAATGCATTGAAAAAGGGGAAAACGGAGTAAGAAAATGTTAAAACATGAGACTAAACATATGAGGTATGTTTCTTTTATATTGTATATTTTAATGGTTACTTGTACTACTAAGCTTTCGAGCTTAGCGCGGTTATCTTAATCGCGCAGGTATATAGGTGATGAAGCTGGAGATAAGCTACTATGTCACAACGAGGACAAGTATAGTTCGAGACCAACTAGATGGTGGTGCATGCATGTAATTATACTGTATTTTCATAAGAATGTATTCATTTGTATAAATGAATCTTTGGAAGAAACAATATAACTTATATTTATGTATTACCATGATAAGAATAACCATTTTGTAAATACTTTCATATGATTTAAATGTATTATGGTTTTAAAAATTAAAGTAAAGAGTTATAATGGTGATGAAAAGTGACATTCTTATACTCTATATACATATTGTATGTGTACCTGGTATATGTACAGTATTTGTATGGGGTATCGGGGTGTTACACTCGATCCATGAGGTTAATAAAGTTCTCCGAAGAATTCTTACTTAAGGAATTGGAGAACTTCTTGCACTCTGTATTACAGATCATTGCCTCCAGGGCTAACTCAAAGTTAACCTTAGGAATCTTGTTAATAGTACTGTTAAACCTCTCTACATAATGCCGAAGTTTCTCTTTGGGTTTTTGCACAATTTTGAGCAGATCTACTGAAGTTCATCCAAGGGTCGATGGATGCCATGAACTTATTGATGAACAGATTTTTCAACTGTCCAAAATTGAATATGGAATTTGTCTCTAGACTTTTATAACAAATATGTGCAATATCGGTTAATGTTTTGGGAAAGAGTTTAAATAAGGCCGAGTCTGAAGTGGTATATACCAGAACGGTATTGTAAAAGTTGTCAACATGTGCTTGGGACCAGACGAGCCATCATATTCTTTCATTTTTGGTATGTGAAAGCTCGGATAGGTTTATGTTAAAATTTCTTTGGATAATGGGGATCAGAAAGTGGTATCGTACTACAATATGGTTCGTTTGTGGATCTTCCTAATTCTATCATCAACGAGGGCATTGAGATCACCCTCGGATATCTTTCCCTCCTTGCACTTCAACTTGATAGGGTATTTGGTAAAGTGGGCTTCTAGTTCAGAGTTAGAATTTTCTAGAGAATAGAGTCCTTCTAACTTGGTTTTGTGGTCCCGGTGAGTCATCTCTCACAGGGTGTTGGTCAAATTCATTAGAGATAGTTGGGGGGTAGTAGGCCGGGGATAATGTTTGAGGGTGAGTTGGCTGAGGTGGGGCTTGATGGGTAGCTAGGTGTTTAGGGTCGAGATGAGGCGGCTCGGTCTGGCGTCTTATAATAGAGATTAAATCTCTAATTGAGGCAGTAAAGTCTTGAGCCATCTGTTTTGTCAGGCCTTCTAGAAGTATTGGTGTTTGGTTCATATGTGCTAAGGGAGAATGAGGCTGAAGCAGGTTCATGTTAGAGGGCCTGACTATAGGGGCTGGGGTTGCTAAGGGGCAAATGGCTTCTAGCTCCAATGGGTTTGAGGTATGATCAAATGAAGCATTTTGGGTGATGTATTGACATTGTGGGGTGTAGGGTGGCTGAATGTGTTAGTTTTACGGTGTGAGAAGGTGGTTTTCTCTGGAATGAGTTGGCGTTTGAGTCCTATTATCCGTCCTTGGGGATTATCCAGTTTGCTCTCACCGTACCACTGATGACCAGGTGGACTTTCAGACTCAAGGCTCAGCTCGTGGGCTCCTGGGTTCAATGATTAGGTGGGAGGACCTGCAAGACAGAGAAGAGGCTTAGGCTCTAGTGGGAAACTCTTATGCCTAAGTTAGTGCTCGGCCTTTCTAGTAGAGACTGTAAGTAATCAGTAGTTAGA
Organism: Garcia nutans; assembly: GCA_947685225.1. Classification (NCBI taxonomy): domain Eukaryota; kingdom Viridiplantae; phylum Streptophyta; class Magnoliopsida; order Malpighiales; family Euphorbiaceae; genus Garcia; species Garcia nutans. The sequence continues at coordinate 3,111,718 of CANTUV010000017.1, read as the reverse complement.
AGATAATGGGATGCCCTACCTATAGCATTTTACCTTTGTTTATAGATGGAAAGTGGGAGATAAGCTCTGAAGATGGTGGGAGATAAACTCTACCAATGGTGGAGGGGTAAACTCTGCAGATGGTGGGAAGCAAACTCTGTAGATGGTGTGAGACAAACTCTACAGATGGTGGGAATGTCAGGGAATATTAAGAGATGTCAAGAATTTGTAAGAAATGATGCACTGGTCAATTAACCGAGCCTAAGCCACAAGCTCGGTTGAAGAGGATTCTACCAATCCCATATATCGAGTCTGAACAAAAAGTATGGCTTTTTCTGAGCTATATAAGCCCCGGTATAATGTGATGGTCCTGCTGAACTACTTATCGCCGATCTATGGGTATACACCAACTGCCATTCAGTCTTTCTTTTTCTTTTTACTTATTTAATTGATTAAAATTTTACTTTACTTTATTTTATTTTCCTTTCTTTTATCTAATAGAATATGGAGTAAATATTAAGATCAAATTATATCATCTAAATGCTATTTTTTAAAAAAATTATGGGCCATGATAGTTCTTTAAAAAAACAAAAAAAGAAAAAGATTTTTCCAGCAAATCCATCTATTCTAGTATTTCTAATTTCCTAACTATAATAACAAAACATTCTATTTTAATCACCAGCAAAATTAAAAATAAGAACAACAAGAATTGTTACATCTAGATGGTAGATATAATAATTAAATAAATGCAAAATATTTATATATAGATGAACATATGCATAATAAAATTCAAAAATTATTAACAATAAAAGATAAAAGTGCTATGTTCAGAAGGTGACATAATAGTAATAACATCGACAATAATAGATGTAAACTGACTATAATGAAATAATAATTAACACATTGTTCGAACTACGAGAACTTTAATTCCATCAAGCAGATACGTAGACATTCAAAATCAAGTTTCAAATTCAGATCCACTTTAATAAAAAAAATACCTTTCCAAAAATATATTAACAAATTGAAAAAAAAAATAAAAAAAATTTAATAAAAATGTGAAACTAAAACAGTCATTTCCAGGGAGTGGACATAATTTAAAAATATAATGAGCTATTTAATAATCATAAATTTAATGAATATTAAACTATTTAATAATATAAATCTCTTACACTCGGGTAGTGAATGTAAGAATTAAAATCATTAACCAATAAGAAAAATATATACCCACAAAGGTAATAAAATCATTAAAATAATAAAATTTAATTAAGAAATATTTATGTCTAGATAGTGGATACAAAATAAAAATCAAAATATAAAAATAGTTAAATAAAAAAAACACAATTATAATTTATATTCAGGTAGTGAAATAATTTCTCTCACAAATAAAAAAAATAGATAATAAATTATCATAATAATTATAGTACCAAATTTGGACATCGTAGGGTATTTTTCTTTCCTTATGCATAATCAACCTCCGGACCTTATCTCTGAAAATGTAGACCACTAATAGGTGTTCAATGAAACTATATAATTGATTGGTGGTAACTCCTAACACATACGAAAAATAATAACAACTAAACATAACCCAAAAGGAAAAATTAAATCTTATATATTCGCCGTCTCCTCCGTCAGCCCATGTGCGACAGTATCAATTAAATTTCTGAACTTTAATTTATCAATTAAAATTTTTTTAAATTTTAACATTGCACTAATTAAATCATTGAATCAGGTTTTTGGCCACCGAAGAATGATTTTGCAAACACCTTGACAATAAGTGAATAAAAAAATAAAAAATAAAAAGACAAATAATTCAAATTACATGTGTTGGATAAATGTAAAAAATTCATGCATTCACTATTTATTAATTATAACTTAAATTTATCTAACTATCTTCCTCTTTATTTCATCGATCTTTCAATATTCAAAATTTGTTCTTCCCAATTCAAACTCTAACCTAGAATTTAAAAACTCTATATTGATTTTTAAAAATCAAATCTAAATCAAAACTCTCTCTATCTGCTATTTCATTTTTTCATATCATTCTTTTCATTTTATTCTTTTATTCATTCTGCAGTAGTTGAAAATCAAATTTAGGAATTTAATTAGTATAATGTTGAAAGTTAAAAATTTTTAATTGGCATATTGAAGTTTGAGGATTTAATTAGTGCAAAATTAAAAATTGAGGGATTTTTAATTGACAAATTAAAGTTTAGGTAATCTTATGAGAAAGTTATGAAAATTTAGAGACTATTTGTGTAATTAACCCGTGATAAAATTAATAGGATGCAAATATTAGAGCAATTGTGGAATCATGAATTAAATGAAAGATGATAAAATTTTTCAAGTAAAAAAAAATGTAGACGAATTGAAGATAAAATTAAATATGTAATTTGTGGCAATTGTTGGTCCTACCCACCATCAATACCACAAGCAAACACTATTTTTAATAAGTTGGGATTTTATTGGCTTAACTAAACCTATAAATTAGTTAATTAGGTAACCAATTTAATTTGCTTGATCCAAATTAGTATTTCATTCGTTATCGGCTTTAGCTCATACACTTCTATTAAAAAAGTTATTGAAATTTTTAGATATTATATAATTTTTTTAAATGGACTAAAATGTGCTCTATTTATTTACTAAACTATATTTTTACTTTATTAATTAAGGCATTAATGATAAGAGTATAGTTGAAGAAAAACTAATTAATTTTTTCTCGATTGTATAAAATAATAATTTGAGAGAGATAAGTTTCTTTTTTACAAAAATAATAATTTCAGTGGAATAGATGAAATACTTTGTGGGAGCATCATTAATTTATACTCGTTCATATAGGTAATGGAATAGATGAATTTAAGAAGTACTTTTTCTTTTTAGCTATGCAAAAGGGTTGTTGGATCCACATGCCTAAATTGAAATTCTAAATATTATACTAAATTTATAATAACTTAGTTTTTATTTTGCCTATAAATAAATTTGACTAATAGAATTTCGCGAACATATATTTAAAAAGGACCACATGCATCTTTTATTTTAAAAATTCTTAATTAATGAGAAAGTAACTATATTTCACATATATAAGAGGAAGGAAATCAAAATTCAAATAGAATTTGATCCACATATAAAATTCAAAGTATATATTATAATATTTAGATTCACTGCATTGCTTTTTTATATTTTTTTAATAATGGATTATATAATATAATATTTTAGAATATAATGCCAACCCACAATTTGAAAAAATATAAAATTTAATCAATATGACATAAATTTTAATCTGTTATATTTAAATCGTATATATGCAATTACCATTAAACTATATTTATAAATATGCATAATAAAAAAAGAAGAAATTGAAAATAAAATAAAATGTAACATATAAATATATATATACACACTAACCATGGTGATGAGGTTTTTCCTTCGTAGATCTTGGGTTTTGAGGCCACCCATCAATTGAAACTTCGAGATATTGAGATGCTAGACTTAAGAAATTGGAGTTTAGATTATTCTCATCGTTGAGCCTTTGGCTAAACATTATATTATCTTCGCGTGTGTTTTAATAATGCTAAAATTTAAATAAATTTGAATTTGATATTTTTCATCCCAATGATTGAGCTAAACGCTCGTTATTACATGATGAACACTCGTCAAAAATCCCGCAAATTTCAAAATAAAATTAGATTGTAGAAATTGCGATGCACATTCAACAAGCTTAATGAACGTCTGATGAAATTGAAGTATAACATTTTTTGGAGTTTTAACTTAAGTAACAAAGTATAAAAGATATATATTATATATTTTTACAATCTTACTATTTTGAATCCAACTTATGATCTTAACATTTTAATTGACAGTTATTACGTAAATATGCATGCGGTAAGTTATATTAACAAGTAGTAAAACTTTTTAAACATGTTATTAATATATAATAAGCACATAATAAATAATTATATATAAAAAGACTTCTACTTCTGGTAATGAATGAAAAATATATCAATTCAACCATATTTAATAATACAGTATCATATTTCATTAAATCGTACTTAGTATTGAAGTATTGATCATTAAGTAAAAATAAATCATAATTATTCCATTAACAACAATAAATAAGAAGTTCAATTTATAACAATTTTTTTCTCTTTAATCTTTTTCCAGTAATGGATATGGATTTCAATCTACAAATAACTTTCAAATAAATTTTAATTATGATTCTATAATGTTAGGATCTATTCAAAATTTAATTTAGAATTATAAAAGATATAATGACAAAATAAAAAAATTGGAGAAAATAATAAATTTTACGTAGTTCCACGTAAGCATGCATCTACGAGTGAGCAAAGGAAAGCAAATTTCACTAATCAAGATAGAGAGAGATACAAAATTTAGGAAAAAAACTCTCAAACTCTTATCTCAAATTACCCCAAAGTTCTCATGACTTACAAAACAAGATTGGAATTATAGCATTCACTTTAAATTAATTCTCTCAACAATTGCTTTTCTAGCACACAAAGCGCAACCATAACACATGTATTTATAGTGGAATTTGTTGGCCAAATCCAAAACTACAAAGGATTTCTAAGTTGGCTACTAATCCAATTCTATGAAAGATTCTGAAAAACTAATTAATTATTGAATCCTTATACAACAAGGATTAGCCCAACAATTCAAGTCATATTTAACAAATCTCCACCTTGACTTGAATTTTCTTATCCTTTTTCAATAAATTAGTAGACTTTTTCTTCACTTTCTCCATTAAGCCTTCAAAAGCTTCTCTCAAATGTGACAAATGCCAACGAAGTTCAAGTAATGCTTGAACTTACCCACAAAAAGAGATTTAGTCATCATATCAGTTGAATTATCTACAGCACCAATCTTTTTCACAATAATATTTTCTTGAGAAATAATATCATGAACAAAATGGTATCTCACATCAATATGTTTCATCCTCTCATGAAGCATTCGATTTTTTTGTTAAGTGAATAGCACTTTGGCTATCATAGTAAACGACAGTCACTTGCTAATTTGAATTAAGCTTACCAACCAAACCTCTTAACTAAAAAGCTTCCTTTATAGCCTCATCTACTACCATGTATTATGCTTCTGTGGTAGATAATGCAACTGTAGACTGTAAAGTAGCTTTCCAAGTGATAGCACTACTACCAAGAGCAAATACACAACCAGTAATGGATCTTCTCCTATCAATATTAACTGCATAATCTGAATCAACATAACCAACCACATTATCCTTACTCCTTCCAAACTCTAAACAACAATTAGGAGTGCCACACAAGTATCTTAAAATTCATTTCATCACCTTCCAGTGCTCTTTATTAGGATTTGGCATGTATCTACTTACAACACTGTTTGCATGTGAAATGTCAGAACGAGTACAAATTATAGGATACATGATATTACCAACTGCACTAGAATAAGGAACATGTGATGTGTACTCATTATCATTTTCTTATTATGGTAATAAAGTAGCAGAGAGTCTAAAATGAGAAGTAAGTGGGGGTACTTCTAGGTTTGACATTTTTCATGCCAAAACATTCCACAACCTTTTTAATAAAACTTCTCTAAGGTAAATACAACTTACTTTCATTCCTGTCCCCAAAATTTTCTTAGCAACTCCCAAATCCTTCATCTCAAATTCACCACTTAGTTCTTCTTTCAACTTGTTAATTTCTGAAATACTCTTAACAATAATAAGAGTATCATCAATATAGAATACCAAATAAACGAATGAACCATCATGAAGTCTTCTAAAATACACACAGCTATCATATTGGCTCCTTAAATAGCCATGCTCTATCATAAAGGAATCAAACTGCTTGTACCATTTTCTAGGAGATTGTTTTCACAATGATTTTTCTCAATAAACAAACATGGTCTTCTTTGCACTCAATCTCAAAACCCTCAAGTTATGACATATAATTTTTCTCTTTAAGTTCATCATTTGAGAAGGCAATTTTGACATCTAGTTATTCTAGTTTGAGGACTTCCTTGAGTATCTATCTAATTCTTGGTGGGATTGAAATGCTTATTTGGGTCTAGTTCATAAAAAAATGTCATTTTCAGTCCCCATACATTGGTAAGCGAGGGTTTGAAAAGAGTTGCCACTTTAAATTTGTATCAGAGAAAAAATTTAAAGAAAAAAACCCTTTATGACTCCATTTTAGGAAAAGATACTAGCCGAAACCAAATGATGGGTCCAGTACTAGGTTTTCATTTTAAGCCAATTTGACTAGTCTTAATATAAACTAAGATTGACAAAATAAATTTCATGATGACAATTAATATTTATTTATGCATGACATCCATCCATTCACATCCATTCATAATAAGGTAAAAAATGTATTTGAATATTACATTTCAAAAATCAATATAAAGAGGATCTCAACTCTAGCCCTTATGCATACTAAGATGGGCACACATTCCCCAAAAGAATTCAAAAGAATAATAAAGTACAATTTTAAATAATATAATACATGAGATAGACCTACTAGGGTTGTGGGCTTGATCATTTATATTGAAATTCTAAACAAGCCTACATATCCTTTTGGGATACAAATCTGACCCTCATGCAATTCTATGTCCACTCGTGAGAGTATGAAAATGGGTGGGTGACTTAACACTAAGGTTCTAGTTGACCTAAAGGTATGGTCTAAGACTCAAACCAATTACTAATTTAGGTTTGAATGTTGATTGCTTGTTTATGTGAGTTGATCATAACATAAGCTTGATTCTAGGCTTAATACGAACATAAAATTGATTGATTATGTGAAATTGATCATAACCTAAGGTTGATTCTAGGCTCAATTTGACACAAAACTTGATTGATTAATTTACCTAAAACTCATTTTAGGGCTTATGCAATGCTTTTGACACAATATAAAAGATGGGTTAGGAATTATACCTTTCTGGAGTGCAATTTTTGAGGGGGGGGGGGGGGGGGGGGAAGCTTCCAAAGCCTTCTTGCCGGATCAAAGTTCCACCTTCTATGATTAAAGCAAATCTTGATGCACCTTCTGATAATTTTGAAACTTGATAGATCTTAGTGAAAAGACTTTGTGATGTTGATTTGATGAAGGAGGCTTAAGGAAAGCCTTGGAGGTGTAACTTGATGATCTTGACTTGTAGGGCTTGAGGAATCTTGATGAAATGAGAAATGATCTTGATTTGAAAAGAAAGTGAGGAAATTTTGGGTGAAAAATAATTAAAAGAGCCAAAAACACTTATAACTTTGTTGGTGCATTTCTTGCTTCCTTTTACTCTGTTAAAGTATGTGGAAAAGGTGAAAAGGACTCAAAATATGTAGGCATGTGGATCTAGGCAGTGGGTGACTAGAGGGGATTGAGTGGTCACTACCGGTGAGGGTGGTCAGCGGTGAATCTTATTATGCTTCGTGTATCTACTGTCTCTTATTAGGTGGCTTTAAGTCTCATAGAGGACTCGAGTAGGGTGATCCTTTATCACTATATTTATTTATTATTTGTGCTAAGGCTTTACCCTCTTATTTTTCCAAAGCTTAGAGACTATATAGGATTCATGGTTGCAAAATTACTAAAAGAAGCCCCAATGTTTCGCATCTATTATTTGCTGATGATAATTTATTTTTTTTAAGGCTTATGAATAAGAGAGTATGGAAGTTATATCTTTTCTAAAAGATCATGAGAAATTGTCAAGGCAAGCTATCAATTTTTAAAAGTCGGGTATTCTCTTCAGCACTAATGTTGATGGGGCAAATAGAGAATTAGTGCAAGGTTTGTTGGGTATTAATACTCCACTTAATCATAGAAAATATTTAGGTCTTCCTTCCTTAATTGGTTGAAATAAGAGGCAAATTTTCTTGATCCTTTAGGAAATTATTGAAGTCCACCTCTCTAGTTGGAAAAATCTCTTTTTTCTCTAAAGTAGGGAAGGAGGTGCCATTTAAGACTACTCCCACCTATTGTATGAGTGTTTTCTAATTCCATCTTCTTGATGTGATGAGCTTCAGATGATGATGAATTCCTTCTGGTGGGGTTCAAAACCCAATGGTGGGTGTAATAATCCAATTTTAAAAATATTTTAAAATATAATTAAATATATACGTAATAACGTATAATATACTAAAATAATCATTAAATTACTTATAGTATTATTCACAAAAATTATAAAAAAAATAAAAAAAGAAATAAAACAATTAAATAATAATAATAATAATAATAATAATAATAATAATAATAATAATAATAATAATAATAATTGAACGGGAGTTTGGTTTGGAAAAATTGAAAAAGGGGGGAAAATTGAAAGTTGTGAAAAATTTAAAAGTTTAAAATAATATATATATATATATATATATAAGAAGAAGAATAAAAGAAAAAGAAGAATAAAATAATTTAAAATAATATATTTATATTTTAGGTGGGAGAACATGTTGGAAGGGAGAAAAGGAAAGAATGAGAAAAAGGAAGGAAGAGAGAGAGAGAGAGAGAGAGAGAGAGAGAGAGAGAGAAAATGAGCAACTCATGGTTTTCCAACCATAACTTTGACACTGGACCTCCGATTGATGTATCGTCAGTGGCGTTGGAAAGATGGAATTCATATGAAGCTAACAACACTATAATAATTTTGATTAGATACTAGACAGAACCAAACATGCTTTTCAAAGTTGCTATAATGAATTCCAACGAACTTCGTGACTGAAATTTTAAATGTTCATGTCTCCCTCATACGAACTTTGATTCAGGTGATTCAAAATGCTTTGAAATATTCTCTTCACAAGCTTTCATTTGACTATTCTTGACTTATAAGTAGATCACTATAACAAGATAAAAGTTCGAACAAATATAGAAATTTTCTGGTAAGGTTTGATGATTTTTCGACGAGTTAGTTGACATCTCCGGTGTATTTGGGCTATTGATTTCATTATCCAATGATGCTTCATTTGGATACTGGAAACCCCTTGAATGGTGATGTGAACATTAATTGGCAAAAATTTCAATGACGGCTCCAATGATATTCCGGTGAGCCTAGTAAATTTTAAAAATTTATTAATTTATTTATTTAAATTAACTAATTTCTAATTTATAGATTAAGGTATAAGTAAATTGGTTTGTATTTAGAATATATATATAATAAATAATATATCCATAGGATTAATTACTTAATTAATTGAAACTAATTATTAATTGGGTGATTAAATTTTAATTATAACTTAGACTAAAAATTATTAGGTAAAGTTGTTATTTTTGTGAATGGGCAGTAATAATAACCAATGATATAACCATTCATGATATTATTATTATTATTATTATTATTATTATTATTATTATTATTATTATTATTATTATTATTATTATTATTATTATTATTATTACAAATGATTATTTGAAATTAGGATAAAGTACTATTAAAGTTAAAGTAAACAAATTATTTAATATTTAGTTTTAATTATGGGGTATTTAGAAAAATTTTCTTTTTAAAGATTATTTATATTAAGTCATGATTTATTCAAAATATTAAGTAATAATTTTTTAAACAAAATAAATAGCATTAATGTTATTTTAATAAATTCATTTTATTAATGTCATTATTATTATAAGTTATTATGTATGGAAATAAGGTAAACAATAAATATACATATATTAATTAATTTTCAATGGAGGACATTTATCAAATGTATTTTTTAAAATTATTCAAAATTAATTTAAAATTTGTTTCAAAACTTAAGTAATTATTTTATGCCAAATATTGAATAAATACTATTAAAGTTTAGTTAAATAAATTTATTATTAATATTATCTCTATTATTATTAAATTATTTGAACAAATGAATTAAATCAATTCAATAGTATATCACAATATTTTAAATAATTACCACCACTTAGCTAATAAATTTGGATGGATTGTTGATGAGAATATCGATGGAAGTCTAGATGGGGCAAATGAGTTAATGTTGATTGTTATGAGCTATTTAGAAATGTTATTTTCTTGTTTTGTTTTAGAAGGAAATATTTTAGTTATAGGGGAGGCTCTGCCAAAATTCTGACAAAATCTTTGGAGTCTTCTATCCATTTCTATTCTATTAATTTTCTATTTGTTGTTTAAAAAAAATTTCCAGGTGTTTTTCCATGTTCAATCAGATACATCGAGAAAAGTCATTGGGTTTTGTCTATGTAACACCCCCATATCTAATGCACACACACTACAACCACAACAATGTAGCATAAGTGCACCAAACATAGGGATGCTACGGTTTTCTTAACATTCAAAACACTTATCATTATACATTATAGAAAAGTAGATCATTTACTTATAAAACAAAACATATTAGTTATATATATATACATCTAAATATTACACAGCGGAAGTTATAAAATATGTACATATTTACATATTAAACATTTCTTTACAAAATATAAAGAAGTATACATGATTGGCAAGTCTGCTCTGATCTTTAAGCTCCCAAAATGGATTCTTCAAGGTCTACTCTCATTTGGTCTTGATGAACTCTCGGGTTCAACTCTATCAACTCTATTACCTGCGCGATTAAACACTATCGCGCTAAGCCAACGGCTTAGTAAGATAATCATGCAAATGATATGACTTAGTGCAATGCAATGTCATTTCTCAATCCATATTATACATGTAACATCATATGTGCGAAACTAACAACATACTTTCATATTACATATCACATTTCAATATCTTTTCATATCTCTCATTAATATTCATTTAACCATTCATAATCAACACTAAACAAAGACAAGCATGGGCCCAAGACACACTAATATGCCATTCAATTTTCAGAGTTAATGCTTTGGTTTTGTTATCACATTTATCAATATCATATACCCAACTAGGCTTCAAGGATTAAGTTCAACCAAGCTTCAAGGGGAGCAAAGCATGCTAAGCTTCTACCCAACTTGGCTTCAAGAACTAACCCAACCTAGCTTCAAGGGTGGTAACATCTCAATTAGGCTTCAAGGATTCAATCCAACCTAACTTCAAGAGATTGTTACACTTATTAGGCATGCCACCAACAACCAACTCTGAAAATGGAATAACACATTAGCCACACAATTCATTTATTATTCAATTATCATTTTCATTCTCAATTCTCAACAACATTTAGGCAAACATGCCTTATTTCTTTCAAATGCATCATCATAGCCAAACACAATGGCATTGTCTCATATCATGTCTTATTTGAATTATCATTGCATCTTTGATATACATTTCAATGTATATTACTTATGAAACACATTACTATTCACAATGCATAACATAACATTGTTCAATCTCAACAATGCAATTAGGGCAAAGAACAATTGATATGATTCATAGTTTTAGGACCTTACACATGCATTTGATTATATCTTTCATTGATTCAAGTGTTTTTAAAGTGTTTAGGGTTAGGTTTAAGGACCAACCTACCCTTGGAAAACCAAAACAATGCAATTAGAACAAAGAAATAAAACCCTAACCAACACATTGGAGGGACACGGGCAGCACCTTTGAGGGACACGGCCAAGCTTGTGGCCGTGTCTCTCAACCTCACTTGACAGTAGCAAACACGGGCATAGGACACGGCCAAGCTTGTGGCCGTGTCTCCCAACACCAACATCCAGTAGTGAACACGGCTAATGGACACGGCCGTGTCTCTCAAAAACCAATCCAACACTCCCAAATTTTCATGACTTGGCCGTGTCACCCAACATCAAAACCCTAAAATACACAACTCTCCTCTAATTGCACTTCAACTCATCATACACAATATAGCATGGTTCAAATGAATGAAATCAATGTTCTAAACACGAATTCAACACAAGAATCACTTCACAAAACATTCATAATACATTTAAACACAAACCATTCCAAAACCCTAACTCCAACTTCACTCTTGACTCTCCACTAACATCCTCCACAAATCTTACCATATTCACAACCAAACCAACACCAATTCCATCTTTTAACTTAAAATCAATTCTAACACTTGCAAACACATATCAAACACACCAAATCACAAAATCAACCAAACCCTAATTCACATCCAACACCACTTCAAAATAACCAAAGAAAACAAGAGATTTCTTACCTTAAATGAAGAAATTCCACAATTCCTCAACTTGATTTCTTGAAATCTCCTTCAACTTTTGAGCTACAAACATCAAAACCTTGCTTGGTTCTCTTGTCTTCCTTTGTCTATGGTGAGCCGGCCAACACAAGAAGAAGAAGAAGAAATGATGATGAAGAAAACACAAAGTCAACCTTCATTAAATACCCATCCAAAAGAAAATTACTATAACACCCTCATACACATTTTAATTCCCTTAATTATCTCTTGCCCACTTTGGTAATTTCACACTTAACAATATAAATATCTTCTTCCCTTGACCAAGCCCTTTGACCAACTTATATGTTATATATATCACCATATACACAACATATAAACTTGTCTCTAAACCCTAAATTTCTCCCAAAACACATATACATATACTTTTCTTTTCTCAATTTAAACCAACAACAACAACAACAACCACATACAAAACTTCTAGGGCAAGCATAGGGATATTACAATTCTCCCCCTCTAAAAAGAAAATTTCGTCCTCGAAATTACCTGATATTAAAGCTGAAACAACTGAGGATATTTCTCTCGCATAGATTGCTCACTTTCCCAAGTTGCTTCTTCTTTTGCATGATTCTTCCATAGAACCTTCACCAATGGCACTCTCTTGTTTCTCAGCTCTTTCACTTCTCGTGCCAAATAGCAACTGGTTCCTCTTCAAATGTCAAGTCTGGGCTCACTTCAATAGATTCAAATGGCAACACGTGAGATGGATCCGACCTATATCTCCTCAACATAGAAACATGGAATACATTATGAATACGATCCAACTCAGGTGGCAAAGCTAGTCGATAAGCCACTGGTCCAACTCTTTCTAACACTTCATACGGCCCAATGAAACGAGGACTCAATTTTCCTTTCCGACCGAACCTCAAAATCTTCTTCCAAGGAGACACTTTCAGAAATACCTTATCTCCAACATCAAACTCTATATCTCTCCTTTTCAGATCTGCATAAGACTTCTGTCGGTCTGAAGCTGCTTTTAACCTGCCTCGAATCAACTTTACTTTCTCTTCAGTTTCTTGAATTAAATCAGGCCCAACCAACTTATTATCTCCAAGCTCATTCCAACAAAGAGGTGTCCTACACCGTCTGCCATACAATGCTTCAAACGGTGCCATACCAATGCTGGATTGGTGACTGTTGTTGTAAGCAAACTCCACAAGAGGTAAAAACCTATCCCAACCTCCAGAGAAATCAATGACACAGCTTCTCAACATATCCTCAATAATTTGTATCACCCTCTCTGACTGTCCATCTGTCTATGGATGAAAAGCAGTACTGAAGTGTAATCGAGAACCCAAAGCACTATGCAAATTCTTCCAAAATCTTGAAGTAAACCTGGGATCTCGATCAGACACTAAAGAAGTTGGAACACCATGCAGTTTCACAATCTCATGGATATACAGCTCAGCCAACCTCTCCAAAGAGTAATCCATCCGCACTGGAAGGAAATGAGCTGTCTTAGTCAATCTATCCACAATCACCCATATGGCATCATGTTTCTTTTGTGTTAATGGCAAACCAGACACAAAATCCATTGTCACTCTTTCCCACTTCCATTCTGGCACTGACAACGGTTGAAGCAACCCGGTTGGAACTTGATGCTCTGCTTTAACCTTCTGACAAGTGAGACATTTCGATACAAACTCAGCAATATCTCTCTTCAGACCCATCCACCAATAATGCTGTCTCAAATCATGATACATCTTTGTATTACCCGGATGCATAGCAAACACTGACTGATGAGCTTCTTCCAAAATGATCCTTTTCAAATCAGCATCATCGGGTACACACAATCTGCTCTTGAACCAGAGACTTCCATCACTCTTCACAATAAAATTTCTACCCTTTCCACTCTGACAATCCGAAACAATCTTCTGTATCTTCTTATCGGCCAACTGAGCTTCTTTGATCTGATCTAACAAAACCGGCTTCAATTGCAACTGTGCCAATAATGCACCATCAACACAAGGTACAAAACTGACATGCAATGCTCTCAACTCAACAAGCAACGAGAGCGAGTAAACAGTTAAACCAGCTAAAGACTTCCGACTCAAGGCATCAGCAACAACATTTGCTTTACCTGGATGATAGTCAATCAAGCAGTCATAGTCTTTAATCAATTCTAACCATCTCCTTTGACGAAGATTAAGTTCTTTCTGGACACCCAAATACTTCAAACTCTTGTGATCAGTGTAGATGAAACATTTCTCCCCAAACAGATAGTGGCGCCAAATCTTCAATGCAAACACAAAGGCAGCCAATTCCAAATCATGAGTCGGATAGTTAAGCTCATGCGATTTCAACTGTCGAGATGCATAAGCTATAACTTTCCCTTCTTGCATCAATACACACCCCAAACCTCTATGTGAAGCATCACTGTAGATCACATATGGTTTACCTTCAACAGGTAAAGTAAGAACAGGCGCTTGAGTTAACATTCCTCTCAACTGTTCAAAGCTCGCCTGACACTGATCTATCCACAAAAACCTCACTCCCTTACGAAGCAATCTGGTGAGTGGAGTAGCTATCAAAGAAAACCCTTTCACAAACCGCCGGTAATAGCCTGCCAAACCCAGAAAACTTCTAACCTCTGTCACCGACTTGGGTGGACTCCAATTCAATATAGCTTCAACTTTACTTGGATCAACTCTAATGCCTTCAGCTGAAACAATATGTCCGAGAAAAGCGACTTGATCCAACCAGAACTCACACTTCGACAATTTGGCAAACAACTGCTTCTCTCTCAAAATCTGTAATACAATCCGCAGATGCATGTCATGTTCCTCTTTATTCCTCGAATACACCAGAATATCATCTATAAACACTACCACAAACTGATCCAGATAGGGCCTGAACACCCTATTCATCAAATCCATGAAAGTTGCAGGTGCATTCGTCAGACCAAAAGGCATAACTAGAAATTCATAATGCCCATACCTGGTCCGGAAAGCTGTCTTCGGCACATCTTCAGCTCTGACTCTCAGCTGATGGTACCCTGATCTCAGATCAATTTTAGAAAACACAGCTGCACCCTTCAATTGATCAAAGAGATCATCGATTCTAGGCAAAGGATATTTATTTTTAATAGTCACCTTGTTCAATTGCCTATAATCGATACACAACCTCATAGTACCATCTTTCTTCTTCACAAATAGCACAGGAGCTCCCCAAGGAGAAACACTGGGGCGAATAAATCCTTTGTCCAACAACTCCTGTAATTGCACTTTCAATTCCCTCAATTCTGCTGGTGCCATTCTGTAAGGAGTAATAGAGATAGGAGTGGTACCAGGCAACAATTCAATACCGAACTCCACCTCTCTCTCAGGAGGCAATCCTGGCAACTCCTCTGGAAACACATCTGGAAAATCTGCAACTGTGGGTATATCATCAATAGGAGAACCTCTCACTCTAGTATCCACCACATGAGCAAGATAGGCTTCACACCCCTTTCTAATCAATCTCGTAGCTGCAACAGCTGAAACAAATAAGGAGGCTAGCTGTTCCTGCTCTTTAGATACTATCACCTCTCTACCATCAACAGTTCTCAAAGAAACAATTTTCTTTTTACAATCCACCACAGCTCCATGTCGAGATAGCCAATCCATACCTAAGATCACATCATATTCCTTAAATGGCATCTCAATCAAATCTCCAAGGAACTCCTCACCCTGCACCCTCACTGCACTATCCCGGTGCACTTTACTAACAATCACACTATGCCCTAACGGATTTGTCACCAACACATCAAATCCTAGGGACTCAGCATGCATATCAGACATAGGCAAAACAGATGCACTAATATATGAATGCGTGGAACCCGGATCAATCAAAGCAAGTACTAAAGTATTAAATAAAGAAAAAGTACCAACTATGACTGCCGATGCATCTGGCTGCCTTTGCATAACATACATCCTCTGGGAAGAACCAACCTCCTCTGGTCTACTCTCCCTGGATGTAGCACCTCCTCTAGCACTGAACCCAGATCTGCCTCCCCGGTTGCTACCTCTGCCTCCTTGGCCTCCCCTCGCACTAGGTCGAGAAGCAGCTGTATCAACTGACATCAGCTCTTGCCTCTCAGGGCAATCTCTCACAAAGTGATCAGGTGACCCACACTTGAAACATACCCCTGCAACACCAGCCTTCCAACAAGGACCACCATGCGGCCTACCACAATGGATGCAGATGGGTAAGGTGGATCTCTGAACCATAGGGGTCGGAGCACTCGCCACCGAAGCTGCAGGTCTAAATCTCTGCCTCTGTAACTGCACTGACCTACCCGCTGGTCTCTGGCTCCTACTACTCCGAGGAACAAAACTTCCTCTACCCCTCTTCGCAGAAGAAGACCCTGCCTCGAACTGGGGCCTTCTAACCCTAACCTCTTCTTCTGAAGCAACCGCAATACCCTGAGCTCGCTCTACACTTCGAGCTGCTGCCACAAGCTGTGAAAAATCCTGATACCTGGATCCAGCCACTAAGCACATGATCGAGGGCCTCAATCCCTCCTCAAATCGCCGACATCTATCAATCTCATCAGCAATGATACCCCCAGTATACTGACTTAATCGAATAAACTCAACCTCATATTCAGTTACAGTCCGGTGATCTTGCTTCAAATCTAGAAACTCTCTTTTCTTCCCATCTTTATACTCCCTTGGAGTATACTTCAATTCAAACTCCCTCAGAAAATCTGTATAGGATAAGGTAGGTGGATCATCCATAGAATGGGGCACTGTCTTCCACCAACTATATGCATCTTTCTGCAACAAGGATCTTGCATAATCAAACTTTTCCTCTGGAGTGGCTTGCAACTGAACAA
Organism: Garcia nutans; assembly: GCA_947685225.1. Taxonomy (NCBI): domain Eukaryota; kingdom Viridiplantae; phylum Streptophyta; class Magnoliopsida; order Malpighiales; family Euphorbiaceae; genus Garcia; species Garcia nutans. Next base: position 3,094,799 of record CANTUV010000017.1, on the reverse strand, counting down.
ATATTCTCTGAACTTTGTCAAGCCACTGCTCTGCTACAACTGGGTCAGTAGTACCAAGAAAATCCTCCGCTCCATACTTCCTTAGTTTATCATAATGCCTCACAGATACCAAAGGCTGAGGAGGTGGTGGCGGTGGTTGTACTGGTGCTTGCCTCATAACTTCCATCATATGTCTAAACCAGGCTGGCGAAACCTCTTCACCAACTGGTCTACCCGACACCGAAGCAGGTGCCTCCTCAACACTATCAATCCTAGCTCCATCATCAGGAGCAACGCTCTCCTCACTACCCTCAACTGACTGTCTCAAATGAGGATCCATCAACACCTAACACTGCAAACACAACATACTACATCTTATTAAAGATCAGAGGTTGCCAATCCCAAACATGTATTTTTATTCAAAACCAACTTTTTAGGTAAAATATTCTTTTTATTACATTTCACCTAGGTTGAGAATCTCAAACCTAGGCTCTGATACCAAAACAATTGTAACACCCCCATATCCAATGCACACACACTACAACCACAACAATGTAGCATAAGTGCACCAAACATAGGGATGCTACGGTTTTCTTAACATTCAAAACACTTATCATTATACATTATAGAAAAGTAGATCATTTACTTATAAAACAAAACATATTAGTTATATATATATATACATCTAAATATTACACAGCGGAAGTTATAAAATATGTACATATTTACATATTAAACATTTCTTTACAAAATATAAAGAAGTATACATGATTGGCAAGTCTGCTCTGATCTTTAAGCTCCCAAAATGGATTCTTCAAGGTCTACTCTCATTTGGTCTTGATGAACTCTCGGGTTCAACTCTATCAACTCTATTACCTGCGCAATTAAACACTATCGCGCTAAGCCAACGGCTTAGTAAGATAATCATGCAAATGATATGACTTAGTGCAATGCAATGTCATTTCTCAATCCATATTATACATGTAACATCATATGTGCGAAACTAACAACATACTTTCATATTACATATCACATTTCAATATCTTTTCATATCTCTCATTAATATTCATTTAACCATTCATAATCAACACTAAACAAAGACAAGCATGGGCCCAAGAAACACTAATATGCCATTCAATTTTCAGAGTTAATGCTTTGGTTTTGTTATCACATTTATCAATATCATATACCCAACTAGGCTTCAAGGATTAAGTTCAACCAAGCTTCAAGGGGAGCAAAGCATGCTAAGCTTCTACCCAACTTGGCTTCAAGAACTAACCCAACCTAGCTTCAAGGGTGGTAACATCTCAATTAGGCTTCAAGGATTCAATCCAACCTAACTTCAAGAGATTGTTACACTTATTAGGCATGCCACCAACAACCAACTCTGAAAATGGAATAACACATTAGCCACACAATTCATTTATTATTCAATTATCATTTTCATTCTCAATTCTCAACAACATTTAGGCAAACATGCCTTATTTCTTTCAAATGCATCATCATAGCCAAACACAATGGCATTGTCTCATATCATGTCTTATTTGAATTATCATTGCATCTTTGATATACATTTCAATGTATATTACTTATGAAACACATTACTATTCACAATGCATAACATAACATTGTTCAATCTCAACAATGCAATTAGGGCAAAGAACAATTGATATGATTCATAGTTTTAGGACCTTACACATGCATTTGATTATATCTTTCATTGATTCAAGTGTTTTTAAAGTGTTTAGGGTTAGGTTTAAGGACCAACCTACCCTTGGAAAACCAAAACAATGCAATTAGAACAAAGAAATAAAACCCTAACCAACACATTGGAGGGACACGGGCAGCACCTTTGAGGGACACGGCCAAGCTTGTGGCCGTGTCTCTCAACCTCACTTGACAGTAGCAAACACGGGCATAGGACACGGCCAAGCTTGTGGCCGTGTCTCCCAACACCAACATCCAGTAGTGAACACGGCTAATGGACACGGCCGTGTCTCTCAAAAACCAATCCAACACTCCCAAATTTTCATGACTTGGCCGTGTCACCCAACATCAAAACCCTAAAATACACAACTCTCCTCTAATTGCACTTCAACTCATCATACACAATATAGCATGGTTCAAATGAATGAAATCAATGTTCTAAACACGAATTCAACACAAGAATCACTTCATAAAACATTCATAATACATTTAAACACAAACCATTCCAAAACCCTAACTCCAACTTCACTCTTGACTCTCCACTAACATCCTCCACAAATCTTACCATATTCACAACCAAACCAACACCAATTCCATCTTTTAACTTAAAATCAATTCTAACACTTGCAAACACATATCAAACACACCAAATCACAAAATCAACCAAACCCTAATTCACATCCAACACCACTTCAAAATAACCAAAGAAAACAAGAGATTTCTTACCTTAAATGAAGAAATTCCACAATTCCTCAACTTGATTTCTTGAAATCTCCTTCAACTTTTGAGCTACAAACATCAAAACCTTGCTTGGTTCTCTTGTCTTCCTTTGTCTATGGTGAGCCGGCCAACACAAGAAGAAGAAGAAGAAATGATGATGAAGAAAACACAAAGTCAACCTTCATTAAATACCCATCCAAAAGAAAATTACTATAACACCCTCATACACATTTTAATTCCCTTAATTATCTCTTGCCCACTTTGGTAATTTCACACTTAACAATATAAATATCTTCTTCCATTGACCAAGCCCTTTGACCAACTTATATGTTATATATATCACCATATACACAACATATAAACTTGTCTCTAAACCCTAAATTTCTCCCAAAACACATATACATATACTTTTCTTTTCTCAATTTAAACCAACAACAACAACAACAACAACAACCACATACAAAACTTCTAGGGCAAGCATAGGGATATTACAGTCTATCTATGAGTTATATAGATTAATATAATATATTGCTCCCTTAAATTATGTTAATAATTATATATGCATAATGCATTGATTGCCTAAGTAGTAAATATATAATTATCATTATTAGTACTAGATTATAGAAGCAAAATAAGTGTTGGTGCTTGAGTTGATTGTGTTGCCTATTATCTGTGTTTGTTGGATAGGGTTACGATGATATGAGACCATACGTGATCTGGGATAGGGGTTATGATATAATGGTATTAAATGATGATGAGATTAGGTCTAACATGATGGCGGGGGCATTTTCATACTCAAAGATGCTTGTCTACGACTATGAAGGTGGACCCTATGTCATACGGATAGCGCTGCTTGGCTAAAGACATGATGGTGGACCCTATGTATTGGATTCTAAGAGATATGTATGGATTAAGAAAGCCAGATATGGGTATCAGCTCCCCAGTTTGGGTTTAGTGTGGCCTTATTGACTGACTCCTATCATTGTATGATTATGTGATTTATTTGTCTAGTTGACATTTACATGAGCATTATTTGTATGGTATCGATGTATTATATTAATTGCCATATAGCTCATTGAGTCCAATGTTCATTCTTGTTCACTATTTTTCCTCCAGATTGAAGGTTGAGCATGGGAGAAATATTTCATCGCGTTAACCTGCCTCTCTTTTCACGATATGAATATTACTTTATTATGTTATATTTGTTGTATCTTAGAACTCCACATGATATTCTTTCCTTATCTATCTTTTTATTTACTTTCATTGTTTGGTTAAATATGTTTATTAACAAATGTCTAATAATGATGATGTGAAGTTATACTGATTATGCATAAATAATGAGACGCGTTTTGAGGCAGTGATGACTGTCATAATCCAATTTTCTTGAGAAATAAGTTGTCAGGCTGACTATGGATTCCGAAAACCACATGCTTTCCCATTTCCTAGTGCTGATCATGTGTCCTCGGGTTTGGGTCGTGATATTGGGAGAGGCATTCTTAAGTTTTCTTGGGATCGTATGTGTACCAAAAAGAAGGATAGCAATCTCAGTTTCAGAAATCTTTACTATTTTAATTTGGTTGTGCTTAGTAAGGATGGAGATTTATCTCTAATCCAAGTACTCTTTCCTACCAAATCTTCAAAGTGAAATATTTTCCATGGTCTAACTTTCTACAAGCTAGGGAAGGTAATAACCTTAGCTTTATTTAGAGTCTATTGCATGCTTTAGATGTCCTAAACTCAAACTCATTATTGAAACAAGTTGTCTTGAGTTGTTTAGTGCTATCACTCTTTTGTCGAATAATGAGTTTAAGTTTGGCTCCTTGCTAGTTGATTGTTTAGAGATAGGGAAGAACATTCAAGATCTCTCCTTCTTTTGGGTTTTAGGACAAGCTAATGGAGAAGCTCACTTAGTTACTAGAGTTGCTTTTCACTACGCTAGTAGTCCTCATGTTTGGAGTGTACCTCTTGGTTTTCTTTTAAATACTATTATTTTAGAGAAAGTTGGTGAGGATCCTATTTTGGGTGTATTAGAGAAGCATGTTGGCTGGGGATAGATGATTCTCCACTCTTTCTTGTTTCTTTTCGCTTGGTTCTTAATATAATCCTTTATTTATCAAAAAAAAAATTGATACACTAAAATCTCTTCATAATTAAATCTCAATTTTTTCTAGTATATGTCAAGTACTAATACCAAAAATATACTATAAATTGTGATCTATTATCTTAACAGGATTAGACTTCCACTAGAAAGACTCTTTATAAAATGTCTATACTCTAAGCAAAATATTTTATATTGTGAAAAACATGACAACATAACATTGTAATTCTATTTACTAGAAGAAATAGTACAATGTGTGGCTTAGGTATGCTATACTAACTGTCACAATAGTAATTTTTGAACTTATTGACCTGTGCAGTAGCCAAGTCACAACTTGGTTCAGCCTTTCAATGAGGTTCACCAATAAAATATGGTAAGTAAGCAAGGAATAAACATTAAAACAATTCGGTGCATACACAAAGCATACATGAACAATTTCCAACCTTTTATTATTCTCACAATAACAAAGATCTAAAAAGGGACACTCTAAATTACACAAAATTCCTAAGGCAACTCTGCCTACTTATACATACAACAGTTGTAGCACCTTTATACCCTATATACATATAATACATATTTTCAACATATGTAAAATACGCATATACAGTATAAAAATGTCACAGACCGATTTAATAAAAATTTTCACATTTCTGTTTTAAGATTTCAAATACTAATATATAAAATAAATAGTATATAAATATTCTTTGCTTGTTATAGGAATCCAAAATAAATATTTTATATGAAAATCTCTAGGAAAAATTCGCCAGAGTTTTGATTGTAATTTGAACGTTTCCAAAATTCAACAAAACACAACCTGCATAAAACAAACACTCCAAATAAAATCAATTCACCAATTCACCAATACTTCTCAATTTCTCCATATTTTCTCAAAATACTTATATATAGGTATATACATATCAACATTACACATAAAATCCCATCTTAAATAAAATTATTCAAATCATTCTTTACAATTTATAATATATGCTTCAAAAACATATCATAACATACATAATATCAAAAATGTACATGCTGGCAACTGGCTCTGATCTTGATGTACCCAAAACAACTCTTCAAGCTCAAGAAATACAAACCTAGACCTGACTAGGTCTATTAAAACTCTCCGGCTCTACCAAAATGTCCATGACACCTGCGCGACGAATTACAATCGCGCTAAGCCGAAGCCTAGTGGTACAAAATTTGATAACAATATAGTCCAAATGAAATGTCAATGCACAACACATATACATATCACAACTCATAACATTATATCTCATTATATTACTCAAATTTATCACAATTCATAATTCACATTAAAACAAAGACAAGCATGGGCCCAAAAAGGATCTAATAAGCTATTCAAATTTCAGAGTTTCTGCTTTGGTCCATAATGACACCATGTGTCTAGCCCCGTAGGCAATATATCCATTGATAATGTAACAGCCCTAGTCTCTTGGACCTCAACCCGGCTAGACCCTTAGGCCCCAGTATCTTGGTCCTCAAACGACCCAGTCTTTTCACCCCAAAAATATCATATTTATCAGCTGGCCTGGCTTACAACCCAATCTTTTCACCATTCCAGCGTATAGTCCGTAGGCAATTATAGGCATGTGGCTAAACCCAGAACTCTAAAAATTGAATAGCATATTAGGCACACAATTTATTCATATTTCTCATTAATAATCTCTTTCTTATTTTCACATATTCAATCTAGGCACATTGCCTTATTTTCACATTTTTTTTCTCACTTTTCTCATTTTTCACATCTTTCTCATTTTTCTCACTTTTCTCATTTTTATCAATATCAATTCATTTCATTATTCCACATATCTCATTTTTGCATTCATAACACATTACCCAATTACTTTAGGTATTTTCACATAATATACATATTTCACATTCTACACAATTTAGCTATTACCAATGGCTTTTCACAATGCATTTAACACATATATGACATTACAAATGTCATAGCACATTATTCATACACAATCAATGAACTAAGTAACTTAACACATTTTCCAACAAAAATGTGTTAAGCCCAAATGTCATACAAATATAAACAATATATTCAAAGTTTGTACATACTTCTACTAGCAACCCAAAGCAAGCTTAACACAATCTCCAATCCTATCCTTCCAACTTGCCCTTCACCACTTGGATGAAGCAAATCAACCTCCCTCAATTCCTATACACAATGTGATCATACATAATCATTTAATATCACATTCTAAGGTATTCTCAACATCAAACCATAATTAAACATCACTCTAAATCAAATCCCAAAATTAAGCTTCACCTCACTTTAACTTTGAAAAACCATATCAAGCCATTTAAAGTAGTGTTTTAAGTTTATTAATATCATTAGAAATATATTTTAGCATGTTTAAACCAATTACATTAATTAACCACATGTATATGTCCAAAACCCTAAAATGACATAACCTTCACCATTGAAGGATCTCCATTCCAACTCAATCCAATTATCATTTCAATCTTATTTCCACCACTTATATCCTTAAATAACATGATTTAAGCAATAAAATCAAACAATTAATCATTCTTTGAAAATTCACTTTTTCAAAACTCTAAATCAATACTACCCTCTTCAAACTCTAACCAAACACAACCAAATCCAATATTTGACTTTAAAATATTTGTTTATGCATCAAAACAACTCATTTGGAATCAATTTGCAAAATTAAAAATCATGATTTCAAAAACTCAAATGTTCCATAACCCTAAATTCTCTCTCTTCTCCAATCTTACCCAAACTCAACCATTTCTTTAATCCAACCTTAAAATCATTATTTACTCATCAAAAGAACATTTTCCATACTCATTCCAACAGTTATAACATGCTCTTTCAAAAACTCAATTCATACATATTTATAAGCTTTAAAGAACTTCATACTTTTGGAAATAAAGCTTACTTACTTGTTGGAAAATCACCAAAACTAATCTTATTCCCTTGAAACCTTAAATAATTTGATGATGGAAGAAGATAAAAATCTCCATCTTTGGCCATGAAAGTCGTCCTTGAAGAAAAGAAGAAGAAGAAGACTTTATTTTTTTATTTCTCTTTCCTTTCACCCTTTAATTTTAAACCATATATATATATTAAAATAATTTAATAATTAATTTTTTAATAATTTATTTAATAAATTAAAAGTCCTAAATTTCCTCTTCCATTAAAAAATAATTTTTTTTGAATTATTTTATTAATTTTAAATTTCTAAGATTTAATTACCAAAATACCCTTAACTTTTACTTTTCTTTTAAAAAGTGTTGACTTTTATATGTTATGTATATTTTACATATATATCACATATATGTTCCACTTTTTTCATTTAAAACCCCTTCATTTTTCATTTAAAACCATTAATTTAATTATTCTATTTAAATTATAATTTATTTTATCAAATTTTCAAAAATTAAAATTTTTCAAAAATTTGGGATATTACACATATGCATAAGTAATGCGTATCTTATATATACATCAAATGTGCCTTATATGTGTATTAAATATTAAGTATGTAATGTATTAATCCAACATATACAATTAATATACCATATATATATGTTATATATACTCTAGATATATATATATTGAGTATATACAATTTATATCTCCAAATACTTATTTAATTTCTCCAAAATCACGGATATTATAATTTTCTCCCCTTAAATAATTTCGTCCTCGAAATTATCCAGTATAGTAATAAATCATCCAAATTATTATTTTACCAATTTACAAAATTTCTATTCTCCCCCTTAGGTTCATTCTTAATTTCCTTTTTACCATTTCCTAACACATCATTAACAGTCACAATAGATTATTATATCTTCAATCGAATTGTCATTAGACAAAATTAGTTAATCTCCTTAATATATATACCCCACACACCTATTGCACTCAAGATATCTGATCACTTCATTATCTTAAAAATATACTCTCATCATCTTAAATTCAAATATTAATAACTTTTATCTTAACACAATAATTTTGCACATCTTCACTTTGATCCTACTCTTTATACAATTACCACATATTAATTTAATATCACCATTATACAACAACAAAATCTTATTTCCTTATTAAAATTCATTCCAATTATACTATAACTAACACTTTTCTCTTATAATTATTTGAAACTAATATAACTTAGCTCCTTTCATATGCATATACATATCAAAATGTTGTATTATGCACAATTTCATATAGCTTGCATATTCTTAATACAACTACACACATTGAATTTCAATAAATACTTAAAAACTTTTTATATTTAGGATCAATTGATCTAACTATCGCAATATGACCATCACAATCTTATTCTATTATGACCAACCTTTAGTCTATTTTAAATTCATCAATCTATTTTCAATTCATGACCTAATTCTATTAGGTCAAATTTATTCTCAAATTTTAATTCTCTTCGAATTTATCATTGCAGATAATATTCATTTCCCCTAGTCTCGTTTACTTTACACATTATTTTCATCAACTTATTCATTTTATACCACTTTTAAACATATTCATTATAACTCTTACTCACATTTCATAATTCCTTTCATTTACCATTTTCTCACATTTCTTATAGTTGCCATATTTACAAAAATCACTTTTCTTACACATCACTTAAATCTCATCATATTTTCACAATTCTCTTTTGTTTCTACACTTTCTATAATTATAAACAAATTTCTAATATAAAATTATAAGATCCAACTACGCAAACCATAAGTCTTGACAATGTTTCTTGAAGCATAACTATCAATCTCACCAAAACTATCCAACGGTCATGCCATAATAATAGTCACATATGTGGCTTATAAATAAATATTGTCCTTCTATAATTATTCTTCAAACATTTCCAATCACAATCTTAAGTTCGTATCGCAAAAATCACATATTCATTTTCTAATCTTTTGATATACAAAAAGTTAACATGTTTCATTTCTGTTTCAAAGCAATTTACTCTTGATCACTTGATCATCATTAGCCTAACTTATGTTTCAACAATATTATCATTAACATCTCTTATACATACACATTCGTTCATGTACTAATTTACACAATTTCAATTTATTACTCCATTTCTAATCTATCTCTTATAAAAATTTTCATTCATTTTTTTTTCACTTCCATACTTTCTTCATTATACTTTCCTTTTTCCTTACAATATCTTATTTATACACATATACTTTAGGCCCAAAACACTATACAATCATCAAGTTCAGTTGTTAAAATAACAATTTCACCGTCCAGCTCTGTTTGGGTCCATTCTCAATCTCAATTAATCACATAACCTAACTCTACCCAGGTCAAGACCTATCTCTCTTAGGTCTATTAATACATGTAATATCATTCGCAATATCACCAGACACGTATTTATATAAGGTAGTAAACACTCGATAACATTTTTTTTAATCATCCACATACACCTTCGTAAGTCATAATCACAATGTAACTTACTTTCCACATTTTCTTACATATCATATTTGTGTTTATATTGAAAAAAATCTCATCACACAAATCATACAATTATACTCAATTCCTCTTTTACATACAATCTATACAAAGTTAACATTTATCACCTTTCAAAGAACATTATCATTTCTCATTCTTTTGACATTACTTAGGTTATTCATCAATTCAACATATATACACACTCTGGCCACAACATAATTAACATCTTCCTTATTTAATCGCCCATCTCTAAATAAGTTTCTTATTATATATATATATATATATATATTAACACCTCACATAAATCTTAGACACATTTCCAATGTGACATCTCTCTCACATTTTTTTTTTTTGCATTTATCATACCCTTCATAACCCTTTTCATCATTTCCAATTCAATTACCTAAAGTAACTCATTTTTACTTACTTAATCATTTCCCTTTTATTTCATAACAAATTTCTATATTATCAACCACATTACACGTTACATGATATTTTCACAAATAATATTACTCATTCAAAATTACTCCCACGTTTATTAAACATTAAACTATCAACATCTAAACAATCTTCATCAAAATTCTCTTACAACTCTAAATTTCCAACTTACTACTTTACTTAAACTTCATTCTATTAATCTCATTTTCAAGAGCTAACTTTATAAACTTTATTTTTATATTAATATAACATCAAAACACATCACTTTCACAATTATGAAAACCCGTTTCAAAAATTCAAATTTCATATATTGCAACCAACAACATGAACCTCACCAAATCTCATCCATATCACATTATCAATCTTAAGATCATAACATTTACTTTTAAACAACACTAATTCATTTCCTTACAGTAATTAACATCATCAATTAGATATCCTACTTTTAAGTACTCAAACCCTAAATCATGCATTATTGTTCCATAATAAATAATTCGCTATCATATGTGATTTCGCTGTTTGATTTTAATTATGAATTCTTTGTTAAAAATTATTAAAAACTCCATATTCCTTATTCATACTTCTACCCATATGTATATAAATTTTCATAATTTTCTTCATTCATTTGTCTCATGAAATTAATTTATTACTCATGTATACAAAATTGTATGACTTTCTTATTTTTCATGTCACTCTCAATTTCAATTTTTATATTCCTTACCAATTCTTTATAAAAGCTTGTAAACTTTTTGCCATGTTCACTTGACACATATATGGACTTATATTTAAAATTTTAGAATTTTCCAAATTGATTTAATATATTTAAAAATTAAATATTCCAAAATCAGAGAATCTGTCTCTTTAATAATTTCTCTGGCACACCCGGTTGTCCATTTTTTTCAGGTATCAAACCTTAATAAAAATTCATGAAATTTTAACCATATGTTATAGGAATACATATGATATTTTGTGTAAATATTTAGATTTTTCTGGGTTGGTTTACCATAGTTTCTAAACTTATTATCTTTTTCAATTTCCATAGATTCTGAGTTGCTGAAATTTCTCCAACAATCTGTGTTCTTCTATTTTTCTTAATTAGAGATCCATCTTTAAAATTTATAAAATTTTATACATTGGATTCTAACATATAGAAAAACTTTCTATTAAATGTTCAAACTCATCCAACATTTCTAGATTTTTCCAAAAATTTAGACAATATCACTTTGCAATACACCTATAAAATTTTCTGTAACTATCATGCTCATTTCTCAAACTTTTTATTTTTATATCTTAAACTATTTCCTAGATTGTTTTTCTAATTTTACTTATTCATCAATTAAATCAGCTATGAATTTTAAATTTAAAATAAAAGTTTCAAAAATTCTTAATCCATAATCTCTAGAATGACGTTTCAACTGCGCCACTCTGATCTATGCAACCCAGACACTATCTCAACTCATATCCACTATATAAAATGGACATTGCCACATCAGGGATCAGATAAATTGCCAGTGCCAATGCATGCATCACAATTAAAAAATTATTTTTTTATTCCAATTTTCTCTCTCTCTCTCTCTCATCCCACCTAGGTCAAGAATCTCAAACATAGGCTCTGATACCAAAATAAATGTAACACCCTTATACCTTATATACGTACAATACATATTTTCAGCATATGTAAAATACGCATATACGGTATAAAATATCACAGACTGATTTAATAAAAATTTTCACATTTCTGTTTTAAGATTTCAAATACTAATATATAAAATAAATAGTATATAAATATTCTTTGCTTGTTATAGGAATCCAAAATAAATATTTTATATGAAAATCTCTGGGAAAAATTTGCCAGAGTTTTGTTTGTAATTTGAACGTTTTCAAAATTCAACAAAACACAACCTGCATAAAATAAACACTCCAAATAAAATCAATTCACCAATACTTCTCAATTTCTCCATATTTTCTCAAAATACTTATATATAGGTATATATATCAACATTACACATAAAATCTCATCTTAAACAAAATTATTCAAACCATTCAATACAATTTACAATATATGCTTCAAAAACATATTATAACATACATAATATCAAAAATGTACATACTGGCAACTGGCTCTGATCTTGATGTACCCAAAACAACTCTTCAAGCTCAATAAATACAAACCTAGACACGACCAGGTCTATTAAAACTCTCCTGCTCTACCAAAATGTCCATGACACCTGCGCGACGAATTACAATCGCGCTAAGCCGAAGCCTAGTGGTACAAACTTTGATAACAATATAGTCCAAATGAAATGTCAATGCACAACACATATACATATCACAACTCATAACATTATATCTCATTATATTACACAAATTTATCACAATTCATAATTCACATTAAAACAAAGACAAGCATGGGCCCAAGAAGGATCTAATATGTTATTCAAATTTCAGAGTTACTGCTTTGGTCCATAATGACACCATGTGTCTAGCCCCGTAGGCAATATATCCATGGATAATGTAACAGCCCCAGTCTCTTGGACCTCAACCCGGCTAGACCCTTAGGCCCCAGTATCTTGGTCCTCAACTCGGCTAGACTGCTACAGTTTTTGAGACTTACGACCATTCTTTTCACCCCAAAAATATCATATTTATCAGCTGGCCTGGCTTACAACCCAATCTTTTCACCATTCCAGCGTATAGCCCGCAGGCAATCATAGGCATGCCGCTAAACCCAGAACTCTAAAAATTGAATAGCATATTAGGCACACAATTTATTCATATTTCTCATTATTAATCTCTTTCTCATTTTCACATATTCAATCTAGGCACATTGCCTTATTTTCACATTTTTTTTTCTCACTTTTCTCATTTTTCACATCTTTCTCATTTTTCTCATTTTTATCAATATCAATTCATTTCATTATTCCACATATCTCATTTTTGCATTCATAACACATTACCCAATTACTTTAGGTATTTTCATATAATATACATATTTCACATTCTACACAATTTAGCCATTACCAATGGCTTTTCACAATGCATTTAACACATATATGACATTACAAATATCATAGCACATTATTCATACACAATCAATGAACCAAGTAACTTAACACATTTTTCAACAAAAATGTGTTAAGCCCAAATGTCATGCAAATATAAACAATATATTCAAAGTTTGTACATACCTCTACTAACAGCCCAAAGCAAGCTTAACACAACTTCCAATTCTATCCTTCCAACTTGCCCTTCACCACTTGGATGAAGCAAATCAACTTCCCTCAATGCCTATACCAAATCTGATCATACATAATTATTTAATATCACATTCTAAGGTATTCTTAACATCAAACCATAATTAAACATCACTCTAAACCAAATCCCAAAATTAAGCTTCACCTCACTTTAACTTTGAAAAACCATATCAAGCCATTTAAAGTAGTGTTTTAAGTTTATTAATATCATTAGAAATATATTTTAGTGTGTTTAAACTAATTACATTAATTAACCACATGTTTATGTCTAAAACCCTAAAATGACATAACCTTCACCATTGAAGGATCTCCATTCCAACTCAATCCAATTATCATTTCAATCATATTTCAACCACTTATATCCTTAAATATCATGATTTAAGCATTAAAATCAAAAAATTAATCATTCTTTGAAAATTCACTTTTCCAAAACTCTAAATCAATACTACCCTCTTGAAACTCTAACCAAACACAACCAAATCCAATATTTGACTTTAAAATACTTGTTTATGCATCAAAACAACTCATTTGGAATCAATTTTCAAAATTAAAAATCATGATTTCAAAAACTCAAATGTTCCATAACCCTAAATTCTCTCTTTTCACCAATCTTACCCAAACTCAACCATTTCTTTAATCCAACTTTAAAATCATTATTTACTCATCAAAAGAACATCTTCCATACCCATTCCAACAATTATAACATGCTCTTTCAAAAACTCAATTCATACATATTCATAAGCTTTAAAGAACTTCATAATTTTGGAAATAAAGCTTACTTACTTGTTGGAAAATAACCAAAACTACTCTTATTCCCTTGAAACCTTGAAGAATTTGATGATGGAAGAAGCTAAAAATCTCCCTCTTTGGCCATGAAAGTTGTCCTTGAAGAAAAGAAGAAGAAGAAGACTTTATTTTTTTATTTCTCTTTCCTTTCACCCTTTAATTTTAAACCATATATATATATATATTAAAATAATTTAATATTTATTTATTTATTTATTTATTTAATAAATTAAAAGTCCTAAATTTCCTCTTCCATTCAAAAATAATTTATTTTTGAATTATTTTATTAATTTTAAATTTCTAAGATTTAATTACCAAAATACCCTTTACTTTTACTTTTCTTTTAAAAAGTGTTGACTTTTATATGTTATGTATATTTTACATAAATATCACATATATATTTCACTTTTTTCATTTAAAACCCCTTCATTTTTCATTTAAAATCATTAATTTAATTTATCCATTTAAATTATAATTTATTTTATAAAATTTTCAAAAATTAAAACTTTTCAAAAATTTGGGATATTACACATATGCATAAGTAATGCATATCTTATATACACATCAAATGTGCCTTATATGTGTATTAAATATTAAGTATGTAATGTATTAATCCAACATATACAATTAATATACCATATGTATATGTTATATATACTCTAGATATATATATTGAGTATATACAATTTATATCTCCAAATACTTATTTAATTTCTCCAAAGTCACGGATTTTACAACAGTTACAAAGGTGGTTACTTGGCAGTTACTATCTACAAGGTTATTACAAGAGTAGTTGATACCCAGTTGCTTAAGCCCAAGAAATAAAGGACTCTCATCGACATTAGAAATTGCCTCTTTCCATGTTGGCAATATGATTAAACCATGTTTGTACCCATCCAAGCTAGTCACATGAATAACAAAGCCATCAGCCTAATGCTTTTGTAGCAACTAGCAACCATGCCAACCCTTGTGCCAACACTGCTTATTTTTTCATTTGGCTACTTGGCTTGCTACCAATGCCAGCCTTGCATGGGCCAGCACACTGCTTAAGTCATTACCCATGATGCTTAAGCTTGGTAGCCTACACTCTACCCCAATCCATCACACACTACCCAATATGTGTTTCTTGGGTTGCATTTGGGACTAGTGTTATCATTCCTTGCACATCACCATGCCAGCAACTTTCTTTGCTTATTGTCTTGCCAGTTGGCACTTGCCAATGCTAGCTAATTGTGCATCCCGCACATCAATAAATTCCTTTGCCCAAGTATCCAAGTTCCTTTAGACTAGACAACCACCTAACTACCTATCATACGTGCTGTTGAAATGCATGCCACCCAACATGCTTATTTTGCTACTGCCATATTCTACCACGTTCACTTGTTAGAAGTAGCTTGCCAATTCCCTTATGTCAAAATTAGGGGCCTAACAGACCACTCTTACCAGAGATATTCGATGTGCTTATCAAAGTCACATTCAGGTGATCAGTAACCTACTACTCCTCATTCCCTTAGTTATGCCTACCAAGCTTATTCTCCCATAAAATATCAAACTTGGCCAAGAAATTCTGCCAACGGGCCTGCTTAGCGGACAATTCCTTCTAAATTTTGAAGAAATCAGTAATATTGTCTACCTACAATGAATTCCACTCCCAGTAGATGTACCCACCAAACCAACAAGTAATGCACAATAGCCATAATTTCTTTCTCATGAACAGAGTACTCTTGCTTGGCATATTTCAATTTTTTTCTTACAAAGGCAACTGGATGGTTCTCTTGCACCAATGCTCCACTAATAGCCCTTTCTAATGCATCCACATGCACTTTAATCCTTATATTTGGCCTGACTACCCGCAGTGCTGCCAAATAAGTTTTCTCTTTTTACTGTGATCTTTCCCCAAGGGTCAACGCAGTTATGAACTCGGTCTTTCTCTGTTTTTCAACCTTCCACCAAAGGTGTTTACAAGCAACAAAATAGGGACTAAACTCACTCATCACTGTCACTCCACCCAAGTGAGGCATTGGAACTGTCTTATGTTTTCTTTAAAAAATCCACACCAAGGATCAATTCAAAGTCATCTAATGGCATTACCGGCATATTCTCCTTCCCACTCCATGGGCCAACAGAAACAGACACATTATAAGCCATCCCAATGACTACTTGTGCCTTTGCATTCACCACTTTCTAAGAACTTGGGCATTTACTCACTTTCAGCACATTATTGCACTAGTTTACAAAGAAAAATGTGTGGGTTGAACCGATATCCACCATTGTCGATTTCCCTCCCATTCACTGTTATCACAATGTGCAATAATAGCAAATGCACTGCTAGTATATTATCATCCATCAAAGAACACAATAAACTTACTTGATTCAACAGTTGCAGACGATTGACTAATGCTGGCACCTTTTGTCCGACATTTTCTTCGCTTTCCTCAACCATAAGAGCATTTAGCTTTTCTCACTTGGGACATTCTCTAGCCCCATGTGGATCATTGCATAGAAAACAACCTTGATGGCTCTTAAAATTGCCACCTTTAGTTTGAGAAGAAGCATCCTCCTACTTGCCCTTCTCTTTATCACTGCCATCTTTCTTTCGAAGATTTTTTTTCCACTTCCCCTTCTCTTGTCTACACTATTTGGACTTCGAATTGGAAAGAATGTCAGATTTGCCTTTCGACTCAAAAATCTACCAAGGCATCAATGGATGTAATGGCATTTGGGAGATCTTTTATATTCTACCTCCGTAATTCCATTTGTGCCCAAGGCTACAAACCATAAAGGAAATTGTACAATTTGTCATCCTTCAACATATTTTGTATGTCCAGCATTAATGAACTAAATTCTTTCGCATAGTCCCGCACTGATCTAGTATATTTGAGACATTTTAGCCCGTCTCTAGCAACTCCTGATATATTGCTTGGAAGAAATTGGTCTCTCAATTCCTTCTTCAAACATTCCCACATTTCAATTTTGGGCCTGCCAGTAGTTCCATCTTCCAACATGCGAGTTCTCCAACACAACTTGTAATCCTTCTCAAGGTACATGCTGGTCATTATCACCTTTTTAGACTCAGGCACCTTCGCAACATTAAAATATTGATCAATGTCTAATAGAAAGTTTTCAATTTCCTTAGCACTCCTCACTCCCTTAAAACTCTTGGGTTCAGGAACTTTAACTTTGGGATGCTCATCTGATCTGCTAGAATTCACACCAGCGACCCTCCATAATATTACCACTTCCATGTAGAGATCTTCATGATCATTGCAAATTATGTTCAGTTCCTCCGCATAAGACTTACAAATTTCCTCTAATTCCAAATCCAACATTGAAATTTTGGACACCAATGGGGTTGTTTCACTATTCTTAGGAGCAACCCTGACTAGCGCCTCTAATTGCGACACCCGCTTGCGAATTTCAGAGTTTCCACCATCCATTATGTCTACCAATACTCTAAATCAACCAACTAATCTTTCAAGCCAACCTGGATCTGATACCAATATTCACAAGGGTAATTTTTGAACTTAATTAACATGTTTGGTAGCCAAGTCTCAACTTGGTTTAGCCTTTCAATGAGGTTCACCAATAAATATGGTAAGTAAGTAAAGAATAAAGATTAACACAATTTAGTGCACACATAAAGCATATAGGAATAATTCCCAACTTTTTATTATTCTCACAATAATAAGGATTAAAAATGGAACACTCAAAATTACATAAAATTCCTAAGGCAACTCTGCCTACTTATACATATAGGAGTTACAGAGGTGGTTAATTGGCAGTTACTGCCTACAAGATTATTACAATAGTAGTTGACACCCTCAACTACTTAGGGATAAGAAATAAGGGACTCTCACAAACATTAGAAGCTACCTCTTGCCATGTTGGCAATCTGCCAAAACCATGTTTGCACCCATCTAAGCCAATCACATGAATGACCAAGCCATCAACCTACTACCTTTGTAGTAACCAACAACCATGCCAACCCTTATGCCAACACTATTTGTATTTTTTGTTGGCTGCTTGGCCACTACCAATGCCAGCCCTGCGTGCCCAGCACACTACTTAAGTCATTGCCTATGATGCTTAAGCTTAGTAACCTACACTCTGTCCCAATCTAACACACTACTTGCCATGCTACATAGCATGTGTTCCTTAGCTTGCATTTGGGACCAGTGTGATCATCCCTTATTTACCACAATGCCAACAACTTTGCTTGCTTATTGTCTTGCCAGTTGGTCCGTGCCAATGCTACCCGATTGTGCATCCTGCACACTAACAAATTCCTTTGCCTAAGTGTGAGGGGTATTTTCACCCCCACTCCATATGGAATTCTTGCAACTTCGTTACTATTAGGCTCAGCATCTTAGAGAACACGGGCCTATATCCGGAGAAAATAGAATCACCATCCAAACGGGCCGAGAAAATAGAAAGGGATGGTGTAGAACCTTAATTTTGACCCTAGTCCGATCTAATAAGTCCAAAATAATTTTTGTATTTTCTAATATATTTTAATTAGTCCAAAATAATTTTTGTTATCTTAATTAAATAATATTTACTTTAGTATTTAATTTTCATTAATAAAAAGTAAAAAATAATAATAAACAAAAAATAATAAAAATAAAAATCGGCGACGAAAATTTCATCATTAAAAAGGATTGCTGGGAAATGGCCCGTAGGCCAATTTTGCTCGCAGCTACCTCATTTTTTGCCAGTACAATTTTTCCGCAGCAGTTTTTTTTCGCCAGTAAAATTTTTCGACGCAAATTTTTCCGAAACCAAATATAATTAGGTTTCGGTTTCCTTTTCTTAATTAATGTTAGATTCCGTGAATAACTAGAATTAATCATAAAAATCTTCTCTAAATAAGGACTTAAACAACACAAAAAAGGGGGAAATTTTTTAGAGGAAAAACTTTGTAACGATCGGACTAGGAGAAACCTTTGGCAGTGAAATCAATCGGACTTTTTGAGAGAAGAAGAAGCAAACAATCTATCTATCAAAGGTAGCCATCTTGCCTTTGACCTTGTTCATCCAAGAAGTAATTTTTGGTGAAACGTACAAACGAAGGTTTGAATTCTTAATTTCTTTTTGTTTCTTATAGTAGCTTTGTTCTTTATTTAATTCATAAGATTACACACTCAAAACTTTAATCTTTGAAGATGTAATAACTTGATCTTTGTTTCTAGAAACCTTAAGTGAATTCCACTATTTCTAGATACCTTTAAAAACTTTAATCCGTTCCTTTATTTTTCCAAAAAACCTTAAATCATCCTAAAATCCTAAAAATCATCCTTCTATTTCCCTAAAACCTCAAAAACCTAATTTATTCCTTCTGTCCCCAAAAACCCTAAATTGTCTCTTTTCTTTTTATAAACTTTAAATCTTTTTCTCTATTTTCAAAAAACCCTAAATTACTTTTCCTGTTTCTTCAAAATATCAAAACCCTAATCTACTTTCCTAAAACCTTAAATCGTTTTATTAATTCCCCAAAACCCTAATCTGTTTTCCAATGTTTCAAAACCTTAAAACCCTAAACTTCACTTTACAGCTTCTAAAAATCATATAAAGTTTTAAAAAACTATAAATTGTTTTCTCAAACTAAAAAATAAAATACATTCTCCGAAACACTAAAAACCCTAATTCAACTTTCAAAACCAAGACAGCAACCCCAAATTAGTTAACCTTAAACCCTAGTTTTCCTAAACCCTAACCCTTTAATCTTTAAATCTTAAAACCTTATAAACTTAAATATTAAAATTCAAACACAATAAGCCTAAAAACAATAATCTAGTAGCTAGCAATCATAAACCTAATGTTTTAATATCCAAACCCTAATTTCATGATTTATCCCCCTCAAACCTTAATTTGGTTAATCAAAGAACCTTATCAATCCCTTAAATCATAAAACCTTAATCCATTTTAATTCCCTTGAAACTTACAGTTGCCTAAACCAATAACCTCTAGATTTCTAAATGTTGCAAGACGTATGTTTTCACTTGGTGGGTACCTCATTAGTTAAATATCATGTAATTTAAATCACTTTTCTATTTTAGAACCAATGTAAAGGAAATGTTTCTACCTTTCGGTGGGTGTCCTATTTAGCATGGGATGTAAGGACATGTTTCCATCTTCCGATGGGTGCCCATTTATTTGTTTTGCTTGGACATTGTTTTGATTTTCAATATATCGATGCTTTATTTTAATTATTGTGTGTAATATGGATAATATTGTTATACTTAAGAATTCTATAATATTAAGACCTATAAAGGAGGCTGGTTCCAATGACCGGGCATTGTAGGGGTGCTGGGCCATTTTTCACCTTCCCCACACGTACCCAACTTTCCGAACCCATTAGGGGGTTGGGGATTCCTTAGGAATCGAGTCATCCACCCCTTTCTTTTTTCTCGGCCCGTCCGAGTGGCGACTCCATTTTCTCTGGACTTAGGTCCGTGTTCTCTAAGGCCCCGAGCCTAAACAGTGCCGAAGTTGCAAGAACCATTCCATCGAGAGTGGGGGCAAAAATCCTCGCTCACAGTGGCGACTCCACTGGGGATAAGAGAAGTTGATTCCGTTGGTCTTTATATTATTCTATTCTTTCTTATAATGATATTATCTGTTGCATCATATTATGTTGCATCATATTATATTGCATTGTGTGCGTGAGTTAGGACGCCCGTGTTACCCGTGTTGTGTTATGTAAGGGATACCATATTTTCACTCAAGGTATGGAGATAGAGCATGGCATAACCACTCAAAGCCTCGTACCATTCGGTATATACTTGCTATGGGAACCTAAGCCTTTTTAACCCAAAGACTAAAGCTCATGTAATTGGCCTAGTTACTTTCCTTAGGTTTTACCCCAAATGCATGTTGTTTGACTATTGTTAATTTATCTTGGCTTAAATCATGGCTTATTTAGTTTAATCTTTTTCTAATATGACCTAAGTATATTGTAAGCTCAAATAAATTTTTCTTTAAAGTCCAAAAGACCAAAGCTATTTTCAAAACTTTTCAAGATGGTCTTTGGACATAAGACTTTTCTAAAAACAAATCAAAAATTCTTTTGCTCATGGCCCAAATATTAAGCCCAAAATCCATTTTTTCTAAAATATTTTTACAATGGGCTTAGAAAAAAAATTATTTTCATCCAACCTTTTCTTACAAAGAGCTTGCAAATTATTTAGGTCGATTAAGAAATACCAAAAATCAATTGTGAGCCTAGTTTATACTAAGAATAATTAATCATGGGCTTGTTTTTGGCATGAACCATTAGTTATTCTTTTCAAGTGAGAAATCTATCTATAATAAACCTCTTAATTTAGTTTTAATCCAATATATCATAAAAGCTATTATAGTTGGTTGAATGGATTAAAACCTAATTAATGGGAATTACTATGAAAGGATTTCCATTTTCGAAAATATAACTATTGGCTGAAACGTTTAAGGGAAATATTCAAAAACAAGATGCCCCATGTTGGTATTTTTTTTAACCATATACCTAGGAAAAGAGACTCGCCATTCATGTGTGGATGTTATAAGGTTGGAAGGAACGTCCTAATTATCTTTCTTTATTGATTGTTTATGCATACATGCATACATTTGCATCTCATATCATTAATCCTCTTTGGCTCACAGCCCTGGATTACGATAGTTCAAAAGCTTACAACAATCCAACCTACGCCGGAGACGAAGAATCTAGCGACGACTCAATAACTTGCTCACCAAAAATAATGGATCCCGAACAAATTCAAAGAATGGTAGATGAAGCCCTCAACGCCAAGATGGAAGAAATAAAAGAGGCCCTAGCTGAGACCATAAAGAACTAAATAGCTGTAATTTTAGGAAATAATGTCGAAGCATATGTTAGCACTAAGAAGTCAAAGGACAATGGGAAGGCTAAAATTGGTGAAGTAGCTTTTGATGATGATAAGGTGGTCATTGATGATGATGATTGGGCTCAATACTACTAAGATCTTCAAGACAAAAAGGAGCTGAAGGTTGTTGAGAAGGCAACTATTGAAAAGATTGAGACATCTGATGTTGAGAAGAAGATTGCTAATTTAGAAAATAAATTTGAGAAGAAGTTGAAAATCGAAGAGATGTCCGAGATCGACAAACTATTTGAACAAGATGAGGAGGTCCCTTACAAGTTTAAAATGCCATCTTTTGCAAAGTTTGATGGAATCGGAAATCTTCATCTCCATGTGAAGTAGTACATCACTGCCATACAGTCTGTCCGAGCTACTAAAGCTCAAACTCTGAGATATTTCATGCTCTTATTGGACCTTGTTGTCCAAAATTGGTTCAACACTTTAGAGGAAAGTACTCAAAAAGATTGGAACATGTTGTACAAAGCTTTCATTCAGCAATATGGGTACAATGTCGAGCTGAAAGTTACCTTAATGGAAGTTGAGTCCATTAGACAAAGGCCAAATAAGAATTTTGTAGACTATGTGAAAAGATGGGGAAATAAGGCCGCTTTGCTCAACAAAAGGCCCGATGAATCTGATCAAATAAGGATGATTGTGAGAGGGGTGCTACCTGGGCTTCATGAAAAGATGTCTCATACACTCATCCGTGATTTCAAGGATCTTCTCCAAGCTGGTCTACAAATTGAAGAGTAGGAAAGGGAGAAGAATCATTTTTCAATAAAAAGAAATGAGAAAGGGAATTATCAACCTAGCAATCAAAGTTCACAAAAGGAAGCTGATGTTAATGTCACTAGTCAAGGAGGAATAAGGCAGTTTTTAGAATTGGGGAAGCCACTGTCTTGGGTTCTCAATAAGCTACAAAAAAGGGGGATTGTTACAACCCTTGACTCCTCGTCCTTTGCCTAATCCTCTTTCACCTAACTTTGATACTAGTACATTTTGCCAATTCCATCAAAGGCCTGGACACGAAATGGACAATTGCATGAAGTTGAGGCATGAGATCCAGAATTTAATTGATAATGGCAAGTTACCGGAGCCAGACAAGCCCAATACCAAGAACAATCCTTTGCCTAAGTTTGAAAGAGTACCTCCGCCGGCAACCTTCATGGTATGAAAAGGATTGGAAGAAGATTTTGTTTTATCATCCTTTCAAGATGGAAATATTGAAGATGTGAAAGGAAAAGAAGTTTAAACTCAATGAACTTTCCTTAGCTTGAATGTTGCTTTTCAATTTTACTTTCTTTAATTGGAACAATCTTGTTTTTCAAGTTTAAATTTGTTTGAATGAATTACTTTCATCAAAATTTTGTTGGTCTTTATTCATTTTGGTGCTCAACCAATGAGGAATATAGCTTGATTTTCATAAATTAATATATCTAGGCATCATGACTCGAATGACTTTACTAGGTGAGGGAATTGCTCTATAGCATTGAGTTGTGTATGCTTACTTAGAGAGGGCTCCTACATAATTACCTTTGTCTAGGTCCTAGTCAGTCTTAGAACATGCTTTCACAAACTTTCGAGGTGAAATTGAACTCTGCTTATTTAAGGGAGAGATGATCTAGGCATTGTTTGATGAGCCAACAACTAGTATCCACCCAATTAAATATCAATCCCTAGTTGTCCCTTTGAGCCTTCATAACATTTTAGCTTTCTTTTCATTGGCTTACAAACCCCAATAACCTACCTTGAGTTCTTGTGATACTTTTGACAAGTCTTGTGATCACTAAGATGAAGAGGCAAGAAGATCAAAGAAAGAAATGAATACCATGAAGATAGTTGAAGTTCTCAAGACCATAAGAGTGGTTGAAGTTCTCAATACCATAAGGGTAGTTGAAGTTTTCTTAGTATTTCCAATATATCAAGACAACATCGGAGTAACAAATATTTATCCCTGTTAAAGAATATTTATGTTACTCCACTCATCCATTATTGGAAGCCCAAGTTGGTACAAACAAACAAAAAAACAAACAAACAAACAAAAACAAACAAACAAAAAAAGAAGAAAAAAAAAAGAAAAAAAAAGAAGAAAAAAGGAAAAGAAAAAAGAAAAAAAAGAGAAAAAAAATACCTAAAGAGGCAGTTCAGAAAGCCAACTGAGTTCTCTTTTACCTAAGCAGCAAAAGGCTTCCATTTGGTTCATAAAGACATTTTTACTTGAATTGGTCAAACCCAACCAAAGATTCAATCAAAATTGGAGAAAAAGGGAGAAAGACTATTCAGGTCTTGAAAGTTCTGTACTTGACAGTCCTACAAGGAAGAAGGACAAAATGATAAAATGCTCAAAGAAAGGGAAGAATAAGAAAAATAAAAGGAAAGAAAAGGGAGAAGAGGAAAAGAAGCGAATTTGGTTACCAAACTTTTTTGCAAGGGCAAAAAAAACTGTCCTAATCAAGATCCAGATTAATGCCAAGAAGATAGAAGGAATTTGGAGTCTAGCAAGATTGCCTCCAAGCTGCCTAAAATTCAAACAAGAAATTTATAGTATAAGGGTTTATCCATTGTGTCATATCAGCTCCTATCTCAAAATGGCCTTCATTTAACCCATGTCCCTCATAGACCCCATTTCAAGCCTATCAAAGACCTGTTGATCTCTCTTGGTTGGTAGAGTCTATTAGTGGAGATAGTTTGGATAAACATGCATATTAGATAGATAGTATTTAAATTCAATGAGACCTTTAGTCAGGTAATGTGTATGTGCCTATCTGAAGTGCAACAGTTCTTGCTTAAATAGAAATAATTCCCGAGTTTAGTACGGTAACTAGGGGTGTCATGTTATAGATATGTTAATTTGGAAAATTCAAGTCCGGAGATACATTGATATTAATTTGGCAAAGCCAACATTTGATTTCAAAATTAAAATTCAAAAATTCAAAAAATAAAAAAAAATGTTTTGTCATACAAAGCCTTCAAATTAAGGAAAGTATGTTGAACCTCCGAAGGACACATTGGGCAAAGGGAGTGATTATTAGCAAGGTCATGAAGAAGCTATCAACCGACATGCTGAAACATAGTTCAAAATAGATGAATCCCTGACTCTGCTACTTGGGGCCTCCATTATTCATGTTTTCAATACCTCAAAGATAAAAGCCATAAATACAAAGCTTTCTATCATTCCAATGCAAGACTTGAAAGAGCGTCGAAAAGGAACCAATGAGAACACTTCTGCTAATCACCTCGGTCTGTGAGTCGATGGAATGACTGTAAGTATTATTCATGCATATCATGCATACATGAGCGTATCACATCGCACTTTCTTGTCTTATATTGTCTATTCCTTTTCAAAGTGAACAGCAAATACCTTGCAAAGTAAAGAATCAAAAGAAGAAATTGAATCAAGGGGGCATGGAAAGCCTATTTGCTTGTGGAAGCTCCAGTCATTTTGCAAAAGAAGAAATACATGCTTGTGTGAAGAACTAGACAACAAAAACATCAATCAAAGCTTGCATGGAAAAAATCATGGGTTTGAGCCTACACAGGGGGCAAAGTTTCTCATTTTCAATTTTTTGAGTCTATATATAAAATATTTTCAAACTCACTTACAAATATTTTGCCACGCATGGGGGGGGGGGGGGGGGGGCAAAGAGAGGATATAAGGTCCAATTAAAAATAGATGAATTTTTGCAAAAAGGAAGAACAAAGAAATGGAACATTAGAACTCTCAAAAGAATGAAGATACAAAAGACAAAAGATTAATCCAGCTAAAAGAGCTGAATCCAGGGAAAAGACCCAATTTAAAGGTGAAGATCTGATGCTAAGGATGAAGATCCAAGGCCCAACGATGAAGATTCATTTTGAGGGTGAAAAACCAAATACATAGAATAGCCAGAGCAGTCAGACTTCTCAACTGATAAAAGGTTAGTCAAACTCAATCTTGGGTCCAAGCACCCAAAATCAATCTAATATCGGGTCCAAGTACCTAAATCAAATTCATTCTCTGGTCCAAGTACCCAAATCAAATCAGTCTCGGGTCCAAGTACCCAATCTCGGGTCTAAGTACCCAAATCAAATCAATCTCGGGTCCAAGTATCCAAATTCAATCTAGTCTCCAAGTACCCGAATTCAATCTAGTCTCGGGTCTAAGCACCCAAATTCAATTCAATCTCGGGTCCAAGTACCCAATCTCGGGTCCAAGTACCCAAATCAAATCAATCTTGGGTCCAAGTACCCAATCTCGGGTCCAAGTACCCAAATCAAACCTATTCTCGGGTCCAAGTACCCAATCTCGGGTCCAAGTATCCAAATCAAATTAATCTCAGGTCCAAGTACCCAATCCCGGGTCCAAGTACCCAAATTCAATCTAGTCTCGGGTCCAAGTACCCGAATTCAAGCTAGTCTCGGGTCCAAGTACTCAAATCAAGTTTAGCCTCGGGTCCAAGTACCCAAATCAAATTCAAGTAACCATCTCAAAAATTAAGTCTTATTGCTTTTCACTCTCTTTTGCTAAAGTCTCAGATCGTTCAATCAGGGGGCAAATTGTAGACCCTTAATTTTTTACCCTAGTCCGGTCTAATAAGTCCAAAATAATTTTTGTGTTTTTTAATATATTTTAATTAGTCCAAAATAATTTTTGTTATCTTAATTAAATAATATTTTCTTTAGAATTTAATTTTTATCAATAAAAAATAAATAATAATAAACAAATAAATAATAAAAATAAAAATCGGCGACGAAAATTTCATCGCAGAAAAGGATTGCGGCGTAATGGCCGAAGCAGGATGGCTTGGCCATTTCGCTCGCAGGAAAAACCTGCGAGTAAAATGGCCCACAGGCCAATTTCGTTCAGCTTTTTCGCTAAAGTAATTTTTTCGCAGCAGTTTTTTTTTGCCAGCAAAATTTTCCGACGCAAATTTTTTAGAAACCAAATACAATTAGGTTTCGGTTTCCTTTTCTTAATTAATGTTAGATTCCATGAATAACTAGAATTAATCATAAAAATTTTCTATAAATAAGGACTTAAACAACACAAAAAAAAGGGGGAAATTTTTTAGTGGAAAAACTTTGTAACGATCGGACTAGGAGAAACCTTTGGCAGTGAAATCAATCAGACATTTTGAGAGAAGAAGAGGCAACCAAAAAATCAATCCATCAAAGGCAGCCATCTTACCTTTGATCTTGTTCATCCAAGAATCAATTTTTGGTGTAACCTACGAACTAAGGTTTAAATTCTTAATTTCTTTTTGTTTCTTACAGTAGCTTCGTTCTTTATTTAATTCATAAGATTACACACTCAAAACTTCAATCTTTGAAGATGTAATAACTTGATCTTTGTTTCTAGAAACCTTAAGTGAATTCCTCTATTTCTAGATACCTTTAAAAACTTTAATCCGTTTCTTTTTTTTTTCTTCAAAAAACCTTAAATCATTCTAAAACCCTAAAAATCATCCTTCTGTTTCCCTAAAACCTCAAAAACCTAATTTATTCCTTCTGTCCCCAAAAACCCTAAATTGTCTCTTTTGTTTTTATAAACTTTAAATCATTTTCTCTATTTTCAAAAAACCCTAAATTACTTTTTCCGTTTCTTCAAAATATCAAAACCCTAATCCACTTTCCAACTTTCCTAAAACCTTAAATCATTTTATTAATTCCCCAAAACCCTAATCTGTTTTCCAATGTTTCAAAACCTTAAAACCCTAAACTTCACTTTATAGCTTCTAAAAATCATATAAAGTTTTATAAAACTATAAATTGTTTTCTCAAACTCAAAAATAAAACACATTCTCCGAAACACTAAAAACCCTAATTCAACTTTCAAAACCAAGACAGCAACCCCAAATTAGTTATCCATAAACCCTAGTTTTCCTAAACCCTAACCCTTTAATCTTTAAATCTTAAAACCTTATAAACTTAAATATTAAAATTCAAACACAATAAGCCTAAAAATAATAATCTAGTAGCTAGCAATCATAAACCTAATGTTTTAATATCCAAACCCTAATTTCATGATTTATCCCCCTCAAACCTTAATTTGGTTAATCAAAGAACCTTATCAATCCCTTAAATCATAAAACCTTAATCCATTTTAATTCCCTTGAAACTTACAGTAGCCTAAACCAATAACTTCCAATACCCTAAATATTTATTAAAGAATCTTAAATAGAAACAGTAGCCCTAATTTGAATCTTTATTTGCTTTATTCAATTTTATATTTGATTATGCTTTGGTTTATTTTATATGCTTTAATTTATTTAAGTTCAATGCTTGGTTTATTTAGTTTATCATGGATGGATGTTTACATTCTATTGATGATTGATATCTTTGATGAATGATTTATTTATGATGAATGGTTATTTACTTTTATCGATTTATTTAGATTTCCAAATGTTGTAAGAGGTATGTTTCCACTTGGTGGGTACCTCATTAGTTAAATATCATGTAATTTAAATCACTTTTCTATTTTAAAACCAATGTAAAGGACATGTTTCTACCTTTCGGTGGGTGTCCTATTTAGGCATGGGATGTAAGGACATGTTTCCATCTTCGGATGGGTGTCTATTTATTTGTTTTGCTTGGACATTGTTTTGATTTTCAATATATCGATGCTTTATTGTGTGTAATATGGATAATAATGTTATGCTTAAGAATTCTATAATATTAAGACCTGTAAAGGAGGTCGGTTCCAATGAACCGGGCATTGTGGGGGTGCTAGGCCATTTCTCACCTTCCTCACAAGTACCCAACTTTCCGAACCCATTAGGGGGTTGGGGATTCCTTAGGAATTGAGTCATCCACCCCTTTGTTTTTTCCTGGCCCGTCCGGGTGGCGACTCCATTTTCTCCTGACTTAGGTCCATGTTCTCTAAGGCCCCGAGCCTAAACAGTGCCGAAGTCGCAAGAACAATTCCACCGGGAGTGGGGGCAAAAATCCCCACTCACAGATGGATAACTTGATTCCTAAGAAATCCCCAATACCTTATTGGGTTTGGAAAGTTGAGTATGCATAGGGAAGGTGAGAAATGGCTCTGCACCCCCATAACACCCGATTTATTGGAACCAACCTCCTTTTCAATTCTAAATATTATTAAATTCTTAAGCATTATAATATCATCCATACTACTTGCA
This sequence comes from Garcia nutans, assembly GCA_947685225.1. Classification (NCBI taxonomy): domain Eukaryota; kingdom Viridiplantae; phylum Streptophyta; class Magnoliopsida; order Malpighiales; family Euphorbiaceae; genus Garcia; species Garcia nutans. Next base: position 3,065,349 of record CANTUV010000017.1, on the reverse strand, counting down.
ATTCAAAATAAATAAACATTCAGTGTATGAAAATGAAAGAAGGTCCAAATAAACAAAAAAATTACAATGGGCATCCATATAAGATGGAAACATACCCTTACAATAGTGTTCAATGTCTAACACTAAATAAATCATCCATACTACTTGCAATTCAAAATAAATAAACATTCAGTGTATTAAAATCAAAGAAGGTCCAAATAAACAAAAAATAACAATGAGCATCCATATAAGATGGAAACATACCCTTACAATAGTGTTCAATGTCTAACACTAAATTAAATAGGACACCAACCATTTGGTGGAAACATTCTCTTTACATTAATCCTAAAACTTAAAATAAATTAAATTACATTGAACTTAACAAATGAGGAACCCACTAAGTAGAAACTTACCTCTTACATCCTTGAAATCAAAATAAACCAATTGACACACTCAACCATTCATCATAAATAAAACATCAATGGGTCATTTATCATAAAAATACAATAATGAATCAAACAATCAAATTTAGGTTTTAATCTTAAATAAAGTATTAAATATATAAAATTATGGTTTACATATTAAATTAGGGCTTTAAACATGGTTTTAGAATTTTTGAATACAAAATTTGGGGTTTGGATGGAAAACTAGGGTTTTATGGAAAATTAGAATTTTTATCTAAACGAGGGTTTTATATTTATACAAAGTAGGGCTTTTGAATTTATAAAAATAATAGCAGATTACATATATTGATGCTACTGTCTATGTATATATTAATGCAAACCATAATCAAATCTAGGGTTTATTGTTAATTTAAGTTTTGGATTAAATTAAAGACTAAGGTTAGAATTTGTTAAATGAAATTCATAAACTCAATCACAATGAACCAATATGATGATAGTTAATTGAAGTTTAAACAAAATAATAGCCTCATACATCCGTTTGTATACTCTACCAATATCAATTTGTTGAATCAACTTTAATCTTGGTGGAATGAAGCAATATGGAGACGATGGATACTGCCTCCTTTCATTGATGTGTGGTTGTTATCACTTTGTTTTCTACTTAATTACTTTTTGTTTTATTACTGCTAATAGGGTTTGTTGCTACCTTGTGTTAATTACAGCTCTCTCTTGATAATTATTGCTTTTAAATAATTGTCGTCGTCCCATTTAATTGTTAAGCTCCCTATGTATAAGAATAAACTATGTTAAACACAGTGAATACCGAGCTAAATATGAGCTTAATATGAATTTCCAATTTAAGCACGACTCAAATTAAGTCCAAAAATAGGAACCATGTCAAATTAAAATTAATTAATATTGACATGGAACCCGCCCATATCGAACTGGATATCCATATTGAATTGGATCAAGTATAATTTGACATGGATGTTTGTCCATGTCAAATTGGATGTCCAATTCGACATGGATGTTTGTCCATATCGAATTGGATGTCCAATTCGACATGGACATGTCCATATTGAATTGGATTTGAATCAATTCATTATGGACAACATCCATATCGAATTGGGTAGGCCCAATTCGACATGGTATGATCAATATCAAACTGAACTCATTGTTACTTCGAATCGGACCTAATTCTGGCTTTAAAAATTAAATTAGCTTATTTTAGGCCTTATGAAACTAGACCAATCTAATTAAAAGCTTTAAACTATGTTTAAGCCATTAAAAATGGACCGATCTTGACTAGGCCTCTATAAATTTGGATCGGACTAACTAGGGCCAAAATTAAGGGTCTACAGTTTTGCCTCCTGCTTGAATGATCTGAGACTTTAGTAAAAGAGAGAGAAAAGCAATATGACTTTAAACTGATCTTGGATGAGGGTGGGTTCAGGACTCATAAATTGAATTTGGGTTCTCGACCCTAAACTGGATCTAAGTACTCGAACTGAGCTAGGACTTAGGCTCTCTACCAGAGATTGAATTTGGGTTCTCGAATCGAGGCTAGATTTGGATTCTCGATCCTAAACTAGATTTGAATTCTCGACTCGAGACTGGATTAGGGTTCTCCATCCGATACTGGATTTGGAATTCTCGACCCGAGATTGGATTTGGGTTATCGACCTAAGATTAGATTTTATTTGGGTACTTGACCCGTGACTTAAGCTCTTCTAGCTTGATCATCCCTTTGTCGATTGAGAATTCTGGCTTTTTTCTAGCCAATTGGTTCCATTCTTCAATTGATTCTGCTAACTTTCTGTCATCTGAGAGTTTTTGCTTTCTTCTAGCCGATCAAGTTCAGGTCTTCTTCTTTCACAATGAATCTTCAAATATCGGGGCTTCACCCTTCATAATGGATCTTCATCCTCTAGACATTGGGTCTTCACCCTTTGAAATGGATCTTCATCCATGAAAATTTGTCCTGCATTGACTTCAGCTCTTCTAGTTGGACTAATCTTTTGACTTTTGCATCTTCATTCTTTTGGGGGTTCATATTTTCTTCTTGTTTTGTTCTTTTTGTTCTTCCTTTTGAAAAAAAATTTAACTATTTTTTAGCTAGTTCTCATATCCTCTCTTTGCCCCCTGCATGGCAAAATATTGAAAGTCTAAAAATATTTTGTACATGCATAAAATTAAAATTTAAAAAGAAAAGCCATACCCCCTATGTAGGCTCAAACCAATAATTTTATTCCTATGTAGGCTCATATTGATGTTTTTATTTTATCTGGATACTTTCACAAGCCTGCATCTCTTCTTTCTTTTGCAATGGCTCTTCATTTCAACACATTTGGTTGCCAACTTCTTCATGTCATGATGATGAGATCATTTTATACCTATTTTTAGTATGAATTCTATGTGTTTTTAGTTAATGTTTCATTTGATTTTTGTTTAAAGTTTGTTGTAAGTGTTTGTTTTAGGTTAAAGTGTAAAAACTCCCTTGGATGATCAAAACAATGAAGAAAGAGTTTGAATCAAGCTAGACATGGCCAAGCCAAAGCCAGCTTGGCCGTGTCCCTCAAATGAATTCCAAGACAGTAGCTGACACACCCAAGAGACACGGCCAAGCCAGTGACCGTGTCTCACCCAAGGAACAAAACCAAGAAATCAAAGAAATGAAGGCAGAAGCTAACACCATCACATGACACGGCCAAGCCACTACACGGCCAGTGGCTTGGCCGTGTCACCTAGAAGAAAAGAAGTAAAGAAAGGGTAGAAGGAGACACAGCCAGCAAGCTTGGCCATGTCCCAAGCGAAGTGAGAGACACGGCCAGCAAGCTTGGCCGTGTCACCTAGGGCAACTTTGAATATTCAAATTCTTTTGCAGACAAGTGGGGAATAAAGACTAGCTTTTGCCAAAAGTAATATTAAACAAAAGAAAAGCTTGCCTAATTTGAGGAAAAGAAAGATTAAACAAAGGGAATGTGGGAGACAAGGAAGGGTGGTGTGAGTTAGAAGGCATGGGTGAGCTTTGAAGAGAGTTAAAAGGAGAAGAAAATGGAGCAAAGGGGAGTTTTTGACGTGAAGGCTGGAACAAGGGAGAAGGAGCCAACTGCTGGAGCAAAGAGGAGAGTCTTGAGCTGAGTTTGAAGAAGAAGATACATCCTATACAAGACCTAAACCAAGAATCAAGGATTCAAGTGAAGAAATACATATTATTCGCCATTGATTGTTTAGTTTCTTTTACTCATTTCTCTTGTTCTGGTTTTAAATATGAACTAATTCATTCTGTATCTAGATATTGATGAACCCTAACTTATTTGTATGATTGAATAATTACATTTAGTTGAATCATTTGATTGAGTTGTTTTATTCTTTTGATGCTTAATGATTTATTTTCGATTAATAATAGCATGCTTATTGATTGGTTGCAATTTTCATATTATTGACTTGAGAAAGCTTGATATGAATTGAATATTCATAAGGGTTAAGGATTGATTGGAGTGCTAGAGATAGACTTACAAGATCCTTTGGTTTATAGTTCCTTGTTCTTAATGCAAGATCTATTTAATTGTGTTTGAGAAGAGATTCCGGCACTCTACTTAGTGATTAGGGGTTAATTCACTCGAGAGAGGTTTTAGTCTAATTTAGAGGAATGCCAACTCAACTCTATTGAATGATTTAACTGAATTGATGTTCATAAATATCATTGAGGCTTAGGGGATTCAATATCTGGATAGTATTATTATCATCAATCCTTTTTGCACAACATTTAATTTCCCTTTACTTTCAGTTATTAAATTAGTTGTTTTTAATTACAAAACATCACAAAACTATTGATTTGCTAAACAACGGTTAAGATTTGCACTAGTACTTGACCTTGTCCTCAGTGGAACGATAACTCACTCATTACTTTATTACTTTGGCAACCAGTGCACTTGCGGCATTGCTATAGCATTAGCTTCGCGCACACCAAGTTTTTGGCGCCGCTGCCAGGGACAACGGTTTCAATATTAGTAATATAATTAAGACTGTTGATTTAGTTTTATTTTCATTTGTTTTTAACATTGGTTCTTGCTTATTTACTATCATTTTAGGTATTTCTTCCTGTTTATGACCAGAGCTAGCTCATCCCAACTGCTTGAGTTAGACCCAAAGCTAGAGAGAATGTTGAGGAGGAAGTGAAAGGAAGAAGGGAAGGCAGTTCTGGAGGACGCATAAACAAAAATAAATCTAGAAATAGAATAAGAAGAGTTTGAAGTGATGGAAGGACCTGGGCCAAGAACAATGCAGGAGTTTGCTAAGCCCAATCTCAATAGAGCTGACTCTAGTATCCGGAGGTCTACAGTTGCTGCGAACAACTACGAAATAAAGGCAAATGTAATTCAAATGGCGCAGCAGACTTGTCAATTTGATGGGTTTCCTGATGAAGATCCTAATGCACATATTGAAAATTTTCTGGAGATATGTGACACATTCAAGATAAATAGTGTCTTAGATGATGCAATTAGGCTGAGATTGTTCCCATTTTCCCTTAGAGATAAACCAAAGAAGTGGCTGAAATCTTTTCCTCCAGGAACCTTCACCACATGGGGTCAGTTGGCAGAGAAATTCCTAGAAAAATACTTCCCACCGTCCAAAACTGCTAAGTTAAGGAATGATATCTCATGCTTTCGGCAGCAAGATGGTGAAACACTTTATGATGCCTGGGAAAGATTTAAAGATTTGTTGAGAAGGTGTCCTCATCATGGACTTCCACTATGGCTTCAAATTCAAACATTTTACAATGGGTTGAATTACGTAAGTAAGCAATCCATTAATGCAGCAGCAGGTGGTACCATAAACAACAAGACACCTGAACAAGCAAGGGATTTAATTGAGGACATGGCTATCACCAATTATCAGTGGCAAGCCCCAAGGGAGCAAGGAAAGCTGAAGGTCATGGGTTCATACCAATTAGATCATGTGGTGGCTTAGACAGCCCAATTGGAAGCATTGAATAAAAAATTTGATTCTTTGGCCTCTTCTTCTGGGAAAGTAATGCAAGTGATGTCTTGTGAATGGTGTGGGGGTGGACATCAAAGTCTAGATTGCCAAAGTGGCAACATGTTTGCTAGGCAAGAGCAAGTAGATTATGTTGGAAATATGCCAAGATAATAACAGAATAATGTTAGGAAATCATAGAGATCACTGCAAACAAAAACACGCAGCGGAAAAATATTTGATCTCTGATTTCCCACCAGGATCCATGCTGTTCGTTTAATTCGACAAAAGTGTTCAAAGAACTAACATGTTGATGATTCGAAATCACAGTTTGGAAGAGATGCCTCTTTCGCGAAACACCCTCTATCGCGTATCCACACGAATGCTACCGTTTTGAGTGCTAGCTCTCTGCAACGGCGAAGGCTGAAAAACGTTTTCTCTAAAAACGTTTTTAGGGTTACCTTTTTCGTTCCTTTTTTTTTATTATTACCTCTGAGAAGACTTAACGTCTGGAGTGAATATAATCACTCCAGAATCCAATTCAAAATTGGATACGGAAAGTCAAATTCAGAATCCAAGTCTAATTAGGATTCTGAATATATTATCTAATAATATATATAATTGGATAAGGTAAGTGAAATTCAGAATCCAAATCTAATTAGGATTCTGAATATATTATCTAATAATATATATATAAAAACAAAAATAATAATAATAATAAATATTAATATCTATTATTAATATTATATCCAGCCCAAAGCGCATTCTTGTGTGTGACCCGATAGGCCCATATTAATTGGCAGTCAATTTAATCTCTATTAAATCAACAAGTCATAATTGGCCTCTAGCAAGGCGTTACAACTACCCAATTAATATAAGGAATGTCCAATTTGCCTAATAATAGTATATGCATTAATCCCTTTGTCACACGATATCTAGCTTGAACATAAGTCATGGTCAACGTCATACTTATATTGTCCAAACTTATGATTACTCGATCTCCAAGTAGACTGATAAAAACAAATGAAATTGATCACACTATCAATTCATTTGAGCACGGCCATGCATTTCACAGTCTCACTTATCGAGGGGCCCAAGAGATATCTCTCTCAAAGAGAGGGACAAATTCTATCTTGATTGCTCATTATCCTCTACATAATTTCTATCATATATGATCATAACCTTTATTACTATCCAGTTACGGATAATGTTTGATCATGTCAAAATATAATAGTCCTTATATTGGAAACTATGACAATCTCAAGTCAAAGAATTAATACATAACTATCATGAGATTTACTTATGACACTAACCCATGTAGTAATCTCATGATGGGTCTATCCAATACATTGTTCTCTAACAAGTATCTATGAAATTGATTTGTATCACTATACACATAACCATCTGATGATTATCAAATCAATGTTCATACTGGTTAAGAATTATTTTTTTTTTATCTCTATAACAATAATAAACCAGGGACAAATATCAAAATTGTGTAACATGCAAACAAACAATAATGATAATAAAACCTCATTTATTAATAATGAATGTATAACATAAAGATCCAAATAAATGGCCTAGGGCACATACACTAACAATCTCCCACTTGCACTAGGCCTACAAATTTCTAAGACCCATAGATCTAGTGTGCTGATCATGCTTGACCCGTGAGAGAGGCTTTGTTAATGGATCTGCTATGTTATCATTTGTGTCAACTTTGCATATCTTGATATCTCCTCTATCGATAATGTCTCGAATGAGGTGAAAACGCCTGAGTATATGCTTAGACCTTTGATGAGATCTAGGCTCTTTTGCCTGTGCTATGGCACCATTGTTGTCACAATAAATGTCCACAGGATTTGCAATGCTAGGCACCACTCCTAGCTCAGTGATGAATTTCTTCAACCAGACTGCTTCCTTAGCTGCATCTGATGCTGCTATATACTCAGCCTCTGTTGTAGAATCAGCCACAGTGCTTTGTTTTGAACTCTTCCAACTAACAGCTCCACCATTCAATGTGAATACAAAACCTGACTGAGATCTAAAATCATCTATGTCAGTTTGGAAACTAGCATCTGTGTAACCATTTACAACTAGCTCATCTTCCAAACCTCCATAAACCAAGAATACATCTTTAGTCCTTCGAAGGTACTTAAGAATATTCTTGACAGCTGTCCAGTGACCTTCACCAGGATCAGCTTGAAATCTACTAGTTGTGCTTAATGGATATGAGACATCTGGTCTAGTACATAACATGGCATACATAATTGATCCTATAGCAGAAGCATAAGGAATCTTATTCATTCGATCTCGCTCATCAGATGTCATAGGACATTGACTCTTGCTGAGATGAATGCCATGAGACATAGGCAAGAATCCCTTTTTGGAATCTTGCATGTTGAACCTCTTCAACACTTTATCTATATATGTACTTTGACTCAGGCCAATTATCCTTCTAGATCTATCTCTATAGATCTTTATACCAAGGATATAGGCAGCCTCACCTAAGTCTTTCATTGAGAAAGAATTCCCTAACCAAGTCTTAACCTTTTGCAAGGTAGGGATATCATTCCCAATGATTAATATGTCATCCACATATAAGACTAAAAACACTACTGCACTCCCACTAACCATCTTGTAAACACAAGGTTCATCTTCATTCTTGATGAAACCAAAGTTCCTAACTGTTTCATCAAAACGAAGATTCCAGCTTCGAGATGCTTGCTTCAATCCATAAATGGATCTTTGAAGCTTGCAAACCTTTGTAGAATTCTCAGGATTTACAAAACCCTCAGGTTGTGTCATATACACATCCTCAAGCAAGTTTCCATTAAGGAAAGCAGTTTTGACATCCATTTGCCATATCTCATAATCATAGTATGCTGCAATGGCAATGAGAATTCTAACAGACTTAAGCATAGCAACTGGTGAAAAGGTTTCATCATAGTCTATACCATGAGTTTGCTTGAAACCTTTTGCAACAAGCCTTGCTTTATAGGTCTGCACATTCCCATCCATGTCAGTTTTCTTCTTGAAAACCCATTTGCAACCAATAGTCTTAATACCCTCTGGAGGATCAATTAAAGACCAAACTTGGTTGTCAAACATAGATTGCATCTCAGATTTCATGGCTCCAAGCCATTTGTCTGAATCTGGACCTGACACAGCTTCTTGATAGGTAGTAGGCTCATCTTGATCTATGAGCATTACTTCACTATCATCAGTCACAAGAAATCCATATCTCTCTGGATGACGACGTGTCCTATCAGATCTGCGAGGGATTTGTGTTACATCTTCAGACTCCACAACTATTTGTGGTTCTGAAATAGGCTCTATAGACGGCTCAATGATTTCTTGTGGTACTTGAGTTTCCTCAAGTTCTACTATACTCCCACTAGTTCTCTTAGAAAGAAATTCCTTTTCCAAAAAGATCCCATTTCTAGCAACAAACACTTTGTTCTCTGAAGGAGTATAGAAATAGTATCCTTTAGTTTCCTTAGGATACCCCACAAAATTACATTTGATAGACTTTGGAGCTAACTTATCTGAAACTGGTCTTTTCACATAAGCTTCACAACCCCAAATCTTAAGAAAAGACAAACTAGGCGTCTTACCTGTCCATATCTCATATGGTGTCTTTTCAACCGCCTTAGATGGTACACGGTTCAGAATGAATGCAGCTGTCTCCAAGGCATAACCCCAAAAAGATAAAGGAAGATCCGCTTGACTCATCATTGATCGAACCATATCTAATAGAGTTCGATTTCTCCTTTCAGAAACTCCATTCCACTGTGGAGTTCCTGGAGGAGTCAGTTGTGAAACAATTCCACAATCCCTTAGATGATCATCAAACTCTTGGCTCAAATATTCACCACCTCGATCTGATCGAAGTAGTTTAATTGTTTTACCAAGTTGATTTTGTACTTCATTTTGAAAAGTTCTAAACATTTCAAAAGACTCATGCTTATGTTTCATTAGGTAGACATAGCCATACCTACTGAAATCATCAGTAAAAGTAATGAAGTATCGAAATCCTCCTCTGGCACTAATGCTAAAAGGACCACATACATCTGTATGTATCAAGCCCAATAAATCATTAGCCCTTTCACTATGCCCAGTAAAAGGATCCTTTGTCATCTTACCAAGTAAACAAGACTCACATGTTTCAAATGATTCAAAATCAAATGAATCTAATAATCCATCTTGATGGAGTTTAGAAATGCGTTTCTCATTTATATGGCTAAGGCGACAATGCCATAAATAAGTAGGGTTTAACTCATTTGGCTTAGTTCTCTTAGAAGTTATGTTATAGATATCATTACCATTAGAATCATCAAGATTAAGGATATAAAGGCCATTATAAGAATTTGCAATACCATAAAGCAAATCATTTTTATCAAAAATAGAACATTTCTTATTCTTAATAAAAAATGAATAACCTTCATCATCCAAAACAGATACTGAAATAAGATTCCTACTCATAGTAGGAACATAAAAGCAATTGTTCAAAATTAACAAAAACCCATTGGGCATAACAAGTTCATAAGTTCCTACAGCTATAGCAGCAACTCTTGCTCTATTGCCAACACGTAGGTCCACTTCGCCCTTCTTCAGCATCCTACTCCTTTTGAGTCCCTGCATATTTGTACAAATATGAGATCCACATCCGGTATCTAATACCCAGGAAGAAGGAATAGATAAATTAATTTCTATAACATAAATACCTGAAGATGTAGTCGCACTACCCTTCAACTTCTTTAACTCATCCAAATAGAGTTGACAATTTCTCTTCCAATGCCCAGGCTTGTTGCAATGGAAACAAGTCCCTTCCTTAGGAACTTTAGCCTTAGGTACAGGTTTTGGTTTAGCTTGTCCCTTGGACCCTTTAGCACCTTTTGCCTTACCCTTGCCTTTAGTATCTTTGGCTTTCTTTTTCATTTGTTTAATATTGACATTCAATATTTGGGTAGGCTTTTTGATATTCCCCTCAGCAGTTTTGAGCATACCATGTAGCTCAGGAATGGATTTCTCCATGTCATTCATGTTATAGTTCATGACAAACTGTGAGAAACTGCTAGGCAATGAATGTAGGATCAAATCCGTGGAGAGTTCTAAACTCAGGGGATATCCAAGTCTAGCAAGGTGATCTAGATAGCCTTTCATCTTCAAAACATGAGCACTAACAGATTCACCTTCAGACATTTTGCAGTCAAATAATGCAACAGCGGTGTTAAACCTATCTTGCCTAGCCTGTTGTTGGAAAGCTTGTTTGAGATGCACACTCATCTCATAAGCCTCTAAGTGTTCCAGATCCTTCTGAAGTCCTGGACACATAGTAGCCAACATAAGACATCCTATGTCATTGGAATCATCCACATGCTTCTTATGCTTACTCTTAGCAGCATTAGAAGAATCAGCAGGAGGTGGGTCAGGGATAGCTTCATCAAGCACGTAGGACTTTTTCTCTTGTTTGAGAACAATTCTCAGGTTCCTAAACCAGTCAACAAAATTAGTCCCACATTCTTTCAGTTTTTCCTTCTCAAGGATAGATCGCAGTGATAAGGTGGAATTGTTATTAGCAGCCATCTGTTGATAAATATGCAAAGTCAAATTTTAATTAATAATGAGGTTAAAATTATTTAAACTCCTACTAAAAATATAACCCTCTAAAGAAATATTTTAGTAGGCTAAGATCCGTATTTCACTTAATTCTAAACTCAGCTTTGGCGTGATGCTTAAAATCAAGTTATTTAGGTAGGTAACATCTTTACCAATTACATCTCATGTAACTCTTAGTAATTATGGAATATTGACATCATATGTCATAGCATGTTGAATTCCATCTAATGCCTTAGGCCCAAAACCATTTTGATAGCCTAATTAAGTCTAACCAATTTTAAAACATATGAGTAGCACTATTACTCATCCTACTTAGCTAGGAATGTTTAAAGCATATTGCTTTGGCAATACCTACTTTAATACAATCTTAGTTTTGATAGGTGTTCAAAACATGGATGGCATTTAGACTTAAATTATTAATGAGGGTTCAATTAAATTATTATCACGTCTTGCAGTACATATCATTATATTTTAGCATCCTATATGCATATATATAATTTATCACATAAGCATCATATACCAAATGACAAAATATGTAAACGTGACATAGCATGGCCAAACTAAATATGATCTTCAAGAGACCAAATGAAGATCATAAAGGCAACCCTGGGTGAAAAACCTATCTATTACAACACTTGCAATATTACATATCTTCAAAACTTGAGCTTGTACTTCCATCACCATGGAACCATCTTCTCCTTGGTATGAATCTCCATCACAAACATTGTAGCTTGAATCTTCATATATTACAATAAAAGAAAATCTAACTACTAGTAAAATAAATTACAACAAAATAAACGACACGCAGGCCGTATTTACCCAAAATTAAGATATGAATAAACCAATCACATAGGTCATAAGGCCATGCTATGCACCATGCCAAGACATCAAACAAACATAACATATTCATCACCAACATGTTAAATAGAAACAAATATATTGACATTCTTAATGTCGCGGTAACGAACTATAGGGCGCGAACATACGGCGGTCCCGCTAGCCGGTTAGCGGGCGGGGTTCCCGCTGGCCGGTCAGCGGGCGGGGTTCCGAAGGGGTAGCGCCCCTGGGCGGGGTCGAGGGGCAGCGCCCCTCGAAGCCAAACAGAAACGTTAATCTCATTAACATTTTTCTTTGGCGAAACCCTAAAACAGAACCGTTAATCTCATTAACCTTCTTACTGTTTTATTTCGAATATGTACAACCCATTACAGAATCATTACCAAATGTTTATATCACATATAAACTTAATCGTTTTCATCATATGAAAATCATTTTAATCAACCAATCATATATACGTGATCATCTCATGAAAACGAAATTAAAAACACCAATCCTTTCTCATCATATGAAAAAACGAATTAGGGTTTTACAGAAACGAAACCAAAAACCAATCCTTTCTCATCATATGAAAAACGAATTAGGGTTTTATAGTTAACATGCCATACGTAATCAATATATATCAGCATAATCATATCAACATGGTATTTTCGACTTAAACAAAAACAACAAGTGGCTCTGATACCACTGTTAGGAAATCATAGAGATCACTGCAAACAAAAACACGCAGCGGAAAAATATTTGATCTCTGATTTCCCACCAGGATCCATGCTGTTCGTTTAATTCGACAAAAGTGTTCAAAGAACTAACCTGTTGATGATTCGAAATCACAGTTTGGAAGAGATGCCTCTTTCGCGAAACACCCTCTATCGCGTATCCACACGAATGCTACTGTTTTGAGTGCTAGCTCTCTGCAACGGCGAAGGCTGAAAAACGTTTTCTCTAAAAACGTTTTTAGGGTTACCTTTTTCGTTCCTTTTTTTTTTATTATTACCTCTGAGAAGACTTAACGTCTGGAGTGAATATAATCACTCCAGAATCCAATTCAAAATTGGATACGGAAAGTCAAATTCAGAATCCAAGTCTAATTAGGATTCTGAATATATTATCTAATAATATATATAATTGGATAAGGTAAGTGAAATTCAGAATCCAAATCTAATTAGGATTCTGAATATATTATCTAATAATATATATATAAAAACAAAAATAATAATAATAATAAATATTAATATCTATTATTAATATTATATCCAGCCCAAAGCGCATTCTTGTGTGTGACCCGATAGGCCCATATTAATTGGCAGTCAATTTAATCTCTATTAAATCAACAAGTCATAATTGGCCTCTAGCAAGGCGTTACAACTACCCAATTAATATAAGGAATGTCCAATTTGCCTAATAATAGTATATGCATTAATCCCTTTGTCACACGATATCTAGCTTGAACATAAGTCATGGTCAACGTCATACTTATATTGTCCAAACTTATGATTACTCGATCTCCAAGTAGACTGATAAAAACAAATGAAATTGATCACACTATCAATTCATTTGAGCACGGCCATGCATTTCACAGTCTCACTTATCGAGGGGCCCAAAAGATATCTCTCTCAAAGAGAGGGACAAATTCTATCTTGATTGCTCATTATCCTCTACATAATTTCTATCATATATGATCATAACCTTTATTACTATCCAGTTATGGATAATGTTTGATCATGTCAAAATATAATAGTCCTTATATTGGAAACTATGACAATCTCAAGTCAAAGAATTAATACATAACTATCATGAGATTTACTTATGACACTAACCCATGTAGTAATCTCATGATGGGTCTATCCAATACATTGTTCTCTAACAAGTATCTATGAAATTGATTTGTATCACTATACACATAACCATCTGATGATTATCAAATCAATGTTCATACTGGTTAAGAATTATTTTTTTTATCTCTATAACAATAATAAACCAGGGACAAATATCAAAATTGTGTAACATGCAAACAAACAATAATGATAATAAAACCTCATTTATTAATAATGAATGTATAACATAAAGATCCAAATAAATGGCCTAGGGCACATACACTAACAAATAACCCCTACAACAACACATACAATCCGGGGTGGAGAAATCATCGAAATTTCTCATGGAATAATCAAAATAATCCAAGACCTCCCCCTGGATTCCAGCAGCCCCAACATCAACAAGTTGCCCCTCCAAGAAAGAGTAGTTTAGAGGACATGATGGAGAAATTTATTGCAGCTTCTGAAACTAGGTTCCAATCAACTGAAACCACCCTAAGAAATCAGCAAGCCTCTATTCATAATTTGGAGAATCAGGTGGGACAAATTGCCAAGTTGCTCAGTGAGAGACCACAAGGAAGTTTACCTAGCAACACTGAGGAAAATCCTAAAGAGCAGCTTAAGGCAATTACACTAAGGAGTGGAAAAGAGATCAAGGGTAATGTGGATGAGAAAAGAGGAGAAGTGGCAGAGAAAAGGGCTGAAGTACAAGAAAAAGAAAAAGACAATGATCCTCCTGTCACTTCGGGAGAGAAAGCTGCACTAAAAAGTGAGAAACAGAAGCAGCCGCAAGAAAGTAGCCCCTTACTGAAGGAATACCGACCTAGAGTACCCTATCCGGCAAGATTGAACAAGGACAAGATTGATGCCCAGTTCAGTGAGTTTCTTGAACTTTTTAAACAATTGCACATTAATATTCCATTTCTGAAGCTTTGTCATAGATGCCTAAATATGCTAAATTTTTTAAAGATATCCTTTCTAACAATAGGAAACTTGAGGAAGTGTCTTTAGTGCATTTATCTGAAAAGAATTCAGCTATTTTACAAAGGAGATTACCTAAGAAGTTAAAAGATCCAGGTAGTTTTACCATTCCATGTTTGATAGGTAACCTTGAGGTTAAGAGTGCATTAGCTGATTTGGGGGCTAGCATAAGTGTTATGCCCTATAAAATGTTTAAAGAGTTAGGCATTGGTAAACCTAAACCAACACTTATGACCATCCAACTTGTTGATAAATAAGTAGTCCACCCTCGTGGCATTATAGAAGATGTGTTGGTAAAAGTCGGGGATTTCATTTTCCCCAATGATTTTGTTGTAATTGATATTGATGAGGATGCGGATGTTTCACTTATTCTTGGTAGGCCATTTTTAAATACAGCCCATGCCCTTATCGATGTTCATGATGGCACTTTAACTTTGAGAGTGGGTGATGAGAAAGTTATTTTTAGGATACATAATGCCATGAAACATTCACTTTCACTTGATGAGGCGGAATCATGCAATGATGTTATTGAGCATGAGACCGTAATTGTGTTACTAACATTGTTTCCAAGGATCCCCTTGAGTTGTATTTATTGTAGGAAAATGTTGAGGGTCAAGAAGCAATGGAGCAGCTTGCTTTTCTTGAAGCAAGCAAATCGTTCAAATGCAGGGCATGTGAGACTATTGAGATGCCAAAGGAAGAAAAGCCAAAATCATCGGTGATTGATCCACCCAACTTGGAACTGAAACCTCTTCCAGATCACCTTGAGTATGGATTTCTGGCTGAGAAAAAGAAACTGCCAATAATTCTGAGTTCCCACGTATCTTTTGAGCAGAAGGAGAAGCTTATTCAGTTGTTGCAGAAACATAAGCAAGTGATAGCATGGAAGATAGCAAACATCAAGGGTATCAGTCCATCCTAATGCACTCACAAGATACTGATGGAAGATGAATTCAAACCAGTAGTGCAACCACAACGAAGACTAAACCCAAAGATGAAAGATGTAGTGAAGACTGAAGTGATAAAACTACTTGATGCAGGGATTATCTATCTGATCTCGGATAGCTCTTGGGTGAGCCCAGTTCAGGTAGTACCAACGAAAGGAGGGATGACAATGGTCCCTAATGAAAATGATGAGCTGATTCCAACAAGAACAGTTACCGATTGGAGGGTTTGCATTGACTACAGAAAATTGAATGATGCAACTAGAAAGGATCATTTTCCTTTACCCTTCATTAATCAGATGTTGGAGATGTTATCCAGCCATGAATGATGCAAATTCCTATTGCCCCAAAAGACCAAGAGAAAACTACATTCACCTGCCCATATGGGACATTCGCATATCGAAGAATGCCATTCGAGTTGTGCAATGCACCTGCGACTTTCCAAAGGTGCATGGTAGCAATCTTTGATGAGCTTATAGAGGATATTATGGAGGTGTTTATGGATGATTTCTCAGTCTATGGCAGCTCATTTGAAAGATGTTTGAAAAACCTTGAAAGAGTCTTGATGAGATGTGAGGAAACCAATCTAGTGCTTAATTGGAAAAAGTGTCAATTCAAGGTTCAAGAGGGAATTGTGTTGGGACACAAAATTTCAAACAAAGGCATTGAGGTGGATCGGGCTAAGGTAGACACCATTGAGAAGTTACCACCACCCACATCTGTGAAGGCCATCAGAAGTTTTCTAGGACATGCGGGTTTTTATCGGAGGTTCATTCGAGATTTTTCTAAGATAGCCCATCCATTGACAAGACTCCTTGAGAAGGATGTGGATTTTGTTTTTAATGAGGAATGTCTGAGAGCATTCACAACTCTTAAGGAGAAATTGACCCATGCTCCAATCATGGTAGCTTCTAATTGGAACCTACCATTTGAACTAATGTGCGATGCAAGTGACTTTGCAGTGGGAGCAGTCTTGGGTCAACGCAAGGAGAAATACTTTCAGCCTATCTACTATGCAAGCAAGACCTTGAACACAACTCAAGCTAATTACACAACTATAGAGAAAGAGCTGCTAGCTGTGGTTTTTGCTTTTGACAAGTTTAGATCATATCTAATCTTGTCAAAAGTGATTGTTTATACAGACCATTAGGCTTTGAGGTACTTATTTGCAAAAATTGATGCAAAGCCTAGGCTAATCCGTTGGGTCTTATTATTGCAGGAATTCGACTTGACGATTCAAGATAAGAAGGGAGCTGAAAATATGGCAGCAGATCATCTTTCTCGCTTGGAGAATCCAACCTTGGAGAGGTTTGAAGAAGGGAACATTGATGATCACTTCCCCGATAAGCAGTTGTACGCCATGGTAAGTGAGGTAAGTAACTTAAATTTTGAAACACCTTGATTTGCAAATTTTGCTAACTATTTAGCTGTTAGGGAACTTCCTAAGGACTTAACTTATCAAGCAAAGAAGAAATTCTTTTCTGATTTAAAATATTATTTTTGGGAGGATCCCTTTCTGTTTAGATTATGTAAGGATCACATGATCTGACGATGTGTGGCATGGCCTGAAACAATGAATATTCTTAGTCAATGCCATGCTGGACCAGCTGGTGGTCATATGCGAGCCAATAGGACTGCTCAAAAGGTACTAGAATCAGGATTTTATTGGCCCACTTTGTTTAGGGATGGCTACGAATTTGTGAACCGCTGTGATCGATGCCAAAGGACTAGAAACATTTCATCTCATGATGAGATGCCCCAAAATGGGATTTTAGTTTGTGAAATCTTTGATGTATGGGGGATCGATTTTATGGGACCCTTTCCAAATTCCCTTGGTAACAAATATATTCTTGTAGCTATAGACTATGTATCTAAATGTCCTGAAGCCCAAGCCTTGGCAACCAATGATGCTAGGGTTGTGGTCAAGTTTTTGAAGAAGTTGTTTTCTCGATTTGGTACACCAAAAGCAATTATAAGTGTTAGGGGTACTCACTTTTGTAACTTTTAGCTTGCGAAAGTTTTCAAAAGATTAGGAGTTACACATAGGTTTGCTGCTCCTTATCATCCCCAAACTAGTGGCCAAGTTGAGAACACGAATAGGGAGATTAAAAGAATTCTGGAAAAAACTGTAGAGCGATCCCAAAAGGATTGGTCCGAGAAATTAGACAATGCTCTATGGGCTTTTAGAACTACATTCAAAACTCCCTTGGGTACTATACCATTTAGGTTGGTATATGGAAAAGTTTGCCACTTACCTGTTGAAATTGAACATAATGCATACTGGGCTATAAAACAGATTAACCTTGATCTAGCTTGTGCAGGTGAAAGGCAAAAATTGCAGGTAAGCGAGTTGGGCAAGTGGAGATTGCAACCTTATGACAATGCGAGAATGTATAAGGAACATACCAAGAGATGGCATGATGCTCACATTAAGGAACAGAAAGAGTTTCAAGCAGGAGATCAGGTATTATTGTACAATTCAAGGCTTCGACTCTTTCCAGGTAAGTGAAATCTCGATGGTCCGGTCCTTTTACTGTTAAGGAAGTTTTCTCCTGCGGATTTGGTTGAAATAACTCACCCGAAAAAAGGAGATTTTAAAGTCAATGGGCACAGGCTCAATTTTTATTTTGGAGGGGAAATACAGGACTTAAAGGAGGTTTTACACCTCCAACACTAGGGACATTTGCCCTGAACGTCCTACTAATACGACGTTAAAGAAGTGCTGGGTAGGAGGCAACCCACCATTTTATTCGTTCTTTAATTTTTATGTCTTTAATTCCTGTATCTTTGGTTTAAAAAAAATGTTTCATCTAAACTCTCTTTTAGTTTATGCATGCTCACATTGAGGACAATGTGAATTTTTAGTGCATTTTGTGTGTTTACTTTTACTTGTTTTAGTTTAAATTTAGTTAATATTTTTCTTGTTTTTCTTTAAATAAATGAATTTTGAAAAGTTCAATTGTTATAAATATTATTGATTGATGACCTTTGAATTTTTGAAGCATGAATTTGAGAATTGAGTAGAATTGGTGCTTATTATCAATTTTGTTGGTTTTTCTTTGCATCACCATCACCCTAGTGAGGAATTGAGCCATCAACTAATTATTCTTGTTGTGGGTGAACATCTTTGATTGATGACTTGCTAGAACTTACTTTGATATGCATTTTAAGATTACATAAAAATTTCAATTAGGCATCAAGATGATTAAGGTAATTAGGCGAACCCACTTTGGCTTAAAAAGACCAACCCTACATTTAACCTTAGTTATCCAATTTTGAGCTTATTTTATTTTCGCTTTATTTCTTTTTCACAACACCATTAGGTTGAACCTTGTTGTTTTAACTCTTACCCTTTCATTAGGTCAAGAGCATTTTAAGAGCCTTTATGACCAAGTGTTGTGTTGAATTAAGTGTGGGGTTAAATTTAGTAGGTTTAAGATTGCAAAGCAAAAAAAAATCAAATAAAAAGAAAAAATAATAAGAAGAAGAAAATTTGTTGCTCTTGTTGAAAGGTGTTGTCCCAAGATGGCAACCAAGAGGGGGGGGTGAATTGGTTTCGTCAAGAAATAATGACAATTTAAAAAACTCAACAAACAAGAAATGCGGAATAGAGAGTTGGTTGAGTAATGGAGGAAGGTAAGAACACACAAGATTTATAGTGGTTCGGATTTACTTCAATCCTACATCCACTTCCTTAACAACTTGTTAAGGTTCCACTAGTCTTTGAAGTTTTCACAAGCTCACTTCCAACTTTACAAGTGTTTTTCTTAGGCTCACACTTACAACCCAAACAAGAGTTTTACAAGGCTCACTCTCTCAACCTAAGTGTTTCCCAAGCTTACACTCAAACTTATACAATGGTGTTTTCAATGCTAACACCTAACATTCATAACAATTCAAATACAAGTTTAAGCAAAAGGAAATTTGTTGCTTGGCTATGAAAATCTTTTCTTTATAATGTTCTCTCTTTGTTTTCTCATGGAAACATTGTATTTATAGCCAATGTGGTCTTACTAGCCGTTATTGCTGTTTAGAATAAAGTCTTGGCAGATTAGACCTTGTAACACCCCCATATTCAATGCACACACACTACAACCACAACAATGTAGCATAAGTGCACCAAACATAGGGATGCTACGGTTTCCTTAACATTCAAAACATTTTAAAACTTGATACCATATTCATATCATTATATCTTATTAACAAAATAGATCATTTACTTATAAAACAAAACATATTAGTTATCTATATATATATATATTACACAGCGGAAGTTATAAAATATGTATATATATGAAAACATTTGAATTCATATTTACTATTATACATATATTTACATTATCAACAAAACTTTACACAATATAAAAGATTTATTGAATAATCAAGTGGGTTTATAACGGTCATATTACGTGTCATTCTCTGACAGGGCAAAATTGAATGTCCGCCATAATTTGAATGTCGCGGTCGCCCTATGTAGATTATCGCGGTCGAATTGAGAAACTCGCGTCGAACTTCTGGACGCTCCTGAGGACGCGAAACCTACTGTCTCTTCAAACAATTTCTTCTTGAATGGTAGAGCGGTCGCGATTCTGAATGGGGCGGTCGCTAAAGTGATAAGCGAGGTCGAGTCATTCACCGTTCTTGTCACCGCGAACCTTACTGTGATTGTAATGATTTAAGTTCCTTGAGTAGCGGTCGTGCAAATATTCGGACGGACGCTATTCTGTAGGAGCGGTCGCGACATAGGTCGAACTTCTGACCGCGAAACCTACTGTGATAAGGTTTCTTCTTTTAATTACATGGAGCGGTCGTATTCAGGTGAGGTGCGACCGCTATAAGTGTTCTGTTCACCTTATTTGAAGTAACCTAATCCTGCAACAAGATTTCTCAAACACAAGTTAAATAGATCATCCATTTGAGTTGTCAAGGATCAAAATTAAGGTCATTTGTCTAACAATCTCCCCCATTTTGACTTTGACAATTCAAATGGAATGATAAAAAATAATGAGTCTAAAAATGCTCCCCCTTAACATATGCAACAATCATGGTTAAGAGCATTTGTGATTTAGTAGTTTATCTTGGTGCAAACATTTTTCTCCCATAAACATTTTTTCTTATTTGCAAATGTTCAATAAATTTCAACAAGAAATTAACTCTCCCCCATAATTTTATTGACATTCCATTTATACCACATTCCATTTTGGTATTTTCTCTCCCCCATTGGCATAGGCAAAATGAAATAAATGTTAAGCAAAAATATTAACAAAGCAAATGAAAGGAAATATAAACATTATATAGATTGAAGTGGAGGAAAATACAAAACAGAAAGCAAATCAGCAAACATATGAAAATGCAAGCAAAAACAGACTAAAGCTAAGCTATTCTGAGTCATCATCTAACTCTAACTCTTCTTCAACTAAAGGAGCTTTCCCCTTATCTTGAGGTGCAACAGAGGCAGAGCTAGTGCTAATGGACTCTTCTTCTTCAGCAACGCTTTGGGTGTGATCACTTATATCCCAATCTTCAAGATTGCATTGAGGCAAGTCCAATTTGCCTTGCATGTCATAAAGATCATGGTGCATGTGGGATATAAGGTCTATCCTCTTGTTTAAGTGCTGGAATCTCATGGAAACACTTTTCTTGAACTTAGTGAGTTTCCTGGAGAGAGTTTTGATAGCTTGGAGGATGAGTTGTGTGGAGGATGAAGCAGTTTCATGAGCAGCTTTTGATGAAGCAGCTTTTGAAGGTAGTTCTACTGCAACTTCTACAGAATCTCCCTCTTCCTCAATTGTATACCTTGGCCTTTTCTTTTGTTTATCCATAACTCCTTTCTTGCCATAGCAGTATACATATGACCCTTCTATCTTCCTTACACAACCAGCATGCTCTAAGTAATCCATTGTGATAGCATTGGAGGCTAGAGTGAAAGGGTTCCTCAAAGTGGCTAAGTTCAAATCATTCAGAAGGTTTAGGTGCCTAGCTATTTGAGTAACTTGAGAGGATAGGAAGAAGGTACCAGTTCTTGTAATAGCATGATGATAAAAGGTATCAATCAAGAACTTGGTGGTGTTCATTTTGATGTTATGGGTGAAAGCATACAGAAATATAAGATCTCTTTTGGTGACTTTCTCATTCCCATCAGCTCTTTGGTGAATGGTATAGGTGATAATCCTATGGAGCATCCAGTGGGTGAGAGATTTGATGTGCCTGGCTTTAGATTCCTTTTCAAAGGAAGTTTCAATGGAAATTTCTCGCCAGAAATCAGAAAGGGTTGGGTTTGAGAAGATTTGGTCATTGTAGGAGGTTATACCTTCAGAAGGGAAGTTCCAAATTCTGCCAAAATCTTCAAGGGTTAAGAATTGATACTGATCAAAGAGTTTGAACCTAACCCCATACCACCCTAGTGCAGAGTTTGCACTCTTCTCTATCTGGAATGACATTAGAAACTCCTTACTTAGACTAGAGTAACCTACCTCTTCTGGAAAGACAAAATTTCTCCATCCAAGGACATCCAACAATCCTTCAATTTCGTCCTTGATGCCCAAGGCAGACAGCATCCCACCAAAAGGTGATTTGGTGCCTTCAACCTTCTTCTTCTTTAGCATGGCATACCTAATGTCTTCCTCAGTGGTTTGGTGATGAGGTTTGTGAATTTTCTCACCCCTTTTTGATTGTGGAGGAGATGGAGGTTCAACAACAGGATCTCTAATGGTGATTCCTGGAACTCTCTTATCTTGACCCTTAATTTTGGAAGTGGTTTTTCTTTTGGGAGCCATTAGATTAGAAAGAGTAGAAGTAAACTGGAAAACAGAGGGTGATTGAGATGTAGAAGTTTTTTAGGGTTTCAGAAGTAAGAGTGTGTGCTTTGATAGGCAAAATATCAGATAAACTGTTACAAAACACTTTTAAATAGATGAAGTAAAGAAAATAGCCGTTTATGACTGTTGAGTGTTAAGAGTTGCGACCTGTCACACAGCCAACGGTTATAAATTTTCGAGCAGAGTGTACAGGATGCGGTCGCAGATTTAACAAGGTGCGATCGCGAAATGGTGTACAGCAACCATTATTATGATCAGTACGCTCGCGAGTGAAGAAAACATTTGTAACGGTCGAAACTATTCAAATTGGTGCGATCGCGCACAAATTTTCTCGACCGCGCTCAGAGATTTTTATTGAATGAAACTAGCAGACGAAGTAGCGAGCGCGAAAGAACACTGGAGCGACCGCTACATACTCAAAAATAAAAGATTCAAGGAAAGATGGAAGATATTCTAAGTGTGTTAAGAAAAATTAATTTCATGCACATAGAAACTTTATTTTAAGGCAAAAAATTCTAATTAACTCAAAGTGATTCCATCAATCATTCCTAAATTGAGTTTGATGAAGTTAAGTCTATCTTCATTCAAGGGTTTTGTAAAGACATCAGCAAGTTGATTTTCTGTATCTATGAATTCTAAGGTTATATTCTGATTTTGTACATTTTCTCTTAAGAAATGATGTCTAATATCTATGTGTTTGGATCTAGAATGTTGGATAGGATTCTTAGACAAATTGATAGCACTAGTGTTGTCACATTTAATGGAGATATTGTTAAACATTTTACCATAGTCAAGCAATTGTTGTTTCATCCATAATACTTGTGTGCAACAAAAACATGCTGCAACATATTCAGCTTCCGTTGTGGATAAAGCAACTGATGCTTGTTTCTTACTATGCCAAGAAACTAGACAATTACCAAGAAAGTGACATGCTCCTGTTGTGCTTTTCCTATCTAATATACTACCAGCATAATCTGCATCTGAAAATCCTATAATATGAAATGATGTGTTTTTAGGATACCAAAATCCTAAATGTATTGTACCGCTCAAATATTTCAAGATTCTCTTAGTGGCATTCAAGTGTGATTCTTTAGGACTAGTTTGAAATCTAGCACAAAGACATACACTATACATTATATCAGGCCTAGAAGCAGTTAAGTAAAGTAGTGATCCGATGATACCTCGATATTTCTTCTCATCTACTACTTTACCATTATCATCTTTACCTAATTTCAATGATGTGCTCATAGGAGTTTTGCTAGTTTTGCAGCCATCCATTCCAAATTTCTTGATGAGTTCTTTTGTATATTTGGATTGGTTGATGAAGATCCCATCTTTACATTGCTTGACTTGCAGTCCAAGGAAAAACTTGAGTTCACCCATCATGCTCATTTCAAATTCCCTAGTCATACAAGAAGCAAATTCTTTGCACAGGGCTTCATTAGTAGCTCCAAATATTATGTCATCCACATAAATTTGTACAATCAAAATGTTGTGCTTATCCTTTTTAACAAAAAGAGTTGTGTCTACTTTTCCTTTTGAAAAACCATTTTCAAGCAAATATGCACTAAGTTTATCATACCAAGCTCTAGGTGCTTGCTTTAATCCATATAAAGCTTTGGTAAGTTTGAAAACATGATCAGGAAATTTGTAGTTTTCAAAACCAGGAGGTTGTTCAACATAAACTTCTTCATTTATGAGTCCGTTTAGAAATGCACTTTTAACATCCATTTGATAAAGCTTAAAATTCATATGACATGCAAAAGCAAGTAATATTCTAATAGCTTCCAATCTAGCTACGGGGGCAAAGGTTTCATCATAGTCAATACCTTCTTCTTGATTATAACCTTTGGCTACCAATCTTGCTTTATTTCTAATGATGTGACCATTTTCATCAAGCTTATTCCTATAAACCCATTTGCATCCTATTATAGAATGATCTATAGGTCTAGGAGTAAGTTGCCAAACATTATTTCTTTCAAATTGATTAAGTTCATCTTGCATTGCAATTATCCAATTTTCATCATTTAAAGCTTCCTCAATAGTTTTTGGTTAAATTTGAGAAACAAAAGCAACATTAACATCAACATGATTAATTTTAGATCTAGTAGTTACTCCCTTTGATGTTTCTCCAATGATGAGTTCCTTTGGATGATCTTTCTTGTATTGCCAATCCTTAGGTAGATCTTGAGCCTTTTCTTCAAGTTGATTGATCTTTGGAGCATCAATAGATTCAAGAGGTTCAAGAGTGCCTGCAGGGTCATTGAAAGTAATACCTTTCTTTTGATCAAGTTTAGATGATTCATCAAATACAACATGCATTGATTCTTCTATAACTAGAGTTTTCATATTAAATACTCTATATGCTTTGCTATATGATGAATATCCTAAGAATATGCCTTCATCTGATTTGGATGAGAATTTTCCAAGATTATCCTTGGTATTCAATATGAAGCATTTGCATCCAAATACTCTAAAATATCCAATTTTGGGTATTCTTCCATTCCATAGCTCATAAGAAGTTTTATTAGTTAAATGCCTTTTATAAACACGATTTGCAATGTAACAAGCTGTATTAACGGCTTCCGCCCAAAAATAAGATGGTAAATCATATTCATTGAGCATTGTTCTAGCCATTTCAATTAAAGTTCTATTTTTCCTTTCAACTACACCATTTTGCTGTGGAGTTCTAGGAGCAGAAAAATTGTGTGAAATGCCAATTTCATTGCAAAAGTTTTCAAAGTTTTCATTTTCAAATTCTTTGCCATGATCACTTCTAATAGATGTGATCACATATCCTTTTTCATTTTGAACTCTTTTTGCAAAGGTTTTGAAGTAATTAAAGGCTTCATTCTTTTGAGCTAAGAAATTAACCCATGTGAATCTAGAGTAGTCATCAACAAGAACAAATGCATATGATTTGCCTCCTAAGCTTGTAACTCTATTTGGTCCAAACAAGTCTAAATGAATGAGCTCTAAAGGTCTAGAGGTGCTTATAACATTCTTTGTTTTAAATGAGCTTTTATGTTGCTTACCATGTTGACAAGGTTCACAAATCCTATCTTTATCATATTTTATCTTAGGTAAGCCATCAACTAAATTCTCATTACAAATATATTTCAATTGATCCATACCAGCATGTCCTAGTCTTCTATGCCATAACCATGCATCATTATTAGTGGACATTAAACATGTATGATCAGAATGTATGCTTACATTGTAAGTGTTGTTTGTTCTAGTACCCTTAAATATGATAACATCATTTGAATTTGTGATTTTGCATTCCTTGGAATCAAACTTAACAAAGTATGCTTTATCACAAAGTTGACTAACACTTAGCAAGTTATGTTTCAAACCATCAACAAGCCATACATCTTCAATTAAATCCTTACCAATAGAACCAATGGAGCCAACACCAAGAATTTTACCTTTAGCATTGTTTCCAAAAGTTACGTTACCTCCATGTTTATAGGTAATACTTGTAAAGAGCTTTGCATTTCCAGTCATATGCCTTGAGCATCCACTATCCACAAGCCATGTGCTTTCATTGGTAGTAGATTTTAGGCATACCTGCAAGCCAATTGTGATCATCCTTTTTTAGGTACCCACATATAGTTGGGTCCTTGATGGTTAGTAGAAAGAGTGCCTTCTAAATTTAGATGAGCTTTTCTTATATAACAATAGAAATTTTTGTGACCAAATTTCATGCAATATGTGCATTGCCATGGTATCCTATGCTTCTGCATTTTTCTTTTTGCATTATACATACAACTACAAGTATGTGATTTCTTTTGTACAAGTTTAGTAAACAACAATGCATAATTGTTTTTGGCTTTATCTCCTAGTGAACCGTAAGAAGTTCTTTTAGACTTGGTGCAAGCATCTTTGATATGAACATCAGAAATTTTAGTTGTAGATGCTTTCACAAAAGTTGGTTTACTAGGTGCAATGTTGGTTGAGCTATTGAATCCTAATCCATATTTCAAGGAAGGTGATCTTTGATTATTAATTAATGTGTTCAATGCTTCCTTTCCTTTATGAAATCTGGAAATTGATTCTTTTAGTTCTTTTAGTTCATGCTTCAATGTCTCATTTTCTTTAATCACCTTTTCTAAGTCATGTGAGCTTTTATTTAATTCTCCTATTGTATTCATTAAGTGTTCATTTGAGGTTTTCAATTCTAAGGTAGAGTTCTTTAAGCATATAAAATCCTTTTCTAACTTAGAGTTTTTCTCTTTATAGAGCATCATTTTAGAGAAATATTTTTCTATTTTAGAATTCATGTGCTCAATCAAATCACTATCATTTATATCACTTATATCATCATGTGCTACAAGATCAAAGGATTGAGTACTTACCTCATTGGAGTCATCTTCAATAGCCATGAGACAAAGATTTGCAATTCCTTCCTCTTCTTCTTCTTCACTTGAGGAAGAGTCATCCCATGTGGCTTTGAGAGACTTTTTCTTTTCTTTATCCCATTTCCTTTTGTTCTTTAATTTGTAGCAATCCGACTTGATGTGACCGGTTTTTCCACATTCATAGCATTTTACCTCATTTTTCTTTTCTTTATCTTTGAAGGAGAATTTAGGAGGTGTACCTTTGTTTGCTTGTAGTCTTTTCTTCCTTTTCCATTCATTCATTCTTTTTGAGAACATTGCCATTTCATCTTCATCATCAGTACCTTCATTGCTTGAGCTCTCAACTTCTTTGATTGCTTTGAGTGCAATTGGTTTTCTCTTTTCTTTCTCACCTTGATCTTCTTCTTTTTCACTGTGCAGCTCAAAAGTGAGTAATTTACCAACTAGCTCGTCGGTTCTTAATGTGCTGAGATCATGAGCTTCTTCTATGGATGATACTTTGGATTCAAAGTTCTTTCTAGCTCTTAGGGCTCTCAAGATTTTACTGTTTACATCACCTTGATCATATACCTTGCCATACTTCTTCAGTTCATTGACAATAGCAAGCAAGCGATTTGTCATGTCGGTGACATTTTCATTTGGTTTCATCTTGAATAGCTCATACTCATGAACATGCATTTGTTTCTTGGTAAATCTTACTTGAGTTGTACCTTCATGGTAGTTTTCAAGTGTTTTCCAAATACAATGTGCACAAGTTAAATGTTGAACTCTTCCACCTTCTTCTCTTGAAATGGAGTTCATCAAGATGGAAGCAGCTCTATTGTTCTTGAATCGATCTCTGATATTGCTAGTTGACCATTGAGCTTTGGGAAGTGGAACTTGAATACCGTCAACCTCATGAGTAGGAGATTTCCACTCATTTTCCACGAAATCCCATAGTTCAATCCCTTCACTGTCTAGAAACAAATACATTTTGTGTTTCCAGTATGAGTAATCCGTTCCATCAAAGTAGGGTCTAAGAATAGAGTTAAGATTTCCATGAGAGCTTGATGAAGAAGAAGTTGCCATTGTGGATCAGATTTCACAATTAAGTTTAAGAAATCTCAGGGCTCTGATACCAATTGTTGTCCCAAGATGGCAACCAAGAGGGGGGGGTGAATTGGTTTCGTCAAGAAATAATGACAATTTAAAAAACTCAACAAACAAGAAATGCGGAATAGAGAGTTGGTTGAGTAATGGAGGAAGGTAAGAACACACAAGATTTATAGTGGTTCGGATTTACTTCAATCCTACATCCACTTCCTTAACAACTTGTTAAGGTTCCACTAGTCTTTGAAGTTTTCACAAGCTCACTTCCAACTTTACAAGTGTTTTTCTTAGGCTCACACTTACAACCCAAACAAGAGTTTTACAAGGCTCACTCTCTCAACCTAAGTGTTTCCCAAGCTTACACTCAAACTTATACAATGGTGTTTTCAATGCTAACACCTAACATTCATAACAATTCAAATACAAGTTTAAGCAAAAGGAAATTTGTTGCTTGGCTATGAAAATCTTTTCTTTATAATGTTCTCTCTTTGTTTTCTCATGGAAACATTGTATTTATAGCCAATGTGGTCTTACTAGCCGTTATTGCTGTTTAGAATAAAGTCTTGGCAGATTAGACCTTGTAACACCCCCATATTCAATGCACACACACTACAACCACAACAATGTAGCATAAGTGCACCAAACATAGGGATGCTACGGTTTCCTTAACATTCAAAACATTTTAAAACTTGATACCATATTCATATCATTATATCTTATTAACAAAATAGATCATTTACTTATAAAACAAAACATATTAGTTATCTATATATATATATATTACACAGCGGAAGTTATAAAATATGTATATATATGAAAACATTTGAATTCATATTTACTATTATACATATATTTACATTATCAACAAAACTTTACACAATATAAAAGATTTATACATGATTGGCAAGTCAGCTCTGATCTTTAAGCTCCCAAAATCAACTCTTCAATGTCTACTCTCACTCGGTCTCGAAGAGCTCTCGGGATCGATTCTATCAATTCTATCACCTGCGCGATTAAACACTATCGCGCTAAGCCAAGGGCTTAGTAAGATAATCATGCAAATGATATGACTTAGTGCAATGCAATGTCCTTTCTCAAACCATATCATGCATGTAACATCATATATGCAAAACTAACAACATACTTTCACATTGCATGTCACATTTCAATATCTTGTCATATACCTTATTATTGTTCATTTAACCATTCATAGTCAACACTAAACAAAGACAAACATAATCTCATTATTCAAACATTTACCATTCAACATTTACATCTAAGCAAACACATGCATGGGCCCAAAATCCACTAATATGCCATTCAATTTTCAGAGTTAATGTTTTGGTTTTATCATCACATTTATCAATATCATATACCCAACTAGGCTTCAAGGATTAAGTTCAACCAAGCTTCAAGGGGAGCAAAGCATGCTAAGCATCAACCCAACTTGGCTTCAAGAACTAACCCAACCTAGCTTCAAGGGTTGTAACATCTCAATTAGGCTTCAAGGATTCAATCCAACCTAACTTCAAGAGATTGTTACTATCATTAGGCATGCCACCAACAACAAACTCTGAAAATGGAATAACACATTAGCCACACAATTCATTTAGATTTCATTCTCAATTCTCATTATCATTTAGGCAAACATGCCTCATTTATTTCCATTGAATCACATTAGCCAATAACAATGGCTTCACATTTCATTTCACAATATAACACTTCATTATTCAAGTGTATATTTATCTCATCCATGATCACATTAGATCTCATAAAACATCATTCATCATAGCCAAACACAATGGCATTGTCTCATGTCATGTCTTATTTGAATTATCATTTCATCTTTGATACAACATTTCAATATACATTACTCATGAAACACATTACCATCCAAAGTGCATAATAACATTACTAAATCTCAATAATACAATTAGGGCAAAACACAATTGATATGATTCATAGCTTTATGATCTTCCACATTCATTTGATTAGATCATTCTTGTGTTTGAAACATGTTTATAATGTTCATGTTTAAGTTTAGGAACAATGGAACTTTTGAAGAATTTAAACCATGCAAAGAGAACCAAGAAATCAAACAATGTTCAAATCATTTGAAAGGCACGCCCAACCATCTTGAGTGACACGCCCGTGTCCTTAAAAAGAAAAGAGGCAGTAGCTTCCTCAAATAAATGACACGCCCAACACTTTTGATGGACACGCCCGTGTCCTTAAAACCAAAAGAGACAGTAGCCAATCCAAATAATTGACACGCCCACTCTTCTAAGGGACACGCCCACTCCCCTAGAATTGATTTTGGCCGTGTCACCAAATCACAAAACCTTAACTAAAACCAACCCTTTCTCAATTACACTCAAACACAATATTCATTATATAACATATTTCACATGAACATAATCAATGTTCTAAACACATATTCATCACAAAAACCACTTCATCACACATTAATATCACAATTAAACACATATTCACCACAAAACCCTAAAATCCAACATCCTTCTCCCTTCATCCAAATCAACAACCATCATTTCCAACAACAACCTTCAATCAAACTCATAACTTAAAATCAATTTAACATTTGAAAACACAACCAAACACATCTCAAATCCACCAAATCACAAAAATCATCAAACCCTACTTTACTTCTAACACAACTTCCAAATAAGTAAAGAAAACAAGAAAATACTTACTTGAAAAGAAGAAATTCCACAAATCCTTTGTCAAAACCTTGAATTGCTTCATCAACTTGCTTCTATCATCAAGAACACTTCTCTTTTCCTTTTGCTAATGGAGAGCCGGCCACTTCATGAAGAAAGAAGACAATGATCAAGATACAAAGTCAACTTTTACTTTTAATCTCCACCAAGTGTTCTTATCCAAGCAATTACTAAAACACCCTCAATCATATAACTAACCTTTGTCTCATATAAGTCCTTATATGTAATTTCATTAACAACCAAAATATCTTCTTCCACTTAACCATCACCTTGACTCTTCATTTGACCACTTTATATGTTATATATATCATCATATACACAACATATACATTTATCTCTAAACCCTAATTCTTCCTCCAAAACACATATGCACAAGCATTCACTTTCCAATTTCTTTTCTTATCCCATCATATGCATACAATTCAATTAAACAATAACAACAACAATAACAACAACATAATCAAAACTTCTAAGCCACATATGAGGATATTACAGACCTTCTTTACTTAAACTATCTGAAGCACTTAGCGGTCGCCCTTCATGCAAGGATGGTCGCTCTCATGCTTCTCGCGGTCGTCCTTTAACATGGGACGGTCGCTACTTTTGAAAAGACTTCAACGGTCGAATTTTAGTGCTCTGCAGCTGGAATCTTGCCCATGCTGTGTTTGTCGGACCGGTTTCTTGCCCAGCTGTGTTTGTCGGGACGGTCGCGCCTAGCAATGGTGCGGTCGCCCTTTTTGAATAATCAAGTGGGTTTATAACGGTCATATTACGTGTCATTCTCTGACAGGGCAAAATTGAATGTCCGCCATAATTTGAATGTCGCGGTCGCCCTATGTAGATTATCGCGGTCGAATTGAGAAACTCGCGTCAAACTTCTGGATGCTCCTGAGGACGCGAAACCTACTGTCTCTTCAAACAATTTCTTCTTGAATGGTAGAGCGGTCGCGATTCTGAATGGGGCGGTCGCTAAAGTGATAAGCGAGGTCGAGTCATTCACCGTTCTTGTCACCGCGAACCTTACTGTGATTGTAATGATTTAAGTTCCTTGAGTAGCGGTCGTGCAAATATTCGGACGGACGCTATTCTGTAGGAGCGGTCGCGACATAGGTCGAACTTCTGACCGCGAAACCTACTGTGATAAGGTTTCTTCTTTTAATTACATGGAGCGGTCGTATTCAGGTGAGGTGCGACCGCTATAAGTGTTCTGTTCACCTTATTTGAAGTAACCTAATCCTGCAACAAGATTTCTCAAACACAAGTTAAATAGATCATCCATTTGAGTTGTCAAGGATCAAAATTAAGGTCATTTGTCTAACAAAAGGGTTGGAATATGTTTGGAATAATCATTGCAAGATATAATAAGTGAGTTCCCTTGAAAAGTTCTTTAATGTCAAGGGGTAGATAAGAGGAAGGTGTTTTGGGATCGTTGGGATATGCATATGATCGTTACTTCATTCTTGAAGTGCTCTTGAACTTAATTATTAAGCTCACATTTCCTAAATGCCATGCCTTTACCTTAGCCCCATTACAACCCAATAAAAGACCTTTTGATTGATGCTTGATTGTAATTAAGTGGTGGATATTTGATAGATAAGCAAGCCTATGGCGATAATCTTTCATTGATTGTTATGAGTGTAAACACCACCATGATCAAACACTTTTAAGAGTTGGTGAGGGAGTGACAACATAGGTTATGCATGGAAAGCCACTTAATTGCATTGGTATCAATTTTGTTCGATATGATATTGATTGTGAATTTAAGGATAAGAAAGTCTTGATGCATTTTTATAACTCTTGAACTTGACAAAAATTTTGTATTTAGTTTATTTTGATTTTAGCCTTGCTTGGCGACAAGCAAGGAATTAAGTGTGGGGTATTTGATGAGATCATTTTATACCTATTTTTAGTATGAATTTCTATGTGTTTTTAGTTGATGTTTCATTTGATTTTTGTTTAAAGTTTGTTGTAAATGTTTGTTTTAGGTTAAAGTGCAAAATCTCCCTTGGATGATCAAAACAATGAAGACAGAGCATGAATCAAGCAAGACATGGCCAAGCCAAAGCAAGCTTGGCCGTGTCCCTCAAATGAATTCCAAGACAGTAGCTGACATACCCAAGAGACATAGCCAAGCTAGTGGCCGTGTCTCACCCAAGGAACAAAAGTAAGAAATCAAAGAAATGAAGGCAGAAGCTGACACCATCACATGACACGGCCAAGCCACTAGCCATGTCACATGACACGGCCAGGAGCTTGGCCGTGTCACATGACACGGCCAGGAGCAAACAAAGAGAAAAAGTTGACAAAGCTAGAAGCAAAAGGTGACACACCCACATGACACAGCCAAGCCACTGGCCGTGTCACATGACACTGCCAGGAGCTTGGCCGTGTCACCTAGAAGAAAAGAAGGAAAGAAAGGGCAGAAGGAGACACGGCCAGCAAGCTTGGCCGTGTCACCTAGGGCAACTTTGAATATTCAAATTCTTTTGCAGACAAGTGGGGAATAAATACTAGCTTTTGCCAAAAGTAATATTAAACAAAAGAAAAGCTTGCCTAATTTGAGGAAAAGAAAGATTAAACAAAGGGAATGTGGGAGACAAGGAAGGGTGGTGTGAGTTAGAAGGCATGGGTGAGCTTTGAAGAGAGTTAAAAGGAGAAGAAAATGAAGCAAAGGGGAGTTTTTGACGTGAAGGCTGGAACAAGGGAGAAGAAGCCAACTGCTAGAGCAAAGAGGAGAGTCTTGAGCTGAGTTTGAAGAAGAAGATACATCCTATACAAGACCTAAACCAAGAATCAAGGATTCAAGTGAAGAAATACAAATTATTCCCCATGGATTGTTTGGTTTCTTTTACTCATTTCTCTTGTTTTGTTTTTCTGGTTTTAAATATGAGCTAATTCATTCTCTATCTAGATATTGATGAACCCTAGCTTATTTTTATGGATTGAATAATTACATTTAGTTGAATCATTTGATTGAGTTGCTTTATTCTTATGATGCTTAATGATTTATTTTCGATTAATAATAGCATGCTTATTGATTGGTTGCAATTTTCATATTATTGACTTGAGAAAGCTTGATATGAATTGAATACTCATAAGGGTTGAGGATTGATTGGAGTGCTATAGATAGACTTACAAGATCCTTTGGTTTATAGTTCCTTGTTCTTAATGCAAGATCTATTTAATTGTGTTTGAGAAGAGATTCTGGCACTCTACTTAGCGATTAGGAATTAATTCACTCGAGAGAGGTTTTAGTCTAATTTAGAGGAATGCCAACTCATCTCTATTGAATGATTTAACTGAATTGATGTTCATAAATATCATTGAGGCTTGGGGGATTCAATATCTGAATAGTATTATTATCATCAATCCTTTTTGCACAACATTTAATTTCCCTTTACTTTCAGTTATTAAATTAGTTTCTTTTAATTACAAAACATCAAAAAACTATTGATTTGCTAAACAACGGTTAAGATTTGCACTAGTACTTGACCTTGTCCTCAGTATAACGATAACTCACTCCCTACTTTATAACTTGGGCGACCCGTGCACTTGCAGTATTGCTATAGCATTAGCTTCGGGCGCACCACATGACCTTGCAAGTGATCTGACTTTTGCCCAATATATCCTCTGAGGTTTGACAATACAACATACTTCCCTAAACTTGAAGGCTCGTATGATAAAAACGCTCTTCTTTTTTTTTCTTTTGGAATTTTCAAATCACATTTTGGCTTTGTCAAATCAGTGACAATATACCTCAGGGATCGATTGTCTAAATTAACATATCTATAACATGATAACCCTAGTTTTCATACTAAACTTGGGAATCATTTCCATTTAAACAAAAATTGTTATACTTCAGATAGGCACATAAACATCACTTGGCCAAAGATCTCATTGAGTTTAAATATTGTCTATCTCATATGCATATTTATTCAAACAATCTCCACTAATAGACTCTACCTATAGAAAGAGATCAACAGGTCTTTAATAGGATTGAAATGGGGTCAATAAAGGACATGGGTTAAGCGGAGGCCATTTGTAAATTAGAGCCAATGTAACACTATAGACAAACCCTCAAACTATAAACTTCTTGTTGGAATCTTAGACAGTTGGAAGCATGAAAGGATAGAGGTTTGAATGTTCTTCCATCTTCTTGGAATTAATCAGGATCTTGATTAGGACAATCTTTGCCTTTGAAAAAAGTTTGAGACCCTCATTCCTTTCCTTTTCTTCCTTTTTTATTCTTTTTTTTTTTTGCCTTTTCTTTTCTTTTCTTTTTCCTCTTTTAGCATTTTAGCATTTTGTCCTTTTTTCTCTGTAGGACTCTCAAGTATAGAACTTTCAAGATTACTGACTAGGATGTGTGACGGTTGTGAGCGGAGATTTTCACCCATAAAATGGATCTTCATCCTTTGAGATTGGGTCTTCATCCTTGAAAATGGATCTTCATCCTTTAAGATCGGGTCTTCACCCTTGAAAATGAATCTCCATCCTTTGAAAATGAATCTCCATCCTTTGAGATTGGGTCTTCACCCTTGCAAATGGATCACCCTTGAAAATGGATATTCATCCCTTGAGATCGGGTCTTCACCCTTGAAAATGGATCTTCATCCTTTGAGATCGGGTCTTCACCCTTGGAAATGGATCTTCATCCTTTGAGATCGGGTCTTCACCCTTGCAAATGGATCTTCATCCTTTGAGATCGAGTCTTCACCTTTGCAAATGGATCTTCATCCTTTGAGATCGGGTTTTTACCCTTGAAAATGGATCTTCATCTTTTGAGATCGAGTCTTCACCCTTGAAAATGGATCTTCATCCTTTGAGATCGGGTCTTCACCCTTGCAAATGGATCTTCATCCTTTGAGATAGGGTCTTCACCCTTGCAAATGGATCTTCATCCCTTGAGATCGGGTCTTCACCCTTGCAAATGGATCTTCATCCCTTGAGATCGAGTCTTCACCCTTGCAAATGGATCTTCATCCTTTGAGATTAAGTCTTATATTGGCTTTAGCTCTTCTAGCTAGACTGATCTTTTGTCATTTGCATTATCATTCTTTTGATAGTTCTAATGTTCCATTCTTTTTGTTCTTCCTTTGTAAAAATTCAGCTATTTTTAATTAGACCTTATATCCTCTCCTTTCCCCCCCAAAGATTTTTTCCATGCAAGCTTTGATTGATGTTTTTCTTGTCTAGTTCTTTGCATAAGCACGCATTTCTTCTCTTTGCAAAATTACTGGAGCTTTCTCATGCAATGGGCTTTCCATGCCCCCCTGATTTGACATCTTCTTTTGATTCTTTACTTCACAAAGTGTTTACTGTTCACTTTGATAAAGAATAGACAATACAAGACAAGAAAGTGCGATGTGATCATGTATGCATGATATGCATGAATAATACTTACAGTTGTTCCATCGACTCACATACCGAGGTGATCAGCAGAAGTGTTCTCATTGATTCCGTTTTGACGCTTGTTCAAGTCTTGCATTGGAATGATCGAAAGCTTTTGCATTTGTGGCTTTTATCTTCAAGATGTTGAAAACACGAGTGGTGGAGACTCCAAGCAGCAGAGTTAGGGATACATCTATTTCAAAATATATTTCAGCATGTCAGTTGATAGCTTCTTCATGACCTTGCCAATAATAATTTCCTTTGCCCAATGTGTCCTTTGGAGGTTCAACATACTTCCCTTAACTTGAAGGCTTTGTATGACAAAATACTTTTTTTTTAATTTTCATTTTGAAATCAAATGTTGGCTTTGCCAAATTAATGTCAATGTACCTCAGGACTTGATTTTTCAAATTAACATATCTATAACATGACAACCCTAGTTACCATACTAAACTCGGGAATTATTTCTATTTAAGCAAGAATTTTTGCACTTCAGATAGGCACATACACATTACTTGGCCAAAGGTCTCATTGAGTTTAAATATAGTCGATCTCATACGTATGCTTATCCAAACTATCTCCACTAATAGACTCTACCTACCAAGAGAGATCAATAGGTCTTTAATAGGCTTGAAATAGGGTCTATAAGGGACACGGGTTTAAATGAAGGCCATTTTGAGATTGGAGCTAGTGTGACACAAAGGACAAACCTTCACACTATAAATTTTTTGTTGGAACTTTAGAAAGTTGGGAGCAATTTTTCTAGACTCCAAATTCCTTTTCTCTTCTTGGCATTAATCTGGATCTTGATTAGGACAGTCTTTGCCCTTGCAAAAAGTTTGGTACCTAATTCATTTCTTTCCTTCTTCGCCCTTTCTTTCTTTTTATTTTTCTTACTCCTCCATTTCTTTGAGCATTTTATCATTTTTGTCCTTCTTCCTTGTAGGACTGTCAAGTACAGAACTTTTAGCACTGGATGGTCTTTCTCCTTTTCCTCTAATTTTGATCGAATCTTTAATTGGGTTGGACCAGTTCAAGTCAAAATGTCCTTATAACCCAAATGGAAGCCTCTTGCTGCTTTAGGTAAAAGAGAACTCAGTTGGCTTTCTGAATCGCCTTTTCAGGTTTAATTTTTCTCTTTTTTTATTTTCTTTTTCTTTTCTTTTGTCCTTTTTTTCTTTTTTTTTCTTCTTCTCTTTTTTTTTATTTGTATGGTTTTTTTTTTTTTTGGTTTTAGCTCTAAAAGAGTTGTCTTGTTTGTACTAACTTGAGCTTCCGATAATGGATAAGTGAAGTAACATAAATCTTCTTTAACATGGATAAATCATTTGTTACTCTGATGTTGATGTTGATATATTGGAGATATTAGGAAAACTTCAACTACGCTTATGGTATTGAGAACTTCAACCACCCTTATGGTTTTGAGAACTTCAACTAGCTTCATGGTCTTGAGAACTTCATCTATCCTCATGATCTGGACTAATCATTGTTTTCTTTGATCTTCTTGCCTCTTCATCTTAGTGATCATAAGACTTGCCAAAAGTATCACAACAGCTCAGGGTAGGTTATTAGGGTTTGTAAGCCAATGAAAAGAAAGCTAAAATTTTATGAAGGCTCAAAGGGACAACTAGAGATTGATATTTATAGGTGGATACTAGTTATTGGCTAACCAAATAATGCCTAGATCATTTCTCCCTTAAATAAGCAGAGTTCAATTTTGCCTCGAAAGCTTGTCAAAGCATGTTCTAAGACTGACTAGGACCTAGACAAAGGTAATTATGCAGGAGCCCTCTCTAAGTAAGCATACACAACTCAATGCTATAGAGCAATTCCCTCACCTAGTAAAGTCATTCGAGTCATGATGCATAAATATATTAATTCATGAATTATCAAGCTAGATTCCTCATCGGTTGAGCACCAAAGTGAACAAAGACCAAAATTTTTTTTTGATAAAAGTAATTTATTCAAACAAATTTAAATTTGAAAAACACGATAGTTCCAATTAAATATTAAAGAAAGTAAAATTGAAAAGCAACATTCAAGCTATGGAAAGTCCGTTGAGTTTAAGCTTCTTTTCCCTTCACATCTTCAATATTTCCATCTTGAAAGGATGATAAAAACAAAGTCTTCTTCCAATCCTTTTTCCACCATGAAGGTTGCTGGTGGCAGCACTCTATTGAACCTTGGTAATGGATTGTCTTTGGTGTTGGGCTTATCCAGCTCGGGTAGCTTGCCACTATCAATCAAATCTTGGATCTCATGCCTTAATCGGGTACACCTATCAGTCTCATGTCCTTGAGTCTGATGAAATTGACAAAAAGCCTTAGTATCAAATTTTGGGGGGTAATGGACTAGGCAAAGGTCGAGGAGCCAATGGTTGTAACAACTCTTTCTTTTGTAGCTTGTCGAAGACCCAAGACAAAGGCTTCCCCAGATCTGAGAATTGTCTTTTATTTCCTTGACCGGTTACATTAACATCAACTTCTTTTTGCGTGCTTTGATTGCCCGACTGGTAGTTCCCTTTCTCATTCCTTTTTATTGAAAAGCAATTCTTCTCCCTTTCCCACTCTTCAATTTGTAGACCAGCTTGGAGAAGATCTTTGAAATAACAGATGAGTGTATGAGACATCCTCTCATGGAGACTAGGCAACACCCCTCTCACAATCATCCTTATTTGATCGGATTCATCGGGCCTCTTCTTGAGCAAGGCGGCCTTGTTTCTCCATCTCTTCACATAGTCCACAAAATTCTCATTTGGCCTTTGTCTAGTGGACTCCACTTCCATTAAGGTGA
This sequence comes from Garcia nutans, assembly GCA_947685225.1. Classification (NCBI taxonomy): domain Eukaryota; kingdom Viridiplantae; phylum Streptophyta; class Magnoliopsida; order Malpighiales; family Euphorbiaceae; genus Garcia; species Garcia nutans. The sequence continues at coordinate 3,026,598 of CANTUV010000017.1, read as the reverse complement.
CTTCCAACTCAACATTATACCCATATTGCTGGATGAAGGCTTTGTAAAGTAGATCCCAACTCTTTTGTGTTCCATCATCTAAGGTATTGAACCAATTTTGGACAACAGGGTCCAATGAGAGCATAAAGTACCTTAGGGTTTGAGCCTTAGTAGCTCGGGCAGACTGCATATCAGTGATATACTGCTTCACATGGAGATGAGAATTTCCAACCATTGTATCTTGCAAAGGAAGGCATTATGAACTTATAAGGGACCTCTTCATCTTGTTCAAATAGTTTGTCAATCTCAGACATCTCTTCGGTTTTCAGCTTCTTCTCAAATTTCTTTTTTAAATCAGCAATCATCTTTTCAACATTGGATGTCTCAGTCTTTTCAATAGTTGCTTTATCAACAACCTTCGGTTTTTTCTTCTTCTCTTGAACATCTTGGTAGTATTGAGCCCAATCATCATCATCATCAATGATCACTTTTTCATCATCAAAAACCACTTCACCAACTTTAGCCTTCCCCTTGACTTTTGGCTTCTTAGTGATAGCAGATGCCTCGGCATGATTCTCTAAGATTGCAATCAATTGGTTCTTCATGGTCTCAGCTAGGGCCTCTTTTATTTCTTCCATTTTGGCGTTGAGGGCTTCATCCACCATCCTTTGAATTTGTTCAAGCTCCATTGTTTTTGGTGAGCAAGTGATTGAGTCGTTGCTAGATACTTCATCTCCAGTATAGGTCAGATTGTTGTAAGCTTTTGAACTATTATAATCCATGGCTGTGAGCCAGAGAGGATCAATGAGATGCAAATGTATGCATGTATGCATGTATGCACGAACAATCAATAAACAAGGACAAATAGGACGTTCCTTCCAACCTTATATCATCCATACACGAATGGCGAGTCTCTTTTCCTAGGTATGTGGTTAACAAAATACCAACATGGGGTATCTTGTTTTTGAATAATTTCCTCGGATGTTTCAACCAATAGTTATATTTTCGAAAATGGAAATCCATCCATGATAATTCCCATTAATTAGGTTTTAATCCATTCAACCAACTAAAATAGCTTTTATGCTATATTGGATTAAAACTAAATTAAGAGGTTTATTATAGATAGATTTCTCACTTGAAAAAGGTAACTAATGATTCATGCCAAAAACAAGCCCATGGTTAATTTATTCTTAGTGCAAATTAGGCCCACAATTGATTTTTGGTATTTCATAATTGACCTCAATATTTTGCAAGCTCTTTGTAAGAAAAGATTGGGTGAAAATAGTTTTGTTTCTAAGCCCATTGTAAAAGATTTTAGAAAAATGGATTTTGGGCTTAGTATTTGGGCCATGGGCCAAAGAAAAGTCTTATGTCCAAAGACCATCTTGAAAAATTTTGAAAATAGCTTTGGTCTTTTGGACTTTGAACTCACAATATACTTAGGTCATATTAGAAAATGAACAAACCAAATAAGCCATGATTTAGACTAAGATAAACTAACCATAGTCAAACAACATGCATTTGGGGTAAAACCTAAGGAAAGTAACTAGGCCAATTACATAAGCTTTAGTCTTTTGGTTAAAAGGCTTAGGTTCCCATAGCAAGTATATACCAAATGGTACGAGGCTATGAGTGGTTATTCCATGCTCAATCTCCATACCTTGAATGAAAGTATGGTATCCCTTACATAACACAACACGGGTAACACGGGCGTCCTAACTCACACACACAATGCAATCTAATATGATGTAATGGATAATATCATTCTAAGAAAGAATAGAATAATATAAAGACCAACGAAATCAACTTCTCTTAACCCCAGTGGAGTCGCCACTGTGAGCGGGGATTTTTGCCCCCACTCCCGGGGGAATGGTTCTTGCGACTTCTGCACTGTTTAGGCTCGGGGCCTTAGAGAACACGGACCTAAGTCCGGAGAAAATAGAGTCGCCACCCGGACAGGCCGGGAAAAAGAAAGGGATGACTCGATTCCTAAGGAATCTCCAACCCCCTAATGGGTTCAGAAAGTTGGGTACGTGTGGGGAAGGTGAGAAATGGCCCAGCACCCCCACAATGCCTGGTTCATTGGAACCGGCCTCCTTTACAGGTCTTAATATTATAAAATTCTTAAATATAACAACATTATCTATATTACACACAATAATTAAAAGAAAAGCATCATTATATTAAAATCAAAGCAATGTCCAAGCAAAACAACTAAATGGACACCCATCCGAAGATGGAAACATGTCCTTACATCACATGCCTAAATAGGACACCCACAGAAAGGTAGAAACATGTCCTTTACATTAGTTCTAAAATAGAAATGCAATTTAAATTACATGATACTTAACTAATGAGGTACCCGCCAAGTGGAAACATACCTCTTACAACATTTGAAAATCTAAATAAGTTGATAAATGTAATTAACCATTCATAATAAATAAATCATTCATCAAAGGTACTAAATATCAATAAAAAGAAAACATCCATCCATGATAAATAAAATAAACCAAGCATTGAATTTAAATAAATTAAAGCATAAGAAATAAATCAAAGCATAATCAAATATAGAATTAAATAAAGCAAATAAAAGTCCAATTATAGTTACTGTTTCCATTTAGGGCTCTTTATTTCATGTGTTTAAGGTTTTGGAATTAATGGAATTTGGCTACTGTGACTTTAAGAGAATTAAAATAACTTGAGGATTTTATGTTTTAAAAGGTTAGTAAGACTCTTTAATTAATCAAATTAATGTTTGAATGGTGAAACCATGAAACTAGGGTTTGAACACTTTAAAATACTTTGATTTGTTATTTGTGGCTATTCATTGAGTTAGGGTATTTAAGCTTATTGTGTCTAAATATGGTTTTAAAGTTTTAAAGAATTAGGATTTAGAAAAATTAGGATTTAAGTTTTAAGGGGGGTTAGGGTTCATTGTTTTGGTTTTTGTAATTAAATTAGGGTTTTAGGATTTTTGGATTAGGGTTTTGGGTAATGAGTTAAATTTTAGAATTTGAAAATCAATTTGATAATTTTATGGAGTTTATGAAAGTAAACCAATGATTTAAAGTTTATAAAGCAAAAAAAGATATTTTTAAAGCTTTTGGAAAGAAGCAGAACTCAATTTTGGGTTTAGAAAATTTGGAAAACAAATTTTGATTTAGGGGTTTTGAAGAAATAAAACTAATAATTTTAAGCTTTTTGGAAAACAAATTAACGAATTAAAATTCTTAAACCTTAGAAAAAGTGAATTGAGATTTTAAAGTTTTTGAATTAAAAGAAAGAATGAGATGTTTAGCTACTGTGACAAAATAAAAGAAATTAAGAATTCAAACCTTCTTTTGTAAGTTTCACCAAAAATTGCTTCTTGGATGAACAAGGTCAAAGACAAGCCTTTTTGCCTTTGAATTGCTTGAATTGATTTTCTGCTTTCTCAAAAAATCAGCATGGTTCACTGCTTTCCTACTCAGTTACGGTTTCAAAACTCTCCCAAGTTTTTGTCCCAATTTCTCCTCCCTTTTTATGTTGTAATCATGCTTATTTATAGAAGTTTTTGTGGTTTTTTCCTAGTTGCTCACGGCATACATTATTTATTAAGAAAAGGAAACCAAAACCTAATTGCATTAGGTTTCAGAAAATTTGCGTCAGAAAAATTTCGCTGGCGAAAAAAAACTGCTGCGGAAAAATCGCACTGGCGAAAAAATTTACAGCAGGAAAAATTAAGCTGGCAAAAAAGTTTCCGCAGCTGCGGGTGAAGCAGGCCTGCTGGCCATTTTTCCCACAGGAAACTCCTGCGGGAGAAATCCCCAAGAGCCCGCTGACTTTCGGCGACGATTTTTTCGTCGCCAACGATTTTTCCGTCGTCAATTTTTATTTTTTTATTTTTATTTGTTTATTTTTATTTTTTATTAATAAAAATTAGATACTAAAGCAAAAATTAACAAAAAATTATTTTGTTCCAATTAAAATATATTAGACAACACAAAAATTATTTTGGACCAAACAAAATATATTGGACCGAACTGGGTCAAAAATTAAGGGTCTACAACGGCTCTCATGAACTAGATGGTCTTTCTCTGATTTTGGCTGAATTTCTGGTTGGATTGGACCAATTCAAATCAAACTTCTTCTAGTAGGCTAAGTGGAAGTCTTCTATTGTTTCAAGTAAAAAGAACTCTATTGGCTTTCTGAAATGCTCTTTCAAACTATTGTTATTGTATTCTTCTTTTTCTCTTTTTCTCTTTCTTTCTTCTTCTTTTTCCTTCCTTTCTTTTTTTAGCTTTAAGAGAGTCTTCTTGTCCATACTGCCATATGCTTCTAGCTATGGAGCCACATGATTCTGCTTCAATAAGGATGAATTCTTTGTAATCTTGATGTCATCGGACCTAAATTCAGATAAACTTCAACTTTTCATCATAGTCTTGATTGAGCATCCCTTCTTTCAATCTTCTTGCCTTATTGGTAACCCAGTGGTTATTAGGCTTGCCATAAGTGTCATAATAGCTCAAGGTAGGTTATCAAAGTTTATAAGCTAATGAAAAAAAGGCTAAAATCTTATGAAACCTCAAAAGAACAAACTAGGGATTAGTGCTAATAGGGCGGATACTCATTGGTTGCTTACCAAATAATGCCTAGATCATCTCTCTCTTAAATAAGCAGAGTTTAATTTCACCTTGAAAGTTCATCAAAGCATATTCTAAGATCGACTAGGACCTAGACAAAGGTAATTATGCAGGACCCCTCTCTAAGTAAGCATACACACCTCAATGCTATAAAATAATTTTCTTACCTAGTAAAGTTATTCGAACGATGATGCACAGATATACTAATTTATAAATATCAAGATAGATTCATCATTGGTTGAGCATCAAAATGTCAAAAACCAAAAAATTATAAATGCAACAAAAGTAATTTAATCAAACAATCTAAATTTGAAAAATATAATTGTTCCAATTAAATATCAAAGAAAGAAAAATAAAATGAGCAACACTCAAGCCATGGAAGGTTGTTGAATTGAGCCTCTTCTATCTTCACATCTTCTACACTCTCTTCTTGAAAGGATGATAAGACAAAATCTTCCTCCAATCCTCCCCCTACCATGAAGGTTGCTGGTAGAGGCACTCTTCTAAATTTAGGTAAAGGATTACTCTTGGTGTTGGGCTTATCAGACTTAGGCAACTTTTCACTGTCAATTAAATCTTAGACCTCGTGCCTTAATCGAGCACATTTATCTGTTATATGCCCTTGCATTTGATGGAATTGATAGAAGGCCTTAGTATCAAAGTTTGATAGTAGAGGATCATGTAGCGGTTGAGGAGCCAATAGCTGTAATAACCCCTTTTTGTGTAACTTGTTGAAAACCCAAGAGAGAGGTTTTCCCAACTCTAAAAATTATCTTCTATTTGCCTGACTAGTTGCATTGACATCCACTGCTTTCTATGTATCTTGATTTCCAGACTGGTAACTCCCCTTCTCATTCCTTCTCCCAGCAAAATGGTTCTTCTCCATTTTTTCATTCTTTTATTTGCAAGCCGGCATGGAGAAGATTTTTGAAATCTCTGATAAGGGTGTGAGACAATCTCTCATGAAGGTTGGGTAGGACACCCCCTTACTATCATTCGAATATGGTTGGACTCATCTGGTTTCTTCTTAAGCAGTACAGTCATGTTTCTCCACCTCTTCAGATAGTTAACAAAATTCTCATTTTACTTTTTTATGATAGTTTCTACCTCCATCAGAGTCACTTTCAGTTTGACATTGTACTCATATTGCTGAATGAAGACTTTGTACAATATATTTCAAACTTTGGATACTTTCTTCCAAAGTATTAAACCAATTCTGTACAATAGGGTCCAAAGAAAGCATGAAATACCTTAGAGTTTAGGCTTTAATAGCTCAAGCGGACTGTATGGCAATGATGTACTGCTTAACATGCAAGTTAGGATTTCCAATACCATTGTATAGTGAAATAAGGCATTTTTAACTTGTAAGGGACTTCTTTATCTTGCTCAAATAACTTGTCCACCTCTGACACTTCCTCAGCTTTCAACTTCTTTTCAAACTTCTTTTCTAAATCAGCAATCATTTTCTCCACGTCCGCAGTTTTAGTTTTCTCCATAGCCTTCTTTTCTTCCTTCTTATCTTGAGGAGCTTGGAAATATTGAGCCTAATCATTATCATCATCAATTATCACCTTGTCATCATTAAAGGCTACCTCACCTACCTTAGCCTTTCCCAAGTCCTTCTGCTTCTTAGTACTAGTATATGCTTCAACAGTGTTTTCTTCCAACAGTACAGCTAGTTGATTTCTCATGATCTCAGCTATGGCCCCCTTTAAGTCTTCCATCTTGGATGCAAGAGCTTCATTTACCAGGTTTTGAACTTGGTCAAAATTCATGGTTCTGAAAGTGAAATTGACTATATCTTCACTAAATTCTAAGTCACTAACGTAGGTCAGGTTGTTGTATGTCCTTGAACTGCTATACTCAAAGTCTGTGAGCCAAAAGAGATCAATGCTATATAATACAATGTATATATGCATGTATGCATGAATGCACAAGTAATGGACAAACAAAGATAATTAGGACGTTCCTTCTAATTTTATATCTTCCACACACTAGTCTCTTTTCTTAGGTATATGGTCAACAAAATATCAACATGGGATATCTTATTTTTGAAAAATTCACTCGGACAGTTTAATCAATAGTTGTATTTTCAAACTTAGAAATCAGTCCATAATAATTTCTATTAATTAAGCCTTAATCCATTGGATCAACTAAAAATAGCTTTTATGCTATATTATAGATTAAAACTAAATTAAAGAGTTTATCATAAATAAATTTCCTATTTCAAAAAATAATTAATGATTTATGCCACAAACAAGCCTATGATTAACAATTCTTGGTATAAATTAGGCACACAATTAATTTTTGGTATTCCATAATTGACCTAAATAGTTGTAAGCTCATTTAAGAAGAAGGTTAAGAAAAGTTGTAATTTGGATGAAGTAAAAAATAATTTTGTTTCAAAGTCCATTGTAAAAAGGTTTATTTAAAAATGAATTTTGGGATTTGTATTTAGGCCATGAGGTAGAAAAGAATCTTTGGCCCATTTTAGAAAAGTTTTATGTCCAAAAATGATCTTGAAAATTTTAAAAATAGTTTTGGTCTTTTGGGTTTAAAGGAATGAAAATTATTTTGAGCTTATAATATAATTAGGTCATATTAGAAAAAGAACAAACCAAATAGGTCATGGCTCAAACCAAGATATATCAATCATATTCAAACAACAAGCATTTAGATAAAAACATAAGGAAAATAACTAGGCCAATTACATGAGCTTTAGTCTTTGGGTTAAAAAGTTTAGACTCCCATAGCAAGTATATACCAAAAGGTATTAGGCTATGAGTGGTTATGACATGCTTGATCTCCATACCTTGAGTGAAAGTATTGTATCTCTTACATAACACAACACTAATTACATGGGCATCCTAACTCATACACATAATGTAATCTAAATGATGCAATAGGCAATATCATAAAAAGAAAGAATAAAATAATATAAAGACCAATGAAATTAACTTCTCTTATCCCCAGTGGAGTCGCCACTGTAATCGAAGATTTTTGCCTCCACTCCCATGTGGAATGGTTCTTGCGACTTCGACACTGTTAGGCTCAGGGCCTTAGAGAACACGGGCCTAAATCCGGAGAAAATAGAGTCACCACCCGGACGGGCTTGAAAAATAAAAAGGAGCGGATGACTCGATTCCTAAGGAATCTCCAACCCCTTATTGGGTTCGAAAAGTTGGGTATGCATGGGGAATGTGAGAAAATGGCCTAGCACCCCCATAATACCTGGTTCATTGGAACCGACCTCCTTTTCAGGTTTAAATATTATTAAATTCTTAAGTATTATAATATCATCCATACTACATGCAATTTAAAATAAATAAAGATTCATTGTATTAAAATCAAAGAAGGTCTAAATAAACAAACAAATAAAAATGAGCATCCATACAAGATGAAAATATTCCCTTACAATAGTGTCCAATGTCTAAAACTAAATAAAATAGGACACCCACTATTTAGTGAAAACATGCCCTTTACACTAATCCCAAAACTTAAAATAAATTAAATTACATTGAAGTTAACAAATGAGATACCCACGAAGTAGAAACATACCTCTTACATCATTGAAATCAAAATAAACCAATTGAAACACTCAACCATTTATCATAAATAAAACATCAATAGATAATTTATCATAAACATACAATAATGAATCAAATAATAAATTTAGGTTTTAATCTTAAATAAAGCATTAAATATATAAAATTAGTATTTACATATTAAATTAGGGCTTATAGGTTTTAAATATGGTTTTAGGATTTTGAATATAAAATTAGGGTTTTGGATGGAATTAAAGACTAAGGCTACAATTTGTTGAATGAAATTCATAAAGTCAAAGTCAATCACAATGAACCAATATGAAGATAGTTAATTAAAGTTTAAATAAAATAATAGCCTCATACATGCGTTTGTAGACTCTACCAATATCAATTTGTTGAATCAACTTTAATCTTGGTGGAATGAAGCAATATGGAGACGATGGATACTGCCTCCTTTCATTATTGTGTGGTTGCTATCACTTTGTTTTCTGCTTAATTACTTTTTGTTTTATTACTGCTAATAGGGTTTGTTGTTGCCTCATGTTAATTATCGCTCTCTCTTGATAATTGTTGCTTTAAAAAATTGTGGCCATCCCGTTTAATTGTTAAGCTCCCTATTTATAAAAATAAACTAGGTTAAAATTAGTGAATACCAAGCTAAATCTGAGCTCAATTCGGATTTCCAATTTAAGCACGACTCGGATTAAGTCCAAAAACAGGAACCATGTCAAATTAAAACCAACTTATTTCAACATGAAACCTGTCAATATAAAATTGGATATTCGTATCGAATTGGATCAAATACAATTCGACATGGAAGTTTGTCCATGTCGAATTGGCAGGGCATGATCCATACCGAATAGAACACATTCTTACTTCGAATCGGACCTAATTCTAGCTTTAAAAATTGAACCAGCTTATTTTAAGTCTTATAAAACTGGACTAATTTAATTAAAAACTTTATACTAGGTTGAAGCCATTAAGAATGGACCAATTTTGGCTAAGCCTCTATAAATAATTTTGGCTAAGCCTCTATAAATTGGGATCAGACCAGCTAAGGCCAAAATTATGGGTCTACACCAAGTATCTAAGTTTTCTTGGACTAGACAACCATCCAATTGCCTATCATATGTGCTGCTGAAATGCATGCCACTTAACATGCTTGTTTTGCTACTGCCATAACAATAGCTTGCCAATTCCCTTATGCCAAAATTAGGGGCCTAACACTAACTAGATAAGACCATAACATAACAAGCTCATACATTATTGTGTGATTAGCCCTCCACACAAAAGTAAGTAAAATTTAAACTGCCTATATATATAGATTAATCAAAGGCGGAGGGGGGGGGGGGGGGGGGGGGGGGGGGGCAATTTTCGCCCCTCCACTTCTCCCATCCTTTATACATAATATATATATATATATATAATTATAATCATTATATAATTATATAATGATTTATATATATAAATATTTATAAATATATAATTATTATAAATATGTATAATTATATATATATATATTATTCACTTTTTTACCCTATATATATTTTTTATTTTTAATAAGTGCATATTTAAAATTTTGTGATTTAGTATTTAATTTAATACTAAAATTTTATAATTTAATTATAAATTTGATGAAATTAATATTCTCATTTAAAATAGTACTTTTATAAAATTTAATTTAATAAAATTATTTAAATAAATTAATAAATCTAAAAATTAAAATAAAAAGAATGTAGAAAATTTAATATATTTTTAAAATTTAATAAATGATATAAAATAATAAAAATATAAATTTTACTATATATAATATTAAATATTTAATTTTATCTTCAATTAGCCTATAATTTTTTTTTACTTAGAAAATTTATCCTCTTTATTTAATTTTTGATTTTAGCACTGAGAATAATTATCTTTCAAAAGTATAGAGATTTTATGTACTTGACAAATAGAAATAGTAAATTTCTATAAATTTTCGTTCATTATTATAGTTTGACCGCTTAACAATCAACATTAATGTATTTGTCCCTAACATCAAGATTCAATTGATTAGTGGCTCTTACTTTCATTTCGTTAATACTGTGTTAACTGAAAAGGCAAATAAAGGTGATGGTCTTAATTAGATTGGTATGACCCAAATGAAAAATCCAACTACCATCAACAATTTCAAGTAATTATATTAAATAGAATTATCATTCTATTATCTATACTAAGTGTTGGTTTTGAATCAAATCCATACATGACAGGTAAATAAAATTTATAAACCTAACTTGATTAAATATTCATTATATAATATTTATTACTATATATAAATAATATTTAATATTTAAATAAAAAAAACTTTGGATATGATATGATTTTTCAATGCTAGTTTTATTTTAATTAAGAAATCAAACTATTATATTTATAAGAATACAGCGATAGATTAAATGAAAATTGGTTCAATATAAAAATCTATCAAAAAAAGATATATTCTTTTCTTATGAGATTTTTTTTTCTTTCTTCAACTTAAAACTCTAAAGTATTCTAAATAATTAAAGACTCATCATGAATAAAAGAATATTTTAATGCCATTTGGGTTTTATGTTACAAATACAGATGTTTAGTTACTCTTGAGAATACTATAATAATCATTTTTTTCTTTTATATTAAAAATTATATTATTTTATTAATAAAAAAAATTATATTATTTTGGGACAAGTTTAAAGATTATATATATAAGCATGGTTTTCAATAAAGAGATTAAAGTGTTCGTATTATCAAAATATTTTTGTTTATATTTGTGGAAATAGAAAGGAAAATTGACATATGATATATCTTGATAACTGAATCAATTAAAACATGGTTTTGTTTAGGGAAATTTAAATTATAATATAGGTAGCCTTTAGAAAATGCCCTGATATTCAGTTTGCATAATATTATATTATTCTAAACAACAATAATTATAGTGTCATTGTCTATTTTAATTACTTTTTTATCTAAATATATAATAGTATTTTCTTCACCAAGAAAACGGAATCCTTGCCTAATTATGATTACTAATTCATTAATTTTTTTTATTAGTTGTGATGTTGTATGGTTCATATAAAAAGTAAGCGGTACTATTTTTAATATAATATTATTTTTATGATGAATAATTTATTAATCTTGGTTTGGTACTTTTTGAATTAGTTCGTAACTTGAATATCTTTTGTACCTATTTAGCTACTTTTATTAGTCGAATAAGATTCCTAAACTAAGCAGTGCTAAGTGGAAAAACAAAATCGACCATAAGCGCTAGAAGAAGGGCTTGAACCTCGACCTTGTGGTTAACAGCCACACACTCTAACCAACTGAGCTACTCCAGCTTCCAAGTTTTTTAGCATATGTTTTAAGAAAAGATTATTTTCTTTATTTTTAACGAATATAAAATTTATTTTTAATTTTTATTGGTCAATTATTATTATTATTTTTTTGGAACTGCAGGGACAATTTGGTCTTTGAGGTCACTAAATATAAGACGATTATTTTGCGCAAAGGGGTCATATGTACATTTATTTGGTTTTAATGTTTAACTGATCTGAAATAAACTAAATATTTAATGAGAACTTCAAATAAATCAATTTAAATTGAACAAAAAGCTTATTGTACAATATTCAATTTCACATTGAGTAATTTGTAGCTTTTCTTGATTATTATATTGGGCTTTTAACAAAATTAATGAAAGAAAAAACAAAATTAATTACAAAAATACGGAAAATATCAAAAAAAAATTATAGAGTTATAAAAATACCACCTAAAATCACAATAATACTGTAAATTTCACGCCATCTTCTTCATTTTCTTCTTCACCAAAAATCTTCATCTTTAATTTCTTCAACAAAATTTTATTTTCATCTTTTTTTTCAACAAATATTCATCTTCATTTTTTCTTCAAACAAAAATCTTCATCTTCATCTTTTTATTTAATAAATCTCCATCTTGTTCACATAAATATTCAAAAATATTTTTTAAAAAAAAGGAAAAATTATGCATGCACATCGAGAACAAAAATCAAATCTCAAAAACTTTTAACAAAGAAGAATTGAACACAAAAACTCAAGAAAAAAACCAGATAAGAAGCAACTTTCAATAATATTGCTATCATTCGTTTACTCTTTCAACGGCAAATTTTAGTACCGATGCCATATGAAGGCCTCTTTAACCAACAACTTCTTTTAATACTATTTTCTATGTAGTTGTATACAGCGGCGGAACGACCATGGGATCGTATAGGGTCACACGACCCCCCTCACTGGCAGCCAAAAGGAGAGAGGCGTGGAGGAGTCAGGCTTGCGTGGGAAACTCAGCTCCCGTTGAAGGAGTGCTGAGTTTCAGAGCATTTGCAGCGAGGGGTAGACGAACCTCTCGCTGTAAATACAATTTTTTTTATATAAATTAGTCCTTGGCTAAACGACATAGTCTTGCCAGGGACTAATTTTTTTTAAAAAATAAACCCCTGGCGAAATTACTTAAAAAAAATAAACCGACCCAAGCGAATTCGCTTGGGCCGGTTCAAAAAATAAAAAGGGTTGCGTTAAAATGCAGCACTTCCCTTCTCCTTCTTCGGTTCTTCCCTCTCCCTGTCTCAGTCTGTTTCCTCCCCAACACAGCTCGCAGCAGCAGCACCCACCCAGCCATCCGCAGCACCGCCGACCACCGCCATCCACGACGACCACCGCACCGGCCGCAGCAGCAGCAGCAAACCACCCACCAGCCGCAACAGAGGTATTTTTTATTTTGTCTAATTTTTTTTATAATTTTTTAATTTTTGTCAAATTTTTTTTGTCTAATTTTTTTATAATATTTTGTTTAATGAAATATTAATTTTGTGTATTGTTTAATTGTTGTAATGTGTTTTGTGATTTTTTTAATTTAATTATATTGATGTTTAATTTTGTGTATTTTTAATTTTATTTATTAATTAAATTTATTAAAAATTATATATAATTTATTTAATAATTGTTGATTTTTTATTTGATTTAATTTATGTAATTTGAGAGTTTTTTTAGAAATATTTAATAGGATTAGATTAATTAAAATTTATTATTGTAATTTGATTATTTTGTTTTATTTAATTGTTGATTATTTAATTTTGGTTTGATTTGATTTTAATATTGTAATTTTAGATTTTTTTTTTAGAAATATATAACAGAATAAAAATAATTAAAAATGATATATAGTTTATTTATTGATTATTTAATTTTTGTTTTATTTGATATAATTAATGTAATTTGAGATTTGTTTTAGAAATATATAATAGGATAAAATTTATTAAATATTATATATATTTTTATTTATTGATTATTTAATTTTAATTTTATTTGATTTTAATATTGTAATTTGAGATTTTTTTAGAAATATATAATAGAATAAAATAATTAAAAATGATATATAGTTTATTTATTGATTATTTAATTTTGGTTTTATTTGATTTAATTAATGTAATTTGAGATTTGTTTTAGAAATATATAATAGGATAAAATTTATTAAAAATTATATATTTTTTATTTATTGATTATTTAATTTTGGTTTTATTTGATTTTATTATTGCAATTTGAGATTTCTTTAGAAATTTGATTTTATTATAGTTTATTTAATAATTGTGAATTTTTTTATATATTTGATTTTGTTATATATTATTGAGTAAATTAAACTTATTTATTTATTCTTTTAATATATACTGATTATATATTATAATAGAAATAGATAAATTTTTAATCAAGACAAAGAGAGTGCGGAATGAATGTGGTGAATCTTCAAATATTCCCAAACCAATTTCAACATCAAGTAGTCAAGCAATTGGCGAAGAAACTAGCAATAAAAAAGGACGTCAAGAGTTAAATTTAGATGATATTATTAGCGATCTCGCATTGCGTAAACTCATTGACGAGTTTGATGTTTGGATTAGAGATTATGTTAGGAGACAATATGTGATTAAAGGACCTTGTTAACCAATTGGGCATAATTTTCCATAAAAGAATTTTTCAAAAATTATGAGAAGTTTTAGAGATCACTGGTTCTCTAAATATGAGTAGTTGGAATATAGTATTAGTAAAGATGCGGCATTTTATTTTTGGTGTTATCTTTTTAGATCAAATAGAGGCTCCAAGCATGGGGATAATGTCTTCACAGATATTGGATTTCGCAATTGGAAAAAAGCAATGGAGAGGTTTAATGAACATGTTGGGGGTCCAAATAGTCTACACAATTATGCTAGAATGCAATATATTAGTTTTAAAAACCAGAGACAAAGCGTGTCTCATGTCTTATCTTCTCATAGTCATGAGATTGAGATTACTTACCACACTCGTTTAACCGCTATTGTTGATTGCATTCGTTTTCTTCTAGTTCAAGGGTTGGCTTTTCGCGAGCATGATGAATCAGTGAATTCAACAAATCGGGGTAATTTTCTTTCACTTCTTAGTTGGTACAGCGAACGCAATGTTGATGTTGGGAATGCAGTTAACTCAAATGCTCCTGGTAATAATCAACTCACTTCTCCATTAATCCAGAAGCAAATAGTTAGTGCTTGTGCTTTGGAGACGACACAAGCCATTGTTAATGATATTGGAGATTACTTCTACTCCTTATTAATTGATGAGGCTCGTGATAATTCAGTAAAGGAGCAAATGGTTGTGGTATTGAGATATGTTAACAAATTGGGACAAGTGGTTGAGCGATTAATTGGAGTAGTACACGTGAGTGATACAACTGCTTTGTCTTTGAAAAGTGCACTTGATGATTTCTTGGCAAAACATGGGTTATCAATAAGCAGAGTAAGAGGTCAGGGTTATGATGGAGCTTCCAATATGCAAGGTGAATTCAACGGGTTAAAAACTCTCATTTTAAATGAAAATCCTTCTGCTAGGTACATTCATTGTTTCGCTCATCAGCTCCAATTAGTACTTGTTGCAACAACAAGGAGCAATAGATTTGTAAGTAATTTTTTTGATTATGTTGCAATGATTGCAAACATTGTTGGAGTTTCATGTAAAAGGAGGGATGCTCTCCGTCAAAAACAACATGATGAAGTAGTTCAGCGTCTAGAAAGTGGTGATATTCAAACTGGAAGAGGCTTGCATCAAGAAACAAATTTAGCTCGACCTGGTGACACGCGATGGGATTCTCATTATAAAACAATTGTGCGTCTTCTCTCAATGTGGTCTCCTGTGAAAGAGGTTCTTGAGAATATTTTTGAGGATGGTTCTGATCTGAGAAATCGAGAGGCAGTTGTGGGCTTGCTTGATAAAATGGGAAGTTATGAATTTATTTTCATTGCTTTCTTGATGAGAAAATTTTTAGGAATGACAAATGATTTATCTCAAGCCTTACAAAAGAAATGATCAAAATATTGTTAATGCAATTCATTTAATTGCAACTGTTAAACAAGCATTGCAAAGCTTCAGGGAGGATGGATGGAATAAATTACTGGACGTTGTTAATGATTTTTGTATAGATCATGATATTGCAGTGCCTAATATGGAAGATAATGCAGGTTATCTAAGATCTAAGCGTGTTGGTACTCCAATTACTTATTACCACCACTTTCGAGTAGAAATATTTTATCAGGTACTATTTTATTAATTAATAATATATTTAACTTTTTATTATGCTATTACCTAATATTATTTTATCCAAATTTCAGGTTATTGATTTCATTGCTCAAGAAATGAAAAATCGCTTTACACAATCAAGTACGGAATTGCTTTCATGCATTGCTTGTCTTTCTCCTAGAAACTCATTCTCCAGCTTCCAGCTATCTAAATTACTTCATCTCGCTGAACTATATCCATATGATTTCACGATTACTGATCGGATGGTACTTGAAGATCAACTTGAGACTTACATTGCTGATGTAAGAAGAAATATAGCTTTCTCTGATCTAGATGATATTGGAGCTCTTGCTCAGAAAATGGTTGAGACAGATTATGACACTATGTTTTCTTTGGTATATCTGCTTATCAAGTTAGCATTAGTTTTACCTGTTGCAACTGCTACTATCGAAAGAGCTTTTTCAGCAATGAACATTATCAAGACGGATTTGTGCAATAAGATTGGAGATGAATTTTTGAGCGACTGTTTGATTTGTTATGTGGAGAGAGAAATTTTTGTAACTTGAATATCTTTTGTACCTATTGGGCTATTTTTTTTTTGTTGAATAAGATTCGTAAACTAAGCAGTGTTACGTGGAAAAACAAAATTAACCATAAGCGCTAGAAGGAGGGCTTGAAACTCCGACCCTGTGGTTAACAGCCGCACGCTCTAACCAACTGAGCTACTCCAGCTTCCAAAATTTTTAGTTTATGTTTTAAGAAAATATTATTTTCTTTATTTTTAACTAATATAAAATTTATTTTAAACTTTTATTGGTCAATTATTATTATTATTATTTTGGAACTGCAGGAACAATTTGGTCTTTCAGGTCACTAAATATAAGACGATTATTTTGCACAAAGGGGTCATATGTACATTTATTTGGTTTTAATTTTTAACTGATCTGAAATAAACTAAATATTTAATGAGAACTACCAATAAATCAATTTAAATTGAACAAAAAGCTTATTGTACAATATTCAATTTCACATTGAGTAATTTGTAGCTTTTCTTGATTATTATATTGGGCTTTTAACAAAACTAATGAAAAAAAAACATAATTAATTACAAAAATACGGAAATTATCAAAAAAAAATTTATAGAGTTATAAAAACACCACCTAAAATCACAAAAATACTGGAAATTTGGCGACATCTTCTTTATTTTCTTCTTCACCAAAAATCTTCATCTTTAACTTCTTCAACAAAATTTTATTTTCATCTTTTCTTTCAACAAATATTCATCTTCATTTTTTCTTCAAACAAAAATCTTCATCTACATCTTTTTATTTAATAAATCTCCATCTTGTTCACATAAATATTCAAAAATATTAAAAAAAAATTATACATGCAAATCGAGAACAAAAATCAAAACTCAAAAACTTTTAAAAAATAAGAATTGAACACAAGAACTCAAGAAAAAACCAGATAAGAAGCAACTTTCAACAATATTGCTATCATTCGTTTACTCTTTCAACAGCAAATTTTAGTACCGATGCCATATGAAGGCCTCTTTAACCAACAACTTCTTCTAATACTATTTTCTAAGTAGTTGTGTAGTAATTCTTTTAAGCAGCTTCCCAATTCTAGCAGTAATTATCCAGATATGTTAAACTTTTTGGGAATAATTATTGAAGTTGCTGTCATATATTATTCCTCATAGCAGCAACTAATCCAAATTGTCGCTACATGCATGTTCATTTTTTAACAGCAAATTCTTTATGTTGCTGAAGAATGTCGAGTTTTTGTAAAATACCTATTATTTTTGCCTTTTTTTTCAACAGCAAAATAGACTTTGTTGCCATATATTATTATTGCGGCTTTTCTTTTATTGCTACCATATATTAGTTTGTTCTTAAATTAAAATTTGCTATTTATTCTACTATTTCTAGTTGTGTAATCCAAGTTTATATTTTTTACCCCAATAAAATTTAATGTATAAGAAAAAAATTTATTTAAAATAATAAAAATTCCGCATGGAAAACCTTATAATTTTAGAAGAAAAAATACGTACGAAACAATTTCTAAATAGTTTCATTATAATCAAAGAGAATAATTATAATGCTTCTCAAATTTAAATGCATGATAATTAAAACGAGACATTTGCATAACCACTAAAAAAATAACTTTTATTTTAAAAATATTTATATTTTTATAAAAAATTAAAGTAAAATTTTAAAAATACCTCATTATTCACTAAAATAAAAGTTTTTTTTTTTCAAAAATACATCTTCCCTCACTATAATTAATATTTTACTTCTTTTTTTATCTTTTTTTTTTCAAACTTCACTATTAAATAAAAATGTTATAATAAAATAATTAAAATTAATATTTTAAATTATTTTTATCATATAAAATTCATAATTTTTTTATAAAAGACAAAATTTTAATTTTAATTATAAAAATAAATAACACTCAACAAAATAAAAAAAGTAAAATATACAAAAATATATTAATAAAAATAGTTAAATTTATTTTTAAACAAATTTTACATATTACACATATAAAAAAATAAAAAAAAATATACACAATTTCGTTGTGTAGATTTGCAGTAGATGTGTTGTATATGTTGTGTATATGTTATGTTTTTGTTATTTAAGTTGTGTGTATTTTATGTAAAAATTATTGAATATTGTGTGAATATTGTGAGAATAAAAAATTAAATAAATAATTAAAAATATTATGTAGACGTATTGTTGATTTGTTGTAAATATAGTTTGTATTGTTGAATATATATTTTGTATATATTAGTAAAAATGAAAATGAAATTAGCATGCCAATAATCTTGAAAAATGTAAGTTAAAAAAGGTGTATTGTAACTCCCCTATACCCAATATACGTACATCACATACACCCACATATGTAATATACGTATATTGGATACAAGGATGTCACAGTCTATTTGAAGCAAACCAATCTTTAAACTTTAACATCAAATCATTATTATAAATAGTAATAGATAAAACATTCATTGTTAAAATACATATACATATATCTTCATTATCCCAAAAGTGAATCCAAAACATTTTATTTAATAAGCAACGAAAAATGTAGCGAAATATCATATATATACATCAAAATTAATATTTACAAAAATATAAAGTTTATACATGCTTGGCAATTCGTCTATGATCTTGAAGTCCAATAATCAACACTTCACAAGGGATCACAAGCCTAAACTCGACTCGGTCTAGCTGAACTCTCCGGTACAACCGGATCTACCCTGTCATCTGCGCGACGAACCACAATTGCGCTAAGCCAAAGGCTTAGTGGTACAAATCACTATAACAATATGCTTCAAATATAATGTCAATGTCAAACTTTCAAAAATTATAAGCAATATACGAGGATATCATATTTCATAACATTACATTTCATTATATTATTCAATTGTTTCATTATTCATGATTCACATTTAAGCAAAGACAAGCATGGGCCCAGAAGGATCTAATATGCCATTCAAATTTCAGAGTTACTATTTTGGTCCAGTAATCACATTTATCAAGTCCGTAGGCGAATCATTATCACAATGAGAAACATCTCATATGTAACATTCCAACTAGGCTTCAAGGACTGAGCCCAACCAAGCTTCAAGGGGAGCACAGCATCAACCCAACTTGGCTTCAAGGACCAAGCCCAACTCAACTTCAAGGGATTATTACTTTTAGGCATGCCACCAACAATAAAACTCTGAAAATTGAATAACATACTAGGCACACAATTCTTTCATTATTTCATTATCAATTTCATTCTTATTTTCTCATGCTCATCTAGGAAACAATGCCTCAAATATCACATTTATATCAATATAGCCATCAACAATGGCTTCACATATCATCATTAGGGTTTACATAACAAATTATAATATTCATATATTTTGTATCCTCAACCTATGTTTCACATAGTTTACATAATGCAAATCATAGTACCATTCTCATATATCACAATATAATAGGTAACCTAACACATTTCCAACCAAATGTGTTAAGTCCCAAAGTCATGTAAATGTATGTAATCATGTATGGTTTGTACTTACCATTAAGAGCAACTAACATCAATCTAACAACTTCCTCTTTCAAGAATCCCTCAACACTTGGATTGGTTACCTCAAATCTCTTCAAAACCTAATCTAAATGTGATTATACATACTCACTTAGTAATACACATAAGGAAATAAGAATAACAACTATCTAGGGCAAACTCTACACATGACACGCTCAACAACACGGGCATGTCCCTGGTCGTGTCCTAAACCCACATCACAAAAGTTTTGACACGCTCAGTGACATAGGCGTGCCACTGCACATGTCAATTCTCCTCCAACATAGAAGCTATGACACGCTCAGTGACACACTCAGTGACATGGGCGTGTCACTAGAAGTGTCAATAAACCAACAACACAGTAGTTATCATACTCTCAGTGACATGGGCATGTCAATACTACTCTAACACAGAAGCTGTGACATGCTTAGTAACATGGGCGTGTCACTGCTCGTGTCACCCATACTGAAAACTGAACCAACGACACGCCCAAGGACATGGCCATGCTACTGGGCGTATCAGGCCAAAAACTTGAAATCGACACCAAAAACACTATATCCAATAAACATCTTTCTTAAACCCTTTTCCACTCCAAACAAACTTACCCAAAACCATCAATAAACCATAATAAACTTGCATAACATCAAAACAACTCAATTATATGCATCAACACACAAATCACAATCATAACTATATTTACAACTCAACACATACACAATCCACAACTCTTGTTATCTTCACCAAACTTAATATTTTCTTCAATCCAACCCCAAAATCAAAGTCAAATAGACCAAACAACTTCAAACACATCAAAATCAATCGTTCACCAAACTCAAATGCACAAACTCCAAAAGAACACAGAGAAACAAGTTGAAAACTTACCAAAAGTGAAGAAAATCCTTCAAACTCCAACTTGATCTCTTGAAACACCCTTCAATCTTGAGTTTGGAAGCAACAAAATCCCTTTTTCCCTTTAGCTATGGTGATGGCCGGCTAACCCAAAAGAAGAAAGAAGAAGATGATAGAAAAGCAAAGTCAAACAACTCTCACCTCTTAAACCACACAAACTCTCTTTCAATATCAACCAAGTATTAATATATTAAAATAATATAAATATTATCTTCCGCTTAATTTAATTTCAATCTTAAATAATTAATTATCTCATTTGACCATCAATAAATGTTGACTTATATATGTTGTAAATATCTTCATATATACAACATATACACACTCCTCTTTTCCTCTTAATCATTATTACACACTTTAAAATCATTAAATCCAATTTCAACACTTAACATTTCTAAAATTTTAGGGTATAGTTTGGGATATTATAATTGTATAGTGTAAATATTTCAATTAAAATAATTATGTTTCCCTCAAGCATGAAGAAGAACTTGTTGGCTTTTAAATAGGTTTGGACTTGCCGGAGTTATTAAAACCTCAATGAATAATATTGATCTAATCAAACAATCGCAACTTTTTTCTCAAAAGGACTACGAAGAAAACTAGGCTCTTAAACTCCTTTATGAAAATTAATTTAAATTCTACAGCAATGTTAATGAGTATGTGGAATTAAAATCGAAACAACTTCTAGAATGAATGTTTACATAGGAATATACTACTGAAAAAGTAGGAACAAATTAAATATACTAAAACATTATGGAATTAACTGAAGTAATGGCTAAAGAAAATGCTAATTCTCTACTCTATCGTAATTGGAGTTGTGTGTTTTTTCTGGATTGTTGATGTCCTCTTTATCTTTCTTCTTTTCATTTTAAAAGTTCAATTGCTACCTATTTTAGCCCCCATTCACAGCAGCAGGAGACGGGTATCTAGTGGGTTTCATGGCTTCCGAATTTCCAGCATTCTGTTGCTGTGGAGTGATAATCTGGCGCCATTCTTTGCTGGGTCTTCTAGTTTGGGCCTTATTTAATACTATGGGCCTCTTATTATTGATGGGCTGACGAAATTGGGTGTTGACAAATTAAATGAAAAAATGACACTCTCCACCAAATTTTTTAAAATTTTTATTTTTTTTATCAGGAGTATTTTAATTATTTTATTATAAAATCATAATAAATTCATTATAAATTATGTAAAATTTGTAAATCATAATAAACTCATTATAAATTTATTGTAAACTAATAAAAATATAGTATTTTGATAAATATTTTATAAATTTTAGTTTTTTGGTGAATAATTTATAAATAATTAGGCTTTTGATAAAAATATAAAAAAATTTAAAAAGTAATTTTAATGATTTCTAAAATTCGTATAGTGAGCTGAGTTTTATTTTTTATATTTCTTATTATTAAGTTATAATTTCGTTTTAATGACTACAGGTTTCGCACCTTTTTCAGCATATCATTTTTGCCTTTTAACCTTTTGTTCCAATTTTTTATTTATTACGCGTGAGGGAGTGGAACACTTAAACTTAAATTTAAGATCTTAAGTAAGAATGACATGCTATTAACCACCAAACTATAAATTGATAGTTTTTTTTTTTATTTTGTCAATTAGCTTATGTCATTGTTGTAAAATTTGGGCGATGATATTGCCATAAATTAAGAACAATACATTATTTAAATTATAAATTAAAAAAAAAATTATCCTTTCAGGTTTAAATAGTTCTCTCTCCCAAAAATAGATTTAATACAAAGTGAGGTTGGAAAACAAAATGAGAGTGAAGAATTTTACATTTTGCTACTCAATCAATGTGATTTGAGGTTAACATTAGCAAAACATATATAATGTGAAAATTTTGAATTTTTAGTATCAAAGTCTCAGTAAGCATTAAACTAAAGTCTCATGGATGATGTTTTGTGGGGATTTAGTAGCTCATAAGTAGGATAGATAGGTGAAATTCCATGAATTAATTGAAAAAGTGAATTTGTATTTTTTTTAATACAAACACAAATTATATATTTTCTCCGTTCTAAATTATTTAGCACATTTTTTTATTTATTCTACATGTAGTCTATTTATAATTTTAATAATTTAATTAATATATTGAACGTCTATTAAAGTAAAAAAGGCATAATAAAAAAACATGTAAAAGTTTATATAAAATAAAAATATATATATTTATGAATTTGAGATTTAAAGAGTATAAATTTGTAATATTTCATGGTATTTATAATTATTTCATCAAGATTCAATTGATTAGTGGCTCTTACTTTCATTTCGTTAATACTGTGTTAACTGAAAAGGCGAATAAACGTAATGGTCTTAATTAGATTGGTATGACCCAAATGAAAAATCCAACTACCATCAACAATTTCAAGTAATTATATTAAATAGAATTATCATTCTATTATCTATACTGAGTG
Organism: Garcia nutans; assembly: GCA_947685225.1. NCBI lineage: Eukaryota > Viridiplantae > Streptophyta > Magnoliopsida > Malpighiales > Euphorbiaceae > Garcia > Garcia nutans. The sequence continues at coordinate 3,003,469 of CANTUV010000017.1, read as the reverse complement.
TTGGTTTTGAATCAAATCCATACATGACAGGTAAATAAAATTTATAAACCTAACTTGATTAAATATTCATTATATAATATTTATTACTATATATAAATAATATTTAATATTTAAATAAAAAAAACTTTGGATATGATATGATTTTTCAATTCTAGTTTTATTTTAATTAAGAAATCAAACTACTATATTTATAAGAATATAGTAATAGATTAAATGAAAATCGGTTCAATATAAAAATCTATCAAAAAAAGATATATTCTTTTCTTATGAGATTTTTTTTTCTTTCTTCAACTTAAAACTCTAAAGTATTCTAAATAATTAAAGACTCATCATGAATAAAAGAATATTTTAATGCCATTTGGGTTTTATGTTACAAATACAGATGTTTAGTTACTCTTGAGAATACTATAATAATCATTTTTTTCTTTTATATTAAAAATTATATTATTTTATTAATAAAAAAAATTATATTATTTTGGGACAAGTTTAAAGATTATATATATAAGCATGGTTTTCAATAAAGAGATTAAAGTGTTCGTATTATCAAAATATTTTTGTTTATATTTGTGGAAATAGAAAGGAAAATTGACATATGATATATCTTGATAACTGAATCAATTAAAACATGGTTTTGTTTAGGGAAATTTAAATTATAATATAGGTAGCCTTTAGAAAATGCCCTGATATTCAGTTTGCATAATATTATATTATTCTAAACAACAATAATTATAGTGTCATTGTCTATTTTAATTACTTTTTTATCTAAATATATAATAGTATTTTCTTCACCAAGAAAACGGAATCCTTGCCTAATTATGATTACTAATTCATTAATTTTTTTTATTAGTTGTGATGTTGTATGGTTCATATAAAAAGTAAGCGGTACTATTTTTAATATAATATTATTTTTATGATGAATAATTTATTAATCTTGGTTTGGTACTTTTTGAATTAGTTCGTAACTTGAATATCTTTTGTACCTATTTAGCTACTTTTATTAGTCGAATAAGATTCCTAAACTAAGCAGTGCTAAGTGGAAAAACAAAATCGACCATAAGCGCTAGAAGAAGGGCTTGAACCTCGACCTTGTGGTTAACAGCCACACACTCTAACCAACTGAGCTACTCCAGCTTCCAAGTTTTTTAGCATATGTTTTAAGAAAAGATTATTTTCTTTATTTTTAACGAATATAAAATTTATTTTTAATTTTTATTGGTCAATTATTATTATTATTTTTTTGGAACTGCAGGGACAATTTGGTCTTTGAGGTCACTAAATATAAGACGATTATTTTGCGCAAAGGGGTCATATGTACATTTATTTGGTTTTAATGTTTAACTGATCTGAAATAAACTAAATATTTAATGAGAACTTCAAATAAATCAATTTAAATTGAACAAAAAGCTTATTGTACAATATTCAATTTCACATTGAGTAATTTGTAGCTTTTCTTGATTATTATATTGGGCTTTTAACAAAATTAATGAAAGAAAAAACAAAATTAATTACAAAAATACGGAAAATATCAAAAAAAAATTATAGAGTTATAAAAATACCACCTAAAATCACAATAATACTGTAAATTTCACGCCATCTTCTTCATTTTCTTCTTCACCAAAAATCTTCATCTTTAATTTCTTCAACAAAATTTTATTTTCATCTTTTTTTTCAACAAATATTCATCTTCATTTTTTCTTCAAACAAAAATCTTCATCTTCATCTTTTTATTTAATAAATCTCCATCTTGTTCACATAAATATTCAAAAATATTTTTTAAAAAAAAGGAAAAATTATGCATGCACATCGAGAACAAAAATCAAATCTCAAAAACTTTTAACAAAGAAGAATTGAACACAAAAACTCAAGAAAAAAACCAGATAAGAAGCAACTTTCAATAATATTGCTATCATTCGTTTACTCTTTCAACGGCAAATTTTAGTACCGATGCCATATGAAGGCCTCTTTAACCAACAACTTCTTTTAATACTATTTTCTATGTAGTTGTATACAGCGGCGGAACGACCATGGGATCGTATAGGGTCACACGACCGCCCTCACTGGCAGCCAAAAGGAGAGAGGCGTGGAGGAGTCAGGCTTGCGTGGGAAACTCAGCCCCCGTTGAAGGAGGGCTAAGTTTCAGAGCATTTGCAGCGAGGGGTTGACGAACCTCTCGCTGTAAATATAATTTTTTTTTATATAAATTAGTCCTTAGCGAAACGACATCGTTTTGCCAGGGACTAATTTTTTTTAAAAAATAAACCCCTGGCGAAATTACTTAAAAAAAATAAACCGACCCAAGCGAATTCGCTTGGGCCGGTTCAAAATATAAAAAGGGTTGCGTTAAAACGCAGCCCTTCCCTTCTCCTTCTTCGGTTCTTCCCTCTCCCTGTCTCAGTCTGTTTCCTCCCCAACACAGCTCGCAGCAGCACCCACCCAGCCATCCGCAGCACCGCCGACCACCGCCATCCACGACGACCACCGCACCGGCCGCAGCAGCAGCAGCAAGCCACCCACCAGCCGCAACAGAGGTATTTTTTATTTTGTCTAATTTTTTTATAATTTTTTAATTTTTGTCAAATTTTTTTTGTCAAAATTTTTTATAATATTTTGTTTAATGAAATATTAATTTTGTGTATTGTTTAATTGTTGTAATGTGTTTTGTGATTTTTTTATTTAATTATATTGATGTTTAATTTTGTGTATTTTTAATTTTATTTATTAATTAAATTTATTAAAAATTATATATAATTTATTTAATAATTGTTGATTTTTTATTTGATTTAATTTATGTAATTTGAGAGTTTTTTTAGAAATATTTAATAGGATTAGATTAATTAAAATTTATTATTGTAATTTGATTATTTTGTTTTATTTAATTGTTGATTATTTAATTTTGGTTTGATTTGATTTTAATATTGTAATTTGAGATTTTTTTAGAAATATATAATAGAATAAAAATAATTAAAAATGATATATAGTTTATTTATTGATTATTTAATTTTTGTTTTATTTGATTTAATTAATGTAATTTGAGATTTGTTTTAGAAATATATAATAGGATAAAATTTATTAAAAATTATATATTTTTTATTTATTGATTATTTAATTTTGATTTTATTTGATTTTAATATTGTAATTTGAGATTTTTTTAGAAATATATAATAGAATAAAATAATTAAAAATGATATATAGTTTATTTATTGATTATTTAATTTTGGTTTTATTTGATTTAATTAATGTAATTTGAGATTTGTTTTAGAAATATATAATAGGATAAAATTTATTAAAAATTATATATATTTTATTTATTGATTATTTAATTTTGGTTTTATTTGATTTTATTATTGCAATTTGAGATTTCTTTAGAAATTTGATTTTATTATAGTTTATTTAATAATTGTGAATTTTTTTATATATTTGATTTTGTTATATATTATTGAGTAAATTAAACTTATTTATTTATTCTTTTAATATATACTGATTATATATTATAATAGAAATGGATAAATTTTTAATCAAGACAAAGAGAGTGCGGAATGAATGTGGTGAATCTTCAAATATTCCCAAACCAATTTCAACATCAAGTAGTCACGCAATTGGCGAAGAAACTAGCAATAAAAAAGGACGTTAAGAGTTAAATTTAGATGATATTATTAGCGATCTCGCATTGCGTAAACTCATTGACGAGTTTGATGTTGGGATTAGAGATTATATTAGGAGACAATATGTGATTAAATGACCTTGTTAACCAATTGGGCATAATTTTCCACAAACAAATTTTTCAAAAATTATGAGAAGTTTTAGAGATCACTGGTTCTCTAAATATGAGTAGTTGAAATATAGTATTAGTAAAGATGCGGCATTTTATTTTTGGTGTTATCTTTTTAGATCAAATAGAGGCTCCAAGCATGGGGATAATGTCTTCACAGATATTGGATTTCGCAATTGGAAAAAAGCAATGGAGAGGTTTAATGAACATGTTGGGGGTCCAAATAGTCCACACAATTATGCTAGAATGCAATATATTGGTTTTAAAAACCAGAGACAAAGCGTGTCTCATGTCTTATCTTCTCATAGTCATGAGATTGAGATTACTTACCACACTCGTTTAACCGCTATTGTTGATTGCATTCGTTTTCTTCTAGTTAAAGGGTTGGCTTTTCGCGAGCATTATGAATCAGTGAATTCAACAAATCGGGGTAATTTTCTTTCACTTCTTAGTTGGTACAGCGAACGCAATGTTGATGTTGGGAATGCAGTTAACTCAAATGCTCCTGGTAATAATCAACTCACTTCTCCATTAATCCAGAAGCAAATAGTTAGTGCTTGTGCTTTGGAGACGACACAAGCCATTGTTAATGATATTGGAGATGACTTCTACTCCTTATTAATTGATGAGGCTCGTGATAATTCAGTAAAGGAGCAAATGGCTGTGGTATTGAGATATGTTAACAAATTGGGACAAGTGGTTGAGCGATTAATTGGAGTAGTACACGTGAGTGATACATCTGCTTTGTCTTTGAAAAGTGCACTTGATGATTTCTTGGCAAAACATGGGTTATCAATAAGCAGAGTAAGAGGTCAGGGTTATGATGGAGCTTCCAATATGCAAGGTGAATTCAACGGGTTAAAAACTCTCATTTTAAATGAAAATCCTTCTGCTAGGTACATTCATTGTTTCGCTCATCAGCTCCAATTAGTACTTGTTGCAACAACAAGGAGCAATAGATTTGTAAGTAATTTTTTTGATTATGTTGCAATGATTGCAAACATTGTTGGAGTTTCATGTAAAAGGAGGGATGCTCTCCGTCAAAAACAACATGATGAAGTAGTTCAGCGTCTAGAAAGTGGTGATATTCAAACTGGAAGAGGCTTGCATCAAGAAACAAATTTAGCTCGACCTGGTGACACGCGATGGGATTCTCATTATAAAACAATTGTGCGTCTTCTCTCAATGTGGTCTCCTGTGAAAGAGGTTCTTGAGAATATTTTTGAGGATGGTTCTGATCTGAGAAATCGAGAGGCAGTTGTGGGCTTGCTTGATAAAATGGGAAGTTATGAATTTATTTTCATTGCTTTCTTGATGAGAAAATTTTTAGGAATGACAAATGATTTATCTCAAGCCTTACAAAAGAAATGATCAAAATATTGTTAATGCAATTCATTTAATTGCAACTGTTAAACAAGCATTGCAAAGCTTCAGGGAGGATGGATGGAATAAATTACTGGACGTTGTTAATGATTTTTGTATAGATCATGATATTGCAGTGCCTAATATGGAAGATAATGCAGGTTATCTAAGATCTAAGCGTGTTGGTACTCCAATTACTTATTACCACCACTTTCGAGTAGAAATATTTTATCAGGTACTATTTTATTAATTAATAATATATTTAACTTTTTATTATGCTATTACCTAATATTATTTTATCCAAATTTCAGGTTATTGATTTCATTGCTCAAGAAATGAAAAATCGCTTTACACAATCAAGTACGGAATTGCTTTCATGCATTGCTTGTCTTTCTCCTAGAAACTCATTCTCCAGCTTCCAGCTATCTAAATTACTTCATCTCGCTGAACTATATCCATATGATTTCACGATTACTGATCGGATGGTACTTGAAGATCAACTTGAGACTTACATTGCTGATGTAAGAAGAAATATAGCTTTCTCTGATCTAGATGATATTGGAGCTCTTGCTCAGAAAATGGTTGAGACAGATTATGACACTATGTTTTCTTTGGTATATCTGCTTATCAAGTTGGCATTAGTTTTACCTGTTGCAACTGCTACTATCGAAAGAGCTTTTTCAGCAATGAACATTATCAAGACGGATTTGTGCAATAAGATTGGAGATGAATTTTTGAGCGACTGTTTGATTTGTTATGTGGAGAGAGAAATTTTTTTAAAAATTGAAAATGAGGCTGTTATGCAACGTTTTCAAAAAATGCAGACTCGTAGGATACAATTATCGTTTCTTAGTCGTAGTTAACCTAATAGCGCAAATTAATTTTTGAACTACTGATACTGTAATATTAAATGTTTAATTTTATTGTGAACTCGTCTGTAATTTTTATTTTGTATAAATTTTGACCCCCTAGGTAAATTCCTGGTTCCGCCACTGGTTGTATAGTAATTCTTTTAAGCAACTTCCCAATTCTAGCAGTAATTATCCAGATATGTTAAACTTTTGGGAATAATTATTGAAGTTGCTGCCATATATTTAAGCATGGCCACGGTTCTGTTGAACCGTTGAACCGGACCGGCGGTTACGGTTTGGTTCAATAAATCAAACCATAACTGTAATTAAAGGTTCAGAATCGGAATCAGAACTTTCCTTTAAGGTTCCGGTTCCGGTTTCAAAATACCGGAACCGAACCAGCGGTTCAGGTTCAAAATCAAAAAATTAAAAAAATAAAAAAAATTGAAGAATATTTTATGAAAATAAAAAAATTCAAAAAATCTATAAATACACTATCTTTTTAATTCATTTTCTAATTTTTACACAATTTCTCTCAATAATCAAATTTTAATTATTTAATTTAACTCTAAATTCTTCAACCCTCAATTTTCTAATTTCTACTCTCTTAAATTCTAATTATTATTATTTGTTACTGTTATTTATTATTATTAGTAATATTTATTATTTATTATTTATTCTTATTATTATTTGTTATTATTGTTAGTAATATTTATTTTTTATTGTTAATTATTATTATTTTTTTATTATTATTAGTATTTATTAGTATTGCTAGAAATATTTATTGTTTGTTAATTATTATTATTTTGTTGTTATTATTATTATTAGTAATTGTTATTGTTATCATTGTTAAAAAATATTATTATTATTATTATTATTATTATTATTATTATTATCAATTTATATTAAAATGACAAGTTCTAGTTAATTGTATAATATAAGTGATGATGAGTAAATTTCACAACAATATATTAATATTTTGTATGATGAGTAAAGAAGTAAATTTACAAGTGCAAGGCACATTATTTATATTTATTAAATATTTTAAATGTAATATTAAATATTTATAATTATAATTTATATAGTTAATTGATTTTTAATAATTATGTTCAAATATTTTTTTTAATTTTTTCTTTATACTTTAATTGTAATATTAAATATTTATAAGTAATATTATTTGATTTAACTTAAATAATATTATTAATTTTATAAGTGGTGTTTAATCTCATAAAAAATATTATCATGTATCAATAATAATATTTTCTTTCAAATATAATTTTTTTAAAAAAATTAATTTGAACCGGTGGTTCAAATTGGAACCAGACCGATTTTTAAGAGTCTGAACCGTAATTAAACCAGCTCTTACCGGTTAAAATTAAAATTCACGAAAATTATGAACCAAAACAGATAATTCCGATTAACTGAATCGTGGCCATGGTTACATATATTATTCCTCATAGCATCAACTAATCCAAATTTCATAGCATCAACTAATCCAAATTGTCGCTACATGCATACTCATTATTTAACAGCAAATTCTTTATGTTGCTGAAGAATGTCTAGTTTTTGTAATACCTATTAGTTTTGCCTTTTTTTTTCAACAGCGAAATAGACTTTGTTGCCATATATTATTATTGCGGCTTTTCTTTTATTGCTGCCATATATTAGTTTGTTCTTAAATTAAAATTTGCTGTTTATTCTACTATTTTTAGTTGTGTAATCCAAATTTATATTTTTTACCCCAATAAAATTTAAAGTATAAGAAAAAAAATTATTTAAAATAATACAAATTCCTCATGGAAAACCTTATAATTTTAGAAGAAAAAATACGTACGAAACAATTTCTAAATAATTTCATTATAATTAAAGAGAATAAGTATAATGCTTCTCAAATTTAAATGCATGATAATTAAAATGAGACATTTACATAACTATCAAAAAAATAACTTTTATTTCAAAAATACTATAAAAGCTAAAAATATTTATATTTTTATAAAAAAATTAAAGCAAAATTTTAAAAATACCTCATTCTTCATTAAAACAAAAGTTTTTTTTTTCAAAAATATCTCTTCCCTTACTACAATTAATATTTTACTTCAATTTTTACCTTTTTTAACTTCACTATTAAATAAAAATATTATAATAAAATAATTAAAATTAATATTTTAAATTATTTTTATCATATAAAATTCATAATTTTTATAAAAGACAAAATTTTAATTTTAATTATAAAAATAAATAAGATTATTAAGTTAATCAAATATGAATTAAATTTAAAAAATTTTAATTGTTAATAATTTATTAATTATATATTTTACATTAAATAATTTTAATTGTTAATAATTTATTAATTATATATTTTACATTAAATTGATATTTAATATGTTTATATGAATTATTACTATAAAGTAATTTTTTATAATAATGAATATAAATATTAATAATAATTAATAATATTTGTGATATTAAAGAACTAAAATAAACTGAATTTGAGAATAATACGTAATAATGCAAAGTCATAATAATTACTTAGACTATTCTTCTTCTTCGCTCAACAACAGAATCTGTACGTAACTGCTACTAGCAAACACCCCTAGAAAAAGCAAATATTCAAAATTGATCTAAATAACAAGTACAATACAATCTCAACATCAAGTCCAGTCAGAGAATTCATGAATCTGGAAAATATCTATTTTGGGTCCACCGGTAACAAACAATACTTATTTCAAAGGGTAACTCTGTCATTTACAACTTACTATTGTATTATTTGAAATTTTATTTGATTAAATTAGTTCTGTTAAATAAAATGATTAGTTTAATTCAATTAAAAATATATAATTTTAGAATTTTTTCAAAAATATCCTACAAAATAAAATATTTGAAAAAATACTCACTTTTTTTTTCTATTTTAAAAATATCTTTTTTCAACTTTCAATTTTAAAAATATATCTTTTCAGAGATATATTTTTTATATATATTTGATATATTAACGATATATTAAAAAATATAGTATTTTTTTTAAAAAATAAAAAGTATGCTATAGTGTAATTTTCTCTATAATTTTTTTATTTTTTTATTTTTTATTTTTTTTATCAATTTTTTTTCTCTATTAATAGAACCAATCTATTTTTTTATGTAGATAAATTAGGAAATTTTGTATTATAATTTTTTCATAGAGTCACCAATATTTTTAATTTTTGTATAGAGATATTATAAATTTTCTTATAAAAAAATATGATCATAATTATGGGGTTTTTTTATATTTATATCAAAAAATTATTGTTGAAATAATTCTTTATAAATGATAAAAAAATATTTTTTACTTTATTTTTCATTTTCTTAATTATGTAAATAAATAAGTGTTTCAAAATATTCATTTATTTTCATGTCAAAAAAAATACAATATAACCAATTTACCGAAATTCAATATTTTTGTTCAGTTATTTTAATTATGTGATTATTTCAATTTGTTTTAATCAATATTTAATTTCAATTTATCGAGTTAATGAAAATTCTTCATCGAACCGATTGATTGCACATCCCTAGCTAGAGGTAGCGCAATCCTGACTCAACATGAAGTCATTCGTCCAAACTCTGTGTTCGAATTTGTATATAATCTGAATGATTTGAATTCACAGGTCAATTTGCCTAACTTAATGATCCAATCCAAAATCCAATTAATTCGCATTGACCCAATATGAAAAATAATTTATTTTTAAATAAATTTTAAGTATTTTCTAAAAAATATACATTTTAAAATTTTTTGTGCTACTCACAAAAATAATTTTTATCATAATTCATGCACTAAACCCAATCATTTTCTTATTTATGTCTTTTTTGAACACGAGTATTTTAAAAAAAAATTATAGATAAAAATAAATAAAATTTTGATAGGGTATTGTAAACTGAAGAAATTATTTACATATATTGAACATAAACAAAATTTGTATTAGATACTAAATTAATACTATTAAATTTAAGACTTAAAAATACATTATTTTAAATATTTATAATTATATATTATAACTAATTTATTTTTTAATTTTGCGAAATTATGTGAAAAATTTGTTTCTAAAATATTCCTTTTAAAGAGTATCATAAATCAATCTAAATTTAACCTCTAAATCTCTTTTTCAGTCAATTTAGTTAATACATATACATATCTCCAAATGAATTTAACCATTTGCCACCTTTATCATGAAACGGTGCCCTCTCTGCTCCTTTCTTCTTCTTCTTGTTTTTTATATGTTTACGAGTAACTGAAACAAAAATTATATTTGTTTTAACTTGTATTTTTTAAAATATTTTAATATATAATGTAATTACAATAATTATTATTTCAATAAAATATCTTAATCTTTTTAATAATCTTAAATATTAACATTTATATCAATTCTATTAATTGAAAATTAATAAGTACATCAGATAGATTCACGTAACAACATAAAATGAAATAAAAACTTTATGAATTGAACATAGATTTTTTTTAAGTTACCTGCGACTCAAGAAATGCACCCTTATTGCATGGCAAGTTGCAGGTTGAGTTAGTGATCTTGTTTTGTGTCCTTTTCATCTAACTTTCTAATTGTCCAATTGACACAGACGATTAGCATTTTAGATTTTTAAATCAATATGATGTGTAGCACAAAAATGTGGTGCTCTTTATTTATTTATTTTTTTTTTCCGAAAAGTATCTTTTTTTGGATAGTACTCTCGAGAAGGATGTTAAATCTTCATACTCCCTCAATGCTCCTGCAATTTGTTAATATTTATTTATATAAAATTAATTTTTTTTAATATAATTTGGAGCTATACTAAATTTTTTTATAATTTATTTTCATACATTTAAAAATTATAAAATATTTAAAAATTTATGGAAATATAAATAAATAAATAAAATATTACTAAACATAAAAAATTAATTGAAAAGTTGTCATTTTAATATTCAGAAGTAAACAACATCATATAAAAATATATATTTTAGAAACCATTATATCATAAAAGAAAAAGTAATCGGATGAAACAGTAAAAAATTAATAAAAGAAACACTAACATCTTTATTATTAAATTGATTTTTTTTAAAAAAAAAAAGTCTATTGATCTAAAATACTCTCAACTTTTGGATTTACTTTCCCTTTTGTGGACTCTCTTTCTCTCTCTCTCTCTCTCTCTCTAAGCCTAGGTTTCTAGGGTTAGATCTTTGCCATCTTCCTTTTTGGATTTGTGTCTTTCACTTTGTCAATGTTTGAATCAGAATAGAGGATAGTTAGGTTTGAACTGGTACATGGCTCAAGAGTTGGAATCTCTATGGAAGAACTTCTCTCTTACGGAGGTGGAGGAAACGGCTGTAGATCTGACTAATGGTGATGGGGGCAAGGAAACAAGCAATTCAAAGTTTTGTCTGATCGAAAGAATACTGTCAAATAAACCTTTAAACTTAAAGGCGATACATGGAGCTTTTGCGAGTGCATGGTGGATGAATAAAGGATTTAAACTACAATAGATGGGGATTGGAATGTTTGTTTGCGAATTCTCTTTGTTGCGGGACAAAGAGAAAATTTTACGTGAGGGACCTTGGAACTTTGATAGACATTTAGTGCTCCCATTTGACTTCCATGGGCATGAACAACCAGCAGATATCCATCTATATAAATGTTTTTTTTTTGGGTCAGGATTTGTAATCTCCCACTGAATAGGACGGATAGGACGACTATTGAACTCATTGGTAGCAAGATTGGCTAGGTGATTGTTGTTAATGAATCAAATGTTAACTCATGGGGAAAGTTTGTCAGAGTTAGAGTTTGTTTTGATTTGAGTGTTCATTTGAAGCGTGGCACTATGGTGCACACTGCTAACGACAAGGAAGTTTAGGTATACTTTTGATATGAAAGGCTCCCTAATTTTTGCTACTGGTGTGGAATTTTGGGCCATAATTATGAAGATTGTGAGGATCGATCTGATGTCGTATCTGATACATGGCCATACAACCCTGCTTTACGGGCAACTCCTGCACGTGGAAAGAATTCAGTATTTTCTAATATGGACTATGCTACTAATGAGAGATGCTCAAGTGTAGTGGGCAATAAATTATCTAGTTTCCTCTTCGAAAAATCCAGACGTCGATTAGTGATGGTGGAGGTTGCTGAATCAGGTGCACATAGTAGCTTAGTTGAGGGGCTTAATGCTGTCGGAGTTAGGGAATGAACAGAGGTTGTCAATCCCTTAGTGGATATTGCATAAAATGGTGAAGAAGAAGGAGGCAGGGTGGGGAAGGATGGGGAAAAAAGAGATGTAATAGATTCTCACTTAATGGTATTGAAGAGGAGGACGATGGTCTATCGGCACAACAGGTTCGCATGTTTTGAGTACAGGTATGGAATGTAGTATGGTAGGGGGGTTTTCGTTTTGCTTCCAAGCATAGTCCTCTTAGGAAAGGTAAAGACAAAGGAAAAAAAAAGAGTGGTAAAAATAGGAATAAAATTATTGTGGATGAGAAGAATATGGTGGAGGTCCCTGTAACTCAATTTCAAATTTTAGTTCAAAAGGAGGCATCAGAGAGTAACAGGAAAAGGAAGGAGAGAGATGTTATAACTATGATAGTAGACGGTGGTCAAGATAATGGAAGTGGAAAATGAACATGCTACCCAAATATGGATGTTTTTGGTTTTCAAGTAAGGGTGGGGTGTGAGCGGGGATTTTCGCCCCACTTCCGGTGAAATGGTTCTTGCGACTTCGGCACTGTTTAGGCTCGGGGCCTTAGAGAACATGGACCTAAGTCCGGAGAAAATGGAGTCGCCACCCGAACGGGCCGGGAAAAAGAAAGGGGTGGATGACTCGATTCCTAAGAAATCTCCAACCCCCTAATGGGTTCGGAAAGTTGGGTACGTGTGGGGAAGGTGAGAAATGGCCCAGCACCCCCACAACGCCCGGTTCATTGGAACCGGCCTCCTTTACAGGTCTTAATATTACAAAATTCTTAAATATAACAATATTATCCATATTACACACAATAATTGAAATAAATCATCGTTATATTGAAATCAAAGCAATATCCAAACAAAGCAAATAAATGGACACCCATCCGAAGATGAAAACATGTCCTTACATCATCCATGTTTAAACTAAATAGGACACCCACTAAAAGGTTGAAATATATCCTTTACATTGGTCCAAAATATAAAAGCGATTTAAATTACATAAAATTTAACTATTGAGGTACCCACAAAGTGGAAACATACTTCTTACAATTTTAATACTAAAACAAATAAATAATAATCTTAATAATAAAGAAAATATCCATCCATGATAAATTAAATAAACCATGTATTGAAATTAAATAAATCAACCATCAAAAAAATATAATAAACTATAAAATCAAATCTAAAATTAAATAAAGCAATAAATATATAATTTAGGCCTTTAAAGAATTATCAATTGAATTTAGGGTTTTGGAACTTAGGGTTTTAGAAACTAAAGTTTTATAATTAGGGTTTTGAAATTAGGATTTTTAGATTTTTTGAAACTAGGGTTTTGAAAACTAGGTTTTGGAATTTGGATTTTTATAACTAGGGTTTTGGATAGTTAGGGTTTTTGGAATTAGGGTTACTGCCTAAAAAAACATAATTTTGGATTTGAAAAATAAATTAAGGTTTTGAAATAATAATCAATATTTTTGAGTTTAATAATGAAATGGTTTAGGCTTTTGGATAAAAATAGTCTGAGGTTTTGAGTTTTAATGAAATAACATACGGTTCTTGAAGTTAAAGTAAACAAGATAGATTTTAACAATTAATTGTTGACTACTGGATAGTTTTATGTTTTATGAAATATGCCAGTGGGGTTACAAATACCAATTGATCAATGTGATAATTAAAGCAAACGATTAAAGTTATTAAAACAAAAACCAAAGCAAACGATTAAAGTTATTAAAATAAAAACCAATTTATTGCATGTTCAAAGTTCAAGATACTGCATGCATGTTCTTATTGATCAAAGAAACGAAACTACTGTAAACATAAATAATTCATGATTAAAGATCAAACCTCACTCGTTGGTTCCTCCACATTAACTTCTGGATGAATAATTAACAAAGACAGCGTTGCTATCTTTGAATGATTGATTACTGATGAATGTTTGATGCTAATCTTTTCTATTTGCTACCGTCTCTTTGCTATCTTGTTAATGTTCCTTGCCGTCCCCTCTTAATGTTCCCTTGTTAATGTTTTTCGCCCCCCCTTAATGAATTCTAAAACATTGTTACTTATAGCCAAACCTTACTAAGAATCCTTAACCTAATATAAAACCGTCCCTAAAACAAATTCTAGTTGAATTAGGAAACATATTGAACCCATGTCAACCTAGTTGCCCTAGGTCGACATGAGACCAACCTCATGTCGACCTTGGGCTGCCCAAGTCGACATGAGGCATGCTCATGTCGATCTTGGGCTGCCAAGGTCGACATGAGGCATGTTCATGTCGACCTAGCCTCCCAAGGTCGACATGAGGCATGCTTATGTCGATCTTGGGCTGCCAAGGTCGACATGAAGCATGCTAATGTCTCCAGGCCAACCTCAATTAAATTATTCTAACCTTTTTTAACTTATGAACCAAAAAATTTTAATTTGGGCCAATTCCACTTGGTTTTAGGGTTTTACAATCAAATATATTCCTCTTTAATCCGAACCGACTCCTTTAAAAATTATAAACTAGGTTTAAATATTTAAAGTCGGATCAAATTTATTTTGGCATCCTTTAATTAGGACCATATCAAATTGTGGTAAAAATTAAAGGTCTACAGTTTGCCCCCTGCTTGAACGATCTGAGACTACAACAAAAGAGAGTGAAAAACAATAAGACTTAATTTTTGAGATGGTTGAGGTTTTATTTTGGCTTTGATTTGGGTACTTAGACCCGAGATTGAATTTGATTTGGGTACTTGGACCTGAGAATAGATTGAATTTGGGTACTTGGACCCGGGATTGGGTACTTGGACCCGAGATTGATTTGGGTACATGGACCTGAGATTGATTTGATTTGGGTACTTGGACCCGAGATTGGGTTTGATTTGGGTACTTGGACCCGAGAATAGATTGAATTTGGATACTTGGACCCGGAATTGGGTACTTGGACCCGAGACTGATTTGGGTACATAGACCCGAGATTGATTTGATTTGGGTACTTGGACCCGAGACTGATTTGATTTGGGTACTTAGACCCGAGATTGGATTTGATTTGGGTACTTGGACCCAAGATTGACTTTATTTGTGTACTTGGACCCGAGACTGATTTGATTTGGATACTTGGACCCGAGATTGGATTTGATTTGGGAACTTGGACCCGAGATTGATTTTATTTGGGTACTTGGACCCGAGATTGGGTTTGATTTGGGTACTTAGACCCGGGATTGGGTTTGATTTGGATACTTGGACCCGAGATTGATTTGGGTACTTGGACCCGAGATTGATTTGATTTGGGTACTTGGACCCGAGATTGATTTGATTTGGGTACTTGGACCCGAGAATGGGTACTTGGACCCGAGACTAAATTTACTTGGGTACTTGGACCCGAGAATGATTTGATTTGGATACTTAGACCCGAAAATGAGTTTGACTAACCTTTTATCAGTTGAGAAGTCTGACTGCTTCGGCCGTTCTATGCATTGTGGTTCTTCACCCTCAAAACAGATCTTCACCTTTGAAAATGGATCTTCCTTCTTTGAGATCGGGTCTTCACCCTTGAAATTGGATCTTCATCCTTTAAATTGGGAATTTTCCCTGGCTTCAGCTCTTTTAGCTGGACTGATCTTTTGTCTTTTGTATTTTCATTCTTTTGAGAATTCTAATTTTCTTCTTTTTTCATTCTGTCTTGTTCTTCCTTTGCACTTTTGCAAACAAATTTAGCCCTTTTTAGCTAGCTTTCATATCCTCTCCTTTCCCCCCTGCATGGCAAAGAATTTTTTATATATAGACTCAAAAAATTAAAAAGGAGAAACTTTGCCCCCTGTGTAGGCTCAAATCCATGATTTTTCTATGCGGGCTCTGATTGATGTTTTTGCCATGTAGTTCATCGCACAAGCACGTATTTCTTCTTTTGCAAAATGATTGGAGCTTCCACAAGCAAATAGGCTTTCCATGCCCTCTTGATTCAATATCTTCTTTTGATTCTTTACTTCGCAAGGTGTTTGCTGTTCATTTTGACAAGGAATAGAAAACACAAGACAAGAAAGTGCGATGTGATATGCATATGTATGCATGATATATATGATAATACTCATAGCGGTTTCATTGACTCACAGACCGAGGTGATCAACAGAAGTATTCTCATTGACTCCTTTTCGACGCTCATTCAAGTCTTGCATTGGAATGATAGAAAGCTTTACATTTATGGCTTTTATCTTCAAGATGTTGAAAATATGAATAATGGAGACCCCAAGCAGCAGAGTCAGGGATTCATCTATTTCAAACTATGTCTCAGCATGTCAGTTGATAGCTTCTTCATGACCTTGCCAATAATCATTTCCTTTGCCCAATGTGTCCTTTGGAGGTTCAACATACTTCCCTTAACTTGAAGGCTTTGTATGACAAAACACTTTTTTCTTTTCCTTTTTTTTTGAATTTTAATTTTGAAATCAAATGTTGGCTTTGCCAAATTAATGTCAATGTACCTCAGGACTTGATTTATCTAATTAACATATCTATAACATGACAACCCTAGTTACCGTACTAAACTCGGGAATTATTTCTATTTAAGCAAGAACTGTTACACTTCAGATAGGCATATACACATTACTTGGTCGAAGGTCTCATTTGAGTTTAAATATTGTCTATCTCATATGCATGCTTATCTAAACTATCTCCACTAATAGACTCTACCTACCAAGAGAGATCAACAGGTCTTTGATAGGCTTGAAATAGGGTCTATAAGGGACATGGGTTAAATGAAGGTCATTTTGAGATAGGAGCTGATGTGACACAATGGACAAATCCTCACACTATAAATTTCTTATTTGAATTTTAGGCAGCTTGGAGCAATCTTTCTAGACTCCAAATTCCTTCTATCTTCTTGGCATTAATCTGGATCTTGATAAGGATAGTTTTTACCCTTGCAAAAAGTTTGGTACCCAAATTCGCTTCTTTTCTTCTTCTCCCTTTTCTTTTCTTTCCTTTTATTTTTCTTATTCTTCCCTTTCTTTGAGCATTTTATCATTTTGTCCTTCTTCCTTATAGGACTGTCATGTACAGAACTTTCAAGAACTGGATGGTCTTCCTCCTTTTTTTTTCTCCAATTTTGATTGAATCTTTGGTTGGGTTGGACCAATTCAAGTTAAAATGTCCTTATAAACCAAATGGAAGCCTTTTGCTGCTTTAGGTAAAAGAGAACTCAGTTGGCTTTTTGAACCGCCTTTTTAGGTTTTATTTTTCTTCTCTTTTTTTTTTCTTGTTGTTTTTTTCTTTTTTTCTTCTTTTTTTCTTTTCTTTTCTTTTCTTTTCTTTTGTTCTATTCTTTTCTTTTTCTTCTTTTTCCTCTTCTCTTTTTTTGTTTGGTTCTAGCTCTAAAAGAGTTGTCTTGTTTGTACTAACTTGAGCTTCCAATAATGGATGAGTAGAATGACATAAATCTCCTTTGATAGGGATAAATCATTTATTACTCTGATGTTGTCTTGATATATTGGAGATATTAGGAAAACTTCAACTACCCTTATGGTCTTGAGAACTTCAACTATCTTTATGGTCTTGAGAACTTCAACTATCTTCATGGTCTTGAGAACTTCAATTATCCTCATGATCTTGACTAATCATTGCTTTCTTTGATCTTCTTGCCTCTTCATCTTAGTGATCATAAGACTTGTCAAAAGTATCACAACAACTCAAGGTAGGTTATTGGGGTTTGTAAGCCAATGAAAAGAAAGCTAAAATTTTATGAAGGCTCAAAGGGACAACTAGGGATTGATATTTAATTGGGTGGATACTAGTTGTTGGTTCGTCAAACAATGCCTAGATCATCTCTCCCTTAAATAAGCAGAGTTCAATTTCGCCTCGAAAGTTTGTCAAAGCATGTTCTAAGACTGACTAGGACCTAGACAAAGATAATTATGCAGGAGCCCTCCCTAAGTAAGCATACACAACTCGATGCTATAGAGCAATTTCCTCATCTAGTAAAGTCATTCAAGTCATGATGCCTAGACACATTAATTTATAAACATCAAGCTAGATTCCTCATCGGTTGAGCACCAAAATGAACAAAGACCAACAAAATTTTGATGAAAGTAATTTATTTCAAACAAATTTAAATTTGAAAAATACGATAGTTCCAATTAAATATTAAAGAAAGTAAAATTGAAAAGCAACATTCAAGCTAAGGCAAGTTTGTTGAGTTAAGCTTTTTTTCCTTTCACATCTTCAATATCCCTATCTTGAAAGGATGATAATACAAAATTTTCTTCTAATCCTTTTCCTACCACGAAGGTTGCTGGTGGTGGCACCCTGTTGAACCTTAGAAATGGATTACCTTTGGTATTGGGCTTGTCCGGCTTAGGCAACTTGCCATTATCAATTAAATTCTGGATCTCATACCTCAACTTCATACAATTGTCCGTTTCGTGTCTAGGCCTTTGATGGAATTGGCAAAATGCATCAGTATCAAAGTTAGGTGGAAGAGGATTAGGCAAAGGACAAGGAGTCAAGGATTGTAACAATCCCTTCTTTTGTAGCTTGCTAAAAACCCTAGATAGAGGTTTCCCCAATTCTGAGAATTGTCTTTTATTTCCTTGACCAGTCGCATTAACATCAACTTCTTTTTGCATGCTTTGATTGCTAGGCTGATAATTCCCTTTCTCATTCCTTCTTATTGAAAAGCGATTTTTCTCCCTTTCCCATTCTTCAATTTATAGACCAGCTTGGAGAAGATCTTTGAAATCCCTTATAATGGTGTGAGACATCCTTTCACGGAGACTAGGCAACACCCCTCTCATAATCATCTTTGTTTGATCAGATTTATCGAGCCTCTTCTTGAGCAAAGCGGCCTTGTTTCTCCATCCCTTCATATAATCCATAAAATTCTCATTTGGCCTTTGCCTAATGGACTCCACTTCCATTAAGGTAACTTCCATCTCGACATTATACCCATACTGCTGAATGAAAGCCTTGTACAACATGTCCCAATCTTTTTGTGTATTTTCCTCTAAGGTGTTGAACCAATTTTGGACAACAAGGTCCAATGAGACCATGAAGTACCTTAGAGTTTGAGCCTTAGTAGCTCGGGTAGACTGCATGGCAGTGATATACTGCTTCACTTGGAGATGAGAATTTCCTGTTCCATCAAACTTCGCGAAAGATGGCATCTTGAACTTATACGGGACTTCTTCATCTAGCTCAAATAATTTGTCAACTTCGGACATTTCCTCGATTTTCAATTTCTTCTCAAATTTCTTTTCTAAATCAGCAATCATCTTTTCAACATCAGAAGTCTCGATCTTTTCAATAGTTTCCTTCTCAACAACCTTCGGCTACTTTTTAACTTGAAGATCTTGGTAGTATTGAGCCCAATCAATGATCACCTTTTCACCATCAAAAACTACTTCACCAACTTTAGTCTTCCCTTTGTCCTTTGGCTTCTTAGTGCTAGCAGACTTCGGCATGATTTTTTAAAATTGCAGCTAGTTGATTCTTTATGGTCTCGGCCATGGCCTCTTTTATTTCTTCCATCTTGGCGTTGAGGGCATCATCCACCATTCTTTGAATATGTTTGGGATCTATTGTTTTTGGTGAGCAAGTGATTGAGTCGTTGCTAGATTCTTCGCTTTCGGCGTAGGTCGGATTGTCGTAAGTTTTTGAACTATCGTAATTCAGGGCTGTGAGCCAGAGAGGATCAATGATATGAGATGCAAATGTATGCATGTATGCACAAAAAATCAACAAAGATAGATGATTAGGACGTTCCTTCCGACCTTATAACATCCACACACGAATGGCGAGTCTCTTTTCCTAGGTAATATGGTTAACAAAATACCAACATGGGGTATCTTATTTTTGAATATTTCCCTCGGACGTTTCAACCAATAGTTATATTTTCAAAAATGGAAATCAATTCATAATAATTCCCATTAATTAGGTTTTAATCCATTTAACCAACTATAGTAGCTTTTATGCTATATTGGATTAAAATGAAATTAAGAGATTTATTATAAATAGATTTCTCACTTGGAAAAGTAACTAATGGTTCATGCCAAAAACAAGTCCATGATTAATTATTCTTAGTATAAACTAGGCTCACAATTGATTTTTGGTATTTCTTAATTGACCTAAATAATTTGCAAGCTCTTTGCAAGAAAAGGTTGGATAAAAACAATTTTGTTTCCAAACTCATTGTAAAAAGATCTTAGAAAAACATGGATTTTGGGCTTAGTATTTGGGCCATGAGCAAAAGAATTTTTGATTTGTTTTTAGAAAAGTCTTATGTCCAAAGACTATTTTGAAAACGTTTTGAAAATTGTTTTGGTCTTTTGGACTTTAAAGAAAAAATTTATTTTGAGCTTACAATGTACTTAGGTCATATTAGAAAAAGAGCAAACCAAATAAGTCATGATTTAAGCCAAGATAAATTAACCACAGTCAAACAACATGCTTTTGGGGTAAAAAACCTAAGGAAAGTAACTAGGCCAATTACATGAGCTTTAGTCTTTGGGTAAAAAGGCTTAGGTTCCCATAGCGAGTATATAACAAATGGTATGAGGCTATGAGTGGTTATGCCATGCTCGATCTCCATACCTTAAGTGAAAGTATTGTATCCCTTACATAATACAAAACGGATAACACGGGCGTCCTAACTCACGCACACGATGTAATCTAATATGATGCAATGGATAATATCATTATAAGAAAGAATAGAATAATATAAATACCAACGAAATCAACTTCTCTTATCCCCAGTGGAGTCGCCACTGTGAGCGGGGATTTTTGCCCCACTCCCGGTGGAATGGTTCTTGCGACTTCGGCGCTGTTTAGGCTCGGGGCTTTAGAGAACACGGACCTAAGTATGGAGAAAATGGAGTCGCCACCCGGACGGGCCGGGAAAAAGAAAGGGGTGGATGACTCGATTTCTAAGGAATCCCCAACCCCCTAATGGGTTCGAAAAGTTGGGTACGTGTGGGGAAGGTGAGAAATGACCCAGCACCCCCATAATGCCCGGTTCATTAGAACCAGCCTCCTTTACAGGTCTTAATATTATAAAATTCTTAAATATAACAATATTATCTATGTTACACATAATAATTGAAATAAAGCATCGTTATATTAAAATCAAAGCAATGTCCAAACAAAGCAAATAAATGGACACCTATCCGAAGATGAAAATATGTCCTTACATCATCCATGTCTAAACTAAATAGGACACCCACCAAAAGGTGGAAACATGTCCTTTCCATTGGTCCAAAATATAAAAGAGATTTAAATTGCATAAAATTTAACTAATGAGGTACCCATAAAGTAGAAACACACCTCTTACAATTTTAATACTAAAACAAATAAATAAGAATCATAATAATAAAGAAAATATCCATCCATGATAAATTAAATAAACCAACTATTGAAATTAAGTAAATCAACCATAAAAAAAATAATAAACTATATAATCAAATCTAAAATTAAATAAAGCAATAAATATATAATTTAGGGTTTTAAAGAATTATCAATTGAATTTAGGGTTTTAGAACTTAGGGTTTTAGAAACTAAAGTTTTATAATTAGGGTTTTGAAATTATGATTTTTAGAGTTTTTGAAACTAGGGTTTTGGAAACTAGGGTTTTGGAATTTGGATTTTTATAACTAGGGTTTTGGAATTAGGGTTTTGGATAGTTAGGGTTTTTGGAATTAGGGTTACTGCCTAAAAAAAACATAATTTTTGGATTTGAAAAAATAAATTAAGGTTTTGAAAAAATAATCAATATTTTTGAGTTTAATAATGAAATGGTTTAGGCTTTTGGATAAAAATAGTTTGAGGTTTTGAGTTTTAATGAAATAACATACGGTTCTTAAAGTTAAAGTAAACAAGATAGATTTTAATAATTAATTGTTGACTACTGGATAGTTTTATGTTTTATAAAATATGCCAGTGGGGTTACAAATACCAATTAATCAATGTGATAATTAAAGTAAACGATTAAAGTTATTAAAACAAAAACCAATTTACTGCATGTTCAAAGTTCAAGATACTGTGTGTTCAAATATCAAGTTACTGCATGCATGTTCTTATTGATCAAAGAAATGAAACTACTGTAAACATATATAATTCATGATTAAAGATCAAACCTCACTCGTTAGTTCCTCCACAATTAACTTCTGAATGAACAATTAATAAAGACAGCGTTGCTGTCTTTGAATGATTGATTACTCATGAATGTTTGCTGCTAATCTTTTCTGTTTGCTGCCGTCTCTTTGCTATCTTGTTAATGTTCCTTGCCGTCCCCTCTTAATGTTCCCTTGTTAATGTTTTCTTCCCCCTTAATGAATTCTAAAACATTGTTACTTATAGCCAAACCTTACTCAGAATCCTTAACCTAATATAAAACAATCCCTAAAACAAATTCTACTTGAATTAGGAAACATATTGAACCCATGTCGACCTAGTTGCCCTAGGTCAACATGAGACCAACCTCATGTCGACCTTGGGCTGCCCAAGTCGACATGAGGCATGCTCATGTCGACCTTGGGCTGCCAAGGTCGACATGAGGCATGTTCATGTCGACCTAGCCTCCCAAGGTCGACATGAAGCATGCTCATGTTGACCTAGCTTGCCCAAGTTGACATGAGGCATGCTCATGTCGATCATGGGTTGCCAAGGTCGACATGAAGCATGCTAATGTCTCCAGGCCTGCCTCAATTAAATTATTCTGACATTTTTTAACTTATGAACTGAAAATTTTTAATTTGGGCCAATTCCACTTGGTTTTAGGGTTTTACAATCAAATATATGTCTCTTTAATCTGAGCCGACTCCTTTAAAAATTATAAACTAGGTTTAAATATTTAAAGTCGGATCAAATTTATTTTGGCATCCTTTAATTAGGACCATATCAAATTGGGGTAAAAATTAAGGGTCTACGTGGGGGCTGTTAGACAGCCCCGCCCATCTCAATGAAGCTCTTTAGTTAGAATGTTTAGGGTCCGGGCAATCCCTGGACATTAAGGGCTCTTAAAAGAGTTGTTAAAACTAATTGCCCAGATATCTTTTTTCTCATGGAGACAAGGCTAAATCAGAATGAGATAGAAGGTATCAAGCTTTCTTTTAGTCAGTTTCATTTTTTTTTTGTTAATGCCGTTGGGAGATCAGGTGGTCTGATGTTGGCATTGAGCTACAGGTTGAAGTAACGGGTTTCTCTCTCCATTGTGTGGATTTTACAGGGAAGAGAGAGGATGGGTCAGAGTATTAAAGGGGATCTGATGTTTATGGGTGGCCACAAACTCAACAGAGAAGTTTAACATGGGACCTTATCTCGCTACTGGATACTAGAAGCAGTTTGCCTTGGTTATGCTTCATAGACTTCAATGAGATTATTCAGTTATGAAAAGTGAGGAGGCAGTGCAAGGGTGGCTAGTCAGATGGGGAAATTTCAAGCATGCCTAGATAATTGTGGCCTATGAGATATGGGATATATATAGAAGTTAATTTCACATGGGATAATGGACGTGTGGGAAGTAATTATATAAACGAACGTTTGGATAGATTTCTTAGTAATTCAGAGTGGGATGTTTGTTTTCCTAATGCCACAGTTCAACATCAATCTAAAATTTCATCTGATCATCTCCCCATTATGGTTACTTGTAACGACGCACTATCAGGTGATCAGAAGGAAAAGAGAATTTTTCATTTTGAGGTTATGAGGGTAAGAGAGGATACTTGTTGTGATGTGGTTTGAGATGCCTGGGAAAGTCATATATCGAGTAGTAGTGTCCTGGGTAAGATTAGCCATTGTGCAAAGGAGTTAGAGATGAATAAAAATGTGGTGGGTCATATTGGAAAATAGATTAAGCAGAAATACCAGCTCTTTGACAGCCTTAATGTTCAGCCAATGGATGAGATTAATAAGGCAAAGATTGGGTGTGGTGTCCAAAGATATTCATGAGCTTCCACATAAAGAAGAAATAATATGGAAACAGAGGTCACGGGCAACCGGCACTAGGAGGGAGAAAAAAATACTAAATTCTTTCAAGCCAAAACTTCAGCTAGAAAGAAAACAAATAAGATTAGTAGGTTGATGAATGACTTAGAAGAATGGAAGGAGGGGGAGAAGGAGGTGGAAAAGGTTATAGTAGATTATTACTTTGAGCTTTCACTAGTTCAAACCCAGATATTTCCTCTGAGATAATCCAAGCAATCGATATCTCTTTGTCTGTTGATTCTTTTAAGTCATTGTCGACTTTCTTTCATAGAGATGAAATATTGGCCGCTCTTAAACAAATGCATCCTCATAAATCACCTGGTCTTGATGGTATGTGTACTTTATTTTTTCAGTCTTTTTAGGATATAGTTAGAAATGATGTTTGTGATTTTGTTTTAAGTTTTCTTGAGTTTGGGTCTATGCCCTCTCTAGTAAATCATACTTGGATTACATTAATTCCTAAATTTAGGTCTCCATCTATTATGAAGGACCTTCATCCTATCAGTTTGTGAAATGTTCTATATAAAATAATATCTAAGGTCCTTGCTAATCATTTAAAAAGTGTTCTCCCTAGTCTCATATGTAGTACTCAGAGTGCTTTTGTTCCGGGTCATCTCATTACAGATAATGCTGTTGTTGCTTTTGAAGTGTTGCATTCCATGAAGTCTAGAAGTAAAGGAAAAAAGGATCTTTAGCTCTAAAATTAGATATGAGTAAAGCTTATGATAGAGTTGAATGGTCCTTTTTAAAGTCTGTGATGATTAAGATGGGATTGCCTTCTCACTTTATCAAGCTTATTATGACTTGTGTGGCTTCTATTTCCTTTTCTTTTCTCATTAACGGGCAGCTTAAAGGTTTTCTTAAACCAAATAGGGGTCTCCATCAAGAAGATTTGTTATCCCCTTATTTGTTTCTTTTGTGTAGAAGGGTTATCAACATCGATTAGGAAGGCAAAATGTTAGCTTGTTATCCATGGAGTGAAGCCTAGCAAATATAGTCCCTCCATATCACATCTGTTTTTCGCAGATGACAAAATGTTTTTTTTCAAGAGCAATAGTTGAGGAATGTAGTCGACTAAGGAAAATTCTTCAGACGTATGAAAAGGCTTATGATCAAAGGATTAATTTTGAAAAATTAGAGATTTCTTTTAGTGCAAATGTGGCTTCTGAAAGTAAGGATAGAATCAAAGCATTGCTAGTAGTCAAAGAGGTGGGTCATCATCTAAAGTATCTTGTCCTTCCTACCATGATCGATCGCTCGAAGAAGGAAATTTTTGCTTTCTTAAAGGAAAGGCTATGGAAGAAATTGAAAGGTTGGAAAGAGAATTTTTTATTAAAAAATGGTAAGGAAGTGCTAATCAAGTCAATAGCACAAACTATCCTATAATATATTATGAGTTGCTTTGCTATTCCTATTTTAGTATGTGCAGATATGGAGAGGAGATTTGGTAATTTTGGTGGGGAAGTGGCCCAAATAAAAAAAGAATCAGTTGGGTCAATTAGAACTTAATATTCCAATCGAAGCAAGATGGAGGATTGGGTTTTCGCAATTTTTAGTCTTTCAATCAAGCTCTTTTGACAAAACAAGCATGGAGATTAGTTTGTGACCTAAATTCTTTATGTGCTCAGGTTTTGAAAGCAAAGTATTATCCGCATCAGAACTTTTTAGATTCTTATTTACTCTCCAACCGAGTTATACATGGAGATGCATACATGGTGCACGAAGGCTTTTGCAAGCAGGTTTATATTGGCGAATTGGCAATGGATTGTCGGTGCAGATATGGAAGGATAACTGGTTGTTTGGACAATCTTATATGAGACCATTGGTCCCCAACTCCATTCCATCATCACAAATGGTAAGCTGTTTAATTGATTTGATTTAAAATGTTGGGATCATGAGCTAGTTTATCAAAGTTTCTTGCCATCAGAAGCTGAGACCATTCTAAAGATACCAATTAGCTTTAAGTTGCCTAATGATCAGTTACTCTGGGTGCACTCCAAGTCAGGGAATTACAATGTGAAATTGGGATATCACTTGGCAGAGCAGATGAGGATGGTAGCTTTAAATCAAGCATCATCTTCAAGTCAAAATCAAGACAATTGGAATATGATTTGGAGACTCCCAATTCCCCCCAAAATATGTCATTTTATGTGGAGATTGATTAAGAATATCCTGCCTTGTGGTGACAACCTGATGAGGAAAGGTGTTATGACTCATTTCAGTTGTTGCCACTGTAGTTTCTTAGATGAATCGTTAATTCATCTATTCAAAGAATGTGTTTGGGTCAAAAAGGTTTGGAAGAGATTGGCTTTGCAGTGCTGAGTAGATAAGTTTTGCTGTCAAAACATAGAAGATTGGTGTGTTGTCTCTATCAAAACCTTACCGAAGGAGGAGTTCTCTCTTTTCTCGATCACCTTATAGTATATTTGGTTTTTTCAAAATCAAGTTATCCATGGCAAGGGAGGCTATAATCAGGAGAATATTGTAGATATGGCTCTTAATATGCACAATTCTCTTCGATCAACCAGTCGTACAGTACCTCTTTCAAGCTCCCAACAAGTGCATGGGCAAATGCCTCCAAGGGACTCTTTCAAGTTGAACATAGATGCTGCTACAAGTTTGAATGGTGTGGGATTGGGCATGGTTATTCGAGACAGTGACGGGCAAGTTTTGGTGTCAACAGGGAAAGCCATTTCTGATTGTTTCTCCATCAAACAGAGTGAAGCAAGGGCCATGCTCTTTGGGCTGCAGACAACACTGGATTATGGCTTTTATAGCATTATTCTAGAATCTGATTCTCAAATTGTAATTAATAAGTTTTTATGCTCAGAAGGAGGTAGAGATATTTTTAGTTTGACTATTGATGACATTAAGCAGTTAACTTATCGTTTTGATTTCATATCTTTCAATTTTGTGCATAGGGAAGCTAATATGTTGGCTCATCATTTAGCTAGATTGTCATTAGATTTGCAGGAACCTACTGTATTGATGGAGGAGGTGCCTCCCCATTTATTTGGTTATTTGGCTGCAGATATTCCTTTTGCTTCTTAATAAGAAAAACTTTTTCATAAAAATAATAATAATAATTTTACTGTGTTGTTTGAAAATAAACTATTATACTCCAAAATTTTGAAATTGTCCACAATTATACTATTTAGTCAAAATTCCTTCTTTAAAATTTTATCTCTTATTGCTATGTGATATCAATTAAAAATGTAAGAAATATGTTGCTATTGAATCTCTCATATTTAAATTAGTTATAAAAGTTCATCCATCTTTATAATGAATGAATTATTTTTTTTTAAATTTGATTTTATTAATAAAATAGTTTTTTTTTAAATTCAAGATAACGTTTAGCAGTCAAGAATATATTTAATAGTTAATATTAAAAGAATCTTTGATTACAAGTAAAAAAATTAAACTGATTAGAATTTTTTTTGTCTAATTAGATTCAAAATTAATTTTATACATAATCAAGATAATCTTTCTTTTTTATTTTTTGAAGAAAATATATTTATTATAAATCATTAATGAAGAAATTAATAATAAAAAGAGGAAGAATATACCCTCAAACAACACAATTCACAAACATTTAACAAAAATAATTTAAATGCTAAAATACCATATGTGAGTTCTAAATATTCATCAATAACGGAATCAAGATAGGAAGTAAAAAAAATACTTGCAAGATATTATATACCACCACTTTCTACCAATCTTTAGTTTTTAATTGGCCTAATTTAAATTAGCTCTTATTGTTAAACCCACGTTAAGTGGGTGATCCACTAATGTAATATTTTAAATTATTTACCCACTTATAAAGGCTAATAATATCAAGATCTCTCTTTCTCTCAAATCGAGATCGCTTTAGAAATTTTGAAATCTGTTTAGGAGCGCCTTAAACACGCTGATAAGTCCCTCGCAGATACACTGATGGCTGAGTTGACCACTATGAAATATGATTGTCAGAAAGGTATTTGTAGACCCTCAATTTTGACCCAATCCGGTCCAATATGTTTTATTTAGTCTAAAATAATTTTTGTTGTCTAATTGGTCCAAAATAATTTTTATTAAATAATTTTTTCTTTAGTATCTAATTTTTATTAATAAAAAATAGAAATAAATAAATAAAAGTCAAAAAATAAAAATAAAAATCGGAGTTGAAAAAATCGGAGACGAAAAATTATCGCGCGGGCCCGTGGGCACAGGCCAGTCGGCATTTCACCCGCAGGAGATTCCTGTGGGCGAAATCACTATGCTATTTCGCACGTAGAAATTTTCTGCCTGCGAAATAGCTTACGGGCCCGCTCCGCGCGAGCTGCCACAGCCAGCTTGCAGCAGATTTTTTCGCCAGCGCAGTTTTTCCGCAACAGTTTTTTTTCGGCAGCGCAAATTTTTCGAAACCTAATCCAATTAGGTTTTGGTTTTTTTTTTATTAATATTACTTACCTTAACAAATTAGGAATAAACAACCTCAAACCACTATAAATAAGGACCAAAGGCAATTAATTTAAGGGAGGCAAAAAATCCAAGAGTAGTTTGGAAAATTTGAAACCAAATCAAGGAAGGAAAAGAAGAAATTCAATTCAACTCTTTTCTGGAACAGCAGCAGCATGATTTAGAGGTTTCAAAGGCAAAAAAGGCTTATCTTTGGAGCTAGTTCATCCAAGAATAATTGTTTTTGGAGAAATCATCAAAAGAAGGTATGTGTTAATTAATTTTCTTTAATTATTTTCTTTACACAGTAGCAAATTTATGAAATCAAAATTAAAAACCTTTGAACTTTAATTTAGTTTTTCTAAAGCAAAAAAAAAAAAAAAAACCTTATTTCGTTGGTTTATCATCCAAAAGGTTTAAAATTGTTATTTTTTTTTCTTAAAAACCTTAAAACTCTAATTGAACATATTTTTCAACAAAACTAAGATGTAAATTCTGCTTCTTTTAAAATCTTAAAGTATGTTCTATTTCATTCAAAAAGTCTTCTAAAACATCTTTTCTACTTATAAAAACTTTAATTTATTTGTTTAAATTCATAAAACTTCATGAAATTATCAAATTGATTTCTAAAACCCTAAAAATTATTCACCACCCATGACCCTACTTCTAAATCCTAAAATCCAAAATTCAACTTTCAAATCCAAAATAATGAACACTAACCCTTTTAAAACCATAAACCCTAATTTTTATGAACCCTAATACTTTTAAAACATTAAAAAACATAAAAACATAAAAATCTAAAGTTTACACAGCAGCTTAGGAACCCAATAACCAAAAACCACAAATTAAAGTATTTTCAAGTGTTTAAAACCCTAGTTTTATGATATCATCATTCAAACCTTAATTTTGTTAATCAAAGAGTCTTACCAACCCTTTAAAACATAAAACCCTAATTTATTTTAATTCCATAAAAAGTCACAGTAGCCATAATTGGACTTTTATTTGCTTTATTCAATTCCATACTTGATTATGCTTTGATTTATTTCTTATGCTTTAATTTATTTAATTTCAATACTTGATTTATTTAATTTATCATGGATGGATGTTTATTTTATATTTTGATTAATAGCTTTGATGAATGATTTATTTATGATGAATGATTATTTACTTTTATCAATTAATTTAGATTTCCAAAAGTTGTAAGAGGTATGTTTCCACTTGGTGGGTACCTCATTAGTTAAACATCATATAATTTAATTTGCTTTTCTATTTTAGAACCTATGTAAAGGGCATGTTTCTACCTTTTTGGTGGATGTCCTATTTAGGCATGTGATGTAAGGACATGTTTCCAACCTTTGATGGGTGTCCATTTATTTGCTTTGTTTGGACATTGCTTTGATTTTAATATATTGATGCTTTCTTTTAATTATTATGTGTAATATGGATAATGTTATTATATTTAAGAATTTTATAATATTAAGACCTGTAAAGAAGGCTGGTTCCAATGAACCGGGCGTTGTGGGGGTGTTGGGCCATTTCTCACCTTCCCCACAAGTACCCAACTTTCTGAACCCATTAGGGAGTTGGGGATTCCTTAGAAATCGAGTCATCGACCCCTTTCTTTTTTCCCGGCCCGTCCGGGTGGCGACTCCATTTTCTCTGGACTTAGGTTCGTGTTCTCTAAGGCCCCGAGCCTAAACAGTGCCGAAGTCGCAAGAACCATTCCACCGGAAGTGGGGGCGAAAATCCCCGCTCACAGTGGCGACTGCACTGGGGATAAGAGAAGTTGATTCCGTTGGTCTTTATATTATTCTATTCTTTCTTATAATGATATTATCCATTGCATCATCTTAGATTGCATCGTGTGCGTGAGTTAGGACGCCCGTGTTATCCGTGTTATGTTATGTAAGAGATACCATACTTTCACTCAAGGTATGGAGATCGAGCATGGCATAACCACTCATAGCCTCATACCATTTGGTATATACTTGCTATGAGAACCTAAGCCTTTTAACCCAAAGACTAAAGCTCATGTAATTGGCCTAGTTACTTTCCTTAGGTTTTACCCCAAATGCATGTTGTTTGACTATGGTTAGTTTATCTTAGTCTAAATCATGGCTTATTTGGTTTGTTCTTTTTTCTAATATGACCTAATTATATTGTAAGCTCAAAATAAACTTTTCTCTAAAATCCAAAAGACCAAAACTATTTTTAAAATCTTTCAAGATGGTCTCTGGACATAATACTTTTCTAATAAATAAATAAATAAATTCTTTGGCCCATGGCCCAAATACTAAGCCCAAAATCCATTTTTCTAAAATCTTTTACAATGGGCTTAGAAACAAAACTATTTTCACCCAACATTTTCTTACAAAGAGCTTGCAAAAATATTTAGGTCAATTATGAAATACCAAAAATTAATTGTGGGCCTAGTTTACACTAAGAATAAATTAACCATGGGCTTGTTTTTGGCATGAATCATACATTTTTCAAGTGAGAAATCTATTTATAATAAACCTCTTAATTTCGTTTTAATCCAGCATAGCATAAAAAGCTATTTTAGTTGGATAAATGGATTAAAACTTAATTAATGAGAATTATCATGGATTGATTTCCATTTTCAAAATACAACTATTGGTTGAAACGTCCGAGGGAATTATTCGAAAGTAAGACACCCCATGTTGGTATTTTGTTAACCATATACCTAGGAAAAGAGACTCGCCATTCGTGTATGGATGTTATAAGGTTGGAAGGAACGTCCTATTTTTTGATTGTTTGAGCATACACGCATACATGCATACATTTGCATCCATATCATTGATCCTCTTTGGCTCACAGCCCTGGATTACGAAAGTTCAAAAGCTTACGACAATCCAACTTACGCCGGAGATGAAGTGTCTAGCAATGACTCAATCACTTGCTCACCAAAAATAATGGAACCCGAACAAATCCAAAGAATGGTGGATGAGGCCCTCAACGCCAAGATGGAAGAAATAAAAGAGGCCATGTCTGAGACCATAAAGAATCAACTAGCCGCAATTTTAGGAAACAATGCCGAAGCATCTGCTAGCACCAAGAAAGTCGAGGGGAAGGCTAAAATTGATGAAGCAGCTTTTAATGATGAAAAGGTGATCATTGATGATGATGATGATTGGGCTCAATACTACCAAGAGGTTCAAGAAAAGAAGAAAGAACCGAAGGCTATTGAGAAGGCAACTATTGAAAAGACCGAGACATCCGATGTTGAAAAGATGATTGCTGATTTAGAAAATAAATTTGAGAAGAAGCTAAAAACCGAAGAGAAGTCTGAGATCGACAAACTATTTGAACAAGATGAAGAAGTTCCATACAAGTTCAAGATGCCATCCTTTGCTAAGTATAATGGCACCGGAAATCCTCATCTCCATGTGAAGCAGTATATCACTGCCATGCAGTCTGCTCGAGCTACTAAGGCTCAAACCCTAAGGTACTTCATGCTCTCATTGGACCCTGTTGTCCAAAATTGGTTCAATACCTTAGATGATGGAACACAAAAGAGTTGGGATCTACTTTACAAAGCCTTCATCCAACAATACAGATATAATGTTGAGTTAGAAGTTACTTTAATGGAAGTGGAGCCCATTAGACAAAGGCCAAATGAGAATTTTGTGGACTATGTGAAGAGGCCCGGTGAATCCGATCAAATAAGGATGATTGTGAGAGGGGTGTTACCTAATCTTTGTAAGAGGATGTCTCATACACTCATCCGTGATTTCAAAGATCTTCTCCAAGCTGGTCTACAAATTAAAGAGTGGGAAAGGGAGAAGAATCGCTTTTCAATAAGAAGGAATGAGAAAGGGAACAACCAGCCTAACAATCAAAGCACACAAAAAGAAGTTGATGTTAATGTAACCGGTCAAGCAAATAGAAGGCAGTTTTCAGATCTGGGGAAGCCTTTGTCTTGGGTCTTCGATAAGCTACAAAAGAAAGGGTTTTTACAACCATTGGCTCCTCGACCTTTACCTAGTCCATTACCCCCAAAATTTGATATTAAGGCTTTTTGTCAATTTCATCAGACTCAAGGACATGAGACTGATAGGTGTACCCAATTAAGACATGAGATCCAAGATTTGATTGATAGTGGCAAGCTACCCGAGCCGGATAAGCCCAATACCAAAGACAACCCTTTGCCTAAATTTGGAAGAGTGCCACCACCAGCAACCTTTATGGTGGGAAAAGGATTGGAAGAAGATTTTGTTTTATCCTCTTTTCAAGATGAGAATGTTGAAGATGTGAAAGGAAAAGAAGCCTAACTCAATGAACTTTCCTTAGCTTGAATGTTGCTTTTCAATCTTACTTTATTTTATATTTTGGAACTATTGTGTTTTTCAAATTTAAAGCTGTTTGAATAAATTACTTTCATCAAAATTTTTGTTGGCCTTTGTTCATTTTGGTGCTCGACCAATGAGGAATCTAGCTTGATAATTCAAGAATTAATATATTTATGCATCATGACTTGAATGACTTTACTAGGTGAGGGAATGGCTCTATAGGATTGAGTTGTGTATGCTTACTTAGAGAGGGATCCTGCATAATTACCTTTGTCTAGGTCCTAGTCAGTCTTAGAACATGCTTTGACAAACTTTTGAGGCGAAATTGAACTCTTCTTATTTAAGAGAGAAATGATCTAGGCATTGTTTGGTTAGTCAACAACTAGTATCCACCCAATTAAATATCAATCCCTAGTTGTCCCTTTGAGCCTTCATAAAATTTTAGCTTTCTTTTTATTGGCTTACAAACCCCAATAACCTACCCTGAGCTGTTGTGATACTTTTGACAAGTCTTATAATTACTAAGATGAATAGGCAAGAAGATTAAAGAAAGCAATGATTAGTCAAGATCATGAGGATAGTTGAAGTTTCAAGACCATGAAGATAGTTGAAGTTCTCAAGACCATGAAGATAGTTGAAGTTCTCAAGATCATAAGGATAGTTGATGTTCTCAAAACCACAAGGGTAGTTGAAGTTTTCCTAATATCTCTAATATATCAACATCAACATCAGAGTAACAAATGATTTATCCCAATTAAAGAAGATTTATGTTACTCCACTTATCCATTATTGGAATCCCAAGTTAGTACAAACCAAGACAACTCTTTTTAGAGCTAAAAAAATAAAAAAAGAAAAAAAAGAAGAAAACAAAAGAAAAAAAAAAGAAAAGGAAGAAAGATAAAATCTAAAAAGGTGGTTCAAAAAGCCAACTGAGTTCTCTTTTACCTAAGACAACAAAAGGCTTCCATTTTATGGATTGACTTGAATTAGTCCCAACACAACCAAAGATTCAATCAAAATCAAAGAAAAAGGAGGAAGACCATCTAGTTCTTGAAAGTTCTGTACTTGATAGTCCTACAAGAAAGAAGGACAAAATGATAAAAGAAAGGGAAGAGTAAGGAAAGAGAAAGAAAAGGGAAGAGTAAGAAAAATAAAGAGGAAAAAAGGGAAAAGAAGAAAAGAAACAGATTTGGGTCTTAAACTTTTTGCAAGGGCAAAAACTGTCCTAATCAAGATCCAGATTAATGCCAAGAAGATAGAAGGAATTTGGAGTCTAGAAAGATTGCTCCCAACTATCTAAAAGTTCCAACAAGAAATTTGTAGTATGAGGGTTTGTCCATTGTGTCACACCAGCTCCAATCTCAAAATGGCCTCCACTTTAACCCATGTCCCTTATAGACCCCGTTTCAAGCCTATCAAAGACCTGTTGATCTCTCTTGGTAGGTAGAGTCTATTAGTGGAGATAGTTTGGATAAGCATGCATATGAGATAGACAATATTTAAACTCAAATGAGACCTTTGGCCAAGCAATGTGTATTTTCCTATCTGAAGTGCAACAGTTCTTGCATAAATAGAAATGATTCCCGAGTTTAGTATGGTAACTAGGGTTGTCATGTTATAGATATATTAATTTGGAAAAATCAAGTCCTGAGGTACATTGACATCGATTTGGCAAAGCCAACATTTGATTTCAAAATTCAAAAAAAAAAGAGTGTTTTGTCATACAAAGCCTTCAAGTTAAGGGAAGTATGTTGAATTGATTATTGGCAAGGTCATGAAGAAACTACCAACTGACAAGCTGAAACATAGTTTGAAATGGATACATCCCTAACTCTACTGCTTAGGGTCTCCACCACTCATATTTTCAACATCTTGAAGATAAAAGACAAATGCAAAGCTTTTGATCATTTCAATGCGAGACTTGAATGAGCGTCAAAAAGGGAACCAATGAGAACGCTTCTGCTAATCACCTCGGTCTGTGAGTCGATGGAACGACTGTAAGTATTATTCATGCATATCATGCATACATGAGCATATTACATCGCACTTTCTTGTCTTAATGAACAGCAAACACCCTGTGAATTAAAGAATCAAAAGAAGATATTGAATCAAAGGGGGCATGGAAAGCCTATTCGCTTGTGAAAGCCCCAGTCACTTTACAAAGAGAAGAAATGCGTGTTTATGCAAAGAACTAGACAAGAAAAACATCAATCAAAGCTTGCATGAAAGAAAAAATCCTTAGGGGGGGCAAGGAGAGGATATAAGATCCAATCAAAATTGGAGAAAAAAAGGAAAAGCAGTTGCAAGGGAAAAGTGGTTAAAGTGCAAAAACTCCCTTGGAAGATCAAAACAAGGAAAGAAGAATATGGATCAAGCAAGACATGGCCAAGCCAAATCAAGCTTGGGCATGTCACCTCAAAGGAAATCTTGGCAGAACATGACATGGGCAGGAGACACGGCCAAGCCACTGGTCGTGTCTCTCCTAAGGGGCAAAGTCAAGAAGGACCAAGCAAAGAAAGAAAAAAAATAGTAGGTGACACTGGCAGGCGACACGGGCAAGCCACTGGCCGTGTCACATGACACGGCCACAGGCTTGGCTGTGTCCCATCCTAAGCCAAGAATAAAGAAGAACCAAAGAAAAAACACAGAAGCTGACACACCCAGGGGACACGGCCAAGCCACTGGTCGTGTCACTCCCATCTTCAAAGTACAAAGAAGACTCGATCTCAAAGGATGAAGATCCATTTTCAAGGGTGAAGTCCCGATCTCAAAGGATGAAGATCCATTTTCAAGGGTGAAGACTCGATCTCAAAGGATGAAGATCCATTTTCAAGGGTGAAGACCTGATCTCAAAGGATGAAGATCCATTTTTAAGGGTGAAGACCCAATCTCAAAGGATGAAGATCCATTTTTAAGTGTGAAGACCCGATCTCAAACGGTGAAGATCCATTTTGATGGTGAAGAATCACAATGCATAAAACAGCCGGAGCAGTCAGACTTCTCAAATGATAAAAGGTCAGTCAAACTCAATATCGGGTCCAAGCACCCATTCTCGGGTCCAAGTACCCATGCTCAGGTCCAAGGATCCAAATCAAATCAATCTCGGGTCCAAGTACCCAAATTAAATCAATCTCGGGTCCAAGTACCCAATACCGGGTCCAAAACCTAAATTTTTCTTAGGTCCAGAACCTAGAATTATCCTTGAGTCCAGAACTTGAACCGGGTCCAGAACCCAAATTTTCCTTAGGTCCAGAACCTAGAATCTCCCTTGAGTCTAGAACTCGAACCGGGTCCAGAACCCAAATTTTCTTTAGGTCGAGAACCTAGAATTATCCTTGAGTCCAGAACTCGAACCGGGTCCAGAACCCAAATTTTCCTTAGGTCCAAAACCTAGAATTATCCTTGAGTCCAGAACTCAAACCGGGTCCAGAACCCAAATTTTTCTTAGTTCCAGAACCTAGAATTATCCTTGAGTCCAAAACTCGAACCGGGTCCAGAACCCAAATTTTTCTTAGGTCCAGAACCTAGAATTATCCTTGAGTCCAGAACTCGAACCGGGTCCAGAACCAAAACCTCAACCGTTTCATCAAAAATTAAGTCTTATTGCTTTTCACTCTCTTTCACTAAGGTTTCAGATCATTCAAGCAGGGGGCAAACTGTAAACCCTCAATTTTGACCAAATCCAGTCCAATATGTTTTATTTAGTCTAAAATAATTTTTATTGTCTAATTGGTCCAAAATAATTTTTATTAAATAATTTTTGCTTTAGTATCTAATTTTTATTAATAAAAAATAGAAATAAACAAATAAAAGTCAAAAAATAAAAATAAAAATAAAAGTCGGAGTCGGAGTCGGAAAAATCGGCGACGAAAAATTGTCGCGAGGGCCCGTGGGCATTTCGCTCGCAGGAAATTCCTGCGGGCGAAATCATTGTGCTACTTTCCACGCAGAAATTTTTTGCCTGTGAAATAGCTTACGAGCCCGCTCCGCGCGCGCTGCTGCAGCTTTGTTTTTCTGCAGTAATTTTTTTTCGGTAGCGCAAATTTTTTGACACATATTTTTCAAAACCTAATTCAATTAGGTTTTGGTTTCTTTTTTTATTAATATTACTTACCTTAACTAATTAGGAATAAACAACCTCAAACCACTATAAATAAGGACCAAAGGCAATTAATTTAAGGGAGGCAAAAAATCCAAGAGTAATTTGAAAAATTTGAAACCAAATCAAGGAAGGAAAAGAAGAAATTCAATTCAACTCTTTTCTGGAACAGCAGCAGCACGATTTAGAGGATTCAAAAGCAAAAAAGGCTTGTCTTTGGAGCTAGTTCATCCAAGAAGAATTATTTTTGGAGAAATCATCAAAAGAAGGTATGTGTTAATTAATTTTCTTTAATTATTTTCTTTACACAGTAGCAAATTTATGAAATCGAAATTAAAAACCTTTGAACTTTAATTTAGTTTTTCTAAAGCAAAAAAAAAAAAAAAAACCTTATTTCGTTGGTTTATCATCCAAAAGGTTTAAAATTGTTATTTTTTTTTCTTAAAAACCTTAAAACTCTAATTGAACATATTTTTCAACAAAACTAAGATGTAAATTCTGCTTCTTTTAAAATCTTAAAGTAGGTTCTATTTCATTCAAAAAGTCTTCTAAAATATCTTTTCTACTTATAAAAACTTTAATTTATTTGTTTAAATTCATAAAACTTCATGAAATTATGAAATTGATTTCAAAAACCCTAAAAATTATTCACCACCCGTGACCCTACTTCTAAATCCTAAAATCCAAAATTCAACTTTTAAACCCAAAATAATGAACACTAACCTTTTTAAAACCTTAAACCCTAATTTTTATGAACCCTAATCCTTTTAAAACATTAAAAAACATAAAAACCTAAAAACCTAAATTTTACACAGTAGCTTAGAAACTCAATAACCAAAAATCACAAATTAAAGTATTTTAAAGTGTTTAAAACCCTAGTTTTATGATATCATCATTCAAACCTTAATTTTGTTAATCAAAGAGTCTTACCAACCCTTTAAAACATAAAACTCTAATTTATTTTAATTCCATAAAAAGTCACAGTAGCCATAATTGGACTTTTATTTGCTTTATTCAATTTCATACTTGATTATGCTTTGATTTATTTCTTACGTTTTAATTTATTTAATTTCAATACTTGATTTATTTAATTTATCATGGATGGATGTTTATTTTATATTTTGATTAATAGCTTTGATGAATGATTTATTTATGATGAATGATTATTTACTTTTATCAATTAATTTAGATTTCCAAAAGTTGTAAGAGGTATGTTTCCACTTGGTGGGTACCTCATTAGTTAAACATCATGTAATTTAATTTGCTTTTCTATTTTAGAACCTATGTAACGGGCATGTTTCTACCTTTTTGGTGGGTGTCCTATTTAGGCATGTGATGTAAGGACATGTTTCCAACATTTGATGGGTGTCCATTTATTTGCTTTGTTTAGACATTGCTTTGATTTTAATATATTGATGCTTTCTTTTAATTATTGTGTGTAATATGGATAATGTTATTATATTTAAGAATTTTATAATATTAAGACCTGTAAAGGAGGCTGGTTCCAATGAACCGGGCGTTGTGGGGCTGCTGGGCCATTTCTCACCTTCCCCACACGTACCTAACTTTTCGAACCCATTAGGGGGTTGGGGATTCCTTAGGAATCGAGTTATCCACCCCTTTCTTTTTTCCCGGCCCGTCCGGGTGGCGACTCCATTTTCTCTGGACTTAGGTCCGTGTTCTCTAAGGCCCCGAGCCTAAATAGTGCCGAAGTCACAATAACCATTCCACAGGGAGTGGGGGCAAAAATCCCCGCTCACAGTATTCAATAGCATATTCTGAACATGACTAAAAAGGGTGCAAAACTGAAAGTATTATATATGAATATGGATGAGTCCTTCTTGGTGCATGTAGACCCTTAATTTTAGTCCTAGATAAGTCTTATCCTAATTTAAAAAGTATAAATTCAATCTGGTCCAATTAAAAAAGTATCTGGTCTTGATTTTTAGACATAATTACCTAATGGGCCTATAAGGTCATGGTGATTGGCCATTTTTTCTTAGCCAGTTCTCCATGAGTCGTTTACTTAATTTCCCAATTCTACTTAACACCAGACTCTTTTAGATTAGTGAACAATTTTCTAATCAGATTAGGACTCTTTAGTCAAATTGACCATGATTAGACCATAATAAAACAATATAAAAGAAAGGGCCAAGAGCCTTGACAGGGCAGCAGTTAACAATTAGAAAAAGGGAGAGAATATCATACAATAACTAGAAAATGAGAGCAAAATAAAATCAAAGAGACAAAGAGCAAAAATAAAGGAAGCTAGACATAGTAGCCAAACCAAAGCTTGTTTGACCTAAATCAATTGTAGAA
Organism: Garcia nutans; assembly: GCA_947685225.1. Classification (NCBI taxonomy): domain Eukaryota; kingdom Viridiplantae; phylum Streptophyta; class Magnoliopsida; order Malpighiales; family Euphorbiaceae; genus Garcia; species Garcia nutans. Next base: position 2,964,170 of record CANTUV010000017.1, on the reverse strand, counting down.
ATTCAAGGCAGAACCCTACAAAAGGATTATGCTATTAAAAAAGGCTTAGCTTAGTGTTATTGTTTGGTGGAATCTACAACGAAAGTATAATTTCATCAACCAAATCAATTATTTAACTTAATAGAGTGTTATCCTCATTTAATTATGCAAATTTATTGTGTTTTTAACTTATTGTTGTTTCTTGATTGTTTTTGTATTGTCATCCTAATTTTGCATGTTAAACCCTAAAATTTGTGTAAAACCCTAATTTATAAATTGCAATTATGGCAGATTGTTCAAGAGTTAAACATCATTCTTTTGTTACTAATATAATTAATAATATATATTCTAAAGGTAGCAACTCATTCATTGAGTATGGTAAAATTGTTTATCTTTTAGGGTTAGATCTTCTATAAAGGGTGTTGCCCCCCCTTGACCTCTGCTCGCTAACCGGCTAGTGGGACAATCGTATACGTTGCACCTTATATTTTGTTAACGAGTTCATATTAAGATATGTTTATGTATTGTAATTTTTGTGATTAATCTTAATTTTCCTTTAATTAAGCACTGATTTTATAATTTTTTGTATAATGATTATTTATAAGTTTGTGAGTTGCAATATTTATTATTTGGATTTCAAAGTTGTAAAAGACTTGTTTTCACTAAGTCGATGCCTTATTTAATTTGCTTTTTTATTTAATTTATATTTGAGGATTAATATAAGGGACACATTTTCACTCTTTTGTGAGGTGTTTCATCTTACTTTATTTGTATTGTGGACATTTGGACAATATAAGGGCAAGTTTCTATCCCCGTATGGCTGCCCTTTTTGTTGTTTGCTTGTTTGATTCATGGTATGATTATTTTTACATTATTTACCTTCAATTGTTTGTAATATGAATAATACCATAATAATTTAAGAATTTAATAATATTTAGAGCTAAAAAGGCGACTGGTTCCAATGAATCAGACAGTATGGAGGTATTGAGCCACTTCTCACATTCTCTATGCATACCTAACTTTTTGAACTCAGTAGAGATTGAAGATTCTTTAGGAATCGAGTCATCTACCCTATTTATCTTATTACCAGCTCATCCGGATGTCAACTCCTATTCTTTGGGCTTAGGTCTGTGTTCTCTAAGGCCCAAAGGCTAACAGCGCTGAAGTAGCAAGAATCATTCCACTAGGAGTGGAGGCGAAAATCCCCGCTCATAGTGTAGTTTGTCCTTAACTCACTTCCATCACAACTTGCTCCATTTAAGATCCATTATAATATTAACAATGAGCAGTGAAACTTGAATGAGCTTACTAATAAGTGTATTCATAAGGAAGTGAGATTAAGACAAGATGGATAAAATCTTGCCTTTGTTGTAACTCATGGAGCCATGAAGAATAAAGACAAATTTAGAAAAAGAAAGCACATTCCACAAAAGAAAAGTGGACCCAGGGAAAGTAGATAGAGTCATGATGAAAAATTCACTGTGAAATACTACTTTTGTGGCAAGAAGAGATATATGAAGAATGAATGTAACAAGCGTAAAACTTATCTCGAAAAGAAATGTATAAATCTTTCTTTTATATGTTATAAATCAAATCTTGTTGAAATTCCTTCTAATACTTAGTGGATTAATTCAGGAGCCACAACTCATGTCAATAATTTAATGCAGGGAAGCCGAAGAAAAGTGAAAATTTTCTCTATGTGGGTAAAGACTGGTCATCAAGTAGTTTTTTGAATACTTTTTATGTACATTCTATTTCTAGAAATTTATTTTCATTATCCATATTAGATGCTGATGGATATTTTTGTTTTTTTAGTTATGTACAACTAAGTTTAATGTTAAATTTGGCTACAGTTAGTTATTATTTTATATGATGGTGTATGTAAAATTTCCTTGAATCATGAATTTGCTCAAACTTTGGTAGCCTTACTTAATGTTGGTTCTAAACATGGCTTAATTAATGAAAATTCTTTATTCTTGTGGCATAAAAGGATAGGGCATATCTCTATGGAAAGAATAGAGTTTTACAAAATCTTGACTTCACTGATTTCCAAGTATGTGTGAATTATATAAAAGGAAAGCAAACTAAGAATACAAAGAAAGATGCCACAAGAAGTAATGAGCTTCTTGAGATCATTCATAGGATATTTGTGGATCGCTTTCTGTTTCATGTTTCATTGGAGAAAACAATTTATCACCTTTATAGATTATTTTTATGGTTTTGTATATCTAATGCATGAAAAGTCTCAAGCCATTGACATCTTTGAGATTTACATTACAGAGATTGAGAGACAGTTGGATAGAAAGGTTAAAGCTGTGAGATCATATCGAGGTAGTGAATATTATGGTAGATATGATGAATCAGGACAAAATCTTGGTCATTTTTGCCAAATTCCTTAAAGGTTGTGGCATTCATGCTTAATACAAAATGGTATGTCATAACAGAATGGTGTTGCTGATAGGCATAATTACACATTAATGAAAATAGTTAGGAGTATAATGAGTTACTCTACTGTATATATTTTCTTGTGAGGTGAAACTTTAAAAACCGCAATGTATATTTTGAATAGAATTCTTAGTAAAGCGGTTCTAAAAACTAATTTGGAGTTATGGACTGGTAGGAAACCTAGTTTGAGATATATATATATATGGGGTTGCTCGATGGAGGTAAGAATTTTCAACCCACATGAGAAAAATATTAGATTCAAGAATTGTTTCTAGATATTTTATTAGTATCTCAATAAATCAAAAGGGTATAGGTTTTACTATCCTAACTAGTGTGAAAATAGTTGAAACTAATAATGCTAGATTCCTGGAGAATGACGAAATTAAAGGAAGTAATGAACCAAGAAAGGTAGACATGGAGGACATAAAAGTGGATATCCCACCACCTTTTTTTACCTCAAGAAACTGTTGCTTCTCAATGTTTTCTGCAAGTTGAGGAAAATGAGCAAAATAATGGAGATGGTTCATTACCTTAAGAAAATATTGCATTGAAAATATTGTAAAACCACCACAACTTGCTCAATTGAAAAGATCTTAAAAGGAAAGGATATCAACCATTTCAAATGATTATATGGTGTATCTATAAGAATCTGATTTTGATATTGGGATAAGAAAAGATTTGGTTTCATTTTCATAGGCCATGAAAAGTGATGATTCTAATATATGGATAGAAGCTATAAATGAAGAGTTGAAATCTATGGACCACAATGGTGTCTAGGATCTTGTTAATTTGCAACGCCAAAGGCAATATCGAATGATTTAAAGCTAGAATATCATAATCTTAAAAAGAGACAAGATTGAAGGAATAAAAAGTGAAAAAATTAACTAGAAAAGGGAAGGAATGATATGTTTATAAAAATGACAGAAAATGCGAAAATAAAGGAAAAAACAAAAGTGAAAAAGGATAAAACTGAAAAATAAACAACTATATATTTCAAAAAGAAAAATAAAAGAGAAACACAAAAAAAAAATGGATTTGAGTTTGAACTAGATTAATGAGTCCAATGCAAGAAAAGTAGTATAAGTTTTGAGTTGACCAATTCCAGACATAAAATCACCAGCGTCAAGCTTATAAACGCTCTAATATGGAGGCTTCATATTTGAATCCGTCCAATTATTATGTTAAAAAATTCCATTTATTTAATGACATTATAAAAAGAACTAGCTATTTTTTATTATGTGGCTTAGTGTTATAATCTAATTGATCTTCTCATTCAAATATTATTATTTAATTTTTTTTTGTAATTAAACATTACTCCTTTTATTACACTTCAAGTATCGTATAAATTTTTTTTTCACTTCAATTATCATTTTTATAAATTCAAGGTAGTATTAATTATAAGATTAGTAATTAATAAGGAGATAATAGTTGAAAAAGGGTAATTAAGTAAAATATTATAATTTTTTTTTTGTAAAATTTATAATCACTAGTGACTATTAAGGTTGACAAAGGGGGAATCTCTGGTCCCTGCAAGGATTTGCCTTAAACGAATAGAAATTTTTCGTATTTTTTATCTACGGGGATGGGGATAGGGACGAGAAGAAATCTTTCACCATTAGGTGGGGCGGGATTCCTATCCATGTCTCCACAGGGACCCGATAAAAAATATATACTATATACATATAATATACATATATTATATTATCTATTTTATTATATATATTATATTATATATGTTGTATTTTAATTATTTGTATATGTAATATAAATTTACTTTGATGTATTTTATTTATAGTATTTTTTTAAATCGTACTACATATAATTATTGTATTATTATCTTATGAATTATTATTTTTTATATTGTTAAATTTTAATTTTAAAAATAATAATAAAAAAAATAAATTTTCTGCGAAGATTCTCTTAGAGGAGGAGACGAGGCAAATTTGTTTTCTTTTATAAGACGAGGACGGCGACAAAAATTCTCCGCCATCGCAGGGATAAGGATTGAGATTGTCCTCCTACTCCGTCCCACCTCGTTGCTGTCTTTAGTGATTACTTTATATGTATAATTATTTATAAAATGACAATTGAAATAAAATGAAGGGAGTATTTAAGATTAAAATTTATAGTGTCACATTCAAAATCCAATAAATTTGAAAAAAAAAATTCAATTAATATTTTTTATTCATTTATAATATAGGTAATGGTACTAAAATTTGTTTACTTAATCTAATTAAGGGAATACTATTTATAGTGAAAGTAAAAAATTTCTTATTTATAATTAAGTTATTATTAACAAAGTTTCTTTAATAAAATAATGAATTTTCATTGGTTAAACTAGCCTTGATATTTGCTTTTTTTTTTAATAATATTCCAGAAAAAGAGATCTTTTTTACTTTTTTTTTCAAAAACAATTTAAAAAATTCATCCCAGCCATATAAAGTGGTGAAATATTTTATATAGTAATCATAATCTATCACATCATTTTGAGAGAATTGTTTATTTATTAACTATTAGGCTAAATAATTATAAAATCCATAAAATTTTATATATTACACTAATCAGTTTCTATATTTTTAACATTTAATTTTTGCATCCTCCTATTTTTAAAATTTAAACTGTTTAGTCCTTCTATTAATATTTTCATCTTAAAAATATTAATCAATTACTTTAATATTTTAAAATAATTTATTTGCTCTTTCTTTTTATATATTTTTCTTTATTATTTATTAAGTTATGCTTATTTTTAATTTTATTTATATTTTTTACTTATAATTTATTTTAATTTTATAAATATTATTAAAAAATAATTTTAAATGATATGAATAATATTTTTTATTATTTTACAGATAATATATATATTATTTATTTTAATTTTATAAGTATTACTAAAAAATAATTTTAAATAATATAAATAATATCTTTTATTATTTTAAAGATGATTTATATATAAAATAAAATTAAAAATAGAATAAATTTAATAAATAATAAAAATAAAAATATATAAATAAAGAATAAATAAATTATTTTATAATGTCAAAGTAGTTGACTAATGATTTTAGAATAAAAATATTGATAAAAAACTAAACAGTTTAATTTTTAAAATATAAAAATATAAATATTAACTATTAAAAATATAAAAATTAACTAGTGTAATATGCAAAACTACAATATTATTATTATTATTTAAGCTCTAACGACTTTATTGGCAATGAGATTTTCTTTCTAGAAGTCCTGCAGAGCCCGTCTTCGGCTCTTCTTCTTCGTTCTCTCTTACAAAATAAGATAAAATGGCTTCGGCGGCACAGGATATCTCCGACAAGCTAGTGACTCCAGCTGGCTGGTTATTTCTCAGTCCAGAAATGGACACCGTAATCCATTGTGCACTTGGTTTTAAACACCAGACCGACATAGACACCATAAAAGCCACCATAAAAAACTCTCTCTTGGTGAAGCACCCCAGATTTACCAGTCTCCTTGTGCGTGATAAAAATGAAATCGAGCACTGGAGAAAAACTAAAATCGAAATTCATAATAGTCAACAAAGCTGCTACCAACACGGACGAAGCTAGACTTTGAAATAAAAGGGGCAAAATTTTTTTTACAAATTTTGGTTTATTCCATAATTATTTATGTCTCTTTTTATTTTAATAGTATTTTATAAATTTATAAATTTATTAATAATATATTTTTATCATTAAAAAATTAATTAATAAAAAATATTAATATATGTGTGTATAAAATTTTAAATTTACAAGATTGATCATAACAAAAATAAAATAAAAAAAAATTAAATAATGAATATAATTTCTTAAAAATAATTAAAATAAATGAGTTGTTTAATTCATTAAATAAGTTCAAATTAGTTTAATTGAAAATTTTATCCCTTTTTTTATTTTTTTATTTTTATATATTATTAATATTTTGTCAATTTTTTAAAAAAGAACTATTGCTTATAGAATAAATAATTTATTATATTTTTTTTAACTTTTTTTTTATAAAAATTAAAAAAAAACAGAATAATTTAAAATTTTAAAAAAAATTAATAAATAATTTAAAAATTCTTAAAAATATTATATATATATATTTTAAAAAAATTCATATTATATATATATATATACATATTTTCAAAAAGAGATTTTTAGGACCCTAGGCGAATAATGAGAAAGAGGGCCCTAATATTGAGACCAACATCAAAGAACAATACAAGTCTTTCGAATTTTTGGTAGAAGACAAGTCGGAGAAGCTCTAAGAAATATGAAACGATATTTTGGCAGAAGAAAAAAAAATAAAATTAACCCAGAATTTTATTTTATTTTTTGGCTGCTGTTGTGCTATTTAATGCAGGATTTTTTTTTGGGGATTTTGGACTCCTATTCTGAACTTTCTAGCATGGGCCCTAGACGGTCGCACTTAGTGCCTACTCTCAGGGCCGGGCCTGCCCTTCCCATTAAAGTATCTTTTCCCCTAGCCACCAACGACGGATCGATGCATGAGGACGACGGTGATGCTGAAAAAATAATTAATGATTATATAGCAGATTTGTTTGTTAGTACTCCACTGGGTTTTGATAAGCCTTTGTGGGAAATCCATGTGTTGATGAAGCAAAAGTGCTTGGTATTAAGGTTTCATAACGCGCTCGGAGATGGGATCTCGCTGATGTCGATGCTTCTCACAATTTGTTGAAAGGCTGATGATCCAGACGCGATGCCCACCTTGAACATCACTGGCGGCGGCGGCGGCGGTGGCCGGAGGGATTGGAAGGGAAACAAGGGAAGGATTGGAAAGTGGTTTTAATAATGGTTTTGAAGATGATTTTCTTCAATATTGTTTTCTGTTTGGAGTTTATTTTGAGGAGTTTAGTGGTTCGTGACCGGAAAACAGTCATCTCCGGTGGTGATGGGGTGGAGCTTTGGCCGAGAAAAGTGGCTACTGCTAGATTCTTGATTGAAGACATGAAAGCGGTGAAAAATGCTGTTTCTAATGCGATAAGATTCTTTTAATTGTTGCTTTTATTTATTTTTATTTTTTTGAGGCCATTATTTTTTTTATTATTGTTTTTATATATTTTTAATTAACGAGAATTTATTTAAGATCAGACATCCGTAATGCACATGTTTATTGTCTCAAGATATTTCATAGCACAAAAGTTGCATTTGTTGATTAAAGTTTAGTATTTACTAATCACGTTAATATTTTCTACTAAAATATAAAAAATAAGAATATTTTTAAAATTATTTATTTTTAAATTTTAATTTTAAAAATAACATAAATGTAGATCTAATATATTAAATAATACATTCACTTTTTAACTTTTAATTTAAAAAATATATTCTGAATGATTAATATACTAAAAAATATAAAAATTATAAAATATTTTTTAAAAAAAATAAAGAAGTGTGATGATGATGTAGATTTTCTCAGAAAATGATACATAATGAACTAAATATCAGCGATTTTTTTTCAATCATAAGAAATTATAATTTAAAAGATCTCTACAAAAAAAATAAAAACGAGAGTTGTTAATGGTTAAATCCATTCTAGGAAATTTTTTAATCTCATTTTATCACTTAATAAATAATTATATTATATACCCAGACACCTTTTGTGCGTTAATGAAAAAAATCATTATTGTAAATTTTCATTATTAAAATAAAGAATGTATGTACTTTTTTCTTGGTGTATAAACTAACTAAATATAATATTAATTTTGGCACCATATTAAAAGATAAAATAATTTAATTCATAACAAATATAATTTAAAACATTTACATATTATAGTTAGATCTATTCTGGATTTGAATTTGAAAAATATTAAAAATTTAGACTAAAAAGTCATAATTTTCTTTATATTGCGGTATACAATCCGATATCTATAGACGTCTAATCATAGCCATAATCTATTATTTAATATGATAACGTCGAAAGCAAATATATATAAAATATTATAACATTGAAATATACAAAGATTTTGGATGAAGAGCAAAAGAATTTATTGCAAATTAAAAATTATAGAAGAAATAATAGAGTAAAAAATATAAAAGTGATAAATATTTTTTTTTAAATAATGCATGGAAAATTTAGCAAATGAAAGAATAAATTGTATATTTAAAATTTTTGGAATGCATTTAATTGTTTTTAAGATTGATAATTATTTAATTTGTAGAAAATGAAATATTTTTGTGATTTATTATTTATATTATATGTGATAAACCTTTTTATTTAATTGAGTGTGTAAGAAGACATCATAAATTTGGAATGGTAAAATCCAAATCATTATTTGATGTGAAATTTAGGAAGTAGGTGATCAAATGAAATGACCTTTAGGAAAATAAGAAGTTAGATGTTTTTCTTTCAAAGAAAAAAAAAAGCTATCAGAGAATCAGTGGGTTTAGGGATTGTCCTTTAATTCCTCAAAATGGGATTCTCATACTTTCAATAGTAAGAAGTACATTACCTTTTGTTTGTGTTATGTTGTACCCACTTTGTTCTCAATAGAGGTTATTTTAGTAATTTTATGAATTGTAGGCAGAATAGATTTACTTGTCACATTGCCTTTTAATGTGTTTGCTAGGGGTGGACAAAATAACCGTGAAAACTGAATCCACCGAAAAATCAATAAATCGACTAGTCAGTTCAGTGTTCGGTTCTAAGTTACAGCAAACCGAAACTGTTTGATCGACCAGCGGTTTCATTGCTCAGAAAACCGAACCGACCGACCAACCGAAACTACTTCTCTTCTATTTCATGCTCTGCCGTTTTTGTGTTTAAGAAAAGAAATATATTTTGAACCCTAAAGTCCTAAACCGAGCGTCCCAGCATCCATCTTCATTTTGTTTTCCCATTTCGTTTTCTAACCCTAACGCTGCCCTCCCCTGTGTTCTTCCCTTTCGCATCGCCACCAGCAGGTCCACAGTCCTCTGCGCCAGTCGCCACCAGCAGCTTCTTCCCCTCGCTGGTTAGTGTTATCCATGAAGAGTATCGCAAATCAATGGAAAAGGCTCATAAGCCTACTTCAAATAACAATGCTTCACCCTCTTTCGAAGTAGTTGATGTTGATTGTGGTAGAAGGGGTCAATTGAAAAGCATGGTGAAAAGACAAAAGATAGCTAGTGGCGAACTTGAGATCCAAAAATCTGAACTAGAGTTGTATTTGGAGGAGTCTCTCCACAAAGATGTTGAAGAATTTGACATTTTGAAGTGGTGGCAAATGAACGCTCTTCGATTCCCTATTCTTGCAAAAATCGCACAAGATGTGTTGGCCATTCCAATTTCTACAGTTGCATCGGAATCGACGTTTAGCACTGGAGGTAAAATTCTTGATGCATTTAGGACCTCTTTAGATCCTAAAATGTTCGAGGCTTTTGTTTGTGTGAGGGATTGGTTAAGAGACTTGGAGGAGCCTATGTGCGTTGAAGAATCAATTGATGATATTGACAAATTTGGAAGCGGTATGTAGAAGAGCTTTTGTTTGATTTAAGCTTTGTTTATTTAATTTGTATGCATTTTATGTTTAACTTATTATTGTTTGATCTTTTATTTCTTAGAAATGTCCGAAATTTTGGAAAGTGAAAGCAGAAGTACCTCGGTTCCCTTATCTATTGATTGAGGTTTGGACTTTCACTACTTATACATATATTTTGCATTTTTCTTTTCTGATTATGTTTAATTATTTTGTGCAGATTATTAGCTTGGAAGAAATTTTTGGATTTCAAAGCTAGTTATTTGGAAGATATGGTTTTAGTCTTTGCTGTGTCTTATTCGGAAATTGTTGGATTTTAATCGAAACACTGTTGTTGATTTGTAATATTTGAAGCTCAATTTGTATGCTTTTACTTTTAGTGAGTTTGGATTTGATTTGTGTGTTTGAATTAAAATTGATGAGTTTGGATTTGATTTGTTTTTGAATTGAAATTGATAATGATGTTTGGATTTGAATTGAAACAATGAAATTGATGGTATTTTGATCCCTGCAGCAGAATAAATCAGGTTCAATGATTTTTGGTTTGAACCGAAACCGACCGAATTTTTTTGGTTCGGTTTTTTTGCTGTTTCTAATTTTGTTCGGTCGGTTTTCGGTTACTAACATCAACGATTGGTTTTTGGTCGGTTTGGTCTGATCGATTCGGTTCGGTCGGCCAAACTGAGTTTGTCCACCAGTAGTGTTTGTAACTTTGCATGGAGGTTTTTGAAGTTTACTGAAATACGGAAATATTAAGTTTGTGTTTGGAAGGAATGTAAAGGTGATAAAATGAGGTAAATGAAAGATTAAAAATGCTTTAATTTTTCATTTTCCATTGCACTTCAATTTTGGAAAGTTTTTTGGAGGTTAAACTAAATTATATTCTGATATTATCCTGCAATTTCATGTTTACCTTTTTTTGATTCAAAAAAAATATAATTAAGAGTTAAAACTGTAAAAACTTATTTGAAATTTCTATATGACCTCACCTTACCTTATTTTCCAATCAAACCAATAAAAGATATCTAAGTTTAACCATCAAATATCATATTTTTGTAAACATAACAAAAATAAATGCTCTACTTTATTTTATCTTATTATATCTTACTTTTTTAAACCTCGTAATATCTCTGTTTAAAAGAAAAAAAATGTATTTATACCCGTGAAATTTCCAAAATTAAATATAACATAAAATGAAGCAAATAAATAGTAGTAAAAATATGATAATATTAAAAAAATAAAATCTATATAAATAAAATAAAATATATATTTTTTTCATTCAAAAACTCATATGTGTATATATGTGTCACATCTCTAGGAATTTATTATATAAATAATAATTATAATTGCTACCATAATTTTTCAAAAGTTCATTCAAATTAGTGTATCAATAATCAACTTATATATATATATATATAATGTATTAATGTTTTAAATAGTACCTAAAAAATAAAAACAAATTAATATTAGTTAATTCATATTATCTATATCCAATATATTTCTCTATTTTATTTGTTAGTAGTATTATTTTTTTTTTTTAGCAAAGACTCTCTGGATATCAAGTTTGTTGAGTTTTCCTAACTAATTATTAACATCTTTGCCCCCCTTTGAAAAAAAAAAGGGGTCTTTGCAAGATTCAACTTTTGTCTTTTAACATAAATTGGTTTGAATGAGGTTATTCGAAATTAATTTAGGTTATTTAGAACTATAGCTTGCATTAATTGAATTTGAATTTAAAAAATGTTAAATTATTTGAGCCACACTTTTAGGTTTGCAATTCGGCTTGTGGTGGCTGTAGACTGTAGTCCGAGTTTATTTGGGTCTCAAGCCGAATTCTTTTTTCTTTTGTCCTGTCACTAAAAATAGAAAATTAAAAAATATAATTTAAAAAAAATAAGGACAAAAGTTTCTTGCAAAATAGAAAAGAAAAAAGATTGCAGAAAATAAAAAAAAAACACACAATAGAAGAAATTAAAAAAATATATAACAAAAATAGTATATTAGATTTATCGTTGTTGTAGGTGTCATATTCATCATTATTTTTTATTATTTTCCTTTTCATTAGACGTTTTTTCATCTTTTTTTTTCTCTGCGTTTGTTTGTACGTGTTTTTTGTTTTTTTCTATATGATTTTACACTTTACTTAGAAATTTGATTTATTTAGAGGTTAAACTTTGCATTTATAAATACTTTGATATTTTGTTTTGATTATTATGTTCTTTAATTGTAATGACTACCTTTTTGTTTTTCGATTATAATTATAAAACGCCTCTAGATAAAATATTTCAAAATTTTTTTATATTTCTTAATATGAAATTCAACACATTTATCAAATTATATATAATATATAACAATAATAACGAAGTCTTAATTCCAAATTAATTGGGGTCGGCTATATTAAGAATCCATCATATTTATTAAATCATATATAACATATAACATATTACAAACATCTAGAAAGTTTATATATACTTCTTAATTTATAATTTGTCATATTTTTCAAATTATATACAATATATACAATATACAAACGACATATAGAAATTTACATGTTGATTATATGTTTTATATGTTATTTTATATGTCTTATATGTTGTTTATAAGTTTTATTGGAAACATAGATAATATATAAAATTTAAAGGAGGAAGAATAGTTTTGTTATTAATACTTGCGTATTTTTGTAATTAATTGTTATGCTTCCGTAGTTTTGAAATTTTTTCAAAGCAACTTTGTTGTTGTAAACAACTTTAGTTTTCAGGTTAGTTTTGTAGATTTTCCTTTAAAATTTTTTAAATCTTTAGTCTTAAACTTAAACTTAAACCCGACTTAAAATTTAAAAAATTAAATTTAAACTCAAAATCTGATCAAAATTTTAAAATTCGACTAAACTCAACCTAAGAAACTCAGATAAGGCTGAATTTAAAGGGTTTGCAGGTTACAAAATAAAAATTGTATTATTAAAAATGATATTTTAAAATGTTTATTTCTTTTTTCGTTGATTAATTAGGTGTGAAGGAGGAAAGAATAGTTATAATTGGAACTCAAGATTTAAGTTAGAGCAACAATGCTCTGATCATCAGGCCAAAAGTTGGTGATTTGAAATGTTCATTTCTAGTTTTTTTTTGAAATTCCAAAAAATCAAAATAAAAAAGAATCAAAGGTCAGTTTGTGTGTTTGCCAAAGACTAAAATTCTTGTTTAGACGAATCCAAAAGTGCACTTTCATACTCGACCCATATTTCTAATGAGATACTGAATTAAATAGTAAAAGTTGAAAAAATAGTCAAATTACACAATAAATGAAAAAAAAATGTATGTTAGATATGTAGTTTTAAATGGGATGGACTCTTGGGCTGTATTTTTCATTTTGATAGGACATTTTTGCAATTACTTGAACGTAGTTATGATGGAATGATAACATTGATTTTCTGTACCAATGCAGACTATAAATGATGTTTTATTCGGTATCATATCATCTGGACTATCAAGATAATTGGATCACCGCTCTCCTAAATGTAAATTCCCTTTTTTTTTATTTTATAAATTTTTAATATGTTCCAAGTTTGATGTTTTTCTTATAAATATAACAAAAAAAAAGTAGGTATTTGACACCATGGAGTTTTGATAAATATTCTAATTATTTAGAATTGCGATTAATTAAACAACTTCTAACTTTGATAAATATATTTTCCAGCTTTAAAAGATGGCCAACAACTAACAGGATTGGCTATGGTTAATTTAAGAAAGCAACCAGGATTACAGGTAAATATAAACTTCTTCACCCTCCATTACTTTGCAATATATATTTGTTTAAATAAGGTTGAACCCGTGTCTAACGATCCTTTTGAATTAAATTAATTATGAAAAAAAAACTAAAATTTTTGTTTAAAATCATTTTAAAATTCCAAATAACAATTTCATATTATTTTTTCCCTCTAACAAAATCTAAAATGAGTTATTATATATATATATATATATAAATTTAACTTTGATGCAAAATAAATTTAACAAAATTAAATATCTAAACGCATCATGATGAATTTTTATATATTTTTTTTGTATTGAGCATTTTTTTATTTGAAAAAATAAAATTTAGAAGAAATTAATTAATAACAAAAAAAAATTAGAATATTTACAAATGAGTTAAATTAATGAATTTCTTATAAATTTTACTTTTTTAAAAAGAATTTTCAAATTGAGGACTGCCTTGGTATATCAGGAAATGAAAGAAATGATGCAAAGCAATTCAGCATGTAGATGGGGCAACAAATTTGGGATGCGGCTGCTGCCTGTACATTATCAAAAACTTGAGCCTCTTGAGTATGTGAAAAGAGCCAAGACCATTATAGACAGGAAGAAGCAGACATTAGAGGCTTATTTCTCATATCAAATTGGGGATTTAGTAATGTCATTGCTCGGATCAAAGGTGCAATTCTATTTATCCTTTCTAATTATTTAAGATTTCTTAGCATATTTAACCTAATTTTGAAGTCTTAGAAGGAAAAAAAAAAACTTTATTTAGACTCTTGAATTTTTAATACCTATTAAACTCTTAATTTTACAAAAAAAAAAAATGAAAATCTTTATAAGGAATGAGACTGTCAATATTTAAACCTTTACTTTTTTTTATTATTTATCAAAAACATAAATTAAATTTAGATCAGAAATCACGAGTATTTCAGCGCAACGGTAAGCGTTATTGTCATATGGCTTGAGCTCACGAGTTCAATTCGTGGAAATAGTCTGCTGGAATTACATGAGAAAACTGTATACAATAGACCTAATGTGTTCGATATTTTTCAGAATCCTGTGTATTGCAGGAGTGTTCTTGTAACTAAGTGTCTTTTTTATTGAGGCAAGATTTTTGTTTTTGGTCAACAATAACAATTGCTGGAACTTTGAAGGATTTTACTTCCAACTTTGTGAAACTTGAAAGGTTTGGAGGAAACTTTATTCGGTGGCAAAAGAGGGTTCACTTATTTTGATAGCTTTACAAGTGGTTTATGTGCTGAAATCACCAAATCCAATTGAAAACTGAAAATGAAATTTTTGGCTGACACAAGGAAGAGACAAAAGTGGGAGACTAATGATGAGATATGTAGAGGCCATATTCTCAAGGCAATGAGTGACTCATTGTTTGATATCTGCCACAACATTCCGACAACAAAAGAACTTTGTAATAAACTTGAAAAGAAGTATATGCAAGAAGATGCTACAAGTGAGAACTTTCTTGTCACAAGATTCAATAACTTTAAAATGGCTGATGATAGATTTGTTATGGAACAATGTGCTGTGATTTAAAAGAATTTTTTTATCACTTTGCACAACACAAGAATTTACAAAAGAAGAAGAAAAAGAAAGGCAAGTGCTTCTTCTGTAATAAGGAAGGAACCTTACTTCTAAAACAAAAGTCCTCAAGTGTGCACACAAGAACTTGGTTGCGATGATTTCTGAAATTAATATGCTTGAGGATGATGATGATTGGTGTGTTGATAGTGGTGCTATTAACATGTTTGCAAGAATAAGAATTTCTTCAAGTCCATGAAAGCCGTTGAAGATATATGGTTTTGTAAATGGGAAATGACAGCTCTGGTTCTTTGAGTTCAGTAGTGTGGAATTGAATTTTACTGATAATGGTGTTGAGTGCATTTTCTTAGGATATTCACATAGTAGCAAAGCTTATAGATTCAGGGTTTTAGAATCTAATGATTTAATGTCGGTTAATATAATCTAATTCAATCAAGAGATGCTATTTTTGAGGAAAAATAGATTCAAATCTATTTCCAAGTTAAGTGACAATATTCCAAATCAAAGTTGAGTTTCTAATTAAGAAAAAGGACCTTGTGAAAAAAGAAAGGATTTTCAAAAGGAAAATGAAAGTAATGGAACTATCGATGAGTTTAGGCAAGATCATTAATGGCTAAAGGATTTACTCAAAAGTAAGGGATCAATTATTTTGATTCTTACTCACCTGTGAAAAGTATAACCATAATAAGAGTATTCGTAGCACTTGCTCATCATTTACCCAATGAATTTTAAAGACAACATCCTGAATAGTGTTGAATGAATACGTCTATATGGAATAACCTAAAGGGCTGTAATGCTTGAACAAGAATGCAAGGTGTATAACCGTGTTAAGTTCTTGTATGAACTAAAACAAGCACCAAAGCAAATGGCATCAAAAGTTTGATAAAGTGAGACTTGCTAATGGCTTTAATATTAATAAATCAGGTAGGTGTGTTTATAGCAAGATAAATGAAGGTAAATGTGATTATATATGCTAATGAATTTGTAGCTTTAGCTTCGGTTAGCAAAGAAGTGGAACGACTAAGAGATTTATTGTATGGTATGCATTTATGGCCAAAACCTATAATACCTATATATTTAACATTGAGATAGTGCCTCAACATTATTAGCAAAGGCCTATGGTCAAGTGTACAAGGGAAAGTCTAGACATTCTAAGACAGTTATGTGAGACTTAATTATGCCATAAAACACCTGTATTTATGCATATCATTTTTAGGATTAATTGATTGTGATTTATCTTTCACTTCCTCTTTACTTTATTTTTTCTTGATACACAAGTGCAGAGTGTTAAATGGCTTTTGATACACAATTTGTCCAATCATAAACTTTTAGTACATTTTAATCGAATTCACAAATCTAAATTTAAGATAATTATATGTTAGCCAGAATAGGATCAGATTCTGCGGATCATCATTTCCTTATTTAGAGCCTCTTCTCCAGCAAGTCAAATCTTCAGTTTTTTGAAATGTTTCCTGCACAGAATTACTCACAGTTATTAGCATATATTATTTCCTTTTTTTATTGTATGAACTCTTGTATAAAAAATCAAATTGGTTCAGTAATATAGATATATATAAAAAAACCACTTATCTTCCAATTCTTCTTCTTGTTTTTCAATCTTTCTTAACCAAAAATACAATTTGGTATCAGAGCTGGATGAAATCCAGTAATCATCATTTACCATCACCTGCACAATATCAAAGTAACAGTAACAGTATCTGTTCAACATGGCTGAGGAAGTTACTTCTTCTATCTCGGATGAAGAACTTACAATGAGGATTGCTAACCTCATTAAAAATAGCACCCATCAGACTCAACAGACCCAACAGACAAACCAGAAGCAAAACAACTCAGACACCCTAACCCTCAGCTTAAAACTGAATACCCAGAATTACACCCTCTGGTCACGGATGATCAGGGTGGCCATTGGAGGCAGATCCAAGGCCTATCTCAGCCACTTGACTGGAACCCCAGATCAACCAACCATCGGAGATCCAAATTATGATCGGTGGGAACAAGATTATTTCCTTGTATTCTCATGGCTGATTCAGAACATAGAACCTGAGATTGCTAATAACCTGACAGAATACCCAACATCAAAAGATCTGTGGAATGCCTTAGCAACCACATACAGTAGTGGTCGCGACAAATTACAGGTTTTTGATTTACGCTCAGAAGTAAATGGAATGAAACAGGGAATAATGAAGCTAGAAGAATTATGGCTCAAATTACAGGGTGTTTGGGGAGAGATCGAGAGAAGAGAACCTAACCCAATGTCATGTGTAGCGGACATAGCTCGGTTCAACAACATCAGAAAGGAACAGAAGGTGTTCCAGTTCCTGAACGCCATAGACCAAAAGTATGACCATGTTAAAAGAGAGATTCTACGTACCGATCCTCTACCAACCGTCGAGGAGGCCTACGGCACCATCAGAAAAGAGTTTGCAACAGTAAACATCCTCGGTGGTTCAAACATCACAGATCAGACCTCACAGGGTATTGGCGAGGGGTTGATTGCTTCTGGAAGGTCAGATTAGGAAGCCCTAGGGCTCGTTTCGAAAAGCCAACAGCGCCGATCAGACTCCCGTTCAAAGGACTGTTCATCCCGGCCAGATAAAAGTAAACTCCGGTGCTCACACTGCGGTCAGGCCAAGCACACAAAGAATCAATGTTTCGAACTGGTAGGCTATCCAGAGTGGTGGACCGAGAAAAATAGGAACAAAGGTACAACAGGAAGGGCCACCACCGCCGTGAGCAACATCGACGGTGGTGCTACCAGCAGCGGCGGCAGCAGCCATGGGAACGGGAGAGAAGGAAATGCAATGGTGGCAGCGGCTAGGGCTTCTCCAAATATGGAAACAAAGGGATTTATAGGTAAAGGACTTGAGTTAGTACACTCAAGTCCTCAAACTCATGCTCATTCTTTAATTGATCCCTTGTTGTTTGGAAAAACTAAAATTAGTCCCTGGAGTGTTAGTAATGCTAAAATTGAACCAGATTTAGGGAATAATGTTAATTGTCATCCTCTGAATTACAATAAGGGACCCATAGTTTCTGATAATTATAGTTTGACCCCTAAACATGAGAAAATAGGTCTAGCAAACCTAGTTCAGAATCAAGATGAGCAAGATGAATGGGTATTTGATACTGGTGCTACTGATACTATGACAAATGATGCTAAAGACATTATTGAACCTTCAGAACCTCAGAAAACTCATGTTAAGACTGCTAGTGGGGAGCTCACACCAGTTGAAGGAGCTGGATCAATTGAAATCTCTCCAAAATTGAAATTGTCAAATTGCCTTTATGTTCCATCTTTGTCTCACAAGCTTCTTTCCATTAGTCATGTTACAAAAGAACTGAATTGCATTGTTCTAATGGCTCCGACCTTTTGTTTGTTACAGGATATTCGGATGGGGGAGATAATGGGATGTGGCACTGAAAGACTTGGATTATACTATGTGAATGAGGTTGCTCAACAAGGCACTGTGATGCTTGCTCACGGGACTGCTGATAGAGAAGCTTGGTTATGGCACCGTTGCCTAGGGCACCCCTCAACCGGTTATCTAAAACTTCTTTTTCCTAAGTTTTTTTTAAGTCTATTGATAATTTGAATTGTGAGACTTGTGTGTTTTCTAAGAGTCATAGACAAACATTTCGTCATAATAATACCAGGACAAACACTATTTTTTCCTTAGTTCATTCTGATGTGTGGGGACCGGCACAAGTTGTGGGCGGTCATGGTTTGAGATATTTTTTGATATTTGTGGATGATTGTACCCGAATGACTTGGGTATATTTTTTGAGAAATAAATATGAGGTCGCTAGTAATTTTATGTTGTTTTATAATATGATAAACACACAGTTTAACACAGACGTCCAAATTCTTCGATCTGATAATGGAGAAGAATTCATCAATTCTACCCTTCAAAACTTCACCCAAGAAAAGGGCATATTTCATCAAACTACTTGCCCACATATACCAGAATAAAATGGTGTAGCTGAAAGAAAAAATCAAATTTTGTTAGAAATGACCCGAGCCTTATTATTTGATTCCCATGTCCCTAAATCTTTCTGGCCTGAAGCTGTAGCTACAGCTACATACCTAATTAATAGGCTTCCTACAAAAATCCTTAACCTTAAAACACCCCTTCAGACTTTAGCAAAAAAAACTCAAGTTCCATCTTCCCTGAACCTTGAACCACGAGTCTTTGGATGTTCTGTGTTTGTCCATGTACCCAAAAGTGATAGAACTAAGTTTGATCCATGTGCTATTAAGTGTGTATTCTTAGGATATGGAGTAAATCAAAAGGGGTATAGATGCTATGATCCTAAGAATAGGCGAATGTTCACAACTATGAATTGTGACTTCCTAGAAACAAAATTTTACTACAATAACCAACCAAGCGGTCAGGGGGAGAATACAGAGAGTGACACCCTAGGTTGGTTACCTGCTTCTGATCTTCTCCTTGAAGCAGATCCAAAAGAGCAAGTTAACAGAACCACCGAGCTAGACTCTGAAGCAATGGTACAAACTGAGGAAGTCAGTCTCACTGAAGATTTACCTAACCTGACTCCAATATTCGAGGTAAGAAGTTCTGAGCCTCTTGATCCTTTGAACAATGATCCTTGTGATGCTCATGATGTAACAGAAGAAGAGTCTCCAAGGAATTATGTAACAGAAGAAGCTACTGAACCAGAGGATAATGGCAGATACATCCTTCCACCTAGAAGTAATAGAGGGATCCCACCAAAGAGATACTCACCAGAAAGGGAAACCTCAAAATCTAGGTACCCAGTAAGCAACATAGGTGAAGGAAACTTATCTAAGACTGCTAGAGCTTTCTTATCCAAACTTTATGCTGAAGAAGTCCCCAAAAATGTAGAAGAAGCTTTGAAGTCTGAGAACTGGACTAGAGCTATGGAAGAAGAGATGAAGGCCCTGACAAAGAATGAGACGTGGGAAAGGTGCCAACTTCCAGAAGGAAAGAAACCAGTTGGGTGCAGATGAATTTTTACAATACCTGCCTGATGGGACAATTGAAAGATACAAGGCTCGCCTAGTAGCTAAAGGATACACTCAGACAAACAGGATTAACTACTCAGAAACCTTCTCTCCCGTAGCTAAGATTGATACCATAAGAGTGTTGTTCTCTATTGCTGCTAACAAGGGATGGCCTCTTCACCAGTTTGATGTCAATAATGCCTTCTTGCATGGCGATCTCAAGGAAGAAGTTTATATGGAAGCTCCTCCAGGTTTCTCAGATAGTTTCAAGAGAGGTGAAGCTTGTCATTTGAAGAAGTCACTATATGGCCTTAAACAGTCTCCAAGGGCTTGGTTTGGGAGATTTACTATAGCAATGAAGAATTTTGGTTTTGAACAAAGCAACTCAGATCACACCCTCTTCCTCAAACGACGAGATGATCTTGTTACATGCTTAATAATATATGTCGATGACATGATTATCACAGGAAATGACACAGAAGAGATGACCAGCCTCAGGAGAAAATTGTTTGTAGAATTTGAGATGAAGGATTTAGGAGCATTGAAGTATTTCCTTGGCATAGAAGTCCTTAGATCTCAACAAGGGATATTTATTTGCCAAAGAAAGTATATTCTTGACTTTCTAGCTGAAACAGGTATGGTTGATTGTAAGCCCATTGATACTCCAATTGCAGTAAACCATGGACTACGAATTCTAAAAGATGGAGAATCAACTGACAAGGAGAGATATCAACGACTGGTAGGGAAACTCATATATTTATCCTATACTCATCCTGATATTGCATATGCTGTAGGTGTGGTTAGCCAGTTCATGCATCGACCTCAGAAACACCACATGGAAGCTGTAATCAGAATCATAAGGTATCTCAAGGGTACTCTTGGATTAGGAGTTGTGTTCAGAAATCATGGCCACTTAGAAATACAATGCTACACTGATGCTGACTGGGCAGGTAATCCAATTGATCGTCGATCTACATCAGGATACTTCACACTGGTTGGTGGTAATTTGGCGACTTGGAGAAGTAAAAAACAGAAGGTGGTGGCTCTCTCCTCTGCAGAAGCTGAATTTCGAGGAGTAGCTAGAGGTCTTACAGAGGTTTTATGGCTTAGTAAATTAATCACAGAAATTGGCTTTCCTCCTATAGAAACATGCAAAATACTTTGTGACAACAAAGCTGCTATCAGCATATCAGAGAATCCAGTTCAACATGACAGAACCAAACACATTGAAGTGGATAGACACTTCATCAAGGAAAAAATTGAGACAAGTATTGTTGATCTTCCCTATGTCAGATCAGAAGACCAATTAGCTGATGTTCTAACCAAGGCAGTCAATGGAAGGTCATTTGAGAAGGTACTGAGCAAGTTGAGTATCAGTGATCCTACTACTCAACTTGAGGGGGAGTGTTAGCCAGAATAGGATCATATTATACGGATCATCATTTCCTTATTTAGAGCCTCTTCTCTAGCAAGTTAAATCTTCAGTTTTTTGGAATGTTTCCTGCACATAATTACTCACAGTTATTAGCATATATTATTTCCTTTTTTATTGTATGAACTCTTGTATAAAAAATCAAATTGGTTCAGTAATATAGATATATATAAAAAAACCCACTTATCTTCCAATTCTTCTTCTTGTTTTTCAATCTTTCTTAACAAAAAATACAATTTTATATCCATCGTAGCTACTCTATACTTTTACATATTTCCTTTGCATCATACAATTTCAAATTTTTTCACATTGAATTGTTGTTTTATTTTCCAAGATTATATGTAGAAAAAATATTATTTAAATTTATTTAATTTATTATTTAATATGCTAAAAAAATAAAATCCAATGGGTCTGACCCTTTTCTGGATCCCGCTCATTGCGGAAGCATTCGTGCACGGGACTGCCTTTTTTTTTTATGCTAAAACAGAAAAACAGATAAAATTAGTGGTTTTTTCACTTGTGTTATCATCCTTTTTCAATATACGTATAAAATTTTCATATAGAAAAGCCTGGTTGTAATGGTTAAAATTGATGTGCATATTCTTATGGATAGTTGTGGTGGACTGTTGGCTTTGTAGGTTGCTTGGCGGCTTAACTACAGGATTATGTGTAATACTACCTGTACAATCTCAAATGTGATTGGACCCGAAGAAGAGATTACTATTGCAGGCGTCCCTGTCACTTTTATAAGAGCCACCACTTCTAGCTTACCACAAGTACTTCCTCCAAACTTTGTCAATTTGTTTCTTATATATATGCACTTTAATTCCTGCATATAATTTCAGAATTTAGAGTTTACTCCATATGTTATTATCAACAATGAAACGAATTATAAAATTTACAGTGAAGTATACAAATTTAGAAACTAAAGTGCAATTATATTTTTAAAATTATGAGATTTAAATTAAGTATAATTTGCTAGTAGAAAACTCAAGTGATTAACAAATTGTAGGGACTAAAATTGCTAATTTCATATTGTAGAGATCAAATTGTTCTTCTTTTATTAATTAGAAAAAAATCTTAAGAAATTCTGAATAAATAATACATATATTAATGGTAAATAATTTTTTTAATTAATTTTTACTGGACTTTTAATTTTGCACTGCTATAAATATATTTTTTTACAGATGTAAATTAGAAATAACAAAATTTAATGTTAATTATAGTTGATAGCAATACTACTTGTTATAAAGTTATATCAATGATATTAAACTAATGTTGTTAAAAGCAAAAATCTTTCACACAAGATTGATCATAATTGGTTTAGAATTATAGTGCGGACTCTACCAAATTGGAAAAAACTTGAACTCTATTTTATCTGATTAAATTGTTAAAATTGAATGCCATTTCAGATTTCTTATGAGTTTCCTCCTGAAACCATGTGAAATCAGTTAACTATAATAAAATTATAGTGTATTCATAAGTTGAGTTTTTATGATGTGATGAATAAGTGTTCAATAATATAATAAAATTCCTATATATTTGATATGGTGATAGATTAAAGCTGAATAGGCAATTGTTGATGTTAATTTCCAGTTTATTAAAAGTATGTTTTTGTTGGATTGTGAAATATATATAGGGAGTGGCAATGCATATGGTGAGCTATGGAGGAAGAGCTGTCATGCTAATAGTTGTGGCCAAAGACATCATTCCTGACCCTGAATTTCTTGCTAAGTGCTTTGAAGATTCTTTAATTGAAATGAAGCAGTAGCTTCAGCCACTTTATGAACTACATTAGGATAAATTTATTGTGCAAAAGAAATTTATTGGTCTATACCTAGTAAGTTAATTAGCATACCATGCTAAAATTTCATGTTTGGACACGAAATTAAGGAAAATTTATCAATAGGTATAGTTGTTTGCCAAATACATAATTTGGTTGCATACCTACCAATTCTACAGGTTCAATAATTGTATGAAAATTTGTACTAATTCAATTAATTAAAATAATATTGTTTGCCAAGGAATAAAAAAATTTTAGTCTTTAATAGTGTAGGCGTATTATAGGATTTTAGGTTCCTTGAATAGCTTGAAATTTTGAACAATTGAAATGTAGCTAGAAACTAATTACAATAGACTTTTTTTTTTTTAAAAAAAAGGGCAATCCGGTGTATAAACGCTCCCACTATACGCTAGGTCGAGAAAAGAATCGGACCCATTGGGTCTTTGTATGCAGTATTCTCTTGCAATTGCAAGAGGTCGTTTCTACGACTCGAACCTGTGACCTCAGGTTATACGGTGACAACGCTTACCGTTGCACCCAGACTCCCCTTTTTATAGTAGACTTTTAACAAAGAAAATATGAATAAATGATTAATTACAATAATGGAATTAAAACAAATCAAAACAATTGAATAGAAAAAGCTAAAGGCTTGAGAAATTTTAGTGTTGATTTTGTTGTTGTAGCTAGTGATTTGTTGGAAAATTTAATGATTGATTGTTGGACTTAGTTGTTGTATGTTGACTAGTTCCTGTATATGATGATCCCCCTTTTTTTTTCCTTGTGCTTGAATTTTCTTTCTATAGCCAATGTCGAGTATCCATCTTCCCTTCCCACTTAGTTTTCACGTGTCCACTCCACTATTTTAGTTATTTCTTCTCACATTCCTTTGCTAACGCTCCACTTCCTCATTTGATAAGATTTATTAGTAGCTATTAAAATTAGCTAGCTGATATGGACTATGGGTTGGCTATTTAATGGGTTAGAATAAAATAAGTTCAATCCAGTTTATTTTGGGTGCGAATAATGCCCCTGCATGTATTTGGCTAAACCAAATTGTATGGTTAAAATCGATTAAACAAAGAAAACAAGCATAAATCCCATTAAAATTTCATTCAAATTTCTCTATCATTTCAATCTTCCTCAACCAACACCATGAAGAAGCCTTAGTTCAGCAGTGTGTAATGACACTGGAGACAAGAGAAGAAAAAGAAAGAACAAATTTTGAAGATTCTCTATAGCCCTATTTTTCTTGATGCTTCCAAAAGTAATTTTCCCCCTTTTGACTTGTCTCGTTCTATTAAATTTCAAGCTCTAATCTTTACCATACCTTCTTCTAATATTTTTTCCTAAATTTCGAGACTATAACATTTCAAGCTTAGAGCTAAATATAATATTAATTTATAATATTAACTGATATAATATTAATTTTGGCACAATATTAAAAGATAAAATAATTTAATTTATAACAAATATAATTAAAAACATTTACATATTATAGTTAGATCTAGTCTGGATTTGAATTTGAAAAATATTAAAAATTTAGACTAAAAATTCATAATTTTCTTTATATTGCGGTATACAATCGGATCTATAGACGTCTAATCATTGCCATAATCTATTATTTAATATGATAATGCAGAGAGCAAATATATATAAAATATTATAACATTGAAATATAAAAAGATTTTGGATTAAGAGCAAAAGATTTTATTACAAATTAAAAATTATTGAAGAAATAATAGAGTAAAAAATATAAAAGTGATAAATATATTTTTTTAAAATAATGCATGGAAAATTTAGCAAATGAAAGAATAAATTGTATATTTAAAATTTTTGGAATGCATTTAATTGTTTTTAAGATTGATAATTATTTAATTTGTAGAAAATGAAATATTTTTGTGATTTATTATTTATATTATATGTGATAAACCTTTTTATTTAATTGAGTGTGTAAGAAGACATCATAAATTTGGAATGGTAAAATCCAAATCATTATTTGATGTGAAATTTAGGAAGTAGGTGATCAAATGAAATGACCTTTAGGAAAATAAGAAGTCAAATGTTTTTCTTTCAAAGAAAAAAAAAAGCTATCAGAGAATCAGTGGGTTTAGGGATTGTCCTTTAATTCCTCAAAATGGGATTCTCATACTTTCAATAGTAAGAAGTACATTACCTTTTGTTTGTGTTATGTTGTACCCACTTGGTTCTCAATAGAGGTTATTTTAGTAATTTTACGAATTGTAGGCAGAATAGATTTACTTGTCACATTGCCTTTTAGTGTGTTTGCAACTTTGCATGGAGGTTTTTGAAGTTTACTGAAATACGGAAATATTAAGTTTGTGTTTGGAAGGAATGTATAGGTTATAAAATGAGGTAAATGAAAGATTAAAAATGCTTTAATTTTTCATTTTCCATTGCACTTCAATTTTGGAAGTTTTTGGAGGTTAAACTAAATTATATTCTGATATTATCCTGCAATTTCATGTTTACCTTTTTTTTGATTAAAAAAATAATAATTAAGAGTTAAAAATGTAAAAACTTATTTGAAATTTCCATATGACCTCACCTTACCTTATTTTCCAATCAAACCAATAAAAGATATCTAAGTTTAACCATCAAATATCATATTTTTGTAAACATAACAAAAATAAATGCTCTACTGTTGAAAAATAAAGGAAGAGGCAAGAGACAAGAGAGAAGAAGATAAGAAGAATATAGACTAAGAGATATGAGCGTAGTATTAAACTGATGGGGAACTCCTCTATTTATAGAGTAGAAACTCTAATGTATGTATGGACTGTGGGACCCAATAGATATTCATTTATTTATAACACTCCCCCTTGAATGTCTTAAAAATATTCATAAAAATATTACTAACTACATGAATACGGGATAACATACTGCCTCATTAAAAACCTTTACAAGGAAAAATCCAATTGAATAAAAACCTTGAAAGGGAAAAAGAGTGCAGTGCGTATTCTACTCCCCCTCATGAAAACATTACTTAAAATCTTTGAGTCTGCGCATTCCGATTTTGTATACCAATTTCTCAAAACTTGTTGTAGGAAGCGACTTCGTGAATAAATCGGCAAGATTGTCACTTGAGCGAATTTGTTGAACATCAATATCACCATTCTTTTGAAGATCGTGAGTGAAGAAGAATTTTAGTGAAATATGCTTTGTTCTATCCCCTTTAATAAATCCTTCCTTTAACTGGTGTATACATACAACATTATCTTCATATAAAACTGTTGGGAGTTTTTTTTGAGGATGTTGACCACATGTACCTCGAACATATTGAATTACTTATCTCAACCAAACACATTCTCGACTTGCTTCATGGATGGCCAAAATCTCAGCATGGTTAGAAGAAGTAGCAGCAATAGTCTGTTTTGCAGATCGCCATGATATAGTTGTACCTCCACATGTAAATAAGTAACCTGTTTGAGATCTACCATTATGTGGTTCTGATAAATATTCTGCATCTGCATAACCAATCAAAACTGACTTTGATGTGTTAGCATAAAATAAACCCAAGTCCATTGTACCACGAAGATATCAAAGAATATGTTTAACTCCATTCCAATGTCTTCGTGTTGGTGAAGAACTATATCTTGCTAATAAGTTTACTGCAAATGCTATATCAGGTCGAGTATGACTAGCAAGATATGTCAATGCTCCTATTGCACTAAGATATGGTACTTCTGGACCAAGAAGTTCTTCATCATCTTCTCGAGGTCGAAAATGATCTTTTTTCTCATCAAGCGACCTTACAACCATTGGAGAATTTAATGGATGTGCTTTGTCCATATAAAACCGCTTTAACACCTTGACTATATATGTGGATTGATGGACTAAAATACCATCTGCAATATGCTCAATTTGCAAGCCAAGAAAAAACTTTGTCTTTCCGAGATCTTTCATTTCAAATTCTTTTTTTCAATAAATCCATAGTTTTAGATATCTCTTCTGAAGTTCCAATAATATTTAGATCATCAACATAGACAGCAACAATGGTAAATCCGGATCCAAATCTTTTGATAAAAACACATGGACATATAGCATCATTTTTATAGCCCTCTTTCATTAAATATTCACTAAGACGATTATACCACATTTGCCCAGATTATTTTAATCCATAGAGAGCTTTATTCAACTTAATGGAATAAACTTCTCGAGATTTTAACTTTTGTGCTTCGGGCAACTTAAATCCTTCAGGAACTTTCATATAGATATCTTTGTCAAGTGAGCCATACAAATAGGCAGTCACAACATCCATTAAATGCATTTCAAGACTTTCATGAATTGCCAAACTTATTAAATATCTTAGTGTAATTACATCCACCACAAGAGAATATGTATCCTCACAGTCAATGCCAGGTTTTTGTGAAAAACCTTGGGCAACAAGTCTTGCTTTGTATCTCACAATTTCATTAGTTTCATTTCGCTTTCGTACAAAAATCCATTTATATCCCACTGGCTTGATATTCATTGGCGTTTGGACAACAGGTCCAAAAACTTTACGCTTTTCAAGGGATTTCAATTCAGCCTCAATTGCATCTTTCCATTTTGGCCAATCAATTCTGCGTCTACATTCATCAATAGATTTAGGTTCAAGATCTTCGTCTTCTTTTACAATATCTAGCGCTATATTATATGCAAATATTTCGTCGACATTTACTTGGCTTCGATTCCATTTTTGACCAGACACGACATAATTTATTGAGATCTCATCATTTTTAATATTTTCAGGTACCTGAGTTTCTTCTGGAAACTTTTCCACAATGTCAAGTGTCTTCTCAAAAAATTGCTCTTCAAGAGCATTTTCTCCAGAAATTTGGTCATTTTGAACATTCGCTCCTTTTCTTTTTCTAGGATTTTTATCCTTGGAACCGATTGGTCTACCACATTTTTGGCGTGCAATAGACTCACTAGCTTGGGCAACTTGTCCTTTAGGGACTACAATTCTAACATGAGCATTTTCAGCTGGAACATAAGATTTAGTTGCTCTTTTTGGATCAGTAAATGAATCTGGCAATTGATTTGCTACATTTTGTAAATGAATTATCTTTTGAACTTCTAATTCACATTGCCCAGTGCGAGGATCCATATGAGATAAAGATAATTCTTTCCAACTAATCTGTTTTTCCAACTGTTTATTTTCTCCCCCTAATGCTGGGAAAACTGACTCATCAAAATAACAATTAGCAAATCTAGCCGTAAATAAATCTCCAGTTAAAGGCTCTAAATATTTAATTTTTGATGGAGATTCATACCCAACATATATCTCTAACCTCTTTTGAGGGCCCATCTTTGTGCGTTGTAGTGGAGCAATTGGAATATAAACCGCACATCCAAAAATTCGAAGATGGGAAAGATTTGGTTCCTGACCCAAAACCAATTGTAGAGGGGAGAATTTATGATAATTTGTTGGCCTGATGCGAATAAGCGATGCTGCATGTAATATAACATGTCCCCAAGCAGAAACAGGAAGTTTTGTTTTCATCAGTAATGGCCTTGCAATTAATTGCAATCTTTTAATGAATGATTCTGCCATACCATTTTGAGTGTGAACATGAGCAACAAGATGTTCAATTTTAATTCCAATTGACATGCAGTAATCATTAAAGGCTTGAGATGTAAATTCACCAGCTTTATCCAAACGAATTGTTTTAATAGAATAATTTGGAAATTGAGCTCTTAAACGAATTATTTGAGCAAGCAATCTTGAAAATGCCAAATTTCGAGTTGATAATAAGCAAACATGTGACCATCTTGAGGATGCATCAATTAGGACCATAAAATATCTAAATGGTCCACAAGATGGATGAATTGGTCCACAAACATCTCCATGTATGCGTTCTAAAAACGCTGGTAATTCAATTTGAATTTTACTAGGCGATGGCCTAATAATCAATTTCCCTTGAGAACAAGCTGGACAAAAAAATTCATTTGATTGAAGAATCTTTTGGTTCTTCAATGGATGTCCACATGAAGATTCTATAATTTTTCGCATCATTATTGATCCAGGATGACCTAATTGATCATGCCAAATAATAAATGCACTTGGATTTGTAAACTTCTGGTTTACAACCATATTAATTTCAATTGTGCGAATACAAGTATAGTATAAACCAGAGGAAACTGCAGGTAGTTCCTCTAATACACATTTTTTGTTTGATATGGTACTTGTAATACAAAGAAATTCTTTACTATCCATATCTTTTGTCTCAATATGATATCCATTTAGGCGAATATCTTTAAAACTTAATAAATTTCTGTGAGACAATGGGGAATATAATGCACCATTAATATTAATAATCGTTCCCCTTGGAAGTATTATACTTGCTCTTCCAGAGCCTTTAATAATTCTTTTCCTTCCAGATATAGTATGAACAAATTCTTCTCCCATTTTCAATTAGGAAAAGTATTTTCTATCTTTAAGAATCGTGTGAGTTGATGCACTATCAACAATACACAAATCTCGATTTTCTTTTTCCACTAAAGTTTGTGTAGCATCCATAATGTCTTTACAAAAATATAAGAAGCAAATTAATATAATACTTAAAAGAATATAAAATGTCACAAGTTTAAAATAAAAACATAATAAAGTAAAATCCAAATAATTATAAAAGTTTAATACAAAATATGATAGAAATATTCATAAAGGAAAATAAAATTGAATAATCAAAAACTAAACTTAGGCATCAAGATTGCCATTGCCAACTAAATGATCAATATTTTCATTTGGGTCCGAGAAGAAATCAGCAACATCAAGATGGGTGACATCAATCGCAGTATCATCTAGCCCATCATTGTAGGAAAAATTTGTCTCAATATTATTTCCTCCATTTTTCAAAGATGCTTGATAAAGATCAACAAGATGTCTTGGCGTACGACATGCACATAGCCAATGTCCTTTTCCACCACATCGATGACAACTAACATTAGAAGATGGATTAGATCCATTATTCTCATTAGTTCTTTTTCTTTCATTATTCTTCCCATTTTTATGATATGGTATATTTCTATAACCACCACGACTACCATTGCGATTGCCACGAGAGTTATTTCGAACACGACCTCGTCCACGACGATTATACTCTTGGCTATGCCCATATGAAATTGCATTCGCTTCAGGGAATGCCATAGATTTATTTAAGTGGGCTTGGCTTCCATTCACTTCAGGGAATGGAGCAGATCCAGTTGGGCGAGCTTCATGATTTCTCATCAATAATTCATTATTTTGCTCAGCCACAAGAAGACAAGCAATTAATTCAGAATACTTTTTACAGCCCTTTTCACGATATTGTTGTTGTAAAACAACATTCGAAGCATGAAAAGTAGAGAATGTTTTCTCTAATAGGTCATGATCAGTAATATTCTCTCCACATAACTTTAGCTGAGAGCTAATTCTAAAAAGGGCAGAATTAAATTCGCTTACAGATTAAAATCTTGCAATCGCAGATGCATCCACTCATAACGAGCTTTTAGGAGAATAACAGTTTTCTGGTGATCATACATTTCTTTCAAATTGTTCCAAAGAACAAGAGGGTTTTTAATAGTTAAATATTCAGTTTTCAATCCCTCATGTATATGATGGCGGAGAAAAATCATCGCCTTTGCTCGATCTTGATTTGATGCTTGATTTCCTTTCTTAATAGTGTCACCAAGACCCTTAGCATCTAGATGGATTTTAGCATCCAAAATCCATGATAAATAATTATTGCCCGAAATATCAAGGGCTGCAAACTCGAGTTTCGCAATATTTGCCATGCTTAAAAAAAATAAAAAATAAAAATAAATAAAATAAAATATACTCATATTAGATAACACTATAATATAAAAACATAATATATATAAAATAAAAAAAATATAAAATAAAGTAAAACGTATGAATGTTAATAGTTACGGAATATTTGTTCCAAGCTCATTAAAACATATTACAAAAATCTAAATTCTTAGTTTGAACATCGCTGGTATGATATAAATAAGACAAAATATATGTGTTAAACTTTGACAATACCCAATAAAATAACAAATTGGATTTCTATCCAAGATAACGTGGAATTGATTACAAAGTAACAATAATAATAATAAAATATAATGTATATAATCATACTGATATAATAATCTTTGGATAATGGGTAATCATTAAAATTGAAAACGAATTGGCATAAGAAACATTAACATTGAGAAACGAATCGAAATCTCATCCCAGATCCAATGCAAAAAAAAAAAAATTATATCATGCCGATTAAAACACAAAGTAAGTTTAAAAGAATTATTCACAATCATGAGATTACCTTACACCGAAGTAACCTTAAACTAAAACAATCGTGCTGATAACGTGTTGAAAAATGAAGGAAGAGGCAAGAGACAAGAGAGAAGAGGACAAAAAGAATATAGAATAAGAGATATGAGCGTAATATTAAACTGATGGGGAACTCCTCTATTTATAGAGTAGAAACCCTAATACATATATAGACTATGAGACCCAATAGACATTCATTTATTTATAACATCTACTTTATTTTATCTTATTATATCTTACTTTTTTAAACCTCATAATATCTCTGTTTAGATGAAAAAAAATGTATTTATACACGTGAATGTAACATAAAATGAAGCAAATAAATAGTAGTAAAAATATGATAATATTAAAAAAATAAAATCTATATAAATAAAATAAAATATATATTTTTTTCATTCAAAAACTCATATGTGTATATATGTGTCACATCTCTAGGAATTTATTATATAAATAATAATTATAATTGCTACCATAATTTTTCAAAAGTTCATTCAAATTAGTGTATCAATAATCAACTTATATATATATATATAATGTATTAATGTTTTAAATAGTACCTAAAAAATAAAAACAAATTAATATTAGTTAATTCATATTATCTATATCAAATATATTTCTCTATTTTATTTGTTAGTAGTATTATTTTTTTTTTTAGCAAAGACTCTCTGGATATCAAGTTTGTTGAGTTTTCCTAACTAATTATTAACATCTTTGCCGCCCCCCTTTGAAAAAAAAAAGGGGTCTTTGCAAGATTCAACTTTTGTCTTTTAACATAAATTGGTTTGAATGAGGTTATTCGAAATTAATTTAGGTTATTTAGAACTATAGCTTGCATTAATTGAATTTGAATTTAAAAAATGTTAAATTATTTGAGCCACACTTTTAGGTTTGCAATTCGGCTTGTGGTGGCTGTAGTCCGAGTTTATTTGGGTCTCAAGCCGAATTCCTTTTTCTTTTGTCCTGTCACTAAAAATAGAAAATTTAAAAATATAATTTAAAAAAAAATAAGGACAAAAGTTTCTTGCAAAATAGAAAAGAAAAAAGATTGCAGAAAATAAAAAAAAACACACAATAGAAGAAATTAAAAAAATATATAACAAAAATAGTATATTAGATTTATCGTTGTTGTAGGTGTCATATTCATCATTATTTTTTATTATTTTCCTTTTCATTAGACGTTTTTTCATCTTTTTTTTTTCTCTGCGTTTGTTTGTACGTGTTTTTTGTTTTTTTCTATATGATTTTACACTTTACTTAGAAATTTGATTTATTTAGAGGTTTAACTTTGCATTTATAAATACTTTGATATTTTGTTTTGATTATTATGTTCTTTAATTGTAATGACTACCTTTTTGTTTTTCGATTATAATTATAAAACGCCTCTAGATAAAATATTTCAAAATGTTTTTATATTTCTTAATATGAAATTCAACACATTTATCAAATTATATATAATATATAACAATAATAACGAAGTCTTAATTCCAAATTAATTGGGGTCGGCTATATTAAGAATCCATCTTATTTATTAAATCATATATAACATATAACATATTACAAACATCTAGAAAGTTTATATATACTTCTTAATTTATAATTTGTCATATTTTTCAAATTATATACAATATATACAATATACAAACGACATATAGAAATTTATATGTTGATTATATGTTTTATATGTTATTTTATATGTCTTATATGTTGTTTATAAGTTTTATTGGAAACATAGATAATATATAAAATTTAAAGGAGGAAGAATAGTTTTGTTATTAATACTTGCGTATTTTTGTAATTAATTGTTATGCTTCCGTAGTTTTGAAATTTTTTCAAAGCAACTTTGTTGTTGTAAACAACTTTAGTTTTCAGGTTAGTTTTGTAGATTTTCCTTTAAAATTTTTTAAATCTTTAGTCTTAAACTTAAACTTAAACCCGACTTAAAATTTAAAAAATTAAATTTAAACTCAAAATCTGATCAAATTTTTAAAATTCGACTAAACTCAACCTAAGAAACTCAGATAAGGCTGAATTTAAAGGGTTTGCAGGTTACAAAATAAAAATTGTATTATTAAAAATGATATTTTAAAATGTTTATTTCTTTTTTCGTTGATTAATTAGGTGTGAAGGAGGAAAGAATAGTTAATTAGGTGTGAAGGAGGAAAGAATAGTTATAATTGGAACTCAAGATTTAAGTTAGAGCAACAATGCTCTGATGATCAGGCCAAAAGTTGGTGATTTGAAATGTTCATTTCTAGTTTTTTTTGAAATTCCAAAAAATCAAAATAAAAAAGAATCAAAGGTCAGTTTGTGTGTTTGCCAAAGACTAAAATTCTTGTTTAGACGAATCCAAAAGTGCACTTTCATACTCGACCCATATTTCTAATGAGATACTGAATTAAATAGTAAAAGTTGAAAAAATAGTGAAATTACACAATAAATGAAAAAAAAATGTATGTTAGATATGTAGTTTTAAATGGGATGGACTCTTGGGCTGTATTTTTCATTTTGATAGGACATTTTTGCAATTACTTGAACGTAGTTATGATGGAATGATAACATTGATTTTCTGTACCAATGCAGACTATAAATGATGTTTTATTCGGTATCATATCATCTGGACTATCAAGATAATTGGATCACCGCTCTCCTAAATGTAAATTCCCTTTTTTTTTTTTATTTTATAAATTTTTAATATGTTCCAAGTTTGATGTTTTTCTTATAAATATAACAAAAAAAAAAGTAGGTATTTGACACCATGGGGTTTTGATAAATATTCTAATTATTTAGAATTGCGATTAATTAAACAACTTCTAACTTTGATAAATATATTTTCCAGCTTTAAAAGATGGCCAACAACTAACAGGATTGGCTATGGTTAATTTAAGAAAGCAACCAGGATTACAGGTAAATATAAACTTCTTCACCCTCCATTACTTTGCAATATATATTTGTTTAAATAAGGTTGAACCCGTGTCTAACGATCCTTTTGAATTAAATTAATTATGAAAAAAAACTAAAATTTTTGTTTAAAATCATTTTAAAATTCCAAATAACAATTTCATATTATTTTTTCCCTCTAACAAAATCTAAAATGAGTTATTATATATATATATATAAATTTAACTTTGATGCAAAATAAATTTAACAAAATTAAATATCTAAACGCATCATGATGAATTTTTATATATTTTTTTTGTATTGAGCATTTTTTTATTTGAAAAAATAAAATTTAGAAGAAATTAATTAATAACAAAAAAAAATTAGAATATTTACAAATGAGTTAAATTAATGAATTTCTTATAAATTTTACTTTTTTAAAAAGAATTTTCAAATTGAGGACTGCCTTGGTATATCAGGAAATGAAAGAAATGATGCAAAGCAATTCAGCATGTAGATGGGGCAACAAATTTGGGATGCGGCTGCTGCCTGTACATTATCAAAAACTTGAGCCTCTTGAGTATGTGAAAAGAGCCAAGACCATTATAGACAGGAAGAAGCAGACATTAGAGGCTTATTTCTCATATCAAATTGGGGATTTAGTAATGTCATTGCTCGGATCAAAGGTGCAATTCTATTTATCCTTTCTAATTATTTAAGATTTCTTAGCATATTTAACCTAATTTTGAAGTCTTAGAAGGAAAAAAAAAACTTTATTTAGACTCTTGAATTTTTAATACCTATTAAACTCTTAATTTTACAAAAAAAAAATGAAAATCTTTATAAGGAATGAGACTGTCAATATTTAAACCTTTACTTTTTTTTATTATTTATCAAAAACATAAATTAAATTTAGATCAGAAATCACGAGTATTTCAGCGCAACGGTAAGCGTTATTGTCATATGGCTTGAGCTCACGAGTTCAATTCGTGGAAATAGTCTGCTGGAATTACATGAGAAAACTGTATACAATAGACCTAATGTGTTCGATATTTTTCAGAATCCTGTGTATTGCAGGAGTGTTCTTGTAACTAAGTGTCTTTTTTATTGAGGCAAGATTTTTGTTTTTGGTCAACAATAACAATTGCTGGAACTTTGAAGGATTTTACTTCCAACTTTGTGAAACTTGAAAGGTT
Organism: Garcia nutans; assembly: GCA_947685225.1. Taxonomy (NCBI): domain Eukaryota; kingdom Viridiplantae; phylum Streptophyta; class Magnoliopsida; order Malpighiales; family Euphorbiaceae; genus Garcia; species Garcia nutans. The sequence continues at coordinate 2,928,371 of CANTUV010000017.1, read as the reverse complement.
TGGAGGAAACTTTATTCGGTGGCAAAAGAGGGTTCACTTATTTTGATAGCTTTACAAGTGGTTTATGTGCTGAAATCACCAAATCCAATTGAAAACTGAAAATGAAATTTTTGGCTGACACAAGGAAGAGACAAAAGTGGGAGACTAATGATGAGATATGTAGAGGCCATATTCTCAAGGCAATGAGTGACTCATTGTTTGATATCTGCCACAACATTCCGACAACAAAAGAACTTTGTAATAAACTTGAAAAGAAGTATATGCAAGAAGATGCTACAAGTGAGAACTTTCTTGTCACAAGATTCAATAACTTTAAAATGGCTGATGATAGATTTGTTATGGAACAATGTGCTGTGATTTAAAAGAATTTTTTTATCACTTTGCACAACACAAGAATTTACAAAAGAAGAAGAAAAAGAAAGGCAAGTGCTTCTTCTGTAATAAGGAAGGAACCTTACTTCTAAAACAAAAGTCCTCAAGTGTGCACACAAGAACTTGGTTGCGATGATTTCTGAAATTAATATGCTTGAGGATGATGATGATTGGTGTGTTGATAGTGGTGCTATTAACATGTTTGCAAGAATAAGAATTTCTTCAAGTCCATGAAAGCCGTTGAAGATATATGGTTTTGTAAATGGGAAATGACAGCTCTGGTTCTTTGAGTTCAGTAGTGTGGAATTGAATTTTACTGATAATGGTGTTGAGTGCATTTTCTTAGGATATTCACATAGTAGCAAAGCTTATAGATTCAGGGTTTTAGAATCTAATGATTTAATGTCGGTTAATATAATCTAATTCAATCAAGAGATGCTATTTTTGAGGAAAAATAGATTCAAATCTATTTCCAAGTTAAGTGACAATATTCCAAATCAAAGTTGAGTTTCTAATTAAGAAAAAGGACCTTGTGAAAAAAGAAAGGATTTTCAAAAGGAAAATGAAAGTAATGGAACTATCGATGAGTTTAGGCAAGATCATTAATGGCTAAAGGATTTACTCAAAAGTAAGGGATCAATTATTTTGATTCTTACTCACCTGTGAAAAGTATAACCATAATAAGAGTATTCGTAGCACTTGCTCATCATTTACCCAATGAATTTTAAAGACAACATCCTGAATAGTGTTGAATGAATACGTCTATATGGAATAACCTAAAGGGCTGTAATGCTTGAACAAGAATGCAAGGTGTATAACCGTGTTAAGTTCTTGTATGAACTAAAACAAGCACCAAAGCAAATGGCATCAAAAGTTTGATAAAGTGAGACTTGCTAATGGCTTTAATATTAATAAATCAGGTAGGTGTGTTTATAGCAAGATAAATGAAGGTAAATGTGATTATATATGCTAATGAATTTGTAGCTTTAGCTTCGGTTAGCAAAGAAGTGGAACGACTAAGAGATTTATTGTATGGTATGCATTTATGGCCAAAACCTATAGTACCTATATATTTAACATTGAGATAGTGCCTCAACATTATTAGCAAATGCCTATGGTCAAGTGTACAAGGGAAAGTCTAGACAGTCTAAGACACAGTTATGTGAGACTTAATTATGCCATAAAACACCTTTATTTATGCATATCATTTTTAGGATGAATTGATTGTGATTTATCTTTCACTTCCTCTTATTTTTTCTTGATAAACAAGTGCAGAGTGTTAAATGGCTTTTGATACACAATTTGTCCAATCATAAACTTTTAGTACATTTTAATCGAATTCACAAATCTAAATTTAAGATAATTATATCCATCGTAGCTACTCTATACTTTTACATATTTCCTTTGCATCATACAATTTCAAATTTTTTCATATTGAATTGTTGTTTTATTTTCCAAAATTATATGTAGAAAAAATATTATTTAAATTTATTTAATTTATTATTTAATATGCTAAAACAAAGATCCAATGGGTCCGACCCTTTTTCGGATCCCGCTCATTGCGGGAACATTCGTGCACCAGTCTGTCTTTTTTTTTTTTATGCTAAAACAGAAAAACAGATAAAATTAGTGGTTTTTTTTTACTTGTGTTATCATCCTTTTTCAATATACGTATAAATTTTTCATATAGAAAAGCCTGGTTGTAATGGTTAAAATTGATGTGCATATTCTTATGGATAGTTGTGGTGGACTGTTGGCTTTGTAGGTTGCTTGGCGGCTTAACTACAGGATTATGTGTAATACTACCTGTACAATCTCAATTGTGATTGGACCCAAAGAAGAGATTACTATTGCAGGCGTCCCTGTCACTTTTAAGAGCCACCACTTCTAGCTTACCACAAGTATTTCCTCCAAACTTTGTCAATTTGTTTCTTATATATATGCACTTTAATTCCTGCATATAATTTCAGAATTTAGAGTTTACTCCATATGTTATTATCAACAATGAAACGAATTATAAAATTTACAGTGAAGTATACAAATTTAGAAACTAAAGTGCAATTATATTTTTAAAATTATGAGATTTAAATTAAGTATAATTTGCTAGTAGAAAACTCAAGTGATTAACAAATTGTAGGGACTAAAATTGCTAATTTCATATTGTAGAGATCAAATTGTTCTTCTTTTATTAATTAGAAAAAAATCTTAAGAAATTCTGAATAAATAATACATATATTAATGGTAAATAATTTTTTTAATTAATTTTTACTGGACTTTTAATTTTGCACTGCTATAAATATATATTTTTACAAATGTAAATTAGAAATAACAAAATTTAATGTTAATTATAGTTGATAGCAATACTACTTGTTATAAAGTTATATCAATGATATTAAACTAATGTTGTTAAAAGCAAAAATCTTTCACACAAGATTGATCATAATTGGTTTAGAATTATAGTGCGGACTCTACCAAATTGGAAAAAACTTGAACTCTATTTTATCTGATTAAATTGGTAAAATTGAATGCCATTTCAGATTTCTTATGAGTTTCCTCCTGAAACCATGTGAAATCAGTTAACTATAATAAAATTATAGTGTATTCATAAGTTGAATTTTTATGATTTGATGAATAAGTGTTCAATAATATAATAAAATTCCTAAATATTTGATATGGTGATAGATTAAAGCTGAATAGGCAATTGTTGATGTTAATTTCCAGTTTATTAAAAGTATGTTTTTGTTGGATTGTGAAATATATATAGGGAGTGGCAATGCGTATGGTGAGCTATGGAGGAAGAGCTGACATGCTAATAGTTGTGGCCAAAGACATCATTCCTGACCCTGAATTTCTTGCTAAGTGCTTTGAAGATTCTTTAATTGAAATGAAGCAGCAGCTTCAGCCACTTTATGAACTAAATTAGGATAAATTTATTGTGCAAAAGAAATTTATTGGTCTATACCTAGTAAGTTAATTAGCATACCATGCTAACATTTCATGTTTGGACACGAAATTAAGGAAAATTTATCAATAGGTATAGTTGATTGCCAAATACATAATTTGGTTGCACACCTACCAATTCTACAGGTTCAATAATTGTATGAAAATTTGTACTAATTCAATTAATTAAAATAATATTGTTTGCCAAGGAATAAAATTTTTTTTCTTTAATAGTGTAGGCGTATTATACGATTTTAGGTTCCTTGAATAGCTTGAAATTTTGAACAATTGAAATGTAACTAGAAACTAACTACAGTAGACTTTTTTTTTAAAAAAAAAAGACAGTACGGTGCATTAATGCTCCCGCTATGCGCGGGGTCATGAGAAGGGTCGGACTCATTGGGTCTTTGTACGCGGCCTTCTTTTGCAATTGCAAGAGGCAGTTTCTACGACTCGAACCCATGACCTCAGGTTACACGGTGATAACACTTACCGTTACGCCAACGCCAAATCAAAACAATTGAATATAAAAAGCTAAAGGCTTGAGAAATTTCAGTGTTGATTTTGTTGTTGTAGCTAGTGATTTGCTAGAAAATTTGATGATTGATTGTTGGACTTAGTTGTTGTATGTTGACTAGTTCCTGTATATGATGATCCCCCTTTTTTTTTCCTTGTGCTTGAATTTTCTTTCTATAGCCAATGTCGAGTATCCGTCTTCCCTTCCCACTTAGTTTTCACGTGTCCACTCCACTATTTTAGTTATTTCTTCTCACATTCCTTTGCTAACGCTCCACTTCCTCATTTGATAAGATTTATTAGTAGCTATTAAAATTAGCTAGCTGATATGGACTATGGGTTGGCTATTTAATGGGTTAGAATAAAATAAGTTCAATCCAGTTTATTTTGGGTGCGAATAATGCCCCTGCATGTATTTGGCTAAACCAAATTGTATGGTTAAAATTGATTAAACAAAGAAAACAAGCATAAATCCCATTAAAATTTCATTCAAATTTCTCTATCATTTCAATCTTCCTCAACCAACACCATGAAGAAGCCTTAGTTCAGCAGTGTGCAATGACACTGGAGACAAGAGAAGAAAAAGAAAGAACAAAATTTGAAGAATCTCTATAGCCCTAATTTTCTTAATGCTTCCAAAAGTAATTTTTCCACCTTTTGACCTGTCTCGTTCTATTAAATTTCAAGCTCTAATCTTTACCACACCTTCTTCTAATATTTTTTCCTAAATTTCCAAACTATAACATTTCAAGCCTTCTTACCGTTCAAATCCATTTCCATCCTCAAGCACCAGATCCTCAACGTCAAATCCATTTTAAATTTAAATATTGTTTCTTCCATTATTGAAAATCTTCCACAAATCTCCATCTCATTGATTCAATGGTGGAACTCTTTTCCTAAGTAGTGGAACTCTTTTTCTGAGCAAGGGAACTCTCTTCTTTCGCAAGAAAACTCTCTTCCTGGGCAATGGAACTCTTTTCCTCAACTATGGATCCCTTTTCCTCAATAATGAAGCTTTTTTCCTCAAGCACAAAATCTTTAATCTCCAATCCATTTTAAGTTTAAATATTGATACTTCCATAACTGAAAATCTTCCAAAAATCTCCACCTTAGACAAGGCAAGTCCTTGCCCAAGCCAAGTAAGTAAGGTTTCGGGCTCTAAGGGCCCATTTGATCAACAAACTTGCCCCAATGATGAAACACACTCTTCAAATGACGGGTCCACTGTCTTAGCCCAACTGTATAACAAGCCCCTTATCCCAACTGCCATACCTGTAGATTCTGCCAATGAATCTAATGATGTGGACCTTCTTAGTATGCCCATACAATCTCTGATTAAGGTAAAAGGTAGTTAGAAGAAGAAGAAACATATTTTAGCACTGAACAATATTTCTATGCTGAGAGCTCTCCCCAAAGCTAAAAAACGCACCTCAAAATCAAACCCAACCCCTTTAGATTTCACCCGTGTTAACAAGTCTGACATCTTAATCCCTGAACCCAACATCAATAGTAAGTGCATAATGATCAACTCAAAGAAGAATAGTACTACACCTAATGCAAAATCAGATGGCGCTGCGACAACTGATAACCTGGAGCAAAGTGACTATGAAAATATTGATAACTTGGAGTTAGAGGCGGGAAAAACATGGGAAGTGGGGGAATGCATGTGTTTATTCAATAAGTTAAAAAAAAAAGAAAAAATCTATCATGGCTTGAGCATTATAATTAACAATAAATTGCTGAAGCCGTGGACTCCAACGTAAAATGAAGATGATGTTTTGGAACACTAGGGGTCTTGGGGCTAAGATTAAAACAGTTGCTGTTAGGAATTGGGTATGAAAAAAAGCTTAGAATTGGTGGCATTGCAGAGACGAAAATCAGCATCATCGATTCCTCCATTTGTAAATAAATCTGGGGATCCTGTGATAGCGAGTGGGTCTCCACTGAAGTTGTCAATGCAGCAAATGGTCTTTTTGTTTCATGGTGTAAATCATCATTCTCATGTAGCCTTTCTTCCAAAGGGCTTAATTGGATCGCATTACAGGGACATTGGGTTTCGTCTTTCTTTCATTATGCAAGCATCGTCATGTATAGGCCAAAAAATGAAACTGACAGAAATAGACTTTGAGAGGAAATTAGGAATTTGAGGCTGTCTATTGGAGATTCGTGGATAGCTATGGGTGACTTTAACAAAGTAACCAAAGGAGAAGAAAGGAGTTCAGGTCTGTTCTCAATTGGGGGGAGGGGGCAAATCTTTTGATGTTCTTTGACGATTGCGAACTAATCGACCTCCCATTATTGGGGCTCAAGTTTACCTAGTCTAATTGCAGAGGTGCTAGCAGAATTGATAGAATGCTTGTTAATCAAGATTGGCTATAATAAAATTTCCCAACCTCAAACTTTGGGGTCTTAGGAAAGCACTAACTGATCACTGTCCTCTTATTCTTGAATTAGAAAATCTAAACTGGGGGCCCAAACCTTTTCATTTCCTCAACTCCTAGTTTTCACATCCTAGGTTCATTGAACTCATTGGAAAATGGTGGATGCAAAGACAAACTCCTCCTACTAGCCGCTCACCACTGCTCTCAAAACTTAACTACATTAGGAAGAAGCTTAAAATATGGAATCACAGTGTATTTGGTAATATTGATCATGACTTAGCGGCTATAGAAGATCAAATTGATGAAATTGATATATCCCTCGAATCTACCCCACAGGATGCATCACTTATCAAATGCAGGCGACTACTCTGGGCACAATTATGGGTAAACACAAACAAAGAGAGACATATTGGAGACAAATGTCTAGGATTCAATGGCTGAAGGAAGGGGATAGAAATAATTGTTTCTTCCACTTATCTGCAACTTTTAGGAGGAATAAAAACTTCAACAGCTTATTGAAATCAGATAATAAGGTATTAATCGAGGTATGTGAAATAAAAAATGAAATCACTAACTACTTTTCTGCCCTGTTCCATGAAAGTATGGATTGACGCCCTCAAATTGCTGAACTTCACTTCTCACAATTAAATCCTGAGTTATCAGCTAGTCTTAAGAAGCCATTCACTATAGATGAACTCAGAAAGGCCTTATTTTCCTGTGAAGGTAGCAAAGCTCCAGGCCCAGACGGCTTCAATGTGCTTTTTTTTTTTTTAAATTCTGGCACTTAATTAGCTATGACCTTATGGTATTGGCACATAAATTTTGGGAATTAGGGAGGCTGCCTCACTCCATCAAAAATGCTTTTCTTGGTCTTATTCCCAAGAATGAAAATGCTGATTCTATAAGACAATTCCGCCCCATTAGCCTAGTACATGGTGTTTATAAAATCTTGGCTAAGGCTCTAGCGACCCGCCTTAGGGCTGTCGCATCTAAGATTATCGGGGGTAGCCAATTTGCGTTTGTTCAAGGAAGAAATATTCTCAATAGCATTCTAGTTGCCAATAAAGTCATCAGTGAATGCACGAAGAGAAAGTTCAGTGGTACGCTCATCAAACTTGATTTTGAAAAAGCCTTTGATTCTGTCTCTTGGAGCTATTTATCACATGTTATGGCCTGTATGGGTTTTGGAGAGCGATGGATTAAATAGATGCAGGGGGTGTATACAAGATAATTAGTTATCTATCTTAGTGAATGGTTCTACTACTCAACCTATCCATATGCAGAAAAGGATTTGTCAAGGTGATCCATTGTCACCATTATTATTTGCTATAACTGCTGAAGGTCTGAGTATGATCTTAAGAAAAGCTGTCACTTGGGATTGTTGCATGGTATTTCTATTAGAGGTGTAGCTACTCCTATCTCATTTCTTCAGTTTGCAGATGACACTATTATATTTTGTCCTGCTAACCTAGATTGCCTTATAACTCTTAAAAGAATCATGAGGTGTTTCCAATATATATCTGGGCTCAAGGTAAATTTCCAGAAGAGTGTTATTATAGGCTTGAATATACAAGAAGGTTGGGATATCCATGCAGCAGCTTGTCTCAACTGTAAGTGAGCCTCCCTCCCCATCACTTACCTTGACTTCCTCTGGGTGCAAAGCCTAGTTCCAAAGCTACTTGGGCATCGATCATCCACAAATTTAGGCAGAAATTGGCAGCATGGAAAGCCCATTGTCTGTCATTTGCTGGGAGACTAACACTAATAAAAATTGGTATTTAATAGTCTTCCCTTATATTATATGTCACTTTTCAGATTGCCTAAACATGTCGCCAAGGATATCATGAAGATCCAAAGAAACTTCTTTTGGAATGGGGTAGATGGGAAACAAAAATTGCATTTAATAAACTGGGAGACAATTGAGAGAGAAGAGTATCTAGGTAGGCTTGGTATTGGCTCCATCCTTATAAAAAATAGGGCCCTTTTTTTCAAATGGCTATGGAACTTGATTGACAAGAAAGAATCACTTTGGAAACAGGTAATAGTAGGCAAATATGGGATGATTTCATGATTGCAAGAAATATTCGGGCTTATGGGGCAACATTATTAAAGCAACATATGGGAATGAGTCTTGCCGGGAAATTCTCTATAGGATCATTTTTTTTGTCTTGGTAATGGGACTTCTATTTGATTTTGGAAAGGCCCTTGGGCATGACATTTTACTCTTCAGTAAGCTTATCCAAGGTTATTTGTCCTAGCCTGTGACCAAGATTATTGTAGACCCTTGATTTTGTCCCTGAGCTAGTTTGGTCCTAATTAAAGATGGCCTAAGTACTTATCAGTCCATTCTTAATGGCTTAAATTTATTTTAAGCTTTTATCTTGATTGGTCCAATTTTTATAAAGGCCTAAATGAGTCTGATTTAGTTTCTAAAACTTTAAAATGGTCATAAAGCGAGTTTTAAAACCTAAAAACTGTATGGAAGTCATTTTGGTTCGATAATAGATCATGCATGCATAATTGGGCCTGTCCAGTTTGATATAAATGGTCCATATCAAACTAGAAGTTGGCCAGTTCGATATGGATCTTGTCCATATCAAACTAGGACAATCCTAGTTCGATATGGGCATCCATATCAAACTGGAACTTGCCCAGTTCGTTATGGACATGTCCATCTCGAACTAGAGGATGCCCAGTTCGATATGGGCATCCATATCAAACTGGGACATCCACAGTTCGATATGGACATGCCCATATCGAACTAAGGCATGCCCAATTCGATATGGGCATGACCATATTGAATTGGGGATGTCTATATTGAACTGGGACATCCCCAGTTCGATATTGACCCTAGTCCATGTTGGCTTAAGATGTTTTTCATTCGATATGGTCAGGTTTAGCCTCGAATTCAGTTGGTTTTATTTCTACATGGTCACGGTTTATATGAAATTCAAATTGTTTTAATTCGATATGCCTCAGAAAATCATGCTTAATTAGGAAACTAATACTGGTTTTATGAAGTTTAACTTAATCTTTTCTTATAAATATAGGTGGGAGGAGCAATCAAAGAAGAGAGGATTAACACATAGAGAGAAGAGGTAACAACTGATAACAAAGCAGAGACACAACGCTCGAGAGCAATAATTAAATAGAAACAACAACATATACAATTCAGGTAGAAGCAAAAATAAGGAATCAGTAGCTTAATCTTTTGGTCATTGAGAGACCAAGAATTACTTTGATCTAGACTTATCAATCAAACAATAAGCTTGGCTCAACAAACTTGATTTGACCACATCAACAATGCAGGTTTGATAATTTAATTTACTTAAACTTAAAGTATTGCTTCCATTCTTTAAGATTAAGCAGTGATTGTTTAAATTTGTTATTTTAGTTGATTAGAAACTCCATCCAATGAAAAATAATACTGATTTTAATTCGGTATAGTATAAAACTTTAACATGATTCAATCCAAATTATTTTGACCTAAAACCCTAGTTTATTAGGTTTAACCCTAGCTTGTTTGTCTTAATCTAGTTTCAATATTTTAAAACCTTAATACCAAACCCCAATCAATAAAAATCCTAAACCTTGATTTCATAATTCAAAAGTTGTAAAAATCATAATCCAAAACCCTAAAACCTCAATATCCAGAAACTCAACTTCTAAACCCTAAACCCAAAACTTCCATTCTTTAGGTTTAAACCCTAGTTTATATATCTTGCATCTAATTGCAATTTTAACTCAACTTCATATATTTTAATCTTAGTATATATCTTTATTTGTTGATCTTAATTATTTTATTTTATGATGGATGAATGATTTATTTAGATTATTTGTTGATGATTAATCATGTGATTTCAATTAATTGTTTATTATGAATGATTGAGTTATATTAAATTGACTATTTTAATATTTAAAAATATAAAAGGTATGTTTTCACTTTGTGGGTATCTCATTAATTAAATTCAATGTAATTTATATTGAGTCTTGAATTAATGTAAAGGGCATGTTTCCACCAAAAGGTGGGTGTCCTATTTTATTTAATTTTAGATATTGGACATTGTAAATGTATATTTCTATCCATGGATGGGTGCCTGTTTTGATTGCTTTATTTTAATAAAAGTGATGGATGTTTATTTCTTTTGATAATTGCATGTATTATGGATAATATTATAATATTTAAGAATTCAATAATATTTAGACCTAAAGAGGAGGCCGGTTCTAATGAACCGGGTGTTATGAGGGTGGTGGGTCATTCTCACCTTTCCATACATACCCAACTTTCCGAACCCATGAGGAGGTTGAGGATTTCTTAGGAATCGAGTCATCCACCCTTTTTTTTTTCGGCCCGTTCGGGTGGCGACTCAATTTTTTTTAGGTTTAGGCCCGTGTTCTTTAAGGTCCTGAGCCTAACAGTGATGAAGTCACAAGAACTATTTCATATGAGAGTGGGGACGAAAATCCCAGCTCACAAATGTAAAGTTACGCAGGCGGGAATTTGGATCGAAGGTAATTTGAACTAGAAAATTGAATGGCATAGAGAACTCTTGTTTGGGAGGTTGCTTTTTTTATGTCTCTCCTGCAATGCATCAATAAGTTTCACCAAAACTCTCTTTTGAAGATAGGTCAGTTTGGAGGTTTAATAAATTTGGCAAATATACTGTTAAATCGATGATAGATAAATTGAATGTCTTAAACACCTCACCACCACAATTTCCTTGGAGAAATATCTGAGGATCATATGCACTCCCAAAAGTTGAAATATTTGTATGGCAAGCAATACAAGGGAAAATAAATGTGAGGAATAATCTTGCTAAACTTAGTCTACTTGATCCAATGTAGGATGTATGTCCCTTGTGTCGAATGAAGAAGGAAGATGTTGACCATCTGCTGTTGAAATGTCCAATATCCTAGTCTATTTGGGCTAAATTGCTTGATTAGTGGGATCACTCATGGTGCTCTCCAAAATCACTTATCTTACACTTCACACAGTGGGAGTGCTTCTCATATGGAAAATTTGCCAAATAGATTTGGTTTTACTCATTCTATGCTACAATTTGGTCTTTTTGGTTAGAAAGAAATAACATTATCTTTAATAGTTACACTCTAAATACTCAAAAGTTGTTTGACATCATATTCATCAGACTTGCATCTTGGACATATGCTGCCTTCCCGAACTTCCTATACATTGTGGACCAATTTCTACTATCATCTAACTGTGTAATGAATTGGAAAAGGAAAAATACTCTAGACCTCTATCTCATTGGTTGCCTTCTGCCAATGATTCACTAAAATGGAATATTGATGGGTCTACTTTTGGCAAACCTAGACATGCAGGTATTGAGGGGTTCTCAGGAACTCCAAGGGTCTTTTTATAGCAATATTTTCATATTATGTAGGGGTGATGAATTCTAATGAAGCTGAATTTAGAGCAATCCTAGTTGCTCTCAAATTATCTTATACTTGGGAGGATATCAGAAATAGGACCATGATTATTGAGTCTGACTCCATAAACCCATTATCCTGGGTCAATGCTTCTATTGATGAGGTCCCTTGGAAAATTAGAGATATTAAATGTGAGATTGATGCACTGTTGTCGAAAATGAAGATACCCCTATTCCAACATACATTTCGTGAAGCCAATTTTGTGGCAGACCACCTAGCTAAGGCTGGTGCTGTTAAAGATAGTAGTCTAGAAGCTTGGTTAGATTTGTGATGTTTAATTATTGAGCATTCTTATTTTCCTGTATTGCATTCCTTTCAGTAATATGATGTTTTGGGGGGGGGGGGGGGGGGGGGTTTAACATATTTTTGGGATTCTCTATGCGAGTTACTTGGGATTTTATTTTGGGTAGTTTACATCCCTTAAATATGTTTTTCCCCATTCAAAATCATATTAATAAAAAAAAAACACTCTTATCCTTGGCAATGAAACTCTTTTCCTTCGTAAGGATATTCTTTTCCTTAGCAATGAAGCTCTCATCCTTAGCAATGGAACTCTCTTTCTTAATAAATAAGCTCTCTTCTTCAGGAATGGAACTCTCTTTCTCAATAATCATGATAATGTTATGTCCTAAAAAGCCATCCATAAGTAAAAATATCTTGTTCTTAGTAGCGAGATCTATTAGCATATCTACAACTGGCTTAACATAGATGTCTTTTGGAGTCACATTGTTCAAGTCCCTGAAATATACACAAATGTGTAATTCCCATTGTACTTGATCACAATAACAATATTAAAAAGCTAGTAAGCATACCTAGTAGTCCTGATGAATTTGGCTTTGACGAGATTCTGAATTTCTTCTTTTACCTTTAGCTCCACTTCCTTGGACATTCTTTTAGGTAGCTGTTGATAAGGAAGGAAACCAACTTTGATTGGCATACGGTGCTTTACCAATCTCTGTCAAGACTTGGTATATATTCATAATTCCAAGACAAACAATCTTTAAACTCTTTGAGCAGGTGTAACATATCTTCTTTTTAATTTATCTTTCACTAGGGAGCTTACCTAGGTTACTTTGGGTTCTTCTTTAGTGCTTAGATTTATTTCTTTCGAGGGATATTTCACCTCATGCTTGACATCCTGGAACTTATGTGGTGCATGTTCTAAGTTATGTATTTGTAGTTCTTCCACTTCTTCTGTCTCTAATTCTTCTTCAAAAATGACTTTAGCATCATTAATCTCCCGTTCCTCCATTTCTGTTTCTTCAATAACTTGTTGCACATGATACTTCCATAGAGCAGCTATAGCTATAACTTCTTCCTCAAGATTTCTCTTAACCATTTACCTCCTTAATAATGGGATACTCCACCTGCCTAATTAACACTATTATGGTGGATTTAAGGATGGCCTAGAATTTCTTTCTAACTTCTTCTTTTTCTATTGAGGACATGTAAACATATCTTGGATCTCTATCAATGAGCTGCTTAAATGTGACAATTTGGACAACAACTTGGCTTAAACCTTTAATGAATACATTTGCAAAGCCAAATTGATGCCAATAGTGAGCATGCTATATCAAATTAGAATTGAATTAATGGAGATTAAGGATAAAGGAAGAAGAGATACTGCAATTGGATGTTTTAATAGGAAAGAAATCAGGAAAAATTAGAAAAACAAATGGGACACCATGAATTGTAAGCCAGATAAAGGAAGCAAGTTTCATGTTGCAGTGGAAGATTATGGTTGCATAGTTTACTTGTTGAATACGACATGTTCTTGTATAGCTTGGAATGTAACTAGGATACCTTGCTGTCATTAAATTGCAGACATTTTTTAAAGAAGGATCAAGTTGACTATGTGGATGATATGTTGAAGAAACCAGCTTTATTGAGCACGTATGAAGAAACACTTGAGCCTATCAATGGGCCAAAAATGTGGCTCCAGGTGGAGGGTGACAACATTTTACCAACACTATATAAACAAATGCCTAGGAGACAAAAAAAAAAAAGAAGAGAAGTGCAAATGAGAGATTCAAATCCAAATAAGATGACAAGACATGATACACAAATGCAATGTAGATTGTGTAATGATTATGGCCATAAGAAGGGTTGCCCAAGAAAGGATGCTTTTACAAGTGAACCTCAAGCAATCAGCAAAGTACTTATATGCATCTTCTTTGTTAACTTATTTGTATTATTAAGTCATTTATTAATAATATTTTTCTTTATATATTTTGCAAGCTAGAAGAGAAAGACTACCAAAAGATAAATCATCAACACAATAATCTATACAAGTGCCAACAATAATGCCATTGGCAACCACTGCCAACAATAATGCCATTGGCAACCGCTCAGTGGCTACTTTTGCAACCTCAAACCAGTCATCCAAACTAAACAAGAATGATTTATCCTTGCAAAATAGGAGTGATTTTAGTGATGCAAGACTAGTAGCATATGAGAGGAGAGTTGTAAGTTACTTATATACACATATCTTTTTTTTTAAATACACATAAATATACACTAATTTGCATTCCAATAATGCATGCAAGGAAAGGATGTGGACTAAGGGTATTTGAAGGGTGAAGGAACATGTGTTTGCATGTAAGTTGCTTACAGTGTGTTATTAAGATATTTTCACAATGCATATATATATATATATAAGCCATTGAAATGAATCGCTTACAGATACCAAGATCAAAGAATGTTCAATTTGTTCGTGTCACCAATGCAACTGCCACAGTTGCCAAAAAACAAACCAAACCATCCAAGATTACACATGGAATCACTTCAAAGGCACCACCACCATAGGAAATAGTAGGAAACTCATCATGTGGAGTTTGCATTTCATCATAGGGAAAAGGAAACAATCCTACTTGGATGCCACCAAGGAAACTCAATCATTGAATGCATTGTTGATGAATAATACAAACTACATTTAAGATGTTGTCAAGGAAAATCTACTACTTTGTTTAGTATTTTTGTTATAGCCTTTATAGAAATGTTGACAATGTTATTTTTGTTTAAAAGGATAATAATCCTCTTATGTGTACTGTAATGGATAATATACTTCTTAGGAATACTCTTGTTGATTTTGAACATTGGGGGTTTAAGTGTTTAAGTTTTTATGATTATGAACTATCATTTATGGAAATTATTTTATGTGTTTATCCAATTATGTTTGTTTTTTTAATAGAAATGCTTTATTATTATTATAAATATGGGGAAAAACATATTTATGAGACATAAACTACCCAAAATAGAATCCAATCCATTACGAACCTACCTAAAATCATCCCAAAATATGTTAAAAAAAATCCCAGAACCTCATATACACTTTAGAACTCTCAACTAAAACAACGAAGTGCAATAAGTGACCGCTTCAATTCAAAAACTACATTCTTAATTCAAATTGGTGACTGCAATAAATACTTTGAATAAAGTTTCTACATACAACCAAATAGCCCCCCTCAAGTAGTAGTAGAATAGCATTACACAATAGCATAGAGAGAGGCACTACAACAATAAGAATCACAATAGCATAACAACAGCAGTACAC
Organism: Garcia nutans; assembly: GCA_947685225.1. Classification (NCBI taxonomy): domain Eukaryota; kingdom Viridiplantae; phylum Streptophyta; class Magnoliopsida; order Malpighiales; family Euphorbiaceae; genus Garcia; species Garcia nutans. The sequence goes on along the minus strand of CANTUV010000017.1, from coordinate 2,913,161 downwards.
AGTATCACAACAACAGTACACCAGCATGAAGAACTTCATGAAGAACCGAGCATCAACTCAATGCTAGCACAACAAACCACTAATAATAGCAGTAAAAGAGTCTTCGAAATGAAGCTTACAACTCAATGGAAACATAGTAAATCTGATCTTACTCCAAATAGCAATAAACGAGATTAAGGAATAAGATTATAAAGAGCCTGATTAAACATGGATCAGTAAATAATCTCCAAGAACAACCAGATTTGCAGAGGAGACAGATGATGAACCAACTTAATATCGAAAGGCAATTGAGTTGAAGAAGGAGTTGACAACAAGACTCACAATTTACACATATTTTCGAATAGAAGTCAATATCAACAGAGATCAAATGGCAACAAGTAAGCAATAAGGTTAAGCACTCCATATTCAGATATTAAGAAGAACCATGAACAGTTATCTTAAGAGAGACATATCCTACCAGATGAGTAGAAAATTCTAGTAGAAACCTAGCATTATGAGCAAAGAACAATTAATTCTAAAAAACCAGTAAATATTCTTGTGCCATTTAGCTCAAGGAAACCCATTAATCAAGCCAAGCTTTTAAGTCATTTTCTCGAGAGTCCCCTTTTTTAGTGAGAGAGTCAACCACAAAATTTTTCCTCTCGAAAAGTATGTTAAAAGGAAATCTTATTGAAATGAATCATAAGAGTTTCAATCTTAATATCTCTAAGACTCCAAGGCACATCATCAATAGGAGATTTTACCAAAGAAATTGTATTATGAGAATCAGACTCAATAACGAAAGGTGAGTTTCTCATGCTGAGTTTGGTGAAGGAGAGTTTTGGAGCTGCTAGAATCACATGAAACTCAGCCTCATTCAAGTTCATCATGCCAACATAGTATGAAAAAATTGCTATAAAAAATCCAGATGAATTTTTTAGTACACCACCTATTCCTTCATGGCCAGGTTTAAAGCATCCGAATCAGGTGGGCTCTAATACGAGATAGATCTAGTTCTTTGTTAATTTTCCTAATTCTTTACACAGATAGATGAGATTAAAAATTGATCAGCAGTGTAAGGAAATTGTGGGTGAGTGGAAGAAATCCAAAATGCAAGCCTATTCAATATTATATCGAACAACTTTTGAACATTAAGATTTAAATTGTTGAAAACAATATTGTAGCTTTCCAACCAAATAGACAAGATTATAGCATACCAAAGAGAGACCTAGACCATTTTAGCAAATTTTCTAGTAGCGAACACTTCCCATTGAGTGAAAAGAGAAGTTATAGATTGTGAAGGACACCATGTTTGATCCCACCACTTGAGAATCTTACACCATATAGACCATGAGATCGACCATGACAATAATAGATGATCAACTTCTTCGTTCTCAATACATAAAGGACAAATTTTATAAGATGGATCCAGAAGCCCTATTTTAACAAGATTATTTTTGACATTAATCTTCCCATGTAAACCTTTCCAGGCAAATATCTCAACCTTAGGAGCTAGATGAGATTTCCAAACATTCATCCATGTGAATTGAGGCCCTGCTACTTTATAGGAGATTAATTAATCTGCCATTGACTTGACAATATACTTTTTGTGAGCGGAGATTTTCACTCCCACTCCCATGTGAAATGGCTCTTACGACTTCGGCATTGTTAGGCTCAGGGCCTTAGAGAACACAAGCCTAAACCCAGAGAAAATGAAGTCGCCACCCGGACGGGCAGAGAAAATAGAAAGGGGTGGATGACTCGATTCCTAAGGAATCCCCAACCCCCTAGTGGGTTCGAAAAGTTGGATACATATGGGGAAGGTGAGAATGACCCAGTACCCCCATAACGCCCGGTTCATTAGAACCGACTTTCTTTCAGGTTTAAATATTATTAAATTCTTTAACTTATTAATATGTGAAAATAAGGCAATGTGCCTAGATTGAATATGTGACAATGAGAAAGAGATTAATAATGAGAAAAATAAATAAATGGAAAAAAAGTGAGAAAAAGATGATATAATAAGGCAATGTGTTTAGTTTGATCATGAGAAAATGAGAAAAGTTTTGATAAAGGAATTATGAAAGAATTTGATAATGAGAAATATGAATAAATTGTGTGCCTAGTATGTTATTCAATTTTCAGAGTTCTGGGTTTGGCGGTATGCCTATGATTGCCTACGGGCTAAACACTGGAATGGTGAAAAACTGGGTCGTAAGCCAGGCCAGTTGATAAATATGATATTTTTGAGGTGAAAAGACTGGGTCGTAAGCCTAAAAAACTATAGCAATCTAGTCGGGTTGAGGACCAAGATACTGGGGCCTAAGGGTCTAGCCGGGTTGAGGTCCAAGAGACTGGGGCTGTTACATTATCCATGGATATATTGCCTACGGGGCTATACACATGGTGTCATTATGGACCAAAGCAGTAACTCTGAAATTTGAATAGCATATTAGATCCTTTTTGGGCCCATGCTTGTCTTTGCTTTAATGTGAATTATGAATTGTGATACAATTGAGCAATATAATGCTATGAGTTATGATTATAAAATATTTGAAAAATATAAGAAAGTAGAATGATGTGACATCTATATGTGATAAGAGTGTTTTTATACTTGTTTTTAGTATGATTTCTATGTGTTTTTAGTTAATGTTTCATTTGATTTTGGTTTAAAGTTTGTTTTAAGTGTTTGTTTTAGGTCAAGGTGCAAAAACTCCCTTGGATGATCAAAACATTGAAGAAAAAGCATGAAGCAAGCAAGACATGGCCAAGCCAAAGCAAGCTTGGCCGTGTCCCTCAAAGTAACTTGAAGGCAGTAGCTGACACGGCCAGGTGACATGCCCAAGTCACTGGCCGTGTCTCACCCAAAGAACAGAAACCAAAGAACCAAGCAAAGAAGGAAAAATGAAGAACAGAAGCTGACACTAGCAGGTGACATGCCCAAGCCAGTGGCCGTGTCACATGACACGGCCACAAGGTTGGCCGTGTCCCATGTCTAGCTAAAGAATAAGAGAAGAAAAGAAATGATCCAGAAGCCAACACACCCAGGTGACATGTCCAAGCCATGTGTCACAGCCACAAGCTTGGCCGTGTCACCCTTGGAAACAAAGACAAGCAAATTGATGAAGTTAGAAGCAGAACATGACACACCCACATGACACGGCCAGGAGCTTGGCCGTGTCAGAAAGAAAGGGCAGAGGGTGAAACGGCCAGCAAGCTTGGCCGTGTCACCTAGGGCAACTTTGAATTGTTCAAATTTTTCTGCAGACAAGTGGGGAACAAAGACTAGTTTTGGTCAAAAGTAACATTAGACAAAAGAAAAGCTTGCCTAATTTGAGGAAAAGAAAGATTGAACAAAGGGAATGTGGGAGACAAGGTGAGTTGGAAGTGAGTTGGAAGATTGACTTGAGCTTTGGAGGGAAATAAAAAGAGAAGAAGAGGGAGTTTTTGGGGGATTGATGATTCTAGAGCTGGAAACGTGAAGGCTGGAACAAGGGAGAAGGAGCAAACAACTAAAGTAAAGAGGAGGGTTTTGAGCTGAGTTTGAAGAAGGAGATACATCTTGTACAAGCCCTAAACCAAGAATCAAGGATTGAAGTGAAGAAATACAAATTATTCGCCATGGATTGTTTGGTTTCTTTTACTCATTTATCTTGCTCTATTTTTCTGGTTTTGAACATAAACTAATTCCTTCTCTATCTAGATATTGATGAACCCTAGCTTATTTGTATGGATCGAACAATTATATTTAGTTGAATCATTTGATTGAGTTGTTTTATTCTTATGATGCTTAATGATTTATTTCCAATTGATAATAGCATGCTTATTGATTGGTTGCAATTTTCATATTATTGACTTGAGAAAGCTTGATATGAATTGATTACTCATAAGGGTTGAGGATTGATTGGGGTGCTAGAGATAGACTTACAAGATCCTTTGGTTTATAGTTCCTTGTTCTTAATGCATGATCTATTTAATTGTGTTTTGAGAAGAGATTCCGGCACTCTACTTAGTGATTAGGGATTAATTCACTCGAGAGAGGTTTTAGTCTAATTTAGAGGAATGCCAACTCAACTCTATTGAATGATTTAACTGAATTGATTGTTCATAAATATCATTGAGGCTAGGGGGATTCAATATCTGGATAGTATTATTAGTATCAATCCTTTTTTCACAACATTTAATTTCCCCTTACTTCCAGTTATTAAATTAGTTGTTTTTAATTACAAAGCATCACACAACTATTAATTTGCTAAACAACGGTTATGGTTTGAACTAGTACTTGGCCTTGTCCCCAGTGGAATGATAACTCACTCAGCACTATATTACTTGGGCGACCCGTGCACTTGCGGTAATTGCTATAGCATAGTGCCGCTGCCGGGGAACAACGGTTTCAATATTAGTAATATAATCAAAACTGTTGATTTAGTTTTATTTTCATTTGTTTTTAACATTGGTTCTTACTTATTTACTATCATTTTAGGTGTTTCTTACCGTTTATGACCAGAGATAACTCATCCCAACTGCTTTAGTTAGACCTAGAGCTAGAATGAACGTTGAGGAGAAAGCGAAAGGAAGAAGGGAAGGCAGTTTTGGAAGACGCAGAAACAGAAATAATTCTGGAAATAGACGAAGAAGAAGAGTTTGAAGTGATGGAAGGAGCTGGACCAAGAACAATGCAGGAGTTTGCTAAGCCTAATATCAATGGAGCTGAATCTAGTATCCGAAGGCAAACAGTTGCTACAAACAACTTCAAAATAAAAGCAAATGTAATTCAAATGGTGCAGCAGACTTGTCAATTTGATGGGTTTCCTGATGAAGATCCTAATGCACATATTGAGAATTTTCTGGAAATATGTGACACATTCAAGATAAATAATGTCTCAGATGATGCAATTAGGCTGAGGTTGTTCCCATTTTCCCTTAGAGGTAGACCAAAGAAGTGGCTGAAATCTTTTCCTCCAGGAACCTTCACCACATGGGGTCAGTTGGCAGAGAAATTCCTAGAGAAATACTTCCCACCATCCAAAACTGCTAAGTTGAGGAATGATATCTCATCCTTTCTGCAGCAAGATGGTGAGACCCTTTATGATGCCTGGGAAAGATTTAAAGATTTGCTGAGAAGGTGTCCTCATCATGGACTTCCACTATGGCTTCAAATTCAAACATTTTACAATGGGTTGAATTATGTAAGTAAGCAATCTATTAATGCAGCAGCTGGTGGTACCATAAACAACAAGATACCTGAACAAGCCAGGGATTTAATTAAAGACACGGCTATCACCAATTATCAGTGGCAAGCCCCAAGGGAACAAGGAAAGCTGAAGGTCATGGGTTCACACCAATTAGACCCTATGGTGGCTTTGACAGCCCAATTGGAAGCATTGAATAAAAAATTTGATTCCTTGGCTTCTTCTTCTGGGAAAGTAATGCAGGTGATGTCTTATGAATGGTATGGGGGTGGACATCAAAGTCAAGATTGCCAAAGTGGCAACATGTTTGCTAGGCAAGAGCAAGTAGATTATGTTGGAAATATGCCAAGGCAACAACAGAATAACCCCTACAGCAACACATACAATCCGGGGTGGAGAAATCACCCAAATTTCTCATGGAATAATCAAAATAATCCAAGACCTCCTCCTGGACTCCAGCAGCCCCAAAATCAACAAGCTGCCCCTCCAAGAAAGAGTAATTTGGAGGACATGATGGAGAAATTTATAGCAGCTTCTGAAACTAGGTTCCAATCAACTGAAACCACCATAAGAAATCAGCAAGCCTCCATTCATAATTTGGAAAATCAAGTGGGGCAAATTGCCAAGTTGCTCAGTGAGAGACCACAAGGAAGTCTGCCTAGTAACACTGAGGCAAATCCTAAAGAGCAGCTCAAGGCAATTACACTAAGGAGTGGAAAAGAGATTAAGGGCAATGTGGTTGAGAAAAGAGAAAAAGTGGCAGAAAAAGGGGCTGAAGTACAAGAAAAAGAAGGCAATCCTAATGTCATGCCAGAAGAGAAAGCTGCACTAGACAGTGAGAAAAATAAGCAGCCGCAAGAAAGCAGCCCCATAATGAAGGAATACCGACCTAAAGTACCCTATCCGGCAAGGTTGAACAAAGACAAGATTGATTCTCAGTTCGGTAAGTTTCTTGAACTTTTTAAACAATTGCACATTAATATTCCATTTGCTGAAGCTTTGTCACAAATGCCTAAGTATGCTAAATTTTTGAAAGATATCCTTTCTAACAAAAGGAAACTTGAGGAAGTGTCTTTAGTGCATTTATCTGAAAAGAGTTTGGCAATTTTGCAAAGAAGGTTACCTAAGAAGTTAAAAGATCCAGGTAGTTTTACCATTCCTTGTTTGATAGGTAATCTTGAGGTTAAAAGTGCATCAGCTGATTTGGGGGCTAGCATAAGTGTTATGCCCTATAAAATGTTTAAAGAGTTAGGCATTGGTAAACCTAAACCAACACTCATGACCATCCAACTTGCTGATAAATCGATAGTCCACCCTCGTGGCATTATAGAGGATGTGTTGGTAAAAGTCGGGGATTTCATTTTCCCCAATGATTTTGTTGTCATTGATATTGATGAGGATGCAGATGTTTCACTTATTCTTGGTAGGCCATTTTTAAATACAGCCCGTGCCCTTATTGATGTTCATGATGGCACTTTAACTTTGAGAGTGGGTGATGAGAAAGTTATTTTTAGGATACATGATGCCATGAAACAATCACTTTCATTTGATGAGGCGGAATCATGCAATGATGTTATTGAGCATGAGACCGTAAATTGTGTTACTAACATTGTTTCCAAGGATCCCCTTGAGTTGTGTTTATTGCAGGAAAATGTTGAGGATCGAGAAGCAATGGAGCAGCTTGCTTTTCTCGAAGCAAGCAAATCGTTCAAATGCAGGGCATATGAGACCATTGAGATGCCAAAGGAAGAAAAGCCAAAACCATTGGTGTTTGATCCACCCAATTTGGAACTGAAACCTCTTCCAAATCACCTTGAGTATGGATTTCTAGCGGAGAAAAAGAAACTGCCAATAATTCTGAGTTCCCATCTATCTTTTGAGCAGAAGGAGAAGCTTATTCAGTTGTTGCAGAAACATAAGCAAGTGATAGCTTGGAAGATAGCAGACATAAAGGGTATCAGTCCATCCTATTTCACTCATAAGATGCTGATGGAAGATGAATTCAAACCAGTAGTGCAACCGCAATGGAGACTAAACCCAAAGATGAAAGATGTAGTGAAGACTGAAGTGATAAAACTACTTGATGTAGGGATTATCTATCCAATCTCGGATAGCTCTTGGGTGAGCCCAGTTCAGGTAGTACCAAAGAAAGGAGGGATGACAGTGGTCCCTAATGAAAATGATGAGCTGATTCCAACAAGAACAATTACCGGTTGGAGGGTTTGCATTGACTACAAGAAATTGAATGATGTAACTAAAAAGGATCACTTTCCTTTACCCTTCATTGATCAGATGTTAGAGAGGTTATCCGGCCATGAGTACTACTGCTTTTTGAAAGGCCTTTCAGGCTATTTCCAAATTCCTATTGCTCCGGAAGACCAAGAGAAAACTACATTCACCTGTCCATATGGGACATTCGCATATCGAAGAATGCCATTCGGGTTGTGTAATGCACCTGAAACTTTCCAAAGGTGCATGGTAGCAATCTTTGATGAGCTTATAGAGGATATTATGGAGGTGTTTATGGATGATTTCTCTGTCTATGGCAGCTCATTTGAAAGATGTTTGGAAAACCTTGAAAGAGTCTTGATGAGATGTGAGGAAACCAATTTAGTGCTTAATTGGGAAAAGTGTCATTTCATGGTTCAAGAGGGAATCGTGTTGGGACACAAAATTTCAAGCAAGGACATTGAGTTGGATCGGGCAAAGGTAGACATAATTGAGAAGTTACCACCACCCACATCTATGAAGGGCATCAGAAGTTTTCTAGGACATGCGGGTTTTTATCAGAGGTTCATTAGAGATTTTTCTAAGATAGCCCGTCCATTGACAAGACTCCTTGAGAAAGATGTGAACTTTGTTTTTGATGAGGAATGTTGAGAGCATTCACAACTCTTAAGGAGAAATGGACCCATGCTCTAATCATGGTAGCTCCCAATTGGAGTCTACCGTTTGAACAAATGTGCGATGCAAGTGACTTTGCAGTGGGAGCAGTCTTGGGTCAACGCAAGGAGAAATACTTCCAGCCTATTTACTATGCAAGCAAGACCTTGAACACAGCTCAAGCTAATTACACAACTACAGAGAAAGAACTGCTGGCTGTGGTTTTTGCTTTTGACAAGTTTAGATCATATCTAATCTTGTCAAAAGTGATTGTTTATACAGATCATTCAGCTTTGAGGTATTTATTTGCAAAAATTGATGCAAAGCCTAGGCTAAATCGTTGGGTCTTATTATTGCAGGAATTTGACTTGACAATTCAAGATAAGAAGGGAGCTGAAAATCTGGCAGCATATCATCTTTCTCACTTGGAGAATCCAACCTTGGAGAGGTTTGAAGAAGGAGACATTGATGATCATTTCCCCGATGAGCAACTGTACGCCATGGTAAGTGAGGTAAGTAACTTAAATTTTGAAACACCTTAGTTTGCAGATTTTGCTAACTATTTGGCTGTTAGGGAACTTCTTAAGGACTTAACTTATCAAGCAAAGAAGAAATTCTTTTCTGATTTAAAATTTTACTTTTGGGAGGATCCCTTTTTTTTAGATTATGTAAGGATCACATGATCCGACGATGTGTGGCATGGCCCGAAACAATGAACATTCTTAGTCAATGCCATGCTGGACCAGCTGGAGGTCATATGGGAGCCAATATGACTGCTTAAAAGGTACTAGAATTAGGATTTTATTGGCCCACTCTATTTAGAGATAGCTACGAATTTGTAAATCGTTGTGATCATTGCCAAAGAACTGGAAATATTTCATCTCGTGATGAAATGCCCCAAAATGAGATTTTAGTTTGTGAAATTTTTTATGTATGGGGGATATATTTTATGGGACCCTTTCCAAATTCATTTGGTAACAAATATATTCTTGTAGCTATAGACTATGTATCTAAATGGCCTGAAGCCCAAGCCTTGGCAACCAATGATGCTAGGGTTGTGGTGAAATTTCTGAAGAAATTGTTTTCTCGATTTGGTACACCAAAAGCAATTTTAAGTGATAGGGGTACTCACTTTTGTAACTTTCAGCTTGCGAAAGTTTTCAAAAGATTAGGAGTTACGCTTAGGTTTGCTACTCCCTATCATCCCCAAACTAGTGGCCAAGATGAGAACACGAATAGGGAGATTAAAAGAATTTTGGAAAAAACTGTAGAGCGATCCCGACTGGATTGGTCCGAGAAATTAGACAATGCTTTATGGGCTTTTAGGACTGCATTCAAAACTCCCTTGGGAACTACACCATTTAGGCTGGTATATGGAAAGGCTTGCCATTTACCTGTTGAAATAGAACATAATGCATATTGGGCCATAAAACAGATTAACCTTGATCTAGCTTGTGTATGTGAAAGGCGAAAATTACAGGTAAACGAGTTAGACGAGTGGAGATTGCAAGCTTATGACAATGCGAGAATGTATAAAGAATGTATCAAGAGATGGCATGATGCTCACATTAAGGAACGGAAAGAGTTTCAAGCGGGAGATTAGGTATTACTGTACAATTTGAGGCTTCGACTCTTTCCAGGTAAGTTGAAATCTTGATGGTCTGGTCCTTTTACTGTCAAGGAAGTTTTCCCCTACGGAGTGGTTGAAATAACCCACCCAGAAAAAGGTGATTTTAAAGTCAATGGGCACAGGCTCAAACTTTATTTTAGAGGGGAAATACAGGACTTAAAGGAGGTTTTACACCTCCAAGACTAGGAACAATTACCCTGAACGTCCAACTAATACGACGTTAAAGAAGTGCTGGGTGGGAGGCAACCCACCATTTTATTCGTTCTTTAATTATTATGTCTTTAATTTCTGCCTTTTTGGTTAAAAAAACAAAAAAAAAACAAAATAATAATAATAATAATAATAATAATAATAATAATAATATGTTTCATCTAAATTCTCTTTTAGTGTATGCATGCTCACATTGAGGACAATGTGAATTTTTAAGTGTGGGGTGCATTTTGTGTTTTAAGTTATCCTTGTTTAGGTTTAGTTAATGTTTTCTTTAAATAACTCAATTTTGGAAGGTTCAATTGTTATAAACATTGTTGATAGATGACTTTTGAATTTTAGAAGCATGAATTTGAGAATTGAGTAGAATTGATACTTTTTGTCAATTTTGTTGGCTTTTCCTTGCATCACCGTCAACTTAGTGAGAAATTGAGCCATCAACTTATTATTCTTTGTGTGGGAAAATATCTTTGATTGATGACTTGTTAGAACTTGCTTTGATATACATTTTAAGACTACATAAAAATTTCAATTTGGCATCAAGATGATTAAGGCAATTAGGTGAACCCACTTTGGCTTAAAAAGACCAACCCTAATTTTAACCATAGTTAGCCAATTTTGAGCCTATTTCATTTTTCCTTTTCTTTCTTTTTCACAACATCATTAGATTGAACCTTGTTGTTTTAACTCTTACCCTTTCATTAGGTCAAGAGCATCTTAAGAGCGTTTACGACCGAGTGTTGTGTTGAATTAAGTGTGGGGTTAAATTTAGTGGGTTTAAGATTGCAAAATAAAAAAAATAAAAAAAATAAAAATCAAATAAAAAGAAGAAAAATAAGAATAATTGTTCTTTTTAAAAGGGTTGGAATATGTTACGAGATGTAATAAGCGAGTTCCCTTGAAAAGTTCTTTAAATGTCAAGGGATAGATAAGAGGAAGGAGTTTTTGGGATCGTTGGGTTATATATATGATCGGTTACTTCATTCTTGAAGTGCTCTTAAACTTAATGATTAAGCTCACATTTCCTAAATGCCATGCCTCTACCCTAGCCCCATTACAACCCAATAGAAGACCTTTTGATTGATGCTTGATTGAAATTAAGTGGTGGAAATTTGATAGATAAGCAAGCCTATGGCAATAATCTTTCATTGATTGTGATGAGTATAAACACCACCTTGATCAAACACTTTCTAAGAGTTGGTGACGGAGTGACAACATAGGTTATGCATGGAAAGGCACTTAATTGCATTGGTATCGATTTTGTTTGATTTAATATTGATTGCGGATTTAAGGATAGGGAAGTCTTGATGCAATTTTTATAACTCTTGAACTTGACAAAATTTTTGTGTTTTAGTTTAGCCTTGCTTGGGGACAAGCAAGGATTTAAGTGTGGGGTATTTGATAAGAGTGTTTTTATACTTGTTTTTAGTATGATTTCTATGTGTTTTTAGTTAATGTTTCATTTGATTTTGGTTTAAAGTTTGTTTTAAGTGTTTGTTTTAGGTCAAAGTGCAAAAACTCCCTTGGATGATCAAAACAATGAAGAAAAAGCATGAAGCAAGCAAGACATGGCCAAGCCAAAGCAAGCTTGGTCGTGTCCCTCAAAGTAACTTGAAGGCAGTAGCTGACACGGCCAGGTGACACGCCCAAGTCACTGGCCATGTCTCACCCAAATAACAGAAACCAAAGAGCCAAGCAAAGAAGGAAAAATGAAGAACAGAAGCTGACACTGGCAGGTGACACGCCCAAGCCAGTGGCCGTGTCACATGACACGGCCACAAGCTTGGCCGTGTCCCATGTCTAGCTAAAGAATAAGAGAAGAAAAGAAATGATCCAGAAGCCAACACACCCAGGTGACACGCCCAAGCCAGTAGCCGTGTCACATGACACGGCCACAAGCTTGGCCGTGTCACCCTTGGAAACAAAGACAAGCAAATTGATGAAGCTAGAAGCAGAACATGACACACCCATATGACACGGCCAAGCCCTGGCCGTGTCACATCACCTAGAAGAAAACCAGGAAAGAAAGGGCAGAGGGTGACACGGCCAGCAAGCTTGGCTGTGTCACCTAGGGCAACTTTGAATTGTTCAAATTTTTCTGCAGACAAGTGGGGAACAAAGACTAGTTTTGGTTAAAAGTAACATTAGACAAAAGAAAAGCTTACTTAATTTGAGGAAAAGAAAGATTGAACAAAGGGGATGTGGGAGACAAGGTGAGTTGGAAGATTGACTTGAGCTTTGGAGGGAAATAAAAAGAGAAGAAGAGGGAGTTTTTGGGGGATTGATGATTCTAGAGCTGGAAACGTGAAGGCTGGAACAAGGGAGAAGGAGCCAACAACTGAAGCAAAGAGGAGGGTTTTGAGCTGAGTTTGAAGAAGGAGATACATCTTATACAAGCCCTAAACCAAGAATCAAGGATTGAAGTGAAGAAATACAAATTATTCGCCATGGATTGTTTGGTTTCTTTTACTCGTTTATCTTGCTCTGTTTTTCTGGTTTTGAACATGAACTAATTCTTTCTCTATCTAGATATTGATGAACCCTAGCTTATTTGTATGGATTGAATAATTATATTTAGTTGAATCATTTGATTGAGTTGTTTTATTCTTATGATGCTTAATGATTTATTTCCAATTGATAATAGCATGCTTATTGATTGGTTGCAATTTTCATATTATTGACTTGAGAAAGCTTGATATGAATTGATTACTCATAAGGGTTGAGGATTGATTGGGGTGCTAGAGATAGACTTACAAGATCCTTTGGTTTATAGGTCCTTGTTCTTAATGCACGATCTATTTAATTGTGTTTTGAGAAGAGATTCCGACACTCCACTTAGTGATTAGGGATTAATATACTCGAGAGAGGTTTTAGTCTAATTTAGAGGAATGCCAACTCAACTCTATTGAATGATTTAACTAAATTAATTGTTCATAAATATCATTGAGGCTAGGGGAATTCAACATCTGGATAGTATTATTATTATCAATCCTTTTTGCACAACATTTAATTTCCCCTTACTTCCAGTTATTAAATTAGTTGTTTTTAATTACAAAGCATCACACAACTATTAATTTGCTAAACAACAGTTAAGGTTTGAACTAGTACTTGGCCTTGTCCCCAGTGGAACGATAACTCACTCACTACTATATTACTTGGGCGACCCGTGCACTTGCGGTAATTGCTATAGCATAGCGGCACGCACTAATATGCATTGTGTATTGGCATTGCATTGAGTTTTATTGTTATTATCAAAGTTTATACCACTAGGCTTCAACTTAACGTGATTGTAATTTGTCGTGCAGGTGTCATGGATGATTTGGTAGAGCCGGAGAATTCTACTAGACCTGGTCGGGTATAAGTTTGTATTTATTAAGCTTGAAGAGTTGTTTTTTGGTACATCAGGATCAGAGCCAGTTGCCAGCATGTAGATATTTGATATTACAATGTATTTTGATATTATATATATGTTATGATATGTTTTTGGAAGTATATAATGTAAATTGTAAAGAATATTTTGAATAATTTGTTCAGATGAGATTTTATATGTGTTGTTAATTTATATATCTATATATAAGTATTTTGAGAAAATATAGAGAAATTGAGAAGTATTGGTGAAATGGTGAATTGATTTTTATTGGGAGTGTTTGCTTTATGCAGGTTGTGTTTTGCTGAATTTTGGGAACGTTCAAATTACAAACAAAACTTTGGCGAATTTTTCCCAGAGATTTTCATATGAAAATTTTATTTTGGATTCCTATAACAAGCAAAGAATATTTATATACTATTTATTTTATATATTAGTATTTGAAATCTTAAAACAGAAATGTGAAAATTTTTATTAAATCGGTCTGTGACATTTTTATACTGTATATGGGTATTTTAGATATGCTGAAAATATGTATTGTATGTATATAGGGTATAAGGGTGTTACAGACATGGCTTGGTGTGCTGAAGAGAGAAATGACTAGACTATATATATGATTGATGCATTGCCCTTACAAGACTGTCGTCGGATCATTGTTGGCCAATTTCTTGTTGCTGGTTTCTTGGTGAACGAGTATGTAGACCCTTAATTTTTGTCCGAATTAAATTTAGATCTAATTAAAAGGCCAAAATAGATTGAAGAAGATTAAACCTAGTCTGGTATAACTTTAGAAGTTTAAATCTAGTCTAGTTAAATTTTAAAAAGCGTGAATCAAGTCCAGTCCAATTTTAAAAGCCCAATTCAAGGTTGGTTTAATTTTAAAAGCCTAAAATGGGTTTGATGCAGTCTTAAAATCCTAAAGCAATTAGTCTGAGCAAAAAATGGCTTAGCCAATTTGTTACCAGACTGGCCATGGCGAATTCGCCTTGCCAATTCATCCCAGACTATGCCTTGGATAAATTGGTATGGCCAATTGGTCCCAGGCCTTGCCTGGGTTAATTGGCATAGCTAATTCGCCACAGGGGAAGTGGACCAAGCCTACACAATAATTAACTTCCTAATCATGCTAAAATCGGGAGACTCACGGATTACAATGAGATATTAGAGTAGCATTAGGACTCAGGAAAGGTTTTCGCCCTAATAAAATATTATAAATAAAAGAGAATTATCAAAAGATAGGGGGAGGATCAAGTAGTAGACCGAGCAACTAGCATGGATCAACAATTCAAGCAATAACCATCAACACAATACACCAAAGGCAGTAACCACTATCTTTATTTTACTTCAGCCATAATTTTAGATTGGTACAGGCAGACAGTAGCTTGGATCAAAGGAAAATTTGTAGAGCCTCCAATGCAGGTTTTATTTTTTGAACTCTTTAAAATCATAGCAAGTCCAGTTTATTAATATCATGAATTTCATATTTGTTGTTTTATTTACATAATGTGGAGTGAGCTTTATATGATAATGCCATTAAGTTATATCTATTGTATCATCATTTAAGTATGTTTAGTAGCTACGTCCCATGCAATTATTTACAAAGAATCAATGTTAAAGTAGCTTTAAAAGTTTTTACAGTGATCATGTTTTTATAAAACCCTAATATGTTTCTCCAATATTAAAATCCTAATCTATTTCTCCAATATTAAAAACCTAATCTATTTATCTAAAAATATAACCCTAATCTATTTTCTAAAAATAACACCAAACCCTAACACCAGAAACCCTTAATTTCCTAAACCTCTAATATCCAGTTCATCAATTTCCAAAACCCTAATGTACAGAAACCTTAATTCCCAAAAACCCCAGTCCTAAGCACCTAACCCCAATTCTCAAAAATCGTAATCTAAAATACTAAATTCTAGAATCCTAAACCTTACCTAGTAGCCCCAATTCCTTCCAAATCAAAATCCTAAACCTTATCCAATAGCCTTATTTTCTTACAAACTAGAACCCTAAATCTCATCCAGTAGCCCCAAATTTCCAAACCCAAATCCATAAAAAACTCTCATCCAGTAGCCATGATCCCAAAACTTCCAAATCCTAATCTTATTTCCTAAAATCATGATTTAAACCTATAAACCCAAATTTAATATGTAAAAAATAATTTTGTACATTTAATACTTTAAACTCTAGTTTTGATTATTTGATTTGTTATATGCATTTATAATGGATGATTTATTTTATTTTGTTTATAATGGATGTTTTATTTTTAATTATCATGCTTGAATGGTTTAATTTATTTGGTTATTTAGATTCTAAAGTTGTAAAAGGCATGTTTTCACTTTATGGGTGCCTCGGTTTTATTATGTAATTTAATTTATCTTTTAAGGATTTTGGGAATATTGTAAGAGACATGTTTCTACCTGTGGTGGGTATCCCATTTTTTTTTTATTTTCTCTTCTTTTTGACCATTGGATATTTGTAAATGCATGTTTCCATCTTGTATGGGTGCCCATTTATTATTTTTTGAACTTATTTTGATTTTAATACAATAATTATTTATTTCTGATAATTGCATGTAACATGGATGATAATTCAATAAGTTAAGAGTTTAATAATATCTAGACCTGAAAAGGAGGCCTGTTCCAATGAACCGGATGTTATGGGGATGTTGGGTCATTCTCACCTTTTCCGTACTTACCCAACTTTCTAAACCCATTATGGGGTTAGAGATTCTTTAGGAATCGAGTTATCTACCCCTTTCTTTTTCGAGGCCCGTCCGGGTAGCGACTCAATTTTCTTCGGGTTTAGACCTATAAAATCCATTAATTTATGAAAATTAAATAAATAATTTGAGGGATAATTGAAGGGTTTGGAGCGAGAAATATAAATATATATGTGAGGTATATATTGAATATATACAACATATACAAAAGTCAAATTGAAAAGTATAGTCAAAGGGAGTAATTTGGTAAAAGATTAAAAGTTAAAGGTTAAAAAAAGTTTAAAAATAAAATAATTATGAATGGAAGATAAAAATTATAATTTTAAAATAATTAATTACTTAAATAATTAAAATAATAAAATATTATATATATAAGGTTAGCAATGAAGGAAAGAAAGAAAGAAAAGAAAAAGTTGCATTTCTTCTTCTTTCTTCTCAAAATTTCGAAATTCACCATGGATGAGAAAGGGAGAGAGCTCTCATATTCACCAACACCAAAATTTTGAGAGATTTCAAAGGATTGAAGTGGGTTTTGATAATTTCTTCATAAATTAGTAAGTTTTCTTTTATAATTTTAAAGTTTCATCTAAGTATAGGGTTATGTATGATTTGGGTTTTTATAGCTATGTGTTTTAATTATTCAAATGGGTATGAAATGTGTTGTTTTGGAGTGGAGTCAAAGATTTTATAGTTGGGTGGTTGAATTAATCAAGTTAAGATGGAGTTTGGGAGAAGCAGTATTGATTTAGGGTTATTGAAGGGTATTGTTAAAGAATGAGTGTCCCTTGTAGTTCATAGTTCAAATTGTGTTATTAAATGACTATAATGTTAAAAATGAACTTAAATGACCATTTGGAATTGAGAAAAATGAAAATACAAAATTAAAGAAAGTTAGGATTTTTGGGAGAACATTGTTAAAGTTTTGTTGTTAATGAAATTACATTCATGTTGTAATATACTTTTAATGATAGGAATGAACATGAAACACCAATTAGAATTGAATAGAATGGAATTCTAAAATGGAAGAGAGTTAGGGAAAAATTTTGAAAATTGGTAGGAATGTTATTTAATTAGTGTTTAATGTTGGAAATGCCTTGGAATGTAATTCTAAATGATTATATTTATTCACAATGTGAATAGGCATTGAGTAGAAGTAATTTGCCCAACCTTAGCATTGAAGGGCATCTTGGAACTGAAGGATAAAGGGTAACATTAGCTTAGTTTTAGGTGTTAACTAAGGTATGTACATACTTTTGATAGTTTGGAAGTGATTGCATTTAATTTGGCTTAACATATTTGAAATGGAAAATGTGTTAAGCTACTTGGTTATTTGAATATTCATATGCATTGTGACATTAAATGTGAAGTGAAGTATATGCATTATGTGCAATATGAAATGCCATTATTAATGGCTAAAATGAGTGGAATATGTTTTATGTGAATTATGTGAGATTAACTAAAAAATTTTTGGGAATATAATTGTAAAATAAAATGACATACATTGTTGATAAAGTGATGGAATTTAGTGAAACAAAGTGATTTGGCATTGTTATGAATAAGAAAATTTATTATGAAAATATGAATTATTTGTGTGTGCCTAATATACTATTCAATTCCAGAGTTTTTTGTTTGGTGGCCAGCCTATGAATTACCTTCGAGCTTGATGCTAAGCAGCAATGTTATATGATTCGCCTTCGGGCTAGACACTGAGCATCACTATTTTCTGCCTACTGGCTAGGCACTGGGTATAAAAAAAAAATCAAAATAATAACTATGGGTTTTGAATATTATATAAGGTTATCTGGGCCCAATGTATGTGAATGTGTTAATGTGATGAATTATAAAAGATAATGGATATGAGTTTAAATGGAATTGCACGACACATTGTGAAGTTTCATGAAACAACATTATGCATTATCTTTTCTTTTAAAGTTTCATTATTATTAAAATATGCACTGCTAGGCTTTTAGCTTAGCGTGATTGAAATTCATCGCGCAAGTGACAGGGTTGATCCAGAGAGTTCATCTAGACCTAGTAAGGCTAGGCTTAGGACTAGTGTGCTTGAAGTGAGTTTTTGCTGGCACGAGATCAGAGCCAACTGCCGACATATATACATTTTACTTTATAGAACATGTTATAATTATGTATATTATGGTTATATTTTGGGAGTATTGTAAACTATAATGAGATTTTGGATGAAATTTTGTAATGTGGGAATGTGTATATGTGTTTTTATATAAATATGTACATATATGAATGTTTTAAAAAAAGTGGAGGTTGTTGAGAAATTATGGAGAAATGTTGGTTTATTATATTTTGGGAGTATTTTTTCTGCAGGTTGAGTTAATTGGTTTTTGGGAACCTCCAAATTACAGACAAAACTCTGGAGAATTTTTCCTAGAGATTTTACTAATTAATTATGTATTTTAGTCCTTAAATTATTAGAGAATAATAATATTTGTTTAATTAAAACTACATTATAATTTTTAAAATATTTTATTTGAAACTACAAAAAATTTTAAAAAGACAATAACAGAGACATTTCTTATACTGTATATGTGTATTTTAAATATATCGATTGTATGTACTATACATATATAAGGTATAAGGATATTACATTTATTTTTATATCAGAGCCTAGGTTTGAAGTCCTAGACCTAGGTGGGTTTTGGAAAGAGAAAATAGGGATTTTAAATATGATTTTAACGTGTGATATATGCATTTGCGCTGGTATATTATCTGATCCCTGATGTAGCAATCTTTCCTGAATATATAGATATAGGTAGATATGGCATATAGAATACACCAGTCTGCTGAGGGGAGTGCTGAGAGTGTAGCTCCAAAAGAGGATAGAGCTGGAGCTAGTGCTGAGACTACTGGAAGGCATCTGCATTAGTGCCAGTCAGACCAACAAGATAGAGAGATCCACTAGTCTGGGTTCAGAAGATGGTGGAGCAACTCCGTCAGGCCCCAGCACAGATACAGCAGCATCAACAACCACTACATCCATCACCACAGACCAAGAAGTATGATAAGTTGAGGAACTAGAGAGCCACATATTTTGTGGGTATAGTTGAATATGTGGGTATAGTTGATCCAGCTGAGGTAGAGAAGTGGCTGGACAGAGTTTAGAGGGTGTTTATCCAGTTACAGGCCACTGTAGAAGAGAAGTTTGACTATGCCTTGTCTCTTCTGCAGGGGGAAGCCTACGAGTGGTGGAAGACAATTCTGCATGGGTTAGATGATCCACCAGTGCTGACATATGCCAATTTTCTGTGGGAATTCAAGAAGAAGTATACCTCTAGAGAGTATAAAGATTCTAAGAAGAAGGAATTCCTAAGTTTGAAGTAAGAGATGAAGGCAATGACTGACTATGAGAAGGATTTCCTCTGGTTGAGCAAGTATGCAGGGGATTTGCTGTCTGATGAGATTGATAGATGTAGGAGATTTGAGGAGTGGCTGAGACCATCCATTATGTGTCAGGTGGCAGTAATCCAATATGATGATTTCTCAAGGTTGGTGTCTTTTGCTCGAAATGTTGAGAAAGCCCAGAGGCTTGTAGTTGCAGCTAGAGAGGAGACTAGAGCTAGGAGACCCTAGAGTGAGGTAGGGTCTTCATCATTGAAGAGAGGCTGAGAGGGATATCCTCAGAGGTTTAGTAGAAACCAAGGGCAGCCTTGCAGGTTGTCACAATAGCAGAGACAGACACTGTAGACCCTTAATTTTTGACCCAGTCTGGTCCAATATATTTTAGTTAGTCCAAAATAATTTTTGTGGTATCTTGATTAATTATAATATTTATTTTAGTAAAAACTGGTGAAGTGAATAAAAAATAATAAAAAAAATAACAAAAAAAAATCGACAACAGAAAAATCGGCTACGAAAAAATCATCGCCGAAAGTCAGCGCGGGCCCGTGGGCATTTCGCCCGTAGGAATTTCCTGTTGGCAAAATGGCCTGCAGACCAATTCGCCTGCCGCTGTCGCAGGCAGCTGCTGCAGCTTTTTGGCCGGCGGAATTTTTCCGCAGCAGTTTTTTTCGCCAGCAAAATTTTTTCGACGCAAATTTTTTGAAACCTAATACAATTAGGTTTCGGTTTCCTTTTCTTAATGAATGTTATATTTCGTGAATAACTAGAATGAACCATAAAAATTTTCTATAAATAAGGACTAAAACAATACAAAAAGGAGGAAATTTGATGAGAAACTGATCTGAAAATTGAAATTTTGAGGAGGAAATTGAAACCGAAATTGAGGAGGAAAACCTTGAATCAATTGAACTTTTTAGAGACAGAAAACAAGCAATTCAACCCATCAAAGGCAGCAAAGCTTGTCTTTGTCCTTGTTCATCCAAGAAGTGATTTTTGGTGGAAACAACAAATGAAGGTATGAATTTATTTATTTGTTTCATTAATCCACAGTAGCTTCATCATTCAAAAATCATAAAAAAAATTGTTTCTGTTTCTTCAAAATCAAAAACCCTAGAACCTCAATTGACCTTTTCTAAAGTTTAAAAACCTTAATTCATTTATTTGATTTCCAAAAGTCTTAAGGTTGTTATTTTTTTCTTCAAAATCTCAAAACCCTAATTTGCTTTCCAATTTTTCAAAACCTTAAATTGAATTCTGTTTCTTTCCAAAAACCCTAAAAAAATATGTTTTTTGCTTTTATAAACCTTAAATCGTTTGGTTTAAATTCATAAGACTTCATAAAATTATTAATTATTTTTCCAAATCCTAGAAATAACTCATTACCCGAAACCCTAATTAAAAAGTCTTAAATCCCTAAATTCCAAAACTCAAAACAATAAACTTTAAACTAGCTAACCTAAACCCTAATTTTTCTAAAACCCAAATCCTTTAAACTTTAAAAACTTTATAAACATAAATGTTATACTTTTTTTACACAGTAAACTAAAATCAACAATTCATTAATCGTAAACCACAAATCAAAAGTGTTTTAAAGTGTCCAAACCCTAGTTTCATGATTTCACCATTCAAATATTAATTTAGTTAATCAAAGAGCTTTATCAACCTTTTAAAACATAAAAACTTAATCTATTTTAATTTCTTAAAAAAACTCACAGTAGCCATAATTTAGACTTTTATTTGCTTTATTCAATTCTATATTTGATTATGCTTTGATTTATTTTATATGCTTTAATTTATTTAAGTTCAATGCTTGGTTTATTTAATTTATCATGGGTGGATGTTTACTTTCTATTGATATTTAATATCTTTGATGAATGATTTATTTATTATGAATGGTTATTTACTTTTATCAATTTATTTAGATTTCCAAATGTTGTAAGAGGTATGTTTACTCTTGGTGGGTACCTCATTAGTTGAATATCGTGTAATTTAAATTGCTTTTCTATTTTAGAACTAATGAAAAGGGCATGTTTCTACCTTTCGGTGGGTGTCCTATTTAGGCATGTGATGTAAGGACATGTTTCCATCTTTGGATGGGTGTCCATTTATTTGTTTTGCTTGGACCTTGCTTTAATTTTAATATATTGATGCTTTCTTTTAATTATTGTGTGTAATATGGATAATGTCGTTATATTTAAGAATTTTATAATATTAAGACCTGTAAAGGAGGCCGGTTCCAATGAACCTGGCGTTGTGGGGGTGCTGGGCCATTTCTCACCTTCCCCACACATACCCAACTTTTCAAACCCATTAGGGGGTTGGGGATTCCTTAGGAATCGAGTCATCCACCCCTTTCTTTTTCCCGGCCCGTCCGGGTGGCAACTCCATTTTCTTCAAACTTAGGTCCATGTTCTCTAAGGCCTCGAGCCTAAACAGTGCCGAAGTCGCAAGAACCATTCCACCGGGAGTAGGGGCGAAAATCCCCGTTCACAATGGCGACTCCACTGGGATAAGAGAGGTTGATTCCGTTTTTCTTTATATTATTCTATTCTTTCTTATAATGATATTATCCATTGCATCATATTAGATTGCATCGTGTGCGTGAGTTAGGACGCCCGTGTTACCCGTGTTGTGTTATGTAAGGGATACCATACTTTCACTCAAGGTATGGAGATCGAGCATGGTATAACCACTCATAGCCTCGTACCATTTGGTATATACTTGCTATGGGAACCTAAGCCTTTTTACCCAAAGACTAAAGCTCATGTAATTGGCCTAGTTACTTTCCTTAGGTTTTACCCCAAATGCATGTTGTTTGACTATGGTTAATTTATCTTGGCTTAAATCATGGCTTATTTGGTTTGTTCTTTTTCTAATATGACTTAGGTATATTGTAAGCTCAAAATAAATTTTTCTTTAAAACCCAAAAGACCAAAGTTATTTTCAAAATTTTTCAAGATGGTCTTTGGACATAAAACTTTTCTAAAAATAAATCAAAAATTCTTTTGCTCATGGCCCAAATACTAAGCCCAAAATATGTTTTTTCTAAAATCTTTTTACAATGGGCTTAGAAACAAAATTATTTTCATTCAACATTTTCTTACAAAGAGCTTGCAAATTATTTAGGTCAATTACGAAATACCGAAAATCAATTGTGAGCCTAGTTTATACTAAGAATAATTAATCATGGGCTTGTTTTTGGCATGAACCATTAGTTACTCTTTTCAAGTTAGAAATCTATCTATAATAAACCTCTTAATTTGGTTTTAATCCAATATAGCATAAAAGCTACTATAATTGGTTGAATGGATTAAAACCTAATTAATGGGAATTACTATGAATGGATTTTCATTTTCGAAAATATAACTATTGGTTGAAACATTTGAGGGAATTATTCAAAAACAAGATACCCCATGTTGGTATTTTGTTAACCATATACCTAGAAAAAGAGACTCGCCATTCGTGTGTGGATGTTATAAGGTTGGAAGGAATGTCCTATTTGTCCTTCTTTGTCTATTGTTTGTGCATACATGCATACATTTGCATCTCATTGATCCTTTCTGGCTCACAGCCCTGGATTATGACAGTTCAAAAGCTTACAACAATCTGACCTACGCCGAAAGCGAAGAATTTAGCAACTACTCGATCACTTGCTCACCAAAAATAATGGATCCCGAACAAATTCAAAGAATGGTGGTTGATGCCCTCAATGCCAAGATGAAAGAAATAAAAGAGGCCATGGCCGAGACCATAAAGAATCAACTAGCTACAATTTTAGAAAATAATGTCGAAGCGTCTGCTAGCTCCAAGAAGCCAAAGGGCAATGGGAAGGCTAAAATTGGTGAAGTAGCTTTTGATGATGATAAGGTGATCATTGATGATGATGATTGGGCTCAATACTACCAAGATCCTCAAGACAAAAAGGAGCCAAAGGTTGTTGAGAAGGCAACTATTGAAAAGATCGAGACATCTGATGTTGAGAAGATGATTGCGAATTTAGAAAAGAAATTTAAAAAGAAGCTGAAAGTCCGAAGTCGACAGACTATTTGAGCTAGATGAAGAAATTTTGTATAAGTTCAAGATGCCATCCTTTGCTAGATACAATGGTACTGGAAATCCTCATCTCCATGTGAAGCAGTATATCACTGCCATACAGTATGCCCGAGATACTAAAGCTTAAACTCTAAGGTACTTCATGCTCTCATTTGACCCTATTGTCCAAAATTGCTTCAATACCTTGGAAGAAGGAACACAAAAGAGTTGGGATCTGCTATACAAGGCCTTCATCCAACAATATGGGTATAATGTCGAGTTGGAAGTTACCTTAATGGATGTTGAGTCCATTAAACAAAGGCCAAATGAGAATTTTGTTGACTATGTGAGGAGATGGAGAAATAAGGCCGCTTTGCTCAAGAAGAGGCTCGATGAATCCGATCAAATAAGGATGATTATGAGAGGCGTCCTGCCTAGTCTCTGTGAAAGGATGTCTCACAACCTTATAAGGGATTTCAAAGATCTTCTCCAAGCTGGTCTACAAATTGAAGAGTGGGAAAGGGAGAAGAATCGCTTTTCAATAAAAAGGAATGAGAAAGGGAATTACCAGTCTGGAAATCAAAGCACGCAAAAAGAAGTTGATGTCAATACAACTAGTCAAGCAAATAGAAGGTAGTTTTTAGATATGGGGAAGCCTCTGTCTTGGGTCTTCAACAAGCTACAAAAGAAGGGACTATTACAGCCATTGACTCCTCGACCTTTGCCGAATCCTTTACCCCAAAAATTTAATACTAAAGCCTTTTGTGAGTTTCATCAAACACAAGGACATGAGACAGACAAATGCTTGTGATTAAAACATGGGATCCAAATTTTAATTGACAGTGGTAAGCTGCATGAGCCTGATAAGGCCAGCACAAAAGACAATCCTTTGCCTAAGTTTGGAAGAGTACCTCCACCGGTAACCTTCATGGTGGGAATAGGATTGGAAGAAGATTTTATTTTATCATCCTTTTAAGATGGGGAAATTGAAGATGTGAAAGGAAAAGAAGCTTAACTCAATAAACTTTCCTTAGCTTGAATGTTGCTTTTCAAATTTTGCTTCAATATTTAATTAGAACAATCGTGTTTTTCAAATTTGTTTGAATAAATTACTTTTATCAAAAATTTTGTTGGTCTTTGTTCATTTTGGTGCTCAACCAATGAGGAATTTAGCTTGATAATTCATGAATTAATATATTTATGCATCATGACTTGAATGACCTTACTAGGTGAGGGAATTGCTCTATAACATTGAGTTGTGTATGCTTACTTAGAGAGGACTCCTGCATAATTATCTTTGTCTAGGTCCTAGTCAGTCTTAGAACTGGTTTTGACAAACTTTCGAGGTAAATTGAACTGTACTTATTTAAGGGAGAGATGATCTAGGCATTGTTTGGTTAGCCAACAACTAGTATCCACCCTGTTAAATATCAATCCCTAGTTGTCCCTTTTGAACCTTCTTAAAATTTTAGCTTTCTTTTCATTGGCATATAACCTCACTAACCTACCTTGAGCTGTTGTGATGCTTTTGACAAGTCTTATGATCACTAAGAAGAAGAGGCAAGAAGATCAAAGAATGGAATGCATAGCCAAAACTGTAAGGATAGTTGAAGTTCTCAAGACCATAAGGATAGTTGAAGTTTTCTTAATATCTCCAATATATCAAGACAACATCAAAGTAACAAATGATTTATCCCTGTTAAAAAAGATTTATGTCACTCCACTCATCCATTATTGGAAGCCCAAGTTAGTATAAAGAAGACAACTCTTTTAGAGCTAGAACAAAAAAAAACAATAAAACAAAAAAAAGAAGAAAAAGAAGAAAAAGAAGAAAAAAGAAAAAAGAAGAAGAAAAAAAAAGAAGAAAAAGAGAAAGAAAAGAAAAAAGATAAAACCTAAAAGGCGGTCCAAAAAGCCAACTGAGTTCTCTTTTACCTAAAGTAGCAAAAGGCTTCCATTTGGTTCATAAAGACATTTTTACTTGAATTGGTCCAACCCAACCAAAGATTCAATCAAAATTGGAGAAAAAGGAGAAAGACCATCCAGTTCTTAGAAGTTCTGTACTTGATAGTCCTATAAGAAAGAAGGACAAAATGATAAAAGAAAGGGAAGAGTAAGGAAAGAGAAAGAAAAGGGAAGAGTAAGAAAAATAAAGAGGAAAGAAAAGGGAGAAGAGGAAAAGAAGCGAATTTGGTTACCAAACTTTTTGCAAGGACAAAGACTGTCCTAATCAAGATCTAGATTAATGCCATGAAAATAGAAGGAATTTTGAGTTTAGCAAGATTGTTCCCTGCTGCCTAAAGTTCAAACAAGAAATTTGTAGTGTGAAGGTTTGACCATTGTGTCACACCAGCACCAATCTCAAAATGGCCTTCATTTAACCCATGTCCCTCATAGACCCCATTTCAAGCCTATCAATGACCTGTTGATCTCTCTTAGTAGGTATAGTCTATTAGTTGAGATAGTTTGGATAAGCATGCATATGAGATAGACAATATTTAAACTCAAATGAGACCTTTGGCCAAGTAATGTGTATGTGCCTATCTGAAGTGCAACAATTCTTGCTTAAATAGAAATGATTCCTGAGTTTAGTACAGTAACTAGGGTTGTCATGTTATAGATATGTTAATTTGGAGAAATCAAGTCCTGAGGTAAATTGAAATTAATTTGGCAAAGCCAACATTTGATTTCAAAATCAAAATTAAAAAAAAAGTGTTTTGTCATACAAAGCCTTCAAGTTAAGGGAAGTGTGTTAAACCTCCAAAGGACACATTGGCCAAAGGAAATGATTATTGGCAAGGTCATGAAGAAGCTATCAACTGACATGCTGAGACATAGTTTAAAATAGATGAATCCCTGACTCTGCTGCCTGGGATCTCCACCACTCATGTTCTCAACATCTTGAAGATAAAAGCCATAAATGCAAAGCTTTCTATCATTCCAATGCAAGACCTGAACAAGTATATGAAAGGAACCAATGAGAACACTTCTACTGAACACCTCAGTCTATGAGTCGATGAAACCGCTGTGAGTATTATTCATGCATATCATGCATACATGAGCATATCACATCGCACTTTCTTGTCTTGTATTGTCTATTCTTTATTAAGGTGAACAACAAACACTTTGTGAAGTAAACAATCAAAAGAAGATATCAAATCAAGGGGGCATAGAAAGCCCATTGCTTGAGAAAGCTCCAGTAATCATGCAAAGAGAAGAAATACGTGCTTGTGCAAAGAACTAGACAACAAAAACATCAATCAAAGCTTGCATGGAAAAAAATCTTTGGTTTGAGCCTAAACAGGGGGCAAAGTTTCTCCTTTTCAATTTTTTAAGTTTATATACCAAACATTTTCAAACTCACTTGCAAATATTTCGCCACACAGGGGGCGGGAAAAGATATAAGGTCCAATTAAAAATAGCTAAATTTTTGCAAAAAAGAAGAACAAAAGAATGGAATATTAGAACTATCAAAAGAATGAAGATGCAAAAGACAAAAGATCAGTTCAGCTAAAAAAGCTGAAGCCGGGGTAAAGACCCGACCTCCAATGGATAAAGATCCATGTTCCAAGGGTGAAGACCCGATCTCAAAAGATGAAGATCCATGTTTCAAGTGTAAAGACCCGATCTCAAAGGATGAAGATCCATTTTCAAGAGTGAAGACCTGATCTCAAAGGATGAAGTTCCAAGACCTGATCTCAAAGGATGAAGATCCATTTTGAGGGTGAAGAACCACAATGCATAGAACAGTCGGAGCAATCAGACTTCTCAACTGAATAAAAGGTTAGTCAAACTCAGTCTCGGGTCCAAGCACCCAAAATTCAATTCATTCTCGGGTCCATGTACCCAAATCAAATCATTCTCGGGTCCAAGTACCCAAATCAAATCAATCTCGGGTCCAAGTACCCAAATCAATTCAAGCTCGAGTCCAAGTACCCAATCTCGGGACAAAGTACCCAAATCAATTCAAGCTCATGTCCAAGTACCCAATCTCGGGTCCAAGTACCTAAATCAATCAAATCTCGGGTCCAAGTACCCAAATCAAATCAATCTCGGGTCCAAGTATCCAAATCAAATAAATATCGGGTCCAAGTACCCAACCCCGGGTCCAAGTACCCAAATTAAATTCAACCCCTGGTCTAAGTACCCCAATCAACTTAAACACCTAGTCCAAGTACCCACATTAAATTCAATCTTGGGTCCAAGTACCCAAATCAAATTCAATCTCGGGTCCAAGTCCAAGTACCCGATCTCGAGTCCAAGTACCCAATCCCGGGTCCAAGTACTCAAATCTAGTCCAGAACTCGAACTGGGTCCAGAACTCAAAACAAATTCAAATAACCATCTCATCAAAAATTAACTCTTATTGCTTTTCACTCTCTTTTACTAAAGTCTCAGATCGTTCAAGCAGGGGGCAAACTGTAGACTCTTAATTTTTGACCCAGTCCGGTCAAATATATTTTAGTTAGTTCAAAATAATTTTTGTGATATCTTGATTAATTTTAATATTTATTATAGTAAAAAATGGTGAAGTGAATACAAAATCAAAAATAATAAAAAATAAAAAATAACAAAAAAATCGGCGACGAAAAAGTTGTTGCAAAAGTCAGCGCGGGCCCGTGGGCATTTCGCTCGCAAGAGTTTCCTAAAATGGCCCAGGCCATTTCGCTCACAGGAATTTCTTGCCTCCGAAATGGCCCGCAGGCCAATTCGCCCGCCGCTGTTGCAGCCAGCTTCGGCAGTATTTTTGCCAATGTAATTTTTCCGCAGCAGTTTTTCGCAAGCGCAATTTTTCCGCAGCAGTTTTTTTCGCCAGCAAAATTTTTTCGACGCAAATTTTTTGAAACCTAATACAATTAGGTTTCGGTTTCCTTTTCTTAATGAATGTTATATTTCGTGAATAACTAGAATGAACCATAGAAATTTTCTATAAATAAGGACTAAAACAACACAAAAAGGAGGAAATTTGATGAGAAACTGATCTAAAAATTGAAATTTGGAGGAGGAAATTGAGACCGAAATTGAGGAGGAAAACCTTTAATCAATTGAACTTCTTTGAGACGGAAAACAAGCAATTTAACCCATCAAAGGCAGTAAAGCCTGTCTTTGTCCTTGTTCATCCAAGAAGTGATTTTTGGTGGAACCAACAAATGAAGGTATGAATTTCTTTATTTGTTTCATTAATCCACAGTAGCTTCATCATTCAAAAATCATAAAAAAAATTGTTTCTGTTTCTTCAAAATCAAAAACCCTAGAACCTCAATTAACCTTTTCTAAAGTTTAAAAACCTTAATTCATTTATTTGATTTCCAAAAGTCTTAAGGTTGTTATTTTTTTCTTCAAAATCTCAAAACCCTAATTTGCTTTTTCAAAACATTAAAGTGAATTATGTTTCTTTCCAAAAACCCTAAAAAATATGTTTTTTGCTTTTATAAACCTTAAATCATTTTGTTTAAATTCATAAGAATTCATAAAATTATCAATTATTTTTCCAAATCCTAAAAATAACTCATTACCTGAAACCCTAATTCAAAAGTCTTAAATCCCTAAATTCCAAAACTCAAAACAATAAACCTTAAACTAGCTAACCTGAACCCTAATTTTTCTAAAACCCTAATCCTTTAAACTTTAAAAACTTTATAAACATAAATGTTATACTTTTTTTGCACAGTAAACTAAAATCAACAATTCATTAATCGTAAACCACAAATCAAAAGTGTTTTAAAGTGTCCAAACCCTAGTTTCATGATTTCACCATTCAAATATTAATTTAGTTAATCAAAGAGCTTTATCAACCTTTTAAAAAATAAAACCTTAATCTATTTTAATTTCTTAAAAAACTCATAGTAGCCATAATTTAGACTTTTATTTGCTTTATTCAATTCTATATTTGATTATGCTTTGATTTATTTTATATGCTTTAATTTATTTAAGTTCAATGCTTGGTTTATTTAATTTATCATGGGTGGATGTTTATTTTCTATTGATATTTAATATCTTTGATGAATGATTTATTTATTATGAATGGTTATTTAATTTTATCAATTTATTTAGATTTCCAAATGTTGTAAGAGGTATGTTTCCACTTGGTGGGTACCTCATTAGTTGAATATCATGTAATTTAAATTGCTTTTTCTATTTTAGAACTAATGTAAAGATCATGTTTCTACCTTTCGGTTGGTGTCCTATTTTGGCATGTGATGTAAGGACATGTTTCCATCTTCAGATGGGTGTCCATTTATTTGTTTTGCTTGGACCTTGCTTTAATTTTAATATATTGATGCTTTCTTTTAATTATTGTGTGTAATATGGATAATGTTGTTATATTTAAGAATTTTATAATATTAAGACCTGTAAAGAAGGCCGGTTCCAATGAACTGGGCGTTGTGGGGGTGTTGTGCCATTTCTCACCTTCCCCACATGTACCCAACTTTCTGAACCCATTAGGGGGTTGGGGATTCCTTAGGAATCGAGTCATCCACCCCTTTCGTTTTCTCGGCCCGTCCGGGTGGCGATCCATTTTCTCCGGACTTAGGTCCGTGTTCTCTAAGTCCCCGAGCCTAAACAGTGCCGAAGTCGCAAGAACCATTCCACCGGGAGTGAGGGTGAAAATCCCCGCTCACAGACACCTACAACCTCAGTGGCTAGTGCCACGAGCCTAGTGTCCCAGAGTACTGCTCCACCTACTTGTGCTCAGTGTGGTAGGGCATATGAAGGTGTTTGTTGGAGGGTTGGTGCGTCAATAGTTTGATTCAAATGTGGATCACCAGATCATTTTATCAAAGATTGTCCGGAGCCAGCAGATGACAGACATACAAATACAGTAGCATCTAGACCTAGTGTCAGAGGGGGTTATGGTGGTAGTGGCAGTGGCAGGGATAGTAGAGCAGGGTCTAGTCACAGAGGAGGCTCTATAGCAGGGAGTAGACCAGATGATGCAAGGCTATCAAATTGGGTATATGTGATGCAGAGGTACCTAGATGCTTTAGCTATCATAGCTGGTATTTTCACTTTATTTGACACTTCAGTTCATGCATTGATAGACCCTAGGTCAATGCATTCATACATCAGCGCATTCATTTTACTTGTGAGTGATATGCATTTGGAGTCTCTAGGATTTATGTATTGGTTACCAAGCTTTTAGGGCACAGTGTCGTAATTAGTAAGGTGTGCTGAGATAGTCCAGTTGTTGTTCATAATTAGGAGTTCCTCGATGACCTGATTAAGATTCCCTTTAGGGAGCATGATCTGATTCTGGGTATGGATTGGTTATCCAGACATGGGGCTATAGTAGATTATCAGTAGAAACATGTTACTCTAAAAAGACGGGGATGGAAGAGACGTAGTGGTATCTAGTAAGCAAAGACACCTCTCATCTATGTTTATCTCAGCTATATCAACTATAAGGATGATCCGGAAGGGGTGTGAGGCATATTTGGCTCATATTGTAGATACTAGAGCAGTGAGGTCTCAGCTTGACAGTATACCTATGGTTGCTGAGTTTCCAAATGTTTTCCCTGATGAGTTGCCAGGGTTACCACTAGATAGAGAGGTGGAGTTTGGTATTGATTTGATGCATGGTACCACTCCCATCTCTATTACCCCTTATCAAATGGCACCTGCAGAATTAATGGAGCTGAAGGTGTAGCTGCAAGAGTTGCTTGATAAAGGGTTTATCCGACACTAGATAAAGGGTTTATCCCTCCTAGTGTCTCACCATGGGGAGCACCATTACTATTTGTGAAGAAGAAAGCTGGCACCTTGAGATTATGCATTGGCTACCTACAGCTAAACAAGGTGACCATCAAGAATAAGTACCCACTACCTCGAATAGATGATCTCTTTGATCAGTTAGGGGGAGTAGCAGTATTCTCTAAGATTGATCTGAGATCAAGGTACTATTAATTTAGATTTAGAGATAGAGATGTATCCAAAACTACTTTTTGCACGAGGTATGGGCATTATGAGTTCCTGGCAATGCTATTTGGATTGACGAATGCACCAGGAGCATTCATGGATTTGATGAACTAGATCTTTCGACCATATCTGGATCAGTTTGTGGTGGTTTTTATTAATGATATTATGGTGTATTCACATAATAAGGAAGATCATGATAGACATCTGCAGATTGTACTGCAGACATTAAGATAGAAGTAGTTATATACTATGTTGTCTAAGTGAGAGTTTTGGTTAGATTAGGTAACTTTTCTCGGACATGTGGTATCATTAGAGGGTATTAGAGTTGACCCGAGTAAAGTTGAGCCATTTTAAATTGGAGTCCACCAAAGAATGTTACAAAAGTTAGAAGTTTTATAGGATTGGCAGACTATTATCGTCGGTTTGTGAAGGGCTTTTCCGTGATAGCTACACCACTTTCCAGATTTGTTCGAAAAGGAGTTAAATTTATGTGGACAGAACGATGTCAGGCGAGTTTTGAATCATTGTGAGACATGTTGACTCAAGCTCATGTCCTTACCCTACCTATGGAAGGTAAACCTAATGTGATATATAATAATGCTTCAAATAATGGTTTATGTTATGTTCTGATGCTGGAGGGTAGAGTTATTGCTTATGCATCCTAACAGTTGAAGCCTCTTGAGTTAAATTATCTGACTCATGATTTGGAGCTGGCAGCCATATTTTCTACATTGAAGATTTGGCGGCATTATTTGTATGGGGAATAATGCTTTTTTTTATATAGATCAGAAGATTTTAAAGTACATAGGTGTTCAGAAAGAGTTGAATCTTTAGCAAAGACGGTGGTTGGAGTTGATTAAAGACTATGACTGTTTGATTGATTATCATCCTGGCAAGGCAAATGTGGTTGCAGATTCCTTGAGTTGAAAGTCAATGGCATGTTTGACTACCTATTCACTCTCGTTGCTTGTTGAGTTGAGAGCGTTGCATGATAGATTTGAGTTGTGTGATAATGGTGCACTTTTGACTCAGCTGCAGTTGAGGCCAGTGTTACTAAATCAGATTAAGGAAGCACAATAGGCAGATGAGAAAATTCAAAAAATTGTGGAGGATTGCCAAAAGGAGGAGAGCAGAGACTTCCATGTGAGAAATGAAGGCAGTTTATGGTACATAAATAAATTGTGTATTCCTGATGATGTGGAATTGAAAAAGAAGATTTTAAAGGAAGCACATCAATCATCCTTTGCTATGCACCCTAGAAGTGCCAAGATGTATCAAGACCTGAAGCAGCACTATTGGTGGTCTGGTATGAAGAGGGACATAGCAGAATTTGTATCCAAATGTCTCACTTGCCAGAGAGTGAATGCTGAGTACAAGTTTCTTCAGGGTTACTTCAGCCATTGTTAGTGCCTAAGTGGAAATGGGAGCTAGTAACCATAGATTTTATGACTTGATGGCTATAGACCCTTAATTAGTCCGATCCAATATATTTTAATTAGTCCAAAATAATTTTTGTTATCTTAATTAAATAATTTTTGCTTTAGTATCTAATTTTTATTAATAAAAAATAAAAAAAAATAATAATAAACAAAAAAATAAAAATAAAAATCGACGACGGAAAAATCGGAGACGAATAAATCGTCGCCGAAAACCAGCGCGGGACGAATGGCCGTGGGCCATTTCGCCCGCTAAAGTTTCTTGTTGCCCGCAAAATTTTTCTGTGAGCAAAATGGCCCGGAGACCAATTTGCCCCTGGCTACTGCAGCTTTTTTGCCAGCGCAATTTTTTCCGCATCAGTTTTTTTTCACCCGCGCAATTTTTCTGCGGCAAATTTTTTTCACCAGCAAAATTTTTCTAATGCAAATTTTCTGAAACCTAATACAATTAAATTTTGATTTCCTTTTCTTAATCAATATTAGCTTTCATGAATAACTAGAATTAACCATAAAATTCTTCTATAAATAATACCAAAAAAACAACACAAAGATCATCAAGAAATTGGGAGGAAATTTGGAGAAAAATTGAGACTGAAACTAAGTAGGGAAAGACTTTGAATCAATCTGATTTTTTTTCGAGAGAGCAGACAACAATTCAATCCATCAAAGGCAGTAAAGCTTGTCTTTGTTTTTGTTCATCCAAGAAGAAATTTTTGGTGGAACCAACAAATGGAGGTATGCATCGATTGTCTAATTTCTTCACAGTAGCTTAAATCATCCAATTATTTCTTTTAATTCAAAATACTCTAGAACCTTAATTCCCCTTTTCTAAAGTTTAAAAGCCTTAATTCGTTGTTTTGTTTTCCAAAAAGCTTAAAATTGTTATTTTTGTTTCTTCAAAATCTCAAAACCCTAATTTGCTTTCCAAATTTTCAAAATCATAAATTAAATCTGTTCCTTTCCAAAAATCCTAAAAAACATCTTTTCTGTTTCTATAAACTTTAAATCATTTGGTTTATTTTTATAAACTTTCCTAAAATTATTAATTGATTTTCAAATCCTAAAAACCTAATGCATTCTCCGAAACCCTAATTCTAAAATTCTAAAACCCTAATTCAACTCCAAAATCCAAAACAGTAAACCCTAACTCCCTTAAAACCTTAAACCCTAAAGTTTTCTAAACCCTAATCCTTTAAAACTTAAAACCCTATAAACATATTCAAACACAGTAAGCTTAAAAACACAATCCAGTGACCATAAATCATAAATCTAAATGTTTTAAAGTGTTCAAACCCTAATTTCATGATTTTACTCCTCAAAAACTAATTTGGTTAATCAAAGAAATTTATCAACCTCTTAAATTATAAAACTTTAATCCATTTTAATTCCTTTAAAACTCACAGTAGCTTGAACCCATAAATTCCAAAACCCTAAACACATGAAATAAAGAATCTTAAATAGAAACAGTAGCCCTAATTTGAATCTTTATTTGCCTTATTCAATTTTATATTTGATTATGCTTTGATTTATTTTATATGCTTTAATTTATTTAAGTTCAATGCTTGATTTATTTAATTTATCATGGATGGTTGTTTACTTTCTATTGATGTTTAATACCTTTGATGAATGATTTATTTATGATGAATTATTATTTACTTTTATCAATTTATTTAGATTTCCAAATGTTGTAAGAGGTATGTTTCCACTTGGTGGGTACCTCATTAGTTAAACATCATGTAATTTAAATTACTTTTCTATTTTAGAACCAATGTAAAGGACATGTTTCTACCTTTCGGTGGGTGTCCTATTTAAGTATGGATTATGTAAGGGCATGTTTCCATCTTCGGATGGGTGTCTATTTATTTGTTTTGCTTGGACATTATTTTGATTTTCAATATATCGATGCTTTATTTTAATTATTATGTGTAATATGGATAAGATTGTTATATTTAAGAATTTTATAATATTAAGACCTGTAAAGGAGGCCGGTTCCAATGAACCGGGCGTTGTGGGGGGTGCTGGGCCATTTCTCACCTTCCCCACGCGTACCCAACTTTCCAAACCCATTAGGGGGTTGGGGATTCCTTACGAATCGAGTCATCCACCACTTTCTTTTTTCCCGACCCCATCCGAGTGGCGACTCCATTTTCTCCGGACTTAGGTCTGTGTTCTCTAAGGCCCTGAGCCTAAACAGTGCCGAAGTCTCAAGAACCATTCCACCGGGAGTGGGGGCGAAAATCCCCGCTCACAGTGGCGACTCCACTGGGAATAAGAGAAGTTGATTCTGTTGGTCTTTATATTATACTATTCTTTCTTATAATGATATTATCCATTGCATCATATTAGATTGCATCGTGTGCATGAGTTAGGATTCCCGTGTTACCCGTGTTATGTTATGTAAGGGATACCATACTTTCACTCAAGGTATGGAGATCGAATATGGTATAACCACTTTTAGCCTCATACCTTTTGGTATATACTTGCTATGGGAACCTAAGCCTTTTTACCTAAAGACTAAAGCTCATGTAATTGGCCTAGTTATTTTCCTTAGGTTTTTACCCCAAATGCATGTTGTTTGACTATGGTTAATTTGTCTTGGCTTAAATCATGGCTTATTTGGTTTGCTCTTTTTCTAATATGACCTAAGTACATTGCAAGCTCAAATAAATTTTTCTTTAAAGCCCAAAAGACCAAAGCTATTTTCAAAATTTTTGAAGATGGTCTTTGGACATAAAACCTTTCTAAAATTCTTTTGCTCATGGCCCAAATACTAAGCCCAAAATCCATTTTTTCTAAGATCTTTTTACAATGGGCTTAGAAACAAAAGTGTTTTTATCTAACCTTTTCTTACAAAGAGCTTGCAAATTATTTAGGTCAATTATGAAAATACCCAAAAATCAATTGTGAGCCTAGTTTATACTAAGAGTAATTAATCATGGGCTTGTTTTTGGCATGAATCATTAGTTACTTTTTCAAGTGAGAAATCTGTTTATAATAAACCTCTTAATTTGGTTTAAATCCAATATAGCATAAAAGCTACTTTAGTTGGTTAAATGGATTAAAACTCAATTAATGGGAATTATTATGAATTGATTTCCATTTTTGAAAATATAACTATTGGTTGAAATGTCCGAGGGAATTATTCGAAAACAAGGTGCCCCATGTTGGTATTTTGTTAACTATATACCTAGGAAAAGAGACTCGCCATTCGTGTGTGGATGTTATAAGGTTAGAAGGAATGTCCTAATTTGTCCTTGTTTATTGATTGTTTGTGCATACATGCATACATGCATCTCATATCATTGATCCTCTCTGGCTCACAGTCCTAGAATACAATAGTTCAAAAGCTTACGACAATCCGACCTACGCTGGAGATGAAGTATCTAGAAATGACTCAATCACTTGCTCACCAAAAACAATGGATCCCGAACAAATTCAAAGAATGGTGGATGATGCCCTCAATGCCAAGATGGAAGAAATAAAAGAGGCCCTAGCTGATACCATGAAGAACCAATTGACTGCAATCTTAGAAAATCATGCCGAAGCATCTGCTTGCACTAAGAAGCCAAAGGACAAAGGGAAGACCAAAGTTGGTGAAGTAGTTTTTTACGATGAAAAAGTGATCATTGATGGTGATGATGATTGGGCTCAATACTACCAAGATGCTTAAGAGAAGAAGAAAGAATCGAAGATTGTTGAAAGATCAACTATGGAGAAGACCGAAACTTCTGATGTTGAAAGATGATTATTGACTTAGAAAAGAAATTTGAGAAGAAACTGAAAGCCGAGGAAATGTCCGAAGTTGACAATTATTTGAGCTAGATGAAGAAGTTCCATACAAATTCAAGATGCCATCTTTCGCGAAGTTTGATGGAACCGAAAATCCTCATCTCCATGTGAAGCAATATATCACCGCCATGCAATCTGCCCGAGCTACTAAGTCTCAAACCTTAAGGTACTTTACACTCTCATTAGACCTTGTTGTCCAAAATTGGTTCAATACCTTAGATGATGAAACACAAAAGAGTTGGGATCTACTTTACAAAGCCTTCATCCAACAATATGGATATAATGTTGAGATGGAAGTTACCTTGATGGAAGTGGAATCCATTAGGCAAAGGTCGAATGAGAATTTTGTAGATTATGTGAAGAGATGGAGAAACAAGGCCGCTTTGCTCAAGAAGAGGCCCGATGAATCCAATCAAATAAGGATGATTGTGAGAGGGGTGTTGCCTAGTTTTCATGAGAGGATGTTTCTTACACTCATCCATGATTTCAAAGATCTTCTCCAAGCCGGTTTTACAAATTGAAGAATGGGAAAGAGAGAAGAACCGTTTTTCAACAAGAAGGAATGAGAAAGAGAATTATCAATCTGGTAGCCAAAACATGCAAAAGGCAGTCGGTGTTAATGCTACTAACCAAGGAACGAGGAGACAATTTTCAAAATTGGGGAAACCGATGTCTTGGGTTCTCAATAAGCTTCAAAGGAAGGGATTGCTACAACCCTTAAATCCTCACCCTTTGCTTAACCCTCTCCCGCCTAATTTTGATACTAAAGCATTTGTCAATTTCACCTAATGAAAGGGCACGACACGGATAGATGTGTGAGGTTGAGATATGAGATCCAAAATCTAATTGATAATGGGAAGCTACCCGAGCCCAATAAGCCAAACACCAAAGACAACCCATTAACAAAGTTCAATAGAGTACCACCGCCGGCAACCTTCATGATTGCAGGAGGTTTGCATGAGGACTTTGCCATGTCTTCTTTTCAAGATGTGGGTGGAGAAGCAACCAAAGAAGAAGGGGTATTTGGCAAAACTAAACAAGCTATGGTGGGTGAAGAAGTAACAATTTGTGTTGTCAATGGGTTTTGGGATTCAAGCGATAGTGATAATGATCTTGTATCCAAGAAGGAGGAGTGGACTTGGTCCGAGCCCGAAGAAGATGAAGTAATGAACACTAGATTCGGTAAGCCCTATGCAAGGCCACCGCCTAAGGAGGTAGAAACTAATAAGGGTAAGGAAGTTGAAGTAGGAAATAAAGAAGAGGAAGATGATGCTGTGCTCAAGCAATTGAAAAGAACCCAAGCAAGTGTTAGCATTTGGGACTTATTAGCTACTTCGAAAAAGCACCGAGAAACAATGGCCAAAGCCTTGGCTAACATGCCAATTTCTACCTCTACAACACCGGAGGAGCTGATCAACTTCATAAAAATTGGAGGGATAATGAAATGTGAAGAGGTTTAAGAAAAGAGTGAAGTTAATATGGAAGCAGTTTCTTTTTTGGATGCGAACTTACCAGAGGAGGGGAGAGATCACATCCGCCCTCTCTTTATCAAAATAGAAGTCAAAGGAAAGAGGACTCCATGTGTAATGGTTGATGATGGGTCCGCCATAAATGTTTGTCCACTTAAGATATTGCCAAAGCTAGCCATGTCAACAAGGGATCTAAACCTGACCGAAGTAACAATTTAGGCTTATGACAACACTAAGAGACATGCCGAAGGGACTTTCAAAGCGGCTGTCAAGGTTGGTCCAATTGAATCTATTGTTGAGTTTGTTGTTTTAGACATACCGGTTACCTTCGCCTTACTCTTGGGGTGACCATGGTTTCATCCTCTTGGTAGAGTTCCTTCCACCCTTCATCAAAAGATCATGTTCCCCAACGGAGATGAGACAGTGGTCATTGAAGCTGAAGATAATGAGATTGTTAATGCTCTAATGATTGAGAGGCCTTTCAATGGTTTTCAAGTGGCTACAATTTCCAATGATGAAGTAGTGAACTCCAAAGTCTTGAATATGATGAAGAACATGAACTACCTTCCCGGAGCTGGTCTTAGAAAGGGTAAAGTCGGTTTGACAAAGCTGCCAGACTTTAGAACTCAAACTTCTAAGAAAGGGTTGGGATATGATGAAAATAACGATGTCCAGCCAAAGAAGGATGAGAAGATGAGCTTCCCACCACTTGAAGAGATTTTTGTCAAAGCTCCAGATATGGGACCACTCCAAGGAAAGCCCGAGCCAATCATGTTCATGGGAAAGTTGATCCCAAGTTTTGAGATTTTTGCATATGTGGCCGAGATAGTCAACCAAGTGAAGAGAGAGCTCACCTTGTCAGCCAACAAAGAACCCAATCCAAAAGAGAAGAATGAAGCTGTCCTGAAAGCCGAGAAGACTCCGGAGGAGATTGCTGCCCTGGTTGAAGAAAAGTTTGAAGACATCCTGCCTTTTGATTTCGAGAACAATGATTTTGATTTTGATTTTGATTTTAATTTGTTTGCTTTGTATGAGGATGATGATGTTTTCTTTTCCAAAATGAATGCAATAAAGTCTAATTTTGCTTACTTGTGTTATGTTTATCCTGATGGTTGCATACATTCAAATAACAGTTACATGAGCATCTTTAATATTAATTCTGTTGAAACACAATCATTAAATTTGGGAACAACCAAAAATCCTAAAAAAATTAGCATAGCATCCAACCTTACTCCTGATGAGAGAGAGAGATTTGAAAAAATATTCAAAAAATATGAAGAAGTGTTTGCTTGGTCGTATGAGGATATGCCTGGAATAGATCGAGACATAGCCGAGCATCATATTCCTACTTACACTCACATGAAACCTGTCAAACAAAAGCTTAGGAGATTAAGACCTGAGTGGGCTGAATTGGTTAAAGAAGAGGTCACTAAGCAAATACAAGTGAAGTTCCTCGAAGTGATAGAATACCCAGATTGGCTAGCCAACATAGTACCCGTGCCAAAGAAAGATGGAAGAATAAGGGTTTGTGTGGATTATAGAAATTTGAACAAGGCTTCCCCTAAAGATGATTTTCCTTTACCTCATATAGATGTTCTCATTGATAGTGCAGCCTCTAGCATGCTACACTCGTTTGTAGATGGATTTTTCAGATACAACCAAATGTTAATGGCCCAAGACGATAAAGCCAAAACTGCTTTCATTACTACATGGGGTATATTTTGTTATAGGGTGATGTCATTCGGCTTAAAGAATGCTGGGGCAACCTACCAAAGGATGGCCATCACACTATTTCATGACATGATGCACAAAGAAGTTGAAGTATATGTTGATGATATGATGGTTAAATCGGATACAAGGGAACAACACTTCCAAAACATAGAATTATTTTTCGATAGAGCCTTGAAATATAAGCTAAGATTAAACCCGAAGAAGTGTGTGTTCGGTGTTAACTCAGGTAAATTATTAGAACATGTAATTGGTCCGAATGGCATTGAGATTGATCCTGACAAAGTTAAAGCAATGAGGGATATGCCAGCCCCTAAGACGGAGAGAGAAGTTTGGGGTTTTATTGGTAAATTACAATATATTAGCATATTCATAGCAAAACTCACAACAATTTGTGAGCCTATCTTCAAATTGCTTAAAAAGAATCAGCCAGTCATATGGAATGAAGAGTGTCAAAAGGCCTTTGAGTGAATAAAAGAGTATTTATTGAATCCACCTATTTTAAAACCACCTAAACCCAGCAAACCTCTATTACTATACTTAGTAGTAGAAGAAGAGTCAATAGGAGCCATGCTAGCCCAAGCAGATGAGTCAGGGATTGAGCATGCAGTTTATTATTTGAGTAGAAATCTCCTACCTTATGAAATTAAGTATAGTATCATTGAAAAGACCTGTATAGCCGTAGTTTGGTCTTCTATGAAGTTGCGGCATTACTTTCAATCGTATAGTGTGCAAGCAATTTCCAGGTTGGATCCAATGAAGTACTTAAGGGACACACCTTCTTTGATTGGGAAATATGGTTGATGGTTGATAATATTAGAAGAATTTGAGATTGAGTATGTAACTAGGAAAATAATCTAAGGTAGAGCGGTGGCAGAATTCCTGGCCCAACAACCATTACCAGATAACGAAGAGGTAATCTTGGAATTTTCAGATGAACATTTAGAAGCAATTGAAGTACAAGGGTAGAAAATGTATTTTGATGGAGCAGTAAATAGGAAAGGAGCAGGTTTGAGAGTTATACTAGAATCGCCGAAGGGGAACTTATCCCTTTAGCCAAAAAGTTGAGATTTAGGACAACCAATAATATGGTGGAGTACGAAGCTTGTATTTTCAGTTTGGAAACCCTAATGATTATGAAGGTGGATAAGGTGGAAGTTTATGGTGATTCATTACTAGTAGTATCCCAAGTAAATGGAGAGTGGGAGTTGAAAGAAGAAAAATTAAAACCATACCACCATTACCTGACCATGATGAAGAAGAACTTTAAGGATTGTAGGTTTATACACCTATCAAGAGAAGAAAATCAAATGGCTGATGCCCTAGCCACATTGGCTTCGGTATGGGAAGACCCTGTCAACTTATTTCTTAAGCCTCTGATTTTGACCAGTTCATCAACTCCTTGCTATGAATATGAGACAATCATGGAAATTGATATAGATCATGATGCATGGTATGATACTATAAGGCGATTTTTGGAAGAAAGAGAATACCCGCCGGGGGCAACAAAGAAAGAGAGAAGAGACATAAGGCGGTGGTCATTGCAATACATCATGTTCCATGGAGAGTTATGTCGAAGATAGCCTGCTGGGGGGTGCATTTAAGATGTTTAAGAAAGCCTGAAGTGGAGTGTATCATGTTAGAAATACATGCGGGAAGTTGCAGTCCGCACATGAGTGCTTTGGCGCTAGTTAAGAAGATTATTTGACAAGGTTACTACTGGTTGACCATGAAGAAAGATTGTATTGAGTTCATAAAGAAGTGCCAACAATGTCAGATGAATGGTAACTTGAACCACATGCCTCCCTAAGAATTGCATTCTATGTCTTCACCCTGGCCTTTTGCCACTTGGAGTATCAACATTATAGGAGAGATACATCTAACAGCTTCAAATGGTCATCGTTTCATTGTGGTAGCAGTAGATTATTTTTCAAATGGGTCGAAGCTGAATCCTTCAACAAATTCTGTGCAAGCCAAATGGCTAGATTTATTGAAAAGAACCTCATCTGCAGATACGGGGTCCCGCACAGTGTGATATCAAATAATGGTGTACAGTTTCAAGGAGCAATTAAGGATTTTTTCTCAAAGTACCGAATCCACCATCATAGATCCTCTCCTTATATACCAAAGGCTAATGGTGCAGTAGAAGAAACAAACAAAACAATTAAGCAAATTTTGTCCAAGATGACCAAGACTTACAGGGGTTGGTCAGAGATGCTTCTCTTTGGGGATATAGGATAAGTGTGCGAACGCCTACTGGAATGACACCGTTCTCTTTGGTTTATGGGATGGAAGCATTGTTGCCAATTGAAATTGAGATCAAGTCATTGAGAGTAGTCCTGGAAGCTGAACTACCTGAAATGGAGTAGGTAACGAGCAGATGCACACAGTTAGCTTTACTAGAAGAGAGAAGGTTAAAGGCACTGTATCATCACCAACTGTATCAAAAGAAGATAGCTCGGCCTATAATAGAAGGGTTAAAATCAGAAAATTCAGAGTTGGGGATTTGGTGTTGAAGCAATGTAAGCCTAATGTATCTGATCCAAGAGGGAAGTTCAGGCCTAGCTGGGAAGGGCCATATGTCGTGAAACAAGTCATGAACAAAGGTGCGGTGAAGTTATTAGACATGGATGGGAATGAGTTTAGTCAGCCAGTAAACATTGACAGGTTGAAGAGGTTTTATGTATGATATATATAAAAAAAGAGCTCGCTAGGTTGAAAACCCAAAAAGGGCGGCCTAGGCAAAAGTTAGAGCAGTCTGCTAGTTCCGAAAACCCGAAAGGGCGGGCTAGGCAACAATTAGGGCTAAATGAGAGAAAATCATCAATTAGAAAACCCAAAAGGGCTAGTTGGCAACAGATGTGATCTTGTGTATGCTGGCTTTATGTTTGGCTGTTCCCTAATTTAATAAAACAGAATTAATACTAAAATTGTTCTATATGCATTTGACCAGATATGGATGAAATAAACAAACACAATAGCAAAAGATGATGACACATTTTAAATGGAAAAGAAGCATCTTTTATTACTTTGATTATTTTTCATCCTAACAATATACTTTCTGAATTGACAAATGTAAAATCTATGGCAGTTGATAAATATAACATGCAGGCCAACTTTGTCTCAGCCGATCCAAGTAGGCTTCAGTCAAGCAAGGCATGTCTAAGTCGGGAGTAAAGTCAGAATCACAAGGCTCAGCTCCATACTGGCGGCCAAGTCGGTGAGGATCATAGCAAGTACCTTGACGAAGAGCAGCAAGGGGAACATACATCAAGTATGCCGCATGGTGATACGAGAAATCTTCCACCAAGGTACCAACCAACGGATATTGACTTCAGCACGTGAGTGGATCCAGTCAACCCAGTCAGCATATGAAGAAGCAGGACGAAGTAGCTTCCTAGCAGAATGATGACGTGGAAGATATCTGGCAAAATCCATGGATGGAGTATCAAGAAAACAAAGATGCTCCTGAAGCCAAATCTGTGAAGAAAGAAT
Organism: Garcia nutans; assembly: GCA_947685225.1. NCBI lineage: Eukaryota > Viridiplantae > Streptophyta > Magnoliopsida > Malpighiales > Euphorbiaceae > Garcia > Garcia nutans. The sequence goes on along the minus strand of CANTUV010000017.1, from coordinate 2,869,937 downwards.
TAAATTTAAAAAAAAAAAAGAGTTCGCTAAGTTGAAAACCCGTAAGGGCAGCTTAGGCAAAAATTAGGATAGCTCGCTAGTTCCGAAAACCCATATGGATGGACTAGGCAAAAATTAGAGCAATAAAAAATATATATAATAAAAGAGGTCCGCTAAGTTGAAAACCCGCAAGGGCAACTTAGGCAAAAATTAGGACAGCTCGCTAGTTCCAAAAACCCACACGGGCGGACTAGGCAAAAATTAGAGCAATAAAGAAAGCAAAAAAGAAAAAACCTAAATTGAAAACCCGAAAGGGCAGTTTAGGTAATTACCTAAAGCAGCAATGGACTCCCAGTCAGTCTCTTTGTTAATTCTGATTTAAGTCTGTCTAATCCAACTAAGGTCTCGCCTAAGATCACAGGTACCGGCGACAAGCCTCCTTCCATTTGGTCCATAATATCCAATAATTGTGGATCAATATCGCCGTCAGAAGAGACAAGCAAGAATTGGCCGAGCAAGAAAAGACAAAGCATGCGTCCCCATGCCTTAGTAGGAGCCAAATGAGAGAGACAAAAATCAATCAAAGGAGCAAGTAGAATTTTTTCACCTCTCATCAATTGAAGAACTTCGGGTTTTGGAATTTGAAATAGCATCTGCATCTTCTGTTGAGTATTGGAAATCAATGTGGGTAATGCCATTTGTTGATTATTTGGATATCCAAGGGTGGCCTCAAATTCTTCAATCAAGGGACATATTTCAAAGCCATTAATTTTAAATACCCTAGAATCAGTATTTCAAAAGGAAGCCACGGCATGTAAGAAGGAGTAGTCCAATTTAACATTTTGAAAATATTTTAAAACATCAAGTTTTGACCACGAAATTTGTTTCCAATGAATGGCATCCATATTCTTAAATAGAATTTTTATCTTTTTTAAATAATGCTCGGCCATGATTGATGAATGAAGGGAAATCAAAATTGTTCAAGGGAGTGTCTTATGTTAAGATCGAAAGAATTTTGGATTCTGTATGAAATATGGCATGAAAGGTGATTTATATAGAGGCAATAACCTTTTCCAAAATTGATTTGGTAAAGGAGATGGAAAAGGACGAAACCATGTTGTGTAAGGAAAAGAATTGGCGACAATTTCCTTTACTGCGTTGAAATTGGTTTTAGCAAATGGTGTGGCTGTGAAAAGGAAATTGTGATGCACTGTTTATGATGTGATAAAAAAAAATTGGCACAGTAATATAAAAAAAAGTGAAAAAAAAAGTTACAGTAAAGATGAAAAATGTTTTTCTTCATTATTGTACGATGTTTATACAATTGATACAATATTTATACATCACTAAGAGGGTGGTGGTAGGTCATCAAATAAAGCCCTGAAAAAGTCATCTACTGTTGGAGGAGGGGGCAAATCACTCATCCCGAGTCTGCTCGAAGTGGAGGCACCAAAATCCCTATTACCTTGAAGTTTTGATCCGTCACGGTCCTCATCAGAAGAACACGAAAGGATCGCATGGTCATCAGTCTGGGGGCCTCTTGATGAAGAAGCACTAGGATCCCTCATCCCCTGAAATCGAAATTCTTAGAAATTTTGTTTGGATTGATGATATAAATTTTCAAAATGAGAAGCCTATTGACGACTTGCAGCTAACTCTTCTTGAAGTTTCCTATTTTGTTCTTCAAGCATCTGCTATGAGCCAAAAAGGAAAAAGGTAAGAGCATACATAATCATGCATACATATAGCATAAATTACCATGAAATAAGGAATTTACTAGGTAGTTCATATCAATGCCCTGCGGATGAGATGGCATATCTGGCGGGCTAGAATGAGCGAATGAAGGGGCAGTAAAAGAAGGTCTAGACTCGTGATCAAATGAACCAACAGCCTGCAATAATTATTAAAAAATCAAAGAAAGAAAAAAGCAGTTGCAAGGGAAAAATGGTAAAAGTTTTACCTGAGAAGTACTAGCCCCGAGATGTGGAATAAACTCTCCTGCATCTCCATGATGTTCCTCTTCATCTCTACTCTCATTTTCTTCGGGAATCCCCCACACACCAACGGGAGATACATCAAAGTTCAAGAGCCTCCTTTGAATAAAATGGGCATAAAAATGCACCGGGTAAATGAAGAAATGACTCAACACCTTAACCGTACCGAGCCGGCCACCATGCATCCTCCGGCATTGACATAATATTTAAAGTATATTTCAGGATATACATTGGGAACCTCCACTGCTCTGAACCGAGAAACCAGCCACTAGACACTGGGCCAGCGATGACTCGGCGAGAATGTTGGAAAGATAGAATAGCCCTCATGAAAGGAGACCAGTTTGTCCGCTCTTCTGGGCTCCACTAGGCCAAATTCACCTACAAAATAACATAAGGTAAGTAAACTTTCATGTAAAATTTAAAGCATACTAACATTATTTTACTTGGTCCCAGGTTAAACGGCTCAACACAAAGCGATGAGTATGCACATGGCGAGAGCCGGGGATGTCCACATGATCTGACAACTAGAAATTTAACCTCGGATACCCGACCCTATCTCGGGAAATACTGGGTACCCTCACGAGATTGTGTTCATATGCTCATACCTACAATAACAATAAAGATCAAATTCATGCAAGAAAAGAGTGGAATTGACATTGGTAGAAGAAGAATATCTCGACAACCGCCATCAAGCCGATAAAAGACTTCTTGTTTCGGCAAAGTTTATCAAGACCATGGTAGAGACACGCAAGGCCAGCTTCACCCCAGCCAGAAGATGGTACCATTCTGAAATAAGAAAGGGCACTCAACACTGACAAGTGGATGGAGGATTTAGTGCTGCCTAAGATGGTCGACCCAAGCAGATATAATAAAAATCCTCGAGCATACTGTTCAGCCGTGTCTCTGCCAACCCGTCTTTCGTAGTTCATCCAATAACTACGAATTGGCTCGATTTTTATCTTAAAAGGCCCTTTATATGATGGTTCCATACAAATTAATTCCTGAATTTCTTCAAATGTTAAAATATCGTTGGTCAGAGGAACTGGAACACCATCATATCGAAGGCCGATTATAGCAGTAAAATTGACCGGACCAATTGTCATCTCTCCAAAGGGCAAGTGAAAAGTGTGGGTTGTGTCCAACCATCGCTTTGCAAGTGCCTGGACTATGCTCCGGTCTATCTGATATTCCTCGGATGGTAATTATAAGATGAACTGCTCAAAGCTGCAATCTCGGATAATCCGCCTTACCCGAGAATGTACTACATCGTACCATTGTCGGGCTTTATAAATACATTCTCCAGTCCGAACAACGCAACGATCATGCTAACACGGAGCCAGGTAAGTTAATGCAAGGTAAGTACATACTATCCTAAATTAATTTATTTTTCCTAAAAATTATTATAATATAAAAATATAAATAAAAATTAGGCAAATACAATAATAATAAAGGAACATAATATAAAAACATAAATAAAATAATAAAACAAAAATAATAATAGAAAGATGAAAAAATAAAAAAAAAGAAAAAAAAGAAAAAAAAAACAACAAGAAAAAATAACAGAAAGACGAGAAAAGAAAAAAAAATATGAAAAAAAGAAATAATAATAAAATAAAAAAGGGAAAAATAATTACCTCACTCTTTTGGTTTGAACTTCGGTGAAGCGGCATCCCGCCTAGTATATCTATATTTCCATCTTCATGATGACGAATAAACTCTAATAACTCGGCATTAGAATGAGTTTCTGACCTTGAAGCATGCATTTTTTGAAACTATGGGCTAAATTTAAAAGAATTTCAGAGAATTATAGAAATTGAGAACTTTTTGCTGTAAATGAAATGAAGGATTCATGGGTTTTTATAGAGAAATGGCAAGGAAAAAACAAAAATTCAAAAGTAAGTTTACTGCTCAAGAATAGTAAATTTTACTATTCATAAATAGTAAATTACTATTGATGATATAGTAAATTACTATTTTCAATAGTAAATATTATTTGCTACTATTTTAGAATAGTAAATTTACTATTTATAAATAGTAAATAGTATATGAACAGTGACTACACAGTAAATAAACAGTAAATTCAATTATTCGCTTTAATCATTCAAATGCTTGCGTGTGTATAAATATTTTTTACACTCAGGGGGACAACAAGAAGACATGTGCATAAAAATTAGCCAAACTTTTTGAAATAAAAAAAATTATTAGCTCGGGTCTAGAACCCAAATTTTCCTTAGGTCCAGAACCTAAAATCTCTTCTAAGTCCAGAACTTAGCTCGGGTCCAGAACCCAAATTATCTTTAGGTCCAGAACCTAGAATCTTTTCTAAGTCCAAAACTTAGCTCGGGTCCAGAACCCAAATTATCTTTAGGTCCAGAACCTAGAATCTCTTCTAAGTCTTGAACTTAGCTCGGGTCTAGAACCTAAATTACTCTTAGGTCCAGATCCTAGAATCTCTTCTAAGTCCAGAACTTAGCTCGAGTCTAGAACCCAAATTACCCTTAGGTCCAGAACCTAGAATCTCTTCTAAGTCTAGAACTTAGCTCGGGTCCAGAACCCAAATTATCTTTAGGTACAGAACCTAGAATCTTTTCTAAGTCTAGAACTTAGCTCGGGTCCAAAACCTAAATTATCCTTAGGTCCAGAACCTAGAATCTTTTCTAAGTCCAGAACTTAGCTCGGGTCCAGAACCTAAATTATCCTTAGGTCTGGAACCTAAAATTACCCTTAGGTCCAGAACCTAAAATTATCCTTGAGTCCAGAACTCGAACCGGGTCCAGAACCCAAAACCTCGACCATCTAAAAAATTAAGTCTTATTGCTTTTCACTCTCTTTCACTAAAGTCTTAGATCATTCAAGCAGGGGGCAAACTGTATACCCTTAATTTTTGACCCAGTCCGGTCCAATATATTTTAATTAGTCTAAAACAATTTTTTTTATCTTAATTAAATAATTTTTGCTTTAGCATCTAATTTTTATTAATAAAAAATAAGAATAATAAACAAAAAATAAAAAATAAAAATCGGCGACGAAAAAAAGGTCGCCGAAAACCAGTGCGGGATGAATGGCCGTGGGCCATTTCGCCCGCAGGAGTTTCCTGCAGGCAAAATGGCCCGCAGACCAATTCGCCCACCGCTACCGCAGCCAGCTGCGGCAGCTTTTTTGCCAGCGTAATTTTTCCACAGAAGTTTTTTTTTGCCAGCAAAATTTTTTCGACTTAAATTTTTTGAAACCTAATACAATTAGTTTTCGGTTTTCTTTTCTTAATCAATATTAGCTTTCGTGAATAACTAGAATTAACCATAAAATTCTTATATAAATAATACCAAAAAAACAACACAAAGATCATCAAGAAATTGGGACGAAAATTTGGAGAAAAATTGAGACTGAAACTAAGTAGGTAAGGCTTTGAATCAATCTGATTTTTTTTGAGAGAGCAGACAACAATTCAATCCATCAAAGGCAGCAAAGCTTGTCTTTGTTTTTGTTTATCCAAGAAGAAATTTTTGGTGGAACCAACAAATTGAGGTATGCATCAATTGTCTAATTTCTTCACAGAAACTTAAATCATCCAATTGTTTCTTTTAATTCAAAAAACCCTAGAACCTTAATTCCCCTTTTCTAAAGTTTAAAAGCCTTAATTCGTTGCTTTGTTTTCCAAAAAGCTTAAAATTTTTATTTTGTTTCTTCAAAATCTCAAAACCCTAATTTGATTTCAAAATTTTCAAAATCATAAATTAAATCTGTTCCTTTCCAAAAACCCTAAAAAACATCTTTTCTACTTTTATAAACTTTAAATCATTTGGTTTATTTTCATAAAGTTTCATAAAATTATCAATTGATTTTCAAATCCTAAAAACCTAATGCATTCTCCGAAACCCTAATTCTAAAATTTTAAAACCCTAATTCAACTCCAAAATCCAAAACAGTAAACCCTAACTCCCTTAAAACCTTAAACCCTAAAGTTTTCTAAGCCCTAATCCTTTAAAACTTAAAACCCTATAAACATATTCAAACACAGTAAGCTTAAAAACACAATCTAGTGACCATAAATCATAAATCTAAATGTTTTAAAGTGTTCAAACCCTAATTTCATGATTTCACTCCTCAAACACTAATTTGGTTATTCAAAGAACTTTATCAACCTCTTAAATTATAAAACTTTAATCCATTTCAATTCCTTTAAAACTCACAGTAGCTTGAACCCATAAATTCCAAAACCCTAAACACATGAAATAAAGAATCTTAAATAGAAACAGTAGCCCTAATTTGAATCTTTATTTGCCTTATTCAATTTTATATTTGATTATGCTTTGATTTATTTTATATGCTTTAATTTATTTATGTTCAATGCTTGATTTATTTATTTATCATGGATGGATGTTTACTTTCTATTGATGTCTAATACCTTTGATGAATGATTTATTTATGATGAATGGTTATTTACTTTTATCGATTTATTTAGATTTTCAAATGTTGTAAGAGGTCTGTTTCCACTTGGTGGGTACCTCATTAGTTAAACATCATGTAATTTAAATTGCTTTTCTATTTTAAAACCAATGTAAAGGACATATTTCTACCTTTCGGTGGGTGTCCTATTTAAGTATGGATTATGTAAGGGCATGTTTCCATCTTCGGATGGGTGTCCATTTATTTGTTTTGCTTGGACATTGTTTTGATTTTTAATATATCGATGCTTTATTTTAATTATTGTGTGTAATATGGATAATATTGTTATATTTAAGAATTTTATAATATTAAGACCTGTAAAGGAGGCCGGTTCCAATGAACCGGATGTTGTGGGAGTGTTGGGCCATTTCTCACATTCTCCACACGTACCCAACTTTTCGAACCCATTAGGGGGTTGGGGATTCCTTAAGAATCGAGTAATCCACCCTTTTCATTTTTCCCAGCCCGTCCGGGTGGCGACTCCATTTTCTCTGGACTTAGGTCCGTGTTCTCTAAGGCCCCGAGCCTAAATAGTGTCAAAGTCAAAAGAACCATTCCACTGGGAGTGGGGGCAAAAATCCCCGCTCACAACGGCCTTTGACCTAGAAGAAGCATGATGCTATTTGGGTGATAGTTGATTGGTTGATAAAGATAGCTCATTTTCTTCTAGTTAGGATGGACTACTCACTTGGTAGGTTGGCTGAGTTGTATATCAGTGAGATAGTGAGATTGCATGGAGTCCTAGTTTTAGTGGTGTCGGACTAAGATTCCCATTTTACATTGAGATTTTAGAGGAGTTTACAGGATGCATTGGGTTCTCTGTTACAGTTTAGTACTGCTTTTCATCTACAGACATATGGGTAGTTAGAAAGAGTGATACTAGTTCTAGAGGATATGTTGAGGAGCAGTACTATTGATTTTACTGGGAGCTGGGATAGATTTTTGCCGTTGATAGAGTTCGCCCACAATAATAGTCATCAGTCTAGTATTGGGATGGCACCATATAAGGGACTATATGGCATAAAGTGTAGAACACCATTTTATTAGGATGATGTTGGAGAAGGTAAATTAGTAGGTCCTGATTTGATCAAAGAAATAAAAGAGAAAGTGAAGGTAATTCGGGATCATTCAAAAGCAGGTTCAGACCGGTAGAAATCTTATTCAAATTTGAAGAGGAAATATATAGAGTTCAGTGTGGGGGATAAGGTGTTCCTATAGGTGTCTCCATAGAAAAAGATTTTGAGATTTAGTCAAAGAGAGAAGTTGAGTCCTCACTTCATAGGACCATATAAGGTACTGGAAAGAGTTGGTCCAGTGGCTTACAGATTGGTTATGCCACCTGAGTTAGAACAGATACATAATATCTTCCATGTCTCTATGCTTTGGAGATATAGATCAGATCCATCTCATGTCTTGTCAATAGAATCTATCGAGGTGAGTCCGGACCTAACTTACGAAGAAGAGCATATGATGATTTTGGCATGAGAGATGAAGGAGTTGAGAAACAAGAATATGCCACTTGTTAAAGTTTGATGGAGGAACCATTCCACTGAGGAGGCGACATGGGAGAGTGAGCAGAGGATGCGGAGCTAGTATCCTCAGCTATTCCAGAGTTGATATCAGGTAATTTCGAGGATTAAATTTTCTTTAGGCGGAGAGAATTCTAACATCCGTTAATTTATAAAAATTAAATTAAATTAATTAAATAAATAATTTGAACGATAATTGAAGGTTTTGGAGTGAGAAATACAAATGTATATGTGAGGTATATATTGAATATATACAACATATACAAAAGTCAAACTAAAAAGTAAAGTCAAAGGGGTAATTTAGTAAAAGGTTAAAAGTTAAAGGTTAAAAAAATTTTCAAAAATAAAATAATTATGAATGGAAGATAAAAATTATAATTTTAAAATAAATAATTAATTGAATAATTAAAATAAAAAAATTATATATATGTAAGTTTAGAACTGAAGGGAAAGAAAGAAAGAAAAGAAAAAGTTGCATCTTCTTCTTCTTTCTTCTCAAAATTTTGAAATTCACCATGGATGAGAAAAGGGAGAGAGCTCTGATCTTCACCAACACCAAATTTTTGAGAGATTTCAAAGGATTGAAGTGGGTTTTGGTGATTTCTTCATAAATTAGTAAGTTTTCTTTTATAATTTTAAAATTTCATTTATGATTTGGGTTTTTTTAGCTATGTGTTTTTAATTGTTCAAATGGGTATGGAAGGTGTTGTTTTGGAGTGGAGGCAAAGATTTTATAGTTGGGTGGTTGAATTGATCAAGTTAAGATGGAATTTGGGAGAAGCAATATTGATTTAGGGTTATGGAAAGGTATTGTTAAATAATGAGTGTCCATTGGATTTCAAAGTTTAAATTGTGTTATTAAATGACTAATATTAAAAATGAACCTAAATGACCATTTGGAATTGAGTAAAATGAAAATAAAAAATTAAAGAAAGGATTTTTGCGAGAACATTGTCAAAGATTTGTTGTTAATGAAATTGCATTGTTTATATCATGTTATAATATACTTTTAATGATAGAAATGAACTTGAAACACCAATCAGAATTGATTAGAATGGAATTCTAGAATGGAAGAGAGTTAGGGAAAATTTTTGAAAATTGGTAGGAATGCTATTTAATTAGTGTTTAATGTTGGAAATGCCTTGAAATGTGATTCTAAATGATTATATTTATTCACATTGTGAATAGGCATTGAGTAGAAGTAATTTGCCCAACCTTAGCATTGAAGGGCATCTTGGAACTGAAGGATAAAGGGTGATATTTGCTTAGTTTTAGGTGTTAACTAAGGTATGTACATACTTTTGATAGTTTGAAAGAGATTGCATTTAATTTGGCTTAACATATTTTAAATGGAAAATGTGTTAAGCTACTTGGTTATTTGAATATTCATATGCATTGTGACATTAAATATGAAGTAAAGTATATGTATTATGTGCAATATGAAATGCAATTATTAATGGCTAAAATGAGTGGAATATGTTTTATGTGAATTATGTGAGAATAACTCTTAAATATTTGGAAATATAAATGTAAAATAAAATGACATACAATGTTGATAAAGTGATGAAATTTAGTAAAACAAAGTGATTTGGCATTGTTATGAATAAGAAAATTGATTATGAAAATATGAATTATTTGTGTGTGCCTAATATACTATTCAATTTTTGAATTTTATGTTTGGTGGCATGCCTATGAATTGCCTTTGGGCTAGACGCTGGGCATCAACGTTATATGATTCGATTTTGGGCTGGACGCTGGGCGTCACCATTTTATTAAGTACCTTCGGGCTAGACGCTAGGCGTCACTATTTCTGCCTACGGGCTAGACACTTGGTGTCAAAATAAACCAAAATAATAACTCTGGGTTTTGAATATTATATAAGGTTATCTGGCCCCAATGTATGTGAATGTGTTAATGTGATGAATTATAAAAAGATAATGGATATGAGTTTAAATGGAATTGCATGGCACATTGTGAAGTTTCATGAAACAACATTATGCATTGTCTTTTCTTTTAAAGTTTCATTATTATTAAAATATGTACTGCTAGGCTTTTAGCTTACCGCGATTGAAATTCATCGAGTAGGTGACAGGGTTGATCCGGTAGATCCAGACAGTTCATCTAGACCTGATCAGGTCTAGGCTTGGGACTAGTTTGCTTGAAGTGTGTTTTTGCTGCCATAGAATCAGAGCCAACTGCTGACATGTATACATTTTACTTTATAGAATATGTTATAATTTTGTATATTATGGTTACATTTTGGGATTATTGTAAACTATAATGAGATTTTGGTTGAAATTTTATAATGTGGGAATGTGTATATGTGTTTTTATATAAATATGTACATATATGAATGTTTAAAAAATGTAGAGGTTGTTGAGAAATTATGGAGAAATATTGGTTTATTATATTTTTGGAGTGTGTTTTCTGCAGGTTGAGTTAATTTATTTTTGGGACATTCCAAATTATGGACAACACTCTGGTGAATTGTTTTTCAAAGATTTTACTAATTAATTATGTATTTTGGTCCTTAAATTATTAGAGAATAATAATATTTATTTAATTAAAACTGCATTATAACTTTTAAAATATTTTATTTGAAACTATAGAAAATTCTAAAAAGACAATAACATAGACATTTCTTATACTATATATGCGTATTTTACATATATCGGTTATATGTATTATACATATATAGGGTATAAGGGTGTTGTAAGACTCGTGTTCTCTAAGGCCCCGAGCCTACAGTGTTAAAGTCGTAAGAACCATTCCACATGGGAGTGTGGGCAAAAATTCCCACTCACAGAGTGTATAACTGGTTTCTCAGTCCCGACCAGCTGAGGGTACCAGTAGATATTTTATCATTTGTGCTGAACAATATATCCATGCCAAAGCCTTACTAGAGTCATGCTCACAATGGCTTTTATATTGGGGACCTTCTGCTTTTACTGGATATGTCATATGCTAAATTCAGTCGGGATCAACTTCTAAATTTTTAGGTCTATCTTGTTGGTGCTCGGGGGCTTCCTGAGGGAGAAGAAGAAGAAGAAGAAGAAATGGAAGAGGGGGAAGAGGAAGAAGAAGAGGAAGGAGAAGAATACATGGATGAGGAAGTGGAAAGAGGGTCTTCTTCCCATTCTTGTGGTGACTCTAGGGTTGGCACCCCTCAGGTGAACGCTTAACATGTTTTTCATCATAACTACTTTAATTTCTTCTAGCTCTCTTTTTTATGATCATTGCAAGTTACTAGCTCATTTGATCATAAAGCTAGATCTTCCTCTGTTGCTCTAGTCCAATGCCAATTTTCTCTAGTTCAGCGGCAATTTTCACCATTTGCTCCTTTTGTTCTGCCTCCTTATCCTTAGGGCTTCGATTTGAATTACTTGGTCTGTGGTCCTATTTCAATATTGATTTATGCTATATATATGCATGGTTATGTATGTTTTTTTTACCTTCTTCCTTTTTTGGCTCGCATCAAATGCTTGAGGAACAAAATAAAAAGTTGCAAGAAGAATTAGTTGCTAGTCGTTGAGAGTTGGATGCCAGCCGATAAGATACTGCTCATTTTTAAGCTTTATACCATCGGTCAGAACAGAACTTTCGGGACTTCCTATTTCAGGGTTACAGGGATCTCAATGCTTTTTCTTCGAGGTGGCCCTGGACCGATGACCATGATGTGCCTCCTCCTTTCTTAGACGGCGACCACTGCAGAATTGACTTTCAGGACAATAGGGACCCAGGTGCCTCTTCTTCGAGTGGATTTTAGGCGGATGATGTACCTCCTCCTCCATCAGGCGATGAGTTTCTTAGGGCTTTATTTGATTATGTACCACCTCCCTCTTCACAGTGATCAACTTGTATTACTTTAAATAAAAAACTTATAATAATAATAATAATTTTACTTTTCCTGCAACTTTGACTTTTCATCATCATTTTTTTATCATCATCTCATCATTATATATATATATATATTTTAAATATATATTCATACAGAATGTCCATGATGAATTCACAAATTTGAATTCATCATGGACTTAGATTTACAAAACCACGATGGACGCAACATTCCAAGAATCACTCGACATCAATGCCTTTCCTTGTGCACTTTGGTTTCAAGCCTTTGCCCATTTAAATCAACTATAATTCTCCAACCAAGACAAGTCTAACAACTTGCTTGGCACAATTCTCATTTCCAGAGAAACAAATTCATCTCTTACAAATTCATCATAGCAACGTAGGCAAATTCAATAGTTTCAACTTTTTTCAAACCCTATCAATGACCAAGCTCAATTTAAAGAAAAATCAAAGGTTTATTTAAGACCATTAAAGCGACACATTAGGAACAAATATCTTAGTCTCAAATTAATACTTTAAAGTATTTTCAAAATGTCAAGTTGGACCATTCCTACTTACATGTCATAGCCTCCTTTTGGGAGGTGAAGACTAGGACTTTCATGATAAACAACTTTGAAATATTTCCTATGATCAAAGAATTTAAAGCTATTCTCGGATGTGCAAATAATCATCCAATGGCATTACCCATATTATCTTCAAAGACTCATCAAAAGATGAAGACATTGTTTCAACTCCCAAAATCCAATGTTTTGCTATTAACCAGAGGTGAGAAGCTCTTGCTTGGTCCATTGATTAATTTTTGTACTTCTAATTGGCTCCCACCAAAGAGTGGGGTCGCATGTTTTGCCTGTACTTGTTTGGCCAATTTTTTCTTGTTTCTCTAATAGTGACATTGATCCATGAGCACTGGATATTGTGGACCAAATGGAAGGAGGATTGTCACTAGTACCCGTGATTTTGGCTAAAACCCTAGTTGGATTGGATCCCCTTACTACTTTAGTTAATTACCTAAATTTTGCCTTTCAGGTTTTCAATTTAGGCTTTTATTTTATTTTTTTTATTGCTCTAATTTTTGCCTAGTTCACCCTTATGGCTTTTCAACCTAGCTGACTTCTTTTTTTTATTGGTTCTAATTTTTTCCTAGACTGCGCTTACGGATATTTGGAGCTAGCGAACCGCCCTAATTTTTGCTTAGACCACCTTTGCGAGTTTTCAGCCTAATGGGTTTTTCAAATGAATTATTATTTGTCTTTACAGATTTGGCTACAGGAGCGCTTCTGTTTGCTCGACACCCCTTCTATGGACTTTACCAGATATTTATCCCGACATCATTCTGCAAGGGAATTGCTTCATCCTATTACCTCATGTACCGAATGGGTTGATTGGATCTGCTCACGAACTGTGGTTAACATCCATTGGCTGGTACCTTGGTGGAAGATTACCCATGTCACCATTCAGATGTATTTGATGTATGTTCCTCTTACTGCTTTCCGTCGAGGCACTTGTTATGATCCTCATCGACTTAATCGCCAGTATGGTGCCAAGCCTTGAGGTTCTGAGTTTACTCCTGATTTGGACATACCACATTTGACAGAAGCCTACTTAGATCGACCGAGGCAAAGCTGACCTGGACGTTATACTTATCATATGCCATAAATTCTACATTTGTCAATGATGTTAGGATGAATAATAATAATGATAATAAAAGATGTTTCTTTCCATTTATAATTTGTAATCACATTTTGCTATTATGTTATTTATTTTACCTTAATGGTCAGATTATTCAAAATAGTGCACATAGAACAATTTTAATATTAACTCTGTTTTATTAAATTGGGGAACAATAAAAAATATAAAGCCAACATACACAAGATCACTTCTGTCGCCAACCATCCCTTTTGGATTTTCTAATTGACAATTTTTTCTCATTTTAGCCCTAATTATTGCCTAGCCCACCCTTTTGGATTTTCGAAACTAGCGGACTGTTCTAACTTTTGCCTAGGTCACCCTTTTTGGGCTTTCAAAATAGTGAGCTCTTTCTTTTTTTAAGTATAGAATCTCTTCATCCTGTTAATACACTTGCTCACTAAATTCATTCCCATCTATGTCTAATAACTTAACCGAACCTTTGTTCATGACTTGCTTCACGATATACGGCCCTTCCCAACTAGGTCTAAACTTTACTCTTAGATCAAGGACATTGAGCTTACATTGTTTTAGCACAACGTCACAAACATTAAGTTTCCTAATCTTAACTCTCTTGTTATAGGCCCGCACTATCTTTCTTTGATACAACTGATAATGATACAGTGCCTTTAACCTTCTCTCTTCTAATAAGGCTAGCTGTGTGTATCTACTTACTACCTATTCTATCTCAAGCAACTCAGCATCTAGGATTACTCTTAGTGACTTTATCTCAATCTCAATCGGCAACACTGCTTTCATTCTATAAACAAAAGAAAACAACGTTATTCTAATCGACATTCGCACACTTGTTCTTGCCCCTATAAAGCAAAATGAAGCATTTTTTACCAATCCCTATACGTGTTAGTCATCTTGGAAAAAATCTGCTTAATTGTCTTGTTTGTTGCTTCCACTACACCATTAGCCTTTGGCCTATAAGGGGAGGACTGGTGATGGCAGATATGGTACTTCGAGAATAAGTCCTTGACTGCTCCTTGAAACTGCACCCCATTGTCCCATACTACACTATGTGGGACTCCATACCTACATATGAGATTTTTCTCCATAAATAGAGCCATTTGCTTTGCCCTCAGCTTGTTGAAAGATTCTGCTTCAACCTATTTAAAAAAATAATCCACTACCATGACAATGAATCGATGATAGTTTGAGGTTGTCAGATGTATCTCTCCAATAATGTCAATCCCCTAAGTTGCAAAAGGCTAGGGTGAGGACATAGAATGTAATTCTTTGAGAGGTAGGTGATTTAGGTTTCTGTGCATCTAGCACTGCTAGCACTTCTTTACAAAATTAATATAATCTCTCTCCATGGTCAACCAGTAGTAGCCTTATCAAATTATCTTCTTAACTAGGGCCAATCTGCTCATGTGGAGTCCATAACTCCCGCATGTATTTTCAACATGATCTGCTCAACTTCAGACTTCCTCAAGCATCTCAAGTGTAGTCCATCATGCCATCTTTGATACAACTCTCCATGAAAGGTGATGTATTGTAAGGACCATCACCTTATAGCTCTTCTCTCTTCCCTTGTTGCCTCCAGTGGTTATTCCCTACTTTTTAAGAACCGTCTTATGGTGTCATACCATACATCATGGTCTGTATTAGTTTTCATGATTATTTCATACTCATAACAAAGAGTTAATAAACTATTCAAAACTAGAGGCTTAAGAAATAAGTTGATAGGATTCTCCCACATCGAAGACAATGTGGCTAGGGCATCGGCCATGTGCTCATGTGGAGTCCATAACTTCCTGCATGTATTTTCAACATGATTTGCTCAACTTCAGACTTCCTCAAGCATCTCAATTGTAGTCCATCGTGCCATCTTTGATACAACTCTCCATGAAAGGTGATGTATTGCAAGGACCATCGCCTTATAGCTCTTCTCTCTTCCCTCATTGCCCCTAGTGGGTATTCCCTACTTTTCAAGAATCGTCTTATGGTGTCATACCATGCATCATGGTCTGTATCAGTTTCCATGATTATTTTATACTCATAACAAAGAGTTGATAAACTGGTCAAAACTAGAGGCTTAAGAAAAAAGTTGACAGGATTCTCCCATAACGAAGCCAATGTGGCTAGAGCATCGACCATCTGGTTTTCCTCTCTTGGCAAGTGTATAAATTTGTATTCCTTAAAATTCTTCTTCATCATGGTCAAATAATCATGGTATGGCTTTAACTTCTCTTCTTTCAACTCCCTTTCTCCATTTACTTGGGATACCACTAACAATGAATCACTGAAAACTTGTACTTTATCAACTTTCATAATCAGCAAGGTCTCCAAACAAAAAATGCATGCTTCATATTTCACCATATTGTTAGTTGCCCTGAACTTCAATTTCTTATCCAAAGGAATAAGCTCTCCTTCTGGTGATTCCAAAAATACTCCTAGGCCAGCCCCCTTTCTATGTATTGCTCTGTCAAAATACATCTTCCATCATTGCACTTTATGTCCTCTAAATGTTCATCTGGAAATTCTAAAACCCTTTCCTCACTGACTGACAATGGTTGTTGAGCCAGGAATTCAGCTATTGCTCTACCTTTGATGGTTTTCCTAGTTATACATTCAATCTCAAATTCTTCTAAAATTATCAACCATTGGCCATACTTCCCAATCAACAAGGGTGTCTCCCTTAGGTATTTCACTGAATCCAACCTAGAAATCGCTTGCACACTATAAGATTGAAAGTAATGTCGCAAATTCTTAGATGACCAAATCACAGCTATACAAGTTTTTTCAATGATACTATACTTAATCTCATAAGGTGGGAGCTTTCTACTTAAATAGTAGATTGCGTATTCGACCCCTGATTCATCTGCTTGGGCTAACATTGCCCCTATCAACTCTTCCTCTACTTCTAAGTATAGTAACAATTGTTTACTGGGTTTAGATGGTTTTAAAATAGACGGATTTAACAAATACTCTTTTATAAGCTCAAAGACATTTTAACATTCTTCATTCCACTTGACTGGCTGGTTCTTTTTAAGCAATTTAAAGATAGGTTCACAGATTGTGGTAAGCTTTGCTATAAACCTGCTAATGTATTGTAACTTTCCAATGAACCCCAGAACTTCCTTCTCTATCTTAGGGGATGGCATATCCCTAATTGCCTTGACCTTGTCAGGGTCAATCTTAATGCCATTTGGGCCAATCACATGCCATAATATTTTGTCTAAAGTAACTCCTAACACACACTTCTTTGGATTCAACCTTAGATTATACTTCACTGCTCTCAAAGAGTATCTCTAGTAATTTCCCTAATGCTGCTCTCTTGTATTTAACTTCACCATCATATCATCAATATAGACCTCAACTTCCTTATGCATCATGTCATGAAATAAGGTGGTGGCCATCCTTTGGTAGGGTGCTCCAACATTCTTTAACCCAAATAGAATCACTCTATAACAAAATATGAAGATAGTTTTAGCTTTATTCTTTTAGGCCTTTAAAACTTGTTTGTTTTCGAAAAATCCATCTATGAATGAGTGTAGCACGCTAGAGGCTACACTATCAATAAGGACATCTATATAAGGTAAAGGAAAGTCATCCTTAGGGGAAGCCTTGTTCAAGTCTCTATAGTCTACACAAATCCTAATTCTTCCATCTTTCTTTGGCACGAAAACTAAGTTGGCCAACCAACCTGGATAATCATCACTTCAAGGAACTTCACTTGTATCTGCTTAGTGACTTCTTCTTTGATCAACTCTACCCATTCCAGCCTTAACCATCTAAGCTTTTGCTTGAAAGGTTTCATGTGAGTGTAAGTAGGAATCATGTGCTCGACTATATCTCTATCAAATCCAGGCATATCCTTATAAGACCAAGTAAAGACTTCTTCATATTTTTTAAATATTTTTTCTACTATCTTAAGAAGGGGGCAAACTGTAGACTCTTAAATTTGGACTGGTTTAAATTTGAGAAGCTTATTTTACTCAGTTATAATTTTAAAAGAGATAAAATGGACTTGGGGTTTAAGTAAATGAACTATAGATAGTAAATATGGTATAAGATTATTATGAGAATTGATGGGAATTATACTAAGGTAATTTGAAGTGAATTGTTATCATGATAATTTGATTGAATATGGAATGGAAGAGATCAGGAATTGAAAATAAGTTTGCCCTAATGGAATTAGGTTATATATATACATATATGAATATTGTGAAATTTCATGATAGGTTAAATAAATTAATCGTTGGTTGGAATTGAACAAGATTGGAATGTGAGTATATTGTGATAGATAGATCAATTGATCGGGATCTGACTAAGAATATGAATCATTATTGAGATTTGATATGTATAGTTGTACCAAGAGTATAATTATTCACATGATAATGTATATGATGTAAAATGTTAAAGTGTGAATGGACATGAACGAATGGAGTTATAGTAGTTATAAATCATGATAAAAAGGAAAAAGATTGGTTATTTATAAAATAAGTTGAAGGATAATGTATTAATATGTAAGTTAAGTGAAAAGCATGCTAAAGAAGTAACTCCATTTGTGAAAAATAAGGATCTTGTTATTCATTGAGGTTTGATAAATGTCTATTTAGACAGTGATTGTAATGACGGAATAATAAATGCCAAGATATAAACCAATAATTGTTAAGGTTAAAGTTAAGAGAGTAATTACAAAGAAGTGAAGGAACAAAATATATTAAATATAGAGATTGGACGAAGTATAAGTGTACTATTAAATGATCTGATTCTTGTATAAAGATATTAATAAGAAATGTAATGAGATATATAAACATATAGAATGATGAGTTATGGAAGTTAAGATAGTATTTTGTTAAGAATGAATTATTACGATACTGATAATTTCGAGGACGAAATTATTTAAGG
Organism: Garcia nutans; assembly: GCA_947685225.1. Classification (NCBI taxonomy): domain Eukaryota; kingdom Viridiplantae; phylum Streptophyta; class Magnoliopsida; order Malpighiales; family Euphorbiaceae; genus Garcia; species Garcia nutans. The sequence goes on along the minus strand of CANTUV010000017.1, from coordinate 2,851,582 downwards.
GGGAGAGAAATGTAATATCCCAATGTATGCCCTAGAAGTTTTGAATATTATGGTTGTTTTAATTGGATTGAATGTATATGTTAATTTGAAAGAGAAAAGCATTTTTAGAGAAAGTGTATATGTTGGGTATATGGTAATATATATAATATATATGTTGGTCAAAATGAGGAGTCAAGGGAAGAAGATATTTTATTTGTGATATGTGAAATTACCATAAAGGGCATATAAGAAAAAGAAGTTAAGTTATATGGATGAGGGCATTTAAGTAATTGCTCATGTAGAATTGCTTGGTGGAGATTTAAAGAAGAAGAGAAGTTTGACTTGATTTTTATTTTCTCTCTTCTCATTTTTGTGTGGCCGGCTACCAAAGGAAAGAAGGAGGAAGAGAAGTGTTCTAAGTTCTAAACATCAATTTGAAGGGAAAATCAAAGGATCAAGTTGGAGATTTGTGAAATTTCTTCAATTGAGGTAAGTACTCTCTTGTTTTCCTTTGTTATTTTTGAAGTTGTGTTTGAAGTGAGTTTTGATTTGTTGAGATTATGATTTGGTGTGGTTGAAATGTGTTTATAAGTGTTGAAATGGATTGTAAGTTAAATTGGTGTTGGTTTTGGTTTGAGGATGGTAAGTTAAGTGGATGTTGGTATTGAAAGAGTAAAAAGGATGTTGGTTTTGAAATGGTTTGTGTTCAAATGTGTTGTTAATGTTTTGTTAATGAGAATATTGTGATGAATAGGTAAAATAATTGTTAATGACATTGTTTATATCCATTTGAATGAGGTTATGTTGTGCACAATATGTTTAAATGCAATTAAAAGAGAGTTGGCCATATTTAGGGTTTGTATACATGAGACACGGCCAAACCAAGGAAGAGACACGGCCAAACTAAAGAATTTTTGAGAGACACGGCCAAGTCCATGGAAATTTGGCCGTGTTGGATGATTTTTGGAGAAGACACGGCCGTGTCCCTTGCCCATGTTTGCCACTGCCTGAATTTCGTTGATAGACACGGCCGTGTCCCCTTGCCCGTGTCTGCCTCTGCCTGAATTGGTGTTGAGAGACACGGCCACAAGCTTGGCCGTGTCCCTTGCGTGTTGGCTACTGTGATTATTCCTTGCTCTTCTTACATGGTTGAGATTGAACTTACAATTGATAATGCATATGATATTATATGAACAAGGTTATGTATTATACATTGTGAATCTTATGAATGGTAATGTGTTATATGAATAATGTACTTTGAAGTGTTATACCAATGATGCTATATGAACAATGTTATGCAATTTATTATATTGTTAATATAATGTGACTAGTGTTATGACTTATATAGTGTGAAAGATGCGAAGATCATTCAAAAAGGTACGCGCAATGTAATTTGTTATGGTAAATGTTTTAATAATGAATGGTGTTAATGTGTCTTGAAAAATGATTGAGAATGAAATAAATGGACATGTTGTTTATATGACAATGAATTTAAGATACATGTGCAATGTAATTGATTATGTATGCTTGGATGGTAGAGTGTATAATGTGAATTGAGATAAAATGTGGTGTGAAGCCATTATGTTTGGCTATGATGATTCAAATGTGATGTGAAGCCATTGTGTTTGGCTATGATGATTCAACTGAGATAAATGAGGCATGTTTGCTTAGATGATGATGAGAATTCACTGCAAGGAAAACTGAATCAGACAACGCTTTCTGGCCGTTGTCTGATGAAGACAAAAATGGTTGTCTATTGAAGCGATGTCTGATAGCATTTCAGACAACGATTTTAAAACCGTTGTTTGATGTAGGTTTGCACAACGGTTTTTAATTTTATCAGACAACGGTTTTTGACCGTTGTCTGATGATGGTTCAAACAACGGTTTCTAATTTTTCAGACAACGGTTTTTAACCGTTGTCTGATGGTTTCCACAACGGTTTCTAAATTGTCAGACAACGGTTTCTAAATTTTCAGACAACGATTTTTAACCGTTGTCTGATGAAGGTTTAGACAACGCTTTTTGACCGTTGTCTGATGAAGACAAAAACCGTTGTCTATTGAGGCGATGTCTGATAGCATTTCAGACAATGGTTTTTAACAGTTGTCTGAAGATGGTTTCCACAACTGTTTTTAGTTTTATCAGACAATGGTTTTTAACCGTTGTCTGATGAAGGTTTAGACAACGCTTTTTGACCGTTGTCTGATGAAGACAAAAACCGTTGTGTATTGAGGCGATGTCTGATTAAGGTTTATACAATGCTTTCTTATTAAAAATCGTTGTCTGATTAATATGGCACACTGAATATTAGACAATAGTTTCAATGTTCATTTCCATTTCACCACCATTGTCTGTTAAACTGTACATTATACATATAAGACAACACTTTACAATGGAGGATTGCAAATTTGGGAATCAAAAAACCTCCACAAATTCAACCATTCAACATATTAACAAACTAAAAAAAAAATCAACACTATACATATATCACTAAATTATACTATTAACTTCAACTTGAATGACGCTTCATGAAATATTTGGCGAAGTCAATCCTAAATTGGAAGGCAAATGAGTCTCAACCCCATCGATTTACAAAAGTTAACTCTGTGTTTATCTGCAAAAGGGACAGCTGGAAAAACAACCTTAGACTTAAGAAGGAGAGAATAATATTTACTTAATTTATTTCCATCTTCTAAACAATTAGAAATAGAAACCAACTCAAAAATTAAAAAAAAGAAAATGAAGTTAAAAGGCAAGCTTGACTTTACCTTGCAATCTGAGTCTGTTGCAGCAAACTGTCCAAGTAATAAAGCAGCCTCTCTTTGGCTCTCAGAGCAACAGGAGCTGTTGCCAAGAAACAAATAAGAAAGTGAAAAAAAAATAATAATCTTGAGTTTGTTTTGATAATTGGCTTGAAGAAAAGCTAAAGATCCCAACTATCATAAACCTGGGACCATGATTGATTAAAAGTGCATATAAGTCGTTTGTGAACTGAATACTAGAAGATATCTTCTACATCTTAAAGCACAAGACCATACATGAACAGGGAAAAATTTGAAAGGCAACTAAAAACTCACGTTTTAAGTAAGCATCAAACAGACTCCCAGTAACACCCTCTATGGTATCATCAATTGGCAACAGCTTTTGAGGTCTGTATCAGCCAATCAAAGAAATGCGGTACTATCCAATCACAATCACGAATGTGACAACTCCAATATACATGGTTCACGCCAATATGATAATTGTCAGACATTAATTATAAAATACTTGATCTATATTTATATCATGTAAAGAAGACCATTTAAAGACATAACATACTCATAGAGGAATTCTGCTCTGAAGTATTTGCATCTCCGACAGCAATGGTGAAACCATCATTAGTTACACCAGAACCAACAATCCAATTGTTAAAGAAGCTACAATCAGCAGATGTGAGGTATCTAACAGCTGCTTCTCTTGGTTGAATTACAGCTGCTTCTCTTGGTTGATAAAGACATAAATGCATACCGCATCTACAGCTGCCTCAGCAGGACCTCTGATAGTCACCACAGCAGACTCAATAATACGCCGATAACCTTGTTCAGGAGAAATTAGATGCAGCTGATATCCATCAGCTTCAGTGATTAGCTTCCTGACATTATCCATTGACAGCTGTTTATCAAATTGCAACCTTTTCAAAGCAGCTGGTAACTGAATATCGAACACAGCATAAATTTTATCACCGCCAGGACGTCTGCAGACAATAGGTATTATCCAACGCAAGATCAAGTTGCAAACCGACACAAGATGAATAACACTATATTCCAATTCATCGAAAAAACACACAGCAGTATCAAAATACATACATGCTGTCAAGACGTTCTTTAAATATTTGTTCAAATGAACGACAGATTTCCATGATCATATATAACTTTCCCTACATTTGAAAAGAAATAATGCAAATTAAAAGGAAGAGAAAAGGTGTTAGTAAGATCAGAAGGCCGCCCAACTTCTATCAGATGCGCAATAATGTAACAAAACCAGAAAGAGAAGTAGTGCGAGAAAGTGGAAGCAATAATACATTTCAACCTCAACCCAGCATCAGTAGCAACAGGCTTCCCAAGACGACTCAATTCTGCTTCTAGTTCAGCAATTGTTTTGTTGATAAGAGACTGAAGACCTGGAATTCTAGATTTGATGACTTGTTCCAAATGCTGAAAAAATTATATATATAACTCTGTAACACTTCCTTGTAAGCATTGTCTCTCCTCCTCTTATTCACTTCAAATTCCAACTAACTTGAAGAAAAATTTTTAAGATCCACTAGTTAAGACTCTCCAAAAACCAATCCATACTCTTCATTTACTGTTTTATCCTTAATCTTCCTGCTTGAATCATCTCTGATAGATCTCAAAATACATATATATATATATATATATATATACAAGCAATCAGATTCAACAAAACCCAACATTACGCAACTCCATCAATAAAATTCAGTGTCAAAAACTAAAAAAATAGAATTAAACATAGAATTCGAGTTCAAAATTTTAATTTTCTCAGGGTTAACTTAATCTATAGGCAAGCGAAATCTTTAAAAAAAAAGACAAGGAATTAGAGAAAGAGCAAAAAAAAGTATTAAATGAAACCTGAGGGTATGAGAAGAGGGGCTAACTTAATCTCGCAACTTTCAACTGTGGCTGACTACCCATTTCTTCCAAGTTCAAGTTCAAGGCCTGTACGAATCTGGCTGGTACTAGAACAGTTGAGCAAGCTATTAAGAAATTAATAAAATCTTAATTAGTATCAAGCCAAGACTAAAAAGAATACCCAGATCTGTAAAAAGCAAAAACAATTAATGTAAAAGCCAAGACTAAAAAGAATACCCAGATCTGGTAAGAAAGTGACTGCTCCGGATAAAGACCAATATCATGATTTGAGTTTTTCAACGGAAAAGAGACTGGAGATGGATTTCGAGGTGGACCTAAGATGCCTCTGTTATGACTATTGAAGCCATAGCCTTCCTCGTTCATTCTCATTCTTGCTACTTCACCTGCAGCAGCATAAAGCAAATCCCATGTGGCCGGCGATGAGGAGACTCTGGATGATCCATTTGGGCTTCCACGGCTAGACCCTTGCCTACACCCACATCCATTTCCAACCCCACAAAGCGTTGATTTCGGTGAACCAGAGACAAGCCAACCCTGTAAGTATAAACGAAAAATCCCCAAATCAGTACATAAGCAAGTTAAAACGGCCGTGTTTTTTTTTGCAAAATGGGGGCAAATGAAATTTTTTTTTTGGAAAAAAAGGGGGGAATTTAAGTGTTAAAAATTTTTGAAGTTTTGACATCCCTCTTTTGAAACAAAATGAATTTTTCAGAATTTTGTTAAATTAACTTTATAAATTCACATATATAGATGACTTATAAATACTAATGTATATACTTGTATAAATTAATGTATATATTTATATATACTTGTATATACTAATGTATATACTTATATATACTAATATATATACTTGTATATATACTAATATATACTAATGTATATTCTTGTATATACTAATATATATACTTGTATATACTAATATATATACTTGTATACTTAATATATTTGTATACTAAATATATACTTATATATACTAATATATACTAAATATATACTTAATGTATATTCTTGTATAAACTAATATATACTTGCATATACTAATATATATACTTGTATATACTAAATATAGTTGTATATATACTAATATATATGAATATATATACTTATATATACTAATATATACTAAATATATACTTATATATATTAATATACTAATATATACTAATATATATACTTATATATACTTGTATATACTTATATATACTAATATATACTTATATATACTTGTATATGCTTATATATACTTGTATATATACTAATATATACTAATATATATACTTGTATATACTAAATATACTTGTATATATACTAATATATACTAATATATATACTTATATATACTAATATATACTTATATATACTAATATATACTAATATATACTAATACATACTAATATATATACTTGTATATATACTAATATATACTAAATATACTTGTTTATATACTAATATATACTAATATAAACTAATATATAATTATATATACTTGTATATACTTATATATACTTGTATACTAATATATACTAATATATACTAAATATATACTTATAAACTAATATATACTAATATATACTAAATATATACTTATATATACTTGTATACTAATATATACTAATATATACTAAATATATACTAATATATACTAAATATATACTTATATATATTAATATACTAATATATACTAATATATATACTTATATATACTTGTATATACTTATATATACTAATATATACTTATATATACTTGTATATACTTATATATACTTGTATATATACTAATATATATACTTGTATATACTAAATATACTTGTATATATACTAATATATATTAATATAAACTAATATATACTAATATATACTAAATATATACTTATATATACTAATATATACTAATATATACTAATATATATACTTGTATATATACTAATATATACTAAATATACTTGTATATATACTAATATATACTTATATATACTTATATATATATATACTTATATATACTAATATATACTTATATATACTTATATATACTAAATATATACTTATATATACTAATATATACTAAATATATACTTATATATACTAATATATACTAAATATGTACTTATATATACTAAATATATACTAATATATACTAATATATACTAAATATATACTAATATATACTAAATATATACTTATATATACTAAATATATACTAATATATACTTATATATACTTAATATATACTTATATATACTAAATTTATACTTATATATACTTATATATACTAATATATATACTTATATATACTAATATATACTAATATATATACTTATATATACTAATATATACTTATATATACTAAATATATACGTATATACTTGTATATATACTAATATATACCTATATATACTAAATATATACTTATATATATTTATATATACTAAATATATATACTAATTTATACTTATATATACTTATATATACTAATATATACTAATATATATACTTATATATACTAAATATATACTTATATATACTAAATTTATACTTATATATACTTATATATACTAATATATATACTAATATATACTAATATATATACTTATATATACTAATATATACTTATATATACTAAATATATACGTATATACTTGTATATATACTAATGTATACTTATATATACTAAATATATACTTATATATACTTATATATATTTATATATACTAAATATATATACTAATTTATACTTATATATACTTATATATACTAATATATATACTTATATATACTAATATATACTAATATATATACTTATATATTCTAATATATACTTGTATATATACTAATATTTACTAATGTCTGACTACGATTTTTTTACTAATGTTTGACAACATCTTATATATACTAATGTATACTAATGTATATACTTGCATATACTAATATATACTTGTATATACTTGTATATACTTGTATATATACTAATGTATATACTTGTATATACTAATATATACTTGTATATACTTGTATATATACTAATGTATATACTTGTATATATACTAATATATACTTTTATATACTAATATATATACTTGTATATACTAATATATACTTGTATATATACTAATATATACTAATGTATATACTTGTATATACTAATATATACTTATATATACAAGTATATACTAATATATACTAATGTATATACTTGTATATATACTAATGTATATACTTGTATATACTTATATATACTAATATATACTAATATATATACTTGTATATACTAATATATACATTTGTATATATACTAATATAAGTTTTGTGCTATTAATTATATGTTTAGTAAAATTTTGTGCTATTAATTATATGTTTAGAAAAATTTTATTTAAGAAAAGACTTGGTATTTAAGCATGCCCATTGTGACGCACCTCTCTTTCCTAGGAATATTCCTAATATAATTATTAGTGTAATTTTTCACACACTATATATATTATTGGTGAAAAATAAATCTAATTTTCACAGCAATGGACATTATCCTTTTCTGTTCACACAAGTTGCTTAATCTTTCTTCACCATTCGTTCTCATCTGACCGGAAGAACTAGCCTTCTTTGAAGTGTTTACTTTATTCATATTTTTTATATTAGGGTCTGAGATTGAGTTCTCCAGATTATTCTTCAAAGACACTACAAAAACTTTATGTTTTTATTTTGGGAACATGCTTATTTGAGTTGAGAGGGCCTTGAATAGCAATGAGCATGTTAATAGGTTTGAGTTTTTTCTTGCGACCACTTTGAACTTGGACACCTTAATATTAGGCCAAACCAAAGTCATTTGACCCAGATTAAAATCAGCAAATTTAACCCATATTCTATTGTCCTTAAAAAAAAAACCATTTACGCCTAGGATTACTTTATTTGCTTCTTGCATGGATTTGTATCTGACAAAGCCATATTTGATTGCATAGTTTCTTTTGATCTTTTTAGGAATAAAGACATCACCGACCTTATCAAATCTTCCAAATAGATGGAAAAGGTCACTTGAAGTTACGTCAGGTGGAAGACAATCAACAACTAAAGAGATAAAATTCCTTCTCCATGCAGTGCCCACATTTCGATTAGATTTCTTTCTACCGCCACCAAACAAATCATTTTTGAAAGACAAGTTGTTGAGTTATGGATTGACATGGACATGAGATGGAAAATGGGAAGGTTTGGAGAAGAAAGATGAATTTGAACGAGGGTTGGGGGGAATCTCACAATGGTTTTCTCTTATATTCTTTTCTCGTCTCGAAGTCCTTGTTTATCCACGCCTCATCCAATTGTGTAATGTGGATGTGTTTATATATATTGGTCAATGCCTATATGTTCCTGCAATTTGATTGTTTGGATTCCTTGCTATCATGTATTAAATCTTTTGGAAATATTAAATAGGGTGGTTGTAGCGGTCTAGTATATATCTACTGCTTAGTTTAGTGGTTGTGTTCGGTTGAGGTCGTGGTTAAGACCATACTTCTTTTTGTGATTATTGTAGGTGGGGTATACATCTGTTGTTGTGATTTGGTTAAAGGATGGACTATCCTGTTGAGTCTAGTTTTACACTAATTGGTACTGGTGCTAAAGCAATATAGGACATAGTTGTTGGTGTGTGAATTGTTGATATGCTAGTTGTGGTATACCATGGTAGTCAATACTTATCATATACATAGCTGCAACACATGCATTATATCACTAATCTGTACACAATACATGATTAATATCATATGACAACACATCTTTCTACTTTCTAACAAAACCATTTCATTACATAACAAACATAATTGCAGATATGCAAATTACATCAAAAAGAGTCTAAACAGTCTACAAGTTGCCAAAATAGTTCCCAACTACATATTACAACTTAAAATTTCAACAAAAAGTTTAACAAGCACAACCAACACAAAACATCTAAATACAATTGCATCCAAGGTAATAGAAGAAGCCTTTTCTGGGGGGTGGTTTTACAACATAATCACAACTATGCCAAACACAACAAACATCTATGCCAAACACAACAAACATCAATGCCAACAGCTTCATATTCCATTTCTCTTTCATCTCCATCTATGCCACTTTTTTCTCCAATAATTTCTTCTCATTAAGAACATATATTTTTTTTCTATCCTTAGCTTTACCAGCATGGTTACAATGGCAATAGATGCTCTATTAGAAGTATTAACCTCTTCTTTCATTCTCTGAATTAACTCATAGAGCTTCCCTAATTCCTTCTTCAAGCTCTAAATCCCAACAACAAATGGAAAAGCAATTTCTTTATCCTTGGCATTGCATTTAGGATCTAACCACTCAAAATATTTGCAATCTCATCTTCTTGCACTTCTTCCTTGGAGAAAAAATGAAAGGAACTTGCAACGGAGAGAATCAATGCAGAAAATAAGATAATGCAAGGTGAATTTTTTTGTTGTCTGAATTAAATTAAAATCTAAGGTTTTCAAAAACAATTTTAGCCTGCTGAAAGATTGAGGCTTCGAAATTCCCAATCTCTGATAGTGAAGCATTAACAATGTCGCTTTAAGGGTTAGATGAACGAAATAATGAAAGGATAAAATCCACCACCAAAATGCCAAGCACAAATTAAGAGGTAGAAGCAAGATTCAAATGCTTTCTTCTACTATTGCTTCGGTAAGTGCAGTAAACTAGAACCTATTAAGTATGTGATAAGGATAAAAATGTAATTTATGTATTAAGTGAATCAAGTGATCAGTTAGTCAAGTTGTTAGTTTGTTACTTACAGTTGTTATTTAATTTTTTATATATATAGCAGTGACTGTAATGAATAATACATAGCAATCATCTTTCTTAAATCTTTTTTACTTTACTGTGTTCATGGTATCAGAGCCTAAGTATCCATAGCTAGGGTTCTTTGATTTCATTTTTTTCCATTGATTCTACTGATTGTTTTTGCTGCAGAATTGATTGTGAGATGATTTCATTTTCTTCTAAATGGCGAATGAAACGGTGGAGAATCCGAGAACGGAAGATCGACGTTCTCGAGCTGTGAATGATATTGATCCTCTTTTCTTGCAAAATTAAGATCATCCAGGGATGGTTCTTGTAACTGCACCATTGAATGGGAACAATTTTCTCATTTGGAGCACGGCAATCAGAATTTCACTTGAAGCCAAAGATAAGATGTGCTTTATTGATGGAACTCTGCCGATGCCTACTAATCAGAATGAATTTCGTAAATGGAAGAATGTTGATTCAATGATCAAGTCATGGATACTTAATTCCATGTTAAAAGAAATGTCTAATTCGTTCATCTATTGCCCTACTTCAAAGGCACTTTGGGACACCATTGAATAGAGGCTATGTGAGAATAACGGACCTTTATTGTATCAATTATAGAGAGATATTGTCTCAATTAATCAGGGCAGTATTACTACTTATTACAATAAGATTCATAAGTATTGGGATGAGTTGAACAAACTGAATCCTATACCAGTTTGTACCTGTAATGGATGTGCATGTGGTGTGGGAGTGAAGCAGGCAAATAGGGAGGCTTGTACTAAGGTGATTCAATTTTTGATGGGATTGAATAGCGTTTATGAAAACGTCAGAAGTCAGATCATCAATATGGATCCTTTACCATCTATTGATAAGTCTTATGCTATGGCTCTTAAAGACGAGAGGCAGAGATAAGTAAACATGAATTATGGCAATGATGCTATTGAGAGCAGTGCTTTGCTAGTCAAGGCTGTTGTTGGATTTGGGAATGATAATAGAAATGGGAGGAGATATGATGGAGATAAGAAAAGTCATTTTTGTGATTATTTCCATAAAACAAGATATGTCAAGGACACTTTCTTCAAGCTACATGGGTTTCCAGAATGGTTTAAAGGAAAACAAGAGCAGAAAAAGAGGATTGAAGGCAAAGAAATTGCTAATCTTACAGATGCTAATCAAGAAGCAAACTTTGATACACCAATGGATGAAGTTGCTGTTCGTGATGACAAACAACTGGATTTGTCTTTAATGGTGTCTAACCCCGTTAAACAGGAGATGGCAAAGCTTGTTCAAGGAAGAACATTGGTTCTAGTGGAGCTGGTATTAATTTTGCTGGGATGGCTTTAAGCTATTCATTGAATTTTGTAGGTACTTCTGCAACAGGTCATAATGTTTCGCATAATACTTCTAATTTTTGGAGTTTTGGACGATGGATTATTGACACAGGGCCACAAGTTATATGTGCTCAACACCTAAACTGTTACATAGCTTATCCCCCTTGAAAACACCTATACCGGTTCATGTTCTAGATTCAACTACCAAAATTGTTACTCACTCTGGTAAAGTCACTTTAAGTGACACAGTTACTCTAATTGATGTCCTTTACATACCTACCTTCCACTGTACTCTTTTATCTGTTAACAAGCTAATCAAATCTGCAAATGTTTTTTTCACTTTCTTACCAATACATTGTTTGATACAGGACTAGAAGACTAAGAAGATCTTGGCAGTGGCTCAATATGAAGATAGCTTTTATGTTCTGAGTCACACTTCTTTTCATTAGCAAACTGTAATATCCCAAAGTATACCCTAAAAGTTTCGGAATTATTGTTGCATTTTGATTTAATGTATATGTTTAATGGAAAGAGAAAAGAAGTAAAGAGAAAGTGTATATGTTGTATATATAGATATATATATATAACATATACAAGTCAAAGTAATGAAAGTCAAAAGAACATTAATGAATTAATTAATTAGTGGAAAATGGAAATTAAGTTAGTGGAAGAGGATTTTATGAATATTATATTATACATATTGCTTGGTGGAGATTTAAAGAGATTAAGTGTTTGACTTTGCTTTTTATTTTTCTTTTTTTCTTCTTCTTTCTTTGTGGTTTGGCCGGCACCCTCCAAAGCAAGAGAGGAAGTGAGTTTTTGATTTTTCCAAGCTTAAAATTGAAGGAAGTTTCAAGTGATCAAGTTAGAAAGCTAAGAAGTTTCATCAACTTTGGTAAGTTTTCCACTTGATTCTCTTGTTTTATTTTAAGTTGTATTTGAGTATTTTTTTTTATTGTGGTGTGTTTGAGAGTATTGGGTTTAATTGATTGTGATTTTGGGGTTGAATTGAAGAGATGGAGTTAGGTTTGGTGTTGGAAGAGTAAGGGTTATGTTTATGTTATGGTTGTGAATTGGTAATTGATGTATGTTGTGAGTTTGAGCAATTATTATCTTAGATTTTCAATATGTTTGTGTTTAATGAAGTTGAAAGCATAGAATACATGAGTTTGATTGGAAACAGAAGCATAATGGATGCCACGACAGTGGCCCTTGGATGCCACGACCGTGGGGGTGTTAGGCAATTTGGACAGGTTCGTTTGCTAACCCACGACCGTGGTGGTTGTGAGGCCACGACCGTGGGGGTTTTAGAATAGAATGGGCAGACTCATTTGCTATGCCACGACCATGGGTTGTGAGGCCACGACCGTGGGGTCCTAGATATTTGTGTTGGCTTATAATTTGTGATCTATGGGCTAGTATGAGACTAATAGGTGAATAAGTGTATTGGAATTCATGTGTATTTTTAAAATAAGTGTGTATTATTCCTTTTGAATTAGGTTGTGAAGAGGTTGAGTTGCCCTAATCCAAGTAGTGGAGAATTCTTGGAAGAGGAAGTGCATAGATTGGTGTGAGTTGTTCTTGAGGTAAGTACAAACTTAAATGGTTGCATACATTTACATGATTTTGAGACTTAACACATTTGGTTATAAATGTGTTAAGTAATTTACTATATTGTTAATACAATTTGATTAACGTTATGATTTGGATAATGTGAAAGATATGATGATCATTCAAAATGTATGTGCAATGCAATTGGTTATGATGGATACTTTAATGATGAATTGCTTTAATGTGAATTGAGATATGATAAGATGTGAAGCCATTGTTGTTGGTTATAATGATTCAAATGAAATAATTGAGGCATGGTTGCCTAGATGATTATGAAGAAATGTGAAGCCATTGTTGTTGGCTATAATATTGCAAATGAATAATTGAGGCATGGTTGCCTAGATGATTATGAAGAAATAAGAATGAAATTGATAATGAAATAATGAATGAATTGTGTGTCTAATATGTTATTCCATTTTCAGAGTTTTGTTGTTGGTGGCATGCCTAATAGTAACAATCTCTTGAAGCTAGGTTGGGCTTGATCCTTGAAGCCAAGTTGGGTTGAAGTTTAGCATGCTTAACTCCCCTTGAAGCTTGGTTGGGTCTAGTCCTTGAAGCCTAGTTGAGATGTTACAACCCTTGAAGCTAGGTTGGGTTTGGTTCTTGAAGCCAAGTTGGGTTGATACTTAGCATGCTTTGTTCCCCTTGAAGCTTGGTTGAGCCTAATCCTTGAAGCCTAGTTGGGATAATGATAATGATAAATGTGATAATTGAACCAAAACATTAACTCTGAAAGTTGAATGGCATATTAGTGTCTTTTGGGCCAATGCTTGTCTTTTTTTCAATGTGATTCATGAATGGTGAAACAATTGAATAAAATAATGGAATGTAGTGTTATGAAAAATATTATAAACTTTATGTTTTGTAAATATTGATTTTGATGTATATGTATTTGTAAATACCACTACATTTTTCGCTGCATAATGAATAAATGTTTTATCTAATATAATTTTTAATATAATTTGAATGTGTTAAGTTTTTCTATAATGTTGTTAAATTGAAAGATTGGGTTGTTTAATATAAATCGTGGCACTCCTGTATTCGGTATACGTATATTACAGATGTAGTAGTGTGTAGTGTGCATATATGGGGTATAGGGGTGTTACACAAAATTTGTAAATACCATTAATAAGCCTGTAGACACCAGTATCCCTCAACATATACCTAATAACCATACCCATAGTCAATCTGCTTGTTTGAGCACTGTTGGTTTGTCACATTTGTGGCATAAGAGGTTAGGACATGCCTCGAACTTTGTGTTACAGCATATTGAAGCAATAAACGTTGCTCCTATTGATAAAGATGTTGCTTGTACATTTTGCAAAACAACATAGATTTATGTTTCCAGTCGGTGATATTCACACTACTGAAGTTTTTGATTAGTTGCATATAGACTTATGGGGTCCTTACAAGCAGACCACTTTCAATTCATCAAGAAATTTTTTTGACAATTGTTGATGACTTTGCTAGAGTCACCTGGACATTTTTGTTACTAGAGTCACTTATGGGCTCCTACACTACAATAGTTTTTTGTGATGATCAAGACACAATTTAATTCTTCTGTCAAGGTGATTAGAACAGATAATGGCAGAGAATTCTTGAATGCTAAATGCAGCAGCTTATTGCTGTCTCTTGGAATCTTGCATCACAGAACTTGTGCATACACTCCACAACAAAATGGACTAGTAGAAAGAAAGCATAGACATCTGTTACAATTGGCCAGAGCATTGATGTTTCAGTCACATTTTCCAAATTTTTTTTGGGGAGAGGCTATATTGACGGCTACTTATATTCTTATTAGACTTCCTACTGCTTTATTAAAATGGAAATCACCTTATGAAGTTTTATGTGGTGTTCCTCCTTCTTAGGACATGCTTAGAGCTTCTGGATGTTTGTGTTTCATCTCCAACACATCACCAAACAAAGATAACTTTTCTCCTCAAGCCTTCAAAAGTGTTTTCCTGGGATATGCTCCAGGTCAAAAAGCTTATAAGGTGTTTGAGTTAGAAGCTAAGAAAATAACTATTTCTAGAGATGTTGTCTTCTATAAGCACATTTATCCATATTCCACATTTACTGCTGCTAATCAAGATTCTCCTTTACCATTGGTTTCATTTATTGCTTATAATTGTGTTGTTTTTAGCACCAATGAAGCTTCTGACGTTACTAGCTCATCGCATCAGCTACCTCAGCTCACTGATGCTAATTCACCTGTTGTTGATGTTCCTATTGCTGATGTTCCTGATGTATCCACTTCATTTCATGCTGATGTTCCTCAATTACCTGAAAATCACTTAGTTGGTTGCCAAATGTAGCCCATGCCCGAACTTTCAACCAGATACAGTAATAGGCCAAAAAAGAGACCAGCTTGGTTAAAGGAATATGTTTGCACTGCCTCTGATGCTGCTGAAGTTTTGACTCCTACTTATAAGGCTTTTATGGCTAATGTCTCTTATGTGCTAGAACTAGTGTCTTATAAACAAGCTGTTCAACATCCTGAATGGGTTGCAGCCTTGGATAAAGAATTAGAGGCCTTAGAAGCAAATAACACTTTGGAGATTACAAGTTTGCCTACTGGGAAAAGAGCTATAGGTTCAAAATGGGTTTCTATAGTTAAGTTTAATGTTGATGGATTAGTTGAAAGGTATAAGGCTAGATTAGTAGCTAAGGGTTATAATCAAAAGGCTGGGATTGATTTCTTTGATAGCTTCTCACAAGTTGTTAAGTTAGTAATAGTAAGAGTCTTCTTGGCCTTGGCAAGTATCAACAGCTGGGTCATTCATCAACTTGATATACATAATGCCTTTCTTTATGGATTCCTCAAAGAAGAAGTTTATCTTCTGTGACTTGAAGGTTATATCAAAGCGAAGCCAAAAGAAGTTTGTAGGTTAAGGAAGTCACTATATGGGCTGAAACAAGCATCCAGGGAGTGGAATTCTGAGTTAATAAATCAGCTTATTTCTATCGGTTTTGCTCAATCTCAGCATGATTAGTGTTTGTTTACCAAAACCACTGATTCTGACTCTTTCTTAGCCCTCCTTATTTATGTAGATGATGTTTTGGTGGCTAGTGAGGTTGAAACAGATGTTATTATAGTAAAATAGTTTCTTCATCACAAGTTTACTATCAAATATTTGGACAAATACAGAAGGCTTATAGGAAGGTTACTTTATTTTAATATGACAAGACCTGATGTTACTTATAGTGTCCAACAGTTCTCTCAATTTGTTTCAGCCTAATGGAGACTCACTAGGAAGCAGCTATTCAGGTTCTTCGATACCTCAAAGGGACAATGAATCGAGGTTTGTTTTATAGTTCCAGCTCATCTATCAATATTAAAGCGTTTTGTGACAGTGACTGGGCTTCTTGTCCACTCTGTCGCCAATCTCTTACAGGGTATTGTATTCTTGGAGATAATTTGATTTCCTGGAAAACAAAGAAACAGACAACTGTTCCTAGGAGTTCTTGTGAAGCTGAGTATCATTCAATGGCGTCAACAGTGTGTAAGATGCAATGGCTTTCTTATCTGCTTGCTGATTTTCGTGTTCCTTTTTCTACTCCAATTCCACTTTTCTGTGATAATCAATCGGCTTTGTACATCACAGCAAATCCGGTCTTCTCAACTTGCTGATGTTTTTACCAAAGCACTTTCAGGTCCTCAGTTTTTCAATACAATCTGCAAGTTGGGTTTGGTTTCTCAACCATTCCCAACTTGAGGGGGATGATAAGGCTAAAAATGTAATTTACGTAGCAAGTGAATCACGTGATCAGTTAGTCAAGTTGTTAGCCAAGTTGTTAGTTTGTTACTTACAGTTATTAGCAGAGTTAGTTTTTTTTATATATAGCAGTGATTGTAATCAATAGTTAAGGAATAATACACAGTAATCATCTTTCTTCATATTTTTTTACTTTACTTTGTTCAATATGTGCATAAAATGGGAGTTTCACCACAGATTACATCAACAAATGCACGTGCAAATTAATGGGTTTGATTTGCTTTTAACACTTGGGAGCTAAATCAAGAGTTGGTACTTTTCCCATGCTTACATGATACTTTTTCACATACTGATGTTCTCTCACTCTCTCTATGTTCTATCACCAAAAGCTTTTGGTGGTCACAGTAGGGCTAATAACGAATATATGATCATACAAAGAAGTGATCTAAAATGGATGTCCTTACGAGCTTTTTATATACATACATATAATATATAAAAAACAACATTGCCACTTGTCACCAAAAGTGTAAATCCTTCTGAGATTTATTGTCCATGATTTGGAGAGGACTCTAAGAATAACATAGCAGCCACCTATTCTGGAACTTCTCATTCCAATTAAGCATATATATAGATCTTTAATTACTTTTTAATTGACTGAATTTCACCACATTGTCACTTTCCCCTTCTTCCTTTTTTCTCTAATTTACTTTTAACAAATCTAAAACTGAAGTTGAATGCTTTCTTTTTAATGCTTTTTTCCTCTTTGGGTTCGATTATTGTGAGCGAAAATTTTCACCCCCACTCCCATGTGGAATGGTTCTTGCGACTTCGACACTCTTAGGCTCAGGGCCTTAGAGAATACGGCCTAAACTCGGAGAAAATAAAGTTGCCACCCAGACAGATCGGAAAAAAGAAAGGGGTGGATAAATCGATTCCTAAGGAATCTCCAACCCCCTAATGGGTTCAGAAAGTTGAATACGTGTGGGAAGGTAAAAATAACCTAGCACCCTTACAGCGCCCAGTTTGTTGGAACCGGCCTCCTTTTCAGGTCTATATATTATTAAATTCTTAAATATTATAAAATCAACCATACTATATGCGATTATAAAAATAAATTATCATTATATTAAAATCAAAACAAGTTCAAACAAAGTGATAAATGGACACCCATATAATATGAAAACATACCCGTACAACCGTCCCAAAACTAAAACTAAATTACATAATAAAACTCAAGGTATCTACATAGTGGAAACAGACCTTTTACAATTATAGAATCCAAATAAATAAACAAATTATTTAAATTATTTAAGCATGACAATAAAAAATCCAACATCCATTACAAATAAAATAGAATGAATCATCTAACATCAAAACATATAATAAATTAAATAATAAAAAAACAAGGGTTAAACCATTACATAGACAAAATTAGGTTTTGAGCTTTAAAACTTAGGGTTTTGGTTTGAAGATTGAGGATTTGGACTTTAGGTCTTGAGATATTGATTTTTGGTTTGAAGGAACTAGGTTTATAGCTTATGGATTAACTTATGGTTTTGGGATTTTAAAACTAAGGTTATGGGCATTAGAAAATTGGGATTTTGAATTAGGGTTTAGAAATAAGGTTTGGATTTATGGGCTACTGGACATTTGGATTAGGGTTTAAGGTTCTAGGGAAATAAGGTTTGGAAGTTAGCTTTTATATTTTGGATTAGGTTTTTGGAATTAGGTTTACTGGAATTAGGTTAGAGTTTTGGTAAGTAGGGTTACTAGATAAAGGTTTGGGAAACAGATTAGAGTTTTGATAATTAAGTTAGTGATTTAAATCAAATTTTAAGCTACTGGATGAACAAATATATCTATTTTTTGTTTTGTAAAATATATAATTAGGATTTAGCAATGCAAACTACTAAATTATAATAAAAACAAATAATCAAAACCTTTAAAAGAAAAGAAGATATGGCTATTGTATGTTTAAGCAAATTAAGTTTAGGAAATGAAACCTGCATTGAAGGCTCCACCAAATTAATTGTTGATTCCAAGCTACTGCCTGCACCAATTGCTAATTTTGGTCTAGCCAAGATTAAAGGCAGTGGTTACTGCCTTTGGTGTGTTGATTATTGATGAATGTTGCCTATTGTTGATTGACTCTTGCTGATTGTTGATGCTTGCTGATTGATTATTATTGTTGTCTCCTTCAAAAGACCGAATCCAATCACTTTGACAATTAATTGCCTTTTTATAGGCAACCTTAGGGCATCTTAGAATCCTTCTTAAATTCGGATCCCTTAAACCTATACAGCTTTAGAGAATCTAAATATGAAAATCGTGCACCATCCGGCCAATTTCAACGCTCTTGCCCATTTTAGCATAAGCAATCACTCATATCGAATTGGCTTGATTTGGGCCAACCATCCGACCAAGTTACCTTCTAATCAAATTAATTGAACGGAACACAATCCAAATATTAAATAATTGGCCATCCAAAATCTAAACATTAAATAATTATAATTTTTCAATACCAATATTTATAATCCAAATATTAATAATTTGTTTATTTTGTTATATGTTATTATTAGATTTAGACTTGATCTGGCCTTGAATGAAAAATATATATTGGTATTGGTATTAAAATTAAAGGTCTACAGTTTACCCCCTTCTTGAACTATCTTGAATTTATTAAGAGAGTGAAAAGCAACATGACTTTTGAATGGAGTTTGGATAGTAATAGGTTCTGGACCCGGGGAATTGATTTGTTGGGTTCTAGACCCGAGGTTAGTTGGGTTCTAGACTAGAGTTTAGTTGAGTTTTTGACCCGAAACTGGATTGATTGGGTTCTGGACCCGAAGGAGGTTGGATTCTAGACCCAAAGACTGGATTTAATTTGGGTACTTGGACCCGAGATTGGATTTGATTTGGGTACTTGGACCCGAGACTGGGACTTGGACCCGAGATTGGATTTAATTTTGGTACTTGGACCTGAGACTGGGTACTTAGACCTAAGACTGGATTTGATTTGGGTACTTGGACCCAGGACTAGGTACTTGGACCCAAGATTGGATTTAATTTGGGTACTTAGACCCGAGACTGGATACTTGGACCCGATATTGGATTTGATTTGGGTACTTGGACCTAGGACTGGGTACTTAGACTCGAGACTGAATTTGATTTAGGTATTTGGATCCAGGACTGGGTACTTGGAGCCGAGACTAGATTTAATTTGGGTACTTAGACCTGAGACTGGGTACTTGGACCTGAAACTAGATTTGATTTGGGTACTTGGGCCCTGGACTGGGTACTTGGACCCTAAACTAGATTTGATTTGGGTACTTGGACCCGGGACTTGGTACTTAGACCCGATAGCGGATTTGATTTGGGTACTTAGACCTGAGACTGTATTTGATTTGGGTACTTGGACCTGGGACTGGGATTTGGACCCGAGACTTAAGCTCTTCTAGCTTGATCATCCCTTTGTTGTTTGAGAACTTTGGCTTTCTTCTAGTCAATTGGTTTCAGCTCTTCTAGCCAATTGACCTTCTGTCAGTTAAGAGTTTTGGCTTTCTTCTAGCCAATTGTTTCATTCTTCAATAGATTGTGGGTCTTCACCCTTCAAATTGGATCAACATCCATGGACTTCGAGTCTTCACCCTTCAAAATGGATCTTCAGCTTTTGGACATCGGGTCTTCATGTCATATCCATAATTTTGGAAAAATTAAATAAGTATTTGGAGATATAAAAGTTGTACATACCTAATATATATACCTAGTGTATATATAACATATACATATGGTATATTAATTATATATGTTGGATATATATATTACATAATATATTTAATACACATATAAGGTAAATTTGGTGTGTATATATGAATATTATTTGTGCATATGGGTATTTATATTCATTAAATATATATTACATAGACATAGTATATACATTACATAAATATATACATAATGATATATGTGAAACATAAGTAACATATATAAGATATATACATATACATAAAATATACAATATATATGTGGGATATAATTTGGTGTTGGAAAAGTGAATGATGAAAATAATAATAATAAAATAATATTAGATACTGGAAGATGATGAAAAAGTGTGATATTTTGTAATTATTAATTAATTAATAATAAGTAAATAAAAATAATTCAATATTAATTTATTTTTGGGTGGTAGAAGATTAAATATATTTATTAATAATTAATTAAAAAAATAAACATTTATATATATAAGGCTAGAATTAAAGAAGAAAGAAATTAAAAAGACAAAAACATAAAAAGTAAAGGAGGGATAAATTAGTAAATATACTTTATAAAATTTAAAAATTAATACAATAATTTAAAAAGAAAATATTTTTGAATGAAAGATGAAAATTGGTATTTTTAAAATAAATAAATAATTAATTAATTAAAATAATATAAAAATTTATATATGTGGTCTTAAATGAAGGAAAGAGAAAATTTTAAAAATTTAAAAAGAATTTTTTTTTCTTCTGCTTCCTCTCTTTGACGTTTTCTCCATGGATGAGCAAGATTGGTTTTTGCTTCATTTAAACAACCAATTTCCAAGGATTTTACAAGAACCAAGTGGGTTTTGGTGATTTCTTCATAAATTAATAAGTTTTCCTTTACAATTTTGAAGTTCCATCTAAATATATGATTATGTATAATTTGAGATTTTAATGGAGTGTGTTTTAATTGGTTAAATGCATATGAAAAATGCTATTTTGTTTAATTATTAATGATTCTTAAGTTGGATTGAAGAAATGATTAAGTTTGAGTTAAGTTGGTTAAAGAGAGAGAATTTAGGGTTATGAAACATTTGGATTTTTGAAATCATGAGTTTTAATTGTGCAAATTTGTTCCAAATGTGTTGTTTTGATGCATAAACAAGGATTTTAAAATCAAATGATAGATTTAGTTAAGTTTGGATAGAGTTTGAAGATGGTAGTATTGATTTAGGGTTTAGGAAAACTGAATTTTCAAAGTATGGTGAATTGTTTGATTTTAATGTTTAAAGCATGTTATTTGATGACATTAAAGATGGAAATAAGCTTGGATTAATTATTGGAATGTGTTGAAATGGAGAACCTTCAATGGGGAAGGTTATGCCATATTAGGGTTTTGAACAAAAGTGTGTGTTTAATTAAAGTAATTGATTTAAACATGTTAAAATATGTTTGTGATGATAGAAATAAACTTAAAACATTAATTTAAATGGATTAAAATGGTTTTTCAAAGTTAAAGTGAGGTAAGGCTTAATTGTAAAAATTTTGTTGGAGTGTTGTTTAATTAAGTTTTGATGTTGAGAATGCCTTAAAATGTGATATTAAATGATTATGTATGATCACATTTGGTATAGGCATTGAGAGAAAGTAGTTTGGCCAATCCAAGTGTTGAAGGGCAACTTGGAAGAGAAGGTTGGTGAGAGTTTTAAGCTTGTTTTGGTTGCTATTTGAGGTAAGTACAAACTTTGAATACATTGGTTATGTTTGCATGACATTTGAGCTTAATACATTTTGGTTGAAAAATGTGTTAAGCTACTTGATACATTGGTTATGTATGAATAATAATCTATGACATTTGTAATATCATATATGTGTTAAATGCATTGTGAAAAGCCATTGATAATGGCTAAATTGTGTAAATGTGATTAATAAGTGAATTATGTGGAAATACCCAAAGTAATTGGGCAATATGTTGTAAATGCAAAAAAAATATGGTATAATGTAATGAGATATGTGGAAACATAATGAAATGAATTGATATTGATATAAATGAGAAAAGTGAGAAAAAAAATGAGAAAATAAGGCAATGTGCCTAGTTTGATTATGTGACAATGAGAAAGAGATTGATAATGAGAAATATGAATAAATTATATGCATAGTGTGTTATTCAATTTTTAGAGTTCTGTGTTTGGCGGCATGCCTATGATTTGCCTACGGGCTTGACGCTGGGCGTCATTGTGAAAATATTTTTGAGGTGAAATGATCGGGTCGTAAGCCTCAAAAATAAGTACTTGAAGCTAGGCTGGATGAAATGACCAGGTCGTATGCTCAAACCTAGTTGGATTATTACATTGATATATCGCCTACGGGGCTAGACACATGGTGTCATTATAGACCAAAATAGTAACTCTGAAATTTGAATAGCATTCTTTGGGCCCATGTTTGTGTTTGTTTTTATATGAATTGTGGATTGTGAAATATTTGAAAAGTATGAGAAAATGGAATGATGTGATGTTCATAAGCATTTTACATTGGCAGTACTTTACATTTTTTTTATTATCAAAGTTTGTACCGCTAAGCTTTTAGCTTAGCGCGATTGTAATTCGTCACGTAGGTGGCATGGGCGTTTTGGTAGAGCTAGAGAGTTCTACTAGACCTAGTCATACCTAGGCTTGCATTTATCGAGCTTGAAGTGTTTTTGGGTACATCAATATCAAAGCCATTTACCAACATGTACATATTTGATATTATAGTATATTTTGATACTATGTATATTATGTTTGTTTTTGAAGTATATATTGTAAATTGTAAAGAATGTTTTGGATAGGTTGATTAAAATGGGATGTGTTGTTGATTTATATATCTATGTATAAATATTTTGAGAAAATATGGAGAGATTGAGAAATATTAGTGAAATGGAGATTTGATTTTTTTATTGGGAGTGTTTTCTGATGCAGGCTGTGTTTTACTGAATTTTGGGAACATTCAAATTACAGAAAAAAAAACTCTGGCGAATTTTTTTTCAGAGATTTTCATATAAAATATTTATTTTGGGTTACTATAACAAGTAAAGAATATTTATGTACTATTTAATTTTATATATTTAGTATTTGAAATCTTAAATAAAAAATGTGAAAATTTATATTAAATCGGTCTGTGACATTTTTATACCATATATACATATTTTACATATGCTGAAAATATGTATTATATGTATATACGGTATAAGGGTGTTACACTTCACCCTTCAATATGGATCTTCATCCTTTAGACATCGGGTCTTCGCCTTTCAAAATGGATATTCATCCTTTAGACATCGGGTCTTCACCCTTCGAATTGGATCTTCATCCTTTGGACATTGGGTCTTCACCCTTCAAATTGGATCATCATCCTTGGACTTCATGTCTTCACCTTTTAAAATGGATCTTCATCCTTTAGACATCGAGTCTTCACCTTTTAATATGGATCTTCATCCTTTAGACATTTGGTCTTCACCTTTCAATATGGATCTTCATTCTTTGGACATCGGGTCATTGCCCTTCAAAATGGATCTTCATCCTTAGACATCGGCTCTTCACCCTTCTAAATGGATCTTCATCCTTTGGATATCGGGTCTTCACCCTTTAACATGGATCTTCATCCATTGGACATCGGGTCTTCGCCCTTCTAAATGGATCTTCATCCTTTGGACATTTGTCCTATATTGACCTTAGCTCTTCTAGCTGGACTGATTTTTTATCTTTTGAATCTTCATTCTTATGGGATTCTTACTTTCTTCTTATTTTGTTCTTTTTGCAAAAAATTCAGCAATTTTTTAGCTAGTCCTGATATCTTCTCTTTGCCCCCTACGTGGCAAAATATTGAAAGTGAGTCTAAAAATATTTTGTACATGCATAAACTAAAAAATTGAAAGGAGAAACTTTGCCCCCTGTGTAGGCTCAAACCAATGATTTTTTTCTCATGCAGGCTTTGATTGATGTTTGTGTATTGTCTGGTTTCTTGTACGAGCATGCATCTCCATTTTTGTAAAGTGACTATATCTTCCTCAAGCAATAGGCCTTTCATGCCCCCCTGATGCTATGTCTGCTTCTCATTATTTGCTTCATAGACTATCTATTGTTCACTTTGACAAAGGATAGGCAATACAAGACAACAAAATGCATTATGATATGCTCATGTATGCATGATATGCGTGGATTATAATTATAGTAGTTCCATTGACTCATAGACTGAGGTGATCGGCTGAAGTTCTCCCATTGATTCATTCCAGATGCTCATTCAGATATTGCATTAGAACATCAGAAGTCTTCACATCTATGGCTTTATTTCTAGAATATTTGAAATATGGATAGTGGAGGCCCAAGCATGGTAGCCAAAGACATGGGAGATATCCATTTCAACACATTTGGTTGGCAACTTCTTCATGATACTACTTTACAAGTGATCCTTTCATTAGCCACTTTGGCCCAATATGTCCATTGAGTTTCAACAACATACTTTCCTTCACTTAAAGGCTTTGTATGATAAAAACACAAATTTTTTTTAAAATCTTAAAATCATATTTTGGCTTTGTCAAATTAGTGTCAATTTACCTTAGGACTCGACTTTTCCAAATTAATACATCCATTACATCATAACCCTAGTTACCGTACTAAACTTAGGAATTATTTCTATTTGAGCAAGAACTATTGCACTTCAAATAGGCACGTACACATTACTTGGTCAAAAGTCTTATTAAGTTTAAATATTGTCTATCTCATATGCATACTTATCCAAACTATCTACACTAATAGACTCCACTTACCAAAAGAGATCAACAAATCTCTAATAGGCTTGAAATGGGGTCTATAAGGGACATGGTTTAAACGAAGGCCATTTTTAGATTGGGGCTGATGTGACACTGCTGACAAACCTTCACACTATAATCTATTAGAGGTTCCATTTTCATCTTCTGGACATCATTTCCCTCTGACTTCATGAAAATAAAAAGCATGAATGTCTTTCCATCTTCTTGATAGAAATCTAGATCCAATCAGCACTATCTTGGTCTGTAGACCATCCTTTTATTCCTTTTTTTTCTTCCATCCTTTTCCCTTTTGGAGTATCAAGTCAAAAACTTTTAATATTGCTGACTTGGAGCTACGTTGGATAAAATGAAAGATGGTCTTTCCCCTAATTCACTGATTTTATTTGATTCTTTGGCTGGACTGGACCAATTTAAGTCAGTTGTCCTCGTAAACTAAGTGGAAGTCTTCTGCTTTCTTTAGGTAAAAAAACTCGGATGACTTTCTGAACCACCTTTTTTTGGTTTTTTTCTTTTTTTCTTTTTTTTCTTTTTCTCTTTTTTCTTCTTCTTTTTTTTTTCTCTTTTTTTTTTTGCTTTCTTTTCTTCTTCTTTTTTTTGCTCTAACTCTAAGAAAGTTGTTTTGTCTACACTATTCTATGCTTCTGACTATGGATGAGTGAAGTAGAGTGAGTTTGCTTTAACAAAGATAAATTATTTGTTGCCCTAATGTCATCTTAATAGATCAAAGATATTAGGTCTAATATTAAGTGAACTTCTGTAACATTCCCTACATAGTTTATATAAACTTAACTATATAGGTGATGTCAGTTAAATACTCAAGCTGGGCTATATATGTATTATAGAAATAAAACCAAAATGCTTCTATGTATTAAAGCAGTTATACAACTTTCAAAAGAACTATTATAATCATAAATGTATTATAAACATATATCTATTAATTTATAAAGAACTCCTATTGTTAACTTACATTATTATAATTCTCAAACTACTCTCAAACTTGTACAACTATTATACAAAATTATAAAGTATTACCATGTGAACTATATAGAATACAATATTTACAATATTGTTCTTTGAACCTTTGTGATGCAGTTAACTAGGAACGAATATCTCTCACTCTGCAGTCTCAACTCTTCTTGTTTGATCTGCGGGTCATAAAATAATTCTAGCATGCTAAGCAAAGCTTAGTGGTGCTTATATATTTATAATATGCAAGAAAATTTAAAGGAAAGAGAACCAATAATTTAGAAACAATGGAAATTATTACTTTTAGAATGATAAATAAAGAAATTAATAAATTCATTTAAACTTGAAATACTAAACACAATTAAATTCAAAATCAGTTAATTTAATAATAACCATATAACACAATATTTTCAATATAGATAACTTCTTTAATTATGCCCATACACACTAAACTCAGATCCTAGATTTAGATAATGGGTTACTATTGGCAATTTAATACTCACTGTGTAACATTTGGCCAATGGCCCACTATGACACCAAGGCCCACTGAATATGATGGCACAGAGTGCCTATTGATGGTACAGAGTGCGCACTATCACTTTAGATATCCTCCCTTTAGCTAGCCATTCAATCCTAAGCTAGATCTAAAATCAGTATGATTTGGACAATTTAGTTATTTTTAATTAATAATAAATTTTGTATAGCACTTCAATAGAATAATTCTTTGATCAACACTTAGTATCACACATATTTATCATATATTTAAAATAAATTTGTTACACTACTTGTTAGGGTTGATTTCAAAAATCCTTTACACTTTGAGGACTTATAATCTTTTCGGCTAGAATTACAGATAAAAGATAAAGAAAAAGATATTTTGGGCAATTTCTTCAATTGACACACCGAATGACATGAGTGTGTCAATGACCGTGTCGTTTGCCCATTCTTAGAGAAGCTTTGACACACCCAACGACACGGGTGTGTCACTGGCCGTGTCATTTATCTTTCATCACAATAGCTATGACATGCTCAATGACACGGGAGTGTTACTAGTCGTGTCATCAATATTGAAACACAGCATCGTTAACACGCCCAGTGATAAGGTCGTGTCACTGGCTGTGTCAGGCAAAATTCTGTATTTTGTACACTCAACCACTTAAACACAATATATCCAAATCTATGATAAAAATGAATGAAAAACTAGTTTCTTTGACATAGAAAGAGTCTATATCAAATACTTTTCAGTAATAACTTATAAAAGATAACTTAATCAACCAATTCAAATAATAAAATTCATAGAAATTTAAATAGTTACAAACTAAAATATATAAGCACATACCTCTTTTAAAATCCCTTTTCTTTTTTAATCACTTGTTGATAATCTCAACTTTTTCAACTTATTCTTCTAAAAACTTATAACTAGATGTGATTTTCTCTTAAATTTTGGCTAAATTTTTGAAAAAAAAAAAGAAGAAAGGAGGAGTTTTGGTGATGAAGGTGATGATATGTGTGGAAAGAAGAAGAGAGAAGAAGAAGTTTCCATACATACACACACATGTCCACATATATATATAGTTTAATCTGGTGAGGCAATCTCATTTTAACTACGGTGCACCCTCTTTCTTATCCTTTGATTCTAATTCGATTTTTAGTCTTGTAAAATCATAAAAATAAATAATTTCTTCAGTAAATTTTAAGATCCACTATTTACATCATTTATCCATGCCACTTTTATCACTATTTACTATAAATTAGCAATATTAAATTAAAAGTTTAAAATTTTAAACATTACAATTCTCCCCCACTAAAAAAATTTCATCATCGAAATTTACCTGTTATAAATGCTTGAAATAATTGAGGATATTATTGTCTCATTGTCTCTTCGCTTTCCCAAGTGGCTTCATCTATCGAATGATTTCTCCACAACACTTTCACTAAAGGAATGCGCTTATTATGCAACTTCTTTTTTTTACGAGCTAAGATAGCCACTGGTTCTTCTTCATAATTCAAATCTGGCTGAATTTCAATAGACTCTATTTGGATTACATGTGAAGGATCTGATCTATATTGTCTAAGCATCGACACATGGAATACAGCATGAATCTTAGCTAGTGCTGGAGGCAAAGCTAGTCGATAAGCTACTAGACCTATAAGTTCAAGTATTTCATATGGTCCAATAAAACTAGGACTTATAAGTTCAAAAATACCTATAAGTTAGTCGATAAGCTACTGGACCTATAAGTTCAAAAATACCTTATCTCTCACATTATATTCAATATCATGCCATTTCAAATCTGCATAAAATTTTTGTCTATCCATTGCAATTTGTAATCGATCCTTTATAAGCTTCACTTTGTCTTCAATCTGTCTTATGAGATCTGGTCCCACAAGTTTGCTCTCATTCAATTCCACCCAATGGAGTTCTACACTTTCTTTCATAGAGTGCTTCGTATGGCACCATTCAAATACTCATTTGATAACTGTTGTTATAGGCAAATTCTACTAAAGGCAAATATCTATCCCAACTACCTTCAAAGCATATCTTCAAGTACTTGTATCACCCTTTTCGATTGACCATTAGTCTGTGGATAAAAGCAGTACTGAAATGGAGTCAAATAACTAATGCTTTCTGAAAACTTTCCCAAAATTTTGAAGTAAAGCGAGGATCTCGATCTGAAATAATAGACATTAGTACTTCATAAAGCCTAACTATCTCATTAATATACAATTCAACAAGTCTATCCATTGAATAATCAACAATTACCCAAACTGTATCATGCTTCTTTTGTTTATTCAGAAGACCAGTCACAAAATCCATGGTGATTTTATCCCACTTCCATTCTGGTATTGATATAGGTTGCAAAAGACCTGACACAACTTGATGTTCTGCTTTGACTTACTAACACACTAAACATCGAGTCATATATTTAGTAATATCTCTCTTCATACTAGGCCACCAATAATGAGACTTTAAATTTTGATACATTTTATTAGTTTCAGGATGTACAAGATACATAGTAGTATGAGCTTCACCAAGGATACACTCCTTTAGTTCCTTCACATAAGGTACACACAATCGACCTCTATAATACAATCCAACATCTTTTAACACAACATAATCTGGCTTTTCACTTTTATGCACTTACTTCAAAATTTCTAACAACTTTTGATTTTGTTTCTAAGATTCTATCACTTTTTGCTTTATGGTTGGCTCAACCCTCAATTTTGCTAACATAACATATTATATCATTTAGTTTATTTAATTTATATATACATATAGTATTATAATATTTATATACAACATACCTGTCAAAGTCTTTCGACTTAAAGCATCGGGTACCATGTTAGCTTTCCCAGGATGATAGTCGATGATACAATCATAATCTTTGATCAATTCCATCCACCTCCTCTGCTTAAGTTTAGTTCTTTTTGTTTTGGCAAGTAATTCAAACTTTTATGGTCAGTGAAAATATAGCACCTTTCACCATACAAGTAATATCACCATATCTTAAGAGCAAATACAATAGCAACTAACTCCAAATCATGTGTAGGGTAATTCAATTCATGAGGTTTTAATTGCCTAGAAACATAAGCAATTACCTTACCCTCTTGCATCAATACACAACCAAGTCCCTAATGAGAATCATCACTATAAATAACATAGTCTTTACCTGGAGTCGATTATGTCAATACAGGTGCTTCAGTCAACATAATCTTCAATTGTTCAAAACTAGCTTGACACTGGGTATTCCACTCAAATTTAGTTTCTTTTCTAAGGAGCTTAGTTAAAGGAAGTGCTATCTTTGAAAACCCTTGCATAAATCTTCTATAGTAACCAGCTAACCCAAGAAAACTCCGGACTTATGTTATATTCTTTGGTGGCTGCCAATTCAAAATAGTCTCAATTTTACTAGGATCCACACGAATACCATTAGTTGATATTACTTGACCTAGAAATACCACTTCCGTCAACCAAAAATCACATTTTGATAGTTTAGCATACAATTGATTCTCCCTTAGTGTATGTAATACAATTGTCAAATGCTTATCATGCTCCTCTTTATTTCTGAAATAAACCAATATGTCAACAATAAAAACAACTACAAACTGGTCTAAATAGGATTTGAAAACTTGATTCATCAAATCCATAAAAGCTGCTGGAGCATTAGTTAAACCAATGGGCATAACTAAAAATTCATAATGTCTATATCGAGTTTTGAAAGTTGTCTTCGAAATATCTACTTCTTTAATTTTCACCTGATAATAACCCAATTTAAGATCAATTTTAGAGAAAACACCTGCTCCTTTCAACTGATCAAATAAGTCATCAATCCTAGGTAATAGGTACTTATTCTTAATAGTCACTTTATTCAACTGCCAATATCTATATACAATCTTAAGGTACCATCCTTCTTCTTCACAAATAAAACCGATGCACCCCAGGGTGATACACTAGGTCTAATAAAGCCTTTATCAAGTAATTTCTGTAGTTACACTTTTAACTCTTTTAACTTTGGAGTTGTCATTCTATAAGGTGGAATAGAAATTGGTGCCATACCCAGAACTACATCAATAACAAATTCTACCTCTCTCTTTGGTGGTATTCTAGGTAATTCCTCTAAAAAAATATTCGAAAACTCACTCACTGTAGGTATGTCTCCCAAAGCCATGCTTGAATGTCGTATATCATTAACATAAGCAAGGTAAGCCTCACACCTCTTCCTAATCAACCTTCTAGCTTTAGCTGCAGAAATCAAACTAGAAGGGTGAAATTATTTTTCTCCTCGAACTATAATTTCAACATGACCTGAAATCTTAAAAGACACAACTTTACGACAACAGTCCATAATTACTTGATGTTGGTACAACCAATCCATTCCCAAGATTACATCAAAGTCATGGAATAGAAGTTCAATCAAATTAGCAAGAAGTTCTACATCATGAATTCTAAGTGGACAATTTTGATATACTTTGTTTACCTTCACACTATGGCCTAAGGGATTAGTAACTTCTATCTCATATTCAAGTTTATCAACACACATTCTCTTCCCTGAAGCTATAGTTGTACAAATATAAGAATGTATAGAACCAGGATCTAATAATGCATACACATCAATACCAAGTAAAGAAAATTTACCAACTACACCATCAGGAGCATCCTAGTCCTCCACAGCTTTCATGGCATAAGCCTTAGTTGGAGCACTGCCTCGAGTCTAAGGTCTACTCACTGTTTCAAATCCTCTCTACTGACTAACACCGAGTCGACCATCTCTACCTATCCTACGGCCTAACTAAGACCTCTGTACAGAACTCTGCCCTTCAACAACTTCTAGTTCTTTTATCATTTTACAATCTCTAATTCTATGCTCTAAAGAACCACATTTCAAACAAACCCTTTTTTATACCAACAATATTCACTTGCATGGCCCTTACCACAATATTGACAAGGTGTAGTAATAGCTCTTGAAAATGAGCCTGTAGCCACTCCAAACCTACCACCTCCAGACCATTGAAAACTAGCTCCACTTCCTCTACCAGACCCCTGAGTTTGAGCTTGAATATTTCTCTGTCTTTATGGCCACCTTGTTGTTGTTTACTAGAAAATCCCCTCTTTGATTGTTGTCTTCTTCCTTGCTCTTGTTTAATCTCATTTCTTTATGGTAATTGTCGTATTAACAAGAGTATAAAACTCTTTAATCCGTATCGCTACTAAATACACCCAGAACTGATTGTTCAAACCATTTGCACTTCTCTTTCTTAGATGCAACTAACTTTGAAAAATATTTGCTGAGGCAAATAAACTGCCTCACATATTCAGACATAGGTGATTGCCTTTGCTTAAGATACAAAAACTCCCGACACTTCTCTTCTAAATAAATATCACTAATATATTTCTTTTTAAATTCTTCTTGGAAAAATGCCCAAGTGAGTCTACCTGCCAGTATACCTTTCTGCTTTGTATCCCACCAAGCATAAGCTTATTCCGGCAATAATGAAACTGCACACTCCAATCTTTCTTCATCATTGCAATGCAGAAAATCAAGAACTCTCACAATCCTCTCCATCCAATACTCCGCTATTGAAGACTCATCAGTATCACGAACTTTAAAATCTTCTACTCCAAATTTCCTAATTCTCTCTAATGGAGATCTTTGAGGCACCGGCGGTGGATGTTGTGCAGGAGGAGCAACTCCTACAATTTGCCTGAGAACTTCCCCCATATTTCTCACAAATTGAGGATCTAAGGGAATTTGTTCCACAAAAAGTTTTGATAGTTGTTGATTCCTTACACTAGCTTGACTGTGTGAGGACACAGCTTGTTCTTCCACACCTTGATGGGATTCAGAGGCCATCTTATACCTTTTAACATTAAAAATCAACTGCATCAAACATTTATTCAATTATATAGTTCGCATAGCAATGACAGTTGTATTTCTCTTTTCTTTTAACCCACAAACTTAGGACCGCTTAAACATGGCTTTGATACCACTAAATGTAATATCCCCTACATAGTCTATATACACTTAACTATATAGGTGATGTCACATAAATACTCAAGTTAGGCTATATATGTATTATAGAAATAAAACCAAAATACTTCTATGTATTAAAGCAATTATAAAACTTTCAAAAAAACTATTATAATCATGACTATATTATAAACATATATCTATTAATTTATAAAGAATTCCTATTGTTAACTTACATTATTATAATTCTTAAACTACTCTCAAACTTATACAACTGTCATACAAAATTATAAAGTATTGCCATGTGAACAATACAGAATACAATATTTACAATATTATTCTTTGAACCTTAGTGATGCAGTTGACTAGGAACGAATATCTCTCACTCTGCAGTCTCAACTCTTCTTGTTTTATCTGCACGTCTGAAAATAATTCTAGCATGATAAGCAAAGCTTAATGGTGCATATGTATTTACAATATGCAAGAAAATTTAAAGGAAGGAGAACCATACATAAAATAATTTAGAAACAATGGAAATTATTACTTTTAGAATATTAAATAAAGAAATTAATAAATTCATTTAAACTTGAAATACTAAACACAATTAAATTCAAAATCGTTTAATTTAACAATAACCATATAACACATTGTTTCTAATATAGATAATTTCTTTAATTATGCCCATACACATTGAACTCAGATCCTAGATTTGGATAACGGGTCACCATTGGCAATTTAATACCCACTATATAAAATTTGGCCAATGGCCCACTATGACACGAATGCCCACTGTATTTGTGACACAGAGTAACTATTGATGGCACAGAGTGCCCACTATCACTTTGGATATCCTCCATTTGGCTAGCCATTCAAGCCCAAGCTAAAACTAAAATCAATATGATTTAGGCAATTCAGTGGTTTTTAATTAATAATAAATTATGTATAGCACTTCATTGGAATAATTCTTTGATCAACACATGGTATCACACATATTTCTCATATATTTAAAATAAATTTGTTACACTACTTGTTAGGGTTGATTTCAAAAATCCTTTACACTTTGATGACTTATAATCTTTTTAGCTGGAATTATACATGAAAGACAAAGAAAAAGTTATTTTGGAAAATTTCTTCAAGTGACATGCCCAATGACCATGTCGTTTGCCCATTCTTACAAAGCTTTGACATGCCCAATGACACGGGCATGTCACTAGCCGTGTCATTTAACTTGCATTACAGTAGCTACGACACACCTAACAACACGGGCGTGTCACTGGCCGTGTCATTTATCTTTCATCATAGTAGCTATGACACACCCAATGACATGGGCGTGTCACTGATCGTGTCATCAATATTGATAATCTCTTTCAAAATACATAAGCACATACCTCTTTCTTCTTTAATCACTTGTTGATAATCTTAACTTTTCCAACTTATTCTTCTAAAAACTTATAACTAGATGTGATTTTCTCTTAAATTTTGGCTAAATTTTTAAAAAAAGAAGGATGAGTTTTGGTGATGAAGGTGATGATATGGAAAGAAGAAGAGAGAAGAAGAAGTTTCTACACATACACACACCTGTCCACATATATATATAGTTTAATCAGGTGAGGCAATCTCATTTTAACTTTGGTGCACCCTCTTTCTTATTCTTTGATTCCAATTCAATTTTTAGTCTCTTAAAAATGTAAAAATAAATAATTTCTTCAGTAAATTTTAAGATTCACTATTTACATCATTTATCCATGCCACTTTTATCACTATTTACTATCAATTATCAATATTAAATTAAAAGTTTAATATTTAAAAATTTAAACATTACAACTTCAACTACCCTTATGGTCTTGAGAACTTCAACTATTCTTATAGTCTTGACTATGCATTCCTTTCTTTGATCTTCTTGCCTCTTTACCTTAGTGATCATTAGATTTGTCATAAGAATCACAATAGCTCAAGGTAGGTTATCGGGCTTACAAGCCAATAAAGAGCAAGCTAAATTTTTATGAAGGCTCAAAGAGACAACTAGGGATTGATGTTAATAGGGCAGATAATAGTTCTTAGCTTACCAAATAATGCCTTGATCATATCTCCCTAAAATAAATAGAGTTCAATTTCACCTCAAAAGTTTGTCAAAGCATGTTCTATGATCGATTAGGATCTAGACAAAGGTTATTATGCAAGAGCCCTCTCTATGTAAGCACGGACAACTCAATGCTATAGAACAACTCCCTCACCTAGTAAAGTCATTCGGATCATGATGCATAGATATATTAATTCATGAATACCAAGGTAGACTCATCATCGGTTGAGCACCAAAATGAACAAAGACCAATAAAAATTTGATAAATGTAATTTATTTAAACAATCTTAATTTGAAAAACATAATTGTTCCAAAAAATACCAAAGAAAGAAAATGAAACAAAGGTCAAACAAGCCAAGGGAAGTTTTATTGAGTTGAAGTCAAAGATGCTTCATTTATTTAGACATATCAAGGGCAAGGATTTTTCCATCATCAAGGATCATTGTTTCATCATCTACAGTTAGTCCAAGCTTGCTTAGAAGCACCTCCTCTTTAGCAGCTTCTCCATCCATCTCACGACAAGATGAAAAGATAAAATTCTTCTCCAATCCTCCCTCGATTATGAAGGTTGCAAGCAGTAGCACCCTTCCAAATTTAGACAGAGGATTATTCTTAGTGTTGGGTTTATCAGACTCAGGCAGCTTTCCACTGTCAATTAAATCTTGGATCTCATGCCTTAATCAAACACATTTATCTGTCTCATGCCCTTGCACTTGATTGAATTGAAAGAAGATCTTGGCATTAAAATTTGATGGCAGAGGCTTATGTAGAGGTCGTGGTGCCAATGGTTGTAGCAAATCCATCTTAATTAGATTTTCTAACATCTTTGACAAAGATTCCCACAAGTCTGAAAATTTATGCTGTTTTGCTGGTTCAGTTATTGTATTTTTCTCAACACCCCTTCTTTCCCTTTGACTTTTCCCACTGGGGTGGTAGCCACCCTTATTGCTCCACTTAGATGGCACATAGTTTAACTGGTCTTGCAGAATAGGGATTGACCCCTCATTTTTCATTTGATCCCTATTAGTGGACCTATTCCTTGTTAATATTGCCTTTCCCTTCTTCTTTATGTCAAAAGGAGATTTCTTATTATCATTGATGATGATCTCTAGAATTTTAATCAACTGGGCCTTGATAATTTCAGCCAATTGATAACGTAGCTTAGCCATCCTAGCTTTGACAACTTCATCGAATATATCCCTTAGCTGATTTGCATCCATCCTCCCAACGAAGCGCTTGAATCAAAATCACTATTGTAGGTGGTGTCCTTGTATTGCTATTGAACTATTGTAGTCTAGGTCTGTGAGCCAGAAAGGATCAATGCCATGTAATGCAATGCATGGATGCATGGATGCATGGATACGCAAGTAACAAACAAACACAGATAATTAGAACATTCCTTCTGAACTTATAACTTCCACACACGGATGGCGAGTCTCTTTTCCTAGATATATGGTTAACAAAATATAAAATATCAACATGAGATATTTTGTTTTTAAAAAATTCCCTTTGATGATTTTAACCAATAGTTATATTTTCAAACATAGAAGTTAGTCTATGATATTTCCATTAATTAGGCTTTAATCTATTGAAAAAAATAGTTTTATGCTATATTGGAATAAAACAAAATTAAGAGGTTTATCATAAATAAATTTCTCATTTGGAAAAATAACTAATGATTTATGCCAAAAATAAGCCCATGATTAATGATTCTTGGTATAAATTAGGCCCATAATTGATCTTTAGTATTCCCTAATTGACCTAAATAGTTGTAAGCCCATTTAAGAAAAAAGGTTACGATAAAAGTTTGCATGAAAAAATAGTCTTGAGATCATCTTTTGAAAATATTTAAGAGCCCATTGTAAAAAATTAATATTGAGCTTTGTATTTGGGCCATGATGTAACATCCGTGATTTTGGAAAAATTAAATAAGCATTTGGAGATATAAATTGTATATACTCAATATTTATATCTAGAGTATATATAACATATACATATTGTAACACTCTTATACCCTATATACATACAATACATATTTTCAGCATATGTAAAATACGCATATACGGTACAAAAATGTCACAGACCGATTTACTAATTTTTTTTACATTTCCAATTTAAAATTTCAAATTCTAAATATATAAAAATTAAATAGAATATAAATATTATTTACTTGTTATAAGAACCCAAAATAAATAATATATATAAAAATATCTGAAAAAAATTTGCCAGAGTTTTGTTTGAATTTTTGATATCCCAAAATTTAGCAATTACTCAACCTACAAAAAGAAAACACTCCCAAATAATTTCCAACCACCATCTCAACCATACTTCTCAATTTCACCAAGTTTCTCAAACATTTATAAATATAGATATATATAATTTAAAACACACTTACTCTCTCATTTCAAATACATTGACCCAAACATTCTTTATAATATACAATACGTAAAATTCAAAACATAATATATTATGGATAAAACTCAAAATGTACAATAACATAAAAATATATACATGTTGTTGGCAGTGTTTCTTATCTCGATAGCAACTCTACAAACTCAACTACAAATCTAGACCCGACCTGGTCTAGAAGAACTCTCTGGCTCAACTGGGTCTACCCTATCACTTGTGCGATGGAAACAATCGCGCTAAGCCGAAGCCTAGTGGTACAAACTTTGATAATAACAATAAAACTCAATGCAATGCCAATGCATAATGCATATAGATGTCACACCAATCCACTTTCTTATATTTTTCAAATATTTCATAATTCATAATTCACATTAAAACAAAGACAAGCATGGGCCCAAAAAGGATCTGATATGCTATTCAAATTTCAGAGTTACTGCTTTGGTCCATAATGACACCATGTGCCTAGCCCCGTAGGCAATATATATATATATATCCATGGATAATGTAACAGCCCCAGTCTCTTGGAACTCAACCCGGCTAGACCCTTAGGCCCCAGTATCTTGGTCCTCAACCCGGCTAGACTGCAACAGTTTTTGAGGTTTACGACCTAGTCTTTTCACTCCAAAAATATCATATTTATTAGTTGGCCTGGCTTACGACCCAGTCTTCTCACCATTCCAACGTGTAGCCCGTAGGTAGTCATAGGCATGCCGCCAAACCCAGAACTCTGAAAAATTGAATAACATACTAGGCACACAATTTATTCATATTTCTCATTTTTAATCTCTTTCTCATTTTTACATATTCAATCTAGGCACATTGCCTTATTTTTCACATTTTTTTCTCACTTTTCTCATTTTTCACATCTTTCTCATTTTTCTCACTTTTCTCATTTTTATCAATATCAATTCATTTCATTATTACACATATCTCATTTTTGCATTCACAACACATTACCCAATTACTTTGGGTATTTTCACATAATATGCATATTTCACATGTTACACAAATTAGCCATTATCAATGGCTTTTCACAATGCATTTAACACATATATGACATTACAAATGTCATAGCACATTATTCATACACAATTAATGAACCAAGTAGCTTAACACATTTTTAAACCAAAATGTGTTAAGTCCAAATGTTATGTTATGCAAATATAAACATTATATTCAAAGTTTGTACGTACCTCCACTAGCAACCCAAAGCAAGCTAAAAATAACCTTCAATCCAATCTTTCCAACTTGCCCTTCACCACTTGGATGAAGCAAATCAAACTCCCTTAATGCCTAAAGCAAATGTGATAACAAATAATCATTCAGTATCACATTTAATGGCATTTCCAACATTAAACCATAATTACACATCACTCCTACAAATTTTTAAAAATTTAGCCTTTCCTTACTTCAACATTAGAATTTCATTCTACTGTAATTAAATTAGTATTTTAAGTTTATTTATATTATTAAAAATATATTTTAATACATTTAAATTATTTACATTATAAAAATACACTCTTATACACAAAATCTCAAAAATGGCATAACCTTCCCCCATTGAAGGTTTTCCATTCCAACACAATCCATTACTCATTCCAAGCTTATATTCATCACTTTTAACACTAAACAACATGCTTAAACAAATAAAATCACACAATTCAACCACTTTGGAAAATCACTTTTCCAAAACCCTAAATCTCCACTTCCATTCTCAAACTCCAACCCAACACCACCAAATCCAATATTTGACTTTAAAATACTTGTTTATGAATCAAAAAAACTCATTTGGAATCAATTTGCATAATTAAAGTTCATGTTTTCAAAATCCCAAAAATCCATAACCCTAAATTCTCTCTCTTCACCATTCTTTAACCAAACTCCATCATCTCTTCAATCTAACCTTAGAATCATTGTTAACTACCCAAAATAACATCATACACACCAATTCCAAAAATTATAACATACTACATAAAAATTCAAATTCTCACATAATCTCATCGTCCATGAAATTCAAAGAAAAGAGATGGAAACTTACTAATTTTGGTGGAAATCACCAAAAATCCACTTGAAACTTGTTAATTCCTTCAATTTATGGAGTATGGAAGAAGCAAAATCCTTGGTCTTCAAACTCCCATGGAGGCCACATCCTTGAAGAAGAAGAAGAAGAAGAAGACTTTTAATATTATTTTCCTTTCATCCTTTTTTTTAACCACATATATATATATATATATTAAAATAATTTAATATTTAATTATTTAATTATTTTTTTTAATAAATTAAAAGTTCTAATTTCCCTCTTCCATTCAAAAATAATTTGTTTTTGAATTATTTTATTAATTTTGAATTTATAAGATTTAATTACCAAAATACCCTTTTCTTTTAAAAAGTGTTGACTTTTATATGTTATGTATATTTTGCATATATATCATATATATATTCCACTTTTTCATTTAAAATCCCTTCAATTTTCATTTAAAACCATTAATTTAATTTATCCTTTTAAATTATAATTTATTTTATCAAAATTTCCAAAAATTAGAAATTTTCAAAAATTTTAGGATGTTGCAATTCTCTCCCCCTAAAACAAATTTCGTCCCCGAAATTACCTGTCCTCCAGTCTGGAACAAATGGAGAAATTGACTCTGCATCATCTGCTCACTTTCCCATGTCGCCTCCTCAGTGGCATGATTCCTCCAAAGGACTTTGTGAGCGGGGATTTTTGCCCCCACTCCCAGTGGAATGATTCTTGCGACTTCGGCATTGTTTAGGCTTGGGGCCTTAGAGAACACGGACCTAAGTCCGAAGAAAATGGAGTCGCTACCCGGACGGGCTGGGAAAAAGAAAGGGGTGGATGACTCGATTCCTAAGGAATGCCCAACCCCCTAATGGGTTTGAAAAGTTGGGTACGTGTGGGGAAGGTGAGAAATGGCCCAGCATCCCCACAACGCCCGGTTCATTGGAACCGGCCTCCTTTACATGTCTTAATATTATAAAATTCTTAAATATAACAACATTATCCATATTACACACAATAAATTGAAAGAAAACATCATTATATTAAAATCAAAGCAATGTCCAAACAAAGTAAATAAATGGACACCCATCCAAGGATGGAAACATGTCCTTACATCTCATGCCTAAATAGGACACCCGCCGAAAGGTAGAAACATGTCCTTTACATTGGTACTAAAATAGAAAAGCAATTTAAATTACATGATATTTAACTAATGAGGTACCCACCAAGTGGAAACATACCTCTTACAACATTTGAAAACCTAAATAAATTGATAAAAGTAAATAACTATTCAAAATAAATGAATCATTCATCAAAGGTATTAAACATCAATAAAAAGTATACATCCATCCATGATAAATTAAATAAACCAAGAATTGAACTTAAATAAATCAAAGCATATAAAATAAATCAAAGCATAATCAAATATAGAATTAAATAATGCAAATAAAAGTCTAAATTATGGCTACTGTGAGTTTTTTTTAGGAATTAAAATAGATTAAGATTTTATGTTTTAAAAGGTTGGTAAGATTCTTTGATTAACCAAACTAGGGTGTGTTATGTAAAATCATGAAACTAGGATTTGGACTCTTTAAAATACTTTTGATTTATGGTTTCAAGTTTATTGTGTGAAATTAAAATATTTGTTTTGTATGGTTTTCAAAGTTTAAAGGATTAGGGTTTGGAAAAAAGTTAGGGTTTAAGGTTTTAAAGGGGTTAGGGTTTACTATTTTAGGTTTGGAAGTTGCATTTGGGTTTAGTGTTTTAGAATAAGGGTTTCGGTGGATGCTTAGGTTTTTTAGAATTTGGAAAAAGCAATTTGATAATTTTATGAAAGTAGACAAACGATTTAAGATTTATATAAATAGAAAAGATGTTTTTAGGGTTTGTTAAAAGAAACAGAATCAAATTTTGGTTTTGAAGGAAAACATGTTCAATTAGGGTTTTAAGATTTTGAAGAAGTAAAAATAACAATTTTAAGCCCTTTTGGAAAATAAAACAACGAATTAGTGTTTTTAACTTTAGAAAAACTAAATTAAAGTTCTAGGGTTTTTAATTTTGAAAGACAAAATTTCATAATATTAGCTACTGTGAAAAAAAATAACAATTAATACATACCTCCTTTTGATGGTTTCTCCAAAAATCGTTCTTCTTGGATCAATAAAAGCAAAGGCAGTTGCTGCCTTTATTGTTAATGGCTTTTCTTCTTCGTCTCTCAAAAAGTAAGATTTGATTTCATTGCTTTCCCACTCAATTTCTGTTTCAAGCTCTCTTCCAGTTTCTCTCTAATTTTCTTCCTTCTTTCCTCCTCTTTTTTTTTTGTGTTGTTTAGTCTATATTTATAGAAGAATTCTATGGGTAATTCTAATTATTCATGGCATACAATATTCAATAAGAAAAGGAAACCGAAACCTAATTGCATTAGATTTTGAAAAATTTGCGTCGGAAAAATTTCGCTG
The DNA here is from genome assembly GCA_947685225.1 of Garcia nutans. NCBI lineage: Eukaryota > Viridiplantae > Streptophyta > Magnoliopsida > Malpighiales > Euphorbiaceae > Garcia > Garcia nutans. Next base: position 2,809,577 of record CANTUV010000017.1, on the reverse strand, counting down.
GCAAAAAAAAACTGCTGCGGAAAAACTGCATTGGCAAAAAAGTTGCCGCAGCGCGGGCAGAACGGGCCCGTGGGCCATTTCGCCAGCAAGAGTTTCCAGCAGGCAAAATGCCCACGAGCCCACACTGACTTTCAGCGACGATTTTTTTTGTTATTTTAAAATTTTTATTATTTTTGAATTTTTATTCATTTCACCATTTTTTACTAAAATAAATATTAAAATTAATCAAGATACCATATAAATTATTTTGGACTAACTAAAATATATTGGACAACACAAAAATTATTTTGGACTAATTAAAATATATTGTACCGGACTAGGTCAAAAATTAAGGGTCTACAGTTTGCCCCCTGCTTGAATGATCTGAGACTTTAGAGAGTGAAAAACAACAAGACTTAATTTTTGATGAGATGGTTATTTGAATTTGTTTTTGGATTCTGGACCCAGTTTGAGTTCTGGACTTGATTTGGGTACTTGTACTAGAGATTGGGTACTTGGACCCGAGATTGAATTTGATTTGGGTACTTGGACCTAAGATTGGATTGAATTTGGGTACTTGGACCCGAGATTGATTTGATTTGAGTACTTGGACCCGAGATTGGTTACTTGGACCCAACATTGGATTGAATTTGATTTAGGTACTTGGACCTGAAAATGGGTGCTTGGACCCGAGATTGGGTACTTGGATCCAAGCTTGAATTGATTTGGGTACTTGAACCTGAGAATGGGTGCTTGGACCCGAGATTGGGTACTTGGACCCGAGCTTGAATTGATTTGGGTACTTGGACCTGAGATTGGGTGCTTGGACCCGAGATTGATTTGATTTGGGTACTTGGACCCAAAAATGGGTGCTTGGACCCGAGATTGGGTACTTGGACCTGAGCTTGAATTGATTTAGGTACTTGGACCCGAGATTGGGTACTTGGACCCAAGATTGATTTGATTTGGCTACTTGGACTCGAAATTTATTTGATTTGGGTACTTGGACCCGAGAATAGATTTGATTTGGGTACTTGGACCCAAAATTGATTTGATTTGGGTAGTTGGACCCGAGAATGAGTTCTTAGACTCGAGATTAATTTGATTTGGATACTTAGACCCAAAATTTATTTGATTTGGGTATTTGGACCCGAGAATGGGTGCTTAGACCCAAGAATGGGTGGTTGGACCCGATAATGGGTACTTGGACCCGAGACTAAATTGAATTTGGGTGCTTGGACCCGATATTGAATTGGAATTGGGTACTTGGACCCGAGATTGAATTGAATTTTGGGTGCTTGGACCCTAGATTGAATTGAATTTGGGTGCTTGGACCTGAGATTGAATTGAATTTGGGTGCTTGGACCCGAGATTGAGTTTGACTAACCTTTTATCAGTTGAGAAGTCTGACTGCTCTGGCCGTTTTATGCATTGTGGTTCTTCACCCTCAAAACGGATCTTTACCTTTGAAAATGGATCTTTCTTCTTTGATATCGAGTCTTCACCCTTGAAATTAGACTTTCATCCTTTAAATTGGGTCTTCTCCCTAACTTCAACTCTTTTAGCTGGACTGATCTTTTGTCGTTTGCATCTTCATTCTTTTGAGAGTTCTAATGTTCCATTCTTTTGTTCTTCCTTTTTACAAAAATTTAGCTATTTTAAATTGGACCTTATATCCTCTCCTCGCCCCCCTGCGTGGCAAAATATTTGTAAGTGAGTTTGAAAACATTTTTTATATAGACTCAAAAAATTAAAAAGAAGAAACTTTTCCCCCTGTTTAGGCTCAAACCCATGATTTCTCTATGCGGGCTCTGATTGATGTTTTTGCCATCTAGTTCGTCACACAAGCATATGTTTCTTCTTTTGCAAAATGATTGGAGCTTCCACAAGCAAATAGGCTTTTCGTGCCCTCTTGATTCAATATCTTCTTTTGATTCTTTACTTCGTAGAGTGTTTGCTATTCACTTTGATAAAGAATAGACAATACAAGACAAGAAAGTGTGATGTGATATGCTCATGTATGCATGATATACATGAATAATACTTACAGTTGTTCCATCGACTTACAAACCGAGGTGATCAGCAGAAGTATTCTCATTGACTCCTTTTCGACGCTCATTCAAGTCTTGCATTGGAATGATCGAAAGCTTTGTATTTGTGGCTTTTATCTTCAAGATGTTAAAAACATGAATAATGGGGACCCCAAGCAGCAGAGTTAGGGATTCATCTATTTCAAACCATGTTTCAGCATGTCAGTTGATAGCTTCTTTATAACTTTGCCAATAATCATTTCCTTTGCCCAATGTGCCCTTTGGAGGTTCAACATACTTCCCTTAACTTGAAGGCTTTGTATGACAAAATATTTTTTGAATTTTTTGAATTTTGATTTTGAAATCAAATGTTGGCTTTGCCAAATCAATGTCAATGTACCTCAGGACTTGATTTTCTAAATTAATATATCTATAACATGACAACCCTAGTTACCGTACTAAACTCGGGAATTATTTCTAATTAAGCAAGAACTGTTACACTTCAGATAGGCACATACACATTACTTGGTCAAAGGTCTCATTTGAGTTTAAATATTGTCTATCTCATATGCATGCTTATCCAAACTATCTCCACTAATAGATTCTACCTACCAAGAGAGATCAACAGGTCTTTGATAGGCTTGAAATAGGGTCTATGAGGGACATGGGTTTAAATGAAGGCCATTTTGAGATAGGAGTGTTGCGCTCGAATTAACTCTACCACAAAGCATCACTCGCAAGTATACGAGGTAGCTGTAGCAAAGGTGATCGCCCCAAGGTCGTCTCTCAAGGAAGCTAAAGTAGCTAATTGATTATTAGATTATGAATAATAAGTAATGAAGAAAATTTAAATTGTTAACTAATGAAGAAGATTGATTGAAGTCTAAAACGAATAAAAGTAAATTAAGCTGATGTTTTGATTCACTTGATAGAAAGGTCTAGGGTTTGCACTTCTCTGCTACTTATAAGTATGAACAGTTATTCCTCTTAACCAATTTAATTTCAAAGATTAAATCTCAAGCAACTTAATTAATTGAATAAAGGAAATAAGCTCTCGCATTCAAACCTCTCTCAAATAATCTTGTTTCAATTGAAATAATCTTTTCCTAGGTTATATCTCTAATTCACCTAAGTCCTTAATTGAATTGTTCTAGCATTAGACTTCATCTCTCAATCCATCATCTAATACCTAAAACACATAATTGGTGGCCAATCAATTATATATTAACAATATTTCGTTCAATAAAGGCTTAAAGAAATAATTAGCTAAGAGAATAACCAATTCATACAATCATAGCAGATCCATACAAACCCTAGACTACATCAAATTAGTTCATAATGCTATCAAACATACTCATCTCATTAATATTCAAAGAAATCAATTCAGACATGATAATATCCATAAATACAATTCCAATGAAATTAAAGAGATAAAGTTCAAGAACAAAACCAAATTACAAACTCCTTGAAGCTTTTGAAGAATCTCTTGTTCAAATCTTGCAAGAAGGATGTATCAATGGCATGAACAATCTAATCTAGCTAGTTTAATCAAAGTGTAATCAAAATTAGAGAAAACAAATGTAAAACCCTAAGTTCTTCTCTTTGACGGCTCAATCTCCGCTCCCAAAATCTCAACAACCCCTTAAGAAAACCCTAAATCCATATTTATACGAATCCCCGCTTTTAAAAATCCACGTTGCCTTTGGTCCATGAGAGACACGGCCAAGTTAGAAGAGACTTGGCCGTGTTGGAGTGCATTGTAGGGACACGGCCAGTGACTTGGCCGTGTCCCTTGCCTGTGTTTGCTTCTGTGAGAATTGCTCTTCTTTGCTTTGGATTTTGGTGAGACACGGTCAAGTTAGAGCAACTTGGCCGTGTTGGAGCATTTTTGAAGGGACACGGCCACTGACTTGGCCGTGTCCCTTGAGTGTGTCCCTCTCTGTGTCTTGATCTTCCTTTTTAACTTGATAAGGGACACGGCCACTGACTTGGCCGTGTCCTCTGCATGTGTCAGCTACTGTCCATTTTTCTTTTTTTGGTTCCTTGGCTTTTTAACCTAAAACAAGACTTGAAACAATCTTTAAACAACAATTAAATGAACATTAACAACAAAACATAAACACACACTAAAAACTAGGACAAAAACGACATAAACACTGAAATAAACTAAAACTACCAAAATTAATGAAAACACTAAATAAACATATTAAAACTAACAAAATACCTAAATAAAACAATAATTATTATAATAAACAAGACACAAATCTATAACAAAAACTAATAAAATAAGGAGCTAATGTAACACAGTGAACAAGCCCTCACACTACAAATTTCTTGTTGGAACTTTAGGCAATTAGGAGTAATCTTTCTAGACTCCAAGTTCCTTCTATCTTGTTGGCATTAATCTGGATCTTGATTAGGACAGTCTTTGCCCTTGTAAAAAGTTTAAGACCCAAATTCGCTTCTTTTCTTCTTTTCCCTTTTCTTTCCTCTTTATTTTTCTTACTCTTCCCTTTTCTTTCTCTTTCCTTACTCTTCCCTTTTCTTTAAGTATTTTATCATTTTGTCCTTCTTTCTTGTAGGACTATCAAGTACAGAACTTTCACGAACTGAATAGTCTTTCTACTTTTTCTTTGATTTTGATTGAATCTTTGGTTGGTTTGGACCAATTCAAGTCAAACCGTCCTTATAAACTAAATGGAAGCCTTTTGTTATCTTAGGTAAAAGAGAACTCAGTTGGCTTTTTGAACCTTTTTGGGTTTTCTTTTCTTTTTTCCTCTTCTTTTTTTCTTTTCTTTTTCTTTTCTTTTATCTTTTCTGTTTTCTTTTCTTCTTTTTCTTTTTTTTTTTTGGTTCTAGCTCTAAAAGAGTTTTCTTGTTTGTACCAACTTGGGCTTCCAATAATGGATAAGTGGAGTAACATAAATCTTCTTTAATAGGGATAAATCATTTGTTACTCTAATTATGATGTTGTTTTGATATATTGGAGATATTAAGGGAACTTCAACTACCCTTATGGTTTTATTTTTTAATATTTTTGAATTTTTATTCATTTCACTATTTTTTACTAAAATAAATTTTAAAATTAATCAAGATACCATATAAATTATTTTGGACAACACAAAAATTATTTTGGACTAATTAAAATATATTGGACCGGACTAGGTCAAAAATTAAGGGTCTACAGACTTTCACAAGTGGCACCTTCTTATTCCTCAATTCTTTAATCTCTCGTGCCAAAATCGCCACTGGTTCTTCCTCACAAGTCAAATCTGGACTCACCTCAATGGACTCCACTAATAAGATATGAGATGGGTCAGACCTGTATCTTCGAAGCATCGAGACATGGAAAACATTATATATTTGATCCAACTCAGGCGGCAAAGCTAGTCTATAAGCCACTGGAGCAACTCTCTCCAACACCTCATATGGTCCTATGAAACGAGGACTCAACTTTCTTTTTCGGCCAAATCTCAAAATCTTCTTCCATGGAGACACCTTTAAAAACACTTTATCTCCCACACTAAACTCTATGTCTCTTCTCTTTAAATCTAAATAGGATTTCTTGTCGGTCTGAAGCTGCTTTCAAATGATCCCGAATCACCTTCACTTTCTCCTCTGTTTCCTTAATCAAATTGGGACCAACCAGTTTACCTTCTCCAAGATTTTTGACTCAAGGCATCAGCAACAACATTTGCCTTGCCAGGATGATAATCAATCAAATAGTCATAGTCTTTAATCAACTCTAACCACCATCTCTGCTGAAGATTCAGCTCTCTCTGAACACCCGGGTATTTCAAACTCTTGTGATCTGTATAAATGAAACACTTCTCCCCATAAAGATAATGTCGCCAAATCTTTAAAGCAAAAACTATGGCTGCCAACTCCAAATCATGCGTCGGATAATTTAGCTCATGCGGTTTCAGCTGTCGAGAGGCATAAGCAATTACTCTACCCTCCTGCATCAGAGCACAACCTAAACCACTGTGTGAAGCATCACTGTATATCACATATGGTTTACCTTCCACAGGCAAGGTAAGGACAAGAGCTTGAGTCAACATCTTCCTCAGCTGCTCAAAACTAGCCTAACACTGATCTGTCCACACAAATTTAACTCCTTTTCGAAGCAATCTGGTGAGTGGTGTAGCTATTATAGAAAAACCCTTCACAAATCGATGATAATAGCCTGCCAATCCTAGAATACTTCTAACCTCATTCATAGTCTTCGGTGGACTCCAATTCAAGATTACCTCAACTTTACTCGGATCAACTCTAATACCCTCTGCTGAAACCACATGACCAAGAAAAGCTACCTGATCGAGCCAGAACTCACACTTAGATAGCTTAGCATACAACTGCTTCTCTCTCAGAGTCTGCAATACGATCCGCAAATGCCTATCATGATCCTCCTCATTACGCGAATACACCAAGATGTCATCAATGAAGACTACCACAAACTGATCTAAAAATGGTCTGAATACCTTGTTCATCAAATTCATAAAAGCTGCTGGTGCATTCGTCAATCCAAAGGGCATCACCAAAAACTCATAATGACCATACCTCATATGAAAAGCTATCTTGCGTACATCCACATCTATGACTCTCAACTCATGGTACTCTGATCTCAGATCAATCTTACAGAATACTGCTGCTCCCTTCAACTGATCAAAGAGATCATCTATCCAAGGCAAAGGATGCTTGTTCTTGATGGTCACCTTATTCAACTGCCTATAATCAATACACAATCTCATGGTGCCATCCTTCTTCTTCACAAACAACACAGGCGCTCCCCACGGGGACACACTAGGGCGGACAAATGCTTTATCTAATAACTCCTACAACTGCACCTTCAACTCTCTCAACTCAGCAGGTGCCATCCAATAAGGGGTATTAGAGATAGGAGTGGTACCAGGCAACAAATCGATACCAAACTCCACTTCTCTCTCAGGAGGTACCCCTGGTAACTCATCAGCAAAAATATCTGAAAACTCGGCAACTGTGGGTATACTTTCAAGCAGGGATCCCACTACTCTAGTATCTACAACATGAGCAAGATAAGCCTCACATCCCTTCCAAATCATTCTCCCAGCTGAAATAGCTGAAACAAACATAGAGGAAAGATACCTTTTCTCACTAGATACCATCACATCCCTACCATCATGTGTTCTTAAATTAACACATTTCTTCTAACAGTCTACCACAGCCGCATGCTTGGATAACCAATCCATGCCTAAAATCATATCATATTCCCTAAAAGGCATCTCAATCAGGTCACCGAGAAACTCCTCATCCTGAACAACAACTGGACTATCTCGGTGCACCCTGCTCACCACAACACTATGCCCTAAAGGATTTGTCACCAAGACATCAAATCCTAAGGACTCAAAATGCAATTCATTCATAGGCGAGATGGATGCACTTATGTATGAATGCGTAGATCTAGAATCTAATAGAGTAAGGACTGAAATACCAAATAAAGAAAATGTACCCGCAATGACTGCTGAAGCATTCGACTGCCTCTGCATCACATAAACCTGCTGAGATGGCCCAGCCTCATCTGGCCTACTACCTCTGGATATAGAGCCTCCTCTCTGACTAAACCTAGGTCGACCACCTCTACTAAAACCTCTGCCACCATGACCACCTCTGACACTGGGTCGAGAAGATGCAGTATCTGTCTGCCTAACCTCTGGTGGCTCGGGACAATCTCTGATGAAATGGTCTGATGACCCACATCTAAAACACACTCCCAAAGCACCTCTCCACCAGCAGACACCTCCGTGTACTCTACCACAATGAACGCAAGTAGGTGGAGTAGGTCTTTGAGCCACTGGGTCGGAGCACTAGCCACTAAAATTGTAGGTCTCTGTCTCTGTCTCTGCTGCTGTACTGACCTGCCAAACTGCCCCTGACTCCTACTAAACCTCTGAAAATGTCCCCCTTGGCCTTTCTTCACTGATGAAGACCCTGCCTCACTCTGGGGTCTCCTAACTCTGGTCTCCTCAACCCTTGTAGCTGCTGCAAGACTCTATGCCCTCTCAACACTCCTGGCAGCTGCAACTAATTGGGAAAAATCTTGATACCGAGAACCTTCAATGATGCACATGATAGAGGGTCTCGGTCCCTCCTCAAACCTCTTGCACCTGTCAAACTCGTCAGAAAAGATCCCACCAGCATAGTGACTCAACCGGATAAACTCGATCTCATACTCGGTCACTGTCCTGGTATCCTGTCTCAGACTCAGGAACTCCATCTTCTTTGCATCTTTATACTCTCTAGGAGTATACTTCTGCTCAAATTCCCACAGAAAATCATCATAGGTCAGGACTGGTGGATCATCCAGAGCATGTGGAACCGTCTTCCACCAATCATATGCATCTCTCTGTAGAAGAGATCTGGCATAATCAAACTTCTCTTTTGGACTAGCCTGTAACTGAACAAATATCCTCTGAACCCGATCTAGCCACTACTCTGCTACAGCAGGATCTGTAGTACCAACAAAGTCCTCAGCCCCATACTTTCTCAGTTTATCATACTGCCTCACTGGTAACTACGGTTGCGGCTGCGGCTGCGGCGGCTGCGGAACTGGAGCTTGCCTCAACAACTCTACCATATGCCATACCCAGCAAGGCAGAACCTCATCAGCTGCTGGTCTCACAGGCACAGAAACAGATGCCTCACCAGTAGATACAACTCTAGCTCCATCTCTACCTGCATCTGGAGCCACACTCTCTGCACTACCCTCAGCAGCCTGATTTTGCCGAGACGTCATAACTACCTATATCTGCAAACAAAGCAGAAAATACTATATCAGATATCAGAAAATGCCAGTGCCAATGCATGTATTATAATTAAAAACTATTTTTCAAATCCCCCATTTCCTCACTCTATCATCCCACCTAGGTCGAGAACCTCAAACCTAGGCCCTGATATCAAAACAAATGTAACACCCTTATACCCTATATACGTACAATATATATTTTCAGCATATATAAAATACGCATATAAGGTACAAAAATATCACAGACCGATTTACTAATTTTTTTTTACATTTCCAATTTAAAATTTCAAATTCTAAATATATAAATATTATTTACTTGTTATAAGAACTCAAAATAAATAATATATATAAAAATATCTGGAAAAAATTCGCCAGACTTTTGTCTAAATTTTGGATATCCCAAAATTTAGAAATTACTCAACCTGCAAAAAGAAAACACTCCCAAATAATTTCCAACCATCATCTCAACCATACTTCTCAATTTCACCAAGTTTCTCAAACATTTATACATATAGATATAAATAATTTAAAACATACTTACTCTCCTATTTCAAATACATTGACCCAAACATTCTTTATAATATACAATACGTAAAATTCAAAACATAATATATTATGCATAAAACTCAAAATGTACAATAACATAAAAATATACACATGCTACTGGCAGTGTTTTTTATCTCGATAGCAACTCTACATACTCAATTACAAGTCTAGACTCGACCTGGTCTAGAAGAACTCTCTGGCTCAACTGGATCTACCCTGTCACCTGAGCTATGGAAACAATCAATCTAAGCCGAAGCCTAGTGGTACAAACTTTGATAATAACGATAAAACTCAATGCAATGCCAATGCATAATGCATATAGATGTCACACCAATCCACTTTCTTATATTTTTCAAATATTTCATAATTCATAATTCACACTAAAACAAAGACAAGCATGGGCCCAAAAGGATCTAATATGCTATTCAAATTTCAGAGTTACTGCTTTTGTCCATAATGACACCATGTGTCTAGCCCCGTAGGCAATATATATCCATGGATAATGTAACAGCCCCAGTCTCTTGGACCTCAACCCGGCTAGACTCTTAGGCCCCAGTATCTTGGTCCTCAACCCGGCTAGACTGCTACAGTTTTTGAGGCTTACGACCCAGTCTTTTCACCCCAAAAACATCATATTTATCAGCTGACCTGGCTTACGACCCAGTCTTTTCACCATTCCAGCGTGTAGCCCATAGGCAATCATAGGCATGCCGCCAAACCCAGAACTCTGAAAATTGAATAACATACTAGGCACACAATTTATTCATATTTCTCATTATTAATCTCTTTCTCATGTTTACATATTCAATCTAGGGACATTGCCTTATTTTCACTTTTTTTTTTCTCACTTTTCTCATTTTTCACATCTTTCTCATTTTTCTCACTTTTCTCATTTTTATCAATATCAATTCATTTCATTATTACACATATCTCATTTTTGAATTCACAACACATTACCTAATTACTTTAGGTATTTTCACATAATATGCATATTTCACATGTTACACAAATTAGCCATTATCAATGGCTTTTCACAATGCATTTAACACATATATGACATTATAAATGTCATAGCACATTATTCATACACAATTAATGAACCAAGTAGCTTAACACATTTTCTAACCAAAATGTGTTAAGTCCAAATGTTATGCAAATATAAATATTATATTCAAAGTTTGTACATACCTCTACTAGCAACCCAAAGCAAGCTAAAAACAACCTTCAATCCAATCTTTCCAACTTGCCCTTAACCACTTGGATGAAGCAAATCAACCTCCCTCAATGCCTAAACCAAATGTGATAACAAATAATCATTCAGTATCACATTTAATGGCATTTCCAACATTAAACTATAATTACACATCACTCCTACAAATTTTCAAAAATTTAGCCTTTCCTTACTTCAACATTAGAATTCCATTCTACTACAATTAAATTAGTGTTTTAAGTTTATTTATATTATTAAAAACATATTTTAATACATTTAAATCATTTACATTATAAAAATACACTCTTATACACAAAATCTCAAAAATGGCATAACCTTCCCCCATTGAAGGTTTTTCATTCCAACACAATCCATTACTCATTCCAAGCTTATATTCATCACTTTTAACACTAAACAACATGCTTAAACAAATAAAATCACACAATTCAACCACTTTGAAAAATCACTTTTCCAAAACCCTAAATCTCCACTTCCATTCTCAAACTCCAACCCAACACCACCAAATCCAATATTTGACTTTAAAATACTTGTTTATGTATCAAAACAACTCATTTGGAATCAATTTGCACAATTAAAGTGTCACATCCCAAAGGCTAGATAATCGAGTAATAGGCAAGGAGGACATGAACGAGTGGTCAAATAGAGGCTCGGGATAGTCAAATATGAAATTGGTGTACACAGTGGAGCTGACGGGACCTAAGTGGAAATTTCTCAAAAGTTAGGGGCAACTATGTAAACTTAAAAATTAAGTGTTGAAAATTCTTAATAGTGCCCATATCCGACCCCGGAAGAATATTCTCGAGATTAATCGGGTCATAACCGTGGGTTTTAATTTTTTCCGAAAACGCACAGTTTAAAAGTTACAATCGATTAATCGCTGGAGGGTATTTTGATATTTTTCACACCCTAGACTATAAAATTACAGCACAAGAAAGTTGAGAGGGTCAAAATATGAATAAAAGGAAGCCTAATTGCTTGCCAAATAAATAGATAAAAGAAGAAGGCAAGTGGACCAATTAAAAGTGGCCATTTTTGCTATAAGGTGTACCAATTGGAAGTCAGCATCTATACCAACATATTTTCACCACTTATGGCTGCCATTTGAATCAAAATAAGCTAAGGAAAGAAAATAAAAGCCCTCTCTTACATGGTGAACTCGTCCAAACCATAAAAGAAGGAAGAAGGAGGTGATTTTTCCAAAGTTTAAGGCTTTTGGTTGAAGATTTTGGTGACAAACAAGATTATAAGGTAATAGAAACCTATCTGTAGTTTTAATTTCATGGATTAATGGTTAATTTAAGATATTGAAATTAGGGTTCATGTAGATAGATTTGGAGAAAATTCAAGAAATAATTATTTGAAGGATTTGATGAAAGAAATAATGGTGTTTAATGGTGAAAATAAGCTAGCAACCATTAGAAAAATCATAAGATAAGACTATGTCTATACCTAGGGTTCTTACCTTTGTATATGTGATGTTAAATTTAATAGGAAATCAAGGAGACAAGGAAGGAAAGGAAGTGATATAGATAAAGGACTAAGAAATAGTAAGGTTTGGTACTTTAACCATTGAACTCCTTTTGAAATTTTTCTGTTTTACAATTAGTAAAATGCTGTGACTTGTATGATTTTTAATTAAATATAGAAAAATTATCTTGAGTTGAATTTTTGATATGTTTTGTCTCAATGAGTCTAGAATGACTGAAAAATATGTTGAGTTGAATTTGGAATGGTTATGAATTTGGAAAGATTATTTTATTAGACCTGCTCCAGCAGGTACCTTGACTGAGACAGCCATCTTTCTGGATTTTTAATAAAATGTAGAAAAATAATATCCAATTGAATTTTGGATATGTTGTTTTCTTGTGAGTCTAGTATTTGAGAAAAATAATTTGGAACCACATTGATTGAATTAATTTACGAAATTCACAAAATTCAGAACTGCTGCCAGGACGCAGGGCAACTGGAGCAGTCTGGTTGGGTGAACTAGATGACCAATATTTTGTGTCCAGTTTGATATAAAATTTTAAAGGAATGATTTTAAGATGAAAAACTAAATTATGTAAAAAATTTTGAGTTTTTATCCAAGTGGATTATCTTATACAAATTTTCTAAAACAAGGATCAAGTTGGGTCAAGAACCAGAGTTTATTGTTCATATGGTAATTTTTCATTATTAACTTGGTCAAAAACTTGGTGTGGGTGTTTTATCATTTTATTTTTGGTATTGAGTTTAAGTATGAATATGAAAATAAATTAGATGGAAAAGAGGAGAAAATCAATCTGAATTTCATAACCGTGATAAAAGTCACGTGATGGAATACATGTTCGTTATCATGTGAATATATAGATAAGGTATATACGTGGGGAATACATTTATATATGGTATATATATGCGTGTATATGGTATATATGTGAATACATATGATACATATGTGAGTATATGTGGTATTTGTGTAAGTATATATTGTATATACATGGAGAATATGTGGTATATGTACGAAGTGAATGGGTATATATGAAATGTTATAAATGCTCTACTCGGTAAATGGGTAAAACCGGTCTGGAATGGGGTTTTGGCATGCCATCCTATTGGAAGTACTATCTTAACGGCTTCGGTCTAGATATTACTTATGCGAGTGCGGTTATATCGTGTGAGGTCAAGATCATGACAACTAGTCGTGTGAGACTAAGACCACACAGTTATGTTGTATATTCCATATCGTATGAGACCAAGACCATGGCAAATAGTCGTGTGAGGTCAAGACCACGTGTAACTCTATACGAGGCCTCATTTCAAGATCGGTGTATTCATAATTACCTAGTGGAGCAGATTAACTCGTAATTATAATGAAGTTATGTTACATGTTGTTTACATACAGAATGTGAATCTTAACTTAATTAGAAAATATAAATATGATGATTGTATGAAAATAGTTTAATTATGCAGTATTCTACTTTTATATGTGTTTCAACAACCTTCCTTGCACCATTTATATTCGGCAATGGGTAAAGTACCCATTGGGCAATAAGTTGCTCAGCGAGTTATATGTCTAACTCGCAGGTAGTGGATAGAAGATCAGCATTTCTGCAACGGCCCGCACCAGCTCGACGGCGAATAGGGTAGGACTTTTGACATAAAATAGTAGTATGGCATGTACGTTATGTCTATTGTAAAGGTTTGTTAAACATATTAAGTATTATAGTGTGTGTAACAAGAGAATAAACAGTAGTATGGTAATGAAACTTAGCAAACGATATGCGATCTTGAGAAACGATATAGAAGTGTGAAATTTTCTTGCAGGGTGTGGTTGAGGATATAAGGGAGATTATTATTGGGAGTGTTCTTGAGTTGAATTGTGAACAAAAGTGTTTTAAAAAAAATCAGTTTTGGCGACATTTAGGAACCCGCTTTTTAGGGGAAACTCTGCCCAATTTTTCGAAAAATTTTTCATAAGAATTCTTAATTAAGACATTGTAACCAGAGCTCGCATCCCGATGTGACATTCCTCCCCGGCTTATTTGTAAATCGGGAAGGGGTGTTATATAAAGTTCATGTTTTCAAAACTCCAAAAATCCATAACCCTAAATTCTCTCTCTTCACCATTCTTTAACCAAACTCCATCATCTCTTCAATCTAACCTTAGAATCATTATTAACTACCCAAAATAACATCATACACACCAATTCTAACAATTATAACATACTAAATAAAAATCCAAATTTTCACATAATCTAATCTTCCATGAAATTCAAAGAAAAAAGATGGAAACTTACTAATTTTGGTAGAAATCACCAAAAATCCACTTGAAACTTGTTAATTCCTTCAATTTATGGAGTAGGGAAGAAGCAAAACTCTTGGTCCCCATGGAATCCACGTCCTTGAAGAAGAAGAAGAAGAAGAAGAAGACTTTTAATATTTTTTTCCTTTCATTATTTCTTTTAACCACATATATATATATATATATTAAAATAATTTAATATTTAATTATTTAATTATTTTTTTAATAAATTAAAAGTCATAATTTCCCTCTTCCATTCAAAAATAATTTGTTTTTGAATTATTTTATCAATTTTGAATTTATAAGATTTAATTACCAAAATACCCTTTTCTTTTCAAAAGTGTTGACTTTTATATGTTATGTATATTTTGCATATATATCATATAAATATTTCACTTTTTCATTTTTCAATTAAAACTATTAATTTAATTTATCCTTTTAAATTATAATTTATTTTATGAAATTTTTCAAAAATTAGAAATTTTCAAAAATTTTAGGATGTTACACATATGGTATATTAATTGTATATGTTGGATTAATACATTACATAATATTTAATACAAATATAAGATACATTTGATGTGTATATAAGATACACATTACTTGTGCATATGTGTAATATCCCAAATTTTTAAAAAGTTTTAATTTTTGAAAATTTGATAAAATAAATTATAATTTAAATGGATAAATTAAATTAATAGTATTAAATGAAAAATGAAGGGGTTTTAAATGAAAAAAGTGGAACATATATGTGATATATATGTAAAATATACATAACATATAAAAGTCAACACTTTTTAAAAGAAAAGTCAAAGTAAAAGGGTATTTTGGTAATTAAATCTTAAAAATTTAAAATTAATAAAATAATTTAAAAATAAATTATTTTTTATAGGAAGAGGAAATTTAGGACTTTTAATTTATTAAATAAATAATTAAATAATTAATTATTAAATTATTTTAATATATATATGGTTTAAAATTAAAGGGTGAAAGAAAAGAGAAATAAAAAAATAAAGTCTTCTTCTTCTTCTTTTCTTCAAGAACGACTTTCATGGCCAAAGAGGGAGATTTTTAGCTTCTTCCATCATCAAATTCTTCAAGATTTCAAGGGAATAAGAGTAGTTTTGGTGATTTTCCAACAAGTAGGTAAGCTTTATTTCTAAAATTATGTATGAATATGTATTGAGTTTTTGAAATAGCATGTTATAATTGTTGGAATGGGTATGGAAGATGTTCTTTTGATGAGTAAATAATAATTTTAAGGTTGGATTAAAGAAATGTTTGAGTTTGGGCAAGATTGGTGAAGAAAGAGAATTTAGGGTTATGGAACATTTGAGTTTTTGAAATCATGATTTTTAATTTTTCAAATTGATTCCAAATGAGTTGTTTTGACGCATAAACAAGTATTTTAAAGTCCAATATTGGATTGCATAGTTTGCAAATGAGTTGTTTTGACGCTTCAAGAAACATGGTCAAGACTTATGGTTTGCATAGTTGGATCTTATAATTTTATGTTAGAAATTTGTTTATAATTATAGAAAGTGTGGAAACAGAAGAGAATTGTGAAAATATGATGAGCTTTAAGTGATGTGTAAGAAAAGTGATTTTTGTAAATATGGTAACTATAAGAAATGTGAGAAAACGGTAAATGAAAGGAATTGTAAAATGTGAGTAAGAGTTATAATGAATATGTTTGAAAGTGGTATAAAATGAATAAGTTGATGAAAATGATGTGTAAAGTAAATGAGACTAGAGGAAATGAATATTATCTATAATGATGAATTTGAAGAGAATTAAAATTTGAGAATAAATTTGACCTAATAGAATTAGGTCATAAATTGAAAACATATTGATGAATTTAAAATAGACTAAAGGTTGGTCAGAATAGAATAAGGCTGTGATGGTCATATTGTGATAGTTAGATCAATTGATCCTAAATGTAATAAGTTTACAAGTATTTATTGAAATTCAATGTGTGTAGTTGTATTAAGAATATGCAAGCTATATGATAATGTGCATAATACAGCATTTTGATATGTATATGCATATGAAAGGAGCTAAGTTATATTAGTTTCAAATAATTATAAGAGAAAAGTGTTAGTTATAGTATAATTGAAATGAATTATGAATTTTAATAAGGAAATAAGATTTTATTGTTGTATAATGGTGATATTAAATTAATATGTGGTAATTGTATAAAGAGTAGGATCAAAGTGAAGATGTGTAAAATTATTGTGTTAAGATAAAAGTTATTAACATTTGATTGTAAGGTGATGAGAGTATATTTTTAAGATAATGAAGTGATCAGATATCTTGAGTGCAATAGGTGTGTGGTGTATTTATATTAAGGAGATGAACTAATTTTGTCTAATGACAAATCGATTGAAGATATAATAATCTGTTGTGATTGTTTGAGTAAATAGACAGTATAATGATGTGTTAGGGAATGGAAATAAGAAAATTAAGAATGAACCTAAGGGGGAGAATAAAAATTATGTAATTTGGTAAAATAATGACTTGGATGATTTATTACTATACTGGATAATTTCGAGGACGAAATTATTTAAGGGGGAGAAAATTGTAACATCCATGATTTTGGAGAATTTAAATAAGTATTTGGAGATATAAATTGTATATACTCAATATTTATATCTAGAGTATATATAACATATACATATGGTATATTAATTGTATATGTTGGATTAATACATTATATACTTAATATTTAATATACATATAAGGTACATTTGATGTGTATATAAGATACACATTACTTGTGCATATATGTAATATCCCAAATTTTTGAAAAGTTTTAATTTTTGGAAATTAGATAAAATAAATTATAATTTAAATGGATAAATTAAATTAATGGTTTTAAAGGAAAAATGAAGGGGTTTTAAAAGAAAAAAGTGGAACATATATGTGATATATATGTAAAATATACATAACATATAAAAGTCAACACTTTTTAAAAGAAAAGTCAAAGTAAAAGGGTATTTTGGTAATTAAATCTTAGAAATTTAAAATTAATAACATAATTTAAAAATAAATTATTTTTGAATGGAAGGGGAATTTAGGACTTTTAATTTATTAAATAAATAATTAAATAATTAATTATTAAATTATTTAATATATATATATATGGTTTAAAATTAAAGGGTGAAAGGAAAGAGAAATAAAAAAAATTAAGTCTTTTTCTTCTTCTTTCCTTCAAGGACGACTTTCATGGCCAAAGAGGGAGATTTTTAGCTTCTTCTATCATCAAATTCTTCAAGGTTTCAAGGGAATAAGAGTAGTTTTGGTGATTTTCCAACAAGTAAGTTTTATTTCTAAAATTATGAAGTTCTTTAAAGCTTATGAATATGTATGAATTGAGTTTTTGAAAGAGCATGTTATAATTGTTGGAATGGGTATGGAAGATGTTCTTTTGATGTGTAAATAATGATTTTAAGGTTGGATTAAAGAAATGGTTGAGTTTGGGTAAGATTGGTGAAGAGAGAGAATTCAAGGTTATGAAACATTTGAGCTTTTGAAATCATGATTTTTAATTTTTCAAATTGATTCCAAATGAGTTATTTTGATGAATAAACAAGTATTTTAAAGTCAAATATTGGATTTGGTTGTGTTTGGTTAGAGTTTGAAGAGGGTAGTATTGATTTAGAGTTTTGGAAAAGTGAATTTTCAAAGAATGATTAATTATTTGATTTTAATGCTTAAATCATGTTATTTAAGGATATAAGTGGTGGAAATAAGATTGAAATGATAATTGGATTGAGTTGGAATGGAGATCCTTCAATGGTGAAGGTTATGTCATTTTAGGGTTTTGGACATAAGCATGTGGTTAATTAATGTAATTGGTTTAAACATGCTAAAATATATTTCTAATGATATTAATAAACTTAAGACACTACTTTAAATGGCTTGATGTGGTTTTTCAAAGTTAAAGTGAGGTGAAGCTTAATTTTGGAATTTGGTTTAGAGTGATGTTTAATTATGGTTTGATGTTGAGAATACATTAGAATGTGATATTAAATGATTATGTATGATCACATTTAGTATAGGCATTGAGAAAGGTTGATTTGCTTCATCCAAGTGGTAAAGGGCAAGTTGGAAGGATAGGATTGGAGGTTGTGTTAAGCTTGCTTTGGGTTGCCAGTAGAGGTATGTACAAACTCTGAATATATTATTTATATTTGCATGACATTTGGGCTTACCACATTTTGGTTGGAAAATGTATTAAGTTACTTGGTTCATTGATTGTGTATGAATAATGTGCTATGACATTTATAATGTCATCTATGTGTTAAATGCATTGTGAAAAGCCATTGATAATGGCTAAATTGTGGAGAATGTGAAATATGTATATTATGTGAAAATACCCAAAGTAATTAGGTAATGTGTTGTGAATACAAAAATGAGATATGTGGAATAATGAAATGAATTAATATTGATAAAAATGAGAAAAGTGAGAAAAATGAGAAAGATGTGAAAAATGAGAAAAAAAAATGAAAATAAGGCAATGTGCCTAGATTGAATATGTGACAATGATAAAGAAATTGATAATGATAAAAATGAATAAATGAAAAAAAAAAGTGAGAAAAAGATGATATAATAAGGCAATGTGCCTAGTTTGATCATGAGAAAATGAGAAAAGTTTTGATAAAGGAATTATGAAAGAATTTGATAATGAGAAATATGAATAAATTGTGTGCCTAGTATGTTATTCAATTTTCAGAGTTCTAGGTTTGGCGGCATGCCTATGATTGCCTATGGACTAAACGCTGGAATGGTGAAAAGACTGGGTCGTAAGCCAGGCCAGCTGATAAATATGATGTTTTTGGGGTGAAAAGACTGGGTCGTAAGCCTCAAAAACTGTAGCAGTCTAGCCGGGTTGAGGACCAAGATACTGAGGCCCAAGGGTCTAGCTGGGTTGAGGTCCAAGAGACTGGGGTTGTTACATTATCCATGGATATATTGCCTACGGGGCTAGACACATGGTGTCATTATGGACCAAAGCAGTAACTCTGAAATTTGAATAGCATATTAGATCCTTTTTGGGCTCATGCTTGTCTTTGTTTTAATGTGAATTATGAATTGTGATAAAATTGAGCAATATAATGAGATATAATGTTATGAGTTATGATATGTATATGTGTTGTGCATTGACATTTCATTTGGACTATATTGTTATCAAAGTTTGTACCACTAGGCTTCGGCTTAGCGCGATTGTAATTCGTCGCGCAGGTGTCATGGACGTTTTGGTAGAGCCGGAGAGTTTTACTAGACATTGTTGGGTATAGGTTTGTATTTATTGAGCTTGAAGAGTTATTTTGGGTACATCAAGATCAGAGTCAGTTGCCAACATGTACATTTTTTATATTATGTATGTTATGATATGTTTTTGAAGCATATATTGTAAATTGTAAAGAATGATTTGAATAATTTTGTTTAAGATGGGATTTTATATGTAATGTTGATATATATATATATATACCTATATATAAGTATTTTGAGAAAATATGGAGAAATTGAGAAGTATTGGTGAATTGGTGAATTGATTTTATTTGGAGTGTTTGTTTTATGCAAGTTATGTTTTGTTGAATTTTGGAAATGTTTAAATTACAAACAAAACTCTGGCGAATTTTTTCTAAAGATTTTCATATAAAATATTTATTTTGGATTCCTATAACAAGTAAAGAATATTTATATACTATTTATTTTATATATTAGTATTTGAACTCTTAAAACAGAAATGTAAAATTTTTTATTAAATCAGTCTGTGACATTTTTATACCGTATATGCATATTTTACATATGCTGAAAATATGTATTGCACGTATATAGGGTATAAGGGTGTTACACATGAGGTGAAAAGGAATTTTTTTTTATTCATCTTTAAAAATTTTATATCCAAAATCCATCTTTAAAAGTTTTGAAAATAATTTCAGTCTTTTGGGTTTAAAAGAATAAAACTATTTTGAGCTTACAACATAATTTGGTCATATTAGAACAAAAAAAAAAACCAAATAAGCCACAGTTCACAGCAAGATATATCAATCATAGTCAAACAACAAGCATTTGGGTAAAAAACCTAAGAAAAGTAACTAGACCAATTATGTAACGTCCCTAATAAAATAAAATAAAATAAATTTAAATTTAAATAATTTAAATAAATGATTTAAATGGAAAAGGAAAGGATTTTAAGTGAAAAAGTAGAATGTATATGTAAAAAACTAGAAGTTTTATGGGTTTGGCAGGCTATTATCATCGATTTGTGAAGGGTTTTTCTATGATAGCTACACCACTCACCAGATTACTTCGAAAAAGAGTTAGATTTGTGTGGATAGATCGGTGTCAGGCGAGTTTCAGCAGCTGAGGGAGATGTTGACTCAGGCTCCTGTTCTTACCCTATCTGTGGAAGGTAAATCATATGTGATATACAGTGATGCTTCACATAGTAGTTTACGTTGTATTCTGATGCACGAGGGTAGAGTCATTGCTTATGCATCTCGACAGTTGAAGCCACATGAGCTAAATAACCCGACTCATAATTTGGAGTTAACAACTATAGTTTTTGCATTGAAGATTTGGCGGCATTACTTATATAGATAAAAATGTTTTATTTATACTGATCATATGAGTTTGAAGTATCTGTGTGTTCAGAGAGAGCTAAATCTTTGGCAGAGACGATGGCTAGAAATGATTAAAGACTATGACTGTTTGATTGATTATCATCCTGGTAAGGCAAATGTTGTTGCTGATGCCTTGAGTCAGAAGTCCTTGGCAAGGTTGAATGCTTATTCACTCTCATTGCTTGTTGAGTTGAGAGCATTGCATGTCAGATTTGAGTCTTGTGATGATGGTGCATTGATGGCTCAATTGCAGTTGAGACCAGTGTTTTTAGATCAGGTTAGGGAAGCCTAGTTGAAAGATGAGAAGATCCAGAAGATTGTGTTAGATTGCCAAAAGGGGGAGAGTTAAGAATTTCATGTGAGAGATGATGGCAATCTATGGTACAGAGATAGGTTGTGCATTCCTGATGATGCAGGATTAAAGAGGATGATATTAGAGGAAGCACATCAGTCAGTTTATATTATGCACCCCGATAGTACCAAGATGTATCATGATTTGAAACATCATTATTGGTGGTCAGGTATCAAGAGGGACATAGCAGAGTTTGTATCCAAATGTCTTACTTGCCAGAAAGTGAAGGTTGAACACCAAGATCCTTCAGGGTTGCTTCAGCCATTAACAGTACCAAAGTGGAAATGGAAATGAGTGACAATGGATTTTATGACTAGAATGCCTTTGACCCAGAAGAAGCATGATGCAATCTAGGTGATAGTTGATCATATGACGAAGACAACTCATTTTCTCTCAGTTCAGATGGATTATTCATCAGTCCTGACATATGCTGATTTTTTTATAGGAATTTGAGAGGAAGTATACTCCTAGGGAGTATAAGGATGCAAAGAAGATGAAGTTCTTGAGTTTGAGGCAGGAGATGAGGACAGTAATGAAGTATGAGATAGAGTTTATCTGGCTGAGTTAATATGCAGGGGGATCATATCATATGAGTTTGATCAGTGACAGAGGTTTGAGGAGGGGTTGAGACCCTCTATTATGTGCTTAGTGGCAGGCTCCCGATATCAACATTTTTTCCAGTTGGTTGTAGCTGCCAGGAGTGTAGAGAGGGCACAGGGTCCTGCAGCAGCTACCAGAGTGGAGGAGAGCAGAGTTAGAAGACTCCGAGGTGAGGTAAGGTCTTCATCAGTGAAGAGAGGTCGAGGGGATATCCTCAGAGGTTTAGTAGGAGCAAAGGGCAGTCTATCAGGTCATCACAGCAGCAGAGACAGAGACTTGCAGCCTTAGTGGCTAGTGCCTCGACCTCAGTGACTTAGAGACCTACTCCACCTGCCAGTGTTCATTGTGGTAGGACACATGGAGGTGCTTGTTAGAGGACAGGTGCACTAGCAGTGTGCTACAAATGTGGATACTAGATCATTTCCTGAGAGATTATCCAGAGCCACCAGAGGACAGGCAAACTAATACAGCAACTTCTAGACCCAATGTTAGAGGGGGTCGTGGTGGCAAAGGTTTTGGCTGAGGGGTTGGACAGGGTCTGGTCAGAGAGGAGGTTCTACAGCAGGTAGTAGACTAGAGGATGCAGGGCCATCACAGTGGGTTTATGTGATGCAGAGGCAACTAGATATATCAGTTGTTATTGTCGGTACTTTTACGTTATTTGGTACTTTAGTTCTTTCACTAATAGATCCTAGGTCGACTCATTCTTACATTCGTGCATCCATATTGCTTGTGAGTGATTTGCATTCTGAGTCCCTAAGATTTGATATTTTGGTTACAAATCCTTTAGGGCATAGTGTTATGGTTAGCAGGGTACACCAAAATAGTCTAGTTATTCTTCGGGATGAAGAGTTTCTCAGTGACCTGATTGAGATGCCTTTTAGGGAGTATGATCTAATTCTGGGCATGGATTGGTTATCCAGGCATAGAGTTATAGTAGACTGTCAGCAGAAATGTGTTACCCTAAAAACACGTGATGGTAGTTATGTGGCGGTATCTAGTCAGCAGAGACATCTTTTATCCATGTTTATTTCAGTTGTTTCAGCTAGGAGGATGGTTCGGAAGGGATGTGAGGCATATCTTGCTCATGTAGTAGATACCAGAGTAGTGGAGTCCCAGCTCGACAGTATACCTACAGTTGCTGAGTTTCTAGATGTTTTCCCTGATGAGTTGCCAGGGGTACCTTCCGAGAGAGAGGTGAAGTTTGGTATTGATTTGTTGCCTGGTACCACTCCCATCTCTATTACCCCTTATCAAATGGCACCTGTAGAATTAAAGAAATTGAAGGTACAGTTGCAGGAGTTTCTTGATAAATGGTTCATTTGCCCTGGTGTGTCTCCGTAGGGAGCACCTATTTTATTTGTGAAGAAGAAGGATGGCACCTTGAGATTATGTATTGATTATAGGCAGTTGAATAAGGTGACCATCAAGAATAAGTATCCATTACCTCAGATAGATTATCTCTTTGATCAGTTGAAGGGAGCATCAATATTCTCTAAGATTGATCTGAGAATAGGGTACCATCAGTCGAGAGTTAGAGATGTGGATGTACCCAAGACAGCCTTCCGCATGAGGTATGGGTATTATGAGTTTCTTGTGATGCCCTTTGGATTGACGAATGCACCAGCAATATTTATAGATCTGATGAACAGGGTGTTTATACCATACTTAGATCAGTTTGTGGTGGTCTTTATTAATGATATTCTGGTGTATTCGCGTAATAAGGAAGATCATGATCGACATTTGCGAATTGTACTGCAGACTTTGCGAGAGAAATAGTTGTATGCTAAGCGATCTAAGTGGCAGTTCTGGCTCGATCAAGTGACTTTTATTGTCATGTGGTATCGGCGGAGGATATTAGAGTTGATCTAAGTAAAGATGAGGCTATCTTGAATTGGAGTCCACCGAAGACTGTGACAAAGGTTAGAAGTTTTCTGGGTTTGGCAGGCTATTATCATCGGTTTATGAAGGGTTTTTCTATGATAGCTACACCACTCACTAGATTACTTCGAAAAGGAGTTAGATTTATGTGGACAAATCAGTGTCAGGCAAGTTTTGAGCAGTTGAGGGAGATATTGACTCAGGCTTCTGTTCTTACCCTGCCTGTGGAAGGTAAACCATATGTGATATACAGTGATGCTTCACATAGTGGTTTAGATTGTATTCTGATGCAGAAGGGTAGAGTCATTGCTTATGCATCTCGACAGTTGAAGACATATGAGCTGAATTACCCGACTCATGATTTGGAGTTAGCAATTATAGTTTTTGCATTGAAGATTTGGCAGCATTACTTGTATGGAGCGAAATATTTTATTTATATTGATCATAAGAGTTTGAAGTATCTGGGTGTTTGGAGAGAGCTAAATCTTTGGTAGAGATGATGGCTAGAGTTGATTAAAGACTATGACTGTTTGATTGATTATCATCCTGGCAAGGCAAATGTTGTTGCTGATGCCTTGTGTTGAAAGTTTTTGGCAGGGTTGACTGCTTATTCGCTCTTATTGCTTATTGAGTTGAGAGCGTTGCATGCCAGATTTGAGTCTTATGATGATGGTGCATTAATGGCTCAATTGCAATTACCCTCTCTATGTAAGCATGCACAACTCAATGCTATAGAACAACTCCCTCACCTAGTAAAGTCATTCAAATCATGATGCATAGATACATTAATTCATGAATATCAAGGTAGACTCATCATCAGTTGAGCACCAAAATGAATAAAGACTAATAAAAATTTGATAAATGTAATTTATTCAAACAATCTTAATTTGAAAAACATAATTGTTTCAAAAAATACCAAAGAAAGAAAATGAAACAAAAGTCAAACAAGCCAAGGGAAGTTTTATTGAGTTGAAGTCAAAGATGCTTCATTTATTTATACATATTAAGGGCAAGGATTTTTCATCATCAAGGATCATTGTTTCATCATCCACAGTTAGTCCAAGCTTGCTTAGTAGCACCTCCTCTTTAGCAGCTTCTCCATCCATCTTATGACAAGATGAAAAGATAGAATTCTTCTCCAATCCTCCCTCGATCATGAAGGTTGCAAGTGGTAGCACCCTTCCAAATTTAGACAGAGGATTATGCCAGATTTGACTCTTGTGATGATGGTGCATTGATCGCTCAATTACAGTTGAGATAGTGTTGTTGGATCAGGTTAGGGAAACCTAGTTAAAAGATGAGAAGATGAGTCAAGACTTTCATGTGAGAGATGATGGCAATCTATGGTACATAGATAGGTTATGCATTCTTGATGATGCAAGATTAAAGAGGATGATATTAGAGGAAGCACATCAGTTAGTTTATGCTATGCACCTCGGTAGTATCAAGATGTATCAGGATTTGAAATAATATTATTGGTGGTCAAGTATGAAGAAGGACATAGCAAAGTTTGTATCCAGATGTCTTACTTGCCAGAAAGTGAAGGCTGAGCACCAAATTCCTTCATGGTTGTTTCAGCCATTAACAGAACCAAGATGGAAATGGGAGTGAGTGACAATGGATTTTTTTACTGGGCTGCCTTTGACCCAGAAGAAGCATATAATGTTTAAAATTTTAGATACTGAACTTTTAATTTAATATTGATAATTAATAGTGAATTGTGATATAAGTGGTATGGATAAGTGATGTAAATAGTGGATCTCAAAAACTTACCGAAGAAATTATTTATTTTTATGGTTTTACGAGATTTAAAATGGAATTAGAATCAAAGGATAAGAAAGAGGGTGCACCATAACTAAGATGAGATTGGCTACATTAGATTAAGATATATATATATATATATATATATGTGTGTGTGTGTGTGTGTGTGTGTATGTGTGTGTGTGGACAGGTGTAAGGATATAAGAACTTTTCTTTCTTTCTTTCTTCTTCTTCTTTCCACGTTCATCACCATTTTCACCAACAAAACTCCTTCTTTCTTCCTTCCTTCCAAGATTTTGATCAAAACCTAAGAGAAAATAATATCTAGTTATAAGTTTTTAGAAGATTAAGCTGGAAAGTTGAGATTATCAACAAGTGATTAGAGAAAAAGAAGAGTTTGAAGAGGTATGTGCTTATGTATTTTTGATTTGCAACTATTTGAATTTCTATAAATTTAGTGTCTAAAATGATTGATTGAGTTGTCTTGATGAGTTTTTACTGAAAAATATTTGATATATATACTCTTTCTATGTTAAAGAAACTAGTTTGATCTATTGATATCATATATTTGGATATATGAAATTTAAGTTGATAAGTGTTTGAAATACAGAATTTTGCTTGACAGCGCCAGTGACACGGCCATGTCACTGTGCGTGTCAATGGTGATGTGTTTCAACATTAATGACACGGCCAATAACATGCCCGTGTTAATGGACATGTCATAGCTACTTTGATAAAACTTAAATGACACGGTCAGAGACACGCCCGTGTTAATGGATGTGTCATAACTATTGTGATAAAACTTAAATGACACATTCAGTGACATGCCAGTGTCAATGGTTATGTCATAACTACTGTAATGCAACTTAAAAGACATGGCTAGAGACATCCCCGTGTCATTGGACGTGTCAAACCTTTTGTGAAAATGAGCTTATGACACGCCCATGTCACTGGGTGTGTCACTTGAAGAAATTGCTCAAAATAACTTTTTGCTTTGTTTTTACTTGTAATTCTAGCTGTTATGATTATAAGTTCTCAAAGTGTAAATGATATCTTTTTGAATTTAATCCTAAAAAGTAGTGTAATAGATTTATTTGAATATATGATAAATGTGTGTGATACTAAGTATTGATCAAAGAACTATTTCATTATAGTGCTATACATAATTTAATGTTAGTTAAAAACTAATGAATTGCCCAAAACATACTGATTTTAGATCTAGCTTGAGATTGAATGGCTAGCCAAAGGGAGGATATCCAAAGTGATAGTGGGCACTGTGTGTCATCATATTCAGTAGGCACTCGTTCCATAGTAGACCATTGGTCAAAATTCTATACAGTGGGTATTAAATTGCCATCAGTGACCCGTTATCCAAATCTAGAATTTAAGTTCAGTGTGTATGGGCATAATTAAAGTAGTTATCTATAGTGAAAACAATGTGTTATTTAGTTATCAACAAATTATTCAATTCTGAAACTAATTGTGCTTAGTATTTCAATTTTCAATGAATTTATTAATTTCTTTATTTAACATTCAGAAAGTGATACACTTCAATGTTTCTAAATAATTTAATGATTAGACCTCTTTTCATTAAATTTTCTTGCATATTATAAATACATAAGCACCACTAAGCTTTGTTTAGCATGTTAGAATTATTTTCTGACGCGTAAATCAAACAAGGAGAGTTGAGAGCGCAGAGTGAGAGATATAATCAACTGCATCACCAAGGTTCAATGAATAATATTATAAATATTGTATTCTATATAGTTCACATAGCAATACTTTATAATTTTGTATGACAGTTGTACTAGTTTGAGAGTAGTTTAAGAATTTTATAATAATGTAAGTTATCATTAAGAGTTCTTTATAAATTAATAGATATATGTGTGTACTATAGAAAGCTTAACAACTGCATCAATGCTTAAAAGTATTTTGACTTTATTTCTTTAATACATACATAGACACATATATAGAACAATTGTGAATACTAGGTGATATCTCCTATGTAGGTAAGTGTATGGGCTATGTAGGGGGTGTTATAAAGCATGATGCAATATGGGTGACAGTTGATTGTATGCAATTTTGTTGAGTTGTATATCAGTGAGATAGTGAAATTACATGGAGTCCCAGTTTCTTTTGTGTCAGACCGAGATCCTCGATTTGCATTTAGATTTTAGAGGAGTTTGCAGGATGCATTAGGTTCTCGGTTGCATTTTAGTGCTGCTTTCCATCCTCATATAGATGGGCAGTAAGAGAGAGTGATATAGATTTTAGAGGATATATTGAGGAGTTGTATCATTGGTTTCACTAGGAGCTGATGCAGATTCTTACCACTGATTAAGTTTGCGTATAACAATAGTCATCAGTCCAGTATTGGGATGACACCTTATGAGGCCTTGTATGGTAGGAGATGCAGGACACCTTTGTGTTGGGATGAGGTTGGAGAAGGTAAATTGGTCAGTCCTGATTTGATTAAAGAAACAGAAGAGAAAGTGAAATTGATTTAGGATCGTCTGAAAGCAGCTTTAGACCAGCAAAAATCCTATAAAGATTTGAAGAGGAGGATATAGAGTTCAGTGTGGGAGATAAAGTGTTCCTGAAGGTGTCTCCGTGGAAAAAGATTTTGAGATTCAGTCACAAAGGGAAATTGAGTCCTCGTTTCATAGGGCCATATGAGATTCTGGAGAGTGTTGGTCCAGTGGCTTGCAGATTGGCTCTGCCACCTGAGTTAGATATGATACATAACATCTTCAATGTCTCTATGCTTTGAAGGTACAGGTCAGACCCATCTCATATCCTATCAGTGGAGTCTATTGAGATGAGTTCAGATCTGACTTACGAGAAAGAACCAGTGGTGATTTTGGCATGAGAGATAAAAGAGTTGAGGAACAAGAAAGTGCCACTTATGAAAGTCTTTTGGAGGAATCATGCCACTGAGGAGGTGACATGGGAGAGTGAGCAGACGATGCGGAGTCAGTTTCCCCAGTTGTTCCAGAGTTGATAGCAGGTAATTTCGCAGATGAAATTTTTCTTTAGGGGGAGAGAATTGTAACATCCCTAATATTTTTGAAATTAAATAAATTTAATTTAAATTAAATTAAATAAGTTAAATAAATGATTTAAATGGAAAAGGAAAGGATTTTAAGTGAAAAAGTAGAATGTATATGTGAAATATACTTAACATATACATTAGTCAACTCTTTTAAAAGAAAAGTAAAAAGTCTAAGAGCAAAATGATAATTATATCTTATAAATTTAAAATTAATTAAATAAACTAAAAATAAATTATTTTTTATTGGAAGATATAATTTGGGATTTTTAAATAATTAAATAATTAATTATTTGTTAAAAATAAAATATTATATGTATATGGTCATATTTTTTTTAAGTGGAAAGAAAGAGAAAATTAAAATTAGTCTTCTTCTTCTTAAAAAAAAAAATTGAAATTCCATGGCTCCATGGGAGTGATTTTTCCTCATCCAATTACTCATTTTGACAAGGATTTTTAAGATTTAAGTGAAGTTTTGGTTATTTCCTACATAAATAGTAAGTTTACTATCTCTTTCTTTGAAATTTTATGAAATTATGAGTATGTGGAATTTGGGATTTTGAGTGTGTGTGTTATAATTGTTTAATTGGATATGAATGAAGCTATTTTGATTAGTTATTAATGATTTTCAAGTTAAATGGAAGAAAGGATTAAGTTCGGGATGAGTTGGGTGAAGAGAGAGAATTTAGGGTTATGGAAAATTTAAATTCTTGGAATCATGTGTTTTAATTATGCAAATTGATTTCCAAATGTGTGTATTTTGATGCATAAACAAGAATTTTGAAAAGGGAGTTTTTAAAGAATGGTGAATTGTTGAATTTTAATGTTTAAATCATGTTAATTATGATATTAGTGAAGGAAATAAGCTTGGATTAATAATTGGAATAGGTTAGAATGAAGAGCCTTCATTGGTGAAGGTTATGCCATTTTAGGATTTTAAATAAGAGTGAGTATTTAAGCAATGTGTAAAAATGAAACATGTTAAAATATGTTTTTAATAATATAAATAAACTTAAAATACTAATTTAAATGGAATAGAATGGAATTCTAATGTTAAAGTAAAGAAAGGCTAAATTTTTGGAATTTGTAGGAGTGATGTTTAATTAGAGTTTAATGTTGAAAATGCCTTAAAATGTGACATTAAATTATTGTATTTAATAACATTATGTATAGGCATTAAGGAGAAGTGAATTGCTCAACCCTAGTGTTGAAGAGCAATTTGGAAGTGAAGGTTGGTGGGAGATTTTAAGCTTGCATTTGAGTGCTTAGCGAGGTAAGTTCATGCTTTGATAGTTTTAAAGTACTTACATTTAATTTTGGCTTAACACATTTTAATTGAAAAATGTGTTAAGCTACTTGATCATTTGGAAATCCATATACATTGTGTTATGGCATGTGAGTTGATGTGTATGCATTATATGCATTGTGAAAAGCCATTGTAAATGGCTAAATTGTATAAAATGTGAAATATGATGAATTAGTGTGAATTGACATTGACATGAATGAGAAAGAAAGAAAATGAGGCAATGTGCCTAATTGATTATGGAAAATATGAATTAATTGTGTGCCTAGTATAATATTCAATTTTCAGAGTTCTGTGTTTGGGCGGCATGCCTAGGATGTAATAGTCCCTTGAAGCTGGATTGGGATTGGCCCTTGAAGCCTTGTTGGGATGTTACAAATGAGATTATCCTCATTATTTGCCTTTGGGGCTAGACGCTTGGCGTCACTATGATGTGATTTGCCTTAGGGCTAGAACTTGGCCTCAATTTGGACCAAAATAGTAACTCTGGAATTTGAATAATATATTAGTTTATTGGTCCCATGCTTGTATGTGTGTTTGTGTGAATCATAAGCAAATGAAAAATTATGTTGTTAAATGGAATTTAATATTACATTGTGGCATAGCATACAAATGAAATATGCATTGACATTGTGTTAAAGTTTTACTTCTATCAAAGTTTGTACTACTAGGGTTTTAGCTTAGCACGATTGTAATTTATAGCGCAGGTGACAGGGGAGATTTGGTCGAGCTGGAGAGTTCTTTTAGACTGGATTGTGTCTAGATTTGTAGTTGCTCGTTGAGTAAATTTTGGACACGTCAAGATCAAGCCTTTGCCATCATTTATACATTTTATGTTTTTGTACATTATGAAATCATGTATTTCATGTCTATGATTTTAAAGTATATGTATTGTTAAGTTATAAAGGCTTTTGGATAAATTGTGTAACATGGGTTTTTATATGTGTATTTTGGATATATATATATGTGTGTGTATAAATATTTTGAGAAAATGTGGAGAAATTGAGAAGCTAAGGTGAATGTGTGGTTTATTGTCTATTGGAAGTGTTCTTTTTTGCAAGCTGTGTAATTGATTAATTTTGAGAGGTTCAAATTACAGCCAAAACTCTAATGAATTTTTTCCAGAGATTTTAATATAAAATATTTATTTTGGTTTTCTATAACAAATAAATAATATTTTAGTTACTATTTAATTATATATTAAAGTATTTAAGGTTTTAAATCAGAAAAGTAAAAATTTTATTAAACTGGGTCGTGACATTCTTATGCCGTATATGCATATTTTATATATACTGAGTATGTATTATATGTGTATAGGATATAAGGGTGTTACAAATTACATGAGCTTTAGTTTTTGGGTTGAAAAGTTTAGGCTCTCATAGCAAGAATATACCAAAAGGTACAAGGTTATGAGTGGTTAAACCATGCTCGATCTCCATACCTTGAGTGAAAGTATGGTATCCCTTAAATAACACAATACGGGTTACACAGGCATCTTAACTCATATACACAATGCAATCTAAATAATGTCGTAATAAGAAAAAATAAAATAATATAAAGACTAACGTAATCAACTTCTCTTATCTCCAGTGGAGTCACCATTGTAAGTGGAGATTTTTGCCCCCACTCCCATGTGGAATGATTCCTGTGACTTCGGCACTGTTAGGCTCAGGGCCTTAGAGAACACGGGCCTAAATCCAGAGAAAATGGAGTCGCCACTCGGTCGAGCGGAAAAAAAAAAGAAAGGGATGGATTACTCGATTCCTAAGGAATCCCCAAGCCCCTAATGGGTTTAGAAAGTTGGATATGCGTGGTGAAGGTGAGAATAACCCAATACCCCCACAGCATCTGGTTTGTTAGAACTGGCCTCCTTTTCGGGTCTATATATTATTAAATTCTTAAATATTATAAATAATCCATACTATATGCGATTATAAAAATAAATCATCATTATATTAAAATCAAAATAAGTTCAAACAAAGTGATAAATGGGAAACCATACAAATGGAAACATGCCCTTACAACCGTCCCAAAACTAAAACTAAATTACATAATAAAACTCGAGGTACCCACATAATGAAAACATACCTTTTACAATTATAGAATCCAAATAAATAAATAAATAATTTAAACCATTCAAGTATGATAATTAAAAATCAAACATCCATTACAAAAAAAAAAAATAGAATGAATCATCTAACATAAAAACATATAATAAATTAAATTATCAAAAAAAAAAATAAGGGTTAAACCATTAAATAAACAAAATTAGGTTTTGAGCTTTAAAACTTAGGATTTCAGTTTGAAGATTGAGGATTTGGACTTTAGGTCTTGAGATATTGATTTTTGGTTTGAGGGAACTAGGGTTTTCGCTTCTAGATGAACTTATGGTTTTGGGATTTGAAAACTAAGGTTCTGGGCATTAGAAAATTGGGATTTTGAATTAGGGTTTAGAAATAAGGTTTGGATTTATAAGCTGTTGGACATTTGGATTAGAGGGAAATAAGGTTTGGAAGTTAGGTATTGTATTTTGGATTAGGTTTTTGGAATTAGGTTTACTGGAATTAGGGTACTGGAATTAGTTTAGGGTTTTGGTAAGTAGGGTTACTAGATAAAGGTTTGGGAAACAGATTATGGTTTTTATAATTAAGTCAGTTAAATCAAAGTTTAAGCTACTAGATGAACAAATAGATCTAGTTTGATTTTGTAAAATATATAATTAGGATTTAGCAATGTAAACTACTGAATTATAATCAAAACAAACAATCAAAATGTTTAAAAGAAAAAAAGATATGGCTATTGTATTTTTAAGCAAAGTAAGTTTAGGAAACGAAACTGCGTTGAAGGCTCCATCAAATTAATTGTTGATTCCAAGCTAATGCCTGCACCAATTGCTAATTCTGGTCAAGCCAAGATTAAAGGCAGTGGTTACTGCCTTTGGTGTGTTAATTGTTGATAAACGTTGCCTATTATTGATTGACTCTTGCTGATTGTTGATGCTTGCTGATTAATTATTGTTGCTGCCTCCTTCAAAAGACTGAATCCCTCACTTTAACAATTAATTGCCTTTTTATAGGCAACCTTAGGGCATCTTAGAATCCTTCTTAAATTCAGATCCCTTAAACTTGCACGACTTTGGAGAATCTAAATATGAAAACCGCGCACCATTCGGCCAAAGTCAACTCTCCTGCCCATTTTAGCATAAGCAATCACTCATATCGAATTGGCATGAGCCAAATTTGATATGAGCATTACAATAATGCTCATATCAAATTGGCTCGATTTGGGCCAACCATCCGACCAAGTTACTTTTTAATCAAATTAATTGAACCGAACACAATCTAAATATTAAATAATTGGCCATCCAAATTCCAAACATTAAAGAATTATAATTTTGCAATTCCAATAATTATAGTCCAAATATTTATAATTGGTTTATTTTGTTATCTGTTATTAGATTTAGATTTGATTTGACCTTGAATGAAAAATATATATTGAGATTGGTAACAAAATTAAGGATATACAGTTATCTTCCTTTCTTTTCCTCTCTTTCTCCCAACAAAGAAAAAGAGACTGCATTTTTTATCGGATTGACTTTTTTTTTTCCTTAGTTGTTCCATTTATATATATACTTTTGCTTGGAGGAGGAACAAAGGCGCAGATTTGGTGTTCCTTTCCTCTCATTATTATTATTATTATTTAGAGAAATGGCAGAGCATACCATTAATTAATATTGGCTTGACACTAAGTTTTCAGGGAAATGCGTAACCTTTAAATTCCGCCAAGAAATATCTATTCTAAGAATGTAGGATGTAACCAACAGGTTCTAAGTAATTTCTCAAATCAGTTATTTATTCAATGGCCCCATTTGAAACCACCTAGCAACTAGAACAGGGAATGATTTAGGCCATTAATTAATGAAGAAAGCGCACAATTCAAAGAGCGCAACACTTGTATAGAAGAGCTATGTGCCTCAAAGATTGCCCATTGCAGATCATATGAGATTTTTTATGGAACAAGTTCAAATAAATTTGCAAGAATAATAATATAAGGATTCCTCCATTAGAATACTTCAATGAAACAGATACAAGACAATGTTCCAAGGATTGGATTGGAACTTTTTCTATTAATTGAAATCTGTAACATTAATAATGCATCAAAAGTGTTAACTTCAAAATCTTGTTATGCTAAACGAAAAAAACGCTTCTCTACTTTACTGCAAAATCAAGAGAGTCAGAGCAACAAATTAGAAATTTTGGTTCGGGACTTTTATCAAACAGGTTATGGGCAGGAACAAAAATGATAGAGAACTAATACTTCATCATTTTCAGCCAACAAATTTATACACAACGAGCTACAACTGCAATTCCACAAAGTCAGAAACTAAATAACCATTACAAATAAATCCCCTATCATTACTGACACTTACCAATTGACCACAAGACTATAACAATTAATTGACTCATTCAAATAATTGGAAATCAGAAAACATTTGACTAACAAGGAAAAACACATGACTTACTAATTTCTGCATCATCTTTGACAAAAAGAGAATATAATTGAAAAACTTGCTTGATTCATTTACAAGAAAAACTGTAACATGATTATCAGTTTACTTGAGCTGTGCTAATCATCTCTGGTGAATCCAATTTTGAGATCTCTGTTTCTTTCTGCAGACTCCAATCCAAATTTGCAAGTATTCAAGCTTGAACCTTCATCCTTCTGCACAAGTAGTAGGAGGCAATTGAATAGATGGTTGAAAGGAAACATGATGTGAAAAGAAAAAAGAGAAAATTTAATAACCTTATTGCTAAAAAATTTCATTATATTTCTTATTAATTAAGTAGTACATATATATAAACATAAATATATTATATTGTTGCAATTCAAAAGGAAAAATTAATTCAAACATAAAAATTAAGTTAAGATTTTGAAAGAACACGAGTAATGTGCATAAAAAATTAGTTCCAATTTGATAAAATTATTTATAGTGCAAATAAATAATTTACATGTTGCCATTGTGAGTCTGAACAGCATGCAGCCCTACCCACAATTAATATAAGCTTATAATTCTAAAAGAAAGATTGCATCAATTTATATCTGAAGGACTTGTAAACATAGAGAAAGCTAATTAGTGATTACCTGTTAGGCAGATAATTAACATCAATTAGAACAAAGAGATAGAGAGAGATTTAGATCAACGCAAGGGAGATTTAGATAGAAGTAATCATCATTTTTTTTTCTTGTTAAGGGAAGGTTGGTCTTCCTCTTCCTCATTGTGATCATAATTTCTCCTTCTCTTGTTATCTCTACTAACACAATCATCCTCCTCATGATATATAGGATGCACCCCACATTTAAGTACCCCCGCCGCATCAGAAGTAAAATAATCAGTGTAGAATTGAAATGAAGCCTCAGTGAAACACATTCCTCGGAGCACAGATGAGTACCAAATATACACATTTTCGATTGGACAGATACACTCTTTTTATAGTAACTCAAGCTATTAGCAAGGGAATATAAGCTGAAGACATGCCTATATCCATATTCGTCTTTGAAATCAGCAGTACAAGTAATTTTAGAAGACTGAAGAGTAGATAGATCAACAACGGCACAAAGAGAGAAATGGATGATCCTCTTGTCATCAAGTCTGATATTTGAAAGTGAAGATCCATTCTCATTTCAATATCTCATCCCTTTAGGTAATTCAACTCCGGGAACAAATAATGCAACCTCCTTCTTCACCATAAAAAATTGTTAGATGTATTTTGAAAATATGAATAATATAAATATAACACCACCAAATTAGATGAACCAACATACCTTTTGGACTATATGGCTTTCCATTAATACCTGATCCATAATTGTTTCGCTATCAAAATTGATGCAATTACCAAAATCTATTAGTCCTCCCCACCTTTCCAGTATACCACAATTACCTAGATGAAGTTCACTTAGGCAGGACAAACCTTCCAAATAAGACAACTTGCTCAAACCATCACATCCCCTGAACGATAAATATTCCAATTTTCTCAATTGATTCATGGGGGATGGCGGTGTTTTTATATCACTTCCTTCTAAATCAAGATGCAGCAGAGATTCTAAATATCCTAAGTTTCTTGGTAATTCCTTCAGATTTAAACAACCAGATACAGAAAGCCAGTTCAAAAATTTAAGATTGCAGATGCTTTGGGGAAGACTCACAAGCCTTTTACAATCTCTCAATGTCAAATCCTCAAGTTGAAGGCAGTATTCAAATGATGAGGGCAACTCTTCTATGGCAATTCCAACTATGGTTAATTTAATTAAATTACGTGGAAAATATGGACACTCTGAGTTTTGAGCAACCACCGAGACTAAGCTCCTTAAGATTCTTCAAATGAAGGCAGCTTGGCAAACTACGGAGACTTGTGCACCCTTTTAAATATAAGTGAGCGAGCTTGCTCAAATATTGAACGGATGAGGGAATTTTAACCAAATTTTTACAATCCTCCAAGTTCAAATACTCAAGTTGAGAGCAATATTCAATTGATGTGGGCAATTCTTGTATGGAAGTTTTACTTAAGGTTAAATACTTTATATTACATGGAATATCTTGGCATTCTTTGAGTTTTGAGCAACCATTGAGATTAAGGTGCTTAAGATTCTTCAAATTAAGGCATCTTGGCAAAATGCAGAGACTTTCACAATACATCAAATCTATAACCTCAAGATTTAGGGCTCCAGACAAGTTTGGAATTCTGATTAGATGTTCAGAGAATTAGAGGTCCATAACTTTCAAATTTCAAAGTTTCTGTAATATAAAAGAAGCACATGCATTAATATAAATTAGCATTTGTTACCAACTTTACAAAATATTTGAGCAAACTTTTGATGCAGCGGGACATTGAAGTGTACCTACCTTATCATCTCCTTTCCAAAGTTGTTTTGAGTTGGCTCCAATGCATGCGAAGCTTTACAAGATTATTGAGGCAAAACTTCAGTGGCAAAGATTCCAAAGGGTAACCATCCCATTGTAGATATCTTAGCTCTTCTGGAAGAAATTCTAGGCTATTAGGAAGATGCAACTTTCCTTTTGGTTTGAATGTAATATTGTTGTAGAATTTGAGGATTCTAAGATTGCACATCTCCTTGAAAGCTGTAGAACTAACCTCTATATCTCCAATCTCAGACACGTCAAGCAAAATGCCTTCCACTTTTTCAGTTCCCTAAAGAATAACCAGTAAGAATTGAGCATAAATTACATATAAAATTATTGAAATATATTAGTCATTGGACTTAATTCCGGAGCTATATTCCTTACAAAATTCAAATATAATAAGAAAATAAGAGAACTTGCAGCTTTTAGCCCTTGCCTTATATTTTGTCAACACACGAGAAATATCCCCAGGTTTCCACAACCTACACTTGATATTTACGTACCCTCAAATGATATAGATATTAGAGATTTATCAACGAGACGACTTTTTTCCAATTTTTGAAGAGAAACCACAAGCCTCTAATATTTCAGTGGTATGTTTACCCTTCCCTTTAAGAAAACATGCAATGTCCAGAAATATACTCTTTTCATTGTTATCCAATCCATCATAACTCATTTTCAAAACTTTCTGAATTTTCAATTCAGGAATGCTTTTCAATTTTTTTAGCTCACTTTCCCACTCTTCCATGCTTTTGTCATATAGATTAGAGCCCAAAACTTTAACAGCCAATGGATTGCCTTGGGACTTTTGAGGAGCACCCAAAGGACATTTGTAGGTCTTGGGTCAACTTTGACCATTGACATTAACTTCAATCTTAATTTCAAGGTTAAAAAAATAAAGTTCTGAAATTTGACTCACTTTCAATTCCATCAATAAGTTGTTAAATACGTAAACTAGTTGAGTTTAACTCGATTTTTATTAATTGATGTTTAGTTAAAATCAAATAATTTTAATACTAAATTCAAGGGACTGTTCACGACTTGAGAATTAGTTCTGAAATTAAATAAATTTATTTAAATAAATCTTATAAATATCTCAATCCCTATTCTTTTTTGAAGAAATTACACCATATATTATATTTTAAATTTCATTTTCAATTTTTCTACTCTTATTTTTTTTCTTTTCACTTTTCACTTTTTTTTTTAATTTAAACCTTTTTTAATATTTTTTTTACAAAAATACGATGTGCTATTTTTTTTCTTCCGCCTTCGACTTTCTCCGGAGTTTGTCATTATCATTGTATTTAGTTAAATGTATAAATAATTTTAGTGAACAGCCTATAAATAGATGCATAAATTATTGAATTTTGTCACTCCATTATTATATCATTTAATGCACTATCTAATCTTTTTTCACTGCACCTATTGCAAGGTTTCTTTGCAATACTGGTTCCATTTAACTATTTTTATTTTATTATACTTTATTTTTCAAGAACAACCCAGTTATGAGTTTATTTTATTTAGGTTGTTTAATTACAAATCTTTTATTTTTTTATTTGTTTTTTCTTTTTGAATTTAACTGTAATGATTGAGAATTTTTTTATTTTTCAATCTAAATGCACTACGTATTTAACAAAATACTGCAAAGAAATTATTTTTACAATTTTTCATCATATATAGATATATATTGATATATGTCAACATATTAATATATCTTGGTAAATGTTAATATATATGTTACATATATTTTAATAGTATATATTGGTATATATCAGTATATATTGGTATATGTCGATATATATTAGTATATATTGATATATGTTATATATAAAATAATTAAAATATATTTTTAAATATTTTTTATTAAAATTTTAAAATTATTTTAAAAAATATAAATAAAATAAAATATATTAATGTAAATAAAAATTTAAATTTTATTTTCATAATGAGAGTATATATAGGCATATGTTGTAAAAAAAATATTATATGTCGATATATGTTGATATA
The DNA here is from genome assembly GCA_947685225.1 of Garcia nutans. NCBI lineage: Eukaryota > Viridiplantae > Streptophyta > Magnoliopsida > Malpighiales > Euphorbiaceae > Garcia > Garcia nutans. Next base: position 2,770,725 of record CANTUV010000017.1, on the reverse strand, counting down.
TGTCGATATATGTTACATATATTTTAATAGTATATGTTGGTATATATTGATATATATCGATATATATTGATATATGCCGGTATATATTACATATATTTTAAAAATATGTTGGTATGTATTAATATATATTGATATATATCAGTATACCTTATATATAAAATGACATTTTTATAATTTTATAAAAAATATATTTTTAAATATTTTATAATTTCATAATTAGCTACTAATTAATTAATTATGCTAATTAAGTTTAAATGATATATTCTATAAAAAAATGTTAATCAAAATAGTTTATATTATTTTAAATTTTTTTAATAATTCTTTTTACTAAAGAATGGCATATGTAAATATATGTAGGTATTTGTTACATATACATTAACTAAAGAATGATATTTGTTGGTATATGTGGGTATATGTTATATAAACTTTAACTAAAGAATGATATATGTGGATATATGTAAGTATATGTTACATATACTTTAACTGAAAAATATTTTTTGTAGGTATATATTACTTATATTTTAACTAAATAATGGTATATGGAGATATATGTAAGTATATGTTGTATATACTTTAATTAAAAAAGAATATTTTTAGATATATGTGTATATATATTATATATCCTTTAACTAGAGATTAATATATGTGGATATTTTATGTATATTTTGATTAAATAATGGTATTTATAGGTATATGTTACACATATTTTAACTAAAAAATAATATATGCGAATATATATAGGTATATGTTACATATACTTTAACTAAAGAATGATATTTTTAGGTATATATGGATATATATTACATATACTTTAACTAAAAAAAATAATATATGTAGATATATATAAGTATATATTACATATACTTTATGTAAATATATGTTATATATACTTTAACTAAATAATATTATTTGTACGTGTATGTTACATATATTTTAACTAAAGAATAATATATGTGAATATATGTAAGTGTATGTTACATATACTTTAATTAAAGAATGATGTTTTAAGTGTATGTAGATATATGTTACATATATTTTAATTAAAAAATGATATATGTGGATATATATAGACGTATATATTACGAAAACTTGAACTAAAGAATGGTATATGTAAATATATATATATATATATATGTATATGTTACATTTACTTTTATTGAATAATATTTTTAGATATATGTAGATATATGTGTCATATACTTTAATGAAAGAATGATCTATATGGATATATGTAGGTTTATATTATATAAACTTTAACTAAAGAATAATATATGTAATATATATATATGTGTATATTTTAACTAAAGAATTGTATATATGAATATATATATATATACACGCTATATATACTTTTACTGAATAATAATATTTGTAGGTATATACGAGTATATGTTATATATATTTTAATTAAAGAATATTCATAGGTAGGACAAAGGAAAAGATGATGAAATATATTCAACTTGAGAGAATTAGAAAGAAATGAAAAAAATAATATATTGATAGGTATATATATGAGTATAGTTACATTGTATACGAGCACCAGGGCATATTGGATTTTTAAATTGCCCAGGGAATATATTCATACGTAAATTCCTTGGGTAACTAGGAAGGAAATTTTAATTCTTACATTACCCAAAGAAATTATCATAAATAAATTTCCCTAGGTAATCATTGGGAATATTAAAAAAATTATTTTTTTTATATTACCCATAAATTACCCATGAAAATATTTATGGGCAAATTCCCTAGGTAATCTTTGTGTAATTTTAATGAAGCAATTCTATTATAAACTTATCCAGAAATTACCCAAGAATTTACCCACGGATATTTTTCATGTGTAATTTGTGGTAAATGTCACAATATCTAGAAAATATCCATAGATTTTTTTACCCATAAGTGTATTTTTTGGGTAGTCCATGAGTACTCTCCCGCCTTAATTTACCCAAAGATTACCCAAGGATTACTAGTCACTGGGTAAATCTGTAGGTAAATCCCCTTGTAGTTCTTGAGTAATGATAAAATACTTTTTTAACAAATTTCTAAGTATTCATTTGATAATCCCTGTGTATTTACCTAGAGAAGTGATCCATGGGTAAACTGTATTTCTTTTGTAGTGAATATTATTTATAGGTATATGTGAATATATATTACATACATAACTTTATCTAAAGAATAGTATATGCTACATATACTAGTTAAATTAAAAAAAGAGTATAAATGCGATATATGTTTAATTATATGTTGGTATATAGTTTATATAACAACATTACCAATATATACATGTTAAATTTCAAAAGAATAAAAATATAAAATCATTATATATTTAGTTATAAGTTGGTATATGTCATATATAACAATATATACTTGTTAGAAATTTAAAAAAATAATAATATAAAAGTGATATATGTTTAGTTATATGTCGGTACATAATTATTTTTATAATTTTATTTATCTATGGGTATATATTACATATAATTATATATACCGAAAAAAATAATAATATATGTTGATATTTGTTACATATAACTAGATATATGTAGGTATATATTACAAAAGAATACCAATATCATTATATATATGAGTATATATCGGTATATATGAGTATATATGTTGATATATATATATATGTGTTTATATATGTTAATATGTATGGACATATGTCGGTATATATTACATATACTTTAATTAAAAAATAACAATATATGTCAGTATATGTTATTTATAATTAGATATATAAATTGAATTTGAAAAGAATAACATAATCTCATTTTTATGAAAATTTATGTTATTTATAAAAATCTTGAAAATTAGATACTTACGAGTTGATTTATATTTACGAAAATTTTGGAAAAAATATATAATTTTTTATTATTTATTTGAGAATTGATAAAATCAAGTCAGTTTAATATAAAATTAATTCATTTTTAGTCAAAATTTTAAATATTTGTAAAATTAAATTTAAATAACAATATAGATACTCAAAATATTTTAAAAAAAGTACCAAGAAAAGTCAAAGTAAATATACTTAAATTCTAAATCTAAGTATAATATTGATTCAAATAATCCAATAAGTTCTATTAATAATTTTAAATATTTTTTTATAATATAATGTTAAAAGTATTTATTAAATAAAATATATAAATGTGTGTAATTTAAAATTAGTTAACATAAATTATATTTTAATCTAATTAATTAATTATATTTTAATTATATAAAATTTTAAAATATTAATAAATGAGAAATATATGTGAATAAAATAATAAAAATATATATATGCTTTTTTTTTTCCAGTAAAAATATATGCTTTTGGTTCACGTATATGTAGTAATATTGTATATAAAATATTAAAAAGTGAGCCCACATCTATGATCAAGTCAACATCTATTTTTGCGAGAAAAACAAGCAGATCTCGTAAAACTGAAACTTTTATTTATGCACCATAAAATTAAAAAACTATTTACTTTTTAGGTTGTTTTTTATAAGATATAATTACATTATTGGTGTATGAACTTTTTAAAATTTAATAATTAGGTTGTTTAACTTTTTAAAATATTAATTAAGTGCTGAAATTAAAAAATTATGTACAATTTAATTATTTAAGCAGGTTACAAATCAAAAACTGCTTTGTTGGATAACACGTGTCAATATGTTAATAAAGGATGATATGATATTTTACCTGTAATCGGTTGCAATCTGCTAAAATAATTAAATTATATACTATTTTTTTTATTTCAGTACTAAATTGATATTTTAAAAAGTTAAACAACCTAATTGTTAAATTTCAAAAAGTTTAAACACCAACATTATAATTATACTTTTATGGAATTATTCCTTCTATTTTTTTGGAAAATAATGAATGAAACTGCAAGGCTCTTTCCTAAATATCTCAATATCTCCACTCTTAATTTGATCCCTGGGTTGGGAACTCTTTCTTTATTTTCCTCTCTTTATCTTGGCTGGATTTCATTAGGCATTTGGAAGGTGAGGCTTGAAGGTCGATTTGAACAGGGTAATGATTTAAGCCATTGACGAAGAAAGTCCTCAATTTGAAGAGCCCAACTCTTTTCTAGAAGAGCTATGTGTCTCAAAGATGGCCCATTGCAGATTCTGTGAGCTTTGTAAGATTAATTGAAGGATTCTATAACAGAATCAATTCCTCTATTAGAATACGTTAATAAAAAAAAAATACAAGACAATGTTCCAAGGATTGATGAATTGAAAAGCTTCCCATTAGCTGAAATTTGTAACATTAATAATGCAACAAAAGAGAATATAATTGAAAAACTTGCTTATTATATTTACAAGAAAAACTGTAACATGATTATCATTCTTCTCGAGTGTGAGAGGGGATTTTCGCTCTGACTCCCATATAGAAAGATTTTTACAATTTCGGCACTGTTAGGCTCAGGACCTTAAAGAACACAGACCTAGACCTAGAGAAAATGAAGTCACCACCCGGATGAGCCGGGAAAAAGAAAGGGGTGGATGACTGATTCCTAAGGAATTCCCAACCCCCTAATGGGTTCGAAAAGTTGGGTACGCATGGAGAATATGAGAATGACCTAGCACCTCCAGAACGCCCAATTCATTAGAATCGGCTTCCTCTTGAGGTCTAAATATTATTAAATTATTAAATATTATAATATTATTCATATTACATGCAATTAAAAATAAATAAACATTCGCTGTATTAAAACAAAGAAGGTCCAAACAAATAAAGATGGGCACCCATACAAGATGAAAACATGCTCTTACAATAATTGTCTGATGTCCAAAACTAAATAAATAGGACACCCACCATTTGGTGGAAATATGTCCTTTACATTAATCCAAATGCTCAAAGTAAATTAAATTACATTGAACTTAACTAATGAGGTACCCATAAAGTGAAAACATACCTCTTACATTTTTTTTGAAATCAAAATAATCAATATTAGAACAATTAATTAAATTAATTAAATAAATTAAACCATTTAAACATTCATAATAATTAAAAGTAAGTTATTCATTATAAAATAAATTAAATAAATCATCCATCACAAGTATATAATAAATTAAATAATCAAAACAAGGATTTAAAGCATCAAATATACAAAATTAAGGTTTACATATTAAATTTTGATTTATAGGGGTTAAAAACATGGTTTTAGGGTTTTGGAAATTAAATGAGGATTTTAGATGAAAACTAGGGTTTTAGTTTGAAAATTAGGGTTTTAGGATTTTAATTTGGAAATTAGGGTTTTTGGTATGAAAATTAGGGTTTTGGATGGAAGTTTAAGGTTTTAATTTGGAAACTAGGGTTTTAATTTTGAAATTAGGGTTTTGGTTTGGAAGCTAGGGTTTTATGATTTTAGAAAATAAGATTAGGGTTTCTATGTTTAATCTTTGCTATTGTGATTAAATCCATGAATACATATGTTGTTTAAACTTAATTCATGCCCGAAATAATCACATGTTATCAAATTTATTGCTACTGGACAAATATGTCTAATACAAGATATTAAGAAATTGCTAGTATAAACTTAAGCAATTGCAAAATGATGAAATAATAATGTAAATGGTTGCTGTAAATTTTAAGTAAGAAGTCAAACCTTCGTTTGTTGGCTTCACCTGAGAGTGTTGAATCAAGCTTTCTTCCTTACTACTACTGTTTGTTTGAATCAATTGAAATCTTGGTTGAGGGAAAACAATCCGAAGGCAAGCTACTGCCTCCCTTAATTGCTCTTCGTTGTTATATTTGATTCTCTCTCTTTTTATTTTTTGATTTCTATGTGTTTCTTATTGCTCCTACCCCCTTTTTCTCTATTCTTTTAACCATATATTTATAGGCAAAGATCATTCAATTAAACCCTAATCTCTACTTATCTGAAAGCTATTCGAATTTCCACATTAATTAAGAAGCTTAAAATCGCTTAATAATCTATATTAAACTCGGATTAAAGGACCATGGCAAATTTGGGCTTACCAATTCACCATGGTCAAGTTTCCATGGCGAATTTGGCATGCCAAATTCATCATGATCATAGCTCTAGGCATGTCTCATGGCGAATTTAGCATGCCAAATCCGTCATGACCATGGCTTTAGGCTAATTTGGCTAGCCAAATTCCTTATGTGCTTGGCTTATGGGTCATTTGGCTCATATTGAGCTTGACTAACCCAATCAAACTGAGTTGGTATGTATTTCAATTGGTTCAACTTTAATTGGACCTAATTTTATCAAATTAAATTTAATTTAGGTCTTTCATTAAAATAAAATTCATTCAGGGCCAAAATTAAGGGTCTACAGTTTGCTCCCTGCTTGAGCAATCTGAGACTTCAGTAAAAGAGAGTGAAATGCAACATGAATTTTATCTGATCTTGGATATAGATAGGTTTTGGTTCTGAGGGTTCTCAACCCGAGACTGAATTTGAGTTCTAGACTCGAGACTAAATTTGAATTCTCGACCCAAGACTAAATTTGAGTTATCAACCCGAAACTGGATTTGGATTCTAGACCCGAGATTGGATTTAACTAATCTTCTATCAGTTGAGAGTTCTGGCTTTCTTCTAGCCATCAATTTCAGCTCTTCTAGCTGACTGACCTTCTATCAGTTGAGAGGTCTGGCTTTCTTATAGCCAATCAATTTCAGCCTTTTTAGCTGATTGACCTTCTGTCAATTGAGAATTCTGGCTTTCTTCTTGCCAATCAATTTAAGCTTTTTAGCTGACTGAACTTCTGTTATTTGAGAGTTCTGACTTTCTTTTAGCCAGTTATTCCATTCTTTGATGGATTTTGATGACTTTCTGTCATTTGAGAATTTAGGCTTTCTTCTAGCCAGTTGTTCCATTCTTCAATGGATTATGGGTCTTCACCCTTTAAAATTGATCTTCATCCTTGGACATTGGGTCTTCACTCTTCAAAATTGATCTTTATCCTTGGACATCTATTCTACATTTACTTTAGCTCTTCTGGCTGGATTGATCTTTTGTCTTTTGCATCTTTATTGTTTTGGGGTTCTTACTTTCTTCTTGTTTTGTTCTTCTTGTTTTTTTTTTTGTAAAAAATTTAGCTATTTTGCAAAATTTAGCTAATTTTTAGCTAGTCCTGATATCCTCTCTTTGTCCCTGCGTGGAAAAATATTAAAAGTGGGTCTAAAAATATTTTGTACACACATAAAATCAAAAATTAAAAAGAGAAGCTTTGCCCCCTGTATAGGCTTAAACCAATGATTTTGTTCCCAAGCAGGCTCATATTGATTTTTGTATTTTGTCTGGATACTTTCACAAGCCTTCATCTCTTCTTTCTTTTTCAATGGCCTTTTCATGCCCCCTGATTCCATATTTGCTTCTCAATTTTGCTTCGCAGTGTTTTACTGTTTATTTTGACAAAGAATAGGCAATACAAGATAACAAAATGCATTATAATATGCTCATGTATGCATGATATGCATGAGTAATACTTATAATGGTTCCATTAACTCACAAACTAAAGTGATTAGCTGAAGTGCTCCCATTGATTCATTCTAGATGCTCATTCAGATCTTGCATTAGAACATCAGAAGAATTTACATATATGGCTTTTATCTTTTAGGTGTACAAAGTATGAGTAATAGGGCCCTAGCAGGGTAGAGATACGAGAGACATCCATTTGGTTGGTAACTTCTTGATGACATGGCCTTGCAAGTGATCCTTTCATTAGCCCTCTTTTGCCCATTATGTCCTTTGAGGTTTGACAATACAACATACGTCTCGTAGCTTGAAGGTTTTATCAAATTAGTGTCATTGTACCTCAGGACTCGACTTTCAAAATTAATGTAGCTATAATATGACAACCCTAGTTGGCATACTAAACTTGAGAATCATTTCCATTTGAGCAAAAACTGTTACATTTCAGATAAGCACATACACATTACTTGGCTAAAGGTCTCATTGAGTTTAAATATTTTCTATCTCATATGCATGCTTATCCAAACTATCTCCATTAATAGACTCCACCTACCAAGAGAGATCAATAGGTCTTTAATAGGCTTGAAATGGATAAGGGACATGAGTTAAATGAAGGCCATCTTTGAGATAGAGTTGATGTGACACTACTGACAAACCTTCACACTACAATCTTCTTGTTGGAATTGTTTACTGTTAGAGATTCCATTTTCAAGTTCAGGGCATAACTTTTATCTTTTGACTTCATGAAAATACAAAGCTTGAATGTCCTTCTATCTTCTTGGCAGAAATCTGGATCCAATCAGTACTATCATGATCTTTAGACCACCCTTTTTCTTACTCTTTCTTTTCATCCTTTTCCATTTTGGAATATCAAGTCTAAGACTTTCAAGATTATGAATTTGGAGCTATGTTGGATAAAATAAAATATGGTCTTTCCCTTATGTATTTGAGTCTTTGGCTGGGCTGGACCAATTCAAGTCAATCCGTCCTCGTAAACTAAGTGGAAGTCTTTATGCTTACTTTAGGTAAAAAAGAACTCGGTTGGCTTTCTAAACTGCCTTTTTTGGTTTTATTTTCTCTTTTTTTTCTCTATTTTTTCTTTTTCTTTTTTTTTTCCTTTTTTTCTTTTCTTTTTCCTCCTTTTTTTATTCCGGCTTTAAGAGAGTTGTCTTATTTGTACCATTTTATACTTCTGGCTATGAATGGGGTAAGATGAGTCTACTTCAATGAGGATGAATCCTTTGTTTCCCTGATGTCATTCTGTAATATTAGGTATAGTTTAGGTGACCTTCAACTATCCCTATAGTCTCGGTTGTACATCCTTTTCTCTGATCTTCTTGCCTTCTTGGTAACCCAGTGATCATTAGACTTGCCATAAGTGTTATAATAGCTTAGGGTAGGTTATTAGGTTTATAAGCCAATGAAATGCAAGATAAAATTTTATGAAGGCTCAAAAGGACAAACTAGGGATTGATGTTAATAGGGCGGATACTAGTTGTTGGCTTACCAAATAATGCCTATATCATCTCTCCCTTAAACAAGCAAAGTTCAATTTTGCCTTGAAAGTTCGTCAAAGCATGTTCTAAAATTGACTAAAACCTAGACAAAGGTCATTATGCAGGAGCCCTCTCTAAGTAAGCATACACAGCTCAATGCTATAGAGCAATTTTCTCACCTACTAAAGTCATTCGGATCATGATATATAGATACACTAATTTATGAACATCAAGCTAGAATCATCATTGGTTGAATACCAAAATGAACAAAGACCATAAAAAATTGAAAGAAAGTAATTTATTCAAACAATCTTAATTTAAAAAATATAATTATTTTAGAAAATATTAAAGAGAAGCAAAAAAAAAAAAGTAACACTCGAGCCAAGGGAGGTTTGTTGAGTTGAGCCTCTTTTTTCTTCACATCTTCTACACTCTCATCTTGAAAGGAGGATAAGACAAAATCTTCCTCCAATCCTCTTCCTACCATGAAGGTTGCTGGTGGAGATACTCTTTCAAATTTAGGCAAATGATTACTCTTGGTATTGGGTTTATTAGGCTCAAGTGACTTTCCACTATCAATCAAATCTTGGATCTCATATTTTAGTAACAAGCATTTGTCTGTCTCATGTCCTTAGTCTAATGAAATTGACAAAAGGCTTTAGTATCAAAATTTGGTGGTAAAGGATTCGGTAATAGTCGAGGAGCTAATGACTGTAAAAATTCTTTCTTCTGCAGCTTATTGAAAACCCAAGACAAAGGTTTCCCTAGATCTAAAAACTACCTTCTATTTGCTTGACCAATTGTATTGACATCTAATGCATTCTGTGTACTCTGGCCGCCAGACTGAAAATTCCCCTTCTCATTCTTTCTTCCTAAAAAATGGCTCTTCTCCCGTTTCCATTCTTCTATATGTAAGCTAGCTTAGAGAAGATCTTTAAAATCTCTTATGAGAGTGTGAAACATCCATTCACGTAGACTGGATAGGACACCCCTTACGATCATTCAAATATGGTTGGACTCATCTGGTATTTTCTTAAGTAGTGAAACTTTGTGTAATATCCTAAAATGTGCCCTAGAAGTATTGATGTAATTGTTGTTTGATTTCAATTAAATATATATGTGTCATGGGAAAGGAAAGAGTGTATAGAGAGAAGTGTATATGCTGTTTATATGATAATATATATAACATATATGCAAGTCAAAAGAGTGGTCAAGGGAAGAAGATATTTTAATTTGGGATTTGTGAAATGAATAAAGAGGGCAAGTGCTTTAAAAGAAATAAAAACAAATGGCAAAAGGGTGTTTAGGTAATTGCTCATGATGAAAAACTTGGTGGAGATTTAAAGAGGAGTTGACTTTGTTTCTTCATTGTTCTTTTCTTCTTTTCTTTTTGTTGTGGCCGGTTCCTCCATAGACAAGGGAAAGCAAGTGAGAAAGAGAGGATTTTGATGTTCTAAGCTCAAATTGAAGGAAGATCTAAGTGATCAAGTTGGTGATTCAAGAAATTTTATAACTTTGGTAAGTCTTCTTTTGATATCTTTGCTTATTTGAAGTTGTGTTGTGAAATTGATAGATGATTTAAGAGTGTGTTGTTTGATTTTGATATATTTAAGAGTGTTTGAGTAAATTGATTATGGATTTTGAGGATGGATTGAAGAAAAGAGTAAGTATGTTAAAAGAGATGGTGTTGTAGTGGTGTTTAGGGTTTTGATGATGTTTGTGATTTGTGTTTGATGCGTGTTTTGGCTTGTTTTGGTATTGTTGCAAGTTTGAGATGGTTTTTGGGTGTGTGTAGTGAAGTTTGTTTGAAGTGGATGTTGGTGGATAGAAATGCTTTGTTGGATGTTTGGTTGTTTTGGCCGGATTCTGAGTTTTTGGTCTGACACGCCCGGGAGCACGTCTAGAGTTTTAGGCGTGTCAATTGTGTTAGAGGCAGTAGGTTTGACACGTCCATGTTATTGAGCGTGTCATAGCTACTGTGAGATTGGAGAGTTTACACGGCCAGGAGCACGCTCACGTTGTTGGACGTGTTGATATTTTTAAGAGAGGCAGAATGTATTACACGCCCAGTGACACACTCGTGGTTCTGAGCGTTGTTTTGTTAGTTTTTGTTATAGATTTGTGTCTTGTTTATTATAATAATTATTGTTTTATTTAGGTATTTTATTAGTTTAATTCGATTTATTTAGTGTTTTTGTTAATTTTGTAGTTTTAGTTTATTTCAGTGTTTATGTTGTTTTTGATCTAGTTTTTAGTATGGTGTTTATGTTTTGTTGGTTATTATTTATTTACTTTTTGTTTAAAGTTTGTTTGAGTTTTGTTTTAGGTTAAAAAAGCCAAGGAACCAAGACTGAAGAAGAAGAAATCATCACAGTAGGCGACACATGCAAGCGACATGGCCATGTCACCATGTCTCTCCAAAATGAAGCAACACGGCCAAGTCACCTCAAACATGGCCATGTCCCTCCAAATATGCTCAAACACGGCCAAGTCATCATAGTAGGCGACACATGCAAGCGACATGGCCATGTCACTTGGCCATGTCTCTCCAAAATGAAGCAACACAGCCAAGTCACTTGGCCGTGTCCCTCCAAAATGGTGCAACACGGCCAAGTCACTTCTGACTTGGCCGTGTCACTCAACAAAGAAGAGAAAGAAGAGAGGCAAGCAGTGGTGGACATAGGCAAGGGACACGGCCAAGTCACCTGGCCGTGTCCCTCCAAAAGGCACTCACACGGCCAAGTCACTTCTGACTTGGCCGTGTCCCTCATGAAACAAACGCGCAACGAATTTTAAAGCCGACGTTTCGTATAAAAGGAAAAAGAAAGTTAGGGTTTCGGGGTGTGGACGATTGAGAACAGATTTGGAGCCGTCAAGAGAGTGAACTGAGGGTTTTAAACATTTGTTTTCTTGATTTTGATTTCACTTTGGATTAAAACTAGCTTAGATTAGATTGTTCTAGCCATTGAGACATCCTTCTTGCAAGATTTGAACAAGAGATTCTTCAGAAGCTTCAAGGAGTTTGTAATTTGGTTTTGTTCTTGAACTTTATCTCTTATTTTCATTGAAATTGTATTTATGAACATTAGCATGTCTAAGTTGATTTCTTTGAATATTAATGAGATGAGTATGCTTGAAATCATTATGAACTAATTTGATCTAGTCTAGGGTTTGTATGGATATGATATGATTGTATGATTTGGTTATTCTCTTAGCTAATAATTTCTTTAGCCTTGATTGAATGAAACATTGTTAATATATAATTGATTGACACCCAATTATGTGTTTTAAGGTATTAGATGATGGATCGAGAGATGAAATTTAATACTTGAACAATTCAATTAGGGACTTAGGTGAATTAGAAATATAACCTATTAAAAAGATTATTTCACTTATAACAAGATTAGTTGAAAGAGGTTTGAATGCGAGAGCTTATTTCCTTGACTCGATTAGTTGAGTTGTTTGAGATTTAATCTTTGAAATTGAATTAGTTAAGAGGAATAACCGTTCATACATATAAGTAGTAGAGAAGTGCAAACCCTAGACCATTCTATCAAGTGAATCAAAACACAGCTCAATTTACTTTTATTGTTTTAAACTTTAATCAATCTTCTTCATTATTTAGCAATTTATAAATCTCTTTATTACTTGTTAAACATAATCTGATAAGCAATTAACCACTTTAGCTTCCTTGAGAGAACGACCTTGGGGCGATCACCTTTGCTACAGCTACCTCGTATACTTGCGAGTGACGCTTTGTGGTAGAGTTAATTTGAGCGTAACAAGTTTTTGGCGCCGTTGCCGGGAAGGCTAATTGGCGAAATTGTTTATTAAAAAAAAATTATTTTAGATTATTTTTCACTATTTTCATTTTGTTTTATTTTGTCTTTTGCTTTTAATTGTTTCTTTTTCTAGAAAATTTTGTTTATGCAAGGCAGGAGATCACTCGAAGGAGAGCTACATCCTTTTATTCCAGAAATTCAGAGAGTGAAGAGGAGCAGGGAAGAGTTTGAGCTGTACACAGGATTTTATACTTCAGAGGAAGACACTTCGGATTTTGAGTCAGAATCTGCACAATCTGTTAAAATGGCTGAAGAAAGACGAAGGACGATGAGAGACTTTGCTAGACCTGTCATTGGAACTTCTACTTCTTGCATAAGACTGACAGATGCAGCAAGAAACTATGAGTTGAAGAACATCCATTACAATATGCTGCGATCATTCTATGGAGTTCCAAATGAAGATCCTTTGAACTTTATTCGGGATTTCTACTCCACCCTCAACACTTTTCCTTTGGGAGGACTAACAGAAGATCAGTTGAGGATGAGATGTTTCCCTTATACTTTGAAGAATAGGGCAAAGAGCTGGCTCATGATGTTGCCTGAAAATTCACTGACAACTTGGGAGCAAGTTTATAAGTTCATGAGCAAGTTCTACTCACATCAAAAGACAGCTGAGTTGAGAGGGAAGATTGCTACATTCTCTCAATTTGAAGGAGAACCATTTCATGAGGCTTGGGACAGATTTAAAATGTTATTGATTCAGTGTCCACATAATCACTATCCACTTCAACTTCTGAACCAGTTTTTCTATGATGGTCTAACCCAGCAATTTCAGAATACTGTTGATAATGCAGCTGGGGGAGCCATGGGAGAAAAGACAGCAGCTGAAACCTATGATATCTTTGAGATGTTGGGAGCTAATTCTCAACAGAAGAGTGTCAGGGGAAGAAGTAAAGGGGTGAATCAGCTAGAAGCCAATAGTGAGATGGTCAGTCAGATAGCTGAGTTGACAAAGCAAGTGCAGATGCTGAATATGAAGAACAATATTTCTTCATCCACTCAAGAAATTTGTGGAATTTGTGGAAACTTAGGGCATGGAGCAAATATTTGCCCCTCTGAATATGAGTCCTATTGGAATGAAGCTGAGCAGGTCAATGTTATGGGAGGATTCCAACCTAGGGCCAGAAATGATCCTTACTCCAACACTTACAACTCTGGTTGGAGGAATCACCCAAATTTTTCTTGGGCAAGGAATAATTCTCAGCAGCCTTTCCATTTGCTCCAAAGTCAGAACCAAGAGCAGGGTCAATCCTCAAATCAAGGGAAGTCTAGGATAGAGAGCTTGGAGGAAAGTTTACAAGCTTTTTATCCAAGTCAGTGCTAAAAATCAAGAGGTGACCAACAAGAGACTGGATTCACTAGAAGCATCTTTTAAGAAGGTAGAGACACAAGTTGGACAACTTGCACAACAGATGAAGATTCAACAAAAGGGGAAGTTCCCAAGTTAAACTGAGCAGGCACAATCAGTGACTGTTCTTCGAAGTGGTAAGGAAATTTATAATAATGTTGAAAATGATTCTGTGAATGCAGGTAACAAAGAGAACAAGGAGGAAGGAGAACCAAAGAACAAAGGTGCTGGAGAAAGATCAGTGGAGAAGTCCCCTACAGCAGATCTACATAAAGCAAGCAATCCATACCGGCCACCTGTACCATTCCCCAACAGGTTGAAGGATGATAAACCAGATAAGCAATTTTCTAACATCTTCAACATGCTGTCTAAGGTAAGTATTAACTTACCATTACTTGAGGCGATAAAGAACATGCCGGCTTATGCCAAATTTTTCAAGGACCTAATCACCAAGAAAAAGAGGTATAAGATGAATGAAAAGGTGATAGTTTCCGAGGTAGCTAGTGCTGTTCTGCAGCATAAATTACCTCCCAAACTAAAGGATCCTGGAAGCTTTATAATTCAAATTTCTGTGGGGAATGGGAAAGGAACTGAGGGCATGTGTGATCTAGGTGCTAGTGTGAATTTAATGCCTTACTCTGTGTTTAAAGAATTAGAACTAGGGGAGCTTAAACCAACAAAAATGGTGTTACAATTAGCTGATAGGTCTTTTAGATTCCCGAAAGGGGTTATAGAAGATGTGTTAGTTAAAGTTGGTGGTTTGATAGTACCTGTGGATTTCATTGTTCTTGACATGGAAGTAGGTAATTCTTCACCATCGGCACACACCATTCTGCTGGGTAGGCCTTTTATGGCGACTACCAACACTTTGATAGATGTTAAAAATGGGAAATTATCAATGACTGTTTTGGGACAAACTGTGGAATTTTCTATTTTTAATACTTCTCCCATTCCTACAACTGCTTTATATGAGGAATGTTCTTTAATTAATTGTGTTGAAGCAGTTGTTTCAGATGCTTTCTTGCAGACAGGTTCCCCAGATAAATTGGAGTTGACACCGAATTTAGAAGAGGAGGCTAAATCAGTGAGGGAGACCCGAGGGTACCCTAACCCAAAAGCATTTAAGAGCTCGAGGATTTACAAGGATCGCACAAAAGAAATTCATGATAGAGTTATTGTGAGACAGACATTGAGTCCAGGTATGAAAGTTTTACTTTTTAATTCTCGACTCCGTCTGTTTCCAGGTAAACCCAAATCTAGATGGAGTGGTCCTTTTGAGGTAACTAAGGTATGTCCTTCTGGTGCCATTGAATTGCTAAACTCTAGAACCAAAAAGATTTTTAAAGCAAATAGACATAGAGTTAAGCTATATAAAGAAGGATTTCAGGAATTGAGGATCATTGACAGCACTTTGATCCATGATTCCTAGTCTTGCATGATGTCCAGCTTAAAGACATTAAAGAAGCGCTAAATGGGAGGCAACCCATTAGTCTGAATTTATTTTTCATAGTTATAGTTTTATATTTTGCAATTTTGATTTTATGTTTAGTTTAAATAAATAGAAACCCTAAAGCTCTCTTGCATTTTGTTTTTGAACATCTGTGTTTGAAAGTTAGGTTTTGCCTCACCAGGGTGCGATGGAAGACAGGTTGTCCTTAAACTTTTTTTCTTTATTATTCTTGTTTTCCATTGAGGACAATGTAAATTCTAAAGTGTGGGGTAATCTTTTGGATTTTCTTTAATTTTTGTTTTGTTTCTCTTGTTTTGTTTATTGTTTTTGTTGTGCATGGCATAATTGTTGAAAATTTATTGATCTTTTCTATGATTCTAGCATTGTAGTTGAGACTTTTGTATCAGCATAGAAATGAGCATTTGAATTCATTCAGGATCAATTTTCACATTCTGTGGTTCATGACATATAAATCTTTGAGAACCCACCATTGTGAGTTTTGATCCTCATAATTTGATATTATTTTCAGTTGATTTTCTTTTCTTAAGTGTGCACCTTCATGATTTTGCATCTCTAGAGTTTGCTTTTGCATACTGATTGAACTCACATTATGATTTAATCTCAGGTTTTAAAATGATGAAGGCAAATTAGGTTAGCCCTTTAGCTTAAAAAGACCTCCCTTAATATTGAATTCCTTAGTGAGCCAAGTTGAGCCTTTGACTTTTTCTTGTTTGATCAACACAATTCACAGCTCAATTTTCTCTTATTATCATCATACCTGCATTAAGGAATGGAGTTTTTATGATATGTCAATAGGGTGGTTTATTTCAAAGTGTGGGGTAAGAAAAAAAAAAGAAAAAAAATGGTATTGCTATTTGGGGTTGAAATGCATACTTTGCACATTGTATTAAGAGTTGATTATTCTTTTCCTCTACATTTTAAGCTAGATGTTTCATGCAAGTTTATATTTTGTATATATATATATAAAGAATGAATGATAGAAAAAAAAAAGAAAAAGAAAAGAAAAAGATATATATATATATATATACAAAATCCATATGTTTTCTAGCTTTAGAGGAATGTTCACTCGTTATTTTTCTTGAAGTATGCAAGTATGTGAAGTATTAATGGATTGTGAGTATGCCATTTGAGGGAGTTATGAATTTCTTAGCAAGAGTATTTTCTAATTTAGATACTCCATTTCTTGATGCTCCAGCTTAAATATCTTTTCTCACACCTTTACCTTAGCCCCATTACTTCCAAATGAAAGACCTTTAGATTATTTCTTGAGAAAATCAGTGAGGGAGATTGGATAATTAAGCAAGTTTATGGTACCATGCAGTCATGAGTGGTTTGAGTGAATTAACCTATTAAATCGAGTGAAACACTTAGATGAGAGGTGAGATTTGTATGTCTGGATTAATGAATGAGTTAAGAAAATCCTTGATTAAAGAAAGATGCAATTATTTATGCCTGAGTCATTAAGTATTTCATCTTATATGTTGGAATTATAGTTAAGGTTGTGTGAGTTTTTAATTTATGCCATGTAAATTTGCTTGAGGACAAGCAAAGTTGTAAGTGTGGGGTAGTTGTTTTGTTAGTTTTTGTTATAGATTTGTGTCTTGTTTATTATAATAATTATTGTTTTATTTAGGTATTTTATTAGTTTAAATCGGTTTATTTAGTGTTTTTGTTAATTTTGTAGTTTTAGTTTATTTCAGTGTTTATGTTGTTTTTGATCTAGTTTTTAGTATGGTGTTTATGTTTTGTTGGTATTGTTTATTTACTTTTTGTTTAAAGTTTGTTTGAGTTTTGTTTTAGGTTAAAAAAGCCAAGGAACCAAGACTGAAGAAGAAGAAATCATCACAGTAGGCGACACATGCAAGCAACATGGCCATGTCACTTGGCCATGTCTCTCCAAAATGAAGCAACATGGCCAAGTCACCTCAAACATGGCCATGTCCCTCCAAATATGCTCAAACACGGCCAAGTCATCACAGTAGGCGACACATGCAAGCGACATGGCCATGTCACTTGGCCATGTCTCTCCAAAATGAAGCAACACATCCAAGTCACTTGGCCGTGTCCCTCCAAAATGGTGCAACACGGCCAAGTCACTTCTGACTTGGCCGTGTCACTCAACAAAGAAGAGAAAGAAGAGAGGCAAGCAGTGGTGGACACAGCCAAGGGACACGGCCAAGTCACCTGGCCGTGTCCCTCCAAAAGGCACTCACACGGCCAAGTCACTTCTGACTTGGCCGTGTCCCTCATGAAACAAACGCGCAACGAATTTTAAAGCCGACGTTTCGTATAAAAGGAAAAAGAAAGTTAGGGTTTCGGGGTGTGGACGATTGAGAACAGATTTGGAGCCGTCAAGAGAGTGAACTGAGGGTTTTAAACATTTGTTTTCTTGATTTTGATTTCACTTTGGATTAAAACTAGCTTAGATTAGATTGTTCTAGCCATTGAGACATCCTTCTTGCAAGATTTGAACAAGAGATTCTTCAGAAGCTTCAAGGAGTTTGTAATTTGGTTTTGTTCTTGAACTTTATCTCTTATTTTCATTTAAATTTTATTTATGAACATTAGCATGTCTAAGTTGATTTCTTTGAATATTAATGAGATGAGTATGCTTGAAATCATTATGAACTAATTTGATCTAGTCTAGGGTTTGTATGGATCTGCTATGATTGTATGATTTGGTTATTCTCTTAGCTAATAATTTCTTTAGCCTTGATTGAATGAAACATTGTTAATATATAATTGATTGACACCCAATTATGTGTTTTAAGGTATTAGATGATGGATCGAGAGATGAAATTTAATACTTGAACAATTCAATTAGGGACTTAGGTGAATTAGAAATATAACCTATTAAAAAGATTATTTCACTTATAACAAGATTAGTTAAAAGAGGTTTGAATGCGAGAGCTTATTTCCTTGACTCGATTAGTTGAGTTGTTTGAGATTTAATCTTTGAAATTGAATTAGTTAAGAGGAATAACCGTTCATACATATAAGTAGTAGAGAAGTGCAAACCCTAGACCATTCTATCAAGTGAATCAAAACACAGCTCAATTTACTTTTATTGTTTTAAACTTTAATCAATCTTCTTCATTATTTAGCAATTTATAAATCTCTTTATTACTTGTTAAGCATAATCTGATAAGCAATTAACCACTTTAGCTTCCTTGAGAGAACGACCTTGGGGCGATCACCTTTGCTACAGCTACCTCGTATACTTGCGAGTGACGCTTTGTGGTAGAGTTAATTTGAGCGTAACAAGTGTGTAAAAGCTTCTGTGTTGTGGAGTTAGGGCACGGTCAGGGACACGCAAGTGTGGTTGAGCGTGTCATGTTTAGAGTTTTTCCTAGTTAACTCTTAACTTGATTATCTCATATGTATCCCTAAGCAAGTGTATGTTATTATTTTTGGATTAGGTCTTGAAGAAAGGGATTTGTCATTGATCTAAGAAGTAAAAGGATCTTGGAAAAAGGAAAGTGTTTAGAGTTGTGTGAATTGTTATTGAGGTAAGTACAAATATTGCATTATTACATTGTTAATTCATATGAATATTATACTTTGTTATGTTTTATCAATGATGCTACATGAATAATGTGAAAGATATGATGATGCAAATGATTGTGTATTTGAAATGTGGATTGAGATGTGATGGAATGTAAAGCCATTGTGATTGGCTATAATGACTTTAATGAGGCATGTTTGCCTAATTGATAATGAGAATTGAGAATGGAATTGATGATGAAATAATGAATGAATTGTGTGTCTAATGTGTTATTCTATTTTCAGAGTTTTGTTGTTGGCGGCATGCCTACTATTAGTAACAATCTCTTGAAGTTAGGTTGGAATTGATCCTTGAAGCCAAGTTGGGTAGAAGTTTAACATGTTTTACTCCCCTTGAAGCTTGGTTGGGTCTAATACTTGAAGCCTAATTGAGATGTTACAACCCTTGAAGCTAGGTTGAATTGGTTCTTGAAGCCAAGTTGGGTTGATACTTAGCATGCTTTGTTCCCCTTGAAGCTTGGTTGAACCTAATCCTTAAAGCCTAGTTGGGATAATGATAATGATAAATGTGATAACAAAACCAAAGCATTAACTCTGAAAATTGAATGGCATATTAGTGTATTTTGGGCCCATGCTTGTCTTTGTTTAAATATGATTCATTGATGGTAAAATAATTGAATAATGAGATCTATGAAGGACTTTGGAAATGTAATATGTTGATATGTGTATGATTTATGAAATACAAAGGTGTGATATTATCTTTCCATCTATGAAGTTGTATTGATTATTAAAATGTATGACATTGCATTGCATTAAAGCATAATGCTAGCATACTTTGTACTACTAAGCCGTTGGCTTAGCGCGATAGTGTTAATCACGCAGGTGACAGAGTTGAACCCGAGAGTTCCTCGAGACCGAGTGAGAGTAGACATTGAAGAATTTATTTTGGGACTTAAAGATCAGAGAAGAGCTGCCAATCATGTATAACTCCTTTATATTTTGTAAAGTATTGATTTTAATGTAAATATATGTATAATTGTAAATATAATTTTGAGAGTATTCATATATGTAAATATTTTATAAATTCCGCTGCGTATTAAGTAAATGTATATATCTATTTTGTTTTCTAGTACAAGATAATTACTCTATATTCTATAATGTATAATGAGAAAGAATATCTTATCATCTAAAATGATTTAAATGTTAAAGAAAACCGTAGCGTCCCTATATTCGGTGCACGTATATTACATTGTGGTTTTATGTAGTGTGCGTGTACAGGATGTAGGGGTGTTACACTTTGTTTCTCCACCTCTTTACATAGTCAATAAAATTCTCATTTTTGCCTTTATTTGATAGTTTCAACCTCTATTAGTGTCACTTTCAATTCGACATTGTACCCATATTACTAAATGAAGGCTTTGTACAACATATTCCAATTTTTTGGATACTTTCCTCTAAGGTGTTGAACTAGTTTTGCACAATAGGATCTAATGAGAGCATGAAATACCTTAGAGTTTAAGACTTGGTAGCTCTAGTAGACTTCATAACAGTGATGTATTGCTTAACATGCAAGTGAGAATTTCTTATACCGTTGTACCTAGCAAAAGAAGGTATCTTGAACTTGTAAGGAACTTCTTCATCTTGCTCAAATAGCTTGTCCACTTCCGACACCTCTTCAGTTTTAAGCTTCTTCTCAAACTTCTTTTTCAAGTCAGCAATTAACTTTTCTATATCAGTAGTCTCAGTCTTTTCAACAGTTATTTTTTCCATAAATAGGATCTAATGAGAGCATGAAATACCTTAGAGTTTAAGACTTGGTAGCTCTAGTAGACTTCATAATAGTGATGTATTGCTTAACATGCAAGTGAGAATTTCTTATACCGTTGTACCTAGCAAAAGAAGGTATCTTGAACTTGTAAGGAACTTCTTCATCTTGCTCAAATAGCTTGTCCACTTCTGACACCTCTTCAGTTTTAAGCTTCTTCTCAAACTTCTTTTCCAAGTCAGCAATTAACTTTTCTATATCAGTAGTCTCAGTCTTTTCAACAGTTAATTTTTCCATAACATTTGGCTCTTTCTTCTTATCTTGAGAATCTTAAAAATACTGAGCCCAATCATGATCATCAATCATTACTTTGTCATCATCAAAGGCTGCTTCAGTAACCTTAGCCTTTCCCTTGTCTTTTTGCTTCTTAATACTAATAGATGCTTCAATAGTATTTTCCAATAGTGCAGCCAGCTAGCTTTTCATGGTCTCAGCTAGGACCTCCTTTAGTTCTTCCATCTTGGAACTAATTGCATCATCCACCATCTTCTGAATCTGTTCTGGTTCCATTGCTTTTGGTGAGAAGTTGATTGAATTCCTTACTGGATTCTGAGTCGTAGAAGGGGTTATCGTAAGCCCATGAACTGTCGTACTCCAAGTCTGTGAGCCAAAAATGATTAATGTGATGTAATGCAATGCATGTATGCATGTATGTATATGTGCGTGCATATGTAGCAAGAAAACAAAGAAGTAAAGTCAGGATGTCCTTTCCAACCTTTTATCATCAACACATGAATGGCTAATTTCTTTTTATAGGTATATGGTCAATAAAATATCAACATGAGATATATTATTTTTGAAAAAATTACTCGGTCGGTTTAACCAATAGTTGTATTTTCAAACTTAGAAGTCAGTCTGTGATAATTTTCATTAATTAAGTCTTAATCCATTGGATTAACTAAAAATAACTTTTACACTATATTATGGATTGAAACTAAATTTAAGGGTCCATCATAAATAAATTTTCTATTTGAAAAAATAACTAATGATTCATGCCTCAAACAAGCTCATGATTAACACTTCTTGGTATAAATTATGCCCATAATTGATTTTTGGTATTCCATAATTGACCTAAATAGCCGTAAGCTCTTTTAAGAAGAAAGTTAGGAAAAATTGTAATTTGGATGAAGTGAAAAATAATTTTGTTTCAATGCCCATTGTAAAAAGGTTTATTTAAAAATGAATTTTGGGCTTTATATTTTGGGCCATAAGGTAGATAAGAATTTTTGACCTATTTTAGAAAAATTTTATGTCCAAAGACCATCTTGAAAATTTTGAAAATAGTTTTGCTTTTTTTGGGCTTAAAGGAATAAAAAATATCTTGAGCTTACAATATAATTAATTCATATTAGAAAAAGAGCAAACCAATTAGTCCATGTTTCAAACCAAGATATATCAATCATAGTCAAACAACAAGTATATGAGTAAAAACCTAAGAAAAGTAACTAGGCTAATTACATGAGCTTCAGTCTTTGGGTTGAAAAGTTTAGGCTCCCATAGCAAGTATATACAAAAAGGTATGAGGCTATGAGTAGTTATGCCATGCTTGATCTCCATACCTTGAGTGAAAGCATGGTATACCTGACATAATACAACAAAGGTTACACGGGCGTCCTAACTCATGCACACAATACAATCTAAATGATGCAATGGATAATATCATAATAAGAAAGAACAAAATAATATAAAGACTAATGGAATCAACTTCTCTTATCCCAGTAGTTGCCACTGTGAGTGGGGTTTTTCAACCCCAGTCCCATGTGGAATGGTTCTTACCACTTCAGCATTGTTAGGCTCAGGGCCTTAAAGAATACAGGCCTAGACCCAGAGAAAATAGAGTTGCCACCCGGATAGGCCGGGAAAAAAAAGTGGATGACTCAATTCCTAAGGAGTCCCCAATCCCCTAATGGGTTCGGAAAGTTGGGTATGCATGAGGAAGGTGAGAATGACCCAGCACCCTCGTAACACCCGGTTCATTGGAACTGGTCTCCTTTTCAAGTCTAAATATTATTAAATTCTTTAACATTATAATATTATCCATACTACATGCAATTTAAAATAAATAAACATCCATTGTATTAAAGCAAAGAAGGTCCAAACAAATAAAGATGGGCACCCATACAAGATGGAAACATACTCTTATAACAATTGTCTAATGTCCAAAACTAAATACATAGGACACTCACCATTTAGTGAAAATATGTCCTTTACATTATTTCAAATGCTCAAAATAAATTAAATTATATTAAACTTAACTAATGAGGTACCCATAAAGTGAAAACATACCTCTTATATTTTTTTAAAATCAAAATAATCAATATTAAAATAATCAATTAAATAAATTAAACCATTCAAACATTCATAATAATTAAAAACAAGTCATTCATTATAAAATAAATCATCCATCACAAGTATATAATAAATTAAAAAATCAAAACTAGGGTTTAAAGCATCAAATATACAAAATTAAGGTTCACATATAAAATTTGAATATATAGGGGTTAAAAACATGGTTTTACGATTTTAGAAATAAAATTAGGATTTTAGATGAAAACTAGGGTTTTAGTTTGGAAATTAGGGTTTTAGGATTTTAATTTGGAAATTAGGGTTTTTGGTTTGTAAATTAGGGTTTTGAATGGAAGTCTAGGGTTTTAATTTGGAAACTAGGGTTTTAGTTTTAAAATTAAGGTTTTGATTTGGGAGTTAGGTTTTTATGATTTTACAAAATAAGATTAGGATTTTATGTTTAATCTTTGCTATTGTGATTAAATCCATGAATACATATGTTGTTTAAACTTAATTCATGCCCGAAACAATCATTTATTTTGCTACTGAATTATTCATTTGGCTACTAAATTATTTATTTGGCTACTGTGATTGTTTTTGTAAATTGATGAACATTGAGTGTTAATAAGTTATCAAATTTATTGCTATTGGACCAATGTGGCTAATACAAGATATTATGAAATTGCTAGTATAAACTTAGACAATTGCAAGATGATGAAATAATAATGTAAATTGTTGTTCTAAATTTTAAATAAGAAGTCAAATCTTCGTTTGTTGGCTCCACCAAAGTTGATCGTGTTGAATCAAGCTTTCTATCTTACTGTTATTGTCTACTTGAATCAATTGAAATCTTGGTCGAGGGAAAATAATCCGAAGGTAAGCTACTACCTCCCTTGATTGCTCTTCGTTGTTGTATTTGATTATGTATCTTTTTATTTTTGGATTTCTGTATGTTTCTTATTGCTCCTCCCCTCTTTTCTCTATTCTTTTAATCATATATTTAGAGGCAAAGATCATTCAATTAAAACTTCTTCTTATCCGAAAGCTATTTGAAGTCTCACATTAATTAGAAAGCTTAAAACTGTTTAATAACCCATATTAAATGAAAGGATCATGGTGAATTTGGGTTTACAAATTCACCATGGTCAAGTGTCCATGGAGAATTTGGCATGCCAAATTTTCCATGACCATGTCCCATGGCGAATTTGGCATGCCAAATTCATCATGGCCATGGCTCTAGGCTAATTTAGCTAGCCAAATTCCTTATGAACTTGGCTTATGAGTCATTTGGCTCATATTTAGCTTGGCTAACCCAATCGAGCTGAGTTGGTCTGTATTTCAATTGGTCCAACTTCAACTGGACCCAATTCAATAAGATTAAATGTGGTCTTTCTTTAAAATCAAATTCATTCAGGGCCAAAATTAAGGGTCTACATTGAGTTATGCTAATCATCTTTGCTAAATCCAAGTTTGAGATCTCTATTTCTTTCTGCAGACCCCAATCCAAAATTGCAAGTATTCAAGCTTGAATCTTCATCTTTCTGCACAACAAGTAAGAAGAAATTGAATTGATGGTTGAAAGGAAATATGATTTGAAAAGAAAAATGAGAAAAATTTTAATAACCTTATTACTTAAAAGGTTCATTATATTTCTTATCAATTAAGCAATATATATATATATATATATATATTAGATTTTTGCTACATAAAAAGGAAAAGTAAATTCCATAAAGCCATAATGGGGATGAATTCAAACATAAAGATTAAGTTTAAAGGATTCAATTTAGCAATTTGAAAGAACACGTACAATGCGCATAACAAATTAGTTACAAGTTGGTAAAATTATTTATAGTGTAAATAAATAATTTACATGTTGCCATTTTGAGTTTGAACAGCATGCAGCCCTACCCACAATTAATATAAACTTATAAATTATAAGTTTAAAAGATAGATTGTGCCAATTTATATTTGAAAGACTTATAAACATGGAGAAAGCTAATTAATGATTACTTGCTAGGCATATAACTAACATCAATTAGAACAAAGAGATAGAAAGAGATTTAGATTAATGTATTTTACTTTTTTTTCAAGGGAAGGTTGGTCTTCCTCGTCTTGATTTTCCTCATTGTGATCATAATTTATCCTTCTTTTGTTATCTCTACTAACACAATCATACTTGTATATAGGATGCACCCCACATTTAACTATCCCTACTGGATCAGAAAAAAAAAATAATCAGTGTAGAATTGAAATGATGCCTCAGTGAAACGCTCTTCATAGTCCATATTTGAGGACCAAAGACACATATGATGCATATCCAGGTCATAGATATTCCAACCATTATCATAGATAGAGAAATGGGATTGACGGCTATATCTAGATTCATCTTTGAAATCAGCAGTACATCTAAAGTAAAAAAAAATCGACCCGTACATGGATAAACAACAATACAAAGAGAGAAACCGATAATCCTCTTGTTGTCAAGTCTAATATTTGAAAGAGAAGATCCATTCTCACTTCGATATCTTATCCCTTTAGCTACTTCAACTTTGGGAACACATAATGAAACACGCTTCTATTTATTTTCCAATATGATAAAAATAAATGTAAATATAAATATATTAACAACACCAAATTAGATGAACCAAACATACCTTTTGGACTATATGGCTTTCCATTAATACTTGATCCATAATAGTTTTGGTATCCAAATTGATGCAATTACTAAAATGAAGTACTCTTTCCTAAATGATCTTTTCTAAGCATAGAAGCATTGGTAAATATCTTGCAATCACTTAAGCGAAGTTCATGCAGCTTAGCAAGTTGATTGATCGAGGTATGTAAGCTCTCAAAATTGTTTCCATCTAAATATAATACTTCTAATGACATTAATGAACCAATACTTTCTAAAATTTCCAATATAGCATAATTACCTAGATTAAGTTCCCTTAGGCAGGACAAACCTGCCAAAATAGGGAACTTGCTCAAATCATCACATCACCTACACGATAAATATTCCAATTTTCTCAATTGATTCATGGAGGATGGCAGTGTTTTTATGCCACTTCCTTTTAAATTAAGATGTTGCAAAGATTTTAAATATCCTAATTTATTTTGTAATTCCTTCATATTTAAACAACTAATAACAAAAAACTTCTCCAGATATTTCAAATTACAAATGCTTTATGGAAGACACTTAATAATAATACAATCTTGTAAGCTCAAATATACAAGTTAAGAGAAACAATCAACTGATGAAGACAAATTCCTTGACTTTTGAGCAACTTGTGAGACTAAGGCTCCCAATATTCTTCAAATGAAGGCAGTTTGGCAAATTGTATATACTTGTGCACCAGTGTAAACTTAGGTCAGCGATCTTGCTCAAATATTAAATGGATGAGGGAATCTCAACCAAATGTACACATCCCAACAAATCTAAAACCTCAAGACTTAAGGCTTATACGAGTTTGGAATCCTAAATAAATGATGAGATATGTTGAGGTCCATAACTTTCAAATTTTGAAGTTTCTATAATAGAAAGGAAGCACATGCATTAATATAGATTAACATCTACAAATTTTACAAAATATTCTAGCAAAAATTTTGATACACCAGGACATTAAACTATACCTACCTTATCATCTCCTTCCTAAAGTTGTTTGAGTTGGCTCCCACGCATGTGAAGCTCTACAAGATTATTAGGGTATAACATCAATGGCAAAGATTCCAAAGGGTAGTCATATAATTGTAAATGAATTCTACTTTTAATATATGAATGTGTTGGAAAAATATAGATACAAAAAAATAGAGGTTCAGATCTTATCTTTGACGATGCCCTGTGGAAGATCAACCTTATACTTGTACTACCAGTCTTGAAGGGTAATTACCATAAAGGGAAAACCCTTACTTTTCACAATCTAAAAGTCAACTGTCTTTATAGTTTTTATCTCAAGTTCTCACACACACAGTAGACATTAGGGTATTGAGAGTTGAAGGAGAAAGAGAGAAGAAATCTTAGAGAAAAAAAAAACATATCTTTTCTGATAGTATTTTAGATTGAATAATAATCCCTTATCTTCTATCACTATATCCTCATAGATATAGTAGTTTGATTTACTAATTAAAATCACACTAGGATTGGATATCCATATCCTATCCAAAGTCTCCTTATTTAAATATTAAATATTATTCATATACATATATATAATAATAAATATTATATAATTAATATTTAATCAAGTTGGGTTCATGGGTTCATCTAACCATCATGGGCAGACCCAACCCAAAATCAATATCTCCTACTTGCACATGACAAAATACATGCTTAAAAGAGGTAACTATTTTAAGATAGTTCGTACTAAGCTAGTAGACTATGCGATCGGCACATTACAAGAGCTCTAAGATATATACCTGTTAAGGATATATAGTATCTCGTTGCAGAAATGACTTTAGAGTAGATAAAGTATGCTTTACCCCAGATAACTTATCACTTTTCCACTGTCCTCATAAGATCTTAGGACAATTTGCACATATAATTATGTAAACTTACAAACATAATTGGTCGACCTGTGGATATGAAAATAAAGGTGACAATCTAATAATCTTCCATTTAGTTCAGTTCCCTTAATCATGATTAAACTTGCTTTTTCTAGAAATGTCCCATTAGGTCGAATCATTCACAACCCTTTACTAACACCCTAAGATAGCAAACATCTAACCATATCTCAAGAACCAACCCAAAATCATAGCGGTAACCTCTTTTAGAATTAGAATTGTCAAGGATCTCACATTGAAAAAGTTGAGATCATATACTTTTGTCCACCCTATGGTCAAAACTTCGCACATGTAGTATGAAACACATGCCACAGTGTTCTTCCCATTACAATGGGGTATATGTCTATCAAAAATATAGTTTTGATTTAAAACATGATAAGAGCATTTTTATACTTGTTTTTAGTATGATTTTAATGTGTTTTTAGTTAATGTTTCATTTGATTTTTGTTTAAAGTTTATTTAAGTGTTTGTTTTAGGTTGAAGTGGAAAATATCCCTTGGATGATCAAAACAATGAAGAAAGAGCATGAATCAAGCAAGACATGGCCAAGCCAAAGCAAGCTTGGCTGTGTCACTCAAAGAAAGTGCAAGACAGTAGCTGACACGCCCAAGCCTCTAGCCGTGTCTCACCCAAGGAACAAAACCAAGCAAAGAAGGAAAGAAGAGAAGCAGTAGCTGACACACCCATGTGACACGCCCAAGCCAGTGGCCGTGTCACATGACACGGCCACAAGCTTGGCCGTGTCACCCATTGGAAGCAAAGAGAAGAGTTGGCAAAATGAAGAAACAGAAAGGGACACACCCACATGACACGGCCAGGAGCTTAGCCATGTCACCTAGAGGAAAAGAAGGAAAGAATGGGGCAGAAGGTGACACGGCCAGCAAGCTTGGCCGTGTCCCAAAGCAAAACATGAGACACGGCCAAGCCTCTCATGGCTTGGCCGTGTCACCCTATAAAAAGATGATTCTTCAGCTCGAGTTTGAGGAACAAGTGGAGGACAACCAATTACTTTTACTAAAAGAAATACAAAACAAATAGAATGTGGGGAACAAGGGAGAGTGGTGTTAGCTGGTGTGAGTTGGAAGGCATAGGCTTGAGCTTTGGAGGGAAAATAAGAAGAGAAGAAGAGGGAGTTTTGGAAAAGCTTCTGCAGAGAGCTGGAGGTTTGTGCAGAAAACAGACAACATAGGCAGAGAAGAGAGGTTTGAGAGGAGGAGGGTGGGCATACACGTTTTGGGCAAGGAGGGAGTGACACTTTCCTTGACTCTTCATCTTCATCCTCCATTCCCATCCTCTCCACCATCTCCATCTTCCATTGGCAACTCCTGGAGATTCAAGAAGCTACATTGAAAGGGGTTTTTCTATTTTCTCCTTTTATGTATTTTTAATGTTATTGTTGTTGTTGTTGTATCAAGTGTATTGAACATGAACTAAATCATTCTCTATCTAGATGTTAATGAACCCTAGCTTATTTGTATGATTGAATATTTTAATTGATTGAGTTGTTTTATTCTTATGATGCTTAATGATTATTGCCAGTGATGATAGCATGCTTATTGATTGGTTGCCATTTTCATATTATTGACTTGAGAAAGCTTGATGTGAATTGATTACTCATAAGGGTTGAGGATTTATTGGGGTGCTAGAGATAGACCTACAAGATCCTTTGGTTTATAGTTCCTTGTTCCTAATGCATGACCTATTTAATTGTGTTTTGAGAAGAGATTCCGGCACTCTACTTAGTGATTAGGGGTTAATTCACTCAAGAGAGGTTTTAGTCTAAGTTAGAGGAATGCCAATTCAACTCTATCATGTGATGTAATTGAGGCTAGGGGGATTCAATATCTAGATAGTATCTTTATCATCAAACCTTTTTACACAACACACAATTTATCTTTATATGCATTTATTTAAGTTAATTGTCTTTAATTACAAAACTTCACAAAGATATTAATTTGCTAAACAACAGTTAAGGTTTGCACTAGTGCTTGGCCTTGTCCTCAGTGGAACGATAACTCGCTCACTACTTCATTACTTGGGTGACCCGTTCACTTGCGGTATTGCTATAGCTCTAGGTGCGACGCACCAAAACATTATACATATGACAGTTTAGACACACTCAATGCCTAATTGGAGTTCATGTATCTCCTCAATTTGATTCAGAACTAACATCTAACGACATAGACAAAATTGGGCATAATCATATGTAACTAGCCCAAAAAGTAAATAAAAAAATCTCATTATGTAAATGAGATGACCATCTTTCTTCAAGCATGAGCTCATTATCACCTAGATAAAATGCTTGAAAGCGGTCTCATCTTCACTTGCCACATAGACAAATAGAAGAAAATTAACCATGTGAGAAGGTTAATTTATATGTTGTTTGACATGCTCTTAATAACATTAAATGTACCAAACATTTAAACTCATGTAAACACAAATCAAACATCATGTTCAATATTAATAAAAGAAATAGTCAAGTGAACATAGTCTCGGAGGGATAAATAGTATAAATACATCGCACCTAGAGCTATAGCAATACTGAATACATCTAAGAGAACTTGTATGCCTAATGAATACATCTCTAATAATTGGTTTGGTGAAGAAACCTACAACCATATGATGCATAGAAAATGTATTTTGTGTTCACTTCCTTATGTGTAACTGTGTCTCAAAAAGAAAATAATTTTTTACAATATGCTTCTAGCTGCTTTTTCAAAGTGTTGAACCTATTCATATTTGCTTGTTAACCCAAATGGGAAAGCAAATATAAAGTCTTGTATACACTATTGCATGCAAATGAAATTCCAATAGTACTTGTATAAGGGATATTTTTCATGTGCTTTATATTCTCTTGAAGATTTGGAGCATAGTTTATGACTCAAGCCTTTGCCTTTAGCAACTATGGTATCCATGAGTTTGAATCGTTCAAGTACTTCCTAAATATATGTCTTTTTTTTTAAAGAGATAATAATTTCCTCAAACAATCTTGAAGTCTTTACTCCAAAGAGTATATGTGACTTCACTCATGTCTTTTCTCTTAAAATTGGTTGAAAACCTTTCTTTAATGTGGTTTAGAAACACCTTGTTGTTTTCAGAAATTAGAATATCATCAACATATAATGACAGCATGGCAAACTCTACTTTCAATCATTTGATGTAGACATAATAGTCCTTATCTATCATGGTAAGAATTATGAAAGCAAATGTACCATTAGTTTGAAAAACTCCTTAAGGTTATAGCTTGATGTTTCAACCTTTAAACTTTTGCTTGACCTTATTTGATGAAGCTTGCTGGTCATTCCAAGTAAATTTCTTCATTTAATTTTCCATTAAAAAAAGGCAATCATATTGAATCCATTTGATACAATTCTATATTAAGATTTGTCACAATTTGTGATAATAAATCTCATAGATATAAACATGAGAAAACACATCTCTGTAGTGCATACCCCCTTGAATTGAGAAGAGCATATGCCTCTCGAAAAAAAAAACTGCTGCCAGCTTTTGCTTGATTTTTGAGAATCCATTTATTCCCAATGGCTTGGAATACTTTCAGAAGATCTACCAATTATTATAGTTGGTTTAATCTCAAAGAAACTAATTATTCTTCCATTGCATTTATTCATTTAGTCCTTAGCAAGGCATGAGAGAGCCTCTTAGATATTCTTTGGCTCATCTTTGTCTGAGACAGAACCACAACCATGAATACTTTCTCATTACCTTTAATTTTAAATCGTCAATGAGGTATTATTTCATAGTTGCTTCATCTTAAATCAAAATCTTGAGGAGTAGTCTCATCAATTTATATTGATATGTGTATGAAATTAAGATCTATAGTGCTCCCACTATAGTTGGGATTAGTACTCCCACTTGAACTAGGATCACTCTTTATTTTGGACTAGTTGGCGGAGACTAACCCACTAAATTGGTACTCTCATTTGAATTAGGATCACTCTCATTCGAACTAGTTGATAGTGGAGTTAAGTCCACCAAATTCCTCACACTCAGATGAAGTGGTCCTTGTGAATTTTGATCCAAAGTCTCATATAAAGAGAGCTCTTAATTTAATTTTGCCTTACGCAGAATATCATTGTATAAGAATGTGACATATGTGATTCAACCTAAGTTATTCTCTCACTGTTTTACTTGCCCATGAAAACGTATCCATTGGATAGTTTAGAATATCTGATAAAGATACTCTTTTTACTTCTTGGGTCTAATTTTTCATGTTTTTAAGAGGTATCATGATCACAAGCAACGTTTTAGGACGCTCAGATAAGCATGCCAACCTGTCCATAACTTATATAGAGTGGAAGTAAATGACTTGGAGGGCAATAGATTAAGAACAAATATGACTCTCAGTAATACATCACCTCAATAGGCGATGGATAGTTTGAGCCATAAGCGATCTAATCGTTCAAAGGAGAGTTCTATTTCTCCTTACAAATAACACATTTTGTTATGAAGTTCATGGAATAGTTAGCTATTGCTCTATTCATTTTTCATCATACATTTGCTTGAACTAATTAGATAAATATTCACTGCCTCTGTCGATTCGAAGTGCTTTCACTTCCTTGTCTAATTTATTTTTCAACTAGGTTGAAGTAAATCTTGAAGCAACTTAAGGCGTCAGATTAATGTGTTATCAAATAGATATGACAATATCAAGTACAACCATTAATAAAGATGATGAAATAATAAGCAATATGCCCTCACATTCATTGTATCACGGATGTCTGAATGAATAAATTGCAATGGGATATAGGCTCTTGTGCCCTTTTTCGAAAGGTTTCTTGTAGTTTTTCCAGTTAGACATAATTCATAAGTAAATAACTCCACTTGATCAATATTTAATAGGAGACTAGTCTTTACTAATCGATCCAATCCTTGTTGGCCTTTAATAGGACCAATTCTATCACATCCACATCATTCTTATAATGTTGTGAAGTTAAAAATAAAGAAAAAACTAATATTTAAAACCATGGTGTTTATAATATCCATAACAAGAAAAATTACTCAGAAACATATCCGGAGTCTCAAAGAAAAAATATTTACCCAAAATACAAATGTACTTAATTATCATGGAACTTTACGAAAATAAGTTAAAGTCAAACCAAACATAGAAGTCAAATTCTATAAAATTTATGAAACATAAAGGACATAATGGAATAATAAGGTTTAACTACCATGCAAAACTCATTTGCAGGTGACATTTTCTTTCAACATGTGTGTTGATCCTTATAAAGGTACATCCTACCTCAGTTGGGTTTATTGACGGAATTGCATGAAGACTTCATAATCCTTTATTACATAATTAGTTGCTCCCAAATTTTTAATCCACATAAGATATCCTTTAGTTAATAAAATTGAATTAAAAATAAGGATTCACTCACATGTGAGTTGCCTTATTATACCACTATAAAAATTTAACAGTTCTGTAACTACTGAAAATAGAAACCGATAGGAATCCATTTCTATATAAAACATATTTGAAATGGATTAAGAACTAATAATTGTGAAAAACATTGTAATAGTTTAGAAATGGAATAAAAATGGATTTTAAAAACATAATATATCCGTTCATAATCCGTTTATGAAATCTCGCTGGAACCAATGGCGCATATCTTAGAAACCAAATTGAAATAGTTCAAGAACAAAATTTTTTAAATGGATTCTATGCGTTTCTAAATTTTTGGAGGGAATGTTTCGCGGTCACATTCCTCTAAAAATGCAGAAATGGATTGTTTATCCGTTTTTAAATAGTGTTCAACAATTTACTTGCTTTTCTGAGCCCATTTCCATTTAAAATATTTTAACCCAATTTAATTAGCTTTTATTTTCGCATTTCATCATTTGTTCCTCTTTCTTAAATATCCCTCCTCTCTCTCATTAACCTAATTTCCTCTGTTCTCGCCACCGACGCTCAAGAGAATGAGATTATCAATCTGATTGCAACCGTCATTCTCACCACCATTATCTCTCTCTTTCTCTTTGTCACCATCGTTCTGTTGGCCATCATTGTTGACAAAAAGAAAGGAAAAATATAAAATATAAAACTTAAACAATCCCACATCGGGAAATGATGCAAAAGGAAGGGATGAATTTTCCTATATAAGGGAGTTTAGGTTTTGGTTTCAAAAAACACCAAAACACAACAAGTGTTTTATATTAGAGATTAGAGTTGAGCTCTTGGAGTATAAATATTCGCGGTGTTTTGGGTGTCGGGTAGAAAAATATTTTATATTTGTGGTTGTAACAATTTTCCACATAGTAAATATTTTTCTTGGTTGTCGTTACGCAATGGCCGTGGTTTTTCTCCATTTGGGAGTTTTCCACGTTAAATCTTTGTATCTTTATTCTCTTTAATTTCTCAATTGTTATTTTATTTTCTCATTTATTCATGCTTAAATACGGTTCGAGGGAGCGGGAAAATAGCGATTTTCCTAACAAGTGGTATCAGAGCTTAGGTGTTATAATTTTTGTCAAAAATCTTAGTATGCTCCGTGGTTGCAGCTTGGTCTGATCTTCCACATCAGAAAAGATTTTTGTTAAAAAATTATTTTTGTTTTTAAGCTGGTGGAGCCTTTGGAGCTAGTGGAGCTTTGGAGCTGGTGGAGCTTTGGAAAAGGTGGAGCCATTTTGCTTTGGTGTGCTTGAGTATTGGTAGTGAGATAAATAATTACATGTCTAGGTAAATTCTGTCAAACGACACGAATTTAGTCTAAGGCAAGTGGATTTTAAGTGAGACCATTGTGACTCCTCCTCTTACCTGGGAATTTACCTGGTGTAATTATTTATTTCTAGTCCTTTATTAGGACAAAGTAAGCATGTCGATGATGAGATTTGATATTGAGAAATTTGATGGGAGAATGAATTTTGCACTGTGGCAAGTGCAAGTCAAAGATTTGTTGATCCAGTCTGGACTGCATAAGGTTTTGCAGGGTAAACTGACAAGTGGAGACTCAGGAAAATCCAAAATTAGCGACGAAGAATGGAGTGAGCTAGATTTAAAGGTGGCAAGTCAAATCCGCATTTGTCTAGCAAAAAAATGTTCTTTCTAATGTGGTTGGATTGTCCACGACAAAGGAGCTGTAGGAGAAATTGGAAGAATTGTACCAAGGAAAAAAAATATATCCAATAGGTTATATTTGAAAGAGCAATTTCACACGTTGAAAATGGAGGAAGGTACAAGGCTATCAGATCACCTGAGTGTCCTTAACGGCATCATTTCTGAGTTGGAAACTCTTGGAGTGAGAACCGAAGATGAAGATAAAGCTCTCCGACTCATCCTGTCACTTCCTTCGAAATATGAGCACATGAAGCTTGTTTTAAAATATAGTAGTAAGGAAGTGGTGTATGCGGATGTGGTTAGTAAGTTAATTACTGAGGAGAGAAGATTGAATGAAATGGAAAATAAAACATATGAACATTCAGCTTTGTCTGTCGGTAGCAAGAAAAAGAACAAAAGCTCCGAAAAGAGAAAGGTTGTCTGCTGGGGTTGTGGTCAAACTGGACATGTGAGAAAGGATTGCCAGAACGGTGGAGCTGATTCGGCTAGAAGCTCTAACGTTGTTGCTACCAATGTGATCTCCTGTGGCGAAGGAGATGATGCGTTCTCTCTGTAGTTGAGAGATGTGTGTCCTCATGGCATGATTGCTACCCGTTGAGATGCCATGGAAGAGGACGAATTATTGGTAGCTGATCCACGGAAATGCGTGCGGCATTGGTTGACAGTTGATGCAAAGCATGTGGTGGAAAAAATTATGTCGATGGCTAATGAACTCTCGGAAAAGTCAACAGGAGGGTTGCACCATAAACTATTAGCGGGATCTCGACATGGCCAGTGGAAAATTCTTGGAGTTTGTGAAGTAATTTCAAGTGTGTATACTCTTTTATGGTGGAGTATGATAATTCTTGTTATTAAAATTATGATTGTCGGTAACAGATAATGTTGTATTTTTCTTTATTTTGTCAAGATGGAGATTGTTGGCCATCATTGTTGACAAAAAGAAAGAAAAAATATAAAATATAAAACTTAAACAATCCCACATCGGGAAATGATGCAAAAGGAAAGGATGAAATTTCCTATATAAGGGAGTTTAGGTTTAGGTTTCAAAAAACACCAAAACACAACAAGTGTTTTATATTAGAGATTAGAGTTGAGCTCTTGGAGTATAAATATTTGAGGTGTTTTGGGTGTCGGGTAGAAAAATATTTTGTATTTGTGGTTGTAACAATTTTCCACATAGTAAATATTTTTCTTGATTGTCGTTAGGCAACGGCTGTGGTTTTTCTCTATTTGGGAGTTTTCCACGTTAAATCTTTGTGTCTTTATTCTCTTTAATTTCTCAATTGTTATTTTATTTTCTCATTTATTCCTGCTTAAAGACGGTCCGAGGGGCGAGAAAATAGCGATTTTCCCAACACGTTCTTTCTTTCTATTTCTCTCTCACCGTTCTCACCACCTTTCTTACCATTTTCTGTCAGAAGCTTTCGTTTTCATCACTGTCAGTCAGAAGCTTTCGTTCTCATCACCGTCAGTCAGAAGCTTTCGTTCTCATCACCGTCAGTCAGAAGCACTCGTTCTCGGGGCCAAAATCAGTCAGAGATAATTATCCTATCTTATTACCCTCAGTCATAAGACTGATTTTGTCAGTCTCTCATCTTTTGGTGCATTTTTATTTTTAATGCTTTTTGTTAATTTACATTAGTTTTTATAATCAGAATATGAGTTGTTTTTAATTCTATTTTGGGTGTTTTTCTTGTTGATTGTGTGGCAATGAGTTCTAGTTTAATTGTATGTTTGATTTTGATACATGGATTTTGTGTTGGGGTGTTTGCGTTGTTTGGTAGAATGGGCCTGTGGGTTTGATTGTGTGTTTATTTTTTTATAAATGACCAATTATTCAAGTAATTTGTAATATATTTTTGTCGCAACAACTTGTTGTGTTTGTATACATTAGTATTGTCTTGTTCTGTGAAGGGTACAAAATGGTTCATTCCTAAGTTTTGTCCATGGAAATGAATTTATCTTCATATCCATATAAATTCCAGTTACAATGTTTCAAGAATCATTTTTAGATAGATTTTGACAATGCAAGTTCTTATCATTCTTAAGAACAGTTACCTCCATTTAGCTCATTACTGACCTTATTTTATTTTTGGGGACTGGTTGTTAAAAATACCTTTCACAATTAAAAAAAAATTATTCTTTCTTGGTTGCTACTGCTGCAAAACTAGGAAAAAAAGGCATATTTTGTCACCCTCACCACTGAGGTCAGGTCACCTTTGTTCGCTAGCTCACCATTTCCAAATTATGAATAAACTCTCTCCTTTTTTAACAGAGATTCCGTTGTCTTGATTTTGTGGTCTGAATTTTTAATACATATCAACTGATTGTTGTGTTTATCTAACAACCATGGTTTTTCATCCAAGTTTTCTGCCTACTTTGATTTACAGCAACTAATGTACAATTATATAACAAATATTGAATTTGGTTTTGGTAGGTTTTGAAAGATAAGTGGCTCTTAAGATTTGTACAATTTTTTTTATTTAATAGTTGCTTTATGAATATGTTTATATGAAAAGGCAAATGTTTAATTTTTTAATTCCAATGATGTTTTATGAAAAGTTATTTGCATTTTGTATAGAGATTGAAACATGTAAACTGGACCTGATTACATGTTCTTTTTGTTTACCTTTCTTGAAGAGTATATTTCTGACAGAATGAAGCTAAAAATTAACCATTCTTGCTCTTGCTTTTCATCTAGCTGTCTTGAATCATATTTCCTTCACTGTGTTGTTCTTTTTCTTGTTCTTTGTTTAACGGGGTTTTCTTGTTTCTATTATTTAAATTGAGTTGATTCCATATTAGAAAAAAAATTTTCTCTTTTTGCAATATAATTTATCATCAAACGCTGTTTCTTATTTACTTGAAATGGGGCTGTTTTCTTTTTCTGTTATTTAAATTGAATGAATCTCATTTTGCAATATAATTCATTGTCAAAACCCAGTTTCTCTCACTGTTTCTCATTTACTTTAAATGGATTGTTCTTGTTTCTGTTACTCAAATTGAATAAATTTCTTGATTTGCAATATAATTTACCATTTAGACTCTCTTTATATATTTGTTTCCCATTTTCGTTGTTGTTATTGGTGGAAAATTACAAAATTGTTGTTCGGCTTCCATGGTTTAATTCTTCGGTTTCGAAAGCTATGCTATGTAGAACTGTGAAGTTCCAATTGTTTTGAGTTCTAAACATGTGAGAAGAAAGAACTGGTTGGTTTTATTACTTTTAAAACAAGAAATGAATCACAGATATTTTCTTTTTACTTTTAAAACTATAAATGAATGTCAAATATTTTCGTGAAAGTAATGACCATTTATTTATTTTTAAAATAAAAAATAATCTAAATGGATTGCATCATTTCAATTGATCAAAAGACAAAATTAATATATATATATATATATTATATACTAATAAAATAGAGCATAATGTCAATTTGTTTCAATTTCTTGATCTTAATTAATTTGTAACTAAGAAATACACACACACACACACACACACATTCAATAATTAATTACTATTTGCTCAACCTTGAATTTTAACTTCACAAAGATGACCTTTAATGCAGTTTGAATATGGTTAAAAAATTAATGTGATTATTTGAATAATATTATTATGAATAAAACTATGAAATTGCTTGTGTTGGGGCAACCCTCTTTTAATGGTAGCCTAATTGCTATTTGCTTGCTTTATGGAAGTCTTGTATTGGCTTATTGTTTTCATTGCAAGCTCTCTCCTTTGGCTTAACACACTGTACCAATTAAGAAAGGGCAATTACAAAGAATTGGTTTTCTTGTATAATAATGAAGTTTTGTTTGAATTGTCAAGAAGCTATTGGTTGTTGGGTTGTTGGAGTAATGGAAAGTTTTAGAAGTTAGTTAATTGAAAGTACTAATTACTATTGCTGTTGGTGTTTTGGGTTTGTTGCTTTTTAGGGTGAATTACTTGAAAGGGGTTTGTAGATATTTAAAATTTATTTGAGTTCAAGTACTTTTTTTATAAATTAATCAGCCTTTTTTCTTTTCTTGGATAATTAATTTTTGAATGTAAATTATTTCCATGAACCTGTGTTTGATTTGGCTTATGTTCTTTTTTTATATTAGTTTTATATATGGTCTTGTATTGCACATAATCAAGATAAGGCATTCTCACTTAAGCAGCTCAATAATGGGCTGTATTAGGCAGAAATGGATCAAAAGCTACACATTCATGCAACTAAAATATATTATGTACTAATAAAATAAGTAGTAGGTGAATTAAATGTGATTAATCTAGCTTTGAATTAGGTCTTTGTTATCAAATCAAGATCTAGTGCCATGATTATACCAATTTAATTACCACTTCCATTTGAGAAAGTCTCATAATGAAAAAAAATCACTGAACATATAATACAAGAAAGAGTGTAAAATTTTAACAAATTGAACATTCCTATTGATAACATTTTTTTTAAATATATGTAAGTTAAGATAGCAGGGAAAACCTATAAAAAAACCAACTTTGCAATGAATTTTTCAACCGCCGGAGTGAGACAGGTGGTCTTGGATCGGGGATATACAGATACACGTTCTATTTCGCATAGCCGCCATAGGAAGTGTTTGGTATGTATTTTAAGCCTTTGAAATACTTTAAATTATAGTTGTGAAGAAGGTGGATGGGTACATGGAGGCTTGATGGGCATAATGCATGAGATTTGAAAGAGCAACTCCTATTTTTTTTTTAGGTTTATATGTTTTAACTTTTTATCATCGAATGATCTCAAGTATTGCCATAATGCATGGGATGACACTTGCTACTATGTTATTGACAGTTTAAAATAAATCAAATTAAAATAACTTTGAATCGATTTCAACAACTAATTATTTGATACTTGGGTTTGATATCCAATTAACTTTGGATTTGTAGTAGCGGAAGCTTATACTGTAAATGGTATAATTGATCATGAAGAAAGATTTTATAGATGAAAAACTATAGGTTGTTTTGAAGATCTTGGTGAATGTGAATGTTGATATTTTATAAATTGACTTGTTAGTTTTGTTGATCTGTTAGTTTTTGCTATAATTAGTTTGGCTAATCAGAATGATGGTAGACCATGATATCTATAGATTTTGTTAGGCTATGTACTATTAACTTGGTCTATTTATTAAATTGAGAAGAGACTATTTGTTTTAAAATGGTTGATCATTGTTGTTATGTTTGAATTTTATTTCTATTTAAATTTAATAATTTTGTCTTGTAAATATATATGTGTGTGATGAAAAATTGTAGGTTATGATGATCTTGGTGAATGTTGATATTTTTTAGATTGAGCTGTTAGTTTTGTTGATTTGTTTTTTTTTTTTGTTATATAGCTAGTTCGGCTAATTAGAATGATAGTGGACCATTATACTAACGGATTTTGTTGGGTTATGTACTATTAAGTTGGTGTACTTATTAATCTTGAAGAAAAAACCATTTGTTTTGAAATGGTTAATCATTGTTGTTATGGTTGAACTTTATTTCTATTTAAATTTAATAATTTTGTCTTATAAATATATATGTGTGTGATGAAAAACTGTAATTTGTTTTGATGATCTTGGTGAATGTGAATGTTGATATTTTTTAGTTTGAGCTGTTAGTTTTGTTGATTTGTTATTTTTTGTTATATAGCTAGTTCGACTAATTAGAATGATAGTGGACCGTTATATTTGCATATTTTGTTGGGGCATGTACTATTAAGTTGGTGTGTTTATTAATCTTGAGACAAGAACCATTTGTTTTGAAATGGTTAATCATTGTTGTTATGTTTGAACTTCATTTTTATTTAAATTTTATAATTTTGTCTTATAAATATGTGTATGTGTGATGAAAAACTGTAGGTTGTTTTGATGATCTTGGTGCATGTGAATGTTGATAAAACAAATGGTTGAGCTGTTAGTTTTATTGATCTGTTATTTTTTGTTATAGCTAGTTTGGCTAATCAGAATGATAGTTTATCGTGATATCTACAGATTTTGTTGGGCCATGTACTATTAACTTGGTTTGTTTATTAACATTGAGAAGAGAACCATTTATTTTGAAATGGTTGATCATTGTTGTTATGTTTGAACTTTATTTCTATTTAAATTGTATAATTTCATTTTATAAATATATGTGTGTTTGTTGATCACTTGATTTATATTTAAAAGATTGTTGCTTGATTCTATTATGAATACTTTTATTATACTTCAATTTTTTGGATATTAAAAGTCCTTTTGGTTTTAAACAACCAGTCTAGAGAGCTAGGTTGGGATCTACATCTGCACGAGCTCTTTGAGAGGATGCATAAGAAGAAAGAAACTTCAGATTTTTGTGGATGCAAGAGCTCGGAGCATTCATATAGGTTATAATACTTTTATTGACTATTACTTTAAATATAGTAATTTATATTTATTAAATATATTAAGTGTTTTTATTGGCTATGTTTTTTAGGAGTAATACACACAGCTGAAGGAGCAGCGGTCTCAATTGCAAGACTGGTCTGATTTTGCTAATATTGACAAGGCACATATTTTTTTAGATGCTATTGGCGGAGAGAAGAAACGTAGAGTATATGGTATGGGATCTACCGCAGTTGCTTAC
The DNA here is from genome assembly GCA_947685225.1 of Garcia nutans. Classification (NCBI taxonomy): domain Eukaryota; kingdom Viridiplantae; phylum Streptophyta; class Magnoliopsida; order Malpighiales; family Euphorbiaceae; genus Garcia; species Garcia nutans. The sequence goes on along the minus strand of CANTUV010000017.1, from coordinate 2,729,306 downwards.
TATCACCATCATTCAGTATCGTTAGCCTCTTCTTCTCAACCAGTAGACACAGTAGATTAGGAGGAGTTGCAAAGTCTCCAACAGTCATTGGTAGATTTGCGGGAGAGGGAGTAGCATCACGAGCATGAGTTGCAAGAGAGGAAGGAGCGTCATGAGCGTGAGCATCGCGAGTTGATGACCCGTATGTAGGTGCTAATGAGAAACTTCCAGCCTCCATTGCACTTTCGTTCTCTTGATAATTCATCTTCTTATCAGGACCTCTAGATGATAGGTATACAGATTTGTAACTCTTCTTGGATAATATTATTATATATATTTTTTAGTTTGTCAATTGTTATGTCGACTGCATATTATGTATACAAATTTGTAGATGTTTTGGGTACTACTATTATGCATTTTTAGTATGTCGACTACATATGATAGGTGCATAGATTATTAGATGTTTTAGATATTATTGTTATGTATTTTTGATATGTCGATATATTTGATAAATATAATATTTTGAATTTTCGTACTTGCTATTCACATTATCTAAATATGTTTATATTTTTTCATTATTTTCAACTTTGCATTTATATTCTTATAACAAAAATAAAATAAATGTAATATTAAAAATATATAAAATATTGAATAAAATAAATTAAAATAATTTTATAAAATAATAAATAAAATAAATTAATCAATAAAATATTTTTATTTTTAGGATGTGAATTCGTTAAAAGAATGACATAAATTGGAAAATATTTATTTTAAACTATGGTGATATTCCGTTTCTAATTGAAACATATTATGTTTCATTTTTAAGATTCATATCTAAACTAAAAAAATATTCTTTATTAGAAACGAAATTTTTGTTTCTAATTGAAATGAAATGAAATATGTTTCTAACATAAATTGATTAAATTCATTTCTAATAGAAACAAATGGTAATCATTTCTAACACAAATCGATTCAATCAATTTCTAATAGAAACAGATTGTATCCATTTCTAGCACAAGCCAATGTAATCTTTTTTTTAACAAAAACAAATTTTAATTCGTTTCTATTAGAAACAGAAATTTCATTTTTGATATGAATGACTTTTTAGTTCTCATAAGAAATTGATTTAGAAATGGATAGGTGTTCCATTTTAAATCTGAAACGGATATGCTATTTCAATTCAGTTTCTAAATTAGAAACGGACTACAAATTTCATTCCTATTTCATCAACAATGAGCATTTTACTAATAAATATGGTCGGTTTCAAATCTATTTCTACACCTATTTAGAAACGGAATTTTGAGGATTAGAAACTGAATATTCAGCTTTTAAATTGCTAAATTCTTGTAGTGCTTATTAGGTGTGGTATAGTCCTTCGTCTTGGCTATCTTGAACTTTTATTTTCTTAAACCTAATCATCTTCATCCTTGCTTTTAACTTATGCTCACATTTTTTTTGTCCAAAACTCCATTTGAGTTGGACTTGTTCATATATATTGGGTCTCATAGTTGCTTTGAGCTAACTGATTAGCTACTATCTCTAGATAAGTATATGAAAAGCCCTTTGTTAACAAGAGTGTGCTAGGTGCACTCTCATTTGCTCCCAACTTTTAGGCACGGAATGAATAATGCTTGGATATTTTGCTCCTAGGCCCACATATGACATCATTATATAACTCGATAAACTTGTTTTGACTTCTCTATTGGATGTCTCTTTGTCAAGTATTCTCGACGCTTCATGTAAGCATCAAACTCAATAGTGAGAGAAGGAAGTTTTGTAAAAACAAATTCATTAAATTTCATAGAGAAAATTTTTACATGCCCTCAGCATGTCCATGGTTACAAAACTCCTTCATATTGTCATCTTTAGTTGCATTAAGCAATATGATGTGAGCTTAAGGATTCAATACTTTCAAAATGACATGGTTTTTATGGTTCCACCTATGCTAGATCAAATTACCCTTGAGCAGACTTTCCGTAATAATATTTAAGGGTTCAAAAAGTTTTAGCATGTCCAATACATAGTTGTACCATTCTATATAACATATTGTTAAATTTAATAATAAAATTTAAAACACAACAAAAACAATATTAAGTAAATACATAATTTACATGAGACAATACATACACATATTATTAATACACTAGTTTACATGTCAATATTTTTTACAACCAATTATACAATGATAATAACATACATATATTTTCGAATCAAAAGGTCACTACATTTTCAATCATCATCTTAATCATATGCATAATTAACAACAACGTAAAATATATATGCAAAAATATTCAAGTGAAATTATTCAAATCTAGTGTTATAACTATATTTTGAATAATTTAGAATTTTGATAATTCCATGTATTAAGTTAATTATACTAAATAATTAATGCCATGAATTATATTAAATAATTAATAATATAATTAATATCATACAATATAGTAATTATACAAAATGCATATTTCATTAATTAAGACAAAGTAAATAGCTCACAAACTATATACTTATAATAATTATGGCAAAAAAATATCCACTAATTATTTTAGACATACTAAAATAAGCTAAGGATAAATCCATGATTATTAATTTTATGCATGTTCCGTATATTCACATCTTGCGGGAAACGACTTTCTCAACTTTTGCAAACAAGTCTTTTGGCATGTTACTATATCTTTTGGTATTCATACTCTCCCACTGTTTAATATCATATTTAGATTTCTTTTAAGTCAAAGTTTATTTAATCCTCTAACACGTATTATTTTTGAGAAAATATCTAATAACCATCTATATGCTTGAAGCTAATACCCTATTTAGCAAGTAAATGATTTAACAATAAATAACTTTATAAAATTCAAGATGCACAATTGAGTTTTTAAAATTAAATGCGGATATCAGTCGATTTTCAGACCACCCGATTCAATAATTGACTAATAATTAGTGTAGACATATAAGATATGTCATAATATATAGTCCCTTGGACGCATCTCAATTTTTTAGTAACTAATTTTTGAAAATATTTATTTTTACCTCTTTAAAAAAAAATTATGCTCAACATTTTATGCCACATACTAGAAGTTTATGCTCTCTTAACCATTTTCTATAATTTATTAATGAAAAACATTAAGAGAAATTATATATAATAAATATATATAATAATATTATACACATATTGTATAATAATTTACAAATGTATTTTTTTGTACCAATTAGGAAAATAAAAAATATTTATCTAGCATAAAAATAATTTAAATTATGATAGGAATACTGAAAATAATTTTCTAGAATATATATATAATTTTTTAAAATTTTTTTCAAATTTTTTAGGCCAAGAAAATATTTTTCTTAATTAAAAATTGAATTTTCTATATTTAAAAATAATATTTTAAATTAAAATATTTTCTAGTAGCCCAAAAAATTATTTGAAATTTACCATTAAATTTAAAAAATTATCTTGAGTTAAACTAAGTGAAAATGGCGAAAAATATCTAACTTCAAAAGGTCATATCTTACTCAATTTAACTCCAATTTTTGTAAATAATATACCAAATTGAAGCTCTAATTAGTTGATTATTTGTTTAAAAACAGTTTTTGGTAAATTATTTGTGAACTATAGTAATCAATTTGTATGAGAATAGCAATTAACAACTATTTATAAGATATTGCATTTGTTAGATATGTTAAACCCGAATTCTAGGTACTAAGTCCCGCAAAATTCTTTAAAATCATTTCAGAGCTATGTTCCAATTCGCAGTTGCATAATCCGTTTCCAAATAGTGGTTGGTTTGATACTCTATTCCGTTATGTTACTAAGAATTAATAACATTTTTAATTTGTTTGATAATCAGCTTCAAAATTCTTGAATATAGCAAATGTTCATTAGTGCTTGAAGATTTAAGATCTTAATTATGTGTGTATATAATTTTGGGACTCCAAATTTTGAATTCGAATTTAAAATAGTACAATATAATTCAACACAGTACACAATAAAGCAGTTCGGTGCACAAACATTTCCGCTATACGCGGGGTTCAGGGAATGGTCGGACTCATTGGTCTTTGTATGCAGTTTTTTCTTACAATTGCAATAGGCCCGTGATCTCTGGTCACACGGCGACAAAGCTTACCGTTGCGCAAACACAGTACACAATAAACATATATATATATATATAATGATGGTCGTCGAAACCACCAAGATAATTCCTGCTCAACTGTAAAACAAAAACTGTAGAAAGTGTGAGAAGGGTCGAACCCTAGGGACTAGCCTTGCCCAAGGCTAACCAGAACTGACAGTGAACTGAAAATTAAAAGTAAAAGAAAAACGGGGATTTGTGTAATTAATTATGTAAAACGAAATTAAACAGCAAAATTGATAATAAAAACCTGAACAATGGGAGGTGAATTCAGTCAAAGGAAGTTCGCGGTATGAGATTCATTTGGATTGATCATCGGACTAAAAATAATCTTTTAATATCAAATCACAGACAAGTTATAGCCATCGAAAAAGCATCTCCGGCCAATCTTTCCGTTTATAATAGATTAAGCAAGACAAGCGCTATGAATAACCCCTAATTGATTAACAACCCTAATACAAGCGACAGAATTTAATTAATCAATTGCAATAAACTCTAGAAAGACCTAGCCCTAATCAACAAACCTAAAAGCAAGATTCGTTTAAATCAGATCATACAATTACTTAATATAACCCGAAAGCCTGGTTACAATCAGATTATATCAATCGCTACAAGCATCAAATCAACTAAACAATTACGGATTCAGCATCAATGATTAGCTATATGCATCTTATTAATCAATTGATTGATCAGTTCAATAAATTAACAAAACACATTAAGGAATATAGTTTTCCAATAAACTGCAGTAAAAGTATGAATGTAATAATGAATAAAAAGCAAATAAGAACATTAAAACCTCACAATCCTGAAGAATCTCAACCTTGAATCAACCTCCGACTGATTAGAGAGTTTAGCCACGCATGGCTAATGAAGAAGACATTGAAAAGTTATGAAAAATGTTCTGAAATTCGTAACTATGCAGAAGGTAGAAGAGAACTCCCGTAAAAAGACCTAAAACACGATTATAATGTCTAAAATTAGGGCCCCACCATAATATTACAAAAGTGCCCTTTAAAATATAATTAATTCTTCTTCCTAAGGCTTAAAATAGGCTCAAAACGACATCCCAAGTCGTAGTTCCAATCATAGAATTAAACCAGCCCCGTTCCAGCAAGATTCGGCATTAGCCTTGGGCAAGGCTAACTCCAGACTGCAGCAAAACGTCATTCAAAAATTTCACCTTCAAGTCCTTTGCTCATAAATGCTCCAATTAATCTCCAAATGGTTCCTTTTAGTTAAATCCAACATTCCCTAACCAAAACAATAAAAACCAAATAAATTCTCATATTTAAGCACAAATATCAACATATAAACACAAGATTAGGTACTAAAACTATGTTGGATTTACACACTAACAAATTCCCCCACACTTATCCCATGCTTGTCCTCAAGCATGACTCAAAACTCAAAATCAAATCTGTATAGGAGACCACAAACTTCACCTTTAAACTCAATCAAACACGTGCAAGTTCCCCAAACAATTCAACATCACAATTGAAAACTCAACTATCAATATCATTCCATCATTATGAACTTAATTGAAAAAGGTTACACTAAGGATTCTTAAAACACGCACACACACCAATCGGAGTTTGAATCAACAAGCATTTAATCGAGCAATTAACAAAGCATTGAAAATACATTTTCATAGCTTCAATAAAATAAAAACCGGTGAACGTCCATATGCTCTCCTCCAAATTCCCTCTCCACTAATGTAGAACAAATCTCAACCAAGGATCAATAGGTCTTTATTCGGGTAAGGCTGGGGTGATGGTTAGAAAAGAAAGGATAATGTAAGGATAAAGAATAACAAGAAAATAAATCTTCTCATGATTAACCTCAAAGGAGCAATACATGATGTTTCAACTTTAATACTCAAATGACGACAAATGCGACTAAAAATAAAAATTCTATATACAATTACAACAAAACTTATTCCCAACAATACTATTACAAAATATAAACTTTCTTTCTTTTTTTTTTCTTTTACTTTTTCACTTTTTTTTATTTTTCTTTTTTTTATTATTTTTTTAAAGAACATCATAAAAACTAATTACAACAATAATAGAACCCATGAAAAATATACATTTAATAAGCATGGGTTGTACGAACTAATTCTAAAAACTAAACAAAATCATAAACAAAATGCAATTGCGTCAAACCCAATTACTAACATATGCATGTGCTCAACAAATAATTAAAAAGATTATTTTCTTGCAAAAAAATTGTGGTAGGCAAGGGCTTTTGGTGTATAAGGTTATATTGTAGGCTAAGAAAAGAATTTAGAGTACGCATTTAGCATACTTCGTAGGCTAGAAGGGGTTAAAAGAACGGTAACATAAAGGTGGGATAAACACAAAAGGATAATAACGTCGGCCAAAAGAACGCCTAAATCATGTCCAAAGTCAAGACTGGCCTAAGATTTCGCCTCAAGGGAACGTAAAAGAAAGTTCTAGCATTCGTGAAGCTATCCTAAATTTTTACTTCGAAAATTGCTCTCAAAAACACCCATCAAAAGAAACTAAGTTTTGGAAAATAAATTTTTAGAATTCAAAGTGTAAACAATTACAACCAAATCAAATTAAAAATAAAACTGAAAAATTGAAGTCAATGAAATCTCAAATGCTGGGTTGACTCCCAGTAAGCACCAAAGTTTACTGTCCATGGTTAGACATTCTTGAACTTCCTCAAGTCATCTTCTCTGGTTCCTCCAAGTCCAAATTCTCAGACTGAGGAACCTCCAAACTTTCATAAAATGGCTTCAACCTGTGACCGTTGACCTTAAAAACTTTGTTGGTTTCAAGACTTTGTATCTCCACTGCACCATGAGGAAAAACATTAATAACAACAAAAGGTCCCAACCATCTGGACCTCAACTTACCAGGAAATAAACGTAATCTAGAATGAAAAAGAAGAACTTTCTGACCAACTTTGAATTTTTTCCTTGACACCATTTTGTCATGGAAGGCTTTAGTTCTCTCTTTGTAAATCCTAGCACTGTCATAAGCATCATTCCGAATCTCCTCCAACTCTTGCAGCTGCAACTTCCTTTCCTCTCCAGCTTCATCCATCTTCATATTGCAATATTTGATTGCCCAATATGCTCGATGCTCCACTTCCACTGGCAGGTGGCATGGTTTCCCAAAGACTAACCGATAAGGTGACATACCAATCGGAGTCTTATATGCTGTTCTATAAGCCCACAATGCGTCGTCAAGCTTAGAACACCAATCCTTCCTGTTGGGACTTACAATCTTCTCAAGAATGGACTTCACTTCTTTGTTCGAAATCTCAGCTTGTCCATTCGTCTGTGGATGGTAGGCTGTAGAAACACGATGTGTAACACCATATTTCTTCAAGAGATTCTCCATCACCTTATTGCAGAAATGTGTACCTCGATCACTGATGATCGCTCTTGGAATCCCAAACCTTCCAAAAATGTGGCTCTTTACAAAACTAACTACTGTCTTAGCATCATCAGCTCTTGTAGCTTTGGCCTCCACCCACTTCGAGACATAATCTACAGCCAGCAAAATGTATATGTTTCCACATGAGGATGGAAATGGCCCCATGAAATCAATGCCCCATATGTCAAATATCTCACAAACAGTAATAGGAGTGAGAGGCATCTGATCTCTATGACTTAAACCACCTGTTTTCTGGCAATTCTCACAAGACTTACAGTACATGTAAGAGTCCTTGAACAATGTTGGCCAGAAAATGCCACATTCCAAAATTTTGCGAGCTGTTCTCTTAGGTCCAAAATGACCCCCACACACTGAAGAATGACAAAACTTTAGTATTGATGGAACTTCCACACCCGTAACACATCTCCTTATGACTTGGTCAGAACAATACTTCCATAAGTAAGGATCATCCCATATATAATACTTGGCATCTCTTTTGATCTTGTCTTTCTCTGCTCTTGTCAAAGTATCTGGTGAAGTACCAGTAACCAAGTAGTTCACAATGTCAGCATACCATGGGATCAATGGTTGAATACTCAGAAGTTGTTCATCGGGGAAGTCATCATCCAAAGGAGATGGTATCTCATTCAATAGCAACCGGCTGAGGTGATCAGCTACCAGATTCTCAGACCCTTTCTTATCTTTTATCTCCATGTCAAACTCTTGAAGTAGAAGGATCCAACGAATAAGTCGTGGCTTTGATTCCTTCTTCTTGAGTAAGTACTTCAGGGCTGCATGGTCAGAATAAACGACCACTTTTGTTCCCAGCAAATATGATCTAAACTTTTCTAAGGCAAACACAATTGCCAAAAGCTCTTTCTCTGTGGTGGAATAGTTACTTTGAGTGTTGTCCAAAGTTCTTGAGGCATAATATATGACATGAGGATTCTTCTCAATCCGCTGCCCAAGAACAGCCCCCACAGCGTAGTTGCTCGCATCGCACATTATCTCAAAAGGATATTTCCAATTCGGTGGCTGCACTATTGGGGCCGAAATCAGTTCTTTCTTCAGCTTGTCAAATGCTTCCCTACACTCTTCAGTAAACTCAAAAGGCACATCCTTTTGCAGCAACTTGCACAATGGTTGAGAAGTCTTTGAAAAATCTTTGATAAAGCGCCTGTAAAAACCTGCATGACCAAGAAAAGAACGAATCTCCCGCACACTTGCGGGGTAAGGCAAAGATTTAATGACATCTATTTTAGCCTTATCAACCTCAATGCCTCTAGCTGAAACTATATGACCTAGAATTAAACCCTGATCTACCATGAAATGGTATTTCTCATAATTTAAAACTAAGTTAGACTCTCTACATCGTTTTAGCACTTTTGTAAGGTTAGTTAGACATTCATTGAAGCTATTACCATAGACTGTAAAGTCATCCATGAACACCTCAATTATTTCCTCAACAAAATCAGAAAAGATACTAACCATACATCTTTGGAATGTCGCAGGTGCGTTGCAAAGGCCAAACAGCATCCGACGATATGCAAAGGTACCAAATGGGCAGGTGAAGGTCGTCTTTTCTTGGTCTTCGGGCGCCACCGGCACTTGAAAGAAACCTGAATAACCATCAAGACAACAATAGTGAGCGCGACCAGCTAACCTTTCTAGCATTTGGTCAATAAATGGTAGTGGGAAATGGTCCTTCCTTGTGGCAGCATTCAACTTCCTGTAATCGATACATACTCTCCACCCATTTTGAACCCTAGTAGGCACTAGTTCCCCTTCATCATTCTTGACCACTGTAACTCCGGTCTTCTTTGGCACAACTTGTACCGGACTCACCCACTTGCTATCGGAAATTGGATAGATCATACCCGCATCTAGCAATTTCAGAATCTCCTTCTTCACAACTTCCATCATTGGTGGATTCAATCTTCTTTGAGCATCTCTACGTGGCTTGCTGCCCTCTTCCAAAAGGATCTTGTGCATGCAAGTAGATGGGCTCAATCCTTTTATATCAGCTATAGTCCACCCAATGGCCTCCTTATGCTCCTTTAAAACCCGAATCAGCTTCTCCTCTTCCCCCTTACTTAGCTTGTTGGAGATAATAACCGGCAATGTATCTCCTTCTCCCAAGTATGCATATTTTAAGTGCTCGGGCAGCGGCTTTAATTCCAACTTAGGGGCCTGCAAAACAGAGGGTAAAATCTTCTCATGGTGAGAAGGTAGGCTAACACGGTTGGCTTTAGATCCTAGAGGCTGGTTTGCCTCCATTCCACACACGATTTCATGTAAGCTTTCCTTAAGAGAGAGATTTTCCCCAAGCTCTTCTAAGCTGTCCAAATTAATGTCCCTGCAAAGCACTACATCAAGCTCATCAGAATTATTTAATTCAAAAGACTCTTGAACCAAAGGATCAATTATGTCAATTCCACACAAGCTAGACACATCACAAGGATATTTCATGGCTTCATACACATTGAATTGAACGGTCTCACCATCAAATTCCATGGTTAGTGTCCCTTCATAAGCATCAATCTTTGTTCTTGCAGTGCGAAGGAAGGGCCTCCCAAGTAGTAAATCAGCAGATGTTGAGGATTTGTCATCCTCCATATTAAGTACATAAAAATCAGCAGGAAAAATTAACTCACCCACTTGAACCAAGACATCTTCTAGTAACCCCACCGGGTACACTATAGACCTGTCTGCCAATTGAATCACAACACGGGTTTCTTTTAAAGGTGAACCCTTGAAAGATGAGTAAATGGACAGCGGCATCACATTAATGGATGCCCCAAGATCACACATAGCTTTTTTAATTCCTACTTTGCCAATTTTACAAGGGATAGCAAACATACCTCGATCCTTACACTTTTGAGGGAGCTTTCTTTGGATCATGGCTGAGCAATTTTCTGGCATCAACACCTTCTCTTCACTAGCCAACTTCCTTTTGTTTGTACACAGCTCCTTAAGAAACTTAGCATAACGAGGGATCTGCTTGATAGCTTCAAGTAATGGGATGTTCACTTCAACCTTGCGGAAGGTTTCCCAGATGTCTTTCTCCTCCTTTTCTTTCCTTGAACTAGCAAATCTCTCAGGAAAAGGGGGCTGAACTCTAAAGGTATGGGGCTGCTGCAATTCAGTTTGCTTTGATGGCTCAATTTGCTGAATTTCTACCTCTTTTTCAGCTTCTTTCTTACTTGCATGGCTGCCCTTCTTTGGAGTTGTTGTTCCCAGCTCTTTACCACTTCTCAATGTGATGGCACTAACATTTTCCTTGGGATTAACCATTGTTTGAGAAGGTAGCTTCCCTTGTGTCTCTAGCTTACTTAAAGAAGTAGCTAGTTGGCTAATTTGAGTCTCCATGTGTTGCATCCCTTTTCTTGTCTCTTGTTGGAAACTCCTAGCATCTTGTTGCATGTTCTTTGTTTCTTGTTGAAGTTCCAACATGGTCTTTGTGGATTGTTGCTGCATTGTAGCCAAGGATTGAATCATATCCTCCAAATACTTGTTTGAACTAGAAGGCTGTTGTGGAGGTGGCCTTGGTTGTGTATAACCCTGCTGCTGCCTATTCCCATAACTGAGGTTAGGATGCCTCTTCCAACTCTCATCATAAGTGTTGGAGATGGGAAAAGTTGACCGTTGGGGCTGCCCATATGTACCTCCCATTGCATTAACTTGTTCTTGATCAATTTGCCATGAAGGACATGCATCCGTTGGATGTTCAAAAGAACTACAAGCTTCACATGCTTTCACCCTCTTACTAAGCCCTGCAGCTACATCTTTAAGCACAAAGGTAAGTTCAGAAAGTTTTTGCTCAACGGAAGAGTTACTTACCTGACACACTTTCCTTGAAGGTTCGTCGCTTTGCCCAAACTGCTGTGAGTTTGTAACACCCCCACATCCAATGCACACACACTACAATCACAACAATGTAGCATAAGTGCATCAAACATAGGGATGCTACGGTTTTCTTAACATTCAAAACATTTTAAACTTGATACAATACCCTAATCATTATACATTATAGAAATTAAGTCATTGACTTAAAATATAAACATATTAGATATACGTATATACATTTAAATATTATACAGCGGAAGTTATAAATTAGGTACATATTTACATTATAAATATTACTTTACAAAATATAAAAGAAGTATACATGATTGGCAAGTCTGCTCTGATCTTTAAGTCCTCAAAAATCAACTCTTCACTGTCTACTCTCACTCGGTCTTGATGAACTCTCGGGTTCAACTCTACCAACTCTACTACCTGCGCGATCAAACACTATCGCGCTAAGCCAACGGCTTAGTAAGATAAAACATGCTAATGTTTTGCTTTGATGCAATGCAATGCCAATTCTCAATCCATATTATACATGTAACATCATATATGCAAAACTAACAACATGCCTTTACATTTCATAACTCAACATAAATAGACATATCATATTTCAACATCTTATCATATACCTCATTAGTATTCATTTAATCATTCATAATCAACATTAAGCAAAGACAAGCATCATCCATGACTCACATTAACCGTAGACAAGCATGGGCCCAAGACACACTAATATGCCATTCAATTTTCAGAGTTAATGTTTTGGTTCTATCATCACATTTATCAATATCATATACCCAACTAGGCTTCAAGGATTAGGTTCAACCAAGCTTCAAGGGGAGCAAAGCATGCTAAGCTTCAACCCAACTTGGCTTCAAGAACCAACCCAACCTAGCTTCAAGGGTGGTAACATCTCAATTAGGCTTCAAAGATTCAATCCAACCTAACTTCAAGAGATTGTTACACTTATTAGGCATGCCACCAACAACCAACTCTGAAAATGGAATAACACATTAGCCACACAATTCATTTATTATTCAATTATCATTTCCATTTCCAATTGTCATCAACATTTAGGCATACATGCCTTCTTTCTCTCAATATCATCATCATAGCCAATAACAATGGCTTTGTATCACATTTCACATTTCAATTCATATTATGCATAAAGCATCATTGATATCACATCTTTGATATAACATTTCAAGGTACATTACTCATAAAACACATTACCTTTCACAATGCATAACATAACCTTGTTTAAATCTCAACAATGCAATTAGGGCAAAGAACAATTTATATGATTCATAGCTTTAGGATCTTTCATATGCATTTGATTAGCTCATTCATAGTTTAAAGTATGTTTAGAGTGTTTAAGTTTAGGTTTAGGAACCAACCTACCTTTGAAGAACCAAAACATTGCAACTAGGTCAAGGAAAACAAAACTTACCTAATCCATATGAGAGACACGGGCAGCACACATGAGGGACACGGCCAAGCTTGTGGCCGTGTCACTCAAACCAATTGGTCAGTAAGAAACACGGGCAAGGGACACGGCCAAGCTTGTGGCCGTGTCTCTCAACCAAACTTTGGCAGTAGCAAACACGGCTTGGGGACACGGCCGTGTCTCTCAAAAATCAATCCAACACCTTTAAAATTTCATATCTTGGCCGTGTTTCCCATAGCTTTTGGCCGTGTCACCCATAATTAAAACCCTAACCAAAGCCAACACTTTCCAAATTGCATTTAAACTCAATATACATCATACCACATGTTTCAAATGAACATAATCAATGTTCTAAACACATATTCATTACAATAATCACTTTAAAACACATTAATATCACAATTAAACAAACACCATCTCAAAACCCTAATTAATCACCATCCTTTTTCCTCTTTCAAAAACAACATCCATTTAAATATACAATCTTCACAATCAACCCAACACTAATTCCATCTTTTAACTTACAATAAATTTTAACACTTAAAAACATAACACAAACTTATCTCATCATCACACCAACAAAACCTAATTCCTTTCTCACACCACTTCAAAAGAATTGAAGAAATTAAAGAGAAGATCTTCCCTTATATGAAGAAATTCCACAAATCTTTCACCAAATCTCTCAATTCCTTCATCAATTTGAGTATAGCATCAAGAACACTTCTCTTTCCCTTTGTCTTCTTCAATGGCCGGCACAAACATGAGAAGAAAAGAAAAATGCACAAGTCAACCTCTCTTTCCTTCTTAATCTCCACCATGCATTTCATCCAAACAATTACTAAAATGCCCTCAAACATATAACTAACCTTTTGTCTTATATAAGCCCATATATGTACTTACACACTCAACAATAAAATATCTTCTTCCACTAACCAACACCTTGACTCTTCTTTGACCCATTTATATGTTATATATATCAACATATACACAACATATACCATTCTCTCTAAACCCTAAATTCTTCCCAAAACACAAATACTTTTCTTTTCCCAATTCTTTATCTTGCAATTTAAAACAACCACAATAACAACAACATACAAAACTTCTAGGGCATAAATGAGGATATTACAATTCTCCCCCTCTAAAAAAAAATTTCGTCCTCGAAATTACCTGATATCAAGGCCGAAACAGCTGAGGATATTGCTCTCGCATGGTTTGCTCATTCTCCCAAGTTGCTTCTTCTTTTGCATGATTCTTCCAAAGAATTTTCACTAATGGCACTCTCTTGTTCCTCAATTCTTTCACTTCCCGTGCCAAGATAGCAACTGGTTCCTCTTCAAATGTCAAATCTGGGCTCACTTCAATAGATTCAAATGGCAACACATGAGATGGATCCGACCTGTACCTTCTTAACATAGAAACATGAAACACATTATGAATACGATCCAACTCAGGTGGCAAAGCAAGCCGATAAGCCACTGGCCCAACTCTTTCTAACACTTCATACGGTCCGATGAAACGAGGACTCAATTTCCCTTTCCGACCGAACCTCAAAATCTTCTTCCAAGGAGATACTTTCAAAAATACCTTATCCCCAACATCAAACTGAATGTCTCTCCTCTTCAGATCTGCATAAGACTTCTGTCGGTCCGAAGCTGCTTTCAATCTGCCTCGAATCAACTTCACTTTCTCTTCAGTTTCTTGAATCAAATCAGGCCCAATCAACTTGCTATCACCAAGTTCACTCCAACAAAGAGGTGTTCTGCACCGTCTGCCATACAATGCCTCGAATGGGGCCATTCCGATGCTGGATTGGTGACTATTATTGTAAGCAAACTCCACAAGAGGTAAGAATCTATCACAACTTCCCGAGAAATCGATGACACAGCTTCTCAACATATCCTCAACAATCTGTATCACCCTCTCAGACTGTCCATCCGTCTGTGGATGAAAAGCAGTACTGAAGTGTAGTCGAGAACCCAAAGCTCTGTGCAAACTCTTCCAAAATCTTGAAGTAAACCTGGGATCTCGATCAGACACCAAAGAAGTTGGAACACCATGCAATTTCACAATCTCATGGATGTACAGCTCAGCCAACCTCTCCAAAGAATAATCCATCCGAACTGGGAGGAAATGAGCTGTCTTAGTCAATCTATCCACAATCACCCATATGGCATCATGTTTCTTTTGTGTCAATGGCAAACCAGACACAAAGTCCATGGTCACTCTATCCCACTTCCATTCTGGCACTGACAACGGTTGAAGCAACCCAGTTGGAACTTGATGCTCTGCTTTAACCTTCTGACAAGTGAGACATTTCGATACAAACTCAGCAATGTCTCTTTTCAACCCAATCCACCAGTAATGCTGTCTCAAATCATGATACATCTTGGTGTTGCCCGGATGCATAGAAAACATCGACTGATGTGCCTCTTCCAAAATGACCCTCTTCAAATCAGCATTATCGGGTACACACAATCTGTTCTTGAACCATAGGCTCCCATCATTCCTCACAAAAAAATCTCTACTCTCTCTACTCTGACAATCTGCAATAATCTTCTGAATCTTCTTATCAGTCAACTGAGCCTCTTTGATCTGATCCAACAAAACCGGCTTCAATTGCAACTGTGTCAATAATGCACCATCATCACAAAGTACAAAACTGGCACGCAAAGCTCTCAACTCAACAAGCAACGAGAGCGAGTAAACTGTTAAACCAGCTAAAGACTTCCGACTTAAGGCATCAGCAACTACATTTGCTTTACCTGGATGATAATCAATCAAGCAGTCGTAGTCTTTAATCAATTCCAACCATCTCCTCTGCCGAAGGTTGAGCTCTTTCTGAACACCCAAATACTTCAAACTTTTGTGATCAGTGTAAATGAAACATTTCTCCCCAAACAGATAGTGGCGCCAAATCTTTAATGCAAACACAATGGCTGCCAATTCCAAATCATGGGTGGGGTAGTTAAGCTCATGCGGTTTTAACTGACGAG
The DNA here is from genome assembly GCA_947685225.1 of Garcia nutans. Classification (NCBI taxonomy): domain Eukaryota; kingdom Viridiplantae; phylum Streptophyta; class Magnoliopsida; order Malpighiales; family Euphorbiaceae; genus Garcia; species Garcia nutans. Next base: position 2,713,501 of record CANTUV010000017.1, on the reverse strand, counting down.
ATGCATAAGCTATAACTTTCCCTTCCTGCATCAGCACACATCCCAAACCACTATGTGACGCATCACTGTAGATCACATATGGTTTGCCTTCTACAGGTAAAGTAAGAACAGGCGCTTGAGTCAACATATCTCTCAACTGCTCAAAGCTAGCCTGACACTGATCCGTCCACACAAATCTCACTCCCTTACGAAGCAATCTGGTGAGTGGAGTAGCTATCAAAGAAAACCATTTCACAAACTGCCGGTAATAGCCTGCCAAACCCAGAAAACTTCTAACCTCTGTCACTGACTTGGGTGGATTCCAATTCAAAATTGCTTCAACTTTACTCGGATCAACTCTGATGCCTTCTGCTGAAACAATATGTCCAAGAAAAGCTACTTGATCCAACCAGAACTCACACTTCGACAATTTGGCAAATAATTGCTTTTCTCTCAAAATCTGCAACACAATCCGCAGATGCATATCATATTCCTCTTCATTCCTCGAATACACCAGAATATCATCGATGAAGACCACTACAAACTGATCCAAATAGGGCCTAAACACCCTATTCATCAAATCCATGAAAGCTGCAGGTGCATTCGTTAGACCAAAAGGCATAACTAAAAATTCATAGTGCCCATACCTGGTCCTGAAGGCTGTCTTCGGAACATCTTCAGCTCTGACTCTCAGCTGATGGTACCCAGATCTCAGATCAATTTTAGAAAACACAGCTGCATCCTTCAATTGATCAAAGAGATCATCGATTCTAGGCAAAGGATATTTATTCTTAATTGTCACCTTGTTCAATTGCCTATAGTCGATACATAACCTCATGGTACCATCTTTCTTCTTCACAAACAGCACAGGAGCTCCCCAAGGAGAAACACTGGGGCTAATGAATCCCTTATCCAACAGCTCCTGTAATTGCACTTTTAACTCTCTTAGTTCTGCTGGTGCCATTCTGTAAGGAGTAATCGAGATAGGAGTGGTACCAGGCAACAATTCAATACCAAACTCCACCTCTCTCTCAGGCGGCAATCCTGGCAACTCCTCAGGAAAAACATCAGGAAACTCTGCAACTGTGGCAATGCTATCAATAGGAGAACTTCTTACTCTAGTATCTATCACATGAGCAAGATAAGCTTCACATCCCTTTCTAATCAACCTCCTGGCTGCAACAGCTGAAACAAATAAGGAGGCTAACTGTTCCTGCTCATTAGATACTATCACCTCTCTACCATCACTAGTTCTCAAAGAAACAATCTTCTTTTTACAATCCACCACAGCTCCATGTCGTGATAGCCAATCCATGCCTAAAATCACATCATATTCCTTAAATGGCATCTCAATCAAATCTCCAAGGAACTCCTCACCCTGCACCCTCACTGCACTATCTCGATGCACTTTACTCACAATCACACTATGCCCTAACGGATTTGTCACCAAAACATCAAATCCTAGGGACTCAGCATGCACATCAAACACAGGCAATACAGATGCACTAATATAAGAATGGGTGGAACCCGGATCAATCAAAGCAAGTACTGCAGTATCAAATAAAGAAAAAGTACCAGCTATGACCGCCGATGCATTTGGCTGTCTCTGCATAACATACATCCTCTGGGAAGAACCAACCTCCTCCGGTCTAGTTTCCCTGGATGTAGCACCACCTCTAGAACTGAACCCTGCTCTACCACCTCGGCTGGCACCTCTGCCTCCTCTACCTCCCCTCACACTGGCTCGAGAAGCGGCAGAATCAACTGGCATAAACTCCTGTCTCTCCGAACAGTCTCTCACAAAGTGATCCGGTGACCCACACCTGAAACAAACCCCTGCAACACCAGCCTTCCAACAAGGACCACCATGTGGCCTCCCACAATGGATGCAGATAGGTAAGGTGGATCTCTGAACCATAGGGGTCGGAGCACTTGCCACTGAAGCTGCAGGTCTATATCTATGCCTCTGGAACTGCACTGATCTACCTGCTGGTCTCTGGCTCCTACTACTCCGAGGAACAAAGCTTCCTCTACCCCTCTTTGCTGAAGAAGACCCTGCCTCAAACTGAGGCCTTCTCACTCTGACCTCTTCCTCTGATGCAGCTGCAATCACTTGAGCCCTTTCTACATCTCGAGCTGCTGCCACTAGCTGGGAGAAATCGTGATATCTAGACCCGGCCACTAAGCACATGATAGAGGGTCTCAATCCCTCCTGGAACCTCCGGCATCTATCTATCTCATCAGCAATAATGCCACCAGCGTAATGACTCAATCTAATAAACTCAACCTCATATTCAGTTACAGTCTTGCTATCTTGCTTCAAGCTCAAGAACTCCATCTTCTTCATATCCTTATACTCCCTTGGAGTATACTTCAACTCAAATTCTCTCAAGAAATCAGTGTAAGACAGTGTTGGAGGATCATCCATAGAATGGGGCACCGTCTTCCACCAATCGTAGGCATCCTTCTGTAGCAAAGATCTTGCATAGTCAAACTTTTCCTCTGAGGTGGCTTGCAACTGAACAAATACTCTCTGAACTCTGTCAAGCCACTGTTCTGCCACAGCTGGATCAACTGTGCCTAAGAAATCCTCCGCTCCATATTTCCTCAGTTTATCATAATGCCTTACTGGTACTGAAGGCTGAGGGGGTGGTGGCTGTGGTTGCACAGGTGCTTGTCTCATAGCTTCCATCATATTCCTAAACCAGGCTGGCGGAACCTCATCACCTACTGGTCTACCCGACCCAGAAACAGGTGCCTTACCAGCACTATCAACCCTAGCTCCATCCTCAGGAGCAACACTCTCCTCACTACCCTCAACCGATTGTCTCAAATGAGGATCCATCAACACCTACACTGCAAACACAAAAAAAGACACACCTTATTAAAGATCAGAGGTTGCCAATCCCAAACATATGTGTTATTTAAAACCACTTTTTAAGTAAAAATATTCTTTTTATTACATTTTACCTAGGTTGAGAATCTCAAACCTAGGCTCTGATACCAAAACAATTGTAACACCCCCACATCCAATGCACACACACTACAATCACAACAATGTAGCATAAGTGCATCAAACATAGGGATGCTACAGTTTTCTTAACATTCAAAACATTTTAAACTTGATACAATACCCTAATCATTATACATTATAGAAATTAAGTCATTGACTTAAAATATAAACATATTAGATATACGTATATACATTTAAATATTATACAGCGGAAGTTATAAATTAGGTACATATTTACATTATAAATATTACTTTACAAAATATAAAAGAAGTATACATGATTGGCAAGTCTGCTCTGATCTTTAAGTCCTCAAAAATCAACTCTTCACTGTCTACTCTCACTCGGTCTTGATGAACTCTCGGGTTCAACTCTACCAACTCTACTACCTGCGCGATCAAACACTATCGCGCTAAGCCAACGGCTTAGTAAGATAAAACATGCTAATGTTTTGCTTTGATGCAATGCAATGCCAATTCTCAATCCATATTATACATGTAACATCATATATGCAAAACTAACAACATGCCTTTACATTTCATAACTCAACATAAATAGACATATCATATTTCAACATCTTATCATATACCTCATTAGTATTCATTTAATCATTCATAATCAACATTAAGCAAAGACAAGCATCATCCATGACTCACATTAACCGTAGACAAGCATGGGCCCAAGACACACTAATATGCCATTCAATTTTCAGAGTTAATGTTTTGGTTCTATCATCACATTTATCAATATCATATACCCAACTAGGCTTCAAGGATTAGGTTCAACCAAGCTTCAAGGGGAGCAAAGCATGCTAAGCTTCAACCCAACTTGGCTTCAAGAACCAACCCAACCTAGCTTCAAGGGTGGTAACATCTCAATTAGGCTTCAAAGATTCAATCCAACCTAACTTCAAGAGATTGTTACACTTATTAGGCATGCCACCAACAACCAACTCTGAAAATGGAATAACACATTAGCCACACAATTCATTTATTATTCAATTATCATTTCCATTTCCAATTGTCATCAACATTTAGGCATACATGCCTTCTTTCTCTCAATATCATCATCATAGCCAATAACAATGGCTTTGTATCACATTTCACATTTCAATTCATATTATGCATAAAGCATCATTGATATCACATCTTTGATATAACATTTCAAGGTACATTACTCATAAAACACATTACCTTTCACAATGCATAACATAACCTTGTTTAAATCTCAACAATGCAATTAGGGCAAAGAACAATTTATATGATTCATAGCTTTAGGATCTTTCATATGCATTTGATTAGCTCATTCATAGTTTAAAGTATGTTTAGAGTGTTTAAGTTTAGGTTTAGGAACCAACCTACCTTTGAAGAACCAAAACATTGCAACTAGGTCAAGGAAAACAAAACTTACCTAATCCATATGAGAGACACGGGCAGCACACATGAGGGACACGGCCAAGCTTGTGGCCGTGTCACTCAAACCAATTGGTCAGTAAGAAACACGGGCAAGGGACACGGCCAAGCTTGTGGCCGTGTCTCTCAACCAAACTTTGGCAGTAGCAAACACGGCTTGGGGACACGGCCGTGTCTCTCAAAAATCAATCCAACACCTTTAAAATTTCATATCTTGGCCGTGTTTCCCATAGCTTTTGGCCGTGTCACCCATAATTAAAACCCTAACCAAAGCCAACACTTTCCAAATTGCATTTAAACTCAATATACATCATACCACATGTTTCAAATGAACATAATCAATGTTCTAAACACATATTCATTACAATAATCACTTTAAAACACATTAATATCACAATTAAACAAACACCATCTCAAAACCCTAATTAATCACCATCCTTTTTCCTCTTTCAAAAACAACATCCATTTAAATATACAATCTTCACAATCAACCCAACACTAATTCCATCTTTTAACTTACAATAAATTTTAACACTTAAAAACATAACACAAACTTATCTCATCATCACACCAACAAAACCTAATTCCTTTCTCACACCACTTCAAAAGAATTGAAGAAATTAAAGAGAAGATCTTGCCTTATATGAAGAAATTCCACAAATCTTTCACCAAATCTCTCAATTCCTTCATCAATTTGAGTATAGCATCAAGAACACTTCTCTTTCCCTTTGTCTTCTTCAATGGCCGGCACAAACATGAGAAGAAAAGAAAAATGCACAAGTCAACCTCTCTTTCCTTCTTAATCTCCACCATGCATTTCATCCAAACAATTACTAAAATGCCCTCAAACATATAACTAACCTTTTGTCTTATATAAGCCCATATATGTACTTACACACTCAACAATAAAATATCTTCTTCCACTAACCAACACCTTGACTCTTCTTTGACCCATTTATATGTTATATATATCAACATATACACAACATATACCATTCTCTCTAAACCCTAAATCCTTCCCAAAACACAAATACTTTTCTTTTCCCAATTCTTTATCTTGCAATTTAAAACAACCACAATAACAACAACATACAAAACTTCTAGGGCATAAATGAGGATATTACAGAGTTGGCTGCCATATTTGAGATGATTTCCTTAGCTTGATTCGGAGTCTTATGCACAAGAGCTCCTCCACTAGCGGCGTCTACCATTTTCCTCTCTAAGGCAAGCATCCCTTCATAAAAATAGAGGATAAGTGATTGATCCGTAATGCCATGTTGTGGGCAGCTTGCACACAACTTCTTGAATCTCTCCCAATACTCATGGAGGCTCTCCACATCCTTTTGCCTTATACCACTAATCTCCCTACGAATTGTAGCTGCCCTAGAAGCTGGGAAATACTTATCTAAGAAAGCAGTAGCCATCTCCGTCCAAGAGCTTATAGTACCGGATGGAAGATTGAGCAACCACTCCTTAGCACTATCTTTAAGAGCAAAAGGAAATGCTCTAAGCTTAATCTGCTCCTCTGTCACTCCTTGGGGTTTCATGCTAGAGCAAACACCATGGAACTCCTTAAGGAAATTGTGTGGATTCTCAGATTGTATCCCATGGAAGGTAGGAAGTTGATGAATCAACCCAGACTTCAATTCGAATGGCACAGTTAACTCCGGAAAGGCAATACACATAGGCTGCTGGTTTGTTGGGGCAGCGTGTAGCTCTCTAACAGTCCTGTTATCACCCATATCTTTTTCTATATCAAACTCGGTTGTAGATTCTTCAAGTTCCGAGCTTTCTTCTTCAAATTCGGTTGAAAATTCCACCGAACCAGTTGCTTCAACTTCCAAATCAGATGTGAAAGTCACTTCTGACCGCTTTTGCTCTTTGGTTCTCTTCCTCAACAACCGGGCTGTTTTCTCTATCTCCGGATCGTACTGTAATTGCAGTTTTTCAGACCTGGTCATCCAAAAACAAAACAAAACAAACAGTAATGTTGCCAGTCCCCGGCAACGGCGCCAAAATTGATGGTCGTCGAAACCACCAAGATAATTCCTGCTCAACTGTAAAACAAAAACTATAGAAAGTGTGAGAAGGGTCGAACCCTAGGGACTAGCCTTGCCCAAGGCTAACCAGAACTGACAGTGAACTGAAAATTAAAAGTAAAAGAAAAACGGGGATTTGTGTAATTAATTATGTAAAACGAAATTAAACAGCAAAATTGATAATAAAAACCTGAACAATGGGAGGTGAATTCAGTCAAAGGAAGTTCGCGGTATGAGATTCATTTGGATTGATCATCGGACTAAAAATAATCTTTTAATATCAAATCACAGACAAGTTATAGCCATCGAAAAAGCATCTCCGGCCAATCTTTCCGTTTATAATAGATTAAGCAAGACAAGCGCTATGAATAACCCCTAATTGATTAACAACCCTAATACAAGCGACAGAATTTAATTAATCAATTGCAATAAACTCTAGAAAGACCTAGCCCTAATCAACAAACCTAAAAGCAAGATTTGTTTAAATCAGATCATACAATTACTTAATATAACCCGAAAGCCTGGTTACAATCAGATTATATCAATCGCTACAAGCATCAAATCAACTAAACAATTACGGATTCAGCATCAATGATTAGCTATATGCATCTTATTAATCAATTGATTGATCAGTTCAATAAATTAACAAAACACATTAAGGAATATAGTTTTCCAATAAACTGCAGTAAAAGTATGAATGTAATAATGAATAAAAAGCAAATAAGAACATTAAAACCTCACAATCCTGAAGAATCTCAACCTTGAATCAACCTCCGACTGATTAGAGAGTTTAGCCACGCATGGCTAATGAAGAAGACATTGAAAAGTTATGAAAAATGTTCTGAAATTCGTAACTATGCAGAAGGTAGAAGAGAACTCCCGTAAAAAGACCTAAAACACGATTATAATGTCTAAAATTAGGGCCCCACCATAATATTACAAAAGTGCCCTTTAAAATATAATTAATTCTTCTTCCTAAGGCTTAAAATAGGCTCAAAACGACATCCCAAGTCGTAGTTCCAATCATAGAATTAAACCAGCCCCGTTCCAGCAAGATTCGGCATTAGCCTTGGGCAAGGCTAACTCCAGACTGCAGCAAAACGTCCTTCAAAAATTTCACCTTCAAGTCCTTTGCTCATAAATGCTCCAATTAAGCTCCAAATGGTTCCTTTTAGTTAAATCCAACATTCCCTAACCAAAACAATAAAAACCAAATAAATTCTCATATTTAAGCACAAATATCAACATATAAACACAAGATTAGGTACTAAAACTATGTTGGATTTACACACTAACATATATGGAGTTGGGTCTTTACAGATTATTTTGATTAATGCACACATCACCTCCTATCATAACTCAGCGAAAGAATTTAGATAATTAGTCTTGGGGGCCAAGATGACTATAACTGCGAATAGGGTGAGCCTCGTTAGCCCCCCTCCCAGGGTAATCCGGAACAACAAAAGCTTCTGATCTCATTTTATTGTCTTCAACTTCACTTTTTTTTTGTTCGATCACCAAATATCTTATTTTCACGTGCTTGATTTTGCAGTTTTATGGTTTTGTTGAACATCTTGCGAAGAAAAGCTAGTTGTGCTCCTTCGATATGCATCTGTTACAACCTTTTTAGCCTTGTCTTCAAGAGAAAATGAAACTGAAGCAGCAGCAATGAAGGGTAATACAAGTAGTAACTTCAGTATCAAACTGCAAAAACATCAACAATCATGATTCATGTTTTTTTTTGACAAAAGTGAATATTTATTATTTATTAATAGATAATGATAAGTCTTGAAGTTGGTTGTAAACCAATTCTGTTATTCTATTGTACTTAATGTATATCTCCTCCTTGTTTATAGGTAGCATAGCCTTATATTTATATCACTGTTTTTCATCAATAGAAATAATTCTTTCCTCAAATACTTGTTATGGTATCAGAGCCTTTGGCCTAACGGCATAGCTTTATTCGATTTATTTATTTATTTATTATTTTTTTCCTTTTTCCCTTTGTTCGTTTCATTCACTAACCCTAACCATGGGTGATGAAACTTCTCAAACCTCTCAAACTCCTTTGATCATACAGTCACCAACTGTATCATCTTCTAACCATCAGCTGGTATCCATTAATACAGCGGCTCAAGCTCCTATTAAACTAATTCCAATAATTACCAATCATGGCACACACAATGGTATTCTCTGTTGGTGGGTTATGATTTTCTCCTACATGTTGAGAAGTTTGATCCTGTTCTAGCTGATACTGATCGTCTCTGGTTTAGGCAAGATCAACTTATTCGTTCTGCTCTTGTAGCATCCCTTTCTCCTGATATTGTTCCATATATTGTGGGGGAAAAGACAGCAGCTGATGTGTGGCTTACGCTGGAGAAAACCTATGCTAAGCCTTCTAAGGCTCGTATTTTGGGTCTAAGGGAGTCGTTATTCAATACGAAAAAGGGCTCTATGTCTATTACTGAGTTTCTACAAAAGATCAAATCTATTACAACTACTCTTGCAGCTGCTGGAGTCACAATTTCAATGGATGAAATTGTCCTTCATGTTCTTCACGGACTTCCTTTGGAATACAAAGAAGTAGCTGCTGCGATTCGAGCACGTGATACTGATATTTCATTTGATATTTTACATGATAAATTGACTGACTTTGAAAGTCAATTGACTCGTGATACCTCTGGGGTTGCTGCTCCTACAACGGTGAATTATGTTGCAAAACAGGGAAACTGGAAATCTTATGCTAGGAATAAATCGAGTTCCACAGATCAGATGATGGCTGCTGGTTTTTCACAGGGAGGAAATGGTTCGAAGAGCAAACTCAAGTGTTAGTTTTGTGATCATCCTGGTCATGTTACTAAGCAATGTTATAAGCTGAAGAAATTGTTACCATGGTTATTCAATGAAAATACGGCTGCATCCAACAAGCTACAGGTTAATTGTGCGACTTCTCAAGGACAACCATCGCATTCGAAGTGGGTTATGGACTCTGGGGCCAATCAACATGGTATCAGAGCCTGTCGAGCTGGGATCCGAACCCGAAATATGAGGGCCGAGTTACTGTGCCCTGACAGACCCGGGTTGGGCCGTCGATACTTGTCAAGTAGCCGAATTGCCACTTGAGGGGGGAGTATAAAGGTTGTGAGGTAATCCCACATTGATTAAAAATAAAAGAATTGAAAGGCTTATAATAAGGAGGGGGATCCCTACAAATTGGCTTAAGTCAATTTGATTATAAGGTGAGCCCAACTTATTATAAGCCCAATTAATAATAAATGAATTTGACTAATTGATGAATTGACTAATGGCTCCTAGGGCCCAGATTCTCAACATGGTCAAATACTTGTTATTTATAATATGAAATTACGGAGGAAAAGAGACAAGAGTTATTGAAACACAACAATACAGTGACACACAGTCACACGATACAACTTATAACAATACCAAACCATCAGAGTTACAGGCCTACCAGATTAGCACTGGGGTTATAAGGCAGCAGACGTTCAACAGGCTTGAGAATTCCAGCAAAATGTTGTGATTGTTGTAACCAGGGTTCTGAATGTTGAAACCGAGAGGAATCTCAACTAATACAGTAAGAAGGCACTTTACTTCTAGCTTCAAGCTGCAGAAATACATGCCTATTCCATTAGGATTCAACCTCAACAAGGTCTGCCGCACCAGAGTTACGAACAAGTTGGTCCTGCAATGATATGCAGCTACCAAAATGGCAGTAGACAACAAGCAGGATGAGCTTGAGAAGGTGCAGAACCTCAGAATCATGAGCAGATAACAAGGGAGATTTTCAGCAAACAATTCTACACAAAGCATCTTGAGTGATTGGTGCTATTTCCAAGGACCTCGCCAGATTGAAACTAACCTCTGCAATCACGAGACCTGCAAACAGTTTATAACTCAATCCAAGCTTCAAGATTAGAGTCCCTAGTGTTAATCTGATAAAAGGAATTGTATATTTTTTTATTTCTTTCTCATTTACCTCATTATACAATGCCAAATTATATCATTCCAAGCTAAGCTATACAAGGTAAGTATTAATTACAATTATTCTATTCTGATATTGCTCCTAATTTCTTGCAGGCAGATGATCCTCCTCCTTTGATCCAGCCTCCAATCAAGTCTGGTCAACACTCCCCCTCAAGTTGTGTAGTGGGATCGCCAATACCCAACTTGGCTAATACTGAATCAAATATTCTTCCGGTGACTGCCTTAGTTAAAATGTCCGCCAATTGGTCTTCTGATCGAACAAAGGGTAACTCCACTATGCCTTCTTCGAGCTTTTCTTTAATAAAGTGTCGATCTACTTCCACGTGCTTAGTTCTGTCATGTTGAACTGGGTTCTCAGAGATACTTATTGCAGCTTTGTTGTCACACTTCAGTATGCAAGGGAGTCTTGGTGCAAAACCAATTTCAGTCATTAATTTTTTTACCCACAAGATTTCGGTCAAGCCTTTTGCTATTCCTCGGAATTCAGCTTCTGCACTGGACAAGGCCACAACCTTTTGCTTCTTACTCCTCCAAGTCACTAGATTTCCTCCAACTAGAGTAAAATACCCTGAAGTGGATCTTCGATCATTTGGGTTACCAACCCAGTCTGCATCAGTATAAACCTCGATATCTAAGTGCCCATTTCTTTCAAACATAATTCCTCTTCCAGAAGTCCCCTTTAGATATCGAACAATTCTCAATGCTGCCTCCATATGATCCTCCTGTGGTTGATGCATGAATTGACTCACAACACCTACCGCATATGCAATGTCAGGCCTTGTGTGTGCTAAGTAGATCAACTTTCCAACAAGCCTTTGATATCTCTCCTTGTCTGTCAAAGCTGTTCCTTCTATGATCTGAAGCCCATGATTTACTACCATAGGTGTTTCTGCAGGTTTACAGTCAACCAATCCCGTTTTCGCTAAAAGATCAAGAATGTATTTTCTTTGGGATATAAAGATGCCTCTTCGTGACCTTAGTACCTCAATTCCTAAAAAATATTTAAGCCCTCCCAAATCCTTCATTTCAAATTCAGAAAACAAGCTCTTCCTTAATTGTGCCATTTCTTCTGAGTCACTTCCTGTTACGATCATATCATCCACATATATGATTAAACAGGTAATAAGGTTGCCTCGTTTCTTTAAGAATAAGGTATGATCTGCATTGCTTTGTCTGTACCCATATTTTTTCATGGCTATGGTAAATCTTCCAAACCATGCTCGAGGTGACTGCTTCAACCCATATAGCGCCTTTTTTAACCTGCATACTTCATTTCTTTGAAAGTCATCCCGAAAACCTGGAGGTGCTTCCATATAAACTTCTTCGTGAAGATCTCCATGAAGGAAGGCATTTTTTACATCAAACTGGCGGAGAGGCCAATTTTGATTCACTGCAACTGAGAATAGAATTCAGATTGTATCAATCTTGGCAACTGGAGAGAATGTTTCTGAATAATCAATGCCATAGGTCTGTGTGTATCCTTTAGCAACGAGCCTAGCCTTGTAGCATTCAATTGTTCCATCAGCTTTATGTTTGATAGTAAATACCCATTTACACCCAACTGGGTGTTTACCTGCTGGAAGTGTACATTTTTCCCATGTGCCATTTTTCTCTAGTGCCTCCATCTCAATCTTCATAGCTTTCCACCATTTAATTTCCTGTTTTGCCTCTTCTGCAGTTTTGGGCAGTGGTTCTGTACACAATGTAGTGGCAAACACCTTCGCAGCCTCAGACATATTCCCCCTGACAACATTGCCCACTGGATATTTAGAACATCGAGACACATGTTCTGGTGAGGATCTCCTGGGTGGTACTCCCCGAGTAGTTCTTGGTGGTAGAACATATCCCTCTGTTGCTTCCGTTTCAGGTTCCTGATTTTCATTGTCAGTATCATCAGTATTTATGTCAATGAGGGGTCTAGTATGATTTACCTCTTGAAGAACCTCCATAGAGGGTGTACCATTGGGATATGTTCCAGGCTTGTCGATCCATTCCATGTCTGAAGGTGACTCGGTGGTACCGGAGCAAGGCTCTGTTGGGACACCATCTGTGACAATTAGGCTATCTAACCAAGCTATGGAGTCATTTTGAATCTCCCCCTGACGACTAGATTGGTGGGTATAGTAAAATTCAGATTCAAGGAAATCACAATCCATGGTGACATGAATACGACGGGTTTGAGGATCATAGCATCTATACCCCTTTTGGTGTATTCATACCCAATAAAGACACATTTTCGGGCACATGGGTCAAATTTATTCCGCTCATGCTTGGGAATATGAACATAAACAGTGCATCCAAAGACTCTCGGAGGAAGGGTTAAAACTGGTGATATATCTGTCTGGGTTTGAAGAATTTGTAAAGGTGTTTGATGTTCTAGGATTTTTGTAGGGAGTCGGTTGGTAAGGTAGACGGAGGTAGCAATCGCCTCAGGCCAAAAAGTTTTAGGTACATGGGCTTCAAACATTAGAGATCGGGTCATTTCTAAGAGAAAACGGTTTTTTCTTTCCGCAACTCCATTTTGTTGGGGTGTATTGGGGCATGTGGTCTGATGGATGATACCTTTTTCTGTGAAAAAATTTTCCATGGAATGATTAACATACTCCCCCCCATTATCAGACCGTAAGGCTTGGATTTTTTTGTTGAATTGTGTGAGGACCATATTATAAAAAGCAAAGAATTTTTTCGGAACCTCAGATTTATGTCTCAAGAAATATACCCAAGTCATGCGGGAGAAATCATCAATAAAAAGCACAAAGTACTGAAATTGACCATTAGTATTTGGAGCTGGGCCCCATACATCAGAATGTACTAAGGAAAACATAGAATTAACCCTAGTATTATTCGACACAAACGAAACTCTATGGTTTTTCGCAAGAATGCAAGTTTCACATGTAAAGTTCATATCATTACGCTTAAATAAGGTAGGAAACAAAATTTTAAGATAATGAAAGGACGGATGACCTAAATGTCTGTGCCAAAGCCAGATTTGCCTGTCTGGTGTCCCGTGAGCCAGCATCGCAGTTCCGTGTTGAGCCACCTCGTCAACATAGTAGAGACCTCCGCGCTCAGTACCACGCCCAATGATCGCCCCCGTATGAATGTCCTGCAATAGACAAAAATGAGAAAACATGTAAATTCCACAATTCAATTCTTTTGTTACTTGGCTGATTGAGAGCAATTTACAAGACAATGACGGAACAAAAAGACAATTTGAGAGATTCAAAGTTGGAGTTATTGAAACAGTGCCAGCTCCTCGGACTTCAGATAATTCCCCATTTGCTGACTGGATATGGGTTCGATGTGGTTTTCTAAGTTCAACAATATCCATTGGGTCATAGGTCATAGTATCTGTAGCTCCATAATCAAAAATCCAATTTGACATTTTTTCGGTGTTTTGGGTTGCGTGATAAGACTCGGATATATTTAGTGGGATTGGATAATTTTCTAGGCTAAATTGGGCTTCTGGACTCAATTGGGCTTGTTTATGGTTTGGGTTTTTTTCTGGGCTTGGGCTGGATATTCTTGGGCTCACGGTGGGTTTGGACAATAAAGGGCTTGGGTTAAAAACAAACCCTAAACCCATTTTCATTTTACCCTTTGTGTTGTCTTTCTCCTTTGCTAGGGCCGCCACTCCCGATACTGCATGCTCTCCTCTGCTTCCTTCTGTTCAGCTTCCATGGCTTCCCTGGCTGCCATGACTACCACTGGAGATGTCAGTGACCTCAAGGATGCCCACTCCAGTTGCAGTCTTGCCACTGCCGGTTCGATTTGTTGCTTGGGTTCTGTGGGTTTCATCCCACCATTCTGGAAATCCAACCAATTTAAAGCATGTATCCCTGGTATGTTTTTTCATCCCGCAATGACTGCAAGTCAAATTGGATTTGTCCTCGCGCTGTGATGATCTCCGATCTGAGCGCCTCTGGTTGTTCCTACTTGAGTTTGGTCTAGGTTCATACCTGGGTTTTTCTCCTTGCTCTTTTATGAGTAAACCTGTCCCGATGCCCAAGGATGATGAATCCGCTTCTGGGTTGGTTGCCGGCCTCATTATTTGGAGCCTGGCGGCCTCCCGTCGGACCATGGAGTAAGCGAATTCAACTGAGGGTAGATCATCTGTTTTTAGGATGTCCCTGCGAATGTTATCATATCTCTCATCCAGACCTGCTAAAAATTGGTATAATCGATGTTCTTGAACAATTTTATTATATTTTGTGGTTCCATTTGCACAACAATCCATTGGATTGGGCTGTCTCCTATCGATGTTCATCCATATTGCTTGTATCACGTTCCAGTATTCCTCCAAACTCTGTTGCCCCTGTACCTGTTTGTTGGCTTTCATATGGAGATCATATATCTGCAAGGAATCTGTTCCACTTCCGTATGTGATAGCGAGGCCATCCCATAGTGCCTATGCTGTGGGGTATTCTGCAACTTTGTTAACTAGCCGTGGCTCAATGTTTTGAATGAGCCAAGAAAATACCATAAGATCTGTCTGTTCCCACACTGAGGATTGTGTATTTGTATCTACTGGTGGTGGAGGTTGGCCGGTGATGTGTTGAGTCCGACCTCTACCACCAATTGCTATACGCATTAATCGGGCCCAAAGGGGATAATTATCTCCATCCAATTTCATCCCCAAATTCAAATTATCTGAGTTTGATTGGGATGTCTGTCCACTGGTGCTGGTTTTAAGCGGATTGGCAATTTGCAAAGTTAGCTCTTTTGCATTTGCCATCTTTGTTCTGGTTCAGGCTACTTGATTGGTAAGGTTTTCTGGTCGATAAAGGTATTTCTGGGTAAGTTTTAATGGTATATGATGAGCAAGAATCAGACCTATGATTTCTAGGATCAAGAACACTGCTCTGATACCATGTTAATCTGATAAAAGGAATTGTATATTTTTTTTATTTCTTTCTCATTTACCTAATTATACAATGCCAAATTATATCATTCCAAGCTAAGCTATACAAGGTAAGTATTAATTACAATTATTCTATTCTGATATTGCTCCTAATTTCTTGCAGGTAGATGATCCTCCTCCTTTGATCCAGCCTCCAATCAAGTCTGGTCAACACCTAGAAACACCGGTTTTAGCTAGAGAGTCAGCAACAAAGTTTGCCTCACGGTAGATATGTATAAAGTTGACAGATTCAAGGGATGCCGATAAAATCTTTATCTCATACCAAACCTCTCTTAGCTTCCAAGGAACATCCTCGATAGGAGCTTTAGCCCAGGAAACAGCGTTGCTGGAATCAGATTCTATTACTAAGCATTTGCCTACATGATTATATATATATATATATTTTATGTTAATATGAATATTTAGGAGCAGTAACTGAAATATTTTTAACACATAATAATATCAAAGCCCCTCACCTCTCCATCTGATGTATGTGCTTTGCCTTTGTTTTTATCGAGCAATTAACTTTTTTTTTGAACAGTATAGAGCAATTAACTTGATGTGGCTAATGAGCATCTTTCTTTAAAAGGACATTATTACAATTGCTTGTTTCTTCAAAGGACCATCATAAAAAGAAAATTTTTAAAATATAATATTAACTTGATGGAACTTTTAATTGTATTCCATTGCGATCAGTACTAAATTTCAATTTTTAATAATTTTGGTCATTTAAGACTTTTTTTCCCATATGATTTCATTAAATTTTGTACAGATTTCCCATATGATTTCATTAAGATTCATATAGATTTTCTATAACTGTAATTAGTACGAGAAATAAAATTAATGCATGTTGTGCGGAAAGAATTGTCATCCCAATATGAAAAGTACCCATTTTATGATGATGAAATCGTGATAAAGTGGAGAGAGCCTTTTGCACTAAAGAAAATATTATTGTGTTTCTTTTTTGCGTTTCTTTGGCCTATTCATAGCATTTACAACATTTCCCGCTGCAATTATTCTCAAGATAAGATGCATTTTCCACTACTTCCAGCAACTAATAATTAATATGCCTATAGCATACATTTGCATTTGATTATCCTAAAAAGTAAACCACTTTGTGCATTTGGTTTTAAAAAAACAGGATTGTTGGCATGAGCTGAAAAGAGATCTTACTTGTAACCATTGCTATGGTTCACATGAACCGTGAACCGGCACCTAAATTGACTGTTTAGGTTTTGAACCTTGAAAAATAAAAAAATAAAAATTAATATATATTAAAAAATTATATATAATAATATTGATATATATATATATATTAATTTTTAATAAAAATGTATTAAAAAATATATAATTTTTAGCTCAACATTAAAATCTTAAAGTTAATTTTTTTAATTTTTTTACACTTCAATTTCAATATTAAATATAAAATTATGTAGTTAAATACATGTTTTCATAATAAAATAATTATATTTGTAAAAATTTGTTATTATTATTACCATTATTACTACTATTATTATTTATTATTAATAATAATTGTTGTCAATTTGTTATTATATTTTAATAATTAATATTATTTAATTTAATTTATATTATCAAATTTATAAGTTTAGTGTTTAATCTCATAAAAAATATTATCAATTATTGTTATTTTTATTAAAAAATATTATTAAAATTAATTTGAGCTGACGATTCAAACTATAATCAGAACCAAAATTAAAATCGGCCCGTCTTTTAAGGCCTGAACCTTAACCGATCCGAGGTTAAGGTTAAGATTCATGACATTTTCATAAATCAGAATTTAACCGAACCATGACTATAGTTACTAAAAAAATTTAATTGATGGGTCTAGTAATGGACCCTAAATGTGAGTTTGATACAACATTCGAATCCAAAACATTAAAAATTGAGTTTGTGGGTCTTTTCTTTTTATATTTTCCTTTAATTAATTCATTTTTTTTTCAATGTGGATTATGTTTACTCTTGAAATCTCTATACAGTAATTTGTAGATATTAATTCTATAATTTTAAAAATCTTATAATATTCCCAATAAGTCTTGGAATAATTTTAATCTTACTTCTTTTATAGACAACTCCAAACCTATGAAGTACGGATACAAACACGGAACACGGATATGATATAATACAAAAACATTGAGAACAAATATAAGACTGCATTTTTTAGATCTTAATTATTATATTAGAACAGGCATGCTACAACCAGAAGCTAGATACTTAACTCCTCAAAATTCTTTATAATTCTTTCAGTGCTTTGATCCAACTCACAATTGGTTTGATACTCTACTCTGTGATAGTGTTTGTTATTAAGAAATAGTGACATTTTTTGTTTGATAATCAATTTCAAAATGCTTGAATATATTATGACAAATTTAATGCTTAAAGATTTAAGATCTTAAGTATATATGCAAATTTCATAATAATTTTAGGAGCCCAAATTTTGCATTCAAATATAAAAATAGTACAATACATTTCACTGCAGCACATAATAAATATATATATGGGGTTCGGCCTCTAAACATTAATTTGCTTAATGCACATTAATGCATAAATACTCAGTGAAATAACAAAGAATTTACATTATTAATCTTGGGGGCCACGAAAGCTATCACTATGAACAGAGTGACTTTCAGCACTCCCATCCCAAGGGAAATAGTGACCAACAGAAGCTTCTGTTGTGTCATTGTCTTGATCACCATTTTTGTCTGTTTGATCTCCAAATATCTGATTTCGATATGTTTTATGGATTTCTCCATCTTGTGAAGACAAGTTAGTTGTGCTCCTTGGATATCCATTTGTTACAACCTTTTCATCAGCCTCGGCTTCAAGAGAAAATGAAACTGAACCAGCACCGATCAAGAATAATACAAGTAGTAACTTCATTATCAAACTGCAACAACAACATTAACCATAATTTATGTAATATGATCAATTAGGAGCTGTAACTGAAATATTATTAACACATAATAATATCAAAACCCCTCACCTCTCCATATCTGATGTATATGCTTTGCGTTTGTTTCTATCAAGCAAATTGATGTTGCTAATGAGCATCTTCCAAGTCTAGCACTCAAGAATTATATATATGCATCAAATTCTTGCCTTTAAATGGACACTATTTACAATTGCCTGTTTCTAAAATATAAAAGAAAATGTTTAAAATACAATATTGATTTGATGGAACTTTTAATTGTTTTCCATTGTGATCAGCACTACATTTCTATTTTTAATTATAATTTGATCATTTAGTATTTCTTTTCTTACATGATTTCATTAAGTTTCTCATTGATTGCCTATATTATTTCATTAAGATTCATATAGGATTTTTTGTAAGTGTAATTAGTGCGAGAAATTAAATTAATTCATGTTGTGCGGAAATAATTGACATCCCAATATCAAAAATACCCATATTATGATAATGAATTGCCAAGTTGACGTAGCAAAAGTAATAAACAAAAGGGACATAAAGTATTATAACTTGTTTAGTCTAAGAATATTCAGATAAATAGATACAAAAGAGAATAGTTTCTCTTTAACACTATTATTGAGTCTTAAAAACTGCTACTCTTTACTCAATTAATACAATATATAGTATTAGGGTCAAAGAAACCCTAATTCTACGTAAGAAAAGTTTTAAAGAACAGAAAACATACTATAAAAAAAATAATTACAAATATAGAAAGATAATATTTAACGATATAAATAAAATGTCTAAACGGTGCCTCGATTTAATATTTTTAAATAATAAAATAAAAATCTGCTCTAAACTGTCATAAACAGAAAAACATATTTTAGAAGTCTAAACGATAAAATTTGACCAAAAAGTGACTTCGAAAAATGACATCCTCTACTATATTTTTCAAAATCTTTACTTTTTTTTACCAGAGATATTTTAATCATTTTATTATAAATACATAATAAACTCTTTATAAACTATATAAAATTTATAAACTTATAATAAACTCATTATAAACACATTCTAAATTAATAAAAATATATATTTTGATAAATATTTTATAAATTCTTGTATTTTGGTAAACAATTTATAAATATGGTAAATTAATTTTTTTTCAATTTTTTTTGTATTTTTATTAAAAGCGCAAGTGACTTTGACTCGTTGGCCCATTTTTTATTGGGCTAGGCTCCTAGAACGCCCGGTTTGTAACTTTAACTTTGAAAAAATGACACCCTCCACCATATTTTTAAAAATTTTTATTTTTTTACAAGGGGTATTTTAGTCATTTTATTATAAACTCATAATAAATCCATTATAAATTGTATAAAATTTATAAACTTATTATAAACTTTTTGTAAACTAATTATAAACTCATTGTAAACTAATAAAAATTTGGTATTTTGATAAATATTTTATAAATTCTGGTATTTTAGTAAATATTTCATAAATATGGTATATTCAAAATTATTTTTAATTTTTTTTTTGTATTTTTGTCAAAAGCCCTTTAACTTTTGACAGTTATTACCAAACTGTCACTAGAGCAGTTTTATCTTAAACTTCTCCATGAAAGATAGAGCTCTCTCTTCTGTATTACTAGTGGAAAGATACTTTTGCGCTAAAGAAATTAGATTATTCTTATTTCCTTTTGCCTTTGTTTGACCTACTCACAGAATTCTCAACATCCTGCACTAAAAAATATGAAATATTTTCCACTACTTCCTACAACTAATAATTAATATGCCAATAGCTCATATTTGCATTTGATTATCCTAAAAAATAAACCTCTTGGTGCATTTGGTTAAAAAAAAAAATTGTTGGCATGAGCAGTGTTGACTTGTAACTTTCGACGCGCTGGAGAGATCACTTGTTTGGGAAATCTATTTTATATACCTAGTGAAAGAATATATTGGTGGATATGAAAGAATATGCTCATCCAAAATTGGTATTATATATCTGCAACTTCTAAGAATAGTACTTAGATTTTATCATATAAATAAATCAAATTATATGACTAGAGACTATGGTGAATTATAATCCATTTGCCCATCTCCCCAATATGTTATATCTACAACTAATAATAGCACTTCTCCTAATTATTGGAGATTCTTGGTTATGGTATTAAGCGAAGCAAACTCTATTACTTAGAATTAACAGAAGAATTGTAAACAGAAATTCAATCATGCATGTCAAACTATAGTAGTGGAAAAAAATATATATATATAAATATATATAGTAGTGGAAAAAAAAACTAGACCAACTATATGGTTATGGCACCGCAGATTAGGATGAAGATTAGGACATCTTTCTTTTATATATTTTAGAAAATTATGACCATATTTATTTTTTGATTTGAATTTTTTCAATTTTCATGATCAATATCTGGCCAAAACCCATCATTATTTCTGATTTGCCAAGTTAGAATAAAAAGATATAAAGTGAGATTAGTTGCAAAGAAATATACACAAAGGTATGGTGCAGATTGCAAAAAGACTTTTGGATCCATAACTAAGCTCATCAAAATTCATGTTCTTTTATCTACGGTAACAAATTGTAGAAAGCCATATACTTGTCATACTAGATCACATTTTTTTTTTACAATCAATATTGATAGAAATTACCATAGAAATTTCAAGTCAAGATCTCAAAGGCAAAGACAGAGACTAGAAAAATAATCCCAATAATGTATGATCACAGTATAGGCTTATAGAAAATCAACAATTTTGTTTTAATTTCAAAAGCTGGAACTGCAATCATCCAGCTTTGAGACCAATAATAAAAAGAAAATTAAAGAAATTTAAACTCATTATTTCCTCCTCAACTTATTTGATTGTGTTACTAGCTCTTAGTCTAACTTTAGTTACGAAGATAGTAGAGCTAAAATCCACCACCTAAATCCCAAACACAGAAAGGAAAGAGGTACAAGCAAGATTGAAATGCTTTCTTCTACTGTTGCTTCGGTAAGTACTTAAACCTCATAAGTATGCATAAAATGAGAACTTCACACTATGATACATTAGCAAATGGACGCATTAATTGATGGGCTTGATTTGCTTTTAACACTGGCAACCCAGTCAATTTTGATATTTTTCTATGCTGACATGACACGTTTTCAAGCCTCAGTGGCTCTCTCTGCATGTGTGTCACCAAAAACAACTCTTCCAATCGTCCCATAAGAAATCAAATTTCTCTACTGATATGGAAAAATCTTCTGGTGGTCATAGCAGGGTTCAGAACGGATATGATTAATGTAGATAGAGATGAACTAAAATGGATGTCCTAAAAGTGTTCTTTTTTTGTACAAACAAGATTGCCACTAGTCACCGTAAATGTGGTTAGCAAAACCCTCCTAAAATTTATCATCCACGCTCGGGGGAGGACTCTAAGAATAGCATACTAGCCTCTGGAACTTCCCAATCCAAACGAAGGAAATAGATCCATTTATGCGTCTTAAAATTAGAGTTGGGTTTGGGTTTGGGTTCAGGTTGACTTATTGTGAATGCTCATCCATCCAGGATACCAAGAAGAATTTGAAAAAAAAAAAAATACAGAAAGGCAATCAAATGTGATTGTTTGTTTCAATTAATTCTTTTGAACTAAATTTCCTTCACAGCAAGATCAAAAGTAGGAACTATATACAAACTTCAGCAATGAAATGGTCAACTTTCAAGTATGAGTTATTTGTTTATTTAATACGTGAAAATTAAGTGTAAATTAAAGAACTGCAAATAAGAACAATTATAAGATATTGCATTAGTTAGATCTTGATTATTATATTACACAGGCACGCTACACCCTGATGCTAGATACCTGAAATTCTTAATAATTTTTTCAAAGAAAGGGGAAGTAATCAGAGTCTTATAGTATCATCAAAAACTCCATTAATCTAGAAGCCATCAACAATCTCTAAGAAGTTTGACAAGTGAGTATAGGCACCTTCATGATTAAGGCCGAAGAATAATTATTGTTGCACCATGTTGATGAGTGCAGGTTTGAGATCAAAAGTGTTAGCTTGAACTGCTAGTTTTGTGATGCTCAATTGGATCTTACTAAAGGTAAAGCATATTCCCTAAGAGTTCTGTTTTTAATGTTGTCTCCCACTGTTTCTTCTTCATATGAGTATTCTATCTCTTCTTCATTCTCTTCAATAGTTTCAACTTGATTCCTCTCTTTTTGTTCTCTTCAAATTCTCTCTCTTCTTTCTTTGTTTTGCTTTCTACGCAGCTTTTCAATCTTGAGATTGTAAGCTTCAAGTGACGTGTTTGTTGTTGTTTTAAGCAATAAAACAAAGTCAAGAATAAACAAGAAGTGGGGGAGGAAATGAGGTGCAAAGAGTATATTTTTATTCAGCATGAAGAGCCTTTTAAAGGCATATTTGCAACAAAACAATCAGAAAAATCTCACTAAATATTTTCATAATCTCTAATTATTTTTCTAAAAATAAAAAATCATAATCTTACTAGTAACTAACTTATTGACTAAATCAAAATTAATAAAAATATCTAGAAAATAATAAAGATTTCGACATTAATTTTAACGCTCTCCGTTAATGTAGAAATATCTAGCACCTAACAACTCTTAAGCTTTATATTTTAGAAAGAAAAAAAAATGCTTGTGCATTAATCAATGCTAGAAAAGCTCTTCTTCCTTCGATTGTTGATTCGCATCAAATTTAGCTTGTTGTTGGGTCTTGCATACTCTTTCTATGTGACCCATTTGGCCACATTTGTTGCAATTGGCATTTGGTCTCTACCAATATTTGAAATGTTGATTTATTTTCTTACAATAAACTCAAGGTGGATAACTTTTAATTTTGTTTATTGATCTTTCTAGATACACACCTTTAACGTAACCTTCTTTCCTCATTGATCTTCTTTATTCAAACGCCTACAATACATGTAAAAATTCTGCCAAGATAATACTTGACATATCTTTAAAACTTTCCAAAGAGGAGATCATGGATTCATATTTTTCAGGCAACGTGATTAAAATTTTTTGAATTATTCTTTCATCGAAAATTTTTTTATCGAGTAATCTCACCTTATTTGCTATATTTAGCAATCTGTTAGCATATTGATTGACTGTTTCTGAAACTTTCATTCTTTCCATGTCATATTTGTGAATTAGATTCATTATTTGCATGTTCTTCATCCTTTCATTGCTTTCATACTTCTCTTTAAGATACTTCCAAATGTCTGCAGCAGATTCTTTTTGCATACTTTTGGTTAAGATTGATGGTGAAACAGTAGAAAGTAAGAAAGTCTTAGCACTAGCTTTTGTTGTTTTTTCTCCTTATGATTTTTAATTTGAGCTTGTGTTGGATTGTTTCCGAGTGAAGGAATTTCATAGTCTTCTTCTACAACTTCTCAAAGATCCAAAGATTTGAGATGAGCTATCATTTGAACTGACCACACTTTATAATTTTCTCTATTAAACTTTGGTGGAGCCATTGATGCAAAGTAGTTTGATTGTCCCTCCATTTGCACTTATAGTTATGGTTATGGCTGTTGATTATAGTTATTGATACGGTTATAGATTTGGAAATGGTTATAGTTATGAATATGGTTGTAGTTATGGTTATGGCTATGGAGTATGAATATGGTTATGGATATGATTATAGAGACTTTATAGGTCCCTTGAGATCATTTATTGCTCTCATACCAAATATTGTTGTTTTAAGCAATAAAACACATTAAAGAATAAAAAAGAAGTGGGAGAGGAAATGAGGTGCAAAGAGCATATTTTTATTCAACATGATGAGCCCTTTTAAAGGCATATTTGCAACAAAACAATCAGAAAAATCTCACAAAATCTTTTTATGATCTCTAATTATTTTTCTAAAAATAAAAATTTATAATCTTACTAGTAACTAACTTATTGACTAAATTAAAATTAATAAAAATATCTAGAAAATAATAAAGTTTTCTACATTAGTTTATAACAGTATTAAGGTTGCTACCCATATTACCATAATCCTACACCAAAAAGAAAAAGAAAGAATTAAAACAAAAATAAAATTTTCAAACAAATAATAATTTAATATTATTGATATTGAAGGGTCTATATTGCTCCACTAGCAATTTGGTAATTATAACCACAAATCAAAGCTGCAATTTGAGTGTTCTTTGGGTGTAACCAATGGGAAATAAGCCAATGAATCAAGCACACTGCTTTACGGAGATGTCCATCGTTATTCGATCAAATTTCAATGTTTAGACTTCTGAAAATACAGTTTTCCCTCTATGACAACTTTTAATAGAATTTTCTTTCATTAATTAATTGTGATAGGAATGTCTCATGGAGGAGCCATTTGTGGTATTTTATCTGTCTCCTTGAACATTTTCTTTCTTTACATGTATTTCTTTTTTTAAGCCTGCTGTCTTTTGTTAACAGTTTTCATATTTGCGCTATTATAGTTTTTTAAACCTCAAATCGTATATTTATAAGCTTTTAGAATGTAACGATAATTTTCTTAATTCAATAAAAATTTCAATAGAAAAGCTTTTCTCTATTTGTTTATTTACCTTGGAATTTTTAAAACAAAATAGGTTATTAGCTATCAAAATCCATTTATGCTTAAATTCCGCTATGTCATTTGTTTGTTTTAATTAATTCTTCTGAATGAAATTTCCTTCACAGCACGGTTAGAAGTCTGAACTATACACAAACTTCAACAATGAAATGGTCAACTTCTTTTAAGTACGAGTTATTGTTTATTTAATGCTTCAAAATTTAAGTGTAAAAGAATTGCAATTAAGAACAATTTACAATATATTGCATTTGCAAGATTTTAATTATATTGTACAGGTAGGCTATACCCAAATTATAGATACTTAGTTCTCCAAAATTTTTAAAAAATTTTCAGAGTTCTTCCAACTCGCAAGTACGGTGTAATCTTGCTCCAAATCGTAATTAGTTTGACACTCTATTTCTGTTTTACTATTAAGAGAGAATAACATTTTCGTTCGATAACCAGTTTCAAAATGCTTGAATATATCATGGCAAATGTTCTTTAGTGCTTGAAGATTTAAGATCTTAATTGTTATATATATAACGAGAGAGAGAGAGTCCAAATTTCACTGACGCACACACACAATATATATATATATAGACAGAGCCGCTGAGGTTAGTCAAGCGGGCTAGCAACCCAACCCACTAGGGGAAGGTTGCGGATTCGAACTCCCACAAAATGTATTTTCAGGGGTTTGAACCTTTTTGAAAAAAAAAAAAAGAAAAGAGAGAGAGAGAGAGACAGAGAGAGAGAGAGAGATGGATAGATAGGGTTGGGTCTCTAAAGATTATTTTGCTTAGCGCACACATCACCTCCTAAGCATAATTTACATTATCAATCTTTGGGGCCAGGACGGCTAAAACTACGAACAGGGTCGTGAGGCCCACTCCCAGGGTAATCTTGAACAACAAAAGCTTCTGATCTCATCATGTTATTGGCTTCAACTTCACTTTTTTCTGTTTGATCAACAAATATCTCATTTTCATATGTGCTAGATTTTGCAGTTTTATGGGTTTGCTTATCTTGCGAAGAAAAGCTAGTTGTGCTCCTTGATATACATCTGTTTCAACATTTTCTGCCTTCGCTTCAGAAGAAAATGAAACTGAAGCAGTAGCAATCAAGAATAATACAAGTAATAACTTCATTATCAAACTGCAACAACAACATTTATCATGATTTATGTATATATATATACATAGTGTATGTGAATATGAATTAGGAGCAGTAACTGAAATTTTATTAACTTGTAACAATATCAAAGCCCCTCACCTCTTCATCTGATGTATACGTTTTGCCTTTGTTTCTATCGAGCAAATTGATGTAGTTAATGATCATCTTTCAAGTCTAGCACTAAACACTTATATATATGCATCAAATTCATGCCATTAAAAGGACGCTATTTCAATTGCTTGTTTCTTAAAATGACCATTGTAAAATAATTAAAATGTTTAAAAATATAATATTGATTTGATGGAACTTTTAATTGTTTTCAATATTTAATAATTTGGTCATTTAAGACTTTTTTTCTCACATGATATCATTAAATTTTGTATAGATTTTTCATATGATTTCATTAATTAAGATTCATATAGATTTTCTATAACTGTAATTTGTGCGAGAAATTAAATTAATTCATGTTGTGCCGAAACAATTGACATCCCAATATCAAAAGTATCCATATTATGATGATGAATTGTCAAGTGGAGAGAGCCTTTAGCGCTAAAGAGATTAGATTATTCTGTTTTCCTTTTGCTTTTATTTGGCCTATTCATAGCATTCTCAACACACATTTTCCGCTGCAATTATTCTAAAGATAAGAAATATTTTCCACTAATTTCCTGCAACTAATAATTAATATGCCAATAGCTTACTTTGCATTTGATTATCCTAATTATTTATTTGGAGTAGTCCTATGATTCTCTTATGCCCTTCTTACTCATTTTCTATTTTTCTTCGTACCAACGTTCTTTCTTTTGTTATGGTCATGAATCTCCATTCTGTCCAGTTTCTCATTCTCCAACTTCATGACATGGACGATCATTTTGCTTCGGTATACATGCGTTCACTGTCCTGTCTGACATGGTATGCCTTGATTTAACATTTGTCTATTGATTACATGACCATTTGACCATTGGCTGATTTATCTTTAAACGATCATGATCTTCAATGAGCACGAGCATCCCATTGGCATAGTGGATTTTCAAATTTTAGCGCCAGCTTGAGGACTTGTCGATTCCTTGGTCCAATCATCTTCATCTTTAACTGGTTGTTCGTGGACTAGAATGGTCATATATGTAAATTCCGATTCTCTACATATTGTACATATTCCAGGCATGGATGTTCCACTAAATGGAACAATCTTGTAGTAGGCTTTTGTTTAAGTGTCGTTTTTCAGACATATGCAGTATGGGCATACTTAGAGTAGAACGGTTGTGGAAGATTGTCTTTTCTTATATGGTGCATCTTCTTCATTTGACCAAAATGGTTGTGCTTTTTTGCCTATGGTGAGCTTTATTTTCCTCGTGAACTGATACACTTTTAGCGAATGTGGAATAGCTACACTTGTGTGAGTATAGTTCTGATCTTCATATTTTTTTTTCCTTGTCTTTTTAGCTCGAACGATCATTTGAACATGTAGAATAAGCATACTCAGTAAAGCTTTTGCCAAAAAATAAAACACCAATATCTTTTCTTTCGGCTTTCAAGTTAGATACACTACACAAAATTCTCAATTTTTAGTCCATTCAAGTCACTTAAAAATTTCATCGTTAAAATTATCTTCATATGCAAAGACAGTAAACTATATGGTTGTGGCACGATCAAGGGTAGAAGTTGAATTTCAAGGTATGACTCCTGCCATATACAAATTGTTGTTAACTACTATTACTCTAAAAGGTTTGAGAATTAAATATGTAAAATCTATGTATCTTTATAGTAATGATAAGGCTATTATATAGATTACAAAGAACCCCATAAAACATTCTCCTACCAATCATGTAAAGTTGACCATTGTTTCATCAAGAAGAAATTAAATTAAAAGATTAATTTTTTTTCAATTTATCAAGAATTAGCTTATACACTTGTGAGCAGGGATTTTCGCCCCCACTCCCATATGGAATGGTTTTTGCGACTTTAACACTGTTAGGCTCATAGTCTTAGAGAATACGAGCCTAAACCCAAAGCAAATGGAGTCGCATTCGGACGGACCGAAAAAAAGAAAGGGGTTGATGACTTGGTTCCTAAGGAATCCCTAACCTCCTATTAGATTCGAAAAGTTGGGTACTCGTGGGGAAGGTGAGAATGACCCAGCATCTCCACAATGCTCGATTCATTGAAACTGACCTCCTTTTCAGGTCTTAATATTATAAAATTCTTAATTATAAGAATATTATCTATACTACATGCAATTATAAGAATAAATAATTACTTTATTAAAATCACAACGAGTTCAAACAAAATAAATGAATAGGTACCCATCCATAGATGGAAATATGCCTTTACAATTATCCAATGTCCAAAAGAAAATAAATAAAATAGGATACCCACCAATTGGTGAAAATGTATCCTTTACATTAATCCAAATATTACATGAGATCTAACAAATGAAGTACCCATAATATCGAAACATACCTCTTCAATTTCTCAAAACTAAAAATAAATCAATGAACAAACATTCAAGCATTCATTATAAAATTAAATAAAAATAAATCATCCATCAACATGTACAATATTAAGGAATCATCCATTCAAAACATATAATAAACATGCATCCAAACTTAAATAAAGAAATAAATATATAAATATAAGGTTTACACTTTAATTAGAGTTTCTTGAATAAAATTAGGATTTTGAGAGAAACAATATTTGGGTTTAGACAAATAAGTTACTGTGATATTAGATATTTAATATAATTTGGTTAAACAAATTACTTATGATGATAAAATAATTATTGGACGTAAACTAATGGGTGGTTGGATGGCTAAATGAGTTTACTGTATATTTTATATAAGAACAGAATAACGAATAACAAAGCAAAATATTTCGACGAAATAATTTAGGATGAGCTATTGAAACTTTAAAATAGATTAGAACATATTAGTTAAAGAGTTTTAAATCTCCATTTATTGATTCCACCAAAATTAAACGTTGATACAATACTCTTGCCTGCACCAACTTGGAACTCTTGGTTGAATAAAACCAAGACAGTAAGCCATTTCCTTGTTTGATAACTTTGTCTACATTTAATGGTTGCTTTTCTTTTCCTTGATCAAGATGTTTCTCAATGAGGTTGCTAATCATTGTTGAAGGTTGTTAAATTGTCACTAAAGTTTGCTGAAGCTGTTGCCGTTCTAACTCCCCCTCTGAAGGTTCCTCTCATTCTGAAGGTTCCAAAAAAAAAGTCCTCCATGAAGGTTTTAAACATAATGAAACCTTCTCATTTTGAAAATGGATTCATGATGCATATCGAATTAATGATTTTAAATTCAACACAAACCGCCAATATGTTGGATTAAAACAAAGGCAAACAGAGACCATATCGAATTAAATTGACCCTAATCCAACATGGAATCAAAGTCCATATCGAATTGGCAAACAAATTCGATATGGAGTACCCAACAAATTAGCCCATATCGAATTGAGAGAGCCCCATTTCAATATGGGGCATATGGGGCTGCCCCATATCAAAATGGCTCTTCCCAATTCGATATGGGAGCCAAACTAATGGTCCCATATCAAATTGGAAAGGTCCCATATCGAATTGGGAAGGTCCCAATTTGATATGGGACTATCCCATATCGAATTGGGGCATCCCAATTCAGTTTGACTTGGACACACCCCTGAATGCCCTAACATTGAATTAGACCCGACTAAACCTTCAAAACAAACCTCTTTAGGATTTTAAAGGTTCAACCATCCTATTAAATTATATCATCTAACTAAAAGGCTTATGCTCAGGCCTCATTAATTAGCAACGGACTAGTCATGGCTAAAATCAAGGGTATACAGTTTTACCCCTACTTGAACGATCAAAGACTTCAGTAGAAGAGAGTGAAAATCAACATGATTTTGAGCTTATTTTGGATGAGGATGGGTTCTCGACCTGAGGTTGGAGTTGGTTTGGGTTCTGGATTTGAGATGTGATTTGATTTGGTTTCTAAACCCGGATTTGGGTTCTGGACCCGAATAGGTTTGGGTTTTGGACCCAGAATGAGTTTTGGACTCAAAAGTAATTTGATTTGGGTATCTAGACCTGAGACTAAATTTTAGGTTCTCGACCCTAAAATAGATTTGGGTTCTCGACCAGAGACTGAATTTTAGGTTCTCAACCCTAAACTGGATTTTGGATTCTCTCCCCTAAACTGGATTCAGGTTCTCTACTCGAGACTGAATTTTGGGTTCTCAACCCTAAACTAGATTTGGATTCTCGACTCGAGACTGAATTTTAGGTTCTCGACCCTAAATTGGATTTGGGTGACCTTTTGTCAGTTTGAGAGTTCTGGCTTCCTTCTAGTCGGTTAATTTCAGCTCTTCTAGCTTATTGATCTTCTATTATGGATTTCTTCTAGCCACTTGCTCCATTCTTCAATGTATCAACTTCAGCTCTTCTAACTAGACTAACCTTTTGTCATCTGGGAATTTTGGCTTTTTTCTAGCCGGTTGTTCCATTCTTCAATGGATTGTGGGTCTTCATCCTCAAAATGGATCTTTATCCTTAGACCTTGGATTTTCATCCTTGGTAATGGGTCTTCACCCTTCAAAATAGATCTTTATCCTTGGCCCTTGGATCTTCATCCTTGGTCATCGGATCTTTATCTTTTGGAGATTAGGTCTTTACTCTTCAAAATAGATCTTCATCCTTGGACCTCGAATCTTCATCCTTGGACATTGAGTCTTCACCCTTCAAAATGGATCTTCATCCTTTAGAGATCAGGTCTTCAGCCTTCAAAATGGATCTTCATCCTTTGAAAATCGGGTCTTCACCCTTCAAAATGGATCATCATCCTTTGGAGATCGGGTCTTCACCCTTCAAAATGAATCTTCATCCTTTGGAAATTTGTTCTATATTTACTTCAGCTCTTCTAGCTGGATTGATCTTTTGTCTTTTGCATCTTCATTCTTTTGAGAGTTCTAATTTTCTTCTTATTCCATTCTTAAATGATCTTTTGCTATTTTTTAGCTAGTCTTCATATCCTCTCTTTGTCCCCTGTGTGGCAAAATATTGAAAGTGAGTTTGAAAATATTTTATACACACATAAACTCAAAAATTAAAAGAGGAAATTTTACCCCTGTGTAGGCTCAAACCAATGATTTTTTTCATGCAGGCTTTGACTGATATTTGTGTATTTTTTGGTTCCTTGTATAAACATGTATCTCCATTTTTGTAGAGTGACTTGATCTTTCTCAAGCAATGGGCCTTTCATGCCCCCCTGATGCTATATCTACTTCATGTTTGTTTCATAGAGTATCTGTTGTTCACTTTAACAAGGGATAGGAACACAAGACAAAAATGCAGTGTGATATGCTTATGTATGCATGATATGCATGGATGATACTTATATTGGTATGCATGGATGATACTTATAGTGGTTCTATCAACTCACGGACTGAGGTAATCAGCTGAAGTGTTCTCATTAATTCATTCCAGATGGTCGTTCAGATCTTGCATTGGAATGGCAGAAAAATTCACATTTATGGCTTTTATGTTCAAGATGTTGAAAATATGAGTAATGAAGCCCAAGCAACATAGTAAGAGATACATCCATTTTAAACAATGATTCAGCACGTCAATTGGTAGCTTCTTCATAATCTTGCCAATAATCATTTACTTTGCCCAATGTGTCCTTCGAGATTCGACGGTTCAACATACTTTTCTTAACTTACAGGCTTTTTATGACAAAAACATATCTTAAAATCATATTTTGACTTTGTCAAATTAGTGTCAATTTACCTTAGGACTTGACTTTTCCAAATTAACACATCTATAACATGACAACCCTAGAAATCATTTCTATTTGAGCAAGAACTGTTGCACTTCAAATAGACATATACACATTATTTGGCCAAAGATCTCATTGAATTTGAATATTGTCTATCTCATATGCATGCTTATTCAAACTATCTCCACTAATAGACTCTACGTACCAAGAGAGATCAACAAGCCTTTAATAAGCATGAAACATGGTCTAAAAGGGACACGGATTAAATGAAATCCATTTTGAGATTGGAGCTGATGTGACACAATGGACAAACCTTCACACTACAAACTTCTTGTTGGAACCTTAGGCAGCTGGGAGCAATCTTGCTAGACTCCAATTTCCTTCTATCTCCTTGAAAGAAATATAGAATTGATTAAAATGATCTTCATCTTCATCTTTTCCTTTTTCTTTTGCACAAAATCAGGACGCATTTTTTTTTTCTTTATTTCCTTTATTTCTTTTTTTTTCTTTATTTTCTCTGCACCATTCTATGCTTCTGACTATGGGTGAGTGGAGTAGAGTGAGTTTGCTTCAACAAGAATAAATCATTTGTTGCTCTGTTGTCATCTTAATAAATTAGAGATATTAGGTCTAGTATCAGGTGAACTTCAACTATCCATATGGTCTTAAGAACTTCAATTGTCCTTACGGTCTTGACTATGTATTCCTTTGTTTGATCTTCTTCCCTCTTCACCTTAGTCATCATTAGACTTGTCAAAAGTGTGACAACAACTCAAAGTAGGTCATTGGGCTTATAAGTCAATAAAGAGAAAGTTGAAATTTATGAAGGCTCAAAGGGACAACTAGGGATTGATACATAATTGGGTGGATACTAGTTGTTGGCTTATCAAACAATGACTAGATCATCTCTCCCTTAAATAAGCAGAGTTCAATTTCGCCTCAAAAGTTTGTCAAAGCATGTTCTAAGATTGGCTAGGATCTCGAAAAAAGTAATTATGCAGGAGCCCTCTCTAAGTAAGCATACACAACTCAATGCTATAGAACAACTCCCTCACTTAGTAAAGTCATTCAGATCATGATGCATAGATACACTAATTTATAAACATCAAGCTAGACTTGTCATCGGTTGAGCACCAAAATAAATAAAAGACCACAAAAAATTTAATGAAAATAATTTATTTGAATAAACATAATTTGACAAAACATAATTATTCCAATTAAATGTTAAAGAAAGCAAAATGGAAGAGCAACATTCAAGCTAAGGGAAGTTCATTGAGTTGAGCTTCTTCTCTCTTCACATCTTCAATATTCTCATCTTGAAAAGAGGATAAGACAAAATCTTCCTCCAATCCTCTTTCTACCATGAAGATTGCTGGTGGAGGTACTCTTCCAAATTTAGGCAAAGGATTGCTCTTGATATTGGGCTTATCAGGCTCAGGTAGCTTACCACTATCAATAAGATCTTGAATTTCATGTCTTAATCAAGCACTTTTATCTTTTTCATGCCTTTGCATTTGATAAAATTGACAGAAGGTCTCGACATCAAAGTTTGATAGAAGAGGATTGTGTCGAGGAGCCAACGGTTGTAATAACCCCTTCTTTTGTAGCTTGTTGAAAACCCAAGATAGAGGTTTCTCCAACTCTAAAAACTGTCTTCTACTTCCTTGACCAGTTGCATTAACATCAACTTTCTTATGTGTACTTTGATTGCCAGAATAATAATTCCGTTTTGCAGAAAAACAGTTCTTCTCTCTTTTTCACTCTTTTATTTACAAGCCAGCTTGGAGAAGATCTTTGAAATCTCTTATAAGGGTGTGAGACAACCTTTCACGTAGATTGGCAGGACACCTCTCACTATCATTCTGATTTGGTCCTACTCATCAGGCCTCCTTTTGAGAAGTGCAGCCTTATTTCTCTATCTCTTTACATAATCAATAAAAGTTTTATTTTGTTTTTGCCTGATAGTCTCCACCTCCATTAAGGTAACTTTTAGCTCGACATTGTACCCATACTACTGGATGAAGGCGTTATATAGCATATCCCAATCTCTTTGGATACTATCCTCTAAGGTATTGAACTAATTCTGCACAATAGGATCCAATGAGAGTATAAAATACCTTAGAATTTGAGCCTTAGTAGCTCTGGCAGACTGCATGGCAGTGATATACTGCTTAACATGCAAGTGAGGATGTCATGTACCATTGTATCTAGTGAAGAAAGGCATCTTGAAATTATAAGGGACTTCCTCATCTTGTTCAAATAGCTTGTCTATTTCTGATATCTCATCAGCTTTTAGCTTCTTTTCAAATTTCTTCTCTAAATCAGTAATCATCTTCTCCATATTAGATGTTTTGATCTTTTTCACAGTGTAAACCCTTAATTTTGACCCCAATTTGATATGGTCCTAATTAAAGGATGTCAAAATAAAGTTGATCAGACTTTAAATATTTAAACCTAGCTTATAATTTTTAAAGAAGTCAGTTCGGATTAAAGAGGCATATATTTAATTGTAAAACCCTAAAATCAAGTAGAATCAGCCCAAATTAAAATTTTTTGGTCCATAAGTTAAAAAAGGCCAGAATAATTTAAGTGAGGCCGGCCTGGGAGACATTAGCATGCCTCATGTCGATCTGGCAGCCCAGATCGACATGAGGTTGGACTCATGTCGACCTTGGGAGGCTAGGTCGACATGAGCATGCTTCATGTCGACCTTGGCAGCCCAAGATCGACATGAGCATGCCTCATGTCGACCTTGGGCAGCCCAAGGTCGGCCCAAGGTCGACATGAGGTTGGTCTCATGTCGACCTAAGGCAACCAGGTCGACATGGGTTCAATATGTTTCCTAATTCAACTAGAATTTGTTTTAGGGACTGATTAATATTAGGTTAAGGATTTTGAGTGAGGTTCGGCTATAAATATTAACGTTTCAGAATTCAGAAGGGGAGGAGAAAATATTAACAAGGGAACATTAAGAGGGGACGGCAAGGAACATTAACAAGATAGCAAGGAACATTAGAGAGAGACGGCAACAAACAGAAAAGATTAGCAGCAAACATTCATCAGTAATCAATCCATCAAAGACAGCAACGCTGTCTTTGTTCATTGTTCATCTATAAGTTAATTGTGGAGGAACCAACGAGCGGAGGTTTAATCTTTAATCATGAATTATTTATGTTTACAGTAGTTTCGTTTCTTTGATTAATAAGAACATGCATGCAGTAGCTTGATCTTTGAACACACAGTACCTTGATCTTTGAACATGCAGTAAATTGGTTTTTGTTTTAATAACTTTAATCGTTTGCTTTAATTATCACATTGATAAATTGGTATTCGTAATCCCACTGGCATATTTCATCAAAAATAAAACTATCCAGTAGTCAACAATTAATTGTTAAAATCTATCTTGTTTACTTTAACTTCAAGAATCGTATGTTATTTCATTAAAACTCAAAACCTCAAACTATTTTTATCCAAAAGCCTAAGCCATTTCATTATTAAACTCCAAAATATTGAATATTTTTCCAAAACCTTAATTTATTTTTCCAAATCCAAAATTATGTTGTTTTTTTTAGGCTGTAAGCCAAATCCAAAAACCCTAACTATCCAAAACCCTAATTCAAAAAACCCTAACTATCCAAAACCCTAATTCCAAAACCCTAGTTTTAAAAACCCTAATTCCAAAACCCTAGTTTCAAAAACCCTAAAAATCCTAATTTCAAAACCCTAATTATAAACTTTAGTTTCTAAAACCCTAAGTTTCGAAGCCCTAAATTCAATTGATAATTCTTTAAAACCCTAAATTTATATATTTATTACTTTATTTAATTTTAGATTTGATTGTATATTTTATTATATTTTTTGATGATTGATTTATTTAATTTCAATACTTGATTTATTTAATTTATCATGGATGGATATTTTCTTTATTATTATGATTATTATTTATTTATTTTAGTATTAAAATTGTAAGATGTATGTTTCCACTTTGTGGGTACCTCATTAATTAAATATCATGTAATTTAAATTGCTTTTATATTTTAGACCAATGTAAAGGACATGTTTATGCCTTTTGGTGGGTGTCCCATTAGTTTAGACGTGAATGATATAAGGACATATTTCCATCCTCGGATGGGTTCATTAATTTGTTTTGCTTGGACATTGTTTTGATTTTAATATAATGATGCTTTATTTCAATTGTTGTGTGTAATATGGATAATATTGTTATATTTAAGAATTTTATAATATTAAGACCTGTAAAGGAGGCCGGTTCCAATAAACCGGGCGTTGTGGGGGTGCTGGGCCATTTCTCACCTTCTCCACACATACCTAACTTTCCGAACCCATTAGGGGGTTGGGGATTCCTTAGGAATTGAGTCATCCACCCCTTTCTTTTTCCTGGCCCATCCGGGTAGCAACTCTATTTTTCTCCAGACTTAGGTCCGTGTTCTCTAAGACCCCGAGCCTAAACAGTGTTGAAGTCACAAGAACCATTCCACCGGGAGTGGGGGCAAAAATTCCCGCTCATAGTGGCAACTCCACTGGGGATAAGAGAAGTTGATTTTGTTGGTCTTTATATTATTCTATTCTTTCTTATAATGATATTATCCATTGCATCATATTAGATTGCATCGTGTGCGTGAGTTAGGACGCCCATGTTATCCGTGTTGTGTTATATAAGGGATACCATACTTTCACTCAAGGTATGGAGATCGAGCATGGCATAACCACTCATAGCCTCGTACCATTTGGTATATACTTACTATGGGAACCTAAGTCTTTTAACCCAAAGACTAAAGCTCATGTAATTGGTCTAGTTACTTTCCTTTGGTTTTTACCCCGAATGCATGTTGTTTAACTATGGTTAGTTTATCTTGGTTTAAATTATGGCTTATTTGGTTTGTTCTTTTTCTAATATGACCTAAGTACATTGTAAGCACAAAATAAATTTTTCTTTAAAGTCCAAAAGACCAAAACTATTTTCAAGACTTTTTAAGATGGTCTTTAGACATAAAACTTTTCTAAAAAAAAAAACAAATCAAAAATTCTTTTGCTAATGACTCAATTGCAAAGCCCAAAATCCATTTTTTCTATAATCTTTTTACAATGGGCTTAGAAACAAAATTACTTTTATCCAACCTTTTCTTACAAAGAGCTTGCAAATTATTTAGGTCAATTACAAAATACCAAAAATCAATTGTGAGCCTAGTTTATACTAAGAATAATTAATCATGGGCTTGTTTTTGGTATGAATCATTAGTTACTTTTTCAAATGAGAAATCTATTTATAATAAACCTCTTAATTTAGTTTTAATCCAATATAGCATAAAAACTACTTTAGTTGGTTGAATGGATTAAAACCTAATTAATGGGAATTATCATGAATTGATTTCCATTTTTAAAAAAATAACTATTGGTTGAAAAATAAGATACCCCATGTTGGTATTTTGTTAACCATATACCTAGGAAAAGAGACTCGCCATTCATGTGTGGATGTTATAAGGTTGGAAGGAACGTCCTATTTATCCTTGTTTGTTTATTGTGCATACATGCATCACATGACATATCATTAATCCTTTCTGGCTCATAGACTTGGAGTACGGCAATCCAAGAGCATACAATGATATCACCTACAACACTGATTTTTGATTCAAGTGCTTCATTGGGAGGATGGATACAAACTAGCTAAGGGATATAATTGATGAAGTTGTCAAAGCTAGGATGGCCAAGCTACAAGATCAATTGGTTGAAATTATGAAGACCCAGTTGATTGAAATTCTAGAGCTCATCAACAATGCTAAGGCAGCATATGTGGAGAACATGTTCACTAATAGAGATCGAATGAAAAATGAGGGACCAATCCCTATTCTACGAGACCAACCGAACCATGTGCTGTCTAAGTGGAGCAATAAGGGCGGCTATCACCCCAGTGAAAAAAGTCAAAGGGAAAGAGAGAAGAACTATTTTTCTACAAAATGAAATTATCAGCCTAGCAATCAAAATACATGAAAGGAAGCTGATGTTAATGCCACTGGTCAAGGAGGAATGATGCAGTTTTCAAAATTAGGGAATCCGTTGTCTTGGGTTCTCAATAAACTACAAAAGAAGGGATTGTTACAACCCTTGACTCCTCATCCTTTGCCTAATCATCTTCCACCTAACTTTGATATTAAGGCATTTTGTCAATTCCATCAAAGGCCTGGACACGAAACAGATAACTGTATGAAGTTAAGGCATGAGATCCAGAATTTAATTGATAATGGTAAGCTGCCTAAACCTGATAAGAACAACACTAAGAATAATTCTCTACCTAAATTTGGAAGGGCGCCACCGCTTACAACATTCATGAAGAGTTTTATTTTGTCATCCTGTGATGATATGGATAGAGAAGCCACTAACGATGATGTGCTACTAAACAATCTTGGACTAACTGTGGATGATGAAGAAATGATCCTTGATGATGGAAAAAATCCTTACCTCCAACTCCATAAACTTTCCTTAGCTTGAAATGTTGCTTTTCAATTTTACTTTCTTTAATATTTAATTGGAACAATCTTGTTTTTCAAATTTAAAGTTGTTTGATTAAATTATTTTCATCAAAATTTTTGTTGGTCTTTGTTCATTTTGGTGCTCAACCAATGAGGAATCTAGCTTGATAATTCATGAATTAATATATTTATGCATCATGACTTGAATGACTTTATTAGGTGAGGGAATCGCTCCATAGCATTGAGTTGTGTATGCTTACTTAGAGAGGACTCCTACATAATTACCTTTGTCTAGGTCCTAGCCAGTCTTAGAACATGCTTTGACAAACTTTCGAGGCGAAATTGTAACTCTGCTTATTTAAGGGAGAGATGATCTAGGTATTGTTTGGTTAGCCAACAACTAGTATCCACCCTATTAAATATCAATCCCTAGTTGTCCCTTTGGGCCTTCATAAAATTTTAGCTTTTTTTCATTGGCCTACAAACCCCAACAACCTAACCTGAGCTGTTGTGATACATTGGACAAATCTTATGATCACTAAGATGAAGAGGCAAGAAGATCAAAGAAAGTAAGGATTAGTCAAGGTCATGAGGATAGTTGAAGTTCTCAAGACCATAAGAGTAGTTGATGTTTTCAAAACCATAAGGGTAGTTGAAGTTCACTAAATATCTCCAATCTATCAAAACAACATCAGAGCAATAAATGATGTATCCCGGTTAAAGGAGATTTATGTCACTCCACTCATCCATTATTAGAAACCCAAGTTGGTACAAATAAGATAGCTCTTTTAGAGCTAGAACCAAAAAAAAAAGAGAAAGAAGAAAAGAAGAAGAAGAACAAGAAAAAGAGAAGAACAAGAAAAAGAAGAAAAGAAAAAAGAAGACAAAATAAATAAAGAAAAAAAAGAAAGATAAAACCTAAAAAGGCGGTTCAGAAAGCCAACTGAGTTCTCTTCTATCTAAGACAACAAAAGGCTTCCAAGGACGGTTTGACTTGAATTGGTCCAACCCAACCAAAGATTCAATCAAAATCAAAGAAAGAGGAGAAAGACTATCCAGTTCTTGAAAGTTCTGGACTTGACAGTCCTACAAGAAAGAAGGACAAAATGATAAAATGCTCAAAGAAAGGGAAGAGTAAGAAAAATAAAAAGAAAGAAAAGGGAGAAGAAGAAAAGAAAGAAATTTGGGTAACAAAATTTTTACAAGGGCAAAGACTGTCCTAATTAAGATCCAGATTAATGCCAAGAAGATAGAAGGAATTTGGAGTCTAGCAAGATTGCTCCCAACTACCTAAAGTTCCAACAAGCAGTTTGTAGTGTAAAGGTTTATCCATTGTGTCACATCACTTCCTATCTCAAAATAGCCTTCATTTAAACCCGTGTCCCTTATAGACCCCATTTCAAGCCTATCAAAGACCTGTTGATCTCTCTTGGTAGGTAGAGTCTATTAGTGGAGATAGTTTGAATAAGCATGCATATGAGATAGACAATATTCAAACTCAAATGAGACCTTTGGCCAAGTAATGTGTATGTGTCTATCTGAAGTGCAACAGTTCTTGCTTAAATAGAAATAATTCCCAAGTTTAGTATGGTAACTAGGGCTGTGATGTTATAGATATGTTAATTTGAAAAGTCGAGTCCTGAGGTACTATGGCACTGATTTGACAAAGCTACTGTATCTAATTAAAAAAAAAAGTGTACAAAACAAAAATTATTATTACCATTTTTGTCTTAATTTCAAGTTTTATTACAAGTTTTTATTACAAGTTTTATATTTTTGTCACTGCGAGGAAGGAGGCGGTTCATAATTAGACAAAGCCCTAAAAAATCATCACCCGTTGGAGGAGGGAGCATATTATCTATCCCATATCGGCTCGAAGAAGGAATATCTAAATCTCCAGGACTTTGAAAATTGGTTCTATCATCGTCTAAACAGGGAGGTGGTATATCATGGACAACAGTCCGGGATCCTCTTGATGAAGAGGCATTTGGTTCCCTCATGCCCTGAAATTGAAAGTATCAGAAGTCCCGTGCCTCTTGTTGATACATTTCCTCAAAATTTGCCGCATGCTGATGACTCGCATCTAATTCCTCCTTAAGCTTCCTATTATGCTCCTCAAGCATCCGCTGTGAGCCAGAAAAGGAAAGGGTAAGTCCATACATTTTTATGCATACATGCAAGCATACATCATTATGGGATAAGAATGACTGACTAGGTAACTTAGATCAAAGCTCTCTGAATCAGATGGCACATCTAAATTAGAAGGGGCAAATGGAGAAAATTGTCGCTATATCGGGGTATCATACAGAGGGACAACCCCATAGTCAAAGAAACCAGCAACCTACAATGATCATATAAATAATCAAAATAGATAAACAAAAAGACAGTTGCAATGACAAAGTGATAGCTACCTGGGAAGTGCCAGCCCCGGAATTGCCATGGGATTGGGAAGAAGGCTCCTCCTCATCTTCTTCCTCGTCCTCATCCTCATCCACTCCCTCATCTTCTTCATCTTTTCCTTGCTCCGCTTCTATTTCTTCTTCACCTCCAGACAGCCCATGGACACAAAGAGGTGACACTTCAAAACTTAGCAGATAATCCTGGATAAATTGAGCATATGACACGTCCGGTGAGAGCAGGAAGTCAGGAACATCGAAACCAATATGGGAACGACTCCAAAAGGGCTCCGGCATTGCATTAATGTTTAGAACAAATGATGGAATATCAACTGGTACTCTACGCCGGTTAGGTCCAAGGAACCAGTCATGTACTCGATCGCCTAGAAACCATCCACTAGAGACCGGGCCAGCCATAATTCAACGAGAGTTGTGCAAAGGCATTGCATCAGTCATGCATCTAATCCAACCATTTTTCTCTTCGGCTCTACACCAGGCTATATCCACCTGCAGAAAAGCAAACCGGTAATTTATCTTTTATCATAGGTTTGATATTAATATTAACATTTTTCTTACTTGATCCTAGGTCAGACGTCTCAAGTGGTAAAGGTAAGAGTGCACATGGTGACTCCTGGACACTTCCCTGCGACCCGACAACCAAACAACCAACCTTGGAAAATTGACTCGTGGCTGTGTAATGTTTGGAACCCTCACCAAGTTATGCTCGTATGCCCAGACCTATAAATAAAAGAGAAAATCAAGCCTATGCACATTCATTGTGTGGATCAATAATTTTAAAGGAAATAGCACCTCAGCAATGGCAGCGAAACCAATAAAGGATCTTTTCTTCCTGTAGAGCACATCAAAACCGTGATAAAGACAAGCTAGACCAGCTTTCCCCCATGCATAAGAAGATACGCGATCCAAGTCAGAAAGGGCGCTCAATACATATAAGTGAATGGCAGACTCGGTGCTACCCAAAATGGTTGGCCCCAACAAATATAACAAAAATCCCCATTTTGCCCTCTCACCCTGCACGGGTCGAGTGTACTTTACCCAATACTCTCGGATGGGCTCATATCGGATCTTATACGACTTTCTATATCGGGGCTTGACACCGATCAATTGTCGAATTTCTTCTTCTTTCAAAATATTGCAGGTCAAAAGGACAGGGGTTCCATCACATCGGAGGTCGGTTATAGCAGCAAAGTCAACCAGACCAATTGTCATCTCTCCAATGGGCAAGTGAAAAGTATGAGTTGTCTCCAACCATCATTCTGCAAGCGCCTGGATCACGCTTCGGTCTATTTGATAGCCCCGTGCTGGTAATTGCAAAATGAAGTCCTCAAAACCACTTTCCCGCACCATTCTCTTTACTGCAGGCGGGGTTTGGTCATACCACTTATGGGCCTTGTGAATATTTCCTCCTACTTTGATATCGCAACCATCATGCTGCCCAAATGCAGGTAAGTCCAGGTAAGTATACATGTAATTTCACACACACACTTAAAAAAAGTTTAACCATAATAATAAATAAATAAAAAGTAAAAAATAGTAATATTATATAGTAAAAAATATAGAATATGTTAAATATTAAAAAATTAATTAAATTAAAAAAATTTAAATTAAAAAATATAATAAAAATAATAATAAGATAAAATAATTTTGTATAAATATATAAAGCAATAAATAATAAATAATAATATAATAATAATAATAAATTATTATTAAATTAAAATAAAATAAAATTCTTTTATATAAATATGTAAAGCAATAATAATAAAAAATAATAACGATAAAATAAAATAAAAAAGAAATAATAATAAAAGTAAAAAATAAATAAAAATGGGACACAGACAAATAATTTCTCGCACAATAATTGATGTGTTTCATTCTTACACAATCATTTTTCATGCATAAATTTTTTCAAATAAATTCTGCTACATACTTATTCTTGTATAATCTATATGAACATAATTATACTAACAAATTTTGCAATAAATTACTTATATGTACAGAAAAGTACCATTTACCCGTGTTTTATCTTTGGAACTCCGATGGAGATACATGCCTGGTAACATCGGAATTTGCACAATTTCATTATCTCGAAGATAAGAAATCAATTCATTATTTGACCGAGTCCTATGCCTTGAAGAGTGTTAGACGGCTGACATGGTAACTGCTTGGGATTT
The DNA here is from genome assembly GCA_947685225.1 of Garcia nutans. Taxonomy (NCBI): domain Eukaryota; kingdom Viridiplantae; phylum Streptophyta; class Magnoliopsida; order Malpighiales; family Euphorbiaceae; genus Garcia; species Garcia nutans. The sequence goes on along the minus strand of CANTUV010000017.1, from coordinate 2,670,668 downwards.
ATGAATCTTATAATACTGACAATGTTTAGTTTGAAAGGAAAGAAATAATACGAACTCTTTATAAAAAATGAAATGAAGAAATGAGTTGCTTATATAGAGAAACGACAAAGGAAAAAAATAAAATTCAAAAGTAAATTTTACTATTGATAAATAGTAAATTACTAGTTATAAATAGTAAGTTACTATTTATAATAGTAGGATACTATTTACAAATAGTAGGTTACTAATGATAATAGTAGAATACTATTTAAAAATAGTAAATTACTATTTATAAAGTAAATGAATAGTAATAAATAGTATATAAACAGTAACTACACAAAAATAAATAGGAAACTTAATTATTCAATTCAATCAATCAGATACTAACATGTACATAAATATTTTTACAGTTTTAAATATTTTTACACGCAGGGGGCAAGGAGAAGATATGCGCATGGTAAAAATTAGCAAAATTTTTTGCAAATTATTGACTACAAGTATTTTTTACTAATATTTAAATCCCGGGTCCAGAACCCAAATCATGCCGGGTCCAGAACCCAAGTCTTTATCAAGTGCAGAACTCGAACTGGGTCTAGAATCCAAACTATCTGGGGTCCAGAATCCAAATCTTTTCCGAGTCCAGAACCCAAATCATCCCGGGTCCAGAACCTAAATCTTTTTCGAGTCCAGAACACAAACCTGGTCCAGAACCCAAACTATCTCGGGTCCAAAACCTAAATCTTTTCTAAGTCCAAAACTCAAACTGGGTCTAGAACCCAAACTATCTCGGGCCCAATACTTTCAAGATCCTCAAGACAAAAAGGAGCCAAAGGTTATTGAGAAGACAACTTTTTAAAAGATTGAAACTTCTGATGTTGAGAAGATGATTATTGATTTAGAAAAGAAATTTGAAATGAAATTAAAAATTGAAGAGATGTCCGAGATCGATAAGTTGTTTGAACTAGATGAGTAAGTCCCTTATAAGTTCAAAATGCCTTCCTTCACTAGATACAATGGTACAGGAAATCCTCACTTGTATGTTAAATAGTACATCACTGCCATGCAGTCTGCCAAAGCTACTAAAGCTCAAACTCTAAGGTATTTTATGTTCTCATTGGATCCTGTTGTGCAAATTTGGTTCAATACCTTGGAAGAAAGTACCTAAAAAGATTGGAACATGTTGTACAAAGCCTTCGTTCAACAGTATGGGTACAATGTCGAGTTGAAAGTTACCTTGATGGAGGTAGAGACCATTAGTCAAAGACCAAATGAGAACTTTGTTGATTATGTAAAAAGGTGGAGGAGTAAGGCCGCATTGCTCAAAAGGAGGCCCAATGAATCAGATCAAATTAGAATAATTGTGAGAGAGGTGTTGCCTAGTCTTCATGAAAGGATGTCTCATAAGCTTATCTGGGATTTTAAAGACCTTTTACAAGTGGGTCTACAAATTGAAGAGTGGAAAAGAGAGAAGAACCACTTTTCAGCAAGAAGAAATATGTAAGGAAACTACTAGTCTGGTAACCAAAGCATGCAAAAGGCAGTTTATGTTAATGCTACTGGCCAAGGAGGAAGAAGGCAGTTTTCAAAATTAGGGAAGCCATTGTCTTGGGTCCTCAATAAGCTACAAAAGAAGGTATTGTTACAATCCTTAAATCCTCATCCTTTTCCTAACCCTCTCCCACCTAATTTTGACACAAAGGCATTTTGTCAATTTCATCAAATACAAGGGCACGAAACAGATAGATGTGTGAGGTTGAGGCATGAGATCCAGAATTTAATTGATAGTAGGAAGCTACCCGAGCCCAACAAGCCAAACACCAAAGACAATCCACTGCCAAGTTTCAATAGAGTACCACCACCGACGACCTTCATGATTGGAGGAGGTTTGCATTAAAGTTTTTTCATGTCCTCATTCCAAGATGTGGATGGAGAAGCAAGCAATGAAGAAGTGGTGTTTAACAAAGTTAAACAAATTATGGTTGGAAAAGAAGTAGCAATCTATGTTGTGAATGAGTTTTGGGATTCAAGCGATAGTGATGATGATCTTGAGCCCAAGAAAGAGGAATGCACTTGGTCCGAGTATGAAGAAGATGAAGTGATGAACACTAGATCTAGTAAGCCTTATGCAAGACCACCACCCAAGGAAGTAGAAACTAATAAAGGAAAGGAAGCTAAAGTTAGGAATAAAGAAGAGGAAGATGACACTGTGCTTAAGTAGTTAAAGAGAACCCAAGCAAGTGTCAGTATTTGAGACTTATTGGCCACTTCCAAAAAGCACCGTGAAACTATGGCCAAGGCCTTGGCTAGCATGCCAATTTCCACCTCTATAACACCGGAGGAGCCGGTTAACTTTGTGAAGGTTGAAGGAGTGATGAAGTGTGAAGATATTCAAAAGAATAGCAAAGTTAATATAGGAATAGTATCTTTCTTAGATGCGGATTTACCGAAAGAGGGGAGAGATCACATCCGCCCCCTCTTTATCAAAGTAGAAGTCAAAGGAAAAAGGACCCCATGTGTAATGGTTGATGATGGGTCTACCGTAAATGTTTGCCCACTTAAAATTTTGCCAAATCTAGCTATGTCAACAAGGGATCTAAGCCCAACTGAGGTGACCATTAGGGCCTATGACAATACCAAGAGACATGCCGAAGGGACATTCAAAGTTGTTGTGAAGGTAGGTCCAATTGAATCTATTATTGAATTTGTGGTTTTGGACATACCTGTTACTTTTGCTCTGCTTTTGGGATGACCATGGTTTCATCCTCTTGGTGGAGTTCCTTCCACCCTTCATCAAAATATCAAATTTCCTAATGGAGAAGAGACGGTGGTCATTGAGGCCGAAGATAATGAGGTGGTCAATGCTCTAATGATTAAGAGGCCTCTCAATGGTTTCCAAGTAGCTGCAATTTTTGATGATGAAGTAATGGACTCCAAGGTCTTGAACATGATGAAAAACATGAGCTACCTTCCTGGTGCTGGTCTTGGAAAGGGCAAGGCCGGTATGACAAAGCTTTCAAATTTCATGACTCAAACTGTCAAGAAAGGGTTAGGGTATGAAGAAGCTAGCAAAGATGTTCATTCAAAGAAGAATGAGAAGATGAGATTCCCATCACTTGAAGAGATCTTTTGTCAAAGCTCCAAACATTCGACCACTCCAAGGAAAGCCCGAGCCAATCATGTTCATGGGAAAGTTGATCCTAGGTTTTGAGATTTTTTTATGATATTATCGAGCTAGTGGAACAAATGAAGAAAGAGCTCACCCCGCCAGCCGACAAGGAGCCCAATCCGAAAGAGGAGAAGGAAGCTATCCTGAAAGTTGAGAAGACTCCAGAGGACATTGCTGCCCTGGTTGAAGAGAAGTTTGAAGATGTTCTGCTTTATGATTTTGAGAATAATGATTTTGATTTTAATTTTAATTTGTCTGCTTTGTATGAGGATGATGATGTTTTCTTCTCTAAAATGAATGCAATAAAGTCTGATTTTGTTACTTATGTGATGTTTCTCCTGATGGTTACATACATTCAAATAGTGGTTACATGAGCATCTTTAATATTAACTCTGTCAATACACAATCATTAAATTTGGGAACAACTGAAAATCCTAAAAATATTAGCATAGCATCCGACCTTACTTTTGATGAGAGAGACAAATTTGAAAAAATATTTTAAAAATATGAAGAAGTATTTGCTTAGTCTTATGAGGATATGCCTGGAATAGATCAAGACATAGCCGAATATCTGATTCCTACTTACACTCACATGAAACCCGTTAAACAAAAGCTTAGGCGGTTAAGACCTGAATGGGCTGACGTGGTTAAAGAAGAGGTCACTAAACAAATACAAGTAAAGTTTCTTTAAGTAATAGATTATCCATATTGGCTAGCCAACATAGTACCCATGCTAAAGAAAGATGGAAAATTAGGGTATGTGTGGACTCTAAAGACTTAAACAGGGCTTCCCCTAAAGATAATTTTCCTTTATCCCATATAGATGTCCTTATTGATAGTGCAGCCTCTAGTGTGCTACACTTGTTTGTAGATAGATTTTCTGGATACAACCAAGTGTTAATGGTGTTGCGCTCAAATTAACTCTACCACAAAGCGTCACTCGTAAGTATACGAGGTAGCTGTAGCAAAGGTGCTCGCCCCAAGGTCGTTCTCTCAAGGAAGCTAAAGTGGCTAATTGATTATCAAATTAAAAGTAACAAGTAATGAATAAATTTAAATTGCTAACTAAAGAAGAAGTTTAATTGAAGTTTAAAACAATAAAAGTAAACAAGGGCTGATGTTTTGATTCACTTAATAAAAAGGTCTAGGGTTTTCACTTCTCTACTACTTATTTGTATGAACGGTTATTCCACTTAACTAATTTAATTTCAAAGATTAAATCTCAAACAACTTAATTAATTGAGTTAAGGAAATAAGCTCTCGCATTCAAACCTCTTACAACTAATCTTGTTATAATTGAAACAATCTTTTTAATAGGTTATATCTCTAATTCACCTAAGTCCTTAATTGAATTGTTCCAGCATTAGACTTCATCTCTCAATCCATCATCTAATACCTAAAACACACAATTGGTGGCCAATCAATTATATGTAACAATATTTCATTCAATAAAGGCAAAAGAAATTATTAGCTAAGAGAATAACCAATTCATACAATCATAGCAGATCCATACAAACCCTAGACTAGGTCAAATTAGTTCATAATGCAATCAAACATATTCATCTCATTAATGTTCAAAGAAATCAAAATAGACATGATAATATCCATTAAAACAATTTCAATGTAAATAAAGAGAATAAGTTCGAGAACAAAACCAAGTTACAACTCCTTGAAGCTTCTGAAGAATCTCTTGTTCAAATCTTGCAAGAAGGATGAAACAATGACTAGAACAATCTAATCTAAGCTAAAGTAATCAAAAGTAAAATCAAAATCAAGAAAACAAAGCTAAACCCTAACTTCACTCTCTATGACGGCTGAAAATATTCTCCAAATCGTCAACAGTCCTTTACCCTAGCTTCCCTCTTTCTTTTTATATGAAACGTCAGCTTTAAAATTCGCTGCACGTTTGGTTCATGAGGGACACGGCCAAGTCAGATGTGACTTGGCCGTGTAAGTGGCTTTTGGAGGGACATGGCCAGATGACTTGGCCGTGTCCCTTGCTTGTGTCCACCACTGCTAGCCTTTTCTTCTTTTCTTCTTTGTTGAGTGACACGGCCAAGTCAGAGGTGACTTGGCCGTGTTGGAGCTTGTTGGAGGGACACGGCCAGGTGACTTGGCCGTGTCCCTTGCCTGTGTCTTCCACTGTGAGTTTTAGTCTTCTTTGCCTTTGGAATTGGTGAGACACGGCCAAGTGGAGATGACTTGGCCGTGTGAGTCTTCTTTGGAGGGACACGGCCACAAGACTTGGCCGTATCCCTTGCATGTGTCTGCTACTGGGACTTGTTCTTCTTTTTAACTTGGTATGGGACACGGCCAGTGACTTGGCCGTGTCCTCTGCCTGTGTCAGCCACTGCCCCTTTCTCCTTCAATTTGTTTCCTTGCCTGTTTTAACCTAACACAAAACTCAAAACAAACTTTAAACAAGAAGTAAATAGACAATAACCAACAAAACATAAACACAATACTAAAAACTAAATCAAAAACGACATAAACACTGAAATAAACTAAAACTACCACAATTAAAGAAAACACTAAACAAACCGATAAAAACTAACAAAATACCTAAATAAAACAATAATTATCATAATAAACAAGACACAAATCTAGAACAAAAACTAATAAAACAACTACCCCACACTTAAAACTTTGCTTGTCCTCAAGCAAATTCACATGGCATAAATTAAAAACTCAAACAACCTTAACTATAACTCCAGTATATAAGATGAAATACTTTAAGAATCAGACATAAATAATTGCAATGTCCTTCAATCAAGATTTTCTTAACTCATTCATTAATCCAGACATACAAATCTCATCTCTCATCTAAGTGTTTCACTCGATTTCAAAGGTTAATCACTCAAACCACTCATGACTGCAAACTACCATAAATTTGCTTAATTATCCAATCTCCCTCACTGATTTTCTCAAGAAATAATCCAAAGGTCTTTCATTTGGATGTAATGGGGCTAAGGTAAATGTGTGAGAAAAGACATTTAGGCTGGAGCATCAAGAAATGGAGTATCTAAATTAGACACTATTCTTGCTAAGAAACTCATAACTCCTTCAAATAGCATACTCACCAACCCTTGATACCTCACATACTTGCATACCCAAAGAAAAATGCATGAGTCGACATTCCTCTTTTTATAACCAATGCTAGAACATATTTGACTTTTGTATATATATATATATCTCTTTTTTTATATATATACATATATACAAAATATAACATTGCATAGATCATCTAGCTTAACATGTAGAGGAAAAGAATAGTCAACTCTTAATCAAATACAAAGTGCAAAGTATGCATTTCACCCCAAATAGCAATACCATATATTTTTTTTTTACTTGCTTACCCCACACTTTGAAACAAACCACCCTATTGTCATATCATAGAACTCCATTCCTTAATGTAGGTATGATGATAATAAGAGAAAGTCGAGTTGTGAATTATGTTGATTAATCAAGAAAAGGTCAAAGGCTCAACTTGGCTCACTAAGGAAATCAATATTAAGGGAGGTCTTTTTAAGCTAAAGGGCTAACCTAATTTGCCTTCATCATTTTAAAACTTGAGATTAAATCATAATGTGAGTTCAATTAGTATGCAAAAGCAAACTTTAGAGATGCAAAATCATGAAGGTGCACACTTAAGAAAAGAAAATCAACTGATAATAATATCAAATTATGAGGCTCAAAACTCACACAGGTGGGTTCACAAAGATTTATATGTCATGAATTGCAAAATGCGAAAATTGATCCCGAATGAATTCAAATGCTCATTTCTATGCTGATACTAAAGTCTCAACTATAATGCTAGAATCAAAGAAAAGATCAATAAATTTTCAACAATTATGCCATGCACAACAAACACAATAAACAAAACAAGACAAACATTAAAGGAAAGCTTAAAGAGTACCCCACACTTAAAATTTACATTGTCCTCAATGTAAAACAAGAATAGTAAATAAAAAGAGTTAAAGGACAACCTGTCTTCCATCGTACCTGGTGAGGCAAAACCCTAGCTTTCCATCACAAACACAAAAGTTCAAAAATAAAAGTACAATATATAAAAATAAAATATCCAAATATAAAGGTTAACATGGAAACAAAAACGAAAAATAAGAACAAAAAAACATTAAACAAAATAAAGCAAGGATCTCAAAATCTATGGAAAAGGGGGGCGTGAAGATGATGCAGCTGAGGGATGAAGACTCAGGATCGTCGCAAGGTTGCTGTTAATCTGCTCCAACTGCTGCAAGACCTCAGCATGGTTACGGTCCACCTAGCTATCCAGTCGATCCACTTTGCCCTCCAAGGCCTCAATCCTCAGAAGCACCTCTTGATGTTCCGAGACCGGAGCATCCTCATCTAGGTCAAGAGAATCCGAGTCGGACTCCTCTTGGACCCGTGCTCTCTTCTGTCTGTCCCCCAGTGCTGCAGGCTCATCTGAAGGCATCACATAAGTCCCTCTCCTATGCACCACCATGTGCATCTTCTCAAGTGTAGCTAGATCCAAGGAGTCATTACCCATAATTCTAGTCATGCGACTAGTACTTGGGTCAAAATCCTCAACAAGGGCTACTGCTAATGTTGTGATCAATCCTCCAACACAAATTGCCCCCCTCCTTTTATTAACCACAGTATCAAAAATATCGGCTAACCAATAGCCGGCACTCACAGCCATTTCATTCAAAACACAGTCCAGGAAAAACAACTCACTCGACTCAACCACACTCGGACTTTCCTTCCGAGCAAAGAACCCACATGACATAAACCTATGCAAATACCTCAAAGTAGGGTTCCGTAATTTAGATGCTTTGGCCGATTTGGCCACATAAGTACCCGAGCCCAAGGCTCCCCAAGCAAATTGTTGTCTAAATTCTTTGGGTACCGACCTTTCCCCATGCTGATGAAAACCATAAATAGCATTTAACTGATCAATATTAAGCTCAAATGATTTACCCATCAATTTAAACATCATTCTCCTGCAGATTTTCTTATCATCTCTTTCCACCTTAAGAGATGTCAAAAATTCTAGAGTAAGCTCTTCAAACTGCAAAGGTCTCAATGAGACAAAAATCTCCCACCCAAGAAATTGCACATATCTATAAAAAGTAGTTCTAATTTGCAGGGCATCTAGAGATTCATCATTCACATACCTTGTCGGGAAAAAACCCCGAGCCAAAAGACTTGCCCTCCTGAAAGATAAAGTTGAGGAAGAGGAAGAAGCTCCTTCGGTAGTAGATTTCTTCTTCTTGCGGTGTGAGACAGTTTTAGTTCTTGGCATCTTGAGATCTGAAAAATTAACACCCAAAACTGAATTAAATCAAAATTATATAAGTAAAGAGGAAGTTTTAAGTGATTATCTCTAGTTTGGGTGAAGAAATTTGAAGTTTTAATGGAAAAGTTGGAGTTTTGAAATAAAAATCAATGGTTTTGGCGATACAGAGAGCGAGAGAGAGAGAGAGAGACGAAGATAGAAAATTTAGGGATTTATGAAAAGAACTGGGCAAAATCGGGTTTTAAAAGTGTAAAATTTGAGGGACACGGCCGTGTTAGTGGGTACTTCGCCGTGTCTGGTGTGTGAAAGTGAAGGGACACGGCCAAGTCAAGGTGACACGGCCATGTCTGATAGTCTTGGAGGGACATGGCCAGTGACTTGGCTGTGTCCCCCGAGTGTGTCCTATTATGTACAAAATTGCAAAATCTAAAAAATTTTGAGGAATCTTGGCCGTGTCCAGTGTGTGACACGACCAAGGGACACGGCCAAGTCCTTTGGCCGTGTCACGTACTGCCTTTTATTAACTTAAACTTCTTTTTTTTTTCAACAATTTTGCACCCCTTCATCTTTAAACACCCTGAAACACAAAGTAAAGAAAAACCGATCAAAGCACAGTCCATTTATTTAAACCGAACATAAAATCAATACTTGCTAAATTTAAAATTACAACTACGAAAAATAAATGCAAACCGATGGGTTGCCTCCCATTTAGCGCTTCTTTAATGTCATAAAGCTGAACATCATGCAAGGCTTAGGGATCACGGATCAAAGTGCTGTTAATAACCCTCACTTCCTGAAATCCTTCATTGTATGGCTTAACTCTCTGTCCATTCACTTTAAAAGTCTCACTTGTTCAAGAGTTAAGTAATTCAATGGCACCAGAAGGATACACCTGAGTTATCTCAAAAGGACCACTCCATCGAGACTTGAGTTTACCTGGAAAAAGACGGAGTCGTGAGTTAAAAAGTAAAACCTTCATACCTGGACTCAATGTCTTTCGCACTATAATTCTATGATGAAGTGCTTTAGTGCGATCCTTGTAAATTCTCGAGCTCTCATAGGCCTCATTTCTCAGCTCATCCAACTCTGAAATTTGCAGAAATCGTTCTCTCTTCGCTTTGTCCAAGTCCAAATTCAGAGTCTTGATTGCCCAATATGCCCTGTGCTCCAACTCCACTGGTAAGTGACAAGCTTTTCCAAACACCAATCGATATGGACCCATACCTAGAGGAGTTTTGAAAGCAGTCCGATATGCCCATAGTGCATCATGCAATCTGTTTGCCCAATCCTTCCTGGATGAGTTGACTGTTTTCTCAAGAATTCCTTTTAGCTGCTTGTTTGATGTTTCCACTTGCCCAGAAGTCTGTGGATGGTATGGGGTTGCCACCTTGTGCTTCACACCAGATTTGTGCATTAACTTCTTAAAAAGCCTGTTGCAAAAATGGCTCCCCCCATCACTGACTATCACCCTTGGTGTGCCAAACCTGCTAAGAATGTTTTCCTTCACAAATTTAACAACAAATATTAGCATCATTAGTACGGGTGGGGATTGCCTCCACCCATTTGAAAACATAGTCAACAGCAACTAAAATATATTCAAAACCAAAAGACTTGGGGAAAGGACCCATGAAGTCTATTCCCCACACATCAAATAGTTCAACAACAATATATGACTGAAGGGGCATTTCATTCCTCCTCCCAATGTTACCTACTCTTTGGCAACGATCACAGTGCTTACAATACTCTTGAGCATCTTTAAATAAAGTAGGCCAGTAAAAACCACTTTGTAGCACCTTTTCTGTAGTCTTTCTTCCTCCAAAATGACCCCCACAGTGAAGGTCATGATAAAATTGAAGAACACTTAGTTGTTCTTCCTCAGATACACACCTGCGAACTATCTCATCTTTGCAAATCCGGAATAGATAAGGTTCATCCCAAAAATAAAACTTACTCAAGTGTAAAAACCTTTTCTTTTCCTGAAATGGCATGTTAGTACGCAAAATACCAGAAGCAAGATAGTTAGCAATATCTGCAAACCAAGGTGCATCAAATACCACAAAAAGCTGCTCATCAGGAAATGCTTCTAAATTTTTATGAATGTCATCAGATGCAAGACTTTCACTAAAGTAGGGTAATCTGGATAAATGATCAGCAACAACATTCTCACTACCCTTTGTATCCTTGATTTGGAAATCAAACTCTTGCAATAACAACACCCATCTAATTAAGCGCGGTTTAGCATGTTGTTTTGTTAACAGATATTTAAGAGCTGCATGATCAGAATGCACAATAATTTTTGACCCAATTAAATATGCTCTAAATTTTTCTAAAGCAAAAACAACAGCTAACATTTCCTTCTCAGTTGTGGTGTAGTTCATTTGTGCACTATTCAGGGTTAAACTGGCATAATATATTACTCTCAAGTATTTATCAACCCTTTGCCTAAGAACAGCTCCTACTGCATGATTAGAGGCATCACACATGATTTCAAAAGGTAAAGACTAAACAGGAGCTACAATCACAGGTGCACTAGTCAATTTTTCCTTAAGAGAATTAAAAGCTTGCATGCATTGTGCTGTAAATTCAAATGGAACATCTTTCCCCAACAAATGGCACAATGGTTGGCTTATTTTGGAAAAATCCTTAATAAACCTCCTGTAAAATCCTACATTCCCTAAAAAACTTCTTATTCCCTTAACAGAGGTAGGTGGGGGTAACTTAGCAATCAATTCAATTTTAGCCTTATCTACCTCAATCCCCTTACTTGACACCACATGACCTAAAACAATGCCCTGGGTAACCATAAAATGACTCTTTTCCCAACTTAAAGTGAGGTTACATTCAATGCATCTCTCAAGCACACGAACAAGTTTATTGAGGCAATTATTAAAAGAATTACCAAAAATAGAAAAGTCATCCATAAATACCTTAATAAAATCGTCTATCATGTCAGAGAAGACAGACATCATGCATCTCTAAAAAGTTGCAGGTGCATTGCACAAGCCAAAAGGCATACGTCGGAATGCATAAGTCCCAAAAGGACAAGTAAAGGTTGTCTTGGACTGATCCTCTGGAGCTATTGGCACCTGATAGTAACCTGAAAGGCCATCCAGAAAACAATAATGTGAGTGTCCAGAAAGTTTATCTAACATCTGATCAATAAAAGGAAGAGGGAAATGATCTTTCTTTGTAGCATTGTTCAACTTCCTATAATCGATGCACATTCTCCACCCAGTAGTAGTCCTAGTAGGAACCAATTCATTATTCTCATTTTTCACCACAGTGATTCCAGATTTCTTAGGAACTACATGTACTGGGCTCACCCACTCACTATTAGCAATTGGATATATTACTCCTTCATCCAGCAATTTGAGCACTTCCTTCTTAACCACTTCACTCATATTTGGGTTAAGTCGCCTTTGGGTCTCCCTCACAGGTTTAGCTCCCTCTTCTAAAGTGATTCTATGCATGCACATTGAAGGGCTAATACCCTTGATGTCACTCAATCCCCAGCCTATTGCTCTCTTTAATCTTTTAAGCTCCCTCACCAACCTCATCTCCTCCCTTTCACTAAGTTCACTAGATATTATCACAGGTAAAGTGTTGTGATCTCCTGAAAACACATATTTCAGGTTCTTAGGCAACTCTTTCAGCTCTAACTCTAGTGAGGGGTTCTTCTCTTCTTTTTGAATGGAGGGAAGCTCACAAACTGGGTCCTCCTTAAGTTCCTCTACTTCAGCACTTCCTAAGGTCTCAAGACAACTGGCTATTTCTGCATCAAAAATTTCCAAATCACTATCCAAAGTCAATGCCAGCTCGAATTTATCAGAGGTACCTGTCTGCAAGAAAACATCTGAAACAACTGCATCAACAGAATCAATGAAAGAACAATCCTCATATAAAGCAGTTGTAGGAATAAGAGAAGTGTTAAAAATAGAAAATTCCACAGTTTGTCCCAAAACAGTCATTGATAATTTTCCATTCTTAACATCTATCAAAGTGTTGGTAGTCGCCATAAAAGGCCTACCCAGCAGAATGGTGTGTGCAGATGGTGAAGAATTACCTACTTCCATGTCAAGAACGATGAAATCCACAGGTACTATCAAACCACCAACTTTAACTAACACATCTTCTATAACCCCTTTCGGGAATCTAAGAGATCTATCAGCTAATTGCAATACCATTTTTGTTGGTTTAAGTTCCCCTAATTCTAAATCAAGGTACACAGAATAAGGCATTAAATTCACACTGGCTCCCAAGTCACACATGCCATCAGTACCCTTTCCATTCCCCATAGTAATTTGAATAATAAAACTTCCAGGATCCTTTAGCTTGGGAGGTAGTTTATGCTGCAAAACAGCACTAGCTACCTCAGAAACTATCACCTTTTCATTCGGCTCATACCTCTTTTTCTTAGTATTTAGTTCTTTGAAGAATTTAGCATAAGCCAGCATGTTCTTAATTGCTTCAAGTAAGGGTAAGTTAATACTTACCTTAGACAGCATGTTGAAGATATCTGAAAATTGCTTTTTTTTTTATCATCCTTCAACCTGCTGGGGAATGGTATAGGTGGCCAGTATGGATTGTTTGCCTTGTGCAAATCTGCTGTAGGGGACTTCTCCATTGATCTTTCTTTAGTACCTTTGTTCTCCAGTTCTCCTTCCTTTTTATTCTCTTGCTCACCTGCATTCACAGAATTATTTTCAACATTGTTATTAATTACCTTGCCACTCCTAAGAACAGTCACTGCTTGTGCCTGCTCAGGTTAACTTGGAAACTTCCCCTTTTGTTGAATATGCATCTGTTGAGCAAGTTGCTCCACTTGGGTCTCCACCTTCTTAAAAGATGCTTCCAAGGAATCCAGCCTCTTGTTGTTTATCTCCTGATTTTTAGCACTGACTTGGATAAAAGCCTGTAAACTTTCCTCCAAACTCTCTCTCTTAGGCTGACCTTGATTTAAGGATTGGCCTTGCTGTTGGTTCTGTCTCTGGAGCAAATGGAAAGGCTATTGAGCATTATTTGTTGTCCAGGAAAAATTGGGGTGACTCCTCCAACCAGGATTGTAAGTGTTGGAGTAAGGATCATTCCTGGCTCTTGGTCGAAATCCCCCCATAGCATTAACTTGCTCAGCTTCATTCCCAAAAGATTCATATGCAGAGGGGCATATATTTGCTCCATGCCCAAATGTCCCACAGATTCCACACACCTCTTGAGTGGATGAAGAAATATTGTTCTTCATGTTTAGCATCTGAACCTGCCTTGTCAACTCAGCTATTTGACTAACCATTTCAGTATTGGCTTTCAGTTGATTCACCCCTTTACTTCTTCCCCTTACACTCTTTTGTTGAGAATTAGCTCCCAACATCTCAAAGATCTCATAAGTCTCATCAGCTGTCTTTTCTCCCATGGCTCCCCCAGCTGCATTGTCAACAGTGTTCTGAAATTGCTGGGTTAGACCATCATAGAAAAACTGATTAAGGAGTTGAAGTGGGTAGTGATGATGCGGACACTGGATCAATAGCATCTTAAATCTGTCCCAAGCCTCATGAAATGGCTCTCCTTCAAATTGAGAGAATGTAGCAATCTTCCCTCTCAACTCAGCTATCTTTTGGTGTGAATAGAACTTGCCCATGAACTGGTTATAAACTTGCTCCCAAGTTGTCAGTGAATTTTCAGGCAACATCATGAGCCAGCTCTTTGCCCTATCCTTCAAAGTATATGGGAAACACCTCATCCTCAACTGATCCTCTGTTAATCCTCCCAAAGGAAAAGTGTTGAGAGTGGAGTAGAAATCCCTAATAAAATTCAAAGGATCTTCATTTGGAACTCCATAGAATGACGACAGCATGTTGTAGTGAATGTTCTTCAACTCATAATTTCTTGCTGCATCTGTCAGTCTTATGCAAGAAGTGGAAGTTCCAATGACAGGTCTAGCAAAGTCTCTCATCGTCCTTTGTCTTTCTTCAGCCATTTTAACAGATTGTGCAGATTTTAACTCAAAATCAGAAGTGTCCTCCTCTGTAGTATCAAATCCGGTGTAGAGCTCAAACTCTTCTCTGCTCCTTTTCGCTCTCTGAATTTCTAGAATGAATGGATGTAGCTCTCCTTCGAGTGATCTCCTGCCTTGCATAAACAAAATTTTCTAGAAAAAAAAACAATTAAAAGCAAAAGACAAAATAAAATAAAATGAAAACAATGAAAAATAATCCAAAGTATTTAAACTTCTTTTTTTTTTAAATATACAATTATGCCAATTAGCCTCCCCGGCAGCAGCGCCAAAAACTTGTTGCGCTCAAATTAACTCTACCACAAAGCGTCACTCACAAGTATACGAGGTAGCTGTAGCAAAGGTGCTCGCCCCAAGGTCGTTCTCTCAAGGAAGCTAAAGTGGCTAATTGATTATCAAATTAAAAGTAACAAGTAATGAATAAATTTAAATTGCTAACTAAAGAAGAAGTTTAATTGAAGTTTAAAACAATAAAAGTAAACAAGAGCTGATGTTTTGATTCACTTAATAAAAAGGTCTAGGGTTTGCACTTCTCTACTACTTATTTGTATGAACGGTTATTCCACCTAACTAATTTAATTTCAAAGATTAAATCTCAAACAACTTAATTAATTGAGTCAAGGAAATAAGCTTTCGCATTCAAACCTCTTACAACTAATCTTGTTATAATTGAAACAATCTTTTTAATAGGTTATATCTCTAATTCACCTAAGTCCTTAATTGAATTGTTCCAGCATTAGACGTCATCTCTCAATCCATCATCTAATACCTAAAACACACAATTGGTGGCCAATCAATTATATGTAACAATATTTCATTCAATAAAGGCAAAAGAAATTATTAGCTAAGAGAATAACCAATTCATACAATCATAGCAGATCCATACAAACCCTAGACTAGATCAAATTAGTTCATAATGCAATCAAACATATTCATCTCATTAATGTTCAAAGAAATCAAAATAGACATGATAATATCCATTAAAACAATTTCAATGTAAATAAAGAGAATAAGTTCGAGAACAAAACCAAGTTACAACTCCTTGAAGCTTCTGAAGAATCTCTTGTTCAAATCTTGCAAGAAGGATGAAACAATGGCTAGAACAATCTAATCTAAGCTAAAGTAATCAAAAGTAAAATCAAAATCAAGAAAACAAAGCTAAACCCAAACTTCACTCTCTCTGACGGTTGAAAATATTCTCCAAATCGTCAACAGTCCTTTACCCTAGCTTCCCCCTTTCTTTTTATACGAAACGTCCGCTTTAAAATTCGCTGCGCGTTTGGTTCATGAGGGACACGGCCAAGTCAGATGTGACTTGGCCGTGTGAGTGGCTTTTGGAGGGACACGGCCAGATGACTTGGCCTTGTCCCTTGCTTGTGTCCACCACTGCTAGCCTTTTCTTCTTTTCTTCTTTGTTGAGTGACACAGCCAAGTTAGAGGTGACTTGGCCGTGTTGGAGCTTGTTGGAGGGACACGGCCAGGTGACTTGGCCGTGTCCCTTGCCTGTGTCTTCCACTGTGAGTTTTAGTCTTCTTTGCCTTTGGAATTGGTGAGACACGGTCAAGTGGAGATGACTTGGCCGTGTGAGTCTTCTTTGGAGGGACACGGCCACAAGACTTGGCCGTGTCCCTTGCATGTGTCTGCTACTGGGACTTGTTCTTCTTTTTAACTTGGTATGGGACACGGCCAGTGACTTGGCTGTGTCCTCTGCCTGTGTCAGCCACTGCCCCTTTCTCCTTCAATTTGTTTCCTTGCCTGTTTTAACCTAACAAAAAACTCAAAACAAACTTTAAACAAGAAGTAAATAGACAATAACCAACAAAACATAAACACAATACTAAAAACTAAATCAAAAACGACATAAACACTGAAATAAACTAAAACTACCACAATTAAAGAAAACACTAAACAAACCGATAAAAACTAACAAAATACCTAAATAAAACAATAATTATCATAATAAACAAGACACAAATCTATAACAAAAACTAATAAAACAAATGGACCAAGAGGATAAAGCCAAAACTGCTTTCATTACTACATGGGGTATAATTTGCTATAGGGTAATCCGTTTGGGTTAAAGAATGCTAGAGCAACCTAACAAAAGATGGCCACCACATTATTTCATGATATGATGTATAAAGAAGTTAAAGTATATGTTGATGATTTGATGGTAAAGTCGGATACAAGGGAACAACACTTCCAAAACTTAGAATTATTCTTCAAGAGAGCGGTAAGGTATAAGCTAAGGTTAACCCGAAGAAGTGTGTGTTTGGGGTTACCTCAGGTAAATTGTTGGGACATGTGATTGGTCCAAATGGCATTGAGATTGACCATGATAAGGTAAAGGCAATCAGGAATATGCCATCCCCTAAGACGGAGAGAGAAGTTTGGGGGTTTATTGGCAGATTGTAGTACATTAGCAGGTTTATAGCAAAGCTCACCATAATCTATGAACCTATCTTAAAATTGCTTAAAAAGAATCAACCAGTCATATGGAATGAAGAGTGTTAAAAAGCCTTTGAGTGCATAAAGGATTATCTCTTAAATCTACCTATTTTGAAACCACCTAAATTTGGTAAACCCTTTTTACTATACTTAACAGTAGAAGAAGAGTCAATAGGAGCCATGGTAGCCCAAGCAGATGAGTCAGGGATTGAGCACGCAATCTATTATTTGAGTAGAAAGCTCCTACCTTATGATATTAAGTATAGTATCATTGAAAAGATCTATATAGCTGTGGTTTGATCTTTTAAGAAGTTTCGACATTACTTTCAATCTTATAGTGTGCAAGAAATTTCCAGGTTGGATCCGGTGAAGTACTTAAGGGAGACACCCTCTTTGATCGAAAAGTATGGGCAACGGTTGATAATATTGGAAGAATTTGGGATTGAGTATGTAACCAGGAAAATAATCACAGGTAGAGCAGTGGTAGAATTTCTGGCCCAACAACCATTATCAGATAGCGAAGAGGCAGTCTTGGAATTTCTTGATGAACATTTAGAAGCCATAGAAGTACAAGGATGGAAAATGTATTTTGACAGAGAAGTGAATAAGAAAGGAGCAGGTTTATGAGTCATACTAGAATCACCCGAAGGGAACTTATCCCTTTAGCCAAGAAGTTAAAATTCAGGGCGACCAATACTATGGTGGAGTATGCAGCATGTATTTTTGGTTTGGAAACTCTAATAATTATGAAGGTGGATAAGGTGCAAGTCTTTGGCGATTCATTGCTAGTAGTATCCCAAGTAAATGGAGAGTGGGAGTTAAAAGAAGGGAAACTAAAACCATACCACTATTACTTGACCATAATGAAGAAGAACTTTAAGGAGTGCAGGTTTATACACCTAACAAGAGAAGAAAACCAGATGGCTGATGCCCTAGCCACATTGGCTTCTGTATGGGAACTTATTCCTTAAGCCTTTAATTTTAACCACTTCATCAACTCCTTGCTATGAATATGAGACAATCATAGAAACTGATACAGACCATGATGTGTGGTATGACACTATAAGATGATTTTTAGAGGAGAAAGAATACCCATTTGAAGCAACAGAGAAAGAAAGAAGAGCCATAAGATGATGGTCCTTACAATACATCACATTTCATGGAGAGTTGTATCGAAGATGGCCGGATGGAGTGCACTTGAGATGCTTGAAGAAGCCTAAAGTGGAGCATATCATATCAAAAATACACGTGGGAAGTTGCAGTCCACACATGAGTGGTTTGGCTCTAGTTAAGAAGGTAATTCGACAAGGTTACTACTGGTTGACCATGGAAAGAGATTGTATTGAGTTTGTAAAAAAGTGCCAGCAATGTCAGATGTATGGTAATTTGAATCACATGCCTCCTGAAGAATTGCATTCTATGTCTTTACCCTGGCCATTCGCAACTTGGGGGATTGACTTTATAGGAGAGATACATCCAACAACCTCAAATGGTCATCGTTTCATTGTAGTAGTTGTAGATTATTTTTCAAAATGGGTTGAAGCCGAATCTTTCAACAAACTGGAGGCAAGGCAAATGGCTAGATTTATTGAAAAGAATCTCATATGCAGGTAGGGGGTCCCGCACAGTGTGATATCGGACAATGGGGGTGCAGTTAAGGGCTTATTCTCGAAGTACCAAATCCATCATCACCGATCCTCCCCTTATAGACCAAAGGCTAATGGTGTGGTAGAAGCAACAAATAAGACAATTAAGCCGATTCTATCCAAGATGACCAAGACATACAGGGATTGGTCAGAGATGCTGCCTTTTGCTTTATGGGGATATAGAAAAGTGTATGAATGCCGACTGGAATGACAACGTTCTCTTTAGTTTACTGGATGAAATCAGTGTTACCAATTGAGATAGAGATCAAGTTGTTAAGAGTGGTCCTGAAAGCTGAACTGCCTAAGATGAAATGGGTAGTGAGTAGATACACACAGTTAGCTTTACTAGAAGAGAGGAGTTTAAAAGCACTGTATCATCATCAACTATATCAAAGGAAGTTAGCCGGGCCTATAATAAAAGGGTTAAGATAAGAAAGCTCAGAGTCGATGACTTAGTGTTGAAGCAATTAAACTTAATGTATCTGATCCAAGAGGCAAATTTAGGCTTAGTTGGGAAGGACCATATATTATGAAACAAGTCATGAACAAAGGTTCAGTCAAGTTATCAGACATGGACGGGAATGAGTTTAGTGAGCCAGTGAACATTGACAGGTTGAAGAGGTTTTATGTATAAGAAAAGAGAGAGAGAGAGTGCTCGCTAGGTTGAAAAACTAAAAGGGTGGCCTAGGCAAAAGTTAGAGTAGTCTGCTAGTTCTGAAAACTCAAAAGGGCGGGCTAGGCGAGATAAAATCGTTAATTAAAAAACCCGAAAGGGCTAGTTGGCAACAGGAGTGATCTTGTGTAAGCTGGCTTTATGTTTAGTTGTTCCCTAATTTAATAAAATAGAATTAATATTAAAATTATTCTATATGCATTTTTTTAAGTATTTGACCAAATATGGATAAAATAGATAAACACAATAGCAGAAGGTGATGACAAATTATGAAAGGAAAAGAAACATCTCTTATTATTACTTTCATTATTTTTTCATCCTAACAATATTCTTTCTAAAGAAATTGAGAAATATAAAATCTATGGTAGACGATAAGTATAGTGTGTAGGCTAGCTTTACTTCAGCTGATCCAAGTAGACTTCAATCAAGCCAGGCATGTTCAAATCAGGAGTAAAATCAGAATCTTGAGGTTCAGCTCCATACTGACGGTCAAGCCAGCGAGGATCATAGCAAGTACCTCAATGAAGAGCAGCGAGAGGAATATACATCAAATATGTCTAAATAGTGATACAAGAAATCTTCCACCAAGGTACTAACCAACAAATGTTGACTGCAGTGCGTGAGTGGATCCAGTCAATCCAATCGACATATGAAGAAGCAAGGTGGAGTAGTTTCCTAGTAGAGTGATGTCGTGACAGATATCTGGCAAAATCCATAGATGGAGTGTCAAGCAAGCAGAGACGCTCCTAAAGCCAAATCTGTAAGTACAGAAAAAGAATTAAAAAAATAAATAAAAAAAGGTCCGTGAGGTCAAAAATCTGCAAGGATGGCCTAAGCAAAAATTAGGACTGTTCGTTAGTTTAGAAAACCCGCAAAGGCAGACTAGGCAAAAATTAGAGCATTATAAAAAAAAGAGAAGAGACCTAAATTGAAAATCTGAAAGGGGAGTTTAAGTAATTACCTAAAGCAGCAACGGACTCCTGGCCAATCTCCTTGATAATCCCGATTTAAGTTGGTCTAGTCCAATTAAAGTCTCAGCTAAGATCATGGGTATCGACAACAAGCCTCCTTCCATTTGGTCTATGATATCCAATACTCATGAATCGACATCGCCATCGGAAGAAACAAACAAAAAATAGCCAAGCAAGCATAAACAAAGCATATGTCCCCATGCCTCAGTAGGAGCCAAGTGAGAAATGCAAAAGTCAATCAAGGGACCAAGTAGAATTTTCTCACCTCTCGTTAACTATAGAACTTTGGACTTCGAAAGTTGAAACAACATTTGCATCTTTTGTTTAGTTCTGAAAATCAGTATAGGCAACGCCATTGGTTGATTGCTTAGATATCCAAGGATGACCTCAAACTCTTCAATCATGGGACATATTTGAAAGCCATTTATCTTAAATGTCCTAGAATTCACAATCCAAAAGGAAACCATGGCATGTTAAAAAGAATGGTCCAATTTAATATTTTGAAAAAACTTCAAAGTATTGATTCTAGACCAAGATATCTGTTCCCAATGAATGGAGTTTATATTTTTAAATAAACCTTTTATTTTCTTCAAATTGAGTTCTGTCATTATTGACAATTGAAGGAAAATTAAAATTGTTAAAAGGAATTTTGATCCTGAAATTGAAGATTCGTACAAAATTTCTTGGTTTTTGTATGGGGTCATAGCATGAAGAGAGGATTTATATAGGGTGATTGGTTATACCAATGTTTATAAGGAATGGCTTGAGACCGAGACACACAAGGATAGGAAATCAACTATGAAATGATTTTTAATTAGCGCATTGCCTTCGGTTTTGTGAATCAGTGCTACTGTGGAATTCTGAATTATGAGAGGAAGTAACAATGATTATACTGTAGTAATAATAATAACAATACAAAAAAATTGAAAGTCAAAAGTTGCAGTAAAAGTGCAAATTATAATTATTATTATCATTGTTATTATTATTATTATTATTATTATAATATTTTCTGAATTAATACAATAATGATGGATCACTGAGAAGGAGGTGGTGGATCATGATCAAACAAAGCTTTGAAAAAGTCATCGCCTGTTGGAGAAGGAGGCATATCATCTATCCTGAGTCCACCAGAAGAAGGAGCACCTGAACCTCTATTACCTTGGAATTCAGATCTACAATGGTCCTCATTTGAAGTAGATGAAGTAATCTCATGGTCATCAGTTTGGGGACCCCTAGAAGATGAAGCACCAAGATCCCTCATCCCCTGGAATCGAAAGTTTAAAAAATCTTGCTCTGACTGATGGTACAAATTTTTAAAATGGGCAACCTATTGACAACTAGCAACTAACTCTTCTTGTTGTTTCTTATTCTGTTCCTCATGCATCCGAAGTGAATCAGAAAGGAAAGGGTAAGAGCATACATAATCATGTATACATGTAGCATAAATAATCATGGAATAGGATAACCTACTAGGTAATTCATATGAACACCCTGTGGATGAGATGGCATCTCTGGTTGATAAGAATGAGCAAATGGAGGAGCAGCAGAGGAAGGTCCAGCCTTATGATCAAATGAGCCAGTAGCCTGCAATAATCATTAAAATAGTCAAAACAAGTTAAGAAAGGAGTAATTGCAATGGCAGAATGGTAAAAGATTACTTGAGAGGTGCTAGCCTCGGGATGCAGGATAGACCCTCCTCCCTCTCCATGATACTCCTCTTTATCCTCATCTTCCTTAGGAATTTCTCAAACGCCAATAGGAGATACATCAAAGTTCAAGAGCCCTACTCGAATAAAATGGGTATATGATGCACCCGGTGGATAGAGAAAGGTTTCAACATCATAACCATGCTGAGCTAACCACCACACATTCTCCGGCATTGATGCGATATTTAAAGTATACTTTGGGCAATTCATCGGGAACCTCCATCACTCAGGACCAAGTAACCACTTATACACCCTCTCCCCAAGAAACCAGCCACTAAACACAGGGCCAACAATGACTCGGCAGGTATGCTAAAAAGATAGTGAGGCATTCATGGAAGGAGTCCAGTTCATCCGCTCTTTAGTTTTCCACCAAGACAAATCGACCTACAGGATGACAGAAGGTAAGTAAACTTTTACTTAAATTTTAAAGTATTCTAATATTATTTTACCTGGTTCCTGGTTAAGCAACTCAAGAGATAGAGCTCGGTGTGCACATGGTGAGAGCCAGGAACTGCTACACGATCTGACAACCAAGAATTTAACCTTGGATACCCAACTCTCTCTTAAAAAAATGCCTGGTACCCTCACAAGATTATGCTCATATGCCCATACCTGCAATAACAATAAAAATCAAATTCGTACAAGTATAAGCATAGAATTGACAATGGTGGAAGAAGAGTACCTCGACAACCACCATGAAACCAATGAAAGACTTTTTATTCCTACAATTCTTATCTAGTTCATGATAGAGACAAGTAAGGCCAGCTTCACCCCAGCCATAAAATGGTACCATACTCATATCAGTAAGGGCCTTCAACACCAACAGATGGACGGCAGACTCGGTGCTGCATAAAATGATCAACCTAAGCAAATACAGTAAAAATGCTCGAGCATATTTCTTGGCTATTTCTCTACGAATCCATCCGTCATAGTTCATCCAATAACTCCGAATTGGCTCAATTTTTATCTTAAAGGGCTCTTTTAATGACGGTTCCATATCGATTAACTGCTGAATCTCTTTGTGTGTCCAAATATCATTGGTAAGAGGGACCGAAAGGCCATAATACCGGATACCAGTTATATAATCTACTGGGCCAATGGTTATCTCTCCTACAGATAAGTGAAAAGTATGGGTTGTGTCCATCCACCGCTCCCATAAGGCTTAAACTACACTCCTGTCTATCGGACACTCCTTAGATGGTAATTGCAGAATAAAGCTTTCAAAACCGCACTCTCGGACAATCCGCTTTACTTGAGAAGGTGCTACATCATACCATTATCGGGCTTTATAGACGCACCCTCCGCCCCGAATAACACAGCGATCGCGCTAACACGGAGCCAGGTAAGTTAACACAAGGTAAATATACCATCATGCCTGTGAGTGAGGATTTTTGCCCCCACTCCCGGTGGAATGGTTCTTGAGACTTAGGCACTGTTTAGGCTCGGGGCCTTAGAGAACACGGGCTTAAGCCCGGAGAAAATGGAGTCGCCACTTGGATGGGCCGGGTAAAAGAAAGGGGTGGATGACTTGATTCCTAAGGAATCCCCAACCCCCTAATGGGTTCAGAAAGTTGAGTACGTGTAGGGAAGGTGAGAAATGACCCAGCACCCCCACAACGCCCGGTTCATTGAAACTGGCCTCCTTTGCAAGTCTTAATATTATAAAATTCTTAAATATAATAATATTATCCATATTACATGCAACAATTAAAATAAAACATCATTATATTAAAATCAAAGCAATGTCCAAACAAAGCAAATAAATGGACACCCATCCGAGGATGGAAACATGTCCTTACATCATCCATGTCTAAACTAAATGAGACACCCACCAAAGAGTGGAAACATGTCCCTTACATTGGTCCAAAATATAAAAGCAATTTAAATTACATAATACTTAGCTAAGGAGGTACCCACACAGTGGAAACATACCTCTTACAATTTTAATACTAAAATAAATAATAATCATAAAGAAAACATCCATCCATGATAAATTAAATAAATCAAGCATTGAAATTAAATAAATCAACCATCAAAGCATATAATAAACTACATAATCAAATCTAAAATTAAATAAAGCAAGTAAAGATATAAATTAGGGTTTACTGTTTCTATTTAAAGTTCTTTAATTAACATTTAGGGTTTTGAGATTTTAGTATTATTATTGTTATTTGTTTAGGCTACTGTAAAGGTTTTGGAAAATTGGAATGGATTAGGGTTTTATGAATTTAAGAAAGTAGTAAGGTTTTTTAGTTAATCAAATTAGGGTTTAGGGGTAACATTATGAAATTAGGGTTTTGGAATCTTAAGACATTAGGGTTTATGGTTACTGGATTTTTATTTTAAGTTTGCTGGATCATGGTTTTAAGGTTTAGATTTACTAAATTAGGTTTTAAGTTCACTGAATTAGGGTTTAGGAAAACTTAGGGTTTACTATTTTGGTTTTTTGAGAAAGTTAGGGTTTTTGGTGTTTTAGAAATCATGTTTAGTTTTAGGGTTTAAGAAAATAGTTTAGAGTTTTATAAAAATAATTATGACTAAGGCTACTGGAAGAACGTATGATACATTACTAAGTTTAATAATTTAGATTACTTAGAAAAATAAATGATGGAAATATTATAAATAATGTCAAACCAAAGATTTATAATCAAATCTCCGTTCGTTGGTTCCTCCACAATTGCTTCTGGATGAACAAAGACAAAGGCAGTGTTGCAACCTTTGAATGGATTGTTGATTGCTTCTTGTTGCTAATGTCTCTTATGCTAGGTGTAATATCCCCATGTGTGCCCTAGAAGTTTTAATTCAATTGTTGTTTGATTTGAATTAAATGTACATATGTTTTAGCAAAGGAAATGATTGTGTTAATGGAATGTATATGTTGTATATATGTTAATATATATAACATATATGTTGGTCAAGTGTAAAGTCAAGGGAAGAAGATATTTTTATTTGGGATGAGTGAAATTACTTAAGAGGGCAAGAGTTTTAAAGGAAGTGTGAACAAATAGAAAAGGGCATTTAAGTAATTGTGTTGATGGAATTGCTTGGTGGATATTTAAAGAAGAAAAGAAGGTTGAATTGTCTTCATTTCTTTTCTTTTCTTGGTATAGCCGGCCATTTCAAAGGAAGAGAGCAAAAGTGAGATTTGCTTATTCAAGTCTCAAATTGAAGGAGGAATCAAAGGATTTGGTTGGAGATTTGTGAAATTTCTTCATCTAAGGTAAGTACTCTCTTGTTTTCCTTTGGTATTTTGAAGATGTGTTTGAAGTGTGTTGTGATTTGATAATATTATGATTTGGTATGTTTGAGATGAGTTTCTAAATGTTGAAATTGATTGTGAGTTAATTTAGTGTTGGTTTGGTTTTGGTTGAAGATGGTAGGTTAAAAGTGATGTTGTTTTTTTTAGGGTTTTGAAGTGGAAGGTGATTAAATGTGTTGATGATGGGTTGTTAAGGTGAATATTGTGGTAAACATGTGAAATATGTGTTTAGAACATGGATTACATTCATTTGAATTATGCTAAATGGTGTATAATGTAATTGAGTGCAACCAAAGGGGACTTGAACATGTTAGGGTTTCAATTCATGAGAGACACGGCCAATTCATGAGTGACACGGCCAAGTCCATGGAAATTTGGCCGTGTTGGGTGATTTTTGGAGGAGACACGGCCGTGTCCCTTGCCCATGTTGGCTTCTGTTGCTTTTGGTTGAGAGGCTTTTGGTTGAGAGACACGGCCACAAGCTTGGCCGTGTCCCTTGAGTGTGTTAGCTACTGTGATTTTTCCTTTCTCTTCTTACATGGTTGAGATTGAACTTACACTTGATAATGCATATGATATTATATGAACAAGGTTGGGTATTGTGCATTGTGAAACTTGTGAATGGCAATGTGTTATATGAATAATGTATCTTGAAATGTTATACCAATGATGCTATGTGAATAATATGAATTGAGATATAATATGATGATGCTAGGTGAATAATATGAATTAAGATACAACATGATATGAGGCCATTGTGATTGGCTATGATAACTCAAATGTGATGTGAAGCCATTGTGTTTGGCTATGATGATTCAATTGAAAGAATATAAGGCATTTTTGCCTAATTGATGATGAGATGTGAGAATGAAATAATAAATGAATTGTGTGTCTAATGTGTTATTCATTTTCAGAGTTTTGTTATTGGTGGCATGCCTATTGGTAACATTCTCTTGAAGTTAGGTTGGATTGGATCCTTGAAGCCTCATTGAGATGTTACAACTCTTGAAGCTAGGTTGGATTGGTTCTTGAAGCCAAGTTGGGTTGATACTTAGCATGCTTTGTTCCCCTTGAAGCTTGGTTGAACCTAAATCCTTGAAGCCTAGTTGGGTTTATGATAATGATAAATGTGATAACAAAACCAAAGCATTAACTCTGAAAGTTGAATGGCATATTAGTGTGTCTTGGGCCCATGCTTGTCTTTGTTTAATGTGATTCATGAATGGTAAAATGATTAACTAATGAGATATATGGAAGGATATTGAAATGTGATATGTTTATATATGTGGTTTATGAAATATAAAGGTATGCGGTTATCCTTTCATCTATGATATTGATTTGAGTAATCAAATGTGTGACATTGCATTGCCTTATAGTATAATGTTGTTATATTTTGTACTACTAAGCCGATGGCTTAGCGCGATAGTGTTTGATCGCGCAGGTAACAGAGTTGAACCTGAGAGCTCCTCGAGACCGAGTGAGAGTAGACATTGAAGAGTTGTTTTGGGACTTAAAGATCAGAGAAGAGTTGCCAATCATGTATATATATTCTATGTTTTGTAAACCTTGATTTATAACATATTTCTAATAACTTCCGCTGTGAATTATTAAATATTTTGTATATAGTGTCTTTTGGATTTCTTTTATTTGTTTGAGATTGGTTTCACTTATTTACAAAGATATTTGTTGTGTCTTTTTAAACCGTGGCATTTTCTATATTCAGTATACGTATATTACGATCGTTTAAGCATGCTTGGTACGTATACAGGGTATAGAGGTGTTACACTAGGGTTTTTCTGTCTCTTTTTTACTCCGATCCAATCAAAGTTCAAAGTCCAAAGTTTAGTTCAGTAAAACTAATTTTCGACCTCCTTAATTCTGAGCTTTAATGTGTTATTTATAGGAAAAATTATAAGCCTACTTCTAATTGTTTAAGGAAACTAAAATTAATTAGGAAAAGAAACCAAAACCAAATAGAAATTGGTTTCAGAAAAACTGCGTTGGAAAATTGCGCTGGCGAAAAAACTGCTGCAGAAACTGCGAGAATTTAGAGCGCTGGCTGGGGCCGCTGGCTAATTCGCCGCAGGAATTTCCTACGGCGAATTGGCCTTGGCCAATTCCACTTTCGGCGCCGATTTTTCCGTAGCAGATTTTTATTTTTATTTATTTTTTATTATTTATTTATTTATTATTATTATTATTGTTTATTTTTTTATTATTTTTTATTATTTTATTATTTTATTATTTTATTATTATTTTATTATTTTTTTATTTATTCAACTTTATCATTTTTATTTTTATTAAAAATTATAAATAATAATTACTAAAATAAATATTATTTAATTAAAATACCACAAAAATTATTTTGGGCTATATAAAAAATCTCGGACCAGACTGGGTCAAAAATTAAGGGTCTACAGTTTGCCCTCTGCTTGAACGATCTGAAACTACAGCAAAAGAGAGTGAAAAGCAATAAGACTTAATTTTTCTGAGATGATTGAGGTTTTGAGTTCTGGACCCGGTTTGAGTTCTGGACTCAAGGATAATTTTAGGTTCTGGACCTAAGGGTAATTTGAGTTCTGGACCCGAGCTAAGTTCTGGACTTAAGGAAGATTTTAGGTTATTGACCTAAGGATAATTTGGGTTCTGGACCCGATTCGAGTTCTGGACTCAAAGATAATTTTAGGTTATGGACCTAAGGGTAATTTGGGTTATGGACCCGAGCTAAGTTCTGGACTAAAAAATGATTTTAGGTTCTGGACCTAAGGGTAATTTGGGTTCTGGACTCGAGCTAAGTTCTGGACTTAAAAGAGATTTTAGGTTCTGGACCTAAGGATAATTTGGGTTCTAGACTCGAGTAAAGTTCTAGACTTAAGAGAGATTTTAGGTTCTGGACCTAAGGGTAATTTGGGTTCTGGAACCGAGCTAAGTTCTGGACTTAAGAGAAATTTTAGGCTCTAGACCTAAGAGTAATTTGGGTTCTGAACCCGAGCTAAGTTCTAGACTTAAGAGGAATTTTAGGTTCTGGACCTAAGGGTAATTTGGGTTCTGGACCAGAGCTAAGTTTTGGACTTAAAAGAGATTTTAGGTTCTGGACCTAAGGGTAATTTGGGTTCTGGACCCGAGCTAAGTTCTAGACTTAAAAGAGATTTTAGGTTCGGGACCTAAGGATAATTTGTGCTCTGGACCCGAGCTAAGTTCTGGACTTAAGAGAGATTTTAGGTTCTGGACCTAAGGGTAATTTGGGTTCTGGATCCGAGCTAAGTTCTGGACTTAAGAGAGATTTTATTGTCTGCAAAAAATAATTATAGTCAATAGTATACTAAAGGAATTTGCAAAAAATTTAGCTAATTTTTACCATGCATATGCATATATCTTCTCCTTGCTCCCTGCGTTTAAAAATATTTTAAAAGTACAAAAATATTTATTTACACGCAAGTATTTGAATGATTAAATTGAATAATTGAGTTTCCTATTTATTTACTGTGTAATAACTGTTCATACACTATTTACTATTCATAAATAGTAACCTACTATTTATAAATAGTATTCTACTATTTGTAAATAGTAACTTACCATTCATCAACAGTGAAATTTACTTTTTAAGTTTTGTTTTTTCCTTTGCCGTTCCTCTATATAAACGACTGATTTCTTCATTTCATTCACAGCAAACTTTTCATTCCATTCCTTCATAGCTATAAGCCTTTCAAGCTTAGCATACAGTTTTAAAAAAAATACATGATTCAAGATCAGGAACTTATTCTAATGCTGAGTTATTGGAATTTATTTGGCGGCATGAAAATGAAAATATAGGTCTACTAGCCGGGATGTCGCTTCATCGTAGTTTAAATCAAAAGAGCAAGGTAATTATTTATTTTAACAGCAAATTATTTTTGTTTTTATTTTTTTTTCTTTTTTCTTTTATTTGTTTTCTTTTGTTCTTATATTTTTTAATATATTTATTTATTATTTTTTCTTTTTCTTTTTTTTTCTTTTTCTTTTTATTTTTTCATTTTTCATTTTTGTTTTTATTTTTATTTGTTAGTTTTTTTTCTTCATATTTTCTGTTTTTTAGAAAATTTAGGAAAAATATAATTTAAGAATTTAAGTAGATAGAATAATGATATACTTACCTGGTGTTAACTTACCTGGCTCCGTGTTAGCGTGATCGTTGCGTTATTCAGGGCGGATGGTGTATCTACAAAGCCCGACAATGGTATGATATAGCGCATTCTCTGGTAAGGTAGATTATCTGAGATTGCAGTTTTGAGAGCTTCATCTTACAATTACCATTCGAGGAGTGTCCGATAGATCGGAGCGTGATCCAGGCGCTTGCAGAACAATGGTTGGACACAACTCATACTTTTCATTTGCCCATTGGAGAGATGACAATTTGTCCGGTTGACTTTGCTGCTATAACTGGCATTCGATATGATTATCTTCCGGTTCCTCTTACCAATGTTATGGTGACATTTGAAGAAATTCAACAATTAATTGGTATGGAACCATCATTTAAAGGCCTTTCAAGATAAAAATCAAGCCAATTCGTAGTTATTGGATGAACTACGAAGGACGGGTTCACAAAGACACAACCCAAGAGTATGCTCGAGGATTTTTGTTGTATTTGCTCGGGTCAACCATTTTAGGCAACACCGAATCTGCCATCCATTTGTCAGTGTTAAGGGCCCTTACTTATATGAGGATGGTACCACTTTACTATCGGGATGAAGCTGCTCTTGCCTATCTTTACCATGGTCTTGACAAAATTTGCCGAAATAAGAAGTCTTTTGTTGGCTTTATGGCGGTTGTCGAGGTACTCTTCTTCCACCAATGTCAATTCCATTCTTATTCTTGTATGAATTTGATTTTTATTATTGTTATAGGCATGGGCATATGAGCACAATCTTATGAGGGTGCCTGATATTTCTCGAGAGAGAGTCGGGTATCAGAGATTAAATTTCTGGTTGTCAGAGTGTGTAGAAGTTCCCGGCTCTCAACTTGTGCATACCCAGCACTTTGTCTTGAGCTGCCTAACCTAGGACCAGGTAAGATAACATTAGTATACTTTAAAATTTATATAAAAGTTTACTTACCTTATGTCTTTTTGTAGGTGAATTTGTCTTGGTGGAACCCAGAAAAGCGAACAAACAGGACTTCCTCCATGAATGCTGCACTACCTTTTCAACATACTTGCCGAGTCATTGCCGGCCCTGTGTCTAGTGGCTGGTTTCTCAGAGAGAGAGTATACGAGTAGTTTCTTGGTCCCGAGAAGCGAAGGATCTCGATGTGTTGCCCTGAATATACTTTAAATATTACATCAATGCTGAAGAATGCATGGTGGTTGGCTTGGCATGGTTTTGATATTGAAACATTTCTCTATCCACCGGGTGCATCTTATACCCAGTTTATTCAAATTGGGCTTTTGAACTTTGACGTATCTCCTGTTGGTGTATGAGAAATTTCTGAAGAAAATGAGGATAAAGATAAAGAGGAACATCATGGAGAGGAAGGAGAGTTTGTTCCACATCTCGGGGCTAGCACTTCTCAGGTAAACTTTGTAACACCCCTTCCCAACCTACATGTGTAAGCTGAGTAGAGGTGCCACACTATCCTAATTGTTGCTACCAATTTACTTAGTCAAATTTTAGTTCTGATTTTTACAGAAATTTTGCCATAGTTCCGCCTAGAAATTTGGATCCCAAGTGTCGTCAAAACTTGTTTTTCTGATTTTTGAAAACATTTTACACATACCAATGTGAATAAGAATACCATCAAATTTAATGCACTCCCAATGAATCCACCTTATACCCTCAACTACAAACCTGCACGAAGAGTTCACACTTCTAATATAACATAAAGTAAAGATTTATGATTATTACATACTACTAACATACAATTATAACATAGAAAATCTCTTTTATATTTATTCATATACATGCCACAACTATCAACTCATAATGGAACTAAAAGATCTACCCCTGAGATTTGCTGTGGTCTGGTCGTTGCTTCCCCAAGATTTATCTACTGCTCCGAACCTACGAGTCAAGAAAAACTTAACTCGCTGAGCGTTGTCGCTCAGTGGGTACTTTACCAATAAAAATAAAAGTAGTACATGAAAGTATTCGAAGTAAAAAGGAAATAATAAAATCAACAATCAACCAACATTATACCAATAGAAATCGTGATACATTCAGTATGATATGTTTTCAATAATGTAAAATCATAATTCAAATTCATTTGCATTATATAGTTCAACGAAAAATAATATGTCTTTGATCCAGGCTCTACTGGGATATAGGGAACCATAGTGATAAGGCAGTGGCCCTCACCACTGTAACATAGGTGGCCCTCACCACCGATATCAGATCACAGGAATGGCCCTCACCATCCTGGTTATAACCAATGGCCCTCACCATTGGCCCCCAATGGCCCTCACCATTGAGTTCAGATCATATCAATTCAATCACAATATCAAGCAGTACTGCATAAGTTAGTATAGTGCACCATACCCTTATCTACCACTCCCACTATCCAGTAGAGCAAAAAGCTTTAAATGATTCAATTTAAGTCTCAAACCTCATTTTAGGATGACTCGCGAAATCATTTTAAATTCCCATCGCACTTTGCCATTTATGCCGCGCAACACATTCTTTAGTCAAACCATTCCCCTTTTTCGCATATTTAACATCCACAATAAACACATCAAACATTTCAAAGCATTTCTCAAAATATCACAAATTGACCAAATGAATAGTGTTGCGGCGAGACAAATCGGCAACGCAAAATGGCATGACCAAATGAATAGTAAAATCTGGGTTTTCGTCAAAATTTCAGTCCACTTCAGTCATGCATTTGACCAAGTAAATGATCTTATTTTTAGCTAAAATTTTACAGAAAACTTGTTTTATATGTTGACTAATTGCATGTAAAATTTCGTTGAAAAATTCATTCATTTGCTGCCTCAAACGATTTCCACAAAAAGGTCCAGAAAGCTGTCTTTTTGGGACCATTTCGGCCCAAACACATAAAATGCATAGGATAGTTTATTTTTCTTTTGCAAATCAATATTAAGGCTTCTTTAATGGTAAAGTGAAGATTCAAACACTTCCCTTTGACAACTTTTGCATGTTTAACTCAAATCAATATATTTAAGCATCAACAACAAAACTTTCATAAACCAAAGTTTGTAAAGCATCAAACCAAAATTTATTATTCAAAAGTAAAGTACCAAACCTTATTTCTTTAACTCCTCTTGGCTTTTCCTTCTTCTCCTTCTTTAATTCTTTATTTCTCCTTCAATCAATTCAAGATACAACATAAACCTTAGAATTTCAAAATAATAAATTATCCTCTATTTCTTTTCCAACCGAAACCCCTAATCCAACCTTATTAATCTTTCTATATCTTGGTTCTTCCATTTAATCAATTAATATCCTCACTTACTTAATATTTTTCCAATTCCACATAAAGACTCTAATTTCCAATCTTCTAATAAATATATAACTACCTAAAATTAATACTAAAATCAAAGTCTACTTACTAGAAAACCTTAAAAACATACCTTAAAAATCAAATTTGGAGAAACTTAGAAGTCCTTTGGTGTTTCCCTTTGTTGGCCGAAATTTGCAAGTGGAA
The DNA here is from genome assembly GCA_947685225.1 of Garcia nutans. NCBI lineage: Eukaryota > Viridiplantae > Streptophyta > Magnoliopsida > Malpighiales > Euphorbiaceae > Garcia > Garcia nutans. The sequence continues at coordinate 2,637,897 of CANTUV010000017.1, read as the reverse complement.
AAGAGAGAAATTGGTTCTTCATATCACATATATTTATATACAAAAGAAATGATGATCACCTTGCCCACTTGTCCACTTTTTCTCTTTCTTCATTTATTACACATTTATTACACATGCTAAATGTTTTCTTTTGATTGGCCAACCTTTGATTTTTATAACTTCCTTTTTCCTTTACTTCTTTCCACTTGTCTCTCTTCCCATTGGATCTCATAAAGTTGTCCCGGGTTACCCATCCGGTCCCGACACGAAACCGAGCCACATTACGTTCCGACGATTAATCGATCATATCTTTTAAACCGTATAGTTCCATGAGTCAAACTATATATAGTTTTGATCCTCTCGACCTCTACTTTCTATTTATAAGGTCTATTTTAGGTTTCCAAGTCATTTTGAAAAATTACCGATAAGCCCTCAACTTTTTACAAAATTCCCTTTTGGTCCTATTTTTGCTCGGGTTTTCTCCGGCTTCGTTTCCACTGACAATCGTTTCATATTTAACCTCTCGCCATTCTCTACGTACTCACGTCTTTATTTCCTACCCTAAATTCATGTATAACTTTAATTGATAATGACCAAAATGCCCTTAGTCAACATTTCTTCATTTTTCTTTAACGGGACATTTCCTGGAAAAACCGTTACACGTCGTTGCGATCCGATTTTTCTCTACATTCCATTTTTGAAATCTATTATATGCACTATTAAGAACATCTGGTGCAACTTTCTTTGAAATTACATCTACGTCCCCAACTTTATTAAAAATTACAATTATGTCCCTTTTGTCATACAACCTTATCTAGGGCTGTTATCAAGAATTATCTTCTCCTTTTCCCTACTCTCGCTATGCACGTGTCTACACTGCATAAATGCAGTAGGCGGATGTGACAGTTCCTTCCTCGTTAATTTAAGCTTCGTCCCGAAGCTCATCAAGTGAAAACAAATATGGGTATTGCTTCTTCATAGTTTCTTCGTGTTCCCATGTAGCTTCTTCTACTTTGTGATTCCTCCAAAGCACTTTGACCAATGGAATCTTCTTATTTCGCAACTCTTTGATTTCACGTGCTAGGATCTCTACCGGCTCTTCCTCATATGTCATTTCAGGCTGAATCTCAATATCTTGAACTTGTATGACGTGGGTTGGATCTGAACGATACCTCCTTAGCATCGAAACATAGAAAACATCATGTATTTTATTTAATTCAGGTGGTAACGCCAACTGGTAAGCTACCGGACCTACCCGTTTAATAATTTCATATGGTCCGATGAATCTAGGGCTTAGCTTGCCTTTTTGTTTAAATCGTAACACTTTCTTCCAAGGAGAGACTTTGAGGAACACTCTGTCACCTACCTCAAACTGTATGTCTTTCCTTTTTAGATCCGCGTATGATTTTTGCCGGTCCGCTGCTGCTTTTAATCGGTCTCGAATGATTTCTACCTTCTCTTCAGTTTCCTTAACTATGTCTGGCCCCAACATCTTTTCCTCACTCAATTCTGTCCAGCAAACTGGAGTTCTGCATTTTCGACCATACAGTGCTTCGTAAGGTGCCATTTGTATGCTGGATTGATAACTGTTGTTGTACGCGAATTCCATTAAGCTTAGGTGTTTGTCCCAACTACCTTTAAATTCTAAAACGCACACCCTCAGCATATCTTCTAAAATTTGAATCACTCTTTCCGACTGTCCGTCTGTCTGGGGATGAAATGCTGTGCTGTGGTAAGTTCGAGTTCCAAGGGCTGTTTGTAACTTCTGCCAAAAATTTGACGTAAAACGTGGGTCTCGATCGGATATGATCGAAGTTGGAACTCCGTGGAGACGTATAATCTCTTTGATATACAAGTCTGCCAACTTGTCTAGCGAGTAATCCACACGTACTGGTATGAAATGAGCGGACTTAGTAAGCCGGTCTACGATTACCCAAATCGCGTCATGTTTGTCTCTTGTTATAGGCAATCCTGTGACAAAATCCATAGTAATACGATCCCATTTCTAGGTTGGAATCGTAATAGGTTGTAGTAGCCCTGAGGGTAGTTGATGTTCCGCCTTCACTTGCTGACAGGTTAGACACTTCGTTACATGATCAACGATATCCCTTTTCATTCCTGGCCACCAATAATACTCCTTCAAGTCCCGATACATTTTCGTTACTCCTGGATGCATTGTATAAGAACTGTTATGAGCTTCTTGCAAAATCTGTTTCTTCAGCTCCTTGGACTTAGGTACCACCATTCTCTTCTTGTAGTAGAGAATACCATCAGGACGAATTTGATAGTCTCCTGAACAGTTCTCCTGCGCCTGTTGACTCCACTTCTTCACTTGTTCATCTTCCTTCTGAGCCTCACGTATTTGTTGATGTAAATTAGGTCGCACGTGCATTTCTGCAAAGATAGCTCCATCTTCTGTAGGTTTTAACGTTACCCTCATAGCACTTAGCGCTTGCATTGACTTCCTTTTAAGTGCATCTGTTACGACATTCGCTTTGCCCGGGTGATAATTAATCGTATAGTCGTAGTTGGCTAACCATTGCATCCATTTTCGCTGTCGCAGGTTTAAATCTTTCTGCGTGGGCAAATATTTCAGGCTTTGATGATCCGTAAAGATGTAACATTTTTCCCCGTATAAGTAATGCCTCCACGTCTTGAAAGCCAAAACAATCGCTGCTAGCTCTAAGTCATGCGTAGGATAATTCTTTTCATGTGGCTTGAGCTGTCGAGAGACATACGCAATGACTTTGCCTTCCTGCATCAATACACAACCTAACCCGATATGGGATGCATCGCTATAAATCACAAAATCTTTTCCTGATTCTGGTTGTGTAAGAATAGGTGCTTCAGTAAGTTTTTGTTTCAGCTTTTCAAAGCTCCTTTGACAAGCGTCGGTCCACTGGAATTTGGCATTCTTCTGAAGTAGCTTGGTCATAGGTACAGCGATCATGGAAAACCCTTTAACGAATCTCCGATAATATCCTGCTAATCCCAAGAAACTACGGACTTCCGTTACTGTCTTAGGTGGCTTCCATTCCAATACTGCTTCTATTTTCTTGGGATCGACCCTTATTCCTTCTGCCGATACAATATGTCCCAAGAAAGCTACTTCTTCCAACCAAAATTCGCATTTGCTGAACTTAGCGTATAACTGCTTCTCACTCAGGGTTTGCAAAACAATTCTAAGGTGACGATCATGATCCTCTCGATTCTTTGAATACACCAATATGTCGTCAATAAATACCACCACGAACTGATCCAAATACGGGTGGAAGATTCTATTCATCAGATCCATGAATACTGCAGGTGCATTCGTTAATCCGAAAGGCATAACAATGAATTCATAATGTCCATAGCGAGTTCTGAATGCGGTTTTTGATATGTCTTCATCTTTAATTCTCAATTGATGATAACCCGATCGTAGATCAATTTTTGAAAAGACTCCAGCACCTTTGAGTTGATCAAACAAATCATCTATGCGAGGTAACAGATACTTGTTTTTGATGGTCGGCTTATTAAGTTGACGGTAATCTACACACAACCTTAAGGATCCGTCTTTCTTTTTCACGAACAATACTGGTGCTCCCCATGGTGACACACTTGGCCTTATGAACCCCTTGTCTAAAAGTTCTTGTAGCTGTACCTTTAATTCTTTTAGCTCCGCTGGCGCCATTCGGTAAGGTGCGATGGATACTGGTGCAGCTCCCGGGTACACGTCTATGATGAATTCCACCTCTCATTTAGGTGGTAATCCGGGTAAATCATCAGGAAATACGTCGGGAAAATCGCATACAGTAGGTATATCTTGTAACTTTGGTGCCTCTTCTTTCGCTACTAATGCACATACCAGGTATGCCTCGCAACCTTTTTGCACTAACCTCTTAGCCGTCATGGCAGAAATGATGTTAGTTAGATAATCCTTCCTTTTTCCTACTAGGGTCACTTCGTCACCGTCTGCAGTATACAAGGTAACTCTCTTCCGTTTACAGTCAACTAGTGCATCGTGCTTGGCCAACCAATCCATCCCAAGAATAGCATCGAATTCTTGAAATGGTAGTTCAAATAAATCTCCCCAAAAGATATGTCCGTGTATCTCTACGGGGCAATCTTTCACTACCTTCCTAGTAATCACCTCATTTCCTAATGGGTTAGTAACTAATATTCCCTCTTTCTCTAGTTCTACCTTTAGGTCCTCAAATTTTTCATTTTTCGTGCATATATATGAGTGTGAAGAACCTGGATCTATTAAAACGTAAAGCGGAACCCCAAACATAGACAACTGACCTGCAATCACGTCTAGCGCTTCTTCGTCTTCTCGCCCCCTCATAGCATACATTCTAGTAGGAGCCCTTGCTTCTGGTCGATTCACTGTTTCAGATTGCACACGCGACGGATTTTCGCTCCTTCCTCTACCTCGACCTGCTGCCGCTTGCGATCTCTCAGTATCCCTAGGTAGATTCTGTATTCGCTGGGGACACTCTCGCATAAGGTGGTCTAAAGATCCACATATATAACATGCAAATGTCCGACCCCAACATTCTCCCGTGTGACGGCGTCCGCATTGATCACAGCGTGGATTATTATTTTCGCCTTCATTACCTCTTGGACCGATAAAGAAGTTACCTCCGCTTCGGCTAAATCCTCTTCCTTGTTCTCTTCCGGATCGTCCCGTACTAGCGACTGAGGTAGTTTGACTTAAGCCACCGCGAATCGATCCCTGGCTGTAACCTCGACGTTGACCGCCTCCCGTGGAACCACTGCCTCGGAATCGTTTCCCTGATGATTGGTAGGTTCCCGAATAGTTCTGGGTACCTCTCTTCTGTTTCATCTTCTGTCGTCTATTCTGTTCATCAGACTGGCATTGCTCTACTTCTAGAGCCCTATTAACCAACTCGGAAAATTCTTTGATATTAGCAGCAATTAGCTGCATCCTAATCTCATTATTCAATCCATCCTGGAACTGCTTACATCTATCATGTTCGTCTTCAATTGTCTTCTTGGCATACCTACTCAGCCTAGTAAATTCCCTCTCGTACTCAGCAACGGTCAGTCGACCTTGCTTTAAGTGTAGAAACTCCTTTTTCTTGGCATCTAGGTATGCCTCCGATATAAACTTCCTCTTGAACTCATTCACAAAGAAATCCCATGTTCTCTGTTCCGGTGAAACTCGTTGGTGAACTGTGTCCCACCATATATATGCTTCTTCCACTAATAAGGAAGTAGCACATATCACTCGCTCTTCTGGCGTACACTGTAACTGATCTAAGGCTCGTATTGTTCCTTCCAGCCAATACTCGGCTGTTGAAGAATCATCGTCCCTTCAAGCCTTAAACTCCTTCGCACCATACTTTCTTATCTTTTCTATTGGGGGTTTCCTTTCCCCTCCTACAGCAGGTACTGGTACGGGTGCTGGCGCTGGGGGTGGTGCTGGGGCAACGCCGGCTATCTGCCGAAATACGGCAGCCATTTGTTGCAACATATCATTGGGAATAGGAGCATTAGCGAGTGGTTGCTCCGACGCTGATGTCTCAGATACACGCATTTCTACAATTCGGGAGGCCTGAGATTCGGCCTCCTCCTCTATATCACGCTACACTGCTTGCGACATCTAAAGAGTAAACATATACCATCCCATCATTATTAACGACCCAGACCAACAGCATTATCTTATCCTAAGTGGAATGTATATAAATAAAAATTCTTAAATAACACATATACAACACAACTTTTATTTATTTTCAAACACAAAGTTTTACAATATTAAGAAGCCCTTATATACATTGCAAAATTTAGGACTCCATGAAATCGTACAATCTCTTATTTACTACAGGATATCTCATTTTATGTCGGTAATGGCCACTCCCGACATAAAACGTACATCCTCCTATGTTGGATTACCCAGAAGCGGCTACACCTTAGCTCTGATACCACTAATTGTAACACCCCTTCCCAACCTACATGTGTAAGCTGAGTAGAGGTGCCACACTATCCTAATTGTTGCTACCAATTTACTTAGTCAAATTTTAGTTCTGATTTTTACAGAAATTTTGCCATAGTTCCGCCTAGAAATTTGGATCCCAAGTGTCGTCAAAACTTGTTTTTCTGATTTTTGAAAACATTTTACACATACCAATGTGAATAAGAATACCATCAAATTTAATGCACTCCCAATGAATCCACCTTATACCCTCAACTACAAACCTGCACGAAGAGTTCACACTTCTAATATAACATAAAGTAAAGATTTATGATTATTACATACTACTAACATACAATTATAACATAGAAAATCTCTTTTATATTTATTCATATACATGCCACAACTATCAACTCATAATGGAACTAAAAGATCTACCCCTGAGATTTGCTGTGGTCTGGTCGTTGCTTCCCCAAGATTTATCTACTGCTCCGAACCTACGAGTCAAGGAAAACTTAACTCGCTGAGCGTTGTCGCTCAGTGGGTACTTTACCAATAAAAATAAAAGTAGTACATGAAAGTATTCGAAGTAAAAAGGAAATAATAAAATCAACAATCAACCAACATTATACCAATAGAAATCGTGATACATTCAGTATGATATGTTTTCAATAATGTAAAATCATAATTCAAATTCATTTGCATTATATAGTTCAACGAAAAATAATATGTCTTTGATCCAGGCTCTACTGGGATATAGGGAACCATAGTGATAAGGCAGTGGCCCTCACCACTGTAACATAGGTGGCCCTCACCACCGATATCAGATCACAGGAATGGCCCTCACCATCCTGGTTATAACCAATGGCCCTCACCATTGGCCCCCAATGGCCCTCACCATTGAGTTCAGATCATATCAATTCAATCACGATATCAAGCAGTACTGCATAAGTTAGTATAGTGCACCATACCCTTATCTACCACTCCCACTATCCAGTAGAGCAAAAAGCTTTAAATGATTCAATTTAAGTCTCAAACCTCATTTTAGGATGACTCGCGAAATCATTTTAAATTCCCATCGCACTTTGCCATTTATGCCGCGCAACACATTCTTTAGTCAAACCATTCCCCTTTTTCGCATATTTAACATCCACAATAAACACATCAAACATTTCAAAGCATTTCTCAAAATATCACAAATTGACCAAATGAATAGTGTTGCGGCGAGACAAATCGGCAACGCAAAATGGCATGACCAAATGAATAGTAAAATCTGGGTTTTCGTCAAAATTTCAGTCCACTTCAGTCATGCATTTGACCAAGTAAATGATCTTATTTTTAGCTAAAATTTTACAGAAAACTTGTTTTATATGTTGACTAATTGCATGTAAAATTTCGTTGAAAAATTCATTCATTTGCTGCCTCAAACGATTTCCACAAAAAGGTCCAGAAAGCTGTCTTTTTGGGACCATTTCTGCCCAAACACATAAAATGCATAGGATAGTTTATTTTTCTTTTGCAAATCAATATTAAGGCTTCTTTAATGGTAAAGTGAAGATTCAAACACTTCCCTTTGACAACTTTTGCATGTTTAACTCAAATCAATATATTTAAGCATCAACAACAAAACTTTCATAAACCAAAGTTTGTAAAGCATCAAACCAAAATTTATTATTCAAAAGTAAAGTACCAAACCTTATTTCTTTAACTCCTCTTGGCTTTTCCTTCTTCTCCTTCTTTAATTCTTTATTTCTCCTTCAATCAATTCAAGATACAACATAAACCTTAGAATTTCAAAATAATAAATTATCCTCTATTTCTTTTCCAACCGAAACCCCTAATCCAACCTTATTAATCTTTCTATATCTTGGTTCTTCCATTTAATCAATTAATATCCTCACTTACTTAATATTTTTCCAATTCCACATAAAGACTCTAATTTCCAATCTTCTAATAAATATATAACTACCTAAAATTAATACTAAAATCAAAGTCTACTTACTAGAAAACCTTAAAAACATACCTTAAAAATCAAATTTGGAGAAACTTAGAAGTCCTTTGGTGTTTCCCTTTGTTGGCCGAAATTTGCAAGTGGAAAAGAGAGAAATTGGTTCTTCATATCACATATATTTATATACAAAAGAAATGATGATCACCTTGCCCACTTGTCCACTTTTTCTCTTTCTTCATTTATTACACATTTATTACACATGCTAAATGTTTTCTTTTGATTGGCCAACCTTTGATTTTTATAACTTCCTTTTTCCTTTACTTCTTTCCACTTGTCTCTCTTCCCATTGGATCTCATAAAGTTGTCCCGGGTTACCCATCCGGTCCCGACACGAAACCGAGCCACATTACGTTCCGGCGATTAATCGATCATATCTTTTAAACCGTATAGTTCCATGAGTCAAACTATATATAGTTTTGATCCTCTCGACCTCTACTTTCTATTTATAAGGACTATTTTAGGTTTCCAAGTCATTTTGAAAAATTACCGATAAGCCCTCAACTTTTTACAAAATTCCCTTTTGGTCCTATTTTGGCTCGGGTTTTCTCCGGCTTCGTTTCCACTGACGATCGTTTCATATTTAACCTCTCGCCATTCTCTACGTACTCACGTCTTTATTTCCTACCCTAAATTCATGTATAACTTTAATTGATAATGACCAAAATGCCCTTAGTCAACATTTCTTCATTTTTCTTTAACGGGACATTTCCTGGAAAAACCGTTACACGTCGTTGCGATCCGATTTTTCTCTACATTCCATTTTTGAAATCTATTATATGCACTATTAAGAACATCCGGTGCAACTTTCTTTGAAATTACATCTACGTCCCCAACTTTATTAATAATTACAATTATGTCCCTTTTGTCATACAACCTTATCTAGGGCTGTTATCAAGAATTATCTTCTCCTTTTCCCTACTCTCGCTATGCACGTGTCTACACTGCATAAATGCAGTAGGCGGATGTGACAAACTTTTACCATTTTTTCATTGTAATCGCTTCTTTCTTTACTTGTTTTGACTTTTTTTTAATGATTGTTGTAGTTTACTGGCTCATTTGATCATGAGGCCAGACATTCTTTTACTATTCTTTCATTTGCTCATTCTAGTCCACCAGATATGCCATCTCAACCACAGGGTATTGATATGAATTACCTGGTAAGTTTTCCTATTTTATAGTAATTTATGCTATATGTATGCATGATTATGTATGCTCTTACTCTTTTCCTTTATGGCTCACAGTTGATGCTTGAAGATTAAAACAAGAAACTTCAAGAAGAGTTGGCTGCTAGTCGTCAGCAGGTTTCTCATTTTGAAAATTTGTACCATCAATCAGAGAAAAATTTTTGAGACTTCCGATTTCAGGGGATGAGAGATCCTGGTGCTTCTTCATCTAGAGGCCCCCAAACTGATGACCATGAGATACTTTCATCTACTTCTAATGAGGACCTTTACAGATCAGAACTCCAAGGTAATAGAGATTCTGGTGCTCCTACTTCGGGCGAACTTGAGAAGGGTGATGTGCCTCCTCCTCTAACAGGCGATGATTTTTTCAGTGCTTTATTTGATGATCTACCACCTCCTTCTTAGTGATGTATGAATATTGTATCAATTGAGGAAATATTGTATAATAAGTATAAAAATAATAATGATGATATATAATTTTTATTTTTACTGCAACTCTTTTTTTCTTCTCTCTCTCTCTCTCTCTCTTTTTTAAAATCAAATGTTGGTCTTGCCAAATCAATGTCAATGTACCTCAGGACTTGATTTTTTCAAATTAACATATCTATATCATGACAACCCTAGCTACCGTACTAAACTGGGGAATCATTTCTATTTAAGCAAGAATTGTTGCACTTCAAATAGGCACTCATTGGGTCTCATTAATTATTTTATTAACTTCACCATTTTTATTTTTATTAAAAATTATAAATAATAAATACTAAAATAAATATTATTTAATTAAAAATTTCTATTTTTGTGGTATTTTGATTTTTTTTTGTTCTAGCTCTAAGAGAGTTGTCTTGTTTGTACCAACTTGGGTTCCTAAAAATGAATGAGTGGAGTGGCATAAATCTCCTTTAACAGGGATAAATTATTTGTTACTCTGATATTATCTTGATAGTTGGAGATATTAGGTGAACTTCAACTACCCTTATGGTCTTGAAAACTTCAACTATCTTCATGGTCTTGACTATTCATTCCTTTTTTTGATCTTCTTGCCTCTTCATCTTAGTAATCATAAGACTTGTCAAAAGTATCACAACAACTCAGGATAGGTTGTTGTGGTTTGTAAGCCAATGAAAAGAAAGCTAAAATTTTATGAAGGCTCAAAGGGATAACTAGGGATTGATATTTAATTGGGTGGATACAAGTTGTTGGCTAACCAAACAATGCCTAGATCATCTCTCCCTTAAATAAGCAGAGTTACAATTTCGCCTCGAAAGTTTGTCAAAGTATGTTCTAAGACTGACTAAGACCTAGATAAAGGTAATTATGCAGGAGCCCTCTCTAAGTAAGCATACACAACTCAATGCTATAGAGCAATTCCCTCACCTAGTAAAGTCATTCGAGTCATGATGCATAAATATATTAATTCATGAATTATCAAGCTAGATTCCTCATTGGTTGAGCATCAAAATGAACAAAGACCAATAAAATTTTTGATAAAAGTAATTTATTCAAACAAATTTAAATTTGAAAAACACGATTGTTCTAATTAAATATTAAAGAAAGTAAAATTGAAAAGCAACATTCAAGCTAAGGAAAGTTCATTGAGTTGGAGTTAAAGATACTTCATTTATTTAGACATATCAAGGGCAAGGATTTTTTCCATCATCAAAAGTCATTGCTTCATCATCCACAGTTAGCCCAAGCTTGCTTAGTAGCACATTATCTTTAGCAGCTTCTCTATCCATATCATCACAGGATGACAAAATAAAACTCTTCATTAAGGTTGTAAGAGGTGGTGCCCTTCCAAGTTTAGGTAGAGGATCATTCTTAGTGTTGGGCTTATCAAGTTCAGGCAGCTTTCCACTGTCAATCAAATCTTGGATTTTATGCCTTAATTGAACACATTTATCTGACTCATGCCCTTGTATTTGATGGAATTGATAGAAAACCTTGGCATCAAAATTTGGTGGTAGAGGCTTATGTAGAGGTCGAAGTGCCAATGGTTGTAGCAAATCCATTCTCATTAGATTTTCTAATATCTTTGACAAAGGCTCCCTTTAGTCTAAAAATTTACGCTTCTTTGTTGGCTCAGTTGTTGCATTTTTCTCAACACCTCCTTTTTCCCTTTGACTTTGCCCACTAGGGTGATAGCTGCCCTTGTTGCTCCACTTAGGTAGCACATGGTTCGATTGGTCTTGTAGAATAGGGATTGATCTCTCATTTTTCATTCGATCTCTATTAGTGAACATGTTCCTCATTGATGTTGCCTTTCTCTTCCTTCTTATGTCAATGGGAGATGCCTCATTAGCATTGTTGATGATCTCCAGAATTTGAATCAACTGGGTCCTCATAATTTCAACCAATTGATCTCGTAGCTCGACCATCCTAGCTTTGACAACTTCATCGACTATGTCTCTTAGCTGGTTTGCATCCATCCTTGAAATGTTATAGGTGGTGTCGTTGTATGCTCTTGAATTGCAGTATTCTAGGTCTGTGAGCCAGAAGGGATCAATGATATGAGATGCAAATGTATGTATGTATGCATGTATGCACAAATAAAAAACAAACAAGGATAAGTAGGATGTTCCTTCCAACCTTATAACATCTACACATGAATGGCGAGTCTCTTTTCCTAGGTAATATGGTTAACAAAATACCAACATGGGGTATCTTGTTTTTGAATAATTTCCTCGGACGTTTCAACCAATAGTTATATTTTTAAAAATGGAAATCAGTTCATGATAATTCCCATTAATTAGGTTTTAATCCATCCAACCAACTAAAGTAGCTTTTATGCTATATTGGATTAAAACTAAATTAAGAGGTTTATTATAAATAGATTTCTCACTTGAAAAAGTAACTAATGATTCATGCCAAAAACAAGCCCATGATTAATTATTCTTAGTATAAACTAGGCTCACAATTGATTTTTGGTATTTCATAATTGACCTAAATATTTGCAAGCTCTTTGTAAGAAAAGGTTGGATGAAAAAAAATTTTGTTTCTAAGCCCATTGTAAAAAGATTTTAGAAAAAAGTGGATTTTGGGCTTAGTATTTGGGTCTTGAGAAAAGAATTTTTTGATTCATTGAAAAGTTTTGAAAATAGCTTTGGTCTTTTAGATTTTAAAGAAAAGTTTATTTTGAGCTCACAATGTAATTAGGTCATATTAGAAAAAGAACAAACCAAATAAGCCATGATTTAAGCCAAGATAAATTAACCATAGTCAAACAACATGCATTTGGGTTAAAAACCTAAGGAAAGTAACTAGGGCAATTATATGAGCTTTAGTCTTTGGGTTAAAAGGCTTAGGTTTCCATAGCAAGTATATACCAAATGGTACGAGGCTATGAGTGGTTATGCCATGCTCGATCTCCATACCTTGAGTGAAAGTATGGTAACCCTTATATAACACAACACGGGTAACACGGGCGTTCTAACTCACACACATGATGCAATCAAAATGATGCAATGGATAATATCATGATAAGAAAGAATAGAATAATATAAAGACCAACGGAATCAACTTCTCTTATCCCCAGTGGAGTCGCCACCATGAGCGAAAATTTTTGCCCCCACTCCCGGTGGAATGGTTCTTGCGACTTCGGCACTGTTTAGGCTCGGGGCCTTAGAGAACACAGACCTAAGTTTGGAGAAAATGGAGTCACCACCCGGACGGGCCGAAAAAAATGAAAGGGTGGATGACTCGATTTCTAAGGAATTCCCAATCCCCTAATGGGTTTGGAAAGTTGGGTACATGTAGGGAAGGTGAGAAATGGCCCAGCACCCCCCACAACATCCGGTTCATTAGAACCGGCCTCCTTTGCAGATCTTAATATTATTAAATTCTTAAGTATAACAATATTATCCATATTACATGCAACAATTAAAATAAAGCATCATTATATTAAAATCTAAGCAATGTCCAAATAAAGCAAATAAATGGACACACATCCGAAGATGGAAACATATTCTTACGTCATCCATGTCTAAACTAAATAGGACACCCATCGAAAGGTGGAAACATGTCCTTTACATTGGTCCAAAATATAAAAGCTATTTAAATTACATGATATTTAACTATTGAGGTACCCACAAAGTGGAAACATACCTCTTACAATTTTAATACTAAAAAAAACAAATAATAACAATAAAGAAAACATCCATCCATGATAAATTAAATAAATCAAGCATTGAAATTAAATAAATCAACCATCAAAGCATATAATAAACTACATAATCAAATCTAAAATTAAATAAAGCAAGTAAAGATACAAATTAGGGTTTACTGTTTCTATTTAAAGTTCTTTAATTAACATTTAGGGTTTTGGGATTTTAGTATTATTATTGTTATTTGTTTAGGCTACTATAAAGGTTTTGGAAAATTGGAATGGATTAGAGCTTTATGAATTTAAGAAAGTAGTAAGGCTTTTTGGTTAATCAAATTAGGGTTTAGGGGTAACATTATGAAACTAGGGTTTTGGAATCTTAAGATATTAGGGTTTATAATTCATGGTTACTGGATTGTGATTTTAGGTTTACTGTATTGAGTTTTAAGGTTTAGATTTATTTATCATAAGTTTTTAAGGTTTTAAGGATTAGGGTTTAGAAAAACTTAGGGTTTACTTTTTTGGTTTTTTGAGAAAGTTAGGGTTTTGATATTTTAGAAAACATATTTGGTTTTAGGATTTAAGAAACAGTTTAGAGTTTTATAAAATAATTATGATTTTTAGAAAACGTAAAGAGAACTAGGGTTTGGAGATTTAAGAAAGCATTTGGAGATTTTGGACAAAAAGTTATGGTGTAGATGAAAATAGTTGGTAAAAACAATTTAGGGTTTTAAAGCTTTTGGAAATAGAAGAAACCCTTTAGGGTTTTTAAGGTTTTTGGAAACAGAAGAGTAATTTAGGATTTGTGAAGTTTTTAGAAGCAGAAGAGTAGTTTAGGGTTTTTAAGATTTTTGGAAACAGAAGAAACACTTTTAGGTTTCTTAAGGTTTTTGGAAATAGAAGAGTAGTTTAGGGTTCTTAAGGTTTAGATCATTGACTAAGGCTACTGGAAGAACGTATGATACATTAATAAGTTTAATAATTTAGATTACATAGAAAAATAAACGATAGAAACATTGTAAATAACATCAAACCAAATATTTATAATCAAACCTCCGTTCGTTGGTTCCTCCACAATTTGCTTCTGGATGAACAAAGACAAAGGCAGTGTTGCTGCCTTTGAATGGATTGTTGATTGTTTCTTGTTGCTAATGTCTCTTGTGTTAGGGTTTTTCTGCCTCTTTTTTACTCTGATCCAATCAAAGTTCAAAGTCCAAAGTTTAGTTCAGTAAAATCAATTTTCGACCTCCTGAATTCTGAGCTTTAATGTGTTATTTATAGAAAAAAATTATAAGCCTACTTTTAATTGTTTCAGGAAACTAAAATAAACTAAATAGAATTTGATTTCAGAAAAACTGCGTTGGAAAATTGCGCTGGCAAAAAAACTGATGTGGAAACTGCGAGAATTTCGAGCGCTGGCTGGGGAGGTTGGCCAATTTGACGCAGGAATTTTCGTCGCCGATTTTTATTTTTATTTTTATTTATTTATTTATTTATTTATTTATTATTTATTATTTTTGTTTATTTATTTTTTATTATTATTATTTATTTTTGTTTATTTATTTTTTATTATTATATTTAATTATTATTTAATTATTATTTATTTATTCAACTTTATAATTTTTATTTTTATTAAAAATTATAAATAATAAATACTAAAATAAATATTATTTAATTAAAATATCACAAAAATTATTTTGGACTATATAAAAAATCTCAGACCAGACTGGGTCAAAAATTAAGGGTCTACAATACCAATACCACTGATTCATAGATTAAACTTACTCGTTATGTTCTATTTTAATTTATATATTTATTTATTTATTAAATTCTTAAAATAGTCCACTAATTAATTTATTTTTCCTAATCTTTAGTACTATTTTACAAAAAAAAAATTATTAAGATAATAAAATGAAATAAAATAATAAGTACATATTTATGCTATTAAAATATTAAGTTGCATTGTAACCTTAGTTTTTTTTATTTAAACTACGATGAAGCTGCATCTCAGCTAGTAGACTTACAGTTCCATTTTCATACCATCAAATAAATTTCAACAACTCAGCATTGGATCTAGGCCTGATCTCGAGGCATGCATCTTCTCCTCAACTCTATGCTTAACTCTCTGCTTCAACTATGAAAATATGTAAGTGTGGCTAAGTATTGAAGAAATGAGTCATTTATATAGGCAAATTGCAAAGGAAAAAGACAAATGGAAAAGAGAAAACAGTAATTCTCGTGAAAAAAAGAGAAAAAAAAATCAATATCACTATTAATAAATAGTAAATGAATAGTTAGTGAATAGTGAGTAAATAATGAATATAAATTGAATAAATAGTAAATTCAATTATTCAATTCAATTATTCAGATATTTGAATGTATAAATATTTTTTATACTTTTAAAATATTTTTTCACACAGGGGGCAAGAGAATATAGGTATGGTAAAAAATAGATAATTATTTTTTTGTAAATTTCTTTAATATCCTACTGACTACAATCATTTTTTGCAAATAATCCAAATTATTTTTGACTCAAATTATTTTTAAGACCAGAACTTATCTGGGTCCAGAATCTAAATTATTTTTTAAGTTTAGAACTTACCTCGGGTCCAAAATTCAAATTATTTATTAAGTCCAGAACTTATCTCGAGTCCATAACTCAAATTATTTTTTAAGTCCAGAATTTATCTCGAGTCTAGAATCTAAATTATTTTTTAAGTCTAGAACTTACCTCAGGTCCAGAACCCAAATTATTTTTAAGTTCAGAACTTACCTCGGGTCCAGAACCCAAATTATTTTTTAAGTCCAGAACTTAACTCGGGTCCAGAATCCAAATTATTTTTTTAAGTCCAGAACTTACCTTGGGTCCAGAACTTACCTCAGGTCTAGAGCCCAAATTATTTTTTAAGTCTAGAACTTACCTCAGGTCCAGAACCCAAATTATTTTTTAAGTCTAGAACTTACTTCGGGTCCAGAACCAAAATTATTTTTTAAATCCAGAACTTACCTCAGGTCCAGAATCTAAATTATTTTTTAAGTCTAGAACTTACCTCGGGTCCAGAATTCAAATTATTTTTTAAGTCCATAATTTATCTCGGGTCCAGAATTCAAATTATTTTTTAAGTCTAGAACTTACCTCGGGTCCAGAATCCAAATTATATTTTAAGTCTAGAACTTTTCTCGGGTCCAGAACCCAAATTATTTTTTATGCCTAAAACTTACCTCGGATCAAGAACCCAAATTATTTTTTAAGTCCAAAACTTATCTCGGGTCCAGAACCCAAATTATTTTTAAGTCCAGAACTCAAATTATTGTTGAGTCCAGAACTCAAACCAACCTTGGGTACAGAGTCCAGTATGGCTCTAAACTCAGTCAAAAATTATATTATTTTCGCTCTCTTTTGTTGTAGTCTTAGATCGCTTAAGCAGTGGACAAACTGTAGACCCCTAATTTTTTATCCAATCCAATCTCAAAATTTTAAAATAGTCCAAAATAATTTTTGTGGTATATTTATTTATATTAATTATTTTATTTTATAAATATGTACTATTTATTATTTATTATTTATTTTAATATAATATTCATTTTACCTTTCATTTATTTTTTTAAAATAATAATAATAATATATAAATAAAAAATAATAAAAATCGACGACGGCAGAATCGGCGACGAAAGTTGCTGGCGACGAATTGGCCACGGGCCAATTTGCCCGCAAGCAAAACTTGCGGCAAAATTACGCCCCGCACATAGTTTTGCTTGCCCACAGCTCGTCCGCACGCAGTTTTCGCTGAAATCCTATTTTAGTTGGTTTTTTATTTTATTTTCAAAACAATTTTTAATTTCCATAACATACTAGGTTTTTTTTTTATTTTTAATTGCCTATAAATATCGCATTAAAACACACTGAAAAAGGGATTGGGACTTTTGGAATTGGAATTTTATTCAAGAATTATTCACTCTTTTTTAGAATTTTTTCAAAAGCTTGGACTTGAAGAAGCAACAAAACAACAAAGAATCCATCAAAGGCAGCACACATTGTCTTTGTTATTATTCAACCAGAATTCAAATTGTTATGGACGCAACAACGGAGGTTTGAGTTTTTATTGACTTGTTTATATTTACGGTAGCCATAACATGCTTCCTTTTTAATGTTTTGTTAAAGTATTTTGATATTAGTTTTCCAATAGCATGAAATTATTGAATCTGAATTATATGTTTCATGAACCAAAACCCTAATATCTTAATGCTCATAAAACTAATTTTTTAAAATCTAAAACCCTAATTACACTTTTCTAAAACCACAAAACAATAATCTGTTTTCTCAAAACCATAATCAATTCTATTTTTCTAAGATTCACAGTAGCTTATTCTTTCCAAACACCTAACTCTCAATCCTATTTTCATGATCTTTAATTTTATTTACTTAAACTCTAAACCTTAATATTAGTTTCACACAACTTCCGAAACCCTAAATCCAAAACATTTATTCTTTAGATTCAAACCCTAAATTATTTCAAAACTAATATTTAATTCAAACATCCAGTAGCCATATTATTTTTTTACATTAAATATTTCTCAATTGATTAATCCAGTAATTAAAAGATAAAACCCTAATTGTTAAACATAAAGCCCAAGAAACCCCAATTGAAGCATAAACCCTAAATTCATATACTTACTATTTTATTTAAATGAGATGAATGTTTGTTGTATATTTTGATTGATGTTTCATGTCTTTGATGAATGATTTACTTATGATGAATGGTTGGTTACTTTATTGATTTGCTTTGGTTTTAAAATATTGTAAGAGGTATGTTTCCATTTTTTAGGCACCTCATATTGTGAGCATCATGTAATTTAATTTATTTTAAAGCTTTTGGATCAATGTAAAGGACACGTTTCCACCTTCCGGTAGGTGTCCTATCTAGTTTTAGATATACGACGATGTAAGAACATATTTCCATCCTCGAATGGGTGTCCATTTATTTATTTTATTTGGACATTATTGTGATATTAATAAAGTATTTATTTATTCTTATGATTATATGTAGTATGGATAATATCGTTATATTTAAGAATTTATAATATTAAGACCTGAAAAGGAGACCGGTTCCAATGAACCGGGCATTATGGGGGTGTTGGGCTATTTCTCACCTTCCCCACATATACCCAATTTTTTGAACCCATTAAGGGGTTAGAGATTTCTTAGGAATCGAGTCATCCACCCGTTTCTTTTTCCCGGCCCGTCCGGGTGGCAACTCCATTTTCTTTGGGCTTAGGCCCATGTTCTCTAAGGCCCTAAGCCTAAATAGTGCCAGAGTCGTAAGAACTATTCCACCGGGAGTGGGGGCGAAAATCCCCTCTCACAACGACCCTCTTTAAAACTGGGTCTAGAAACTGTTGTATATGTTTATCTATCATCTGATGGCTCTGGACAGTCTCTGAGAAAATGATCTGGTGATCCACATCTATAGCACACTGTTGGTGCACCTATCCTACAAAAAACACCTCCATTTGCCCTACCATAATGAACAAAGGAAGGTGGAACAGGCCTTTGAGTCACTGGGGTCGGGGCACTAGTCACTGAGGCTGTAGGTTCTACTTCTGCTACTGTGTTGACCTGACAGAGTGCCCCTGGCTCCTAGTGAACCTCTGAGAATATCCCCCTCGACCTCTCTTCGATGATGAAGTCCCTATCTCACCTTGGGGTTTCCTAGTTTTGGTCTCCTCTGCTCTGGTTGCTGCTGTAAATCTCTATGCCCTCTCTATACTCCTGACAGCTGCAACCAACTGAGAAAAATTATGATACTGGGAACCTGCCACTAAACACATGATAGAGGGTCTCAACCCCTCCTCAAACCTCCGGCATCTATGAAACTCATCTAAAATAATTTCTCCAGTATACCGACTCAGCCGGATGAACTCAATTTCATACTCAGTCATTGTCCTAGTGTCCCACCTCAAACTCAGAAACTCCATCTTTTTAGCATCCTTATACTCTATCAGAGTATACTTGTTCTCAAATTCCCGCAGGAAATCAGCATAGGACAAAATTGGTGGATCAACTGTAACATGGGAAACCATTTTCCACCACTCATAAGCATCCCCCTGCAGAAGTGATATAGCATAATCAAACTTCTCCTCTGGACTAGCCTGCAGCTGAATAAATACTCTCTGGACCCTGTCTAGCCACTACTATGCTACAACAGGGTTTGTAGTGCCAATAAAATCTGTGGCTCCAAATTTTCTTAACTTATCATACTTTAACATCAACAATTGCTGCTGCTACTGCGGCTGTTGACCTGGAGCCTGCCTCAACAACTCCACCATATGCCATACCCAGCTCGGTAAAATCTCCTCAACTGCTGGTCCAACAGGCACAAAAGCAAACACCTCACCAGCAGACTCAACACCAGCCCCTACTTTATCCTAATCATGAGCTACACTCTCTGCGCTACTCTCAGTAGACAGAAGCATCCAAGATACCATAACCACCTATTTCTGCAAATACAACAGAAATTATCACATCAAAAATCAAAAAGTGTCAGTGCCAAAGCATGTATCACAATTGAAAACCATATTTAAAATCTCCATTTTCTCTCTCTAACAACCCACCTATGTCGAGAACCTTAAACCTAGGCTCTGATACCAAAATAATTGTAACACCCTTACACCCTATATACGTATAATAAACACACACCCAATATATATAAAATACGCATATACGGCATAAGAATGTTACAATCTGATTTAATGAAATTTTCTTTATTCTCCATTCCTTAAAATATTTATACTTATACAGTTATATATATATATATCAAAACACATAATACCTCACACTACTCCATTTTTTAAAAACATCCTTTATAGTTTACAATATATCCATACTTCCAAAACATAATATGATATACATAATATTAAAATGTACAATAATATAAAATTTATACATGTTGGCAAAATGGCTCATTCTTGATGTAGCAACACACTTTAGTCTCAACCAACACAAGCTTAGACCCAATCTGGTCTAGTAGAACTCTCCAGCTCTACCGGATCACCTTTGTCACCTGCACGATGAGTTATAATCGCGCTAAGCCAAAAGCCTAGTGGTATAAACTTTGATACTAATAATAATACTTTAAAAATAATGCCAATGCAAAATGCTCATATGTTATGTCATAATGTGACATTCAAGTTCACTTTAGATATATACTTTCATCACTTAATAATTCACACAAACACATACACAAGCATGGGACCAAACAACTAATATATTATTCAAATTCTAGAGTTACTGTTTTGGTCCATAAAGACACCATATGTCTAGCCCTGAAGGCAAATCAAATAATACTCAAAAGCTCACCCCGAAGGCAAAACATATCATAGTGATGCCAAGCGTCTAGCCCTAAAAGCAAATATTGAGGATAACCTCGTAGGCATGCCTGTAACACCCCTTCCCGACCTATGAATAAGCCGAGGAGGAATGCTACATCGGGATATGAGCTCTGGTTATGTCAGCTTACTTAATGTTCCTTATAAAAATTTTCCAAAAATTTTGACAGAGTCTCCCTTAAAATTCTAGGTCCCAAGTGTCGACAAAACTGATTTTTCTTATTTTTGAAAAATATTTTGTTTCACAATTCAACTCAAGCACACTCCCAATAATCCACCCTTATAACCTCAACTACAATCCTGCAAGAAGAATTCACACTTCTATATTCACAACCCAACTCAATTTAAAACCATACAGTTATTATACATTACTAGATTTACATGCTACATCAAGTTATCTCTTTGTATTGTTCAAATAAGTACATGCCAGTTTCTAATACCAAAATACAAAATGAAAAGCACCACCTAAGTTTGTTGATGACCGACAGATCGCAGGACTCCTCTGCTCTCTACTGGCTCCTTGCTAATAACCTACGAGTTTAGAAGAAACTAAACTCGCTAAGCATTGCTTAGTGGGTACTTTCACTAATTACGGAAAATAAATAATAAAAGCATAATTCACTTTTAAAAGCAATGAGTCATATTGAAAAATAATATCACATTAAAAACAATCCATACATGTCATATATTCAGTTATTATCATTTTATCAGTTCACTCCAAAAGGTAATTTGGTAGACTAACGTATGGTAAGGAACTAACTAAAACAACTGTATATATATTCTGTGACTATGGCCCTAAAAAATTGCGGACCAAGCCCTGTGGAATATGTGGCTGAAGCCCTCGGACCGGAGTCCTATATAACTCGGGCAATTGCCCTATATAACTCGGACCGAAGTCCTATATTGTAATATCCCAAAGTATACCCTAAAAGTTTTGGAGTATTTATTGTTGTATTTGGATTAAGTGTATTTATTTTAGTGGTAAGAGAAGAGGTTTTGAGTAGAGTGTATATGTTGTATATATTGGGATATATACAACATATACAAGTCAATGTATGAAGGGTCAAAGGAATTAATTAATTAATTGGAAATTGAGTTAGTGGAAGTGGAAGAAGATATTTGAATATTTTATTGTATATTGCTTGGTGGAGAGGGTTTTGAGGAAGAGAGATGTTGAGAGAGTTGACTTTGCTTTCTTTGTTTTCTTCTTTCCTTCTTTCTTCTTCGTGGCTCATTTCCTTTCCTTTCCTTTTCTTTTCTTTTGGCCGGCACTCCATAGCAAGAGAGCAAAAGAGAGATTTGTTCTTCCAAACTCAAGATTGAAGGAAGTTTTCAAGTGATCAAGTTGGAAATTTAAGAGTTTCTTCATCCTTGGTAAGTTTTCCACTTGATTCTTTGATTTTTCTTTGAGGTTGTGAGTTGAGATTGTGGTTGATATGTGTTTGTTTGATTGTGGTGTGTTTAAGAGTATTTGGTTTAATTGATTTTGGATTTTGGGGTTGGATTGAAGGAAAGAGTAAGTTTGTTGGAAGAGAAAGTGTTGTGGTTGTGTTTTGGGTTTGTAGTGATGATTATGATTTGTGTTTGATGTATGTTTTGAGTTGTTTTGGTGTTTTTACAAGTTTGTTATGGTTTTTGGGTGTGTTTAGTTAAGTTTGTTTGAACTGGATAATGGTGGAAGAAAGTGGTTTGTTGGATGTAGTGTTGATATTGACGGAATCTGTATTTTTGGCCTGACATGCCCATGAGCACGGCCAGGTCTTTGGGCGTGTCAATGGTTCTGTGTTCTTGGATGGGTGACACGAGCAGTGACACGCCCATGTCACTGAGCGTGTCATAGCTACTATGATGTTGGTGGATTGACACGGCCATGAACACGCCCGTGTTGTTGGACGTGTCAATGTTTCTGTGAGACAGAATGTATTACACTTTCAGTGACACGCCCGTGGTTCTGAGCGTGTCAAAGCTTCTGTGTTATGAGTTTAGGGCACGGTCAGGGACACGC
The DNA here is from genome assembly GCA_947685225.1 of Garcia nutans. NCBI lineage: Eukaryota > Viridiplantae > Streptophyta > Magnoliopsida > Malpighiales > Euphorbiaceae > Garcia > Garcia nutans. The sequence continues at coordinate 2,615,316 of CANTUV010000017.1, read as the reverse complement.
CCGTGTGGTTGAGCGTGTCATGTTTAGAGTTTGCCCTAGTTGATTCTTAGCCTTATTATCTCATGTGTATTATCCCTTTTGAATTAGGTTGTGAAGAGGTTGAGTTGCCCTAACCTAGTGTTGAGAATTCTTGGAAGAGGAAGTGTATAGATTGGTGTGAGTTGTTCTTGAGGTAAGTACAAACCCTACATTATTACATGACATTGGGACTTAACACATTTGGTTGTAAATGTGTTAAGTAATCTATTGTATTGTTGATACATTTGATTAATGCTATGATTTGCATAATGTGAAAGATATGATGATTATTCAAAATGTATGTTCAATGCATTTGGTTATGAATAATTTAATGATGAATTGCTTTAATGTGAATTGAGATATGATGTAATGTGAAGCCATTGTTGTTGGCTATGATAGTGCAAATGAAATAATTGGGGCATGGTTGCCTATTTGATTATGAAATATGAAATGAGAAATGAATTAAGAAAGAGGATGATAAAGAGAAAAATGAAATAATTGTGTGATTAATATGTTATTCAATTTTCAGAGTTCTGGGTTTGGCGGCATGCCTATGAATTGCTGGACAGGTGAAAAGACCGGGTCGTAAGCTGAGTCCAGCTGAAAAATGTGAAATGTGATGTTTTTGGGGTGAAAAGACTGGGTCGTAAGCCTCAAAAATAAATTATTGAAACTAGATTGAGTGAAAAGACTGGGTCGTAAGCTCAAATATAGTTGATTATCCATGGATAAATGTATTGATGATTGTGATTATGGACCAAAGCAGTAACTCTGAACTTTGAATAACATATTAGTGTCTTTTGGGCCCATGTTTGTCTTTGTTTCAATGTGAGTCATAAATGGTAAAATAATTGAATAAGATAATGAAATGCAATGTTATGAAATATAGCATTGATGAATATGATCTCTATTGTTGAAAATATGGCATTGACATTGCATCATGCATATTATTATTGTGGTTTGTACCACTAAGCCGTTGGCTTAGCGTGATTGTGGTTCATCGCACAGGTGACAGGATAGAACCAGAGATCTCAGTTAGACCGAGTTGAGTTTAGATTCTGAAGTGTTGATAGAGGGCTTAAAGATCAAAGACAAACTGCCAAACATGTATAAATTTATGTTTTGTAAAACATGGATTTTGATATATATATATATATATATGTATTTGTAAATATCATTATATTTTCCGTTGCATATCACATAAATGTTTTATCTATTGTACTTTATAATATAATTTAAATGTTTTCAAGTTTTCTCATATTATTGCTAAAAAGAAAGTAGTGGTTTGTTTAGTAAATCGTGGCACTCCTGTATTCGGTATACGTATATTACATATATGGTGGAATGTAGTGTGCGTATACGGGGTATAGGGGTGTTACAATTGTTTTGGTATCAGAGCCTAGGTTTGAGATTCTCAACCTAGGAAAATTGAAGAAAAAGAATATTTTGATTTTAAAAGTTGGTTTTTAAATAAGATACATGTTTTGGTATTGGCAGTCTTTGATCTTTAATTAGGTATATTCTGCTGTGTTTGCAGACATAGGTAGTGATGGCGTCTCTGTAACACCCTGATGCCTTATATAAGTACTATACATATACCTAGTATACATACAGTAAGTATATAAAGTATAAGGATGCCACTTTTCGTTACCTTTTTAAAAACCTGTAACAGAGTTCAAACCACGATATGTTAATTTACATAATATTTACAAAATCATTGTCTTTATCAAAACTTCATTTATACATATAACATTCCTTTCGTCAAAAATACATCAAAATTAAAAGTTATACATGTATGCATTACCCTCTAGTTGGTCTCAACAAATCTTTACTCTTCTCGTGGCATAACGAACAACTCTGTATCTTCCACCAAGCTACCTGCGCGATTACACATCCGCGCTAAGCCCGAAAGCTTAGTAGTACAAATATAAAAGATAAACATACCTTATAGAAATGCCAACATGTAATGATATGTCAAATTTAGGTATCATTAGTTTCTTATCATGTTTTTCCTTTTTAATTTCATCTTTCATAGATCTTAATTAATTTCATATATTAAACACATATATACATAACATTATTACCAATTCCAACCCATCACTTCTCAATCAATATATCAATATACATACATTATATCTCATACCAACCAAGAGTCACACTTCCAAAAAAGACAATCCTTATCACCACACAATTCATCATTGATATCCGCAATCAATACACACCTCACATATCATACTTCATAGCATTAGTTTGTTCACAATTTACTAATCATCAATCACATTTCCAACAAAGGCAATTATTAACACCAACCATCATTCATCACTAATATCCACAATCTATATATATCACATTTACAACAAATGACAGACTCGGGCCCAAAAGACACTAATATGCTATTCGACTTTCAGAGTTAATGCTTTGGTTTAATTATCACATTCATCAATATCCCAACTAGGCTTCAAGGATTAAGTTCAACCAAGCTTCAAGGGGAACAAAGCATGCTAAGTATCAACCCAACTTGGCTTCAAGAACTAATCCAACCTAGCTTCAAGGGTTGTAACATCTCAATTAGGCTTCAAGGACTAGACCCAACCAAGCTTCAAGGGGAGTAAAACATGTTAAACTTCAACCCAACTTGGCTTCAAGGATCAAGCCCAACCTAACTTCAAGAGATTGTTACCATTAGGCATGCCACCAACAACAAAACTCTGAAAATGAATAACACATTAGATACACAATTCGTTGATTATTTCATCATCAATATCATTTTCAATTCTCATCATCATTTTGGCAAACATGCCTCACATATCTCAATTGAATTATCATAGCCAATCACAATGGCTTCATATCACATTTGAGTTATCATTGCCAATAACAATGGCTTCATATCCCATTTTATCTTAAATCACATTTCATGTTTCATCATTGATATATGCAACATCGATTACATTACTACACAAACATATTATTAATCAATCATACTATATAGGCATGCTTCAATCATATCATTCAAGTATACCTAATCCATTTCATTGCACATATCTCTTAAATTCATGGTCATATAATCCATATGTCTATTCATTTCATTTTGATCATCATTATCAATCATGATAACATCACATTTCATCATTTCTCAAAACACATTAACATCATTCATTATTAAAACATTCATCAAATAAATTGCATTGCACATACCTTTTTAGATGATCCTCATCTCTTCCACACTATACAAAACATAACATTGTTCATTTAATATCACATGCATCAACAAATGTAAGTTCCATTTCAACCATATAAGAAGAACAAAAACCAAACACAGTAGCCAACACACCCAAGGGACACGGCCAAGCTTGTGGCCGTGTCTCTCAATACCAATTCAAGCCGAGGTAGACACGGGCAAGGGGACACGGCCGTGTCTCTCCACAAAATTCAGGCAGTGGCAAACACACTCAAGGGACACTGCCAAGCTTGTGGCCGTGTCTCTCCAAAATTCAACCAACACGGCCAAACTTCCCTCAACTTGGCCGTGTCTCCCAAAATTAATAGATCTTGGCCGTGTTCCATTCTTATTTTGGCCGTGTCTCTCAAATATAAAACCCTAAACATATCCAACACTTCTTTGATTGAATTAAGAACAACTTATGCACAACACAATCTCATTCAAATGAGTGTAATTCATGTTATTAACACATATTCATCACAATATTCATTTTAACACTATATCCACCACACATTCAAACACTTTCCACATCAAACCCTAAAAACCAACATCAATCTTCTTCTTTCTATAACAACATCCATTTAACTTACCATTTTTAAACAAAACCAACACCAATTTAACCTTTATAACTCACAATCAATTTCCATACCTTTAAACACCTCTCAAACACTCTAAATCATGATATTAACAATTCACAACACACATCAAACACATCTTCAAAATACCAAAGGAAAAACAAGAGAGTACTTACCTTAGATGAAGAAATTTCACAAATCTCTAACCAATCCTTTGATTCTTCCTTCAATTTGAGCTAAGAATCAAGAACACCTCCTTTGCTCTCTCTTTCCCTTTAGGTAGCCGGCCACCACAATGAAGAAGAAGAGAAATAATAAAGAAATCACAAAGTCAACACTCATTAAATACTCATCCAAAAGAAAATTACTATAAGACCCTCATACACATTTTAATTCCTTTTATCATCTCTTGCCCACTTTGGTAATTTCACACTTAACAATCTAAATATCTTCTTCCCTTGACTAAGCACTTTGACTTGAATATATGTTATATATATTGCCATATACCCAACATATACACTTTCTCCATACATTGCTTTCTTTCCAAACAACACATAACCATTCTCTCTCAAATTCTTTTAACATTCAAATAAACCATACTCAAATACACCACCTATCAAATACACATTCAATTCAATAATAACAATATTATCACAACTTCTAAGGCACACTTTGGGATATTACAATTCTCCCCCTCTAAAAAGAAATTTCGTCCTCGAAATTATCAGTACCATAACACTTCATTCTTAACAAAATACTATCTTAACTTCCATATGAAGTTAATTAAATTCTTAAGTTGTTATATCATCAAATCACATAATTTATATGTCTTATCACTTCCTTGATCAAACATTTAAAAGAACTCATTACATTTCTTATCAACATTTTTTTTACAAGAATCAGATTATTTTATAGCACACTTATACGTCATCCAATCTTTATATTTAATATACATTGTTCCTTCATCTCTTTGATATTACTCTCTTAGCTTTAACTTTAGAAATCATTGGTTTATATCTGAGTATTAATCATCCCATCTTTACAATCACTGTCTCAATAGTCATTTGTCAAACCTCAATGGATAACAAGATTCTTATTTCTCACAAATAAAGTCACCTCTTTAACATGCTTTTTATTTAACTTGCCTTCTAATACATTATCTTTCCACTTATGTTACAAATAACCAAATCTTTTCCCTTTTTCATCATGATTTATAACTACTATAACTCCATTCATTTATGTCCCATCACACTTTAACTTTTTACGTCAAACACATTATCATGTAAATAATTACACTCTTGGTACAAATACACACATTACATCTCAATAATGATTTATAATCTTAGCCAAGACCAGATCAACTGATCTATCTATCACGATATACTCAAATTCCAATCTTGTTCAATTCCCACTAAAAATCAATTTATTCAAATTCATCATGAAAGTTCACAATATTCATATATGTTTATATATAACCTAATTCCATTAGAATAAACTTATATACAATTCCTGATCTCTTCTTATCCATATTTAATCAAATTATTATGATAACAAATCATTTCAAATTATCTTAATATAATTCTCACCAATTCTCATAATAATTTTATACCATATTTACTATCAATAGTTCTTTCACTTAATTCTCAAGTCCATTCATTTATTTCATTTCATACCATAAACATATTCAGTATAACTTTCAGTCATATTACCCATAACTCAACACATTTCCATAATTTCCTTTCTCTCTTTACCTTCATAAGTATAACCAAGTTCTTAACATAAAACGATAAGGTACAACCTTATCCATCACAACTTTTAACTATACTTCTCAAACAAAATTCCAATCTCACCAAATCTGTATTACAATCATCTTATCCAAGATCCAGATTTATTGATAACAAATTAATCGATCAAATATATTGAACAAAACACATGGCCTTAAGAGATTAATATTCAAGCCTAGAACTTTCAAATCATTTCTATTCTTATATAATTTTATTCTCAATCTTTACAGATACAAAGCTAAGATGTATCTAAAAAAATTACATATTCCTACTTTACACTTTTGCAATATCAGAAGTTGACACATTCCAACTCCGTTTCAACCCAATTTGCACTCAATTATACAATCTTAATCAACTTAATTCAAGTTTTAACAATATTACTATAAACATATTCAATCACATGCAATTCCCATATCATTTCTATTCGTCACTTCATTTCTAATCCATTTACAATCTCTTAATATATATATACATAGAACTTTTCATATATGAATACTTTGGAACTCTAAATATCACATAATCGTCAAGTTCAATGCTCATCATGACAATTTCCACTATTTACTGTTATTCAAGTCTATGCCATTCTCACTTCCATCATATAATTCATTTGGCTTTACACAGTTCAAGACCTAATCTCTCTTAGGTCTACTAATACATACAACATCATTTTCATATCACTAATTCCATAATAATACCACATACATTTTCATGGGTCACCCTCATAATGTGATTCACCCATTTGTTTATATGTCATAATTTCATTCATATCGAAAACTCAGTTCACAGATCATATACATGTATACACTTAGTTAGATCTAAATGTACACTCAGTTCACCCAACTTTAACAATCTAAATATCTTCTTCCCTTGACTAAGCACTTTGACTTGAATATATGTTATATATATTGCCATATACCCAACATATACACTTTCTCCATACATTGCTTTCTTTCCAAACAACACATAACCATTCTCTCTCAAATTCTTTTAACATTCAAATAAACCATACTCAAATACACCACCTATCAAATACACATTCAATTCAATAATAACAATATTATCACAACTTCTAAGGCACACTTTGGGATATTACAGTCTCATTCACGTCAGTCCATAGAAGGTAGTGCTAAGAGCGTAGCTCCTAAAGAGGGTAGAGATGGAGCTAGGGTTGATAGAGCTGGTGAGGCACCTGCACTTGTGCCAGAGAGATCTATTACTGATGAGGTTCCGCCAGTTTGGCTAAGACATGTAGTAGATTTGTTTAGGCAAGCTCCAATGCAGCAGCCACCGCCACCACAGCCTCAAGTACCGGTGAGACATTATGATAAATTGAGAAAGTATGGGGCTGAGGATTTCTTTGGTACTACAGATCCTGCAGTAGCTTAGCAGTGGTTGGATAGAGTACAGAGGGTATTTATCCAGTTGCAAGCTACTCCTGAAGAGAAATTTGATTATGCTAGATCCTTATTGCAGAAGGATGCTTATGATTGGTGGAAGACAGTTCCTCATGCTATGGATGATCCACCGACTCTACTTTATGGTGATTTTCTGGGGGAGTTTGAGCAGAAATATACCCCAAGGGAGTATAAGGATGCTAAGAAGATGGAATTTCTGAATCTGAGACAGGATAACCGGACTGTGACAGAGTATGAGGTAGAGTTCATCCGGTTGAGTCACTATGCCGGAGGGATTATCTCTGATGAGATTGACCGGTGTAGAAGGTTTGAGGAGGGGTTGAGGCCCTCTATTATGTGTATTGTGGCTGGTTCTCGGTACCAGGATTTTTCTCAGTTGGTTGCAGCAGCTAGAAGTGTTGGGAGAGCACAGGGTATTGCAACAGCTGCTACTGAGGAGGAGACCAGAGTTAGGAGACCTCAGTTTGAGACAGGGTCTTCGTCTATGAAGAGAGGCAGAGGAAGTTTTATTCCAAGGATCAGTAGGAGCCAGAGGCAGTCGGGCAGGTCAGTTCAGTATCAGAGGCAGAGACCGAGACCTACAGTTTCTGTAGCTAGTGCTCCGACTCCAGTGGTTCAGAGGTCTACTCCACCTACATGTGTCCATTGTGATAGGATACATGGGGTGTTTGTTGGAAGATTAGTGGATCAGCTGTGTGTTTCAAATGTGGATCACCTGATCATTTCATTAGAGATTGTCCTGAGCTATAGGAGGATAGACAGACTGATACTGCAGCTTCTCGACCTAGTGTTAGCAGAGGTGGTCGAGGGGGCAGAGATTTCAATAGAGGTGGTCGACCTGGGATCAGTCAGAGAGGAGGCTCTACATCTAGAGGCAGTAGGCCAGATGAGGCTGGGTCTTCTCAGAGAGTGTATGTGATGCAAAGGCAGCCAGATGCTTCAGCAGTTATTGCGGGTACATTTTCTTTATTTGGCATTTCAGTTCTTACTTTGATTGATCCGGGATCTACTCATTCATACATAAGTGCATCTATCTTGCCTGTGTCTGAATTACATACTGAGTCCCTAGGATTTGAAGTGTTGGTGACAAATCCTTTAGGACATAGTGTTGTGGTGAGTAAGGTGCACCGAGATAGTTCAGTTGTGGTGCAAGGTGAGGAATTTTTGGGTGATTTGATTGAAATGCCTTTTAAGGAGTATGATTTGATCTTAGGCATGGATTGGTTGTCTAAGCATGGAGCTGTAGTAGATTGTCAAAAGAAGTGTGTTACTTTGAGAACTGGTGATGGTAGAAGTGTGATGGTGTCTAGTGAGCAGAGACAACTTGCATCCTTGTTTGTATCAGCTGTAGCAGCTTGAAAGTTGATTAGAAAAGGGTGTGATGCTTATCTTGCTCATGTTGTGGATACCAGAATAGTGGGTTCTCAACTTGATAGTATAACCACAGTTGCAGAGTTCCCAGATGTGTTTCCTAAGGAGTTGCCCGGGTTACCCCCTGAGAGAGAGGTTGAGTTTGGTATCGATTTGTTTCATGGTACCACTCCCATCTCTATTACTCCCTATCAAATGGCACCTGCTGAGTTGAGAGAGTTGAAGGTGCAGTTGCAGGAATTATTAGATAAAGGGTTTATTCGCCCTAGTGTTTCTCCGTGGGGAGCTCCTATTTTGTTTGTGAAGAAGGATGGTACTTTGAGGTTGTGCATCGATTATAGGCAATTGAATAAAGTGACTATCAAGAATAAGTATCCTTTGCCTAGGATTGATGATCTCTTTGATCAATTGAAGGGAGCAGCAGTGTTTTCCAAAATTGATTTGAGATCAGGGTACTATCAGTTGAGGGTCAGAGCTGAAGATATTCCTAAGACAGCTTTTCTGTAACACCCCTTCCCGGCTTACGTGTGTAAGCTGAGTAGAGGCGTCACACTATCCTAATGTTGCTACCAATTTTACTTAGTCGAATTTTAGTTTCGATTTTACAAAAATTTTGCCAGAGTTTCGCCTAGAAATTTGGGTCCCAAGTGTCGACAAAACTGGTTTTTCTGGTTTTTGAAAACATTTTTACACAAACCAATGCGAATACAAACAAATTCAATACACTCCCAATGATTCCACCTTATACCCTCAACTACATCCTGCAAGAAAAATTCACACTTCTAATCCAAAATAAAGTAGAGATTTATTATTATTACATACCAATAACATACAGTATCATATACTGATTCTCAATCTTATATATACATATACATGCCACAACTAGCTAACTCATAATGGAATCTAAAAGATCTACCCTGAGATATGCTGTGGGTCTGGTCGTCACTTTCCAAGAATTTGCTACTGCTCCGAACCTACGAGTCAAGGAAAACTTAACTCGCTGAGCGTTGTCGCTCAGTGGGTACTTTACCAATAAAAATAAAAGTAACATATGAAAGTATTTGAAATAAAAGGAAATAATTAAATCATAATTTAACCAACCTTAAACCAATAGAAATTATTGTACATTCAGTGTGATATGCTTCCAATAATGTAAAACCATAAATCAACTCATATTGCATTACGTAGTTTAACGAAAAATATGGCTTTGGCTCAGGCTCTACTGGTATATAGGGAACCATAGCGATAAGGCAGTGGCCCTCACCACGGTAACATAGGTGGCCCTCACCACCGATATCAGATCACAGGAATGGCCCTCACCATCCTGGTTATAACCAATGGGCCTCCCCATTGGCTTCAGTGGCCTCACCACTGAATAAAATATCATATCACAATAATGAGCAGTACTGCATGCGTTAGTATAGTGCACCATACCCTTATCTACCACTCCCACTATCCAGTAGAGCATAAAGATTAAAATGATTCAATTTAAGACTCAAACTTCATTTTAGAATGATTCAAGAAATCATTTTAAATTCTCATCGCGCTTTGCCATTTACACCGTGCACCACATTCTTTTGTCAAACCGTTTTTCTTTTTCACATATTTAACATCCACAATAAACATATCGAACATTTCAAAGCATTCCTCAAAAGATCACAAATTGACCAAATGAATAGTGTTGCGGCGAGAAAAATCAGCAACGCAAAATGGCATGAACAAATGAATAGTAAAATCTGGGTTTTCGTCAAAATTTCAGTCCACTTCAGTCATGCATTTGACCAAGTAAATGATCTTATTTTTGGCTGAAATTTTACAGAAAACTTATTTCATATGTTAACTACTTATACGTAAAATTTTGTTGAAAAATTCATTCATTTGCTGCCTCAAACAATTGTCACAAAAAGATCCAGAAAGCTGTCTTTTTGGGACCATTTCGGCCCAAACATAAGAAATACATAGGATAGTTTATTTTTCTTTTGCAAATCAATATGAAGGCTTCTTTAATGGTAAAGTGAAGATTCAAACACTTCGCTTTAATAACTTTTGCATGTTTAACTAAAATCAAACTAATTAAAGTTCAGCAACATCAAAAATTCCATAAACCAAAGTTTGTAAGAAAAATAAAATTTCTTTTATGGTAAAGCACCAAACCTTAATCTTTTACTTCCCCTTTTGCTTTTCCTCCTTCTCCTTCCTTAATCTTTGTTTTTCCTTCAAGAAATTCAAGAACACACCCTTAAACATAAACCTTAACAATTTAGAATAATAAGCTATCCTCCATTTCTTTTCAAACTAAACCCTAATCTAACCTTATTAAACCTTAGAAACCTTGATTCTTTCATTTAATTGATTAATATCATAACTACTTAAAATTTTCCCAAATCCACCCTAAGAACCCTAATCTCCAATCTCCCAATAGTTATATAAATACCTAAAATTGATACTAGAATTGAATTCTACATACTTGAAAACCTTAAAACTTACCTTGAAAATCAAACTTGGCAAAACTTGGAAATCTTTTGATATTTTCCTATGGTGGCCAAATTTGGAAGTGGGAGAGAGAGAGAGACTTTGTTCTTCATCTCATTATATATATATATATAAGGAAAATGATGATCACTTTTGAATGAATGAGTGTTTTCAAACAAAATGTCCACACTTTTCTCTTTCTTCTTTATTATAACTTTTAAATGTCCACTTTTCATTAGCCCAAATGTCTCCTACTTTTATTTATTTAAAAACCCAAGTCCTTAAACTTTCTTTTAATTATATTTTGGCCCCTCCACCATCTTGTATTGAAATATCTATGGTCTAAGGTATGAAAAGACCAAAATACCCTCTGGCGATTATTTGTTCGTAACTTTTAACCCGTACAATTTCACGAGGCAAACTATGTATAGTTTTGATCCTCTTGACCTCTACTTTCTATTTTTAAGGTCTATTTTAAGTTTCCAAGTCATTTTGAAAAATTACCAATAAGCCCTCGACTTTTTACAAAATTCCCTTTAGGTCCTTTCTTTGCTCGGGTGTTACCCGGGCCCCGTTTCTACTGACGATCATTTCATATTTACCCTCTTGACGTCCTCTACTCACTCTTGTATTTATTTCCTACTTCGGATTCATGTATAATGACCAAAATGTCCCTAGTCAAAATCTCATATATCTTCCAAACCGTGCGTTTTCTGGAAAAACCGTTACGCGTCATTGTAACCCGATTTTTCTCTATTTTCCATTTTTGGAATCTGTTATGTGCACTATTAAGAATATCCAGTAAGACTTTTGGAAATTATATTTACCTTCCCAAAACTTTTGAAAATTACAGTCACCTCCCCAAAACTTTTTGAAATTACAATCACCTCCCTAACACTTTGCATTTTTCTTCAATTAGGTCCCAGTGGTCCTATAGCCTTATCTGGGGCCGTTGTCAGGAATTATCTTCTCCTTTCCCCTTCTCTCACTGTGCACGTGACTACTATGCATAAATGTGGTAGGCGGATGTGACAGTTCCTCCCTCATTAATTTAGGCTTCGTCCCGAAGCCCATCAGGTTGAAATAAATATGGGTACTGCTTCCTCATAGTTTCTTCGCGTTCCCATGTAGCTTCTTCTACTTTGTGATTCCTCCAAAGCACTTTGACCAATGGAATCTTCTTATTTCGCGACTCTTTGATTTCTCATGCTAGGATCTCTACCGGCTCTTCCTCGTATGTCAGGTCAGGCTGAATCTTGATGTCTTAAGATTGTATGATGTGGGTTGGATCTGAACGATACCTCTTTAGCATTGAAACATGGAAAACATCATGTATTTTACTTAATTCGGGTGGTAACGCCAACTGCTAAGCTACCGGACCTACCCGTTTAATAATCTCATATGGTCCGATGAATCTAGTGCTTAGCTTGCCTTTTTATTTAAATCATAACACTTTCCCCGTATAAGTAGTGTCTCCACGTCTTGAAAGCCAAAATAATCGCTGCTAGTTCTAAGTCATGCGTGGGATAATTCCTTTCGTGTGGCTTGAGCTGTCGAGAGACATAATCAATGACTTTGCCCTCCTGCATCAATACGCAACCTAACTCGATATGGGATGCATCGCTATAGATCACAAAATCTTTTCCTGATTAGGGTTGTGTAAGAATAGGCGCTTCAGTAAGTTTTTGCTTCAGCCTTTCAAAGCTCCGTTGGCAAGCGTCGGTCCACTGAAATTTGGCATTCTTCTGAAGTAGCTTGGTCATAGGTGCGGCGATCATGGAAAACCCTTTGACGAATCTCCGATAATATCCTGCTAACCCCAAGAAACTACGGACTTCCGTTACTGTCTTAGGTGGCTTCCATTCCAATACCGCTTCTATTTTCTTGGGATCGACCCTTATTCCTTCTGCTGATACAATATGTCCCAAGAAGGCTACTTCTTCCAACCAAAATTCGTATTTGCTGAATTTAGCGTATAACAGCTTTTCTCGCAGGGTTTGCAAAACAATCCTAAGGTGACGATCATGGTCCTCTCGATTCTTTGAATACACCAATATGTCATCAATGAATACAAGCACGAATTGATCCAAATACGGGTGGAAGATTCTGCTCATCAAATCCATGAATACTGCAGGTGCGTTCGTTAATCCGAAAGGCATAACGATGAATAGATAATGTCCATAGCGAGTTCTGAATGCGGTTTTTGGTATGTCTTCGTCTTTGATCCCCAATTGATGATAACCTAATCGTAGATCGATTTTTGAAAAGACTCCAGCACCTTTGAGTTGATCAAACAGATCATCTATAGGAGGTAGCGGATACTTGTTCTTGATGGTCAGCTTATTAAGTTGACGGTAATCTACACACAACCTTAAGGATCCATCTTTCTTTTTCACGAACAATACTGGCGCTCCCCATGGTGACCCGCTTGGTCTAATGAATCCCTTATCTAAAAGTTCCTGTAGCTGTACCTTTAGTTCTTTTAACTCTGCTGGCGCCATTCGATAAGGTGCGATGGATACTGGTGCAGCTCCCGGGTACACGTCTATGGTGAATTCCACCTCTCGTTTAGGTGGTAATATGGGTAAATCATCAGGAAATACGTCGGGGAAATCACACACAGTAGGTATATCTTGTAACTTTGGTGCCTCTTCTTTCGCTCCTAAAGCGCATACCAGGTATGCCTCGCAGCCTTTTTGCACTAACCTCTTAGCCGTCATGGCGGAAATGATATTAGTTAGATAATCCTTCCTCTTTCCCACTAAGGTCACTTCATCGCCGTCTGACGTATGTAGAGTAACTCTCTTACGTTTACAGTCAACTAGTGCATCGTGTTTGGCCAACCAATCCATCCCAAGAATAGCGTCGAATTCTTGAAATGGTAGTTCAAATAAGTCTCCCCGAAAGATATGTCCATGTATCTCCACGGGGCAATCTTTCACTACCTTCCTCGTAATCACCTCACTCCCTAATGGACTAGTAATGAATATTCCCTCTTCCTCTAGTTCTACCTTTAGGTTCCCAAGTTCTTCATTTTTCGTGCACATATATGAATGGGAAGAACCTGGATCTATTAAAACGTAAAGCGGAACTCCAAACATAGACAACTGACCTGCAATCACATCTAGCGCTTCTTCATCTTCTCGCCCCCTCATGGCATACATTCTAGCAGGAGCCCTCACTTCTGTTCGATTCACCGTCTCAGACTGCATATGTGACGAATTTTCGTTCCTACCTCTGCCTCGGCCTCGACCTACTGCCGCTTGCGATCCCTTAGTATCCCTAGGCCAATTCTGCATTCGATGGGGACACTCTCGCATAAGGTGGTCTAAAGATCCACATATATAGCATGCAAATGTCCGACCCCAACATTCTCCCGGGTGACGGCGTCCGCATTGATCACAACGTGGATTAGTATTTTCGCCTTCATTACCTCTCGGACCGGTCAAAAAGTTACCTCTGCTTTGGTTGAATCCTCTTCCTTGCCCTCTTCCGGATCGTCCGGTACTAGCGACTGAGGTGGCTTGACTTGGGCCATTGCGATTTGATCCCTAACTGTAAACTCGGCGTTGACCGCCTCCCATGGAAGCACTGCCTCTAAATCGCTTCCTTGATGGTTGGTAGTTTCCTGAATAGTTTTGGGTACCTCTCTTATGTTTCATCTTCTGTCTTCTATTCTACTCATCATACTGACATTGCTCTACTTCCAGAGCCCTAGTGACCAACTCAGAAAATTCCTTGATATTAGCAGCAATTAGCTGCATCCTAATCTCATTATTCAAACCATCCTGGAACTGCTTACACCTATCATGTTCATCTTCAATTGTCTTCTTGGCATACCTACTCAGCCTAGTAAATTCCCTCTTGTATTCGGCAACGGTCAATCGACCTTGCTTTAAGTGTAGAAACTCCTTTTTCCTGGCATCTAGGTATGCCTCCGATATAAACTTCCTCCTGAACTCATTCAGAAAGAAATCTCATGTCCTCTGTTCTAGTGGAACTCGTTGTTGAACTGTGTCCCACCATATATATGCTTCTTCCACTAATAGGGAAGTAGCACATATCACTTGCTCTTCTGGCATACACCGTAACGGATCTAAGGCTCGTACCATCCCTTCTAGCCAATACTCGGCTGTAGAAGAACCATCGTCCCTTCGAGCCCTAAACTCCTTCGCCCCGTACTTTCTTATTTTTTCGATCGGGGGTTTTCTTTCCCCTCCTATAGTAGGTACTGGTACGGGTGCTGGCACTGGTGGTGGTGCTGGGGCGGCACCAGCTATCTGCCGTAATACGGTAGCCATTTGTTGCAACATTTCGTTAGGAATAGGAGCATCAGCTGGTGGTTGCTCCAACGCAGGTATCTCCGATACATGCGTTTCTACAGTTCTGGAGGCCTGAGACTCAACCTCCTCCCTTATATCACGCTGCGCTATTCGCGACATCTAAAGAACAGAGCAAAACGTATACAATCCCATCATCAATAGCGACCCAGACCAACAGCATTATATTACCCTAGGTGGCATGTATATACATATAAAATTCTTAAATAACACATATACAACACAACTTTTATTTATTTCCAAGCAAAAGTTTTTACATTACTAGGAAGCCATTATGTACATTCCAAAATTTAGGACTCCTTACTACTATATCATCATGTCATACTACCGTACAATGTCTACCTGATATCACATATATACATAACCAAAAGATCCTCCAAAACACAACACATCCCGAAGCTCAGTGAGTAGGTGCCCTAGGTGAGATGGCACTGTCAGAAGAATACTCTTCTATCTCAGGATCAAAGTCTGGGTCATACGATGCTTCACCAGGTAAGTACTGGCCTAGCTCCTGGACCCTCTCCTGTAAAGCACGGATCTCTCTATGTGCTACTTCGAGGCTCCTACAGGCACTATCAAACTCCACTCTATGACTAAGCCTGTCCTCCTTTAACATCTACACGTCCCTCATCAAGGTGGTAATCATCTCATGTTTTTCTCTCAAGTCTTCACGATCCTGTATACTTCGATCTGCCGGAATTTCTATGGTTTCATCTTGCTTCTGCACTATTTGCTTTAGCCTCTCTACTTCCATCCTCAGCTCCCTCATCTCATCGTTTTGATCACCCATAATTACTCCTATTATAATTAGAATAACATAACTAACAATACTCCACACATGTATAGTTACATAATTAAAACCCCTATCCTAACCCTATGTGTCATACATTTAAGGTTTAGTTCAACTAACTACCCAGAACCGGCTAAACCAGCGCTCTGATACCACAAATTGTAACACCCCTTCCTGGCCTACATGTGTAAGCTGAGTAGAGGTGCCACACTATCCTAATGTTGCTACCAATTTTACTTAGTCGAATTTTAGTTCCGATTTTACAGAAATTTTGCCAGAGTTTCGCCTAGAAATTTGGGTCCCAAGTGTCGACAAAACTGATTTTTTTGGTTTTTGAAAACATTTTTACACAAACCAATGCGAATACAAACAAATTCAATACACTCCCAATGATTCCACCTTATACCCTCAACTACATCCTGCAAGAAAAATTCACACTTCTAATCCAAAATAAAGTAGAGATTTATTATTATTACATACCAATAACATACAGTATCATATATTGATTCTCAATCTTATATATACATATACATGCCACAACTAGCTAACTCATAATGGAATCTAAAAGATCTACCCTGAGATATGCTGTGGGTCTGGTCGTCACTTTCCAAGAATTTGCTACTGCTCCGAACCTATGAGTCAAGGAAAACTTAACTCGCTGAGCGTTGTCGCTCAGTGGGTACTTTACCAATAAAAATAAAAGTAACATATGAAAGTATTTGAAATAAAAGGAAATAATTAAATCATAATTAAACCAACCTTAAACCAATAGAAATTATTGTACATTCAGTGTGATATGCTTCTAATAATGTAAAACCATAAATCAACTCATATTGCATTACGTAGTTTAACGAAAAATATGGCTTTGGCTCAGGCTCTACTGGTATTTAGGGAACCATAGCGATAAGGCAGTGGCCCTCACCATTGTAACATAGGTGGCCCTCACCACCGATATCAGATCACAGGAATGACCCTCACCATCCTGGTTATAACCAATGGGCCTCCCCATTGGCTTCAGTGGCCTCACCACTGAATAAAATATCATATCACAATAATGAGCAGTACTGCATGCGTTAGTATAGTGCACCATACCCTTATCTACCACTCCCACTATCCAGTAGAGCATAAAGATTAAAATGATTCAATTTAAGACTCAAACTTCATTTTAGAATGATTCAAGAAATAATTTTAAATTCTCATCGCGCTTTGCCATTTACGCCGTGCACCACATTCTTTTGTCAAACCGTTATTCTTTTTCACATATTTAACATCCACAATAAACATATCGAACATTTCAAAGCATTCCTCAAAAGATCACAAATTGACCAAAGGAATAGTATTGCGGCGAGAAAAATCGGCAACGCAAAATGGCATGACCAAATGAATAGTAAAATCTGGGTTTTCGTCAAAATTTTAGTCCACTTCAGTCATGCATTTGACCAGGTAAATGATCTTATTTTTGGTTGAAATTTTACAAAAAAACTTATTTCATATGTTAACTAGTTACACGTAAAATTTCATTGAAACATTCATTCATTTGCTTCCTCAAACAATTGTCACAAAAAGATCCAGAAAGCTGTCTTTTTTGGACCATTTCGGCCCAAACATAAGAAATACATAGGATAGTTTATTTTTCTTTTGCAAATCAATATGAAGGCTTCTTTAATGGTAAAGTGAAGATTCAAACACTTCGCTTTAATAACTTTTGCATGTTTAACTCAAATCAAACTAATTAAAGTTCATCAACATCAAAAATTCCATAAACCAAAGTTTGTAAGAAAAATAAAATTTCTTTTATGGTAAAGCACCAAACCTTATTCTTTTACTTCCCCTTTTGCTTTTCCTCCTTCTCCTTCCTTAATCTTTGTTTTTCCTTCAAGAAATTCAAGAACACACCCTTAAACATAAACCTTAACAATTTAGAATAATAAACTATCCTCCATTTCTTTTCAAACTAAACCCTAATCTAACCTTATTAAACCTTAGAAACCTTGATTCTTTCATTTAATTGATTAATATCATAACTACTTAAAATTTTCCCAAATCCACCCTAAGAACCCTAATCTCCAATCTCCCAATAGTTATATAAATACCTAAAATTGATACTAGAATTGAATTCTACATACTTGAAAACCTTAAAACTTACCTTGAAAATCAAACTTGGCAAAACTTGGAAATCTTTTGATATTTTCCTATGGTGACCGAATTTGGAAGTGGGAGAGAGAGAGAGAGTTTGTTCTTCATCTCATTATATATATATATATATATAAGGAAAATGATGATCACTTTTGAATGAATGAGTGTTTTCAAACCAAATGTCCACACTTTTCTCTTTCTTCTTTATTATAACTTTTAAATGTCCACTTTTCATTAGCCCAAATGTCTCCTACTTTTATTTATTTAAAAACCCAAGTCCTTAAACTTTCTTTTAATTATATTTTGGCCCCTCCACCATCTTGTGTTGAAATATCTATGGTCTAAGATGTGAAAAGACCAAAATACCCTCTGGTGATTATTTGTTCGTAACTTTTAACCCGTACAATTCCACGAGGCAAACTATGTACAGTTTTGATCCTCTTGACCTCTACTTTCTATTTTTAAGGTCTATTTTAAGTTTCCAAATTATTTTGAAAAATTACCAATAAGCCCTCGACTTTTTACAAAATTCCCTTTAGGTCCTTTCTTTGCTCGGGTGTTACCCGGGCCCCGTTTCTATTGACGATCATTTCATATTTACACTCTTGATGTCCTCTACTCACTCTTGTGTTTATTTCCTACTTCGGATTCATGTATAATGACCAAAATGTCCCTAGTCAAAATCCCCTATATCTTCCAAACCATGCGTTTTCTGGAAAAACCGTTACACGTCGTTGTGACCCGATTTTTCTCTATTTTCCTATTTTGGAATCTGTTATGTGCACTATTAAGAATATCCAGTAAGACTTTTGGAAATTATATTTACCTCCCCAAAACTTTTGAAAATTACAGTCACCTCCCTAAAACTTTTTGAAATTACAATCACCTCCCTAACATTTTGCATTTTTCTTCAATGAGGTCCCAGTGGTCCTATAGCCTTATCTGGGGCCGTTGTCAGGAATTATCTTCTCCTTTCCCCTTCTCTCACTGTGCACGTGACATTTTCGCACAAGGTATGGGCATTATGAGTTTTTAGTGATACCTTTTGGATTGACGAATGCACCTGTAGCTTTCATGGATTTGATGAATAGGGTGTTTAGGCCCTATCTGGATCAGTTTGTGGTGGTCTTCATTGATGATATTTTGGTGTATTCGCGTAATGAAGAGGAACATGACAAGCATCTGCGGATTGTGTTGCAGACTTTGAGAGAGAAGCATTTGTATGGTAAGTTGTCGAAGTTTGAGTTTTGGCTTGATCAAGTGACTTTTCTGGGTCATATAGTTTCAGCAGATGGTATAAGAGTTGATCCGAGTAAAGTTGAAGCTATTTTGAATTGGAGTCCACCGAAGTCTGTGACTGAAGTTAGAAGTTTTCTGGGTTTGGCAGGCTACTATCGACGCTTTGTGAAAGGTTTTTCTTTGATAGCTACTCCACTCACCAGATTACTTCGAAAAGGAGTTAGATTTGTGTGGATAGATCAGTGTCAAGCAAGCTTTGAGCAGTTGAAAGAGATGTTGACTCAAGCTCCTGTTCTTGCATTGCTTGTGGAAGATAAACCATATGTGATCTACAGTGATGCTTCACATAATGGTTTAGGTTGTGTTTTGATGCAAGAGGGTAAAGTTATAGCTTATGCTTCTCGGCAGTTGAAGCCGCATGAGCTTAATTACCCTACACATGATTTGGAATTGGCAGCTATAGTGTTTGCTTTGAAGATTTGGCGACATTATTTGTATGGAGAGAAATATTTTATCTATACGGATCATAAGAGTTTGAAATATTTGGGTGTTCAGAGGGAGCTGAATCTTCGGCAGAGATGATGGTTGGAACTGATCAAAGACTATGACTGTTTGATTGATTATCATCCTGGTAAGGCGAATGTTGTTGCGGATGCCTTGAGTCGAAAGTCTTTAGCAGGTTTGACTGCTTATTCGCTCTTGTTGCTTGTTGAGTTAAGAGCTTTGCATGCTAGTTTTGAGCTTTGTAATGATGGTGCATTGTTGGCTCAGCTGCATTTGAGACCGATGTTGTTAGATCAGATTAAAGAGGCTCAATTGGCAGATGAGAAAATTCAGAAGATGGTGTCAGATTGCCAAAATGGGGAGAGCTGAGATTTTCATGTGAGAAGTGATGGTAGCCTTTGGTTTAAGGATAGATTGTGTGTTCCTGATGATGCTAGTTTAAGAAAGATTATTTTAGAAGAAGCACACCAGTCAGTTTTTGCTATGCATCCTGGGAGTACAAAGATGTATTAGGATTTGAAGCAACATTATTGGTGGACAGGCATGAAAAGAGACATAGCGGAGTTTGTATCCAAGTGTCTCACTTGTCAGAGGGTAAAAACTGAGCATCAAGTTCCAACAGGATTGCTTCAACCTTTATTAGTGCCTGAATGGAAATGGGAGCGAGTGACAATGGATTTTGTGATTGGTTTGCCATTGACTCAAAAGAAGCATGATGCTATCTGGGTGATTGTTGATCGGTTAACAAAGACAGCTCATTTTCTTCCAGTTCGGATGGATTATTCTCTTGAGAAGTTGGCTGAGCTGTATATCAGTGAGATAGTGAAATTACATGGAGTTCCAATTTCTTTGGTGTCTGATCGAGATCCCCGGTTTACTTCAAGGTTTTGGAAGAGTTTGCATGGTGCTTTGGGTTCTCAATTGCACTTTAGTACTGCCTTTCATCCGCAGACAGATGGGCAATCAGAGAGAGTGATACAGATTATTGAGGATATGTTGAGAAGCTGTGTCATTGACTTCTCTGGAAGTTGGGACAGATTTTTGCCACTTGTGGAATTTGCTTACAACAACAGTCATCAATCCAGTATTGGAATGGCACCATTTGAGGCATTGTATGGTAGAAGATGCAGAACGCCTCTGTGTTGGAATGAAGTTGGAGAAGACAAATTGGTTGGTCCTGATTTGATTAAAGAAACATAAGAGAAAGTGAAAATAATTCGGGATCGGTTAAAAGCAGCTTCAGATCGGCAGAAATCTTATTCAGATTTGAAGAGGAGAAACATAGAGTTTGATGTTGGAGATAAAGTATTTTTGAAAGTGTCTCCTTGGAAAAAGATTTTGAGATTTGGTAGGAAAGGGAAACTAAGTCCTCGTTTTATTGGACCTTATGAAGTATTAGAAAGAGTTGGACCAGTTGCTTATCGACTCGCTTTGCTGCCTGAATTGGATAGAATCCATAATGTCTTCCATGTTTCTATGTTGTGAAGGTACAGATAAGATCCATCTCATGTTCTATCTGTTGAATCTATTGAAGTGAGTCTGGATCTGACCTTTGAAGAAGAACCAGTTGCTATTTTAGCATATGGAATGAAAGAGTTGAGACATAAGAAAGTGCCAATTGTGAAGGTTCTTTGGAAGAATCATGGTGGAGAAGAATCAACTTGGGAGAATGTGCAAGCGATGCGAGATCAATATTCTCAATTGTTCTAGACTTGATATCAGGTAATTTCGAGGACGAAATTTCTTTTTAGAGGGGGAGAATTGTAATATCCCAAAGTATACCCTAAAAGTTTTGGAGTATTTATTGTTGTATTAGGATTAAGTGTATTTATTTTAGTGGTAAGAGAAGAGGTTTTGAGTAGAGTGCATATGTTGTATATATTGGGATATATACAACATATACAAGTCAATGTATGAAGGGTCAAAGGAATTAATTAATTAATTGGAAATTGAGTTAGTGGAAGTGGAAGAAGATATTTGAATATTTTATTGTATATTGCTTGGTGGAGAGGGTTTTGAGGAAGAGAGATGTTGAGAGAGTTGACTTTGCTTTCTTTGTTTTCTTCTTTCCTTCTTTCTTCTTCATGGCTCATTTCCTTTCCTTTTCTTTTCTTTTCTTTTGGCCGGCACTCCATAGCAAGAGAGCAAGAGAGAGATTTGATCTTCCAAACTCAAGATTGAAGGAAGTTTTCAAGTGATCAAGTTGGAAATTTAAGAGTTTCTTCATCCTTGGTAAGTTTTCCACTTGATTCTTTGATTTTTCTTTGAGGTTGTGAGTTGAGATTGTGGTTGATATGTGTTTGTTTGATTGTGGTGTGTTTAAGAGTGTTTGGTTTAATTGATTTTGGATTTTGGGGTTGGATTGAAGGAAAGAGTAAGTTTGTTGGAAGAGAAAGTGTTGTGGTTGTGTTTTGGGTTTGTGGTGATGATTATGATTTGTGTTTGATGTATGTTTTGAGTTGTTTTGGTGTTTTTGCAAGTTTGTTATGGTTTTTGGGTGTGTTTAGTTAAGTTTGTTTGAACTGGATAATGGTGGAAGAAAGTGGTTTGTTGGATGTAGTGTTGATGTTGACGGAATCTGTATTTTTGGCCTGACACGCCCATGAGCATGGCCAGGTCTTTGGGCGTGTCAATGGTTTTGTGTTCTTGGATGGGTGACACGAGCAGTGACACGCCCATGTCACTGAGCGTGTCATAGCTACTGTGATGTTGGTGGATTGACACGGCCATGAACACGCCCGTGTTGTTGGACGTGTCAATGTTTCTGTGAGACAGAATGTATTACACGTTCAGTGACACGCCCGTGGTTCTGAGCGTGTCAAAGCTTCTGTGTTGTGAGTTTAGGGCACAGTCAGGGACACGCCTGTGTGGTTGAGCGTGTCATGTTTAGAGTTTGCCCTAGTTGATTCTTAGCCTTATTATCTCATGTGTATTATCTCTTTTGAATTAGGTTGTGAAGAGGTTGAGTTGCCCTAACCTAGTGTTGAGAATTCTTGGAAGAGGAAGTGTATAGATTGGTGTGAGTTGTTCTTGAGGTAAGTACAAACCCTACATTATTACATGACATTGGGACTTAACACATTTGGTTGTAAATGTGTTAAGTAATCTATTGTATTGTTGATACATTTGATTAATGCTATGATTTGCATAATGTGAAAGATATGATGATTATTCAAAATGTATGTTCAATGCATTTGGTTATGAATAATTTAATGATGAATTGCTTTAATGTGAATTGAGATATGATGTAATGTGAAGCCATTGTTGTTGGCTATGATAGTGCAAATGAAATAATTGGGGTATGGTTGCCTATTTGATTATGAAATATGAAATGAGAAATGAATTGAGAAAGAGGATGATAAAGAGAAAAATGAAATAATTGTGTGATTAATATGTTATTCAATTTTTAGAGTTCTGGGTTTGGCGGCATGCCTATGAATTGCTGGATAGGTGAAAAGACCGGGTCGTAAGCCGAGTCCAGCTGAAAAATGTGAAATGTGATGTTTTTGGGGTGAAAAGACTAGGTTGTAAGACTCAAAAATAAATTATTTAAACTAGATTGAGTGAAAAGACTGGGTCGTAAGCTCAAATCTAGTTGATTATCCATGGATAAATGTATTGATGATTGTGATTATGGACCAAAGCAGTAACTCTGAACTTTGAATAACATATTAGTGTCTTTTGGGCCCATTTTGTCTTTGTTTCAATGTGAGTCATAAATGGTAAAATAATTGAATAAGATAATGAAATGCAATGTTATGAAATATAGCATTGATGAATATAATCTCTATTGTTGAAAATATGGCATTGACATTGCATCATGCATATTGTTATTGTGGTTTGTACCACTAAGCCGTTGGCTTAGCGTGATTGTGATTCATCGCGCAGGTGACAGGATAGAACCAGAGAGCTCAGTTAGACTGAGTGGAATTTAGATTCTGAAGCGTTGATAGAGGGCTTAAAAATCAAAGACAAACTGCCAAACATGTATAAATTTATGTTTTGTAAAACATGGATTTTGATATATATATATATATATGTATTTGTAAATATCATTATATTTTCCGCTGCGTATCACATAAATGTTTTATCTATTGTACTTTATAATATAATTTAAATGTTTTCAAGTTTTCTCATATTATTGCTAAAAAGAAAGTAGTGGTTTGTTTAGTAAACCATGGCACTCCTGTATTCGGTATACGTATATTACATATATGGTGGAATGTAGTGTGCGTATACGAGGTATAGGGGTGTTACATATATAGCTCGGGTCGTCACCCTATATAACTCGGACCGAAGTCCTATATTAAAGCAGCACTACATATAGTATGATATATCATACCCTTACCCTACTCAGTACTATCCCAGATACCCAGTGGAGCCAAAATTTTCATGCCATTTCTTAATCGAATATGCATTATACAATTATCGACTTATGTTTCTTATATTATTTCAACGTGAAATATCATATTTTGTCATTTTAATAACATATTATGCTCATTTATATGCATAAGGAATCAATTGGATTACTTTTGAAAAATGACCAAATGAATATTAGCAAAATGAACATATGAATAGTAAATTCTGGTTTTGGACTCAACTTGATCCTTATTTTGAAAACTTGTATAAAATAATCTACTTGACTAAAAACTCTAAAATTTTTACAGAATTTATTTTTACATATTAAAATCATTTCTTTAAAATTTCAGATCAAACTGGACACAAAATCTTGGTTAAGTAGTTCACCCAACAAGACTGCTCCAGTTGCCCTGCATCCTGGCAGCAGTTCTGAATTTTGTGAATTCTGTAAACTAAATTCAATCAATGTGGTTCTATATTATTTTTCTCAAATACTAGACTCACTAAAAAACAACATAATCAAAATTCAATTGAAGATTATTTTCCTAAATTTTATTAAAAATCCGGAAACATGGCTGTCTCAATCAGGTACCTCCTAGAGCAGGTCTAACAGAAATAATTGTTCCATAATCATAACCATTCTGAATTCAACTCAAAATATTTTTCAGTCATTCTAGACGCATTGAGGTACAACATATCAAAAATTCACTTCAAGAACATTTTTTATATTTAATTAAAAATCATACAAGTCACAGCATTTCACTAATTCTAAAACAGAAAAATTTCAAGAAAATAAACAAACAATTAGTTAAAGTACCAAACCTTGCTTTTCCTTGCTCTTCTTATCTATTTCACTTCCTTTACTCTCTAATCTCCTTGATTTCCTATGAATTTAACATGTCACATATGTAAGAACAAACCCTAGATATGAACATGATGCTACCTTATGATTTTCTAACAATCCTTTACTTATTCTTACTAATAATCACCATTTTCATCATTTCCTTTAAGTAGTTTATCATTTTTCACCATAATCATCAACTTACTAATACTTTCCCGACATGAACATAATATCAAATCTTCCTAAACATAGCCTAATACCTAATTCTAATGAAAGAATAAGACTTAGGATGGTATCTTACCTTATTTCCTATTGAATTTCACCTGAAAAATAGCTTAGACTTGAAAATTTTCTCCTTGAAAATGGAAGGGAGGGGGGAGCACGACCTAAGGAAGAAGAAAAGTGGTGATGGTGGTGTTTTTTGATCCTTTATTTGTATTTGGAAGACCAAAATTAGTTGTTTATAATTTAATTTCCATTTAATAAATTTGTTTATTTTCAATGACCATGATTTGTCCAACCCATTTGGACTTAATGGCTAGGATTTGGCCACTTGAAAGTGGCTTTTTGTTCTTTTAAAATTTTCCCCCAAAGTTATATTTAATTACAAAAATCGCCCCTCCGGTGGAAATGTCCAAAATGCCATTGTCGGAAAATCGCCCGTAACTTACAAACCGTGCGTTTTTGGAAAAAATCGTAAATCACCGTTACGACCCGATTAATCCCGAGAACACATTTATGGCATCTGTTAGGGTCACTATTAAGAACCGACACAACTTTTCAAAAAATTACTCTTAGGTCCTCGGCCTTTCAAAAAATTACCTTTAGGTCCCGTCGACTTCATGGGCCTCCTTTGCACACCGATTTTGTTTTTGACTATCTCGAGCCTCTATTTGACCACTTATTTATGTCCTTCTTGCCTAATACTCGACTACCTAAACTTTGGGATGTGACAGTTCTACCTCCCTTAATTTAAGTTTCGCCCCAAAACTTACTTATTCATGCATGATTCTTACGTGTAATTACACATCATCAATATAACTAATAATCGTCACATATACACACATATGTACTCAAGACACTGATTTTAAACTTACGTACCTTCATTTCCTTCTTCTGCTTTATTCTCTTCTAACCTCATGTAATATATCCTGGCTGGCGCTCTCAATTCAGGGCGATCTACTGTCTTCGATCTTGTTCCTATTTGATTACTTCCATTTTCTCTGCCTCTTCCTCTTTCTCGACCTTTACTGCTGCTACTTGCTACTTGTGTTCTTTCAGGAACTTTTGAAATCTCTGCCACATTTCTAGGACAATCCTTCTTAAGGTGATCAGTGACACCACAAAGTATGCAAGCTCCAGTAACTAACCAACATTCTCCCCTATGCTTTCATCCATAATGCTCACACGAGGGGTATGGTGTATATTCAGTCCTTCCAGAACCTTTACTTGATCCTCTGCTTATTCCTCCTGTGCTGGCTACTGAGGTAGCTTGAAAATTAGGTCCTTTAGATGGTCTTAAATTCTGCTTTACACTCATAAAGGATCCTTCACCCTTAGCTCTCTTGCTAGCAGACTGATGATTACCTGGGGCACTCTGTGCTTGCTCTCTTTTCTGTTGAATTCTCTATTGATGATTCCTCAGATTTACTTGCACCTTTTCAACATCCAATTCTTTAGCCACCAACTTTGAAAACTCTGTGTTATCCAATGCCACTAGCTGTATCTTAATTTTATCATTAAGTCCTTCTAAAAATTTCTCGCATCGCTCAGCTTCAGTTTCTATTAACTTCTTTCCATACTTACTAAGGCGCGTAAACTCCTTCTCATATTCTGATACCGTCATTCTGCCTTGTTTCAAATGAATGAACTCATTGCGCCTTGCAGTCAAATATGCATCAGTGATATACCTCTTTTTAAACTCACTCTTGAAGAATTCCCAAGTTCGCTGTTCTGGTGGAACCCGCTGCTGCGTGGTATCCCACCATATGTACGCCTCCTCTGTCAGGAGCGAGGTAGCACAAACCACTCTTTCCTCCGGAGTGCATTGGAGCTGGTCAAGAACTCTAATGATACTATCTAACCAATATTCTGCTTCCTCAGATCCCTCTTCACGACCAACCTTAAATTCCTTTGCACCATACTTTCTTAACTTCTCGATCGGGGGTTTCTATCTCCCTCAGCAGCAGGGCCCCTTCCGGCCATTTGCTGAAAAGCTGTTGCAATCTGCCTAAGATAAGTCTCCGGACCGGGTATTTTAGTTGCTGCTGACCCTGGTCTATGAGCTTCACCGACATCTGCAGACCCAGATGCTTGCGATTCTACGTTTCATTCCATAGCTTGCCACAAATCTAGAGACATCCTACATTGACATAAATAGCTATCTGCTTAATTCATCAACATATAACTCGATTATCAATTCCTATCTGGCATGTACATCTACCTATTCATCATATAACTTTCTCCTTACTTTATCTTACATGGTACACATAGTTACTTACTTACTACCTATCTCTCAGAATTGACAAAATCAATGCTCTGATACCACAAATTGTAACACCCCTTCCCGACCTATGAATAAGCCGAGGAGGAATGCTACATCGGGATACGAGCTCTGGTTATGTCAGCTTACTTAATGTTCCTTATAAAAAGTTTCCAAAAATTTTGACGGAGTCTCCCTTAAAATTTTAGGTCCCAAGTGTCGACAAAACTGATTTTTTTTATTTTTGAAAAACATTTTGTTTCATAAGTCAACTCAAGCACACTCCCAATAATCCACCCTTATAACCTCAAATACAATCCTGCAAGAAGAATTCACACTTCTATATTCACAACCCAACTCAATTTAAAACCATACAGTTATTATACATTACTAGATTTACATGCTACATCAAGTTATCTCTTTGTATTGTTCAAATAAGTACATGCCAGTTTCTAACACCAAAATACAAAATGAAGAGTACCACCTAAGTTTGTTGATGACCGACAGATCGCAGGACTCCTCTGCTCGCTACTGGCTTCTTGCTAATAACCTACGAGTTTAGAAGAAACTAAACTCGCTAAGCATTGCTTAGTGGGTATTTTAACTAATTACAGAAAATAAATAATAAAAGCATAATGCACTTTTAAAAGCAATAAGTCGTATTGAAAAATAATATCACAGTAAAAACAATCCATACATGTCATATATTCAGTTATTATCATTTTATCAGTTCGCTCCACAAGGTAATTTGGTAGACTAACGTATGGTAAGAAACTAACTGAAACTACTGTATATATATTCTGTGGCTGTGGCCCTAAAAAATTGCGGACCAAGCCCTGTGGAATCTGTGGCTGAAGCCCTCGGACCGGAGTCCTATATAACTCGGGCGATTGCCCTATATAATTCGGACCGAAGTCTTATATAGCTCGGGTCGTCACCCTATATAACTCATACTGAAGTTCTATATTAAAGCAGCACTGCATATAGTATGATATATCATACCCTTACCCTACTCAGTACTATCCCAGATACCCAGTGGAGCCAAAATTTTCATGCCATTTCTTAATCGAATATGCATTATACAATTATCGACTTATGTTTCTTATATTATTTCAACGTGAAATATCATATTTTGTCATTTTTAATAACATATTATGCTCATTTATATGCATAAGGAATCAATTGGATTACTTTTGAAAAATGACCAAATGAATATTAGCAAAATGAACATATGAATAGTAAATTCTGGTTTTGGACTCAACTTGATCCTTATTTTGCAAAATTGTATAAAATAATCTACTTGA
The DNA here is from genome assembly GCA_947685225.1 of Garcia nutans. NCBI lineage: Eukaryota > Viridiplantae > Streptophyta > Magnoliopsida > Malpighiales > Euphorbiaceae > Garcia > Garcia nutans. The sequence continues at coordinate 2,586,466 of CANTUV010000017.1, read as the reverse complement.
CTAAAAACTATAAACTTTTTACAGAATTTAGTTTTACATCTTAAAATCATTCCTTTAAAATTTCAGATCAAACTGGATACAAAATCTTGGTTAAGTAGTTCACCCAACCAGACTGCTCCAGTTGCCCTGCATCCTGGCAGCAGTTCTGAATTTTGTGAATTCCGTAAATTAAATTCAATAAATGTGGTTCCAAATTATTTTTCTCAAATACTAGACTCCTAAGAAACAACATATCCAAAATTAAATTGAAGATTATTTTCCTAAATTTTATTAAAAATCCGGAAACATGGCTGTCTCAGTCAGGTACCTCCTAGAGCAGGTCTAATAGAAATAATTTTTCCATAATCATAACCATTCCGAATTCAACACAAAATATTTTTCAGTCATTCTAGAAGTATTGAGGTACAACATATCAAACATTCACTTCAAGAACATTTTTCTATATTTAATTAAAAATCATACAAGTCACAGCATTTCACTAATTCTAAAACAGAAAAATTTCAAGAAAATGAACAAACAATTAGTTAAAGTACCAAACCTTGCTTTTCCTTGCTCTTCTTATCTATTTCACTTCCTTTCCTCTCTAATCTCCTTGATTTCCTATGAATTTAACATGTCACATATGTAAGAACAAACCCTAGATATGAACATGATGCTACCTTATGATTTTCTAACAATCATTTACTTATTCTTACTAATAATCACCATTTTCATCATTTCCTTTAAGTAGTTTATCATTTTTCACCATAATCATCAACTTACTAATACTTTCCCGACATGAACATAATATCAAATCTTCCTAAACATAGCCTAATAACTAATTCTAATGAAAGAATGAGACTTAGGATGGTATCTTACCTTATTTCCTATTGAATTTCACTTGAAAAATGGCTTAGACTTGAAAATTTTCTCCTTGAAAATGGAAGGGAGGGGGGAGCACGACCTAAGGAAGAAGAAAAGTTGTGATGGTGGTGTTTTTTGATCCTTTACTTGTGTTTGGAAGACCAAAATTAGTTGTTTATAATTTAATTTCCATTTAATAAATTTGTTTATTTTCAATGGCCATGATTTGTCCAACCCATTTGAACTTAATGGCTAGGATTTGGCCACTTGAAAGTGGCTTTTTGTTCTTTTAAATTTTGCCCCCAAAGTTATATTTAATTACAAAATCGCTCCTCCGGTGGAAATGTCCAAAATGCCCTTGTCCAAAAATCGCCCGCAACTTACAAATCGTGCATTTTCGGGAAAAATCGTGCGCCACCATTACGACCCGATTAATCCTGAGAACACATTTATGGCATTCGTTAGGGTCACTATTAAGAACCGACACAACTTTTCGGAAAATTACTCTTAGGTCCTCGGCCTTTCGAAAAATTACCTTTAGGTCCCGTCGACTTTACGGGCCTCCTTTGCACACCGATTTTGTTTTTGAATATCTCGAGCCTCTATTTGACCACTTATTTATGTCCTTCTTGCCTAATACTCGACTACCTAAACTTTGGGATGTGACAATGCCGCCAAACCTAGAAATCTGAAAATTGAATAACATATTAGGCACATAATTATTTCATATTTTCCATCGTCAATTCCTTTTTCATTTTCCCATTTATCTCATTCATATCAATTCCATTTCATTTCAACATTTCATCACAACATAGGATATTTCATAATGAAACCACATTACCCAAACACTTTAGGTCATTTTCACATTTTGCACATAATTTACATTTTATTCAATCTAGCCATTAACAATGGCTTTTCCATCTAAAATGTGTTAGGCCAAATGTAATGCAATCACATTTCATTTATCAAGATTTTGTACATACCTTAAAAAGCACTCCGAAACAAGCTTTAAAACTCCCTCCAACCTTCTCTTCTAAGTTTCCCTTCAACACTAAGGTTGGGCAAACTACTCTCTCTCAATGCCTATACCAAATGTGATAATAAACAACCATTTAATATCATATTCTAAGGCATTCTCAACATCAAACCGTTTAAATAGGAATTACAAATGAAAGACAAAGAAAAGATTTATTTTGGACAATTTCCTCAAGTAACATGCCCAACAACACAAACATGTTAATGACCGTGTTATTAACCCATTCTTACAGAAGTTTTGACACATCCAACGACATGGGCGTGTCACTGCCCGTGTCATTCATTCTGCCTTATAAAAACTTTTACATGCCAACAATATGAGCATGCTAATGAACGCGTCAATTATTTTGCCTTACAGTAGCTACGACACACTCACAGACATGGCTGTGTTATTGGTCGTGTCACCTATGTTGAAACTCCGCACCATTGACACACCCAACAACATGGCCGTGTCAAGAAAAATTTTTGCATTTCGCACACTCAACCATTCAACACAACCACTTCCAAACTCAACTTAAATTCAATCATTTCTTCAATCCAACCTTAAAATCATTATTAACTACTCAAAACCAACTTCATACATACCCAAATAAGCTATTAAAACATGCTAATACACAATCCCAAAATCCAAATATCATGTTCTTCCATAGAATTCCAAAGAACTTGCAAAATTGATAAAGAGACTTGCTAATTGATGAAGAATCCTCAAAAACTCTACTTGAATCCTTGAAATCCCTTCAATCCTTGGTGTATGAAAGAAGAAAGCTCTCCTTTAGTCTCTCTCTCTCTCAACTCATGTCAAAAGAACAAGAAGAAGAAGAAAGAAATATCTCACTCTTCCTTTTTCCATCCTTATTTATATATATATATATAATAAGTCACTATTCACTTAATCATACAATATATATATGTGATGCATATCTTAAGTATATGTCATGTTTATTTCCAATATATTTCATATATACTTTTTATTTTTTCACTTAAAATTCTTTCATTTTCCATTTAAATTATTTATTTAATTTATCCAATTTAAAATTTTTAATATATTTTATTTAAATTTTCCAAAAATTTAGGGTGTTATAACTCCATATCGAAATGGGGCTTCCCAATTCGATATGGGAGCCAAACAAATGGTCCCATATCAAATTGGGAAGGTCTTAATTCGATGTGGGACAATCCCATATCAAAATGGGCTTCCCAATTCGATATAGGAGCTAAAATTAAAGTCCCATATCGAATTGGGATGCATCCCAATTCGATATGGTTGTCCCATATTGATTTGGGAGGCCCAGTTTAACTTGGACACACCCTTGAATGCCCTAACATCTAATTAGACCCAACTGAACCTTCAAAACAAACCTCTTTAGGTTTTTAAAGGTTCAACCATCCTATTAAATTATACTATCTAACCAAAAAGGTTTATGACTCAGGCCTTATTAATTAGCAACGGACTAGTTAGGGCCAAAATCAAGGGTCTACAATACTCACAAATGTAGTATCAGGATATTTCATAATATGGTTTATAAGTTAGGAATGATAGATATCTATTTTCATCTTGAGGTGCAATATAGGCCAAAGTTGTATATGTACTATTTCTATATTAATTCCATAATTTGTTTTAGGAAATCTTGTAATATTATATATATATATATATAAACATTTAGTTTTGTTTCCTTTTTTCTATTATATAGGAATCTAGCAATATTGTATATAGGAATTTAGGATTATTTCCTATATTATGTATAAGAATATTGTCTTTATCATAGAAAAGTTGATTATGCATTCAAATAAATTTACAAAAAATAATATCTAATAAAATTTAAGAGGAAAAATAGAACTTATAAATTTCTCAAGTGTGTGTAAAAAAAATTGACTTTAATTATGTTCGAGCTGCACCAACAAAATACATCAAGGATATGAGGTACAACCCCAATCCCATCCTCGCCTTAGCTGGAAAGCTCCACCCCTACAGAGATCCCCGTAGGAATCTTATATTTTTTTAAAAAATAAAATTTAATAATATAAAAAATAATAATTAATAATTGTATACAATGAAATTCAAAAAATAACAAAATAAAATACATCAAGTTTAATTTATTCCACATGTGCAAGTGATTAAAATATAACATATATAACATAATATGTATATATAATTAAATATATAATATACTTGGACTAAATTACACCCATAATATCTCAACTTAGGGTTATGTACTACGATGGTAGTCCAATTTCATTTTGTAACATAAAATACTACAATTTAAAAAAAATGCATAGCAAACCTCTCTTAACATATTATAGCCAGTTTATAGGTTACCTACTTATTCACTATATAAACTAAAAAAATCTATTAATATCTCTCATTCTAAAACCTCATATCAAATATTATGAATCAATGGCAGAATCAGGATTCGACTGAGGAGAGGTCAAAATTTGAAGGGAAAACTATCCTATCTATCCTCAACGTTGGTCACTTTTTCAATTATATCTTAATTCCATAGTTGTTTCAAATTGGTATATGAACTTTACTTTATGTTACAAATATATCCAATCTCGCTTATATATCTGCTTTGTTGATATGTCATGATGATATGGCTTTAAATAATATAAATGAATTGATAACATGGAAAGATTAAAGGGAAACTATCATATCCATCGGAAACTTAGGTCACTTTTTCAATTTTACCATAATTTCAAAGGTATATCAATTTAAATTATATTTTATTCATCATTATTTGCTTTGTTTATAAAATTTTGTCATACCCTTATACCATATATATGTAAAATATATACATAGAATACAAAAGTATCACAAAAGTCAAACTGTAGAGTTCACACTTAAAATCTTAGTATAAAAATGAAAGCTTAATCAAAAGTATAAATATTATAAGCATATTTATATATAAAAATTAAATAAAACTATTTAATATATAGCTTGGATTACTTTACATACAAATTTCTGTGAAAATTTTGCCAGAGTTTCGTTTATAAATTCATAAAAACCAAATTTTCAAAATACACAACTTATAGGAAAAAGAACTCTAAAATTTAATTTCTAAAAATCTACATCTACTCAAGTTCACATCCAAGTTTTAACAATAAAAATAATGTACAACATTGATATATATAGATAACATTATAAAGCCTTATTTGATTAAATATATATATATAATGGTTATAATGTACAAAACCTAAGTGTGTTGGATGCAAAATTATACATATTATGCAGTATCAACAAGATTAGACTAGTGGTAAGAAACCCTAATTATAATATCAGCCTCAAATCCTAGGCCTTCTAGAATCTATCAGGGCTTCCTCTCTTTATGACCCTGTCACTTGTACAATAAGAATTTAATTATGCTAAGCTATATAGCCTAGTCGTACATACTTTGATAATAGAATATAATTAAAGCAAAGATTACTTTTATGATATAAAATGCATTCACCTTTAATTTGATAAAGTACACATTAATAAATTAACATCTCATAAATATTAAAACATATCATGATTGGAACATGTCATATGCAAAGAAGTCCCTATATAATATTCAAGTCTCAAAAATATTGAATTGGCCCATCTCCACTGAAAGTCTTAACACCGGAGACAGAGTGTCATATGATACTAGTGTATCTCATCTAAAGGCGTATAAATAACTTCTCATTGACACCGAGGTATCATATACCAATGTATCTCATCCAAAGGTGAATATAATGTCATGACATATCATTGGCATGCCAACTCGACAGTGTCAAATTCAATATCCCAAACAAGAACATTTATAAGGCAACTAGTCACAGCAACATTTTATCAAACTTTCACATTCTCATCTAAAATTATCAACTTCACAGTTCATCAAAATTCACATAATCGTCATATAAAATTTCTATGGTCATATTCACATTGTACATAATTCCATAATACTATTGATCTTTTTAAAATATTACAAGCCACCATAATATAATAGTTTTAAAAATCAAATCAATATTCAAATTACATTTTTGTTAAAAATGCATAAATTTCATGAGTAACTTCGTTAAAAATAAAATAAAAAAAAAACAAATTTTAAAAGTTTCAAAGTAGTTTATGTCAAAACATAAAAATATTAAATAAATATTTTTAAAGTATGTGCAAAAATAAATTGGCTCTAAAATCAATTTAATTTCACTTCTCAAGTTTAATTCCATGAAACATTAAACTCTACCTCTCGAACCAATTGGCCTAAACACTCCTAAACAAATAAAAAGTTTAGTTCTTCAATTAAAATATATTCATACTTAAATTACTTAAAATAACTCTTAATTATAGTAATCTTAACTAAAGCCCATCAAACCCAATTCAAAAACTACATAAACCCTAACTTCTTGATTCAAATTCATTTCAAACAATTAATCACAAATTTAACATATATACATCACATTCACTTCATTACCATCTTCTTTCCCAAGATAAACCAACTTCTCTTAAACCATAAAGTTACATAATCTAAAAATCATAAAAATATTATCCTTCAAAATCCACTTGAATCCCTTAGATTTTTTATGAAAATTTAAGTCAATTTCTCCTCTTATCTACATAAAGAAATCAGCCATGAAGAGGAAGAAATTTAAGTCCATTTCTAACTTTTTTCTTCTATCCTCACCCTTATATATTTATATAATTAATTAATTAATTTTATTTAAATCCCAACCATATATTTTCTCTTTTTTATAGTAGTAGGAGGAGGAGGAGGAGCATTAGCAGTAGTAGTAGAAGCAGTAGAAGTAATATATTTAATTATTCTTATTGTATTAATTATTTTTATGCATATTAAAGTTATGAATGTTGCAATTCTCTCCCCATTAAGGAATTTCATCCTCGAAATTACCTATTTTTAACTCTAGAAAATATGTGAATATTGACTCGGCATAACCTCTTCAATTTCCCATGTTACTTTTTCTATTGAATGGTTTCTCCATAACACTTTTACCAAAGGAACCTTTTTATTTCTCAACTCTTTCACTTTCTGTGTTAAATAGCTATTGGTTCCTTTTCATAAGTCAAATCCGGATACACTTCAATTAATTCAATTAATAACACATGTGATGGATTTGTTCTATACCTTTAAAGGATACAAACATAGAAAACATTATGGATCTTCTCTAACTCATTTGACAAAGCTAATCTATAAACAACAAGCCTAACTCTCTCAAGAATCTCATAAGGCATGATGAAACGAAGACTCAACTTTCCCTTTCTTATAAACCTCAGAATCCTTTTCCATGGTGAGACTTTCAAAAATACTTTGTCACCCACATTGTACTCGATATTCTTTCCTTTCAAATTGAAATAGGACTTTTGTAGGTTTGATGATGTTTTAATCGATCTCAAATCATCTTCACTTCCTCTTCTGTTTCCTTAATCAATTCAAGACCCGCTAACTTGCTCTCTCCAACTTCATCCCAACACAAGGGTGTTCTACACCTTCTACCACATAATACTTTATAGTGACATCCCTATACTGGACTAAAAACTATTATTGTAAGCAAACTCAATCAAAGGTAAATACTGATCCCAACTCCCTGTAAAATCGATCACACAATTCCTCAATATAGACTCCAACACCTATATCACTCTTTCTAACTGTTCATCAGTCTATGGATGAAAAGCGGTGTAAAATATAATCGAGTACCTAAGGTATCATGCAAACTCTTCCAAAATCTCGATGTAAACAGTGGATCTCAATCTAATACCAAGGAAATTGGAACACCTTGCAATTGTACTATCTCATTGATATATAACTCTACCAACCTGTTAAGGGAATATATGTCTTGACTGGAAGAAAATGTGCTGACTTTGTCATCCTATGTACTATAACCCAAATTCCATTTTGTTTTCTTTTGGTAAGAGGAAGTCTAGACACAAAGTCCATTGTCACCAGCTCCCACTTCCACTAAGGAATTGATAAAGGTTACAACAAACCTGAACGAACTTGGTGTTAAGCCTTAACCCACTGACGACAAGTAAGGCATTTATATATAAATTCTACTATATCTTTCTTCATTCCTGACTACTAATAGTATCTTTTCAAATCTTGATACATTTTGATGCTCTCGAGATGCATAGCATAAAGAGATTGATGTGCTTCCTCCAGAATCTTTATTTTCAAATCTGCATCATTAGGAACACATAATATGCTTTGATTCCACAAACTGCTATCATCTCTAAGTAGGAAATCTCTACACTCCCATTATGAATCTCCTTAATTATCTTATAAAATTTCATATCTCTCTTCTATGCTTCTCTAATCTGATCAAGCAACATTTGGCTAACTAGCAGTTGAGTCATAATAGCACCATCAACATAAATCTCCAAGCATGCATGCAGAGCCCTTAACTCTAATAGCAACAATAGAGAATAAGTAGTCAAACCTGCCATAGACTTACGACTTAGGGCATCAGTAATAGCATTCAATTTGTTAGGTGGTACTCAATAAAACAATCATAATCTTTGGTCAACTCTAACCATCACCTTTGTCTAAGGTTTAGCTCCTTTTGAATGTCCAGATACTTCAAACTCTTGTGATCTGTATAGATGAAACATTTCTCTCCATATAAATAGTATCTTCAAATTTTAAAAGCAAACACTATAGGTGCCATCTCTAAATCATGCATCAGGTAATTCAACTCATAAGTTTTTAGCTATCTAAATCATGTGTGGCATGGACAGTTCACATGCGATGTAGATGGTTGCACGCGGCGCGACCGTTCATGCACGTACGTCTGGCCTCGGTCTTGTGGTGTGCCCATGCTAGGTGCGAACAGGCCTTGCCTGCCACGCCATGATTTCCATGCATCGAAGTAGCAGTTTGCGCCCTAGCATGGCCAGGCACGCCACATGGAGCGTCCTCATCTTTTTTTTAATGCAAGAAATATAAATATGCATTTTTGAATTTTCTGATTTCTAATCTTACTAATTTTCAAAATTAGGTGCAAAATCATGGTTCACAATTGCCCCATTGCATTAATTTTCCATCAAAAAAATGTTGCAATGGCTTGAACCAGGGAAAAACATATTGGATAAACCTGATTGGCATAATATTATTTTATTTTTGGAGTACATTTGAGCATGTTTGGCATTGTGTCGTTCGTACCACCTTTTAAGCCAAAACTCTATAAATAGGGAGAGGAGAAGCATTTGATTCAAAGTTCTTTTAAGATGTCATAATCTTTTGCCTCTTCTCTTGAACTTACTGAAGTGCCACCGTTGGAGAACTTCTGGTGGATCTCCACACCCATGCTTCATAAACTGACTGTATGAAGGTATGTCTTTCTTACCTAGCTTCCTGTAAACAACAAAACACCTTTTTCATTGCTTTTGAGCCAAATAATTAAGATGAAATAATAATAGAATTTATTATTTACTGTGCTTTAGCAATATGCTCAATTGAAATTACAAGGCGGTGATTCCAACTTGGCGAACCTCAACCTTTTCAATGAGGTGAAGGAATTATTTCTTCCTACTGGCTTCATGGATCTTTTATCTTTTGTCTGTACGAGGCAAGCTAACCATGACACGTTATGGGCCTCAGTTGAGAGGTAGTGGGATACCACTAACTCTTTTCATTTTCCATGTGGTGAGTTAACTATGATGCCTCAATACCTATACTTGCTAACTGGCATCCCATTCAGGATGCGCCTCCTGGAACTATTTCCAAACTAGAGGAGTTTGTGTTAGGAGAGGATCATGAACCTGCATGGTGTCATCCTATCTATTCCTGAAACCAGTGAAGCCATAGTTTCTCGGACTTGGTTAAAGGGGGTACATAATTTTTTGATAAGTAGACATAATAATCTTGAAGACCATTACTTGCAAATTGTTCATAGCATAACTTTATTGCTATTGCAGTGTACTTTTTGGAACACTCTATGCGGTACCATTGACCTTGTTATTCTGATGAGCTTGGAGGACTTATCTGATCTTAATGAATTTAATTGGGGTGGTGCCATATTAGCCACCATGTATGAAGAAATGGGCTAACTGTCCTGAGGGTAAATCCACTCTATTAGAGGAACTCACATTTTTTGGGAGGTATATACCTTCATCATCTTGATTTTACATGGTTAGAGTTTCTGCATTGACTTTTACCATTTTACTATTTGTTACAGATATGGGCCTATGAATATTTCTCCAACTTGGCACCTGGTCTAGGGAGTCCCCAATTGGATTTTTTCCTGTAGGCCGATGTTGGTCACCAAGTAATAGATCTCAACGATGCAACTTGGATTTTTGAGGCTTGCATGCTATTTTTAACAATCTACTAGTGAATAATGTAAGTGTAACACACATATACACCTTTTTTTACACTTTTCCTTTTGTATATGAATTGGTTTCCTTTAAATGAGAGATTCATTCCCTCCAATCCCAATCATCTGAATCAAGCTACTTTTTTTTTCTAACTGTCGAGTAGTCTTTCGAATGCTAAAGACCCAGTAATACTATCTAAGTGAGTGCTTCATGAGCCAAGCATCTATAGGTAGAATGGTTCTCGTGTATGCGTACCACGTGCTGATATGAAATTGGGGAGAACCACATCCATTCACCCTCAGTTCTACAATGACCTCCTTGCCACCAACTTACACTTCCTGAGATGGATTTTGAAGACTTTTATAAGTCCTCTATGATGACTTTTATTACCAATAATCCAAGTAGCCAATCTCAACACCATATCCTTCATTTGATGCTTCTCATCCAGAGACTAGGGCCACAGGGGCTAGGTGAGGTATTGAATGCTAAGGAAGAGCTGGGACCCCGGAAGATTATGATATTGGGTTTACTGACACCGCTCCTACTCCAGGTCATCCTCATGTTGGTTCCTAGTTTATTTTCTCTGGGACTCATTATGTGCCTCCCCTGAGGGTGTTCCCCCATATTACTAGTTAGAAGACACTATCATCCATTCTGCATGTGACAACAAGGGTGAAGACAGAGCTCTTGTGACTATAATCCCTATTGCCCCACTGTCGAAAAATCATTATGAGGTAAAACTTTTGTTTCTCACTACTCTTTGTGGATTGTTCCCTTTCAGCTTTTACATTTTCTAGCACACGCTTTGCAGTGGCCCAATAAATGGGTTAAACATATCTACACGATGGCTCACTGTTATGAGGCTTTTTCGTTGGCAACCTTGGGCCAACTTGTTTCGACCATGGAGCAAGAAGTTGATGAGGTAGGAGATAGATTTCTAGCATTGTTATTTTTCCTATTTATATAGGACCTAGTTTTTATTTTTAATGATGCACTATGATGCATACACTATTGGATGACTATACTTGGACAATTTTTAATTCATGCACTTTCATTTGTCTTGGATTTTATTAGTTAATGTTAAATAATGGTACCTTTTGAATATTTTATTTTTTTGTTATTATTTTTCATCTTTTTTCATTCATTTTATTATTATTCTTTTTTTTGCACGGAATGATCTACGTGCCACATATTATGTAGATGGGACCTTTTACTATATTTGGGGCAATTTTTTTTACTTTTATAGCTTTCCCATGATTTTTGAACCTTTTCAAGAGCTTTTAATTTTTCTGACAGTGGATTGTACTATTATGAAACCTTTTTTAAGTCACTCTTTGCACCTATGGACCTCCCATTTAGACAAAATGGACAAAATTAATCTTAGTAGATACGACATTGCACCAACCATTAATTTGAAAGGAGTGAAAGTGGACAAAAATTTTATTCATGCTTATTTAAAATTTTGGGACCCTATGAATTATGCGTTTAGATTTGGGGCTATAACAAAAGAGATGTGTCCTACTTTTAAGGAATTTAATGTCATTCTAGGATGTAACACTGAGGCTGATTTGGCAATTCCTGAGCGTCGTACTAGCTATTTCCATGGTTTTCAGAGGTTGTTTAATTTGAGTGAGACTGAGGCTACCCTCATGGTGAGGGATAATAAAGTGAATCTATGTACACTTATTGCTAAATTTTAGGAGGATACCGAGGATAGAGTGAGGCAAAGACTACGACTGCATGCTTTTGCATTCTTCCTAACTAGTGGGTTTCTATTCAAAGAGGAGCCAAGTTGGAGACTAATTGACTTAGTTTCATTAATTATGCAATTGGAGGACTCACACTCTATTGCTACACTTCTACTAGCTGAGACCATTATCAGCCTCGACAAGGCCTATATAGCCCAGGAGGATTAGTCTATGACTCCTATTCTTCTACAAGCAATTTTTTTAACACTTACTTTGTTGTTTGCAAGTTAAGGGATCATCTTCACATTGTGGCCATGCCAACTAGACTTCCTTATTCTCCTTTCACTTATAAAGGCAATAGATCCCCATCTGCTATGATTCAGAGAGGGCATGGACCTCTTGGGTACTAAAGCTTATTTCGAATAAGGTTTTGTGGTATTATCCTTGGTATCAGATTCATTCCTTCATGATTATGAGTTTTTATTGCAGGGTCGTTTGCTGTCTTGGCTTATCTATGTCGACATTTTACCAGGGGACCCAAATTCTTTGGCAAATGGGTCATATTCAGGGAGTTCCACCCGATGGTAAAGCTTATATTCTTGTAGTCATTACTCCTGCATATGTTCAGGGAAATCTAAATAGTTGGGCTCAAGTGTTTCATGTTGTGCGGCTATCTGGGCTGATAGATACAGTTGATGGGTACAGAGGCTGACTTATTACCATGGTTTGGCCTAGAGAAGGTACGACGACTGATTGTGGAGGAAGGCACTATTGATGAGACTACTTAGATGTTTAGGACTTATTTTTGGTAGACTATTGAAGAAGACAATTTAACTAGTAGGATTTGGTTTGCTTTAACTTTAGATACAGAGTACTTTCATATTATGATGAAAATCTTTTATGAGCATTATGGAATAAAAATTTATTTTTATTTTTATTTATGTGCTGTATGGGATGAATATTTGTTTTACAATGATTTGGACCGAACCCAAAGAGGGTTTCCTATGTATCTCCTTATTATTTTCTTGTTCTAATTTTTACTGTAGAAGCCCCTTCAGGTTTTCAGCCCGCAAGTTTTTCTTTTTTTTTAGAATCAGGTCCACGTAGTTTTGTTACAAAAGTGCTAATTTAATCATACAAAATATATCTCGAGCTGATCCATATTCCATGGACTTGAAAACTCAATGCCATCTAAATCTAAGAGCATCACTACTCCTCCTTATAAAATCTTCTTGAGTAGGTACAGTCTTGTCCAATTTGGCCTGAACTTCCCTTTAGGGTCATGTACCGAAGCCCTGATCTCTTTCAAAACCAATTACTCCTCTTGCAATCCTCGATCTCTAACTCTCTTATCACGGTGCTTTGTTATCTTTTACTAATATCCCTGTACCTTATTCTGGGTATCCATCCTCTTTTCATCGGTAGTATTCATCTGGTCATGATAGGCTTTACAAGTATGAACTTGTGCCCATTAGATGACTTAGGGGTGATCTTCCTTATTACATCAATTTCCCATATTACAAACAACCAGGGGGTTATAGCAAGATACAATATCATTGGAGGCTGCTTTTGAAGCTTAGCATATATTGTGGCACTACTTGAAAAAATTAGAACAATCTTCCCTCATGGTAAGCCAATAATACCCCCATATTAGTGATTTTTCTAGCTAAGGAAATTCCATTCATGTGGGGACCCTATTCATCATCGTGATCCCATTCCATTATTTGTTGTGCTTTAGATTCATCCACACATCTAACGTTAATATTATTCCAGTAACTCTTATATAACATATCATAATTCAAAATGTACTAACTTGCTAGTTGCTTGAGAGTTCTTCGGCTTTCTTTTGAGGCATGCTCAGGGTATTCACCTCTTTGAACAAATTTAAGCATGTCCCAAAACCATGGCTTTTTATCTAACACTTGAACTGTGGCATAATATGTTGGCTACATTTTCACATCAATGGTGATGGGGCGAATTACCATCTCTTTTCCCATATGGGTCATGGATGCCAAAGTGGCCACAACATCTGCAAACTGATTTCTAATTTGAGGTAGGAATGAAACCTCTTTGAATTAATGTGTTAGGTTTTCCATGTGTCAATGGTAAGGAACCAGATGCTCTTCTCTTATTTTCCACTTTCTCAATGCTTGAGATACAATAAGGGTAGAGTCTCCATATGCCTTTAAGTTTTCTCCTTTCAACTTTAAGGCCACTTCCAACCTAGTTATATAGGCTTCATATTCTGCCTCATTGTTGGTAGCTTCAAAAGCCAACTTAATTGCCAATGGGATTTTCTCTTCTTCATGAGTGATGAGGACAATACCGATGCCATAACCTTTGTGGTTAGATGTACCATCGAAATACATGACCATACTTCCTTGTCAATGTTCATGATATCCTCATCTAGGAACTCAAGTTCTTTAATCATATCTTGAACAGAAATCAGCAGCTAATTGATTGGCTACTACACTTCCTTTGATCACCTTGCATGCCACAAACTTAAGATTAAATGTGACCAGGACTACAAGCCAATGTTCCATCTTACTCTCTACAATCGACCTTTCCATAAGGAACTTCAAGGGGCTCTTATCTGCAGTCACTTATGTGGTGTAAGAGGCCAAGTATTGGCATATTTTCTGACACGCCCATAACAGAGCCAAACACAACCTTTCAATATGGTTGTGTTTAAGTTCATATGCTAACAACATTTCAGTGAGGTAATAAATGCCAAACTCCTTTCTTGAGCCTTCCTCATTTTAAGCAAGCATGGCTCCCATTGCTTCTTCTATCATTGAAAGATAAAGGAGTAAAGGGTAATGGGTCTTGGAGGTTGCAGAAATAGTGGTGACAAAAGGTATTGCTTGATCTTTTCAAATGTATCTTGGCACTTGTCATTCCATTTGGTTGAGGCATCTTTCTTGAGTAATTTGAAAATGCACCCACATACATCAGCCATCTAAGAAATGAATCGGCTAATGTACTGTAGGCAACCCAAGAGTCCCCTAATTTCCTTTTCTGACTTGGGTGTGGGAATTTCAAGAATTTCCTTGGATTTAGTAGGATCAATCTCAATTCCCCAAGAACTGGCCATGTGTCCCAGGAATTTGCTAAAGGCTGCTCTGAACACACATTTGGCAGTGTTAAGTATCAAGTTGTATTGACAAAGTCTAAGGAAGAACTGTCTCAAAGCCTCTACATGCATTTCAACTTTCTTTGATTTAATGACCATATCATCCACATAAACCTCCACATCCTGATGCATCAAGTCATGGAAGAGTGTAGTGGCCATTCTTTGATAAGTTGCCCCAGTGTTCTTAAGACCAAAGGGCATGACTCTGTAATAGTAAGTGCCCTACTCTACAATGAATATTGTCTTCTTCTTATCAGGAGGATGAATCAAGATTTAATTATACCCAGCATAGAGGTTAATTAATAAAACCACCTCAGATCTGGCCAATTTATCAACCAAGAGGTCAATGTGGGGCAGAGGGACGCCATCCTTTGGACATGCCTTATTGAAATCCTTGTAATCCAAACATATATAAACCTTCTTATCCTTCTTTAGCACTGGCTCAATATTAGCTACCCATTGAGGGTATATGATGGGCTCTATGAACTAGTTTTCTGGTAGCTTAGTTATTTCTTCATTGATCTTTAAGGACCATTATGGCTTAAGCCAGTTGAGTTTCTGCTTGATTAGTTTCATGTGATTGAATGTAGGGATTTTGTACACTGCAATTGAGGGTTCCAATCATTTCATATCTCCTACTTCCCATGCAAAGCAATCCTAGAATTCTTCAAGAAGTACCATCAAATCCTATTTATAGATGAATAAGTATGCAATGTATGTATTATTTTGGTATTTCCAATGTTTGCAGATTTATTCTTTCTTTATGTTCATTAATTTATTTAATATTGAATATTCCATAAAGCTCATCAAGAGACAAAGGGAAGCAAACAAAAAGCTTGGAACTTTTATTGACGATGAAATGATTACAAGGTTTTTCATTACAGATAGACTTAAAATTAGATGATTCCAAAGAATCAGACTTTGAGTCCTTTCTCTCATTACAGATAGAATCATATTCTTAACTAGAAGACTCAGACTTAGTGTTTGACTCAGACTTGACTTGAATTTGAACTCAAACTAGATTCTTAGCTCGATATCTGACACAAGCTTAGAATCTGACTAGAGGTTATCTCTTGACTAGGCTGGAAATTTGGTCCTACTGTGGATGGGGTAGACTTTGATGATCGACTGCCATTCTTTTCAAAATACCAATTGTTGGGTATTGCTACAACTGATTGGATCAAGTGGCTAAAATTTAATTTTGCTCTTTCTTCTAACACAACAACTTTAAACAGACTGGGTTCCATGTTGTCTTCAAAATCGTCTCTCGTCTCCAAGATAGGCTTGCTATCTTCTAAGCTAATCCTAACATTAAAGAAAATTTCAAAATCTGGCATAACCTGGCATTAGTTCATTAGTAATAGGATTCAACCGTGGTTCAGTGAATCCATAATAAAGGGAATCTATCCCTTCTTTAACAAAGTATCTATTCAAGGTTTTGAAATAAGGATTCATGGGCCAGTGAAATATTTCTCCCATTTTTTTTACATTGGGATCTTTGCTTAGCTCTTTTCTCTATTTCTTCCATATCTTCTTGAGTTGGCTTGTAGCCTAGACCAAATGCTGGTTGGACTAAAGGATACTCTAGGAATTGTTATATTCCTTGTTATTTCTTACCTAATCACATTCCAGGAAAATAGTTCATGTGTTTAAGAATGTTAGTCATAACTGGATTTCCATATGGATCAAAGTTAAAAGAAATAAGTTCTTTACTTGTATCTTCTTTTATGAACTGAATTGAGTCAAAAGTGAATTCGGACTAAGCTATAGCTAGAGGCTCTAACTTAATTTCCAAAATTGGTACTTAAGGTAGAAGATATGACTTTTCACTCAGGACCTCTTTTATTGTAACACCCTATATTTCTTTGAAAATTTGAGTTTTTGATGAAGGGATGAAGGAACAACTTTTGCTTGATGGATCCAAGGTCTCCCAAGTAACAAGTTAAAGTAAGCATGGACATCTAGAACTTAAAAAAGGATTTCTTGTTCTATAGGGCCAATTTTCACTTTGATTTTGGCTACACTTAGGACTTCTTTCCTTGTATTATCATATGCTCTCACAATTTGATTAGAGACTATTTGCTCAGACATCTCAATCCCAAAAAACTAGCCACTTTGAGTGGAAAAACATTTGATGTTGAGCCATTATCTACTAATACCATAGGCACTGTCTTTCCACGAGCCAACACAATGATATAGAGAGCATGATTATGATCATTCTCACATGGGAGGTCCTTATATAAGAAGAATATGGCAACTAACTTGGTCATGGATGCGACCAAAGCTTCAGGAATGGTTTTGACTAGCATCTGAATCTGACTCAAAGCCTTAGGGATTGGCAATGAGGATAGCTAGATTAAAGGAGGCTCTAAATAGAAAAACTAGGTTGGGTTATTCTAAATTGTTTCAGGATGGAATCCTTTTCTAGTTCATAAGTAGAATTTATTCTTGGTGGGGGCACTGCTTCTAGTGTTGGTATTAATTGTGACAGGTGTAAGGGTGGCTTTGTAACTTTCCCACTTCTGGTCATTACATTAACTTCATCTATGAAGTCATTTAGGTCCAACAAACAACAATATTCATCAACCAATGAGGTGATGGTATTAATACCTTGATGAGTTGGTAGCGGGTTAGTATTATTGTTGGGTCGCCTAGGTGGCAGAATGGATCCATTTTCAATGAGATCTTGGATCTAGTGTTTAAGGTTCCCACATACATATGTCTTATAGCCCGTGCTTTGATGTTATTCATAATCCTTATTAACATTCCATTTCTTAAGAATCAGATTTAGAGCAGGCTTAGGATCAAGAGGTTAAATCAACTGAGTCTCCAAGGCCTTTTTATACATGAAGCTGAGGGGCATTCTTAGATTAGTAAAGGTTATTTGTTTTTGGCTCCTTTCCAAATGAAGCTATGGTTAGGAAGAGATACTAGCCACCTCACCTACCTTCTGATTAATAGTCTGATGGTTGTTGAAGTTTGGGTTCTTTCTAAACCTTGAAGAGGAGGCTGTCTCATCCTTAATTTTGCCAGTATGCATCAAGTCTTCAATTTTAGTAGTAGTGGCAATAAGAGCTTTGAAGGCAAGCATATATTGTGTTTCCAGACGGGTTTGATAAATAGGCAAAAGGTTCTTGATAATGATGTCAATCCGCTCTTCTTCTGAAGGGCAATTAACCATTTGTCCTCTCCACCTCATAAAAAAATGAGGAAAAGGATTTTTTCTAATTTTGCTTAGTGGTCTCAAGATCTGTTCTTGTGATATCCACTTTAATGTTGTAGTGGTAATCCTCCTAAGTCTGGTACTTCTTCTTATATATCAATGTCCATAAACCATCTAATTGTAGCATCCATGAGGGACCTCTGAAATAATTGAGCAAGAAGCTCATCATTGAGTCCTATGGGCTTGAAAGAAAACTTATCCATCTCAGGCATTTTGAATTTGGTTGGCAAATGAGCCTTAGGATATAGAGTCAAAGACTCAAGGTCAAATGTCTCATCATGATGCTTGAAGTTTTCAATCTGCTTCTCCATTGCCTCTAACTTCTCCATGAGAAGGCGGGTCTTAGGGTTCTCTCCCCTTTGAAAATGATTCATAGGGGAGTTAGGTGGAGGAACCTTTGGTGTCTATATTGGAGTCCCTTACTATGTAAGGTTAACCATGGGTGAGGGTTGGTTGGATGATAAACCAATATATGGTTGTTTTTCCATGCAGCATGTTTTAGACCTTAGTCATAATTGGGTGGCGTTGGGCACTCGAGTAATCAACCAATGCCCTATTGAAATTAGTTTGTTGACTAATTAGCATGCTTTTAACACTTTCCTCTTGCTTCTTCAGGATGGCTTCAATAAAAGCTTTCATTGGATTCAGTAGTTTGAGCCATAGGTATCTTGGAAAATGAAAGAAGGTGATGTTAGTACTTTGAATGGGATTTACATTTTATGATACTGGATTTTGGGCAATTAGTAGCTTTGTTTTGGGACTCTGGCCAATGCATGTATGTCCGGCTAGGGTATCCATGTTTTAATCTTTCGGGGTGATAGGAGAAGTAAGGTAAGAAAGCCAAGAATTCTAGGTGGTCCATAGATTTTATTTTTTTTTTAATACTTCTCCTTTCTTTGCTTTATTTTATTTTAGAAATAGAAAATTGTTATTGAAGTTTTTTTTTTTTACCAAAAAGGATTTGACCATTAATGGTATAGCTCTAAGACTAGGGCTCATGTTTTGAAGAGGGCAAAAAGAGTATGGTTGATGTTCCTTTTGAGGAAGCAAGTAGGCCGATGGGGTTTCCCCTTATTATTAAGTAACTGGGATATTGTGGTTCTTTTGATTTTTGGTATGATCCAAATCGATGTGGTTTAGGCTAGAGCTTGGCTGCATTTTTATCAATTTGGATTAATGTGTGAAAATAAATCAATGTAATTTTAGGTTTTGATTTAAGGCTATAGCTTCGTGTTTGAGTAAGGTTTCAGAGGAAAGTTTTCTTAAATTTGTATGGATGATATGCATGTATTGTATGAATGAAAACCATTTTTTTATGTTGCATACCACTTATGAGCAGGGTCTATTACTTTTGCATGCTAAAGGTCATTTGCTCTAAAGGTTCCCATTACACTAGGACATTGATATACCTAACCACATGATAGATAAAGAATTTGGCATGGGTCCAATAGTACGTGTATGTCCATTACACCTCAAAAGAATTGAGAACGTGGGTTGGATGTTTTTGTTATCCCCAAACATACCTAGTGAAGGTTGTCAAGTGAATACTACTTGCTACCTAAGGTTTCTTAAAACTAAAGGGCAAGGAACCCTTATGTATGATGGAGAAAATCAAGTAAGGAGAAAATGATTTTTAAAAGAGCCCATTAAAATTTTATTTTGAAAATTTTAAAATCCGAAGTTGAGTCACCAGCTGTGAGGCCTTGCCCGAGCACCGATTTGACCCGCTAGAAAATTAGGAGCCAAAATGCTCATTGGTGATAAGTCTCACATGTTACCACCATGTACAATCTCCAATTAGTTTGGTAAGCACATGTTTGAAATTATCTTTTATTTTGAAAAGACTTTTTTCTTTTTATTTCTTAAAAGAAACTCTCTTTTTTGTTTTGAAAAAGGATGATAGCTTTTGTTTTGAAAAGTATAAATTAAAGAGTTTCCACCTTAGTTTATTTTATTTGAGAAAATTAAGGGAAAACCAATTGGATTGACTACATTAAATTAAATTGATTTTTTACCCAAAAAGGACACTAGTGCGAAGCTAATTACTATAGGTCCTGGGCTAAATTTTCATACTAATTTGGTAAAAGTGATTTTTTATTTCTCTTTGATTGATTTTAAAATTTTTCATATTAAACCAAAAATGTGATTTTTGTGGATTATGCCACAATTAATTATGAATGACATTATTATAATACATGAATATTTAATAATACGACATCCATAAATACAGTACGAAAAATAAATATTACAACTCCATTTAAATAGTATTTTTAGGGAGCTTCAACTCTAGACCTTATGGGTTCTAGGTTAAGCATAGATCCCTAATTGATTAATTAATTCAAAGAAACATTAAAAAAAAAACAATCATAAGGGTGTCTAATGCAAACTCACCAAATTTGCAATGAAGCCTCAGAATATTAAGAAAAAGGAGAAGAGCAATGACAATAACAATATTGAGAGTAATGAATGACAATAAAAAGAAAACCAAAATAAAAAGGGTTAGTTGGTTGTTTAAGTGAGGACTCACCATTCGGAGTGATATTCTAAATGTGTCTACTTATCCCGGTTGAATGGCAATCAGAGGCGAAAGTCTTTAATTGCAAAGAACTTTTAATTAATCAATTTTAGTTAATTAATTACCGAATTAAAACTGAGATAGAGAAAAGAATGCAATACCTTAGATAATCATTTTTTCTCGATGAAAGGTTGAGGGCTTTGCCGCTTTGTAACTCAACTTATTCGAGAAAATTAAAATGAAATTAATTAATGAAAGATATAGAAATTAATAGTAGTGAGGGAAAATAATTAATTTTGATCATACGTGTAATTCAGCAGAGTTTTGGGGTCTAAAATTTCAATCCCCAAATAAGAAGAGAGGGCTTATATATATATATAAGTTATAAATGTCATCTGAACTACGAGTGGCCCAGACAGTCTGTGTGCGACACAGATAGCAGCGTGCACCGCACAACCGTCCTCACTCGTGCGTCTGGTAGCACCTTGCCAGGTGCAAACTGGCCTTGTCAATGTCTCATGGAGGGGCGAAGGCCACGCATCCATGCGACAGTCCAGGCCCGTGACCTCATCTCTTTTTAGTGCAATAAATATAAATGTGCGTTTTTTAATTTTCCTGATTTCTAATCTTCCTAATTTTTTGAAATATGTGCAAAATCATGGGGTTCACAACTCCAAATCAATCCAATTTCACTTTCCAAGCTTTAATTCTAAGAAAGCCTAAACTCCACCTCTTGAACCAAATTGGCCTAAACACTCTTAAACCAACAAAAAGTTTAATTCTTCAATTAAAAATATATTCATACTTAAATTACTCAAAGTAACCCTTAAGTATACTAATCTTAACCAAACCCCATCAAAACCCTAAATTCAAAAACTCTGTAAACCCTGACGTCATGATTCAAGCTCATTTCAATATTAATCACAACAAGATGGATAATAAAAAAATTGTCGAGAGAAAGTTATTTTCTCTTAATAATTTACCAAGAGAATAAATTTTTCTCTCGGTAATACTGAGAGAAATGTTGTTTCTTTTGGCAAATTATTGAGAGAAAAGCATTTTCTCTCAACACTTTTTTCTAACTTTTTTTTAATTTTGTTATCTAATTTTTTTATTTTTTTTTTGTTGTTTGTTAAATAGTAAAATTCTTAAAATAGGTATTTATTTGAATATTTAAATGTACTTTTATAATTTCATCTTTGTATTTTCTCAAATAACGCACCTTAGAAAATCTATTAATTCTATGTACCGAGACTAGCCCTCGATAAATTCATCACCTAATTCACGCTTCGAGGTTTGGTATATTAATAGATTTGTCATTTATTTTCATTTTTAATAGTAGTTACTTGGGTTGATGAATTTACAAAAAAAGATGGATAATAAAAAAAATTACCAAGAAAAAGTTATTTTCTCTTTGTAATTTACCATGAGAAGCATTTTTTCTCTCAATGATACTTAGAGAAGCATTGTTTCTCTTAGCAGATTATCGAGGGAAATGTGTTTTCTCTTGGCACTTTTTTTTTTAATTTTATTGTCTATTTTTTATTGTCTAATTTTTTGTTTAATTTTTTTTGTTGTTTATTAAATTATAAAATTTTTAAAATAGATATTTATATGAATATTTAAATTTACTTTTATAATTTCATATTCGTATTTTCTCAAATCATGCACCTTAGAAAATCTATTAAATATATATACCAGGGGAACATTATTTTCTAGCCCTCAATAAATTCATCAACTAATTCATGCTTCAATGTTTGATATATTAATAGATTTGTCACTTATTTTTATTTTTAATAGTAGTTATTTTAGTATGTGAATTTATAAAAAAAAATTAGATAATAAAAAAATTACCGAGAGAAAGTTATTTTTTCTCAAGAATTGAAAAAGTGAGTTGAGGATAGATATAATAGTTTTTCCTTCATTTTTTCTATGTCATTAATTCATTTATATTATCTAATGTCATATCACCATGATATGTCAGTAAATTCATGAGTAAGCAAGATTGGATAGATTTGTAACAGAAAATAAAGTTCATATACCGAAATGATACAACTTTAGAATTATGATACAATTGAAAAAGTGACTTAAGTTGATAGATGGGATGGCTTTTCCAAATTTTAAAGTAAAAAAAAAATATATTCAATATATAAATTTATTGCGAATAAATTCAAGATAAAATTGAATAAATATAATTCTTTTAACATTATAGTAGTCCAACAATTAACTTTTATTCTTGTTTTGACAACGATTGAAATATGGCAATTGTATTTGCATCTAATTTTTTATATTTTTATAATCTGATTGGTAAATTATATGTTAATGATTTAAAATGATATTATTTATTAGGTGTAATTTTAGTAAATTCATCCCTATAAAATTTGTAATACCTTGTATTTAAAAATAATAATAATAATAATAATTAATAACAATAATAATATTATTAAGAGACAAATTTAATAAATTACAACAAACAAATAATTTAAAGAGTTAATTTAATAATTAGAGTAGTTGAACGAAAATAATAATCATAAATAAAATTATAATTTTTAGTGTTAAGTGAATATTATTATTATTACAAAAATTATTATTAGTAAATTTGTTTAAAAAATTATTGATATTTTAAAAAAAGAAAATATAAAAAAATGAGTTTAGCATAACTATGGTTCAAACCTATATTTGATAAGAAGTGTAATAAGTAGTTTACCATTAGCCTAGGTAACTTGTGCATATTCATATTATACAGTAAATAATATTTAAGTATTTGTATAAGATAATAATTATAGTCAAATAAATAAATAATTAAATAGTGATATATTAACTATTAAAATTAATATAAAAATGATAATTATGATGATGATGATGATAATAATAATAATAATAATAATAATAATAATAATAATGAAACACTCATATAAATAAATAAGTAATTAAAATAAAAAGTATGAATAATTAAAGTGACAATGAAGATAATGATTATTAAAAATATATATATTAAAATTGAAATTTATTTATTAATATAATAATTATAATTAAACAAAGGAAGTGAAAAAAATTAGGATTAGTGGAAGAAAAAAAATAGTAGAGCATTAATACCTAACTCACTGTCTAAAAATAAAAATAATAAAAGAGCCTATCAACTAATTAATTAAAAATGTGATATAAATAGTAATAGACTTATTTTTTATGTTGAATGAAAGAAACAATTGTTAAAGGAAGAAATAGAGGAAATTCGGAGGGAGATAGAAAATGAAAGAAAGAGAGAATAATATAAATAATAAATAATAGATAAATAGAATAAATAATTAAAAGCATAAAAGAAATTAGGTAAGGTGGACACTTTTAATGGGGATTATCAATTGCGAACATTGGCCATTAAATATGCATAATGGCCTATTAATAGAAGAAGCAAAGGGAAAATTTAAACAAAAAGAAGTAGAGTCTGTAAAAAAAAAAAGAAAAGAGACACAGAGGCTCAGAGACAGAGAAAGGGAAAACATAGGAAGAGAGGGTTGTTCTTGGAGAAAAAAAAAAGTTGAGAATATTTTAGGTTAAGATGAAATTTTTCTTTGAGGAAGGCAATAGTTAATCAAAAGAACTTCAAATAGGTGAGTGTTCTAAAGATCCTTAATTTAAAAGCTTTAGAAATATAAAATTTAAATTAACTTATAAGTTATGATTTATATTCAATTAGATTTAAGGGGTAACTTAATTGATAAAAAAAAAGGTAAAGTAGTAAAGAATTGATTTATAATGCATGCTGGAATTTTCTGTTTATATCATGTAAAGTGAGTTGAACGAATTTTTAAACTAATCTAAAGAAGCTCAATGAACATGAAATTTTAACTGAGAGTTGATATATAAAAATTTATAATTTTTAAGGATGATTTACTATTTAATAAAAATATAAGAATATAGTATGTTAGAATCGATCTAGTAATTCAGAACCTATAAAAATTGAAAAACCTATTTAAAAACCAAAATAAACCAATCCAAAAAATTTTGAAATTATATATACAAGATCATATATATGTCTAGGACATATGTTTATAATTTCATAAATTTTAATAAAGATTTAGTTATGAAAGTAAAATCAAATATTGACACTGCCAGAGTATCAAATGAAAAAACAGAATAAGTAGGATTAAATAAAAATAATTTACAAATATAGTAAATGAAAGTATAAAATTCTGATATTTAATATAAACTATTCTATGCATGTCTAAGTTACTTGGTTAAAAGTGCATGAATTTTTACAAAGGTTTGATACTTAGAACAATTCAGAAAATGGGTATTCCCAGAAGAAGTGTTAAAGAAACAGAATCTATAGGTTAGGAAAACCTAATTTTTAAATATAGTAAATGAATGTAGAAAAATCTGAAATTTTATATATAAGTTAATATATATGTCTAGTATATATAATTAAAATTTTAAGTGAATATTTAAAGATGAATAAAAAGGTAAAAATTGAGACTGTCAAAGAAGTTAGAAAAACCGTCAGATTAATTTGTGGAGATTGAAGAATAAATTAATGCTCTCTCTCTATATATGTGTGTGTGTGTGTGTGAGTGTGTGTGTGTGAATATGTATGAAATTAGTTAACTAATTTATAAATTACTATGTTATTATTATTAAGTAATAAGTTTATAAATTAAAGTATTTATTTATTTAAAGTATAATTATTATTAATATTATTATCAAAATTTACATAGTAATTAAGATTATTATTAATAATAATAAATTGAAATAAAGGTAATTGAATAATATATTGATTAATTTAGTAATAATTATTTCTATCATATAATTATTTTTAATGTAAATAGTTATTATTAATGTAAGGATTAATAATTAAATAATTGAGTTATTAATTAGTTATTAATTGGTAAATAAATATATTAAATATTTAATTTATAAATGATTTAATAGTTAAAGTATTATGTTTAATGTTTATAAAACTAATTATTTATTTAAAATTTATATTAATTACAATAATTAAATTATCATTATTAATGTTATTATTATTATTATTTCTATTTAATTATTATTATATTGATTTTTATTAATAATATTATTATTTAGAAATAAACAATAGTAATTATTAAAATATAATTAATGCCAAGTAGTAATTGATTGTTAATATTATTATGTTTGTAGTAATTAAATATTATTATTAAGTTTATCATTAAAAATTATTATAATTATTATGACTAGTACATATCAATTTTAATATCATTATTACTATTATTAATATTATTATTGTAGTTATTATTATTATTATTATTATAGAAATTTAATATGGCAAAATAAAAAAAATTGAAGCAAATAATAATATTCTATTTAAAGGATATTTTTGTAAAAGTTTAATTATTAAAGAACTATTCAAGTAAATTTATAATGAATATTAAATTTAAATAATTCTTATAATTAAAAGTAATCGTGTAAGTTTATATTTAATAAAATAATAAGAAAATATATTATTTTTATTATTATTGTGGTAAGTTAATATTTTTGAAAAAACTAAAGTGAATAAATCATTAATTATAATTGAAAGATAATTATAAAATTATTTTTTTAGAATTTATTCAACATTAATTTACTATATATTAATATTATAATAATAAAAATAAATTAAATTAAATTAATATAATTATTTATTGAGATATTTTAAATACTTAATATTTTTGGACATTCAAAGTATGATAAGTTGATGAAAGCTATATGAAACAACTAGATAAAAAGGTGAATTATAGTAATTAGAAAAATAACTGTCTTATGCAAAAATATAATTTAAACTTCATTAAAAATTAGAAGGAGTTTTTATACGCACTCTTATATTATATTAGTTTGACAATTTTAGGATATTCTTTAGTTAATAATTATTTTATCACTTGATGAGTGGATTCAACAGTTGAGATAAATCATGGAGGTGATACAGTTGGATTTATAAATTTAGCTTTTGGCTGAGGCAAGTGAGTAAATATGTAACATTATATTTCTAAATTATTATATATATTTATGATTTTAGAAAAGAATTTATAGAATTCAAGATGATGATTTATTTTTATGATATTTATTTTCTTATAGATTAAGAATAAATAATGGTAGTTTAAAATTTTATATATGTGATTAAATGATTAGACTGTGCTGGATAAATAATTCATATACATTTTTATTATAATCTCTCCTGATCGCAAATTGATGACGGGTGTTTATATAAATTTAATGATATTATAAATTACCTTTGGCTAGGATAATTAATCTACACATGTGTATTGAAGTTATTTCTCCTTGTGCTTGCGAGATAAGTCATCATGCATCCATGAATTGAAATTGGATCAGTAGAAATTATATTTGAGTGTATATGAAAGATGTATAAATTGAATTATTTCTGATTTTTCAGAGAACTGAGAAATATTTACAAATTTAAGATCTCAAAAATTAATTATCCAGTTGATTATTAATTAAATAAATATTAAGTATTATTAAATATTGTTTGTTCTCCCTTGTTACATATTTACTTATTTACTAAGTAGTTGGACTCACTCATTTATTATTAACATTTTTAGATACCTTTGAAGATCAACTTGGTAGACTCCAGTAGAATATAGATTCTTAAATTTGAAATTCTTCTGTATATAGAAGAGGTTTGGCCAACATAAGAGTATTTTTAGTCAGATCTTAGTTTAAAAGTTGTTATATTCTACTGGAGTCTACCAAGTTATGATTTTGTGAATGTATTATGCTACTTTGATATTGATTTTCATATAATATGTGCATTGTTACAAGTAAAAGAGTGTGAAATACATGAAATATGAAATGATAAGCCATTGTAGAATGATTAATGACAATGTTATGTACAAATTGTGAAAAATGTGAATTATACACTAGTAATGTGGAGATTGTGAAAAAACATGAATAATGTGGTGAGAATGAGGAATGGTAATGAAAATATGGAAAATTGACAAATAAGATGAGAATGTGGCATAATGTGTTGTGTAATTGTTAGCCATGCATAATTACTTGTTTTAGAATATTGAGTTTGGCACTATCAAGTTGGCATGCCAACGATACGCCATCAATATTTATTACACCTTTGAGCGAGAAAAACTAAATGTTTGACCTTTATTATTATGCCTTCAAGCGAGATAAGCTGGTGTCATTCGGGCACATGCTTCGAGCGGTATGATATGACACATAGCTCCCTGGTGTCGCGATAGCCCATATCATTATTTTTGAAACTTGGATATTGTATAGGGACTTGTTAGGCTCAATGTGTATATTTGTGAGATGTATGTGTGTGTATATGTGTTAATGAATAAAAAATAGATATTGCAAGGCAATGGTGTTAAAAATATTTTATAATTTAAAGAGTGTGTATCATGGAAGCTTGCATTGGTTTTTTAAATGGTTAACGTTATCTAAGCATGTACCGCTAAAATTTTAAAGCTTAGCTCGATTGATGGTATCGCGCAGGTATTAAAAGTGCATAACAAGAAAGTCTAGATAAACCTGAATAGATCTAGGCCCTGTACTTGATTGTGAAGTTAGGGTTTGCCACGAAACCAACAATTGTGTTGCATAACATGTAAAATCTTGTATAGCTTTGTATACAAAAATTATTAAAGGAGTTTTAGAATGAAATGTGATTTTGGTAGTGAAATTTTTAGTGCATGTTGCGTTTGTTTTTATTTTGGAAATTATTGAAATTTCAAGCAAAACTGTGGTGAAATTTTTTCAAAGATTTTCTTTTGTAAAATAATCAATTATATTCTAATTATATGCATACTTAATAGAAAAGTATATATTATGTACTTATTATATTTATGTTTTGAAATTATAATTATTTTTGATATTATATATGAGGGTTACTGCAGTTAATTACTGTAACACTCTTATATTCTATATATGTATTATACGTATATAGAATATATGTATTGTACGTATATATAGTATAAGGGTATTACATTTATTTTGGTATCAAAGCCTAATTTCGAAATTACCTACTACAGTAAACAAAACCATCTAACAACAAAACACCAATCTAAAATCCTTGCAAAACCAACCACCCAATTGTTACCACAAACTATCAATATCGTTACCTAAGTAATCTTGTAATATCCCAAAATGTGCCCTAGAAGTTTTAGGTATAATTGTTGTTTTAATTGGATTTAATGTATTTGTGTAATTGGAAAGAGAAAGGAAGTGAAGAGAGAGTGTATATGTTGTATATATAGCAATATATACAACATATACAAGTCAAGTTAGTGGAGGTCAAAGATGATTAGTTAATGATTTTAATTAATTAAGTTAATTAATGGAAATGGAAATTAAGTGAGTGGAATGGGATATTTGAATATTTTAATTGTATTTTTGCTTGGTGGAGAGGATTTTGAGGATGACTGGTTGGAGAGAGAGTTTGACTTTATTTTCTTTTCTTTTCTTTTCTTTCCTTCTTTCTCCTTCGTGTATCTTCTTCCTCTTCTTCTCCCTTTTCTGTGTTGGCCGGCAGTTCCATAGAGAGAGCAAGAGAGAGAGACAGATTTGATCTTCTAAACTCAAGATCTAAGGAAGTTTTCAAGTGATCAAGTTGGAAATTTAAGAGTTTCTTCATCCTTGGTAAGTTTTCTCTTGATTCCTTGATTTTCTTTTAAGATGTGTTTGAGTTTGTTGGTTGTTTGTTGATGGTATGTGAATATGTTTGGTTAAGATGTGTTTAAGAGTGTTTGGTTCTAGTGATTTTGGATTTTGGGGTTGGATTGAAGGAAAGAGTAAGTTGTTGGAAGTGAATGTATTGTGGTTGTGTTTTGGGTTGTGGTGATAATTTTGATTTGTGTTGGATGTATGTTTTTAGTTATTTTTGGTGTTTTGTAAGTTTATTATGGTTCTTGGGTATGTGGAGCTAAGTTTGTTTGAAGTGGATTTTGGTGTGAGGGAGTGATTTGTTGGTTGTGTTGTTATTGTTGCCGAAATCTGGGTTTTTGGCCTGACACGCCCATGAGCACGGCCAAGTCTTTGGGCGTGTCGATGGTTCTGTGTTCTTGGATGGGTGACACGAGAAGTGACACGCCCATGTCACTGAGCGTGTCACAGCCTCTGTGTAGTTGTAGTATTGACACGTCCAGTGACATGCCCATGTCACTGAGCGTGTCATAGCTACTGTGTTGGTGAGGAATTGACATGCCCATGAATACGCCCATGTTGTTGGACGTGTCAATGTTTCTGTGAGACAGTATGTATTACACATTCAGTGACACGCCCGTGGTGCTGAGCGTGTCAAAGCTTCTGTGTTGTGAGTTTAGGGCACGGTCAGGGACAAGCCCGTGGTGTTGAGCGTGTCATGTTTAGGGTTTGCCCTAGTTGGTTTTTAGTTTTATTATCTCTTGTGTACCTTTAAGTGAGTATGTATTATCACCTTTGGTTTAGGTATTGAAGAGGTTGAATTGTCCTAACCTAGGTGGTGAAGAATTCTTGAAAAGAGAAAGGTTGTAGATTGGTGTAAGTTGTTCCTAAGGTAAGTACAAGCTACATTATTGCATACATTCATATGATGTTGAGACTTAACATACATTCGATTGTAAATGTGTTAAGAAATCTAATGTATTGTTGATACTTATTAATAATGAGATGTGAAACCAATGTGATGGGTTATAATAATGTTCAATGAAATTGATGATGCATATTATACTATATTGATGAGATATGAAGCCATGATTGTTGGCTATAATGATGGTAATGAGATTATTGAGGCATGGTTGCCTATTTTGATTATGAGATATGAAGACATGATTGTTGGCTATAATGATGAGAAATGAATTGAGAAAGAAATGTATAAAGATATAAATGAAAAGATTTTGTGTCTAATATGTTAATTCAATTTTCAGAGTTCTGGGTTTGGCGGCATGCCTATAAAGTACTGGATAGGTGAAAAGACCGGGTCGTAAGCCGATTCCAGTTGAATAATGTGAAATATGAATTAAAGTAACAGTCTAGCCGGGTTGAGGATTTCCTTGGGTTTATCCGGGTTGAGGTCCAAGAGACTGGGTCTGTTACAGGTAACAGTCTAGCCGAGTTGAGGATCTCCTCGAGTTTAGCGGGTTGAGGTCCAAGAGACTGGGTCTGTTACCCTATCCATGGATAGATATATATATATATATATATTGCCTATGGGCTTGATGATTGTGATTATAGACCAAAGCAGTAACTCTGAACTTTGAATAACATATTAGTGTCTTATGGGCCCAAGTCTGTCTTTATTTTCAATGTGATTTATGAATGATGAAATAAATGAAAAATGAGATTCTTGAGAATTGTTTATATGTTTGAGATTATGACATTTGCATTTCATTAAAGTATAATATTACTATAGTTTGTACCACTAAGCCGTTGGCTTAGCGCGATTGTGGTTCATCGCGCAGGTGACAGAGAAGAACCAGAAAGTTCCTCTAGACCGAGTAGAGTCTAGATTTTGAGGCGTTGATAGTGGAGCTTAAAGATCAAAGACATACTGCCAAACATGTATATGTTTTATGTTTTGTAAAACTTGAGTTTTAATGTATAAGTATTTGTGAATATTTGTTATATTTTCCGCTGCTTTTAAATAAACATTTTATCTTTTGTCTTTTATAATTTCTTTTAAATGATTTAAATTTGTTCATGTCGTTGTAAAGGGATGAGTCAACTGTTTAGTAAACAGTGGCAACTCTATATTCAGTATACGTATATTACGATCGTATTAGCATGCTGTGTACGTATATGGGGTATAGGGGTGTTACAAATCTCTACTCTCCCCCTTAAGAATCGCCTCACTTATTGTTTGAAATTTCAAATCTCTCTTCTATACTTCTCTAATATGATTAAGCAATTGTCATCTCGAAATAATAGCTCAATTAAATCTCCCAGGAATTCAACATCATGAATCACTACAGGACAATTTCAGTGCACCTTACTGACCACTATACTATATCCCAAAGGATTAGGGACTAGCATATCATATCCTAAAAACTCAAAATACCTATCATCATGCTTCCTCTACACCATTCTGACCTATGCATCCTAGACGCCATCTCAACTTATAGCTGTTACAATACACAAATATTGCCACATTAGAGACCCACACATGTGTTAATATATGTACATATATCACAAATCAATTTGCCATTTTCAAATTCTCCCCTTCTCGCTTTTCAAAATCCACATAGGTCAAAAATCTCAAATCAAACTTTAATATTAAAATAAATATAACACTCTTATATTTTATATATATACCATATATATAGGGTATATGTATTGTACGTATATAGGGTATAAGAGTATTAGAATAAATCTTTGCATCAAGGATCAAATCCAAGAATTGAAACCGAAATTATTTCCTTTAACTGAAATCGTTCTCATTGTTATTTTTCAAATTAATTTTTCTGTTATTTAATTTATTAGTTTTGCATTTCAGTTTTAATTATATTATAGTTCTTAATTACAAAATCACATTTGTTTGATTTTGTTTTAGTTTTTTTTTTGTTTCAAAAGAAATTTTAAGTAAATTATTCTATATGGATTCAACCTTATTCATCACTTCTGCAATCAATTTATTTTTAGGAATATGATTTTATTTTTGCTGGCTTTTAACACCCATAAGTAATTTTGTATATAGGAATGTAGAATTGTTTCCTATTTTCTACAATGTATTTGTACTTATGCATTGGCTCTATGAGAAGGTAAACATATATTATGAATTATATATAGAAACCATTGTCTGATATGGTATCAGAGTAAAACTCAAACTGGATCCCATATTCCAAGATCTATATGCAAAAAATACCATCCCATTCTTTTGTCGAACTAAATGGCTTATTATACCAAATAAATCAAGGCCACAAATTGTTATCCATCAAGAAAAATTTTCATTTCTTACTTATAATGTACCAAATAAAACAAACTATTCATTAGGTCTCAGCTTATCGAGATGCATATTGGTGCCCGCATCAAACTAGGATATCTCACAAGAGAAAAGAAAAAGTCTGCATATGGATTACCGAAAATTAGTGAGAAAAAAATTGGCTTATTGAATCAATGAATCCATTATTAATGAAATAATTTATTTGTCATTCCACAACAAAAGAAATATGGAATATGTCAAAAGCCTATTATGATGGATTGAGTGCAAATCATTTTTTTAAATTGAATTAGAAATCCTTCTATACCATATAAATTGGTTGATCATTGCCAACATAATATAATAAACTTGTTTCTAGTTAGACTTCGGGATTTCACCCTCATAAAATATAGTTAGACTTTGAAATTTTACCCTCTTACTAGTTAGACTATAGGCTCTCATCCTCTTCACTAGTTAGACTCTAGGTTTTTGCCCCCACACTCTGTACAAGTGATTACAATGGAGAGTTATAATCTCTCTAGAATTTTTACAATAACTCAAGCTCTAAGAGAAATAGAGAATTAAGCTTAAAAGCTTATACAAAAAGACTCTACAAATACTTGATTGTGTTGAGAAGGATAGACTTAAAGCTCAATAAGAATTTTAAGTTTTGATAAGTGCAAGAGTCCTTATGGATTTTAAGGAGAAGGTTGTGATCTTTGAAGTTCTCTAATACTTTGAGAGGATGTTCTCGTGTAAAGTCTCCAAAAGTCTAAGAATAATTTTAATCTTCTTGTTTTTTTACCTATAAAGCACGGGTATAAACAATAGAAATACAATATATTCTTGTTGATAAGAACATATCGACATGGTAATTATTAAAAAATAGAAATATAATATGGATGAAACATATTTATATATATACACACACACACACATATATATATATGTATGTTTTAAGTTATAAAAATACAATGAGAGAAAAATATAAATTCAAAATAAATATATATTAGTTCATTTATATATAAATATAATTGTATAAGCAAAAAAATAAATTTTGGTGACAAAAAGAGAAACTTTATAATTAAGATTGACTATATTTTTCTAACTAGTAATTTATTAATATATCGTATAAATAAAATTTTATGACAAAATATATCCTAAAATATCTTAAAGTGTCTCAAAATATATCTATGTTATGTCTTATGTGTCATTCTTATGTCTAAAAAATAAAAAATAACAAAAAAAAATACATAAGGAGTCATGTTCGACACATGTTAGATGTGTGTCCTTATTGAAAAGGTATTTGACACATACTTTATTCTGTTTGAATTGTTAATGCTTCATAACTCTAAACTTAGACTTTAAGAATAACCGTTTAGAGTGTCCAAAAGCTAGTTATTTGAAACTAGAATTGGCATGTTTTACTGTATGCAGGGGCGGAACGACCATGGGGTCGTGTGGGGTCACACTACCCCCCCCCCCTCACCGGCTGCCAGAAGGAGAGATGCCAGTGGAGGCGTGGAGCCGATCACGGTGGAGCAAAACTCAGCCCTCTTGTTGAAGGGGGCTGAGTTGCAAACGTTTGCTGCGAGGGGTAAACAAATCACTCGCTGTAAATAATTTTATTTTTTTATAAGCGAAACGGGGTCGTTTCGGCATGGACTAATTTTTTTTTATAAAATGCCCCCCGTTTCGCCAGGGAGTAAATTAAAAAAAAATCAGCCCAGCGAAACGACGCCGTTTCGCTTGGGCCGGTTCAAAAATAAAAAAGGGGCTGCGTTTTTCTCTTTTTCCCCTCTCCTTCTTCCCTCTCCCCCTTCCCTCCCCAAGCCAAGCCAGCCACCTCTCTCACTAGCAGGAGCAGCAGTAGACAGCCGCACCACCGCCGGCCCACCGCCACCGTCCACCACTCGGAGCAGCCACCGATCTCTTAGGAGGGAGGCAGCAGAGGTATTGTTTAATTTTTGCCTATTTTTTTGTCTAATTTTTTTATAATATTTTGTTTAATAAATATTAATTTTGTGTATTGTTTAATTGTTGTAATGTGTTTTGTGTTTGTTTTTGTTTAATTAGATTGATGTGTATTGACTTTTATTTTTAAATTTTGTTTATTAATTAGATTTATTAAAAATTATATATAGTTTATTTAATAATTGTTGATTTTTTATTTGATTTAATTTATGTAATTTGAGAGTTTTTTTTAGAAATACATAATAGGATTAGATCAATTAAAATTTATTATTGTAATTTGATTTTTTTGTTTTATTTGATCGGTGATTATTTAATTTTGGTTTAATATTGTAATTTGAGATTTTTTTAGAAATATATAATAGAATAAAATTAATTAAAAATTATATATAGTTTATTTATTAATTATTGATTATTTGATTTTGGTTTTATTTGATTTAATTAATGTAATTTGAGATTTGTTTTAGAAATATATAATAGGATAAAATTTATTAAAAATTATATGTATTTTATTTATTAATTGTTGATTATTTAATTTTGGTTTTATTTGATTTAATTAATGTAATTTGAGATTTGTTTTAGAAATATATAATAGGATAAAATTTATTAAAAATTATATATAGTTTATTTATTAATTGTTGATTATTTAATTTTGGTTTTATTTGATTTAATTAATGTAATTTGAGATTTGTTTTAGAAATATATAATAGGATAAAATTTATTAAAAATTATATATAGTTTATTTATTAATTGTTGATTATTTAATTTTGGTTTTTATTTAATTTATTATTACAATTTGAGATTTTTTTAGAAATTTAATTTTATTATAGTTTATTTAATAATTGTAAATTTTTTTATTTATTTGATTTTGTTATATATTATTGAGTAAATTAAACTTATTTATTTATTTTTTTAATATATACTTATTATAAATTAAAACAGAAATGGATAAATTTTTAATCAAGACAAAGAGAGTGCGGAATGAATGTGGTGAATCCTCAAATATTTCCAAACCAATTTCAACATCAATTAGTCACGCAATTGGCGAAGAAACTAGCAATAAAAAAAGGCGCCAAGAGTTTAATTTAGATGATATTATTAGCGATCCCGCATTACGTAAACTCATTGATGAGTTTGATGTTGGGATTAGAGATGATGTTAGGAGACAATATGTGATTAAAAGACCTTGTCAACCAATTGGCCATAATTTTCCACAAATAAAATTTTCAAAAATTGTGAGGAGTTTTAGAGATCACTGGTTCTCTAAATATGAGTGGTTGGAATATAGTATTGGTAAAGATGTGGCACTTTATTTTTGGTGTTATCTTTTTAGATCAAATAGAGGCTCCAAGCATAGGAATAATGTCTTCACAGATATTGGATTTCGCAATTGGAAAAAAGTAATTGAGAGGTTTAATGAACATGTTGGGGGTCCAAATAGTTCACACAATTATGCTAGAATGCAATATGTTGGCTTTAAAAACTAGAGACAAAGTGTGTCTCATTTCTTATCTTCTCATAGTCATGAAATTGAGATTACTTACCGCACCTGTTTGACCCCTATTATTGATTGTATTCGTTTTCTTCTAGTTCAAGGGTTGGCTTTTCGCGGGCATGATGAGTCAGTGAATTCAACAAATCGGGGTAATTTTCTTTCACTTCTTAGTTGGTACAGCGAATGCAATGTTGATGTTGGGAATGTAGTTAACTCAAATGCTTCTGGTAATAATCAACTCACTTCTCCACTAATCCAGAAGCAAATAGTTAGTGCTTGTGCTTTGGAGACGACACTAGCCATTGTTAATGATATTATAGATGACTTCTACTCCTTATTAATTGATGAGGCTCGTGATAATTCAGTAAATGAGCAAATGGCTGTGGTATTGAGATATGTTAATAAATTGGGACAAGTGGTTGAGCGATTAATTGGAGTAGTACACGTGAGTGATACATCTGTTTTGTCTTTAAAAAGTGCACTTTATGATTTCTTGGCAAAACATGGGTTATCAATAAGTAGGGTTAGAGGTCAGGGTTATGATGGTGCTTCCAATATGCGAGGTGAATTCAACAGGTTAAAAACTCTCATTTTAAATGAAAATCCTTCGGCAAGGTACATTCATTGTTTCGCTCATTAGCTCCAATTATTACTTATTGCAACAGCAATGAGCAATAGATTTGTAAGTAATTTTTTTTATTATGTTGCAATGATTACAAACATTGTTGGAGTTTCATGTAAAAGGAGGGATGCACTCCATCAAAAACATCATGATGAAGTAGTTCAGTGTCTAGAAAGTGATGATATTCAAACTGGAAGAGGCTTGCATCAAGAAACAAATTTAGCTCGACCTGGTGACACACGATGGGGTTCTCATTATAAAACAATTGTGCGTCTTCTCTCTATGTGGTCTCCTGTGAAAGAGGTTCTTGAGAATATTTTTTAGGATGATTCTGATTTGAGAAATCGAGGGGCAGTTGTGGGCTTGCTTGATAAAATGGGAAGTTATGAATTTATTTTCATTGCTTTCTTGACGAGAAAACTTTTAGGAATGACAAATGATCTATCTCAAGCCTTACAAAGAAATGATCAAAATATTGTTAATGCAATTCATTTAATTACAACTGTTAAACAAGTATTGCAAAGCTTCAGGAAGGATAGATGGAATAAATTATTAGAAGTTGTTAATGATTTTTGCATAGATCATGATATCGCAATGCCTAATATGAAAGATAATGCATGTTGTCTAATATCTAAGCGTGTTGGTACTCCAATTACTTATTACCACCACTTTCGAGTAGAAATATTTTGTGAGGTACTATTTTATTAATTAATAATATATTTGACTATTTATTATACTATATCCTAATATTATTTCATCCAAATTTCAGGTTATTGATTTCATTGCTCAAGAAATAGAAAATCGCTTTACAGAATCAAATACGGAATTTCTTTCATGCATTGCTTGTCTTTCTCCTATAAACTCATTCTCCAGCTTTCAGCTATCTAAATTACTTTATCTCGCTGAACTATATCCA
Organism: Garcia nutans; assembly: GCA_947685225.1. Lineage (NCBI taxonomy): Eukaryota > Viridiplantae > Streptophyta > Magnoliopsida > Malpighiales > Euphorbiaceae > Garcia > Garcia nutans. The sequence continues at coordinate 2,548,872 of CANTUV010000017.1, read as the reverse complement.
TATAATTTCACGGCTTCCGATCGGATGGTACTTGAAGATCAATTTGAGACTTACATTGCTGATGTAAGAAGAAATATAGCTTTCTCTGACCTAGATGATATTGGAGCGCTTAGTCGTAGTCAATCTAATAGTACAAATTAATTTTTGGACTACTGATACTGTAATATTAAATATTTAATTTTATTGTGAACTCGTCTGTAATTTTTATTCTGTGTAAATTTTGACCCCTTAGTAAATTTCTTGTTCCGCCACTGGCTGTATGGCTTTGTAGTTTTGTTTTGTCTCTTGTTTTTCATTTGGTTTTTGATGAAATATGGGAGTACCATTCTGAGAAGGTAGTTTTGATTAAGTTTCTTTTCTTGAATTTTAGTTCTCGAAGCATGAATGATAGTTCTATGATTCTCTTCTGCCCTTCTTACTCATTTACGAGTTTTCCTCATACAAATGACGGATTCAGGTGGGACACGTGGGGTCTGCTACCCCGTTCCACCAATTAGAGACATATATATATACACACACACACGCACACGCACACGCTGACACATTAAAAAAAAAATATTATGTGTGTATGTATGACTGTATATTGTCCTATAACGTGTGCATGCATTATTTATATATTAATAAATTTATTCTATATATTTATTAACTTTAATTATTTTTAATTTATATTTTAAAACTGATATTAATAATTATATTATAATTTAATTATAAATTAGATTTAAAAATTTTATTATTAGGTTAATTATTTTACAGAAAAATATGTTATCCTATAGATTTATTAAAAAATAATTAGCTTATATATTTTTTAAAATAATTTTAAAAATATATATATTATTTAAAAATATATATTATATAATTTTTTAAAATAATATTTAAATATTAAAAGAAAATGATAAAAATTTAATATTTAAATAATTAATATAAAATTAAATTAAATATTAATATTAATATTAATTTTTTATATTAATTTTTTAATATAAAAATAAAAATAAATATATATTTATCTGTAATATTACCTCCGTTTCATTAACATAGAAAAAGTAAGATGGACACAAAAATTAAGAAAATTTTATTTTTTTCATCTCTATTGACTTAAATACCTCTAAAAAAAATATCTCTCAAATTAAACTTTTAAGACAAGAATATAAATGGTATTTTATCTCATTCTACTTCTCAAAAATTATCTAAAATAACATATTTTATATATAAAAGATACACCAAAAATTTTTTTTTTCTATATTAATAAAACGGAGAGAGTATTTTTTATTTAAAAATTTTGTTCCATACTCTCAACGCCTCCTAGTTCCGTCATGAATCTCCGTGCGTTCTCCATCCTGTCAGACATGGGATGATGTCTTGATTTAACATTTGTTCATTGATGATTTGACCATTGGTTGATTTTTATCTTTAAACGATCATGATCTTCAGTGTGCACGGGCATCCCATTGGCATAGTGGATTTTCAAATTTTAGCACGAGCTTGAGGATTTGTTGATTCCTTGGCCCAATCATCTTCATCTTGTAATGGGTGTCTGACTAGAATGGTCTTATGTGTCAATACTGATTCTTTGTATACTATACATCTTCCAGGCATGGTTGTTCTACTAAATGGAACGGCCTTGTACTCTGCTTTTGTGTCTGTGTTGTTTTTCAGTCATATGCAGTACGGGCATACTTTTGTCTAAGTGTTCTTTTAAAATTTTTTCATTTTTTTCTTAAATAACTCTTTTTTTCACAAAAGAATATAAATTTCAACAGTTATTTCTCGGAATCAATAAAGAAAATTTCAAGTAAATTGAATTTTGATAAAATCTGAGCGACGCCAGATGATTTTTAGGCGTTCAAAAAGAAAAAATAAAAAATACAATGGAAAGAAAATTATAATATAAAGCTAAGACTAAATAATTATAAAATTTTTAAAATTTCACATATTACACTAGTTAATTTATATATTTTCAACATTTAATTTTTACAACATTTAATTTTTAAAAATTAAACTATTTAATCATTCTGTTAATATTTCTATCCTAAAAATATTAATTAATTACTTTGATATTATAAAATAATTTATTTATTTTTTCTTTATATATATTTTTCTTTATTATTTATTAAATCATACTTATTTTTAATTTTATTTATATTTCTTATACATAATTTATTTTAATTTTATAAATATTATTAAAAAATAATTTTAAATAATACGAATAATATCTTTTATTATTTTTCAGATAATCTATATATATCATTTATTTTAATTTTATAGGTATTACTAAAAAAATAATTTTAAATAATACAAATAATATCTTTTATTATTTTACAAATGATCTATATATAAAATAAAATTAAAAATAAAATAAACTTAATAAATAACAAAGATAAATATATATAAATGAAGAGCAAATAAATTATTTTATTTTATATTTATCTTTATCTTTATAAGAATATATATAAATTAATAATATATTTATCTTTATAAAAATATATACAAATTAAATAACTTATTAAAATATTTATAAAATTAAAATAAATTATGTGTAAGAAATATAAATAAAATTAAAAATAAATGACTTAATAAATAACAAAGAAAAATATATATAAAGAAAAAATAAATAAATTATTTTATAATATCAAAATAATTGACTAATATTTTTAGAATATTAAAAAATGACTAAACAGTTTAATTTTTAAAAACTGGAGGATGCAAAAATTAAATATTGAAAATATAGAGACTGACTAGTGTAATAGACAAAACCTCATAGATTTTATAATTATTTAACCTAAAACTAAAAAATCAAATATAAAAACGCATTTCATCACATTCCATAACATTGACCTACAAGTTTTACAACGCACTTGAATTGCCTAACAGTCTGTTACCACTTTCATACTCAGAATCCATCATTCACTTGCAAAAACATAAAACTAAACCTATTATACAGCAACAAGTCAAGGTCCATACGAACACTTCCAACCCCACACTGAAGGTACTAAAACTAGCAAGAACATATCTTGAGAGGTACCCAATACACAGTTTTGACAGGTTATATATATTATTTCGTATAAAGTTTGGGGCTGTTTTGAATAAATTACATTTGACATTTTCTATAATTTTGTTAAACTGCTTTTCATAGAACCATGGTCGATTCAAAAACTAAATATAGCTTTTTCTCAACCATGGATATCTAAACTCTAAATAAAGTTAAAACAGTTTGAAAGATGGCATACCCTCTTTCCCATTTCTTTACCTTAATATACAGGGTTATGTATAGCTTCATCAGAAGTACCAAAAGAACAGAACTGCTATTTGGTCATGTTTCTCCACTTGTCCTTCAAATCAACCTGAAAAAAGTACAATTTTTAAAAGAAAACTCACATCCACTGCTAAGGAAAGTAATAGAAACAGAAATATTGCATTATTTTTTACCTCAGTTCTATCATCAAATACACCTCGGTAAGAGTTTAAGATGAACTTCCAGCTCCCCCTACCAAACCTTCCATTAAAGAAGGAAAAATAACAATTTATAAGCTGTAATACATAAAGCAAAAACTTCAAGGTTTATATGTTTACAACTGAAGGAGCATTACCTAGAAAGATTATCTAATATAATTAAAGATAACAAAGAGTGGAAAATTAAACTTATAACAATCATGAATTCTACATTTTCAAAATGAAAACATGTTAAAGCTTCTTATAACACATACCTTTGCACACCCTCCCTCAATGCATCTTCCTCTTCAACACTCCATCTCTTCATCTGTCTCCTCCTAGCAAACTTTGGGGCTTGATATAACTTCAATGGAGTTACAACCCTTTTCCTTGGGCTATCCAAGTGCAGTCTACTCTTATGATTAGCTGTTTCTTCAGGTGATCCATCAATTGAATCGTTCCACTATTGGAAACAGTCCTAAAAATGAGATGTCCAAAACTATACACACACACACACACACACACACACACATATATATGCGAAAACAATTCAAAAAAATTAAACATTTTAAAGCAAGTTTCAAATATAACATTGTAATGTAATTAATATTGAATATTGTGATAATTAATTTGAGGAGCTGGAATTTGTAAATGGGTTGCTTGTCTTTTTTCTTCATTGGAAGGACAGGAAGAGAGAGAGGAAATACTGTCTTCAACTTCCTGAAAGTTTTTTTTAATTATTTTAGAATATTGTTAAAGTTTTCATTGGTCATAACCAAAAAAATTAACGGTTTAATAATTGGGTTTGAGAGTTATTGAAATTCCTTTACTTAGTGCTTTTTGTTTTATTGTAATGTAATTATGATGGCCCCTAGTGCTGGTTGCCAATGATGGTGATGCCCAACAATAACCACAGTCGTCAGTAAAGTGCCAACTTTGTTTTCATATTTTTTCATTATCACTTTGCAGGTTCAAAGAATTTAGGGAGATAACTTCCTATTTTGGAAGTCTTTTTCCTTGAAAATGGCATAGTATTCCCTTTGACTAGGAAACACTTTTTGTAACCAAATTTTTCTACGTGTACCAAACATTAGAAAATGCAAGAATGTCTTTCAGGAAAATATTTTCCATGACATAAATAAACCCTCAATTATTCCAATTAACTCTTTTCCAATGCTACCCTCTACTTGCCGAAAGTTCAGATACAAAAAAAATTATGTACTTGTCTTTTTCATTCTATAAGCAAATATACAACTAATAACAACATCAATGCATGCATAAGAATGTGTCTCCATAGAGCCAAGAATTCATAATGCTCTTCCAATGAGGAAAAATTTTCTTCTGAAAGACAAAAGAATAACTTAAAGCAATTTACAAACTAAAAGCAAGTAGTAGATTTATTAGTTTGCTATTTATAAAATAAAAGCAAGTAGTAAAACATGCGAAAAAATGCATACATGCATCGTTATTACTGGCAAAATGAATTAGTTTACCACTTAATGTGAAGATAAACCAGCTTATCAAAACAAAGGAAAACTCATACCTCATAGGTGCAAGCCGTACTATTCCGCTCCATTAAGCTGTGTTTGGGGACAGCAGTCTGATGATTGGAAATTAGAACTCCAGCATTAGTCTTCATAGTTTGAATAGATTCAATAGTTTGATCAACTGACGAATTAGGTATTTCTATAGCAGGAACAGGATTCAAGATTTTCCCTGCCTCCATAGAGACTGCAGCATTAACAGATGGATCTGGCAAAACCTCACCCTTTCCATTCCCCTTTTCTACTGAAATCTCATTATTTAATTCTCTTCTTTCCATGTCAGCCATTAAGGCCTCAGATAAATGTAAGGCATCAGGAAGAGGGTCCTTAACTAATGCTTTTAGCTCCATGGAGCTTGTTTTAAGAGCTTCTTTTACTTTAGTAACTTCAGGAGAAGGAAGAGGGTTGTTTTTGCGTGAAGGTATAATTGTGTCCACATCTTCAGAATCCATGATCCCACCTGATCCTTTAGGACTGTTGTGAGTCTGACGCGTATCATTCTTTTGAGCTTCTACATAAAGTAAAGAAAAACTATAGACATATAGATAGTTGTAGCTCACAATCTGAAAAGGTGACTGCAAGCCTGACATGAACAACTAATATAATCACCACTATACACGAACACAAAAGAAGGGATACCATCCCAGTCATTTTCTAAAGCTCCTCCCATGAAAAACAAAATAGTATTAACTACCTCCATATGCCATACAAATAACTTGGTAAGGGTTGGTAACACCCCAGCCAATCAATAAAAATGACTCAATATTGAGCAATCTTCATCGCGGATTGGCTGCATGGTATCTATACTTTTAATTACCATTTTTTATTGCTAAACTTATGAAAGGTGACAAAAGGACATTTGACAAAAAAAAAAGAAAAGGAAAAATTTGAAAGGTAAACAAAGTGAGCAAAATACAAAAGAAAGATAACGAAGTTAGCAGTCATGCATTCAAGAGATACGTAAAAAACACAAAACCAAATACATGTTACCAAGCATTCAACATTAGTAGCTTCCTAAACTTTGACAAAATACTGAAGGCAAAATATGTGCAGAAATGCTCAGCAAATCAGTTTACAAACAAGCCAACTAATTATTACTGGACTCTATTAGGAAAGAAAAAGCATAAACATTAGACAGAAGGCCAATCTTGATACACAGATAAAAGATCATATGGAGAGTTTGGTTCCAAAAGGAAGTTTTGACAACCGAACACCAATATTCACAAGTGACAAGGACCTAGAAAGTTCTCACTCTTCTCCACGTCAAGAATTCAGAATAGCAGGGATCTTAAAAAATTCATTTCAAAATCTACTATGACACATGCAAGAAGAAAGAAAGGTAAAGCAATGACAGTCAGGGTCTCTGAAACATGGTGTTGCAATATATTATTTGTTTTCTCATATCCTGCGAATCAAATCATAGATTCAATAATTTTAGGCATTAATTCTTCTCGTAACTCGCAATGTTATTGGCTAGCACTAGAGTTAACTCATTTTGTTTAATAAGTATCTTTTTAATTGATAAAAATTTCAACTTGAGTTGTTAACAGGTTGCTAAAAAAAATATTTCAAAATTTACCTTCCCACTTAGGTGCAACATCACTAGAATTTATTATAACAAAAAATTCATTATCTTAAAATACTCTGCTTTTTAACTTTTGTTGGCATCCTTCTTTGTAGATTTGCCACTCTCTGTTACAACCATATTATATCTCTATCTCATTAAAGATGAGTGGAGCAAGCTATACAACTAAAAATAGGAATCGGATTTGATTCATAAACAATACAAAAGAGCATGAATATAACAAGTAGGTGAATTTGATAAATTACTTACATCTGCAAGAAGAAGATGAATACTGCTGTGATTCACATATGCACATTGATTTAATAATTTCGGAAAAACAATTGACAATTTGGGCATGAATTGGAAGTGAAAAGCACAGAACTCACAGTACAACAAAATGGGAAAACGTAAAACAAAATTTAGAAGTAAAAAAAAAAATTAATAAAAACTTTACCTTTCCTTGCATGCCCATCTTCCACAACTGATTCTGAACAAATAGTTGGTTCATTGCCTTCTTTATCACCATTCTTTTCCTTCTCTTTCATCTCCCTATCAACTCTGGCAGCCATTTCAAGAAACGAAGGCCCCATTGCATCCAAGGCTTCTCTTAAATACTCCTTAACAAGTCTCAACGCTTCATTGTGCGTATCCCTTCTCATCAACCTCTTACACGCATTCGAATCCCACAAAGCTGCCTCTATCTCATCCTTAACCTCCCTCATTTCATCAGTAACCAACTCACTCTTCCTCAACCGCTCCAATTTCTCAACTCTATCCCTCCAAATCCTCTTCACTGCTTCAAAACAAACCCCATGGTCGCGCTTCCGTGGGCTTCCCACAACCCACAAGTTCTTCACCGTACAGGCCATCGCCACTGCAGAATACGCCAGTTTCATGGAGTCTAGGATTTTAATTTGCATATTCCGATCCAATTCTTCGATGATTTCAAGGGATTCAAGAATTGTTTCGGAAGAGGCGGAGCCATTGGCAATTTCGTCCTGGATTGATCGGAGAACAAGTGTCTTCTTGAAGCGTGGATTGTTTGTTGCTGCTGAAATGGGGATATGGGTATTGATGAGAATCCTGTTGAGAAGGAGTTGAGAGATTGGTTGCCGAGCTAAGAACTCCAAAATCCAGAGACTGATATCCGGGTCCATTTTCTGATCCTAAAATTTCTTCAAATTTCATGAAAATTAAATCCCGATCTCAAATTCAAAACACTGATTCGTGCCCTAAAAAACTCTTAACTGTTTCAAATTCTCGGCTCCTTGTCAAGGAAGAGGGGTGCTTAAACGTCAATAAAATTACAAATATTATTATATTAATAATACTTTTTTCTAAATAAAAATATATTTTATGTTATTGATTTTTTTATAACCCAAAAAAATATAGTAATAAAGAAATAGGAATTTAATATAAAAATAACCTTTTATAAGAGATTAATATTTTTAATATTTTATTAATTTTAAATGAATTCTATTTTACTATATAATACTCTCAACCTTAAAAAAAAAATTATTTTTTCTCTCAATCTCTCACCTTTTCGTTTCTCTTTCTTCCTCCTTTTTCTCATCTCATTTTATCTTTTATTTTTTTTCTTATTTTTTTCTTCTTCTTTGTCGTGGATCCTTTTATAAGAAAATAGATTAGTTTTAGTTGGTCTCTATTTTTCTCTAATTTTTTATTTTCTTTTTTCTCATTCACCATGGATTGAAGCTTTTCCAATATAAAATTTTAATAAATTTTTTCTTTTTAAACTTAAGTTTTGTAAGGAAATAAGATATTTTAAAAATTAAATGCATGTATGCTTAAATGTTTTTAAGGAAATGACATATTTAAATGTTTATATGGCTGGTTTTGTTTTATTTCTCCATGAGTTTGAATTTTTTCATTTGTTTAATCTTTCATTTTAATTTTCGTATTTAAGAAAAGTTGAATGGAGTGTTATGAATTTTATATGAAGCGATATCATGTGTTGTTAGAGGCTAGTATAGATTATTAGCAAGTTGCTAGAGGCTGTTAGGGTCCGATAGAGGCTATAATGAATTGTTAGTGGTTGTAATACATTGTTATAGACTTTATATGAAATAATATTATATAGTATTGGAGGCTAGTATGTGGTGTTAGGGGCTATTAGCTGTAGAGGAGATGCTGTTTGAGGCTAATAAGGGCTATTAAAGGTTGGTAGGGTTTGGTAGAAGGCTGTCAAGGGCTATTAAATGTTGTTAGGGGCTACTAGGGGCTGTTAATAATCCCTAACAGCTAACAGCCCCTAGCAGAAAAATTTTTTATATATTAATATCTAATGCATAGTATTTTTATTTTAATTATGTACTGAAATTGTAAAATGTGTTATAACAGCACCTAATAGACTCTAATAACCCCTAGCAGCCCCTAACATACTCTAAAAGCCTATGACAGACTCTAACCCCTAATAGACCCCTCTACCATGAGTACTAATAAACTCTAATAGCCTCTAATATAGTCTAACAACCTCTAACAGACTCTAACGACCTATCAAAATAATGTATATTAATCTCAAACACACATTATATTTGATGAACTATATAATGCAAATGAAAAATATGTGAAAAAAGTCATTAACAGCCTGTAACAAACTGTAACAAATAATAACAACATATGTAGAAGTTGTATATGATTGTATTTTATTGTGTAGTTGCTGAATATTGTTGATTGGTTTTGTTTTTTGTTTTTTATTGCAGGGTATTTTCTTAGAAAGAAGAATTGATATGAAGCTTGGCATAATTATCCCCATTCACTATGGCAGAAAATTTTATGTGGTCATCTCAAAATCCATGTTTGTTGTATAGTACTTCGCAATCATTGGATGTTCAAAAATAATAATATTGTTGTATTCATAATTGTTATATCTATTTTATTATTGTTGTATAATTGAATTTTATAAACTTTTATTTTTTATTGTAACTGAATATTATAAACATTGATATATTTTGATGAGTCCATTTTAATTATTCTCACTAAAAGAATTTAAATTATAACATGACATCCATGTTTTGGTATTTTATGAATTGTTAGGGGTCCATGTTGTGGTATATTATGAGATGCTAGGGGTTATTGCATGTTTTATTTTTTAATGATTTTATACTCCTGAATTCACACTACATGAGATTAAATTAAAGTATAATAACTATTGTTAAGGGTTGTTAGGTGATATTAGAGGGCTGTTAAGGGGCTCTTATGGGCTGTTAGAGGCTCATGACTAACATCCCCTAACAGCCTCTAGCAATAGATTTAAAATTAATAATACCTCTTTAATAGGTATATTAATAGTTAATAATAATACTCCACAGTCATCGAATGTTTAAAAAAAAATAAGATTGTTGTATTCATAATTGTGATTTCTATTTTAATGTTGCTACAATGGGAATGTTATAAACTTTTATTTATATTGTTAAATAACTCTAACATGTATATTGTAACTGGATGTTGTAAATGGAATGTAAGGTGTTGTTGGGGGGATGATATGGATTGTTAGGAACTGTTAAGGGACGATAGGGGCTCACACCATAACAGACTCTGATAGTCCATATCAACCCCTAATAGCTCATTAACAACTCCTAACAGTTATCAACCATCACCACCAGACTTAAATAGGCAATAAAAATTATTATAAAAGAGACTGTCTATTCCAAATATATTTGAACTATCGATTTGAACTATCGTTCAACATCGCATGTTTAAAAAATCAATTAAACATCAACATCATACCTGAATAGGCAGTAAAAATGATTATAAAAGAGACTATTTATAATCATTGTCTTTGAATAATTAACTTCAACTAAATTTACATACAAATAAAAAATTATATACAATAAAATCAAATTGTAATATTAGGATCAAAGTATGAAACTCTCATCATCTTTACACCAAGAGCCCATGTTCTTGTTGGCAGCATGAAATTACAAGTTTATTGTAATATCCCAAACTATACCCTAAAATTTTTGGAATACTTATTGTTATATTTGAATTAAATGTTATAAGTGTATATATATTTAAGTGGGAAGATAAGAAAAGTAAGAGAAGTGTGTATATGTTGTATATATAGAGATATATACAACATATACAAGTCAATTAATGAGTGGTCAAAAGAAATAATTAATTTAATTAAAGTAAGTGGAAGATGATATTTGTGAATATTATATTATTATAATTTCTTGGTTGAGATTTAAAGAGAGAATTGTATGGTTAAGAGTTGTTAGCAAGTTGACTTTGCTCTTCTTTCTTCATCTTCTTCTTCTTCTTTCCTTGTTTTGGCCGACTATCACCATAGCAAGAGAGGAAAGAGAGATTTTGCTCACACAAACTCAAGATTGAAGGGTGTTTCAAGTGATCAAGTTGGAATTCTAAGGGTTTTTATCACTTTTGGTAAGTTTTCCACTTGATTCCTTGGTTTTCTTTGAAGTTTGTGTTTTGAGTTTGGTGTTTGATTATTGATGGTATGTGAATATTTGATTTTGGTGTAATTGAGAGTGTTTGGTCTTACTGGTGTTGATTTTGGAATTGGTTTGAAGGAAATGTTAAGTTTGGTGTTGGAGAGCAAGTGTTGTGCTTTGTGTATGTGATGGTTGTGATTTGTGTTTGATGTATGTATTTAGTTGTTTTGGGGTTTTTGCAAGTTATTATAGTTTATTGATGTGTTTGGTTAAGTTTGTTTGGAGTGGAAGATGGTGAAAGAAAGAGGTTTGTTGGATGTGGTGTTGTTGTTGCCGAAATCAAGATTTTTGGCCTGACACGCCCATGAGCACGACCAAGTCTTTGAGCGTATCAATGGTTCTATTTTCTGGATGGGTGACACAACCAGTGACACGCCCATGTCACTGTGCGTGTCACAGCTTTTGTGTTGTAGTAGCATTGACACGGCCTGTGACACACCCATGTCACTGAGCGTATCATAGCTACTGTGATGTTAGTGGATTGACACGGCCAGTGACACGCTCAGCTACTGTGATGTTGGTGGATTGACACGGCCAGTGACACGCCCATGTCACTAAGAGTGTCATAGTCACTGTGTTGAGGGAGGATTGACACGGCCAGTGACACGCCCATGTCACTGAGCCTGTCAAAGCTTCTGTGTTGTGGATTTAGGGCACGGTCAGGGACACGCCCGTGTTGTTGAGCGTGTCATGTGTAGAGTTTGCCCTAGTTGGTTCTTATCCATATTATCTCATGTGTATCTCTAAGTAAGCGTGTATCATCCCTTTTGGATTAGGTTTTGAAGAGATTGAGTTACCCTAATCCAAGTGTTGAGGATTCTTGGAAGAGGAGGTTGATAGATTAGTGTGAGTTGCTCTTGAGGTAAATACAAACCTTACATGGTTGCATACATTTATATGACTTTGGGTCTTAACACATTTGGTTTGTGAATGTGTTAAGTAATCTATTACATTGTTGATATATTTGATTAATGCTATGATTTGCATAATGTGAAAGATATGATGATCATTCAAATTATATGTATAATGCAATTGGTTGTGTATACTCTAATGATGAGATGTGAAGCCATTGTTGTTGGCTATAATGATGCAAATGAAATAATTGGGTCATGTTTGCCTAGATGATTATGAGGAAATGAGAATGGAATTGATAATGAAATAATGAAAGAATTGTGCGTCTAATGTGTTTTTCAATTTTCAGAGTTTTGTTGTTGGTGGCATGCCTAATAGTAACAATTCCTTGAAGCTGGGTTGGGCTTGATCCTTGAAGCCAAGTTGGGTTGAAGTTTAGCATGCTTAACTCCCCTTGAAGCTTGGTTGGGTGTAATCCTTGAAGCCTAGTTAGGATGTTACAAGCCCTTGAAGCTAGGTTGGGTTTGGTCCTTGAAGCCAAGTTGGGTTGATGCTTAGCATGCTTCGCTCCCCTTGAAGCTTGGTTGGGCCTAATCCTTGAAGCCTAGTTGGGAGGATAAATGTGATAATTGGACCAAAACATTAACTCTAAAAGTTGAATGGCATATTAGTTTCTTTTGGGCCCATGCTTGTCTTTGTTTAAATGTGAATCATGAATGGTGAAACAAATGAATAATAAACTTTAATGTAAGGTTTTGAAATATGATATCCTCATGTATTGTTTATAATATTTGAATGCATGACATTGGCATTACATTAAAGCATATTGTCATCATGGTTTGTACTACTAAGCCGTTGGCTTAGCGCGATTGTGGTTCATCGTCCCAGGTGACAGGGTAGATCCGGTTGAACCGGAGAGTTCAGCTAGACCGAGTCGAGTCTAGGCTTATGAAGTGTTGATTGTGGACTTCAAGATCAAAGACGAACTGTCAAACATGTATAAACTCTATATATTTTGTAAATATTGATTTTGATGTAAATATATATGTAAATACCGCTACATTTTCCACTGCATAATGAATAAATGTTTTTTATATTATGTTCCATAATATATATATAAATATATATGAAATGTTTTAAATTTTCTCATATTAATGCAGAAGAGAAAGATTGGGTTGTTTAATATAAACTGTGACACTCCTGTATCTGATATACGTATATTACAGATGTGGTTGTATGTAGTATGCGTATATGGGGTACGGGGGTGTTACATCTGTTTTTGTATCAGAGCCTAGGTTTGAGATTCTCAACCTAGATGAATTGTAAGAAAAAAAGACAATCTTGATTTTAAAATATGGTTTTTGGATAAGATACATGCTTTGGCATTGGCAGTCTCTGATCTTTGATGAGGTATATTCTGCTGTGTTTACAGATATAGGTAGTGATGGCGTCTCAGTCACGTCAGTCCATAGAAGGTAGTGCTGAGAGTGTAGCTCCTGAAGAGGGTAGAGATGGAGCTAGGGATGAGAGAGCTGGAGAGGCACCTGCTCCTATGCGAGAGAGACCAGCTACTGATGAGGTTCTGCCGGTTTGGTTACGGCATGTGGTAGAATTATTGAGGTAAGCTCCAGTGCAGCCGCCACCGCCACCACAGCCGCAAGTGCCAGTGAGACATTATGATAAATTGAGAAAGTATGGGGCTGAGGATTTATTTGGCACTACAGACCCTGCAGTAGCTGAGCAGTGGTTGGATAGAGTTCAAAGAGTATTCATCCAGTTGCAAGCCACTCCTGAAGCGAAGTTTGATTATGCTAGATTACTTCTGCAGAAAGATGCTTATGATTGGTGGAAGACAGTTCCACATGCCATGGATGATCCACCGACTTTGTCTTATGGTGATTTTCTGCGGGAGTTTGAGCAGAAATATACTCCAAGGGAGTATAAGGATGCCAAGAAGATGGAATTCCTAAATCTAAGACAAGAGAATCAGACAGTGATATAGTATGAGATTGAGTTTATCCGATTGAGTCATTATGCCGGTGGGATTATTTCAGATGATATAGACCGATGCAAGAGATTTGAGGAGGGATTGAGATCCTCTATTATATGTATTGTTGCTGGTTCTCGGTATCAAGATTTTTCTCAGTTGGTTGCAGCAGCTAGAAGTGTTGAGAGAGCACAAGGTATTGCAGCAGCTGCTATTGAGGATGAGACTAGAATTAGGAGACCCCAGTTTGAGGAAGGGTCTTCATCTATGAAGAGAGACCGAGGAAGTTTTGTTCCAAGGATTAGTAGGAGCCAGAGGCAGTCGGTTAGGTCAGTTTAGTATCAGAGGCAGAGGGTGAGACCGAGACCTATAGTTTCTATAGCTAGTGCTCCGACTCCAGTGGTGCAGAGATTGATTCTACCTATATGTGTCCATTGTAGTAGGGCACATGGAGGTACTTGCTAGAAGACGGGTGGACCCGGAGTGTGTTTTAGATGTGGGTCACCAGCTCATTTTATTAAAGATTGCCCTGAGCTACTGGAAGATAGACAGACTGATACTGCAGCTTCTCGACCTAGTGTCAACAGAGGAGGTCGAGGGGGCAGAGGTTTCAATAGAGGTGGTCGACCCGGGATTAGTCAGAGAGGAGGCTCTACATTCGGAGGCAGTAGGCCAGATGATGCTGGGCCATATCAGCGAGTGTATGTGATGCAGAGGCAGCCGGATGCTTCAGCAGTTATTGTAGGTACATTTTCTTTATTTGGCATTTCAGTTCTTGCTTTGATTGATTCAGGATCTACTCATTCATACAAAAGTGCATCTATCTTGCCTGTGTCTGAATTGCATTTTGAGTCCTTAGGATTTGATGTCTTGGTGACAAATCCTTTAGGACATAGTATTGTGGTGAGTAAGGTGCATCGTGATAGTTTAGTTGTAGTGCAAGGTGAGGAGTTTTTGGGTCATTTGATTGAAATGCCTTTTAAGGAATATGATCTGATTCTAGGCATGGATTGGTTGTCTAAGCATGGAGTTGTGGTAGACTGTCAAAAGAAGTGTGTTACCCTGTAGAAGTGTGCTGGTATCTAGTTAGTAGAGACATCTGACATCCTTGTTTGTTTCAGCTGTTGCAGCTAGGAAGTTGATTAGAAAAAGGGTGTGATGCTTATCTTGCTCATGTTGTGGATACCAGAGTAGTGGGTTCTCAACTTGATAGTATACCCACAGTTGCGGAATTTCCAGATGTTTTTCCTAAGAAGTTGCCAGGGATACGCCCTGAGAGAGAGGTTGAGTTTGATATCGATTTGTTGCTTGGTACCACTCTCATCTCTATTACTCCCTATCGAATGGCACCTGCTGAGTTGAGAGAGTTGAAGATGCAGTTGCAGGAGTTATTGGATAAAGGGTTTGTTCACCCTAGTGTGTCTCCGTGGGGAGCACCTGTTTTGTTTGTGAAAAAGAAGGATGGTACTTTGAGGTTGTGCATCGATTATAGACAGTTGAATAAAGTGACTATCAAGAATAAGTATCTTCTGCCTAGAATAGATGATCTCTTTGATCAATTGAAGGGAGCAGCAGTTTTCTCCAAGATTGATCTGAGATCAGGGTACCATCAGTTAAGGGTTAGAGCTTAAGATGTTCCTAAGACAGCTTTCCGCACAAGGTATGGGCATTATGAGTTTTTGGTAATGCCTTTTGGGTTAACGAATGCACCAGCAGCTTTTATGGATTTGATGAACAGGGTATTCAGATGATATTTAGATCAGTTTGTGGTGGTCTTTATTGATGATATTTTGGTATATTCACATAATAAGGAGGAGCATGAAAAGCATTTGCAGATTGTGTTGCAGACCTTGAGAGAGAAGCAATTATATGCTAAGCTGTCGAAATGTGAGTTTTGGCTTGATCAAGTGACTTTTTCTGGGTCATGTGGTGTCAGCAGATGGTATAAGAGTTGATCCGAGTAAAGTTGAAGCTATTTTGAATTGGAGTCCACCGAAGTCTGTGACTAAAGTTAGAAGTTTTCTGGGTTTGGCAGGCTATTATCAATGGTTTATGAAGGGTTTTTCTTTGATAACTACTCCACTCACCAGATTACTTCGGAAGGGAGTTAGATTTGTGTGGACAGATCAGTGTCAAGCAAGCTTTGAGCAGTTGAAGGAGATATTGACTCAAGCTCATGTTCTTACTTTGTCTGTGGAAGATAAACCATATGTGATTTACAGTGATGCTTCACATAATAGTTTAGGTTGTGTTTTGATGCAGGAGGGCAGAGTCATAGCTTATGCTTCTCGGCAGTTGAAGCAGCATGAGCTTAATTACCCGATGCATGATTTAGAATTGGCAGCAATAGTTTTTGCTTTGAAGATTTGGCAACACTACTTGTATGGGGAGAAGTGTTTCATTTATACAGATCATAAGAGTTTGAAATATTTGGGTGTTCAGAGAGAGCTGAATCTTCAGCAAAGACGGTGGTTGGAGTTGATCAAAGACTATGACTGTTTGATTGATTATCATCCTGGTAAGGCAAATGTTGTTGTGAACCTCGGATTCCGCCCGAAAAGGATCCGGGCGAAAGTTCACTCGTTGTCGGGAGTCGCCACTCAGTTTATTTTGTCCGAAGGGAAAAACTAAGAAAACCCTTGTTTGACTCCAATAATGCATCCAATGTAAAGGCTTCTAGTCTGCGAACCCAAGGAGGATTCGGGGACTATGTCATGCATTTGACTAACTTGACAATAAAAAGAAGTAAATATAAAAGGGATGAAGAAAAGAAAAAAGACTGATTGTTGGTAAATTGTGGACTTGCTATTTGGGGTGAATCCCAAATATGCCTACATACTCCCGTTTGAATAGGAGATCAAAGCCCATGTAGTTCGGAAAAGCCTATTTAAAGGCGATAAAAATTATGCTTCATGCATGTGTGTGTATGCTTCGTGCATTTTTCAGGCATTTTGCCAGAGTTGTGAGTTTTAGCACTTAGTGCAAAAATTGTATAATTTCGGGTACTTGGTACCAAAAGAGTTCGATTTAGGCTTCATGCCAAATTTTGATCTTAATTGTAATATTTAAATACTTCGTATTTAAAGGATGTAATTTAGGCTCCGTGCCAAAAGGTTGATTTTATTCACGGCTTGATGACGAAAGGTTGATTGATTAATCCATTAGGCCTTTAGATCTAAAAGGATTAGATCTTTGACCAAGAAGAAATTAAGAAGAAGATTAGAATGCTTATGATATGCTCGAATTGACCGAAGATGAATTATGATATTACCTTGATTAGAATTTTTCCACTTCTAAGTTCCAGATCTTGTTTCCTTACCCTTTTGAGTATGATTCTTGCTTTCTATAACACAATATTAGAAATTCTTAAGCATAAAAATTTCGTCAGTACCTGGGCGTAGGATGTCCCCAAAAGCCCCTTTCTTCTGAAAATCTGAAGCCTATTTATAGGCAAAAACTGAACTGTATGGCGGCCGGGCCGCCGGCTCTGGCCCCAAAAGAGTGCCCGACTCGCGCTACTGGTGTCAAAACTGATTTTTCTGCAGCCACGAGCCTCTGAAAAATATTCCGGGACCATATCTGTGATCCTCACGCCGTCCCGGACATTTCAAGTACCATATTGATATATATCCGGTGAACTTTACCGTGGACCTCCGGTCCGGTCCGATCGTCAGCAGTCTTGAGAAAATCGGTTTTTCGAGCCTCAAAATTCGAGTGTTCACAATTGCCCCCCATTGGGGTCCATAAAAATGATTTATGGGGCCCAGTGGCCTTCTGAAGAGCGAATTTTGAGCGAGGGGTAGAAAGACCCGCGTTTTTTACCTTTTCCCTATAAATAGGCTCATTTCCATTCAATTTTCATTTGCTTTCATTCATCCTTCTTCTTTCAAATTTTCTTTTGACGATGGATTTCACTGGCTTTGAAGATTTCGAAATCCCACTCCCTCCCTGCAATCTTTTACTTGAGGAGGAGAAGCACAGTTCTCGGACCGGCTGCTATGAGGTGAGTACTCTCCCGTTTGTCCATCTAGTATGCATATTTAGGAATTTTATTTATTTCCAGTAAGGAACTTAGAAATAAATTTTAGGAACATTTCCTTTACATGTACTAGTAATGAATTAGGATTAGTACTAGGCTTCATTATGTTCTGCCATCAGTAATTATTTCTAGTAAAGAACTTAGAAATAATCCTTTAGGAATCCACTCCCGGCTGGGGAAAGAACTTAAATTTTTTCTGAATTTGTCCAACTTTCCTGAATTTGAAATTTTTTTTTAGGACTCTACGATTAAGATATCTATAGCTGAGCGTCCGATGGTCATTATTCCGGCTTACATCTTTGATGCCGGGCACCCAGTGGGGGATCTTATCAGACCTGCTTTCCTCCACCATTTGAGGGCTATAGATGTGGGCAGAGATATCCACCGGGATTTGATCTGTGCTTTAGCCGAGCGCTGGTGGCCTACTACTGACACTTTCCATTTTTCTTAGGGGGAGATGACAATGACGCCTACTGACTTTTCCATCATTTCTGGGATTCCCTTTGGCGTTGAGATGGTGGAGTCCTATGATGACTGGCGGCAGGACATTTCTTCAGCCGACATGATTACTTTGATCGGGGTTGACTATCCTCGATATCAGGCGCCTCGCTGCATTCAGCGGAGGTGGCTTGTGGAGCAAGCGCCAGGTATCTACACTGGTTATGAGACAGGCAACCTTACTGCTGACCAGGCGGCCAGGTTTACCTTGCTTCTCCTGTTTGCTAGCTCCTTCTTATCAAACAGGAAAGATGCAGTGAGTCTCAATGTGCTGAAGAGCCTACTTGACCTGACACGGCTTCATACGTACGATTGGGCTAGCATGATGCTGTGTAGGTTGTATGACGACATGTCAGACCTCTGCTATACCCGTATTGCTCCGTGTGGCTTGTATTACTTCTGGGAGGTAATGTAAAGAACATTTCCCCTATCTTTATATATGTTGACATACACCAACTCTGATACCTTCTCTTTCTCTCTCTTTTTTTTTTTTTTAGACTTGGGCTTACGAGTACTTTCCTGACATCGCCCCTTTTCTTCGTGAGATACCTGCCTCCGCAGATCCTCTTTCCCCCATTGCTTGGAGGTGGTATAGAGAGAGGGTAGAAGTACCAAAGAGGAAACTTCCCATCAGAGGGCTGAGATCGTTCTTCGACAGCTGCCCAATGGACTCAGTAAATGCTTTATCGTCATCTTTTTTATTATATTAGAGAAAATGATTCACTAATATAACAAATTTTTACAGGTTGCATCTGAAGTGATGTCTAATCGACTGGCAGAGTGGATTGCTCAAGATTACAGCTTTCGGCGATTAGAGTTTCTGACTCGCCGTCGATTCATACTTCCCCATCCAGAGTTTCGACGGTATTATCTCGCTGAGAGGGTGACTTTCCAGATCGCCGGTTTCCGTGCAGTTCCCATGGATCCCCCTGATGATATGCTATCTTCAACACTTCTGCCTGTTACTGTGTCCTAGTATGAGGGCGACCCTTTCGAGTCGGCTTATGCCACGGATGAGGATGATTATGACTTCTATTGTCTTCATCGACTGATGCCACGCATTGGGACACGATTTGACTCTGTACCCCCTTATCGGTCTTCCCACTCTTCGGCTCCCACTTCTAGCACTCCGAGAGACCATCCCTCTCCCAACCGGCGAGCTGACAGACCCTCTTCCTCTAGGGCTGAGGCTTCAGCTTTCAGGGCTGGACCATCACACACTGGAGGAAGCAGCAGCTCATCTCATTTGAGGCCTCCCGCATCCGTCCTTACAGCTACGGGCCAATTTGACCCTATTTTAGCTGACTTGAGGCTGCCTTATGCTGCTCGTTATCATGCACCTGGTGGTTGGGTGACCCGACCAATTAGTGCAGAGGGTGCATTATATCGGAGCTTTGCTCATGTCACTCAGGTATATTCTCATAGAACTTTTCATGAAAAGGATTCATAAAATTCTCTTGAGATTGATTGTGATTTTGTCTCTTTTACAGGTACCAGAGGGCCTGATCACGGAAATGGCGGCACTGATTACTGCTTTCTCGAATGAACTGTCTGGTGCTTGGACTGAGGCTGCTTACGAGAGGCAGAGCAGGCCGCAAAGACGGAGAGGCCGGCACTGATTTTTTTCATACTTGTCTTGAACTATGCTTGTTGTATTTGAACTATTCCCCTTCTGTACTTTGTACCTTTCATGTTTTTCAGCTGTTATCTGAACTTATCTGTAAACCTGCACTTATTTGTTAGTATTAACAGCACATATGTATGCATGATGCTTTTTCTTTTTAGAAATCTCTTTTAAAAATAAATCCCTGACACAATCCCAAAAAATAGCACATAACAGGGCCTAAACAGGGCCAAAACACGAGAATTTTACAAAATATCAAAAAAGAGGAATCAGGACGGTCGGCGGCGGCCGAGCCGCCGGCAACGGCGGCTGAGCCGCTGCCCGGGCCAGACCAGTATAAAACTCAAGGTTGTCTTACATCTGTGGGCCAGAAAGCAATCCTCTTACTGCAAGATCTTATTATTATTTTTTTTCAAATAACAATGAATCCCCTTTTTAATCACGTGATGCATAACTGGACCAAAAGTCTCCACAATGTTGAAAGGATCAACATGGGGAGGTACGGGTTGAAAGCTGTCGCCACCCTCAGAGGTGTAGCTGTAGACTGGGATTTCTTGCACTCTTGCATCAGGTTTTGGGATCCCCAAGCCCATGTTTTCAGATATAGGGCTCGGATGGAGGAAATGTGTCCTCTTTTTGAGGAGTTCTGCTCGATCATTGGGTGCGACCCAAATGCCCCTCTTGTGAGGCATGAGGTCCAAATCGGCTATGTGGGATCTTTTCAGAGGCTTTTTAGCTTCACAAAACCCCAAGCCCAAGCTATGATTGTAGATGGGGATAAGGCGATGCTGCTTCCCCTAATTGATGAATTCTTGACCGCCGATTTTGAAGACGATATTCAATTGAGGCATAGAATGCGAGCCTTCGTCTTTTGTCTGTTAGCTGGGTTCCTCTTCAATCGTGACCCCGGCTTTGGAGATTTGAAACTTTTCCCAATGGTTAGGCAAATGGAAGAGCTCAACTGTATCGGGGGCATGATCCTGGCTGAGACTATTCAGAGTCTCGACAGATGTGCACTTGGATTTGAACGTTGGACCGTCACCCCGGTCATCCTTCAGGTAATTTATACCTTTTGTTTTTTTTTGCTTATTCCATCATCTCTCTTTTCCTTTGTAAAATAGAAAGGATCTATTTTTTCCAGGTTTGGCTGAGAGATCATCTTCGAGTGGTTGCAGCCCCCCAGACTTTGACCTACAACCCTTCGCAGTACCGCACCAAGAAAATTCAGATTTCTTTTCCCTCTATGGCCGAATGGACTGTTTGGCTGTTTGAGCTTAGACCGTAAGAATTATTATGGTTCGTCCCTTGGTATAGGATTCCTCAATTCATGGAGGCAAATGCCATGCACAACCATGTCTACCTGCTTGGGTTCACTCACAGTACTTGGTACAGTGCTTCCCGCGTCCTCAGGCAGATGGGTATTGATCAGAGAGTTCCCCTTCCTGTCGGGCTTACCATTGCTTCTCCTATTACCCCCGGGGTTACTCGGGCTGTTCTACAGACTTGGGTCAGAGACCATCGGATGATCAGGCCTTGTGCAGAGCCTTCCCTCGTTCAGCCCACTCCAGAGTACAGGACCTGGTTTATAGCTGAGGTTTGGCCCGTTGAGAAACCGAGGAGGTGTGCATTGCTGCAGGAGTTGGAGGGAGAGGAGGTGGTTCCTCTTAGTGAGGAAAAGGTAGATATTGCGGAGAGTTCCGGGACTAAAGAAGACGCCGAAGACTCTGCCCCCTGTAGGAGGCGTAGGATTTAGATCCCAGGGTGACTCCATTGTCTTTTCTGTTTTTGGGTTGTTTTTACCTTTTTGGTTTTTTAGGGAATATGACTTGACCTTTTTGTATTTTATAGGCTGAATGACTCTTTTTGTAACAGATGATTCTCTTTTTGTAATGAATGATTCTTAATGAATGACCCTTTTGTTTGCTTTCCAAGCATTATCTACTTTATTTATTTGCTCTTATTTTTGCCTAAGCCGTCCTTTCGGATTTTCAACTTAGCGAGCTCTTACCCATTCTTGCCTAAGCCGCCCTTTGCGGGTTTTCAGCTTAGCGGGCCCCACTATTGCCTAAGCCGCCCTTTGTGGGTTTTCGGCTTAGCGGGATCTTTTGTTTTTTTTTTTTTTGTTTTTGTTGTTTTGTTTTTTTTTTGGCAAAAGAAAGATGAATGAATGATTTTTATTAAAATTTAGACCGTGCTCAAGGAGAGCTGCCTACATATCTCGAATTAGTTTGCGAGAATCAGGTCTAATGTAGTTCCTTACAATGCATGATTATACATAATATTTCTTTAGTTGATCCAGATTGCATGGGTTTATGAACTCCAGACCATCCAAATTAGACAAGATGACGGCTCCGCCGGAAAGTATTTTCTTCAAAATGTAGGGTCCCGCCTAATGAGGACGAAACTTCCCACGAGGATCTGTAACAGGTGTTCTGATCTCCTTCAAAACCAAACAACCTTCTTCCAACTTTCGATCCTTGACCTTTTTGTTGAAATGTCTGGCCATTCGCCTCTGATACCCTTGAATCTGATGTAGAGCTTGAAGTCTTTTTCATCCAAACTCAACAACTGATGATGATAATTGCTGATCCATTCAGCTTCATTTATCTGACTTTCTTGAATTATCCTCACCGATTGAACTTCCAGTTCAATGGGGAGTACTGCTTCCATTCCGTATACCAGTGAATACGGGGTTGCCCCAGTAGGAGTTCTAATCGATGTTCTGTATCCCCACAAGGCCAATGGCAACTTCTCATGCCAACGCCTATGTTCCTTGATCATTTTTTGTATGATCACCTTTATAGACTTGTTCGCTGCTTCTACAGCTCCATTTGTTTGAGGTCTATAAGGAGAGGACTTATGGTGCCAGATTTTCTTATCCTTCAAGAGTTTGGCAAACTCTGCTTGGAAATGAGTTCCATTATCAGTGATAATCTCAAATGGTGTTCCGTACCGACAAAGGATGTTGGTTCGGACAAACTGCGCGGCCTTTTTGGCATCTAATTCTGCATAGGAAGCTGCTTCAACCCACTTTGTGAAGTAATCCACTGCTACCAAGATAAACTGATGTCCATTTGATGCTTTTGGATGTATTTTACCAATTATATCAATTCCCCAAGTAGCGAAGGGCCATGGAGAAGTGATTGGATTCAGGGCAACAGGAGGTTGCTTCTGCAGCTTAGCAAATATTTGGCATTGATGACATCCTTGCACAAATGCCACGCAGTCTGCATTCATGGTGGACCAATAATATCCTAGATTGGCAATTTTTTGAGCCAAGGCGATCCCATACATGTGTGGTCCTGATTCGCCACCATGTACCATTTCCATTATCTGCTTAGCCTCTACTTCATTTACACACCTTAGGTGCATTCCATTCAAACTTCTTTTGTAGAGGATATCTCCATTAAGAATGTAACCTGTGGCAAGCTGCCTTATTGCCCTCTGATCAACCTTTGATGATCCCTCCGGATAATTTCCATCCTTGAGATAGGTCTTGATATCCCAAAACCATGGTTTACCATCGGCCAAGTGCATTACATGGGCGGGTTGCTTTTGAAGCTGAACTTTCAATGGACGAATGACTTTCCCCTCCCTGATATTGATCATGGAAGCTAAAGTAGCCAAGGCATCAGCAAACTGATTCTTTGCTCTTGGGAGATATTCGAAGGACAGATCATTGAACTGTTGTGCCAAATGATCAAGGCGTTGTAGGTAAGGAACCAAACGCTCTTCTCTTATCTTCCATTTCCTTAAAGCTTGTGATACTATTAAAATAGAATCACCATAGACCTTTAGGTCCCTAATCCCCAATTTCAGGGCGGCTTCAAGCCCATTAATGCAAGCTTCATATTCTGCTTCATTGTTTGTGCAGCTAAAGTCAAGTTTAACTGCGAATGGAATGTATTCTCCACAAGGAGTTTTGAACACAATTCCAATTCCGTTTCCATGATAATTGGATGCTCCATCAAAATACATCTCCCAAACACTTCCTTCCACATTCAAGAGGTCTTCGTCAGGGAAACCCATTTCTCGCATCTCGTCTTTTATAGGTAATTCCGCTAATTGGTCAGCTATTGCCCCGCCTTTCACAGCTTTCCTTTGAACAAATTTCAAGTCAAAGGCTGCCAATGTTGACACCCACTTAGCAATTTTGCTGTCCAAAACAGGCCTCTCCATAAGGAATTTCAAGGGACTCTGTTCTGCGATGACATAAGTAGTGTAAGAAGACAAGTAGTGTTGTAACTTCGTACAAGCCCAATACAAGGCTAAACACAACTTCTCAATCTTGTTATACTTTAACTCATAATCCAGCATCCTTTTGCTGAGGTAGTAGATTGCATTTTCTACCTTTGTATCTTCAGCCTCTTGAGCTAGCATTGCACCCATGGCTTCATCTGTTACAGACAAATACAAGAGCAGAGGCTTTCCCATTCTGGGAGGTTGTAGAATTGGCGGACTTAACAAGTATTCTTTAATCTTGTCGAAGGCCTTTTGGCAGTCTTCATTCCATTCTTGTGAAGCACCTTTCCTTAGTAGCTTAAAGATTGGACCACAAGTCTCTGCCAATTGCGATATGAATCGGTTGATATACTGTAATCTACCTAGCAAGCCTCGAATCTCTTTTTCTGTTCTTGGCGGAGGCATTTTCAGAATAGCCTTTGACTTTGCTGGATCAACTTCTATTCCTTTCTTGCTGACCAAATATCCCAAAAATAAGCCTGATGTTGTACCAAAGAGGCACTTTGCAGGATTAAGCTTCAAATTGTACTTGCGAAGTCTAAGGAAGAACTTCTCAAGCGCTTCAACGTGTTCTTCTGGAGATTTTGACTTAACAATCATATCATCAACATACACTTCTACTTCTTTGTGAATCATGTCATGAAAGACTGTTGTCGCCATCCTTTGGTAGGTAGCCCCTGCATTTATTAACCCAAAAGGCATAACCCTGTAGCAGAAAGTGCCCCATTCTGTGATGAAAGCTGTCTTTTCTTTGTCTGGTGGGTGAACTAGGATCTGATTGTACCCAACCGCGAGGTCAGTCATGGAAACCATCACATGCCCAGCCATCCTGTCTATCAGCAAATCGATGTGTGGTAGTGGAAAATTGTCCTTGGGACAGGCCTTATTCAAATCTCTGTAGTCAACACACATCCTGACCTTTCCGTCTTTCTTTGGGACTGGCACAATGTTTGCTAACCAGGAAGGATAGGCAATTGGTTCTATGAACCTATTATCCAGTTGCTTGGCAACCTCCTCTTTAATTTTCAAAGACCATTCTGGCTTCATTCTCCTCAATTTCTGCTTAACCGGCTTTGCCTCTGGGTATAGCGGAATCTTATGCACTGCTATAGCTGGGTCTATTCCTGTGACATCACTTGCCTTCCACATGAAGCAGTCGACATACTTCCTGATGCAATCGACAACCTGTTCCTTATTCGCACAATCATATGCAATGTATGTATGTTCATTTTCTTTGCCAATTATTATCTTTTCATTTATTTCTTTTATTTCATTTATTTCATTTTTGCTAGATAATACTTGGAAAGCAAAAGACACAGGGTAACCAAGAATCCGAACAATTTCATTGATAATGGTGGAGGCATTCTCCAAGATTACATTAGATTTGACATTAGGGTTCTCTAAATCTGAAACTACAGAAGACTCAGAATTAGACTCTGGCTTGGTGTTTGACTCAGAATTTGACTCGGTACAAGACTCAAGTTCAGGGTGTGACACATGACTAGGTTTAACCTCAGCAGCTTGTCCCTCCTCGGCGTACCAGTTTCTTAGTGGTCCATCCGTGGTCTTGATCAGCTTTGTGAAATCCCTATTGTCTTCAAAATTGGTTATCATAGCAACCTCATCAAAGAGACTAGGCCGCATGAAATCTTCCATTTGGGGGTCAGTTTCAGGTTCTGGCTCTTCTTCTTTCATGGCTACAACATCAGCAAACATTTCAAAACCCGGTAGCTTCTTTCCGGTCATAGGAGAATAGAATGGTTCCTGAAAACCACGGTGATGAACTGCCTTTCCAGGTTTGCAAAAGTGACCATTCAGAGTTCTAAAGTAAGGGCACATTTTGAGGCTTCTTGCCCCCCAATTTCCCTTTTTCTTCCTTCCACGGTCAAACTCTTCTATTTCCTCGTCTGTAGGTTTGTACCCCAAGCCAAAATTTCCCTTATTCTCAGGCTCTTCCCATGGCCGTACTATGGGTATTTTTCTCCCAGACTTCATCATTTCCATCCCGGGCAATAGACCTACCCTCAGCATCATTCCCACTAGGCAGTTGATTTGGACCTCCCCAAAGTCATATGAGACAAATGTGTAGTAATGAAACCCAGTCAAGGTCATGGCGGTTTCACCAGGAACAACCTCAAGGAGAGACTGATCCATGGTTTTCCTGTTGATTTCGCAGGTGTCCCCTTTGATAGTGATGATTTTTCCTTCAAAAGGGAATTTAAGTTTTTGGTGTAGTGAAGAAGGTACAACATTAATCTGATGAATCCACGGCCTTCCAAGGAGGAGATTAAAGCTCGCGGGTACATCAATGACCTGGAATGGTACTCCCATTTTCACCGGCCCAATAGCAATTTCTAGAGTGGCAACACCCAAAATTTCTCTTCGAGTGTTATCATATGCTCTCACAATCTGATCAGAAGGTGTAAGATCTGTAGCCTCCAACCCCAGACAGCTTGCTACTTTCAAGGGACACACATTTAAGGCTGACCCATTATCAATGAGAACCATGGGCACAATCTTTCCCCCAGTCTGTATGGTGATGTATAGAGCATCATTGTGTTTCTTACCGTCTTCTGGTAAATCCACATCAGAAAACCTGATACTCAATGCCTTGGTTGATTGGGTCAAAGTGGCCACCAAAGCTTCTGGGCTCGTGTCCACAGGTGTATCAAGTTGACTCAAAGCTTCGCTGAGAGCCTGGCGGTGTGGGAATGAGGAAGCAAGGAGCTCCCAAATTGACACCTTAGCTTGAGTTTGTTTAAGCTGAGTGAGGACAAGGTCTTCTTTTGGCTCTGGTGTTTTCTTATGGGGGGGATTTGAGGTTGTAGGGGTTTTTCCCAAGTCAAGTGGCTAATATTGTCTTCCACTTCTTGTCAGAGCACTGACCTCTTCAGAAAGGTCGTTCAAATCTAACACACATACTTCATTCATTTTTGAGAGAAGTTCGAAAGGATCAAACAGCTCTTCTTCCACAGTAATGGCATGGATGGAGTGATTGGGCAAAGGATTAGTGTTAATGTTTGGTTGCCTCCTGAGAGGAATGATGTCACCACTATCCACCAGATCCTGGATGCGGTTTTTCAGTGTCCAACAAACATCTGTTTTATGCCCATTCCCTTGATGGTATTCACAATATTCATTGACTTTATAACTGGAAGGTAATGGGTTTGGAGGAGGTCTTGGGTCCAAAGGCTTCAAATATTTCCCTTCCACAGCCTTTTTAAACACCAAATGAAGGGGCACTCCAAGGTCAGTATATTGCCTTCTCGGCTAATTTCTCAGCCCAAGATTGCCCACACGTAAAGGATTCGCAGGGGCAATATTGGCCACTTGATTGACCTTGCTTGAGGAAGGAGTTTGGCTTTGTTTCTTATATTTCGATGCAGCCCCCTCTTCCACTATTTTACCCAACTGTATCAAATCTTCTACCTTGGTTGCAGTCGCAATGAACGATTTGAAAGTAGGTAGATATTGGGTTTGCAGTTGAGCCTGATATGTAGGTCTTAAATTCCTGATTATGATATCAATATGCTCTTGTTCTGAAGGGCGATTGATCATCTGGGCGGCTTTTGCCCTCCACCTCGTAAGGAACGAGGAGAAGGGTTCATTGTTGTTTTGTTTGGTGGTCTCAAGTTCTCTTCTAGTGACATCCACCTCAATATTGTAGTGGTATTGAGAGTTAAATGCATTGCAGATGTCTTCCCATGTCTTAATCTTGGAACGGTCTAGACTCACAAACCATTTAAGGGCAGCACCAGTCAGAGATTGTTGGAATAACTGAGCAAAGAGCTCATCATTTAAACCCCAAGGACTTAAGGCTCCCACATATATTTTCAGGTGAGTTTTAGGGCAAGTAGTCCCATCAAATCTATCCATCCCAGGCATCTTGAATTTTGGAGGCAATCTAGCTTGGGGAAACAAGGATAAAGAATCCATGTCTACCACCTCTTTATGAGTTTTCATGGCAGTGATTGACCTCTCAAGCAATTCAATTTTCCATTTCAGTTCATCTGTTTCATTCTTGGAGGGTGGATCCTCCAAATTGATGACATGGGTATTAATCTGAGCAGTCACGGGGGTACTAGTTTGCCCCACAATGGGTTCCTTCCCCAAATTTCCAGGAATAGGGACTGTCTTTGGTGCTTCTTCTAATTCAGCCAGGATGGCTACCCTTTGGGCGGCTAAAGCTTCATCAATTTTTTCTTGCATTCTAGCTTCAATTTCCTTAACCTGACCATCCAGCAAAGCCTTAATCTGTTCAATTGTGGCCATTTCAGTAATTGGAGTAGTTGGTGAAGTTGGGGTAGTAGAACTTGTAGGGGATAGCACAGTTGGTATTGGTGTGTCTGGTGTAGGTGAAGGCACACGAACAGTGGGTACCTGCAAAGGTTAAGGGCAAGAGATCAGGGTGGTGTGTAGGGTAGGAAAAACTCTTGGTCCACTTATATACATCAAAAATTTTTCCCCAAAACAATGTTGTTATGTTGCATGAATGCACCTCATCACATCATAATTCATTTTAATGGAATGCAGCACTATCATTGGGTACATACAACCTAAGGGAAGGTTCTATTGTTATGTGAAAAATAGAGAATCGGCTTATCATAGGGACCCTTGAGTCTTGAGTAAGATATACCTAACCACATGTGAAACAAGGAGTTTCGCGTGGGTCCAACAGTACGATTACTCATAGGCCACTCCAAAAGGATTGGAATGGTTTGCGACAACAGGGAGGACGCTTTGGCTGTCCGCCGGCATAATCAAGGAGACCTGCCGGTCAGCGCTACTTGCTATCCAGACTCAGAACTTTGAACAGAAAGAGA
The DNA here is from genome assembly GCA_947685225.1 of Garcia nutans. Taxonomy (NCBI): domain Eukaryota; kingdom Viridiplantae; phylum Streptophyta; class Magnoliopsida; order Malpighiales; family Euphorbiaceae; genus Garcia; species Garcia nutans. Next base: position 2,519,798 of record CANTUV010000017.1, on the reverse strand, counting down.
AGAAATTCATTTGAAAATAATTTTTTTATGCAATGGAGGAAAAAGATTCCCCCATATATGCAAGAGAAAAAAATTCTCTGAATGACAAAACAAATGCACAAATTATCAAATAAGGGACCATTAAAGGAAAAAGATTCCTTTTGTCAACTTTCAATCCAACATCCTTAAAGAAAGGATATATAATGCTAGGGTACCCTGCAAAATGAATAAAAATACCCTAAAGAAGGGCAAATCAGTTAAACGAATAATAATAACAGTCTACTATAATTTCATAAATCATTATTATTATCATTTTTTATTATTATTTTTTTTGTGTAATATATAGCCATTATTTTATTTATTATTATTTTTTTATGGTCCCCAGGAAGATATTTTTTTTTCAATTTTCAGTACTAATGTCTTTAAAGAAAAGACAACCATTGCTAAGGTACCCTGCCAAAATAAATAAAAATACCCTAAAGAAGGGCCAGTTAGTCAAATAAACAATAGTAGTCCACTAGGATCACATAAATCATTTTTATGCTCCCCAGTGGAGTCGCCAAATTGTGAACCTCGGATTCCGCCCGAAAAGGATCCGGGCGAAAGTTCACTCGTTGTCGGGAGTCGCCACTCAGTTTATTTTGTCCGAAGGGAAAAACTAAGAAAACCCTTGTTTGACTCCAATAATGCATCCAATGTAAAGGCTTCTAGTCTGCGAACCCAAGGAGGATTCGGGGACTATGTCATGCATTTGACTAACTTGACAATAAAAAGAAGTAAATATAAAAGGGATGAAGAAAAGAAAAAAGACTGATTGTTGGTAAATTGTGGACTTGCTATTTGGGGTGAATCCCAAATATGCCTACATACTCCCGTTTGAATAGGAGATCAAAGCCCATGTAGTTCGGAAAAGCCTATTTAAAGGCGATAAAAATTATGCTTCATGCATGTGTGTGTGTATGCTTCGTGCATTTTTCAGGCATTTTGCCAGAGTTGTGAGTTTTAGCACTTAGTGCAAAAATTGTATAATTTTGGGTACTTGGTACCAAAAGAGTTCAATTTAGGCTTCATGCCAAAATTTGATCTTAATTGTAATATTTAAATACTTCGTATTTAAAGGATGTAATTTAGGCTCCGTGCCAAAAGGTTGATTTTATTCACGGCTTGATGACGAAAGGTTGATTGATTAATCCATTAGGCCTTTAGATCTAAAAGGATTAGATCTTTGACCAAGAAGAAATTAAGAAGAAGATTAGAATGCTTATGATATGCTCGAATTGACCAAAGATGAATTATGATATTACCTTGATTAGAATTTTTCCACTTCTAAGTTCCAGATCTTGTTTCCTTACCCTTTTGAGTATGATTCTTGCTTTCTATAACACAATATTAGAAATTCTTAAGCATAAAAATTTCGTCAGCACCTGGGCGTAGGATGTCCCCAAAAGCCCCTTTCTTCTGAAAATCTGAAGCCTATTTATAGGCAAAAACTGAACTGTACGGCGGCCGAGCCGCCAGGGATGGCGGCCTGGCCGCCGGATCCACGCCCCAAAAAGAGTGCCCGACTCGCGCTACTGGTGTCAAAACTGATTTTTCTGCAGCCACGAGCCTCTGAAAAATATTCCGGGACCATATTTGTGATCCTCACGCCGTCCCGGACATTTCAAGTACCATATTGATATATATCCGGTGAACTTTACCGTGGACCTCCAGTCCGGTCCGATAGTCAGCAGTCTTGAGAAAATCGGTTTTCCAAGCCTCAAAATTTGAGTATTCACAGTTGTTGCAGATGCCTTGAGTCGAAAGTCTTTAGAAGGTTTGACTGTTTATTTGCTCTCATTGCTTGTTGAGTTGAGAGTGTTGCATGCTAGTTTTGAATTATGTGATGATGGTGCGTTGTTGGCTCAGTTGCAGTTGGGACCGATGTTGTTGGATCAGATTAAAGAGGCTCAGTTGGAGAAAATTCAAAAAGTTGTGTCAGATTGCCAAATGGGGAGAGCCGAGATTTTCATGTGAGAGGTGATGGTAGCCTTTGGTACAAAGATAGATTGTGTATTCCTGATAATGCAAGATTGAGAAAGATTATTTTGGAGGAAGCACATCAATCGGTTTTTGCTATGCACCCTGGGAGTACCAAGATGTATCATGATTTGAAGCAGCATTACTGGTGGTCAGGTATGAAGAGGGACATAGCGGAGTTTGTATCCAAATGTCTCACTTGTCATAGAGTGAAGGTCGAGCACCAAGTTCATACAGGGTTGCTCCAACCTTTATCAGTGCCTGAATGGAAGTGGGAACGTGCAACAATGGATTTTGTAACTGGTTTGCCGTTGACTCAGAAAAAGCATGATGCCATCTGGGTGATTGTTGATCGGTTGACAAAGACAGCTCATTTTCTTCCAGTTAGAATGGACTATTCTCTGGAGAAGTTGGCTGAGCTGTATATCAGTGAGATAGTGAAGTTGCATAGAGTCCCAATTTCTTTGGTGTCTGATTGAGATCCTCGGTTCACTTCAAGGTTTTGGAAGAGTTTGTATGGTGCTTTGGGTTCTCGATTGCACTTTAGCACTGCTTTTCATCCGCAGACAGATGGGTAGTCAGAGAGAGTGATATAGATTTTAGAGGCATGTTGAGAAGCTATGTCATTGATTTCTCTGGAAGTTGGGACAGATTTTTGCCATTGATAGAATTTGCTTATAACAACAGTCATCAATCTAGTATTAAAATGGCACCTTATGAGGAATTGTATGGAAGAAGATGCAAAATGCCTCTATGTTGGAATGAAGTTGGAGAAGGCAATTTGATTGGTCCCGATTTGATTAAGGAAATGGAAGAGAAAGTGAAGATAATTCGAGATCGGTTGAAAGCAGCTGTAGACCGACAGAAATCTTATTCAGATTTGAAGAGGAGAGACATAGAGTTCAATGTTGGAGATAAAGTATTTCTGAAAGTGTCTCCTTTGAAGAAGATTTTGAGATTTGGCCGAAAAGGGAAGCTAAGTCCTCGTTTTATTGGACCTTACGAAGTATTAGAAATAGTTGGACCAGTTGCTTATCGACTTGCTTTGCCACCTGATTTGGATAGAATTCACAATGTCTTCCATGTTTCTATGCTGCGGAGGTACAGATCAGACCCATCTCATGTTTTGTCGGTTGAATCTATTGAGGTGAGTCCGGATCTGACTTTTGAAGAAGAACCTATAGCTTTTTTGGCACATGAAGTGAAAGAGTTGAGAAATAAGAAAGTGCCACTTGTGAAGGTTCTTTGGAAGAATTATGCAAAGGAAGAGGCAACTTGGGAGAGTGAGCAAGCGATGCGAGACCAGTATCCCCAGCTATTTCAGATTTAAGATTAGGTAATTTTGAGGACGAAATTTATTTTTAGAGGGGGAGAATTGTAATATCCCAAACTATACCCTAAAATTTTTGGAATACTTATTGTTATATTTGAATTAAATGTTATAAGTGTATATATATTTAAGTGGGAAGATAAGAAAAGTAAGAGAAGTGTGTATATGTTGTATATATAGAGATATATACAACATATACAAGTCAATTAATGAGTAGTCAAAAGAAATAATTAATTTAATTAAAGTAAGTGGAAGATGATATTTATGAATATTATGTTATTATAATTGCTTGGTTGAGATTTAAAGAGAGAATTGTATGGTTAAGAGTTGTTAGCAAGTTGACTTTGCTCTTCTTTCTTCATCTTCTTCTTCTTCTTTCCTTGTTTAGGCCGACTATCACTATAGCAAGAGAGGAAAGAGAGATTTTGCTCACACAAACTCAAGATTGAAGGGTGTTTCAAGTGATCAAGTTGGAATTCTAAGGGTCTTTATCACTTTTGGTAAGTTTTCTACTTGATTCCTTGGTTTTCTTTTAAGTTTGTGTTTTGAGTTTGGTGTTTGATTGTTGATGGTATGTGAATATTTGATTTTGGTGTAATTGAGAGTGTTTGGTCTTACTGGTGTTGATTTTGGAATTGGTTTGAAGGAAAGGTTAAGTTTGGTGTTGGAGAGCAAGTGTTGTGCTTTGTGTATGTGATGGTTGTGATTTGTGTTTGATGTATGTATTGAGTTGTTTTGGTGTTTTAGCAAGTTATTATGGTTTATTGATGTGTTTGGTTAAGTTTGTTTGAAGTGAAAGATGGTGAAAGAAAGAGGTTTGTTGGATGTGGTGTTGTTGTTGCCGGAATCAAGATTTTTAGCCTGACACTCCCATGAGCACGGCCAAGTCTTTGGGCGTGTCAATGGTTCTGTTTTCTGGATGGGTGACACGACCAGTGACAAGCCCATGTCACTGAGTGTGTCACAACTTTTGTTTTGTAGTAGCATTGACACGGCCATTGACACGCCCATGTCACTGAGCGAGTCATATCTACTGTGATGTTGGTGGATTGACATGGCCAGTGACACGTCCATATCACTAAGCGTGTCATAGCTACTGTGATGTTGGTGGATTGACACGGCTAGTGACATGCCCATATCACTGAGCGTGTCATAGTCACTGTGTTGAGGGAGGATTGACACGGCCAGTGACACGCCCATGTCACTGAGCGTGTCAAAGCTTCTGTGTTGTGGATTTAGGGCACGGTCAGGGACACGCCCGTGTTGTTGAGCGTGTCATGTGTAGAGTTTGCCCTAGTTGGTTCTTATCCATATTATCTCATGTGTATCTCTAAGTAAGCGTGTATCATCTCTTTTGGATTAGGTTTTGAAGAGATTGAGTTGCCCTAATCCAAGTGTTGAGGATTCTTGGAAGAGGAGGTTGATAGATTAGTGTGAGTTGCTCTTGAGGTAAGTACAAACCTTACATGGTTGCATACATTTATATGACTTTGGGACTTAACACATTTGGTTGTAAATGTGTTAAGTAATCTATTACATTGTTGATATATTTGATTAATGCTATGATTTGCATAATGTGAAAGATATGATGATCATTCAAATTATATGTACAATGCAATTGGTTGTGTATACCCTAATGATGAGATGTGAAGCTATTGTTGTTGGCTATAATGATGCAAATGAAATAATTGGGGCATGTTTGCCTAGATGATTATGAGGAAATGAGAATGGAATTGATAATGAAATAATGAAAGAATTGTGTGCCTAATGTGTTTTTCAATTTTCAGAGTTTTGTTTTTGGTGGCATGCCTAATAGTAACAATCCCTTGAAGCTGGGTTGGGCTTGATCCTTGAAGCCAAGTTGGGATGTTACAAACCCTTGAAGCTGGATTGGGTTTGGTCCTTGAAGCCAAGTTGGGTTGGTGCTTAGCATGCTTCACTCCCCTTGAAGCTTGGTTGGGACTAATCCTTGAAGCCTAGTTGGGATGATAAATGTGATAATTGGACCAAAACATTAACTCTGAAAGTTGAATGGCATATTAGTTTCTTTTGGGCCCATGCTTGTCTATAGTGAATCATGAATGGTGAAACAAATAAATATTAAACTTTAATGTAAGGTTTTGAAATATGTTATCCTTATGTATTGTTTATAATATTTGAATGCATGACATTGGCATTACATTAAAGCATATTGTCATCATGGTTTGTACCACTAGGCCGTTGGCTTAGAGCGATTGTGGTTCATCGCGCAGGTGACAGGGTAGATCCGGTTGAACCAGAGAGTTCAGCTAGACCGAGTCGAGTCTAGGCTTGTGAAGTGTTGATTGTGGACTTCAAGATCAGAGACAAACTGTCAAACATGTATAAACTCTATATATTTTGTAAATATTGATTTTGATGTAAATATATATGTAAATATCGCTACATTTTTCGCTGCATAATGAATAAATGTTTTACCTGTTATGTTCCATAATATATATATATATATATAAATATAAATATATATGAAATGTTTTAAGTTTTCTCATATTAATGCAGAAGAGAAAGATTGGGTTGTTTAAATATAAACTGTGACACTCCTGTATCTGATATACGTATATTACAGATGTGGTTGTATGTAGTGTGCGTATATGGGGTACGGGGGTGTTACACTCATTGTTGTGTAGTATCTCATATCAGCCATGCGATCTTGTATGCCGATCTAAATATTAAGTCCATTAATCATAAAAAAAAAACTTAATGGATTTGGCAACAAAATAACCACAGTCTATACTGTAAACAAAAAAAATAAATTATTAAAATATCATCAATGATACCATATAATTTATATATAATATGAATTTAATAACATATAAAAAATTACATATCCTATTGTGGACAAGTGTGATGGTCGTAGATGATTTTTAATTTCTTATCATTTTTCTTCTCCAATTTAGGCCTACGATGAACAAGCCAATATGGTCAAGCACTGCCGGAAGTATTTCAGCAATTAGGATCACACATTGTTGTCATGCGCCTTTTGGTTTGGAGAATTATGATAGCCAAACACATTAATTTTTCACTTTGTGTGCTGAATTTTAATAAGAAACCAATGCATGTTATGCTGGTTTACTGTTAGGGAATGTTAGGAGCTATTACAGACTGTTAGGGTCTGATAAAGGGCTGTTAGGGGCTTTCAACAGCCCCTAGCCTCCAATAGCCCCCCTAACATCCCCTAATATTCTCTAATAACTCATAACATTCCTTCCCCCTAACAACCTCTAATAGCCTCTAACAATCCCTAATAACACCTTACAGCCTCTACCAGCCCCCTATCATAGCCTTACCAGACTCTAATAGCCCCTAATATTTTTAACAGTCTCTAATATCTCATAATCCCTTCTATTAATAGCCTATGATATCCCCCTAACAACCTCTAATAGCCCCTCCCCTAATAACTCCTAACAACCCCTATCAACCTCTAATAGCCCATAACATCTCTTAACATTCTGTAATAGCTCCTAACATCCCTTCTAATGGCCCCCTAACGGCCCCTAATAAATCCCAACAACCCCTACTAGCTCTAATAGCTTCTAACATCCTCCAACAATCTTTAATATATTCTAACATCCCTTTTACTAACAACTTCTAATATCCCCTAACATCCTCTAATAGCCCCTCCCCTGATAATTCCTAACAGCCCTAACCAGCCTCTAACATCCTCTAAAAGTCCCTAACATCCCCTAACAGTCTCTAACATCCCATAACAGCCTTCTAACAACCCTTGTTAGCATCTAATAGCCCGTATCAGCCCCTAACATCCCCTCTTCTACAGCTAAAGGCCCTTAATACCCCATACACCCCCATACAACTTGAAAATACTACATAACATAACACTGTATTATAGCCTCCTAACAACCCATTACAGCCCCTGTCAGACCTAGCAGCCCCTAATAACTTACTAATAGTCCATACGATCTTCCAACAATACACAATATTGAATCACAAAAAATTCATAACACTTCATTCAACTTTTCATGAATCCAGGTATTAAAATGAAAGAATAAACAGAGAAGTAAATTCAAACTCATTGAGAAATAAAAAAAAATCAATCATATAAAATATTTAAAAGTTACATGCATTCAATTTTTAAAATCTCCCATTTTCTTATAAAACTTCAGTTTAAAGGAAAAAAATTAAAGAAAAAAAATAAACTTACCAAAATATTATATTGGAGAAGCTTCAATACATGGTGAATAAGAGAAAAGAGGGGTTGGAGTTAGAGATAAATAGAGTTTTGAATTTTTCAATCAAAGAAAAAATAATGAAAGGAGAAATATTATATTGGAGAAGCTTCAATACATGGTGAATGAGAGAAAATTGGAGTTGATGTTAAAGATGAATATTGTTTTGGATTTTATGATCAAAGGAAAAAATTTGGAGGAGAATGGTGATGGGGGAAAAGGAGAAGAAAGAGAAAAGGAAAGAAGAAAGAGAGAGAGAAAAAGATAAAAGTTTTTTTTAGGGTTAAGGGTATTATGATAAAAGAGAGTCTATTTAAGATTAATAGAGTCTAGAATATATTAACCTCTTGTGAATGGGTATTTTCTAGGTTAAATCCCAAAGAAATATAACAATATAACAAGCAAAATGTAGTTTGGCAGGGAAAGCGTATATTATTTCCGATCTCAAATTCGAATTGTAGTCGTTTTTTTTCCCACGGGTATTTAATCAAAAGAAAAAGAAATATAATATATATAATAGATTTATAATATTTATATCATTAAAGGTATATTTTCTCTAATGTTATCTATTTCTAGATTGACAAAAAGAACTTCTCTTTAAAGTTCTCTCTCTTTAAAGGTAGTTGCTCTTCTTTTTTAAATCTAGTGGCAGCTCTAAATTTTTATTTTCGCTTAAAATCTCTAATTGATCTTTCTTTTGAGTGTTTTTTTTTCTATATCTAATCCTAAGTGGCCTATTATTGTCATAATAGGTGTCAATGTTCTAAAGGTTTTTCCCTCATGGTGAAGCAATGATGAACTCCCTTCTCTTACAGAATTTGCTCAATAATTCAAGCTTGTATTTGGTGGTCCTTTTGTTTTCAGAAGATTATCAACCTACCTTTGAGTTTTCACAAGCTATTATGCTTTCTGGTCTACCCTTGGAATTTCATCCTTAATAGATGCTTGAACATTTTTGACTAGTTTGTGGGGAGCTTCTTGCCTTCCTCTTTTAGATCATTTTTGTTTCAATATTCAAGCTGCTCTTTCTCCTATCCTAGGTTAGGCTGTATTGGTCTTTCATTCCCTCATTTCTTAGTGATTTGTTATTTAAGGTTGTTTGGGACTCTTGGGTTGAAGAGCCTCTAACCTTCCATTAGGTTATGTTTCTCTTGCTTGAGTTTTGGTACTTGTAGGCTTTAATTCTGATTGTTGGTCATTATGCCATAAAGAGTTTTTGCGATTTGGCTTTAAGATTGTAGAGATTTGGGAAAAATTTGGTGCTCTTCTGTAGTTGAACCTTGTTGCCTTAAGGTTTTCTGTATTACTAATGAAATCTTCTATTTTTGCTGAAAAGACAAAGGTATTTTTTCTCTAATACAAAATAATAGTTGTTGAAAGTGTATTGTTAAGTTTAATGCTTGATAAATAAATTCAATAATGACATAATTTATTGATTAATCTAATAATTATCTTAAATTGTTACATAATTAAATTACAATCATTATTTATAATTAATAAAAAATAAATAATAATAATAATATTATTGTTGTTGTTGTTGTCGTATTAAGTATTAACTAATTTTATGATGATATTGTAGACCCTTAATTTTTGATCAAGTTCAGTCCAAAGATTTTAAAATGGTCTGAAATAATTTTTGTGGTATTTATTATTTATTTTAATATTTGTTATTTATTTATTTTAATATTTATTTCAATAATATAATATTTATAATTATTTATTTATTTTTTATAATATTTATTTTATTTATTATTTATTTTTAATAATAATATTTATTTTTAATAAAAATAAAATAAAAAAACAAAAAATAATAAAAAAAATTAGACAGATCGGCAAGCGACGCGCGGCAGCACTGCCGCGCTGCCATGCTGCAAGCAGCAATTGGCTGCTGGTAGCCAATTTGCAGCAGCCTGGGCTTGCGGCAAATTGCTGTCCCGCAGTAATTCTCGCCAATGCAATTTCGTCCAGCACGCCAAACTCGCTAGGGCCCGTGGGCAGTTTTTTCGACGAAACCTTGTTTCTCTCAGTTTTAATTTTATTTCCTTATCAATTTTATTTTTCTTAAGCAATTAGTATTAGATTTAATTTTTTTTATAAATAGGATGGCAAAAAAACATACAAAGGGGAGGAAATTGGGGATTGACGGACTGGAGAAATTATTTAGGAAAAAAAATTATTCACAGACTCTAGACTTGAGACTTTTTCTTTTCTCGGGGCAAAAACACAAAAGGGAGGCAGTAGCTAGATTTTTGAGACTTTTGGCTTGCAGCTGAGAGTTTTATTGTGTTTAGGCAGAGACACTAGTGACTCTTACCAATTATTCAAACTTCTTGAATTTTTTTAAAAACTAAGGACTTTTGGACTTTTGCTTCGGGACCTTTTTGATTATTTGAGGATTTTGAGATTTTCAAGTGACATAGAGCAAGAAAAAGAATAGCAAGCATCAAGCACCAACAAGGCAGTATCTGAAGAATTTAACAAGGCAATGAGCAATCTTTTATTGTCTTGTCCTCAATTCAACCAAGATTTACAAGCTTAAATATTGGTGGAACTTACAATGGAGGTTTGCAATCTTTTATTTAAATTGTTTTTTAAAATTACAATAATTTGATTGCTATTTTTCAATTGTTTTATTTTCATTTTTGTTTCATTGTCTTATTTAAATTATTTAAATTATTCTTTAAACCCTCAAATATCATAGTAATAAAAATATATTTTTAAAACTCTTAAATCTTAATTTTCAACACCAAAACCTATAACCCCACAAGGGCACTGCCCTCTTGACCACCGCCTGCTAACCGGCTAGCGGGACCGCCGTATGGGCTCGTTGAAGGTCAATATTTATTTGTGTATTATAAGTCTTTATGTTTAACTTCTTTATTTTAAATCCTAATTTAGTTATTAAAATTCTAAAAGCCTTAATTTAAGATGTAAATCCTAAATTTATATATTTATTGCTTTATTTAATTTTAGATTTGATTATGTAGTTTATTATATGTTTTGATGATTGATTTATTTAATTTTGATGTTTGGTTTATTTAATTTATCATGGTTATTAAAATTATAAGAGGTATGTTTCCATGATTGGGTACCTCATTAATTAATTTTCATGTAATTTAAATTATTTTTATATTTTAGAATTAATGTAAAGGACACATTTCTACCTTTTGGTGGGTGTCCTATTTAGTTTTAGACATTGGACGATATAAGAACATGTTTCCATCCTTGGATGGGTATCCGTTTATTTGTTTTATTTGGACATTGCTTCGATTTTAATACAATGATGTTTTTGTTTTAATGATTGCATGTAGTATGGATAATATCGTTATATTTAAGAATTTTATAATATTAAGACCTAAAAAGGAGGCCAGTTCCAATGAACCAGATGTTGTGGGGGGTGCTCGGCCATTTCTCACCTTCCCCACACGTATCCAACTTTTTGAACCCATTAGGAGGTTGAAAATTCCTTAGGAATCGAGTGATCCACTGTTTTCTTTTTCTCGGCCCGTCCAGGTGGTGACTCCATTTTCTCTGGGCTTAGGCGCGTGTTCTCTAAGGCCCCTAGCCTAATAGTGCTAAAGTCGCAAAAACCATTTCACCTGGAGTGGGGGCAAAAATCCCCTCTCACAGATATTAATATGGTGTCATATTCATATCTACTAACAAGATTTCTAAAAAAAATAATGGTCAATACAGTTAAATAAATAATACAATAAAAATAGAATGGTATTTGAAGTTTTATTTTTAATAGGGCTTGTCATATGGCCCGTAAACCCGAATGACCTAGCCCGACCCAGCTCAACTCGACTGGGTTGGCTAAGTTAAAACAAAATTTGGATAGGCCTCGGGCTTCATATTGAAACCTAAATCTATATAGGGTCGGGGTTCAGGCCTAAGAACAACCTAGTTCGATGCGATATAAATATCAATTATATAATATTGTAATATTGTAATATATATTAAAAAGAAAAATAAAGGTTGCAGGCGGCGTGACACTTCCTGCAACCTTTTCTTTTCTTTTAATTATTTTTATTTAAAAAAAATGAAAAGACCTTCTGCAATCTTTTATTTCACACTAGATGTATAAAAGAATAAGATAGACAAATGGTCTCTTTTCTTCTTCATAGACAAACAGTCTCTCTTCTTCTTCTTAGATATACATTAATAAACACGATAAATCATAATTTTATGTAAAAGGACAAGAAAAGAATCAAAAAATGAAGAATTATAGTCTTGTATACATACAAAAGAATAAGATGAAGAACAAATTCAACAAAAAAGAAATTCAATCAAAGAGATTCATAAAAATTCTTTTCTTCTTCTTCTTCTTCTTCTTATTCTTTGCCACTATGTGTTATTTATGTTTGATGTTGCTCAAAGGAAGAAGAGAAAAGGAAGTAAATTTGTGAGTGTGGAAATAGAGAGAATTTATTGTAGTTATGGGTTATGGTTTTTAGTTGGTGATTTATTTGAGATTGGGGAAATGGAGGAAGACAGATCTAATGAGAGAGAGAGAGAGAGAGAGAGAGAGATGAGAGAATGATGCCTTGCGTGTGGGGAGACAGAGAGATGATTTTTAATTTTTGTGTGGATAACTGAGACATGACAAAAAAAGAAAGAGGATTTATTTTTGCTTCCCGATTGCCTGACTCATTGGCCCAACCAGCCATAATCAACCCTGCCTGACCGAGCTTAGCATTGGGCTACGGGTTAAAAAATTAGGCCTGATTTATACTCGAGTTGGGATTCAAGTTAGGGGTAAATCAGGCCCTAATACACCTCTAATTTTTAAATAATTTATAAAGCCATAAACTAACTTTTGAATTATGGATTATTCAAAATCATCACTTTTTTGTTCTCCTTTCTCTATTTTATTTTTATTCTTATGTTTAGAAAATTATTCAAGTTCAATCAAATTTTAGTTTTTAAAATGAAATTAAGAGGAATTAAGCAGTTGTGCAAGTAGTACTTAAAGGGTTTTTATAAAGGATTATTTACAAAACTAGTTTAAAAAGCAAAACTATTTTAAAAGATATGGAGCTTCAAACAATTTTCAAAAATATACCAGCCCCTATTGACATATATAACATATAACTAGCATATAAATAACATATAAAACTTGTAAAGAACATATAAGACATATGAACAATATAAACAACACATAAGACATATAATTAACATATAAACAACAAATGAAAGAATTATATATTTTCTCATTTGAAATCAAGCATATATATCAAAATATACAACATGTATGTAACATATAAAAGATATATATATATATATATATATTTCTTCATTTGGTATCCACATGTTTGCTTAATGAATAGTAATTTCAGTCTTTGTGTGTACATAGCGTGCTAGAGGATTACAGGTTCCTCAACTAAATTGTGCAGATGTTGCGCAAAATCTAGCCCTATTGTTAGTGCATAATATCACAAACAAGTAATACAAAGTGAATAGAGTATCGTTTCCAAGAGGAATAGTTAATTGATAATGCTAAACAATTAAATTATTTATTATTTAGAAATCAAGTTTGATTTTAAATTTGAATGAAACTAATTATTTGAACTAAAGCTAAAGTAAATTTTTACTTCTTATATTTTAAAGTTTAGGGTTAGACTTTTTCAATTGGTTATCTAAAACTAATATTAGTATTAAATTCTATGTCTACTCTCATAATCACAAGAATTAATTTAACTCATTAAGTTTTTTAAGGACCTTTAATCAACCTTCCAAGCGTTTTTTTAATCTCTGAGTAAAAACTATTTAAGATTTTTACCTCTTTAGACTAATATTATATTTTACTCTCACTCCATCATAAAATATCTCAAATCATAAAATTATTGGCTAGATAATCACAAGCTTTAAGCACAAAATTAACAAAAATAATCAAAGAACAATGTTATTAAATCAAATAATCATGAAGTTTACCATAGATAAATCAACAGAATTGTCTAACCCTAATTAAGGATTTAGTTAGATATAATTGAAAATAAAATAGCAAAAGACAAAAAGAACATCATTAAAAACATAAAAAACTAAAGAAAGATGAAAATTCAAACTAAAAACTCTTTGGATTGAATGGAACTCTTGGTGTATCTTGAATTTCTCTAAAGCTAAGCCTTCTTCTCCTTTTCTCCAATGAAAACCTTGAAAGAGTAGAGAAATTCGTAAAGAACTAAGGATACTTGAGAATAGGGTTGAAGGCTTGCCAATCTTACAGTCTTGAGGACTTCTAAACTGTTTAGGAATAGATTTTAAGGCAAATTTGGTAGAAAGTCGGAGTTACAAATGCCATAGAAATTGCACGGGCATGAACAATGGATCCACTCCCTTAAATAATTGCACTAGGTCGAGGCTTGCAAAATACTCCTCTCAGATAATAGGGTTTTGGATAGCATGGTTTGCAAGTTAAATCACATGGTCATGGAGATCAATCTTTTATTAGACCTTTTTGGCTTCTTTTCTTCTTTCTTAGACAATGTCATTTTAGTTTCCATGGGCATGGGGTTTGGTTCGCACTCCCTTAGAAACACTTCTTCTGTTTTCAACTATCTTGCTTCATTTTTGTTTTGCATCTCAACTTCATCTTTCTGCCAATTCTTGGTCCATTTGCACCTAAAATTTTATTTTGCAAAGCCAAGCTTCAAATTATAATTACAATAGAAACACATCAAATTCAATTGATAATATGAAAAATATAGGTAGAATAATTAATTATTTTATACAAAAATGATTTTATCAAACTCTCCAAAACTTAGTGTAGATCCTTAATTTTGGCCCTGAATGAGTTCAGTCCTAATTAAAAGAGGCCAAATCAAATCTAATCTAAATTTAAAAGCTTGAATTAGATTTGTCCAATTTGAAAGGCTCGAATTAAACTCATCCAATTTTTAAAGTTTGAATCACATCCGATTCAATTTTAAAATTGACTCGGTTTAGTTTAATTCAATCTGGGCTATGCTTATATCGAATTGGTCACCCCAATTCAACATGAGCATAAGCTCATATCGAATTGGCCATGGTCTAATTCTATATGAGCCAAGTAAAGTTGGATTACTTCAGTATCCTAATTAGGTTAAATGCCAAAGGATTCGAATAATCAAGAGGTCTTCTGATAGATATAGGACTCATAAAACTTGATTAACCCTAGGATTGCTTATAAATACGAAAGGAAAATAAGAAATAAAGGGTAGCCACCTTGAATAAGCACATAGTCACAAAGATCCTAGCAATTAGATTTTGAGAATTAAAAACAAAAGAGAGACAAAAAGAAAAATGAAAGAAAGGAAGAAACAAAATGAGGCAGTAGCTAAACAATGACAATTCAAGGATTGTTTCACTTGACCAAAACCAATTGATCCAAGTAGACAGTAACATCATCATAGTTCAAATTTATGTGTAATGAGGTGTTCAAAAAAAGTTTGGTTCAATAGAATTAATTTGGCGGAGCTAACAAACGAAGGTATGAATTCCTTCAACTGAATTCATTATTTAATTTAACAGAATGTTATCTTCTTTGAGCAAGTTCATTGTGTTTTTCTTTTTAACTTATTATGGTTTTGATTGTGTTTACACCACGATCTAAAACCGTGATTTATATTTTAAAACCCTAATTCCACAATAAAACCCTATCTTGTAAATTATTTACCTTTTAGGGGTGCTGCTTCCTTGACCCCCACCAGCTAACCGGCTAGAGAGACCGTAGTATGTGTTGTGCACTATAATTCATTAAGGGGTTAATATTAAGATTTACTTGTAGATTGAAATTTTTGTGGTTGATATAAATTTCATTAGTTAAGCCCTAATTTTATGATTTTTTAATGACTATGTGTATGATTGTATATATGTGTTTATAATGTCTTGTTATTTGTTTTCGTTTGAATTTTAAGATTGTAAAAGGCATATTTCCACTTTGTGGATGCATTGTTTACTTAATTTGTTTCTTTTATCTTATTTGGAATCGATGTAAGGGACACATTTTCACCTTCTTGGTGGGTGTTCCATTTTGCTTTATTTATTTTAAGAATTTTTGAAACATTGTAAGGGCATGTTTCTATCTAGTATGAGTGTCAGTTTTATTAGGTTGCTTTCATTTTAATATAATGAATATTTATTTATTATGATTGTATGTAATATGGGTAATGTTATAATGATCAAGAATTAATAATTTTTAGATATGAAAAAGAGGCCGGCTCCAATGAGCTAGGCGTTATAGGGGTGCTGGGTCATTCTCACTTTTCCCATGTGTACCCAACTTTTTAAACCCAGTAGGGGTTAGGGATTCCTCAAGAATTGAGTCATCCACCTCTTTCTATTTTCCCAACCCATCTGGGTGGCGACTCTAAATCTCCAGGCTTAGGCCCGTATTTTCTAAAGTCCAGAGCCTAATAGTGCCGAAGTTGCAAAAACCGTTTCACCAAGAGTAGGGACGAAAATCCCTGCTCACACTTAGTTTGTTTTTTTTCCTTAAACAACAAGAACAATATTCTTCACAATAAGCCTCAACATATGTTAAACATTCTTAGGATTTTAATATATAAAAATTTAAGCAGTTAAAATTTCAAATTTTGATTCTAAATTAAATTCCATAATTGTACTTATTTCATCCTTCCATCCTTCATTCAAAAATTTTGGCCAATTGAAACAAATTGTTGTGCTTCAATTAGATACATATCCCCTACATTCATTAAATATTTTAATAGAGTTTTAATAAGGAAAAAATATACTATTGGTATCTCAACTTTTTGATTTTTTGCTTTTTTGGTATTTGAACTTTTATTTTTGTTCAGATTATTATCTCATCTATAGATTTTAGTTATGAAATACTTATTCTAACCATTTTAATCCTAAGTGGCAGGTCGAATGACAAATGTGGAACCCATTTTCAGCTGAAAAACCATCATAGTCAGACTAATAAAAGCTATTTGATGAAATTACCTTTACCCTTACTACCAAATTTACCCAAAATCCTCCATTTTTGCCCTAAATTAGAAATCTTATAATCCTCTTTTCTATTTTTGTAGTAGCCAAAGAAGAAGAAGAAGAAGAAGAAAAAGAAGAAAAAGAAGAAGATTATTGCAGGTGTAGACTCTTAATTTTGGCCTGGATTGAATTTAGCCCCAATTAAAAGAGCTAAATTAAATCTGGTTTTAATTTAAAAGCCCCTATCAAACCTGGTTCCAATTAGAAGCGCCCCAGTTAAATTTAAATCCAATTAAAATGCCCAAATTGACTTGGGTTCGACCTAAAAGCCAAAATAATTGGGCCAACATTAAATTCATGTCGAATTGGCTTGCCAATTTGACATGACAAGCCAATTTAACATGAGCAAGACCTAATGTTGAATTGCCTTATGCCAATTTGACATAAGCAAAGGATCATGTCCAATGGGCCTTCACATGAAACTTATGGCCGACCTTAGTTCAAAGCATTTTAGTTTTAAAAGGATTCAAATGGCTTGGGGCTTTTTCAAAGCAAGTAAGGATTTTTTGAACGGTTGCCCAAATATGGCTTATAAATAGCCAACTAAACAATAGCAGAGGGGAGGATGGTAGGAAGAATTAAGAAGTCAACTTTAGAAATCAAGAACCATCTTTACTAGCCACAAAAATAAATAGATAGATACAAAAGCCGTAGCCATAAAGGTAGAAATTTAGACATTAAACCGAGAGCAATCCAGTAGCCAAGCATTGAGAGAATCAATAAATAGTCTTCAGATTATTTAGTTAGTAGCTAAGAAATCAATTGATCCAAGTTCTCAACTCAATAGTAAGCGTAGTTCAATAAAAATACCTTGGTAGAGCCAACAACGTAGGTATGGTTATCTATTACCTAATTATAATTAATTCAATTGATTATCTTCATTATATAGTCATATAGAGTTTACTGTTTCTTTGGTTTATTAATTTAATTTTACTCAAAACCTTAATTTCATCCAGTAAAACTTAATTGCATAACTAAACCCTACTTTTATGTTAAAATCTCTAATTTTGCATTATTAAACCTTAATTTCATGTTAAGACCCTAATTCCATTACTAAAACCCTAAATTAAGATTTTAAACCGTAAATTATATTTTGGAGGCAATATCTCATTCAACAAGTATGGTAAATCATTTAAAACCTTAATTGCCATGTGCACCATGCCCTATATTTTATTAATGGGTTAATATTAAGATTTGCTTGTGAATTGCAATTTTTGTGATTAATCTTAATTTCTTTTTAATTTAGCCCTAATTTACAATTGTTTATGTGATGATTAACTGTTTTTTTTAGATTTCTTATGTTATTATGAATGTTGAATCTTTGATTGATTGTTTATGGATTTGAGGTTGTAAAAGGCATGTTTTCACTTTGTGGGTGCCTTATTTTTTTAATTTGCTTCTTTTATTTAATCTATATTTGGGAATTAATGTAAGGACACATTTTTAATCTTTTGTGGGTGTTCCATTTTATTTGTATTATGGACATTTGGACATTATAAGAGCATGTTTTCATCATTGTATAGGTGCTCATTATATTTATTTGTTTGAATTCATGACATGATTATCCTTTACTTTATTTACTTTAAATTGTTTTTAATATGAATAAAATGTAATAAAGTAAAAATTTATTAATATTTAGACTTGAAAAGGAGGCCCGTTCCAATGAATTGGGCGTTATGGGGGTACTGGATCACATCTCACCTTCCTTATGCATATCCAACTTTTTAAACCCAGTAGGAATTGGGGATTCCTTAGGAATTGAGTCATCCACCCCTTCTATTTCTTTCCAGACCCATCCGGGTTGTGACTCATATTCTTCGGGCATAGGCCCGCATTCTGTAACATCCTAAAATTTTTGAAAATTTCTAATTTTTGAAAAATTTGATAAAATAAATTATAATTTAAAAGGATAAATTAAATTAATGGTTTTAAATGAAAAATGAAGAAATTTTAAATGAAAAAGTGGAATATGTATGTGATATATATACAAAATATATATATAACATATATAAAAGTCAACACTTTTTAAAAGAAAAGGGTATTTTGATAATTAAATCTTATAAATTCAAAATTTATAAAATAATTCAAAAACAAATTATTTTTGAATGGAAGAGGAAAATTAGGACTTTCAATTTATAAAAAAAATAATTAAATAATTAAATATTAAATTATTTTAATATATATATATAAGTGGTTTAAAAAAAAGATGAAAGGAAAAGAATATTAAAAGTCTTCTTCTTCTTTTTCTTCTTCATCAAGGACGTGGCTTCCATGGGAGCTTGAAGACCAAGGATTTTGTTTCTTCCATACTCCATAAATTGAAGGAATTAACAAGTTTCAAGTGAATTTTTGGTATTTTCATCAAAAATAGTAAGTTTCCATCTCTTTTCTTTGAATTCCATAGAAGACGAGATTATGTGAGTTTTGGGGTGATAAATAGGATGTTTTGGGGTGAAAAGACTAGGTCGTAAGCCTCAAAAACTGTAGCAGTCTAGCCGGGTTGAGGACCAAGATACTGGGGCCTAAGGATCTAGCCGGGTTGAGGTCCAAGAGACAGGGGCTATTACATTATCCATGGATATATATATTGCCTACGGGGCTAGACACATGGTGTCATTATGGACCAAAGCAGTAACTCTGAAATTTGAATAGCATATTAGATCCTTTTTGGGCCCATGCTTGTCTTTGTTTTAATGTGAATTATGAATTATGATACAATTGAGTAATATAATGTTATGAGTTGTGCTTATGAAATATTTGAAAAATATAAGAAAGTGGATTGATGTGACATCTATATACATTGTGCATTTAGTATTGCATTGAGTTATATTGTTATTATCAAAGTTTGTACCAATAGGCTTCGGCTTAGCGCGATTGTTTCCATCGCGCAGGTGACAGGGTA
This sequence comes from Garcia nutans, assembly GCA_947685225.1. Taxonomy (NCBI): domain Eukaryota; kingdom Viridiplantae; phylum Streptophyta; class Magnoliopsida; order Malpighiales; family Euphorbiaceae; genus Garcia; species Garcia nutans. Next base: position 2,500,357 of record CANTUV010000017.1, on the reverse strand, counting down.
GACCCAATTGAGCCAGAGAGTTCTTCTAGACTAGGTCGGGTCTAGACTTGTAGTTGAGCTTATTGAGTTGCTATCGAGATCAGAAACACTACCAGCACCATGTATATATTTTTATGTTATTGTACATTTTTGAGTTTTATGTATAATATATTATGTTTTAAATTTTATGTATTGTATATTATAAAAAAATGTTTGGGTCAATGTATTTGAAAGTGTGACTTAAATTATATATATCTATATATATAAATGTTTGAGAAACTTGGTGAAGTTGAGAAGTATGGTTGAGATGGTAATTGAAAAATTTTTGGGAGTGTTTTCTTTTTGCAGGTTGAGTAATTGCTAAATTTTGGGATATCCAAATTACAGACAAAACTCTGGCGAATTTTTCCCAGAGATTTTTATATATTTTATATATTTTGGGTTTTTATTGTTAGTAAATCGAAAAAAATCTGCAACCCTTTTGCCGCAGAGGAAAGCAAAAATTATCTTTCGATTTATTCCCAGGATCCATGTGATCCATTCAGTTCGATAAAAGAGATTCGAAACTAACCTTTTGTGTAGCTTCAAATCGATTAACAGATGCTGCCTTCTGAAGACGAACACCCTCTAGCGAAGTCCACGCGAACGTACGCCGGTCTGAGTGCTAGCTCACCAACGGCAGTGGCTGAACCTTTTCAAAAACGAAACTAGGGTTTTTAGGTTTTTCTCTTCTTCCGTTTTCTTTCAAAACGAATAATAATCAGATCATCATCCCTCTAGCCCTTTTAAAACCGTTTAAAAGACTTTCCTTGTCAAAACCCTAACTGTCCATATCCTATATGGACCCACGTTTTTAATAATTATTATCTAATAATAATTATTATAACAATATTATTATTAATATCTAATCATAATAATAATACTAACAACAATAATAAAAATATAATTATTATTATTTAAGTACAGCCTACGTTATATGTGTGTGACCCGATAGGCTCATATTAACTGGTAGTGTATTTCAATCTCTATTGAAATGCACAAATCATAATTGGCCTCTAGCAAGACATTACGACTACCCAATTAATCATGAGAATCATTATAAATGAAAACCTGAAATAGTACATGCATTAATCCCTTTGTCACACGATATCTAGTTTGAACATAAGTCATAGTAAATGTCATACTTATATTGTCCAAACTTATGATTACTCGATCTCCAAGTTAACTGATAAACAAATAAGATTGATCTTATATCAACTTATTTGAGCACGGCCATGCATTTCTCAGTTACACTTATCGAGGGGCCCAGAAGATATCTCTCTCATAGAGAGGGACAAATTCCATCTTGATTGTTCATTTTCCTCTACATAATTTATACCATGTTCAAGCATAACCTTTATAATTATCTAGTTACAGATAACGTTTGATCATGTCAAAACATAATATTCCTTATGTTGGAAACTATGACAATCTCAAGTCAAAGGATTAAATGAAAACTATTATGAGATACACTTATGACATTAAACCATGAAGTGATATCTATGTGGGTCTATCCAATACACTGTTCTCTAACATGTATCCATAATATTGATTTGTATCTTCATACCTATAATCATCTTATGATTATCAAATCAATATTACACTAGTTATATTTATTATTATCTCCATAACAATAATAAACCAGGGATATAATCATTATTATATATAACATGCAAACATAACAATGATAATAAAAACTTCTTTATTAATAACAAAATGAATAACATTAAGGTCCAAATCAATGGCCTAGGGCATATACACTAACAGTCTCCCACTTGCACTAGGCCTAGTCTAACAAATATCTCATGCCCATAGACCTAGTGTGCTGATCATGCTTGACCCGCGAGAGAGGCTTTGTCAATGGATCTACTATGTTGTCATATGTGTCAACTTTGCATATCTTGATATCACCTCTATCAATGATGTCTCGAATGAGGTGAAATCGCCTGAGTATATGCTTAGATTTCTGATGGGACCTTGGCTCTTTTGCTTGCGCTATGGCACCATTGTTGTCACAATAGATAGCCATAGGATTAGCAATGCTAGGCACCACTCCAAGCTCAGTGATGAATTTCTTCAGCCAAACTGCTTCCTTAGCTGCATCTGATGCTGCTATATACTCAGCTTCTGTTGTAGAATCTGCTACTGTGTTCTGCTTGGAACTTTTCCAAGTAATGGCTCCACCATTCAATGTGAATACAAAACCTGACTGCGATTTGTAATCATCTATATCAGTTTGGAAACTAGCATCTGTGTAACCATTTACAACTAGCTCATCTTCCAAACCTCCATAGACCAAGAAAGCATCCTTAGTTCTTCTTAGATACTTAAGAATGTTCTTAACAGCTGTCCAGTGACCCTCACCAGGATCAGCTTGATATCTACTTGTTGTGCTTAAAGAATATGAGACATCAGGTCTAGTACATAGCATGGCATACATAATAGATCCAATAGCAGAAGCATAAGGGATCTTATTCATTCTATCTCGCTCATCAGATGTCTTAGGACATTGATTCTTGCTAAGATGAATACCATGTGACATAGGCAAAAATCCCTTCTTGGAATCTTGCATGCTGAACCTCTTCAACACTTTGTCAATGTATGTACTTTGACTTAAGCCAATTATCCTTCTAGATCTATCTCTATAGATCCTTATACCAAGGATATATGCAGCCTCACCCAAGTCCTTCATTGAAAAAGAATTCCCTAACCAATCTTTAACCTTTTGTAAAGTGGGGACATCATTTCCAATGATCAATATGTCATCTACATATAGGACTAAGAACACGATAGCACTCCCACTAACCATCTTGTAAACACATGGTTCATCTTCATTTTGAATGAAACCAAAGTTCTTAACTGTTTCATCAAAACAAAGATTCCAGCTTCGAGATGCTTGCTTCAATCCATAAATGGACCTTTGAAGCTTGCAAACCTTCCCAGAATTCTCAGGATTTACAAAACCCTCAGGTTGTGTCATGTACACATCCTCGAGTAAATTTCCATTAAGGAAAGCGGTTTTGACATCCATTTGCCATATCACATAATCATAGTATGCAGCAATGGCAAGGAGAATCCTAATAGATTAAATCATAGCAACTGGAGAAAAGGTTTCATCATAGTCTATACCATGAGTTTGTTTGAAACCTTTAGCAACCAACCTTGCTTTATAGGTTTGTACATTTCCATCCATGTCAATTTTCTTCTTGAAAACCCATTTGCAACCAATAGTCTTAATACCTTCGGGAGGATCAATTAAGGCCCAAACTTGGTTGTCAAACATGGACTGCATCTCAGAGTTCATGGCTCCAAGCCATTTCTCTGAATCTGGACCTGACACAGCTTCAAGATAGGTAGTTGGCTCATCTTGATCTATGAGCAAAACTTCATGACTTTCAGTCATGAGAAATCCATATCTCTCAGGCTGATGACGTGGTCTATCAGATCTGCGCAGAACTTGTGTAACATTTTCAGTTTCCACAATGGCTTGTGGTTCTGAAACTGTTTCTACAGGCGGTTCAATATCTTCTTGTGGTTCTATAAATTCATCTAATTGAACTGCACTCCCACTAGTTCTTTTAAAAATGAATTCCTTTTCCAAAAAGGTTCCATTTCGAGCAACAAACACTTTGTTCTCAGATGGAATATAGAAATAATATCCTTTAGTTTCCTTAGGATATCCCACAAAGATACATTTAGCAGATTTTGGAGCTAACTTATCTGAAACTGGTCTTTTCACATAAGCTTCACAACCCCAAATCTTAAGAAAAGACAAACTAGGTGTTTTGCCAGTCCATTTCTCATATGGCGTCTTTTCAACCGCTTTAGATGGTACACGGTTTAAAACAAAAGCAGTTGTCTCCAAGGCATAACCCCAAAACGATAATGGAAGATCTGCTTGACTCATCATAGATCGAACCATATCTAATAAAGTTCGTTTTCTTCTTTCAGAAACACCATTCCACTGTGGAGTTCCTGGAGGAGTTAATTGTGAAACAATTCCATAATTTCTTAGATGTTCGTCAAACTCTTGGCTCAAAAATTCACCACCTCGATCAGATCGAAGTGCCTTAATAGTTTTACCAAGTTGATTTTGTACTTCATTTTGAAAAGTTTTGAACATTTCAAAAGCCTCATGCTTATGTTTCATTAGGTAGACATAGCCATACCTACTGAAATCATCAGTAAAAGTAATGAAGTAATTATATCCTCCTCTGGCACTAATGCTTAAAGGGCCACATACATCTGTATGTACTAGTCCTAGCAAGTCATTAGCCCTTTCACCTTGTCCGATGAAAGGATTCTTTGTCATTTTGCCAAGTAAACAAGATTCACATTTATCAAATGATTCAAAATCAAATGAATCTAATAATCCATCTTGATGGAGTTTAGAAATGCGTTTCTCATTTATATGGCTAAGACGACAATGCCATAAAAATGTAGGGTTTAGGTCATTTGGCTTAATTCTCTTAGAGTTTATGTTATAAATATGATTCTCCCTAGAATCATCTAAGTCAAGGACATAAAGGCCATTAAAAGATCTTGCAATACCATAAAGCAAATCATCTTTATCAAAAATAGAACATGTCTTATTTTTAATTAAAAATGAAAAACCTTCATCATCCAAAACTGAAACTGAAATAAGATTCCTACTCAGAGTAGGAACATAATAGCAATTGTTCAAATTTAACAAAAATTCATTAGGCATATGAAGTTCATAAGATCCTACAGCTAGTGCAGCAACTCTTGCTTTATTCCCAACTCGTAGGTCAACTTCGCCCCTTTTCAGTGATCTACTCCTTTTGAGTCCCTGCACATTTGTACAAATGTGAGAACCACATGCAGTATCCAATACCCATGAAGTAGAAGCAGATAAGTTAATTTCTATAACATATATACCTGAAGATGTAGTCGCACTACCCTTCGATTTCTTCAATTCAGCCAAATAAAGTGGGCAATTTCTTTTCCAATGCCCAGGCTCCTTGCAATGGTGACAAGTTCCTTCCTTAGGAACAGGTGCCTTGGGTTCTTTTGGCTTGGGCTGTCCCTTAGGCTTTGTAGCAACTGTTGCTTTACCCTTTGCCTTGCCTTTCTTCTTCATAGGCTTACCCTTATTGACATTCAATACATGGGTAGCCTTAGTGGGCTTTTTAATATTCCCTTCAGCAGTTTTGAGCATACCATGTAGCTCAGGAATGGACTTTTCCATGTTGTTCATATTATAGTTCATAACAAAATGTGAAAAATTGCTGGGCAAAGAATGAAGGATCAAATCCGTGGAGAGTTCTAAACTCAAGGGATATCCAAGTCGGGCAAGGTGATCAATGTAGCCCTTCATTTTCAAAACATGAGCGCTAACCGATTCGCCCTCTGACATCTTGCAGTCAAATAATGCAACAGCAGTGTCGAATCTATCCTGCCTAGCTTGCTGTTGGAAAGCTTGTTTGAGATGGACACTCATCTCATAAGCCTCCAAGTGTTCCAGATCCTTCTGAAGTTCTGGACACATAGTAGCAAGCATAAGACATCCAATGTCATTGGAATCATCCATATGCTTCTTATGCTTGTTCTTATCAGCATTAGAAGCATTAGCAGGAGGTGGCTCAGGGACAGCTTCATCAAGCACATAGGACTTCTTTTCTTGTTTGAGAACAATTCTCAGGTTCCTAAACCAATCAACAAAATTAGTCCCATTCTCTTTCAGTTTTTCCTTCTCAAGGATGGATCGCAGTGATAAAGTGGAGTTATTATTGGTAGCCATTTCAATCTACAAAATATGCAAATTTTAATTAATAAAAGGTGATAAGTAATTAAAATCCCACTAAAATATAACCCTCAATCATCACAATGACATTTTAGTGGGCTAAGATCCAATTTTTACTTAATATTAAGTCAGCTTTGGCATGACACTTAAAATCAAGTTATTATGGTAGGTAACCCCTTACCAATTACATCACATGTAACTCTTAGATGATATGGGATCATGACATCATATGTCATAGCATGTTATACCCCATCTAATGCCTTAGGCCCAAAACCATTTTGATAGCCTAATTAAGTCTAGTCAATTTTAAACGCATGAGCAGCACCATTACTCATCATATCTTACTAGGATAACCTAAAGTACTTTGCTTTGGCAAAATCTACATTTAGGTGATCTTAGCCTTGATAAGTGTTTAAGATATGGATGGCATTAAAACTTAAATTAATAGTGAGGGTTCATTCCATTTAATTTTGAAAACATGTTAAAATTAACATTTATATATCACATCCTATATGCATATATAAACTATCAAACATGACAACTCATACATATTCGATAAAAATAAACGTGACATAGTATGGCCAAACTAGATATGATCTCATGAGACCAAATGAAGATCATATATGCAACCCTAGGTAAAAGAAAACCTATCTATTACAACATTTGCAATAATACATTTCTTCATATCTTGAAAGGCAACTTCATCTCCATGGAACTTTTCATCTTCTTCTCCAGGCTTGAGTCTTCATTATTACATTAATAATAAAAACTAAATACTAAACTAGTAATAATAAAGTTACAAAAATAAACGACACATAGGCCGTATTTATAATCCATAGATATGAATAAACAATCACATAGATCATAAAGCCATACTATGCACCATGCCAAGACATCAAATAATCATAGCATATTTCATATAAACATCTTAAAATAACCAAATAAGTTGACATTCATAATGTCACCGAAACGAACTATAAGGCGCTGCGCACACGGCGGTCCCACTGGCCGGTCAGCGGGCGGGGTTTCGAAGGGGCAGCGCCCCTCGAAGCTAAACAGAATCATTAATCCAATTAATTATTTTCTGTCAAAACCCTTATTCTGTCAATCATATTAAACAGAATATAATAGCAATCTATTAATCATATTAACAGAGAACTATTACAAGAAACCTTAGAAAATGATTTACTCAATAATCATATTAATCAAAATCGAAATCTATGTATACATTCAATATGAATAAATGAATTGAATTAATCATATTAACCCTAATTCAAAACCATAACAGATTGTATACCAACCCTAATTCGACTTCACAGAATTGTATCTTATACAATTGGTCATCTTTGACATCATATATCAACAACGATTTAGGTTATATCTCATATAACAGATTCGAATCATCATCAAATGATAAAACGAATCCAATCATGCCATTCGAAAAACAATAGATCACATCAACACATCAACATGGCATATTTCGAATTAAATGGAATCAACAAGGGGCTTTGATACCACTGTTAGTAAATCGAAAAAAATCTGCAACCCTTTTGCCTCAGCGGAAAACAAAAATTATCTTTCGATTTATTCCCAGGATCCATGTGATCCATTCAGTTCGATAAAAGAGATTCGAAACTAACCTTTTGTATAGCTTCAAATCGATTAACAGATGCTGCCTTCTGAAGACGAACACCCTCTAGCGAAGTCCACACGAACATACGCCGGTCTGAGTGCTAGCTCACCAACGGCAGTGGCTGAACCTTTTCAAAAACGAAACTAGGGTTTTTAGGTTTTTCTCTTCTTCCGTTTTCTTTCAAAACGAATAATAATCAGATCATCATCCCTCTAGCCCTTTTAAAACCGTTTAAAAGACTTTCCTTGTCAAAACCCTAACTGTCCATATCCTATATGGACCCACGTTTTTAATAATTATTATCTAATAATAATTATTATAACAATATTATTATTAATATCTAATCATAATAATAATACTAACAACAATAATAAAAATATAATTATTATTATTTAAGTACAGCCTACGTTATATGTGTGTGACCCGATAGGCTCATATTAACTGGTAGTGTATTTCAATCTCTATTGAAATGCACAAATCATAATTGGCCTCTAGCAAGACATTACGACTACCCAATTAATCATGAGAATCATTATAAATGAAAACCTGAAATAGTACATGCATTAATCCCTTTGTCACACGATATCTAGTTTGAACATAAGTCATAGTAAATGTCATACTTATATTGTCCAAACTTATGATTACTCGATCTCCAAGTTAACTGATAAACAAATAAGATTGATCTTATATCAACTTATTTGAGCACGGCCATGCATTTCTCAGTTACACTTATCGAGGGGCCCAGAAGATATCTCTCTCATAGAGAGGGACAAATTCCATCTTGATTGTTCATTTTCCTCTACATAATTTATACCATGTTCAAGCATAACCTTTATAATTATCTAGTTACAGATAATGTTTGATCATGTCAAAACATAATATTCCTTATGTTGGAAACTATGACAATCTCAAGTCAAAGGATTAAATGAAAACTATTATGAGATACACTTATGACATTAAACCATGAAGTGATATCTATGTGGGTCTATCCAATACACTGTTCTCTAACATGTATCCATAATATTGATTTGTATCTTCATACCTATAATCATCTTATGATTATCAAATCAATATTACACTAGTTATATTTATTATTATCTCCATAACAATAATAAACCAGGGATATAATCATTATTATATATAACATGCAAACATAACAATGATAATAAAAACTTCTTTATTAATAACAAAATGAATAACATTAAGGTCCAAATCAATGGCCTAGGGCATATACACTAACATTTATAACAAGTAAAGAATATTTGTATTCTATTTAATTTTTTATATATTTAGAATTTGAAATTTTAAATTGGAAATGTGAAAAATTTTATTAAATCGATCTGTGATATTTTTGTACCGTATATGCGTATTTTACATATGCTAAAAATATGTATTGTATGTATATTGGGTATAAGGGTGTTACATTTATTTTGGTATCAGAGCCTAGGTTTGAGGTTCTCGACCTAGGTGGGACGATAGAGAGAGAAAATGGGGGATTTGAAAAATAGTTTTTAATTGTAATACATGCATTGGCACTGGCAGTTTCTGATATTTGATATAGTATTTTCTGTTTTGTTTGCAGATATGGGAAGTTATGGTGTCTCGGCCGCATCAGGCTGCTGAGGGTAGTGTAGAGAGTGTGGCTCCAGATGAGAGTAGAGATGGAGCTAGAGTTGTATCTGCTGGTGAGGCATCTGTTTCTGTGCCTGTGAGACCAGCAGCTGATGAGGTTTCGCTTGGCTGGGTATAGCATATGGTAGAGTTTTTGAGGTAGGCTCCAGTCCCGCAGTCGCCACAGCCACAGCCACAGCCACAGCCACAGTTACCGGTGAGGCAGTATGATAAACTAAGAAAGTATGGAGTTGAGGACTTTGTTGGTACAACAGACCCTTCTGTAGCAGAGCAATGGCTAGACCGGGTTCAAAGGATATTTATTCAGTTATAGGCTAGTCTAGAAGAGAAGTTTGATTATGCCAGATCTCTTCTGCAAAGAGATGCATATGATTGGTGGAAGACGGTTCCACATGCTCTGGATGATCCACCAGTCCTGACCTATGATGATTTACTATGGAAATTTAGCAGAAGTATACTCTGAGAGAGTATAAAGATGCAAAGAAGATGGAGTTCCTGAGTCTGAGACAGGATACCAGGACAGTGACCGAGTATGAGATCGAGTTTATCCGGTTGAGTCACTATACTGGTGGGATCATTTCTGACGAGTTTGACAGGTGTAGGAGGTTTGAGGAGGGACTGAGACCCTCTATCATGTGCATCATTGCAGGTTCTCGGTATCAAGATTTTTCCCAGTTAGTTGCAGCTGCCAGGAGTGTTGAGAGGGCACAGAGTCTTGCAGCAGCTGTAAGGGTTGAGGAGACCAAAGTTAGGAGACCCCAGAGTGAGGCAGGGTCTTCATCAGCAAAGATTGGGTTGTCAGGGGTTTAGTAGGAGTCAGGGGTAGTTTGGCAGGTCAGTACAATAGCAGAGACAGAGACAGAGACCTACAGTTTCAATGGCTAGTGCTCTGACCCCAGTGGCTCAAAGACCTACTCCAACTACTTGCGTTCATTGTGGTAGAGTACACGGAGGTGTCTGCTGGTGGAGAGGTGTTTTGAGAGTGTGTTTTAGATGTGGGTTGTCAGACCATTTTATCAAAGATTGTCCCGAGCCACCAAAGGTTAGGCAGGCAGATATTGCAGCTTCTCGACCCAGTGTCAGAGGGGGTCATGGTGGCAGAGGTTTTAGTAGAGGTGGTTGACCTAGGTGTAGTCAGAGAGGAGGCTCTATATCCAGAGGCAGTAGGCTAGATGAGGCTGGGCCATCTCAGCGGGTTTATGTGATGCAGAGGCAGCCGAATGCTTCAGCCATCATTGCGGGTACATTTTTTTTATTTGGTATTTTAGTCCTTGCTCTATTAGATCCTGGATCTACGTATTCATATATAAGTGCATCCATCTTGCCTGTGAGTGAATTGCATTCTGAGTCTCTAGGATTTGATGTCTTGGTGACAAATCCTTTAGGGTATAGTGTTGTGGTGAGCAGGGTGCACTGAGATAATCCAGTTGTTGTTCAGGATGAGGAGTTTCTCGGTGACCTGATTGAGATGCCTTTTAGGGAATATGATCTGATTTTAGGCATGGATTGGTTATCCAAGCATGGGGCTGTGGTAGACTGTCAGAAGAAATGTGTTACTTTGAGAACACGTGATGGTAGGGATGTGATGGTATCTGGTGAGCAGAGGTATCTTTCATCCATGTTTGTTTCAGCTGTTTCAGTTGGGAGGATGATTCGGAAGGAATGTGAGGCTTATCTTGCTCATGTTGTAGATAATAGAGTAGTGCGATCCCTGCGTGAAAAGATACCCACAGTTGCCGAGTTTCTAGATGTTTTCCCTGATGAGTTGCCAGGCATACCTCCTGAGAGAGAAGTGGAGTTTGGTATCAATTTGTTGCCTGGTACCACTCCTATCTCTATTACCCCTTATCGGATGGCACCTACTGAGTTGAGAGAGTTAAAGGTGCAGTTACAGGAGTTATTAGATAAAGGGTTTGTCCTCCCTAGTGTGTCCCCGTGGGGAGCGCCTATGTTGTTTGTGAAGAAGAAGGATGGCACCATGAGATTGTGTATTGATTATAGGCAGTTGAATAAGGTGACCATCAAGAATAAGTATCCTTTGCCTTGGATAGATGATCTCTTTGATCAGTTAAAAGGAGCAGTAGTATTCTCTAAGATTGATCTGAGATCAGGGTACCATCAGTTGAGAGTCAGAGATGTGGATCTACCCAAGATAGCTTTTCGTACGAGGTATGGGCATTATAAGTTTCTGGTGATGCCATTTGGATTAACGAATGTACCAACAACTTTTATGGATTTGATGAACAGGGTATTCAGACCATTTTTGGATCAGTTTGTGGTAGTCTTCATTGATGACATTTTGGTGTATTCGAGTAATGAGGAGGATCATGATAGACATTTGCGGATCGTATTGCAGACTCTGAAAGAGAAGCAGTTGTTTGCTAAGCTATCTAAGTGTGAGTTCTGGCTCGATCAGGTAGCTTTTCTTGGTCATGTGGTTTCAGCAGAGGGTATTAGAGTTGATCCGAGTAAAATTGAGATTATCTTGAATTGGAGTCCACCGAAGACTGTGACAGAGGTTAGAAGTTTTCAGGGATTGGCAGGCTATTATCGTCCATTTGTGAAGGGTTTTTCTATAATAGCTACACTACTCACCATATTACTTTGGAAAGGAGTTAAATTTGTGTGGACAGATCGGTGTAAGGCGAGTTTTGAGTAGCTGAGGGAGATGTTGACTCAAGCTCCTATCCTTACCCTGCCTGTAGAAGGTAAACCATATGTGATATACAGTGATGCTTCACATAGTAGTTTAGGTTGTGTTCTGATGCAGGAGGGTAGAGTCATTGCTTATGCCTCTCGACAGTTGAAACCACATGAGCTGAATTATTCGACGTATGATTTGGAATTAGTAGTAATAGTTTTTGCCTTGAAGATTTGGTGGCATTATTTGTATGGGGAAAAGTGTTTCATTTATACGGATCACAAGAGTTTGAAATACCTGGGTGTTCAGAAAGAGCTGAATCTTCGGCAGAGACGGTGGTTAGAGTTGATTAAAGACTATAACTGTTTGATTGATTATCATCCTGGTAAGGCAAATGTTGTTGCTGGTGCCTTGAGTCGAAAGTCTTTGGCAGGTTTGACTGCTTATTCGCTCTCATTGCTTGTTGAGTTGAGAGCATTGCATTCTAGATTTGAGTTTTCTGATGATGGTGCTCTGATGACTCAGTTGCAGTTAAGGCCAGTCTTGTTGGATCATATTAGGGAGGCTCAGTTGGCAGATGAGAGAATTCAAAAAATTGTGTTGGTTTGTCAAAAGGGGGAGAGTCGAGACTTTTATGTGAGGGATGATGGCAGTTTATGGTACAGAGATAGATTGTGTATTCCTGATGATGTAGAATTGAAAAGAATGATATTAGAGGAAGCACATCAGTCACTTTTTGCTATGCGCCCTGGGAGTACCAAGATGTATCAGGACTTGAAGCGACATTATTGGTGGTCAGGTATGAAGAGGGACATAGCAGAGTTTGTATCCAGATGTCTCACTTGCTAGAAAGTGAAGGCTAAGCACCAAGTTCCTTCAGGGTTGCTCCAACCTTTGTCAGTGCCAGAGTGGAAATGGGAGCGAGTGACAATGGATTTTGTGACTGGACTACCTTTGACCCAGAAGAAGCATGATGCAATATGGGTGATAGTTGATCGGATGACGAAGACAACTCATTTTCTTCCAGTTCGGATGGATTTTTCTCTTGAGAGGTTGGTTGAGCTGTATATCAACGAGATAGTCAGGTTGCATGGAGTCCCAGTTTCTTTGGTGTCAGATCAAGATCCCCGGTTTACTTCGAGGTTTTGGAAGAGTTTGCATAATGCTTTGGGTTCTCAATTACATTTTAGTACTGCTTTCTATCCTCAGATAGATAGACAGTCAGAGAGAGTGATACAGATTCTGAAGGATATGTTGAGGAGCTGTATCATTGATTTTACCGGGAATTGGGACAGATTTTTGCCATTAATTGAGTTTGCTTATAACAACAGTTATCAGTCAAGTATTGGGATGACTCCTTATGAGGCTTTATATGGCAAGAGATGCAGGACACCTTTGTGTTGGGATGAAGTTGGAGAAGGTAAACTGGTTGGTCCCGATTTGATTAAGGAAACAGAGGAGAAAGTGAAGGTGATTTGGGGTCGTTTGAAAGCAGCTTCAGACCGACAGAAATCCTATTCAGATTTAAGGAGAAGAGACATAGAGTTCAGTGTGGGAGATAAAATGTTTCTAAAGGTGTCTTCATGGAAGAAGATTTTGAGATTTGGCCGCAAAGAAAAGTTGAGTCCTCATTTTATAGGACCATATGAGGTGTTGGAGAGAGTTGGTCCAGTGACTTATAGACTAGCTTTGCCGCCTGAGTTGGATCTAATACATAATGTTTTCCATGTCTCGATGTTTCAGAGATACAGGTCTGACCCATCTCATATCTTGTCAGTGGAGTCCATTCAGGTGAGTCCAGATCTAACTTACGAGGAAGAACCAGTGGCGATTTTGGCATGAGAGATTAAAGAATTAAGGAATAAGAGGGTGCCGCTTGTGAAACTCCTTTGAAGGAATCATGCCACTGAGGAGGCAACATGGAAAAGTGAGCATGCGATGCAGAGTCAGTTTTCCCATTTGTTCAAAACTTGAGGACAGGTAATTTCGAGGATGAAATTTGTTTTAGGAGGATAGAATTGTAACATCCTAAAATTTTTGAAAATTTCTAATTTTTGAAAAATCTGATAAAATAAATTATAATTTAAAAAGATAAATTAAATTAATGATTTTAAATGAAAAATGAAGGTATTTTAAATGAAAAAGTGGAATATATATGTGATATATATACAAAATATATATAACATATATAAAAGTCAACACTTTTTAAAAGAAAAGGGTATTTTGGTAATTAAATCTTATAAATTCAAAATTTATAAAATAATTCAAAAACAAATTATTTTTGAATGGAAGAGGGAAATTAGGACTTTTAATTTATTAAAAAATAATTAAATATTAAATTATTTTAATATATATATATAAGTGGTTTAAAAAAAAGATGAAAGGAAAAGAATATTAAAAGTCTTTTTCTTCTTCTTCTTCTTCTTCTTCAAGGACGTGGCATCCATGGGTGCTTGAAGACTAAGGATTTTGCTTCTTCCATACTCCATAAATTGAAGAAATTTACAAGTTTCAAGTGAATTTTTGGTGATTTCCACCAAAATTAGTAAGTTTCCATCTCTTTTCTTTGAATTCTATGAAAGATAAGATTATGTGAGTTTTGAGATTTTGATGTAGTATGTTATAATTGTTGGAATTAGTGTGTATGATGTTATTTTGGGTATTTAACAATGATTCTAAGGTTAGATTGAAGAGATGATGGAGTTTGGTTAAAGAATGGTGAAGAGAGAGAATTTAGGATTATAGATTTTTGGGGTTTTAAAAACATGAATTTTAATTGTGCAAATTATTTCCAAATGAATTGTTTTGATTCATAGACAAGTATTTTAAAGTCAAATATTGGATTTGGTGGCATTGGGTTGGAGTTTGAGAATGGAAGTGGAGATTTAGGGTTTTAGAAAAGTGATTTTCCAAAGTGGTTGAATTGTATGATTTTATTTGTTTAAGCATGTTGTTTAGTGTTAAAAGTGATGAATATAAGCTTAGAATGAGTAATGGATTGTGTTGGAATGGAAAACCTTCAATGGGGGAAGGTTATGCCATTTTTGAGATTTTGTGTATAAGAGTATATTTTTATAATGTAAATGATTTAAATGTATTAAAATAGGTTTTTAATAATATAAATAAACTTAAAACACTAATTTAATTGTAGTAGAATGGAATTCCAATGTTGAAGTAAGGAAAGGCTAAATTTTTGAAAATTTGTAAGAGTGATGTGTAATTATGATTTAATGTTGGAAATGCCATTAAATGTGATACTAAATGATTATTTGCTATCACATTTGGTTTAGGCATTGAGGGAGGTTGATTTGCTTTATCCAAGTGGTGAAGGGCAAGTTAGAAAGATTGGATTGAAGGTTGTTTTTTAGCTTGCTTTGGGTTGCTAGTGGAGGTATGTACAAACTTTGAATATAATGTTTATATTTGCATAACATTTGGACTTAATACATTTTGGTTGAAAAATGTGTTAAGCTACTTGGTTCATTGATTGTGTATGAATAATGTGCTATGACATTTGTAATGTCATATATGTGTTAAATGCATTGTGAAAAGCCATTGATAATGGCTAATTTGTGTAACATGTGAAATATGCATATTATGTGAAAATCCCAAAGTACTTGGGTAATGTGTTGTGAATGCAAAAATGCGATATGTGTAATAATGAAATGAATTGATATTGATAAAAATCAGAAAAATGAGAAAAGTGAGAAATATGAGAAAGATGTGAAAAATGAAAAAAGTGAGAAAAAAAGTGAAAATAAGGCAATGTGCTTAGATTGAATATGTGAAAATGAGAAAGAGATTAATAATGCGAAATATGAATAAATTGTGTGACTAGTATATTTTTCAATTTTTAGAGTTCTGAATTTGGCGGCATGCCTATGATTGCCTACGGGCTATGCGCTGGAATGGTGAAAAGACTGGGTCATAAGCCATACTAGCTGATAAATAGGATGTTTTTATGGTGAAAAGACTGGGTCGTAAGCCTCAAAAACTATAGCAGTCTAGCCAGATTAAGGACCAAGATATTGGGGCCTAAGGGTCTAACCGGGTTGAGGTCCAAGAGACTGGGGCTGTTGCATTATCCATGGATATATATTGCCTACGGGGCTAGACACACGGTGTCATTATGGACCAAAGCAGTAACTCTGAAATTTGAATCGCATATTAGATCCTTTTTGGGCCCATGCTTGTCTTTGCTTTAATGTGAATTATGAATTATGATACAATTGAGTAATATAATGTTATGAGTTGTACTTATGAAATATTTGAAAAATATAAGAAAGTGGATTGATGTGACATCTATATTCATTGTGCATTTGGTATTGCATTGAGTTATATTGTTATTATCAAAGTTTGTACCACTAGGCTTCAGCTTAGCGCGATTGTTTCCATCGCGCAGGTGACAGGGTAGACCCAGTTGAGCCAAAGAGTTCTTCTAGACTAGGTCAGGTTTAGACTTGTAGTTGAGCTTGTTGAGTTGCTATCGAGATCAGAAACACTACCAGCACCATGTATATATTTTTATGTTATTGTACATTTTTTAGTTTTATGCATAATATATTATGTTTTGAATTTTACGTATTGTATATTATAAAGAATGTTTGGGTCAATGTATTTGAAATGGGAGAGTAAGTGTGACTTAAATTATATATATCTATATATATATAAATGTTTGAGAAACTTGGTGAAATTGAGAAGTATGGTTGAGATGGTGATTGAAAATTTTTTTTGGGAGTGTTTTCTTTTTGCAGGTTGAGTAATTGCTAAATTTTGGGATATCCAAATTACAGACAAAACTCTGGAGAATTTTTTCCAGAGATTTTTATATATTTTATATATTTTGGGTTTTTATAACAAGTAAAGAAATTTTGTATTCTATTTAATTTTTTATATATTTAGAATTTGAAATTTTAAATTGGAAATGTGAAAAATTTTATTAAATCGATTTGTGACATTTTTGTACCGTATATGCATATTTTACATATGCTGAAAATATGTATTGTATATATATAGGGTATAAAGGTGTTACACATTCTCTAAGGCCCAGAGCTTAATAGTACCAAAATTGCAAGAACAATTTCACGTGGAGTGGAGGCAAAAATCTCCGCTCATAGCAGGATGAATGAAACTTAGAAGCATGAAGAAATTCAAATAATATATGAAACTCCTAGGTGCACATGTGGAGAGTGAAAAGTAATCAAAACTTCTTGGACATCGAAGAATCCAGGGAGAAGATTCGGGGCATGTGAGAATCTATCATGCAATCAAACTTTTGATTGGTTTCATCTTCCACTCATGGATGAGAGATCAAAGAAAAATCATTTTTGGACTCTTGAATAACAGATCAAGATTGAAGATAGAGCTGAAAAAGCAGTATTTAAAGAGAAAGATGATTATGGGTTACTATGGTTATATTGGTTTCAGTTCTAATCTATACATTTATGTTTTGATTTGTGTATTTTTTTTAGTGTAGAGTGATTCTGCTAGTTTTTGGGGATGATGTTAGTGGACTAATATAATTGGCTTTAGTGATAGTTGCTGGTTTTGGGGTTTATATAATGCAACTAATGTAGTTAGTGGCAGTGATGATTGTTGGTTTATTGGTAGTGGGAGCAATTTTGCTAGTTTTAGGACTGATGAAATGGGGTTAATATGTTGGTTTTGTGATGCTTAATGTATAATGAGGCTGAATTGGTGGTCACAAATAACCTCAGATTATAAATGTAACTTGGATTACTATTATGTATTTTGACTTTAACAATGAATGAGTTATGTTTTTCTTCTATTCACATTATTGCTTGGAGTTGAATTGAATTGGATTTTGATTTTTTGACATAATGGGTTTTTCAACTAAGAAAATGCAGGAGCATGAAGAAGCTAAAATTTATAGTGTTTGAACAAATGTGTGTTGGTGTGTTGCTCTATTAATGTTATCTAAACTATTTTTTATTTGGTGTGTTGCTGAAATTTATGTTTATCATGCTCTATTATTTATATGTTATGTTGCTATATTTGTAAAAGAATGTGCTTTTTATACTCGTATGTGTTGTATACTGATGTGCTGTGCTGGATTTAAAGTAGAATATGAATTCATGACAATAACAATTACCCTTAACAATTTCAATCACAAAAATCCACCTTAAGACTATAGTGAAAACAAACATGTCAATATTACTAAAATGTGCAACTTGTTGTATTTGATAGCAATGTGTACAAAGTGCTTATGGTGAAAACAAACATCTCAATTTCAAATCACAAAATCAAACATAATCACATGTCCACAAAAATGACACAATATTACTGAAATTCTAGATTTCATTGCATATAAACAAGTCTTACAAAATAACCATGTCCACAAATCATTTTTTGAATTTAACCATTTCAAAACATCATTAGATGCAACAAAACAAAAAGTCCAGACATAATATAACACTAAGCTATTATCATACGAGTCGGCTGGTTTGAGCCACACATTAGATTCAACTTCTTGGTGTCATATTTCTTTGTTTTCTTTGCATAAATTGATATCTTTGAGCATGAAGTTGGCTGCGTGTGGTGTACCTTCCCCCACCTTTCCTAAACCATCTCTTTTTTCTATCATGAAGCTTGGTTTAGCTTCATTCCCAACTCTTATTTTCCCAAATGTAATAATTCTCTGACTATTGATATTAAGATACAAAAAGCATAACATATATCAGTGGTCATATCAGTTAATTACAAATAATTATGAGTTCACAAACATATATCACTACTTTTTAGACTCTTACATTAATTATATTGTTGTTTATTTGCAAGTCAGTGTAAACTCCAAATCCATATGGTGGTTGTGTTGAAAATCCAGGAGGTTTCCATGGCTTATTCCTTTGAGCATAAGGTTGTGTAGCCTGAGAATAAGATGGTTTCCCCTTTCTTACATATGAAATAAGATGGTTTTCTATTTCTTTAACAGGTGCTTCGCTTTCTCCAACAGTTGCATTATCAAAGTTGTTCTAGCAAGAGAATTTTTTTTTAAAAAATATTGGCTTATTGGTAATAACATGATATTTACTAATTTTAGTTACCTTATCATTGTGAACATGTTGGCTTTGAACATTTGTTGATGGGTTTAGATTTTTGATAGGAGCTTTATGAGAGGCAATTTGAGTAACACTTAGTCCCTCCTCAATTGATGCCTACTACTAATTACCATTTTTGGATTTCTCTAGACACTTCTTTTTTTTGTGGCCTGGTTGATAATAAATTTGACAAGTTATTACCCCACGTCTTCTAAACAATTTATGCCCATTGGTTTCCTCTCCTTCTTTCCTTCTATTTTTTGCATGTCTTCTTGGCATTCTTCTATTAGGGGGTGGTTTTTTGTGGATTTGCTTCAACTCTTCCCTAAAATTTCTTTCTATTTAAACCTCCCATCATATGTGAATAAGCTAACTTATATGTTTCACTCCTATAGCAACTATACACATAGTCTTCTGGGTTCTGCTCTATATGTTAGATTGCATAAACAACATGATGGCAAGGTATTCTAGTCAACTCCTAACCTCTACAAGGACATGTCTTCTCCTTTAAGTCCACCACATATGTATCACTTTGTATTCTACTTCAAATCCATTATCTCTATTCCACGGTATGTGACAATTGGAACTCTCAACACAACTTTCATACAGCTTTTTCCTAATCCTAGGGCCAAAATCTGCCACCCATTTATCACACAACTTTCTGTTGTCCTTTAATCTATCCATCACGAATTTCCTAATTTCCTCTAACATAGAATATATGTTCAATGATCTAAAGTTTACAATCTTACCATTGAATGCTTTAATCCAATTATTATCTACTATATCTCATCTCATTTGAGTATTGAAATATGCTATACAACACTTACTTGGATAAGTCAGAAATGTATCTTCAAAACCTTGTAGGGACAATCTCTTCTTTTCCTTCATATTTTCTTCAAGGTCTGGCATGTTATTTGACTTGCAACACCTCCAAAAGATCTTTTGGAGATCCTTACTCCTATGTTTCTTCCTCTAGTTAGCATATAGATATCTTGCACAACATCTATGCTCTGCATTTGGCAATAAACTTATCACAACATCAAGTAGTCCCTACCACCTCAATAAAGAAAGAAATGTCAGTGACAACCACATGTTAATGAAATTGTACAAAGTCAATGAATATGATAACTTCAAACTACCTTTTATTGATCAGTAATGATTGTCCAACCACTCCTATCTTCCATATCTAAGTCCTTAACTAGCAATGAGATAAACCAAGTTCATGTCACCTTAGTTTCAAAAGCAACAACAACCCATGTCACAGGGTACATTTGGTTATTGTCGTCCCTTCCTACAAAAGCTAAAACCTCACCTTTTACTTGCCCTTTTAAAAAACAATCATTCAATCTAATAACTCTCCTACAACCTTCTAAAAAAACTTTCTTTAAAGCATCAAAACAAATGTACAGTCTTTCAAACACAGGTAATTGATCTGGCATTGGTCTATAGACCTTCATGTTTTTTATGCTTCCAGGATTAAACCTCTCAATCTCAGCTAAGTAATCTTATAACATAGCATATTCCTCTTTTAAGTCACCATCAAATCTCGACATTGGAAAATTTTTTACCCTCCTTGCTATGCTAACATGGATCTCAACCTTCAATTCCTCTTTCATAATTGTCTTCAAATCCACAAGCTTCATTAATTTAATTCTCTTGAATTTGTGCAAATAGTTACCTGCTTGCCATTTAGCTGTGACTCTTTCATTCTTATATGATATAGGAAAATTATGCTTATTGATAAAAGTCTTCACTTGGAACTATTTTGAGGCACGGTCAAATGATGCATACAGTAGCCAAGGGCATGTCTTCTTCCCAAACTTTGACCTGAATTGTTCCTTAATATTTCTTACAAACTTTACTTCATGCCTTTCTTAGATTAAAGCTTTTGTCACTGCATCCTTAAGCTCTCTAGTACCACTAAATGTCATTCCCAAGCTGAAACTTATTTTCTCAGCTCTAGGATTGTAAGATAGAAATCTACTTCTCCTTTTGATTGCATGATCTTTATCACCACCATCCATGAATATACAACTCTAGTCTTCATCATTTGATACAAAGAAATAACTCAAATAACCACTTCCTTCTACACCTTCTATTGTGTAGTCTTCTGCAACATTATGTGCATTTGTAGTCCCATCATTAGGACTACTACCATCTTCATTAGTTCCTACTTCATCAGATGTTAGATTAATCTTCTTTCTTCTCTGTTTTTCATCCCTCAAGGCCTTTCTAGACTCTTAAAACTCTTCATCATCCCTAGATAATTCATCATAAAAAACATAATCTTCATCTTCATCCTTCCCACTTTTAGTAGAATAATCATCTTCACCTTCATTTAAAACATCCTCTTCATTTATATTCTCTTGATTAACATTCAAACTTGGAAAGAATAGAACCAATAACACAATATTGCCAATTGAAAAAAAATTAAAGAAATAGACAAAATAACAACCAATAACACATAGATTTATAAAAAATATACCTTCATTACTAGTTGTATTCAACAAATCAATAGATTTGCTTTATTGACTTGGATCTCCAGCTTCAGCAATATTAGTATTTCCCTCCCTAGGCCTATCTTTTGGTATATCTTCTATTATATAATCTGTGAAAAAGTCATCACACCTTAGAATAGCATTTATCTCCTCATTCAGTGAAAGGTTAAGTGATTAGCTCACCCCTAATAGAAGCCCTAACATCTAATCCATGCTCATTAATATGCTTACCCCCATCAAAAGCCCTAGCCTCTAATCCATGCTCATTAATATTCTCACCCCAGCAGAAGCACCTACATCTACCAGAATATGCTCATTAATATTCTCACCCGCCACACTCTTATTCTTATTAAAGGAATCTTTACTTGGCCCACCCTCTGTTAAATCCTTAATTTTAACCACTTTTGAAACCCCACCAAGGTTATGCTTTAAAAGTGTATTTTGTCATTATGCATTTAAAAGACTTATTGTTCCCCTCACATAATAGTCTAAGGCCTTGTCCTAGACTTTTATTAGGTTCCCTAAAATGCACTTTCTCAATTTTCAAATCTTCTAATGTCCTAAATCACTTTCTTTACTGCAGATATGACAAAATTCTTAACTTTGAATTCTAACTCCATCTTCCTACTACTAACATAACTCATTTCCTTTGTTATTTTATCACTTAAAAAAACCCTCCCATAGTTGAGTTCAATTACTTTTAACATTCTCATCTATCCTGGTAGATATAACAAAACAAAAACAAAATAATATGTATTAAAAATGCTATAAAGCAAACAAACAACAAAACTTTATAGATTACAAAAACATGAATGTAATAAAAAACTAACAACTTACATTGCAAAAATTATATTACTCATGCACTAGATAAATCGAAAAATTTACCTTCAAGCTTCTATCAACCACAACCCTTTCTTTGTTATTTAATTTCCTCAGCACTTTTCTTGTGACTAATTACTTCTTTGCATCGATTAGTTGTGCAGAAGAGAGAAAGAGATAAATTCTTCCCTTCAATTAATTAAAGGTTCTTCACTTGGGTTAAATCTTCACATCGAAGCACATTTAAAATCCCAAGCTCAATGCACAAGAGAGAAAGAGATTAAAGATAATCTCAATATCTAAATCTAATCGATTGTGAATAATTGCAAAAACAAATGTGAATTCCCTAATTGCAATCTGTTGATAATCCCTAACTTAGCTATTGGAAAGAAGGAAAGAAATGTTGAAGTATAGTAGTAGTAGTAGTAATTAACAAACCTATAGCTCATTTATTTTAGTTGGGGTAATATTATCTTTTCATTAAGAAAATCCAACATGGCAAACTACAAAGCTAGAAAAGTCTAGTCAGCACTCCGGTATGCATTAAAACTGTCATAGCAACTATTTCATAAAAAAAATCTAGAGTTGAGACAATAAACTAAAATAAAAATTCAGACACCAAAATAGCAAAAATTGAAAAGTTGAGACACCTATGGTATATTTTTTCCTTTTCATAAACTCGCTTATCTCATATGTATGCTTAATTAAACTTTTTGCACTAATAGACCTTGCCAACTCAAGAAAAATCAAAAGATCTTTTAAAGCTTATAATTGGGGTCTAAATGAGATTAAACAAATGTTAAATGACTTTACGTAGATTCATCATCTTCTAAAACCTTCAAACTATAAAGTCTTGATTTTGACACTTTGTTAATCTTTGGAGAGTTTCACTTGCCCCTTTCTTCATTTGATTTGCATTTTCTCCTTTGCCTTGTTATACTTATTTGTGGGGATTTATTTTTTACTTTTTGAGTGGTTCACTATCTTTATACATAAATATATATATGTATGTATATTTATTTTTCCCCGAACTTAAATTCTTATGAGGGTTTATTTATGAGGGCAATAGGATTTAAATTACCTCTATTACTTTTTCCATCTTTAATTTGAGCTTCTATATATTAACAACAAGAAAATTTTTAGAAAACACCGAACCTATATAAAGTAGTTATTAGATCTACTTTAATCAAAGAATAACAAGCTAAAAATATATCAATTTAGTTCAAAGGGGACAACTAGAGATAATGTTCAAATAAGGCAAATAAACAATGCCTAAAATCATCTTTTCCCCTACTTAGCAAGGTTCAATTTCGCCTCAAAATTTTTTTAAACATGTTTTAGGTTTAAAAATAATGTAATCTTAAAACAATAAAAAAAGGTAGGAGCTCTTTTTAAGTAAGTACATACAATTAACTACTTTCAACCAAAACCAAGAATTCATTCAGGTTAAAATCCATAAAATATAGTATAAAAATTTTCATTTCAAATTTTAAAATTTTAAAAGATTAAATTTAAGTATATCAATACAGTTAGCATCATGAATCACATATAGTTTTTGGCCTATCGTGAAGTCAACCATTCAAGTGCTCAAATCTAAGCAACTTAATCAATAAAAAAATCCACTATGACAAATTAATTTTCAGTGAGTACTTTAAAAATATCCCAAAATAAATAAGATATCTAAAAATTAAAACAATTTAAAACAGCTAAAATAAGTTTAATAGAAAGATAAAAATGCTTCATTAAAAATGTTGAGGAATGAAATCCCCCAAACTTAGACTTGCCACAGTCCTCAGTGGCCTAGGCATCTGGCAGTGGCAGGGGTGGTGCATAGTTGAAACCAAAATGTGTAAAGAAAGCTGTGATGCAGGGTCCGTGATTTGATTTTGCACTGTTCCATATTGTTCTTGGGCCTCTTGGTGATAACCATCAACCCTTGCTCCTAATATTGAAACCTAGAATCTACATGCAGTTCTAAATCATTAAGGCAGTTAGTTAGAGATTCAAATGAATAAACTAGTGCTAAAGTTCTAGCTTGAATATGGGAGTGGTGTATTCTACTCTTCTTTTTAAAACTCATCAATGTCATAGTCGACAAATCTACAATAGTCCTACTTTGAACAAGGGTAAGGTTATCTAAATCAAGCCCAATGTGGAGCATAATCTAGATCAAAAGTCCTCCAATTACTTTCTTCCCCTTAAACTAATTAGCTGCATCCTGACACTTCTTTGCAAACTAGAATCCCTCATTAAATACTCTTTTCTTAAGCACACAAAAATATCACAATTCATTGTTATTCACCACTCTGGTGCTATCTGATCTACCAAAAATAGAATTTGATGGGACTTGATAGATATACCTATAAAATGAGCTAGTAAAACTAGGGGATTTTGAAATTTTGCTATCATACTATCATGTTCCCCCTAGGTTTTCCCACATAATAAAGAGTAAGATCTATAGGGATAGATCAAGAAGGTTGCTAGGTCTTTTACAGTATACATACATAAATAAAATGTTAAAGAAATTTAGCATGGATCAATCCAAGAGAGGATTCTTATCCATGGTCCATGGGATAAGCCTTTCTAAGTTTATGTGTTTCAAGATACAAGACTAAAAGGATTGCATGAGTGAGATAGCATATGCCTCGGCTATTGGATCTATCATGTATGCTATGTTATGTACTAAACCCCATGTATATTATGCTCTGAATGTCACGAGTAGATATCAGTCTTATCCTAATGAGGAGCATTAGGTGGTTGTTAAGAATATCCTTAAGTACTTTTTTTAAATAACATCCTTAAGTACTTGAAAGGAACTAAGAATGCATTCATAATTTATAGAGATGGGGATTTGGTTGTAAACGGGTATTATAGACGATTGTGCTCTATTTAATACTACTACAAAGCGACACTCACAAGTATATGAGGTAGTTATAATAAATGGTGGAACATCCCAAGGTCATCTCACAAGGAAGGCGTTTGTTGATAATATTTTGATTAAAATAATAAATTTAAAGATTGAATGTGTTGTGTTAAGATGGTGAAAAGTGTTTAAAACTTAAAAGTGAAATGAGTAATGGTTGCACAAGATTAATTTAAATTCTTGAAATGGTACCTAGGATTTGTAGATCAATTTAATCTAAGCTTAATTCTCAATTATCCATTAACATAACCTTATAACTTAATTTCCTCCTTAATATCAATTAGAAATTATCAATTCATTAGTTCTCACATTCATGAATTAACAAAAATCAATTACCTTAACTAGCAAATTAAGTACACCCTAGAACTTATATTTCTAATTCATTCTTAGGGTAGTTGATTATACAGTTTCAATATCAAATTTCACCTCTCGGTCCTTCATTAGATCAATAGGTGGCCACTTTATGAACTTAACATATAATCCAAAGTAAACAACTAATAACAAGTTATATTAATGAAAATGTTAAATTAAGTCATTTAATCAAATCTATTACAAACCCCAGGAATAAGTAATTTAGCTCATCGTCAATTCAAAGTAAACATTCATCTCAATATAATTCAACTCACAAATATTCATTGAAGTATTAATGTATACAAAAACAAAATCTAAAAAATAAATTAATTAAGAGAATAGAAAACCCCTTGAAGATGCCAAGAGTTGAAAATTCTTATTCTCCCGCCTAGCTCAACTTGAATGTGATGAAGAACTCCCAAGCCCTCTTCAAACCCTTTAATCAATGGTTCTATCCTTGAAAATGAAGTAAAAACTTTCTCAAGCCGCCAATCAATTCTATATACTTTCCCTAAATCTAACCCTCTTAAGAGCTTGTTCAAGAACTACCCAAACACTATCCTAAAAATGTTAAAGAAACTTATCTATGGAAGAAAAATAAAGATGGAAAAAGTGGAGATGGTGATTTAAAATTGTGGTTTTTTTTCCAATAAGAAGAAGAAGAACCCTTAGGAAGAAGAATGCTTCCCCTTAAAAATGTGCAGCCATCTCTATCTCCCCCATTCCAATTATTTTTTTTAGCTTAAATAAAAAGAAAATTTACTTTTCAACTCACATCCATACTCCCACTTCCATTTGTTCCCTCTTTTACATTTTTAAACTTTTCTTTCCATAAAAAATATCTCACCTTTTCATTTCTTTTATTTTTTAAGAAACATTCCTTGTTGCCGCCTATCTTATCCCATAAGTCATATAAAAAATAAGGAATCTATCTTAGACACGGCCAAGTCAATTTGGTCTTAGCAGTGTCTCTCAATTTTTTCTTAGACATAACCAAGTCATGTGTCTGTGTCCAACACTGCTTATCATACATGCTTGTTGTGTGGAGTGACACGGCTAGTGACATGGTTGTGTCTTATGGCCATGTCTTCTTTTGCCTATTCTAGGTTCTTTTTCTTTTAAGGTTGAACACGACCAAGTCAGTGGTTATATGGTGTGACACGACCTGTGACATGACTGTGTCTTCTCCATGTGTCTGCTTCTGCCTATTTGATCTTATTTTCCTTCCTTATCAAAGGCACGACCAAGTTTCATATTTGTCACTTGCCAAGTCATGTGCCACAGCGAGTGACACGGCTAGGTCGATTGAGTGTGTCACATGCTATCAAATTTTTACTTTCTTTGATGAGGGACAAGACCAGGTCAGTGGCTACAACTTGGCCATTTTAATGCCCTTTCCTCCAAATTGGCTTCAACAGGTGAATTAAAGCTTCATTTTTCACAAGTTCATGCTTCAACCTAAATCATAAAACTTCAAGTAAACTTGAACACACATTTTAGGAAAAACTCACTAGAAAGCCAATAAAATTACCCTAAAAATACACACATAATTGATCATAACAACTATCTCACACTTAATACTTTGTTTATCCCCAAGCAAAGTTAAAAACAAAATAGAACAAGAAAATCTAGTTTAATAGTTATAAGAATATATTAAGACTCCCTTCTCCTTATATCTACAATCAATATCAAATCAAATAAAATAAACACTTATGTAATTCAATGGTCTTTTATGCATACCAAAGATTGTCTCTCCCTTACTGACTCTTTTAAGAGTTCAAATAAGGAAGTGTTTATACTCCTAACATTCAATGAAAGATTATAACCATAGACTTGCTTAACAATCAAATCTTTACCACTTAATTCCAACCAATGATCAATCATAAGGTCTTTGTATTTAGTTACAATGGGGATTAAGGTAAAGGTATGATATTTGGATATGTAAGCTATTCATTAAGTTCAAATGCATTTTAGAAATGAAGTAACCAAACATACATGTGACCGAACAATCTCAAAAATAACATCTACTCACTTAGCACTTGATGCTAGAATACCCATTACAAAAGAATTTCTAATCCTCTCATTTTATTGCAAAGATCATAACCAAGCTTCCAACCTTAGCTATAAGAACAATAATTTCTATTTTTTTGAGTATTCAAAACAAAATAGAATCTGAATTGATTCCTATATTTTTTTTTAACTTACTATATCAATAACATAAGGAAGAAGAAAATCTAATAAAGAAATAAAGTAATGAAAAAATGTTTATTCGCAACTTTCAACCCACTAAATTTAACATCACACTTTAGTTGGCACAATAACTCAATCACTTGAGCACTTAAAATGCTGTTGATCCTAATGAAAAGGTGAGAGTTAGAACAAATGGTTCAATGCTAATGATGTTGTGAAAAAGAAGAAAATGGAATAGGCTCAAAATTGACTAACTATGGTATGAGCGAGGATTTTCGCCCCCACTCCCATGTGAAATAGTTATTATGACTTCGGCACTATTAGGCTCAAGACCTTAGAGAACACGTGCCTAAACCCAGAGAAAATGGAGTCGCCACCTGGACAGGCCGAAAAAAATAGAAAGGGGTAGATAACTTGATTCCTAAAGAATCTCCAAGCCCCTTGTAACATCCCGAATCCCAGATTGGTAAGAAACAGACATAGAGGATATGATTTAGGCTTAGAACAAAGGAGTTTAGAACATAACCTATAACTTGAGCTCGAATTTCATCCAAGTTAATGACAGAATTAGAGAGTCTCAAAGAAGACTTAATTGTTTATTTTTGTCTTATCTAGATGTATAACTTGAAATTACTCAATTTGGAGTTGTACAGAATAAGATGTGATGGATTTAGTAGACAATGTGCAAGCTGCCTCAGGACAACATAGTAGGCTTGATGTCAAAGGAACGTCAAAAATCAGATATGGCTCAGATCGACCTGAAATTTTGAAACAATGTAGCCCCATATGTCTAGTTTCAGTGGGAATAAGAATTACTTAATTTGGAGTTGTGAGTAAAAAGATATTAATAAAGAAAGACAGCAAGGTCAGGAAGGGATATCAAAAGGACCTAAGTAAAAATTTCTCAAAAGTTAGGGGCAACTATGTAAACTTAAAAATTAAGTGTCGGAAGTTCTTAATAGTGCCCATATCCGACCCCGGAAGAATATTCTCGAGATTAATCGGGTCATAACCGTGGGTTTCAATTTTTCCCGAAAACGCACGGTTTAAAAGTTATATTCGATTAATCGCTGGAGGGTATTTTGATATTTTCACACCCTAGACTATAAAATTACAGCACAAGAAAGTTGAGGGGGGTCAAAATATGAATAAAAGGAAGTCTAATGGCTTGCCAAATAAATAGATAAAAGAAGAAGGCAAGTGGACCAATTAAAAGTGACTATTTTTGCTACAAGGTGTACCAATTGGAAGTCAACATCTATACCAACATATTTTCACCACTTTTGGCTGCCATTTGGATCAAAATAAGCTAAGGAAAGAAAATAAAAGCCCTCTCTTATATGGTGAACTCGTCCAAACCATAAGAGAAGGAAGAAGGAGGTGATTTTTCCAAAGTTTAAGGCTTTTGGTTGAAGATTTTGGTGACAAACAAGATTATAAGGTAAGAGAAACCTATCTCTAGTTTTAATTTCATGGATTAATGGTTAATTTAAGAGATTGAAATTAGGGTTCATGTAGCTAGATTTGGAGAAAATTCAAGAAATAATTATTTGAAGGATTTGATGAAAGAAATAATGGTTTTAAGGTTAGAGGAGATTAGATTGAGGAAAAATTGGCAAGAAATGAATTGGTAGCTTATGTTTTCAAACCATAAGATGTATGTTTAAAGTGTGTATGCTGGAATTCTTGTAGGAAATCAAGAAAATCTAAAGGAAAAAGAAGAAAAAGATCAAAGATGAGCTAAGGAAAACAAAGGGGAAAAAGGTTTGGTACTTTAACCTTCTTGAATTAGTGATCTCTATTGCCTTTGCATTTGGATGTGTAATTGCTATAATTGTTCATGTGCTTGAGTTGTGGTGGTTATGTGGTTGAGATGGATGATGATATAGAAGTGTTTGTTGTGTATTGATTGATTTTGGGGTTGAGGTTATAAGGGAGGTAAATATGGGAGTGCTATGTTGTGTTGTTTTGTTGCAGCCAGTCATGTGTCCTGCATTTTTCTGGAATGTCAACCGAAATTTAGACTAGAACAATGATAGAACTAGAACTTGACATAGAAGACTTAATTGTTCTCCATTAAGTCAGTAAACCATAGGCTTTGGAACCAACTCATTTTCACGTGTGTAATGAAAGTTATGATCAAAATGATACCAGGCGTACAAACTGAAAATTTTGGGATTCCTCAGTCAGTAACATGTGACTTGGGACTACGTTTAGGTGACTTTAATGACACATTTAGAAGCTGTGAAAGAAGAATTAAATGTACTATTATGTGTTCGAAAACCATATAATTTGTAATTTCCTAAATCCCACTTGTAGATAAAAAGATATGATCAAAAGAGTATAACTCATGCACACTGGAATTGTGAAACCAGACAGACTGAGATTTGTGCCTTGAGTCCAGGTTTTGGTCCATTTACCTCAGGAATTAGATGTTGTGATAGGAGATATAAATGAACCCTTGTATGTTGGTAAATCATAGGAGTTGGATTCATCTCAATTGGACTTAAAATGTAGAAGTTACACACGAATGAGCGAACCATGCGCAGGCAGACCCTAGCAGACTGCAGGGCTGAATTAGAAATTGTACCAAAAATCACGTGTTGCCTGTTTTAAGCTGAAATATTTACTGAATATATACTTATGTGTCTGGTTTAATTTAAGATAAGAATCGTCTCAATCTGAGTTGCTTAGGTAAAGTTATAAATGAAATAGTACGCGTTGCGCAGACTTGAGTAACCAATTGGTCAGGGAAGAGTTCAAGGAGTCATCAAGAATTATATGTAACAAATTTAAATCTAGAAATTTAACCATAAGGACTCATATGAGTCTAGTTCGAGTGAAAACAAGAATTTTTACATTCGAATTAGTAGAACAAAAGTTATTGGGGAAATAAGATAACAAGGTACATAAGAAACTAAATGCTAGAATTCACTGTTCATTTGGTAAGAAATAAATGAGATATAATTGAGATAAAATATTCGTTTGGAATGAAATAAATTATCAAAAATATGCTCTTGAAAGCTTGACCAATTAAGAACAAGATAGCATTTTTCATTTTTTTTTTAAAACACATCCCAATTGTGTTTTATTTAGATTTTAAAGCCCACCGAGGGATTTTTGCAGTGTTGTAAAACCCGGTGTGGCAAAAAAAGTGCAGTCCGGCCCAAAGGCCCGGATGAAAACTTTGAACTACAAATTAGTTCTATTGAGCTGATTTAGATTAAAAATAGACAGATTCCTAATCACTGGTGCCCTATGAATTTTTAATAAAATAAATTTCGAACCGTCAAAATATTAAACTCGGCAAAGGGTAATAAACATTATTCAGTTGGTTAATATCTTATATGACTTATCCAAACCTTAACAAATATATGTGAACTTAATGAAAGGAGCATATGAACACACGAATAACCATTCATGCCAAACTACCGAAGGAAAGCATAGGACAAAGATAATGGATACACACCTTTAATTCATGCATAAGTTATTTAATAAACGGAACTCAAAACAAGAGAGTATTGGGCCTACAATGATAAAGGAATTATAATGCCATAAAATACAAATACATAACCATCAGATCGGTAATCAACAACAATGTTAGGCAACTAACAGACATAGGATGAGGTACCATCCAGTGGCAGTAAATCAATAAAAATGAATAGCATATTGTCATAAAAGCTTAACAAATAATAGGAGAAATATAATAAGAACCTGAGAATGTTTATATTGATGATTGGGTTGGCTGTGCCATATTTGTAACATTGTGTGGTTTGCATTTAATTTCTATTTAACGGTTAAAGTACCCACTAAGCTATATGCTTAGCGAGTTTAGTTTTCTAAACTCGTAGGTTATGGAGTCCAAGCTGACAAATGGGAAGCTACAAAGGAGCACCAGAGTGCGCAACAGGAGGCGAAGTGAGGAGCAAAGCAAAGTTTAGCTTGGCATGTACTGTTAAGGACTTTCAAAATGTAATTATAACAATTAAAGAAATGTGTAAATTATTATTATTTGTAATAAAAAGGAAAAAAATTTTATTTAGTGCATGTTCTGTATACCATGTTGCATATACTGTAGCACACTTGGCTCGGCTGGAAATAGTCGGGTTAAGGGGTGTTACAATTTTTGGTATCAGAGCATTGGTTTAGCCGTTCCTGGGCTGTTAACCATAGGAAAGTATGTGCCAATTAGGATACGGAGGAAAGGTAAACGGAGTGAGATAGAAAGATATCAGGTAGAAAGAGGTTAATGCAATGAGTGAATATGATTAACACGAAACAGTAAGCCCTGTACTAGTTATAAATTGAGAAATATATGACAATTGGAATAGATGGTTAGTAAGAAATGATAGAAAGTAGACCGAAAGGTGCATATATATACAGATACATAGTATGATAGAAAGAAATTAGATAGTGGCAGACATTCAAAAGGTTTAAAAGAATGAAAAGTAAGTTAAGAATAGAAACCAAAAATTTATATGAGCAAGATAAATACACATAAGGGCAAAAACAAGTATGTTAAAGACTGAAATATATGCAATAAAGGTTAAGGCAATTATGAGAGGTAAGTAGTAAAAGCACCGAAAGAATAATAACGAATAGAATACCAACCATAATACAAGAGTCTAAAATTGAAAGAGTGAAGAATAATAGTACAGCAAGAAAAAAATCATAGAAAATAAAATTGAGAACTAAGAAAAGGAAGCAAAACTAGTTAGATTCTCTAGGATTAATGCTTTACCTGGTTGAAATCATGTGTTCCTTATATAATGAATTATTTAAACTTGTGTTGGAAATGTTTGGTAATGTGTTCTGACAACTTAAGAATTTTTTTTGTGCCTATGTGTGCATTGATATGAATGTGATTCAATCATGTTAAATGAGTTTGATTACTATGCCAATATTATGTGATTGACTTATTATGGGAATGTTATGATTGCTGAATTGAAAATAAAGCTAAATGAAATAATGTAGTAAGAAAGTTAGAGGAATTAAAAGTATGAATTTAGATTTTAAAAGAGATTTTAAAATAAGTGAATACCAAAAATCTGAAAGTACAAAATTGATTAGAATGGACATAAGAAGAGCTAACAAACAGAATAAGATATAGATATGTATGATAAGGAATCATTAATCTGAGATCATAAATCGAGTATAAAAGACAAAAGAAATAGACATCAAAGGTTATAAGATAAAATTTGATTTGAATTTAAGAAGCTAATACTAAAAGTCCAGAGATACACGAACGATTTGAAATAAGCATAAGGATAGGCAAAGAAATCAGGGAGTAACGATATAAATTACAAATGTGTCATAATAGTTTGATACACCGAAGAAGAAAGATATAGTATGAAATATATAATGAAGAGACATAAAGTTATTTAGAAATCATTATCACAAGAAGAACACGAAGGCATTCGATAAGCAACAATGCAAAATCAATACGTGTTACAGAGATTAATCATTCCGAAAAAGGTAGACTAATTCGAAACTAACAACAAGGAAGGAGTTATTGAAAAAGAGCTATAGGTCATCTCGAAATGATTATTGATGGAATAACACAAAAGTGTAAAATATGACATACCGAAAGAAATTCAAAATACACCAAAGGAAGTGTAAATTTTTAATAATCACATTATAAGTCAATAATGATAAATAAAGCTATGAATGATTGGACCCGCAAATCAATGTACATGTGATATATCATAAATTGTACAAAGCATATCCATGTGAGACATACCGAACACGGTGCATATAATATCTATACTTATGTGAGACATACTGAGTACTATACATAAAATATTTAAATGTCTTCACATAAAATGTAACATATACTGTACAAATAGAAAGACATACCATACATACATAAAGACGTGCTAAATAATACATATGCAGAAAGAGAATAAAGAGATGAAACAGTGGAAAGCCTGATACTTGAAAAATATAAGGCTCATAAAGTATAGCACTGGGGAAATAAATAATATGACAGTATGAGTGAATAAAAATGCCAATGAGCCCGTAAATGCCACTGAGCATTGTGAATGAGCCAAGAAATGGCTCGAGATATGATATGGTGACATCCATGCAGATGTGAATACATATGAAACATATGGCAATCCGTGCATATAGAAAGCAGGAAAGAATGAAGGAAAGAGAATAAAATATTAGAAAGATATGCTTACCTTGGTAATTCAGATTGAATCAGAGTTGGGATGAGTGTATTTATATGGCATTAACATTTATACTCAATGGTGAGGGCCATTGGGGCCAGTGGTGAGGGCCACTGGTTTGATATTTATCTGGCACCGATATATATACTCAGTGGTGAGGGCCACTGGGGCCAATGGTGAGGGCCATTGGTTGATTATAGAGTGGTGAGGGCCACTCCTGTGATATGAAAATGGTGGTGAGGGCCACCTGTGCCATGGAAATGAAATGGTGGTGAGGGCCACCCGTGCCATGCTGGTTCCATATGGTATTGCCTCATCCCACTTTGATTCTATTGTTATTACCTTGAGGAGTTAAGTAAGAAAAATATGTGATAATATACAGATGAAAAAATATATATATATGAAAAGAAACAGAAAGTGAATTGAAACATATTCAAAAAAAGAAAGGAAAGAAAGAGTTTGAAATGTAATAAAAAAGGAAAGATGTTCTCACCTTATGTTGGGATCGGCCGTAACCAACATAGAGCGAGACACGTAATGAAATAAATAGTACTTCGAGGATAATGGTATCATGGACTGATCACCCATGAGCTATTATTCGAGATGTATATATGACAACACTAGGAAAGTCAGATGAGTCGATACTTAAGGAATGCCACCACACTGCACGAATATACATAGGACATACAAATTCAGTAAGAAGTAAATAAAGAATAACTACAATGCAAAGAGAAGGAAGCTTAGAAATGAATACATTAGAAAGTGAAAAACATACAAGAAGGAATGAGAAAGAACAAACATGAATCAAAGTTGAAGGAAATACAAGAGAGTAATAGTGATGCTTCAAATGAGAAATCGTGACAAAAGTCAAAGCATGTTGAACCACATAATAGTCTATTGGACAATCTTGCAGAATAATAAACAGCAAGTGAGCAGAGATGGGAAGAAAATAGAATACAAAAGGTAAAACATGTTGAATCTTAAAACAGTTAATCCCAGTAAATGAATAAGTGTCAAAATAAGGCAATGCGTAAACAATATAGAGAGATGATAGAGAGCAATCAAGTGAATAAGGTGAAAGAGTGGCAAAAGCAATAGACAGTAGTTAAAGAACATCAAGTATATAGAGTGAGTAAGCTTCGGGGTGAAGCTTAAATTAAGGGGGATAGAATTGTAACATCCCGAATCCCAGATTGGTAAGAAACAGACATAGAGGATATGATTTAGGCTTAGAACAAAGGAGTTTAGAACATAACCTATAACTTGAGCTCAAATTTCATCCACGTTAATGATAGAATTAGAGAGTCTCAAAGAATACTTAATTGTTTATTTGTGTCTTAGCTAGATGTATAACTTGAAATTACTCAATTTGGAGTTTTACAGAATAAGATATGATGGATTTAGTAGACAATGTGCAAGCTGCCTCAGGACAGCAGAGTAGGCTTGATATCGAAGGAATGTCAAAAATCAGATATGGCTCGGATTGACCTGAAATTTTGAAAAAATGTAGCACCGGATGTCTAGTTTCAGTGGGAATAAGAATTACTTAATTTGGAGTTGTGAGTAAAAAGCTATTAATAAAGAAAGACAGCAAGCTCAGGAAGGGATATCAAAAGGACCTAAGTGAAAATTTCTCAAAAGTTAGGGGCAACTATGTAAACTTAAAAATTAAGTGTCGGAAGTTCTTAATAGTGCCCATATCCGACCCCGGAAGAATATTCTCGAGATTAATCGGGTCATAACCGTGGGTTTCAATTTTTCCCGAAAACGCACGGTTTAAAAGTTACATTCGATTAATCGCTGGAGGGTATTTTGATATTTTCACGCCCTAGACTATAAAATTACAGCACAAGAAAGTTGAGGGGGTCAAAATATGAATAAAAGGAAGCCTAATGGCTTGCCAAATAAATATATAAAAGAAGAAGGCAAGTGGACCAATTAAAAGTGACCATTTTTGCTATAAGGTGTACAATTTGGAAGTCAACATCTATACCAACATATTTTCACCACTTTAAAATAAGCTAAGGAAAGAAAATAAAAGCCCTCTCTTATATGGTGAACTCGTCCAAACCATAAGAGAAGGAAGAAGGAGGTGATTTTTCCAAAGTTTAAGGCTTTTGGTTGAAGATTTTGGTGACAAACAAGATTATAAGGTAAGAGAAACCTATCTCTAGTTTTAATTTCATGGATTAATGGTTAATTTAAGAGATTGAAATTAGGGTTCATGTAGCTAGATTTGGAGAAAATTCAAGAAATAATTATTTGAAGAATTTGATGAAAGAAATAATGGTTTTAAGGTTAGAGGAGATTAGATTGAGGAAAAATTGGCAAGAAATGAATTGGTAGCTTATTTTTTCAAACCATAGGATGTATGTTTAAAGTGTGTATGCTGGAATTCTTGTAGGAAATCAAGAAAAGCTAAAGGAAAAAGAAGAAAAAGATCAAAGATGAGCTAAGGAAAACAAAGGGGAAAAAGGTTTGGTACTTTAACCTTCTTGAATTAGTGATCTCTATTGCCTTTGCATTTGGATGTGTAATTGCTATAATTGTTCATGTGCTTGAGTTGTGGTGGTTATGTGGTTGAGATGGATGATGATATAGAAGTGTTTGTTGTGTATTGATTGATTTTTGGGTTGAGGTTATAAGGGAGGTAAATATGGGAGTGCTATGTTGTGTTGTTTTGTTGCAGCCAGTCATGTGTCCTGCATTTTTCTGGAACTTCAACCGAAATTTAGACTAGAAAAATGATAGAACTAGAACTTGACATAGAAGACTTAATTTTTCTCCATTAAGTCAGTAAACCATAGGATTTGGAACCAACTCATTTTCATGTGTGGAATGAAAGTTATGATCAAGATGATACCAGGCGTACAAACTGAAAATTTTGAGATTCCTCAGTCAGTAACCTGTGAATTGGGACTACGTTTAGGTGACTTTAATGACACATTTAGAAGCTGTTAAAGAAGAATTAAATGTACCCTTATGTGTTATGAAACCATATAATTTTGAATTTCCTAAATCCAACTTGTAGATAAAAGGATATGATCAAAAGAGTATAACTCATGCACACTGGAATTGTGAAACCGGACAGAC
Source organism: Garcia nutans (assembly GCA_947685225.1). Classification (NCBI taxonomy): domain Eukaryota; kingdom Viridiplantae; phylum Streptophyta; class Magnoliopsida; order Malpighiales; family Euphorbiaceae; genus Garcia; species Garcia nutans. The sequence goes on along the minus strand of CANTUV010000017.1, from coordinate 2,463,567 downwards.
TGAGATTTGTGCCTTGAGTCCAGCTTTTGGTCCATTTACCTCAGGAATTAGATGTTGTGAAAGATATAAATGAACCCTTGTTTTTTTTTAAATCATAGGATTTGGATTCATCTCGATTGGACTTAAAATGTAGAAGTTACACATGAATGAGCGAACCATGCGCAGGCAGACCCTAGCAGACTGCAGGGCTGAATTAGAAATTGTACCAAAAATCACGTGTTGCCTGTTTTAAGCTGAAATGTTTACTGAATATATCCTTATGTGTCTATTTTAATTTAAGATGAGAATCGTCTCAATCTGAGTTTCTTAGGTAAAGTTATAAATGAAATAGTACGGATTGCGCAGACTTGAGTAACCAATTGGTCAGGGAAGAGTTCAAGGAGTCATCAAGAATTATGTGTAACAAATTTAAATCTAGAAATTTAACCATAAGGACTCATATGAGTCTAGTTTGAGTGAAAACAAGAATTTTTACATTCGGATTAGTAGAACAAAAGTTATTGGGGAAATAAGATAACAAGGTACATAAGAAACTAAATGCTAGAATTCACTGTTCATTTGGTAAGAAATAAATGAGGTATAATTGAGATAAAATATTCGTTTGGAATGAAATAAATTATCAAAAATATGCTCTTGAAAGCTTGACCAATTAAGAACAAGATAGCATTTTTCATTTTTTTTGAAAATCACATCCCAATTGTGTTTTATTTAGAATTTAAAGCCCACCGAGGGATTTTTGCAGTGTTGTAAAACCCGGTGTGGCAAAAAAAGTGCAGTCCGGCCCAAAGGCCCGGAATGAAAACTTTGAACTACAAATTAGTTCTATTGAGCTGATTTAGGATAAAAATAGACAGATTCCTAATCACTGGTGCCCTATGAATTTTTAATAAAATAAATTTCGAACCGTCAAAATATTAAACTCGGCAAAGGGTAATAAACATTATTCAGTTGGTTAATATCTTATATGACTTATCCAAACCTTAACAAATATATGTGAACTTAATGAAAGGAGCATATGAACACACGAATAACCATTCATGCCAAACTACCGAAGGAAAGCATAGGACAAAGATAGTGGATACACACCTTTAATTCATGCATAAGTTATTTAACAAACGGAACTCAAAACAAGAGAGTATTGGGCCTACAATGATAAAGAAATTATAATACCATAAAATACAAATACATAACCATCAGATCGGTAATCAACAGCAATGTTAGGCAACTAACAGACATAGGATGAGGTACCATCCAGTGGCAGTAAATCAATAGAAATGAATAGCATACTGTCATAAAAGCTTAACAAATAATAGGAGAAATATAATAAGAACCTGAGAATGTTTATATTGATGATTGGGTTGGTTGTGCCATATCTGTAACATTGTGTGGTTTGCATCTAATTTCTTTTTAACGGTTAAAGTACCCACTAAGCTATATGCTTAGCGAGTTTAGTTTTCTAAACTCGTAGGTTATGGAGTCCAAGCTGACAAATGGGAAGCTACAAAGGAGCACCAGAGTGCGCAACAGGAGGCGAAGTGAGGAGCAAAGCAAAGTTTAGCTTGGCATGTACTGTTAAGGACTTTCAAAATGTAATTATAACAATTAAAGAAATGTGTAAATTATTATTATTTGTAATAAAAAGGAAAAAAATTTTATTTAGTGCATGTTCTGTATACCATGTTGCATATACTGTAGCACACTTGGCTCGGCTGGAAATAGTCGGGTTAAGGGGTGTTACACCCCTAAAGAGTTCGGAAGGTTGGATACGTATGGGGAAGGTAATGCCCAGTACATTGGAACCGACCTCCTTTTTAGGTCTAAATATTATTAAATTCTTAACTTATTGAAATATCATCCATATTAAATGCAATTATTAAAATTAACAATCATCCATCACCTTTATTGAAATAAATCAAACAAAACAGGCACCCATCCATTGAAAGAAAATTCATTGGTTTGCTGCTTATCTTGAGTGAAACTTTTTGAACTTTCGATTTCAGAGCTACAGGGATCCTGGTGCCTCATTGTCAAGGGGGCCCCGAACTGATAACCATGAGATTCCTTCTCCTTTTTCAGATAATTAGTATTACATACCTAACATTTAAGATAATAGGGACTTAGGTACTTTTCCCTTGAGTGGATTCCAAGTGGATGATATACCTCCTCCTCCATCAGACAATGACTTTTTTAGGGCTTTATTTGACTATAGACCTCCTCCTCCTTTTCAGTAATCAACTTGTATCAAATTTAAATAAAAGGCTTGTATTATTAATAATAATAATTACATATTGCTTCTCCAACAACTTTGACTTTTCACTTTTTTTTTTACTTTTCTATATCTTTTTTTTAAATCATATATATATGTACACAAAATATCCATGATGAATTCAAATTTGGATTTGCTATGGATATATGTTTGCAAAACCATAATATACTCGACATTCCAATAATCGCTCGACGTGAACACCTTTTCCATGTGTGTCTTGGTTTCCAGCCACTGCCTATTCCTCATACACTTCGGTATATAAGCCAATGCTTATTTAAATCTTCTTCAATTTGCTAATCATGCTACAATTCCTAACTTCAACAGAAAAAAAAATTAATATCCTAAGAATTTTATCACATCAATGAAAACAATTCCAACAATTTTGATTTTTCTTTAACTTCAAGAATGGCTGAGCTCAATTTGAAGAAAATCAAAGGTTTGTTTAAGAACAAAGCTATATATTGGGAACAAATATCTTGGTCTCAAATTAATGCTTTGAAGTGCTTTTAAAATGTTAAATTGGACCATTTCTTTTTACATACCATGGCTTCCTTTTGGGATGTGAAAACTAGGACTTTTAAGATAAATAACATTGAAATTTGTCCTATTATCAAATAATTTGAAGCTATTCTCAAATATCCAAGTAATCATCTAATGGCATTGCCCATACTAACTTCCAAGACTCATTAAAAGATGCAGATGTTGTTTCAATTCTCAAAACCTGAAGTTTTGCAATTGACCAGAGGATATAAAATCCTGCTCGGTCCTTTGATTGATTTTTGCACTTCCCATTTGGTTCTCACCAAAACTTGGGGACCTATGTTTTGTCTTTGCTTGCTTGGTCAATTCTTTCTTATTTTTCCTGACGATGACATTGATCCGCAAGTACTGGATATTGTGGATCAAGTGGAGGAAGGATTTTCAGTAGTACCCGTGATTTTGGCCGAAACCCTAGTTGAATTGGACCAATTCAAGAAAAATTCTTCAAGGAGGTTGGCTGGAAGTCCTTTGTTACTTCAGGTAATTACCTAAATCGTCCTTCCAGATTTTCAATTTAGGCCTTTTATTTTTATTGCTCTAATTTTTTCCTAGTTTGCCCTTGCGAGTTTTCAGAATTAGCGAGTTGTCATAATTTTTGCCTACACTGCCCTCACGGGTTTTCAACCTAGCGGACCCCTTTTTTATTGGTTCTAATTTTTGTCTAGACCACCCTTACGGGTTTTCGGAGCTAGAGAACCACCTTAATTTTTGCCTAGGTTGCCCTTGTAGGTTTTCTACCTAACAAGCTTTTTTTAATTGTTGTTTGCCTTTACATATTTGGCTGTAGCGTCTTTGTTTACTTGAAACCCCATTTATGGACTTTACCAGATATTTACCACGACATCATTCTGCAAGGAAATTGCTTCATCGTACTGCCTCATATGTTGAATGGGTTGATTGGATCTGCCCACGAGCTATTGTTAATATCTGTTGGTTGGTACCTTGGTGGAAGATTACCCATATCACCATTTGGACGTACTTGATGTATGTTCCTCTTGCTACTCTTAATCGAGGCACTTGTTATGATCTTCATCGACTTAGACGCTAGTATGTAGCTGAACCTTGAGGTTCTAAGTTTACTCCTGATTTGGACATGCCCCATCTGACTGAAAAGCTTTTTTGGATTGACTGAAGCAAAGTGGTCTACACTCTACACTTATCGTCTGCCATAGATTTTACACTTGCCAATTCCTTAGAAAAAAATGATGTTGGGATGAACAATAATAATAACAATAAAAGATGTTTTCTTTCCTTTAATAATTTGTCATCACCTTTTGCTATTGTGTTATTTATTTTACCCTAATAGTCAAATTATTTTAAAATAGTGCACATAGAATAATTTTAATAGTAACTCTATTGTATTAAATTGGGGAACAACTAAACAAAATAAATTTAGGTGTTAGGGTTAATTTGAATAATTCATCATTTGCTTCCAATGGAAAATTGAATTTTTTTTCTAAACCATATAACTCTTAACCATTTAACATTCTTATTATATATACTTATAATTCCATCATCATGTAAGTATGTTTAATCATTTTGTTATACACAAGTAATCTAATAATTTGATCAAGAATTATTAGCCATTTTTTGGCTACATTTATCATTTTAGAGTTTTCTACTTAATCTCTTAAAAGAGTGTTCCACTGTCCGTATAAACTACTCGTTTAAGATTATTCTCTATTTATTATGTTTTACTCAAATTTTTACTCAATAACAAGGTATCTTTTCTATTTAGTGATATTAAATAATATAATACCTTATATTACAACATAATAATAAACAAAACTTTTTATAGAGTTTTTAATCACCATTTAAATAACTAATAAAGTTCTTTAATCATTTACACACAATCTTACCATATATAAAATATCATTATATTCATTATACATATTATATCTTTATATACATGTATGGATCTTAATCCATGATATAACATCTCATCAAATTACATTTTTATATATATATTATTTATATTCCATATTTTGCATGCATGTACTCACATTTTAATAACTTTCACTTATTTTGATAAAATTTACTTATTTCAGTAAATATCATTTATTTTCCATGTAACATCCTTACACCTTATATATATATAATACATATACATCCAGTATGTATACAATATGCATATATGATAAAAGAATGTTACAATTCAGTTTAATAAAATTTTTCAAACTTCCTTATTCCTTAAAACAATTATACTTATACAAATATATATATATATATATATATCAAAACACATAATACCTCACACCACTCCATTTTTTTAAAATATTCTTTATAATTTACAACATATATTATTATACTCCAAAAAATAATATGAAATACATAATATCAAAAAGTTCTATAATATAAAATATATACATGCTGGCAAAACGGCTCTGTTCTTGGTGTAGCAACACGCTTCACTCTCAAACAACACAAGCCTAGACCCGATTTGATTTAGTAGAACTTTTTGGCTCTACCGGATAATTCTTGTCACCTGCGCGATGAGTTACAATCACGCTAAGCCAAAAGCCTAGTGGCACAAACTTTGATAATAATAACGATTTAAAAATAATGTCAATGCAAAATGCTCATATGCTATGTCATAATGTGGCATCAAGTTCACTTTTAGATATATACTTTCATCACTTAATAATTCACGCAAACACATACACAAGCATTCACAAGTCATTAACAATGGCTTTTCATAATGCATAATAATGCATACATAACCATTCACAAGTCATAGCACCATGTTCATGAATACTCAATGTATCAAGTAGCTTAACACATTTTCCATCCAAAATGTGTTAGGCTAAATGTAATGCAATCACACTCCATTTATCAAGAGTTTATACATACCTTAGAAAGCACTCCAAAACAATCTTCAAAACTCCCTCCAACCTTCTCTTCCAAGTTGCCCTTCAACACTAGGGTTGGGCAAACTACTCTCTCTCAATGCCTAAGCCAAATGTGATCATAAACAACCATTTAATATCAAATTCTAAGGCATTCTTAACATCAAACTATTTAAATTAGGAATTAAAAATGAAAGACAAAGAAAAGAGTTATTTTGGGCAATTTCCTCAAGTAACATGACCAACAACACAGGCGTATTAATAATCATGTCATTAACCCACTCTTACAGAAGCTTTGACATGTCCATGATATGAGCGTGTCACTACCCGTGTCATTCATTCTGCCTCACATAAACTTTGACATGCCCAATAACACGGGCATATTAATAGCCGTGTCAATTATTTTGCCTTACAGTAGCTACGACACCCTCAGAGATATGGTCGTGTTACTGGTCGTGTCATCAATGATAAAACTCAGCACCGTTGACACACCAATGACATGGCCTTGCCAATGGCTGTGTCAGGAAAAATTTCTGCATTTTGTACACTCAACCATTTCAACACAATCATTCCCAAACTCATCTTAAATTCAATAACTTCTTCAATCCAACTTATAAATCATTATTAACTACTCACAACAACTTCATATGTACCCAAATAAGTTATTAAAATATGCTAATACATAATCCCAACATTCACATATCATGTTCTTCCATAGAATTTCAAAGAACTTGCAAAATTGGTAAAGAAACTTACCAATTGATGAAGAATCATCAAAAACTCCACTTTGATCCTTGAAATTCCTTCAATCTTTGATGTATGGAAGAAGATAGCTCTCCTTAAGTCTCTCTCTCTCTCTCAAGCTCAGGTTCAAGGAACAAAAGAAGGAGAAGAAGAAAGAAATATCTCACCTCTTCCTTTTTCCCATCCTTATCTATATATATATATATATAATAAGCCACTATTCACTTAATTATACAATATATATGTGAAGTATTTCTTAGGTATATGTCATGTTTATTTCCAATATGTTTCAAATATACTTTTTACTTTTTCACTTAAAATCCTTTCCTTTTTCATTTAAATCATTTATTTAATTTATCCAATTTAAAATTTTTGATTTATGTTATTTAATATTCAAAAATTAGGGGTGTTATAATCCTCCCTCCCCCCTAAGAAATTGAAATTATCTGCTATCAACTCTAGAATAACTGGGGATACTGACTTTCCATCAACTACTCACTCTCCCATGTTGCCTCCTCAGTGGTATGATTCTTCCAAAGGACTTCCACAAGTGGTACTTCCTTATTTCTCAGCTCTTTCACTTCCTGTGCTAAAATTGCCACTAGTTCTTCTTTATAAGTCAGATCTGGGCTCAACTCAATAGACTCCACTGAAAAAATATGAGATGGGTCTGCCATGTACCTCGAAGCATAGAGACATGAAAGATATTATGTATCCAGTCTAACTCAAGCGGCAAAGCCAACCTGTAAGCCACTAGACCAACTCTCTCCAGAATCTCATATGGTCCTATGAAATGAGAATTCAACTTCCCTTTGCAACCGAATCTCAAAATCTTCTTCCATGTAGAGACTTTCAAAAACACTTTATCTCCCATACTGAACTCTATATCCTTCCTCTTCAAATTTGTATAGAATTTCTATCAATATACAGCTGCTTTCAGATGACCCCCAATCAATTGCACTTTCTCTTCTATTTCCTTAATCAAATCAGGACCAACCAGTTTACCTTCTCCAACCTCATCCCAACACAAAGGTGTTTTGCACCTTCTGCCATACAAGGCCTGTAATATCCCAATTTATGCCCTAGAAGTTTTGAATATTATGGTTGTTTTAATTGGATTGAATGTATGTGTCAAATTGAAAGAGAAAAGAATTTTTAAAGGAAGTGTATATGTTGCATATATGGTAGTATAAATAACATATACATAAGTCAAAAGGGATGGTCAATGGAAGAGGATATTTATTTGTGATATGTGAAATTACTTAAATGGGCATATGAGTGACAAGAGTTAAGTTTAAATGGATGAGGGCATTTAAGTAATTGTTGTGTTAGAATTGCATGGTGGAGATTTAAAGAAGAAGAGAAGTTTGACTTGTCATCTCTTTTCTTCTCTTCTCTTTTGGTGTGGCCGGCTATCAAAGGAAAGGGAGAGGAAGAGAGGTGTTCTAAGTTCTAAACATCAAATTGAAGGGAGAATCAAAGGATTAAGTTGGAGATTTGTGAAATTTCTTCAATTGAGGTAAGTACTCTCTTGTTTTCCTTTGTTATTTTGAGGTTGTGTTTGAAGTGAGTTATGAATTGTTGATCTTATGATTGAGTGTGTTTGAGATGTGTTTATAAGTGTTGAGATTGATTGTAAGTTACAAAGTTAAATTGGTGTTGGTTTTGGTTTGAAGATGGTAAGTTAAGTGGATATTGAAAGAACAAGAGTGATGTTGGTTTAGGGTTTTGAAGTGTTGAGTGATTAAATGTGTTGTTGATGTATTGTTAATGTGAATATTGTGATGAGCATGCAAGATATGTGTTAATGACATTGTTTATATTCATTTGAATGGGGTTATGTTGTGCATAATGTGTTTAAATTCAATCAAAAGAGATTTGGCCATGTTTAGGGTTTTTAATCATGAGAGACACGGCCAAACTAAGGAAGAGACACGGCCAAACTATAGAATTTTGGGAGACACGGCCAAGTCTAAGGAAAATGTGGCCGTGTTGGATGATTTTTAGAGAGACACGGCCGTGTCCCTTGCCCATGTCTACCACTGCCCATTTGTGTTGAGAGACACGGCCACAAGCTTAGTTGTGTCCCTTGAGTGTGTTGGCTACTGTGAGTGTCCTTTGCTCTTCTTGCTTTGTTGAGATTGAATATACATATGATGATGCATATGACACTATATGAATAATGTTATGTGTTATGCATTGTGAATCTTGTGAATGGTAATGTGTTGTATGAATAATGTACTTTGTAATGTTACATCAATGATGCTATATGTAAAATGTGAAGGATATGATGAGGTAATTGATTATGTATAGCTTGATGGGAGTAGTTCTTGAGGTAAGGGCAAACTTACCTAGATGCATTCTTTTATATGATTTTGAAACTTAAAACAATGTTAAGTAAATTATTAAATTGTTAATACAATGGGACTAATGTTGTTATTTGTATAGTGTGAAAGCTATAAGGATCATCCAAAAAGGTATGTGTAATGCAATTTGTTATGATAAATGTTTTAATAATGATTGAAATGAAATAAATGGATATGTTGTTTATATGATGATGAATTTGAGATACATGTGCAATGAAATTAAATATGTATGAATGATGAAGTGTGTAATGTGAATTGAGACATCAAGAGATGTGGAACTAATGTTCTGAGATATAATGTGATGTGAAGCCATTGTGATTGGCTATGATAACTCAAATGTGATGTGAAGCCATTGTGATTGGCTATGATGATTCAATTGAGAATGGAAATGATAATGAAATTGATAAATGAATTGTGTAGCTAATGTGTTATTCCATTTTCAGAGTTTGTTGTTGGTGTCATGCCAAATATTAGTAACAATCTCTTGAAGTTAGGTTGGGCTTGATCCTTGAAGCCAAGTTGGATAGAAGTTTAACATGTTTTACTCCCCTTGAAGCTTGGTTGGGTCTAGTCCTTGAAGCCTAATTGAGATCCCTTGAAGCTAGGTTGGGTTGGTTCTTGAAGCCAAGTTGGGTTGATACTTAGCATGCTTTGTTCCCCTTGAAGCTTGGTTGAACCTAAATCCTTGAAGCCTAGTTGGGTCTATGATAATGATAAATGTGATAACAAAACCAAAGCATTAACTCTGAAAATTGAATGGCATATTAGCGTCTTTTGGGCCCGAGTCTGTCTTTGTTGTCAATATGATATACAAATGTTGAAATAAATGAGTAATGAGATCTATGGTTGCTTTGTTGGAAATGTGACTCATGAATGGTGATAATGATTGCCTTCATTGGAAATGTGATTCATTGGTGTTAATGATTTGTATATATGTATATATAATATATGAGATTAGTAGAGATATATGAAAGGTGCAATTCAAAAGGAAAAACATGATAAGAAACTAATGGTACATGGAAGTGATATTTCATTATATATTAGAATTTCTATAATGTATGTTTATATGTTATATTTGTACTACTAAGCTCTCGGGCTTAGCGCGGATGTGTAATCGCGCAGGTATCTAGGTGGAAGATATGAAGTCTTTCGTTATGCCACGAGAAGAGTAAGAGTTTATCGAGACCAACTAGAGGGTGATGCATACATGTATAATTTTTAATTATGATGTATTTCTGACAAGAGTATATTTATATGTATCAATGAAGTTTTGATAAAAATAAGATTATGATATATATATGTAAGATCATTGAAAGTATAATGATTTTGTAAATGTTCTTTAAATTTATGTATTGTGGTTTGAACTCTGTTAAAGGTTTTAAAAATGTAACGAAAAGTGACATCCTTATACTTTATATACTTACTGTATGTATACCGGGTGTATGTATAGTACTTATATGGAGTATCGGGGTGTTACAAGGCCTCATAAGGTGCCATTTCAATACTGGACTAATGACTGCTGTTATATGCAAACTCATTTAGTGGCAAAAATCTGTCCCAACTCCCTAGGAAATCAATAATACAACTTCTCAACATATCCTCTAGAATCTGTATCACTCTCTCTGACATCCATCTATTTGAGGATAGAAAGAAGTGCTAAAATGCAATCGAGAACCCAATGCATCCTGCAAACTCCTCTAAAAAATCGATGTAATCTAGGGATCTCAGTCCGATACTAAAGAAACTAAAACTCTATATAATCTCACTATCTCATTGATATACAATTTATCCAACCTCTCAAGTGAGTAATCCATCCAAACTGGAAGAAAATGAGTTGTCTTTGTCATCCGATCAACAATCACCCAAATTACATCTTCTGGGTCAAAGGTAATCCAATCACAAAATCCATCGTCACTCACTCCCATTTCCATTCTGGTACTGACAATGGCTGAAGCAGCCCTGAAGGAACTTGGTGTTCAGCTTTCAATTTCTAAAAAATGAGACATCTGGATACAAACTCTACTATGTCCCTCTTCATACCTGACCACCAATAATGATGTTTCAAATTTTGATACATCTTGGTACTACCAGGGTGCATAGCATAAACTGACTGATGTGCTTCCTTTAATATCATCCTCTTCAATCTTGCATCATTAGGAATGCACAATCTATCTCGATACCATAGACTGCTATCGTCTCTCACATAAAAGTCTCAACTCTCCCCCCTTTTGGCAATTTAACACAATCTTCTGGATCTTCTCATCTGCAAAATGGGCTTTCCTAACCTGATCCAATAACATTGGTCTCAATTGCAATTGAGTTATCAATGCACCAACATTACAAGACTTAAATCTAGCATGCAACGCTCTCAACTCAACAAGCAACGAGAGTGAATAAGCAGTCAAACCTGCTAAAGACTTTTGACTCAAGGCATCAACAATAACATTTATTTTTTCAGAATGATAATCAATTAAACAATCATAGTCTTTATTCAACTCTAACCATCATCTCTACTGAAGATTCAGCTCTTTCTGAACACCTAAATACTTCAAACTCTTATGATCAGTATAAATAAAGCACTTCTCTCCATGCAAGTAATGTCGCCAAATCTTCAATGCAAAAACTATGGCTACTAACTCTAAATCATGAGTCAGTTGATTCAGTTCATGTGACTTTAACTGTCGAGATGCATAAGCAATGACTCTACCCTCCTGCATCAGAACATAACTTAAACCACTATATGAAGCATCATTGTATATCACATATGGTTTACCTTTCACAGGCAGGGTAAGAACAGGAACCTGAGTCACCATCTCTCTCAGCTGCTCAAAACTCACCTGACACTGATTTGTCTACACAAATCTAACTCCTTTTCAAAGTAATCTGATGAGTGGTGTAGCTAGCATAGAAAAATCCTTCCCAAACCAACGATAATAGCCTGCCAAACCAAGAAAACTTCTAACCTCTGTCATAGTCTTCTGTGGACTCCAATTCAAGATAGCCTCAACTTTACTCAGATCAACTCTAATACCCTCTACTGATACCACATTACCGAGAAAAGTTATCTGATTGAGCCAAAATTCACACTTAGACAACTTATCATACAACTATTTCTCTCTTAAAGTCTACAATACAATCTGTAAATGCCTAACATGATCCTCCTTATTATGTGAATACACCATAATATCATCAATAAAGACCACCACAAATTGATCTAAGAATGATATAAACACCCTGTTCATCAAATCCATAAATGCTGCTGGTGCATTTGTCAATCCAAAGGGCATTACCAGAAACTCATAATGACCATACCTTGTGTGGAAAGCTGCCTTGGGTACATCTACATCTCTAATCTATACATAATCTTAGAGAATACTATTGCTCCCTTTAATTGATCAAAGAGATCATCTATCTGAGGTAATGGATACTTATTCTTAATGGTCACCTTATTCAACTATCTATAATCTATACATAATCTCAAAGTGTCATCCTTGCTCTTCACATACAAAATAGGTGCTCCCCACGGAGACACACTAGGATGAATAAATCCTTTATCAAGCAACTCTTGCAACTGCACCTTCAACTCCTTTAATTATACAGGTACAATCCGATAAGGGGTAATAGAGATATGAGTGGTACCAGGCAACAAATCAATACCAAACTCCACCTCTCTCTCAAGAGGCACCCCCTACAACTCATCAGGAACAACATCCAAAAACTCTGCAACTGTAGGTATACTGTCAAGCTGGGATCCCACTACTCTGGTATCTACAACATGAGTAAGATATGCCTGACATCCCTTCTGGATCATTCTCCTAGCTGAAATAGCTAAAATGAACATGGATGAAAGACGTCTTTGCTTACTATATACTACCACAACTCTACTATCACGTGTTCTTAGGGTAACACATTTCTGCTGATAGTCTACTATAGCCCCATGCCTGGATAACCAATCCATGCCCAGAATCAAATCATACTTCCTAAAAGGTATCTCAATTAGGTCACCGAGAAACTCCTCATTCTGAACAACAACTGGACTATCTCGGTATACTCTGCTAACCACATCACTATGCCCTAAAGGATTTATAACCAAAATATCAAATCCTAGGGACTCATAATGCAAATCACTCACAAGCAGTATGGATGCACCAATGTATAAATGTAAGAACTGAAGTACCAAATAAAGTAAAATTATCGGCTATAACAGATGATGCATCTGGCTGTCTCTGCATCACATAAATCCACTGTGTTGGCCCTGCATCCTCTGGTCTACTTCCTGCTATAGAACCTCCTCTCTGACTAGACCCTGATCTACCACCTCTACCAAAACCTCTGCCACCACTACCCTCTCTGACACTGGGTCTAGAAATTATTGTATCTGTCTGTCTATCATCTGGTGGCTCTGGATAATCTCTGAGAAAATGGTCTGGTGATCAACATTTATAACATACTGCTAGTGCACCTGTCCTTCAGCAGATACCTCCATGTGCCCTACCACAATGAACACAAATAGGTGGAGCAGGCTTCTGAGTAACTGGGTTAGAGCATTAGCCACTGAGGTTGCAGGTCTCTGTCTTTGCTGCTATACTGACCTACCATGCTACCCTTGACTACTACTAAACCTCTGAGGATATATCCCTTGGCCTCTCTTCAATGATGAAGACCCTGCCTCACCTTGGGGTCTCCTACCTCTGCTCTCCTCTACTCTGGTTGTTGCTGTAAGTCCCTGTGCCCTCTCTACACTTTTGGCAGCTGTAACCAACTGAGAGAAATTATGATACCGGGAACCTGCCACTAAACACATGATAGAGATTCTCAGCCCTTCCTCAAACCTTTGACATCTATAAAACTCATCTGATATAATCCCTCCAATATACTGGCTCAGCCGAATGAACTCAAATTCATACTCAGTCACTGTCCCAGTGTCCTGTCTCAAACTCAAAACTCTATCTTCTTAGCATCCTTATACTCCCTTGGAGTATACTTCTTCTCAAATTCCCACAGGAAATAGGTATAAGTCAAAACTAGTGGATCAGCTATACCATGGGGAACCATCTTTAACCACTCATAGGCATCCCCCTGCAGAAGTGATCTAGCATAATCAAAATTCTCCTCTAGACTAGCCTGCAGCTGAATAAATACTCTCTCAACCCTGTCCAGCCACTGCTCTACTACAGTAGGGTATGTAGTGCCAACAAAATCTGTGGCTCCAATTTTCCTCAGCTTGTCATATTTCTGTGTTGGCAACTGCTACTGCTACTACGGCTGCAGCTGTGGTGGCAACTGTAGCTACTAAACTGGAGCCTACCTCAACAGCTCTACCATATGCCATACTTAGCCTGGCGAAATCTCCTCAGCTGCTGGTCCAATAGGTACAGAAGCAGATGCCTCACTAGCAGACTCATACCAGCTCGAACTCTATCCTTATTATGAGCTACACTCTCTACACTACCCTCTACAGACTGGTGTGTCCGAGATGCCATAACCACCAATTTCTGCAAATACAATAGAAATTGACACATTAAAAATTAAAAAATCCCAATGCCAAAGCATGTATCACAATTGAAAATCATATTTAAAATCTCCAATTTCTCTCTCTCTCTCTCTAACAAGCCACCTAGGTCGAGAACCTCGAACCTAGGCTCTGATGTCAAAATAAATATAACACCCTTACACCCTATATACGTATAATATACATACATCCAGTATGTATACAATACGCATATGCGGTAAAAGAATGTCATAATTAAGTTTAATAAAATTTTTCAAACTTCCTCATTCCTCAAAACAATTATACTTATATAGATATATATATACCAAAACACATAATACCTCACACCACTCCATTTTTAAAACATTCTTTATAATTTACAACATATATATTTATACTCCAAAAACATAATATGAAATACATAATATGAAAAAGTACTACAATATAAAATATATACATGCTGGAAGAATGGCTCTGTTCTTGGTGTAGCAACACGCTTCAGTCTCAACTAACACAAGCCTAGATCCGATCTAGTCTAGTAGAACTTTTCAGCTCTATCGAATCATCCCTGTCACTTACGCAATGAGTTACAATCGCGCTAAGCCAAAAGCCTAGTGGTATAAACTTTGATAATAATAACACTTTAAAAACAAGGTCAATGCAAAATGCTCATATGCTATGTTATAATGTGGCATCAAGTTCACTTTTAGATATATACTTTCATTACTTAATAATTCACACAAACACATACACAAGCATGGGCCCAAACAAACTAATACATTATTCAAATCATAGAGTTACTATTTTGGTCCATAATGACACCATGTGTCTAGCCCCAAAGGCAAATCAAGTAATGCTCAAAAGCTAGCCCTGAATGCAATTCATATCACAGTGATGCCAAGCATCTAGCCCCGAAGGCAAATCATATCACAGTGACGCCAAGCGTCTAGCCTGAAACCAAATATTAAGGATAACCTCATAGGCATGCCGCCAAAAACAGAACTCTGAAAATTGAATAACATACAAGGCAGACAATTAATTCACATTTTTCATCATCAATTTCTTTCTCATTTTTCCATTTTCTCATTCATGTCAATTTCATTACAATTCAACATTTCATAACAAAACCACATTACCCAAACACTTTAGGTCATTTTCACATTTTACACATAACTCACATTTTATTCAATCTAGACATTAACAATGGCTTTTCATAATGCATAATAATGCATACATAACCATTAACAAGTCATAGCACCATGTTCATGAATACTTAATATATCAAGTAGCTTAATACATTTTTCATCCAAAATGTGTTAGGCCAAATGTAATGCAATCACACTCCATTTATCAAGAGTATGTACATACCTTAGAAAGCACTCCAAATCAAGCTTCAAAACTCCCTCCAACCTTCTCTTCCAAGTTGCCCTTCCGTACTAGGGTTGGGCAAACTACTCTCTCTCAATGCTTAAGCCAAATGTGATCATAAACAACCATTTAATATCACATTCTAAGGCATTCTTAACATCAAACAATTTAAATTAGGAATTACAAATGAAAGACAAAGAAAAGAGTTATTTTGGGCAATTTCCTCAAGTAACATGCCCAACAACACGGGCGTGTTAATAACCGTGTCATTAACCTACTCTTACAGAAGCTTTGACATGTCCAATGACAAGAGTGTGTCACTACTCGTGTCATTTATTCTGCCTCATAGAAACTTTGACTTGCCCAACAACACGGGCGTGTTAATGGTTTTGTCAATAGCTATGACACACTCAGAGATATGGCTGTGTTACTGGTCGTGTCATCAACGATAAAACTCAGCACCGTTGAAATGCTCAACGACATGGCCTTGTCAATGGCCGTGTTAGGCAAACTTTTTGTATTTCGTACACTCAACCATTTCAACATAATCATTCCCAAACTCATCTTAAATTCAATAACTTCTTCAATCCAACTTAAAAATCATTATTAACTACTCACAACAACTCCATACATGCCCAAAAAAAGATATTAAAACATCCTAATACACAATCCCAACATCCACATATCATGTTCTTCCATAGAATTCCAAAGAACTTGCAAAATTGATAAAAGAAACTTACCAATTGATGAAGAATCCTCAAAAACTCCACTTCAATCCTTGAAATTCCTTCAATCTTTGATATATGGAAGAAGAAAACTCTCCTTAAGTCTCTCCCTCTCAAGCTTATGTTCAAGGAACAAAAGAAGGAGAAGAAAAAAGAAATATCTCACCTCTTCCTTTTTCCCATCCTTATATATATATATATATATATATATATATAATAAGTCACTATTCACTTAGTTATACAATATATATATATATATGTGTGTGTGTGTGATTCATATCTTAGGCATATGTCATGTTTATTTCCATTATGTTTCAAATATTCTTTTTACTTTTTCACTTTTTCATTTTCCATTAAAATCATTTATTTAATTTATCCAATTTAAAATTTTTGATTTATGTTATTTAATATTCAAAAATTAGGGGTATTACATACCCTCATATACTGAGTTTTAATTCCTATGTTCAGATAACGAGTTCAGTGATGAATCTAGTCTTTAAATCCCATTTAGACCAATTTGTAGTTATTTTCATTGATGACATATTGGTTTATTCCAGAAATCAAGAGGAGCATGATAAGCATTTGAGAATTATACTACAGACACTAAGGGAGAATCAATTATATGCTAAATTATCAAAATGTGATTTTTGATTGACAGAAGTGGCATTTTTAGGTCATGTAATATCATCTAATGGTATTCACGTAGATCCTAGTAAAATTAAGACTATTTTGAATTGACAGCCACTAAAGAATATAAAAAAAGTCTGGAGTTTTCTTAGGTTAGTTGGTTACTATAGAAGATTTGTACAAGGATTTTCAAAGGTAGCACTTTCTTTAACTAAGCTCTTTAGAAAAAGAAACTAAATTTAAGTGGAATGCCCGGTGATAAGCTAGTTTTGAATAATTGAAAGCTATGTTGACTGAAGCACCTATATTGACACAACTGACTCCAGGTAAAGACTATATTATTTATAGTGACGCTTCTCATTAGGGACTCGATTGTGTATTGATGCAAGAGGGTAAGGTAATTGCTTATGCTTCTAGGCAATTAAAATCTCATGAATTGAATTACCCTACAAATGATTTGAAGTTAACTGCTATTGTATTTGCTCTTAAGATCTGGCAACATTACTTGTATGGTGAAAGGTGCTATATTTTCACTGACCATAAAAGTTTAAAATACTTGCCAACATAAAAAGAACTAAACTTAAGGTAGAAGAGGTGATGGAATTGATTAAAGATTATGATTATATCATTGACTATCATCCTAAAGCTAACGTGGTAGCCGATGCTTCAAGTCAAAAGACTTTAGCAGGTATGTTGTATATATAATATTATAATACTATATGTATATAAAAATTAAATAAACTAAATGATAT
Organism: Garcia nutans; assembly: GCA_947685225.1. NCBI lineage: Eukaryota > Viridiplantae > Streptophyta > Magnoliopsida > Malpighiales > Euphorbiaceae > Garcia > Garcia nutans. Next base: position 2,445,842 of record CANTUV010000017.1, on the reverse strand, counting down.
AATGTGTTATGTTAGTAGAATTGAGGGTTGAACCAACCATAAAGAAAAAAGTGATAAAAGCTCGGAAACAAAATCAAAAGTTGTTAGAAATTTTGAAACAAGTGCATAAAAGTGAAAAGCCAAATTATGTTGTGTTAAAAAATGGTGGTGTAGACCCTTAATTTTTGACCCAATCCAGTCTATTGTGTTTTATTTGGTTTGAAATGATTTTTCTTGTTTAATTGGACCAAAATAATTTTAATTAAATAATTTTTACCTTAGTATTTAATTTTTATTAATAAAAAATGAAAAAATAAAAATAAAAATTAGAGTAAAAAAAAATCGGAAGCAAAAAGTGGTCGCACGGGCCCGGCAGCTCAGTTTTCGCCAGCGTAAAATTTTTTGACGCGATTTTTGGAATCCTAATCCAATTAGGTTTTAATTTATTTTTTTTTATTAATATTACTTACCTTAATTAATTAGGAATAAATAACCTAAAAACCACTATAAATAAGGACCAACTAAACCAAATCAAAGGAGGAAAAAAATTGGCAGTGGCATGATTTTTGAAACCAAATCAACGAAGGAAAAGGAAAAACTCAATTCAATTGATATTTAAAGCAGCAGTAGCACGTATTAAACAAGGGAAAAGGCAACCAATGCTTGTTTTTGGAGCTAGTTCATCCAAGAAGAGTTATTTTTTGGAGAATCAACAAAAGAAGGTATGTAAAAATCTTTTTGATTTATGTTTTGCAGTAGCTAGGTTATAAAATTTTAGATTTTTTTAAATCAAAAATCTTAGAGCTTTAACTTAATTTTTCCAAGATTAGAACATTAAAAACGTGACTTTCTTTTCTAAAAGGACTCAAAATTGTTATTTTTTCTTCTTAAAAATCTTTAAACTTTAATTGAACATATTTTTCAACAAAACCAAAATAAAATTCTATTTCTTTTAAGATTTTAAAGTAGGTTCTTTTTCATTCAAAAAACCTTAAAAAACATCTTTTCTACTTATAAAAACTTCAATCCATGTGTTTAAATTCATAAAATTTCATAAATCATCAAAGTGCTTTGTTAAAACCCTAAAAATAATTCCTTACCCGAGAACTCCAATTTCAAAGCCTAAATCCAAAATTCAACTTTTAAACCTAAAACAATGAACCCTAATCCTTTTAAAACCTTAAACCCTAATTTTTATGAACTCTAATCCTTTTAAAACATTAAAAAATATAAAAACATAAAAACTCAAAAAAAAGTCACAGTAGCTTAATTCACTATTTAAAAATCATGAATTAAAAAGTATTTCAAAGTGTCCAAAACCCTAATTTCAAGATTTCACCATTCAAACCTTAATTTTGTTAATCAAAGAGTCTTACCAACCCTTTAAAATATAAAACCCTAATCTATTTTAATTCCATAAAAAGTCACAGTAGTCATAAATTAGACTTTTATTTGCTTTATTCAATTCCATACTTGATATGCTTTGATTTATTTCTTATATTTTAATTTATCTAATTTATCATGGATGGATATTTATTTTATTGATTTTTAAATACTTTTGATGAATGATTTATTTATGATGAATGATTATTTACTTTTTCAATTAATTTAGACTTCGAAAAGATGTAAGAGGCATGTTTCCACTTGGTGGGTACCTCATTAGTTAAACATCATGTAATTTAATTTTCTTTTCTATTTTAGAACTTATGTGAAGGGCATGTTTCTACCTTTTGGTGGGTGTCCTACCTAGGCATGTGATGTAAGGACATGTTTCCATCCTTGGACGGGCGTCCATTTATTTGTTTTGTTTTGTTTGGACATTGCTTTGATTTTAATATAATGATGCTTTCTTTTTATTGTGTGTAGTATGGATAATGTTGTTATACTTAAGAATTTTATAATATTAAGACCTGTAAAGGAGGCCGGTTCCAATGAACCGGGAGTTGTGGGGGTGTTGGGCCATTTCTCACCTTCCCCACACGTACCCAATTTTCCGAACCCATTAAGGGGTTGGGGATTCCTTAGGAATCGAGTCATCCACCCCTTTCTTTTTCCCAGCTCGTCCGGGTGGCGACTCCATTTTCTCCGGACTTAGGTCCGTGTTCTCTAAGGCCCCGAGCCTAAATAGTGCCGAAGTCGCAAGAACCATTCCACCGGGAGTGGGGGCGAAAATCCCCGCTCACAGGTGGATTGTATTATAGAGGTCGATTGTGTGTACCTGATGTGAAGGAACTAAAAGAGTATATACTTGGTGAATCTCATATTACTATGTATAATGTACATCCCGAAAGCAATAAGATGTATCAGAATTTGAAATCTCATTATTGGTGGCCTAGTATGAAGAGAGATATTACTGAATATGTGACTTGGTGTTTAGTGTGTCAACAAGTCAAAGCAGAACATTAAGTTCCATTGGGTCTTTTGCAACCCATATCGATACTAGAATGGAAGTGGGATAGAATCACCATGGATTTTGTGGCTGGTCTTCCGAACACCCAAAAGAAGCATGATACAATTTGGGTAATTGCTGATTGATTAACTAAATCAGCTCATTTCCTTCCCATTCAAGTTGATAATTCAATGGATAGACTTGCTAAATTATATATTAATGAGATAGTCAGACTTCATGGAGTGCCAATGTCTATTATTTCAGATCAAGACCCTCGCTTTACTTTAAAATTTTGGAAAAGTTTTCAAAAAGCATTGGGTACTCAACTCCATTTTAGTACTGCTTTTCATCCACAGACTGATGGTCAATCAGAAAGGATGATACAAGTACTTGAAGATATGCTTAGAAGTTGTGTAATCGATTTGAAGGTAGTTAGGATAGATATTTACCTTTAGTAGAATTTGCCTATAACAACAGTTAGTATGAAGCACTCTATGGAAGGAAGTGTAGAACTACATTGTGTTGGGTAGAATTGAATGAGAGCAAACTTGTGGGACCTGATCTCATAAGGCAAACTAAAGACAAAGTGAAGCTTATAAAGGATTGATTACAAATTGCAATGGATAGACAAAAATCTTATGCATATTTGAAATGGCGTGATATTGAATATGGTGTGGGAGATAAGATATTTTTGAAAGTATCATCGTGGAAGAAGGTTCTTCGCTTTGGGAAGAAAGGTAAACTAAGTCCTAGGTTTATTGGACCATATGAAATACTTGAACGTATAGGTCCAGTAGCTTATCAACTAGCTTTGCCTCCAGAATTGGCTAAGAGTCATAATGTATTCCATGTGTCGATGCTTACACGATATAGATCAGATCCTTCACATGTGATTCAAACAGAGTCCATTGAAATTCGGCCAAATTTGAATTATGAAGAAGAACCAGTGGCTATCTTAGCTCGTGAAATAAAGGAGTTGCGTAATAAGTGCATTCATTTAGTGAAAGTGTTATGGAGGAATTATTCGATAGAGGAAGCCACTTGGGAAGGAAAAGAGATAATGAGACAGCAATACCATCAGTTATTTCAAGTGTCTATAACAGGTAAATTTCTAGGACAAAATTTCTTTAGTGGGGGAGAAATGTAATGTTTAAAATATTAAATACTAAACTTTTAATTTAATATTGATAATTGATAGTAAATAGTGATAAAAGTGACATGAATAAGTGATGTAAATAGTGAATCATAAAACTTACTGAATAAATTATTTATTTTTATAGTTTTATGAGACTAAAAATCAAATTGAAATCAAAGGATAAGAAAGAGGGTGCACCATAACTAAGATGAGAGTGGCCACACTAGATTAAACCATATATATATTTGGACAGGTGTGTGTATGTGTGGAAACTTCTTTCTTCTTTCATCTTCATCCACGCCTATCATCACCTTCACCACCAAAACTTCTTATTTCTTCCTTATTTACAAAAACATTTAGCCAAAATTTAAGAGAAAATCACATCTAGTTATAGGTTTTTAGAAGAATAAGGTGGAAAAGGTGAGATTATCAACAAGTGATTAGAGAAGAAAAGGGATTTTCAAAGAGGTATGTGCTTATATATTTTAATTTGCAACTATTCAAATTTCTATGAATTTTATTATTTGAATTGGTTGATTGAGTTATCTTTAATGAGTTATTACTGAAAAGTATTTGATATAGACTCTTTCTATGTCAAAGAAACTAGTGTTGATTCATTTTTATCGTATATTTGGATATATTGCGTTTAAGTTGTTGAGTGTGCGAAATATAGAATTTTGCTTGACACGGCCATGTCACTGGGTGTGTCAACGATGTTGTGCTTCCAACATTGATGGCACGACCAGTAACACGCCCGTGTCATTGAGCGTGTCATAGCTACCATGATGAATGATAAATGACATGGCCAGTGACATACCCATGTCGTTGGACGTGTCGTAGCTACTGTAATGCAAGTTAAATGACACGGCCAGTGATACGCCCGTGTCGTTGGTTGTGTTAAAGCTTCTGTAAGAATGGGCGAGCGATGTGGTCATTGACACGCCCATTTCATTAGGCGTGTCACTTGAAGAAATTGCCCAAACTAACTCTTTTCTTTGTCTTTCATCTGTAATTTCCACCTAAAAGAATATAAGGCCTCAAAGTGTAAAGGATTTTTGAAATCAACCCTAACAAGTAGTGTAACAAATTTATTTTGAATATATGATAAACATGTGTGATACCAAATGTTGATCAAATAATTGTTCTATTGAATTGCTATACATAATTTAATGTTAATTAAAAACTACTGAATTGTCCAAATCATACTGATTTTAGATCTAGCTTGAGATTAAATGGCTAGCTAAAGAGAGGATATCTAAAGTGATAGTGGGCACTTTGTACCATCAATGGACACTTTGTGTCACCATATTCAGTGGGCATTCATGCCATAGTGGACCATTGGCCAAATTTTATACAGTGGGCATTAAATTGCTAACAGTGACCAGTTATCCAAATTTAGGATCTGAGTTCAGTGTGTATGGGCATAACTAAAAGAAGTTATCTACATTGAAAACAATATGTTATATGGTTATTATTAAATTAACCGATTCTGAATTTAATCATGTTTAGTATTTCAAGTTTAAATGATTTATTAATTTCTTTATTTAACGTTCTAAAAGTAGTAATTTTTATTGTTTCTAAATTATTTTATGTATAGTTCTCTTTCCTTTAATTTTTCTTGCATATTGTGAATACATAAGCACCACTAAGCTTTACTTAGCGTGTTAGAATTATTTTCTGATACACAGATCAAACAAGAAGAGTTGAGACTGCATAGTAAGAGATACACGTTTCTAGTCAACTGCATCACAAAGGTTCAAAGAACGGTATTATAAATATTGTATTCTGTATAGTTCACATGGCAATACTTTATAATTTTGTATGACAGTTATAAAGGTTTGAGAGTATTTTGAGAATTATAATAATGTAAGTTAACAATATGAGTTCTTTATAATTTAACAAATATATGTTTGTAATATATGCATGATTATAGTAGTTTTTTTGAAAGTTTAATAACTGCATTAATATATAGAAGTATTTTGGTTTTAATTTCTATAATACATATATAGACAAGTATGAGTATTTAGATGACATCGCCTATGTAGTTAAGTATATAGACTATGTAGGGGGTGTTACAAGTATGGTCAATGGCCTAGTAATAGCATAATATCCAGTAATAATAATGGCATAAAATGTCCAATAACAGTAATGACATAAAGTGTATAGTAACAATATAGACGTCCACCCTCTGGCTAGTCATTCAATCCGACAACTAGGTTTATTACCAATATAATTTGGGCAATCCAGTTATTTTCTCATTTTTAGTGAATTTTAGTGTCAATAATAATAATTTTATTTTCAACAATTCTTTAAAGTAACAATCCATTTTCTCATTAATCACATAACAATCATACTTTAACAATTCAATTAAATAAAATTTATATCAATTATCTCTAAATTATCGTCAAATCCTTCACCAATTAATTTTCTATACTTACTTGTTTGAAAATATATATACATATAAAATCTACTTCCAATCAAATGTCACAAATAAAGTAATACCATACATTACTTTGTACACATCATTTCATCACTTAAATTAAATATATATAAATTGGTACAATTCGGTCAACTTTATTCATTTAACAAAACTCTATTCATTTAACAATTTCATCTTCTTAAGTCCCTATTTCACATTCTTCTTGTAATATTTAAATTCTAAATACACTTTAATCTCCCTTAATTAGTTCTTTCCAACTATATAAATTTTATAAATTATTATCATCATTCTAAGTGTGTATATTCTGCATATATGTTGTGTATACATTATGTATATTTTCTCTTTAAAACTATCTTTTTCTTAAATTCATGATTACTCTACTTCTTTCTCTCTAATTATTTAATAATTTGGCTCATCAAACACATCCATATACAATTTACAAATTCTCTTAAATTACTAGGTGGTGTTGCTGCCGGTATATGGTTTGTATATCTAAACATTGTTATCACTTATGCTACAAATATATCATTTGATCTTTAGTTATCACTTATGCTACAAATATTCAACTTTGTTCCGTAATCCTTTTCCTTTCATAACTATTGAATTCAACACTTTAAAAACTCCAAGTTACATTTAAACCACACTTATCAAGGAAAGGTTCTCTTTGCTAATTAATTAATTCTTCCATAATCATTAAACTAAACATGATTCTTCCATAACCCTATAATTCAACACTTTAATTAGTTCAAAGATTCAATCAAACTTCTTTTAAGATAAATATCTATCAAACATACTTTTAAATACTACATATATAATTATACTATCAAAAATAGAAAATTTCATAATCCTTTCTTTCACAAATTATTCATAGTCAATTACTTTCACAATTTAATCCATAATCAATAGTTTTCACAAACCAATTCATAATCTATTATTATTACAATTTAATCAATAATCAAGTGTTATTACCATTTAGTCCATAATCAATTATTTTCATAAATTAATCTATAATCAAATATTTTCAATAACTAGTCCACATTCAATCACTATCACAAGTTAGCTATAATCAATTACTTTCTCAAATAATTTAATTTAATCAAATCACAACTCATATAAACAATTAAAAATCAAGAAAGATTTCAAATAATAACAAAGCATATAATATGCAAGTACATACCCTTTCAATTAGCTCTTTTCATTCCTATTTCCTTGAAATCCTTGGTTCCTTAGCAATTTCCTTGTAAAATCTCACATAGTCTAGCTATTTCCCATAAAATTCCTAAATTATCACTAAAGATTCTTTGATTTTGAACTAAAATAATTGGAGAAGAAGAAAGAAATAAGAAGAAATGGTGGTGGCAGTGATGGTTACGGGTTAAATGAAAAAGAAGAAGAAACGTAGTCAAATTTGACTTTTTATATAATATATAGGGTTTTGTTTATATATATTGTTTGTATCTTAACTTTAGTATACTTATATTCTTTAATTATTTCTTAATTCGATTTTTAATTTCGTAAAATTATACAAATAGTTATTTAATTATTTTAATAATCTATTACCCATATTTTATAACTCAATTACTGTAGAATTTAATTTAATGCCACAAGGGTATTTTTGTAATTTTTTACTTTAAAATAATTTTCAAAAATACCTATTAAATACATACCCTAATTTTTTTCCACTTATCACATATAATATTAGGGGTGTTCTCAGGCCGAGCTAGGCTGGGTGTACCCCTAACCCGCATTCTTAAAATTAGGCCTACAGCCCGGCCTTAGCCATAACGGGTTAGGTTTACTTGTGTTGGTCAGGCCAGCAGGGTTCTCGGGCTAGATCTGGGCCAATTCTTTTTTTTTTTAATTTTATATAAATTATTATATACATAATTAAAAGTTGCTACAATATATATATAACTGCAACAGCTTTATACAACATAAATATATTATTTATATATTATTATATATAATTATTTATATAATATATAATTATATTTATATATAATATATTTTAGGTCAGGCCGCTTCAGGCCAGAAGCCCGACTCAAAATTTTAAAAAAAATTAAAAACAAGCCCGAGGTCCGGTCCTATTATCTTCTAACCAGACCCAACCAGGTCAGGTTGGGTCTGGTTGTTCAGGTTGCTGGGTTTTATGAACACCCCTATATAATATCATAATCAATTCAATATGCACTTATATATACACTTAATACAGAAAATTATTGCTTCAAATTTCTAAACATTACATAATTAATTTTACTTTAAGGTTTTACTATCAAGTTACATGTTTAATGACATAAAATTGAATTATCTATTCATGGAACTTTAATTTTGTTATAATCTAGTTAGTTTTGACTGCTGCCACTAGGTCACCTCCCTGTCTTGCAACTTGGTCAAGACCAAAGAGATGTGCTTATCATCTAGCACCCTTTTATATTCAAGGATCTCTTCCAATGTGGCCAACCAATCTAAGAATTCTTCTCACTTAAGGCCGTCATGGAATTATGGTATTTCTATTCTCATCCCAGATTCCAATTATATATCTTGAACTGGGACTTTATATTGTCTATGCGGCACTTCCTTATAATAAACTCCTCCTTCAACATCAAAGCCTCTATTGGATCCTTTGGGATTAAGGTATCTCCGTTGGTTAGGGTTAACCCTATTTTGATCTCCCATGAGCTACATAATGTGCTTCGTTAATCGATCTATCATCTATCCCATCCATTTCTCCATCATCTGTTCAAGTCACTACTCAAGGTAGGTTATGTGATCACATTCATAAAACTCATTTATACGTTTGTTGTGGTTGTCTTTACGGTGCCATAGTTGTCCAAGAACAAACTCAACTCTGATACTAACTGACATCGCAAAAGTTAAGAACAATGAGAAATAATACTATTAACATGTTTAGTCTAAGAATGCCCAGGTAAATAAATGAAATGAGAGAAAAATTTCTCTACTAAACTTTTATTAAAATTTGAAAATTGTCTTTACCTTCTAAAAGGTTACAATATATAGGATTAGGATTATAGAAATCCTAATTATAAAATAAGAAAACTTTTTAAAAAGGCAACAAGCTGACAAAATAAAAGTAAATACATATACAAAAAGAAAATATAGAATGAGGTAGACAAAATGCCAAAATAGTACCACAATCTAAGATTCCTATTAAAAATAAATAAGAAAACAACAATATGCCAAAAGTTGCCATAAACATGTTTTCGAAGGCCCAAACGTTAGAATTTGGCCAAAAAGTGACGGAATCCACTGCAAAGCTGGGACTTATTGGCCCATTTTTCTTTGTATTAGGCCCTTAGAATGCCTAATTTGCATGTTCAACTTTTAGCAATAATTATCAAACTGTCATTATAGCAGTTTTTTGTCAAAAGGCTCCATGAAAGCTAGGGTCATTTATTTCGCAACAAAATCCAACTTAATGTTACTAGGTATTTGCATCCAAATATTGTATTCAAGTTTGTAATCAACCCCAATTTTAGTTTCAATTATTTGATCACCCCAGTAAATAATTATGTGTCAGGTACCGTCATTTTTTCTAATGAAAATATGAATCATGTAGTTAATATCTACATTCAGGACTATCTAAGTTTAATATATTGTTTTTAACTTCCTTATATCTTAATTATGAAATGTATAATCTAAATTCGCATATATATTCCAACTGTGCATAATGTAGTCTTATTCAATTAAATATAATTAGAGAACACATATGTCATATGATTCAATTGAAATGTTAGTTAAAAATATGATAAATGGAATTATTTAAATAATATATAATATATCTTTTAAAATTTATTTGTATAATAATAATTTATCATTTATTTGTTTATAAGGTATTTATAAAATCCATCAAATGTTTAGATTTAAATATCATTAAATTGATTATAGTATGTCTAATTTTATTTATTTTGGATTTTTTTATTGTTAAATTTTTAATCCATTTATTAATTTAAAATTAATTATAACTTTAATCATATTAGTATTAAAATTTTAATTTTAATAATATATGCTTCGAATTACAAGAAATACATATTGTGGGTTTTTTTTTTTCAAAATTTCGTATTTTATACAATTAATTTATGGCCATGAAAATGACAAAAGTACTTTTATATAATTAAAATTTTAATTATATAATTTGACAATCTACATATAATTAAAATTTTAAGTCTTAATAATTAATTTAACAATTATTATTTTTTTAACCCAATGCAAAATTCACAAGAACATAATAGTAAATATAATACATTGGCATAATGAGTTTGATTAAGATTGGATCATCAACTAATTCATTCTCAAATTTTAAATTAAAAAAAAAATCTCTTGCCCAATTTTTTTGGGATTCAAGGATGGAGACAATAATCAATAATATAATTAACATGGCAATAATAAAATGCAACATAAAATTTTAGTTGATATTCATAGAAAAAATTATAATATGAATTCTAAGCCCTAAACACAAATATAGCTACAGCTAAAATTATATTTTATCTTAATAAATAATAAAATTATTTCAATATATATTCAAAATTTATATTTATTCATTATTCATGTAATTAATGAATATGTCAAGAAAAAAATTACACACATATAACAACAACTAAAATTATTTTTAATCCTAATAAATAATTAAATCGAATGCCAATATATATATATATATATTCAAAATTTATATTTCTTAATTATTCATGTAATTAATGAATAATAAAATAAATAATAAAATCATAGTGTTAGTAACTAAATTTTAATTAAGACTCGGTTTTTAAATAAAATGTCTTTTTTAAATCATTATGTAATTTATAAAAACTCAACTGGATTTTTGTCAACCTAACTATATATTACAACAAATTGGTCACCCTTCTCTTTTTTAATAATTTGTCAAGTGGCTAAGCTAGCTATGAAAATTGATTTTTTTTTAATTAATTAGACTTTCACTCGAGTGTGCGAAATAAGTAATTAAATTATATAAAACCATATATATATATATATATATTCACACACGCGTATGAATGTATGTAAATATGTATAAATGGTGTAACATGTGTAAAACTACTTCAATTTGTAATATGGGCAGATGTGTGGACCTAGACTTGAATTTTGAATGTCAAGATTTATATAATAAAAATATTTAATTAAATATATATAATATTAAAAAATTTTAAAAAATTTTGAATGGTTAATTTGAAAAATTCAATTTTAATGTTCTTAATATTTAAAAAAATAATATTATTTTTAAAGTTATGCAAACCTATAATGTTATGGTTTTAGTACATTTTTATTGTTCAACTAACTATATACGGTTCACTAATAGTTTAATTAAGGAAAAAAATATTTTAGCATTATTTTTACTGCATATTTAGAATTTTTTCATATATATTGATAATAAAGGGCAGTCCGGTTCCCGCAATGAGCGGGGTCCGGGAAAAGGTCGGATGTATTGGGTCTTTGTACGCGGCCTTCCCTTACAATTAATTGCAAGAGGTCGTTTCCACGACTCGAATCCATGACCTCAGGTCACACGGCGACAACACTTACCGTTCATGTATATTAACAATAATTTCGGATATTTAAAGTTAATTTAACTCCATATAACTACAACTAAAATTAATTTATCTCCATATAACTACAAGATAAAATTAAAATTAATTTATATCCATATAACTACAACTAAAATTTCAAACTACATATTATAACAGATAAATATACAATTTTAAAATAAGACACATACCTTATACTAGAATTTCCAAAATTTATTAAAAATACGAAAAGTCTGCAAAAAATAATTGGAGATGTTAAATAATTTAACTAAACCTTGAATGGAAGAAAAAATTTATAGTTTTTTGTAATTTTTACCTTATAAAGTTGGAGGTGATAAATATTTATAATTTAGTTGTATAAGTGAAGATGAAATTGAAAGAAAGTTGGAATGAAAATTGAGAGACAGTGGGTATGAAAATTCAGAGAGTTTGAGAGAGAGTTGTATTTTATGAAATTTGAGAGAGAGATTGAAGTAAAGATAAATGAAGAAAGAATAAAAGAAAATAAGAGAGATGTGTTTAAATGAAGAAGAATAGAGGAAATTTTAGTTGTGAGAATTAATGTGGATTATAGGAAAGAGGAGAGTTCGTTTTAATATTAGGGTTTTTAAAATTAAAAAAAAACTAAAAATAAGATTTTAAACTAAGCTGAAATGCTAAGTTTAAAAAATAAAAAATAAATAAATTTTAACTGATGTGGGAATCAGCATGTCAGCTGAGGAGACTTCCTACCGTCAAAAATTCCAAGTGTGGGAATCCGGTTTCACCATTTTATAAAAAAAATATTAATTGTACACACCGAAACTGAGAGTTTCGGTTTATACACTAAAATTTCGGTTTAAACTTTTGACTCACACAACTTAGTAAATATGAGAACAAGTTCTATATTTTTTAAAAACCCCGTGGATGCATGAGAAACTCATGACAAAAGAATAAGAAAAGACTATCTATAATTAGCTAAAATAAGAGAAAAAAAATGTCAAGATTTAAACCAAATTAAGTGTATCAAAAATAAAGATAATAGAGTTTGGTTTAAGAGGAGAATATCAAGGAAAATGAAAAAGTCATTTTGAGGATTTTTTTAATGGATGATGTCAAGGAAAAATAAAAAAAAAATTGATGATCTTTTTAATGGTAACCATAGTGAACACATCAAAAGTTTGAATGTCATAGCTAGAAAAGTGTGAATTACACTAGATAGGTTAGGTTTTTTGAAGTTAAGGAAGTCTTGAAGAGAATGAAAATTGATAAACCCTTTGGTCCAAATGGAATACCCATTGAGATGTAGAGATGTCTTGGAGATATGAGTTGCATAGTTAACTATTTTGTTTAATAAAATTCTGACCACAAAGAAATGCTTGATGAATAGAGACAAAATAGCTTAATATCCATTTTTAAGAATAAGAGAGATATTTAGAGTTATTCAAACTATATAGGTATAAAGTTTATAAGTCACACCACGAAATTGTGGGAGAGAGTAGCGAAAAACCATTTATGTTTGGACACTTATCTCCCCAAACCAATTTGGATTTATGTATGGTAGATCGACAATGGAAGTAATCTTTCTCATTAAAGATTTGATAGAAAAGTACAAAAAAATGAAAAAAGATTTACATATGATTTTATCAACTTAGAGAAGACATATGATAAAGTTTCTATAAAAGTTTTATTGTGAGTCCTAGAGTATGGCAGGATATCAGTAAGATAAATTCAAGTCTTAAAAGATATGTATGATGGAGCTATCACAAGTGTCTGTACAGTTGAGGGGATACTAAAAATTTTCTTATTTCTATTGGGTTACACAAGGTTCAATCTTGAGCTTTTATCTCTTTATATTGATCATGGATGCGCTAACAAGATATATACAAGATAACATCTCATAGTGCATGATGTTTGCGGGCGATATTATGTTAATAGATGAGATCTAAGCAGAAGTAAATATGAAGTTAAAGTTGTGAAAAAATATTCCAAATATTTTAAGCTAAATAGAATTAAGACTAAATATATGCATTATAAATATAGCAATGCAAATAGAAAAAGAGACGAAGTTATTTTGGAACATAGTAACAATGTCTTGTAGCACTCATTTTAAGTACATTGACTCAATTCTTCAAGAGGATAGGGATTGGTGATAAAGATATTAGCCATAAGATTAAAACTGGCTAGATGAACTGGATGAGTGCCACGAGAGTTTTATGTGATTGGAATATACTAGTTGAATTGAAAGAAAAGTTCTATTGCATTACAATATGACTAGCTATGATGTACGGTAATCAGAGTTAGGTAGTAAAAAGAAAATATATGGATAAGATGCATGTTGTGAAAATGAAAATGTTAAAATTAATGTGTGGACATATTAAAATGGATAAAATCCGTAATGAGTGTATTGAAGAAAATGTGAAGATAACTTATATTGAGAATAAGATAAAAGAACATATATTATAGTGGTTTGACAATATAAAATGAATACCTAGTGATGCATAAATTAAAAAAATTGAATAAGTTAAAAATAAATATAACTAGGAGAGATAAAGATACACCTAAATTAATTTGAATAAAAATTATTCAGAATAATCTTACTATTTTATATTTTTTCTAAAGATGTAATTTTAAATCACACCAAAAAAAAATCTATATAATCGACTATAAGTAACCTGAGATTAAAGTTTATTGAGTTGAGTGAGTTAAGTACAGTTTAAACAGTAATATCAATTAAATCTTTATAAATAACTATGCAATTTAATATTGTTCTTAATCCTAATTTTTTTCCTTTTTTTTTCTACGTCGGCTGCTAAGTACCAGAGGTACTGTACGACCCTCCAAAACCCTTACAAAATTTAACATGCAAGATTAGTTCTTAGTTGACAATTGATATTGATATTAAGGAAAAATACAAATAAGTTGAGTTCTCTTCCCATAGGGGTTTTTTTTTTTTTGTGCAACAAAATTAAGGAATTAGATGCCTTTTCTTACAATATGAATGGGCAATTTGGAATATATATGATAAATAAAAATTGTAGCCGTCTGCCATGGCTGCTTTAATTGCTCCATATAGTTATGTGAGCGGGGATTTTCGCTTCCACTCCCGGTGGAATGGTTCTTGCGACTTCGGCACTGTTTAGGCTCGGGGCCTTAGAGAATACGGACCTAAGTTCTGAGAAAATGGAGCCGCCACTCGGACGGGCAGGGAAAAAGAAAAGGGGGATGACTCGATTCCTAAGGATTCCCCAACCCCCTAATGGGTTCGGAAAGTTGGGTACGTGTGGGGAAAGTGAGAAATGACCCAGCACCCCCACAACGCCCGGTTCATTGGAACCGGCCTCCTTTACAGGTCTTAATATTATAAAATTCTTAAATATAATAACATTATCCATATTACACACAATAATTAAAAGAAAGCATCATTATATTAAAATCAAAGTAATGTCCAAACAAAGCAAATAAATGGACACCTATCCGAAGATGGAAATATGTCCTTACATCACATGCCTAAATAGGACACCTACCGAAAGGTAGAAACATGTCCTTTACATTGGTTCTAAAATAGAAAAGCAAATTAAATTACATGATATTTAACTAATGAGGTACCCACCAATTGAAAACATACTTCTTACAACATTTGAAAATCTAAATAAATTGATAAAAGTAAATAACCATTCATAATAAATAAATCATTCATCAAAGGTACCAAATATCAATAAAAAGTAAACATCCATCCATGATAAATAAAATAAACCAAGCATTGAATTTAAATAAATTAAAGCATAAGAAATAAAACCAAACATGATCAAATATGGAATTGAATAAGGTAAATAAAAATCCAAATTATAGCTACTATTTCCATTTAGGGATCTTTATCTCATGTGTTAAGGTTTTGGAATTCATAAAATTAAGCTACTGTGACTTTTTTATGGAATTAAAATAGATTAAGGTTTTGTGTTTTAAAAAGTTGGTAAGACTCTTTGATTAACTAAATTAATATTTGAATGGTGAAATCATGAAACTAGAGTTTGAACACTTTAAAATACCTTTGATTTGTGGTTTTAAATGGTGATTTCAAGCTACAGTGTAAAATTAAAGTTTTTATGGTTTTATGGTTTTTAATGCTTTAAAGGATTAAGGTTTAGAAAAAGTTAGAGTTTAAGGTTTTAAAAGGGTTAGAGTTTACTATTTTAGGTTTGGAAATTGAATTTAGGTTTAGTATTTTAGAATTTAGGGTTTCGGTGATGCATGATTTTTAGGATTTGGAAAAAGCAATTGAAGATTTTATGGAATTTTATGAAAATAAACCAACGATTTAAAGTTTATAAAGCAAAAAAAAGATATTTTTAAAGCTTTTGGGAAAGTAACAGAACACAATTTTTAGTCTTGAAAATTTAGAAAACAAATTTTGGTTTTGGAGTTTTAAAGAAATAAATCTAATAGCTTTAAACTTTTAGAAAATAAAGTCACGATTTAAGAATGTTAATCCTTAGAAAAAGTGAATTGAGGTCCTAAAATTTTTGAATTAAAAAAAACCAAAGGATGATTATGCTACTGTGAAAAACAAACTAAAGAATTTAATACATACCTCCTTTTGATGATTCCTCCAAAAATTATTTTTCTTGGATGAATTAAAACCAAGACAGTTGTTGCCTTTTGAATTCCTTAAATCGTGTCCCTGCTGTTCTAGAAAAAATAAATTGAATTGCTCCTCTTTCTTCACTGATTTGGTTTCAACTTTTTCAAGTTACTGTCCAATTTTTTTTTATTTTCGGCCTCCCTTCATTTGATTGCCTTTGGTCCTTATTTATAGAGGTTTCATATGATTTATTCTTAATTAATCACAGCAAGTAATATTGATAAGAAAAGAAAACCGAAACCTAATTGAATTATGTTTCGAAAAATTTGCGTCAGAAAAATTACGCTGCCGAAAAAAATTGCAGCAGGAAAAAATGCGTTGACGAAAAAAATCTGCCGCAGCTGGCTATGGTAGTTGGTGAGGAGCGGGTGTCACCCGCAGGAAATTCCTGTGGGCGACCATTTCGCCCGCAGGTAGCTTCTACGAGCGAAATGCCCACGGGCCCGCCTGACGATTTTTTCGACGCCGATTTTTATTTTTGACTTTTATTTGTTTATTTTTATTTTTTATTAATAAAAATTAGATACTAAAGCAAAAATTATTTTGGACCAATTAGACAACAAAAATCATTTTGGACTAAATAAAACATATTGGACCGGACTGAGTAAAAAATTAAGGGTCTACAGTTTGCCCCCTGCTTGAATGATCTGAAACTTTAATGAAAGAGAGTGAAAAGCAATAAGACTTCATTTTTGAGATGGTTGAGGATTTGGGTTCTTGACTCAAGGATAAATTCTAGGTTCTGGACCTAAGAAAAGTTTGGATTCTGGACCCGGTTCTAGTTCTGGACTCAATGATAATTCTAGATTCTGGACCTAAATAAAAATTTGGGTTCTGGACCCTGTTCGAATTCTGGACTCAAGAGTAATTCTAGATTTTGGACCTAAAAAAAATTTGGATTCTGGACCCGGTTCGAGTTCTGGACTCAAGAGTAATTCTAGGTTCTGGACCTAAGGAAATTTTGGGTTATGGACCCGAGCTAAGTTCTGGACTTAGAAGAGATTATAGGTTCTGGACCTAAGGGTATTTTGGGTTCTAGACCCGAGAGATTTGGATACTCGATCCTAAACTAGACTCGGATACTCGATCCTAACTAGATTCGGATACTTGATCCTAACTGGATTTGAATTGGGATACTCGATCCTAAATTGGGTTCGGATACTCGATACTAACTGGATTTAGACACTCGACCCTAAATAGGGTTTGGATACTCGATCATAAACTGGATTGGGATACTTGATCCTAACTGGATTTGGACACTCGATCCTAAGCTGAATTTGGATACTCGATCCTAACTGGATTTGGACACTCGATCCTAGATTGGATTGGGATTGGCTTTGGATGCTCGATCCTAATTGGATTCGGACACTCGATCCTAATTGGATTCGGGTACTCGATCCTAAACTGGATTGGGATACTCGATCCTAACTGGATTTGGATACTCAATCCTAAATTGGATTGGATACTCGATCCTAACTGAATTCGGACACTCGATCCTAACTGGATTCGGACACTCGATCCTAACTGGATTTGGATACTCGATCCTAAATTGGCTTTGGATACTCGATCCTAAACTGGATTGGAATTTTTTTGGGACCCGAGATTGGGTACTTGAACCCGAGATTGAATTGATTTTGATTTAATTTGGGTACTTGGACCCGAGATTGAATTTGACTAATCTTTTATCAGTTGAGAAATCTGACTGCTCCGGCTGTTCTATGCATTATGATTCTTCACCCTCAGAATGGATCTTCATCCTTGGATATTGGGTCTTCACCCTTGCAAATGGATCTTCATCCTTGGAGATTGGGTCTTCTTTGTTCTTTGAAAATGGGAGTGGCCGTGTCATGTGACACGGCCAGTGGCTGGGCCGTGCCTCCTGAGTGTGTCAGCTTCTGCGTCTTTTCTTTGGTTCTTCTTTGTTCTTGGCTTAGGATGGGACACGGCTAGTGGCTTGGCCATGTCTTGCTTGATCCATGTTCTTCTTTCCTTATTTTGATCTTCCAAGGGAGTTTTTGCACTTTAACCATTTTTCCCTTGCAACTGCTTTTCCTTTTTTTTTTTCTCCAATTTTGATTGGATCTTATATCATCTCCTTGCCCCCAAAGGATTTTTCTTTCATGCAAGTTTTGATTGATGTTTTTCTTGTCTAGTTCTTTACATAAGCACGCATTTCTTCTCTTTGCGAAGTGACTGGGGCTTCCACAAGCGAATAGGCTTTCCATGCCCCCTTGATTCAATATCTTCTTTTGATTCTTTAATTCACAGGGTGTTTGCTGTTTATTTTTCCAAAGAATAGACAACACAAGATAAGAAAGTGCGATGTGATATGCTCATGTATGCATGATATGCATGAATAATACTTACAGTCGTTCCATCGACTCACAGACAGAGGTGATTAGCAAAAGTATTCTCATTGATTCCTTTTTGACGCTCATTCAGGTCTCGCATTGGAATGATCGAAAGCTTTGCATTTGTGGCTTTTATCTTCAAGATGATGAAAACATGAGTGGTGGAGACCCTAAGCAGCAGAGTCAGGGATACATCCATAGCATGTCGGCTGATAGCTTCTTCATGACCTTGCCAATAATCATTTCCTTTGTCCAATGTGTCCTTTGGAGGTTCAACATACTTTCCTTAACTTGAAGGTTTTGTATGACAAAATACTCTTTTTTTTTATTTTGATTTTGAAATCAAATGTTGGCTTTGCCAAATTAATGTCAATGTACCTCAGGACTTGATTTTTCAAATTAACATATCTATAACATGACAACCCTAGTTATCGTACTAAACTCGGGAATTATTTCTATTTAAGCAAGAACTGTTGCACTTCAAATAGGCACTTACACATTACTTGGCCAAAGGTCTCATTTGAGTTTAAATACTGCCTATCTCATATGCATGTTTATCCAAACTATCTCCACTAATAGACTCTACATACCAAGAGAGATCAACATGTCTTTGATAGGCTTGAAATGGGGTCTATAAGGGACACTTTTAAGTGAAGGCCATTTTGAGATTGGAGCTGGTGTGACACAATGGACAAACCCTCACACTACAAATTTCTTGTTGGAACTTTAAACAGTTGGAAACATAAAAAGATAGAGCTTTAAAAGTTCTCCCATCTTTTTGGCATTAATCTAGATCTTGATTGGGATAGTCTTTGTCCTTGTAAAAAGTTTGGTACTCAAATCCGCTTCTTTTCTTCTTCTCCCTTTTCTTTTCTTTTTATTTTTCTTACTTCTCCCTTTCTTTGAACTTTTATCATTTTGTCCTTTTCCAAGTACAAAACTTTCAAAAACTGGATGGTCTTCCTTCTTTCTTCTCCAATTTTGATTGAATCTTTGATTGAGTTGGACTAATTCAAGTTAAAATGTCCTTATAAACCAAATGGAAGACTTTTGTTGTCTTAGGTAAAAGAGAACTCAGTTGGCTTTTTGAACCGCCTTTTTAGGTTTTCTTTTCTTTTCTTTTTTTTTCTCTTTTTTCCTTTTCTTTTTCTTTTCTTTTGTCTTTTTGTTTTCTTTTCTTCTCTTTTTTTTTTGTTTGATTCATTTTTTTTTTAGCTCAAACTGAATTGCCTTGTTTGTACCAACTTGGGCTTCCAATAATGGACGAGGGGAGTAACATAAATTTTCATTAACAGGGATAAACCATTTGTTACTCTAATGTTGTCTTGATATATTAGAGATATTAAGTGAACTTCAACTACCCTTATGGTCTTGAAAAATTCAACTCCCCTTATGATCTTGAAAACATCAACTACCCTTATGGTCTTGAGAACATCAACTACCATTATGGTCTTGAGAACTTCAACTATCTTCATGGTCTTGAAACTTCAACTATCCTCATGGTCTTGAAACTTCAACTATCTTCATGATCTTGATTAATCATTTCTTTCTTTGATCTTCTTGCCTATTCATCTTAGTAATCATAAGACTTGTCAAAAGTATCACAACAGCTCAGGGTAGGTTATTGGGGTTTGTAAGCCAATGAAAAGAAAGCTAAAATTTTATGAAGGCTCAAAGGGACAACTAGGGATTGATATTTAATAAGTGGATACTAGTTATTGGCTAAGCAAACAATGCCTAGATCATTTCTCTCTTAAATAAGCAGAGTTCAATTTCGCCTCAAAAGTTTGTCAAAGCATGTTCTAAAACTGACTAGGACCTAGACAAAGGTAATTATACAGGAGCCCTCTCTAAGTAAGCATACACAACTCAATGCTATAAAGCAATTCCCTCCCCTAGTAAAGTCATTCGAGTCATGATGCATAAATATATTAATTCATGAATTATCAAGCTAGATTCCTCATTGGTTGAGCACCAAAATGAACAAAGACCAACAAAAATTTTGATGAAAGTAATTTATTCAAGCAACTTTAAATTTGAAAAACACGATAGTTCCAATTTAAAGAAAGTAAAATTGAAAAGCAACATTCAAGCTAAGGAAAGTTCATTGAGTTATGCTTCTTTTCCTTTCACATCTTCAATATCCCCATCTTGAAAAGAGGATAAAACAAAATCTTCTTCCAATCCTTTTCCCACCATAAAGGTTGCCGGTGGTGGCACTCTTCCAAATTTAGGCAAATAGTTATTCTTGGTTTTGGGCTTATCCAGCTCGGGTAGCTTGCCACTATCGATTAGGTCTTGGATCTCATGCCTTAGACGAGCACATTTATCTGTTTCATGTCCTCGCATTTCATAAAATTGACAGAAGGCATCGGCATTGAAGTTTGGTGGCAATGGATTATGTAAAGGTCGAGGAGCTAACGGTTGTAACAACCCTTTCTTTTGCAGCTTGCTAAAAACCCAAGATAGAGGCTTCCCCAGATCTGAAAATTGTCTTTTATTTCCTTGACCGGTTACATTAATATCAACTTCTTTTTGCGTGCTTTGATTACTAGGTTGCTAATTTCCTTTCTCATTCCTTCTTATTGAAAAGCGATTCTTCTCTCTTTCCCACTCTTCAATTTGCAGACCAGCTTGGAGAAGATCTTTGAAATACCATATAAGGGTGTGAGACATCCTTTTACGGAGATTGGGCAGGACACCTCTCACGATCATCCTTATTTGATCAGATTCATCGGGCCTCTTCTTGAGTAAAGCAGCCTTATTTCTCCATCTCTTCACATAGTCCACAAAATTCTCATTTGACCTTTGTCTAATGGACTCCACTTCCATTAAGGTAACTTCTAACTCAACATTATATCCATATTGTTGGATGAAGGCTTTGTAAAGTAGATCCCAACTCTTTTGTGTTCCATCATCTAAGGTATTGAACCAATTTTGGATAACAGGGTCCAATGAGAGCATAAAGTACCTTAGAGTTTGAGCCTTAGTAGCTCGGGCAGACTGTATGGCAGTGATATACTGCTTCACATGGAGATGAGGATTTTCGGTGCCATTGTACTTTGCAAAGGATGGCATCTTGAACTTGTATGGGACTTCTTCATCTTGTTCAAATATTTTATCGATCTCAGACATCTCTTCGGTTTTCAGCTTCTTCTCAAATTTCTTTTCTAAATCAATAATCATCTTTTCAACATCAGATATCTTGGTCTTTTCAATAGTTACTTTCTCAATAACCTTCGGTTCTTTCTTCTTCTCTTAAACATCTTGGTAGTATTGAGCCCAATCATCATCATCAATGATTACCTTATCATCATCAAAAGCTACTTCGCTAATTTTAGTCTTCCCCTTGTCTTTTGGCTTCTTAGTGCTAGCAGATGCCTCGGCATGATTCTCTAAGATTGCAGTCAACTGGTTATTCATGGTCTCAGCTAGGACCTCTTTTATTTCTTTCATCTTGGCGTTGAAGGCCTCATCCACCATCCTTTGAATTTGTTTCGGGCTCCATTATTTTAGGTGAGCAAGTGATTGAGTCGTTGCTAGATACTTCGTCTCCGGCGTAGGTAGGATTGTTGTAAGCTTTTGAGCTATCGTAATCCAGGGCTGTGAGTCAGAGAGGATCAATGATATGAGATGCAAATGTATGCATGTATGCATAATCAATCAACAAACAAGGATAATTAGGATGTTCCTTCTAACCTTATAACATCCACACACTAATGGCCAGTCTCTTTTCTTAGGTATATGGCTATCAAAATACCAACATGGGGTATTTTGCTTTCGAATAATTCCTTCGGACGTTTCAACCAATATTTTCAAAAATGGAAATCCATTCATAGTAATTCCCATTAATTAGGTTTTAATCCATTCAACCAACTATAGTAGCTTTTATGATATATTGGATTAAAACGAAATTAAGAGGTTTATCATAAATAGATTTCTCACTTGAAAAAGGTAACTAATAATTTATGTCAAAAACAAGCCCACGGTTAATTTATTCTTAGTGTAAACTAGGCCCACAATTAATTTTTGGTATCTCATAATTAACCTAAATATTTTTACAAGCTCTTTGTAAGAAAAGGTTGGGTGAAAATAGTTTTGTTTCTAAGCCCATTGTAAAAGATTTTAGAAAAATGGATTTTGGGCTTAGTATTTGGGCCATGGGCCAAAAAAAATTTTTTTTTTATTTTAAAAAGTCTTATGTCCAAAGGTCATCTTGAAAAATTTTGAAAATAGTTTTGATCTTTTGGACTTTAAAGAAAAATTTATTTTGAGCTTACAATATACTTAGGTCATATTAGAAAGAGAACAAACTAAATAAGCAATGATTTAAGCCAAGATAAATGATCCATAGTCAAACAACATGCATTTGGGGTAAAACCTTAAGAAAGTAACTAGGCCAATTACATGAGCTTTAGTCTTTGGGTTAAAAGGCTTAGGTCCCCATAGCAAGTATATACCAAATGGTACGAGGCTATGGGTGGTTATAGCATGCTCGATCTCCATACCTTGAGTGAAAGTATGGTATCCCTTACATAACAAAACACGAGTAACACGAGCGTCCTAACTCACGCACACGATTCAATCTAAGATGATGCAATGGATAATATCATTATAAGAAAGAATAGAATAATATAAAGACCAACGGAATCAACTTCTCTTATCCCTAGTGGAGTCGCCACTGTGAGCGGGGATTTTCGCCCCCACTCCAGGTGGAATGATTCTTGCGACTTCGGCACTATTTAGACTCGGAGCCTTAGAGAACACGGACCTAAGTCCGGAGAAAATGGAGTCGCCATCCGGACGGGCCAGGAAAAAGAAAGGGGGGATGACTCGATTCCTAAGGAATCCCCAACCCCCTAATGGGTTCGAAAAGTTGAATACGTGTGGGGAATGTGAGAAATGGCCAGCACCCCCACAACGTCCGGTTCATTGGAACCGACATCCTTTACAAGTCTTAATATTATAAAATTCTTAAATATAATAACATTATCAATATTACACACAATAATTAAAAGAAAGCATCATTATATTAAAATCAAAGCAATGTCCAAACAAAACAAATAAATGGACACCCATCCGAAGATGAAAACATGTCCTTACATCACATGCCTAAATAGGACACCCACCGAAAGGTAGAAACATGCCCTTTATATTGGTTCTAAAATAGAAAAGCAAATTAAATTACATGATATTTAACTAATGAGGTACCCACCAAGTGGAAACATACCTCTTACAACATTTAGAAATCTAAATAAATTGATAAAAGTAAATAACCATTCATAATAAATAAATCATTCATCAAAGGTACCAAATATCAATAAAAAGTAAACATCCATCCATAATAAATAAAATAAACCAAGCATTGAATTTAAATAAATTAAAGCATAAGAAATAAAACCAAGCATGATCAAATATGGAATTGAATAAGGTAAATAAAAATCCAAATTATAGCTACTATTTCCATTTAGGGATCTTTATCTCATGTGTTAAGGTTTTAGAATTCATAAAATTAAGCTACTGTGACTTTTTTTATAGAATTAAAATAGATTAAAGTTTTATGTTTTAAAAGGTTGGTAAGACTCTTTGATTAACTAAATTAATATTTGAATGGTGAAATCATGAAACTAGGGTTTGAACACTTTGAAATACTTTTGATTTGTGGTTTTAAATGGTGATTTTAAGCTACTGTGTAAAATTAAAGTATTTATGTTTTTATGGTTTTTAATGTTTTAAAGGATTAAGGTTTAGAAAAAGTTAGAGTTTAAGGTTTTAAAAGGGTTAGAGTTTACTATTTTAGGTTTGGAAGTTGAATTTAGGTTTAGTATTTTAGAATTTACGGTTTCGGTGATGCATGATTTTTAGGATTTGGAAAAAACAATTGAAGATTTTATGAAATTTTATGAAAATAAACCAACAATTTAAAGTTTATAAAGCAAAAAAAAAAAAAGAAGATATTTTTAAAGCTTTTGGGAAAGTAACAGAACACAATTTTTAGTTTTGAAAATTTAGAAAACAAATTTTGGTTTTGGAGTTTTGAAGAAATAAATCTAATAGCTTTAAACTTTTAGAAAATAAAGCCACGATTTAAGAATTTTAATCCTTAGAAAAAGTGAATTGAAGTCCTAAAATTTTTTAAATTAAAAGAAACCAAATGATGATTATGCTACTGTGAAAAAAAAAACCAAAGAATTTAATACATATCTCTTTTTGATGATTCCTCCAAAAATTGTTTTTCTTGGATGAATTAAAACAAAAACAATTGCTGCCTTTTGAATTGTTTAAATCGTGTCCCTGCTATTCCAGAAAAAATAAATTGAATTGCTCCTTTTCCTTCACTGATTTGGTTTCAACTTTTTCAAGCTACTGTCCAATTTTTTTTATTTTCGGCCTCCCTTTATTTGATTGTCTTTGATCCTTATTTATAGATGTTTCATATGATTTATTCCTAATTAATTATGGCAAGTAATATTGATAAGAAAAGGAAACCGAAACCTAATTAAATTAGGTTTCGAAAAATTTACGTCAGAAAAATTGCGCTGCCGAAAAAAAATTGCCGCAGGAAAAAATACGCTGGTGAAAAAAATCTGCCGCAGATGGCTGGGGCAGTTGGCGAGGAGAGGGCATCGCCCGCAGGAAATTCCTGCTGGCGACCATTTCGCCCGCAGGAAGCTTCTGCGGGACGATTTTTTCATCTTCTATTTTTTCGACACCGATTTTTATTTTTATTTTTATTTTTTGACTTTTATTTATTTATTTTTATTTTTTGTTAATAAAAATTAGATACTAAAGCAAAAATTATTTATCAAAAATTATTTTGGACTAATTAGACAACAAAAATTATTTTGGACTAAATAAAACATATTGGACCGTACTTAGTCAAAAATTAAGGATCTACTAGTTAGTAATTTCGCTGTCAAGCACTACTATCCGTGCCAAAACCAACAATAAGAACAAGTCAGAAAACCAATATAATGTGGCCAAAAATTTATTATTATTATCCTAGAACCACATACTCCAAATAAGTATTTTAAAAAATCTAATTTAAAATACAAATTGAATATAAGATTTTAAAAAATAGTTAAAATTTTGTGCATTTCATGAAAATAACATTTTTGGAGCCATAATAATATTTAAATTATGTATACATCTTGTTAACTAAAATCTATCAAATGCTACTAAGCGTTGTCTTCAAAATGACAATGTTAACTAGGTTTTCAAATTGCTTCCATTAATAATATGAATTGTTCAATACCATTGGCAGAGACACGTTAGGATTTAATCCTAACACACCTACTGAAACAAAGATTTGAATGTTCAGTATATCTTAACAAGCATCAAATGTTCATATTTTATTTGTCTAAAAACAAAATTAAGATATTCCTATATTGTAATGATTTACGACAAGAAATCCAAATTGTTGAGTCTAATGATAAAAGTATCTTTAAATTAAACTATTTTATTCTAATTTCAAAATTAAATCTATTTTTGATCTTTGAAAAAATTAATTAAAATAAGGTAGAATTGAATTTAGCGATAAAATATGATAAAATTGACTTATAATATATAATGGATAATTTTTATTTCGATTTATCAAATGACTTATAATATATAATGGGCAATTTTTATTTCGATTTATCAAATGACTATAATTCTAACTAAAATATTGAAATGATGGTAAAATACTTTGAAATTAAAGATTAGGATATGATAGCAAATTTTCCATCAAGTCATATTTAAATTAAGGAATTTTTTTTTATACAATCAAGTCATATTTTAACTATATATATAATCACTACAGCGTAGCTTGGTGGTCAGGAGCATGTATTGTTCTCGCTTAGATCTTGGATTCGAATCCCCTGAGTGTTTCCCTCCTTATATGTAATTAATAAAAATATATATGGATGTACATGAAAATCAACTTGCAGAGATATTTGAGGATTAAAAGAGATTACTTGCTCGGGTTCGTTTAGAACATCTTCTGTCCGTGACATCTAAATCTTTGTTGTCATCATCATCTTCTTCTTCATTGATTTCGTTGGCATTTTCCTTGTCTTCATTGTCTTCTGAATCGTAGGCCCTGATAATGGAAACCTGAGAAAAGAGTTGTTAATGGAAATTCAAACCCAGAACCTTGAAAAATAATGCATGGCAATGTGACATATTTAGGTGAATGTGTAATGGAATGTAATGGCCTTCATTTCTCATTTTTCATCATATTCCAAGTTTATTACATTGCATTATACTAAACGCATTCCAGGTTTTATGATCATCCAAAAAGCATAGATTATAGCAAATTTGAGGTAATAATTTAATTTCTTTTGGTTAAATGGGGCAAAATATATATATGTATATATATGCATGTGATGTTTGGTCAGAATTATTGAGCATATATACAGTCGGGATCAAGAACAAAAGCTGAAACCAGCAGAAAAAGAAAAGTGAAAATATCGTGTCTTTATATCAAATCAGGAAAAGCAATAAATTACTATAAAAGGCAACATTTGGACAGAGCAAAAAGCACGTATAATTTGAAAAAAAAAATTATGCTTCAATTGATTTTCAAATTCACAAAATGAAAAGTATCATTAAGTTGAATATATTAGCAAAGCATGAACTAAATCTTAATCCAAGTGCACATGTAGTCAACTATAAATAGTTTACAAATATCTCAATTCCAAGATGTAAAAAACCATAAAAAGGAAGAAATGCTGTAGCATACTTGGTTGTACATTTACTTATAATTTATAAACTAATTTAATAGAAGCACACCATGTCAACCAAATTCATTCATATTTAATTGTGATTAAACAAGGATTGAGAATCTCTCATATTAAAAAGTGTACATGATCTTGGCAAAATCTTAATCAAAATCTTTTAACTATGAAGTATCATCATGCCATACTTAAATTATCAAGAATGTTTAGCCCTTGAATGAATGAATGAATAAAGCATAGGTTTATTGGTAAGCAAGGTTACCTTAAACTCTCTTGGGCTGACAAGCTGGAATACTAATGCATCACCATCAACCAATTTATGATCAATAGCAAATCCTCTCCACCCAGCACTAAGGGCTAGTTTTCTCAACAAGATATTTTGTTTCAGATGGATCCCCATTCTATCCACCAATGTAATATATTCATCACGTTTTGGAAGGTGATCCTTGCAGAATTGAACTGGCAAACCCTGTCCAAAAATGCAGTGGTAGAAATTATGAAAAAATAAATAAATAAGTACATCTAGATTATTTTAATACTCTATGAAGAAAAATCCAATTAAGAAATTTCCAAATACCAAATTGAGATAAGATAGTGCTCGAGAGATTCTATGCCATTGAGCCAATAGCCCAGTCTAAATAATTTTATCTTTATGCTCAAAAAAAAAATTGATCGTAATTCTATGACTTGTTGCAATTATACCCATTTAGTACATCATTTCTTGCAATCTGGGAAGAAATTATCAGAGAATTATGTTACTTAGAGTTGATTTTAGCAAACAAGCAGTTAGAAAAAAAAATTGCTATAATAGTTTATGCAGATATTGAAGTTTCAGGTGAATAATAGGTTTCTTACCAGCCAAAATCCTCCAGTTACATGTGACCGAGTCATGGGTTTCACAAAACTGGGGAATTCAGGTTCTAAACTAGACTGAAGTTGTTCTGCCCTATCAATTGCATGTCCCCTGACTTCATCAGAAGCATAAACTCGCTGTCTCCTCTGTTTTTCTCTGTTTCGAATACAGAGAGTGGGGTGAGCAGTGTGATAGTGTGTATCTGTATATTCTCCTGGGAATTTATTCTTATTGTTGTATTTGGGGGATTTTGTCTCAAATGGGATGGAAATTTTTATTTTTGTTTTATTATGAATGCAAAGATGGTAATGTAATTTTTCCTCAATAATAGGAATATATGTATATGTATATTCTCCTGGGAATCTCCATTTTCAACACGTTAATATACAACCATAATAGCTTGGAAATATTCCTTGAGTACCATTTAGTCCATTTAATTTGTTATTTTCTCAACAAATTGATAATTAACTACTGAAGTGGCACATCACATGAATGCACCCCTATTTCACGCGTGAAAATAATGTTCATCTATTGATTATTAGTTAAAAATTAATTATATTTAAATTTATTAAAAACTAATTTTATATTAAAATTTATTATATTATTTTATGTAAAATTATTTAAAAATCAATTTAATTATTTTAATAAATTTTCTCTAACCTATATCCTTTAACCAAAAAAGTAAAAAAAAAATAAACAATTAAAAAAATTAAAAAATTTTAAACTATAGGTTTATTTATAAATTTATAAATCAAATAATAATTATAAATAAATTTAATTTAAATAAAAAAAAACTAAAAAAGAAAAAAGAAAAACCAAACCCAAAATCATCGTTGCCCCAAATCGCCAATGCTTAGGCCTTTAGCCATGTCAATCATCGTCGAAGTCACCCAGCATCGTCATTACCTCAAGTCGTCATTGCTCCAACCTCCAGCCATGTTGATCGTTATTTGAAGTCAACCAAGCACATCATCATCAAAGTAGTCGCCAAGCACATCACCGTCAAACTCTTCGTCAACATCATCGGCGAAGTCATCGTTTAGGGCTAAAATTGAATTAACCAAAGTACCCAAAACAAATATAGCATCTCTGTTTGATTTGGGTACTTTCAGATATGGCGCCTTAATCCTTCTAAAATCGCAGCTTTCAAATATGGCATCCTCTGCAAATGATCTTCTTTAACATTTTCCTCTTCAACCCCAACAACCTCATTGATTTCCATGAAAAGCTTCTCTTGGATATGTGGATATTTAACTAAATTCGCCATTATCCATTGCAAAGCAGTGGATGTAGCATCTGTGCCTGCATCAAGAAATTCACTACATAAAGCAACAATTTCCCCTTCTTTAAGCTTTTTGTTCTCTTCTGGGAGATGCGAGACGCAAATCCAAAAGGGTATCGACATATGATGCAATAAACTCTTCTTTTTCCACCATCAGAAAACATGAACCCCAACAGCTAAGAAATCCATCTCTAAAAATCTCTGATTCGAGATCCTATGATGATGACAAGTCATTGCTATCCCCAACAGCTAGTGCAAGATTTATTCCCATTCCTGAAGACGATGAGAATGGCGGAGAAGAAGAAGGCGATGACATCGAGGAATTCAAGGATTTTTTTGTTTATCCAACTCCTTCATCCTCAATCAAATCAGGTTTTCCCGATGTGGTTTTTTTTTTTTAATCTTGTATCGCATCCACGTGGCGGCAGTGTCAGTGTCAGTACATCTGAGAATCACATGCCAAAATATCTCTTTATGTTAAAAGAAGGGGTAATTGGCAAATAATAAAAAATAAGAGGTTGATTAATTATTTAAAGAGTATAAAGAGTTAAAAGCTATTAAAAAAAAAGAGTTAAAAGGGTAAAATGAAAAATATTATTAAGTTAAAGGGTCACAGATATATTATAATTAATATATAATTTATAAATACCATTATGAATCATATATGACTGATATTAGAGTTTAGAGTTAGCCACTCCCTAACGTCACCCCTCAATATAACAACTTCACAACTCCAAATATCAATTTACAATATATAGAAGATTATTTTATAATAAGATATTCTTATTTTTTATTAAGATATTTTTCTAATTTTTCATACTTATTTTTTTATGTTAGGGTTTTTTAACTATAATATAGACATACAAACACAATTTGTATTCTTTAATAAAGTTTAAATTATTTTTGTTCTTTAATTTCTTTATTTATTAGTATATTAATTAAATTTAATTTTATGTTTAAAATATAAAGATGACTTTGTCCATTTATGCAATACCCTATATTTGTGTA
This sequence comes from Garcia nutans, assembly GCA_947685225.1. Classification (NCBI taxonomy): domain Eukaryota; kingdom Viridiplantae; phylum Streptophyta; class Magnoliopsida; order Malpighiales; family Euphorbiaceae; genus Garcia; species Garcia nutans. The sequence goes on along the minus strand of CANTUV010000017.1, from coordinate 2,415,515 downwards.
AGTAATTTATAAAGATAATTAATTGGAGTTATAGATTGTAAAGAACATATATATATAATTGAGTATATGTTTCATGATCCCATGGAATAATATTAGATCAGAGATTAGTAAGCAAATTATATACATGATAATGAAATGTATGTTGATTTATGATTATGTGTTTGATTTTTATAGGTATATGCTTTTCTTTATGAGTTTTTGAATATGTATGAATATTATGACAAATCCAAGGGATGATACAATCTAATTATGAATATATACTTAATGTGAATATTTTAAATCTAGATTGGATTTGAGTTCTATAAATATTTGGTCGTCTTATACATGCCATGTCCTAATACTATCACACCACTCAGAGTTTAAGTGTGAGCCGTGACAAAGGTACTATAATATCATAAATAATATTCCAAAATTTTGAAATAAATATTATTTTTGAAAATTTAAGTAAATGATTTAAAAGAATATATATATATATATGATTAAGTGAAAAGAAAGAAGAAAGGAAAGAGGGAAGTGTGTATATGATATATATATATATGAAGACATATATAATATATGCAAGTCAACATTTTAAATATGGTCAAATGATATTTAATTATTTAATAAGATATTAATATTAATGGATAGTGGAAGAGGATTTTTGAGATTATCTATTATTATAATAATATATTGCTTGATGGAGATTAAAAGAGGGGATTGTATGGTTTTAAAAAGAATTTTGACATTAGTGGAGTTGTTGACCATTACTATTCTCTTCTTCTTCTTCCTCCATTGAGCCAGCCATCATCTTCATCAAATGAAAAGAGATTTTGCTTCTTGCTAACTCAAGAAATTGAAGGATTTCAAGTGTTCAAATTGGAGTTTTAAGGATTTTCTCCATATTTGATAAGTTTCCAACTTGTTTCTTTGATTTCCTTTGGAAGTTTGTGTTTATGTAAATTGGAGGTTTGGTGAGGTTTGTGTTAATGGTTGATTTTGGTATGTTTGAAGTTCTTTTGTTTAGTTAACTATGGGTTTGGGGTTGATTGAAGAAAATGTTAAGTTTGGTGAAAAGAGTAAGAGTTTTGGATTGTGTGAATTTTGAATTGAGAAGTTTTGGTTGTGATTGTGTAATTTTTTTGTAATTGAGTTGTGTTGATGTTTATGCAAGCATTATGTGGTATAATGATGGATTTGGTTGAGTTTGTATGGAGTTGAAAAGGTTAATGAAAGATGATAGTTGGTTGTGATATTTTTGTGTCGATTTCAGATTTTTGGCCTAACACGCCCAGTGGCACGGTCATGTCTTTAGGTGTGTCGATGGTTCTATTTTCATTGTTGGTGACACAAGCAGTGACACGCTCATGTCACTGAGTGTGTCATAGCTAATGTGTTGGAGGAGAATTGACATGCCCATGTCACTAAGCGTGTCAAGCTACTGTGTTGTTGGAGTATTTGCATATGCAGTGACACGCCCATGTTACTGAGCATGTCAAAGCTTCTGTGTTGTGGGTTTAGGGCACGGTCATGGACACTCTCGTGTTGTTGAGCGTGTCATGTGTAGAGTTTGCCCTAGATGGTTCTTTTTCTTATTTTCCTCTGCATATCACTTAGTGATTATTTATAATCACATTTGGTTTAGGTTTGGAAGAGACTTGAGTTACCCAATCCTAGTGTTGAGGGAGATCTTGGAGAGGAGGTTGAAAGTGGTATTTGTTGCTTTAGAGGTAAGTACAAACTTTGAATAATTGTTTATATTTACATGACATTGGGACTTAACACATTTGGTTGAAAAATGTTTTAAGTTACTTACTACATTGTTGATGCATGAATAAAATGCTATGACTTGTATATTATGAACTATGTGAAAAATAAGATGATGACTCAAAATGTATGGATAATGCAATTTGTTATGTATACACTAATAATAGTATGTGAAGCTATTGTTGATGGTTATATTGATATAAATGAGATATTTGAGGCATTGTGCCTAGATTGATCATGAGAAAATGAGAAATGATTTGATAATGAAATTATGAAAGAATTGTGTACCTAGTATGTTATTCAATTTTCAGAATTTTGTGTTTGGCAGCATGCCTATGAAGGAACAGTCCCTTGAAGCTGGGTTGGGCTTGGTCCTTGAAGCCTAGTTGGATGTTACATGATGTAGCAGACCCTTGAAGCTGGGTTGGGCCTAGTCCTTGAAGCCTAGTTGGGATGTTACATATGAGGTAATCCTCATTGTGATTATGATTGGCCTTCGGGCTAGACAAATGTTGTTATATTGGACCAAAGCAGTAACTCTGAAATTTGAATAGCATATTAGATCCTTTTTGGGCTCATGTTTGTCTTTGCTTTTATGTGAATTATGAATTGTGGAACGATTGAGCAATTTATCAAGAAATAATGATATAATGTTATGAGATAAAATATTCTTATGTGTTGTGCATTAGCACTGCATTTGAACTATATTGTTTTTAAAGTTTGTACCACTAAGCTTCTGGCTTAGCGCGATTGTGATTTATCGCACAGGTGACAGGGTAGATCCGGTTGAGCCGAAGAGTTTAACTAGATCGAGTCGAGTCTAGGCTTGAGACTTTGAGGGCAGAGTTGATTGTGGACATCAAGATCAGAGACAAACTGCCAGCATATATATATATATATATTTTATATATTTGGACATATTGATTTTATGTATTTATGTAAATTCCGCAAACTAACAAAAATATTTTAGATTAATCTTTAGTAATAAAGTTATGTATATATATTTTATTAAGCAATATCTCAACTATTATTTATATGGTATCAATTGAAAGTTTTAAGATTATACATGTTTTGTAATTAAAGATTTGTTTTGTTTTAAAAAGGTTGTGACATTCTTGTATCATCTATACATATATTATATATGTTGGGTGCATGTAGTGTACGTATATTGGGTATAAAGGTGTTACAGATACATTGTATCAAACTCTAAATTAATAAATTGGTTAAGAACCTAAAATTATAAGTATGAATTAGATATAACATATGATTCCAAATTATCATGTTTTTATTTATTATAGGTCTACATTTTATCATGATACTCTTTTGTTTTTTTTTTCTTAATAATTGAATGTGCCACCGTGACAAGAAACTAGAATAGGAAAGCCTATGCATCCAGTTGGACGACCTTGAAATATAGACCCATCAGATGAAGGATTTAATCATCAAGTGGGGAACAATGTTTGATTCTTCACTGATACCACAAGCTCATCTAACTATAGACATAGCCAATATGATGGAGAAGTTAGAACAATTATAATAAATATAAGGTGTTGATGGAATTCATAACCCAATGGAATAAAGATGTGTTGGCAAAATTCAGTATAGTCTCAGGTATATATCTTCTAGAAACAAGATTTGAATATGAGGCAATGTCGAAAGATGGAGTTTTTTAAGGATTATGTGCAGACCCCTAATTCTATCACCAGAAAAATTACAACCCAAAAAAATAATAAAATGAATAAATAAAAAAGAAGAAAAGTGTAAAAGGTAGCCAATGGAAAATTCACCATTGGCTATGGCATCAACAAGGACTTGACAAAAAAAAAGAGTTGAAAAGTGATACAGAAAGTTAAAAAGTAAAACCTGCATAGTGAAGAAAAAACCAAAATTGATAAACTTGAATATTCTACTGGAGAACTTCAAATTCAAACACCATAAAGTATACTTATGAACTAACATCACAAAAGGAGTGTGCTGGTGCAGTAGACTAAGCTTGAGTTCAACCGAGTCAGAGCCAGAAATTGAAGGAACCAATTACGCATGTATAAAATCTCTTAAAATTAGTAATTTTCGTTCTTGTGAACATGTTTTATTAATTTACGAGTCTTTCTATTTATGTGTTTTTTAATTTACATTATGTGTTTTTTTGTTATTAAAAATAGTTTGTTCTTTAAAAAGTTTTATTTTGGCATATGATGCTAGTTGTTTTGATTGTATGATGATATTAATCAAGATGTGAGTTTAATTGGTCTGTGTCTATAATTGCCATGCGTTTTCTTGTGATTATTTGCTCTCTATCGTTTTAATTAAATTATTAATCTAAATTATATTCAATAAATCAGAAAAGCTTAATTAAAATCAAGAAACATTATTTTATGAATTGGACAGATTAGACAATTAAAATGAAAATAGTACTGCAACGACAGAAGACTAGACTTTTAAGGAGTTGTATTTTAGTGCATGAGATTGAATTTTTTTTTCTTGATTATTTTTATTTTGATTTTCTTATTCTTCAATTGTAATGTAATATTCCAAAATTTTAAAAATTTTAATTTTTAAAAATTAAATAAATGACTTAAATATATATATATATATATTTAAGTGAAAAAGTAAAATGTGTATATGATATATATATGTAGATATACATAACATATACAAGTTAACATTTTAAATTGGTCAAAAGTTATTTTAAATTATTAAAAATTAATTGTGGAGTTAGTGGAAGATGATTTTTTTTATATATTAATTAAGTAATATATATATATATATATTTTTTTTACTTGGTGAAAATTTAAAGTGAAAAATTTGTGTGGTTTAAAGGGTATTAGTTGGATAGAGATGAGTTGAGATCTTCTTCTTCTTTTTCTTCTTCTTCTTTCTCCATTGAAGGCTGACTATCTCCATTAAAGGAAAGGAGGAATTTACTACTTGCAAGCTCAAATAATTGAAGGATTTCAAGTGTTCAAGTTAGAGTTTTGGAGGTTTTCTCCGTATTTGGTATGTTTTCAACTTGTTTTCTTGATTTTCTATGAAAGTTTGTATATGTGTGAATTGAATGTTTGGTGTAGTATGTATTAATGGTTGGTATTGGTATGTATGAAGTTCTTTTGAGTAATTAACTATGAAATTAGGGTTGGATTGAAGAAATGGTTCAGTTTGGTGAAGAGAATAAGAGTTTTGGGTTGTGTAACTTTTGAGTTGTGAAGTCATGGTTTTAAATTGTGTATTTTGCTTTTAATTGAGTTTTTTTGATGTATATACAAGTATTTTATGATAAAATGATGAATTTGGGTGAGTTTGAATATAGTTGGAAAGGGTAAAGAAAGATAATTTTGGATATGACAATTATGTGTTGATATCAGGATTTTGTCCTGCACGTCCATATCTTTAGGAGTGTCGATGGTTCTGTTTTCAGTGTTTGTGACACGTGAAGTGACACTCCCATGTCAGTGAGCGTATCACAGCTTCTGTAATGCTATAGTATTGACACGTGCAATGACACACCCATGTCACTGAGTGTGTCATAACTACTGTGTTGTAGGAGTTTTGGCACGGGCAGGACACGCCTATGTCTCTGGATGTGTCTTATCTTCTGTAATACAGAGCTTAGGACACGGTCATTGATACGCCCATATCACTGAGCGTGTCAAAGCTTCTGTGTTGTGGGTTTATGGCACGGTCATTGACATGCCCATGTTGTTGAGTGTGTCATGTGTAGATTTTACCCTAGATAGTTCTTTTCTTTATTTTTCTTTGTGTTTCTTATCCTTGTATTGAGAGCTTTTGTATATGCCTATAAGTGTGTTACTAAGTGATTATTTATAATCACGTTTGGTATAGGCGTTGAGGAGACTTGAATTACCCAATCCATTGAAAGAGGAGGTTGAAAGTGGTGTTTGAGCTTGTTTTGTTACTTTTAGAGGTAAGTACAAATTTTGAATAATTGATTATATTTGCATAGCATTTGGACTTAACACATTTTGATTGGAAAATGTGTTAAGTTACTTACTACATTGTTTGTGTATGATTAATATGCTATGATTTGTATAATGTCAAAAATACATTATATATAATGTGAACTATGCGCAAGATATGATAATGACCCAAAACGTTTGGGTAATGCAGTTTGTCATGTATACATTAAAGATGTTATGTAAAGTCATTGGTGATGGCTATATTGATATAAATGAGATAATTGAGGCATTGTGCCTAGCTTGATCATAAGAAAATGAGAAATATATTGATAATGGAATTATGAAAGAATTGTGTGCCTAGTATGTTATTCAATTTTCAGAGTTTTGTGTTTGGCGGCATGCCTAAGACGTAACAGTCCCTTGAAGCTAGGTTGGGCTTAGCCCTTAAAGCCTAGTTGGGATGTTACATGATGTAGCAGTCCCTTGAAGCTGGGTTGGACCTAGTCCTTAAAGCCTAGTTGGGATGTTACATACGAGATTATCCTCATTATGATATTATTTGCTTTTGGGGCTAGACACATGGTGTCAATTTGGACCAAAACAGTAACTCTGGGATTTGAATAGCATATTAGATCTTTTGGGCCCATGCTTCTGTTTGTTTTTATGTGAGTTATGAATTGTGGAACAATTGAGCAATATATTAAGATATAGTGTTATGAGATATAATATCATTATACATTGTGCATTGGCATTGCATTTGAACTTTATTATTATTAACGTTTGTATTACTAGGCTTTTGACTTAGTGCGATTGTGATTCATCACGCAGATGATAGGGTAGATCCGATTGAGTCGGAGAGTTTGTCTAGACCGAGCCGAGTCTAGGCTTGAGATCTTAAGTGCAGAGTTGATTGTTGGACATCAAGATCAGAGACAAACTGCCAGCATGTACATATTTTATATTTTTGTACATTTTGACTTCATGTATATTATGTTATATTTTGATGTATATATATGTATATATCGCAAACTATAAAAAATATTTTGGATAAACATTTGGTAATGAAGTTATGTATGTGTTTTAACAAGTAATATTTTATCTATTATTTGCATTATATCAGTTAAATGATTTAAGTTTATACAGATTAAAAAAGTAAGGGTTTATTTTACTAAAATGAGTTGTGACATTCTTGTATTGTATATTCATATATTACATTTGTTGGGTGTATATATTGTACGTGTATAGGGTATGAGGGTGTTACATTTATTTTGATATTAAAGCCTAGGTTTGAGGTTCTCAACCTAGGTGGATTGTAAGAGAAAGAAAATTGAGATTTTAAAATAAATATGATACATTCATTGGCACTGACAGTTTCTGATCTCTGATGTGACAATTTCTGTTGTGTTTGCAGATATAGATAGTTATGGCATCTCAGACGCATCAGTCTGCAGAGGGTAGTGCAGAGAGTGTGACTCCTGGTGAGGGTAGAGATGGAGCTAGAGCTGAGATTGCTAGAGGGGCACCTGTTCCTATGCCAGAGAGACCAGCAGTTGATGAGATTCTACCGGGCTGGGCACGACATATGATGAAGCTGTCGAGGCAGGCTCCAGTACAGCAGTTGCCGCTGCCACAGCAGCAGCTACAGTTGTTGATGAGGAAATATGAAAAGCTGAAGAAGTTTGGAGCTGAGAACTTTATTGGTACTACAGAACCTACTGTAGCAGAGTAGTGGCTAGACAGAGTCCAGAGAGTATTTATCTAGTTGCAAGCTACTCCAGAGAAAAAATTTGATTATGCCAAAACTCTTTTGCAGAGGGATGCGTATGATTGGTGGAAGACGATTCCACATGCTCTAGATGATCAACCAACCCTAATCTATGACAATTTTCTATGGGAGTTCAAGTAGAAGTATACTCCGAGAGAGTATAAGGATGCAAAAAAAATAGAGTTCTTGAGTTTGAGGCAGGATATCAAGACAGTGTCAGAGTATGAGATAGAGTTTACCCGGCTAAGTCTGTATGCTGGTGGGATCATTTCTAATGAGATTGATCGGTGTCGGAGGTTTGAGGAGGGGCTGAGATTCTCTATCATGTGCATTATTGCAAGCTCTCGGTATTAGAATTTTTCTCAGTTGGTTGCAGCTACCAGGAGTGTTGAGAGAGCACAGGGTCTTGCAGCAGCTGTTAGGGATGAGAAGACCAGAGCTAGGAGATCCCAGAGTGAGGCAGGGTCTTCATCTGTGAAGAGAGGCCGAGGAGAATATTTTTAGAGATTCAGTAGGAGCTAGAGGCAGTCTGGCAGGTCAGTACAGTAGTAGAGACAGAGACCTACAGTTTCAGTGGCTAGTGCTCCAATTCCAGTAGTTCAGAGACCAGTTTCATATATATGTGCCCATTGTGGTAGGGCACACGAGGGTGCCTGCTGGAAGACAAGTGCACCCACAGTGTGTTATAGATATAGATCATCAGATTACTTCTTTAGAGATTGCCCAGAGCCACTAAAGGATAGACAAACAGATATTATAGCTTCTCGACCCAATGTTAGAAGAGGTCGTAGTAGAAGAGGTTTTGGTGGGGGTGATAGATCTGGGTCTGGACAAAGAGAAGGTTCTACAGTTAGAGGTAGACCAGATGAGGCAGGGCCATCACAGCGGATATATATGATGCAGAGGCAGCATGATGCTTCAGCCGTTATTGCTGCTACTTTTTCTTTATTTGGTACTTCAGTTCTTGCTTTGATAGACCCTGGGTTGACTCATTTATACATTAGTGCATCCATCTTGCCTGTGAGTGATTTGCATTCAGAGCCCCTAGGATTTGATATTTTGGTGACAAATCCTTTAGGGCATAGTATTGTGGTTAGCAGGGTGGACCGAGATAGTCCGGTTGTGGTTCAGGATGAGGAATTCCTCGGTAACCTGATTGAGATGCCTTTCAGGGAGTTTGATTTGATTTTAGGCATGGATTGGTTATCCAGGCATGGGGCTGTGGTAGATTATCAGCAAAAGTATGTTACCCTGAGAACCTGTGATGGTAGAAAATGTGATGGTATCTAGTTAGCAGAGACATCTTCCATCCATGTTTTTTCAGTTGTTTCAACAAGGAGGATGATTCGGAAGGGATGTGAGGCTTATCTTGCTCATGTTGCAGATACCAGAGTAGTAGGTTCCCAGCTTGATAGTATATCCACAGTTGTCGAGTTTTCAGATATTTTTCCTGAGGAGTTGCCAGGGATACCTCCTAAGAGAGAGGTTGAGTTTGGTATTAATTTGCTATCTGGTACCACTCCCATCTCTATTACTCCTTATCATATGGCACCTTATGAGTTGAGAGAGTTGAAGGTGCAGTTGTTGGATAAAGGGTTCGTTCGTCCTAGTGTGTCCCCGTGGGGAGCGCTCGTTTTATTTGTGAAGAAGAAGGATGGTACCTTAAGATTGTGAAGAAGAAGGATGGTACCTTAAGATTGTGTATTGATTACCGACAGTTGAATAAGGTGACCATTAAGAACAAGTATCCATCGCCTCGGATAGATGATCTCTTTGATTAGTTGAAAGGAGCAGCAGTATTTTCTAAGATTGACTTGAGATCAGGGTACCATCAGTTAAGAGTTAGAGATGAAGATGTACCTAAGACAGCTTTTCGCATGAGGTATGAGCATTATGAGTTCTTGGTGATGCCCTTTGGATTGATGAATGCACCAGCAGCATTTATGGATTTAATGAACAGGGTATTCGGACCCTATCTAGATCAGTTTATGGTAGTTTTCATTGATGATATTTTGGTTTATTCACGTAATGAGGAGGATCATGACAAGCATTTGTGGATTGTATTGCAGACTCTGAGAGAGAAGCAGTTGTATACTAAGCTGTCTAAATGTGAGTTTTGGCTTGACCAAGTGACTTTTCTCTGTCATGTGGTTTCAGTAGAGGGTATTAGAGTTTATCCGAGTAAATTTGATGTTATTTTCAATAGGAGTCCACCGAAGACCATGACAGAGGTTAGAAGTTTTCTAGGTTTAGCAGGCTATTATCATCGATTTATGAAAGGTTTTTCTATGATAGCTACTCCACTCAGCAGGTTACTTCAGAAGAGAGTTAGATTTGCGTGGACAGATAGGTGTCAGGCGAGGTTTGAGCAGCTAAGGGAGATGTTGACTCAGGCTTCTGTCCTTACCCTGCCTGTGAAAGATAAACCTTATGTGATTTACAGTAATACTTCACATAGTGATTTAGGTTGTGTTCTAATGCAGAAGGGTAGAGTCATTACTTATGCCTCTCGATAGTTGAAGCCACATGAGCTTAATTACCCGACGCATGATTTAAAATTAGCATCCATAGTTTTTGCTTTGAAGATTTGGCGACATTACTTGTATGAGGAGAAGTATTTCATTTATACTGATCACAAGAGTTTGAAATATCTGGGTGTTCAAAGAGAATTGAATCTTTGACAGAGACGGTGGTTAGAATTGATTAAAGACTATGATTGTTTAATTGATTATCATCCTGGCAAGGCAAATGTTGTTGTTGATGCCTTGAGTCAGAAGTCTTTGACAAGTTTGACTGCTTATTCGCTCTTGTTGCTTGTTGAGTTGAGAGCATTGCATGCCAGATTTGAGTCTTGTGATGATGGTGCTTTGATGGCTCAGTTGCAGTTGAGGCCAGTGTTATTAGATCAGATTAGGGAGACTCAATTGGTAGATGAGAAAATCTAAAAGATTGTATTGGATTACCAAAAGGGGGAGAGTCGAGACTTTCATGTGAGAAGCGATGGCAGTTTGTGGTACAGAGATAGATTGTGTGTTCCTAATGATACAGGACTAAAAAGGGTAATTTTGGAGGAAGTACATCAGTCAGCTTATGCTATGCACCTTGGGAGTACCAAGATGTATCAGAATTTGAAGCAGTATTATTGGTGGTCAGGTACGAAGAGGGATATAGCAGAGTTTTGTATCCAGATGTCTCACTTGTCAGAGAGTGAAGGCTGAGCACCAGGTTCCTTCAGGATTGCTTCAACCATTATCAGTGCCAGAGTGAAAATGGGAGCGAGTGACGATGGATTTTATGACTGGATTGCCTTTGACCCAGAAGAAGCATGATGCGATTTGGGTAATAGTTGATCAGATGATGAAGGCAGCTCATTTTCTTCCAGTTCAGATGAATTTTTCTCTTGAGAGATTGGCTAAGCTATATATCAGTAAGATAGTGAGTTTACATGGAGTCCCAGTTTCTTTGATATTTGACCGAGATGCCCGGTTTACATTGAGATTGTAGAAGAGTTTGCAGGATGCTTTAGGCTCTCAGTTACATTTTAACACTGCTTTTCATCCTCAGACAGATGGGCAATCAGAGAGAGTAATACAGATTTTAGAGGATATGCTGAGGATTTGTATCATCGATTTCACTGGGAGTTAGGACAGATTCTTACCACTGATTGAGTTTGTTTATAACAATAGTTATCAGTCCAGTATTGAAATGGCACCTTATGAGGTATTGTATGGTAGGAGGTGCATGATACCTTTATGTTGGGATGAGGCTGGAGAAGGTAAGTTGATTGGTCCCAATTTAATTAAGAAAACAAAAGAGAAAGTAAAGGTGATTAGGAATTCTCTGAAAGCAGTCTCAGACCGACATAAATTATATTCAGATTTAAAAGGAAGAGACATAGAGTTTAGTGTGGGAGATAAAGTATTTTTGAAGGTGTCTCCTTGAAAGAAAATTTTGAGATTTGGCCGCAAAGGGAAGTTGAGTCCTCATTTCATAGGACCTTATGAGGTACTCGAGAGAGTTGGACCAGTGGCCTATAGACTGGCTTTGCCGCCTGAGTTGGATCGAATTCACAATGTCTTCCATGTCTCTATGCTTTGGAGGTACAGGTCAGACCCATCTCATATTTTGTCAGTAGAGTCAATTAAGGTTAGTCCATATCTGACTTATGAGGAAGAACCAGTTGCTATTTTGGCACGAGAAGTGAAAGATTTGAGAAATAAGAAGGTACCACTTATGAAAGTTCTTTGGAAGAATCATGTCACTGAGGAGACAACATGGGAGAGTGAGCAGAAGATGCGGAATCAGTATCTCCAGTTGTTCCAGACTTGAAAGCAGGTAATTTCAAGGACGAAATTTATTTTTAGAGGGGGAGAATTGTAATATCCCAAAATTTTAAAAATTTTAATTTTTAAAAATTAAATAAATGATTTAAAAATATATATATTTAAGTGAAAAAGTAAAATGTATATATGATAATATATGTAGATATACATAACATATATAAGTCAATATTTTAAATTGGTCAAAAGTTATTTTAAATTATTAAAAATTAATTGTGTAGTTAGTGGAAGATGATTTTTTTTATATACTAATTAAGTAATATATATATATATATTACTTGGGGAAAATTTAAAGTGAAAAATTTTGTGTGGTTAAAAGGGTATTAGTTGGATAGAGATGAGTTGAGATCTTCTTATTCTTCTTCTTTCTCCATTGAAGGCCAGCTATCTCCATTAAAGAAAAGGAGGAATTTACTTCTTGCAAGCTCAAGTAATTGAAGGATTTCAAGTGTTCAAGTTGAAGTTTTGGGGATTTTCTCCGTATTTGGTAAGTTTTCAACTTGTTTCCTTGATTTTCTATGAAAGTTTGTATATGTGTGAATTGGATGTTTGGTGTAGTATGTGTTAATGGTTTGTATTGGTATGTATGAAGTTCTTTTGAGTAGTTAACTGTGAAATTAGGGTTGGATTGAAGAAATGGTTAAGTTTGGTGAAGAGAATAAGAATTTTGGATTGTGTAACTTTTAAGTTATGAAGTCATGGTTTTGAATTGTGTATTTTGATTTTAATTGAGTTATTTTGATGTATATACAATTATTTTATGGTAAAATGATTGATTTGGGTGAGTTTGAATAGAGTTGGAAAGGGTAAAGAAAGATAATTTTGGATGTGACAATTATGTGTTGATATCAGGATTTTGGCCTGACACGCCCGGTGAAACGACCATGTCTTGGGCGTGTTGATGATTCTATTTTCAGTGTTGGTGCCACGTGAAGTGACATGCCCACGTCACTGAGTGTGTCACAGCTTCTGTAATGTTATAGTATTGACACGTGCAGTGACACACTCATGTCACTGAGCGTGTCACAGCTACTGTGTTGTAGAATTTTTGGCACGGACAGGGATATGCCCATGTCTCTGGACATGTCTTATCTGCTGTAATACAGAGCTTAAGACATGGTCATTGACACGCCCATGTTACTGAGCGTGTCAAAGCTTCTGTGTTGTGGTTTAGGGCACGGTCATTGACACGCCTGTGTTGTTGAGCGTGTCATGTGTAGATTTTGCTTTAGATAGTTCTTTTCTTTATTTTTCTTTGTGTTTCTTATCCTTGTGTTCAAAGGTTTTTTATATGCCTATAAATGTATTACTAAGTGATTATTTATAATCATATTTGGTTTAGGCTTTAAGGAGACTTGAGTTACCCAATCCAAATATTGAGGGATATCTTGGAAGAGGAGATTGAAAATGGTGTTTGAGCTTATTTTGTTGCTTTTAGAGATAAGTACAAACTTTGAATAATTGATTATATTTGCATGACATTTGGACTTAGCACATTTTGATTGGAAAATATGTTAAGTTACTTACTACGTTGTTTGTGCATGAGTAATATGTTATGATTTGTATAATATCATAAATGCATTATATGTAATGTGAACTGTGTGCAAGATATGATAATGACCCAAAATGTTTGGATAATGCAGTTTGTCATATATACATTAAAGATGTTATGTGAAGTCATTGGTGATGGCTATATTGATATAAATGAGATAATTGAGGCATTGTGCCTAGCTTGATCATGAGAAAATGAGAAAGATATTGATAATGAAATTATGAAAGAATTGTGTGCCTAGTATGTTATTCAATTTTCAGAGTTCTATGTTTGACTGCATGCCTAAGACATAGCAGTCCCTTAAAGCTGGGTTAGACTTAGCCCTTGAAGCTTAGTTGGGATGTTATATGATGTAGTAGTCCCTTGAAGCTGAGTTGGGCCTAGTCCTTGAAGCCTAGTTGGGATGTTACATACGAGGTTATTCTCATTGTGATATGATTTGCCTTCTGAGCTAGACACATGGTGTCAATTTGGACCAAAACAGTAACTCCGGGGACTCCGGGGATTTAAATAGCATATTTGATCCTTTGGGTCCATGCTTGTGTTTGTTTTTATGTGAGTTATGAATTATGGAACAATTGAGCAATATATTAAGATATAGTGTTATGAGATATAATATCCTTATGCATTGTGCATTGGCATTGCATTTGAACTTTATTGTTATAAAAGTTTGTATTACTAGGTGTGAGCGGGATTTTCATCCCCACTCCCGGTGGAATGGTCCTTGCGACTTCAGCACTGTTTAGGCTCAGAGCTTTAGAGAACACGGACCTAAGTTCGGAGAAAATGGAGTCGCCACCCGGACGGGCCGAGAAAAAGAAAGGGGTGGATGACTCGATTCCTAAGGAATCCCCAACCCCCTATTGGGTTCGGAAAGTTGGGTATGTGTGGGGAAGGTGAGAAATGGCCCAGCACCCCCACAATGCCCGGTTCATTAGAACCGGCCTCCTTTACAGGTCTTAATATTATAAAATTCTTAAATATAACAATATCATCCATATTACATGCAACAATTGAAATAAAACATCGTTATATTAAAAATCAAAGCAATGTCCAAGCAAAAAAAATAAATGGACACCCATCCGAGGATGAAAACATGCCCTTACATCATCCATGTCTAAGCTAATAGGACACCCACCAAATAGTAGAAATATTGTCCTTTACATTGGTTTAAAAATATAAAAGCTATATAATTATATGATATTTAACTAATGAGGTACCCACAAAGTGGAAACATACCTCTTACAACATTTGGAAATAAAAATAAATCGGTAAATAACCATTCATCATAAATAAATCATTCATCAAAGATATTAAACATCAATCAAAATATAAATATTCATCCATGATAATTTAAATAAACCAAGCATTGAACTTAAACAAATCAAAGCATATAAACTACATAATCAAACCTAAAATTAAATAAAGCAATATATAATTTAGGATTCGCATCTTAAAATAGGATTTTAGAATTTTAGTTACTAAATTAGGGTTTTGAAAAAAGGAAAGTTAAATACGTGGACTCATAATACACAAATAAATATTGACCCCTTCGACGAGCCCATACGGCGGTCCCGCTAGTCGGTTAGCGGGCGGAGGTCAAGGAGGCAGCGCCCCTTGCAGGGTTGGGGGCAGCACCCCAGAAAATTTTAGAAATTGGCTTCTAGGATTATAGGTTTTGGTGTTGAAAATTAAGATTTTAGGGTTTAAAATTTAGAAAACAGGGGTTTGAAATTTTGAGTAACTAATATTATTTTTTAAATGAATAATGCAATTGAACGTTTTAAAGATTTAGGGTTTTGGATGTTTTATGAAAATAATTCTACTGTGATTTAAAATAAATAGGTTTGGTAACAAATTGTTATTTTGGTTTTACTATATTGGATTTGAATGTTTAGGTTTATAAGGTTTTAAGGTTCTAAGGATTAGGGTTTAGAAAAACTAGGGTTTAAGATTTTAAGAAAATTAGGGTTTAAGAACACTTAGGGTTTAGATTAGCTAGTTTGGGATTACTGTCTTCATTTTGGAATTGAAGAAAATAATTAGGGTTTAAAAAGATTTTGGAAATTGGCAAGACGATTTAAGGTCTTTTGGAAACAGAAAATATTTTTTTAGGGTTTTTAGAAATTAAAAGGATCAATTTAGTGTTTTAAGGTTTTGAAAAATTGAAAAGGAGATGAGGGTTTTGGGAATTAGTAAAATGATTTAAGGTTTTGAAAAGTTAGAAAGTATATTAGGGTTTTAAGATTTTGAAGAAACAGAAACAATAATTTTAAGACTTTTGGAAAACACAGAAATGAATTAAGGTTTTTAGTATCGAAAGAAATAATTGGATGATTGAAGCTATTGTAAGGAAAAGAGATTAGATATTCATACCTTCGTTTGTTGGTTCCACTAAAAATTACTTCTTAGATGAACAAGAACAAAGGCAAGATGGCTGCCTTTGTTGGATGGATTGTTTGGTTGCTTATTCTTCTCTCAAAAAGTCTGATTGATTTCACTGCCAGAAAGAATTTTTTAAAATCCGATTGATTCAAAGTTTCTCAGTTCACTCCTCCTCCCCTTTTGTGTTGTCTTTAGTCCTATTTATAGAAGATTTTAATGATTAATCTTAATTGTTCACGGAATCTAACATTAATTAAGAAAAGAAAATCGAAACTGAATTGAATTTGGTTTCGAAAAAATTTGCGTCGAAAAAATTTTGCTGGCGAAAAAAGACTGCTGCGGAAAAATTTTGCTGGTGAAAAAAGTTGCCGCAGGAGCTTGCGGGTTGCGGGGGAGAAAATTGCCTGCGGGCCATTTCGTCCGACCCCTTTTCGGTGACGAAATTTTTCATCGCCGATTTTTATTTTTATTTATTTATTTATTTATTATTATTATTATTTTATTAATTAATTAATTATAAAAACTAAATACTAAAGCAAATATTATTTAATTAAGATAACACAAAAATTATTTTGGACTAATTAGAATATATTGGACCACACAAAAATTATTTTGGACTTATTAAAATATATTAGACCGGACTGGGTCAAAAATTAAGGGTTTATTGTGATTCATCGCGCAGGTGACAAGGTAGATCTGGTTGAGCTGGAGAGTTTGCCTAGACCGAGCCGGATTTAGGGTTGAGATCTTGAATGCAGAGTTGATTATTGGACATCAAGATCAGAGACAAAATGTCAACATGTATATATTTTATATTTTTGTACATTTTGAATTCATGTATATTATGTTATATTGTGATGTATATATATGTATATATCGCAAACTATCAAATTTTTTGGATAAATATTTGTTAATGAAGTTATTTATGTGTTTTAGCAAGTAATATTTTATCTATTATTTATATTATATCAGTTAAATGATTTTGTTTATACAGATTCATAAAGTGAGGGTTTATTTTATTAAAATTGATTGTGATATTCTTGTATTGTATATTCGTATATTACATATGTTGGGTATATATATTATATATGTATAGGGTAGAAGGGTGTTTCATGTAATGTTAGAGTTGCTTCTATTGTTCAAATGTAATGCATTTTACATATTCAATAGAATACTTCAATAAATTTTTTTTCTTTGTAATTTTTTTTATTTTTTCTTTCTGAATTTTATTTTCTAAATGAGTATATCCTCTTTAATTTTTATTTATTTTTTTAATTTTTATTTGTATTTTTTGTGATATATGAAGCCTGTATATATTAAACAATATTTTTGCAGCACATACACAACATCTACATAATGTCTACATATTAATTAAAAATATATAAAAGCAAGAATACAACATATATGTAACATTTATACAATATCTACAATATAATTAAGAACATATACACTATGTTTTATAATATATAAAAGTTATAACTCAAAATATTTGTAACATTTATATGACATCTACACGAAATTTACACTACACTTAGAACTATATAAAAGCTAAAATGCAATATTTATGTAATATTTATATAACATCTATAAGTTAATTAAAAACTTATAAAAGTTAAAATACAACATATATACAACATCTACAATATAATTAAGAGAATATATATATATATATACTATGTTTAAGAGCATATAAAGGCTATAACTAACGTATATGCAACGTTTACATGATAATTGCATGATATTTATACTATATTTAAAAATATATACAGGTTGAAATATAACATTTATGCAATATTTACACTATAATTAAGAACATATAAAGGTTGTGACATCTACATGACATTTACACTATAGAATACAATTTATACGCAATATCTATATAATATTTACGCATTAATTAAGATCATATAAAGGTTGTAGCTCGATATATATACAATATCTATACATCTACATAACATCTGCACAATATATTCAAATTTTATTAAACAAAATTTTTTTAAATAGAAATAATTTAAAAATATCAAATGCACAACATAATAATATAACATATATTTTATTTTTCACTTTATATACTTCAAGTGTTTGTTTTTATGGTGTTTTATTTAACATATATGTAACATCTACACCTTTTTACATACAACATTTATACTTTTTAGCTGCTGATTTATTTTAACGGAAAGTGCATATCTATTTTGAAGGAAAGTGCATATCTACTTTTTTTTTTTAAATCTGTACTAGTTTTTTTTTTATTCTGATGTTGATTTCTTCTTTTTTTAATACATATTAATATTTGATTTTGAATCTAAAGTTATTTTTATTTATGATTTTTTTGTTGTTGTTGATATGATTTGAGAAGGGGAGCTTTGGCGCAGCGGTAAGTGCTGTCGCCGTGTGACCTGAGGTCATAGGTTCGAGTCGTGAAAATGACCTCTTGCAATTAATTTCAAGGGAAGGCCGCGTACAAAGACCAAATGGGTCCGACTCTTCCCCGGACCTCGATCATTGCGGGAGCTTTTGTGCACCGGGCTACCCTTTTTTTTGTTGATATGATTTGAATAAAAATGTAGATCTATAATCTTGTTTTTTTCCAACTTTCTATTATTGATTTCTTTTTACTTAATGTATTTCGATTTTTGATTTTTGAATATGAAGTTGTTTTTGGTTGATAATTTCATTTTTTGTTGTGATTTACTAAATGAGAAAGATGAAATTAATGTCTCCATTAAAAGTAGCTCCATTAAAAGTAGCTTGTTAGATAATATGTGGATGACTACTATATTAAATTAACTTTACCCTATCAAGATTATGATTAGTTTTATCCTATTCAAATTAGAATTCAATGCAGTTGTAATCTTTTATTCTACTTATACTGCTATAAATACTTCATTATAGGTGGTTCATAGGACAATTAAGAATACAAAGATTTCTCATATTTTCTCATTCTCTATCTTCTCTCTTCTTGATTTATAACATGCTATCAACACGAAGCTCTAATCAATTTATTTATTATAAGCATTCAAATTCAAGGTAATTATTCTAATTTTTTTTCTTTCTATTTTTGTAGTATAATATTAATTATATATATTATTAAAAGAATAAAATATAAATAAAATGAAATAATTGTTATTATAATGATGTGTGTTACGTAAATGATTCTTTTTGTGCCTTAATGGATTTAAATAATCTCTACTTCTTTTCTTGGCTGCAAATATATTATAATTGATATTATAGAGTTTTGCTAATAAAATTACTAGTAATAATTTATTTATTTACAAAATCAAAATTATTAGCTCGTAATAAGTGTGATGTATTATTTCTTACTTTCATTGTGCTAATAGAATGGATATAAACTTTTCTAATCGTTTCATTATGCTAATTGAATTAATACTACTATTGGCTTATATTTGAGAAATTAAATTAAAAATTTTATGTGATTTTTTGTGCCCTTGTTAATGGTGGATATTTTTTTTAGTTAGTATACACATACTAAATATGTTATAAATAGTCTACTTAGTATAAACTTACATGGGACACTAGTATTATTATTTTACTTCTCTCAAATCTTTATCAATAATCATTACAGATTATTACAAAGAAGAGAGAAAATTTTAGTTTCTTTAATCTATAAGAGAAAATAATTTTTATTTTATTTTTTAATAATTCATTGTGAATCAAGATACGAGTTTAAAAACTCATAATTTTAAGATTTTTTTTTGTATTAAAGTGAAGTTGGTAAATAAATTGATATTTACTATGATTTGATATGATTATTTACAGTTTTAGAGTTATAATATTTAAACTCTAATTATAATTTTTTAGTTATTATTTATTTGATGAGCTTTGTAATCCATTTAATTTATGAGTTTTATTTAAATTTGATATATTTACAATGTTAAGTCTCATAAAATTTGTATTTATTACTCTTGATATTTTCTGAAGAAATAATCCATTATGGGTATTTGATAATGAAATTCACCTTAATATTGTGAATCTTAGAGATATTATGAAAAGAAAATCAAGTATCTCCACAAGATCACTTAGAAATAATTATATTCATTTTAATTATTCAAATGAGAAATTAAAAATTAATTATCTTATTATTAATAATTTATCACAATATTTTTAATAAATATTAAATTTTTTATGCTTCAAATATGCTCTTGCAGTAGCTATATTGAGAGCATAGAATTATAAAATATTTTGAATGAATTTTTTTTATTTGCCTATAGCTAAATAAAAGTTTTAGCTTTTTATGAAAATAATCAAACTCGTTCAACTATCTTTATATCATTTTCGGAAGTGAATGTGATATTTTTCTCAAGACCATGGACGAGATCTTGATAAAAAGGGTTGTGGTGAAATTTTTTTTCTACCAATTTTAAAAATTAAAGTGCTAAAAAGATATATATTAGCAGAAATTAATATTAACATGATATCTGGTTCTCTAAATATGGTTGAAGACTCCAGAAGAGTCCAACTTATATTCTGAATTTAAATATTCTAAATTTTAGTAAAATGATATTTCAATGATGCATTGTGTTCAAGTAATTTCCGAAGAAATTTACTAAGTTTTAAATAATATATCGCAATAGATTGAAACAAAGTGAGAAATATATTAAATTTTTATGTGTTAACTCTACGAATTTTAATCAGAAGTTTATATTTAAGAAATTTTAAATTTCTTAATTAGATTGTACTTTATAACAAATAAAGATGGTTGAGTTATACTATATGCACCAGAAATGTATAAATTCTAAAATTTTTATACTTTGGTATGATCATATTAGTCATCCGGTTTCCAACATGATGCGATATATTGTTCAAAATATAAATGGGCATTCACTGAAAAATTAAAAAATTCTTTTGTCCGATGATTACTTTTGTATTTATTATGCTCAAGGTAAATTAATTGTGAGATATGTACTATCTAAATTATATTTAAAGTCCCTTGAATTTCTATAAAAAAACATATAGAAATATTTATAGCTATATCCTTCAATCTTATAGACCATTTAAATACTTTATATTTTTAATTGATGCTTCAACTCGATGGTCATATGTTTATCTATTGTCAACTCATAATATTACTTTTGCTAAATTTTTTATTCAAATTATAAAAGTTAAGGTCAATGTTTCTTTATTATCAAACAATATAATTTATCTATATAATACATATGAATTCACCTAAAAAATATTTTATGATTATATTACCATTGAACATTTTATTGCATATATTCATACTCAATATGGTTTAACATAATCATTATTAAGATTTTGCGATAAATTATTCTTATACTTATGAAATCAAAATTTTTTATATCTGTTTAAACATATGTTTAGATACATATTATTATTTATGTTGCACTTTTAATTTGTATTTGATTGTCTGTACATTACAAGTTTTTCACTTTATAACTTGTGCTTATCTAACATAATATATCTTATTTAAAATTTATGATATTAAAATTTTTTGTTGAAGCATATATGTTTTTATTGCATCTGCTCGAAGAACTAAAATTGATTATCAACATTATCTTGATATCTATGTGGGTTTTGATTATTTATATTAGATATTATGGACCTTTAATGATAAATTTTCGACAGTAAGATTTGTAGTGAGCTAGTTTTCACTCCATTAGGGAAAGATAAAAGTAAAGAGCCAAAAGCACAATAGATAAATGTAAACTGAAAGTTTAAAAATTAATTCATTTGCATAATGTTACAAATTAGTTACCAGATATATTTACAAATACCCAGTAGGTGGTCAAATCACATATTTCAGCTGCTAATACTCTTGCTCGATCGATTGTCCCTATAGGACATCTTGTTAGTGTGACAGCTAATAGATATAATATACGTCTGAAGCATAGTAGACTACTTGGTTCAAAATATTAATTTTTGATATAAGAAAAAATGAATAATTTTAAAATGACACTCCTGAAGAGGTCAAAAGTAACATAGGTCAATAACCATATATTTCTAGAGAAGTAATCCCAAAAGTAGTTTCGGTACCAAAAAATTATGGGATATCATTAAAATCTAGAAATATGTGGAAAAGAGATGAAATTATTATTGATAATATGTTTGCATATATTGCTATTGAAATTATCAAAATATGCTTGAGCCTAAAAATATTTAAAATTATCGACGTCAAAGTGATTGGCCAAAATGGAAAGTAATTAAGGCCGAGCTAGATTCATTTGCTAAATATACAATATTTGGATCAGTAGTCCAGACACCAGAAGATGTCATACCCATGGATATTGTATGTAAAAGAAATAAATCATATGAAATTATAAAAAAGTACATTTCCTCTATTATGAATGCAATTACTCTTAAAATTAGTTTTGTAGCCCTTGAAGGGCTCGACATTATATTATAATAATTTGCTCATATAGCTCTTAAGAGAAATGAGTTAAATGAAATTGTGAAATACAAGGCACAACTTGCGGCATAATAATTCTCACAAAGACCTTATATTGATTATGATGAGACATATCTCCTATTATGGATGCTATTACTTTTAGATTTTTTATCAGTTTAGTAGCCTTTGAAGGGCTTGACGTATATTTGATGGATGTTATGACAACTTACTTATATGGCTCATTGAATAATGACATATATATATATGAAAATTCCAGAAGTATTAAAGATGTCTGAAGCATATAATTCAAAATCTAGACAAATATACTCCATTAAACTCCAAAAATCTTTGTATTGGCTAAAATAATCTGGGCGAATGTGGTATAATCGCCTCAGTGAATACTTAATGAATAATGGATACGCAAATAATCCTCTTTGCCCATGTGTTTTTGTTAAAAAGATAAATTATGAATTTGCTATAGTTGCAGTTTATGATAATGATTTGAATATAATGGAAACTGCATAAGAGATCTCAATTACTGAAAACTATTTAAGAAAAGAAATTGTAATGAAGGATTTTGAAAAAATAAAATTTTATCTTGGATTTCAAGTTGAATATCTGTCAAATGAAATTCTTCTCCATCAATCATCATATATTGAAAAAATCTTAAAATAATTTTATATGGATAAATCTTATCTATTAAACACTTCACTGGTTATTCGTTCTCTTGATATAAAAAGAGATCCTTTTCGCCCTCAACAAGATAATAAAGAGATTCTTGGTCCTGAAGTATCATATCTCAATGCAATAGGGACACTTTTATATCTTACTAACAATATAAGACTAGATATTGCTTTTGCAGTTAACAATACAATGTTTAGTTCAGCACCAACTAAAAGGCATTGGAATGGAGTGAAACATGTTCTACGCTACCTACATGGCACATATGATATGAGCTTATTTGTCTCAAAAGGAATAAAATTTGAAATGATAGGATATGCTGATGCTGGATATCTTTCTGATCCTCATAAAGCCCGATCCTAAACATGTTATGTCTTTACATATAATAATATTGTTATTTCATGATGATCTGTGAAGCAAACAATCACTACTACTTCATCAAATCATTCAGAGATATTAGCTATTCATGAAGCTAGCCGTGAATGTGTATGGTTGAGAAGCATAATTGAACATATTAGAAGAGCATGCGGATTACCTATAAGCAAACAACCAACAATATTACATGAAAATAATGCAACATGTATTACACAAATCAAAGGACGCTACATAAAAGGTGATATAACTAAACATATATCACCAAAGTTCTTTTATACTCATGAACTTACTAAGGAATGACAAGTTGATATTTGCAAAGTTCGTTCAAGTGACAATCCAGCAGATTTGTTCACAAAAGCATTGCCAACATCAATTTTCAAAAACATGCACACAATATTGAAATGCTCTCACTTGGAGATATATCTTAGCCGGTTATATTTTTGAGAGAAAGTTGCCTATAAATATTATACCCTTTTTTCTTCGCTAAGTTTTTATCCTACTGGATTTTTCTTAGCAAGATTTTAACGAGGCATATTCATAGGGATAGTCACTCAAGGGGAAGTGTTAGATAATATGTGGATGACTACTATATTAAATTAATTTTACCCTATCAAGATTATGATTAGTTTTATCATATTTAAATTAGAATTTAATTTAGTTGTAATCTTTTATTCTACTTACACCACTATAAATATCTTATTATAGGTGGTTTATAGGACAATTATAAATACATAGATTTCTCATATTTTCTCATTCTCTACCCTCTCCTTCTTTATTTACAACACAATGTATTTTTATTGTTTTGGAAGCTTATTTTTTAAATCTTTAAATATTTTATAAAGCTACCATATTTATGAAAAACTTTGTTGGTTAGTTTATAATTTTTCCTTTTTTAAAAAAAGTAGTTATTTAAAAAACCCAGTTCAAATTGTAACAAAAAGAGACAAAAGGTCAGTCCACTAGCTTGGAAAAGCCATTATCATGCAATATAAGTTGATTGTATCCTTCTCATTCTTCTTATGCAATTACTAAATACATTGAGAAACTATATAGCCAAGCCACTCCTACATATTTATTATATATGACAAAGCACATTAATGATATGCAAGAGACACAAAAATAAACACACGAGTTTTGACAATGAAATACAAGTTTCCTTAAGAGTACATTTTATAAAAGATGGAAAAATGGAATAAATAGTTATTAAGAGATATGGATTTATAATAAAGAAGCACCAATCCATCCTTGCTCTCTTTGTAACTCTCAGCATGCTCTCTCCAGTAGAGCTTTTTCCACTCGCTCATCGGGACTCTTAACTAGTCTTTCTTAATTGATTGTGTCAACGATAGCCATCTTCAGTAATAGATTCTTCTAGATCTATTGGTTTCTTGTGGTCTTTTGTAACCAAAATATCGATCTCCTCCTTGAATCCTCTTTTTTCCCATATCTCAGCCCCTCCCTTGGAACCTCTAACCCCATCCCTTCTGCAAAGTGAAAACCCTCCCATAAAATCCCTTTTGCACACTAATTTGACCATACAACCAAAAGTTCTCTAGATCCTTACCCCTACCATGTTTCTTACCATTTTACCCCCACCTTTTAAATCCTTACCCATTTTCTTTAGAACACAATCTTCTAGGAGTTTTAAAAAGTTTTGTCTAGATCCTTCCTTTGGCCCTTTGGCCCTTGCCTAGATCTAACATGATCACTCTACCGTGGAGTTTCCAAGGTTTCGGTCGATCCCCATCAAAGAGTGGTCGGAGAGGTAGTAGAGCATGGGTTCACCTTTATATGGTATGAACTTTAATTTGTTTGTTCTAGCTCTCTAATTTTAGCCCTAGTCTTGGTGGATCTCATTATTTTCATCAGAAGAAGCAGGTAGTGGTAACAAAGGGTCTCTTTTTTCTCGCTACTATAATTTTGGATTTTCTATTGCTTATGTGCTTAACTTCATCACTTTATTTTGCCACTTAAAGGTTATCACTCTTTTTTGAGAAGCATGTCATTCATCTTTCAAATTTTATAGAGATTTTATAGGAGCTACTTTACATTGCTTTGTTAATATGTTTGGGTTACTTGAAAAAAGAGGTGTTTATATGTTTTACAGTCTCTTTTATGCAACTCATTCATCATAGTTTATCCGAGCTTATGTGTTCTACACAGTCTCTTTCTCTTATTAACTTACGTTTGTTTGCAAGTAGTTAAAAAGCTTTGTTCTCTACTAGAGTTGATGGTCTAATCCATGTTCTCATTTGGCCGAGATTCACAGTATTATTCTATGGTAGCCCTTGTGTTCTTAGCTTCTAAGTTTTTTGTATAACGAAGATAGATGTATGGATTATTCTTCCTATTTTTTTTAATTGAGCCATATGTATAATGTTGTTTCCTTTATCACTATGTACTCTCTTGTTTTCTTAATATTAGTTTATATATTTTCTGACGAAAAAAATGGGTTTATAATAACAAATATTTAATTCAAGTATCCCAAAATCTTAATTTTACTTGTGACAATTGAAAATGCATATCAAAAACTAGATTGCATATGGCTCAAAAAGTCCTGCTTCTTTGCTTTCCACCATACTAACTAAAGACTTCTTACAAAATTAATGGCATTGCTTCATTAGTTCTTCCTATTTTGAAGATGGCATTCCGAACATGAATCTTAACATTCCTAAAATCAACTTGCAAGTCTCACTGGATCTTTTTGCATAAGGGATCATTTAGACCTCCACATGGAAATACTATTGATAAAGCCATACTTTGTACATAATTTATTAATTATTTTAGTTACATTTTTATTTTAATCAATTGAATTTGATGTGTTTTTGCTGTAAAAGTTAAAATAAGTGTTATCTTGAAATTTGGCTTTAAAAACATGAGATTGGAGTGCATATATATCAACATATGATGGAAAGATGAAGAAGTGGGGATACAAAAAAAAAAAAAGCAAGACAGCTCAAAAAAGAAGGAAAAGCATTCCCAAGGCTATACAACTCAATTCCCACAACCTTAGAAATCAATTCAGTATTGCCCAAGAGAAGAAGAAAAAAAAATTCCAAAATAGTTTTGAAGTATGTCGTTGTGTGAACCAAAGGGCATGGCCGTGCAAATTAAAATGCACTGCTTGAAAAGCGGTTTTCATAGAACTTGATATGGTGCTATGATTCAAAGTTGTGAAGTTCAAAAGACAAGCCGTGCATTTATTATGGCTGCTGCTTATGCGAGATTCTCTAAGATTTTACCTTAAGTTCATTTCTAAATATATTAGAAGTCTCCAAGTTTACCCTAGTTTTATTCTTGACTAGTTTAAAAGTCCTCAAGACCCCTATATAAGCAAGCCTACAACCTTAATCTCAATATCCATATCCATAGTTCATTATAAGATTCAAGATTTTTTTTAGATAGAAGAAGAAAGAGGCTTATCCTTGGAAAGATTCAAGCATGATTTCCATTCAATCTAATGGAGTTTTTTAGTGTGATTTATTTTTTTAGGTTTAATTTCTTCAGTAATCTTTTTTATTTTTGTTCTTTCAATTGTCTAACTAAAAACCCTAATTAGGGTTAGACAACTCAATTGATTATTCCATGGGGAAAGTCAACTTTATTTAATTCAATAATATTTTTCTTTTGATTATTTTTGTTATTTTTGTACTTAAAGCTAATAATTATCTATCCAATAATTGTTAAATCTAAAATATTGTGTGATGAAGCAAAAGTATAAACATAATATTAGCCCAAAGAGATATATAATAATTTTAAGTAGTTTTTGTTTAGAGATAAGAAAATTACTTGGAGGTTAATTAAAAATCTTTACAAAACCTAAAAAATTGAATTAATTCTTGTGATCACAAGAGCATATATAAGAATTAATACCAATATTAGCTTTAGATCTTGAGAGAAACTGAAACTTAATTTAGGAATATTCAACCAATAATCAATTGAAAATAAAATTGAATTAATACTTTAGAAAAATCATAATTAATCAATTGAAGAGTCCAACTCTAGTCTTTAACTATAAAAGTTAAATTTATTTAGTTTTCTAAAATTCAAATTAATTAGTTTTTCAAATAATAATTAATTTAATTATTTAATACTTAAAATTAATCTTTTCTCATGGGAATGATACTTACTCATCACTATATCACTTATTCGTGATATTGTGTACTTGCAATAAAGTTAAATTTAGCATAACAACTGCTATACATTTGAAAAAAAAAGTATGAAATTGATATTTGTAGCATGTGAAGGGAAAAAATGCAAAACCTGTAGAGCCTTAATTTTGGCACTAAATGAATTTAGTCCTAATTAAAAAGGGCCAAATAGAATCCAATTCAATTTTTAAACTTGAATTAAGTCTGGTCCAATTTTAAAAGCTTGAATTAAAATTTGAATCCAATTAAAAGTCCAAATCTACTTTGGTCCGATTTAAAAAGGGGCTAAACTGATGGACTGTCAAATGGGCCATCCCAATTCGACATGAGACATGCTCATGTCGAATTGGCTAAGCCAATTCCCCATGAGACCTTAATTTTGGCTAGATTCAGTCCTAATGGTTTTACAATTCAAAAATACTCAGATAAACAATAGGTTTTTTTAATAAGATTAGGTGGGTTAGCCGGTTTTATTGTCCTAATCACTGCCTATAAATACAAAAGCAAAAGGCAGAGGGAGGAGGTGGTAATCAGGCAGTAGTAATTAAGCAATTAAAAGTGAAAAGAAACAATAGTTAACAATTAGCAATATCAACTCAGAAACAAAGAAAGAAACCGAGAGTGACCCTAAATACACATAACACTTGAGAGGCAGAAAGCAAACACAGAGACTTGGAACCAGGTTGTTCAAAAAAAATCCAGCTGATCCAGACTATCGAAGGCTAAAAGAAATCGTGCAACTCAAATAGCCAAGCTTGGTTCAACATTAATATTTTGGTGGAACCGACAAATGAAGGTATAGTTTTCTATACTCTTATTTATTTAATTTAATAAACTAACATCTTTGCTTTTCCTGTAACTTTGTAAATTTGCTTCACATAGCTTAATCTTGTTTGATTAAATAAAGAAATCCTAATTGGCAAATCAAAACCCTAATTTTGCATGGTTAAACCTTATTACATTTTAAAGCCCTAATTTCATTACTAAAACCCTAATTGTATTGTAAAATCCTAACTTTACATGTTAAACCATAGTTTTATGATTAACCCTAAATTATTATTTAAAATTCTAATTTATATTCTGGAAGTAGTAACTCATTTAATGAGTATAGTAAATCGTTTATCTTTCGGGGCGTTACCCCCAATACCCAGCAAGGGGCACTGTCCCCTTGACCCCCACCTGCTAACCGACTAGCGGGACCACCATGTGTGTATTACCCCTATATTTTATTAATGAGTTACTATTAAAGTTTGCTTGTGGAATAAAATTTTTGTGATTAATCTTAATTTCATTAGTTTAGCACTAATTTATAATGGTTGGTGTGATAAATTAACTATTTGTTTGGATTACTTATTTTGTTATGAATCTTTGATTGATTGATTATGGATTTCAAAGTTGTAAAAGGCATGTTTCTACTTTGTGAGTATCTTATTTATTAAGTTTATATAATTTAACTTATTTTATTAACTTTGGAACTATTGTAAAGGATAAGTTTCTATATTTTAGTGGGTGTCTTATTTTATTTATTTTTATGGATTTTGGATGTTTGTAAGGACATGTTTTCATTTTGTATGGGTGCCATTTTATTTAGGTATTTAATTTATAATATGATGAATGTTTATTTATTTTAATTGCATGTAACATGAATAATTTCATAATAACTTAAGAATTTAATAATATTCAGGCATGAAAAGGAGGTCAATTCTAATAAACCGGATGTTATGGGGGCGCTAGGTCACTTCTTATCATCCCTAGACGTACCCAACTTTCCGAACCAAGTAAGAGTTGAAAATTTTTTAGGAATCGAGTTATTCACACTTTTCTATTTTTTTGGCCCATCCGCATAGTGACTTCAATTCTCTGATTTTAGATCCATATTCTCTAAGGCTCATAGTCTAACAGTGTCAAAGTCGCAATAACTATTCCACCAGGAGTGAGGGCAAAAATCACTCTCACAATACCCCAACTACAATCTGGAAAAAATAATAATTTCATTTTAGCTAATTGATAAGAATAATATTTCAAAAATTAGAATTATCTAATTAATTCGCTATATACAATTCAATAAAAATAAATTTTTTTTCATTATTTCTTAATTAATAAGTATAATTTGATAAGTTGTATTGTTAGTGATAAGAATAGAACTCAAGACTATTTTATTACTTATAAGAATAGAATTAAAGAGAGTATTTATTAATAATAAGAATAAAGTTTTAAAAATTTGTGTTTTAGTTAATTTGATAACTTATAATTTGTTTAGAAAATTAATTTTAAAAATTAGTATGAACTAATTAATTTGATTTCTCATACAAATTCATCTATAATACGAAATTAATTATATATATAAATTAATGCACATTATATATATAAGTAAAAATCTTAATTTATAACATACATTAATCTCTCTCTCTCTCTCTCTCTCTCTATATATATATATATATATATTAGATCTTTTTTCAGTATTTCTTAATTAGCATAATTTGATAAGTTGTATTGTTAGTGCTAAGAATAGAACAAGACTATTTGTTAATGATAAGAATATAATTCAAGAGAATATTTATTAATAATAAGAATGAAATTTTAAAAATTTGTGTTTTAATTAATTTGATAACTTATAATTTGTTTAGAAACTTAATTTTAAAAAATTAGGATGATCTAATTAATTTGATTTCTCATATCAATTCATCTATAATACGTAATTAAATTATATATAAAAATTAATATACATTATATATAAATTCAAATTTTAATTTATAATGTACATTAATTTATATATATACATACATACATTATTAGTATATTTTTTTAACTCAAAATAAATTTTCATTAATAAATTAAAAAAATACATCTATAGTTAAAGTATACAAGATGTATATAGCTAATAAAGTTATATAATTTTTTAGAATTTTTTAAATATAAATAATGGATAATAGTAATATGTTGCGGATATTTCGGTTCACAGTGAGATACTCATTTTATTTATTATTTATAGTAACATCTTGAAATACCTTTCATATGAGGACATTTTTATTTGAAAATAATAAACAACTTTTATTTGAATATGACACATAATCTTTGAATAAAGAATGATAAAACTTCATAATAAAAACTTAAATTGTATTCAGTTTTATTCTAAAAGATAGATAATATAAAAATAAGAACAAACATAAATTTTCATATCTATATTGATCTAAAAATTATTCGAAAGATAAACTATAAATACAAAAATACAAAAAATTGAAGAAAAAAAAATCCAAAAATCAAGTAATAAAGTAGAAATAAAGATGAAGAAAAATAGATAGAATTGTCTTCTATTAATGAACTAACAACAATTTTAATCTCAAACTAAAGAAGAAGAAAAACTTATACGGACTCAAAAAAAAAAAAAAACTATGCTATGAGTATAACTAATAAAAATCAAATTTAATAATAGTTTAATTTTAAAAAATGTTTTATTTGTTTGATTTGGAATAAAATTTTATTTTCATAAAAATATTTATTTTAATAAGCAGTATTCTTTGTATAAAAATAATATTCTAATTTAAAAGGTAGATAAGACATGATGAATTAATGACGATGAAGGGTGAAGTTAAAATTGGAAACGCAAGAGAACAATAAAATAAAGGAACATTTATAAAATTACCCAAAAGACTAATATTTTTTTCCAAAATTACAGCAAAAAAAAATTACAATTTAAAAAAAAAAAAGTATCCTTCACTGATACAAGATTTTTTTTCTTTTTAAAAATACTTCATTTTACACTACAATCAATATTTTACTTTATTTTTTAAAAATTTTATTATTAAATTAAAAAATATTCTAATAAAATAATAAAAATTAGTATTATAAATTACATTTTCAAAAAATAAAATGTACTAATTTTTATAAATAAAAATTTTAATTTTGATTATAAATAACAAATAACGCTCATAAAAATAAAAAAAAATATGTAAAAATATATAAATAAAATTTATTAAATTTTTTTAAATAAATTTTACATATTATAAATATAAGAAAAATTAAAAAATATATATTAATTTCATTATGAAAATTTTGTATAGATGTTCTATATATTTTGATGAATATTACATAAATATTTGGTAGATATTATATGTGTATTATATATTTGTTATGTATATTATATATTATGTAGATATTGTGTAGATATTATATATATTCATATTAATATAAAATTAAAAAAATAAAGTTAAAAAGATATTAAAAAGATTTTATAGATGTTTGATAAATATTTTGTGTATATTTAATAAATATTGTGTAAATATTATATAGACATTATAGATATTTAATATATAAACTTATTATATATGTGTGAGAATATGATATAAAAAAATTATTTTTAAATAAAATAACATAAAAAAATAATAAAAAAAAGTAAAAAAAATCAACGTCGAAAAAAAGTAAAATGAAAAATAGAGAGCAGGCCTTCATAGAAATGAAAAGAAAATTAAACCACCGTAAAAGCGAAAAGTGCCTAATAAAGCGGCGTAAATACGTAATTTCCTCTAAAATAAATCGAGCATGATTAAGGAAAGTCTCAACAGTCCCCCAATGACTACATCCTAAACATCTAAGTCCAAAATGAACGAGAAAATATTATTCTATTGTGGCTTTGACTAACAGTACTGATTCTAAATATTAATTTTGTGGATTTTGGAGGTTGCTTGCTTTATATGAGAGTATGGATACCGCTCTTTGATCAAATCCATGAGGACTTGGAGATGAGAAATATAATATAATATCCGTGAAACATTGAAATTCGCCCATCATGTGGAATTCAGTAAACATAATTCCATTGCTTTAAACTTTAAATTTTAATTTGCAACTACTCAATTTAATTGAATTATTACGTTTGTAAATTATAATTAAATAAATTTTAATTCCAGTTAACACAAATGTGAGGTTTTGAAAGAAAAAATCATCAATCATACTAAAACGAATGGATTTATAAAAATTCGATTGATCTATTGAGATATACTACTACAAATTCTAGAAGTAGAATGAAAATAATAATTACATTCTTTTTTACTCTTCAATTATCATTTCAAAACTCATTCCAAACTTATCTATTCTTAATTGAATTAAATTTTATAACTATTTTTTGGATATGTGATAATTCAAAATTATTTATAGATTTAGATTTAAATTTTAGGTATAAAATATATTTTAAATATACATATATAATGTTTGATATTTCAAATGACTAAATATTCAAATAGATCCTCATATAATTCAATTGAAATGATTTTTTTTCTTGCACACGAGTTCTTCCATGTCAAAAGAAATTGAAAATTAGTGAAATTCACCTAATGAAACATCAAATAAACTAGCCATTAAACGCAAATTGAGAATTTAAAAAAAAAAAAAAAAGCTTATAGGAGAGAGGTGGCAAAAGATTACAGCCCACAATATCTTCTGTGCAAGTTAATATATAAGACTATCACCAATTTAACACATTGAATACAATAATCATGCTATTTTTTTAGTACTTGACAATTAGTGAAAAGCGTCGCTAACACATCTTGTTAGCATGGGAAATGTTTCCCCATCATTGCAATTTTTCATTTCCAATCAGAACACAGGCTTAGGTTACAAAGCAAACCAATTTACTACCATGGAGCCCTGACTGCTTCCTTATACATATGTTCGTGCCTTTCAGCATTCACCTTCAGAGCCTCTATCTCAGCATCAAGCCTTTCCCTTTCATCTTTCAATTCCCTTAACTTTGACTCTAGACTTCTCATTTCCTCATTTATGCAAGCTTGTTCTAGTCTAACTTCTCTACATTCTGACTCCACTGCCGCTTCTGATTCCATGGCAAGGCTCATTAGTCGGTTCAACCGAGTTCGCAAGAACCCTACATTCATGCCCAACAGCTCAAACCCTTTCAAAGTCTTGTCCCAAACTGCAAAATCTGCATAGGAACTGGGAAGTGTAGATGCTCTAATGGCCTCTGAAATGTTAACAACTCCAATTATTATTTCAGCAGCCAGTTTATAGTTAATACTCTTGAGAAGATTTTCATGCAGAAATGAACTTTGTGAGCAACAAAACTCATAGTATTTTGTCCTATGGTGATCAGAGAGCTCAGAGTCTACAGCCAAACCATTGACAAGAATGCTGAAACTCTCGATGCTGTCTATATCCTTAAAGTCAACAACAGATCCCGAAGATGTGGTAACTTCCAAAGTTTTGGAGGCATGATCCTCAGAATCATTCTCACATTTATGGGCTCCCTGCCCTACATTCAAAACCATCAGGCTTTTCTCCTGGTTATTCTCCTGCACAAGGCCTCCAGGAGGAAGGTCTGAATGTTTTGCCTTTTTATGGCTGTCAATGTCTTTCTCAGCTCCATCTTGTATGTCAGGCAAAGAAAATGAAGAGACTGGATTCAGTAACTTTTCAAGGAATCATTTACAAATTGTAAAGCAACAAAGGAGAGAATACATACCAGATTTGATTTGTTCTTCAGAAGCATCCACTTTTAAATTGTCAACCCCCACATTTGCTTTGGCTGACACAGTTCCTCTCACTATGTACACCTACGAGAATGGTACAAAAGATGAATATGGAAGCACTATAATTTGAAAAATAGACCTAACAATCCACAAGCAAAAGGAGGAAAATATAGCCCATATCTCAGCCAAGGATCAGACTTGACAGTTCTAGTTCTTTCTCGATGTGTGCACAATGTAATGGATATTCGCTTCCACTTTCTATGAAATGAGTGATGCCTCTAGTTACACCTCTCCATTTGCCTGTAAGTGTAGTTGTGCCTGTGTGAGTGCATACATACAGAATGAAGGAACTGCTTTCAGCCCTCCATGAGCTAAATAAGACAAATTTAAAGTTGAAACTAAAATTTGTTCTACAAATTCTGAGAATTCAAAAGTGGAAACAATTTTTAGGACTTGCAATCACATCTCAGTAAACTCTTAATAAGAACAGCATAATTTACTCAACCAATTAACCCAGTCTTTGGTTCTCTCTCAATATCCAGTTTGATCAACAAAACTTACCCAGGCCTTCCTCCCATCACAGCACTCCCAAACTACAGGATAAATTCCATTATCTAAAGAGCTTCAATGGCATTTTTTCTCTAGGTTCATAATGCAATGAATAGCCTCTAATAGATAAGTTTGCATTAGAAAGACACAATTGTAGGTTTCAAAAGTGCAAGCAACGAAGGGAAGGAGAGAAGAGGATGGATTGTTTCTTAACCTGTTAGAATGGTTCTTCCAGGTTATTTTATTTCTCGAAGACTGACTATAACAGAAAGTAGTTAAAAACAAAAATAAAAGGAATATAATGATAGCAGCATATGGTACCTTAAACCTTAAAGGTTTGAGTAAATGGAAAATGAGGACATCACCCTCATGTAAGTTGTGAGAGGAGCAGAATGCTTTCCATCCACCGCTCAGTGCTGTCCGTCCTGCGATATAATTTACTATGTACTCTTCTCCATTTTCAGTTTCCATAAAAACAGTTGTATCATTCTTTGGCAAGTGCAATTTGCAGAATCGCATAGGAAGATGCTGTCATCAAAGAAGTTGAACTTATAATGTTGACTAAATATGAGACAGCATCTGTTCTCAAATTTAGGACAGAAATTTCAGGTTTACCATCCAAAATCCCACAGTTACATTTGACCGAACCAAAGCCTTTGCAAAGCTTGGGAATGAAGCATCTAAACTTGCTTGAATCTCTTCAGCTAGCTCCATAGCAGAAGTCCTAGATTCAGAATTATTGCAGTAGTCATTCACTGCAGTTCTCTTTTGTTTGTAGCTTTAAGAACATATGAAGAAAAAGAATCAGTACGAGAAGATGATAAGATTCTTGATTCTTATCAATTGAATATAACTTAGAAACAATTTAATAGGATATCTGACCTTGTAGACTTGCTTAATTTATCATATAAGACCTGCTCAAAAAATCAGAGATTTTGTTTTTCAGATTAAGTTCATCATTCAAATATATTTAATATCACCAAATTATTGAAACAAAAAGAACAGCAATTAAGGGTCTAAAAGATAATTTTTTTTAGGATATTAAGCTAGATAGCCAATCAACTTTGAGCATGAGCTCAACAAGGTTGACAAACACAAAAAAAGAAACATAAACAGAGCGCAATAGGATAAATTAAAAACTCTCATTTCAATGATAGGTTCATTGTACTGGGTTTATATAAGACAAGAACGACCTAGAGAAGATATAGGAATAATAATTAAAAAAAAAAAGTTAAAACAAAAACTCCCTAGAGTTTGAAACTAGGAATTGGAACTGAAATGAAAGAGCCCTGTAAAAAAGGGCAAATAATAGCTAGAGTAGATTTTAACTGCTCTCCAAGATAAGAATTTTAGGTACCTGCTAGTAGAGTTGAAGGCAATCCACACTCTAGGTTCGGTGGCAATAAGTCAGGAACAAGTTTAAGATGGAACAAGCTCAAAGTAAGCTTAGAAGTGTTTGCTTCCTGGATGCCTAATTACCATGGAAGTGAATGTTATTGCTAGCTTTGGGCTTTAGCTTTAAGGCGTTTTTCCATTTTGAAAAAGAGTTCAACTAATTCCAGTTTGACAAACAAAATTGATTACAACCCTAACATTAGCAAAACAATGACAAATTTTGGACCAGTGTTCACTTAAATCTAAAAATAGAAACCATTTATCAAATAAACAAGAACAGAACAAGGATATTGAAACTTCTCAGTTATCAGTAAAAGAAAAAAGTTGGGTTCTTACAAGTTCAGTGCCGGAGTTAGGTTGTGGAGAATCGTCATGGATCTGGGTCGGCTTTGTCTTAGTCCCTTGTGATTTCCTTCTCCTAACCTGAAAATGAAGAAAAAACAGATTTCAGATATAAATAAGCATATAGTAACATGCAAAGAGAGAGAGAGAAAGAGAGAGACCTTGGGATAGGAATAAATGGAGATTTGCCTAGACTGAGGAGAAGAAGGAGGAGGCGTTTTTTCATATTCGGAATCCATGAAAGTAAAATTACAGCTCTGAATCTCTCTGAATCTTTATCTTCTCCTCTTCTTCCAATGTTTTGGCTCAGCTCAGGTTTTCTATCCTTCAGATTCCTGTTGGTGAAGTAAAAAGTAGGTTAAGCCAAGAGCAGTACAGGACAGCATTCAGTAGTTTGCGTTAGAAAATACTTGTCAGAATTTCTTTTTAACTGTATTTAATTTCCCAAAAATAAAAAGTTACTGTTTGTTTAATTTTAATTTAGTCCTTTTATATTTTCAAAGGAAAAATTATATTATCTGATTAATTTAATAATAAATAAAAAATTTTATTTTAGCAAACTACAATGCTATGTTATTACTTTTTTTTATTGGGGAAGCTATTTTATTACATAATAAAAAAAAGCTATTCTATTACATTGCATTATGAGTTTCTTTGCAATAATAATATTACATTTAACTTTCATATGTAATTTTTTTTCTTTTCTTTTTTTTTTTTTGCTATTGGAGTCTTTTTTTAAAGGTTTAATTAAAAAATCTTGAACTGTTGCACTTTTCGTAATTATATGGCAAACTTTAAAATTACCAATTTTAATATGATTTTAATTTAATTACATAATATCACCGGTTTGAATTCAGATAAAATTTTATTTAAATTTGTTAATATATCAAACTAATATTATAAAAAAAATCCTCTAAAAATTTTTGTTTAATTGATTTTTTTATAAAAAAAAATTAAAGTTATAATCATGTCCATTTCCCTACAATAGATAAATTTTTATATAAAAAAAAAAAATAAAACATGTCAAAATAAATCATAATATATCAATATGATACATAAAACACATAAAAGTAATGTATTAGAATTGCCTATTAACAACTTAGTGTCATAACCAGATCTTTTACGTAAAATGATATAATTTTAATCAAATCTAATATAAAATATTAAAAATAAGCTATATGCTTATTTATATTTCCTTGCAAATTTTATTTTGAAAAGCCCTATATTATCTCATCAGCTCTTTAATTTTATGATTAAATTCAAAATTTTAAAATACAGTTATCACCCCCTAGATTTATATTTGTTATATTTTTTTGGGTACCTTAAAAAATATTTCTTTAATAAAATTTTAAATGATTTTGAAAATTCAAAAATAATAACTGCCTGAGGACATGTGGCGCAAACCATCGTCCATGGGCGCAAGATTATGCAAGAGGGTCTTAGTTAAAGGTGCTAGTACAGGAAGTTACTACAATTTTCGTGCTGCGATTCTGTTATTTCCCATCTACAGATGAATTGTAGGATTTTATTGTATCAAGTTGACAATTGAAATTTTAATCATTCTCAACTATCAGCAATAAAATAACCATATTTCTGGGATTTACATTAAACATCAGCAACCCAATGTCTGATAAGTACAAGAAAAGGGCAACTTGAATTATCACTTAAAACTGTTCATTCAATAGTTTTTACAACAAAATGATAAAGAGCTACATATCCTGAAAATACAAGCTTTTCATTCTTAATATATAATTACATGGAAGCTATAAATGACTTCATATATAATATTTCCATCGAAATGAGAAGACGATAGTCTAATCATAACTCCAGAACAATAATTACATTTCTTTCAATACTCAACATTTTTATAAACATAGCAGATTTACAGGCATAAAGACTAAATTGTGAAGGCTGCAGTTGAAGCTGAAGGTGCTAAATCAAGTCTAACTTCGCACATTCACTATCAGGTAATCAATGGTGGACAGATTAAACATTGATATGAGCAAGCAGACAACTTTAAGCTGCAAGTGCTATATAGAGTAACTTGCCACATCCATCATCAGACAATCAAATATGGATAGATTAACCATCGATCGAAGGAAGCAGGCGACTTTTAAGCTGCAGTGCTAACTAGAATAAATTAGCACATCCATCATCAGGCAAACAATGATGGACAGATTAACTATTGAAACCGGGGACCTGACCACTTTAACCTACAGGTGCTAATTAGAATAAATTAGCACATCTGTCATCAGACAAATAATGGTGGACGGATTAGACATTGATACGAAGAATCGAACAACTTTAAGCTTGCAGGTGCTAATTAGAATAAATTAGCACATACATCGTCAGACAAATAACGGTGGACAGATTAACCATTGATACAAGGAACCAGACAACTTTAAGCTGCGAGTGCTAATTAGAATAAATTAGCACGTCCATCATTAGACAAATAATGGTGGACAGATTAACCATTGATACTAGCAAGCAGACAACTTAAAGCTGCATTGCTAAATAGAATAACTTTATCATTGATACAAGGAACCGGACAACTATAACCTGCACGTGCTAATTAGAATAAATTAGCACATCCATCATCAGACAAATAATGGTGGATGAATTAACCATTGATACGAGGAACCAGACAATTTTAAGCTGCAGGTGCTAATTAGAATAAATTAGCACATCCATCATCAAGCAAACAATGATGGACAGATTAACTAGGAATTAGACAACTTTAAGCTGCAGATGCTAAATACAGTAACTTAGCACATCAATCATCAGGATCAATGGTGGATAGATTAACCACTGATACAAGAAATAAGACAAAAGCTGCAGGTGCTAAATATAATAATTTAGCACATCTATCATCAGGCAATCAATGGACAAATTAACCATGAATACAAAGAACCAGACAACTTGAGCTGTTGTAAGGTTCCTATATAAATAGTTTTAGTTGGTTTCTGATGCAGTTGAGGCAGCTAGCCTCTTTAGACAAGTGCTTAACTGCATACTATACTGAGTCTCCAGAGTATTATGCTGTTTAATGGTATGAACCATATGGGAACATATTTTGTTCAAAAATGACAGAGAGGCAAGTGAGGTACTGTTACTGGGGATTGTTGCTGTTGTGCATATGCTGCTCTGGTGCAGATTTCAAGCAATCTTCTAGTTCAAAATATGCTATTAACTCTTCCAACAGTTGAGGATGTATCTACAGAAAGAATCAATTGAACACAAGTTCTTATTTTGCTTCTTATATCTCACATGAATAAAAATAAGAAAAGTGCACCATTTCTTACCTTAGGAAATGTATCTTCTCCTACATCAGAAGCCATCCAGAGATGATTATCCTCACAGATTGCCATATCTTTGTTGCCCTGGTTTTCCACCTTTTTTAACATAGCTTCTTCTCCTTCTTGGGTGCTAAAAGCCGTCGGCATATGCCGATAATCATCAAGGATCGCAGTATCTGTATCTTTACATTGACTTTGCACTTCTTGATATGTTGCTTCTCCAACATTAGAAGCCATTGAGGGACTCAAACAATCTTTAGGGAATGACATGTCAGTCTTGGTAAAGTGATTTTGATTATCAAAATCTGAAGGCGTTTCCAAAAGGGAACTCCAATTACCTTCCGTAAAAGCTGATATGTCAATGTTCTTAGCAGGATTTTGATTTTCACAATCAAAAGTCTTGGGGAAACTTGTCTCATAACTTTTTTTATTTGTTGAAACAGTAATCTCATAAGAATTTTGATTTTCTAAACCAGAAGCCCTTGGGAAACTCGGTGTACTTTTCATATACGATGACATAGGAGTCATCTCATTTGGACTATGATCTTTCATATTAGATGCCACGGGGCATCTCGATTCATAGGTTGCAAAAGCAGCATTGGTGCTTGAATTTTGACGATCTACATCAGAAATCATATGGTTACTTGGTTCACCATCACCATGTGCTGAATTAGCCATCACTCTCTTTGAGTTTGAATTTTCAACAGCAGGAGCAGAAGCTGAAGCCATATTACAATCAGATTTGCTTTTTCTTGCCTTCTTTTTTGGTCTTGCATTCTTGCAATCTGGTTCAGCTTTCTTTGTTTTCTTAATTACCTTTTTTTTCTTATTCGTCTTTACCTTTAATTTACAAAGAACAAAATTACCCTGCACAAAGCACACAAAAATGAATTAAATACATGCCAGGCTTAATAAATTAGCAAATTGCAAAATTTCTAAACCATGAAAAGACTTGCATCGCTGGAAAATCCAGAGGAAATGAACAGAAAAAACAGCAATGATAATTGCAGTGACAATTTATAACAAGAAAATCTCAAGGAATGAATATCTGTTAAAAATTCTTGCTAATCCTGCTCAGACTTTCATATGGATCCATTTGGATAATTAGTCAAAACAAAATCCACAAAATTTCAAAGGATCGTCCATCCAAACAGACCGTACAGGATTAAATAAATCGCGTTGTTCTGCCATAATTATACAACAAACTTTAAGCAGCTGAATCAAAGTATTGTCAATTACCTGAATAGGCGAGTCGAGTTCAGCAGTACATTCATATTCGTGTATGACCCACTGAGTGGCTTCAGGATTTTGGAAAACCAAAGTTCTCTTAGTACCAATCTCCTCATCACTCTCTTCACGGGTAACTACGCGTGTGTCCCCTGTACATTTCCAGTATCCAGCCGGAGTCTTTCTCTTATTTAGTCTACTATTCTTGTGATACTCACGAAGACAAAAGAAATACCAGATTTTATCTCCAGATTTATTCTTTGATAGATCTACACAAACATAATTTCATCCTTAATAACATAATTCCATCCAACAAAAAAAAAAGAGACGTTTGAGATGAGTAACTTACCAGGTAGATCCCAAGGATCATGATTGCATAGTTGAACCTCAACAATGTCCAAGTTATCGATAGGATCACCACGCCTCTTTCGCAGCAAGTAATCACAGACCAGTTCTTGATCAGTAGGGTGAAATCTCCACCCAACCGGCAAATTTTGAGGAACTAACACCGGTGAATTTACAATGCCTTTAAGAAAGCAAAAACAAGAATGAAATTAGAAGAACTAAAGCATGCAAAAGGTTTATAAAGAGCAAGAAAGAAAAACTAAAAGAACACTCACCGGAGGAGGAGTTGGTATTCATTCCTCTTCCTAAAATAGCAGACAGCCAGTAATCAAAGATTGATTGGAATTTGAAAAAATTAAGCAGAAGAGGAAAAAAAAATTGTAGCCTCTGTAGAGGAAAATGCTACTTCCAGTGAAGTAAGAACGTATTCACTCTGAAGAAGAAGAAGAAGAAGGAATTGAGAAATGAAATTGACTATCGAGTCCTTCAAGTTCGAATGAAGCACTACTACTAACGCCTTCTTTGAGAAGTAGTCGTGTGACGCTCATTGACTGCTCTTCTTATTCTTTTGTCACGACTTGCGGAAGACGGGTGTCAGCATTTTTTTAATATTCTTTGCAATACTTTTCTTTGCACTTTTTATTTTCGAGCTAAAATATAATCAGACTTCTTGGAATTAAATTATGCTCATCAGCTCAACTTTGCAATTTTCTCGAATGTTCTAAAAAAACTGTCTCATAACCAGTATAAATTGAAAATGGATGGGATCAATTCAATTGGCTCAGTTCAAATAGTAATTTTATTATTTTATATCACCATAAAATATTATTCATTTCTTTTCATCTTATACTATAATCATGCCATCACGTTATACTAGAGATATATATTTCAATTTTTTTAGCTCTTATCTATTTTAATAAATAATAAATTTAATTTAAAATTTAAAAAAATAATATATAAATATTTAAAAAAATTAAAAAATATATAGGATATTCTAATATTAATATAAAGCATAAATCTGAAAATAATACACACTAATGGAATAACATTTTGCAGCACTTCAAAATGACATGTCAACTTCAAATTACATATCTTATTAAAAAATATAAGAAGATAGTACTACTAAACGGCAAATATCAAATTTAAACGGTAATAAATCTTATTAAATGCATTATTATCTATTTAAATTTATAAAATAAATTATTTTTAAAATAATTTTTAAATTTTTAAATTTAAATTATTGTATTAAATACTTTAATGTTAGAAAATATGTAATAATTTTAAGAATTATATTTTATTGTAAGAAAATGATAATAGCTGAATAAGTTAAATTTAATTAATGGATAAAATTTTAAATATAATTTAAAAAAATATTTATGAGATAGTAAAAAATCAGAACATAGAAAAACTTAAAAATTTT
This sequence comes from Garcia nutans, assembly GCA_947685225.1. Taxonomy (NCBI): domain Eukaryota; kingdom Viridiplantae; phylum Streptophyta; class Magnoliopsida; order Malpighiales; family Euphorbiaceae; genus Garcia; species Garcia nutans. The sequence goes on along the minus strand of CANTUV010000017.1, from coordinate 2,373,195 downwards.
ATAATGGTAATAACACACAATTAATGCAAAAATGATATGAAATTAATTAAATTTGAAAGCAATGATAATAAAGAGATAATTTCAAAAAAAGGATAATAAAAAGATAAAGGGCAAATCAATAAGGTATAAAATAGAAAGATAAATATGAATTATATTGTTCATCTACATAAAATTTATATTCTACTTTAAATTATAGGAATAGATTTTGCTTCTAACATCATTATTATTTCTTTCAATAATTTTTTTTTCTAAATTTTATTAAAAATAAAAATATATTAGTTAGAGTTATACTTAAGTATAACCGACTCAAATTTTAAAAATAAAAATATATTAGTTAGAGTTATACTTAAGTATAACCGACTCAAATTTTAAAAATAAAAATATATTAGTTAGAGCTATACTCAAGCATAACTGAATCGAATTTTAAAATATTCAAACTATATGTCGAACTCAAGTTTGGTTTGAGTCTAGTTTGAACTCGTATTAATTTAAACTCATATATCATGTATCTTGAGTTTGTATTCAAACATGATTTAACCGAGTATAACGAGTTTAACTCAGGTAAATAATAACATATAATTTTATAAAAAAAAATTAAAATTAATAATATTTTTATAAAGAATAAAATTAATAACATTTTTATAAAAAATAAACAATCCAATTATATTTATATTAATAAAAATAAAATATTATATTACTATAATTTTATATTATATTATAAATTAATAGATTATTAAATTTTTAATTACATCACTTAGATCTTGTATTAAATATTTAGTTTATGTTAAGCCGTTATATTTTTATAATATTATTAATTAAATAATTATTTTATTTTTATAATTTATATTATACAAATAAAAATAAAAAAATATATGATGTAATTTATTCTTTTAAAATAATAAATTTATTATTTCAAAACTTTTAATAATTCTTATACTAATAAATATTGTATTAACAAAAGTTTCACTCAGTATTAAATAAGTATCAATAATAATAATTTAAAAAATATAATATATAAAAAAATTCAAATGAAATTTATTGAATTGTATTATTATGTGATATTAAAATTATTTAATTTATTTATCAAAATTATATAAATTAAATTAGTAAAAAAATTAATATATTCAAATACATATATAAATTGAGTTATGTATATTTTTAATCTAATATTATAAACGAGCTAGCTTACAAGTAAAATTTATAAACTTTTTAAATGAGTCAACTTATCAATTTAATGAGCATAATATTTTTTTAATTTTAACTTAACTCATTTAACAAATAGGGAGTTCAAACTGAAATCTAAATAAATTTTTACTAAGCTAAAATTTAAATTAAATTCAAATAGGTTAACTCATTTATAATTTTAATTTGTGTTATATACCCTAAAATTTTATTAGTATATTTATGTATACATAGGGCAAATTCAATAAAGGAAAAGTGAGGGCTCAACCCCCGCCCATTTCTAACTCATTTCGTTATATACATATAACTTTTTTTTACTTTCTCTCTCTCTCTCTATATAATTATATATATATATATATATATATAATTCTTAGAGCTAAATTATTCAATACTCATCACTTCAATGCCATTTTTCCAAATGTTCTAAAAATCAAACCCAAAGATGAAACTGTCTCATAACCAATATAAATTGGACGGGATCAAATCAATTGATTCGGCTCAAGTAGTAATTTTCATTATTATATATTATATAAAATATTATTCATTTCTAATATTTAATTTGATTACGATGTGGTTCTTTATTTTATATTTTACTTTCAGCAGCATTATTATTTCTTTCATTCATTTTTTTAAAAATTTTGTAAAAAAAATAAAAATATATTAATTATAATTGTAATAGAGCTGAACTAAAATATAAAATACGGACAATTATATAAATACCTTAAAAATAAATTCTTTTTTTAAAAATATTATGCTTCAAAAAAAATTCTTTTTTAAGACAGCGTGATTTTATAATTATTTTGAAAAGGTTTCAAAAACATTTCATTATGTCGAAGTGAAGGCCTACAGCCTACTCATTAAGCATCCCGAGTTGTCCGCTAAAATGCATGAACACTTTTTCATGTATATTAAAATTTTATTTATTTCAAAAAAAATCTATGTAATAATTTTTTTAAAATTATTTATTAGTATTTAATATTCTTTGTAATACTTTTCTTTCCACTGTTTTGTTTTTAGTTAAAATACAAGCAAATAATTCACCCGCATCTTCATCATGGTTTATTTATAATATTTTATAATATTATATTAAAAATTAATAAATAATAAATTTTTAATTATTTAAATTACTAATTTAATTATATTTAATTTTTATTTTTAATTAAAATAATAAAATTTTAAAATTAATATTTATTATTATTATTATTTTCGATTAATCAATTCTCAAATTAATATTTAAAATTAATATTAAATCCCTTTCTCAATTTTTTTTGGAAGCAACCCTTTTTCTCAATTAATTATCACAATATTCTGAAAATTTTATTATGATTAATATTTTAATTTTTATAACCATAATTTAAAATACTAAAAATATTTTTTATAAGAATTATATTTTTTTATCAATAGCTTCCTCATTACTAATAAAATTTTATATATTAATGAATTTAACATCTTGTAATCAATAAAATAAATCCTATTTTAATTTTTTTAATTGTATTTATAACTGTTTGAATTTTTAATCAAAAAATATTTATCATTATCTTTAGCCAAACTTCTTCTACTAAATAATAATAAAAATTAAACTATTGTTTTGATAAAAATAAATAATAGTAATATACAGTAAAATCAATAATAAAAAAAAACTTATTTTAACATATTGAAATGTTAATATATATATATATATATTTAAAAAAATAGAATAAAATTTTATTATAATTTTATTAAAGGAAAAATATTTATGAATACTAATTCAAATAATTTATTTTAAAAATAACTATCAATTTTAAATATTTAAATGAAAATAATTAATTAATAAAATAAGCATATTTAAAAACTAATTAAATATTGTTCTAAATTTAATTATATGCTGTAATTGAATTTTATATTATACTTAATTCATATTCAAGAATCAAAGAAAGAATTCAATATTATATTAAATTTTCTTTACTTTTAACTAATTATTTTAATATTAATTGTTAATTGGCCAATTATTGAAGAATCTTGAATGATGCTACGAGGGCCTGCTGCTCCCCTTCCTCTTCACATATTATAAAAATATAGTATAATAAGATATATTTAATATATAGATTTTTTTAATTGATTTGAAAATTGGTTGATAAAAAAATTATAATTATAATTTTATTATTTTAATTAAAAAGAAAAATTTTAAAACTAATTAAAATTAATAATTTAAATAAGTGAAAATTTATCACTTGTTAAATTTTTTTGAAGAAAAAAATTATAAATTTACTTGAAAATAATGAGAAAAAGAAAAATTATAAAATTATCTGAAAATTTATTGCTTATTGATTTCTTTTTAAGTAAAAGTGTTTATTCAAGAAAAAAATGTTAGTAAATATTGACAATTAAATTTCTATAATAACATTTTATTTCTCTTAACAAAATATATTAAATTTAATATACATTTCAAGTTTTCAGTTACAATTTTAGAATTATACCTATTTTACTTTTTATTTTCATAAATTATAAATGAAATAATAATAAAATATAACACTTTCATCAAATTTTTAATCAATCAAATTTTAAAGTATTAAACTTTTTATACATCATTTTCATTTAAATTCAAGTCTAATATATATTTCATTATTTAGATTAATTATATATTATAGTGATAAAAAGTATTATTTTATTTTTTCTTTTGATTATTTTAAATTAAATTTTTTAAATATTGATCCTCTTTTTATACAAATATATTATATTATATTATATTATATTATATTATAAAAAAAACTATAAATTACGTAGGAATTTGAATGTATGTAAATTTTAAATTTATGAGTGAAAAATTAATTTTATTTTGCATTTTAAAAATAAAAATTATTTTTACATTAATATTTCATATAGCTTTATATTAGGTTTATAGTAGTAATTTTTCATATTATTAGTATCTATTAATATTTAGTAGCAAATTATCTCAAATTTAAGATTATGCTAAAGTTTTTATCAAGATATAAAGATCAAAGTAAAATGAATGAAAAATTTTTTTATCATATTATATAAAAAGAATTATTAAGAATAGATAATTATTTTGTTATATATTATGGTGCTAAAATGAAAAATGCATGACAACTTATCTTTAATTTCAATTGAGCAATTTAAGACAATTTATTAAAATTTTAATTTTATTTGGTCTCACATGCCAAGCTGTCAACTTAATTATTTTAACAAACAAAAAGATGTAAAAAAAAAAAGCAAAAAAAAATAAAATAAAATTCATTTTGAGGGTTATTTTAGTATATATAATAATATAATATTCAGAATTCTTGTAATTAAATTATGCAATACTCATCACCTCAACTTGCAATCTTCTCGAATGTTTTAAAAATTGGACCCAAGATTGAAACTGTCTTAATATTTAATTTGATGGGATCAATTCAATTGGTTCAGCTCAAATAGTAATTTTTATTATCTTATATCTCCATGAAATATTATTCATTTCTAATATTCATTTCCTTTCATTTTGCATTTTGCTTCTAGGACATTATTATTTCTTCCAATCATTTTTTTCTAAATTTTATTAAAAATAAAAATTTATTAGTTACGATTGTAATTGAGCTAAACTAAATCGAATTTTTAAAGCTTAAACGGTATATCAAACTCGAATTTGTACTCAATTTTGGTTTGAGACTAGATCAAATTTACATCAATTCAAACTCATGTATCATGTACTTTCTCTTCCCGTCAAATGTTATCCACTATTTAATTTTAGGATATTCTAAAATAATTATTTACTTTTATTTATATAATGTATTTAATATCTTTTTAAATATTTTACCTTTTAATAAATTCACACTTTAAATAATAAATTAATGATAGTTTAAACTTTTTTTAAAAATAAAATAAATATATGCACAAGGATAAAAAAAAACACATAAATAATCAATATATTAATTGTATTTTCTTAAAATTTGTAAAAAAAGAAAGGTGATATCCTTTTTGGGATGAAGAAAGTATTTCAAATTTATATTCGAACTTGATTTAACTGAGTTTAGCAAGTTTAACAAATTTATTTTAATTTTTTTATTTTTCATTCATATTTTAAAAGTAGAAATACTAAAATTATTAATATTTTTATGAAGAATAAATAATCTAATTATATTTATATTAAAAAAATATAAAATATCGTATTACTATAATTTTATATTCTATTATAAATTGTTAAATTATTAAATTTTTTAATTACATCAGTTATATATTATATTAAATATTTAGTGTATGTTAAGTCATCATATTTTTATAGTATTATCAATTAAACAATTAATTTATTTTTATAATTTGTATTATATAAATAAAAATAAAAATATTACATGATGCGATTTATTATTTTAAAATAATAAATTTGTTATTTCAAAACTTTTAAGAACTCTTATTCTAATAAATATTATATTAACAAAAGCTTCACTCACTATTAAATAAAATATCAATATTAATAATTTAAAATTATAATAGATGAAAAAATATATTTTAGATATAAATAAGTATATATATATATTACTAAAATGACCGTTATTATATAATATTATACTATGTGTTTCAATCAAAATTTTTTAAAATTAATTTACTAGCACAATCTTGTGTCACATGTTTCAATATAATTTTTTAAAATTAATTTATTATTTATTTTTAATTAATTTATTAAATTAATTATTATTTATTATAATAGATATTTATTTATCAAAATATAAATATCTAAAGAGATAAGAGATAAGTTTTTAATAACTTTTTATCTTATTAAATAATGACTATTGATTATTAATATTAAATATATATAATATTATAATTATATTTAAATTCTCTAAATAAATATATCTAATTAATTAAATAAATTTTATCACTTCGATTATATATATTTAATCAATTGAATAATCATAATACTAATTGTAATCAAAATTATAATTAATTTTTTACTATGATTAATACTCCCTCTTCCGTAATATATATTAATCACTTTTTAACTCTAAAGGAGTTACTTTTAATTTTTGTATATAAGTATCAAGCTAATTATTACAACACTTTTCATAAATTAAAATAATTTTTTATATTAATTTTTTTCAATATCATTATTGAAATAGGTACTTAAATTTTTCTTAAATTTGTAAAAGTATTGAATAATGGATTATCTACTCTTTATCTATTATACCACATGTTCTAATCAATTTTTTTAAAAATTAATTTATTATTAATTTTTAATTAATTTATTAAATTAATTTATTATTTATTATAATATATATTTATTTATCTAAATACAAATATCTAAAGAGATAATAGAAAAGAGATAATTTTTTAATAGCTTATTATCTTTTTGGATAATAACTATTTATTATTAATATCAAGTATATATAATATTATAATCATATTTAAGCTCTTTAAATAAATACATCTAATAATTAATTAATTATCTATTCTAATAAATAATAAATTTAATATTTATCTATTATATAATAATCATATTTAAACTCTTTAAATAAATACATCTAATAACAAATTAATTATTTATTCTAATAAATAATAGATTTAATATTTATCTCTTAATTATATGATCATCACTTTGCCAAATTCAATAATAAATTTTCAGGTTAATGTAAGAATGTATAATTTAAAATAGATATTTATTTATTATAAGATAAATTAACATAAAATGTATCCCATTTAGGATAATAATATTTTTATCCTATTATAATAATATATATATTTATAGAGTTTAAATAGAATTATGATATTATATTAATTTATATTTATTTAAAGAGTTCAACAAGATTATGATATTATCAAGATTATAATTAACTTTATGCTTTTTAGATTATGATTGGCTTCAACTTATCTATACGATAATTGTAATCTTTTAATTATAAGTTATTATCTAAAGTTTATGTATATCACTATATATAAAATGGATAGTGTATGATACACAATTTATAAATTAAGTAGTTAATATACAAATGAAGTTAATTACTTATAATTATATGTACACAATTCATAAAATAATGTACGCTTTTGTTAATGTAATAATATAATAAATAGTTAATGTACAAGCTAATTTTTTTAGTTGACCCAAAGTAGTTTTAGGTACAATTTTAATTATTATCAAATTAATATTTTAGACCCATTAGTGTTGCTCTTTGAATTTTTGATGTAAGAATTTTTTTATTTGTTACTGATGGTGTTGAGTTTATTTAGTTAAAAAAAATTATTATTTATTTAAAATTTTATGATAATATCATGGTGTTACAAATCTCTCAATATTTTATAATTTAATAACTATTGATGACTTGCTTAGATTTATCAATATAAGTATTAGATTTATTTTTACAGCTGCATGTAAATAATTATTTATTTAAAATTATCATAAAAATTTAAAAGTAAAAATATTTGCAGCTTCGTGCAAGTCTATATTCTAGTAGTAATAAAAAAATGCATGCAAAGAGAGAGAGACCTTGGGATAGGAATAAATAGAGATTTGCCTTGACTAAGGAGATGGAGGAGGTGTTTTTTCATATTCGGCATCATGAACGTTTTACAACTTTGAATCTTTATTTTCTCTCTTCTTCTGAGGTTTTGCAGCAATTCAGGTTTTCTATCCTTCATATTTCTATTGGTGAAGTAAAAAGTGAGTTGAACCAAAGCAGGACATGACAGTCTTCAGTATTTTGCGTTAGAAAATAAAATCTCCTTGTCAAAATTTCTTTTTAACTGTATTTATTTTTTCCTAAATAAAAAGTAACTGTTTGTTCATTTTTAATTTTAATTTTAACTTGTTCTTTTATATTTTTAAAGGAAAAAAATTATATTATCGATTAATTTAGTAATCGATAAGAAATTTTATAATCACCAAGGTATAGTTTGATGACGAAAAGAATATATTGCTTCCATATAGTTTTATGTTCGAATATAAGTGTTTATCCTCCCCTACATATAATTAATAAAAAGAAAAAATTATTTTAGCAAACTAAAAGGCTATTTTATTACATTGTATTGTGTATTTCATTTAGGAGAGGCAACGAGTAGGATATCCATGAAATTTGCTCAATTTAAATCTGAACCCGTTTAAATTTAAATTGTCTGTATCCGTCCAAAACCCGATTATAGCTATAATTTTACTATCTGTACCCATACCCCTTTAACTATCCATTTAAAAATAAAAATTTAAAAATATTATGAAATTAAAATTATAAAATTATAATTCTCTCAATTAAATAATTATAAATAAAAATTTAATACTAACATAATTTTATTAAAATAAATTTATATCACATAATTTTATAATTAAAACAAAATTTAATAAATATATAATTAAAATTTAATTAAATATAACTATATATAACAGAATTCGGATAGCAGATACCCAATAGTATATACCCGAACTCGTAACGGGTAGTAAAGCTACTATCCATATGCATTCAAATTTATTTAAAAATTACCCACATCCTCTATAAATAGACTGAAACAGATTAAATATCTAAAAATATATGATCTATTGCCATCCTAGTTTCATTGCAATAATAAAAATAAAATTACATCTAACTTCCATATATAACTTTTTTTTTTCTTTTTGCTATTGGAGACTTTTTTTAAAGGTTTAATTAATAATGTTGAACTGTTGCACTTTTTGTGTGGCAAACTTTAAGATTAGCAATTTAAAATGATTTTAATTTAATTACAATATTATCATCAGTTTGAATTGAGGTAAAATTTTATTAAATTTTATAATATACCAAACTAATATTATAAATAAAAGGAAAAAATCCACTTAAAATTTATATCTAATTGATTCTTTTTAAAACATTAAAGTTACAATCTGATCCATTTTTCTGCAATAGAGAAAGTTTTACATGGAGAAAAATAAAACCTAAATTAAATGTGTCAAAATCAATTATGACATAAATACAATATACAACACACATAAAATTAATATATTAGACTTGTCTTTTAGTGATTTTGTGTTATAAATAAGCCAATTTAATTAAAATGATACCGTTTAAGCAAAATAAAAAATTATATCATTTTATTATTATTTAATTTAAAATAATAAAAATAAATTATATACCCATTTTTAAAAGATTTTTCTTGCAAAATTTAGTTTGACAACCTCATATTGTCTTATCCACTCTTTATTTTTATTGTTAAATTCTAAATTTAAAAAATATACTTATCATGTCCTAAATTTATACTTATTATATTTTTGTGTACTTTTAAAAAAATTCTTTAAAAAAATTTAAATGTAATATCTTGTTAAAAATATAATAAATAATAAAATACAATAATGATAATGATAATAATAATAATAATAATAATTAAAGAAATAAAAAAAAACAAAAGAAATAAAAAAAACAAAAGCAAAAGTGCATGAGCATTAATTAAGGAGGGAAAAACCATTAATGAAGAAAGAGAAATTATGTGAAAAAAGGGAGAAGAGAGAGAGAAGGAGAGAGAAAGAGGTTAGTTTGATTTTTACTTGATCTACCGCTGTTCGTCGTTCACCTATCAACACCTCTTGTACTATCGCTCGATCAGAGGTGTACTACTACAGTGACCTTTCGATCAATTTTGCAATTGTTTTTGACTTTTTTTTAAAAAAAATTAATATTTTTAGAACCCTCTTTTCTTAAGCTTAATTTTAATATGTTATTTGTAAATTTTGGATCACTTTTAATTTTAGTTGGAATTCGGCGACGGTAATACTATTCCGGCGACAATGGTACTATTTCGGCAAAAGTAAAATAATTAATAAATAAATAAATATAAAATAAAATAAAATAAATATATAATTAAATAAGATTGATTATTATTAATTTTAGCATTTAATTGATAGAGATTAATAAGTAATTAATAAATTTAAATATAATTTATGATTAGTAAATGATAAATAAAAATTAAAGAATTATTTATTTAAGATTTGTAAATTAAGATGAATTTAGAAATGATATTATAATTAGTTGATTAATTGGTGATAATTAAAAGAAAAGAAATTTAGAATAAATAAAAGTAATTAAGTAAATAAATAATAATTATAATTATAATAAAAAATTAAACCTAGTTAATCACTTTTATTTCAAATATTAAACTAAAATTTATTAGTTATTTAATAAATTAAGTTACAATTATTATATTTTAATTAATTATTTAATTAGAATAATTTATTAATTGATTTAGATTAATAATTTAAGATCTAATTAGAGTTATTATATATCAATTTATAGAATTAATTAATGATATTAAAATATAAATATAAATATATGTATGAGATTGTTAGTTGGAAGAAAATAAATTAGTAATTTATTTATTTAAATTATTATTATTATTATTCTCATTAAATCATTATTTGTATAAGGATTTTTAATTATTAAATTAGATTTGATTAATTAATTATTAAATAATTAAATTAAGAATAAAAATATATATATTTTTAAAATTTATAAAATTAGTTATTTAATTTAAAAGAGCTAGTAATATTATAACTATAAAATATTAATGGTTAAGTTATTATTATTATTTTTATTACTAGCACTATTACTCATATATTATAATTATTATTTTTAAGTGTATTATAAGCTTATTTCAATAGTTAGTATTATTATTAGTATTATCAGTAATATTATTTAGTATTAGATTTAACATAAATTATTAAAATTAAAATTATGATAATTAAGTAATTATTTTTAGCTATGTAAATAATGTTACTATTTTATTATCATATTATTAACTTTATTATATGTGGTTATTAGAAAATAAAAATAAAAAATTAATAAATAAATAAATTATATATTAATAATATTGTTATTGTTATTATTAAACTTAATATAAATTATTATAGTTAAATTAAAGTTAGTTAAGTAATTATTTTAAATAATAAGAATTAATCATATAATGTTAATATCTAAGTAAATATTATTATCATCACTAATGTTATTATTAGTGTAATAATTATTAATATTTTAAAGTATAATAAAATTATAAAATTTAAATAAAAATATTATTATTATTTTAATAAATTCTTTGTTATATATATTGTTATTATTATTATTAACACAAACTTATGTTAAAAACTAAGAATATACATATAAGTATTAATGTTATGTAATATTGAAGATTAAACAAATATTATTTAATATATAGTTGAATAAATTAGTTAATAAATATTATTAATATTGATAAATTATTAAAATAAATAAAATAAAATAATATAAATTAATTGTATATCGAAACATTATTAATACTAAGTAAAATTTTAATATCCAAAATATATTGAGTCATTGAAAATATGTTTGGAAAATTAGAAAAATAAGTGGCTTGACAAATTAAGAAAATACTTATTCAAGTATTATTTTTGAAATTTAGAAAAAAGTCCAAATTGTGTCGAAACTCCGCCATAATTTCGTTCGAATTTATGAATTGTACCTATACATCATTTTCATAGCATACATCTATAGTAGTTTATAAAATTAGGTTATATTTTAAATTAAAAATTATCTTATATTATTTTAGAAATGAATTCAGCTGCGATTATTGAATATAAGGGAGGTCCTCTTGGTTAGTCAGATACAACCTTTGGTGCAGGTGAGTGGATAAATATGTAATATTATATTTCAAAAAGTATTAAATTTATATATGATTTCAAGGAAAAGAATTTATAAATTCAAAGTGATGATTTATTTGTGAATATTATTTATTTTCTTATAAATTGAGAACAAATAATAAGAGTTTAAATTTTTTATTTATATGACTAATTGATTATATTGTGCTAGATAAATAATTATATACACTTTTATTCTAATTCTACATGATCACACTTTGATGATGGATGTTTATAGAAATTAAAGTTATAATTATTTACCTTTTTAGGATTTTTGCTCTGTATATGTATATTGAAATTATTTCTTCTTGGGCTTGTGATATAAGTTATCATACTTCCTTGGATTAAAGTTGGATCAGTAGTGAATTATATTTGAGTATACATAAATGATGTTGAATTGATTTATTCGTATTATTTTAAAAATTAAGAAATATTTGAAAGTGATGTTTGAGATTTCAAGTTTTATTTATCCAGTTGATGATTATATATGCAAATACTTATATAAATATATTTAAATCTTGTTTGTTCTCACTTGTTATGTATTTATCTATTCACTGGATAGTTGGACTCACCCCCTTATTATATAAACATTTTAGATATAGTTGGAGAATAATCCAGTAGAATACTTCTTGTTTCCATTACATCAGCGTATATAGAAGATGTTGAGCCAATATATTAGTCTTGCAGTTTGATCTTATTTTGAGTTGGGTGTTTAATTATAGTGAATAATATTAAAGATGTATTTAATGATAATACTATTAAATTTTAATGATGATAATATAATTAGACCCATAGTTATGTGTATATGAAAAATATAAAATGTTTAATTTATGAAAGATGATTTTTATAGTAGAATAAGTTCACCATAGCTTTAGGAGTGGGGTGTGACATTAAATGATTTTGAAAATTTAAAAATAAAATTTGCCTGAGGACATAGGGCATAAATCTTGGCCTGCACCTCATCCATGGGCACATACAAGAGGGTCATGAATTTTTTTTTTTATATCAACATGAATGGGGAATCATGCCTAAGATCGTTTAACCATGGGCGTAGTTTTGGGTTCACTCCCCTCTCTAACATAAAATTTTTTAAATTTGTTATTTTTTTTATTAAATTTCACTTGTTATCTTTGAAAAATACACTAATATTCATCATCATCCTTCATCGTCAAATTGGTCCAGTATCGTCCTTGAAATATACACTAAACTCTTGTTATTGTTCTTTAAAATACACTAATACCCATCATCGTTCTTTATTATCAAATCATTCCAGGGTCGTCTTTGAAATATGCACTAAACTCCTATTATTGTTCTTCCATCCATCTGTTATACAAAATATTATTAGAAAGCTGTTGTGATGCATGATATGGTGTTATATCAACTCTAAAATGAATTGGTAAATAACGTGACAAATTATATGAGTTATCGACAATTGATGAAATTAATCATACTTAGAATCAATATAAAAATTAGTGATAATGTAGGGATTTGAACCCTACACCTCTAATATAAAAATCAAAATGCTTAACTAATCAAAATTCATCTCCTTTAATGTAAATAAAGTTATTTTATTTATATTTTAATTATAATTTTCTAAAAACTTATAAATTACAAAATCATTTCGTTTAATAATTAAGTTAAAATTTATTAATTATATTAACAAATCATTAAAAGAATCAATTTTTTTAAAATTTTTTTATTTACAAATAATCTAAGTTTTTTTCATAAGAGTATATTATATTTGCAATTTTTTGCATTAAAATAATTTTAATGTAAACTGAAAATAATAATTAAATAATTAGTTATTAAACTTACTTGGATAATTTGCTTAACTAATTAATAATTAAACTTTAGATTATATATCAATAAAAATGAAAATTTTAGATTATTTGAAAAGAATTTAGATTATCCAAATGTAAAAAAAAAATAAAAATAATTTAAATTATTTGCAAATATAATATACTTTTTGAAAAAGATATTAGATTATTTATGTAGAAATTACACAGGCTCTGCGAGTGTTGGGCCAAATATACAGTGACCATATAAATGGGTTTGGAACATCATCTCAACACAAAACCAATTGGCTTGTGTTAAGGCCCAATCTACACCACCTTATATGTCATTGTATTTTATTATACTTTTCAGATGTGAGATTCATTTATATTCTCCAACACTCTCCCTCAAGTGCAACTGGGCCTAGCCCAATTGTCACTTGCCAAACATGGATGACAATCTATTTTTTTTTAGATCCATCACAAATTGCCTAGGCCTATTTTCACTGAGGCCCTAGGTTAACAACGGAGTCCAGGATCATCTGGCGGTTAGTCCATTACCTGGTTAGCTCTGATACCATGTAGAAATTACACAGGCTCTGCGAGTGTTGGGCCAAATATACAGTGACCATATAAATGGATTTGGAACCTCATCTCAACACAAAACCAATTGGCTTGTGTTAAGGCCCAATCTACACCACCTTATATGTCATTGTATTTTATTATACTTTTCAGATGTGAGATTCATTTATATTATCCAACAGTGTTGGAGATAATGATCCCACATCGGTAAGGAAGCCAAAGCTCCAGTCACATATAAGATTGGGCAATCCTCATACTGTCAACTCGGGTTTTCAGTGTGAGTTAGGCCCAACTCTAATATGGTATCAGAGCATTCATGCCCAAACAGGCTAGATCCTGGGCCGAACCCCCACAAGACCGAAACTGATGGATTGATGCCAGCCGGTCCGCCCAACGTGGTAAATGGGCTCGTGGTAGCAAGTGTCAACTGGGTCGGGTCCCGGTTACACTTGAGGGGGATGTTGGAGATAATGATCCCACATCGGTAAGGAAGCCAAAGCTCCAGTCACATATAAGATTGAGCAATCCTCATACTGTCAACTCGGATTTTCAATGTGAGTTAGGCCCAACTCTAATAATTTATAAATAAAAAATTGTAAAAAAAATAATTTTAAAATTAGATGATTTTGAAAAGTTTGAATCTTTTTAATAATTTACTCATATATTTGTTAAACTAATTAATAAATTTTATTTAATTATTGAACAAAATTACTTTGTAATTTATAATATGTTAAAAAATTATAATTAAAATATCAATAAAATAATTTTATTTACATGAAATGAGATGTAGTTTGAATTGTTATGCGTTTGGGAAGATTTGTGCTTTTTGGTTTTAGCTTTTTTTTAGGAAAAAAAAACCCTAAACGTATTTGGTTGTATCACTAGATTTTAAATTTTTCTAATGAAATAAAAAAATGTTATGGCGCTAATTACAAATCCATAAAAGATAGTTTTGAGACCATTCTTCTTCATCAATAACGGCCAGTTCTTTTTCCTTTTCATCATAATTTTTTTTCTCTTTTCATCATAGTTTATGCAAATGTTTTTTCTCTATTCTTTTTTTTTAAATAATTTTTGCATATAATTTCTGTATGAATTTTTAGCATAATTTCATTGTATTTTATGCATATAACGTATAGATTTTTCTGCTACTTGGATTTCGATTTAAGTTATTATTGGTAAAAAAGTGAATTTTGTTTCCTTCAAATTTGACATTGAAACCATCTCTTTCAAAGAAAAAACATCTTAACACATGGAAACTTAAACACCAAGTGTTGCAACTCAACAAACCCTTAAAAATTCTATGCGCATCCATCAAATAAATGAACTAACAAGTTCAATAAAGTTAATAGAGCAATTAAGAGAAAGAAACTTGGTTATAACTGCTGGGTTTTGTCTTTGGTATAGGTTGATGTTTCTTGCTATTATTAGATGTTGTGTTTAGTGCTTGCTCTACTTTTTTGTCTTTGGTTTACGTTGTATATATAAATGACAATTAAATTGCCATATATCCTATACCCATTAGTTTCTACGAAACAAAATTTATAATTTTTTTAATTTTCATTCTTTTCATAAATGAAAAATGAGGATTAGTTGCAGAGCATACAGGATCTAATTACATGATTAAAAACCCATATGGTCAAACCAATAAATTATGACTCAACTATTCATTTCATTAACAGTAGCTACAACAGATTTCCAGTGAATATACCTTTGTAAATGATTATGAAATCTAGATTGATTAACCATATGTGAGTTGAACATACATCATTTTTGAAAGAATATGTTTTCTTTACTATTTATGTCATAGGGCCCTGCAGGGGGAAATTTTTTTATTTGCAAATTATGATCAGTCCTATATCCACTTGAGAAAATGAGGTTTCTTGCTAATACTAGCTCTAGTATCCAAGTACTTGCTATACTTTTTTGTCTTTGATGTACGTTGTGTATACATACATATATATATATATATGCATATATATATATAAAATCTTTCTTCAAATGCTAATGCGTGTTTAATGAGGATTCAAGTTTTGAAAAAGTAGAAAAGAGGGTCCTAAGTAAAGAAAGAAATGAAAATAGATAAGGAAAAAGAAAGGCAAAGAATAGAGGAGTGTATAGTAAATGCAGGAAGGATGCCCAGTGTTGCTTCTTGTAACTCATTCTTTTTGTTTAAGGAAACATACTTCGTTCTTTTTACAAATCTTTTCAGTTGAGAGAGAAAAAAAGAGACCCATTTGGTTTAAGTTATACAAGATTTGGATTTTTGATGTATTACGAGGTTCTGAGTTTTTTTTTTACATATTTTTTTTGGGTGATTTAAGTTGAAGTTGTATGAGTTGTTTCTATTTTGGGTAGTTTTCGTACCTAAAATATGTTTTCCCCATATTTATAATAATAAAATAATTAATTAAAAAAAAAAAGATTTGGATGTTTGGCTTAGATATGAGTGGTTATTAGATTTTCTAACTGTGGAATAAAACCCGAACAAAAGAGAAATAAATAAAAGAAAACTTATTTAAGTTCCAACAATGTTTGCTTATGATTGGTTTTTATTTTAAAGATAAAAACATGAGCATAACATCAAAATTCTTAATTTTTTTAAAATAAAAGTTTGTGATTGATGTTTGTATTTTGAAAATTTTCATTAATAATTTGATTTTTATTTAGATGGAAGTTTAGATCGAGAATAAAAATGAGACCGAGATAAGCAGTTTAAAGATGACTAGCAAAATAATAAAGTTGACACTTTAATGGTATGTAAAAATATTTATATCAATGCTAGTCAATTTTATCAAATGATTAGTACTCGATATAATATAGCACTAAAATTATGGTTGGATCATAATAATTTAGAAATTCATAACTATATAAATATTTTTTTTTCTTTTATTGTATTGGATTAACTTTTTATATTCATTATTGATGACTTTTTGGATTTGAATATTTTTTAATGAATGTATTGATGAGTGCTACAAATTGTGTGTTTGTATTTATATAATTAAAAATTATGATATAACTTTTAAAAATATAAAATAGGCTTTTAAAAAACAGAAAACAAACAACTTACAACTAAAATGAGCATGGAATTTGGTTTTTATATTAGAGCTGCAAGTGTTAAACTACACTACTAATTATAAAGTATGGGTAATCCCACATCTAAAAAAATATAAAAATGTGATATAGTTAATAAAAAAATGAGTTCTCCAACTTAACAATTATTTTTTAGGTTTGACACTCTCACATGTATATTAACAAGAAAAAATATAATATGATATTAGAACAATACCTTTATTCTTACTTAGATAGTTACTTAGCTAATTCGAACATAAATGAGAGTGAAGTAGTTGAAGTTGAATATAATTGAAAAATTTGCAACTATATAATTATTTTTTTGATGAGTGCTACAAATTGTATGTTTGTATTTATATAATTAATAATTATGGTATAACTTTTAAAAATATAAAACAAGTTTTTAAAAAATAGAAATAAAAACTAAAAATAGTTTTTTATTTTAAAAACAAAAAAACTTAACAGCCAAAACGAGCATGGCTGCTTTTTAGTTTTTATGTTAGCCTATTAATGATTATGGGTAATTCTACATTTAAAAAATATAAAAATATACTCTAGTTAATATAAAAATAAATCCTTAATTTTAACATCTAATTTTTAGAGTTGACACTCTCAAATCTATATTAATAAAAAAGTATAATATGAAAATTTTAGTATAATATTAGGGCAGTTATCCAATAATAACTAATATATGATTATAATAATTAGAATAATAACTACCAAATATTTATTAAATATCAACTGTTTCTCAATTTTAAATAGAAAAGGTCATCGTAAAAAATCTTTTCTATTTTGATTCAAATTTTTTTTTAACCCTTAAATTTGAGGCAGGTAACTTCTTTTTTTTTCACCGAAGAGATAAACATTTTCTTTATTGGACTTGCTTATTTTGACTTGCTTATTTTGCGACATTAAAAAAATAAACTCAATCGCATTTCATGTGAAGCAGAATTTATCTAGCCACAAATATTAATTTCTCATTATCATAATTTAAAAAAAAATAGTCAAAAAATACTTTAAAATACCATTCACATTATAAAAGCATACTTTCATTTAACAACTTTATATAACTATGACATACCGATATTTTAAATAAGATAAAGAGAGTGTTTCTCAAAACTGGAGCTTTTCAGCTTATTGTGAATAAGTAATTTTTAGATTATAATCATATTAAAAATAAGGAGATAAGCGTTTCTGTAAACTAGTTAATAATCAGCTGATAATCAGTTTATAATCAGTTAAGTGTTTCTGTAAAATCAGCTTATAATCAGTTTTTAATTGCAAAAACTGTCAAAATGACCAAACTGTCCCTGAGTTTATTTATTGTATAAAAATAATTTTTTTAAATATCAATTCAAAATTTATTTTGCAATAATAATAATAATAATAATAATAATAATAATAATATTAGTGTTATCAATAAATTATACAAATAAAAAACTACCATATAAATATTACCAAATTAATTAGAATCCTAAAAATAAAAAAAATTTGATGGGAACTAAAGTGTATAAGATGGACAAATTTGGAATATTGAAGATTAGGTAGAGATAATATGGTCTTTTACTTGGTCAAAACTGCTTAAAAAATAAGTGTTTAAAAAAAGTAGCAAAACCCAACTTTTAAAAAACTGATTAAAATTAGATTATAATCTACTATTTAAGTTTTCAGAAACACTTAAATAAACAACTTATAATCTAAAAACTGCTTATAATCAGTTTTGACCAGCTTTTAAATTTTGAGAAACACCCCCAAAATATATATGTCAGACACTTTTTTTAATATAGACACATGGCCAACATATATCAAACAAGATTTTATATCTGTTTTATTTTTTTATTATTTTTTAAACACAGATAAAACATACACTAAACATGCGAAGACATTTTAAAACACTTTAAAATATTTTAGATAATAAAATTTTATTTACATAATATATTAATAAATTATTAAATAGATAATTAAAAACAATCTTAATTATAGGTTATTAGTACAGGAAGATACTACTATTTTCATGCTGAGATTTTGTTATTTCCCTTTTAAAGATGAATTGTGGGATTTTATTGTTGAGAGTTGACAACAGAAATTTTAATCATTCTCAACCATCACCAATAAAACCACCATATTTCTGGGATCTACATTAATACATTAGCAACCCAACGTATGAAAAGTATAAGAAAGGGCAGCTTGAATTATCACTGAAACTGTTCATTCAATAGTTTTTACAACAAAAGGATAAAGAGCTACATACCCCGAAAACACAAGCTATTAGTTCTTAATATATAATGACATGGAAGCTATAAATGACTTCCTATATAATAATTCCATCGAAATGAGAAGACATAATCTAATCATAACTCCAGAACAATAATTACATTGCTTTCAATGCTCAACGTTTTTAAAGACTAAATTATGAAGGATTGCAGCTGAAGCTGAAGGTGCTAAATAAAGTATTAACTTAGCACATCAATTATCAGGCAATTAACGGTGGACAGATTAACCATTGACATGAGCAACCAAACCACTTTAAGCTACAGGTGCTACATAGATTAACTTGCCACATCCATCAGGCAGTCAAATGTGGACAGATTAACCATTGATGAAAGGAAGCAGGCCACTTTCAAGCTGCAGTGCTAACTAGAGCTATTGTAAGGTTCCTATATTAATAGTTTTAATTGGTTTCTGATGAAGTTAAGGTAAAGCCGAGGGATCTAGCCTCATTAGGCATGTACATACTATATTGAGTCTCCGTTTCTAGTATTATGCTGTTTAATTCTGAAATAGGAACCATATGGGAACATGTCTAGTTCAAATTGACAGAGGCAAGTGAGGTACTGTTATTGGGGATTGTTGTTGTTGTGTATATGCTGCTCTGGTTCAGAATTCAGGCAATCTTCTAGTTCACAAAATGCTATTAACTCTTCCTCCAGCTGAAGATCCATCAACAAAGAATCAATTGAACATAAGTTCTGAGTTTACTTCTTATATCTCACATGAATAAAATTAAGAAAAGTGCACCATTGCTTACCTCAGGAAATATATCTTCTCCTACATCAGAAGCCATCCAGGGGTAATTATCATCAAGGATTGCCACATCTTTGTTATACTGGTTTTGCACTTTCTTTAACATAGCTTCTCCACCTTCTCGGGTGCTAAAAGCCGTCGAAATATCCGGATTAGAAGCCATTGAGGTACTCAAACAATCTTTAAGGAATGACATGTCAGTCTCGGTAAAGTGATTTTGATTATAAAAATCAGAAGGCATTTCCAAGAGGGAACTCTTCTTATCTTCTGTAGAAGCTGATATGTCAATGCTCTTGCCAGGATTTTGGTTTTCAAAATCCAAAGTAATAAGGTAACTTGGTTTACCTTTGTCACAAGAGAACTTATTAGTCATCCCATATGAGTTTTGATTTTCAAAATCAAAAGTGTCGAGGCAACTTGTCTCATAACCTTTGTTATTTGTTGAAACAATAGTCATCCCATAGGAATTTTGATTTTCTAAACCAGAAGCCCTTGGGCAACTCAGGGTATACGATGACATAGGAGTCATCTCATTTGGATTATGATCTTTCAAATCAGATGCCATTAGGCATCTTGTTTCACCTTTGTTACAGGCTGAAACATCAATTACCTGATACAGATTTTGATTCTCAAAACTCGAAGCTTCAAGGCTGCTTGTTTCACCTTTGTTTCTGGTTGAGATAGAAGTCATCCCATATTGATTTTGACTATCATAAGCCAAAGCCTCTAGATAACTTGATTCACCTTTCTCATATGTAGCAAAAGCAGCAATGGTGCTTAAATTTTGATTATCTACATCAGAAATCATATGGTTACTTGGTTCACCATCACCATATGCTGAATTAGCCATCACTCTCTTTAAGTTTGAATTTTCAACAGCAGGAGCAGAAGCTGAAGCCATATTACAATGGGATTTGCTTTTCCTTGCCTTCTTATTTGGTCTTGCATTCTTGCAATCTGGTTCAGCTTTCTTTTTTCTCTTAATTACCTTTTTTTTCTTATTGGTTTTTATCATTAATTTACAAAGAACAAAATTACCCTGCACAAAGCACACAAAAATGAATTAATACATGCCAGGCTTAATTAATTAGTAAATTGCAAAATCTCTAAACCATGCAAAGACACGCATCACCAGAAAATCCAGAGGAAATGAACAGAACAAACAGCAATCATAATGGCAGTGACAATTTATAAGAACAAAATCTCAAGGAGTGAATATCTGTTAAAAATTCTTTCTAATTCTGCTTAAACTTTCTATATGGATCCATTTGGATAATTAGTCAATTAAAATGATTCTGTATTTAGAATTTAAGATTATGCTTATTTTTTATGATTTTAAACTTGAAACTCAAAACAAAATCCACAAAATTTCAAAGGATCATCAATTCAAACAGACTGTATAGGATTAAATAAATTGTATTGTTCAGCCATAATTATACAACAAACTTTGAACAGCTGAAAAATATAAATTCATGAAACAAAGTATTGTCAATTACCTGAACAGGCAAGTTAAGTTCAGCAGTATATTCATACTCGTGTATGACCCACGGAGTGGCTCCAGGATTTTCAAAAACCAAAATTCTCTTAATACCAATCTCCTCATCACTCTCTTCATGGGTAACTAAGTAAGTATCCCCGGTTGGTTTCCAGTGTCCAGTCGGAGTCTTTCTCTTATTTCGTTTACTATTCTTGTGATAATATTCACGAGGACAAAAGAAATACCAGATTTTATCTTTAGATTTATTCTTTGATAGACCTAGCCAAACACAATTTCATCCTTAATAATATAATTTCATCCAACAAAAAGAAAGAAAGAAATTTAAGAGAAAGAGTAACTTACCAGGTAGATCCCAAAGATCATGATTGCATAATTGAACCTCACCAATGTCTAAGTTATCGATAGGATCACCACGTCTCTTTGGCAGCAAGTAATCACAGACCACTTCTTGATCAGTAGGGTGAAATCTCCACCCAACCGGCAAATTTTGAGGAACTAACACCGGTGAATTTACAATGCCTTTAAGAAAGCAAAAACAA
Organism: Garcia nutans; assembly: GCA_947685225.1. Lineage (NCBI taxonomy): Eukaryota > Viridiplantae > Streptophyta > Magnoliopsida > Malpighiales > Euphorbiaceae > Garcia > Garcia nutans. The sequence continues at coordinate 2,350,938 of CANTUV010000017.1, read as the reverse complement.
GAATGAAATTAGAAGAACTAAAGCATGCAAAAGGTTTATAAAGATAAAGAAAGAAAAACTAAAAGAACACTCACCGGTGGAGGAGTTGGTATTCATTCCTCTTCCTAAAATAGCAGACAGCCAGTAATCAAAGGTTGATTGGAATTTGAAAAAATTAGGCAGAAGAGAAAAAAAAAGTGCAGCCTCTGTAGAGGAAAATGCTACCTCTAGTGAAGTAAGAGCATATTAACGCTGAAGAAGAAGAAGAAGAAGGAATTGAGAAATTAAATTGACTATCGAGTCCCTAAGTTCGAATGCAGTAGTGACGCGTGACGTCGTCTTATTCTTTTCTCAACCCTTGTGGAATGAGGGTCTTGGTGTCAGTATATTTTAATATTCTTTGTAATACTTTTCTCTCCGCTTTTTTGTTTTTGGTTAAAATATATTTTTTTTTCTTTTTCTTTTTTATCTGAAAAATATATATTTTTTCAATAAAAGTTAAAATATATTTTTTAATAACCTCAACTTTTTTTTTATTTGCTATCTTCTCCAATGTTCTAAAAATCGGACCCGAGGGCAAAACTAAAAATCGGACCCAAGGTCAAAACTGTCTCTTTATTTTTTTTTGAACTGTAGGGTCAAAACTGTCTCATGCCAAGCATAGATTGGATGGGATCCATTCAATTGGTTCAGCTCAAATACTAATTTTCATTGTTTTATATCACCATAAAATATAATCATAAAATATTATTATTTTTGCCAATCATTTTTTCTAAATTATATTAAAAAGTGAAAATATATTAGTTAGAGTTATACTCCAGTAAAATCAAGCCAAATTTTAAGGAATTTAAACTCGAATTTGTACTTAAATTTAATTCAAGCCTAGTTTAATTTGTATCAATTTAAATTCACACATTACGTTTTTTAAATTTAAGCTCGAGTTTAATTTAATTAAGTTTAACGAGTTCAATTTTAATAAACAATAACATATAATTTTATAAAGAAATAGTAAAATTAATAATATTCTTATAAAGAATAAAATTAATAATATTTTTATAAAAAATAAATAATCAAACTATATTTATATTAATAAAAATAAAATATTATATTACTATAATTTTATATTCTATTATAAATTACTAAATTATTAAAATTTTAACTACATCACTTATATATTGTACTAAAAAATATTTAGCATATATTAAATCGTCATATTTTTATAATATTATTAATTAAATAATTATTTTATTTTTTTAATTTATATTATATAAATAGAAATAGAAATAAAAATATTATATGATGTACTTTTTTTTTTCTAAATAATAAATTTATTATTTTAAAACTTTTAATAAATCTTATTCTAATAAATATTGTATTAACAAAAGTTTTACTCATCATTAAATAAATATCAATAATAATTTAAAAATATTATATGTGAAAAAAATAATTTAAATAAAATTTATTGAATTAAATTATTACATGATTCAAAATTATTTATTTTATATTATTTAATTTATTTATTAAAATTTTATAAATTAAATTAGTAAAAAATTAATATATTCAAATATATATATATAATTCTTGGAATTAAATGATCCAATACTCATCACCTCAACTTGCTATCTTCCCGAATGTTCTAAAAATCAGACCCAGGGGCGAAACTGTCTCATACCCAATATAAATTAGTTAGGATCAATTCAATTGGTTTCCCTCAATTAGTAATTTTCATTATTATATATTACATAAAATATTATTCATTTCTAATATTTAATTTGATTACGATGTGGTTCTTTTTATTTTGTATTTTGCTTCCAACATCATTATTATTTCATCCTTTCATTTTTTTTCTAAATTTCATTAAAAATAAAATATATTAATTATGGTTATATATAAAATAATTCTTTTTAAAAAAATTATGCTTTATATTTTTTTTTTATTTATCAAAGTGTAGTTTAGTGGCCTAGATTGTATACTGCTCTTATTTAGATCTCTTGATTGAGTTTTCCGTAATTAATGCAAAAAAAATTTCTTTTTTACCGCAGCGTGATTTTATAATTACATGAAAAAAGTTAGGCAACATGGTTTTCTTAATTGTTTTTAAAAAGTTTCAAAAACATTCATCGAGCATCCCGAGTTGTCCACTACAATGCATGAATACTTTTGGGATTATTACAAAAATAACTAAACATATTAAAAATATTACAAAAATACATTATAGAATAAAAAAATATTATAAAATTATAAAATTTGACAAAAATATTATAAATATACGGAGTCGTTAACGATTCCGTCAACAACCAAAGTTCCAAAATAAACACAACTTCTTCCCAAGAGAAAATTTCTTCATCAAATCTCAAGAAATCTCATTTAAAATCAAATTTGATACCGATCCAAGAGAAATCAGAAGCTAAAACTCTCAAAAAGATGAAATCAAGTTGAGTTGCAGGTCAAAGATCGAAGAACAAAGATTGTGAAAAAAAAACGAAGCAGATAGTAGATTTTGACAACAAATAAATTTGAAATAGGTAAAGAAGAGTACTGGATCGAAGATTGAAGATCGATGATTGTGAAAAAAAATGAAGTAGATTGAAGATTTTGACAACAAACAAATCTATAAAACTTTACAAAAAAATAAGAAAAGGTACAAAAAAATAATTGTTTATTTCAAAACTAAAAAAACATGAAATTATTATAAAATATTTTGAATATGTTCAATAGAAAAATGTTGATGATTAACTCCTGAAAGAAAAAGGCCAGTTTGAAAAAATATAAAATTATAGACGTATTGTAGATGAAATATAGATGTTATATAGATGAATTACAATTGTTAATATAACAAGACAAGAATGCATTTTGGATGAGTTGTAGATGTTCCACATAAAAATGTTGATGATTAACTCCTGAAAGAAAAAATATCAATTTGGAAAAATATAAAACTGTAGACATATTGTAGATGAAATGTAGATATTATATAGATGAATTACAATTGCTAATATAATAAGAGAGACATGTATTGTAGATGTACTATAAATGTCCACATAAATTGTTGATGGTTGACTCATGAAAGAAAAAAGTCAGTTTGGAAAAAAAAATTAAAATTGTAGATGAAATATAGATGTTGTGTAAATGGATTACAATTGCTAATATAATAAGAGAGACATTCATTATAGATATATTATAGATATTCTACATTAAAATGATGATGGTTGACTCATGAAAAAATACCATTTTGAAAAAATTTAAACTATTGATGTATTTTAGATTAGTAACAACATGTGCTTATTGATATTTTATTAATGTTTCATCTGATTTTTCTTAAAATAGGAAAAAATAGAAACAATACCAATATTGATTTAGTACAATTGGAAATGGGATGACAACATGAATTATATAGATTTTGAAGTGAAAGGAATAATAGTTTCAACTACATGCAAGTATATGGAACTAGTATATCTGGTATCCAACAAATTGAAAATCAACTCAGAAGTTTCAAAAATACAAATGCATTACCAAATTACAAATGGCTACCCTCCAATCAACATAGAAGAAGATACAAGTCTTTATTTCTACATCCAAATGAAGATGAGAGATGCATATATAATGAATTGCCCACTCATCATCACTTTGCAACAAGAACACTATCATACACTGCAACTACAACATAAAAATCTTCAAGGGAAAGATCTACACAAAGCTTAAAAAAGTCATATTATACAAATAAAATTCAAGATACAGTTGAATATGCAAATATGATCAGCAAAAGCATGATTGAAGGAAGAGAATGAGAAGAAGAAGAAGAAGAAGAAGCTGACAATGATTCATCAACAATCATCATCAACACAAAAGAAATAGGAATTCAGAAGAATCAATTGTGCAAAGACAAAGAGACATTCAAGACTATGCTGAGTTTATACACCATCAGAAATCACTTCTAATATAAGGTGAAAAAAATCGTGCAACAGAGAATATGTTACTATTTGTTGTGATGATCAATGCAAATGGAACTTGAGAGCAACAAGAGTAAGTAAGACAACACTATTCAAAATAACAAAATTTTATAACAGTCACAACTGTCTATTGGAAATTAGAATGATTGATCAAAGACAAGCAACATCATCAGTCATAACTGAATGCATAAGCGCAAATATGAAGACATCAAAAGGACATATAAACCTGCGGACATAATGAAAGATATTAAAGAAGAATATGGTGTGAGCTTGAAATATATGAGGGCATGGAGATCAAAAGAAAAGGCAATGGAAAAAATAATAGGCAAACCAGATGCTTCTTATCAACTTATTCCTGGCTTCTTACACATGGTAAATGCTACTAACCCAGGCTCATTTGTTAAACTTTAATAGAAACTAAATGGAACATTCCTATATGTTTTTATGGCACTAGATGCATCAATTAAATGATGAAAACATTGCAGACCTATTATGGTTATTGATGGAACGTTTTTGAAGTATACATATGGTGGAACACTATTGTCAGCACCAACACAAGAGGGAGCTGGTAAAATATTTCCACTTGCTTTCTCAATAGTTGATTTTGAAATGATAACTCATGGGAATGGTTTTTCTCAAATATTAAACTTGCTTTTGGATCAAGAAATGGAATGTGCATCATCTCAGATCAACATGAAAGCATTACAAAAGTAGTTAAAAATGTATATCCTAAAGCATAGATACTACATTTTTTTTTACATAGTGAACAACCTCAAGACAAATTTTAAAAATAGTCAGAAGAACATAAAAGACTTATTCTTTACAGCTGCAAGATCATACACAAATGAAGACTTTGATGAAAAATAATAGAGATAAAAAAAGTTGATGAAAGAATTGTCACATACCTATAGAATATAGGCTATGAAAAATGGTCAAGGCTTCATTCAAAACGCAACAGGTATTGGTCGATGATATAGAATATTGCTGAGTCACTAAATGCAAGCAACAAATCTGCAAGGGAATTGCCAATAACAACTCTACTTGAATATTTGAGATCTTTGGTACAAGAATGGACATGGAAAAAAAGGAACAATGCAATGTCAACGTTCACAACATTAGCAAAGAAAGCAGAAGATTTATTGTCAGAAAATATTATACAGACACTCAAAATCCAGGTATGAAATAATTTTTAATCAATTATATTAAATATATTATAATAATGTTTATATAATTGAATTTTCAATGTTTACAAGTGAAACCATCAAATGACGAGGTATTTAAAATTATAGACAATCAAACACAATATATTGTAAATTTGAAGGGAAAAAAATGCGACTGCAACAAGTTTCAAATTGACCATGCACTCATGTTGTTGCAATAATGGTCGAAACACATCTAGATCCATACAAGTATTGCTCAACGTATTATAGTAAAGAAACATTGGTAGAAACTTATCAAGCTATTGTTTACCCAATCGACAAACCAAAACACATGAAATGTTCCAACTGAAATTGCAGATATAGTTGTGTTACCACCAGAAGGAAAAGCTAAAGCCTATAGGCCAAAAAAAGAGAAGAATCAAAGGAGCATGGAAACAAAAATTAAGAAAAAATGTGAAAGATGTGGACAATAAGGTCATAACAGAAAAACATGCAGAAATGTATCAAAACAATCAAATAATTAGTCATTATTTTGTATATTAGAAATTTAAAAACATTTACAGTGCTAAAATGAATTTATGATATGATAATTTTTGAATATTTCATATTTGACAATATATACAGGAAAATATAATATTTTAAATTCTATATATATTATAGATGTGTTATTAATGTTTTTATGTATTTTAGATGTATTATATTTGTTTAAATGTATTGTTTTATGTCTAATGGATATGTAGATATATTTTAGATATAAAGAAAAATATGATGTTTTAAATTATATATATATAGTAGATGTGTTATTATGTTTAAATAAATTTTAGATGTAGTCTAGATATATTTTAGATGTATTCAAGATGTATTTTAAATGTATTACAAATGTGTTATAGATGTATTATTTATGTGTTATATATGTTTAAATGTATTTTAGATATGTTGTAGATATATTGTTTATGTGTTATATATGTTTAAATATATTTTAGATATACAAGAAAATAAGATATTTTAAATTCTATATATATTATAGATGTGTTATAAAATGTTTAAATGAATTTTAGATGTAATCTAGATATATTTTAGATATATTACATATGTGTTATAGATGTATTGTTTGTGTGTTATATATGTTTAAATGTATTTTAATGTATTGTAGATATATTGTTTATGTGTTATAAATGTATTTTAGATGTGTTATAGATATATTATAGATATGTAGATGCATTTTAAATATGATTTAGATATGTAGATATATTATAGATATGTATTAGAAGTGCACTAGTAAACAAAAATTATAAAATAATTAAATATTAAATAAATATTATTAAAAAATTATTGAATAGGTCTATGATTAAATTTTAAAAAATAATAAACTATACAAAATATAAAATATTTAGATGTTATGTAGATAAATAATAGATGCTAGATGAATAATTAATATAAAAGTAGAAGACTATAAAAGAACATATGCATAAAAAGTATACTTTTTTAAAAAATTCAAAATAAAAATAAATATAAAATTATTAATGATTAATAGTTGTCTTGTATATGATAAAACAAAAATATTTTGACACATCAAACAAATACTATAGGATAAAAAAACTACTTATAAAATAAAAAATATTAATATCGAACAAAAACCAACAATTTAATTAAAACATATTATAAAGTATTCTAATACATTTAAAAAATTGAAAAAACAAAATAACAACAACCTACAAATTAAAAAAACAAACAATACACATTATTAAGATTTCTTCTTCCTCACTTTGTAAACTTTAGTATCTTTTTCATCTCATCTTCTTTTTCCTTTACCTTCTTTCATCTTTTTAACCTTACTAGGCTTATCCTCATCACTCTGAATAAGACCTTGAACTTTAGACTTTCCATAATTGTATAGTGAAACAGTAAGTCTACTATGATAAACTTCAACATTGAACTCTTAAAGAAATTTATTATACTCCTGAACAAAAAATTTAGCAAATGCAAAAGCATAAACACCACGATCACTGCAAAATATATGTATATAAGATAAAAATAATGATAGGACATATATAAAAAATAAAACAATAAAAATACCTATTATTTTGGGTTGGAAGACTATCAACCATCACAATTTCTAAAGGATCTAAAGGATTCTTTGAAGCATATGCACCAGAAACATCAACAACATAATTCTTCCCACTTACAACACCAAAATTAAAAATATAATGAGGCAAAATTATACTAAATGCCTTAACAATATCCTTAGCCTCTTCATCATTCCGTTTATCCCTAAGTGAATTATATATATAAATGCACCTATCCTTAAAACTCAATCTTCCAATAACCCAATGATGCTAGCTCTTAACATGAATATGAATAAACACATGATCAACATCAACCCAAGCAATATTACAAATAATCCCATATCCAAGAACATGATCCATAACCAATTCATGATATTTAAAATTTGAAAAATCAAAATCTTCACTGTCAAGTTTTTTATAACCAATCAATAAAGTTTGATTAAGCAAAATATCACTATTGGTAAACTTCACACTCAAACTCTTATCATATTTAACCTTCTTATGCAAATAATAAAACAACACATCCAAATGCTGCAATAAAATAAAAAAAATTAGAATAAGGAATAAGGAAAAAATAAAACATAAAATATAAATTAAAAAAGAACTTACAAAACAAGAGAGCTCATGCCCAACATATAACAAGTCATGAAAAAAAAAACTCTTTTTGTTAATAGAAGTAACTCCAAAATCAAATGAAGGTTCAAATTCACTTAAAAAAGAAGTAACTATAAATATATTTCCTGCAAATAATAAAAAAAATATTAAAAAAATAACTTAAAAAAGAAATAATAATCAAAAAAAAAATAAATACTAACTTATTCTTCTTAGTCTTCAGCCCTTTACCAACCCATATATCAAACTCATATTGCAATTGATATTCAACATCCCTTAGCAAATCCTTGTTCAAAACAAAAATATCCGCCTTACCTACCTCATCACTCTTCTCCTTAACATCTCCAGAAGAACCAAATTGATTTAGAAAATGGGACTTCAAAACAGCAGAGGGTTTAACATCCCTCTTAACAAGAATAAGAATTTTAGTAGCAATAACACTACCAACAACAACAAGTTGAAAGAGATAGGCATAACATCATCAGTTTCTTTAACAATATCATCAACTATAAGATTTTTATCAAAAATAGACTTTACATTCTCATCACCACCAACAGAGTCAATTATAGGATTGGATACACCATCATTAACCTAAAAATGACAAAATAATAAATAAAAAAAAATCACTACATATACAAAACATCAACAACTCACATGCAAAATAACAAAAAATAAAAATGAAAGACAACACATATATAATGCATCTACACCATATATATAATACATCTATAACACATATACAATACATTAACAAAAAAAATAATACACAATACATCTAAAAAATATCAACAACAAATAAAGCATACAAAATACCATAACAGCTAAACAAACAAATATACATAATATCTAAAACATATTCATACAACATATATACATACACATATATAATATATCTAAAAACATAAAATAAATAAATAAATAAAATAAATAAAAAGAAACAAACTTTCCTGACCAGATTTTTAAAAAACAAATTATAGAAGTAGAACAATCTACATCTTTTAATGATCCTTCATTCTTCTGCTGCTGAGAAAAATTACAAACAAATAAAATTAAAAATTAAAAATTTTAAAAAAGAAAATTTGAACAGGAAAAATAACAACCTTAGCATGTAATAACATTTCAACAACATAATCAACCTCAGGCAAAAAATGAACATCAAAATCCCCAGAAGAAGAACCAAATTTAGAAGGAAATAAAAATATGAGATAATACTGGTTTCCCAACATCATCCTTGCTAATGTCATCTACAACAACATTCATTCTAATATCAGTACCCTCATTATCAACAACATCATGTTTAACAACATTGTCTTCACAAACATTATCAACTTTAATAGGCTCATCCACTTTTGGTCATCTTTACATCCACAGAATCAACATTTCCACCATCACTTTCAAAACCAGCAACATCATCACCCTTAGTACTATGTTCAATATTTCTCCCCTTAAACTGAAAAAAAGAAAACAAATTAACAAAAAGTATATAAACAAAAAATATTTAAAAAATAAAATATTAAAAATAAAAAAAAAGCTCACACACATCTTCATCAATCTCAGTATCAATTATATCATCATTTTTTTAACTTTATCATCACCAAAATCAACCTATAAAAAATAATAAAAAATTAAACAAAAATTAAAAAAAGATTTAAAAAACAAAATAAAGTAAAAACATATAAGTAATGGAAACAAACCTTTTTATTTAAATCTTCAAAAGAGATAAACTTATTACGAATACAATGTAAAACTTCAAAAATATCATTAAACTTCTTATCCAAATATATTTTCATAAAATTAAAATCTTTATGAAGTTTATCAAAAATTTTTTGAAGTTTATCTTGTTTAACATAAATTGCTTTCACCTCCTTAAAAACTTTATCAATACTAATTGAGTCATGACTGAAATTTTTTTTCATTCCAACATCAACTTCAGACTTCCCAACATCACTTTTAACAGATGAACCAACTCCTTTCAATGGTGCATATTCAAAATCATCTGTACTATCACCATCCTTACCATCTTTTGTACCAACACCAACAGTAGAATCAAAAGTAAAAGCTTCCCCATTTTCACCAATAACTTTCCCATCATCACCTTCAACAAAAAAAGGTCTAATTCCAGTTTTCGAACTCATCAACAGCCGGACATAAATTTTTTAAACCCAACTACAAAAATAGAGAAAATGACTTAAAATGCAAAACAAAAAATAAAAAATAAAACAAAAATAAAAAATAAAAGAGAATACCTTTGAAGCAGATTCAGAAAAAAATGAAACATTGAGTGTAACATCCACAAAATAAAATAAAATAAAATTAAACTAAAATGAATAATTTGAGGGAGAAATGAAGATTTAAAAGTGAAAAAAATAGATTGTATATGTTCAATATATGTGAAATATAAATAACATATAAAAGTCAATATGTGAATAGTAAAACATAAATAGTAAAATGTGAATAGTAAAACGTGAAAAAAATATAAACCTGAGTGGAAATGGGAGGGAGTGACCATGGATTTTATGGCTGGATTGCCTTTAACCCAAAGCAAGTATGATGCAATCTGGGTAGTAGTTGATAAAATAATGAAGACAACTCATTTTCTTCGGGTTAGGATGGACTATTCACTTGATAAGCTAGCTGAATTGTACATCAATGAGATTGTGAGATTACATAGAGCCCTAGTTTTATTATTATCAGACCGAAATCCCATATTTATATTGAGATTCTGGAGGAGTTTGTAGGATCTTTTGGGTACTCGATTATGTTTTAGTATTGCTTTCCATCTATATATAGATGGACAGTCTGAGAGGGTGATACATGTCCTAGAGCATATGTTGAGGAGTTGTGTTATTGATTTTACAGGGAGTTGGGACAGATGTTTACCACTAATTGAGTTCGCCTATAACAACAACTATTAGTCTAGCATTGGGATGACACCTTATGAGGCCTTGTATGACAAGAAGTGCAAGATGCCATTATGTTGGGATGAGGTTGGAGAAGATAAGCTAATAGGTCAAGATTTGATTAAAGAAATAGAAAAAAAGTTAAAGTAATTCGGGATAGTTTGAAAATAGTTTCAGACCGATAAAAATTCTACTCAAATTTGAAGAGGAAGGATATTGAGTTCAGTGTAGGGGATAAGGTGTTCTTAAAGGTGTCTCCATGTAAGAGAATTATGAGGTTTGATCGAAAGGGAAACTTGAGACCTCGTGTCATTGGATCATACGAGGTGAGGGAGAGAGTTGGACCAGTGACTTATAGACTGGCTTTGCCACCAGAGTTAGAAAAGATTTACAATGTCTTTCATGTCTCGATGCTTTGGAGGTACAAATCAAATTCATCTCATAACTTATTAGTGAAATCTATAGAGGTGAATCCAGATCTGACTTGCAAAGAGAAACCAATAGTGATCTTGGCACAAGAGGTGAAAGAGCTGAGAAATAAGAAGGTCCCATTGGTCAAGGTATTATGGAGAAACCACTCTACCGAGAAATTGACATGGGAGAGTGAGTAGACTATGTGAAGCCAGTATCCTCAGCTATTCCAGAGTTGATATCAAGTAATTTTGAGGACGAAATTATTTAAGAAGGAGAAAGTTGTAACATTAAGAAGTTCACTAGATTAAAATTTAATTTAATAAATAATTTAGAAGATTAATTAAGATGTTGGAGAATGGGGAATATAAGAAGGTATATGTAAAATATATGTGGAATATAAATAACATATAAAGTCAAAATGAATAGTTAAGTCAAAGGTTAAAATGGTTAAAGAGTAAAAAGTTAAAAATAATAATAATAAAATAAAAATTAATAAAATAAATCAAAAAGAAAATATTATTGAATGGAAGAAAGAAATTTGAATTTTTAAATAATTAAATAAATAAATAATATATACATGGTTAATATTAAAGAAGAAAGAAAAATCAAAATTTCAAAATTTCCATCTTCTTTGTTCTTTCCTTGGAGGCTGAACTCCATTGTTGCTTGAGGGAGATTAGGCTTCATTTAATACATTCAATTTACTCAAATTTTCAAAGAAAATAGAGAATTTTTAAAGAAATTGCTTGAAAGATGTAAGAATTCTTTGATTTTTGTTAGGTGTTCTTAAGATATATGATTATGTGAAATATGAGAATTTGATGGGTGTTGAGATAATTTGTTTTATGGGTATGGAAGATGTTATTTTTATGAGGAGACAATGATTTTATAGTTGGATTATCGATTTGTTTAGGTTTGATACAAGTTTGAAATGGTTAGTGTTGAATTTAGGGTTTTGGAAAAGTGTTATTAAAGAATTGATATTTATTTGATTCTATTATTTAAAACATGTTATAAAATTATTTTAATGATGAAAATGAACTTAGAATGCTAATTAGAATTGATTAGAATGTTATTCAAAAATTAAAGTGAGTTACAGCATGATTTGGAAAAATTGAAGGAATGTTGTTTAATTCAAGTTTAATAGTTAAAACTCCTAAAAATGTGATTCTAAATAATGGTAAACATTCCAATTTTAAATAGGCATTGAGTAGAAGCAAGTTGTCCATACCAAGTGGTGAAGGAAACTTAAGGGGAGTGAAGGGGAAAGTGTGCTTTTTGAGTTTGGAAGTTGTGAAATCAAAGGTTAGTATATACTTTAATATAAATATATTGAAATGTATAAGTATGGCATACTGCATTGCATATTGGTTTTAGCATGATGCTACTTTAATGTGTGAAGTCACATATAAAGAGCATAATAATGTATTTGAAGGCATTAAATACATAATGTATGAATAGTTAAGCCATTTTCAGATGGCTAGTTGCATTGTTAAACATGTTTGTGAAAAGAGTGTGATTATGCCTATTTTAGAGCATAAGTAGGCCACCATGAGGAGGTGATAAGGGAATTATGATAAAAGATGGGAAAAGTGCAAAAATAATGAAAAGTGACATAATTGCTAATGTGTGTGAAAGTATGAATGCATATGATATGTGTGTAACATTATGTAAGATCTTATTCGAGAATGTTGTGTTTGGAGATATGAGATGGCATGTCTATGATTTGCCTTCGAGCTAGACGTTGGGCGTCACTGTTACATGATTTGCATTCTGGCTAGACGCTGAGCGTCACCATTATATTATTTATCTTCGGGCTGGATATTGTGTGTCACTATTATTTTCCTTTGGGTTAGACAATTAGTGTCAAAATGAACCAAAATAATAATTCTAAAACTTGAATATTATATAAGGACATTTGGAGTCAATGCAAGTGAGTGCGATATATAGTTGATTGAAAATAAAAATGCATAAGTGGTGATATGAAATTTGCGTACCATATTATGATTTTTAAAAGAACATCATTTTGTATTATTCTTTAAGTTTTCACTATTATCAAAAGTATGTACCGTAGGTAAAAAAATGTTTAGGTCGATTTGTTTATCGTGTAGGTGACAGGGTTGAGTCTGAGAGTCTTGCTGAACTTGAGCAGATCTAGGGTTTCCTGCTTATACTTGAAGTATGGTTTAGTTGCCCCAGACCAGGACTAGTTGCTATCATGTAATTATTCCATTTTGTGAACTTGTTTTAAATTATGTACATTTTGTTTACTTTTGTATATGATATAAATTATAAATATTTTAGGTTAAATGTTGAGAATTTTTGAAAATATGATATATGTATTGATAATTATAAATGTTTATTTATCATGAGAAATGTTGGAGGTTTTGGGAAAATTGAATGTTTGAAAATTATTTGGGAGTGTATATTTTCATGCAGGTTGTGAAAATTAATTTTTGGAAAATTTGAAATACAGACAAACTCTGGTGAATTTTTTTAGAGATTTTTTTAAAAAATTTTATTTTTGATAATTTATCAATAATGAGTATATTTTTTTTTTGGTTAAAGGTTATTTTAAGGACTAAAATATTTTTCTTAAATTTATGAAAAATTTCCAAATGATTAAGATGTTAATATTTTTATATTCTGTATACATATTCTACATATACGGAAAGTATGCATTATATGTATATAGGATATAGGGGTATTACTGTTTATTTTTTTAAAGATAAGTTTAAAATTAAAATTTTTAAAATATAACTAAAAATATTTATATTAAATTTCTACTTATATGTAACATATATCAATATATAACTAAAATCTACCTACATGTAATATATATCACTTTTATATTATTATTCTTTTAAATTTTAACAGGTATATATTGTTATATGTAATATGTACCGACATATAACTAAATATGTATTTCTTTTATACTCTTATTTTTTTTTAATTTAACAAGTATATATTATTACATATAATGTATATTGATATATATAACTAAACATATATCACTTTTACACTGTTTTAAATTTTAACAAGTATATGTTGTTATATGTAATATATACCAACAAATAACTAAACATATATCACTTTTATACTCTTATATTTTTTCAAATTTAATAAGTATATGTTATTAAATATAATATATATCGACATATATGACTAAACATATATCACTTTTATATTATTTTAAATTTTAACAAGTATATATTTTTATATATAATATATACCGATATATAACTAAACATATAATAGTTTTATACTTTTATTCTTTTAAAATTTAATATATATATATTGTTATATATAACATATACTTACACATGACTAAATATATATCATTTTTATACTGTTATTATTTTAAATTTTAATAAGTATATATTGTTATATATAATATATACTAAACATATATCACTTTTACACTCTCATTCTTCAAAAATTTAATAAGTATACGTTATTATGTATAACATATATCAAAATATATAACCAAACATATATCACTTTTACATTGTTATTCTTTTAAATTTTAACAAGTATATATTGTTATGTGTAATATATACTAATATATAACTAAATATATAATACTTTTATATTCTTATTTTTTTAAAATTTAACGCGTTTATATTGTTATATGTAATATAAACTCACATATAACTAAACATATATAACTTTTTTATTCTTATTTATTTAAATTTTAATAAGTGTATATTGTTATATATAATATATATTTGTATATAGCTAAATATATATCACTTTTATATTCTCATTCTTTTAAAATTTATTACGTGTAACATATATGTAACATACAATGACATATAACTAAATATATAATAGTTTTATGTTTTTATTATTTTAAAATTTAACACGTTTATGTTATTATATATAATAGATACTCACATATAATTAAATATATATCACTTTTATATTGTTAATATTTTAAATTTTAACAAATATATGCTATTATATGTAATATATATTAACATATAATTATATATTATTTTTATATTCTTATTCTTTTAAATTTTAACAAGTATATATTTTTATTCTTTTGAAATTTAATATATAATTTAATATATAACATATATCAACATATGATTAAATATATATTACTTTTATATACTCTTATTTCTTTTGAAATTTAAAATGTATATGTTGTTACATATAACATACTCTAACATATTATTAAGTTTTAAAACATGAAAAAATGACAAAGAACTTAATTTTAGTGAAGCCATAATTACTAATTATTTTTTGACATTGGTTAACAAGGAAATTAGAATAATTTTCTTTTAATTGATTAAAAAAGGACTCAAAATTTAAATTATTTACGCCCTTGTTTGCAACTCTTACAATATTACAGAACTCAACCTTACCTTAATGCTGTGCAAATAATAAAGCAAAACATGGTCAACTGTCAGTAGTTAGAGGATACTGGGGACTTATTCTCAGATACTTTCTTTCAACGCTATATACATGATGTCGAGAAAAAAGAAAGGGATAGTTGAGATAAAAAAATATATACTTTCACAATTCTAGTCTGATTTGAAGTATTTTCTATCACACTACATCTTACATAATTTTACAAAAGCTGTCATTGGAGTAATATATACAAGGATTATCTCCATAATACATCAGTAACCTTATTTCCTCTAGGATTGCATATAACTTGAGCGAGCTGTACAACAACGCAGGGACTACTCCCTACTCTTTAGTTCCACTGACCTTGAAAGAACATTTGAGATGCAAACTCCTAGGAACCACCAATCCAACCTCTCGAGCACTAGAAATGCTGAAAGAGAAATGCATAGATATCAAATATGTTCTCGAGTCTTAACAAAAAAAAAAGGCCCCTGTTATCGCTCCATTTTCCAACATATTTCCACAACCATTTCATCCAGTAGAAGTACAAGCATTAGAAGGAATTTTTGTTGGAACCTGGGATCGTGTGCTGACATTTGCCATGCTATAGTCGTCTTGAAGCATACCGAACTCATTCCATTCAACTTCAGCTATAGTTGAGTCAGGGAATTCAGGATTTAATCCTTAGTATATGGTGAAGTGGGAGCATAATAATTAGGTAAACATAAAGCAATACTTTAGTCATGATATGTTCAGTGTGCCACATGTCTGTGATGCTAAAACCAGCATCTGATAAAAGCTACTAATCTGCATCACTTGCCAATGTCCAAGTTTGAGAAGAGTAACTTACCTGGTAGATCCCAAGGATCATGATTGCATAATTGAACCTCACCAATGTCCAAGTTATCATTAGGATCAGCACGTCTCTTTCACACCAAGTAATGACTAACCAGTTCTTGATCAGTAGGGTGAAATCTCCAACCAACTGGCAAATTTTGACAAACAAACACAGGTGAATTTACAATTCCTTTAAGAAAGCAAAAAAACAAGAATGAAATTACAAAGAGTTAGAGCATGCAAAGGTTTCTTAAGAAAAAGAAAGAGAAACTAAAATAACACTCGCCGAAGGAGGAGTTGGTATTCATTCCTCTTCCTAAAATAGCAGCCGGCCAGTCATCAAAGGTCGATTGGAAATTGAAAAATAAGCAGAAGAGAAAAAGTGTAACCTCTGTAGAGTAAAATGCTACTTCTAGTGAAGTAAGAACACATTTCTGAAGAAGAAGAAGAAGAAGAAAAAGAAGGAATTGAGAAATGAAATTGACTATCTAGTCCTTCAAGTTCAAATGCAGTACTACTACTTGTGGAAGAAGGGAATCAGTATTTTTTTAATATTCTTTGTAACACTTTTCTTTGCACTTTTTAGTTTTTAGTTAAAATATATTAAGAATTCTTGGAATTAAATTATCCAACACTCATCACTTCAACTTGCAACATCCATCATCAGGCAAACAATGATGGACAGATTAACAATTGATACAGGGGACCTGACCACTTTAACCTGCAGGTGCTAATTAGAATAAATTAGCGCATCCATCATTATACAAATAACGGTGGATGGATTAAACATTGATATGAGAAACCAGACAACTTTATGCTTGCAGGTGCTAATTAGAGTAAATTAGCACATCCGTTATTAGACAAATAGACAACTTAAACCTGCAGTGCAAAATAGAATAACTTAGCACATCCACATCAAGCAATCAATGTAGACAGATTAACAGTTGATACAAGCAAGCAGACAACTTAAAGCTGCAGTGATAAACAGAATAACTTTACACATTGATACAAGGAACCGGAAAACTATAACCTGCAGGTGCTAATTAGAATAACTTAGTACATCCATCATCAGACAAATAACGTTGGACGAATTAACCATTGATATGAGGAACCAAACAACTTTAAGCTGCAAATGCTAATTAGATTAAATTAGCACATCCATCATTAAGCAAATAATGATGGACAGATTAACCAGGAATTGGACAACTTAAGCTGCAGGTGCTAAACACAGTAGCTTAGCACATCCATCATCAAGATCAATGGTGGATAGATTAACCATTGACACAAGAAATAAGACAACTTTAAGCTGCGGGTGCTAAATATAATAATTTAGCACATCTATCATCAGGCAATCAATGGACAAATTAATCATTGATACAAAGAACCAAAGTCCAGTGTAGTCAAAAGCACACTAGGCGCTCACCTAGTCACAATTAACCTTTAGCGCCTTTAGAAGTCCAAAGCCATGAGCCTTTAATCAGGCACTAGCTTTTTGCGCCTAAGTGACTCTTTTTGCGCTCAAGCAAGAAGCGCTTTTGCGCAAGGTATATACTTTTTTCTAAACACACAAAGTAAATATTTTCTTCCTTATTAATAGCCTAAGTTTTAGTAATTATTTATTTTAGGAAGCTAGAAATTTAAAGTATTTTCGGAAATCTAAAAGCCTTCAACGTTTTTTAAATTTTAATTTCATTCAAAATCAAAAAGCTTATCAAAATAAAAAACTAATAGCCTAATACAAAAAATAAAATTCTAAAATCAAAATCAAAGTGATAGAAAACTAATACGTATAAGAAACAAAATTTTTAACATCATATATAGGTCCCAAGCCATGACCAAGGAAGATAAATACAAGTATTTTTATTCCAAGCAAACTCTATTTTTTTTTCTTTATATTTTACTGTTTTGTTTATTTTATTTATTTCTGTTTTATTTTTTTTCTTTCCGCGTTATTTCTTTTCTCTGTTATACTTTTTTTTAATAATAGGCTTTTTATCTCTCTCTCTCTCTCTCTCTCTTTTTTTTTTTTTTTTTTTTTTCAAATTTCATGTTTTCACCGTACTATTCTTTTACTGTTGTTTTTTTTTTAGTTTAGTATGCTTGCTTACACCGATATTATTGTAGTTTTAACTTTAACTTATTTAAAACTTGTTTTTATTTGATATTAACTTTGTTGCTTGTTTAATTTTAGCTATCTTTCACATTTCAGTAATTTTTTTTAATGTTAAATTAGTATAACTTTGTTGCTTGTTTAATTTTAGCTATCTTTCACATTTCAGTACTACATGCGCGATACAAGGATGTATCGCGTTAGTTGCACCTAGTGCTTTTAACTAACTTGAACCAGACAACTACAGCTGTTATAATGTTCCTATATTAATAGTTTTAGTTGGTTTCTGATGCTGTTGAGGGGCCTAGCCTCTTTAGACAAGTGCATACTATATTGAGTCTCCAGAGTATTATGCTGTTTAATGGTAGGAACCATATGAGAAAAGTGAGGTACTGTTATTGGCAATTTTGTTATTGTGTATATGCTGCTCTGGTGCAGAATTCAAGCAATCTTCTAGTTCAGAAAATGCTATTAACTCTTCTACCAGCTGAGGATCTATCTACAGAAAGAATCAATTGAACATAAGTTCTGAATTTGCTTCTCATATCTCACATGTATTAAAATTAAGAAAAGTGCCCCATTTCTTACCTTAGGAAATGTATCTTCTACATCAGAAGCCATGCAGGGATAATTATCCTCAAGGATTGCCATATCTTTGTTACACTGGTTTTCCACTCTCTCTAACATAGCTTCTTCTCCTTCTTGGGTGCTAAAAGCCATTGAGACATCCCGATAATCATCAAGGATCGGAATATATGTATCTTTATGTTGACTTTGCACTTCTTGAAATGTTACTTCTCCAACATTAGAAGCCATTGAGGGACCCAAATAATCTTTGAGTGACATGTCAGTCTTTGTAAAGTGATAATGATTATCAAAATCTCAAGGCATTTCCAAGAGGAAACTCCACTTCCCTCCTGTAGAAGCTAATATGTGGATGCTCTTACCAGGATTTTGATTTTCATAATCAAAAGTCTTAAGGCAACTTGTATCATAACCTTTGTTATTTGTTGAAACAATATTCATTTCATAAGAATTTTGATTTTCTAAACCAAAAGCCTCTGGGCAACTTGATGTGCTTTTCGTATACCATGACATAGGAGTCATCTCATTTGGATTATAATCTTTCAAATCAGATGCCACTGGGCATCTCGTTTCACCTTTATTACAGGCAGAAACATCAATTATCTAATAAAAATTTTGATTATCTACTTCAGAAATCATATGGTTACTTGGTTCACCATCACCATATGCTGAATTAGCCATCAGACTCTTTGAATTTGAATTTTCAACAGCAGGAGCAGAAGCTGAAGCGATATTACCATCAGATTTGCCTTTTCTTGCCTTCTTATTTGGTCTTGCATTCTTGCAATCTGGTTCAGCTTTCTTTTTTTTCTCAAGTACCATTTTTTTCTTATTCGACTTTTTCTTTAATTTACAAAGAACAAAATTACCCTGCACAAAGCACACAAAAATGAATTAAATACATTCCAGGCTTAATAAATTAGCAAATTGCAAAATTTCTAAACCATGCAAAGACTTGCATCGCTAGAAAATCGAGAAGATATGAACAGAACTAAGAGCAATCATAATTGCAGTGACAATTTATAACAACAAAGCCTCAAGGAGTGAATATATGTTAAAAATTCTTGCTAATCCTGCTCACACTTTCTATAGGGATCCATTTAGATAATTAGTCAAAACAAAATCCACAAAATTTAAAGGATCGTCTATCCAAACAGACCGTACAGATTAAAGAAATTGTGTTGTTCTGCGATAATTATACAACAAGCCTTGAACAGCTGAAAATTATAAATTCATGAAACAAAGTATTGTCAATTACCTGAATAGGCGAGTTGAGTTCAGCAGTATATTCATACTCTGTATGACACACTGAGACTTAGTGGCTTCTGGAGCCAAAGTTCTCTTAGTACCAATCTTCTCATCTCTCTTTTCATGGGTAACTAGGTGAGGGTCCCCGGTACATTTCCATTGTCCAATCAGAGTCTTCCTCTTAATTAGTCCACTATTCTTCTGATACTCACGGAGAAATATTCTTGATTAAAATAAAATTATAATGTACCGAGATAAAAACAAAAATTTTAAAGTGCTTAAATTGAAAATCGTATAATTCATAACGACTGTAAATCAAATCAATAAATTGTAAATTATAAAAAAATTAATTATATTTGTATAAAAAAAATATTTTAAAAAAATAAATTGACCTACTAGAGTGATGAAGGAACTATTGAAATGCAATGATGCGAAATTTACAAAACACTAAAGTAACGTGAATGAAAATACTAAAATATCTTAGATACGGTAACACGTGTGTACAAAAACTCTAGGACATTTATCTTCATATACACCATGACCATATTAAAAATGCTTTAGCCTAATCAAATATATTAAAAACATATGAAATAAACAAAAATTAAGAATTTTAAGTGAAAAGAAACTTTTTTAAAAAAATAACTATGAGTGAAGGTAGCAAGTTAAGGTATAAAATATTCAAAAAGGCAAACAAATTAACAAAGGAAGCATGTAAGACTGAGGGATAAAATGAACATTTTATCCACTTGAACTTTAATCATTTTTCTGCTCAAACAAGCTGATGACTCACCTCCTTTCATAAGGACGCCAGGTGGGACAATTATGCTTAAAAGATAGAGATAAAATTCAAAATTTCTTTTGTCTTCTTACTTCAAGTTGCCAAAGCACTTATCCTTGCACATTTTTCTCCATTATTTTCTGTCATAGACAACCTCTAAGCTATTTTCAAGCGTTTTAAAGGATTTCTAGCCATTAAAAAAGCAATCAAAGTGATAAGGAAGCCTAGAAAGCAAAAAAAGCTCAAACAAGATAACGAATCTTGAATTCTGTCTTTGAATTCTTCATTTAATTTCTTGAATGCAAATCTTGAATTTATTGAACCTGAGCTAAAATTTATAAAATTTTTATATGTTGATTAAATATTTATATGTTGTAAATTGGTTTGGATTGAAAGAAATTGAAAAGGGAAAAGATATAAACCCTAATCCCTAATCTGTCCAAATTGAAATGTTTGAATTCTCAATAATTTAGCTACTATTTTTTTTTAATTTTTTTCAATATGCAAATGAGCTTTAAAATTCATAAAAATTTATAGAAAGGTGTGTCTGGATATTGTTAAAATTGTCAAAATGATGAGAAAAAATGAGTAAGCAATTAAGTGAATATAAGTTACTCATGGTAACAGCTTGAATAAACATCATTGAAAATTTTGCTACTGTGTTTAAGTTATTTACTTATGTAAATGGACTTGAAAATGAAAATTTACATAAATGTCACGTAGGAAGTTATTAACACTCTAGTAAAATTTCAAGATAAATGAATTTGAGAAAATTAATGTATAATTAAATGAATACGCACTACTCAAATGTTAAAAGTTAGGTGTGTATTGACTTGGGTTGAATTAAGCATACTAAAATATATTTGACCAGACCATGAAAAAGAGCACATTATATATGAAAATAAAGCTTAAAATATTTATTTAATGTATTAAAAATACCAAATGTTAATTCAATGAATAAGTAAATCAATTGGTTAGAGAAAGCTACAGTGTTTAAATTGGCAGATTTTGCGTAATTGGAACTTACTAAATTATATAGCCCTATTGTTATATGATTTTATAATATTTGAACCCATAAATACAAAATGATTTTAGGCATATATTAAAGTATTAAAACAGGGTGTTGGTGCCTTTTAAATAATTGAAGGAAGAATGATAATGATAGTGAATTATTAGTGATTAAAATAGCCTAAAATACAAATCAATATATGCATACATATGTAAATATAAAATGGCGATATTGCCCTAGTTTAGTATCTTTATTTACTTTTTCTTATAAATAAGTATAAGAAACCCTTGAGCACTTTTCTAGAACCACTGAGAGTCTTGGTTGTGTTCATAGTTCCATATTCAAAAGCATCCATGGAAATATGACTACAACTAGGAAAATACAAAAGATCGCAACTTGATCCTCATAGTGCTCCGGGGCTGGATGGTTTTGACGGTATGTTCTTCAGACATTGTTGGGATATTATAGCTTGGGATGTTTATAGCGCGGTGAAGGAATTTTTCCTTGGGTTGCCTATTCCTCAATCTTTCAGTGCTGCTCAAATTATCCTTTTGCCTAAAGTTCAGAATCCTTTAGAGTTCAGTCAATTCCGCCCAATTTGTCTTGCTACTTTCATAAGCAAGGTTTGTACTCGGATTATTGCTAATAGAATGGCTCCGATACTCTCTGTTATTGTCTCTTAGGAGTAGGCTGGTTTCCTCAAGGGTCGTTCTATTCACGAGCAAATCCTTTTAGCTAATGAACTGGTTCATGATTTGGACAAGGAAACAAGGGGCCATAACCTTGCAATCAAACTTGACATGGCTAAAGCCTTTGACAGAGTTTCCTGGCGTTTTCTAGAGTCTGTTCTTCTCAAGTTTGGTTTTTCCTCTAAGATTGTCGGTTTGATTATATCTAATCTTAAAGCTACTCGGTTATCAGTTATGGTAAATGGAATTAACTTCGGTTTTTTTCGCTCCTAGTCGGGGTGTTAAGCAAGGTGATCAACTGTCACCTTATTTATTCATTTTAGCAGTGGAATGTTTTTCTCGAGGGCTCAACAAGCTCATTGCTGATGGAAAAATTATGCCTTATAACACTGCCAGAGGATGTCAAGTAGTATCTCATCTTGCCTTTGCAGATGACTTACTAATTTTTCTGAATGGTGATGTTAAAAGTGTCAAGCAATTTCGGACCTTTCTCAATGTGTATCAGCTAGGTTCGGGTCAGGCAATTAATTTTGGGAAGTGTTCTTTCTTTTGCTCTAACAAAGCTAGCCATGGTTTCATAGACAAGATGACTCAGATTCTTGATATCAAAAGGCATTCGCTTCCTTTCATGTATTTGGGGGCTCCCATTTATCATGGGATAAATCGTTCATCTTACTGCCAGTACTTGTTGCAAAAAGTGGATACTAAGCTTAATGGTTGGACTAAGAAGTTGTTGTCCAGTAGTGGACATATTCTGCTTATAAAACATGTTTTGAGCTCCATTCCAATTCATACCTTAGGAGCTATGCAATTGCCTAAGAAGATTATATATGCTTTAGAACAAAAATTTGTTTCCTTTTTCTGGCATGCAGGTGTAGACAAGCGTTATCATTGGGCCAAGTTTGATAAATTCTGTTACCCTACTTCTGAAGGAGGTATGGGTATTCGATCTATTGATACTTTGCAGAAAGCTTATTCTGTTAAGCTTTGGTGGACATATCAAACTATAGCATCTCTTTGGACAAAGATTCTGAGAATGAAATATGGCAGAAATGGTCAAATGAAATTCTTACAAACTGACTCTTCCACATGGAAGAGAATTTGTGCTATATCGCCTGTAGCTTCTTCAATTTTTCAACGGAAAGAGGATGGTGAGTGGCCCAAAACCTTTGTCTTGGCTGATGTTTATGATGTTGTGCGGAATAGGAGGAGTGAATTGCTTTCATTTCGTATGTCCTGGAGTCCTTCAATTCCCAAACGGTATTCTATTTTAGTGTGGCGTTTTTGGCATAATGCTTTACCTTTACCTGAACGTCTCCAAAAGATGGGTATTCAAATGGCTACTTGTTGTCCTTTTTGTCTTTCGGGTCCTGCTTCATCTGCTCACATGTTTTATTTATGTGATGAGGTAAAAGGCATCTGGCTATATTTCAAGAACTCCTTTCAATTTAATGCTTCTTTTCAGAGTTCTATTAAGCAGTAATTCATGATGTGGTGGACTCAATTCTCGCCTAACTCCTCAGCTGGCAAAATCACGGCTCTCATTCCCCAGGTGATTCTCTATCATATATGGTTATCTTACTGTAAGCTTACTTGGGGAGGTGAAGATATTTATTTTCCTAGTATTATTCAAGCCATTCGCGCCGCAATTTTTAGTTGGGGTATAGCCTACTCATCGTCAAAATTTGCCAAGCCTTTACAATTGTTTCAGGAGCTCCTACCCGATAATTATGGTAAAGGTAAGTTGAGACCTTCCTTGGTTTTTTGGTGTAAGCCATCAGCTTCCTGGTTTAAGTTGAACGTTGATGCGTCGGTGACGATTCACAAGGCAACTGGTGGGGCTATTGTGAGGGATAGCAGCGGATCTTTTGTTTCGGCAATTAATTTTTTCTTGCAGCATTCCAGCCAAATAATGCAAAACTTCAGGCAATTTTTATTGGTGTGTAGTGGTGTATTCAAAATCATTTCTTGCCGTTGGAAATCGAAACTGATTCAGCCTGGGTTCTTCAACAAATTGCAGCTGTTCAAGGTCCTCTTGCGTCGTCTATGGCTGTTAAAATTAAGCATTTTATTGACAGCACCAAGTCTACTATCTCACATACTTTTCGTGAAGGCAACCAAGCTCCCAACTACCTTGCCACGGATTGTATAATGCGTATGCGATCTTTTGTTTTCTTGTCCTTTGATTCTTTGCCTAATTTCCTTAAGTGTATTATTAATTCGGATAATATGGGATTGCCATATATCCGGTTCAAATAATTGCTTTTTGCCTGTTTTTCTATAAGGGCTTTGTATTAAATTTTGTATGGTTTGCCACTCTTTTTGATATTATTAATAAAATACGCGGTGGTACCGTCCACCTTTACCTAAAAAAAAATGTAAATATAAAATGGCATGTGATAACATAGTCTAAATTCAGCAAAATGAGAACTTAATATAACAATATAAATCTTCCCTAAGATGTAAATTAATATGCAAAAAAGTTTAAATAACCTTAAATGATAAATAATGAGCTAAAAAGAAATCTAAATGTGCAATTTATGTGTGAATATGAATATAAGTTGAGCATTATCACAAAAACAACTAGTAATTATCAGTGACTTAGAGGAATCAAATTTTTAGATTCAATGTGAGTTATAGTATTTATCCCTTTCTTTTTTGCTATAAAAAATTTGACAAAATATGAACCATCTGATACCCTTGTTGATTGTGTTCATATATTTGTGAAATTGTGAAACCTTATATTCATATATTTGTGAAATTGTGAAACCTTATATGGCCTCTTAGCCTATGTGATTCAACTAAGCCAATTATTTAGCCAATATGACAGAATTTCAACTTAATGAGGAATATACACCATCAAGCTATGTTTACATAGAGACTTGTGATTAGTAGGGTAGAAGCTACTATTCTTATGTGAATGTGATGTATGATAATACTGTAATATACATAGTGATATGTTTCTTTTATTGCTATTGCTATTAGTTATCTGTCATATTATTTGATTATTTTTTTGTGATATTGGTTCAGTTATTTTGGACCCTTCTTGTGGATTAAATTTTATTGATATTTCTTTGTTGTGCAGCCATTTTATGTTATTATTTTAAACATTGAGATATTCATATTGTGTATCCTACCTTTGTGGCACTACAATCTCACTGAATTAACGACTCATTCAATCGTTTGTGTGGTTTCAGGTAGATGTTGTCTAGATCTATTAGTTTCTTGATTTCTTCCTTCCAATAAGAAGTTTGAGAATAATGTATTAGTTTATAATTGTTATAGGTAAATTACGTGATAAGTTTGTACAATATTTTAGTTGCTCCGTAATATTATTATGAATAATTTAGTAAGATATAGAGATAAATTATAGTGTAATAGTATGATATATGTGTTTGATATATAATCTCAAAATAAATATGTAAACATGTATATTTAGAATTATAAATAAGTAATGAAAATTATTATATAGAATTTTAATCCACTAGAACAATTAATGAAGATAATCAATATGTACGGATACATTGGTTTCGTTGAGTTCTGCGTGATGCCTAGTGGCCTTAAGCCTCCATAAACCCTAGGACAGTCACATTTTTGGAAATGGGATGTGAAACATAATTCATAAATCATGTACTTAATATACAAATGAAGTTACTTATAATTATATATACGCAATTCATGAATTAAAGTATGCTTTTATTAATATAACTTTTATAAGATATCAATCTTATGGTTAATATAATAATAAATCAAGTAGTTTATATACAAGCTAATTTTTCAGTTAACCCAAAGTCGTTTGAGGTACAATTTCAATTATTATCAAATTAATATTTTACATCCGTTGGTGTTGCTCTTTTGATTTTTGCATGTAAGTTATTTATTTATTTATTATTGATGGTGTTGAGTTCATTTAGTTTTAAAAATAATTTCTATTATATATATGAAATATTATGATAATATCATGGTGTTATAATTCTCTCAGTATTTTGTAATTTAATAATTATAAATGATTTGCTTAGATTTATCAATATATGTACTAATAAATAATTTGCAATATCATACGGGATTCTATTCTAGTAGTAATAAAAAAAGGCATACAGAGACAGAGACAAAGAGAGAGACAGAGACCTTGGGATAGAAATACATGGAGATTTGCCTAGAGTGAGGAGAAGGAGGCGGCGTTTTTTCATATCTGGCATCTATGAAAGTAAAATTATAGATTTGAATCTTTATCTTCTTCTCTTCTTCCGAGATTTTGCCTCAGCTCAAGTTTTTTATCCTTCAGATCCTCGTTGGTGAAGTAAAAAGTAGGTTAAGCTACGTGCATGATAGGACAACATTGAGTATTTTGCATTAGAAAATAAAATCTTCTTGTCATAATTTCTTTTTAACTGTATTTATTTTCCCCCAAATAAAAAATAATTATTTGCTTATTTTTAATTTTAATTTTAACTTTAACTTAGTTCTTTTATATTTTGAAAGAAAAAAATTATATAAATTAATTTAGCAATAAATAAGAAATTTTATAACCATCAAAGTGTAATATGATAGCCAAAAGAGTATGTTGCTCCCAGGGCTAGCTCAACATATATAGAGACCTAAAGCAAATTTAAAAAATAAGGCCAAGTATGTCAGTTGGTGTGCTATTATTTTCACTTATATAATTTCTTTTAAAACTTTTAACTCCGAAAATAAATTTAAACTATCAATGTCTAAGTTTTCATTATGTTTTAAAGACTTGGCAAGGTTAAGACAATTTTCTTTCAATTTCTCATTATTTGGTGATTTCAATTTGCTCATGCTAATGTATCCATACATATTGATACTCATATATTTATTAATATATTATGACATATAAATACAACATACAACACATATAAAATTAATATATTAGACTTGTTTTAGTGATTTCGTGTTATAAATAAGCCAATTTAATGATTTCGTGTTATAAATAAGCCAATTTAAGTAAAATGATGCAGTTTTAGCAAATTCAAAAATTAGCTCATATTATTATTATTTGATTTAAAATAATAAAAATAAATTATATACCCAATTTTAAAAGATTTTTCTTGCATAATTTAGTTTAACAGCCCCATATTATCTCATCCACTCTTTATTTTTATTCTTAAATTCTAAAATTTAAAAATATACTTATAATGTCCTACACTTATATTTGTTATATTTTTTATGTATTTTCAAAAATATTCTTTAAAAAAATTTAAATGATTTTGAAAATTTAAAAATAAAATCTACCTGAGGACATAGGGCTCAAATCTTGGCCTACGCCTCATCCACGGGAGCATGCAAGAGGGTCATGAAAATTTTTTTTATATCAACATGAATGGGGAATCAAGCCTATGATCATTCAACGATGGGCATAGTTCTAGGTATACTCCCCTCTCTAACATATAATTTTTCATAGTTGCTATTTTTCTCGGATAAATTTCACTTATCATCTCTGAAAAATACACTAATATCCATCGTCATTCTTCATTGTCAAATCGTTCTAGTATAGTCCATGAAGTATACACTAAGCTCTTGTTGTCATTCTTTGAAATACACTAATATTCATCATCGATCTTCATTGTCAAATCATTCTAGTATAGTCCCTGAAGTATACACTAAGCTCTTATTGTCATTCTTTGAAATCCACTAATATTTATTGTATTTATTCATTATCAAATCATCTAAACTTTCATTGTTGTTTTTCTATCCATCTTTCGTCCATAACACTAATGAAAAGCTGATGTAACACATGATATGACGTCATATCAATTCTAAAATGAGTTGGCCAATGATGTGACAAATTATATGAGTTACTGACAATTGGTGAAATTAATCATACTTAAAATCAATATGAAAATTAGTAGAAATGTAGGGATTTGAACCCTACACTTCTAATATAAAAATCAAAGTGTTTAACTAATCAAACTACATCTCCTTTAATGTAAGTAAAGTTATTTTATTTATATTTTAATTATAATTTTCTAAAAATTATAAATTACAAAATAATTTTGTATAATAATTAAGTAAAATGTATTAATTATATTAGCAACTCTATGAGTAAATCATTAAAAAGATTCAATTTTTTAAAGTCATTTTTTTACAATTTTTATTTACAAATAATCTATAGTGTTTTTTTTTAAAAATAGATTATATTTGCTAATAATCTATTTTTTTTATTTTTTTTACACTTAAATAATTTTAATGTAAAATGAAAATAATAATTAAATAATTAATTATTAAACTTAATTGGATAATTTGCTTAACTAATTAATAATTAAACTTTAGATTATAATAATTATATCAATAAAAATGAAAATTTTAGATTATTTGAAAATAATTTAGATTATTCAAATGTAAAAAAAATGAAAATAATTTAAACTATTTGCAAATATAATATAATTTTTGAAAAAATTTTAGATTATTTGTAAATAAAAGAATTGTAAAAAAATAATTTTAAAATTAAATGATTTTGAAGAGTTTGAATCTTTTTAATAATTTACTCATATATTTGTTAAACTAATTAATAAATTTTATTTAATTATTTAACTAAATTACTTTGTAATTTACAATATTTCAGAAAATTATAATTAAAATATAAATAAAGTATTGGAAAAAATAGGTCCAATTAAATAGAGGTTCTGAGCTTACCTCTAACGATGCCTGCAGATGATTAACATTGTGTTTATACTACCAGTCTTGAAGAACAATCACTATAGAGAAAAAATTGTTATTTTTCGCAGTTTAAAAATCAAGCTTAAACCTCTCAATCTCACACTTTTAGAGTAAGAAATTATGGGAGAGTGAATTGTGATAGCAACCTTTTTAAACATGCAAATACTCTTTTCCCACAAGGATATGTGTTTGATTTTAGAGATAAAACAAAACTCTTTTGGATTATCCTAATTATCCAAGGATAATATCTTCTCCCAAATATTTTAATAATATCTTATAATATTAATTAAAAATAAATATTATAATTAAATAATATTTATCAACTTATTAGTTCATGGGTCTATCCACCCATCATAGGCGGACATGACCCAAAATCAACATCTCTCATTCGCACATGGCATGACACATGCTTAAAAAAGTCATGGTGTAAGGCAACTTGTACTAGATTAATAGACCGTGTTATCGGCGTACTTCTTAAATCTAAGCTATACACCTGTTAGAGACATATAGTGTCTCATTTGCTAAAATAACTTCGCAGTAGATATAGTATGCATTATCATAGACTACTTATCACATTTTCACTGTCCTCATATGATCTCAGGGCAAGTCGACCTGTGGATACAAAAAGAAAATGATAATCCAGTAATCTTACATTTAGTTCAATTTCCTTGAAAATAACCAGTCTTACTTTTTTAGAAATGTCCCATTAGATCGAATCACACATAATCATCTGGCAATACCCTAAGATAATAAACATCTTATCAAACCTCAAAAAATAACTAAAAGTTATAAAGGTGACAATGCTGAGAACCTAAATTCTCTAAGGGTCTTACTTTGACAAAATTAGAGATCGTATTCTTTTATCCTCCCCTTCATGGTTGAGAAAACGTACATGTGGTATGAGTCATATGCTATAGTGTTCTTTCCTTCCCATGGAGCACATGCCTCAAAAGAAAATACTGTGCGGACAATAGACACGCTTAATGTTCAACTTTAAGTTCACGTATCTACCCATGTTGTCTTAGAACTCACGTCTGGTGATATAGACAAGAAAAGGCATAACCACAATAAACTAGCCACATGAGTCTCAATAAATGAGATGACCAACGTGCTTCAAATATGAGCTCATTATCACCTAGAA
This sequence comes from Garcia nutans, assembly GCA_947685225.1. Classification (NCBI taxonomy): domain Eukaryota; kingdom Viridiplantae; phylum Streptophyta; class Magnoliopsida; order Malpighiales; family Euphorbiaceae; genus Garcia; species Garcia nutans. The sequence goes on along the minus strand of CANTUV010000017.1, from coordinate 2,320,426 downwards.
AACTTTGTTTGAAACGATCTCATCTTTATTTGTCACATAAACTACCAAAGGCAATTGACCTAGTGAGAAGGTCAATTTCATCTTGTCCAACATGCTCATTAAATGTAACAAAAACATTTAAAAGAATCCATGTAAACACAAAACAATCATCATGTATTAGTATTAATAAATAACAAGTGAACAAAATTTAGGAATAATAATAATAAAACACATCAATATTTACACAATCATAAAGACTTAGTGTGTTTAATAAAAACGTCTCTAGGTATAAGTTTTGTGAAAGGATCAACAACCATATCATGTGTAGAGATGTATTTTATGTCCACTTCTTAACCATGTCTTTGACAAAATTGTATTTGATGTCTATGTGTTTGGTCTTCCAATGGAACTTTAGGTCCTTGGTGCAGGCAATTATTGCTTGACTGTCATAGTATATTGTGACTGACTCATTTACACCATCAACACCCAAATGATCTAAGAATATCTTAAGCCAAACACCCTCTTGTATCACAGTTGAAAATGTTACAAATTCAGCTTCTATAGTTGAAAGTGCTATACAAGATTGTTTCTTGCTACTCCATGATATAGTACCCTTGTTGAGTAAGAAAACAAATCCCAATGTGGATTTTCTTTCATCCATGTCTCCCTTCTAGTTAGCATTCGTATAACCTTTCAAACTTAGACTTTCGTCTTGATAGCACAATGAATAATCGGCAATGCCTTTTAAGTTCCTCAAAATCCCCTTAATTGCTTGCCAATGTGCTGGCCTAGATTGGATTGAAATCTGCTTATAATCCCAAAGGCAAAGCAAATATCAAGCCTAGTACACATCATTGCATACATTAGGCTTCCAACAACACTCACATAAGAGACATTCTTCATACGTTCTATTTCTTCTAGAGTTTTTGAGACACTATCTTTGGCTCAAGCTTTCACCTTTAGCAATATGGGAATCTATGGGCTTACAATCACGCATATTAAATCGCTCAAGTATTTTCTTTATGTACACCTCTTGAGAAAGAGACAAAAATTTCCTCGAACATCTCTCAAAATCTCTATTCCGAGAATACATGCAGCTTCGCTCAGTCTTTCATCTCAAAATTGGTTGATAACCACCCTTTGATGTTATCCAGAAATACTTTGTCATTTTCAGCAATTAATAGGTCATCAACATATAACGACATTATAGAAAATTTTATTTTCGACCGCTTAATGTAGATGCAATGATCCTCATCTACATGGTAAAACCATATGATATAACTGCATTATGAAAACAAGTGTACCATTATCTTGAAGACTGCTTTAGGCTATAGATTGACTTCTTCAACCTATATACTTTATTTTCTTGGCCTTATTTGATGAAACTTACTAGTTGGTCCATGTAGATCTCTTCATCTAGTTCTCCATTGAGAAAAGCAGTTTTCACATCCATTTGATGTAACTCAAGATCTAGTTTTACCACAATTACTAATATCAGCCTTATAGATATAAACCTCATAACATGTGAAAATGTCTCTTTGTAGTCTATTCCTTCTTGTTGTGTATATCCTTTTTGCTACGAGATGGGATTTATACCTCTCGATGCTGCCATCATCCTTCTGCTTGATTTTGAGAACCCATTTATTCCTAATGGCTTTGCGACCTTTCAGAAGATAAACTAAATCCTAAACATGGTTTGAACTCATGGAGTCTAACTCTTCCACCATTGCTTTTATCCAATTATCATTGGTCAGATATGAGGGAGCCTCTTTTAAGTTTATAGGCTCATCATCGTCTTGAGATACAACCATGAATACCTCATCACTACATTCGATATTAAATCTACGATGAGGAATGGTTCCACGATTGCTCTGCCTCAAATCAGAATCTTGAGGAACATTTTCTTCAAGTTCAAAAATTGGAACATCAAATAAATAAAGATCCATAGGGCTCCTATTGGAATTAGGATTCATACTTCCACTCAGACTAGGATCACTTTCGACTGAACCAGTTGATGGTGAAGTTAAGTCCACCAAATTCCTCTCACTCGGATGAAGTAGTCCTTGTGAATTTTGATCCTCGATTTCATGTGAGGAGAACTCTTGATTTGGATCACCTTGCCTATGAAAATCATTCTCTAAGAATGTGACATTAGGTGATTCAAACTCAGTTATCCTCCATTGTCTTGTTCACCTATGAATACATATCCTTTGGGTAGGTCAGAATATCTCACAAAGATACTCTTTTAGCTTCTCAGGCCTAATTTTCCATATTTGTGTGAGGTATTGTGAATATAGGCAGTGCATCCCCAAGGTTTTAGAATGCTCATGTTGGATTTTTGTCCTATCCATAACTCATATGGTGTTGATGGGATCGATTTGTAGGGCACACAATTAAGTATGTATGTGACAGTTAATAATGCATTACCCCAGAAAGCATTGGGCAAATTAGCTTATGTTATCATAGACCTAACCATTTCTAGGAGCATCCTGTTTCTCCTTTCAGCAACACTATTTTGTTATGGAGTTTAAGGAATAGTTAGCTGAAGCTCCATCACTTTTTCATCATATAATTGTTTGAACTGATCAGACAAATATTCACGACTCTTGTTGGTTTGGAGTGCTTTCACTTTCTTATCTAGTTGATTCTCAACTAAGTTGAGGTAGTTCTTGAAGTAACTCAATGCTTCAGATTCATACGCAATCAAGTAGACATGGCCATACTTAGTGTATTCATCTATAAAGGTGATGAAATAATAGGCGTCGTGCCTTGCCCTCACATTCATTGGATCACAAATGTCTGAATGTATAAGTTGTAATGGAAAGGTAGCTCTTGTGCCTTTATCGAAGGGTTTTCTCATTGCTTTTCCCGTTAAACAAAATTCACAAGCAGATAATTCTAATTTACCAAAGTTTTATAGGAGACCAGCCTGTGAGTCGAGATTTTTACCCCAACTCCCGGTGGAATGGTTCTTGCAACTTCGACATTGTTAGGCTCTGGGCCTTAGAGAACACGGGCCTAAACCCAGAGAATAGAAGTCGTCACCCAGACAGGCTAGGAAAGAAAAGTGTGGATGACTTAATTCCTAAGAAATTCTCAACCCCTACTGGGCTCGGAAAGTTGGGCACGCATGGGGAAGGTGAGAATGACCCAGCACTCCCATAATGCCCGGTTCATTGGAACCGACCTCAATTTTAGGTCTAAATATTATTAAATTCTTTATTATTATCATATTATCCATATTACATGCAATTATGATAAATAAATATTTATTATATTAAGATCAAAGCAACCAAACCAAATAGGCACCCATACAAAATGAAAATATATCCTTACAAATATCTAAATATTCAAAATACAAATAAAATAGGAAACCTACCGATTGATGAAAATATATCATTTACAATAGTCTAAAAATCCTTAAGATAGATTAAATTACATAATTAAATGTATAAGGCACCCACAAAGTGGAACCATACCTTTTACATTGCCATCAAAATCCAAAAAATAAGAAATTGCAATACATAAAGAATGATCATATATAAAGTCATTAAACAATAATAAATTAGGGCTTAAATAAAATGAAATCACAAAAAGTGCAATTCATGAGCAAAGTCTTAATATTAACCTCTTAAAGAATTATAGCACGCAACGCATAAGACGGTTTATAGGATTGGGTTTTAGAAAGCTTTTTTTAGGGTTACAATATGCAATTTAAGGTTTTAGGGTTTTAATATGCAATTTAAGACTAAACCCAATGGATTAGGGTTTTGGATCAAAATAGGTTAGATTAAATATATTATTAGGTTTATACAAAGTCATGACTAAAATTATTTTGCTACTAGACTAAATAATTTTAAATTGTTTAATGTTTGGCTACTGAGATTCAATTTCATTGCTACTGGATAAAAATAACTTCATAACCTTCAAACCATTTAATGATACTTTAAAGGGCGAACACGACTGCTGGATGTTTTAAGTAAATTAAGTTTAGAAAAACTAAACCTGCATCATAGGCTCCACCAAGGTTGATGCATTGAACCAAGCCTGCTTATGCCACTGGCTAGGTCCACCCTAATTTTTGGTTGAGCGAAGCAATCTGAAGGCACTTCTAATGCCTTCCTTGGTTATTGCATTGATCTTATGTTTTTGGTTATGTGTGATTTGCTAGGTTAATTGGGGTTATTGCTCGTTGCTCCTTTTTCTCCTTTTCTTTACTTGGATATTTATAAACCAAATTAGGGCAAATTTCAAGAATCCTAAACCATGTTGGAAAAGCCTGAGCCAATCCAGTCCTATTACAATTAAAATTGCTTGAAATGGGGCCAAAGGCCTCACCAATTAGACATGAATTTTTGGTTTTTGGCTTAAACCAAGTTGGTTTGGGCCAAATTGACTCAGTTTTGGTTTAGGTCTTTTAAAGTTGGTTCATCTATAGGTTGGGCTTTTAAAGTTAAACCAACTTTGTTTTGGGCTTTTAAAATTTAACCAAATTTGGTTTGGGCTTTTAAATTTGGACCGAACTTAATTCAAGCTTTTAAAAATTTAACAAGAGTAGATTTAAGCTTCTAAAATTATATCAAACTAGGTTTAAACTTCTAGAATCTAATTTGGCCCTTTTAATTGGGTCTAAATTTAATTCGAACCAAAATTAAGGGCCTGCAGGCTTCTTAGGATCGGACCAAACTTAACTTGGACTTTTAAAATTGGACTAGACTTAATTCATACTTTTAAAATTAGACCAAACTAAATTCAAGCTTTAAAATTAGATCAAACTAGGTTTAAACTTCTAAAATCAAACCGGACCAGGTTAGGCTTCTTGAATTTGAATGGACCCCTTTAATTAGGACCAGACTCATTTAGGGCCAAAGTTAGGGGGTCTATAGTTTTACCCTTTTCTTGAATGATCTAAGACTTTAGAAGAAGAGAGTGAAAAGGAATGATATAGCTTCTGAATTTTACACCAAGTATTTACAAAAACAAAACACGAAGATAAACAAACAAAAAACTAAAGGATGGATACCCTGTAGTGAGGAACCATTGAGTACCAACATTCGATTGTTGGGCAACTCTAATATCCCAATGAAATCACCAAGCAACTCTAATATCTTGAAAACCACCAAGCGACTCTAATATCTCGGTGAAACAAAATAATAATGGAGCAATTCTAATATCTCGATGAAACCACCAAGTGACTCTAATATCTTGATGAATCAAAATAGTTATCAAGCGACTCTAATATGCCGATGAAATCACTAAGTGACTTTAATATCTTGGCGAAAATAAAATAGTCATCTAGCAACTCTAATATCCCAATGAATTCACCAAGTGACTAATATCTTAGCAAAAACAAAACAGCCATCAAGCGATTCTAATAGCCCTATGAAAACCACCAAGTGACTCTAATATCTTAATGAAACAACAACCATTGAGTGACTCTAATATCTCAATGAAACCACCAAGCAACTCTAATATCTTGGTAAGTCAAAACAAACACATGACAATGATTATTAAAAAAGAGTGACATGCCATAACAAGACTCATCAAAAGCAACCATAAAGCAATTTTAATATCTTAATAGGATAGTAAGAAACTCTAATATCTCATTAGGAACAAACCTAGAAACTTTAATAGATCAAGAGAAACCATATACCTTTATGGAAATGGATCTTTACCTTAATTCTTTATTTCTGAATACTTTAACAAATCTAGAAAAATGTTTGCCTTTACAGATTGGATCTTCATCTTGATTCTTAGGAATGGACCTTCATTCTGTATTGACTTCTGCTCTTCTAGCTAGATTGACCTTCTGTCATTTGTATCTTCATTCATTTGAGAGTTCTGGCCTTCTTCTAGTCATCATTCATTTAAGAGTTCTAGCTTTCTTCTAGCCACTTCATTTGGGAGTTCTGGCTTTCTTCTAGCCACTTGTTCATTTGAGAGTTCTGGCTTTCTTCTAGCCACTTGTTCATTGGAGAGTGCTAACTTTCTTCTAGCCACTTGTTCCATGCTTTCATGAATTCTGGTTTTGATTCCTTAATGGATTCCGCTTTGCAAAAAATTCAGCCATTTTTTAGCCATTTAGCCCTCATATCCTCTCTTTTCCCCCTGCGTGGAAAAATATTAAAAGAGAGTCTAAAAATATTTTATATATGCATAAACTCAAAAATTGAAAAGGAGAAGTTGTATCCCCTGTGTAGGCTCAAATTGTTAATTTTGCCTTATGTGTAGGCTCTTATTAACATTTCTGCTAGCATGCAACTCTTCTTTCTTTTGCAATGGGCTTGGATCTTACTCAAGCAATGAGCCTTTCATGCCCCCCTAAAGCTATATTTGCTTCTCATTGTTTGCTTCATAAAGTATCAAATGTTTACTATGATAAAGAATAAGCAACACAAGATAACAAGAATGCAGTGTGATATGCTTACGTATGCATGATATGCATGAATGATACGTATAGTGATTATACTGACTCACGGACTGAAGTGATACACCACAGGACTTCCGTTGGCACCTTCAAATGTTCAATTAGGCCTTGTATTGGATCATCAGGAGATATCACATCCATAGCTTCATCGTCAAGATATAGAAAACATGAGTAGTGGGGGCCTAAGCAGGATAGTTAGAGATATGTGAGACATCGATTTCAAACCATGATTCAACACATCAGTTGATAGCTTCTTCATAACATTGCGAACAATTCTTTTATTAGCCTACCTTAACCAATATGTCCTTTAAGGTTCGATAGTGCAACATACTTTCTTATGCTTAAAGGCTCATATGACAAGGACACATTCTTATTTTTGAAATTTAATTTCAATTTTGAAAATAAATATTGGCTTTACTAAATTAGTGTCAATATACCTCAGAACTTGGTCTTTCAAATTAACACATCTATAACATTATAATCCTAGTTACCATACTAAATTTGGGAATCATTTCCATTTGAGCAAGAGTTGTTGCATTTCAGATAGGTACATACACATTACTTGGCCAAAAGCATCATTGAGTCTACATATTTTCTATCTCATATGTATGTTTATTCAAACAATCTCCACTCACAGACTCTACCTACCAAGAGAGATCAAATGATCTTTAAAAGTTGAAATGGGGTCTATAAGGGATATGGGTTAAGCAAAAGCCATTCGTAAATTGGAGTTAATGTGAAACTGCTAACAGATCTTCACGCCATAAACTTTTTATTGGAACCATAGGTAGCTGGAAGCATTCTTAAACTCTGGGATTCTTATTATCTTGTTTCATGAAAAGATAGAGCTTGAATTTCTTCCATATTATTGGTAGAAATCTGGATCGGATATGATCTGACTATGATAAACCTATTCTTTTTTCTTTCCTTTTGTAAAACCTCAGGACCCCTTTTTCTTCTTTTTTTTTCTTCTTCCCCTTTTTCTCTTTTTTCTTTCTTCTCTTTTCTTTTTCTTCTTTTTCTTTCTTTCTTCCTTTTTGTTTTTTTACTCCCTTTTTTTTACATGAAATTTCATCATTCTACCCCTTTCCCCTTTTGGAACATCAAGTCTAGAACTTTCAAGATTACTGACTTAGAACTATGTTGGATATCATGAATCAAATGAAAGATGCTCTTTCTCCTATTTCTCTAATTTTAGCTAAGTTTTTGATTGGGCTAGGCCAATTCAAGTCAAGCTTTTCTCACAGGCTTAGCAAAAATCTTCTATTGCTTCAAGTAAAAAGAACTCTGTTGGCTTTCTTAATTGACCTTTCGAGTTCAAACTTTTACAATTTTCTCTTCTTCATCTTTTTCTAGCTCTATTTTTTGCTAGACCACACTTTTAGATTTTTGAAACTAGCAAGCTGCTTTAATTTTTGCCTAAGTTGCCCTTTCAAATTTTCAACCTAGCGAGCTTTCCCTTTTCTTTCTCTCTATTTTTTTTATCTTGATTGATTTTTTTGGGGTCCTATCTCTAAAAAAAGTCATATTTTTCATATTGTCCTATGCTTTTGACTATGGAGTAGCACGAGTCTGCTTCAATAGAGATGGATCCTTTTGTTGCTTTGATGACATATCGACAATGAAATAGATTTGAGATATAGGGTCTGGTTTAGATAAACTTAAACTATCCTTATGGTCTTGGCTATGCATTCTTTTCTTTGATCTTTTTTCTTCTTGGTAGCTCAGTGATCATCAGACTTGTCATAAGTGCTACACAATCTCATGGTAGATTATCAAGGTTTACTAGCTAATAAAAAGCGAGCTAAAATCTCATGAAAGCTCAAAGGGACAAATTAGGATTGATATAAATAGGGTAGATGCTAGTTGTTGTCTCACCAAACAATACCTTGATCATTTCTCTCTTAAATAGGTAAAGTTCAATTTTTCCTAGAAAGTTTATCAAAGCATGTTCTAAGATCAACTAGACACAGGTAATTATGCAAGATCCCTCTCTAAGTAAGCATACACATCTCAATGCTATAAAATAATTTTTTTCACCTAGTATTGTCATTCGAATCATAATGCGTAGTTATGCTAATTTATAAATATCAAGTTAGATTCGTCATTAGTTGAGCACCAGAATATCAAAAACTAATAAAATTATAAATGCAACAAATATAATTTATTCAAACAATTTGAAAAAACATAATTGTTCAAAATACCAAAGAAAGAAAAAAAATAGGCAGTACTCAAGCCTAAGGAAGTTTGTTGAATTAGAGTTGAAAATGTTTCGTCTACTTGGGCATGCTAGGGGCGAGGATCTTATCATTATATACCTCTTCTACTTCAATTTTAGAGGCCCATCCTCCTTTCTTAGTCTCTAATTCACTATCAGTTGAGTCCCAAAATGCATTCACAGCACAAACAATCAATACTTCCTTACTCATAGCTATCTTGAATTCGCTAGATAAATTCTCCCCCATCTTCATATTCTCTATACCCATATCTTAGAAAAAGGATAAAAGAAAATATTCCTTCAATCCTTCTCCTATTGTGGAGGATGTTGGATGAGATATTCTACCAAACATAGGCAAAGGATTGTTATTTGTGTTAGGTTTGTTGGGCTCGAGTAGCTTACCACTGTCAATAAGATCATAAATTTCATGTCTTAACCTAACACACTTGTCTATTTCATGCCTCTATGTTTGATGGAATTGAAAGAAGGCCTCAACATCAAAGTTTGGCGGCAGAGAATTTGATAATAGTTGAGGAGCCAGTGGTTACAATAGCCCTTTCTTTTGTCATTTATTGAAAACCTAGGACAAAGATCTTCCCATGTATGAAAACTGTCTTCTTTTTTCTTGACCAATAGTTGCATTGACATCCACCACTTTTTGTGTACTCTAACCACCAGATTGTTAATTTCCCTTCTTATTCCTTCTTCTAGAAAAATGATTCTTCTCCCTTTCCCACTCTTCTATTTGCAAGCTAGCTTGGAGATGTTCTTTGAAATCTTTTATGAGAGTATGAGACAGCCTGTCACAGAGATTAGGTAGGATACCTCTCACTATCATTCTAATCTAGTTAGACTCATCAGGCCTCTTTTTTAGAAGAGCAGCTTTGTTTCTCCACCTTTTTACATAATCAATGAAATTCTCATTATGCTTTTGTCTAATAGTTTTTACTTCAATCAGGGTCACTTCCAACTCAGGATTCTACCCGTATTACTGGATAAAGGCCTTGTATAACAAATCTTAGTCTTTTTAGGTCTTTTCCTTTAAGGTATTGAACTAGTTTTGCACAACAGGATCCAGAGAAAGCATGAAATACCTCAGGATTTGAGCCTTAGTAGCTCTAGCAGACTGCATGGTAGTGATATATTGCTTGACATGTAAGTCGGAATTTTCCATTCCATCAAACTTAGTGAAAAGAAGCATCTTGAAATTATAAGGGATTCCTTCATCATCCTCAAATAGCTTGTCCACCTCTAAAACTTCTTCAGTCTTCAGCTTCTTTTCAAACTTCTTTTTCTAAATCAGCAATAATCTTTTCAATGCTGGCAGATTCAGCCTTTTCCACAACCTTTTTCTCTTTCTATTTTTCTTGTTGGTCTTGGAGTTATGCATCCCAATCTTCATCGTCATTAGTCACCACCTTTTCTTCATCAATAGCTACCTCGCACACCTTAGCCTTTCATTTGTCCTTTAGTTTCTTGTTATTAGTAGATGCTTCAATAATATTATCTTCTAATAGTGCAGCTAGTTGACTTCTCACGGCCTCAACTAGGGTTCCCTTTAGTTCTTCCATCTTTGAGGCTAGGGCCTCGTTCACCAGGTTTTGAACTTGCTCATGGTCCATTGGTTTTGGTGTGAAGTTAATTGAACCTTCAATGAATTCTGAGTCACTGTTGTAGGTTGGGTTGTTGTAAGCTTTTGATCTGCTGAACTCTAAGTCTGCAAGCCAGAAAGGATCAATGCAATGTATGTATGCATGTATGCATGCATGTGTAGCAAACAAACAAGTAAATTCAGGACTTTCCTTCCAACTTTATAACTTACACACACGAGTGACGGGTCTCTTTTCCTAGGTGTTATGGTTAACAAAGATATCAACAGGGGATACTTTGTTCTTGAGAATCTCTCAGATGGATTGATCATTAATTGTGTTTTCAAATACATAAGTCATCTATGATAATTTTCATTAATTAAGCCTTAACCCTTTTGGTCCACTGAAAAATTTGAGCAGTATTTCTGCCATATTTTGGATTAAAATTAAATTAATAGATTAGCAAGCCAATAACTAACAAGTCTTAGTGCAAAAGGCCCACAATTGATTTTAGTATTCCATAATTTATCAAAATACTAACAACCCCCTTTTAAGAAATTTTGGTCTATTGTAAAAAAAGGTTTTAACTTTAAGGCCCAATAAAAGCTTGATTTAAAAAAATGGGCCATAAAATAAAAGATAGTTTTTGGGCATTTCTTTGAAAACATTTCAAAGCCTATTGTAAAATGTTTATAAAAAATCAATTTTGAGCTTCATACTTGGGTCACAAGGTAGAAAGTTACCCAACTTTGTTGAAAAGACTTCAAGCTTACTTTAAAAAGTTATGAAAATGATTTGGGCTTTGGGCTTAAAAAAATTTTTAGTTTATAAAATAATTTTGGACTTGTACCATAATTAGGTCATATTAGGTAAAGACAAACTAAATGGGTCATAACTCAAACTAAGACATAGCAATCATAATCAATCAACAAACAATTAAGGTAAACCTATGAAAGCTACTAGGCCAGCTACATGAGCTTTAGACTTTAGGGTAAAAGGCTTAGATTCACATAACAAGTATATACCAAAAGGTATAAGGCTATGAGTGGTTATGCAATGCTCGATCTTCATACCTTGAGTGAAAGTATAATATCACTTACACACGCATAACACTGGTTCCACAGGGCATTCTAACTCACACACACAATACAATTCTAAATGATGCAATGAATAATGTCATAATAATAGAGAATAAAATAATATAAATACTAATGTAATCAACTTTTCTTATCCCCAGTGAAGTCACCATTGTGAGCAGTGATTTTTGCCCCCACTCCAGGTGGAATGGTTCTTGCGACTTTAGTACTGTTAGGCTCTGGGTCTTAGAGAATATGGGCCTAAACCCAGAAAAGAAAGGGGTGGATGACTTAATTCCTAGGAATCCCCAACGTTTTAAGATGCTCATGTCGGGTTTCTATCCTATCCATAACTCATACAGTGTTGAGGGGATAGATTTGGAGGGCACACGATTAAGCACATATGTGATAGTTAATAATGCATCGCCTTAGAAAGCAATGGGAAAATTAGCTTGTAGCACCATAGACCTAACCATTTCCAGAGGCGTCTTATTTCTCCTTTTAGCAACACCATTTTGTTGTGGAGTTCGAGGAATAGTTAATTGATGCCCTATCCCTTTTTCATCACATAATTGTTTGAACTGGTCAGACAAATATTCACGACCCTTATCGGTTCAAAGTGCTTTCACTTTCTTATCTAGTTAATTCTCAACTAAGTTGAGGTAGTTCTTGAAGCAACTCAATGCTTCAGATTCATGTGCAATCAAGTAGACATGACCATACTTAGTGTAGTCATCTATGAAGGTGATGAAATAATAGGCATCGTGACTTGCCCTCACATTCATTGGACTACAAATGTCTAAATGTATAAGTTGCAATGGAAAGGTAGCTCTTGTGCCTTTACCGAAGAGTTTTCCCATAACTTTTCTCTCTAGACAAAATTTGTAAGTAGGTAATTTTACTTTACCAAAGTTCTATAGGAGACCAGCTTGTGAGCATAGATTTTTGTCTTCACTCCCGGTGGAATAATTCTTGCGACTTCGGCACTATTAGGCTCTGGATCTTAGAGAATACAGGCCTAAATTTGGAGAATATGAGTCATCACCCGGACAAGTAGGAAAGAAAGGGGTGGATGACTTGATTCCTAAGTAATTCTTAACCCCTACTGGGTTTAAAAGTTGGGTACGCATGGGAAAGGTAAGAATGATCCAGTACTCCATAACCTCTGGTTTATTAGAACCGGCCTCCTTTTCAGATCTAAATATTATTAAATTCTTAAATATTATAATATTATTCATGTTACATGTAATTACTAAAATAAAGATCATATTATAAATCAAACACATCAAACAAAATGGGCACCCATATAAGATGAAAATATGCCCTTATAAATGTCCAAAATTTGTGAAAATAAATAAAATAGAATACTCACCAAAAGGTGAAAATATGTTCCTTACAATAGTCCAAAGTCTATAAAATAAGCTAAATCACATAAACTTAATAAAGAAGGCAGCCATAAGTGGATACATACTTTTTATATCTCAAAATTCAAATAATAAAAATTGCAATCCACAAACATGTAAATTATCATAATTATAAAATTAGGGCTTAGTTAAAAGGAAATTAAGACCTAACATGCAAGATTAGAGTTTTAGATTACACAATTAAGATTTCACCTAAATTTAAACCTAAGGTTATGATTTATTGCATGAGATTTAAAACCAAACAAAATAATGATGAACTCTATGATATTAAATAATAAGGATGACCAATAGAACCTCATTAAAATGAGTTGGTAGAATTATACCTGCATTGTTGGCTCCACCAAAATATTTTCCTTGAACCAAACCTTTCTCCAAACACCACAAAATCTTCACAGAGGCTAGACCTTGGTGATGCTATGATTTGCTCGAAGCAAAACTACTTTTGGTTAAGTAAAATAATTTAAGGATTACCTACTGAGTTCACAAGTTTTGGCTACTGTCTCTTTGTTTTCTTTGCTCTCTATCTCTCTTTCTTTACTTTCAGTTCCTATTGCTAATTCTGGCTGCTTTTATTTTCAATTGTCAGAAACCTTGGTTGCTACTGTCTCTTTTTAGGTAACTGCAGCTTAGGGTTTTTTGTTGTTGTTTGATTTGTTAATTGTTTTATCTCCCCCCCCCCCCCCCCCATTCTGTTAGCCTCTTATTTATAAAGCAATTAGGGTGACTTTTAGCTCATCAATCCTAATCTAATTCAAAAAACCTTTGCCTATCCGAATGCTTTTGAGTTTAAACCCAATTAGGATGCCTGATTTTGTATGGAAATTGAATTAAAGCTAGAGTTTAAGACTCATAGCAAATTGGCCTTTTCCAATTCACTATGGGCAGACCTTATAATGAATTGGTCGAGGCTAATTTGCTTTGAGGCCTCTCATAGCTAATTGGTTAGGCCAATTAGCTATGTGTTGGCTTTTGGCATGATTTAGGCTTTTTCGGATCGGACCAGACTTAGCTTGGATTTTTAAAATTAGATCAAACTCAATTCGGGCTTTTAAAATTGGACCAAACTAAATTCAAGCCTTTAAAATTGAATCAGGCTAGGTTTACGCTTCTAAAATTGAACTGGACTAGGTTTAGGCTTCTTGGATTTGACTGGCCCCTTTAATTGGGACCAGACTCATTTAGGGACAAAATTAGGGTCTACATAGCCCTAGCTAATTTATCCATACATTGTTGGCCAATGTGACCTGGTCTAGCATGCCATATATTCACATTATCATCAAAGTTACTTGAAACGCTGAACGTAGAAAAATCGTTATTAGAAATAGAACCATATTCAACATATAACATGAAAAAGTTGCCCAAAATATATCCAGAGTCATAAAAAGTTTGTCAAAAATTTAAAAGTACTATATTTTCATGAAAATTCAATGAAAAACCTAATATAAGCAAAATAATAATAGAAATAAGATTTCGTATTATTTGTGGGACGTAGAGAACATCATGAAGCAGTAAGGTTCAACCTTCATGCAACATTAATTTGTAGGTGCTAATACCTTTCACCTCAACATGAGCGTTGTTCCCCACAAAAATCCATCTCGCCTCAGTGGGTAATTGAAGAAATTCAATGAAAGATTCATGTTCCTTCATTACATGATTGGTGGCTCTCTAATCTACAAACCATAGAGGATTATTTTCAGCTAACAATATTGAACTTGAAACGATTATTCCATTTACACATGAGTTAATGGATTGTGCCTTCTTAGGTGGTGCAGTGTATTCCTTAGCATATTGGCTCTTATTTCCACAATTGAAGCATTTGACCTTTGCAATGTTTCTCTTCTTAGGGCGCTTCCTCATGTTTTGCTTTGGCTTCTTGTTATCTTGACCATCCTTTGCTTTATCCTTGCCTTGGTTGGTATAATACTTGCACTTGGTGCCACGATTCACTTTTAGACTGGCTTGGACTAGATGCACCTTCGCACTAAACTGCATAGCTGCAAATCAGTCATCCTCTAATTCCAAGTGATGGGAGGCATCAGCAAAGGTCTTGATAGCTAGACTATGCGTCAGGTGCATCCTCATATGCTCCCAACTATCTGGTAAGGATCTGATGACTGCCTGGATCTTCTGCTCTTCAGTCAACTCACGACCAGCATTATGAAGCTCACTTATCATGTTGAACATCTCTCCGAAATGTTTCCTCATATTATGTGCAGGATGCTTCTTGTAAGTGTCAAACTTGATAATGAGCAAGCACAACTTAATTAGAGAAATTCCATCGAATTTTTCCTTGAGGGCCACCCACATGTCCCTTGCATATTCATAGCTGCAAAACTCTTTCATAATATCATCATCCATTGCGCTTAGCAAAATGATGTAAGGGAGTGAGTTTTTCCTCTTCCAGACAGTGAAGGCATCACGATCACGCCTATGTCGGGCTGTGGTTCTTCTTGGTCAGGTACCTCTATGATGAAACTCAGAGGTTCTAGTGCCTCCTATTCTTCCAGAATGTATTGAATTTTCATGCTCTAGATCTCATAGTTATCTCCAGATAACTTAGCAGCCTTGTTTAGTTCAGCGATGATGTTCTTGAAGCATACGACATTTTTCTATTGAAAAACGAAGGATTTACTTTTAGAAATTACATATGCTAAATTATTAATTCCATAATTTACATATTATTATAAATTTACAACCAATTTATACATTAATATTAACACACATACAATCTCAAGTCAAAAGGTCACTAAGTTTCCAAATATCATCTCGGCAATATGTGATGATTAATATTAATATAAAATATATATACAAAATTATACAATTATTCAAACAAAGTCTCAAAAAAAAAACTATATATTGAATAATCATAAAACTTGATTAATTAATGTCATGCATTTAAAAGAAAATAATTATAACAAATAATTAAAAAAATACATATTATATTAATAATAAAATTTATAATTCATTAACTATAAATGAACAAATATTGCCAAAACAAATCTACTAGAAAAAATCCTTATTATCATTATTTTTTTTTACTAACAAAAAATGAGAAATGACCTAGGATTTGAAAGTTAGACTAGAAAATTATGGATGACCTGACTCCTAATAGGAGCTTAAAGCTAAAGAGTTTTCCTCATGTCAATAGGTAAGTAATATATTGTGTCTTTTGAAAATCTCTTGACCACTAGCTAGGTCCCACTATAGAGTGTCAAACCATCATGCCTAAAGTAAGACTTCCTCAATACCCCTAAGGAACACTAAAATCTAAAGAAAGAAATGAGAATAACTCGATATATCCTATGTCCTTGACCTCATTCTCGATTAAGCAGCTCATGAAGTGCTAGATGAACAAATGAATTTCTCAATGCCTGGTACAGTGATTTTTGAGAATTTATCTCCATCAGCAACATAATCTCTTGACAAATTTTATGTATACGTAACACATGTCGCACGAGAAAATCTATGCTATAAGCATGAATATTAGAATGTATTTCTCGAGCTTTCAATTTATTTTTCAGAACCATTAATTTCACTTTTCCCCTAGCTCTAAGCTTAGGTATACATGCCACAGAAGGTGTCCCGACGATGATAGCCATATGCTGTAACTTTTCATAAAGAAAAGTTGGTCAAAAAATATAATTATACACTATAGTATAATTAATAAATTTAATAAAGAACATATCTTTATTAAATAGGCACACACATGTTCAATTTTTTTATTTTATAGATATCAAATAAAAATTTCTAGGTCAAAAAATAATTTTTTTCCATGCAAAAAAATAATTTTTTATAATTAAAAACTAATTTTTATTAATTGAAAAAATTATTAAAATAAAAAATAATTTTTAAGCTCTTAAAAAAATAAAATAAAATAAATATTTTCAAAAAATCTAGAAGATAATTTAGAGTCAATGAAAAAAAAGGCAAAAAATAAAGTTCTAATGAATTTTTAATTAAAAAATAAATTCTAACCTGTCAGGAGTTGCCACATGGCATCCACGAGCTTGGCCCGCTCGAAATAACAAATCATTTCGTGCGGCGCCACGCCGTAGCTCAAAACGACAAGGCTGGTGTGGCCCAAGAGCGGGTCACATGCCATGAAGGCTTGGAATTCCAACCGGAATAAGGTTCAATTCCACGCCTGAAGTATAATAAAAATCTAATTTAAACACTTAAAATTTTTTTTGATCCAATTAGACTCTTTTTTTTATCAAAAATAATTCAATTAAATATTTACGTGATGAATATCAAATTTTCATTAACTTCAGTACTATGGTCCCATTTTTTTTTTATGCGTCTCAATGTCATTGTAAAAAAATTTAAAATAATTAAATTCACTTAAAATTGATTAAATAATTAAATAAAATAATAAAAATTGAAAAAAAAAATTGAGTGAGGTGTATTTGGATTGTCGATGCAGTTGCATTTGGGATTCCATTTTCATTTGTTTTCTCCCCACGTGCCAATATGGTGGATAGGCTCATACATACCCATCCTTCATACATGTCTTTGGATGCTTCCTACAAGCTCATTGTTCAAGCCATGGAGCCATGATGTTTCTTTCTTGTCTGATTCAAGGCATAATGATCTGAGCCTTCATCGCAATTCTAACATCTCTAACTTCTATTTAAGAAAATGATCTTTCGGTTGAGTTTCAAATCAGTCAAAGACTTGAGTTTAGAGACTTCTTAGCTGAAATATGTTTTGCAATTTCTCTAATTTTCATTTTTTAAGTTTATATATATTAAGGGGATGAAACTCAAAGTTGAGATTTTGCTGTAGTTGTTAAATTCAAAAAATTGAAAATATTTTTGTAATGAAACATAATTTTGAAGTTTTTCATGCGTCAAGATGATATATTTGATAGGAAAAGAGGTAAAGCTGAGGAGGAAGAAGAAGAAATTTATGAATTGAATCGGTCTTCTGTTATTGGCCAGTGTTTTTTAGGTGGCGCTGATCTAACAAATAGATAAAGCGGAGAAGGAGAAGTAAATGAAAGAGAGACCGAGACTGGGACAGAGAGCGAGGGGACAAAGTGTCGAGATTTTAGGGTTTCATTTGTTTTAATTTGTTCATGCTTCTTGCTGATGATAAGGTAGCTCAATAAGCTCTTGAAATAACTGCAGATATGCGTGGTCACAAAAAGAAAGTAAATTCTATTTGAATTGATATAAGAAGCATTCCAAAGCTAGATGTTGAAACAATCATTTCAAAGGAGAAAGCAACGACGAAGAAGAAATTATTTTTATTTTTATTTAAATTTTGTTATTTTATTATTATTGTTTAATTTAATTATTTTATCTTTTTTATTTAATATAATTATTTTTAATTTTTACAAACAAATGAAATTGAAACATGTGTAAAAAAAATGAAACCAGTTTTCCATCAACGCTAAGGTTCAATTGAACCATTTTTCATAAAAAAAAAATATCTAATTAGATAAAAAAAAACTTTAAGTGCTTAAATGAGATTTTCATTATACTTCGTAAGTGTAATTGGACCTTATCCTAATTTCAGCCTCCTCATGCGGCTCGTGGGGGGCACTCGCCACCTTACCGACTGATTTAGTGTGAGACATTTTTCGGTGGGGGACTTTTAGGTTCTAGGATTCTAGTAGTGTGGTCAAAAATAATTTTAGTACACCTTATCCTATCGTTCTAGTATAATAATAGGTTAATTTTAATTTAAAATTTAATCACAATTGATTAAAATTTTCAGATTCGATTAGAAGGTCATATCTTATTCAATTTAATCCCAAATTTTGCAAATACCAAATCGCAGCTCTACATGTCTATTTTCATATGAAATCATAAAATCATATATACATAAGCAATAAGACAATGTTTTTCATACCTAAACATGCTCATATGGGTTGATTGCTAAAGTTTATAAATAATTCAACAAACAATAATTTTAAAAGACTAATCAACCTAATTTTTCATAAAAACTAAAGTACAAATAACTATGGCTCTGAAATTAATGTTGAAAAAAATAGATCCAAATAAATAAATATTCAAATCTTACCTTTGACGATATTCGTGAAAGATTAATCTTGCGCTTATACTACCAGTCTTGAATAACAATCACCAAAAAGGGAAAGTTCTCGCTTTTTACAGCCTAAAAATCAAACATCTCAATCTCACACTTTTAGATGAAGAAATTATAAGAGAGAGAATTGTAACGGTAACCTTTGTAAGCTTGCAAATACTCGCGTACTTATAGTATCAATGTCCTTCTCCCAGAAAATTTGTGTTTGATTTTAGAGTTCAAATTAAACTCTCTTAAATTATTCTAATTATCCAAAGATATTATTTTATCCCAAATATCTTAATATTATATGGTGATATTAATTAAAAATAAATATTATAATTAAATAATATTTATTAACATATTGATCTATAGATTTACTCATCCATTATGGGCAGACCTGACATGTTTGGTTATATCACAAGATTTTAAATTGTTATGCATTTGGGGAGACTTTTAGCTTTTGGTTTTAGCTTTTTTTCGGGGGGAAAAACCAATATGTGTTTGGTTATATCACAAGATTTTAAATTTTTCTAATTAAACAAAAAATGTTATCGCGCTAATTACAAATCCATAAAAGATGGTTTTGAGGGTTTTAGATTTGAGATTTATTTTTTTCTTTCCTTCACTGCAGTTTCACAAGTCAGTTCTTTTTTCTTTTCATCATAATTTTTTCTTTTCATCATAGTTTATGCAAATATTTCTCTCTATTCTTTTTTTTTTTTAATTGCATATAATTTCTGAATGATTTTTTAGCATAATTTCGTTCTATTTTATGCATATAACGTATAGATTTTTCTGCTACTTGGATTTCAATTCAAGTTATTATTGGTACCTATGACTGTAGGTTTTCTTTTCCATACACTTTGTTAGGGATTATACAACACATACATACGTACAATCACCATGCTACGGGACAAATTTCATGCTTTGGTTAGGGATTCAAAGGTTTAGATGGCCCAAGTATCGAATACTAATCAAGCGCAAAAGATATAACATAGCTTACTATTTGGCAAAAAAGTGAATTTTGTTTCCTTTAAATTTGACATTGAAACCATCTCTTTCAAACCCTTATAATTCTATGCACATCCATCAAATAAATGAACTAACTAGTTCAATAAAAATAGAGCAATTAAGAGAAAGAAACTTGGTTATAATTGCTGGGTTTTGTCTTTCGTATAGGTTGATGTTTCTTGCTAATATTAGATGTAGAGTTTAGCGCTTGCTATACTTTTTTGTCTCTGGTTTAGGCTGTCTATATAAATGACAATTAAATTGCCATATATCCTATACCCATTAGTTTCTACGAAACAAAATTTATAATGTTTTTAATTTTCACCTTTTTCATAAAGCAATAATGATGATTAGTTGCAGAGCATACAAGATCAAATTACATGATTACAAACACATATGGTCAAACCAATAAATTATGACTAAACTATTCATTTCATTAACAGTTGCTACAATAGATTTCCAGTGAATATACCTTTTTAAATGAAATTTTTATGAAATCTGGATTGATTAACCATATGTGAGTTCAACATACATCATTTTTGAAAGGAGTTTTCTTTACTATTTGTGTCATAGGGACTACAATGTTCTGTGCAGAGGGGAGTTTTATTTATTTGCAAATTATGAGCAGTCCTATCCACCTGAGACAATCAGGTTTCTTGCTAATACTAGCCGTAGTATATGGTACTTGCTATACGTTTTTTGTTTTTGGCGTAGGTTGTATATATATATATATATATATAATCTTTCTTTTTACAAATCTTTTCAGTTGAGAGAAAAAAAGAGAGACCCATTTGGTTTAAGTTATAGAAGACTTGGATTTTTGGTTTAGATATGAGTGGTTATTAGATTTTCTAAATGTAGAACAAAACCCGAATAAAAGTGAAATAAATAAAAGAATGCTTGCTTATGGTTGGTTTTTATTTTAAAGATAAAAACATGAGCATAACATCAAAATTCTTAATTGTTTTTAAATAAAAGGTTGTGATTGATGTTTGTATTTTTAACTTTTTATTATATTTTTATTTTTATTAAGATGAAAAGTTTAGATTAAGAATCAAATATAAATGAGAGCGAACTAATTGAGATTGAATATGATGGAGCAGTTTGAACATGACCAGCAAAGCAGTGAAGTTACATTTCAAAAGTACTTGAAACTGTTATATCAATACTAGTCAACTTCATCAAATGAGTAGTACCAGATAAGATAGCACAAAGATTATGGTTGAATTATAATAATTGAAAAATTCACAACTATATAATTATTTTTTTATTGTATTAAATTAACTTTTTATATTTATTATTGATGAATTTTTGGATTTAAATATGGTAACTAGTAATTTTTTTAATGTATTGATGAGTGCTACAAATTGTATGTTTTTATTTGTGTAATTAAAAATTATGATATAGTTTTTAAAAATATAAAATACATTTTTTAAAAAATAGAAAATAAAAATTAAAAACAGATTTTGGTTTTGAAAAAAAACATAGCCAGCTAACAACATAGCCAGTTTATTGGTTTTTATGTTAGAGGTGCACGTGTTGAATTACACTATTAATGATAAAGTATGAATAATTTTATGTTTAAAAAATAAAAATGTAATTTAATTAATATAAAAATAAATTTTTTAATTTTAATAGCAATACTTCTATATCTATATTAACAAGAAAAAATTTAATATAAAAATTTTAATATAATATTATAGAGATATTTTTACTCTTATCAGGATAATTTCAACAATAAAAATTAAAATGTAGGACTATATGTTTTAAGTGGCTTAAACAGTAGCTGCTGCTCTCTTAGCACGAGTCGACTGATTCTTTAATATAATATTGATTCAAATAGAGCCAGTCATCCTGAAAAATCTTTTCCATTCTGATTCTTATTTTTTTTTAACACTTAATTTCAGACAAATGACTTTTTTTCTTTCCGTCAAAGAGATAAACGTCTTCTTTTTTTGACTTGTTTATTTTGTGATAAAAAAAAAAAAACTCAATCGCATCTCATGTGAAGCAAAATTCATCTAGCCACAAATATTAATTTCTTCTTATCATAAATTTAGAAAAAAAAATATTGTCAAATAATACTTTAAAATACCGTTCACATTATAAAACATAAGTTGTACTTTCATTTAACAACTGTAACTATGAAGCACGCCCAAAATGTATCAGACACGATTTTGTAAGTATCTTGTTTTTTATTATTTTTAAAACACAGATAAAACATGCACTAAACATGATATGAAAACATTTTAAATCATAAAATTTTATTTACATGATATAATAATAAACTATTAACTAGATAATTAAAATCAATCTTAATAATAGAGTATTAGTACAGGAAGTTACTACTGTTTTCATGCTGAGATTTTGTTGTTTCCCATTTACTGATGAATTGTGAGATTTTATTGTTGATAGTTGACAACTGAAATTTTAATCATTCTCAACTTTCAGCAATAAAATCTCCATATTTTTGGGATCTACATTAATACATTAGCAACCTACGTCTGAAAAGTATAAGAAAGGGCAACTTGAATTATCACTTAAACTGAACTATTCATTCAATAGTTTTTACAGCAAAAGGATAAAGAGCTACATATCCCGAAAACACAAGCTGTTAGTTCTTAATATATAATTAGGTGGAAGCGATACATGACTTCCTTTATAATATCCCCATCGAAATGATAAGACGATAGTCTAATCATAACTCCAGAACAATAATTACATTTCTTTCAATACTCAACGTTTTTATAAACATAGCAGAGATTTACGGGCATAAAGACTAAATTATGAAGGATTGCAGCTGAAGCTGAAGGTGCTAAATAAAATCTAACTTAGCACATCCATTACCAGGCAATTAATGGTGGACAGATTAACCATTGATGCAAGGAAGCAGGCAACTTTTAAGCTGCAGTGCTAACTAGAATAAATTAGCACATCCATCATCAGGCAAACAATGATGGACAGATTAACCATTGACACAAGCAACTAGACAACCTACAGGTGCTAATTAAAATAAATTAGCACATTCATCAGACAATTCTAACCTGAAGCGCTAATTAGAATAAGTTAGCACATCCATCATGAGACAAATAATGGTGGATGGATTAACTATTGATACGAGGAACCAAACAACTTTAAGCAACAAGAGCTAAATAAAGCAACTTAGAACATCCACATCAGGCAATCAATGTGGACAGATTAACCATTGATACAAGGAAGCAGACAACTTTAAGCTGCAGTTCTAAATAGAATAAATTAGCACATCCATCAACAGGCAAACTTTAACCAGTAGGTGCCAATCAGAATAAATTAGCACATCCATCATGAGGCAAACAATGGTGGACAGATTAACCAGGAATTAGACGACTTTAGGCTGCAAGTGCTAAATACAATAACTTAGCACATCCATCGTCAGAATCAATGGTGGATATATTAACCATTGATACAAGAAATAGGCCAACTTTAAGCTGCAGGTGCCAAATATAATAATTTAGCACATCTATCATCTGGCAATCAATGGACAAATTAACCATTGATACAAAGAACCAGACAACTAGAGCTGTTGTAAGGTTCCTACATTAATAGTTTTAGTTGGTTTCTGATGCTATTTGAGGGATCTAGCATCTTCAGACAAGTGCACACTATACTGAGTCTCCTGGGGATAATTACCAAAATGTGAAAAAAAATCCCTTAAAATTACAAAAACATGAGACTTCTCTCAAATATTATCAAAATATGTGAGTCACATTGTCAAACCGAAAGTGTGGCTTTAATGTTTAAACTCATAAAACCAAAACTTTGAGTTTCGGTTCTAATGAAACCGAAATTCAATGTTTCGGACAAATAATTTAGTACAGTAATTTGCACCAAATTCCAAATGTGAGTTGTAGTTTGGTGCATTTTATTTTTTTAAAATATTGAACCAAACCGCAACTAAGAGTTGCGGTTTGATTCAATACTTAGCAATTTAGAATTGCGGTTTAGTTCAATATTTAAAAAATAATAAAATTTATCAAACAGCAACTCACACTTATGGTTTGGTACAAATTACTATACTAAATTTAATGTCCGAAATTTTAAGTTTCTGTTTCATGAGTTTAAAATATTTGACAATTTGACTCACATATTTTGATAATATTTGAGAGAAGTCTCACGTTTTT
This sequence comes from Garcia nutans, assembly GCA_947685225.1. Lineage (NCBI taxonomy): Eukaryota > Viridiplantae > Streptophyta > Magnoliopsida > Malpighiales > Euphorbiaceae > Garcia > Garcia nutans. Next base: position 2,296,509 of record CANTUV010000017.1, on the reverse strand, counting down.
ATAATTTTAAGAGTCTTCTCCCACATTTTGGTAATTATCCCGAGTCTCCTGAGTATTGTGTTGTTTAATGATATGAACCATATGGGAACATATTTTTTTTCAAATTGACAGAGAGGCAAGAGAGTTACTGTTATTGGCAATTTTGTTGCTGTGTATATATGCTGCTTTGGTGCAGAATTCAGGCAATCTTCTAGTTCAAAAAATGCTATTAACTCTTCCATCAGCTGAGAATCTATCTACAGAAAGAATCAATTGAACATAAGTTCTGAGTTTGCTTCTTATACCTCACATGAAGAAGAAGAAGAAGGAATTGAGAAATGAAATTGACGCGTTATGAGACTTGCTTATTGACTGCTCGTCATATTTAAATTACCCAATCCTGATAACCTTAACTTTGCTATCTTCTCGAATGTTCTAAAAATCGAACTCAAGGTCAAAAATGTGTCATAATCCAGTATAAATTGGATGGGATCAATTGAATGGGTTCGGCTCAAATACTAATTTTCATTATTTTATATCACCGTAAAATATTATTCATTTCTTTTCATCTTGCATTTTGTTTCCACAGACATTATTATTTCTTCCAATCATTTTTTTTTGAATTTTATTAAAAAATAAAAATATATTAGTTAGAGTTATACCAACAGGATGTTAAAAAAAATTATTCTCTCCATTATTTTTTTTATTTTTATCAAAAATATTTTAATTATTTTATAATAAATTTATAATAAACTCGTAATAAACTACGTAAATTCATAAATTTATAATAAATATATAATAAACTCATAATAAATTACGTAAATTTATAAACTCATAATAAACATATAATAAAATCATAATAAACACATAATAAACTTATAGTAAACTATCTAAATTTAATATTTTTATAAAAAAAAATTATAAATTCTGATAATTTTAAAAATATTTTTAAAAATATAAAAAATTTAATTTTTTTTTATTTTTTCTAACATTTTTATAAAGACCCCTTTTAAAAACTTTAAAATATATATCAAACTCAAGTTTATTTATTATTTATTTTTTAATTAACTTTAATTTACTGGCACAATATTGTGTTACGTATTTTAATTAATTTTTTAAAATTAATTTATTATTTATTTTTTAATTAACTTATTAAATTTATTATTATTTCTTATAATAGATATTTATTTATCTAAATATAAATATCTAAAGAGATAAGTTTTTAATAGTTTATTATCTTATTAGATAATAACTATTTATTATTAATATCAAATGTATAATTTTATAATCATATTTAAACTCTCTAAATAAATACATTTAATTAAATAAATAAGTTTGATCACTTGGATTATATATGTTTAATCAATTCAATAATTGTAATACTAATTTTAATCAAAATTATAATTAAAAAATATTTTTTATTATGATTAGTACTCCCTCTTTCGTTAATATATATTAATCATTTTTAACTCTATAGGATTAGGGTTGTAATCGAGCCAAGCTGAGCCGAGCTTTAGAAAGCTCAAGCTTGAGTCGTTGTAAAATAGTCGAGTTCGAACTCGAACTCGAATCGAGCTCGAGCCAAGCCTAAATTTGTATCGAGTCAACTCATATATCATGTATCTCAAGCTTAAACTTGAGTTTGATTTAAATAAGTTTAACGAACTCAATCATTTTTTATTTTTTATTTATCTTTTCTATATTTTTATAAAAGATAGATTAAAATTAATATTTTTTATGAAAGATAAACAATATAGTTATATATTAACAAAAATAAAATATTGTATTACTATAATGTTATAATTTACTATAAATTACTAATCTATTTTATATTGTATATTATTTAATTTATTTATCATATATACCATATATTAATAAATTATATAAATTAAATTAGTTAAAAAATTAATATATTCATGTACATAGTTTAATATATATAAATTAAATTATATATATTTAATTAAATACACTAAACGAGCTAGCTTACGAGCTTAACTCAATAGCTTTTTAAATGAGTCAGCTCACGAGCTAACGAGCCGAGTATTTCTTAGCTTTCTTAGCTTGAGCTTGGCTTATTTAACAAATAAACAGTTCGAGCTCAAGTCTAAACGAGCTTTTATTGAGCCTATATACCCAAATCGAGCTCGAGTAGCTTAGCTCATTTACAGCCCTATATATGAGTTATTTTTAATTTTTGTACATAAGTATCCAGCTAACTATTATAATACTTTTCATAAATTAAAAAATATTTTATATTAATTTTTTAAAATATCATTATTGAAATAGGTACTTAAATTTTTCTTAATTTTGTAAAATGAGTTATTAAAAATATTGAATAATCAACTATCTTATTTTTAGCTATTGTGTCACGTGTTCCGATCAATGTTTTTTAAAATTAATTGATTATTATTTTTTAATTAATTTATTATTTATTATAATAGATATTTATTTATCTAAATATAAATATCTAAAGAGATAAGAGATAAGTTTTTAATAGCTTATTATCTTGTTGAATAATAAATATTTTTTATTAATATCAAATATATATAATATTATAATCATATTTAAACTTTCTAAATAGATACATCTAATAACTAATTATTTATTTATTCTAATAACTAATAAATTTAATATTTATATATAATATTATAATCATATTTAAACTCTCTAAATAAATACATCTAAAAATAAATTAATTTTCTATTCTCATAAATAATAAATTTAATATTTATCTCCTAATTATTTAACTAGTACTTGACCCAAATTTAATAATAAATTTTACTGTTAATGTAATAATATGTAATTTAAAATAGACATTTACTTATTATAAGATAAAATTTTTTTTATTCAGGATAAATAATAATTTTATCATATTATAGTAATAAACATTTATTTGTAGAGTTTAAATCGAATTAGGATATTATATTGATTTATATTTATTAGAAGAATTTAACAAGATTATAATATTATTAAGATTATAATTAATTTTATCATATTTAGATTATAATTAACTTTATATTATTTATGTGACAGTTGTGATCTTCTAATTATATGCTATTATCTAAAGTCTATTTATACCACTATATATTCAATGGGTAGTGTATGAGATACAATTCATAAATCAAATAGTTAATATACAAATAAAATTACTTATAATTATATGTACACAATTCATGAATTAATGTATGATTTTCTTAATTTAACTTTTATAGGATATCAATCATACGGTTAATGTAATAATAAATCAAATAGTTAATATATAAGTTAATTTTTCAGTTAACTCAAAATCGTTTGAGGTATAATTTTAATTATTATCAAATTAATATTCTAAACCCATTGGTGTTGCTCTTTTGATTTTTTATGTAAGTATTATTTATTTATTTATTATTAATAGTGTTGAGTTCATCTGGTTTAAAAAATAATTCCTATTATTTATGTAAAATGTTATGATAATATCATGATGTTACAAATCTCTCAATATTTTATAATTTAATAATTACAGATAATTTGCTTAGATTTATCAGTATATATATACTAATTTTATTTTTTACTGGCATATAAATAATTATTTATTTAAAATTATCATAAGATTCAAAAAAATAAAAATACCTGCAATATTGTGTGGGGCTCTATTCTAGTAGTAACAAAAAAAAGGCATATATATAGAGAGAGAGAGAGAGAGAGAAAGTGAGAGATATAGAGGGACTTTGGGAGAGGAATAAATGGAGATTTGCCTAGACTGAGGAGAAGTAGGAGGAGGTGTTTTTTCTATCCATGAAATTAAAATTACAGCTCTAAATTTTTATCTTATCCTCTTCTTCTGTTCTTTTGTCGCAGCTCAAGTTTTCTATCCTTCATATTTTTGTTGGTGAAGTAAAAATTGGGCTGAGCCAAGAGTAGGACAGGACAACCTTGAGAATTTTGTACTAGAAAATAAAATCTCCTTGCCAGAATTTCTTTTAATTGTATTTATTTTCTCCCAAATAAAAAGTAACTATTTGATTATTTTTAATTTTAATTTTAATTTTAACTTAGTCCTTTTATATTTTCCAAGGAAAAAATTATATTATTGGATTAATTTAGTAATAAATAAGAAATTTTACAACCACCAAAGTGTAGCCTAATGGCCAGAAGAGTATATTGCTCCCGTTTGGGTCTTGGCTTCAAATCTAAATGTTCTTCCTCTCTCACATGTAATTAATAAAAAAAAGTATTTTATCAAACTAAAAAGCTATTTTATTACATTGCATTTGTGTTTCATTTAGGAGAGTCAGCGAGTATGATACCTATAAAATTCGCCCAACTCAAATCCGAACCTATTTAAATTTAAATTATTCATACCCTTCCCAAACCTGATTATAGCTATAATTTTACTATATGTACCCAAACCAGTTTAACAATCCATTTAAAAATAAAAATTTAAAAATATTATGAAATTAAAATTACAAAATTAAAATTTTCTCAATTATATAATTATAAATAAAAATTTAATATTAACATAATTTTATTAAAATAAATTTATACCAAATAATTATATAGTTAAAATAAAATAAAATAAATATATAATTAAAATTTAATTAAATATAAGTATATATAACCGGATTCAGATAGTGGGTACCAAAGGATATATACCTAAATCCATAATGGATAGTAAAATTACTACTCATACCCTCCTAAATTCATTTAAAAATCACTCATATCATATATAAATGGATCGGGATGGATCAGATACTCGAAATTACCCGATATATTACCATCTCTAGTTTCATTGGAATAATCAAAATAAAATTACATCTAACTTTCATATATAACTTTTTTTCTTTTTGCTATTGGAGACTTTTTTTTAAAGGGTTAATTAAAATTTTTGAACTGTTGCACTTTTTGTGTGGCAAACTTTAAGATTAGCAATTTTAACATGATTTTAATCTAATTACAATATTATCACCAGTTAGAATTCAGATAAAATTTTATTTAAATTTTATGCTAATATTATATAAAAAAAATCCACTTAAAATTTACATCTAATTGATTTTTTTTTAAAAATTAAAGTTATAATCTCATCCATTTTCCAGCAATAGATAAAGCTTTACATGGAAAAAATTGTTGGGAAAATCGCTATTTTTCCGCCCCCTCGGACCGTCTTTAAGTAGGAATAAATGAGAAAATAAAATAACAATTGAGAAATTAAAGAGAATAAAGACACAAAGATTTAAAGTGGAAAACTCTCAAATGGAGAAAAATCACGGTCGTTGCCTAACGACAACCAAGAAAAATATTTACTATGTGGAAAATTGTTACAACCACAAATACAAAATATTTTTCTAACCGACACCCACAAAACAACCCCCAAATATTTATACTCCAAGAGCTCAACTCTAATCTCTAATATAAAACACTTGTTGTGTTTTGGTGTATTTCAAAACCTAAACATTGATTTCCTTATATAGGAAATTATTGAGCATCATTTCCTATTCTTTCCCGATGTGGGAAAAATATAACTAAATTTTATATTATTTTTTTTTGTTTTTGTCAAAGATGATGGCTAACAATCTCCACCTTGACAAAATAAAAAAAACAACATTGTCTGCTACCGACAATCATAATTCTTATCGTCAAGAATTATCATACCCCACCATAAAAGAGTATCACCACTTGGAATTACTTCACAAACTCCAAGAATTTTTCCATCGGCCATATCGATCCCGCTAATAATTTATGGTGCAACCCTTCTGTTGACTTTTCCGAGAGTTCATTAGCCATCGATATAATTTTTTCACCACACACTTTGCATTAACTGTCAACCAATGCCGTGCGTATTTCCGTGGACCAGCTACTAATAATCCGTCCTCTTCCATGGCATCTCAACGGGTAGCAATCATGCCATGAGGACACACTTCTCTCAACTACAGAGAAAACTCATCATCTCCTTCGCCACAGGAGATCACATTGGCAGCAACAACGTTAGAGCTTCTAGCCGAATCAGCTCCACCGTTCGGGCAATCCTTCCTCACGTGTCCAGTTTGACCACACCCCCAGCAGACAACCTTCCTCTTTCCGGAGCCTTTATTCTTTTTCCTAATACTGACAGATAAAGCTAAATTCTCATAAGATTTATTTTCCATTTCATTCAGTCTTCTCTCCTCAGTAATGAGCTTACTAACCACATCCGCATACACCACTTCCTTACTACCATATTTCAGAACAGGCTTCATGTGCTCATATGTTGAAGGAAGTGACAAGATGAGCCGGAGAGCTTTATCTTCATCTTCGGTTTTCACTCCAAGAGTTTCCAATTCAGAGATGATACCGTTGAGGACACTCAGGTGATCGGACAACTTTGTACCTTCCGCCATTTTCAACATATGAAATTGCTCTTTCAAATATAACCTGTTGGATATATTTTTCCCCTGATACAATTCTTCCAGTTTCTCCCACAACTCCTTTGTCGTGGACAATCCAAGCACATTAGCAAGAACATTTTTTGCTAAACACATGCGAATTTAACTTGCTGCCTTGATATCTAGCTCCTCCCATTCTTCGTCACTAATCTTGGATTTTTCTGAGTCTCCACTACCACTGCCTTTTCCTGAATTTCTTCCGCTGACTGGTTTATCCTGCAAAATCTTATGTAGTCCAGACTGTATCAACACGTCTTTGACTTGCACTTGCCATAGTGCAAAATTCATTCTCCCATCAAATTTCTCAATCTCGCATCTCATTGCCGACATGCTTACTTTGTGCTTAATAAAGGACCAAAAATAAATATTACACCAGGTAAATTCTCAGGTAAGAGGAAGAGTCACAATGGTCTCACTTAAAATCCACTTGCCTTAGACTAAATTCGTGTCGTTTGACAGAATTTACCTCGACATGTAATTATTTATCTCACCACCAATACTCAAGCACACCAAAGCAAAACGGCTCCACCTTTTCCAAAGCTCTACCAGCTCCAAAGGCTCCACCAGCTTAAAAAATAAAAATAATTTTTTAACAAAAATCTTTTCTGATTTGGAAGATCAGACCAAGCTGCAACCACAGAGCATACTAAGATTTTTGACAAAAATTATAACACCTAAGCTCTGATACCACTTGTTGGGAAAATCGTTATTTTTTCGTCCCTCGGACCGTCTTTAAGTAGGAATAAATGAGAAAATAAAATAATAATTGAGAAATTAAAGAGAATAAAGACACAAAGATTTAACGTGGAAAACTCCCAAATGGAGAAAAACCACGGCCATTGCCTAACGACAACCAAGAAAAATATTTACTATGTGAAAATTTGTTACAACCACAAATACAAAATATTTTTCTAACCGACACCCACAAAACAACCCCCAAATATTTATACTCCAAGAGACTCCAAGAGCTCAACTCTAATCTCTAATATAAAACACTTTGTTGTGTTTTGGTGTATTTCAAAACCTAAACATTGATTTCCTTATATAGGAAATTCTTGAGCATCATTTCCTATTCTTTCCCGATGTGGGAAAAATATAACTAAATTTTATATTATTTTTTTTTGTTTTTGTCAAAGATGATGGCTAACAAAAATCTCATCCATTTTCCAGCAATAGATAAAGCTTTACATGGAGGAAAATAAAACATGAATTAGATTTATCAAAATCAATTATGAAATATAAATACAACATACAATACAAATAAAATTATTATATTAGACTTGTCTTTTAGTGATTTTGTGTTATAAATAACCCAATTTAATAAAAATGATGCAGTTTTAAAAAAAAATAAAAAATAAAATCATTTTATTATTATTTGATTTAAAATAATAAAATTAAATTATATGTGCTTTTTTTAAGGATTCTTCTTTCAAAATTTAGTTTGACAACCCACATTATCTCATCCACTCTTTATTTTTAAATTCTAAAATTGTAAAATATACTTATCATGTCGTACACTTATATTTGTTATAATTTTGTGTATTTTAACAAAATTCTTTAATAAAATTTTAAATAATTTTGCAAATTTAAAAATAAAATATACCTAAGGACACATGGCTCAAATCTTGTCTTGCGCCTCATCCATGGGCACATGCAAGAGGGTCATAAAAAATTTTGTTGATATCAACATGAATGGAGGAATCAGGCCTGAGATCGTTCAACCATGGGCGTAATTTTGTGTTCACTCCCCTCTCTAACAGATAATTTTTCAAATTTGCTATTTTTTGGGGTAAATTTCACTTGTCATCTATGAGAAATACACTAATATTCATCGTTGTTCCTCATTCTCAAATCATTCTGGTATTGTCCCTGAAATATATACTAAGTTCTCACTATCATTTTTTAAAATACACTAATACCCATTGTCGTTCTTCGTTGTCAAATTATCCCGGAGTCATCCTTAAAATATGTACTAGACTCCCGTTGTTATTCTTCCATCTATTTGTCATCCAAAACATTAATGGAAAACCGATGTGGACCATGACATGACTCCATATCAACTTATAAAATGAGTTGGGAAATAGCGTGACAAATTATATGAGCTTCCTAGATGATCTCTTAAAATTTAGGGGCTATTGCATGAACAAATTAACAATAGAGGACAATAGCGAACATCAGGAAATTTTTTAGGGATGATTGGTGAAATTAATCCTACTTAAAATCAATATGAAAATCAGTGGAAGTGTAGGGATTCAAACTCTATACCTTTAATATAAAAACCAAAGTGTTTAACCAATCAAACTAAATCTCGTTTAATATAAATAGAGTTATTTTATTTACCTTTTAATTATAATTTTTTAAAAAATTATAAATTACAAAATAATTTTATTTAATAATTAAGTAAAATTTATTAATCATATTAACCAATCTATGAGTAAATCATTAAAAAGATTCAATTTTTTTAAAATTATTTTTTAAAATTTTTATTTAAAAATAATCTAAAGTTTTTGTTTTCGAAAAATAGGTTATATTTGCAAATAATCTATTTTTTTACATTTGAATAATTTTAATGTAAATGAAAATAATAATTAAATAATTCATTATTAAACTTAATTGGATAATTTGCTTAACTAATTAGTAATCAAACTTTAGATTATAATAATTATATCAATAAAAATAAAAAAATTTTAGATTATTTGAAAAGAATTTAGATTTTTCAAATGTAAAAAAAATGAAAAGAATTTAAATTATTTGCAAATATAATATACTTTTTCGAAAAAAATTTAGATTATTTGTAAATAAAAAAGTATAAAAAAATAATTTTAGAATTAGATGATTTTGAAAAGATTGAATCTTTTTAATAATTTACTCAAATATTTGTTAAACTAATTAATAACGTGACACCCATAGTCTCATTAAAATTAATTAAACAAGGTGAGTGGAGGATAGATAAAGTGTTGTAAGTAGGATATGCAAGATATATGTCTAATAAATACACAAGATATATATAGTATATATATGATATATACCTAACATATACCTAATATATATATTTTCATAAAAGATAAAAAATCAAAAGTAAAAGTCAAAATTTAAAAGTAAAAAGTTAAAAATAATAATAATAAATAATAAAATAGAAATTAAAAATAATTATAAGTGGAAGATAGAAAATATCTTATTTAATTAAATAATAAGTAATTATTTAATTATTTAATATATACATTAGTGGTTAGGAAATAAGAAGGAAATTAAAAGTCAAATGTTGGGTCTTCATCTTCTTCTTCTTTCTTCTAGAGGCTGAACCTCCATGGTTATATGAAGAAGAACTTTTCTTCTTCCATCCATTCAGTTTTACAAGATTTTACAAGAAATTAAGGGGGAATTTGAAGAAAATACAAGTAATAGGTAAGTTTTCTTTAGTTTTTATAAAGATTTTTTTAGATGATTGATTATGTAAAATTTCTATTTTTGAAGGGGGTATTTTATAATTGCTAAAATAGTTTGTTTTAAAGTTGTGTGGAGGTATATATAATGATTTTATGGTTAAAAGTTGAATATGAATAGGTTTTGGGAAAGTTAGGGTTTAAGGGTAGTTATGTGAAAATTTGACTTTTGATGGATGTTTAGATATTGTTAGAATGAATTGTTATGATGTTATTTTGATGTAGGGATAATGATTTTAAGGTTAGATAGTTGATTTGGATGAGTTTGGTTGAAGTTTGGGAAAGGAAGTAATGAATTTGGGGTTTTTTGGTGAAAATTTTAAAGAATGAATGTAAATGGATTTGAATAATTAAATGTGTTAAAATATGATTCTAATGATATAATTTAGCTTAAAACTTAATTAGAATATAATTCTAAAATTAAAAAAGGTTAGGACAAATATTAAAAATTTGGTAGAAAATGTGATAATTTAAGTTTGATTAGTTAAAACGAGTAAATTAATGTTTCTAATGGCTTATATATATTCATAATTTAGTTAGGAAGTGAGTAAAGCCAAGTTGTCAAATCAAAGTAAAGAAGGGCATTGGTAGAAGTTAGTGTTGGAAGGGAAGATTTGCTTGGATTTTGTCAATTTTAATGTTAGTATATACTTTAGTAAATATTATTTCATGAATTGCATTATTTTAGACATAACACATTGCATATGAAATATATGTGTTATGCTATTTGAATAATTGGTGTTGGTATGTGATATGCATTATTTGAGGCAAAGAGATCTAATTTGCATAAAAAAATAGTATGCAAAGCCATTGTAGTATGGCTACTAATATTGATATGTATAAATGAAAAAGAAAGTGAATTATGTATTAAAATGGAAAATTAGTTACATTTAGTTTGTGTCTAAGAATGATGTTGAATGTGATTAGAAATGATGAAAATGAATGTGAAATGTGGAAAAACATAAAAAAGTATAATACGATGAATTTAAATTGCATATTGCCTTATAATGTCTAGTTACAGAGAACTATGTTTGGCATTGTTTGGCATGCCATATGCCTTTTAAGACGAGACATGCTGATATTACAAATATAATTACGCCGCTAAGCAAGACACGCTGGTATCATTATTGTTGGGATAGGCCAAAATTGTATTTTTAGAACTAGATTATTATATAATAATTTTTAGGCCGAATATGTGTTGGTGATTACATTATGATGATGAATTAGATGCATTTTGCTTGACATTGAGACATCTTGCATTCCAGGAACTTTATTCTTAATGTCATTTATTATTATCAAAGTATGTACCGCTAATCTATTAGCCTAGAGCGACTGAATTCCATCATGCAGGTGATAGGGTAGATAGAGAGAGCCCTGCTAGACCTGACCAGATCTAAGACTTATAGACAGTACTAGAAGTTTTTCAGATTGCCACTAAACCAGAGTCACTGCGTAGTATGTAAATATAGTTGCTTTTGGTTAAATCTATTATGTTTATGTAATTATAAGTTAAATTATTGTAACTTAGAAGTTAAATTGAATATTGTGAATGTTGAAATGTTTTATTATATATTAAATATATGTGATGTTGAGTATATTTGAAAGAAGATTTTGAAGTAATGGATGAGTGAATATATTTGGGAGTGTAAAATTTTATGCATGTTGTGGTATTTGATTTTGGGGATGTCTGATTTATAAACAAACTCCGACGATTTTTTTTTCAGATATTTTCTTTTAAAGTTTGTATTTTTAATAATTAACTACTAATTTATATGTCTAAGTACCCAGTAAAATATCTTTTAAGTATTAATATATTTTTCTTTAAATTATGAGAAAATTTTAAACAATAAGGATGTAGACATGCTTATATTCTATATACGTATATTGCATATATGTTGTGTATGTTGTAACACCCTTATACTTTATATACGTACAATACATATTTTTAGCATATGTAAAATATGCATATACGGTATAAAAATATCACAGACCGATTTAATAAAAAATTTTGACATTTCTGTTTTAAAATTTTAAATACTAAATATATAAAATTAAATAGTATATAAATATTTTTTACTTGTTATAGAAACCCAAAATAAATATTTTATATAAAAATTTTTGAAAAAAAAATTATTAGAGTTTTTTCTATAATTTAGACATCCCAAAATTTATCAACTACACAACCTGCAAAAAGAACACTTCCAAATAATTTCATATCACTATTTCACCCATACTACTCAGTTTCACGAAGTTTATCAAACATTTATATATATATATATATATAATTTAGAACACATTTAAACTCTCATTTCAAATAACTTAACCCAAACATTCTTTATAGTTTACAATACATAAAATCCCAAAACATGATATAATATGCATAATACTCAAAATATACAATAACATAAAATATATACATACTGCTGATAGTGTTTTTGATCTTGTTAACAACTCTACAAGCACAACCACAAGTCTAGACCTGATCTGTTCTAGAAGAACTCTCCGACTCAGCCGAATCTACCTTGTCACCTGCGCGATATAAACAATCGCGCTAAGTCAAAAACCTAGTAATACAAATTTTAATATTAATAAAGTTCAAATGCAATGTCAATGCACAATGCTTAAGGATATCACATCATTCTATTTTCTCATACTTTTTAAATATTTTACAATCCACGATTCACATAAAAACAAACACAAGCATGAGCCCAAAGATAACTAATATGCTATTCAAATTTCAGAGTTACTTTTTTGGTCTATAATAACATCATGTGTCTAACCCCGTAGGCAAAATATCAATATAATAGTTCAACTAGGTCTGAGCTTACGACCCGGTCATTTTACCCAGCCCAGCCTCAAGGACTTATTTTTTGAGGCTTACGACCTGGTCATTTTACCTCAAAAATATTTTCATAGTGATGCCATCGTCTAGCCCGTAGGCAAATTATAGGCATGCCGCCAAACACATAACTCTAAAAATTGAATAGCATACTAAGCAAACAATTTATTCATATTTTTCATTTATATCAATATCAATTCATTTCATTATATTTCCACATATCTCATTACATTACACTACAATTTTGCATTTACAACACATTACTCAATTACTTTGGGTATTTCCACATAATTCACATATTAATCACATTTAATATAATCTAGCCAATATCAATGGCTTTTTAACAGTGTACTTAATGCATACACAACAAATAGCATTACCCAAAACACTTTGGGTCATTTTCACATAATACACATATTTCACATTTTACACAATTTAGCCATTATCAATGGCTTTTCACAATGCATTTAACACATATATAACATCACAAATGTCATAGTATATTATTCATACATAATCAATGTATCAAGTAGCTTAACACATTTTTCAACCAAAATGTGTTAAGCCCAAATGTCATGCAAACATAACCAATATATTCAAAGTTTGTACTTACCTCAAAAAGCAACCAGAACATGCTTAAAACAACCTCTAATTTTATCCTTCCAATTTGCCTTTCACCACTTAGATGAAGCAAATCAACCTCCCTCAATGCCTAAACAAAATATGATAGCAAATAATCATTTAGTATCACATTTAATGGCATTTTCAATATTAAATTATAATTAAACCTCATCCAATCAAAAATTCAAAATTTAAGGCTAACCTCACTTTAACTTTGAATTCTCATGCTAGGCCATTCATTTTAATATATTAAGTTTATTTATATTGTTAGAAACATATTTTAATACATTTAAACCATTTACATTACAAAAACACACTCTTATACACAAAACCCTAAAATTATATAACATTCCCCCATTGAAGGTTTTTCATTCCAACGCAATCCATTAATCATTTCAAGCTTATATTCATCACTTTAAACACTAAACAATATGCTTAAACAAATAAAATCAAACAATTCAACAACTTTGGAAAATCACTTTTCCAAAACCCTAATTCTTCACTTCTATTCTCAAACTCCAACCAAACACAACCAAATCTAATATTTGACTTTAAAATCCTTGTTTATGCATTAAAAAAACACATTTAGAATCAATTTTCACAATTAAAAACTATAATTTCTCAAACCCTAAAAATCCATAACCCTAAATTCTCTCTCTTCACCATTCTTTATCCAAATTCAACCATTTCTTCAATCCAACCTTAAAATCATTAATAACTACCCAAAATAACTTCATACACACCAATTTCAACAATTATAACATACTACTTAAAAATTTAAAATCACACATAATCAAAATTTTCATGGAATTCAAAGAAACGAGTTGAAAACTTACCAAATTTGATGAAAATCACCAAAAATTAACTTTAAACTTGTTAAATCCTTCAATAAATTGAGTATGGAAGAGCAAAATTCCTTAGACACCATCAATGGAGATTTCAGCCTAGGAGGAAGAAGAAGAAGAAGAAAATAGCTTTTGATTTTCTCTTTCCTTTCATCTTTTAATTATAACCATATATATATTATAATATTATAATAATTAATTGTTTAATTATTTATTTAATAAATTAAAAGTCCAAAATTTTCTCTTTCATTCAAAAATTATTTATTTTTGAATTAATTTAATAATTTTAAAATTTTAAGATTTAATTACCAAAATACTCTTTTTACTTTGACTTTTGACTTTTCTTTTAAAAAGTGTTGACTTTTATATGTTGTATATATTTTGTATATATATCATATATATATTCTATTTTTTCATTTAAAATCCCTTCATTTTTTATTTAAAACCATCAATTTAATTTATCCAATTTAATTATAATATATTTTATCAAATTTTCAAAAATTAAAATTTTTTAAAAATTTGAGATATTACATATGTACTATATGTATATAGGGTATACAAATAAATTTTATTTAATTAACAAAATTACTTTAAAATTTATAATATTTCAGAAAATTAAGCAAAAATTTATATAAGATATTTAACAAATCTTAATACATTTAATTATTTATCATTAATTAGCTAGGAAAAAAAAGAACACCTTAAATTTTATTGGCAAGAAATAGATATCACAGAAAGAAAATTTATGGGAATTACGTGAAGTACTACTAATCTTTTAAAGAAAAAATGTTAAAATATTTTCAAATATTTTAAGATTTAATGATAATTAAAAATAAATGAATTAATTGATTTTTTTTATATTTATTTAGTAAATTGGTATATAATATATTTTATTTAATAAAGTTGATTGTTCGCCAAAGATTTTTTTTAAAATAAAAATTTTGAAAATTTGAAAATATTTATCATTTTTACATCTCACACATGCTGTTAGTCACTTGAAGTTATTAAATATTTACAATTTAACATATATTTTTATGATTTTCTAAGTAAAACTCTGATTTAAATATATAATAATATTAATTTATTATCTATATAAATAAACCTTAAAACTAATAATTTATATACTAAATTAATAAAATAAAAGTAGACATTGAATATATATTCAATATATTAAAAATATACTAAAAATATAAAATATTTTAAAAATAAAGTTAAAAGGTATACTATAAAGTGTAATTTTCTCTTTAAAATAAGAAATAAATTGCATGTTAAAAAAAGAGAGAGATAAGTTTCAAATAAGCTAAATTAGTATACATGCAAATACATAAATGGAAGCGAACAAATTAGGCATTAGCCACAAGATCAAATGGAGCTGATTTGGGCATTACATATATATATATATATATATATATATATATATAAACATAGACATCATCACATCAAGAACTAAACGGAATTAGGCCTACATGTATGTGTTGTAATATGATAGGAATGGATTCAACATAGGGGACCGAAGTACTCACCTAGCACATAATTTCTATTTAACATGTAAATGATGAGAACCGAAACTCCTACGAATAATAGCAAGGAATAGACAATGATATTATGGGTATATTTTGACATTTGTGGGCAAACTTTGCAAAAGCATTCGGGCGTAATAAATTTACTATAATGTTTGGGATTGTTAAGCATAGAAGAGGGATTAGTAGCTACTAGTAAGTGATTATAATATAACAAAATTTGAGAATCAACAAGGATACTAAATTAAGTGTCAAATTAATCACAAATAGTACACCAATGTTAAAATGATCCACTGACCACGAAGATGTAACCATGGCAACATTAGATTGACAATGTATCAAATATGAATCTCCATAATGTTAGAAATATTGTTTTATAAAATAGAAAATAAAATTAGCTTTTGGTAGTGTAATCACTTAATCACTATCTTTAAGGAATTAATGCCCCTACTATATTGTTGTTGGGTTTAATAGCAATATTCCTCCGGGATTTGCACAAAGTCTAACGAAATATCAAACAACAAAAATCTAAATATTTTCACAACAGTACACGTTAGAATTACAAAGAAGAAGAGAAGAATAAAAGTTAAGCTGGTTTTATTATTTGGAGGGACATGCATTAATTTATAATGTCTTAGCATGCATTTCTTAAAAAACATGCCTTTTAGATATGAACAGACATGTCTCTTCATAAGTAAAACATGCTCAGAATAAGCTATTTCTTTCCCTCTGGGAGTACATAGAATCATAAATCCTAGCCGAGAGACTCACCAATGGTTATTGCATGACAATTATGGAGTTGCCTATCAGCGCAGAATAAGCTCTTAGTTTAGTTTTTCTTTCCCTTTGTAACAAAAAAAAAACATGCTTGGGTAGTAATTTAAACCTTAACAGTTTTATTTAATAGTTAATAAAAATTAATAATTAATTAATTAAGTAAAATTAATAGTGAATTTCGTGCTTCCTTCTGAAATTTCCTACCAATTGCTTCAATTTTTTCGATTGGCTTTTCTCTAGATCGAATCCATCGAATTTTACTTTCATTAAAAGTAATGGCAAGTGAGTCCCATATTTGTGATTAGATGGAACCCACTCTGCTACCTCATCAAAAGTAGACGAAAAATTTGAGCTTAATAATATTGGGATCATAATTGATCTCATCTTGACAAAAAAAAAAGGTTAATTGGATTAAAAAGTTCAGGTTCTAAAGAGCTTTTCCCCAATTAATTTAGAGATTTTTTTTATATACTTTTCCAAAAAAAAAAGTCATTATAAACCCTTTGAATTTAGTAATGTTAGTATTTTTTTTCTTTATATATATATTTTTTATCCTTTGATTTTCTTTTTCCATTTCCATTTTCTAAAGTATTTTTCTACTCGATCTAAGCTAAATTAACTATAATAATATAGAAAAAAGTCCATGTGTAACACCTTCATACTTTATATACGTAAAATATATATAAAAACTACAAGTATTCCAAGGCAGTTAAACCTATAAAAAAAACTCTTTTAAAACCTTAGAATAAAATCCAAACTTATTCAAAGTTTAAAAACTATCTAGAACTATGTAGAGCAAATAAATAATATTCACTAAATTGCAGTTTTGATTAAATAATATAAAAATTTTTACAAAAAATTCGTCAAAATTTTATTTATAAAATCATTATTACTAAATTTTAAAGGTTGAAATTCTGGTAAGAAAATGCACTTCTAAAACTTAAAATCCATAATTTCCACAGCTACTTCATTTTAACCAACTCAAAGCAATGCAATTTCTATTGAAAAGTAATAGACAAAATAATATCTAACATTTATATAAACATAATATTTACAATAACCTCATTTAGTTCGCAAAATATAAAATAGTTATAATTACAAAATCAAAATTCATTGGGTTTGAAAACTATACATAATATGTAACACTAGTTTTGAATGATTTACGACAAGGACTTTAAACTTTTGAATCACCTTTAATCCTAAACCTTCTTAGACCTATCGGGGTAGGGTTCTTATCCGTTGTCTTATCAACCGCGAGATAAAATTAATCGTGCTAAAACTATACAACTAAGTTATACTTGCTTTGGAATTAAATAAAAATAAAGCAATTCTAATATTTAAGCATTTTTTTTAATTAAATGAAAATCTCATATGAAAATAAACATAAGTCCCTTACATTAAATGTAATAATCATAAATTTAAAAGAATTTCATAAACTTTAAACTTTAATTTAACAAATATTTATATTCAACATTTCCAATTGAAACATATTCAAATTATGCTCTTACACTGATGTATAAGATTCAATAACATTGAACTGACCTATCACGACCCATAGGTCTCGATATTGAAAACAAAGTATTGCAATACTGAAGTATCTCGTCCGAAGGTATATAAATCTTATATCACAAGTTTTCTTTACACCGAAGCATCACGATAGCAAAATAACTTGGTCATAAGCGTAATGTAATACCCTTATACCTCATATGTGTACATACATACACTCCATATATGCAACATATGTATACAGTATATAAGAATGCCACTGTTACCAGTTCTTTCAAAATTCTTTTTTGTCAAGAAAAATGCTTAAATATTTATAACATGCTTCTATAAGTAAATAAAAATATTTATTAATAGAGTTAATATTGAAAATACATATTTTAATAAAAAAAATCTCTAAAAAAATTTACCAGAGTTTTGTTTATAAATTTGGATAATTTCAAAAATATCAAATTTTACAACCTGTACAAAATTAATTTAACACTCTCAAAATATAATTTCACACTTCCACCACACATAAAAAATTCTCCTATTTACCATTCACAGCAATATTTATCATAATTAAGTTCTTATATAAATATATTTATATAATAATTTCAAGTCTTTAAAACAAAACTAAATATTATGTTTCAATTTACATAAACCAAAATGCATAATACAAAACACAAATATATATGAATGCAGTTGGCCTAGTTGGTCTCGTGGCACCCTCGAACTCCAAAAAATTCACCAACAATCAGGATCTCTCGGATCAACAATCCTCTCACATGCGTGATTCAAACAACTGCGTTAAGCTATGCACCTTAGTGGTACACAATCTCAAATACAATATATATATCACAATCAATTATACTTTCTCATAGCATAATTTATATTACTCCTGCAACATCTTCACTTTTAATTTAAAAACTCACATACATGGGACACTTTCACTCATAAACATTTGGGCCCAAACACACCTATATAATTATCAAGTCCAGTAATCATAATATCAAATTCACAGCTCAATTTCTCAATCTCAATCTCATCACATGACCTAACTCTGTTCAGGTCAAACCCTAGCCTTACCTAGGGCTATTAATGCATGCAAAATCATTCTTAATATTACTGGACAAGTATTTGTATAGGATTACAAACACGCAATAACACTTTTACAAGTGATCAACTTAATTCTTGACCACTTTCACATCACATTATCACAATTTTCAAGTGATCAACCTTATCATGATCACTTTCACTTAACATTCTCATATTAATTTACATAACATCAATTTTCATATTTTTAAATCATTCACATATATAATCATAAGTCACATTCACAATGTGACTTACTTTTACTTTTTCTCACAAATTACAATAGTGTCTATATTGGACAACTCACCACACATATCACATATATGTATACACACAATCTCACAATTATACTCAATTCTTCATTTACACTCAATCTATACAAATTAACATTTATCATATTTCATAGAATATTATCATTTCTCATTTTTATGACATTATTTAGGTCATTTTTCCAATTCTCCCTTCTTATAAAACCCATTATATAAATCATCCTTATTTTTTTTATCTTTTTTTTTTCACATTTCACATAATTCTTAGTCACATTTCTAATGTGATATCTTTTTCACATTTTCTATGTGCTTAACATACTTTTTATATCCATTTTTTTTTATCATTTCCAATTAAATTACCTAATGTAGTTCATTTTCACCCTTTTAAATTATTTCTCATTATCTCATAACCAATTTTTACATTATCAACCATATTACACATTACATGGTCCTTTCATAAGCAACATTATTCATTTAAAATCACTCTTATGCCTATTATACATTAAACTATCAATATCTAAACAATTATCATCAAAATTACATTAAAACCCTAAATTCACCAATTTACAACTTTACTTAAACCTTATTATACTAATCTCATTTTTCACACTTAACATGAAAATCATTACTTATATATTAATATATTATCAAAGATATTCACTTTCACAATTATGAAAGCCTCCCTCAAAAATCCAAATTTCACATATAGCCACCATTAACATGAGCTTTAACAATACTTAACCATATCACATTTCTAACCTTAAAATCACAACATTTGCATTAAAATAACACTAATACATCTCATTACATTAATCAATATCATCCATATTTAGAAACCTTTGCTTTATATAACCAAACCCTAAATTCAAACTTTAACCAAACTTGCCCATAATCAAATTATAACCATAAAATCATTACATACATATTGAAATAACACCAATTTTATGCATTCCAATAATTTAAAACCATCCATACCAAAATCCTAAATCAAGCATTATTTTCCCATAACCCTAAGTTTTAATAACTTGTCCATATCAACCAACTAACCAACATTTCATTATATTCTCTTCATTTTTATATCAATTCTACCTAACACCACTTTCTCTCTCTAGTAATCCATACATATTCATCAACGAAAAGAAATCAAAGCTTTAAAGACTATGTACTTATTTAAATCTTCTTTTTTCTTTGAAAATCCACTTGAAATCTCTTATAAAGTCTTATGTATGGAAGAAATCATATCTCCTCACCCTCTCTCTAAATTCACGTGAAGAAGAAGAAGAAGAAGAAGAAGAAGAAGAAGAAGAAGAAGAAGAATAAATGCCTTCTTTTCTCCATCTTTATCTCTTATATTTAATAATACAATTGATTACTTAATTTCCACCGGTCACAAATCTTTCTTCTTTGACTTTTCTTCTTCTCTTATTATTATTATTATAATTATCATCATCACCTTTTTCACCACCAATTTATACTTCATATATATGTAATATATATTTTATGTATATGTATATATTATATGTACATTACTTATATATTATATATATCTTTAGGTATATGTATATATAATGTATATACTATGGATATGTAATGTATACTTAATGTATATGAATACTTATATGCACATATCATGTATATCCTACATACACATCAAATATACTTTATATGTATATTATTATATCAAATATATAATATATATCTCCAATACATACAATTAATATATAATATGTATATACTATGTATACACTAGATATACATTAGGTATATACAATATATGTACCTCCAAATACTTATCTAATTCTCCAAAATCACGGATATTACATGTAAATATAATAATTACGTCATAACCCATTCATAAATATCAGCATGCCAACTCGATAGTACCAAACTTAATATTACAAATCAATAACATGTGTAGGGCATTAAAACACAACAACATTAATTTCTATAATTTCTTCATAACTCTTCAAAACTCACATAATCAACATATAAAATTTTTATAACTCAAATGAATAGTAATTCAATGTTAAAATTCAAATTTAACTTTGATATAAATAATTAAAACTAAAAATCAAATTACTTTTGAAATACTTTAATCCATCATATAAACTACAAGTTGTATTAAGTAATAATCTACTCTTTAAATAACCAAATCATATCTTCTTTCACATTTATATTAGAATTCATAAAATTTAATATAAATTTTACAAATTTAAACAAATAACAACTTAAAAATACAAAACAAGTTTATGCCAAAATATAACAACTCTAATTAAATATTTTCAAAGTAAGTACAAACCTCAATTCAAAGAGACCAATTCTCTACTACCATGAACTAAGTTGGCCAAAATATACCTCTAAAATAAAAAAGAATTTCATTATTCAATTTAACACATATTCATACTTAAAAAAAAAATACTCACTTAACTTATAATTATACATATCCTAAGTAATCCCCATCATAAACCCTTAGTTTAAAAGTTTTATAAATCCTAACTTTTAATTGAAACCCAATTCAATTTCAAATCCAATTTAAATAGTTAATCACAAATTGAACATATAAATATCTTTTTCTCTTTATTACATAAACTATTTCTCATATACATCATTTTTCTCAACATAAAATAAAATTTCTTTTTTTAACTTCTAAATTTACATAAACTAAAATTCATAAAATTAAGCTTCAAAAAGGCATATTTAACTTGAATCTTCAATTTTCCTTCAAAATCCACTGCGACCCTTTTGATTTTAGGTGAGAATTTGAGTAGAAAATGAAGATTCCTCCTTCTCTTTTTCTCTTGAAGAAAAATTGGCAACTTCGAAGAGGAAGAGAAGAAAAGCTTTTACTCTTTCCTCTTCTATCTATATCATCATCTTTTTATATTTATTATATTTTGTTTTTTTTTTTAATTTCCACCACTCATTTCTTCAACCTGTCATATACTCAACCTTCATATAAATACTACTAACCACATTTTAAATAAACTAATGATGCCAAATGTGTATTAAATTTGACATAGTTCCCTCTTAACTCCTTAAGAAAATTTCATTAGTTAATTAGATTTCTAAACTTTATTTTTATATAATTAAATATACAAATTACTTTTTTATATTTTAGTTTAAGGACCCAGTTAACCTTATTATTATTATTATTATTATTATTATTATTATTATTATTATTATTATTATTATTATTATTATTATTATTATTTTATTATATTTAATTATCTCTTCGTATTAGTCATTGTAATATATTTAAAATTATAGGTGTAATACTATGAGTTGGGTCTAGTCGGATTTGGGTCATTTTGCAAACCAATCAAACCCGATCAATAAACCAAAATTCAAAACTGAGATTAATCAAAGTATATTGACATTTCAATCAACCCACTAATACTCGGTTACGATCGGGTAAAAATGGATGGCTTTGGCTTAAATTTGTAAAAAGAACCTTGTATCATAAAATCTCCTAAACAGAAATCTAATCATAACCCATTAACTCTAATAAGACATATATCTAAAATAAAATCTAATCGAAAATCCGAAACTATAAAATAAAATCTAATCGAAAATCCGAAACTCTAAAATAAAATCTAATCGAAAATCCCATTAACTAAGTATTAATAAAAAACAGAACTACATAATAGATCTCAAATTCGAAACTCTTTCTAACTAAAAAACAAATTTCCAAACCCAACCTAAAGGAAATAAAATACAAAACTCACTCTTTTTTCAATCAAAACTTGTTTAACTTAAAATCCCAAATAGAAAACAAGAAATAAAACTTTAAAGTTGAAAACCACAATAAAGTCACAGAGGAGTTTCAAATTTGAAATTCAAAAACTCACTAAACGCACCAACAAATTTGAAAACTCACAAAAAACTACTAGATTAATGGGCTAGTTAGAAGAAATTGGTGGAGAAGTAGAAAAATTGGAGAAAGAAAGTGAGATTTAGAGAGAAGATCGCTAGAAAGTAGAAACTGAGAAAGCGAGAGAGACAGAGAGAGAGACATTTTAAAGAAAGAGAGATGTCGAGTGACATATGCGGTAGAAATTATTAGGATTAAATTTTAAGATGCTAATATACACAACAAAAATGATGTCATTTTCTTTCAAATAAAATGACACAATTTAGTATATTATATATATATATATATATATATATTATAATAGTCGGTTGAGTATGCGGTTATTTAAAAATTTAGAGTTCAAATCAATCGATTGAGGAAACTCGAGAATTTTAGAAATTTTCATCCGCCATCGACTAAGCAAACATCACTAACCGACCAACCCCACGGTGAAAGTTTGGTACAGATGGTTTTGGTCGGGTATAGATATTCTGCAGAATCCTAATAATTTATAATTTAGAGAAGAAATACAAAGAGAGAGAGAATGATACCAAAAATTACTACTTGGATGTCATATATCCTCACTTATTTAGGGGGTGTTTGGTTTAGCTGATTGACTCAGCTGATAGTTGTTTCAAGTCAATCAGCTATGAGATGGGTGTTTGGTAAAATTTTTTATCAGCAGCTGGTAGCTGATAGAAGTCCTGAACAGCTGCGGATTGGAAAAGCTCTACGCTGTAGCTTTTTCGAAACCGCTACCTTTAAAATTAAGCCAAAGACCGAATTACCCTTCTCTTTCATTGGAAAAAAAATAGAAACTCAAACGTCAGAAAGCTTTTAGCCTGGTATACTCTTCTCTATGCCTCCTACGTCAGAAACTCAAACGTAGAAAATCTCATTCATCTTTCTTATCTATAAGGTGTGTAAGCTCCTTCACTGTGCCTCCTACACAGAAAGCTTTCCCGTTTTTCAACTTTCAAGTAAGTTTTCAATTTCTCATCTGCTTCTTTGAATTGAAAACTATAAACTAATAGTTTTGTATTTTCTTATGTTTTCACAATCAAATTTCTTGGTTTAGAATCACAAAAATTAATATAGATGTAGTTGATTGCTTCTGCTTTTCTGCTTTTATTTATTTTTCTATATTGGTGGTGTTCGTATTTGTATTTGATGATGAATCTAAATTGAAGTTCTGCTTGTTGAATTATTATTTTAGCTTAGTTAGATATTGTGGTTTGATGTTGTAATAGTCATCTTCTTCTTCTTTGGCTTTTTCCTTTGATGTTTCTTCAATTGGCAATAGCTTTATGCTGAAGCACTATATTGCTCTCCAAATATCAATATGTTTAGTGCATAATTTAAAAGATTTTGCACTTTCTCTGTATTTAGTATTTGGGTTGAGTTTAATACTTTGAAAACTAGGATATATGCCACGGATTTCATCTGAATTTGGTTGCTGTATTTTGTTGGATAATTCAATGTCCTTGCATTTGTTGGATAGTTTCATCAGAACATCACCCTATAAGTTCATTATTTTTCGTTCTGTGCTCTGATGTTTTTTAAATAATAAAACCGCAATAGAGTTTGATCAGGTGGTTGTTTTGATCTGGTGGTTGTTTTAAGAAAAATGCTCTTTATAGTACACGTGACAAATCTTCGAATGCCATAATCCTGTTGTTTTAACTTTTCTCCTTTGTTAGTTGGGCGTGTTGAGCAATGTTGAATATGTTGTGGGTTGAAGAATTTTCTGAACATATAAAACATATTTGGGATAAGTTGAGCATGCACGTTTGCTGAAGTTTTCTTTGTTGTTTCTATTTCTTAAATAATGAGACAGAAATTTTTTGCATGTTTTGAATGTTGACTAGTTAAAGTCAACTTTTGTTTTACTTGTTTGTTATTTAGCTTACCTCATATTAAAAATTGCCCTTGAGTTACTCAGATGGAATTCTTCAAGATTATCACTTTTTAGATGCTTGTATTAGATGCTTCTAAAACTTACGAGGACGAGACAAAGCTTTGATTCTCAAATCTTCTGAAAAAAAAAACCTTATTTGTTTACCTTTTCATCCTATTTGAAATAAATGAAAATGAAATTCATGTTATTTGCTAATGAATTTCATATAACAAAATTTATTTATAAATTAGTCTCCATACTTGATGTTATATGTACCAAAATATAAATTCTTTTGCTAATTCTTCTACCAAGCTAGTCTAGTCTCGCTAATTAGGAAATAATTTATAAATTCTATCAATTTTATTTGAATTTGTCTTAATTATAACTAATTTCATAAAATTAAAATTATAGGATCTGAATTAAATTTTTGAACATATCGAATAAATATAATAGTCTTTGATGAGACATTCCAAACAATTAGATACTAAGTCTGAGACACCAAGGTCTAGATTCAACTTGCTTTGTATATATTTTTTTATGTTGTCTATTATATACTAATTTTTAAATAGAAAATTATATATATATATATATATATTCATAAATGACTTCTGTAAAATTTATAAAATCATTTATACCAAACAAAGCTGGTTGTCTCATTTGTTCTTTGCGGCATTTCATTTGTAGTCTTTGTAGCATCACATATAATATACATTTCTTTGTCCTTTTCTTCATGCAATGGACCATCGGATACTTGGTGGGAATTTTTGTATTGGGGGCTTCCTGTGATATTTTCTTTCTTCTTTTTCTTCATCTTCTTCTTTAATTCTTCTAATATACTTTTTGAAGTCTTAAATCTCGAGGTTTTCAATGGATGTTGTGCACATCATTTAAGAGTACCGAAGTCTTATTTCCATGCTGCAATTTCTTTATTTTCTGTGAGCCTGATTACTTGTATCTGAGACTTTTCCTCTAAGTCCGATCATAAGTTGTAGATATAGTGACAGATGGTAGTGTAAAGCAACACGTTGCAATTTTATGGAGAAGAATGGCGACTTCTGTTTGCTTAAAAGCATACAAATTGAATAATAAGATGAAAGACTGGTCATGGCAAAGAATATCAGTATATTTTGTTGCTCATTACTTGCATTAAAATTTGATTGATGATAAGTATATTTTTGTTTTGTTTTTAAGCATTGCATTTCAGTTTATTTTTTTGAACAATGCTCAATTAGTCATATCTTATATCTTATTTAAAAATAATTAGGTTGTATGGGTCCAAAAAATAAAAGTACCGGAAGAGTAGTTTGGACGAGTGAGCAATTTAATGTCTTTGTTGATATTTGTGCTCGAGGCACGATGATTGGAAAGAGAAGTGGTGGAGGATGGGGCGACAAAGGGTGGTTATGGGTAGAAAATGAAATGAAACTAGCTGGCGTTAAAATTCACCAAAGAACAATTAAAGCATAAATGGGATTGGATGAAAGATCAATGGAAATTATGGAAAGATCTAAAAGGAAAAGAAACTGGATTGGGATGGGATCCTAGTAAAGGCACAATTGCAGCTTCTGATGAGTGGTGGCATGAAAAAATTAAAGTAAGTTAAAAATAAATAATTATTTATTTGATTTAAAGAAAATCACTTTTATAGTTTAGTGATTTATGATTTATTTTATTTTACAATTGTGTTAGGAAAATCCAAGTTTTGCAAGATTTCGGGAAAGAGGCATTGGACAAGAACTTTATGAGAAATACGAAATCATATTCGATGGAATTGTGGCAACAGGAGAGTTTGCATATACACCTTCCTCTGGAGTCACTCCTAATTATAGTGAACATATAGAGTTAGATAATTATGTTAATTTAATAAATAATGAAGAGTTAGAGGAAAATTTTGAAGACTCTCTAGATGAAATGATGAATTCAGGATCGGTGTTGGGAAGCTCATCGAACAAAGTAGCAACTGAAAATGTGTGTCCTGAAAATACCAAAAATTTAAAGAAACATAAAAGAGTTGAGTCATCAATTGAATATGCAACAAAAAAAGGAAAGTTTGGAAAAGAAAAAAAGGAATCTGGGGCTACAATAGTATCTAATACAGTGAAAGAGTTACAAGAAAGTATGAAAGAGAGTATGGAAAAGAAAACCACATTGATGCAAAACTTGTTAGGGGATCGTCCTGGTTGTTCTATTGAAGAGATCATGAAAGATGTCTTATCTTTGCCACTAATAGAAGAAGCAAGTGAACTTCATTTCTTCTCTACACTTTTGCTCGACAACAAATCAAAAAGAGAGATGTATCATACTTTTCAAGATACAGAAACCAAACAAAAATGGCTAGGATTTCATTACAACTTATGGAAGCAAGGCTTAAGGAAACCACAGTAGATGATTTGGCAAAAATATTTGAATCTTGTTTTTATTGTTCTTTTTAGTTTAGTTGGATTTTATAGTTTTTTTTATTGTTATTTGAATTGTTATCTATCTTTTAACTTTTATATTTTTAAAGATGAACTATTGGGTATGAACTTCTATTTTATTTTATTTTTTTTGAAAGAGATGAACTTCTATTTTATTATCTTGAAATAAACTATATGAGTAGCCTTTTAATATAGAAGTTTTTTATAGATATGGATATTATGCAACGTATATTTCTTGATGATGATGACGATGAAGATGAAGGCTTGAAAGTTACATTAGCTTCTGTTCAAATGGCATGTGAATATTATGTGAAGCATATTTATAAAGAACCATGCATGGATTCTTTTCAAACAGGAATTATGTGGTTGTTGGAAGTGATGAGAGGAAATGAAAAAAGATGCATAAATTCTTTTAGAATGGACAAAGACACTTTCATAAATCTTTGTTGGGACTTGGAAAGAAATTACGGATTAAATCCGTCAAAAAGAATGTCGGTTTTGGAAAAAGTTGGTATGTTTCTTTATACTCTTGCTGTGGGTGCTTCAAATAGATGGGTTCAAGAGAGATTTCAACATTCAGGTGAGACAGTAAGTAGAAATTTTCATGAAGTATTGAAGGTGCTTATGAGATTTTCAATTGATATGATAAAGCCTAAGGACTCAACTTTCAGTACTATTCCTCCAGAAATACTAGAAGATGATCGATATATGCCTCATTTTAAGGTATTCTAAAGTTATATTATATTACATTTTTAGATATAATAATAATTTAATACTTTTTTTTGGTTAAAATAGGATTGTATTGGGGCAATTGATGGCACTCATATACCTGCTTGTATAAATGAGGAAAATCAAGTTCGATTTATTGGTCGAAAAGGTGTTCCTACACAAAATATTATGGCTGTTTGTAGCTTTGATCTGCAATTTACATTTGTATTGGCTGGATGGGAAGGTACAGCTCATGATGGAAGACTTTTTCAATATGCTGTACATAAAGAAAGCCTGAATTTTCCTAAACCCCCTCCTGGTAATTAGATCAAATATCAATTATGAAAACTTTCAACTAAATAATTGTACATGTAACACACCTTACAATTGTATCATGCTATTATTAAAATATTTTTATCATCATATACAGGAAAATATTATTTAGTCGATGTTGGATATCAACAAACCGAAGGATATCTTGGACCTTATAAAGGAACAAGGTATCATTTACCAGATTTTCGACGCGGCGGTCAGCCAAAAGGCATGAAAGAGACTTTTAATCGTTGGCATTCGTCCCTTAGAAGTTGTATTGAAAGAACTTTTGGAGTATGGAAGGCAAGATGAAAAATATTACGATTGATGCCTGCATATCCATTTCATGTCCAAAGAGACATCGTAATTGTATCTATGGCACTGCATAATTACATTCGAAGAAAAGCCTCCGCCGATCCAGCATTTGATCGATTTGATAAAAATCCAAAATTTGTGCCACTTGATGCATTTAATAATGCAGAAGACGTTCAACCAGAGGAAACTGCACCAGAAATTGCAACTGTTCAGATGAATGTCTTACGAGATCAAATTGCACATAGTTTAATGGAAAAAAAAATTAGTCAATTTTAGATGATGAATATTTATTTTGAAATGTGGAATAATTTTAAGTATAAACATTATATTTAATTTATTTGGTTTTATTTTTATATTTTTTAAATTTATAATATATATATTTTTATTCCAATTTTTAAATTTGAGTTTATTTAAAATTATACCCTTAATGGTCATTTTACACAATAACAGCAACAACTTACTATATTATTACCAAACACCTATTATTCATCAGCTAACAGCTATCCGCAACAGCTACCAGCTATCAGCTATTCGCAACAGCTATCAGCTGCTTGAAACAGCTAAACCAAACAGGCTCTTAATAAGAAAAATTCTCCTTCAAGCACGAATCAATTATTTCTCAATATTAAAGTTGGCAACGGAGCGAAAATTTCACGCTCCCCACGAGAATTTACCCTTAATGAGATAGAAATTTTTCATTTTTTTCTCTCCTTGCAGGAACGGGGATGGAGAAAAAACTCTTTCTGTCTGTCGGGAATGGGCGGAGACGAAAAAAGTACTTTTTTCTGCAGAAATCCGAATATATTTGTATAAAAATATATTATATTATATATTTATTATATTATATATTATAAAAATTATATTAATCTATATAAATAAAAATAATATTTAATATTTAAACTCTAAAATTAAATAAACTAAAATTTTTTATGTTGTTGATTATAAAATTAATAATTTATGTTATTAATTATAAAATTATTATAAATTAATAACTTTTTATATTATTATATTTTAATTTAAAAAAATAAAAAAATAAAAATAAAATTTTCGCGGAATCCCCAAAAAACGGAAATCGATGAGAGCAGATTTACTCCATTTCTATGGCGGGCCGGGGGTGGAGAACTCTCGCCAAGATGGGACGGGGATGAGAATTTACTACCCGCCCTATTGACAGCCCTACAACCCTACTCAACATTGGAGTTACTTGTGTCACAAAAATTCCCGTTTAATTTTTTCTCACCCGTTGTTTTCCCAATGGCCATTTTCCCGACCACCAATCACAAGGCCTTAGACTCTTGATATTTTTTTCCCTCCCTTGCAATCAAAAACCCCTCAAAACCCAACTCTTTTCTCTCTGAGTCTCTAGTGTAGGCTTTATTAGGGTTATCCATTATGGAGGGAAAAGCTCTCATTCGCTCTCTTTCTTGTTCCTCTTTTGCTTGCAACAGATTCTTCTTCTCTCGGAGACTACCTCCCTTTTTCTCTACCTTTTCTAAATCATCTGTCTCTGCCTCTCGCTTTCTTCACCCTCCAATTTCCTCCGGTCTCACTAGACGCTCTCTCCTACGCCGCAACTGGAAGCTATTCCCTGGCGCTGCCAACGCCTTCCCTTCTCTTCATTTCAATAAACACTTATCCTCTCTCTCTCCGGCAGCTGTCGCCACACACCCAGCTCAGTCCTTTCCAGGTCGTTACCGCTCTCTATTTGTTTGATTATCCAAAGTTGGAATCATGTTCTCACTTTCCTTTTTTTCTTTTTTTTTGTTTTTACATTTTTTTTAAATTTCTAAATTGAAAAAGAGTTACCAATACTATTCAAAGAACGGTAAATGATTTTGATTATGAGGTTGCAGATGTTGCTAGTGTGCCAGATGAGGTTGCTCAGAGTCTTGGCTTTGAGAAGGTGTCTGAACAATTTATTGGGGAGTGTAAATCAAAGGCTGTTCTTTTCAGACATAAGAAGACTGGAGCTGAAGTCATGTCAGTTTCAAATGATGATGAGAATAAAGTTTTTGGCATTGTGTTTCGAACTCCTCCGTAAGTATTGTATCTGTACTTAATGTTAGATGAAGGCTATGATACATTAAAGTTCTTGTCATGTTACTGAATTTGGAAGAATAGGTATACTAGTCTGATATTTAGTTTTGTTAATAATGAAGTCTTGAGTGTGTTAAGATATTGATTAAATAATATTTCATTTCTAAGAGTAAAAGAAATGGTTATCATGACATAGCTGACGTTTTTGGCAGTTTGGGTAGTAGCAAGATGCCATTTTCTTTGATATGTTAAATAGATTATCTATAATATTATTTGCTATGTAAGTGGAGTTGAACTACGTATAGAAGTAGCATATGAATGTACTTTTGTTTTGTGGAACATGTGAAATGAGAATAGTAAAAAAAGGTAATGCTCCATACTCGAGGTAGTCTCAACATTTTTCTTCATTTACCGTTGCATATTCACAATTCTCCATACGACTAGCAATGTAAACCATTTCATAGACATAGGACTTCTCAAAGTCACTAGCTTGCTAATTTTACTCTCAAACCAGCTTACTCATTTTAATATCAAACCAGTTGTGGAAGAACTAAAAACTATTATTAGGATTTTTAAGTTTGTGTGGAGGGTTTTATTTATTCTTTTCCAACATCTTTACACGGTTTTTGAAAATTTAAATTATTTTTTACAATTAAAAATTTTCTTGCTTCCCTTTCTAGATGTATTTGGGTTTTAGCCTAATTTGAAAAGTTAACTGCAATTTTTCATAAACCAAAATTTTAAAAAAAATTTCATCATTAATTAGGAGGCCAAAAGATCAAAATTATCCCTTTATACCACATAATCAATCTAGTTTTCAATAATAGACAATTCAACACCAAAACTTTGTGCATGTTTTAATTGAATTATTAGTTTGATCAATGGTGGTTTACCAAATTTGCAAAGCTGAAGCATTCAATTAGCTCTAATTGAAATTTAGGGACTAAATTAGTAACATGGTCTAAATGAATACATTCAAGAGCCAATTTTATCTTTGGCATTCTACTTAATAATTAAATAATATTACTTATGTTTTAATTTTGGCAACTTCTTAAATTAGGGTAAATTGGGTAAAATGTAAAAGTTCAAAACGGTTGGGATATTTTAAGCATTAAAACAATTTTAATCCAAAACAAAAAAATTTGGTTCTTTCAATCTTTTAGCAGTTAGTATTGTTGGTAGCCCATGTGTATGGCCTGTGCATGTACGCACTTATAGTTGGAGTTAATAAAATACCGTTTTCAATTTTTTTTCGTTTTATTGAAAGTTGCTTAATATCATTATCATCTCTTTGGTTCTAACTGCCAACGTTGTAATGCAGCAAGGATTCAACTGGGATTCCACACATATTGGAACACAGTGTGTTGTGTGGATCAAGAAAGTATCCTTTGAAGGAACCATTTGTTGAGTTATTGAAAGGAAGCTTGCATACTTTTCTTAATGCATTCACATATCCGGACAGGACTTGCTACCCAGTTGCTTCCACAAACACGAAGGTAAGAACAGCTTGGAAAGTTGTAGGGTATTGCTCCTTTAAGTGCGTGTGTGTGTGTGTGTGTTTTTTTTTCCATTTAATTTAGATCATAATACATGAATGTTATTTAAAACAGGATTTCTACAATTTGGTTGATGTATATCTGGATGCTGTTTTCTTCCCTAAGTGTGTGGAGGATTATCAGACATTTCAACAGGAGGGTTGGCATTTTGAGCTCAATAATCCTTTGGAAGAAATATCTTACAAAGGTTACATGTTTTTAGCAAATGTATTTTGACACTTGATACTTTTGCTGTTTGCAGCTGGACAGTGTTATTGCTGGTTGTGTATATTTTATTTTCTTCTTTAATGGATTCCTTCTTAATTACAGGTGTTGTTTTTAATGAGATGAAGGGTGTCTACTCCCAGCCTGATAATATATTAGGGCGAACTGCTCAACAGGCAATTTCTTTTTACTCTGATTTTTTGATGCTCTATTTTTTTTTTTCCAAATAATGCTATAAAATAGGCTAACTATTATAATTTACATAATGTTTGGCAATGTCATTGATAATGCAGACCGGTGTAGATGGGAATAGAGACATATTGATTTGAAATCCTTGGTTAATTTGTATTTTTGGATGTAGAACTGATTGCGGGGCTGATTATTCGAGCTAGATTTTTGAAAGGAATTTGGGTATTTTTTCTGGGTATTAGGTTGCGATTTGAGAGGGTATATAGTAGATCGTCTCGGGTTAGGGCTCTAAGAATTGCTGCTAGTTTGTAAGACTTCCGTGTAATTGTAGTTGCTTTGGGTCAATGGTCTAATATGGGAAGAGCCTTTTTAGGCCTTATGAGTAGCTTCCACAATAATTTCTTGCAATCGGACTTGTTCAAAACCCTGATAAAAATTAGTGGGGCGAAACATTCTTCCTTCTGGCCTAATCTCTTCTTTCAACCCTCCTATGAAACTGGACACCAAATATGCCTCAATAAAATATGGGTTAAATCTTTCCATTTTACCCTTGCCTTCTTGGTATTCAGACACAGTCCTGTTTGTTTGAGCTTATTAAACTTGGCCACAATATTTTTGATGGATGTGTCATTGAATTGTTGAATCAACACTTCCAAGAAAGCTTCCCAAGACTCATTCTTGTGTATCTTAATTCATCCATAAACCAGGTTGCAGGCTTCCCTGTTAGGTAAATACTACCCAACTCAATTTTTTGTTCTTTTGGAACTTCATAGATTTGGAAGTATTTGTTACACTTCCAAATCCATGATTAAGGCTCTTTTCTTTCAAAGAAAGGTAAATATAATTTGGGCAATAGTTTTCCCTAATACACACAAGACGATGCTTCCACAGTTCCCGAACCTAACTACTTTGTTTCACGGACTCGGGGAGTGGGTAAGATTCCTCTCCCTGAACTAGGTCTCTCCTCCTTTATGAACTCTTTCCCTTGTTGAGATTTTGGAGCAATTGCATCATCTGAGTGAACTGATTGCCCAACTTCAATTGCTCATTTCGAAGTTGGTCATAGATCATCTAATTCTCCATTTTGTCTACCTATTGATCCTTTTGCGTGGCCTCAAATATGAGAATCAGCTCATTTTGTAAGGTGGTAAGCTTTTCTAGATCTTCCATCTCTTTTGATTCAAATTCTCCCGCAGCTAAGTTCCTAGCCTTTCTAGAAGTTCTACTCATTTTTTTACAAGGTTCCCTAATTTACGTATTGCTCTGATACTAATTTGTTAGGTTTGGTTTAGAATAACCCTGCATAGCTATAAATGGCAAAAAAGAATTTAAGAGAGATACAGAAAGTAAATAGATGGTAAGGAAGAAGAAATTAGAGATAGAGAGTAGGAAGCACATATAGAAAAGAAAGAAATAAGCGAAAGAAGAATTAGGAATTTGATTGCTTCATTCACTAAATAGCCTCAGTACACTGACTTATTTCTAACTAATTGCATTAGAATTTGTTTTCTACTGCCAACTCACCAAATTAGTTACAATTCTCTTCTTTTGTCCTTTTCTTCCTAACTAATTCTATTCTCTTATTTTCTTCCTTTCGTACATAAAAGTTCGTGGACTAAAAGTTTTCCTAAACTTTAAAAACATTTTACTCCTTAACTTGATAAGCATAAAATGGGCACACTCATTCATTTATTCTATTTGTTGTGCTTGTCTTCTTGGTACTGTAAGATCTGCTTAGTCATATTGTACATTTAGATTATTCTGGTCAACTTATAGCTATGAACTTTATCAGCTCCTTTGCTATAAAAAAAGGTTGTATGTTATTCAACATTATCTATTGAGTTCCTGTAATTCATGGAGTTCTAACATGACATTTTATATATTTTTTTCTTCCATTAACGAGGCCTATTAAACTTGCTTGTGGTATTTGTTGATGGTGTTGCTTTGATCCTGGATGAAAAATATGCTTGAATGTGTTAGGTCAATAATGATTCAAATGGCTCTAGTTCCATCTTCAGCCTGCCAAAGAATAGTTGTATAGGAGATGCTTTATTATGAAATATCTTGTTCTTGCCTATAATGATAACTATTATATTTAATGTATTTGCAGGCACTCTTTCCAGACAATACCTATGGCGTTGATAGTGGTGGTGATCCAAGAGTAATCCCTGCATTGACTTTTGAGCAATTTCAGGTATAATATATGCATTAAATTACTATTTTTGTCTACTGCTTTCTCTTGCCTGGGTTTGCATTTTTCTTTTTCTAATGGTAAAAAAAAAATCTCATTTTTTTAAAATTTACTGAATGCTTTTAATTGCATTAATTTTACCTAATTTGCGAAGTTGGTTGCAATTACCACAGGTCAAAACTGATAGAAAATAATAATATTTTATTAAGGTCGAAAGATCAAATTGGCACTTTCTACTATATTGTAAATTTAGTTTTTGAAATTTTAATTGGAGTCAATTGATTTGTGCTAGTTTACCAAATTCATAATGTTTAAGTGCTCAAATGATTTGAACTGAAATTACAGCCTATTTTTCAGTGCTTAATTTCCAGCTTTACTAAATACCACCTTAATTTATGACATGGTACTATTAGTTAGAGTGCCACATCTTTTGGCCTTATAATTCATAATAAAATATTATTATTTTTGAGTTTTACCTACAGTGTTATTGCAGCTAAATTTTCTGATTAGGATAACTCTGGTACGACTAAAAGCACGAGGTGAAATTGAAAAAGTGCAAAAAAAATATTGTAATTATTATTGTTATTTTTGCAATAAAGCTATTATTTTTATAGTTTCTTGAACTGTGGCCTTATTTTTAAAATTGTTATTTACTGTGCATAGTTCACTTATTTATGTAAACAAATTATTTTTATTTTCATATGCTCATGATTATGTTAATACATATGATTATCGCATATATCCTAAACAAATTACAGGAATTCCACCGTAAATATTATCATCCCAGCAATGCCAGGATATGGTTCTATGGAGATGATGATCCAATTGAGCGATTGCGCATCTTGAGTGGTACTAAATACTGTCTTCTTTTATTCTTTTATATCGTAAAGCATTATGCAAGTGCCTGCAAATCTTTTTCCATCTTTCATTTCTTCTTTGGCAGTAGTCATCTGATTTGGGTCATGAAGCCTTTATTTTATTTTCTTCAATTGAAGTTGATTCATGAATTACAGAGGGATCTTTTCTTGCAAGTATCAAGTTCATTTACAATTTCCATTCTCATATATTGTGTTATATGAAAACTTAAGGATTCTGGCAAATTTCTCAAAGACTGCTGGATCTTACATATACATTATTCTCTCTCAGAGTATCTCGATATGTTTGATTCAAGTTCAGCTCCAGATGAGTCTAAGATTGAGCCACAAAAACTTTTCTCAGAACCAGTCAGAATTGTTGAAAACTATCCTGCTGGTGAAGGGGGTGATTTGAAAAAGAAGCATATGGTATGCCTGAACTGGCTACTTTCTGATAAGCCCTTAGACCTGGAAACTGAGCTTGCACTTGGCTTTCTAGATCATCTTATGTTGGGAACTCCTGCATCTCCCTTGAGGAAAATTTTGCTGGAAAGTGGTCTGGGAGATGCCATTGTTGGTGGCGGGATTGAAGATGAGCTGCTTCAGTCTCAATTTAGTATTGGATTGAAGGGTGTTTCTGAAGAGGACATTCAAAAAGGAGAAGACTTGATCATGCGTACGCTTAAGAAATTAGCTGATGAAGGATTTGAGACAGATGCTGTGGAGGCTTCTATGAATACAATTGAATTTTCTCTCAGGGAAAACAATACTGGCTCATTTCCTCGTGGCTTGTCACTGATGCTTCGATCCATTGTAAGTTCTACATATTTTCCTCATAGCCAAAAGTCAGGCATAAGTTTATATATTTTTCAAAATATGATTAATGCATTTTTATTTGTAGGGTAAATGGATATATGATAGAGATCCCTTTGAGCCTTTGAAATATGAAAAACCTTTGATGGACCTAAAAGCTAGAATAGCTGAGGAAGGTTCTAAAGCTGTTTTTTCTCCTTTAATTGAGAAATTCATCTTGAACAATCCTCACCGTGTAACTGTAGAAATGCGGGTAAGAAATTTAGGCCTAAATTTGACTCCCTTTATATTTTTGATACCTGTTTATTAACTTCATAATATTGTATGGGTATTTTCCAGCCTCATCCAGAGAAAGCTTCTCTTGATGAAGCTGCTGAGAAAGATATCTTGGAGAAAGTGAAAGCCAGTATGACAGAAGAAGATCTTTCAGAGCTTGCACGTGCTACACAGGAACTCAGATTGAAGCAAGAAACTCCTGATCCGCCAAAAGCCTTGAAAACTGTTCCAAGCCTTTCTCTTCATGACATTCCCAAAGAACCTATACGCATTCCCACAGAGGTTAATACGCTTAGTATTTCTGCTTGAATATCAGATTCATGACAGTTTTATTTGGAAAACTGTGCTGAACATTTGTATGGTATCTGTAGGTTGGGGATATCCGTGGTGTTAAAGTATTGCAGCATGACCTCTTCACGAATGATGTCTTATATGCTGAAGCTGTATTTAATATGAAATCACTGAAGCAGGAACTTCTTCCTTTGGTGCCTCTTTTCTGGTAAGATGTTGCTGCTTAAAATGATTAATGATTTTAACTGTTGTTAGATATAATACTTATTCTTCAACCCTCACTTACTGACTTGAGGTTTTTAGTTGAATGTTTTCTTTTCATAGCATCAGAGTCTCTCTGACCATCAAAATGTCTCCTTTAAATTTCATTTCTGCTGTTAGCCATAATATTTTTGTCATGCAAGCATGGATGTATGAATGTCAAAAGGCCCTTGTTACTCTTTACTTTCCTGTTTCGGGCTAGAGATTTTGTTACTTCAGTTTCACTAGAAAGAAAGAAACAATCTGCTAATCATTTTTTATTAATATTGTTAATGGTTATTCATATAGAAGAATCCATATAGCTGATTCTGATTGACTTGAGATTAAGGCTTTGTTTAGTTGAGTTGAGTTGAGTATTGTTAATGGTTAGCTGCTGTTTTTACATTTTTTTTCTTTCTAATTATTTATTCATATATTTATGGTTCCTCTATTTTTTTGACAGTCAATCACTGCTTGAGATGGGTACGAAAGATTTGACCTTTGTGCAACTTAATCAGTTGATTGGGAGGAAAACTGGAGGAATATCAGTTTATCCATTCACATCATCTGTTCGGGGCCAGGAGCAGCCGTGTAGCCATATAATTGTTCGTGGGAAAGCTATGGCAGAGCGTGCTGAAGATTTATTTAACCTGGTATTTTGTAGTTGAATGGTTATCTACACTTCCCTGGTTTGTGTGCTTTAGGCGTGAAATTATGAATCATCTGAAAGTCTGTGAAGTAGCTTTCAACTACTTGAGTTATCATCATTGATGTTGCACTTACTCTTCTCTGAATTTTTTAATTCAAGGATGCCATATTTCAAATACTTTCATTCCAATGATATATTAGTTTTTGGGAATTAATTCATAAAACTGCTTTGGTTTTGATGTATGCCATATGGATTCTGCTTTGAAATCTAAAAGCACTGCTAACTGTGGGAAGGTTACGAAGAAGAAAACCATAATAGCATGATTGAACTATTGGTTTCATTCAAGCATTAGTGCTCAGCTTCTTTTCATATAAACACTCTAGGATGTGTTCTGTTAGTTTTTGGATTATGCCCGCTCTTTCTTTTACTATATATATCTAGTATTATAGCTTTTCTACACACTGTGATGTGATTCCTCCTTGTGCAGTTTTTACATTGTTACCAAGTTCCTTATTGCGAATGGAAGTGGTAGCTTGGGACACTGAGAATTGATACATATTGTTGTAGGTTAATTGTGTGCTTCAAGAAGTACAGTTTACAGACCAGCAGCGTTTTAAGCAGTTTGTTTCTCAAAGCAAAGCAAGAATGGAGGTACTTATTGGTGTTATTTAAATAAGGAATCAGAAATCTGATTGAATCTTTTCTTTTTAGAACTTAATCTCAATAATTGCATTATGTTCAGAACCGATTAAGAGGCAGTGGTCATGGAATTGCAGCAGCAAGGATGGATGCAAAGTTAAATGTTGCAGGTTGGATTTCTGAACAAATGGGTGGCATCAGGTTGGAATATTTCTCATTTGGCCTCTTCCTTTTGTTATAAATTGTCTGTCACATTTTACTTCAGTATTTCCGCTTCAAAATTATTTTTCATATTTTAATGTGTAATAGATAAATGAGAAATGGGCCATGCTTTTTTTGAAAATTAGTTCATGTCCATGCATCTTGTCCTGAATGGATCTATTATCTTTGTGTGTAGCCAGAAAACGTGGACGCTCATGTTTTCTGGAATTTTTTTTCCTGAAAGGCTCAGGGATATTGATGATACATTTTTAATGTCTGGTGTGTAGTTACCTGGAATTTTTACAAGGCCTGGGGGAGAAAATTGATCAAGACTGGCCTGCAGTTTCTGCATCTCTTGAGGAAATTCGTACATCCTTGTTATCAAGGAATGGCTGCTTGATAAACTTGACTGCTGATGGGAAAAATCTCTCGAACTCAGAGAAGTATGTTGGCAAGTTTCTCGATCTGCTTCCTAGCAACTCCCTTACTGAAACTGCTGCTTGGAATGATCGACTTTCACCTGGAAATGAAGCTATTGTGATACCCACACAGGTGTTTTTTCATTGGAAAGTTTCACCTTTCACAGTTTTTTCTTTTTTTGGAAAATAGTATCTAAAGTTTTATCTTTCACAGGTTAACTATGTTGGCAAAGCTGCTAATCTCTACGACATTGGCTATCAGCTTAATGGGAGTGCTTATGTTATTTCAAAATATATTAGCAATACATGGTTGTGGGATCGTGTGCGTGTCAGTGGTGGGGCATATGGAGGGTTTTGTGACTTTGATACTCACTCAGGTGAAATAAAATGGTGCTGTGGCATGGACTTCCATTTGTTATGTTCACCTAATTGATTGAATTTTTTTTTTCCTTCATAGGAGTCTTCTCCTTCTTATCCTATCGAGACCCCAATTTGTTGAAGACACTTGATGTATATAATGGAACTGGTGATTTTCTACGTGAATTAAAAATGGATGATGACACACTTACCAAGGCAATTATTGGGACCGTTGGAGATGTGGATTCATACCAGCTGCCAGATGCTAAGGGTTATAGTAGGTAAGTCGGTGTGGTGTTTGGTTACCTTGCTGAACTATCAATCTTTTCCCTGATGCCAATTTATCATAGTTATATGGGTGGTGCATAACATTGTACTATCATCTACTGATATTGTAGTGAGCTTGTGGCAGTAAGTTTGTTGGAATTAAATTGTTCTTGTTTTCTTTGTAGTTGCTTGTGGTGCTCACAAATGTAAAAGAAAACCCAAATTGCTTATGCTTTTTCTTTCTCCTTTTTCCTCATTCTGATTTTTCCTCTCTTGTTTCATCTGAATCTTTTGGTTCCTTCTCTATACGAGGAACCTTTACATTTTCTTTATGCAATAAATAATAATAAGATTCAACATGCATAGTGAGCATTGTTTTTTGAACTGGACCAAAAAAGGAGATCAGCTGGCTTTCTAGTTTCGGTGCTTGTTAAGCTGACGTAGCGGGAGAGTTTAAGGCAATTAGATCTTAACAATTAGGGCTAAAGTAGGATAATAATTGTGGTTGAAACAAGAAAATAATTAGGGTTTGAACAAACCTCTAAATTGTAATAAGAATCGAAAATAATATGAATGATAAGAATAATATATAATGCTGTCCTATTTATAGAAGATAGGACGAATCCTAATTCTAAAAGGAAAATCCTTAATAAGATACTCCTATTAGTAAATAAAAATCCTAAAATAACAAGGAAACTAAAACTTAAATAATCCTAATTTAACTTCTTATTTAAATCCTATATTGAATAGGAGTAGGACTAATAATGCTAGATTAATTGGGACTTTAACTTGACTGCATCATCCTCCCTGGGTCAAAAGTTACTCGGCTTCGACGAGTAAGCCTTGAGGAATAAGCCTTGACATATTCCTCATATATGCTTGGACTAATGCGCTTCAGTTCTTCAGAAATCCAAGTGCTTTCGTTTGCTGGTTTACCAAGCCACTTCACCAAGAATCGCCTCTATGGGTTGTCTCGTCTAGATTGAACGTCCTTGACATCTAACACTTCTTCAATAACTTCAGCATTTGCAATGGGCAACTGTTGAATTTGATCTTCAATGGAAGATGAAACACCATCAAATCTATAAAAAGGATACAAGTCTGCAACATTAAAGACTGGACTTATTTGTAGCTCAGGTGGAAGTTCAATTAAGTAGGCATTAGAACTGATTTTCTTTAGTACTTTACATGGCCCGAACTTTCTAGATTTCAACTTGTGATAAGTCCCTTTAGAAAATCGTTCTCGCCTCAAATGTACAAGTATTTGATAACCTTCTCTAAATTCTTCCATACGACGATGTTGATTGGTAACAAAAGAATACGCTGCATTGTTGTCTTTTAGGGCAACTCTAACCTCATCATGAATTTTCCAGATGTGATCAGCAAATAATTCTCCTTCATCACTTACCCTAGCTTATTGTGGCAAAGGCACCAGATCAACCACATGTTGGGGTTTTAATCCATAAGCATCCTCAAAAGGAGTTTTCTTTGTGCTTTGATTGACAACATTGTATAGGCAAATTCAGCTTGAGGTATCACTAAGTCCCAAGTTTTTGGGTTATTCCCTACAAGACATCTTAACAAATTTTTCAAATTCTGATTCACTATTTCTGTTTGACTATATGTTTGCAGATGGCACGTGCTAGAATACTTCAATTCAGTGCGAAATTTCCTCCATGAAGTCCTCCAACAATGTTCCATAAACTTTACGTCTCTATCAGAAACAATAAAAGTGGGAACACCATGTAGCCTTACAACCTCTCGAAGGAATAATTCAACAATATGAGTTGTGCTTGAGGTTTTAGAGCATGGAATAAAGTGTGCCATTTTCGAAGAGCGATCTACCACAACAAAGATGGAATCAAATTCTTTTGCATTTCTTGGAAGTCCCAAAACAAAATCCATGCTCAAATAAATCCACGGTGCACTTGGTTCTGGTAAAGGAGTATATAATCCAGTGTTTAGAGTTGTTCCTTTACCTAATAAGCAAGTTGGACATCTCTTCACAACCTCTCTACATCTTGTTTCATTCTTGGCCAAAAGTAGCGATCAACAACCATTGCAAAAGTTTTGTTCTTGCCAAAATGTCCTCCTAAACCATTTTCATGAAGTTCTCTAATAATTCTCTCTCTTAAAGTCCCTTCAGGAATGCATAATTGATTACCCTTGAACAAATAATTTTCATGCAATCGATATGGCAATCTTTCAGCACATGAGGGTTGCTGCAACTCAGCTATGATTTTGTTGAAATAAGGATCTGAGCCATACTGATTTTTTAATTCTTCAAAACCTGTGATTTGAGTGCTCATTATTGATAAAAATAATGTTCTCCTACTTAGGGCATCTGCCTCAATATTAGACTGTCTAGATTTGTATTTTGGTGAGAAGTTAAACTCGTCAAGGAAGGAGCTCTATTTTGCATGTTGATCATTAAGCTTCTTTTGAGAACTTAAATATTTCAAAGCTTGATGGTCATAATAAACCACAAACTCACGGTAAGCTAAATAATGTTGCTAATGATGAATAGCGCTCACCAAGGTATAGAACTTAGCGTTTCCTAGAATCAGATAGCTTTTCACTGAAAAATTCGATAGCTTCCCATCTTGGCTAAGGATAGCTCCAATTCCCACATGTGAAGCATCACATTCAACAAAAAATAATTTCTCAAAATCTTGTAGTGCAAGAATTGGTGACTTAGTCAACAAGATTTTCATTTGTTCAAAGACTTTTTGTGCAGATTTTGACAATTGAAATTCACCCTTTTTCATGGATTTTGTTATAGGACTTATGATAGAACTGAAATTTCGAATAAATCTCTTATAAAAAGATGCCAAGCCATGAAAACTTCGAACTTCTTTGAGGGATTGAGGTGTTGGCTATTCAATAATTGCACGAATTTTCTCTGGATCTGGTTTTAACCCTTCTGCTGACACAATAAATCCAAGAAATACTACTTCTGGCTGTAAAAAACTGTATTTTTTAAAATTAATATGCAACCTTTCCTTTTGTAGTACTGTCATTACCTTTCGCAAATGTTCTAGATGTTCCTCCTTATTATAACTATAAATTAAAAAATAGGGCAGCCCGGTGTACAAATGCTCCTGTAGTGCTTGGGGTCCGGGGAAGGATCGGACCAGTTGAATCTTTGTACGCGGCCTTCCCTTGCAATTGTAAGAGGTCGTTTCCACATCTCGAACCCGTGACCTTATATCACAAGGCGACAACGTTTACTGTTGCGCCAATACTCCCCTTCAACAACTATAAATTAAAATGTCATCAAAATATACCACAACGAAAGAATTCAAGAAAGGCTTGAGTATATCTGTTATGACCCTCATGAATGTGCTTGGTGCATTAGAAAGACCAAAAGACATTACCAACCACTCAGTCTATCAGATGTCTTAAAAGCTGTCTTACATTCATCTCTAGACCTCATTTTGATTTGATGATATCCATCCTTTAAGTCAAGCTTAGAGAACACCTTAGAACCAGCTAGCTGATCAAGTATGTCTTCTAACCGAGGAATAGGAAAGCGATATTTGACTGTAGTCTTATTTATGGCACGACTGTCCACACACATTCTCCATGAACCGTCTTTCTTTGGGGCTAGTAGATCTGGGCAAGCACAAAGACTTTTACTTTCATACACCAAACCCTCTCAAACAACTCCTTAACTTGTCTTTCTATCTCAACTCGTTGCATAAGAGGCATTCTATATGCGGGCAGATTTGGTAAAGTTGCTCTAGGTACTAAATCAATAGCATGTTGAATGTTTCTTAGTGGAGGCAAGCTTCTTGGCACATCCTTGCTAAGTCAGTCTTCATACTCTTTCAATAATTGTTGAATTTTAAAGGAAAATTAGGGCGATTTCTTAATCTGGTCACTTTCCACAATTTACTTATTAAAGCATACATAACCCTGGTCACACTGTTTTCACATTTTTTAGCAATTAAATATCCATTCACTTTGCTAGTTGTGGAATTTTTTGTAGCCAATTGCTTTGCTTCTTCTTTAAGAGAATGTAAAGTGTACCTTTTGTTACCTTTGCAGAAGGAGTAAGTGTTAGGCTTCGTCTTATGTACCATATCATTATCAAACAACTAGGGTCTTCCAACAAGAATATGCCTAACATCCATTGATACAACATCACATAAAACTTCATCTTTTAAGTTACCTCCTATAGTGAATTTCACCAAACATTGAGAAGTTACATTTATTTCTTGCCCCTTCTTCAACCAAGCCACTTTGTATGGAAGAGGATGTTTTGTTGTAGGAAGTCTTAGCTTTTCCACAACCTCCTTTAATATGATTTTTTCCATGCTTCCTCCATCAATGACAAGATTACAAACTTTTTCTTCACAAATAACACGTGTACGAAAGATGCTACACCTCCTCCAATCTTCTTTTTCATCATTGTTGTTTGTTGTCATTACCCTAAGTATCATCAATGACTCACCTTGAGCTGGATAAACCTCAATTTCCTCAATTTCTTCCATCTCCTCTTCATATTCATCAAAAATAGGTTTTGTTTCCTCTTCAGGTTCAGCTAGATTTACCACCCTCCTTTGTGGACAAGTAAATGAAGTATGACCTTTTTCTCCACACG
Source organism: Garcia nutans (assembly GCA_947685225.1). Classification (NCBI taxonomy): domain Eukaryota; kingdom Viridiplantae; phylum Streptophyta; class Magnoliopsida; order Malpighiales; family Euphorbiaceae; genus Garcia; species Garcia nutans. Next base: position 2,251,953 of record CANTUV010000017.1, on the reverse strand, counting down.
TGAAATATCAGACTCGAGAGTTGCTGCCTCCTTTAGCAATAGATGAACTAGATCTATTTTGCTCACCATAAGGGACTATATTTTTTCCTTTTTTGCTCGTCAACATTGGAAGCACTCCTGCAAGTTCTACTAGTTGTAATAGCTCCTTTCCTATTCCATTGACCAGCTTGAGATCCACGTTCAACTCTCACATTATTCTGCCACTTGGTTTTGTAAATAAATCTTCTAGCACCGAAACGTAAAACCCGCTTTTCTGCCGCTGAGGCATATTGACGAGCAACCTCAATTGTATGCAAATGAACAACTCCCATCTCGTCTCTAATGAATTGATTTAAACCACCAAGGTAGTGGGCAGTAAATTGCTCATTATTTTCAGATAAACCAACTCGAAGTGATAAGTTGATAAATTCAGCAGTGTATTCTTCAATAGACAAGTTGTTTTGCTTCAAACAATGTAATTTTTCATATAATTCCATCATGTAATCAGCAAGTAGAAATTGCTTTTGTAGCTTTCTTTTCATGTGTTCCCACATGCTGATTTTTAGCTTTCCTTGTTGTGCACGTTGCTCTTCAACTCTCTTCATCCATTGAATTGCAGTAACTTTCAATTTAAGCTTCACGAATAATACTTTTCAATTTTCAGCTATGGGTTTCCATTCAAAATATTTCTCTACACTAGCTTCTCATTCTAAATAATCTTCTGCGTGTAATTTTTCATAAAAATCAGCTACTTCAATCTTCACTCCACCACTCAAATCAAAAGCATGCAATAACCGTGTTTCCAATCCACCTCTTGCCGCTTGATTAACGATTCCAGCTTCATGAAAAGGGTTCACATCCTCAAGTTCCTCCTCGACTTTCAAATCTTCTAAAGGAACAATTTCGTGGTCGCCTTCCAGAATTTCCATTTGGGCTTCCACAAGTTCCTGACATTGCCAGGCTTGATTGCCAGCCCAGGTCAAATCCTCAATCATTCTCCGCATCTCGGCCAATTCAGTTTGTTGGGGTTGATTGCGTGGACCTCGACCGCTACCTCTTCCAACTATGGTTTAGGAATAGCAAAATATTCTTATTTTCAGCTCTGATACCACTTGATGCAGCGGGAGGGTTTATGGCAATTAGATCTCAACAATTAGGGCTAAAGTAAGATAATAATTGTGGTTGGAACAAGAAAATACTAAGAGGTGGAATGCTAAGAGGTGTATGTGTTTGCGGTGTATTTAATGAATACATATTTTTTCCAATCCTAGTTGAACATGTTTTTATTTTGGTTGAACACTTGTTTTGAAAATACTAAGAGGTGGAATGAGGTGTTGTACCTCTAAAACTGGTTAGTTGAGAATGTTAGAACCTAGAATTTGAATGGCGGCCTGTAGTAATATTAGAACTTTTAGGAATCTGGCTCACTGCCTTTTCTTCTCCTTATTTGTATAATCATGAGTGTTGATTATTATATTTATTGCCTTTTCAGTTTATTACGTTATCTATTGGGTGTCACGGAAGAAGAACGACAAAAGAGAAGGGAAGAGATATTATCTACCAGGTAAACACAATTCTTTTTATCCACTGACCTGGTATTACACTTGTGAAATTACTGAGGTAGAAATCACTGCCTGGATGGTGTCAATAGTAGAGGACAGGATACCTCTCTAGACTCTAGTGAAGAATAAAAAGGCATTTCTTTTTGGAGGATATGGATCTTATGCATAAGCTTGTTCTACGCAATGCTTATGCCTACAACATCATGTTATCACATATAACATATGAACATATTGAAAATTTGAAAGTTGAGTTAAAAACTATTTTCATTTTTTCTTTTTTGCTATCAAATATTAAGGCTAATATTTTATTAAAGCTAGGATTTAGATGAAAGTCTCTAGAAAAATTATGCTTGTCTGCCATAGACAACATAAAATTACAGATAAGAGAACGGGTTTATCCTTTTTGATTTAAGAGAATGCTCCCAAGTCATCAATTTCACACATGATGGTTGAAACTGTTGCAACCCTTGCTTTTTCCGTGCAGTTTGAAGGACTTCAAGGAATTTGCTGATGCAATTGATGCAATTAAGAATGATGGGGTTGTGGTTGCTGTAGCATCTCCAGATGATGTTGAGTCTGCAAACGACGAATGCTCTAAATATTTTCAAGTGAAGAAAGTTCTGTAGAACCAAAAAACATAGAAACAGTTAATTCGCCTCTTTTTTTTGGATAAATAATAAATTAAAATGCAGAAAGAAAATGCAATTTTTTTCCTATTTTGAACTGTGTACTGAGGGGGGAGGAAGGGATTGGAGATAAGGTGGGTTACCACGGTAACTTCTGTCTCTTTGTAATTTATGAACACTCCTCGATTGAGTTTTTAATGAAAAAATAACATATGTCGCATTTGTGCTTGTTGCTTAGACCGTTTAATAGATGATAGAAACTCATTTTTAGAAATTGTCTGGTTTATTATCCATTTAGAACCCCTAATGTGGCTTTTTTTTTGGTTAATGACTTACTAAAGTAGATTGGGATATTTGCAAAGATTATGGAATAGCAGTTTGTAAACCCATTCATGGAATAGCAGTTTGTAAACCCATTCATGGAAAAACTTCATTTCCGCCAGTTGCCAAAGATGGTGAGAACATTAACTCAACCGTATTATTATTTTGCATCTTCTTATAAGGCCATGGGACAAACATTTCAGATTGAAGAATTAATACATTTTTTTTGGGCAAGGAAATTGAAAAATCTCATTGGACCGATACTCTAGATTAATGCCAAATTGATAAAAGAAAGAACACAAACAGGATCTTACAAACCCATTTGCTTCTGAAAATTTTCGTATCTGGTAATATTTTTAAGATTCTGCACACTGGATTTCGGTGAGTGACCTCACATTGAAACGGTAAAGTTCAGTAACTAAAATGATTAGAATTATGTGATCATATCTAAATTAAATGCGACGTTTGGTGACAAATTATAAATCATCTCATTTGTTCTACAGAAAGAACAAAACAAATTTCCACCATTTCTAAGAGCAGACAAATCATTAGAACAAGCCTAAGATAAATGAAGGAAAGAGCAGACGAGATAGATGAATACTCCGTTTAACTCAACAAATATACACATTAATTTTTAAGTCTAGTCCATCAGAAGTTAGCTGTTTACCTAAAAACCAATATCAAAACTTTAAATTAATCAAAACTTCAATGAGAACTGCTTTAAACTAACATCCGGCATTACTTTCAAGCTACCATCTCTTAGCCTCCATTATTTCAAACAAAATAAGCACCATCAACCATTACCATCAGCAGAGTGTGGAACCCCTGCTAAACACTGGAAAATTAGTTTCACCCAGTGGTTACAGGCTAACATAAAATAATCTAAATTCTGCGTTTCTTTGGAAGTCTACATCCATTATGTGGGCGCCTAGTGGTATCTTCAATGTACACAATTGGGTTTTGATCACTTCGGGAGTTAGCAAATCCCTCTCTGAAACTCATAATGGCTTGCCTTTTCCTCCTGAAGTGAGTGAACCCATTCACCTTCATCACAACTGATTTCAACCCCATGTCTTTTGCCTTCCGTCCAACATATTCTGCAGTTGCTTCAGCAGCATACTGACCCACTTTTCCTCCACTTGTTACATCCTTAAATCCTGATGAAGCTCGAAGCTTTGTATTTCCTTTGAAATCTGTTACATTGATAAAGGCGTTATTACGCATTAGCTTGATGTGCACAATATCAGCATTATATTCTGTAGCGTATCGAGGACGTCGATAACTATCTTCCTCTATTATTCCCCTGACAAAGTCCATGGACCTAGCATTCCTTCTTGTCTCAAAGTCTTTCAAACCTGCAGAAAGGGATAAACTTTGGAACTTGGAAACAAATGGATCAGAGACATTCTCCTTTCCAGCAAACAAATCCATGTTTGGCCTAAAATTTCCTGAAGACTGGAAAGTTTGTTTTTCGCTCTCTCCTTTTGGAACATTATCAGGACGAGAAGTATCATTATGATTTCCTGGCCAACCTGCACAATAGATAAATTTTTCTATCAAATTATAAATAAAGATCAGAGAGTATATTTTGGTAACGTCTAATTCCCACATTTATGAAAGCAATTCTAATCTGGGCAGATCATAACCCTCCTCCTCTATGCTCCATACACTCTCAACTTCCAACCCCAACATCCAACCCCCCCTTTTTTCCCCACAGACATTAAACCTCTTTGTAACAACCAATAAGGTACGCCAATTGTGTAAAATGATTCCATTATTCTTTGGTCGTAAAAACAATTCCTTCAAATTTTCAAGATTTAATAGAACCCATTCAAGCAATTTTCAGTAGATTGGCATTTATTGCAAACAGTATACACTATATTTCAGGGATAAAGAAATCTCATACATCATTCCTTCTTGGTAGATCAACTTACCAGCCAGGTTTAAAATAAATAAAAGAAGTTGCATAATTGTAAAAATTCATGGAACATATATTCAACAACGGAAGAAAATGGTGCTATAGGATCATTGTATCTATAAATTGAACCAAAAATCTATTGAAATATAAAAGAATACAAAATAGAAATTATTCATATGAATTCAATCAAATGAAAAATTAAACCAAACAAAACGAAAGAGAAAGAGAACGGGCCTGGAGTAAAAGCAGCACATCGAGAAGGCATGTAAGAGATAAACTTGAGGGCTCCATGATTACCAAGCAACGACCCAGAAGACAGCCTACGAAGAGACCACATCCCGGCTTTCGGTACTTTTAATTTGGGTTTTTACTCAAATTTCATATAAATGCTTCTCAGCCCTAACGACTTGTAAATATATAGAATATAGACATTTTCATTCTACTGGCTGAATCAATTCTTTTTGTAGAGATAAACTCAACTCTGACAAAATGAGAGAGAGCAGTTAAAAAGATTTTAGGGTTTGATTTGATTCGCTATAACAGAACAGCTGCGGGGTGTCTAAACGGTTCACAGGCAGGGGTGCTCAAAAATTCCGTAGCCCGAAAAACCCAGATCGATCCGATGGGTTTGGGCCGGTTGGGCATGCCCGAAAATCATTTAGAGTCGGGCTTCGGGTTAGATTTTGCTGCCCAAATCCCGATCGGCTCCGGATTCGGGTTATGCTTCAAAATTTTCTGGCCCGCTCGACCCGGCCCGAAGAATGTTTAATTTTTTTAAAATCCTATATAAATACTAAAAACCCTAAAAAACTTAAAAACATAACACACTCTCCCTCTGTGCTCTTTTCTTTACGCTACAGTGAATCCTCTCCACCAGTCTCGTTCAGCAGGTCTAGCAGCAGTAGCAGTCTCGTCCAGCAGCCAAGTCATCCAGCAGCCAGGTCGTCGCGCCCAACAGCAACCTCTCGCAGTAGCAGCAGTGCCCAGCAGTCTCGTTCACCAGCAGGTCGTCCTCCCAGCATCAGCAGCAGGCAGCAGATCTTCTCAGCAGCAGCAAGCCCAAGCATCAGATTCAGGTATATGTTCATATCCATTTTTTTAATTATTTCTTTTACTGCATTTCAATTATTTTTTTTTGTGAATGATTTATATATGTTTGTATATAAAAATATGTTTGATTTATAATTTAGAATGATTTTTTTTTGTGAATGACTTATATATATATATATTTTTGAATGATTTATATATCCGTTTTTTTAATTGTTTCTGTTACTGCATTTGAATTTTTTTTTTGTGAATGATTTTTTTGGAAACATGTTTTATAATTAGATTATAAAAATATAATTAGATTTATATATTATAAATAAATAAATAAATATATATATATTTATAATTAGATTGTTTGTTTGATTTTATAAATAAATATATTTATAAATATGGATTGTTTGTTTGATTTTTGAAAATCCTAATTAAATTTATTCTAAATTTCGGGCCACTGGTTTTTTGAACACCCATACTCTCAATTTCCTTCTCTTTCTATTTCTGTCGCAGCAGTAGCAGCAAGGAGCGGTAGCGGCAGCAACAGCGACAACGGCAGCAATAGCAGCAAGCACCAGCAGCGACAACAGTAGCAGCAAACACCAGCAGTTGGAGATTATTTTAATTTCATTTAGAATTTGTATGGTTTAATAATTTGATTTTAAATTTGTAATTTATTGTATGTGTATTTTTTTTAAATTACTTGTTGATTGATGTTTGGAATTATTTTAATTTCATTTGAGTTTTGAATTTTGTTATTTTTATCGTGTTGGGATTTAGTGTTTTGGATTTTAGAAGTTGGAACTTGTATGATTTAGTAATTTGGTATTAAACATTTAAATTTGTGTATGTGTTTTAAACTTGTAATATATAGTATTATAATTTTTACTGCATTTTAAATTGTTGATAGATATTAAGGGTTATTTTAATTTTTATTTGATTTTTGAAATAATTTGTTGGTGATTTAGGTTAATTTAATTAATTTAATTATAATTTTCATTTGATTTTTGGAATATATGTTTTATATTTGATTTAAAGTATTGTGGGAAATGTTCTTTATAAAGTAATATTTATAGGTAAATTTTATTGGAATTTAAAAAAATTAAATTTTATTTTTTAAAAAATATTTTTTAAAAACATTGGCCCGTTGGGCTAGCTTGGTTCAGCCCGAACTCGATTAGGTCCGAATTGGTCTGGCCCGATTGGGCTTAGGGTCGGGCAATGGGCTGTACTTTGCAGTCTGAACAGTTTTCGGGCCAGGCTACGGGCTGGAGTGAAACTCGGCCTAACCCGGCTTGAGAACACCCCTAGTTGGCGGACCATATTCGGTTGATTTACTTTAACGACACAATTAACTTAATATTTATTAATTATGTCGAAATAAATATAATACAAAAATTAAATAAATTATATAAATATAATATATGGATATTTATATAACTATTTAAAAAAATTTATTATAAAAATATTATAAAAATTAAAAATATTTATATTTTTATAAAAAATTGATGTAAAATTTTAAAAATATTTCATCACTCAATAAATTAAAAGTTTTTTTTTAAAAAATATATATTTTCTCAATACAATCAATATTTTTTTTCAAAATTTTATTGTTTTTATCAAACTTCACTATTAAATAAAAAAACTATGGTAAAATAATAAAAATTAATATTTTAAATTTTAATCATCATATAAAAATCATATTTTTTATAAAAAAAAATTAATTTTAATTATAAAAAATAAATAACACTAAATAAATAAATAAATAATATAAAAATACATTAATAAAAAATTATTAAATTTATTTTTAAATAAATATTACATATTATACAATAAAAAAATACATATAATTTAGTTATTATAGATGTATTGTAGATGTGTTGTAGATGTTATAGATATTGTGTGTATATTATATTTTTGTTACTAAAATTATGTATATTTTTTGTAAAAATTGTTAAATATTGTGTGAATATTATGTAAATATTGTATGGATATTTTAAAAATAAAAATAAAAATAAATAAAAATAAATAAATATTAAAAATGTTATGTAGATATATTGTAGATTTATTGTAAATATATTGTTGATATATTGTAGATATGTTGTAAATGTAGCTTATATTGTTGAGTATGTATTTTATCTATGTTGTGAATATATTATGTATATGTTTATTTTTTGTGTATATTAAAAATATAACATAAAAAATTTTTCGACAAAAAAATATATAAATAAAATAGTAAAAAACTGAAAATAAAAAATTACAAAAATAAAAAAATCAACGTTTATAAACTAAATTTGAAAAAAAAATAAAATGTCTAAAAATGAAAAAGTTACTTGCAATACCTGTGTTTTTGAAAACGGGCAAATTTTTGCCGTGATGAGTGTAATTCTCTCTGTAATATATTTACTTAAATGAATTATATACGGATCAAGACCTGTGCCTTTGAAAACAGGCAAATTTTTACCGTGATGGGTGTAATTATCTCTACACTATATTTACTTAAATGGATTAAATACAGATCACATAATTTGACACGATCCGTTTAACTCATATAATATTTTTAATTTAAAATAATTTTATATTCTTAAATAATCCATTAAAAATTTATTCATATAATAAAATTATGATTAAAATAATTCTAAAATATAAATGTATTAAAAATTTCTTATTAATATGAAATAAATAATGAGTGTGTATTATATTTTAGTTTTAGAACTCAGTAAGAAAAAAAAACATTAAGGAAATAATATACAATTGTCAATATAAAGTTTTTAATAAAATTTTTTGAAAACTTTATTTTATTTTCTATTTATTTTTTTATTCTATTTTCTTTTATAAATCCTATTCTAAATTCTAAATTAAAAAAAGTTATTTGATATAAAATCTAAAATATTAGATTATTTAAATCATAAAATTATTTAATTTTTAAAAAATTTGATTTGAGAAAATGATTTCTAAAGTTCATAAAGAATTAAATTTAAATTAATTAATAATTAAAAAAATTAGTAACTAGATAAAATTAATAAATTTTTAATAAGAATAATTAAAAAATGAAATAAATCATTTCTAAATAAATAATAATACATCATATAATAATAAAATTATAATAATATAATAATATATAACACTTATTTTTATTTTTTAAAATAAATAATAATAAGATTATGTAGTTTTTAGTTGCATAAAACTACGTCGTTTTAGTTAAACGGGTTGTAGTAGGTTCGCATGTCAACCCGCTACATGACCCATTTAAAATCGTATCATAAACGAGTTGACCTATTTATGATACTAAGATATTTAAAGTCAGCACTAACCCACTAATTTTATGTGTTTTGCGTATTGTATTCGTGTGTTATGACCCATTTTGACACCCCTAAAAACAACTATGATTTAGAAGTATTACTTTTTTTAAAATGAATTTTCATCATGTATTGTATATTTAGTAGATTTATTTTATTTTTAATGCCGTTATTTTTTATTTATAATGTATTTTAATTTCATTTTTATTTTTCTTTAAATTTTTAATTTTTAAAAATATGATTTCATTGGTCTTGCCATGTTGTCATCTTCTTTCCATTAAAAGAGTGCTTGACCTAACTTATAAAAATTAGCTTATAAACACAATAATATGGATTTATATAAGTATTTAAAATTTTAAGTAATTATATTTTTATTTTGACTGATTATAATTAGTTGATAAGTAATTAACATATTTGGTAAAAAATAGTTTATAAGTACATTTACTACTAAAATAACTAAAAAAAAATATATAAAGCTCTATAATAAAAAAATATTTATCAAAATAAATAAGGATAATATAGTAAATTATTTGGTCAAACTAGCTTATAAGTCATGTTTATAAGCATAAGAATAATAAACTGGTTCTCCTAAATTATCTTTTTTAGCTTAAGCTCATAATGTAATATCCGTATTTTTTTTTGTGTATATTGAAATAATTAATATAGAATATTAATTAGGTATGTTGGAAGAGAGAGATACAAGACATAAACGTAATATATACACAATATATACATATAGTTTACATGATGTATACATAAGATATACATGTTATATACATATTAAAAAGATATACATAACATATATATAAGGTATAAAATTGATGGTGAAAGATAATAATAATAATAATAATAATAATAATAATAATAATAATAATAATAATAATAATAATAATAATAATAATAATAATAATAAGTCAAAGTAAGAAAGAAAAATACTTGGTTGGAAAAATATTAAAAATAATTAAATATTTAATTAATTAGTTAATTAATTAGTATTTATGGATGAGAATGAAGAAAGAAAATAAAAGGAAAGCCATCATCTTCTTCCTCCCCATGGCCGAAAATAAAAGGAAAGCCATCATCTTCTTTCTCTCCATGGCCGGATTTTCTAGTGAGACAAAAGAGAGATTTGTTTCATCAAAAAGCTCTAAAATTTTATAAGAATTTCTAAGAAATCAAGTGGGTTTTGAAGAAAAATCAAGAATTCAAGTAAGTTCTTTCTCTTTAAAGCTTTATTTTCTTATTTTTAAGGTTATGTAAGATTGAGTTAGAGAGAGAAAGTATATTTAAATTGTTAAAATTGATAATAATGAGGTTAAAATGATGAATACATTATGATTTGGTGGTTGATTGATTGTGATGAGTATAACTGATGAAATTATAGTTATAGGATAAATATGTAAAAATTAGGATTTTTATATAAATGTATATAATTCTCGCAATGTAAAACCCTTGATTTTTGAATGATTTTAAGTCTAGGGGCAAAATAGTCATTTTGTGCCCTCATATGTTATTTGAACATAATTTGATGGTTTGAATGTCTTTTTGATACTCAGGACGACGAGACGGTCGTTTTGAGTATAATATTGTATTTTTGGGTGCCGAGGGTATTTTCGTCATTTTTGGATTGATTTTTTGTCGTTTTCGGTATTTTCGGGTATTATTATGCGTAAAACATATTTATAAATTATTTTGGGTTAAAGTTTGAAGTTAAAAATAAATTTGAGTTGATTTTGTGAATTTTATGGTTTTGGGTAAATTTTTATGAAAATAAATAGTTTTGGGGTGTTTTTAATTAAAATAAATTAGATTGGGATAAAAGTATAATTTTGAAGAGTTGTTTTCCTATAAATAGGCCTAAAGTCAGATGGGGTAAGGTTTTTGGTCTTCTATTTTTCGGGTGTTTTGAAAAAAGAGGGAGAAATTAGGTTTTGGGGGCAGAAAAACAGAGGGCTGTTGTTTTGAGGTGTGCGCGTGACGAAGGTGGTGTCGTTCGGCAAGTGGCTAGCGTCATTCGGTGGTGAAGCGCGAGCCAGGGACTTTGTCGTTCGGCGTCTCGTGTCCCGTCGTTTTACGTGGCGCGGCGTGGCTCGCCTGGTCGTTTTGGCCATTGCTCCAGCAGCTCGATTTTCAAGTTTTTGGGTGTTTTTGAGGTTTTTCTCGATCCCTTTTGCTTTGATTTGACTCCCATCTACCTAGAACATGTTCATATCATATTGGGTTGGTATTTTTCTTAATTAATTTGGCTAAATTCGAATTATTATTTAATTAAATTGATTTTTACAAAATAGGTTAGGTTTTTGGGTTTTTATTATTTTGAGGGATTTTGGTTATTGAATTAGTTGATTGGGCTAGTGTGTTGGGTTCTGAAATTTGATGAATGTATTGAATTAGGGTTTGATTGAATTGATTTGGGTATTAGGGTTTTCGAATTAATTGTTTTCTTTGAGTTTTTGGATGATTTAATTCTCTGCTGAAGTTAGATGTTAGTGTTGTATGTTGCTCGATTTTTAATTAAATATTGGAACATGATAAAAATCTAAAATTTGGATATGTGGCTCAAAATTGAGTCTAGTTTATGAGAAAAATAAATTTTGGGATTGGAGCATCGTATATTTCTGGAAAATTCAAGTTTGTTACTATTGTCTGACGAACTGTGCTGTAGATGCGATTGCATCATCTGTAACTTTCGAAATTCATATTAAAATGAGTAAAAATGTTTTAGATTTGATTTTCATATATGTTGAAGTTCTGGAAGTCTAATTTACAAGAAAAATATGTTGGGTTATGTTTCTATTGTTATATTTTTGAAATAATTAGATCTTTCTACTGCTGTCAGTATACCTTGTGAGCTGTATACTGTTATGAATAAAAATTGGTTGAGGGACTTCTAAGTCTCGAAAAATTATGAAATTTTGGTAGGATGCTTTTCAGATATCAAATTAACTTCTGGTTGATAATTATAAAATTTTTATATACTGGTTAATTGTTTTGAATTTTACAAGTTGACACTGGTTATTCAGGTTTATCGGTAAAATTGTATTCGGTGAATATTGATTATTTAAGTAAGGTATTTGATAAATTTAAATTGTAAGGACTTTTTAATGATGTTTTATATTCTGGAAAGCAAGTTTAAAGGTGTGGTATTATGATGGTTAAGTTATGATTGGTTGACAAAAAGGTTTAACCTTGTTATGGAAACTATTGAATTGCGTGCATTCACGTCATACATTCCCATTTGCACTTGCATACATTTGTAAGGGTGGTTGTTAATTGATGGTTAATGGTTAGGCGGTGGTCCAGCAGCACCTCAAACTTAGGGTGGCGGATTGCTTAGCTGACTGTTAGACCAGGTAAGTTCTATGGGTGTATTTGAACTGTTTGTGTTGTGCTACTTGCTAACAACTTATATATATATATATAAACCCTTCTTATAATATATTATCCTTTCTATATATTCACTAGACTATTCTTTCGAACTCAGCCTCGCATGTTTTAGGAGACAGAGAAACTTGCATGTGATTGTATTTATGTGAGAATATTGAATTTGATATTACTTGTGCTGTGTGATGGTGTGTCATGAAGGGGAAGGAGGTTACTGAGGCTTAATGCCTATACTGCTACTGAGGCTTAATGCCTATACTGTTTACTGAGGCTACATGCCTAATTACTGATTACTGTACTGTACTGAGGAGTTATAAGGGCGGATGTGACTGATATTATACTATACTGTTTACTGATTGGTGACTCCAACACACCATCTTGATTGCTTAATTTGTGAATGTATTATATGTACTGCTTATATAACTGTTAGATGTTTCTCTGCCTCTCATAGGCTTACTGGACGTCTATATAAAGCGCTCACACCCTTACAGATTGTCTTGCAGATTTACAGTGATTGCCTTCGTCTATCTTCTTTCTCTTCTTTGGCGAAGTCGATCAGATTTTCCGTTTGTGTTTATCGGTCCTTCTGCTTAGAGATTTCCGGATATTTAACTTTTGGGCGGATTGAATCCGAATCCCTTTTTGTGTAATAAGTAGAACTTGTCTGCTTTAGATTTTTCCGAATGATTTTATTGTGATTTGATTATATTGATGGTTTGCATTTGAACTAGGATTGAGGATTATATAAGTATTGTACTGTTTTGCACTTAGACTGTTATGAATATTTCTAAGGCTTATGTGGTCAGACTTCGGTTTGGCTGCATGCCGGTCGTGGCCCCTGGGTTGGGTCGTGACATGCAATGTGTTGATTTAATGTTGTTTTAATGTATATGTTATGATTTATGGTTGAAAATTAGATATGAGTGAGTTTGGATGAAGTTAGAGTTTATGGAAGGTTATGTGGAATTAGAGTTTTATTGGGATTTTAATGAAAATTATGTATTTAATGATACTTTGATATAAATTAACCATAGAAGTGAATTTAATTGAATTATTTGGCTTGTTGTTTGATTTATGTGTGTGCAGACCAAATTGATGAAAGTGTTGGAGTTTAGGATTTTGGCTTGACAAGAGGCTTTGAGTGGATTTGCAAGCAAATAAAGCTAGTATTGTAACACTCGTAGTTTTATTAAATATAATTAAATAAATAACATGAAAGGTTAATTAAGGTGTTGGAAAGAGAAAATATAAATATATATGTTGGGTATATGTAAAATATATCTAAAGTATAAAAATTCACTAGAAGATAAAAATTGATAAAAAGTAAAATAGTAAAGTAAACATGTTAAAAAGTTAAAAAATTTAAAATGAAAATTTTTTTGGTTGGAAGATTAAAAATATCTTAATTGATAATTAAATAATTATTTATATATGGTTAAGAATGAAAGAAGAATAAAAAAAGTCAAAAGTTAATTTGCTTCTTTTTCTTCCTCTTCTTCAAGCTTGGGTCTATTTTCATGGAGGGCTAAGGGAGGATTTTTCCTTCTTCAACTTACCAAATTCTTCAAGTTTCTTCAAGGATTTAAGGAGATTTTAAGGAAATTACAAGAAAGAGGTAAATTTATCTTGTATTTAAATAGATTTTCTTAGAATTTTGATTATGTGAAAAATGAAAATTTTTATGGAGGCTTAGATAATTGTTAAAATGAATAGCTATGATGTTATTTTGATATATAAGTAATGATTTTAAGGTTAGATAGTAGAAATGATTGAGTTTGATGGTAGTTTGGAAAAGGAAGAGCGTAAACTAGGGTTTTGATAGGATTTTTGGATAGAAAGAATATAATTAAAGTTTAATTGACTAAAAGGTGTTAGAATGGGATTTTAATGATATATTTGGACTTAAAACTTGGTATATAATTTATTAGGAAGGATTTCTAAAATTAAAGGATATTAAGACAATTAGTGAAAATTAAGTAGAATTGTGATAATTAAAGTTTGATTGGTTAAAGTGAGTAGAATTATGTTTCTAATGGTTTAATTAAACTTATAATTTGGTTTTGGAATTGAGTAAAGTAGTTTTTCTCAATCAAAGAAGTGAAGAACATTTTGGAAAAGTGAAGAAGAGGGAGTGAATTTGTCTTGGATGTTACCATAATTGGAGATTAGTGCATACTTTGATAATTATGTGTTCAATTGCATTTAAATTGGCATGTTACATTTTATAATGATAATTGTGCTATGCTACTTTAATGTGAATTTTCACATTTAAAGTGTACGATTTTGTGTTAAAATGTGTAATATGCATAATGTATGAATTGTTAAGCCATTGTAAAATGGCTAATGGCATTATTGTGTAAAATGTGCTTTATGCAATTTTAAGAGTAACATTCAGCCACAATATGGGCGTAACAAAAAATGTGATATCCACTGTGAAAGTATGTGAGAAATTGAGAAAAAAAATGATGAAAAAGGTGTTGGAAAGTAAAGAATGATAAAATTGGTTATGTTTAAATGATAATGTGAAATGATGTATTACCTTATATAATATCTTGTTCCAGAGAATTGTATTTGATGTTATTGGTATGGCATGCCTATAATATGATTTGTCTTTGGGGCTAGACACGATGGTGTCACTATTGATAATATGATTTACCTTTGGAGAAAGACATAATGGTGTCACTTTGATAATATTATTTGCCTTTGGGGCTAGACACAAATATGTCAATTGTTGTAATAGATTAAATTAATGTCTCTGAAACTTGAATATTGTATAAGGTTATTTGAGCTCAATGCATATGATTGTGGTATTTTAATGAAGTTTAGGAATATGTATGTACGTAAAAGCATTAATCATGTTATGTTTTAATAGAATTCATAGTGCATTATTTTTAAATTATTTTTATTATCAAAGTATATATACACCTAAGCTAGACTAGCTTAATACGATTGAATTTCATCGCACAAGTAACATGGTAGGTACAGAGAGCCTGCTAGACTGGACTAGGTCTAGAATTTGTGGATAGTACTAGAAGTTTATTAATTTACCACCAGACTAGAGCCCACTGCATAGCATGTAAATATTTTTTTTTGTTCATCTCATTATGTTTGTATAATTATGGTTTATATAAAAATATTGTAAACTTAATGTTGGATTAAGTGTTAAGAATATTTGAAATATTTTCTCATATATAAAATGTATGTGATGTCAATTATATTTGGAGCAAGATCTTAGAGTTTGAGATTGGAAATTATTTATTTGGGAGTGTAATTCTATGTAAATTGAGTTATGTTGATTTTGAAAAACGTTCAAATTACAGATAAAATTCAAGCAATTTTTTCCTGAATATTTTCTTTTAAATTTATATTTTTAACATTTAATTACTAATGTATTATAATTATTTTCCTAATAAATATATTTTATAAAGGATAAATTATTTTGCTAAAAATATTGTAAATTTTATAAGGACATTGATGGTAACATTCTTATATTTTGTTTATGTATTTTACATATACTGTGTGTATGTATTATATGTATATAGGTTATAAGGGTACTATATTTATTTTGGTATCAGAGTTTAGGTTTAAGATTCTCGACTTAGGTAGGTTTTTAAAAGAGAAAGAGAATTTTAAATTGTGATACATGCATATGTATTAGCATTTAAACTGGTTTCTAATGTGATAATATCTGTTATTATGAAAGATATATGTTGAGATGGCATTCTGGATGCATAGATATGATGAGAAGAGTGCTGAGAGTATTGCTCCAAGAGAGGGTGGAGTTAGAGCTAGTGTAGAAGTTGTTGGAAGGACATCAGTGCCAGCCAGACCAGCAGCACAGGATATTCCGCCAATATGGATGTAGCAGATGGCGGAGCTTTTCCATCATGCCCCAGCACAGCAGCAAAACAGAAAATATGACAATCTCAGAAAGTACAGAGCTACAGATTTTGCGGGCACTGTTGATCTAGAGGTGGCAGAGCAATGGCTGGACAGGGTTGAGAGAGTGTTTATTCAGCTGGAGGCCATATTAGAGGAAACTTTTAATTATGCTCTTTCTCTTCTGTAGGGGGATGTCTATGATTAGTGAAAGACAGTTCCCTAAGGGTTAGATCGACCGCTAGTGCTGACATATGATGGTTTCTTATTAGAGTTTCGGAATAAGTATACACCCAGGGACTATAAAAATGGAAAGAAAAGGGAATTTCTGAATTTGAAGAGAGAAAGTATAGTAATTGAGTATGAAAAAGAGTTTTTTTGGTTGAGCAAGTATGCATGAGGGATTATGATTGATGACGTAGATAGGTGTCGAAGGATTAAGGAGGGATTGAGGCCATCCATCATGTGCCAGGTGGTTGTGGTATGGTATAGTATGAGAATTTCTCCATATTGGTATCACTTTCATGTAGTATGGAGAAAGCCCAGGGGCTTGTATCTACTACTAGTGTGGAAGAAAGTAGAGGCAAAAGACCTTAGACTGAGACAGGGTCCCATCTTCAAAGAGAGGTTGAGCAAAATTTCCACAGAGGTTTGGCAGAGGTCAGGGGCAACCTAGCAAGTCATCACAATAGCAGGGGTAGAGCCCTGTAACCTCAGTAGCTAGTGCCCCAACCCTAGCTCCTAGAGATCTGTTCTGCATACATATGCTCAGTGTGGCAGGACACATTGGGATGTCTGTTAGAAGACCAGTGCACCGTCTTGTTATAAATGTATTTCTAAATATCACTTTATTAGAGATTGCTTAATGCTATTAGAGGTCAGTCTGGCAGAGACTGTTGTGTCCAAACCCAGTGTAAGAGGTGGTAGAGGGGGTAAAGGAGGTAAAGCAGGGTTTAGTTAGAGAGTAGGATCTACAACAGGGAGTACACCATAGGAAATTGGGACATCACAGAGGATGTATGAAATACAACAACAGTCAAGTGCTTCAAATGTGATCGCTGATAAATTTTCTCTATTTGGCATATCTGTTCATGCATTGATAGACCCTGGTTTGACACATTCATATATTAGTGCATCAGTTATACCTGTTGGTGACATGCATTCAGAGTCTTTAGAGTATGAGGTGTTAGTTACTAACCCTTTAGGGCACAGTGTGGTTGTCAGTAGTGTATACCGAGATAGTCTAGTAGGTTCATAATGAGGAGTTTCTCAGTGACTTGATTGAGATTCTCTTTAGGGATTATGATCTTATTCTAGGTATGGATTGGTTATCCAGATACCAGGTGGTAGTAGATTGTCAGCAAAAGCATATTACTCTAAAAACACGTAAAGGGAAAATATGGTGGTATCAAGTGAGCAGAGACACCTCTTATCTACTTTCATTTCAGCTATTTCAGCTAAAAGGATGATTCGAAAGAGGTGTGAAGCTTACGTGACACATATAATGGATACTAGAGCAGTGAGGTCTAAGTTTGATAGTATTCCTACAGTGGAAGAGTTCCCTAATGTGTTCCCGGATGAGTTGCCAGGATTACCTCTAGTGCAAGAGGTAGAGTTTAGTATTGATGTGATGCTGGGTACTACTCCTATCTCTATTACCCATTATTGGATGACATCTGCAGAATTGAAAGAGTTAAAGGTGCAATTACAAGAGTTACTAGGTAAATGGTTCATCAGCCCTAGTATCTCACCGTGAGGAGTGCCAGTATTATTTGTCAAGAAGAATGATGATACTTTAAGATTATGCATCGATTACCAGTGGTTGAATAAAGTGACAATCAAGAACAAGTACCCATTGCCTTGTATTGATAATTTTTAATGAGTAAAAGGGAGCAGTTGTATTCTCCAAGATTTATTTATGTATAATAATTTCACAATACTTGTGCATTAAGTAAGGATTTGGGATTATTGTGTATATATAAGTATAAAATTTAATTAAGATAAATAATGCTTTGAATACGTGTAAGAAAATATAAATATTTATTTTGATGATTTTAGGGAATTGGAAGGATTTGTGAAAATGAGAATATTGGAAGTGTTTCTTTTTGCAGGTTGAGTGTTTGCTAATTTAAGGATTATTGAAATTACAGATAAAACTTTGGCAAATTTTTTCTAAAGATTTTCTATTATAAGCTTATAATTATTTTAATATAAAAATGAGGGGTTAGTACAAACTATTGAAATGGCATTCTTATATTCTATGTGTGTATTTTATATAAACGGAATTGATATATTATACGCATATATGATATAAGAGTGTTACACATAAAATTATCTAAACAAATATTTCAGTTTAAATTTAACAGACCAACTTATAAGCTAAGCCCAAACCCCTCTAAAGTTGTTGAGAATATATATTTATATTTATGTTATATATGTTTTTT
Organism: Garcia nutans; assembly: GCA_947685225.1. Lineage (NCBI taxonomy): Eukaryota > Viridiplantae > Streptophyta > Magnoliopsida > Malpighiales > Euphorbiaceae > Garcia > Garcia nutans. The sequence goes on along the minus strand of CANTUV010000017.1, from coordinate 2,233,503 downwards.
ATTTATTTTAAATATGTTTTGTATAATTTATATGTGTTTTATATGTATTTATATATAGTTTATATGTGTCTTATATTAGGTTTATATTTTAAGTCTTTCTTTATGTTATATGTGTTCTATATATGGCTTATATTTGGTTTATGTGTGTTCTATATTTAGTTTATAATTGGATTTTGATTTACATTCATATTATATGTTTTATATTTGGTGCATATTTTGGGTTTCATTTTATATTTATTTTATATGTGTTTTATGTGTGGTTTATATTTTGGGTTTTGTGAGGTCCCACCCGAGCACCGTGTCCAGCCCACCAAAGGATGAGAGCCAAAATGTTAAAATTGGGTTAAATCTTACACGAAAGTACCGAGATCATTCTGTCATTATAGACTATGCTCAATTCAAGTAAAAATCGATTTTGAGTTGCTACTTAAATTTATTTTTTAAGAAAAAGGAAAATTTTAAGGAAAACTCAATAATTTGACTCCAATTATATTCCATGGATAAAATCACTAACCTCAAATTAAAAAATTAATTCAGTGGCTAGGTTTAGGCTTATTTTGAGTAAAAAGAGTTTAGCCTCACACTAAATAAAAACTTACAAAATTTTATTTTCATGAAATGACAATTATAATATGATACTACATGATAAATAATATACATACATACATCATTCATAGCAAATAGTAAATATAAAGTGCAAAAATTAAATTAACTTTTGAATTTCAAAACCCAAAATAAGGGGGTCCTAACTCTAGCCTTATGGATTCTAGATTGAACATATATTCCTCAAAAGACAACTGAATAAACAAATAAAGTTCATAAAGAGGGAGGTTTAAGGAATAAGAGAACAAGATTATTTTATGAAGTGGACTTAGTACTTGGACTAAAATTTCAAGTAGGCCTGCAGGAATCAAAGCTCATGCAATTCTAATCATTTTGCAATGGTTGATTTTGAACTGAAAATGATGGTTTTCCTAGTCTAACCTAGACTAATCTAAGTTTGAGTCTAATTTTAGATTTCAACTTTAAAACCTAAGTTTAAGGTAGCCTAAAATAGATCTATTTAAGTTAAGCTAAATTTTACGTTCAACTCAGGATTCAAAATTAACTTTGGGGTTGAACTTGAGATTCAAGATTGATTTTAGGGTGAACTTAGGGTTTAAAAAATAATTTTGAACTGAACTTAGGGTTTAAAAATAATTTTTGCCTAAACTCATGATTTAAAAGTAATTTTGAGCTGACCTCAGGGTTTAAAAATAATTTTGGGTTGAACTTAGGGTTCAAAATAATTTTGGGATATTTATATAACTACCAAAAAAAATTTATTTCAAAAATACTAAAAAAAACTAAAAATATTTACACTTTTATAAAAAGTTAGAGTAAAATTTTAAAAATACCTCATTTTTCACTAAAACAAAAGTTTTTTTTTTTAAATACCTATTCTCTCACTACAATCAATAATTTACTTTAATTCTCATCTTTTTTGTTCAAACTTCACTATTAAATAAAAATATTCTAATAAAATAATAAAAATTAATATTTAAAATTAATTTTCAACATATAAAAATTATTATTTTTTATAAAAGGAAAAATATTAATTATAATTATAAAAAATAAATAATACTCACAAAAAATAAAAAAAGTAAAATATATATTAAATTTATTTTTAAATAAATTTTACATATCACACACATAAAAAAAATAAAAAAATACACAAAATTTTATTAGATAGATATATTGTAAATATTGTGTGTATGTTATGTTTTTATTATTTAAGTTATATATTTTTATATAAAATTATTGAATGTTGTGTGAGTATTGTGTGGATGTTGTGAAAATAAAAAATTAAAAAAAAATAAAATTAAACAAATATTTAAAACATTATGTTGATGTTTTGTAGATTTATTGTGGACGTATTGTAGATGTATTGTAGATGTAGTTTGTATTGTTGAGTGTGTATTTTGTATATATTGTATATTTATTTATTTTTGTGTATATTGAAAATATGACATTAAATTTTTTTAAATAAAAAAATGAAAAAAAATTACAAAAATTAAAAAAAGAAAAAGAAAAATCAACATTTAAATACTAAATTTGAAAAAAAAATCTCAAATATTTGTATATTTGCAAACTCAAGTTTTTTAGTCGTGTACTATGTAATATTCTCAATAATTTTAGGTGGTGACTTGAAAAAGAGTCCAACAATTTTAGGAAAGTTGAAGAAAGAGTCAAATTATGTTGGAAAACATAAAAAAGAGTACAATTATTTTGGAAAAAATTGAAAAAAAAAGTTCAATTTTAAGGTTCAATTGATTTAATTCAATTTCAAGTCTATTTCAAGATCCAAAGTATGGGGCTTCTAACAAAGTCCATAATTTGGATCCATTTTAAGTCTTAGATTTCATTTAGTCTAATCCAATTTCAAAGCCTAAAGGATGAGTCTTTCTTTGGAGTCCAAAAAGTTCATTTTAATCATTGAAAATTAATTAAAAAAGGAAAAGTTTAGAGTTTTACCTTTTTGGGAGCTCTTGGAGGTGGCAGTTTCAAAGTATGTCCGGATTAGAGTTCCACATTTGTTAAAGGTATTTGTTGCTAAGGAAGTAATTAGCTTATGACGTGTAATATCCCAAACTATACCCTAAAATTTTTGGAATACTTATTGTTGTTTTTGGATTAAATGTTATAATTGTATATATGTTTAAGTGGGAAGATAAGAAAGGTTAGAGGAGTGTGTATATGTTGTATAAGTCAACATTTAATTAAGGTCAAAAGGAGATTTATTAATTATTTTTAAAATGGAAATTAAAGCAAGTGGAAGATGATATTTATGAATATTATATTATTATAATTGCTTGGTGGAGATTAATTGGAGAATTATGTGGCTTAAGAGTTGAGAGTTGTTTGACTTTTCCATTATCTTCTTCTTTCTTTCTTCAAGAGCTGGCCACCATTATCAACCAAGTAAGAGAGGGTTTTGTGATTTCCTAACTCAAGATTTGAAGGTGTTTCAACTTATCAAGTTGGAATTCTAAAGGTTTTCATCACTTTTGGTAAGTTTTCCACTTGATTCCTTGGTTTTCTTTTAAGTTTGTGTTTTGAGTTTAGTGTTTGATTGTTGATGGTATGTGAAAATTTGATTTTGGTTTAATTGAGAGTGTTTGGTCTTATTAGTGTTGATTTTGGGATTGGTTTGAAGGAAATGTTAAGTTTGGTGTTAGAAAGCAAGTGTTGTGTTTTGTGTATGTGATGAGTTGTGACGATGGTTGTGATTTGTGTTTGATGTATGTATTGAGTTGTTTTGGTGTTTTTGCAAGTTTAGTATGGTTTATTGATGTGTTTGGTTAAGTTTGTTTGGAGTGGAAGATGGTAAAAGAAAGAGGTTTGTTGGATGTAGTGTTGTTGTTGCCGGAATCAAGATTTTTGGCCTGACACGCCCATGAGCACAGCCAAGTCTTTTGGCGTGTCAATGGTTCTATTTTCTGGAAGGGTGACACGAGCAGTGACATGCCCATGTCACTGAGCATGTAATAGCTACTGTGTTGTTGGTTGATTGACACGGCCAGTGACACGCCCATGTCACTGAGAGTGTCAAAGTTTATGTGTTGTGAGTTTAGGGCACGGTCAGAGACACGCTCGTGTTGTTGAGCGTGTCATGTGTAGAGTTTGCCCTAGTTGGTTTTTATCTATATTAGGTTTTGAAGAGATTGAGTTGCCCTAATTCAAGTGTTGAGAGTTATCTTGGAAGAGGAGTGGTTAGATTGGTGTGAGTTGCTCTTGAGGTAAGTACAAATTTTGAGTGATTGCATACATTTATATGACATTGGGACTTAACACATTTAGTTGAGAAATGTGTTAAGTTACTTGATATATAGTTGATGAATGAGTTATATGTTATGATATGCATAATGTGAATTATGTAGATGTATCAATGCAATTGAATAATGTATTATATATGAAAGGGAATGTCTAACATGATGAGATATATGAAGACATAATGAAACCAATCGATATTAAGATAAAATAGAAGAACAAGAAAAATGAGAAAAAATGATATACTAAGGCAACGAGCCTAGTTTGATTATGAGAAATGAAATGAAAAATGAATTGTGAAAGAGATTGATAATGAAATAAATGAATTAATTGTGTGCCTAGTATGTTATTCAATTTTCAGAGTTCTGGGTTTGGCGGCATACCTATGAATCGCTGGGCAGGTGAAAAGACCGGGTCGTAAGCCGAGAACAGCTGAAAAATATGAAATGTGATGTTTTTGAGGTGAAAAGACCGGGTTTTAAGCCTCAAAAACTGTAACAGTCTAGCCGGATTGAGGACCAAGATATTAGGGCCCTAGGGTCTAGCCGGGTTGAGGTCCAAGAGACTAGGTCTGTTACATTATCCATGGATATATATATCACCTACGGGCTTGATGAATGTGATTATGGACCAAAGCAGTAACTCTGAACTTTGAATAGCATATTAGATCCTTTTTGGGTCCATGCTTGTCTTTGCTTAAATGTGAATCATGAATGATGAAACAATTGAATAATATAATGAAATGTAATATTATGAAATATGATGTTCTTGTGAATTGTTTATAATATTTGAAAGTATGACATTTGCATTACATTAAAGCATATTGTTATCATGGTTTGTACCACTAAGCCGTTGGCTTAGGGCGATTGTGGTTCATCACGCAGGTGACAGGGTAGAACCGGAGAGTTCAGCTAGACCAAGTTGAGTCTAGACTTGTGAAGTGTTGATTGTGGACTTAAAGATCAGAGACGAACTGCCAAGCATGTATAAACACTTTATGTTTTGTAAATATTGATATTTATGTATATATATACCGCTACATTTTCAACTGCTTAATAAATAAATGTTTTATCTATTATGTTTTATAATACAGCTTAAATGTTTTAAGTTTCTTATATTGTATAATGTGAAAGATTGGTTTGGTTTAAAATAGACCATAACATTCCTATATCCGGTATACGTATATTACAGATATGGTTGTACGTAGTGTGCGTATATGGGGTATAGGGGTGTTACAACTTTTTTAGTATCAGAGCCTAGGTTTGAGATTCTCAACCTAGGTGAATTATAAGAAAAAGAAAATTTTTATTTTAAATTATGGTTTTTGAATAAGATACATGCTTTGGTACTGGTAGTCTCTGATCTTTGATGAGGTATTTTCTGCTGTGTTTACAGATATAGGTAGTGATGGCGTCTCAGTCACGTCAGTCTGTAGAAGGTAGTACTGAGAGTGTAGCTCCTGAAGAGGGTAGAGAGGGAGCTAGGGTTGAGAGAGCTGGAGACGCACCTGCTCCTGTGCCAGAGAGACCAGCTACTGATGAGATTTCGCCGGTTTGGCTACGACATGTGGTAGAATTGTTGAGGCAAGCTCCAATGCAGCAGCTGCCACCGCAACCACAGCCACAAGTGCCGGTGAGTGAGGCATTATGATAAACTGAGGAAGTTTGGGGCTGAAGATTTCTTTGGTACTATAGATCCTGCAGTAGCTGAACAGTGGTTGGATAGAGTGCAGAGGGTATTTATTCAGCTGCAGGCTATTCTTGAAGAGAAATTTGATTATGCTAGATCCCTTTTGCAAAGAGATGCTTATGATTGGTGGAAGACGGTTTCCCATGCCATGGATGATCCACCAACCTTGTCCTATGGTGATTTTCTGCGGGAGTTTGAGTAGAAGTATACTCCGAGGGAGTATAAGGATGCTAAGAAGATGGAATTTCTGAATCTGAGACAAGATAACCGGACAATGACAAAGTATGAGATAGAGTATATCCGGTTGAGTCACTATGTCGGTGGAATTATTTCAGATGAGATTGACTGGTGTAGGAGATTTGAGGAGGGGTTGAGGCCCTCTATTATGTGTATTGTTGCTGGTTCTCGGTACCAAGACTTTTCTCAATTGGTTGCAGCAGCCAGAAGTATTGAGAGAGCACAGGGTATTGCAATAGCTGCTACTGAAGAGGAGACTAGAGTTAGGAGACCCCAGTTTAAGGCAGGGTCTTCATCTATGAAGAGATGTAGAGGAAGTTTTGTTTCGAGAGTCAGTAGGAGCCAGAGGCAGTCCGGTAGGTCAGTTCAGTATCAGAGGCAGAGACCGAGACCGAGACCTACAGTTTCTGTAGCTAGTGCTCCAACTCCAATGGCCCAAAGATCCATTCCACCTACATGTGTTCATTGTGGTAGGGCATATGGGGGTGCTTGCTGGAAGACGGGTGGACCAGGAGTATGTTTTAGATGTGGGTCACTAGCTCACTTCATCAAAGATTGCCCTGAGCTACAAGAGGATAGACAGACTGATACTGCAGCTTCTCGACCTAGTGTTAGCAAAGGAGGTCGAGGGGGCAGAGGTTTCAGTAGAGGTGGTCTACCTGGGATTAGTCAGAGAGGAGGTTCTACATCCGGAGGCAGTAGGCCAGATGAGACTGGATCATCTCAGTGAGTGTATGTGATGCAAAGGCAACTGGATGCTTCAGCAGTCATTGCGGGTACATTTTCTTTATTTGGCATTTTAGTTCTTTCTTTGATTGATCCATGATCTACTCATTCATACATAAGTGCATCCATTTTTCCTATGACTGAATTGCATACTAAGTCCCTAGGATTTGATGCCTTAGTGACAAATCCTTTAGGGCATAGTGTGGTTGTTAGCAAGGTGCACCGAGATAGTTCAGTTGTGGTGCAAGGTGAGGAGTTTCTTGGTGATTTGATTGAAATGCCTTTTAAGGAGTATGAACTGATTCTAGGCATGGATTGGTTGTCTAAGCATGGAGCTATGGTAGACTGTCAGAAGAAGTGTGTTACCCAGAGAACTGGTGATGGTAGAAGTGTTATGGTATATAGTGAGCAGAGACAACTTGCATCCATGTTTGTTTCAGCTATTGCAGCTAGGAGATTGATTCGGAAGGGATATGAGGCTTATCTTGCTCATGTTGTAGATACCAGAGTAGTGGTTTCTCAACTTGATAGTATACCCACAATTGCTGAATTCCCAGATGTGTTTCCCGATGAGTTGCTAGGGATATCCCCTGAGAGAGAGGTTGAGTTTGGTATCAATTTGTTGCATGGTACCACTCCTATCTCTATTACTCCCTATCGAATGGCACCTGTTGAGTTGAGAGAGTTGAAGGTGTAGTTGTAGGAGTTGTTGGATAAAGGTTTGTTCGCCCTAGTGTATCTCAGTGGGGAGTGCCTATTTTGTTTGTAAAGAAGATGGATGGTACGTTGAGATAGTGTATTGATTATAGGCAGTTGAATAAGGCGACCATCAAAAATAAGTATCTTTTACCTAGAATTGATGATCTCTTTGATCAATTGAAGGGAGCAGTAGTATTTTCCAAGATTGATTTGAGATCAGGTTACCATCAGTTGAGGGTTAGAGCTGAAGATATATCTAAGATAGCTTTCCGCACAAGGTATGGGCATTATGAGTTTTTGGTAATGTCTTTTGGATTGATGAATGCACCAGCAGCTTTTATGGATTTGATGAATAGGGTGTTTAGACCCTATCTAGATCAGTTAGTGGTGGTCTTTATCAATGATATTTTGGTGTATTCGCATAATAAGGAGGATCATAATAAGCACTTGCAGATTGTGTTGCAAACTTTGAGAGAGAAGCAATTGTATGCTAAGCTGTCGAGTGTGAGTTTTGGCTTGATCAAGTGACTTTTCTGGGTCATGTGGTGTCAGCGGATGGTATAAGAGTTGATCCGAGTAAAGTTGAGGCTATTTTGAATTGGAGTCCACCGAAGTCTGTGACTGAAGTTAGAAGTTTTCTGGGTTTGGCAGGCTATTATAGACGTTTTGTGAAGGGTTTTTCTTTGATAGCTACTCCACTCACCAGATTACTTCGAAAGGGAGTTAGATTTGTATGGACAGATCAGTGTCAAGCTAGCTTTGAGTAGTTGAAGGAGATGTTGACTCAAGCTCCTTTTCTTACTTTGCCTGTGGAAGATAAACCATATGTGATTTACAGTGATGCTTCACATAATGGTTTAGGTTGTGTTTTGATGCAGGAGGGTAGAGTCATAGCTTATGCTTCTCGTCAGTTGAAGCCGCATGAACTTAATTACCCGACGCACGATTTGGAGTTGGCAGCTATAGTTTTTGCTTTGAAGATTTGGCGACACTACTTGTATGGGGAGAAGTGTTTCATTTATATGGATCATAAGAGTTTGAAATACTTGGGGGTTTAGAGAGAGCTGAATCTTCGGCAAAGATGGTGGTTGGAGTTTATCAAAGACTACGAATGTTTGATTGATTATCATCCTGGTAAGGCAAATGTTATTGCTGATGCCTTGAGTCGAAAGTCTTTGGCAGGTTTGACTGCTTATTCGCTCTCGTTGCTTGTTGAGTTGAGAGTGCTACATGCTAGTTTTGAGCCTTGTAATGATGGAGCTTTGTTAGCTCAGTTGCAATTGAGACCGGTGTTGTTGGATTAGATTAAAGAGGCTCAATTGGCTGATGAGAAAATTCAAAAAGTTGTATTAGATTGCCAAAAGGGGGAGAGCCGAGATTTTCTTGTGAGAGATGATGGCAGCCTTTGGTTTAAAGATAGATTGTGTGTTCCTAGTGATGCTAGTTTGAGAAAGATTATTTTAGAGAAAGCACATCAGTCAGTTTTTGCTATGCACCCTGGGAATACTAAGATGTATCATGATTTGAAGCAACATTATTGGTGGTCAGGTATGAAGAGGGATATAGCAGAGTTTGTATCCAAGTGTCTCACTTGTCAGAGAGTGAAGGTGGAGCACCAAGTTCCAACAGGATTGCTCCAACCTTTATCAGTGCCTGAATGGAAATGGGAGCGAGTGACGATGGATTTTGTGACTGATTTGCCTTTGACTCAGAAGAAGCATGACGCCATTTGGGTGATTGTTGATCGGTTGACGAAGGCAGCTCATTTCCTTCCAGTTCAGATGGATTATTCTCTTAAGAAGTTGGCTGAGCTGTATATCAGTGAGATAGTGAGATTGCATGGAGTCCCAATTTCTTTAGTGTCTAATTGAGATCCCCGGTTTACTTCAAGATTTTGGAAGAGGTTGCATACTGCTTTGGGTTCTCGATTGCACTTTAGCACTACTTTTCATCCGCAAATAGATGGGCAGTCAGAGAGAGTGATACATATTTTAGAGGATATGTTGAGAAGCTGTGTCATTGAATTCTCTGGAAGTTGGGACATATTTTTGCCATTGATGGAATTTGCTTACAACAACAATCATCAATCCAGTATTGGAATGGCACCATATGAGGCATTGTATGGTAGAAGATGCAGAACACCTTTATGTTGGAATGAAGTTGGAGAAGGCAAGTTGATTGGTCCCGATTTGATTAAGGAAACGAAAGAGAAAGTGAAGATAATTTGGGATCAGTTGAAAGCAGCTTCAGATCGACAGAAATCCTATTCAGATTTGAGGATGAGAGACACATAATTTGATGTTGGAGATAAGGTATTCTTAAAAGTATCTCCTTGGAAGAGAATTTTGAGATCTTGCCGCAAAGGAAAGCTGAGTACTCGTTTTATTGGACCTTATGAGGTTTTAGAGAGAGTTGGACTAGTTGCTTATCGACTTGCTTTTCCTCCTAAACTAGATCGAATTCACAATGTCTTCCATGTTTCTATGCTGCGGAGGTACAGATCAGACCCATCCCATATTTTATCAGTTGAATCTATTGAGGTGAGTCCGGAACTAACTTTTGAAGAAGAACCAGTTTCTATTTTGACACATGAAGTGAAAGAGTTGAGAAATAAGAAAGTGCCACTTGTGAAGGTTCTTTGGACGAATCATGCGAAGGAAGAGGCAACTTGGGAGAGTGAGCAACCGATGCGAGATCAGTATCCTCAATTGTTTCAGACTTGAGATTAGGTAATTTTGAGGATGAAATTTATTTATAGAGGGGGAGAATTGTAATATCCCAAACTATACCCTAAAATTTTTGGAATACTTATTATTGTTTTTGGATTAAATGTTATAATTGTAAATATGTTTAAGTAGGAAGAGAAGAAAGGTTAGAGGAGTATGTATATGTTGTATATATAGAGATATATACAACATATACAAGTCATCATTTAATTAAGGTCAAAAGGAGATTTATTAATTATTTTTAAAATGGAAATTAAAGCAAGTGGAAGATGATATTTATGAATATTATATTATTATAATTGCTTGATGGAGATTAATTGGAGAATTGTGTGGTTTAAGAGTTGAGAGTTGTTTGACTTTTCCATTATCTTCTTCTTTCTTTCTTCAAGAGTCAGCCACCATTATCAACCAAGGAAGAGAGGGTTTTGTGATTTCCTAACTCAAGATTTGAAGGTGTTTCAAGTGATCAAGTTGGAATTCTAAGGGTTTTCATCACTTTTGGTAAGTTTTCCACTTGATTCCTTGGTTTTCTTTTAAGTTTGTGTTTTGAGTTTGGTGTTTGATTGTTGATGGTATGTGAATATTTGATTTTGGTTTAATTGAGAGTGTTTGGCCTTATTGGTGTTGATTTTGGGATTGGTTTGAAGGAAATGTTAAGTTTGGTGTTGGAAAGCAAGTGTTGTGTTTTGTGTATGTGATGAGTTGTGATGATGGTTGTGATTTGTGTTTGATGTATGTATTGAGTTGTTTTGGTGTTTTTGCAAGTTCAATATGGTTTATTGATGTGTTTGGTTAAGTTTGTTTGGAGTGAAAGATGGTAAAAGAAAGAGGTTTGTTGGATGTGGTGTTGTTGTTGCCGGAATCAAGATTTTTGGCCTGACACGCCCATGAGCACGGCCAAGTCTTTGGGTGTGTCAATGGTTCTATTTTCTGGATGGGTGACACGACCAGTGACACGCCCATGTCACTGAGCGTGTCATAGCAATTGTGCTGTTGGTTGATTGATACGGCCAGTGACACGGCCATGTCACTGAGCGTGTTAAAGTTTCTGTGTTGTGAGTTTAGGGCACGGTCAAGGACACGTCCGTGTTGTTAAGCGTGTCATGTGTAGAGTTTGCCCTAGTTGGTTTTTATCTATATTATCTCATGTGTATCTCTAAGTGAGTGTGTATGATCACTTTTGGATTAGGCTTTGAAGAGATTGAGTTGCCCTAATTCAAGTGTTGAGAGTTATCTTGGAAGAGGAGTGGTTAGATTGGTGTGAGTTGCTCTTGAGGTAAGTATAAATTTTGAGTGATTGCATACATTTATATGACATTGGGACTTAACACATTTAGTTGAGAAATGTTTTAAGTTACTTGATATATAGTTGATGAATGAGTTATATGTTATGATATGCATAATGTGAATTATGTTGATATATTAATGCAATTGAGTAATGTATTATGTATGAAAGGGAATGTGGAATAACATGATGAGATATATGAAGACATAATGAAACCAATCGATATTGAGATAAAATAGAAGAATGAGAAAAATGAGAAAAGATGATATACTAAGGCAATGAGCCTAGTTTGATTATGAGAAATGAAATGAAAAATGAATTGTGAAAGAGATTGATAATAAAATACAACAACAACAACAACTAAGCCTTAGTCCCAAACAAGTTGGGGTCGGCTATATGGATCCTCAACAAAATAAGCTCAAAAGACACCAAAAAAGATACTCCAGCCTTAGGCCCCTTCCAAGACATGGATTTTACGTCTCCATTCAAGTCTGTCATTAATCAAATCTGCATCAAGATCTAAGGCACGCAAGTCTCTTGCTATCACCTCCTTCCACACAGTTCTAGGTCTTCCACGACCTCTAGCCCCCTCAATCAACAAATTCTCACACTTACGAACCACAGCATTAGGAGGTCTTCTTAAAACATGTCCATACCATCTAAGTCTTCCTTCCCTCACCTTATCTCCGACATCCGCTACTTGGACTTTTTTTCGAATATGAACATTCTTAAATTTGTCCAGTCTGGTATGTCCACACATCCATCTTAGCATCCTCATTTCTGCCACACTCATCTTATGCAAATGTTGTCCTGTTGGTGCCCAACACTCACTACCATAGAGCATCGCAGGCCTAACAACCGTCCTATAGAATTTACCTTTCACTTTCAGAGGTATTTTCTTATCACATAGAACCCCGGTCGCACCCTTCCACTTCAACCACCCTACCTGTATTCTGTGAGCCACATCTTCATCTATACGGCCATCATTCTGGAACACCGAACCCAAATATTTGAACTGCTTGGTTTTAGGCACCAAAACTCCATCCAACTTAACCTCATGTTCCTACTTCTTCCTTAGACTGAACTCACAGTGCATATATTCCGTTTTACTCCTACTTAACTTAAAACCCTTGTCCTCGAGGGTTTTTATCCACACTTCCAACTTACGGTTTACACCAGCACTAGTCTCATCAATTAAAATAATGTCATCAGCAAACAACATACACCAAGGAACATCGTCTTGGAGAGGTTGGAGTTGCCTGGTTAACTAAACTCTTTAATGCTATTGTGAAAGGACGTAAGATGCCGAATGCCTGGAGGAAGAGTATCCTGGTACCCATATATAAAAATAAGGGAGACATTCAATGCTGTACAAATTATCGGGGTATCAAATTTATGAGCCATACTATGAAATTATGGGAAAGGATTATTGAACACAGATTGAGGAAGCTTACAAGAGTTTCGGAGAATCAGTTTGGGTTTATGCCAGGGAGATCTACCATGGAGGCTATTTTTTCTTCTAAGAAGACTAATGGAATTGTATCAAGAGAAGAGGAAAGATCTCCACATGGTATTTATTGACTTGGAGAAAGCCTATGATAGAGTACCAAGAGAAGTGTTATGGTGGGTTTTGAAGAGGAAAGGAGTCAGCGGCAAATATATCAACATCATCAAGGACATGTATGAGAATGCATCCACTAGTGTGAAAACACCTGGTAAGCCGAGCCCAGCTAAAAAAATGTGAAATGTGATGTTTTTAAGGTGAAAAGACCAGGTCGTAAGCCTTAAAAAATGTAACAGTCTAGCAGGGTTGAGGACCAAGATACTGGGGCCTAGGGTCTAGCCGGGTTGAGGTCCAAGAGACTGGGTTTGTTACATTAACCATGGATATATATATCTCCTACGGGCTTAATGAATGTGATTATGGACCAAAGCAGTAACTCTGAACTTTGAATAGCATATTAGATCCTTTTTGGGCCCATGCTTGTCTTTGCTTAAATGTGAATCATGAATGATGAAACAATTGAATAATATAATGAAATGTAATGTTATGAAATATGATGTTCTTGTGAATTGTTTATAATATTTGAAAGTATGACATTTACATTACATTAAAGCATATTATTATCATGGTTTGTACCACTAAGCCATTGGCTTAGCTCGACTGTGGTTCATCGCGCAGGTGACAGGGTAGAACCGGAGAGTTCAGCTAGACCAAGTTGAGTCTAGACTTGTGAAGTGTTGATTGTGGATTTAAAGATCAGAGATGAACTGCCAAGCATGTATAAACACTTTATGTTTTGTAAATATTGATATTTATGTATATATATATACCGCTACATTTTCCGCTGCTTAATAAATAAATATTTTATCTATTATGTTTTATAATAAAACTTAAATGTTTTAAGTTTCTTATATTGTATAATGTAAAAGATTGGTTTGGTTTAAAAATAGACCGTAACAATCCTGTATCCGATATACGTATATTACAGATATGGTTGTACGTAGTGTGCGTATATAGGGTATAAGGGTGTTACATGATGGTTTAAGAAAAATGCATACCCAAGCTGACCAGCATCCAAAGCCACTAAGGAAGCAAGTTTTAGGTGGTTTACGTTAAGGAAGCTTTAACCTTTTACTTTTAAAAAGAAAAGTAGGGAGAAGAGATGAGAAAACTAGCAATTAGATTTACTTGGTTGAATGAGAATAGTATAAATGAGGTGGAAGGGCTGATTTATAGAGTTTTGGGAGGTTAAAATCAGAATTTTTGAAAAAAAAAATTGGATTAAGGTATCACATTAGATTTTTGTCTCCTCGTGACTATTTTTTACTACCATAGGCCTGTGCGTGGGCAGCAGGCCTAACGGGCCCGCTTTACTATCTCAACTGAGTTGTTCCTGTGCAGTAATGTTTTGGAAGCCCGTTCTCCTTCATCTGACATCTGTTTCGAGTGATTAAAGTTGCATTGTTACCGTAACAAGTTGAATTTTGATATTAAGAGTACACACCTATCAAAAACAAGTTTGATCCAAGAGCCTCTATGTATATATTTTTGGGCTATGCTACAAGTTAGAAAGGTTATAAAGTATATGATATGGAACCAGGGAACTTTTGGTTTCTAGAGATGTGATTTTTTATAAAGAATTCCATATTATGAATTTTCAGTCTTGCCTCAAACTGATGTTATACCTCAGATATCTATAGACACTTCTGATCCTATTTCAATGTATACTCCTACTATTTCTAATTCATTTTAACTAATTCCTACGAACAAAGTACATGCAAACACAACATAAAGCATAATTCAAACACAAACACAACAATAAACACCAATACAAACCTATTTTCACTAACCCAAGCTCAATCATCACATACATGTTCTGCACAACCAACTTTTAAGCCCATTGTAAAAAGATTTTAGAAAAAATGCATTTTGGGCTTTGTATTTGGGTTATGTGCAAAAGAATTTTTAACTTGTTTTGGAAAAGTTTTATGTCCAAAGACCATTTTGAAAAGTTTTGAAAATAGTTTTGGTCTTTTGGACTTTAAAGAAAAATTTATTTTGAGCTTACAATGTACTTAGGTCATATTAGAAAAAGAACAAACCAAATGAGCCATGATTTAAGCCAAGAAAAATTAACCATAGTCAAACAATATGCATTTGGGGTAAAAACCTAAGGAAAGTAACTAGACCAATTACATGAGCTTTAGTCTTTGGGTTAAAAGGTTTAGGTTCCCATAGCAAGTATATACCAAATGGTACAATGCTATGAGTGGTTATGCCATGCTCGATCTCCATACCTTGAGTGAAAGTATGGTCCCTTACATAACACAACACGGGTAACACGACCATCCTAACTCACGCACATGATGCAGTCTAATATGATGCAATGGATAATATCATTATAAGAAAGAATAGAATAATATAAAGACCAACGGAATCAACTTCTCTTATGCCTAGTGGTGTTGCTACTGTGAGCAGGGATTTTCGCCCCCACTCCCGGTGGAATGATTCTTGCGACTTCGGCACTGTTTAGACTTGGGGCCTTAGAGAACACGGACCTAAGTCCAGAGAAAATGGAGTTGCCACCAAGACGGGCCGGGAAAAAGAAAGGGGTGGATGACTCGATTCCTAAGGAATCCCCAATCCCCTAATGGGTTCGGAAAGTTGGGTACATGTGGGGAAGGTGAGAAATGGCCCGGCACCCCCACAACGCTCCGGTTCATTAGAACAAGCCTCCTTTACAAGTCTTAATATTATAAAATTCTTAAATATAACAATATTATCCATATTACATGTAACAATTAAAATAAAGCATCGATATATTAAAAATCAAAGCAATGTACAAGCAACACAAATAAATGGACACCCATCCGAGGATGGAAGCATGTCCTTACATCATCCATGTCTAAGCTAAATAGGACACCCATCATGAGGTAGAAACATGTCCTTTACATTGGTCTACCTCACAATTAGTACCTTCACAACTAGCACAACCAATACCAACTTTGTGTCAACAATAACCCCATACTAACCCTGCACCAACCAATATTAACCCTACATTAATCACTTATAACCCATCTTTATATGTTCCACCTACTAATCCTTCTACTAGAGTTAGAACTTGACAAAGGAAACATTCTTCCTATACTCATACTATTTCTAATTCATTTTAACTAATTCCTACAAACAATGTACCTACAAACACAATACAAAGCATAATTCAAACACAAACACAACAATCAACACCAACATAACCCTATTTCCACTAACCCAAGCTCAATCATCACATACATGTTCTACACAACCAAATATTTCACAATCAGTACCTTCACAACTAGCACAAACAATACCAACTTTGTGTCAACAACAACCCTATACTAACTCTGCACCAACCAATATTAACCCTATATCAATCACTTCTAACCCATCTTTATATGTTCCACCTGCTAATCCTTCTAATAGAGTTAGCACTTGACAAAGGAAACATCCTTTCTAGATGTAGGATTTCATTATCAATGTAACTCTACCCATCATTGTTCTTCACCACATATCCCTAACACATTTCCTTTTACCAAAGACCCCACACTAACAGAAGATCATGCTACTTTTCTTGCTAATGTAACCTCTATGGTTGAACCAACTATAGACCCTTAATTTTTGACCCAGTTTAATCCGATAATCCAAAATAATTTTTGTGATATATTTATGATATTTATTAGCTATTTTTAATAATAAAAATAAAAATATATAAAAAAATAAAAAATCGGACGAATCGGCGAGCGACACGCGGCAGTGTTGCCGCGCTGGAATTTCGTCGCAGGCCTGAACCTGCGGTGAATTGGCAAGCAACCAATTCGCCACAGGTCTAGAAATCATTTCGCCATAGGTCCAGTAAGTAGCCCCAGTTCTCCCTACCAATCCTCGCAACAATTTTTGCCAGTGCAGCAATTTTTGATCAAACCTTATTTTACACGGTTTTGTAATTTTTCCTAAACAGTGGATATTTTCTTATTAAAATAGGATTAGGACTTTATTTTTTCTTATAAATACTAGCATTACACACACGGATTGGGGGGACAATTTTTTGAAGAAACTAGAGACTTTTAATTTTTCTGAGAGAGTTTTGGGAGGAGATTTTAGGGGACATTGAGAGCAGCAACAAAAGAAAAGAGAGACAAAAAACCCTAGCAATGGATGAGAACTTTTTGAAGCTTAGACTCAGAAAGCTTAAACTTTTAAGCCTTTGAACAATCTAACAAAAATCTAGTAACTCAAAATAAATCAAACACTGTCCAATTCAAGGCAGTAAGGTTTGGCCAGAAAATAAGCACTAAAGCAGGCAACAACTTGGTTCAATCTCTTCAATTTGGTGGAGCCTTCAAACGTAGATAAATTACTCTAAATTCAGTTTATTAAATCATTAATCATCTTCATCTTTCAAGCCATCATCACACCGCTTAGTTATTTAATTCTTCCTTTAATTTAGTTTACGCAGTAGCATAAATTAATTCATATAATACCTGAGGTTTTAATTAAAGTAAATAATATAATCATTCAGAAAACAAATCTAATTTCTTAAACCCTAAGTTATTCAAACCCTAAATCTTAATTAATTCTATTTTCAAACCTTCATAGTAATTTTTTTATAATTTTATTGATTGAGTTATTTTAATCTTTCGATAATTAATTTGGCTTTCTATGCTTGTTTCACCTAAAAAATACTTAAGTAGTTATTATAGTCAATATTAAAACCACACTTAACTTTGATTACAGTAAAGCATCAAATCCTAAATTCAAAACCATAATCTGCAAAATCAAGGTTTCAAACCATAAAACTCTAATATCTTAATATCCAGCGTGCTAAGTTTTGAAATCCAAAACCCCTAATTTCATGATGTTAGCCTTAAACCCTAATTTGATTAACTAAAAACCTTACTACTTTCTTAAAATTATAAAATCCTAATCAATTTTATTTTTTCAAAAACCCTCACAGTAGCCTAAATAACAATAATAATAATTCCAAAATTTTAAAACCCTAAATGTTAATTAAAGAACTCTAAATTGAGACATAAACCTAAATTTGTATCTTTATTTGCTTTATTTAATTTTAGATTTGATTATATAGTTTATTATATGTTTTGATGGTTGATTTATTTCATTTCAATGGTTGATTTATTTAATTTCAACGCTTGATTTATTTAATTTATCATGAATGAATATTTTTTATTAACATTGTAAGAGGTATGTTTCCATATTTTGGGTACCTCATATCGTGAGCATTATGTAATCTATTCTATTTTAAAGTTTTTGAACCAATGTAAAGGATACGTTTTCACCTTTTGGTGGATGTTCTATATAGTTTCAGACATGAACGATGTAAGGACACGTTTTCATTTCCGGATGGGTGTCCATTTATTTATTTTGTTTGAACATTATTATGATTTTAATATAATGATGCTTTATTTTAATTGTTACATGTAGTATGGATAATATCATTATATTTAAGAATTTTATAATATTAAGACCTGTAAAGGAGGTCGGCTCCAATGAACTGGGCGTTGTGTGGGTGCTAGGTCATTTCTCACATTCCCCACACGTACCCAACTTTCCGAACCCATTAAGGGGCTGAGGATTCCTTAGGAATCGAGTCATCCACCCCTTTCTTTTTTTTCCGGCCCGTCAGGGTGGCAACTCCATTTTCTCGGGGCTTAGGTCCGTGTTCTCTAAGGCCTTGAGCCTAAATAGTACAGAAGTCGCAAGAACCATTCCACCGGGAGTGGGGGCGAAAATTCCCACTCACAGTGGCGACTCCACTGGGGATAAAAGAAGTTGATTCCATTGGTCTTTATATTATTCTATTCTTTCTTATCATGATATTATCCATTGCATCATATTAGATTGCATCGTGTGCATGAGTTAGGACGCCTGTGTTACCCGTGTTGTGTTATGTAAGGGATACTATGTTATGTTGTGTTATGTAAGGCATCGTGTTGTGTTGTCGAGCATGGCATAACCACTCATAGCCTTGTACCTTTTGGTATATATTTGCTATGGGAACTTAAGCCTTTTAACCCAGAGACTAATGCTCATGTAATTGGCCTAGTTACTTCCCTTAGGTTTTATCCTAAATGCTTGTTATTTGACTATGATTAATTTATCTTGGCTTAAATCATGACTTATTTGATTTGTTCTTTTTCTAATATGACATAATTACATTGTGAGCTCAAATAAATTTTTCTTTAAAGTCCAAAAGACCAAAGCTATTTTCATAACTTTTTAAAATGGTCTTTGGATATAAAATTTTTCCAAAAACTAGTTCTTTTCTCATGACTTAAATACAAAGCCCAAATTCTATTTTTTTCTAAAATCTTTTTTACAATGGGCTTAGAAACAAAATTATTTTCATCCAACCTTTAAAAGAGCTTACAAATTATTAGGTCAATTATGAAAATACTAAAAATCAATTGTGAGCCTAATTTATACTAAGAGTTATTAATCATGGGCTTGTTTTTGGCATGAATCACTAGTTACTTTTTCAATTGAGAAATCCATTTATAATAAACTTCTTAATTTAGTTTTAATCTAATATAGCATGAAAGCTGCTTTAGTTGATTGGATGGATTAAAGCATAATTAATGGGAATTATCATGAACTGATTTCTATTTTGAAAATATAACTATTGGTTAAAATGTTTGAGAAAAATATTCAAAAATAAGATACCTCATGGTAGTATTTTGTTAACCATATTACCCAGGAAAAGAGACTCGTCATTCGTGTGTGGAAGTTATAAGGTTGGAAGGAACATCCTACTTATCTTTGTCTATTGTTTATGCATACATGCATACATTTGCATCTCATATCATTAATCCTTTCTAGCTCACAGCTCTGGATTACAACAGTTCAAAAGCTTACGAACAATTCGACCTACGATGGAGACAAAGAATCTAGCAGTGACTCAATCACTTTTTCACCAAAAGCAATGGAGCTTGAACAAATTCAAAGAATGGACGCCCTCAATGCCAAGATGGAAGAAATAAAGAAGGCCCTAGCCGAAACCATGAAGAATCAATTGGCTACAATTTTAGGAAATAATGTCGAAGCATCTGCTAACACCAAGAAGCCAAAGGACAAAGGGAAGGCTAAAGTTGGTGAAGTGGCTTTTGATGATGACATGGTAGTCGTTGATGATGATGACGACTGGGCTCAATACTTCCAAGATCCTCAAGAAAAAAAGGAGCTGAAGGTTGTTGAGAAGACAACTTTTGAGAAGACTAAAAATTCTGATGTTGAGAAGATGATTGCTGATTTAGAAAAGAAATTTGAGAAGAAACTAAAAACCGAAGAGATGTCCAAGATTGACAAACTGTTTGAACAAGATGAGAAGGTCCCTTATAAGTTCAAGATGCCTTCCTTCACTAGGTACAATGGTACTAGAAACCCTCATCTCCATGTAAAGTAGTACATCACTGCTATGCAGTATGCTAGAGCTGCTAAGGCTCAAACTCTAAGATATTTCATGCTCTCATTGGACCCTGTTGTCTAAAATTGGTTCAACACCTTAGAGGAAAGTACTCAAAAAGATTGAGACATATTGTATAAGGCTTTCAATCAGCAATATGGGTATAATGTCTAGCTGGAAGCTACCTTGATGGAGGTGGAAACTATTAGGCAAAAATCAAATGAGAATTTTGTGGACTATGTGAAAAGATGGAGGACCAAGGCAGCTTTGCTCAAGAGAAGGCCTGATGAATCCAATCAAATTAGAATGATTGTGAGAGGAGTGTTACCTAGCCTTCGCGAAAGAATATCTCATATACTCATTCGGGATTTTAAAGACCTTTTGCAAGCTGGTCTACAAATTGAAGAGTGGGAAAGAGAGAAGAATCATTTTTCACCAAGAAGGAACGAGAAAGGAAACTACCAGTTGAGCAATCAAAGCATGCAAAAAGAAGTTGATATTAATGCCACTAGTCAAGGAGGAATGAGGCAATTTTCAGAATTAGAGAAGCCGCTGTCTTGGGTTCTCAATAAACTATAAAAGAAGGGATTATTACAACCCTTGACTCCTCGTCCTTTGCCTAATTCTCTTCCACCTAACTTTGATACTAATGCATTTTTCCAATTTCATCAAAGACCTGGACACGAAATAGACAACTGTATAAGTTAAGGCATGAGATACAGAATTTAATTGATAATGGAAAGTTGCCTGAGCCGGATAAGCCCAATACCAAAAGTAATCCTCTGCCTAGGTTCAACAGAGTGCCACCACCAGCAACTTTCATGGTAGGAGGAGGATTGGAAGAAGACTTTATTTTATCATCCTTTCAAGATGGAAATATTAAAGATGTGAAAGGAAAAGAAGCTTAACTCAACAAACTTTCCTTAGGTTGAATGTTGCTTTTCAATTTTGCTTTCTTTAATAATTAATTGGAACAATCGTGTTTTTCAAATTTAAATTTGTTTGAATAAATTACTTTCATTAAAATTTTTGTTGGTCTTTGTTCATTTTGGTGCTCAACCAATGAGGAATCTAGCTTGATGTTCATAAATTAATATGTCTAGGCATCGTGATTTGAATTACTTTACTAGATGAGGGAATTACTCTATAGCATTGAGTTGTATATGCTTACTTAGAGAGGGCTCCTACATAATGACCTTTGTCTAGGTCCTAGTCATTCTTAGAATGTGCTTTGACAATCTTTTGAGGTGAAATTGAACTCTGCTTATTTAAGGGAGAGATGATCTAGACATTGTTTGGTTAGCCAACAACTAGTATCCACCCAATTAAATATCAATCCCTAGTTGTCCCTTTGAGCCTTTATAAAATTTTAGCTTTCTTTTCATTGGCTTACAAACCCTAACAACCTACCCTGAGCAGTTGTGATGCTTTTGACAAGTCTTATGATTGCTAAGGTGAAGAGGCAAGAAGATCAAAGAATGGAATGCATAACCAAAACCATAAGGATAGTTGATGTTCTCAAGACCATAAGGGTAGTTGAAGTTTACATAATATCTCCAATCTATCAAGACAACATCAGAGTAACAAATGATTTATCCCTATTAAAGAAGATTTATGTCACTCCACTCATCCATTATTAGAAATCCAAGTTGGTACAAACAAGACAACTCTTTTAGAGCTAGAACAAAAAAAATAATAATACAAAAAAAAGAAAAAAGAAGAAAAAAGGAAAAAAAGAAGAAAAAAAAGAAAAAAAGATGAAACCCAAAAAGACAGTTCAGAAATCTGACAGAGTTCTCTTTTACCTAAAGAAACAAAAGGATTCCATTTGGTTTATATGTCAGTTTGACTCGAATTGGTCCAGCTCAACCAAAGATTCAATCAAAATTAGAGAGATAGAAGAAAGGTCATCTAGTACTTGACAGTCCTACAGGGAAGAAGGACAAAATGATAAAATGCTCAAAGAAAGAGAAGAGTAAGAAAAATAAAGAGAAAGAAAGGGAAGAGTAAGAAAAATAAAGAGAAAGAAAAGGGAAAAGAAGAAAGAAATGAATATGGGTACCATTTTTTTTTTTTTTGCAAAGGCAAAGACTATCCCAATCAAGATTCAGGTTAACGCCAAAAAGAAAGAAGAATATTCAAAGCTCTATTTTTTCATGTTTTCAACTGCCTATGGCTCCAACAAAAAATCTTGGTGTGAGGGTGTGGCCATTGTGTCACAATGGCTCCAATCTCAAAATGGCTTTCATTTAACCTGTCCCTTATAGACCCCATTTCAAGCCTATTAAAGACCTTTTAATCTCTCTTGGTAGGTAGAGTCTATTAGTGGAGATAGTTTGAATAAGCATGCATATGAGATAGACTATATTCAAACTCAATGAGACCTTTGACTAAGTAATGTGTATGTGCCTATCTGAAGTGCAACAATTCTTGCTTAAATAGAAATGATTCCCGAGCTTGGTATGGTAACTAGGGTTGTCATGTTATAGATATGTTAATTTGAAAAATCAAGTCCTGAGGTACATTGACATTGATTTGGTAATGCTAACATTTGATTTTAAAATAAAAATTAAAAAAAAAATATTTTTGTCACACGAAGCCTTCAAGTTAAGAGAAGTTTTTTGAACCATTAAACCTCAAAGGACACTTTGGGCAAAGTAAATGATTATTGGCAAGGTCATGAAAAAGCTACCAACTGACATGCCAAAACATAGTTTGAAATGGATGTATCCCTGACTCCGCTGCTTGGGCCTCACCACTCATATCCTCGACATCTTGAAGATAAAAGCCATAAATACAGAGCCTTCTGTCATTCCAATGAAAGATCTAAACAGGCGTTTGGAAAGAGTCAATGAGAACACTTCAATTGATTATCTTGGTCTATGAGTCAATAAAACCATTGTAAGTGTTATTCATGCATATCATGCATACATGAGCATATCAAATTGCATTTTCTTGTATTGTATTATCTATTCTTTGTCAAAGTGAAATAACAAATACTCTATGAAGTAAAGATGAAGCGGGCATTGAATTAGGAGGCATGAAAGACCCATTGCTTGAGGAAGCTCTAGTCATTTCGCAAAAGAAAGAAGAGATGCATGCTTATGCAAAGAACAAGACAAAATACAAACATCAATCAGAGCCTGCATGAGAAAAATTATTGGTTTGAGCCTACACATGGGCAAAGTTTCTCCATTTTAATTTTTTGAGTTTATGCGTACAAACTCACATTCAAATATTTTGGTCCAGAACCCAAATCACTTTTGAGTCCAGAACTCACCATCAGATCCAGAACCCAAATCACTTTTGAGTCCAGAACTCACCATCGGGTCCAGAATCCAAATCACTTTTTGAGTCCAGAACTCACCACAAAAACTTGTTGCGCTCTAATTAAGTACTACTACAAAGCGTCACTCGCAAGTATACGAGGTAGCTGTAGCAATGGTGATCGCCCCAAGGTCGTTTCCCCAAGAAGGTGTGGTTCGTAATAGCTTGATTAAAGCAGTTAAATTAAAAGCGAGAGTTTGTTGTTTGGAATGCAAAATAACAATTTAAACCTAAGATTAACGTACGTAGGGTTTGATGTGTGTAATGGGTGCACAAGATCAATTCAGTTCTTGGGAAAGTGCCTAGGGTTATAGGTCCATTCAATCAAAACTCAATTCTCAATTATCCATTAACATTGCCTTGTAATTAATTTGTTCCTTAAGGTTAATTAGTCAATTACCAATCCATTAGTTCTCACATTCATGAATTAGCAATAACCAATTATTTCACATTATCAAATTAATGAAACCCTAGAACTTATATTTCTAATTCATTCATTGGGTAGTCAATTGCATAATTTCGATACCAAATTTCACCTCTCGGTCCTTCATTCAATATCTAGAGATCAATAGGTAGCTAATCTATTAACTTAGCATACAATCCAATGCAATCAACCAAAAACAAGGTACATCAATGGAAATATCAAATTAAAGCATTCAATCAAATATACTACAAACCCTAAACATGGGGTTTTTAGCTCAACATCATCAATTTAAAACATTCATTCAACTCAATATAAATCAAATACAAATTGTTCAATTGCAATATCAATCTCTTAATACAGCAAAAACAATATTGAAATGAATTAAAAGAGAGAATAGAAAAACCCCTTGTGAAGATGCCAAGAGTAGGATTACTAGTCTTCCTCCTAGCTCCACTTTGATGTTTGATGAAGAACTCAAGCCTCTTCAATGGTTGATTCCCTTTGCAATGTGGATGGTGCTTTATCAAGTCACCAATCCTTCAATTGATTGTGCCTTTGGAAGATGGAATGGAGCTTTCTCAAGTCACCACTCCTTCAATTGAAGCTTCTTCAACCTTTGAGAGCTTATTGACCCACTTGATCCCAAAGAACCAAATTGAAGCTTGTCAATGGAAGATGAAGAAGATGAAGATGGAGGATGAAGATGAGGGACAAGGAGAGTGTCACTCTCTCCTCATCCCAAGTTAGGAGTGCCCTCTCTTCTCTTTTCTTTTCTTTTTGCTCCAAACCCTAGCCGCTCTCTCTCCCCTTTTTTTCTTTGTCGTGCGATAGCTTTTATAGAAATTCAGGTGACACGGCCAAGCTTGGGTGAGCTTGGCCGTGTCTCTTGCCCCTTTTGCTCGCTTTCCTTTAGGTGACACGGCCAAGCTTTGGTTGGCTTGGCCGTGTCCCTTAATTTCCACGGGACACGGCCAAGTCAACTTGCCATGTGACTCTTCCTTTCTTTCTTTCTTTTCTTTGGTGAGAGGTGAGTGACATGGCCAAGCCTTGGATTGCTTGGCCGTGTTTGAGCTTTTTGGAGGGACACGGCCAAGGGCACGGCCGTGTCCCCTGGGTGTGTTCTCTCCTGCTTGATTTTCCTTTCTTCTTCTTTGGAGTGTGACACGGCCAAGTCAGGATGAACTTGGCCGTGTCTGGCATTTTTGGAGGGACACGGCCAAGGACACGGCCGTGTCCCTTGGGTGTGTCCTCTCCTGCTTGATTTTTGCTCTTTCTTGCTCTGTTCTTTGGTTTTGCTCATCAGATGAGACACGGTCAGAGACTTGGCCGTGTCTCTGGGTGTGTCTCTTCCTGTTTCTTCATTTTTGCTCTGTTTTTCACTGTTTTGATCTTCCAAGGGTGTTTTTGCTCTCAAACCTAAAAACAAACACAATAAACAAACTTAAAACAAAAATCAATCAAAACATTAACTAAAACACACATAAAATCATACTAAAAACTAGTATAAAAATGACCTAAACAGGTCCAGAACCCAAATCACTTTTGATCTAGAACTCACCATCGGGTCCAAAAACCAAATCACTTTTTGAGTTCAAAACTAACCATCGGGTCCAGAACCCAAATCACTTTTTGAGTCCAGAACTCACCATCAGGTCCAGAATCCAAATCACTTTTTGAGTCCAGAACTCACCACCGGGTCCAGAACCCAAATCACTTTTGAGTCCCAAACTCATCTTGGGTCGAGCACCAAAAATCCAGTTTCAGGTCTAGAACCCAAACCTAAAATCCAGTTTTGGGTCGAGAACCCAAACCAAAATCCAGTTTCGGGTCGAGAACCCAAACCTAAATCCAGTTCAGGATCGAGAAACCAGTTTTGGGTCGAGTACCCAAAATCCAGTTTCAAGTCGAAAACCCAAATCCAAAATCAGTTTTGAATCGAGCACCCAAAATTCAATTTCGGGTCGAGAACTCAAATTCTTATCTAGTATCTCTTTGAGTACACAAAATTCAGTTTAGGATCGAGCATCCAAATCTAGTTTAGGATAGAGTATCCAAATCCAGTTTAGGATTGAACATCCAAATCTGGTTTCAGGTCGAGCATATCCAGTTTAAGATTAAGTATCCAAATTCAGTTTTGGATCGAGCATCCAACTCCTGTCTCGGGTCCAAGTACCCAATCCAGTCGCGAGTCCAAGTATCCAATCTCAGGTCCAAGTACCCAAATAGAATCCAAGTACCCATCCTCATCCAAAATCTGTTCCAAATCATGTTGCTTTTTACTCTCTTCTACTGAAAGTCTCAGATAATTCAAGCAGGGGGCAAACTGCAGACCCTTAATTTTTTACTAAGTCTAATCTGATACTCCAAAATAATTTTTGTAGTATATTTATGATATTTAATAGTTATTTTTAATAAAAAATAAAAAAATAAAAAAATTGGACGGATCGGCGAGAGACGCGCGACAAGGAATTTCATTGCAGGCCTGGACCTGTGGGGAATTGGCAAGCAGCCAATTCGCCGCAGGTCCAAAAATCATTTCACTGTAGGTCCAACAAGCAGCCCTAGTTCGCCCAGCTGATCTTCGCATCAATTTTTGCTAGCGCAACCCGCAGGCCCAGCAGCCCGCGAGCGCTGCCGATTTTTTGACCAAACCTTGTTTTACACGGTTTTGTACTTTTTCCTAAACAGTGGGTATTTCCTTATTAAAATAGGATTAGGACTTTATTTTTTCCTATAAATACTAGCATTGCACACATGGATTAAGAGGCAATTTTTTGAAGAAACTAGAGACTTTTAATTTTTCTAAGAGAGTTTTGGGAGGAGATTTTAGGGGACATTAAGAGCAACAACAAAAGAAAAGAGAGACAAAAAACCCTAGCAATGGACGATAATTTTTTGAAGCTTAGACTCAGAAAGCTTAAACTTTTAAGCCTTTGAACAATCAAACAAAAATCTAACAACTCAAAATAAATCAAACATTGTCCAATTCAAGGCAGTAAGGTTCGGCTAGAAAATAAGCACTGAAGCAGGCAACAGCTTGATTCAATATCTTTAATTTGGTGGAGCCTTCAAACATAGGTAAATTGCTCTAAATTTAGTTTATTAAATCATTAATCATCTTCATCTTTCAAGCCATCATCACACTGCCTTAGTTATTTAATTCTTCCTTTAATTTAGTTTACGCAGTAGCATAAATTAATTCATATAATACCTAAGGTTTTAATTAAAGTAAATGATATAATCCTTCAAAACACAAATCTAATTTCTTAAATCCTAAGTTATTCAAACCCTAAATCTTAATTAATTCTGTTTTCAAACCTTTACAGTAGTTTTTTTTATAATTTTATTCATTGAGTTATTTTAATCTTTCGATAATTAATTTGGCTTTCTATGTTTGTTTCACCTAAAAAATACTTAAGTAGTTATTACAGTCAATATTAAAACCACACTTAACTTTGATTACGGTAAAGCATCAAATCCTAGATTTTAAAACCATAATCTGCAAAATCAAGATTTCAAACCATAAAATCCTAATATCTTAATATCCAGCGTGCTAAGTTTTGAAATCCAAACCCCCTAATTTCATTATGTTAGCCTTAAATCCTAATTTAATTAACTAAAAATCTTACTACTTTCTTGAAATTATAAAACCCTAATCAATTTCATTTTTCCAAAAAACCCTCACAGTAGCCTAAATAACAATAATAATAATTCTAAAATTTCAAAATCCTAAATGTTAATTAAAGAACTCTAAATTGAGACATAAACCTAAATTTGTATTTTTTTTTTGTTTTATTTAATTTTAGATTTGATTATGTAGTTTATTATATGTTTGATGGTTGATTTATTTAATTTCAATGCTTGATTTATTTAATTTATCATGAATGAGTATTTTTTTTATTAACATTGTAAGAGGTATGTTTCCATATTTTGGGTACCTCATGTCGTGAACATTATATAATCTATTCTATTTTAAAGTTTTTGAATCAATGTAAAGGATACACTTCCACCTTTTGGTGGATGTTCTATTTAGTTTTAGACATGGACGATGTAAGGACACGTTTCCATCTTCGGATGGGTGTCCATTTATTTATTTTGTTTGAACATTGTTTTGATTTTAATATAATGATGCTTTATTTTAATTGTTACATGTAGTATGGATAATATCATTATATTTAAAAATTTTATAATATTAAGACCTGTAAAGGAGGTCGGTTCCAATGAACCGGGTATTGTGGGGGGTGCTGGGCCATTTCTCATCTTCTCCACATGTACCTAACTTTCCGAACCCATTAAGGGATTGAGAATTCCTTAGGAATCGAGTCATCCATCCCTTTTTTTTCGGCCCATCCGAGTGGAGACTCCATTTTCTTCAGGCTTAGGCCCGTGTTCTCTAAGGCTCTGAGCCTAAACAGTGCCGAAGTCGCAAGAATATTCCACCGGGAGTGGAGGCAAAAATCGTCGCTCACACCAACTTCTTTTCATAAGGCTAATCAATCTGATGACTGGAAATTGGCTATGGTTGTTGAAATTGATGCCTTTGAGCGGAATAACACTTAGACCTTGACTTCTCTTCCTCCTGGCAAATCTGCAATTGGGTGCCGATGAGTTTTTAAGTTAAGCTTAACCTTGATGGGACTATGAATAGGTACAAGGCCAAGTTAGTTGCAAAGGGTTTCTATCAAATTGTTGGAGCTGATTACATCAATAGTTTTTCTCTAGTTTCCAAAGTGGTAATAGTCCAAGTTTTTCTTTCAATTGCTGCTGCTAGAGGGTGGTATCTTCATCAAGTCGACGTTAACAATACCTTCTTACATGATTACCTTGATGAAGAAGTGTATATGCATCCACCTCAAGGCTACATAAAGGGTCAACTAGGCCAAGTTTTTCGATCACAACGCTATTTGTATGGCCTTAAACAAACATCACACTAGTGGAAGAGTGAACTCACAATGTTCTTGCTTCAGTTAGGTTTTCAATAATCTATGAACTATAATTGCTTGTTCACCTTTACTAATTGTGATACTTCTCTAGCTATTTTGATATACGTTGAAGATTTATCAATTACCAGGGCTCATATGTTGAGGTTGGGGTTTTGAAGTAGCTATTGGACACTAAATTCACAATTAAAGACTTGGAAGAGGCTAGGTATTTCTTAGGGCTTGAATTTTTTGGTCAAAAGGAGGGATTTATGTGAATCAATGAAAGCATATGCTTGATCATTAGATAGATACTAGGTTATTGGGTTCAAAACCAAAGAACGTTCCTCTTCCAAATGGGATTCAACTTTTCTCTATTGATTCACTAGATCTTGAGAATCCCTAATATTACAGAAGCCTCATAGGTTGTCTCCCTTATTTGGGTTTTACTTGACAATGTGCAACAACTTAGTCAACACGTGCATAACCTATGTGAGATTCAATTATAGGTTGCTCATCACGTGCTTCGATACCTGAAGAAATCTCTTTCCATTGGCCTATTTTTCCCAACTTCTATTAATTTGAAGATTTTAGCTTTTTGCAACTCAGATTGGGCATCTTGTGTCGAAACTAGACAATCCACAACTGGATTTTGTATTTTCCTTGGCACTTCTCTAGTATCGTGGAAAACCAAAAAGCATGTTATAGTTAGTCAAAGCTCAGCTAAGATTGAATATCGGTCTATGGCCACCACCGTATGTGAATTACAGTGGCTCATCTATTTGCTCAAAAAAGGTATTATGTCTTCGATTCATATTGGCTCAACTTCACAAGTTGCAAAAATGTTTACTAAGGCCTTATTATATCCTATATTCTCTCATCTTCTATTCAAGTTGGCTTTGGATAACTATCACCAATGTTGAACTCGAGAGGGTTGATGAATACTCAGTAGTGTAACTTGCATAAGTTGTTGAGTAGTTAGCTATAGTTATTCTTTCAATTAGATCAACTAGTTTTGTACATAAACAGTTGTTCCTTTTTGTGAATAATATAAAGTAACTTATTCCTCTCTTGTTTTCTTCATTGATGAAAGTGGTAAATTTATTATCGATAAAACAACTAAATATATATATATATATATTATTAAAACAATATATTTTAAATTTTTAAGAAAATGAAAAAGTCAGCAATTGCATATCAATGAAATTAATTAAGTGGTGTTTGCAAGGTGTTAAAAATTTTGAGCCCGATAATATACGACTCTGTAGTATGTCCTCAATGCGAATTGTGGAGTTCTAGTGGACACATGCTTACCAGTGCCAAATATATATACACATATTTTTGAAAAATTATGCAACTTTTTAAAAAAATTTTATGTAACACCCTTATACCCTATATACGTACAATATATATTTCCAGCATATGTAAAATATGCATATACGATAAAAAAATATCACACACCGATTTAATAAAAATTTTCACATTTCTGTTTTAAAATTTTAAATACTAAATATACAAAATTAAATAATATATAAATATTCTTTACTTGCTATAGAAATCCGAAATAACATTTTATATGAAAATCTCTGGGAAAAATTCGCCAGAGTTTTGTTTGTAATTTAAACATTTTCAAAATTCAACAAAACACAACCTGCATAAAACAAATACTTCAAATAAAATCAATTCACCAATACTTATCAATTTCTCCATATTTTCTCAAAACACTTACATATAGGTATATATATCAACATCACATATAAGATCCCATCTTAAATAAATTATTCAAAATATTATTTACAATTTACATTATATACTTCAAAAACATATCATAACATATATAATATAAAAATATACTGTAATATCAAATATCTACATGCTGGCAACTGGCTCTGATCTTGATGTACTAAAAAACTCTTCAAGCTCAATAAATACAAACCTAGACCTGACCAGGTCTATTAGAACTCTCTGGCTCTACCAAAACGTCTATGACACTTGCACGACGAATTATAATCGCGCTAAGCCGAAGCCTAGTGATACAAACTTTGATAAAAATATAGTCCAAATGTAATGTCAATGCACAACACATATCTATATCACAACTCATAACATTATATCCCATTATATTGCTCAATTGTATCACAATTCATAATTCACATTAAAGCAAAGACAAGCATGGGCCCAAAAGGATCTAATATGTTATTCAAATTTTAGAGTTACTGCTTTGGTCCATAATAACACCTTGTATCTAGCCCCGTAGGCAATATATCTATGGATAATATAACAGCCCTAGTCTCTTGGATCTCAACCCGGCTAGACTCTTAGGCCCCAGTATCTTGGTCCTCAACCCGGCTAGACTGCCACAATTTTTGAGGCTTACAACCCAGTCTTTTCACCCCAAAAACATCATATTTATCAGATGGCTTGGCTTACGACACAGTCTTTTCACCATTCCAGCGTTTAGCCCGTAGGCAATCATAGGTATGCCGCTAAATCCAGAACTCTAAAAATTGAATAACATACTAAGCACACAATTTATTCATATTTCTCATTATTAAATTCTTTCATAATTCCTTTATCAAAACTTTTCTAATTTTCTCATGATCAAACTAAGCACGTTGCCTTATTATATCATCTTTTTCTCATTTTTATTTATTTATTCATTTTTCTCATTATTAATCTCTTTCTCATTGTCACATATTCAATCTAGGCACATTGCCTTATTTTCACATTTTTTTCTCATTTTTTCTCATTTTTCACATCTTTTTCATTTTTCTCACTTTTCTCATTTTTATCAATATCAATTCATTTTATTATTCCACATATCTCATTTTTGCATTCACAACACATTACCCAATTACTTTGGGTATTTTAACATAATATACATATTTCACATTCTACACAATTTAGCCATTATCAATGGCTTTTCACAATGCATTTAACACATATATGATATTACAAATGTCATAGCACATTATTCATACTCAATCAATGAATCAAGTAACTTAACACATTTTCCAATCAATATGTTTTAAGTCCAAATGTCATGCAAATATAAACAATATATTCAAAGTTTGTACATACCTCCACTAGCAATCCAAAGCAAGCTTAACACAACCTCCAATCCTACCTTCCAACTTGCCCTTCACCACTTGGATGAAGCAAATCAACCTCCCTCAATGCCTATATCAAATGTGATCATAAACAATCATTTAATATCACATTCTAAGGCATTCTCAACATCAAACCTTAATTTAACAACACTCCTACAAAATTTAAAAAATTAAGTCTTTCCTTACTTTAACTTAGCAAATCCATATTAACCCATTAAATTATTATTTTGAGTTTATTTATATCATTACAAACATATTTTAACATGTTTAAACCAATTACATTAATTAACCACATGCTTATGTTCAAAATACTAAAATGGCATAACCTTCACCATTGAAGGATCTCCATTCCAACTTAATCCAATTATCATTTCAATCTTATTTTTACCACTTATATCATTAAATAACATGATTTAAGCACTACAATCAAATAATTAATCATTCTTTAAAAATTCACTTTTCCAAAACCATAAAGCAATACTACCATCTTCAAACTCTATCCAAACTTAACTAAATCCATCATTTGATTTTAAAATCCTTGTTTATGCATCAAAATAACACATTTGGAACAACCAATTTGCACAATTAAAACTCATGATTTCAAAAACTCAAATATTCCATAACCCTAAATTCTCTCTCTTCACTAAACTCAACTTAAATTCAACTATTTCTTAAATCTAACCTTAAAATCATTAATAACCAATCAAAACAACTTCATTCATATCCAATTAAGCAATTAAATCATGCTACTATGAAATCCAAAAATTCACATAACACACTTTTCCATAGAATAGGCAAAATTGGTAAAGAAACTTACCAATTTATGAAGAATCTTCTAAAACTTCACTTTAATCCTGGAAATCTGTTCAATTGTGGTTGCTTGGAAGAAGAAAAATCCTCTCTCGAAGCCACGAAAGTCATCGTTGAAGGAAAGAAGAAGAAGAAGATGAAAAAAAAATAATTTTCTCTTTCCTCCCACTCACATTTTTAACCTTATATATATATTATTTTAATATATTTTTAATTAATTAATTAATTATTTAATTAATTAAAATCTCAAAATATTATCATTCATCCAAAATTATTTATTTTTAAATTATTTTATTAATTTTAAATTTTTAAAATTTAATTACCAAAATACCCTTTTACTTTAACTTTTCTTTT
Organism: Garcia nutans; assembly: GCA_947685225.1. Classification (NCBI taxonomy): domain Eukaryota; kingdom Viridiplantae; phylum Streptophyta; class Magnoliopsida; order Malpighiales; family Euphorbiaceae; genus Garcia; species Garcia nutans. The sequence goes on along the minus strand of CANTUV010000017.1, from coordinate 2,200,424 downwards.
AAAAGGTATTGACTTTTATATGTTGTATATATTTTACATATATATCACATATATATTCCACTTTTTCATTTAAAATTTCTTTATTTTTCATTTAAAACCATTAATTTAATTTATCCATTTTAAATTATAATTTATTTTCTTAAATTTTTAAAAATAAGAACTTTTCAAAAAATTTGGGATATTACACATATGCACAAGTAATGTGTATCTTATATACACAACAAATGTACCTTATATGTGTATTAAATATATTAAGTATGTAATGTATTAATCCAATATATACAATTAATATACCATATGTATATGTTATATATATACTCTAGATATATATATTGAGTATATATAAAATTTTATATCACCAAAATTACGGATGTGACAATTTTCTCCCCCTTAAATAATTTCGTCCTCGAAATTATCCAGTATGGTAATAAATCATCCAAATGAAACATAATCTTAAAATCTCATCAAATTGCATAATTTTTATTCTCCCCCTTAGGTTCATTCTCAATTACCTTTTTACCATTTCATAACTCATCATTATATTGTCTATTTACTCAAACAATCACAGTAGATTATCATATTATTAATCGAATTGACATTAGACAAAATTAGTTCATCTCTTTAATATATATACACCACACACCTATTACACTCAAGATATTTGATCACTTCATTATCTTAAAATATACTCTTATCATCTTAAATTCAAATGTTAATAACTTTTATCTTAACACAATAATTTTACACATCTTCACTTTGATCCTACTCTTTATACAATTACCACATATTAATTTAATATCACCATTATACAACAATAAAATCTTATTTCCTTATTAAGATTCATTCCAATTATACTATAACTATCATAACTTAGCTCCTTTCACATGCATATACATATCAGAACGTTGTATTATGCACATTATCACATAGCTTGCATATTCTTAATACAACTACATCCATTGAATTTCAATAAATACTTGTAAACTTATTACATTTCATATCAATTGATCTAACTATCACTTTATGACCATCACAGCCTTTTTCCATTCTGCCCATCATTTAGTCTATTTTAAATTCATCAATCTGTTTTCAATTCATGACCTAATTCTATTAGGTCAAATTTATTCTCAAATCTTAATTCCCTTCGAAATCATCATTACAGATAATATTCATTTCATATAGTCTCATTCACTTTAAACATCATTTTCATCAACTTATTCATTTTATACCACTTTCAAACAAATTCAATACGGCTCTTACTCACATTTCATAATTCCTTTCATTTATCCTTTTCTCACATTTCTTATAGTTACCATATTTACAAAAATCACTTTTCTTACACATCATTTAAAGCTCATCATATTTTCACAATTCTCTTCTGTTCCACACTTTCTATAATTATAAACAAATTTCTAACATAAAATTATAAGATACAACTATGCAAACAATAAATCTTGACCATGTTTCTTATATCATAACTATCAATTTCACCAAATCTATCTAACGGTCATGTCATCTCAGGCCCATGCTCGTGGATAACAAAACTAATTGGTCAATATACTAAACAAATCATGCGACCATGGCATAATAATGGTCATGCCTATGGCTTATAAATAAATACTGCCCCTCTATCATTCTTCTTCAAATATTTCCAATCACAGCGTTAAGTTCGTATTGCAAAAATCACATATTCATTTTTTAATCTTTTGCTACACAAAGAGTTAACACATTTCAGCTCTGTTTCAAAGCAATTTACTTTTGATAACTTCTGTTTCTAAACAATTTACTCTTAATCACTTGATCATCATTAGCCTAACTCAAGTTTCAACAATATTATCATTAACATCTCTTACATATACACATTCGTTCATATGCTAATTTTACACAATTTCCATTTATTACTCCATTTCTAATCTATCTCTTATAAAAATTTTCATTCTTTTTTTTACTTCCATACTTTCTTCATTATACTTTCCTTTTCCTTACAATCTCTTATTAATACGCATATTCTTTGGGCCGAACACTATACAATCATCAAGTTCAGTCATTACAATAACAATTTCATTGTCCAACACTGCTCGGGTCCATTCTCAATCTCAATTTCATCACATGACCTAACTCTACGTAGGTCAAGACCTAATCTCTCTTAGGTATATTAATACTTGCAATACCATTCCCAATATCACTAAACAAGTAATTGTATAAGGTAAGAAACACTCGATAACATTTTTTTTAATCATCCACATACACCTTCGTAAGTCATATTCACAATGTAATTTACTTTCCACATTTTCTTATATATTACAATTGTGTTCATATTAAAAAATCTCATCACACATATCATACAATTATACGCAATTCCTCTTTAACATACAACCTATACAAAGTTAACATTTATCACCTTTCAGAGAACATTATCATTTCTCATTCTTTTGACATTACTTAGGTTATTCATCAATTCAAAATATATATACACTCTAACCACAACATAATTAACATCTTCCTTATTTAATCGCCCATCTCTTAAATAAGTTTCTTATTATATATATATATATATATATATATATATATATATTAACACCTCACATATATTTTAGTCACATTTCCAATGTGACATCTCTCACACATTTTTTTAATGCATTTATCATACCCTTCATATCCCTTTTCATCATTTCCAATTCAATTACCTAAATTAACTCATTTTTACTTAATCATTTCGCTTTATTTCATAATAAATTTCTATATTATCAACCACATTACACCTTAGTTAGTACTTTTATAAATAATATTACTCATTCAAAATTACTCCCATGCTTATTAAACATTAAACTATCAATATCTAAACAATTCTCATCGAAATTCCCTTACAACTCTAAATTTTCAACTTACTACTTTACTTAAACTTCATTCTATTAATCTCTCTTTTAAGAGCTAACTTTATAAACATTATTTTTATATTAATATAACATCAAAACACATCACTTTCACAATTATGGAAACCCATTTCAAAAATTTAAATTTCATATAATGCAACCAACAACATGAACCTCACCAAATCTCATCCATATCACATTCTCAATATTAAGATCATAATATTTACTTTTAAACAACACTAATTCATTTCCTTACACTAATTAACATCATCAATTAGATATCCTACTTTTACATACTCAAACCCTAAATTATGTATCATTCATTTTTTTTTATGAAATCTTTGTGCTAAATTATTAATCTCCATATTCCTTCTTCATACTTCTTCCCGTATGCATACAAATTTTCATAATTGTTCTTATTCATTTGTCTCATGAAATTAATTTATCACTCAAGTACACAAAATTGTTTGACTTCCTTAGTTTCATTTCACTCTTACTTTCAATTTTTATATTCCTTACAAATTCTTTATATAAGCTTGAATTTTATCCATGTGCACTTGACACATTTATGGACTTATATTTAAGGTTTTAGATTTTTCCAAGTTGATTTAATATATTTAAAAATTAAATCTTCCAAAATTAGAGAATCTATCTCCTTAATAATTTCTATGGCAGCACCTGGTTGTCCATTTTTTTTCAGGTATCATACCTTAATAAAAATTTATGAAATTTTAACCATATGTTAAAAGAATACATATGATATTGGGTGTAAATTTTCATATTTTCTGGGTTTGTTTGCTATAATTTTTAAATATGTTTCTCAATTTCTACAAATTCTGAGTTTCTGAAACTCCTTCAACAATATATGTTCTTCTACCTTTCTTAATTAGTAATTCATCTTTAAAAATTATGAAATTTTATACATTAGATTCTAACATATAGAAAAACTTTTCATTAAATTTTCAAACTCATCGAACATTCCTATATTTATTCAAAAATTCGACAATATTATTTTACAGCACACCTATAAAATTTTCTGTGACTATTATGCCCACTTTTCAAACTTTTTATTTCATATCTTAAATGATTTCATAAATTATTTTTCTTAATTTCACTTATTCATCAATTGAATCAGATATGAATTTTAATTTCAAATAAAAGTTCCAAAAATTCTTAATCCATATGCCCTAGAATGACGTTTCTATTGTGCCACTCTAATCTATATAACCCAGATGCCATCTCAACTCATATCCATTATATCAAATGGATATTGCCACATCAGGGATTAGATAAATTGCCAATGCCAATGCATTCATCATAATTGAAAATTATTTTTTTTTAAATTCTAATTTTCTCTCTCTAACAACCCACCTAGGTCGAGAACCTCAAACCTAGGCTCTGATACCAAAATAAATGTAACACCCTTATACCCTATATACGTACAATACATAATTCCAGCATATGTAAAATATGCATATATGGTACAAAAATGTCACATACCGATTTAATAAAAATTTTCACATTTCTGTTTTAAAATTTCAAATACTAAATATATAAAATTAAATAATATATAAATATTCTTTACTTGCTATAGTAATCCGAAATAACATTTTATATGAAAATTTCTGGAAAAAATTCGCCAAAGTTTTATTTGTAATTTGGACGTTTCCAAAATTCAACAAAACACAACATGCATGAAACAAACACTCCAAATAAAATCAATTCACCATTTCACCAATACCATTCAATTTCTCCATATTTTCTCAAAATACTTATATATAGGTATATATATATCAACATCACATATAAGATCCCATCTTAAATAAATTATTCAAATAATTCTTTATAATTTACATTATATACTTCAAAAACATATCATAACATATATAATATCAAAATATACTGTAATATCAAATATCTACATGCTGGCAACTGGCTCTGATCTTGATATACTGAAAAACTCTTCAAGCTCAATAAATGTAAACCTAGACCCGATCAGGTCTAGTAGAACTCTTTGGCTCTACCAAAACGTCCATGACACCTGTGTGACGAATTACAATCACGCTAAGCCGAAGCCTAGTGGTACAAACTTTGATAACAATATATGTCACATCCCAAAGTTTAGGTAGTCGAGTATTAGGCAAGAAGGACATAAATAAGTGGTCAAATAGAGGCTTGAGATAGTCTAAAATAAAATCGGTGTGCAAAGGAGGCCCGTGAAGTCGACGGGACCTAAAGGTAATTTTTCGAAAGGCCGAGGACCTAAGAGTAATTTTCCAAAAAGTTGTGTCGGTTCTTAATAGTGACCCTAACTGAGTAGGGTAAAGGTATGATATATCATACTATATGCAGTGCTGCTTTAATATAAGACTTCAGTCCGAGTTATATAGGGTGACGACCCGAGCTATATAGGACTTCGGTCCGAGTTATATAGGGCAATTGCCCGAGTTATATAGGACTCCGGTCCGAGGGCTTCGGCCACAGATTCCACGGGGCTTGGTCCACAATTTTTTAGGGCCACAGCCACAGAATATATATACAGTTGTTTCAGTTAGTTCCTTACCATACGTTAGTCTACCAAATTATCTTGTGGAGCAAACTGATAAAATGATAATAACTGAATATATGACATGTATGGATTGTTTTTACTGTGATATTATTTTTCAATACGACTCATTGCTTTTAAAAGTGCATTATACTTTTATTATTTATTTTTCATAATTAGTTAAAGTACCCACTAAGCAATGCTTAGCGAGTTTAGTTTCTTCTAAACTCATAGGTTATTAGCAAGGAGACAGTAGCGAGCAGAGGAGTTCTGCGATATGCCGGTCATCAACAAACTTAGGTGGTGCTCTTCATTTTGTATTTTGGTATTAGAAACTGGCATGTACTTATTTGAACAATACAAAGAGATAACTTGATGTAGCATGTAAATCTAGTAATGTATAATAACTGTATGGTTTTGAATTGAGTTGGGTTGTGAATATAGAAGTGTGAATTCTTCTTGCAGGATTGTAGTTGAGGTTATAAGGGTGGATTATTGGGAGTGTGCTTGAGTTGAATTGTGAAACAAAATATTTTTCAAAAATAAGAAAAATCAGTTTTGTCGACACTTGGGACCTAGAATTTTAAGGGAGACTCCATCAAAATTTTTAGAAAATTTTTATAAGGAACATTAAGTAAGCTGACATAACCAGAGCTCGTATCCCGATGTAGCATTCCTCCTCGGCTTATTCATAGGTCGGGAAGGGGTGTTACAATTTGTGGTATCAGAGCATTGGTTTAGTCGATTCTATGAGATAGGTAGTAAGTAAGTAACTATGTGTGCCATGTAAGATAAAGTAAGGAGAAAGTTATATGATGAATAGGTAGATGTACATGCCAGATAGGAATTGATAATCGAGTTATATGTTGATGAATTAAGCAGATAGCTATTTATGTCAATGTAGGATGTCTCTAGATTCGTGGCAAGCTATGGAACGAAACGTAGAATCACAAGCATCTGGGTCTGCAGATACCGGGGAAGCTCATAGACAAGCTCATGGACCAGGGTCAGCAGCAGCTAAAATACCCGGTTTGGAGACTTATCTTAGGCAGATTGCAATAGCTTTTCAGCAAATGGCCGGAAGGGGCCCTGCTGCTGAGGGAGATAGGAAACCCCCGATTGAGAAGTTAAGAAAGTACGGTGCAAAGGAATTTAAGGCTGGTCGTGAAGAGGGAACTGAGGAAGCAGAATATTGGTTAGATAGTATCATTAGAGTTCTTGACCAGCTCCAATGCACTCCGGAGGAAAGAGTGGTTTGTGCTATCTCTCTCCTGACGGAGGAGGCGTACATACGGTGGGATACCACGCAGCAGCAGGTTCCACCAGAACAGCGAACTTGGGAATTCTTCAAGAGTGAGTTTAAAAAGAGGTATATCACTGATGCATATTTGACTGCAAGGCGCAATGAGTTCATTCATTTGAAAAAAGGCAGAATGACGGTATCAGAATATGAGAAGGAGTTTACGCGCCTTAGTAAGTATGGAAAGAAGTTAATATAAACTGAAGCTGAGCGATGCGAGAAATTTTTAGTAGGACTTAATGATGAAATTAAGATACAGCTAGTGGCATTGGATAATACAGAGTTTTCAAAGTTGGTGGCTAAAGCATTGGATGTTGAAAAGGTGCAAGTAAATCTGAGGAATCATCAACAGAGAATTCAACAGAAAAGAGAGCAAGCACAGAGTGCCCCAGGTAATCATCAGTCTGCTAGCAAGAGAGCTAAGGGTGAAGGATCCTTTATGAGTGTAAAGCAGAATTTAAGACCATCTAAAGGACCTAATTTTCAAGCTACTTCAGTAGCCAGCACGGGAGGAATAAGCAGAGGATCAAGTAAAGGTTCTGGAAGGACTGAATATACACCATACCCCTCGTGTGAGCATTGTGGAAGAAAGCATAGGGGAGAATGTTGGTTAGTTACTGGAGCTTGTATACTTTGTGGTGCCACTGATCACCTTAAGAAGGATTGTCCTAGAAATGTGGCAGAGATTTCAAAAGTTCCTGAAAGAACACAAGTAACAAGTAGCAGCGGTAAAGGTCAAGAAAGAGGAAGAGGCAGAGAAAATGGTAGTAATCAAATAGGAACAAGATCGGAGACAGTAGATCGCCCTGAATAGAGAGCGCCAGCCAGGATATATTACATGAGGGCAGAAGAGAATAAAGCAGAAGAAGGAAATGAAGGTACGTAAGCTTAAAATCAGTGTCTTGAGTACATATGTGTGTATATGTGACGATTATTAGTTATATTGATGATGTGTAATTACACGTAAGAATCATGCATGAATAAGTAAGTTTCGGGGCGAAACTTAAATTAAGGGAGGTAGAACTGTCACATCCCAAAGTTTAGGTAGTCGAGTATTAGGCAAGAAGGACATAAATAAGTGGTCAAATAGAGGCTCGAGATAGTCAAAAACAAAATCGGTGTGCAAAGGAGGCCCGTGAAGTCGACGGGACCTAAAGGTAATTTTTTGAAAGGTCGAGGACCTAAGAGTAATTTTCCGAAAAATTGTGTCTGTTCTTAATAGTGACCCTAACGGATGCCATAAATGTGTTCTCGGGATTAATCGGGTTGTAACGGTGGTGCACGATTTTTCCCGAAAACGCATGGTTTGTAAGTTATGAGCGATTTTCCGACAAGGGCATTTTGGACATTTCCACCGGAGGGGCGATTTTGTAATTAAATATAACTTTGGGGGCAAAATTTAAAAGAACAAAAAGTCACTTTCAAGTGGCCAAATCCTAGCCATTAAGTCCAAATGGGTTGGACAAATCATGGCCATTGAAAATAAACAAATTAATTAAATGGAAATTAAATTATAAACAACTACTTTTGGTCTTCCAAACACAAGTAAAGGATCAAAAAACACCACCATCACCACTTTTCTTCTTCCTTAGATCGTGCTCCCCCTCCCTTCCATTTTCAAGGAGAAAATTTTCAAGTCTAAGCCATTTTTCAAATGAAATTCAATAGGAAATAAGGTAAGATACCATCCTAAGTCTTATTCTTTCATTAGAATTAGGTATTAGGCTATGTTTAGGAAGATTTGATATTATGTTCATGTTGGGAAAGTATTAGTAAGTTGATGATTATGGTGAAAAATGATAAACTACTTAAAGGAAATGATGAAAATGGTGATTATTAGTAAGAATAAGTAAAGTATTGTTAGAAAATCATAAGGTAGCATCATGTTCATATCTAGGGTTTGTTCTTGCATATGTGACATGTTAAATTCATAGGAAATCAAGGAGATTAGAGAGGAAAGGAAGTGAAATAGACAAGAAGAGCAAGGAAAAGCAAGGTTTGGTACTTTAACTAATTGTTTGTTTATTTTCTTGAAATTTTTCTGTTTTAGAATTAGTGAAATTCTGTGACTTGTATGATTTTTAATTAAATATAGAAAACTTTTATTGAAGTGAATTTTTGATATGTTGTGTCTCAATGAGTCTAGAATGACTGAAAAATATTTTGAGTTGAATTCGGAATGGTTATGATTATGGAAAAATTATTTCTGTTAGACCTGCTCCAGGAGGTACCTTGACTGAGACAGCCATGTTTCTGGATTTTTAATACAATTTAGAAAAATAATCTTCAATTGAATTTTGGATATGTTGTTTATTAGTGAGTCTAGTATTTGAGAAAATTAATTTAGAACCACATTGATTGAATTTAATTTACGGAATTCATAAAATTTAGAACTGCTGCCAGGATGCAGGGCAACTGGAGCAGTTTGGTTGGGTGAACTACTTCACCAAGATTTTGTGTCCAGTTTGATCTGAAATTTTAAAGGAATGATTTTAAGATGTAAAACTAAATTCTGTAAAAATTTTAGAGTTTTTAGTCAAGTAGATTATTTTATACAATTTTTCAAAATAAGGATCAAGTTGAGTCCAAAACCAGAATTTACTATTCATATGGTCATTTTGCTAATATTCATTTGGTCATTTTTCAAAAGTAATCCAATTGATTCCTTATGCATATAAATGAGCATAATATGTTATTAAAATGACAAAATATGATATTTCACATTGAAATAATATAAGAAACATAAGTCGATAATTGTATAATGCATATTCGATTAAGAAATGGCATGAAAATTTTGGCTCCACTAGGTATCTGGGATAGTACTGAGTAGGGTAAGGGTATGATATATCATACTATATGCAGTGCTGCTTTAATATAGGACTTCGGTCCAAGTTATATAGGGTGAGGACCTGAGCTATATATGACTTCGGTCCGAGTTATATAGGGCAATCGCCCGAGTTATATAGGACTCCGGTCCGAGGGCTTCGGCCACAGATTCCACAGGGCTTGGTCCGCAATTTTTTAGAGCCACGGCCACAGAATATATATACAGTTGTTTCAGTTAATTCCTTACCATACGTTAGTCTACCAAATTACCTTATGGAGCGAACTGATAAAATGATAATAACTGAATATATGACATGTATGGATTGTTTTTACTATGATATTATTTTTCAATACGACTCATTGTTTTTAAAAGTGCATTATGTTTTTATTATTTATTTTCTATAATTAGTTAAAGTACCCACTAAGCAATGCTCAGCGAGTTTAGTTTCTTCTAAACTCATAGGTTATTAGCAAGGAGACAGTAGCGAGCAGAGGAGTTCTGCGATCTGCCGGTCATCAACAAACTTAGGTTGTGCTCTTCATTTTGTATTTTGGTCTTAGAAACTGGCATGTACTTATTAGATAACTTGAGGTAGCATGTAAATCTAGTAATGTATAATAACTGTATGATTTTGAATTGAGTTGGGTTGTGAATATAGAAGTGTGAATTCTGCTTGCAGGATTATAGTTGAGGTTATAAGGGTGGATTATTGGGAGTGTGTTTGAGTTGAATTGTGAAACAAAATGTTTTTCAAAAATAAGAAAAATCAGTTTCGTCGACACTTGGGACCTAGAATTTTAAGGGAGACTCCGTCAAAATTTTTGGAAAATTTTTATAAGGAACATTAAGTAAGCTGACATAACCAAAGCTCGTATCCCGATGTAGCATTTCTCCTCGGCTTATTCATAGGTCGGGAAGGGGTGTTACAATATAGTCCAAATATAATGTCAATGCACAACACATATCTATATCACAACTTATAACATTATATCTCATTATATTGCTCAATTGTATCACAATTCATAATTCACATTAAAGCAAAGACAAGCATGGGCCCAAAAGGATCTAATATGCTATTCAAATTTCAGAGTTACTGCTTTGGTCCATAATGACACCTTGTGTCTAGCCCCGTAGGCAATATATCCATGGATAATGTAACAGCCCCAGTCTCTTGAACCTCAACCCGGCTAGACCCTTAGGCCCCAGTATCTTGGTCCTCAATCCGGCTAGATTGCTACAGTTTTTGAGGCTTACGACCAGTCTTTTCACCCTAAAAACATCATATTTATCAATTGGCCTCGCTTACGACCCAGTCTTTTCACCATTCCAGCGTTTAGCCCGTAGGCAATCATAGGCATGACGCCAAGTATAGAACTCTAAAAATTGAATAACATATTAAGCACACAATTTATTCATATTTCTTATTATCAAATTCTTTCATAATTCCTTTATCAAAATTTTTCTTATTTTCTTATGATCAAACTAGGCACATTGCCTTATTATATCATCTTTTTCTCATTTTTTTTTCATTTATTTATTTTTCTCATTATTAATCTCTTTCTCATTGTCACATATTCAATCTAGGCACATTGCCTTATTTTCACTTTTTTTTTCTCATTTTTCACATCTTTCTCATTTTTCTCACTTTTCTCATTTTTCTCATTTTTATCAATATCAATTTATTTCATTATTCCACATATCTCATTTTTGCATTCACAACACATTACCCAATTACTTTGGGTATTTTCACATAATATACATATTTCACATTCTACACAATTTAGCCATTATCAATGGCTTTTCACAATGCATTTAATACATATATGACATTACAAATGTCATAGCACATTATTCATACTCAATCAATGAATCAAGTAACTTAACACATTTTCCAACCAATATGTGTTAAGTCTAAAATGTCATGCAAATATAAACAATATATTCAAAGTTTGTACATACCTCCACTAGCAACCCAAAGCAAGCTTAACACAACCTCCAATCCTATCCTTCCAACTTGCCCTTCACCACTTGGATGAAGCAAATCAACCTCTCTCAATGCCTATATCAAATGTGATCATAAACAATCATTTAATATCACATTCTAAGGCATTCTCAATATCAAACCTTAATTTAACAACACTCCTACAAAATTTCAAAAATTAAGTCTTTCCTTACTTTAACTTAGCAAATCCATATTAACCCATTAAATTATTATTTTGAGTTTATTTATATCATTACAAATATATTTTAACATGTTTAAACCAATTACATTAATTAACCACATGCTTATGTTACTAAAATGGCATAACCTGCACCATTGAAAGATCTCCATTCCAACTTAATCCAATTATCATTTCAATCTTATTTCCACCACTTATATCATTAAATAACATGATTTAAGCAATAAAATCAAACAATTAATCATTCTTTAAAAATTCGCTTTTCTAAAACCCTAAATCAATACTACCATCTTCAAACTCTATCCAAACTTAACTAAATCCATCATTTGATTTTAAAATCCTTGTTTATGCATCAAAATAACACATTTGGAACCAATTTGCACAATTAAAACTCATGATTTCAAAAACTCAAATTTTCCATAACCCCAAATTCTCTCTCTTCACTAAACTCAACTTAAATTCAACCATTTCTTAAATCTAACCTTAAAATCATTAATAACCAATCAAAACAACTTCATTCATATCCAATTAAGCAATTAAATCATGCTACTATGAAATCCAAAAATTCACATAACACACTTTTCCATATAATAGGCAAAATTGGTAAAGAAGCTTACCAATTTATGAAGAATCTTCTAAAACTTCACTTAAAATCTTGAAATCTCTTCAATTATGGTTGCTTGAAAGAAGGAAAATCCTCTCTCGAAGCCATGAAAGTCGGCCTTGAAGGAAAGAAGATGAAAAAGATGAAAAAATGATTTTCTCTTTCATCCCACTCACATTTTCAACCTTATGTATATATATTATTATTTTAATATATTTTTAATTAATTAATTAATTAATTAAAATTTCAAAATATTATCTTTCATCCAAAATTATTTATTTTTGAATTATTTTATTAATTTTAAATTTTTAAGATTTAATTACCAAAATACCCTTTTACTTTGACTTTTCTTTTAAAAAGTATTGACTTTTATATGTTGTATATATTTTACATATATATCACATATATATTTTACTTTTTCATTTAAAATTCCTTCATTTTTTATTTAAAACCATTAATTTAATTTATCCATTTTAAATTATAATTTATTTTATTAAATTTTTAAAAATTAAAACTTTTCAAAAATTTTGGGATATTATACATATGCACAAGTAATGTGTATCTTATATACACATCAAATATACCTTATATTTGTATTAAATATATTAAGTATGTAATGTATTAATCCAACATATACAATTAATATACCATAAGCATATGTTATATATATATACTCTAGATATATATATTGAGTATATATAAAATTTTATATCTCCAAAATCACGGATGTTACATTTTAAATATTGTATATTTTTAATAATACCTAATAATAAACATATATTAGAAATATTTCTGTAACTGAAATATATTTTTCATATTATATATATATATATATCTTTGAAAAATGAAAAATTAAAAAATAATTTTTTAAAAAAATATTTAAAAATATATATTTTCAGAAAATAGTGATGATTGCCATGAATGCCATGAAAAATCATATATTTTGATATATGATTGATGATGGGCTGATCCTCAAGGTTAGTCCTAGCTTCTGTAGCTCGGACTTGGGTGCTGCCTGTGCTCAGTCTCTGACCTGAAAGAGAAGAGAGAGAGGCGGATTAGGCTCCGATGCCTAAGTCAGAGCTTAGTCTGTCTGAGCGTAAAGGGAGTAATCGTGGAGAGAAGAGAGAGTCCTATACCTGTGGAGGGTCTACCCCTATATATAGTTGGTGTATGGGGATAAAATCTACATGTGTCAGAGAATATTTGAAATATCGAGATTGTGCGCCTGCCACATCAGGACTGTGTGCCTACTATGTCAGAGGATGTCTAAAGAGCTCAGTAGGACAGGGGTGCCCAGAGTAGAGGTTGAGTCTTCTTGAAAGCCCGTCTAAGAGGTAACCGGTCATGGAGCTTGGTCCCCAAGCTCAGTTAAAGGAGGGGTAGTATCACTAGACCCCTTCAAGTCATTTTGACATTTATGTTAGATTCAGAGGTGCCACACAAGGGAGCTCGGACGAGCTAAGGTGACTATGTTGACTCATGATATAAAGAAGTTGTATGAACTCACGTAGAACTAGTGGGAAGCTCGGCACAGGAGCTAGAGAGACGAGAGTACTATTACCAGTCCGTCCTTGGTCATTTGACATTCATGTCAAACTAAGACCTTCGACAAAGGAGTCAAGCTCGATGAGAGTCTACAAAAAAATGAGAGACACAAGGTAGAGCTCGAAGAGCTCAAAGATGAGCTCGAGGACAAAGCCCGAAACCAAGGGCTAACACAGGTAGTACAGAGAAACTGATAAGAGCTCGAAAGTACACTCTCTTGAGAAGTCTTGGCATTTATGCCAAGGAGTCGATGAAGATTCCAGAAGGACATATGTCATGTAGAGGAGAAGTGACGCTTTAAAAATTGAAATAACGGTTGGCTGGGAACTGAAAAGACTTAACATCTGCGGTATTAAAGAGGGATGCCAGTTCACATGGCCAAAGTGGACCCTATAAATAGAGGGTAGTGGGACAACATTCGATACACAACTCAAAAGAAGAAATTTCAGTTTGTCTGACTAGTGCAAAGTTTCATAGCTTGAGAGCTCAGTTTTAGAGGTTAGTGTAAAATTTTTGTTGTTAAGTTTTGCATTTAAAATTCTAGTAGTAAAATGGTGCGAGCAGTCATTAACTCGACTGTGTTAAAGGAGGGAGAAGAGGTGGGCTCTCCGGGTGTACTGGGGGAGGGAACTCGTGTCGAAATTAGGCAGGAGGTAGCCAAAATGACCGAGCCGAAGACAAGAAGACAACTTCAACTGGTGGATGAAGAGGAAGAAGAAGTAGCTGAAGTCTAAGAAGTGCACTCGAGCTAAAAAAAAAGCTCGGGTAAGAGACATCAAATCCACACTAACAGAGGTAGACCTGGTTGGAATCTAACAGAAGTACCAAATACCAGAGGTGTACAAGATGCTTACCCCGAAAGAGGATGTTCGAGCCTATGACACCCCACCAAAACACCAATTGATGATCTATAAAGAGGATCTGAGGTTGGAGTGCAATTTCCTCTGCTCCCCTTCCCTTGGGCCTTCTTGAACTAACATAAGATCTCCCCCAGTTAGCTCAGTACAAATGCATGGTGAATAATCATGGGGTTTGAGATAATATGTGGGTTGCTAGGGGTTGTGCCTACTCCTTAAGTGTTGAGTGCCTTTAGCTTGCTCAGGATATGCTTAAGAGCAGATGAGGATTTTTTATAGTTGCAAGGTCGGTCCGGGCTTGGTATGTTTGCAGAAAATCCAAACTCAATAAATGCATAGAAGAATCAGTTTTTCATTCTGGAGAATAGCCAGGGGTTTGGCTGTCAAAATATTTGGTGGGTCAATCTAGTGGCGAACAGGTGATCAGAGGGAAACTAGATGAGAACGAGCTTGCTGTGTTTGAGATAGTGGAGTGAGACATTCTGAGAGAGAAGAGGAATGTAGTTACACTGATAAGGGAGTACTTCCCCCTTGGGAGGGCTTCAGAGGAGATTCAGGCAGAAGACCGAACATGTATGCTCTATGTTTTAGCACTTAAGATAAATGTGGCAAGTGTTTGGTTTTAACTGTTTAGTTAACTTGTGGCTTGGTTGAATAGAGAGAGGCTCGGGATTATTGAGCAGAGAACTTAAATGCCTAATCGAGAAGGAGGCAAGAAGAGAGGCTTGAAAAAAAGTTAGGATGACTCGCGAGCAACCGAGAGAGCGGGCTGCTGGGACCAATTTCATTCGAGAGGAAGAGCCTGTGTTGGAATCAGCTCTTCCCATAGTGGCAATGCCAGAAAACTAAATCATACATGAAAGGGGAGGAACACTTGCTCCATGCAAGGGTAGATTAGAACCTACCTCAGACCCAAGTGGAAGGAGACTTGCCTCGGAGAGAGGTGGATGAACCACTAGCCAGCCGGTACAACATGGTTTTGCTAGTGGAGGTGGTGAATGAGAAGTTGGGCGTCCTGAATGGTGCCACATACTCAGTGCAGAATGCTAAGCTGCAAAAGGTATTGAAACAAATATACCGAGCTATCCCGAATGAGAGGCGTGAGAATGCGCAAAAGAGCTCGGACGACGTGGCAAAGGAGATGGTGACAATATCCCATATGGTAAGGAACAATCCAAACATTTATACTTGGATTAAGGTTTAGAATGAAAATAAATTTAATGAAATTCTATAGGTTTCCCAGCTCACGCATACCATCGAAGATCGGATAGCAGGCTTGGCGGCCAATTTTGCTCGGGCGGCAAGGAACTGCGATGAGGAGGTCGCAAAGAGATGAGAGCTGGAGAACTCCTTGAAAGTGAAGAATCAGGAGCTAAAACAAGTGCAAGAAGCTGTGAGGAAGAATAATGAGAAGCTCAACTCTGCCAGAGAAGCTTTGAGTGCCAAAAATGAAGAGCTTCACTTAGCAAAAGAAGATTTAAAATCTAAGGATGCTGAGCTATGCCTGGCAAAGGACACTCTGGAGGCCACTCATCAAAGATTGATTACTGAGTCTGCGAGGAGCGATAGACGCTACGCTTGGGGTGTCTATGCCTATCAGAAGGCTATGTCTGACCGGCTAAAGAAAGAGAATCAGGACATAAACTTATCCTGGATGATGGAGATAGACATCGACGAGCTAGCTGCCGAGCAAGAGGTAAAATATGATGAAGAAGATGATGAGGAAGATCAAGAGGACGATGTCTAGGATGACGAGGTCCACAACTAGCATAGTTTTTCATTAGTTATAGGGTCTTCTTATGCTCGGTCTATGAATAGTGTAAAGACTGGGCCGCTTATGAAATGAACTATTTATCTTATAATGAAATCTCTTCTGTTGATCCATAGTCTGGTACTTGTACTTCTTTTATTATTCAGTATATGATAAGCTCGATCTTGATGGCTTGGTTCACAACCAGGCATGATACAAAGATAAAATGAATATCCATGTTGCACTTTGTTAGCATATTTATAAGATTTGATCAATCTGCCAAAGCACGAGGTGCATCCGAGCGTTCTAATACTAGTGTCTTTGGGCACAGTTAATATTGTATGCTTGGGTCACGATGTGCACCCCAGTGCATCGAGCACCCTTATGGGTAGGGACGGTCTGCTAACTTGAACTCTATTTCATGCCATATAATAATATGAATTCATACATGCAGTTTAAGAACTTATAAAATAAAAATGAAAAAAGGTGAAGTTGTAGAGTAAGTATGGGTGACCTGTTTTAAGGTACCATCTGCGACGGTAGATTGGACCAACCTATTTTGTGGTATGGCTCCTGGGAGAGCCTTCCAGAACTGAATTGTGGTTTGGGGTGCTCGTTTGTCTATGCTACTGGCTTTGACCATGGCTTGGTGTGTAGAAGTGAGAAGTTTTTCTTTGTGATGAGCTTAATTGCGCTCGGGTCTTTGATGAGCTTGAGTGTATGTTTAGCCCTTAGGGAAATCCTATTCGGGATGCCAATGCTTGGTAATCAGGTATGTCAGTGCCCCCTTCATTGCCTTGACATTCATGTTAAGCAATCCCTTGGGCGTGCTATTAGATGTTGGATCAACTAATTACTGCAATAATAGATTAGGCTTGGGAATAACAAATATAAACGTCATATAAAGTATCATGAGGTGCTCAGTTTGAGCACTAAGATATGTAATTGTTGTTAGAGCTCGGTGTGTTGCAAAGGCACCGTACACAGTAATAAAGAGTTAGTATTATATTAAAAAATAGGAACTTGTAAATACAGACAGAGTGTCAATACATAACATTATAGTAAAAATTGATGAACAGCTAGAGTGATTACCTTAATGCTCGATCATGGTGGTCAGAGCTCGGTATGCAGTAGGAGTGCTATGATAGCTTAAGGTGAGCATGGGCATTGTAATATGCACGATCAGAGTGCAAAGAGCTTTGAGCTAAGCTAGGGCAAGTTGATAGGCACCATTAATGCTTAAAAGTTTTAGCGCAGTTAGGGTGCATTGATATGCACCGTAAGTGCTTAAAGAGTTTGAGCGCGACAAGAGCGCGTTGATATGCACTGTAAGTGCTTAAAGAGTTTGAGCTCGATAGTGGCGCATTGATATGCACTATGAGTGCTGAGAGTTTGAGCACGACGAGGGCGCTAAGGGGCTCCGTGTTTGAGGTATGGCGAGCTGTACAATTTGTGCTAATCAGTGTGTGACTAAGGCACTGTAAGGCTTAGTGTGTGAGGCACGACGAACTGCGATATATGTTAAGTGTGCATGATGATGCTGTCATAGCTAGGGGCACGAGAGGGCGCCGACATAGCATAGGGCGCGCAGGGGCGCCTTACGAGCCAAGAGTACAAGGTATTATAATATGAATTATTGCAGGGGCGCCTTACACGATTAGAGTACTTCCCTTGTGGGAGCTGTGGGAAGTACCTGAGGCTCCATCACTTATATCGAGGAATAGCCTGTCCACGCTCACCGCACCACTAATGGCGGACTGATCCTTAAGGGTAGTCCTAACTCCTGTAGCTTGGGCTTGAGTGCTGTCTGTGCTCAGTCTCCAACTTGTAAGGCAAGAGAGGGAGATGGATCGGGCTCCTCGAGGGGAGGCTTCCATGCCTAAGTCAGGCTTGGTCTGTCTAAGTGTAAAGGGAGTAATCGTGGAGAGAAGAGAGAGTCCTATACCTATAGAGGTCTACCCCTATATATAGTTGGTGCATGAAAAATAAATCCTGCATATGTCAGAGAATATTTAGAATATCAGGATTGTGCGTCTGCTGTGTCAGAGAATGTCCAGAGAGCTCGGTAGGACATGGGTGCCCAGAGCTGAGGTTGAGTCTTCTTGAAAGTCCGTTTAAGAGGCAATCAGTTATGGAGCTCGGTCTTTGAGCTCGGTTAAAGTAGGGGTAGTATCAATGATTTCCATGAATGCTGCCTTAAGGATGTGTACAAAGATTTTGCTGAAGTATTTTTGAAGAAATTTTTTTAATGTCATCATATTTTTATAAGTTTCAATTAAAATTTATGTAAATAAATTTATATAATATTTTAAAGATATGGATTTAAAAATAATATTTAATTTTAATAAAAAATAATAATATAATTTATTTATATTAGTTTTTTAAAAATAAAATTAAATAAAAAATATAATCAAAATCTGCACACCCTGTGAAAACGGCAACAAACATATGTATAAATACATATGATTAGTAATTTTTAGGTGATTTTATGTCTAACAAAAATAAGCCTATGGCCAACACGTAAGACAATTTTACCATAAGAAGAACCTAATTGATCAATAATTTATTAGTGGTTAACCGTTAAATAATATTAAAACATATAATAAAACACAACTATTCTTAATTATAAAATTAAATACTAAAAAATTAGATATCTATCAAATATTAATGGTTAAAAATTTTAAAATTTGATATTTTAATTATAATTTTTAATTATTTATCATTAACTTTTAAATGAAATTGAAACCAGATGTGGCGTTATAATTCTCAAAATTGTACAGTGAATTATATTTTTTATGCGGTGTGTTAATAGATTTATTCATGAGTCTGATTATAATTTTAACTATTAAAAAATTGTGAATTAATAAATTTTATTTTTAAAAATTTAATTTAATTTTTAATTTAAAGATAGGTTTTTGTATTAGTAACATATCAATTTGTCCAATATCTAATTCTCAATTTTTTTTAAAAAAAAAAAGTAATATCTCCATTTTATTTTAAAAACTTTGAACTTCGGTAGTTTATTATTATTATTTTTTTCGATAGTTTATTAGTTAGTCTCCAACTGCCTAATTCTGGCAACGGAATAGTATGCATTTGGTTATGTCAGGACCACTTATAAATCCCAACAAAAATAATCTCAACTGTCTAAAATATCTACGGTTCTTGATTCATCATCAAAACCATAAATTTTTAATTTTAAAGCTCTCTGCTCTGCTCTGCTGTGCAATGTATCTTTGTGAAAAAAAAGTGGAAACTATAGAATAAAAAATCAAGTAAAAAAAAACCAGAGAGGAAAAAAAAAAGAGTGATTGTGCAGAGAATTGTAAGCGAAAAACAGAAACTGAAGCTATGGAATCTTCAATCACAAGCTTCTCAAAGAAAATGAAAATTGATTTTGATTTTTGTTTTGAAGGATTAAACTTACCGTCATTGAATTTTGAGCTTCAGGGCCACCCTTTCTTCACTGTATCTCATGATAAAACCACTTCTATCTCATCCTCGAGTAATTCCGTCGGATTTCTTGACGGTTATTTATGCTCCGGCAGCTCCGCAGCTTCTTGTTGCTCCAGCATTGAAGCATCCAAAGTAATGGTGAAGGATAGCTTGAGATTTGCAGATCTGGAGGTGAATTCCAAGCTCAAAACTCTCTCTCTCTATATTCAATAGTTTAAATTTTGTTCTACATTGTTTTTTAATAACTTTACTGTTTGGTCCTGCAAAATTCTTAAAAATCCTCTGAATTTCCTTTGTTTTCTCAGTTAGAAAATTTAAAAAAAAAAATTTAAGATACGATATTTAGCTTTTTAAATTTATTTTCGGAGAAAAAACAACCAAAAACAGAGTTTTAAACTCCAAAGTGAGTAAAAATATAGTTTTAAATATTTTCTTGGAAATTAACTGAAGGGAGAGAAAGTCTCAAATTTTTACTTACCGAATTTTCCGTTATTAATGTTTAAAATGAAGAATATCTGACATTTATTTTCAAGAGTTATTGATTGATATTAAACTTTCCATATATTGCAGGCCAAGAGTTTTGAAACTGAAAGCTCAACGTGCATTGACAACAAATTCAGGTTTATTTCCTTTGATTATCTATTCACCAAATTTACCGAAGCGAAACCGTTTCAAAACTTTTCGTTTCGTTTCTCCATCTCTCTGAGATACTTTAATTATAAATTATAAATTTGCAGCAGAGAGACCACTCCGTCAAGCCAATTTCACGGCGAAACTGACGAGATGGAATCGCAGGCGACAGAGGGAAAGAATTTCCGGAAATCACTCTCATCGGAGAAGATGCCGACTCAGGCAGAGATCGACGAGTTCTTTGAGGAAGCAGAGAAGAAGGAGCAAAAACGATTCGCAGAAAAGTGAGTTAATATCAGACTGAGTGCGTAGGACATGGAAAATCACAGGGTGGTGCATTTTAGCACGGAGAGAATCGAACCCTAACTAACTAACAAACATTTTTGCCTTTTTGTAGGTACAACTACGATATAGCCAAGGATGTGCCTATGCAGGGCCAGTACGAGTGGGTTCGATTGAAGCCATAGCATTATAGCTAGAAAGAGAAACAGAATTGATAAAGACACACGAGGTAGCATCTAGCATGCATGTGACATTGCCTAATTTAGTAGGGTATTTTGTTATTGTACAGATTTTTATTTCTCTAAATTTACATAAGAAGCCAAGTTCTATGTTTTCTATAAGCAGTACTAGTACTACTATCAATATATATATTTATATATAATCTAAAAAAATTTCCTTGAATTAAAAAAATTGAGTTTACCTAGTATTTAACCTGTGAAATTCCACCAGTAATGTATCGCCTTGTTCTCGATCATTTAGTAAATACCAATTTAATGAAAAAAAAAAGTCGTTAATCAAGGAAAACAGGCTTTTGAAAAAATTTGACATTTTTTTTGAAACATAAATGATTTAGACGTTTAGTTCTATATTTTGTTTTGAAGTGATTCATTATAATAATAATAATAATAATAATAATAATAATAATAATAATAATAATGCATTGATGGGTTTTGTTTTTTGTATTTGTATTTGAAAAGTGATTTTTGTTTGAGATTCATTTTGGCTTTTTTTTTTGGGCGTGTCTTTTTTCTGTGTCACTTTTATCAGCTTGTTACAAGTATATATATGTATATATATACATATACATATATTGCTTTGTTTGCTTTTAATTTTATGGTTTCTTTTTTACACTCCTCCTTAGCCGATCAGTGTTGGAATATTCTTTCAAATATCAGGTCATGATTGTTTTGGGTAATTATGATACTAATACCCTTCCATTCCTTTCCATTCTCTGTTCGTTTTTGCATGACTCATGACAGTGTAGTGCAGGGGGGACCATTTAATTTGAAAAGAGCATCAATTATATTCTAATAAAAACAAACAGAAAGTAAATGGGTTTTTATGCAGTTTTGAGAACTTGAACATGTAATAAAGCTCTACATTATAGTCTGCGTTTCAATTTTGCATTTGAATTTTTACAGATTATATGCAAACTCTAATTTTTTTAATTTGTACTTATTGATTCTAAACGAGATTTAAATTCACATTCTATATATATATATATATATATTTAAAAATCACATTAATTGGTTCTTAGATTTTCTATTGAGTAAATTGAACTTCACGCAAATTTCAATTTGAGATATCTCAACTCTTTTTAAAATGATTTTAATAATTTTAAATTATTATTATATTTTCTTCAATTAATTAAGTTCCACATTAAATTTTAATTTGTCATCTATCAATCACTTTAATATTAATCAATAAAAATTATATCATGATACACCAATATTTTATTACTTTTTAGTTTCTTTTAGTTTGAATTTCAGCAAAATTTTGGTTATAGTTTAGCCTCAATGATTGTGTCAAGTGGCTCAAAAAAGGAGGGAGGGAGGGAGGGATAAATTAAAGAATAAAAAGATCAGTGTTCTGAATATTAAAATTAAATTACTAGATGTAGCATTTCAATAGATACATATTATATTAATCAGTACTCTATAAGGTAGTAAAAAACATGCTTCTGTGAAACTGATGCATTGCAATATATATGTCTCTATAAAAGCTGACATTATTGGTTTTATTGTATTTGTGGGAACGTGGATGCTTCTTGCCTCTTTGCTTATTTAAGCCAACTTTCCTTCTATTAGTTACATCTGTGAATGTAAAATTGGCTTCAATCTACATGTAGAAAATTATAGAATTAAATTAATCTAACTATTAGCTGGCTGCTATGATATATACAAGCACTGATGCACCAAATCTTAGCAACATTTTGAACATATTTAACTATTGTTTAGGTGAAAAAATCAATAATGTGGGTGATTTCATGCTAAATTTAAGTAGGTCTTTAAGCTAAATTGTTTTTTTTTAATTGATGTCTATTTTATATTGAAATGTTTAAAATTTGATATTTTTTCTCCTCAATTTATAAATTGAATACTGGGAAAGATTGCACGTGCTGAGATCGTGATATTTAGATCTACTTGTTGGCTGGCTTTGGATCTGATGCTTTATATATTAATTTAGTTGCCAATGAGGTGTATGGAAGGTGGTGTTGGATTATAGAAGTGGGAATGCTGCTTATTAATGCAAAATCGGTTTGCTTCGATTTTGATGTTTTCTTTTATATTGCTTTTGTTTTTAGTTTTTACACTTAATTCTTTTATTATATAATATATAGCTTTTTTCCTATTTACGAAACTGATTATGATGCTTACTAGCAGGAATGCCATGTTCTAGGTTGCTAATAATACTTAATTCTTACTGAAAAAAAATAATACTTTATTCTTTCTCCATAATGAATAGAAACACTTTTTATTTTATATATATTTTTTTAAAAAATTAAATAATTTTATTGAAAATATGAATTTATATAAGGGTAAAATAAATAGTTAATATATTAATTTTTTAAATAAAAATAATAAGTGAATTATAATTTAAAACAAATGAAAAAAAATATGTTTATCAATTGAGATCTAGATTAAACAAATTACATTAGCAATTATATATACTTTATATTGATAATTTTTTTTCTTTTATGAATTATTGTACTCAATATGAAATTTTTATTCTCTTCATTTTTTTCCGCAATTGCTAAAACACTAAATTACTAAAACACTATCCAGGCAGTGCTTCAGAAATGCATAAATTATGAACATTTCTTTACAGTAGAACTATCAGTGTAATTTTTTTTTCAAAAAAAAGGCCGTTTTATTATATTTCTTTCAGGAGCAAAGTTAAGAGTTTCTATATCATTTGCAATTTGTTTATGACTTTAATTAATTAGATGTGGTTCTGAAAAATGCTGCAGGTGCAATGCGAAAATAAATTTTAAATCCAACAAAATCTAAAAGCGATAATCTTATAATACCGCCACCTCACTTGTAAGTTGTGTCACTCATTTTTAATAGAGACAATATTAATTCTTCACAGTTATTACAGTTTTACTAACCAAAACACATTAAAAAGGACTTAAAAAAAGGATTAACTCAGCTAAGGTGCTTGAACTTTCAAAATTGCACCGATATTCTCTAAAATTACACATCCAAAATCAATTAATTTTAGTGTTAGTTAGAAAAGCTGAACAATAGGTTTATCTGCTGGACAATTCTTAACACAATAACTGAGCAAGAATTCATTTCTTAATATAGAAGTTTTACAAATAAATTCTGGTATTTTGTTATACAGGTGTCACTATGTTCTTTGTACAATTGTATAATAAAAAAGAATAAAAGAATATCTTGGAATCTTGCAACACTATTCTCGGATGGATGTTGATTTCAGTATGCAGGTACCATATTGCTTGTCATCTAGTGTTTGGGAGTTGTGATGTGCTGTGGTTGTTTTCACATTCCCCCTCAAACTTGGAAGTGATAGAGATCTCTCTATTACTCCAAGTTTGGATCTCGAAAATTGAAAAAGTTGACTTGGAAGAACCTTGATTAAGCAGTCTGCAATTTGGTCATGAGATGGAACATATCTGATATCTATCTTCTTCTCCAATACTTCGTCTTACAAAATGAACATCCACTTCAATAAACATGTTTAGTTCTTGAGTGGAAAACAGGATTGCTGGCAAAGGCACTAGCACTCATATTGTCACATGAAGTAATGGGAGTTTTTGGCAACTTCACATTCAATTCATTTAGCAGTGATTCCAACCAAGCTAATTCACAGCAGACATGAGCCAAAGCTCTATATTCAGATTCAGCACTTGATCTTGAAACAACATGTTTCTTTGAGCTCCAAGAAACAAGTGTTGAACCAAGATACACACAGTACCATGCTGTAGATTTTCTGTCATCCTTATTACTCGCCCAATCTGCAACTGATTATCCTGTCAATGTAAGTTTATCACTTGCCTTGATATGTAGGCTAAAGTTTATTGTTCTCTTTAGATATCTCAATACATGTTTTGCTGCTTGCAGATGTTTCTCAGTTGGATTTTGCAAGAATTGGCTCAACTTACGGATTATAAAAGCTATTTATGGCCTTGTATTAGTTATGTACAAAAGTGCTTCAATTAATCTCCTGTATGGTATGGGGTTCTGTCACATCCGCCCACTGTATTTATGTCTAGCAGTCATGTGCACAGCAAGAGAAAGGATCTGGAGAGGTCATCTCTGATGGCGGTTCCTAGAGAAGGTCGCAGGACCAAAGGAACTTAATTGCAAAAATACAAAGTTTTGGGGAGGTAACTGTAATTTTCAAAAGTTATACTGGAGGTTCTTAATAGTGCACATAACAGACTCCAAAAATAGAGAGTAGAGAAAAATCGGGTCGCAATGACGTATAACGGTTTTTTCAGGAAACGCCTCGTTAGAGAGAAACAAAGACATGTAGACTAAGGGCATTTTGGTCATTTTAATTAAGATTTATACATGAATCCAAAGTAGAAAATAAACATAAGAGTGAGTAGAGGATGTCGAGGGGTTGAATATGAAATGATCGTCAGAAAAAACGGAGCCGGGCAAAACCCGAGCAAAGAAAGGACCTAAAGGGAATTTTGTAAAAAGTCAAGGGCTTATTGGTAATTTTTCAAAACTACTTGGAAACCTAAAATAGACTTCAAAAATAGAAAGTAGAGGGCCATTCCTGTGATATGATACGGTGGTGAGGGCCGCCTATATTACAGTGGTGAGGGCTACTGCCTTATCGCTATGGTTCCCTATATTCCAGTAGAGCTAAAGTCCGGTTATTATTTTTTTAAACTACGTAATGCAAAATGAGTTTGAATTATGGTTTTTACATTTGTTGGAAGCATATTTACACTGAATGTACAATAATTTCCATTGGTTTAATGTTGGTTGATTTATGATTTAATTATTTCCGTTTATTTCAAATGCTTTCATGTTTTAACTATATTTTCATCGGTAAAGTACCCACTGAGCGATATTGCTCAGCGAGTTAAGTTTTCCTTGACTCGTAGGTTCGGAGCAGTAGCTAACTTTTGGGGAAGCGACGACCAGACCCACATCATCTCAGGGTAGATCTCCTAGTTTCCATGATGAGTTAATTAGTTGTGGCATGTATATGTATATATAAGATTGAGAATTACTATGTTATACTGTACATTAGTAGTATGTAATAAGAATAAATCTCTACTTTATTTTGTACTAGAAGTGTGAATTCTTCTTGCAGGTTATAGTTGAGGTTATAAGGTGGATTCATTGGGAGTGTATTGAAACTGATTGTATTCGCATTAGTTTGTATAAAAATGTTTTCAAAACTCAGAAAAACCAGTTTTGTCAACACTTGGGACCAAATTTCTAGGTGAACCTCTAGCAAAATTTCTGTAAAACCGGAACTAATATTTGACTAAGTAAAATTGGTAGCAACATTAGGTTAGTGTGGCGCCTCTACTCGGCTTACACACGTAGGCCGGGAAGGGGTGTTACAATTTTTGGTATCAGAGCTCCGGTTTAGTCGGTTCTGGGTAGTTAGTTAAACTAAACCCTAAATGTATGACACATAGGGTTAGGTTAGGGGTTCTAATTATGTAACTATACATGTGTGTAGTAGTATTAGTTATGTTATTCTAATTATAACAGGAGTAATTATGGGTGATCGAAACAATGAGATGAGGGAGATGAGGATGGAAGTAGAGAGGTTAAAGCAGATAGTGCAAGAGCAAGATGATACCCTAGAAATTTTGGCAGATCGAAGTATACAGGATCATGAAGACCTGAGATCAAAAGATGAGATGATCACCTCCTTGATAAGAGACGTGCAGATGTTAAAGGAGGACATGCTCAGTCAGAGAGTGCAGTTTGATAGTGCCTGTAGGAGCCTCGGGGTAGCACATAGAGAGATCCGTGCTTTGCAGGAGAGGGTCCAAGAGCTAGGCCAGTACTTACCTGGTGAAGCATCGCTTGGCCCAGAGTTTGACCCTGAGATAGAAGAGTATTTGTCTAACAGTGCCACGTCACCTAGGGCACCTACTCACTGAGCTTTAAGATGGGTTGTTTTTTTTTTGGAGGTTCTTTGGGTTATGTACATAGGTGACATCGGGGTATTGTGTAAATATTGTATGTTAGTATGACATGATGATATAGTAGTAAGGAGTCCTAAATTTTGGAATGTACATAAGGGCTTCCTAGTAATGTAAATACTTTTGCTTGGAAATAAATAAAAGTTGTGTTGCATATGTGTTATTTAAGAGTTTTATCTTTATATACATGCCACCTAGGGTAATATAATGTTGTTGGTCTGGGTCGTTATTAATGATGAGATTGTATACGTTTTGCTCTATTCTTTAGATGTCGCGAGTAGCGCAGCGTGATATAGAGGAGGAGGTCGAGTCTCAGGCCTCCCGGACTGTAGAAACGCATGTATTAGAGATACCCGCATCTGAGCAACCACCAGCTGATGCTACTATACCCAACGAAATGTTACAACAAATGGCTGCCGTATTACGACAGATAGCCGGTGTTGCCCCAGCACCACCACTAGCACCAGCACCCATACCAGTACCTGTTGTAGGAGGGGAAAGGAAACCCCCGATTGAAAAGATAAGAAAGTACGGGGCGAAGGAGTTTAGGGCCCGAATGGACGATGATTCTTCTACAGCCGAATATTGGCTGGAAGGAACAGTACGAGCCTTAAATCAGTTACAGTGTATGCCAGAAGAGCGAGTGGTATATGTTACTTCCTTATTAGTGGAAGAAGCATATATATGGTGGGACACAGTTCACCAACGAGTTCCGCCGGAACAGAGGACATGGGATTTCTTTGTGAATGAGTTTAAAAGGAAGTTTATATCGGAGGCATACCTAGATGCTAAGAAAAAGGAGTTTCTACACTTAAAGCAAGGTCGATTGACCGTTGCCGAATACGAGAGGGAATTTACCTGGCTGAGTAGGTATGCCAAGAAGACAATTGAAGACGAACATGATAGGTGTAAACAATTCCAGGATGGTTTGAATAATGAGATTAGGATGCAGCTAATTGCTGCTAATATCAAGGAATTTTCCAAGTTGGTCACTAGGGCTCTGGAAGTAGAGCAATGTCAGTCTGATGAGCAGAATAGAAGACAAAAGATGAAACAGAAGAGAGGTACCCAAAACTATTCGGGAAACTACCAATCATCAAGGAAGCGATTCCGAGGCAGTGGTTCCACGGGAGGCGGTCAACGCCGGGGTTACAGTCAGGGATTGAATCGCAATGGCCCAAGTCAAGCCACCTCAGTCACTAGTACTGGACGATCCAGAAGAGGGCAAGGAAGAGGATTTAACCAAAGCGGAGGTAACTTTTCTACCGGTTCGAGAGGTAATGAAGGTGAAAATACTAATCCACGCTGTGATCATTGCGGACGCCTCCACATGGGAGAATGTTGGGGTCGGACATTTGCATGTTACATATGTGGATCTCTAGATTACCTTATGTGAGAGTGTCCCCAACAAATGCAGAATTTACCTAGGGAGACTGAGGGATCGCAAGAGGCAGCAGGGCGAGGCCGAGGTAGAAGTAGGGGCGAAAATCCGTCACGTGTGCAGTCTGAGACGATGAATCAATCAGAAGCGAGGGTTCCTGCTAGAATGCATGCCATGAGGGGGCGAGAAGACGAAGAAGTGCTAGACGTGATTGCAGGTCAGTTGTCTATGTTTGGAGTTCCGCTTTACGTTTTAATAGATCCGGGTTCTTCACACTCATATATATGTACGAAAAATGAAAAACTTGGGAACCTAAAGGTAGAACTAGAGGAAGAGGGAATATTAGTTACCAGCCCATTAGGGAGTGAGGTGATTAAGAGGAAGGTAGTGAAAGATTGCCCCGTGGAGATACACGGACGTATCTTTTGGGGAGACTTATTTGAACTACCATTTCAAGAATTCGACGATATTCTTGGGATGGATTGGTTGGCCAAGCATGATGCAGTGGTTGACTGTAAACGGAAGAGAGTTACTCTGCATACGTCAGACGGCAATGAAGTGACCTTAGTGGGACAGAGGAAGGACTATCTAACTAACATTATTTCTGCTATGACGGCTAAGAGGTTAGTGCAAAAAGGCTGCGAGGCATACCTGTTATGCGCATTAGAAGTGAAAGAAGAGGCACCGAAGCTACAAGATATACCTACTATTTGCGGTTTCCCCGACATATTTCCTGACGATTTACCCGGATTACCACCTAAACGAGAGGTGGAATTCACCATAGACGTGTACCCGGGAGCTGCACCAGTATCCGTTGCACCTTACCGAATGGCGCCAGTGGAGCTAAAAGAACTAAAGGTACAGCTACAAGAACTTTTAGACAAGGGGTTCATTAGGCCAAGCGTGTCACCATGGGGAGCGCCAGTATTGTTCGTGAAAAAGAAAGACGGATCCCTAAGGTTGTGTGTGGATTACCGTCAACTCAATAAGCTGACCATCAAGAACAAGTATCCGCTACCTCGCATAGACGATTTGTTTGATCAACTCAAAGGTGCTGGAGTCTTTTCAAAAATCGATC
Organism: Garcia nutans; assembly: GCA_947685225.1. Lineage (NCBI taxonomy): Eukaryota > Viridiplantae > Streptophyta > Magnoliopsida > Malpighiales > Euphorbiaceae > Garcia > Garcia nutans. Next base: position 2,170,962 of record CANTUV010000017.1, on the reverse strand, counting down.
TACGATCGGGTTATCATCAATTGGGGATCAAAGACGAAGACATACTAAAAATCGCATTCAGAACTCGCTATGGACATTATGAATTCATTGTTATGCCTTTTAGATTAACGAACGCACCTGCAGTATTCATGGATCTGATGAACAGAATTTTTCACCCGTATTTGGATCAGTTCGTGGTTGTATTCATTAACGACATATTGGTGTATTCAAAGAATCGAGGGGACCATGATCGCCACCTTAGAATCGTTTTGCAAACCCTGCGAGAGAAGCAGTTATACGTTAAATTCAGCAAATGCGAATTTTGGTTGGAAGAAGTAGCCTTCTTGGGACATATTGTATCGGCAGAAGGAATAAGGGTCGATCCCAAGAAAATAGAAGCAGTATTGGAATGGAAGCCACCTAAGACAGTAACGGAAGTCCGTAGTTTCTTGGGATTAGCAGGATATTATCGGAGATTCGTCAAAGGGTTTTCCATGATCGCCGCACCTATGACCAAGCTACTTCAGAAGAATGCCAAATTCCAGTGGACCGATGCTTGCCAATAGAGCTTTGAAAGGCTGAAGCAAAAACTCACTGAAGCGCCCATTCTTATACAACCCGAATCAGGAAAAGATTTTGTGATTTATAGCGATGCATCCCACATCGGGTTAGGTTGCGTATTGATGCAGGAGGGCAAAGTCATTGCGTATGTCTCTCGATAGCTCAAGCCACATGAAAAGAATTATCCCACGCATGACTTAGAACTAGCGGCGATTGTTTTGGCTTTCAAGACGTGGAGGCACTACCTATACGGGGAAAAGTGTTACATTTATACGGATCATCAAAGCCTGAAGTACCTGCCCATGCAGAAAGATTTAAACCTGCGACAATGAAAATGGATGCAATTGTTAGCCAACTACGACTATACGATTAACTATCACCCGGGCAAAGCGAATGTCGTAGCAGATGCACTTAGTAGGAAGTCAATGCAAGCGCTACGTGCTATGAGGATAGAATTAGAACCCATAGAAGATGGAGCTATCTTTGCAGAAATGCACGTGCGACCTACCTTACATCAACAAATACGTGAGACTCAAAAGGAAGATGAACAAGTGAAAAAGTGGAGTCAACAGGCACAGGAGAATTCATCAGGAGATTATCAAATTCGTCCAGATGGTATTCTATACTACAAGAAGAGAATGGTGGTACCTAAGTCCGAGGAACTGAAGAAATAGATTTTGCAAGAAGCTCATAACAGTCCTTATACAATGCATCCGGGAGCAACAAAAATGTACCGGAACTTGAAGGAGTATTACTGGTGGCCAGGAATGAAAAGAGACATTGTGGATCACATGACGAAGTGTCTGATCTGTCAGCAAGTGAAAGCGGAACATCAACTACCCTCAGGACTACTACAACCTATTATGATTCCAACCTGGAAATGAGACTGTATCACTATGGATTTTGTCACAGGATTGCCTATGACCAGGGACAAACATGATGCGATCTGGGTAATCGTGGATCGACTTACTAAGTCCGCTCATTTCTTACCAGTACGTGTGGATTACTCGCTAGATAAGTTGGCAGACTTGTACATCAAAGAGTTGCGGAATAAGAAGATTCCATTGGTCAAAGTGCTTTGGAGGAATCACAAAGTAGAAGAAGCCACATGGGAACGTGAAGAAACTATGAGGAAGCAGTACCCATATTTATTTTCGCCTGATAGGCTTCGGGGCGAAGCCTAAATTAACGAGGGAGGAACTGTCACATCCGCCCACTGTATTTATGTCTAGCAGTCATGTGCACAGCAAGAGAAAGGATCTGGAGAGGTCATCTCTGATGGCGGTTCCTAGAGAAGGTCGCAGGACCAAAGGGACTTAATTGCAAAAATGCAAAGTTTGGGGGAGGTAACTGTAATTTTCAAAAGTTGTATTGGAGGTTCTTAAAAGTGCACATAACAGACTCCAAAAATGGAGAGTAGAGAAAAATCGGGTCGCAGCGACGTGTAACGGTTTCTCCAGGAAACGCCCCGTTAGAGAGAAACAAAGACATGTAGACTAGGGGCATTTTGGTCATTTTAATTAATATTTATACATGAATCCAAAGTAGAAAATAAACATAAGAGTGAGTAGAGGACGTCGAGTGGTTGAATATGAAACGATCGTCAGAAGAAACGGAGCCGGGCAAATCCCGAGCAAAGAAAAGACCTAAAGGGAATTTTATAAAAAGTCAAGGGCTTATTGGTAATTTTTCAAAACGACTTGGAAACCTAAAATAGACTTCAAAAATAGAAAGTAGAGGTTGAAAGGATCAAAACCATATGTAGTTTGCCTCATGAAACTGTACGGTTTAAAAGTTATGATCGATTAATCGCTGGAGGGTATTTTGGTCTTTTCACACCCTAGACCATAAAATTACAGCACAAGGGGGTTGGGGGGCCAAAATATAATTAAAAGAAAGTCCAAGGGCTTGGGTTTAAATAAATAAAAGAAAGAGACAAATGGACTAATGGAAATTAGCCATTTAGAAGTCATAAAAAGAAGAAAAGAAAAAGAGGTGGACAAATGGCCCTAAGGCATTTATCCAACCCAAAAGTGAGCATCATTTCTCCTATATATATATCATAGTAAGAAGAACAAAACCTCTCTCTCTCACCTCCAAACCGTCGGCCACCATAGAAAAAACACCAAAGAAATTCTAAATTTTATCAAGTTTGATTCAAGTTCAAGGTGAGTTTTAAGGTTTTAAAGCATGTAGATTTCAATTCTAGTATCAATTTTAAGTATTTATATAACTATTGGAAGATTGGAAATTAGGGTTCTTATGGTAGATTTGGGAAAATTTTAAGTAGTGATGATATTGATTAATTAAATGGAAGAATCAAGGTTTCTAAGGTTTAATAAAGTTAGATTAGGATTTAGTTTGAAAAGAAATGGAAGGGTAGTGTATGTTTTAAATTTCTAAAGTTTATGTTTAAGGTTGTATTCTTGAATTTCTTGAAGGAGAAACAAAGATTAAGGAAGGATAAGAAGGAAAAGCAAAGGGGAATTTAAAAGAACAAGGTTTGGTACTTTACCTTGGAAGAATTAATTTTCCTTTCATTTTCTTACCAAAACTTTATCTATGGAACTTTTGCTATGGATGCATAAATGTATTGTTTGAGTTTGAATTCATTTGTTGAGTGATATTTTTAAACCCATGTGGTGATTGAGTTGTTAAATTCAATTGAAATCTATTGTTTCCAAAGATTTTGGTAAAAGAGTTTATGGACTCTATTTAGTCCAAATTGATTTAAACAATCAAGTTATTTTAAAAGGGAAGTGTTTAAGTCTTCATTACATTATTAGGGAAGCTTTGAAATGGGTTTAAAATAGAAAAATAAATAATTTTGCACCAAGTGCAAGTGTGGGCCGAATTGGTGCCTTTGGGACCCAATTCTAGACCTAATTTTTGGGTAGCCAGTTGAGGCAGCAAACGATGGAATTTTTCAACAAAATTTTACATGCATTTATTCAACATATGAAATAAGTTTTCCGTAAAATTTTAGCCAAAAATAAGATCATTTATCTGGTCAAATGCATGACTGAAGTGGACTGAAATCTTGATGAAAACCCAGATTTTACTATTTTGCGTTGCCGATTTTTCGCGCCGCGACACTATTCATTTGATTAATTTGTGACCTTTTGAGGAATGCTTTGAAATGTTTGATATGTTTATTATGGATGTTAAATATGTGAAAAAGGGTAATGGTTTGACTAAAGAATGTGGTGCGCGGCGTAAATGGCAAAGCGCGATGGGAATTTAAAAGGATTTCTCGAGTCATTCTAAAATGAAGTTTGAGACTTAAATTGAATCATTTTAACCTTTATGCTCTACTGGGTAGTTGGGAATGGTAGATAAGGGTATGGTGCACTATACTAACTTATGCAGTACTACTTGATATTGTGATTGAATTGTTATGATTTGAACTCAATGGTGAGGGCCATTGGGGGCCATTGGTTATAACCAGGATGGTGAGGGCCATTCCTGTGATATGATACGGTGGTGAGGGCCACCTATGTTACAGTGGTGAGGGCCACTTCCTTATCACTATGGTTCCCTATATTCCAGTAGAGCCAAAGTCCGGTTATTATTTTTTTTAAAATACGTAATGCAAAATGAGTTTGAATTATGGTTTTTATATTTGTTGGAAGCATATTTACTCTGAATGTACAATAATTTCCATTGGTTTAATGTTGGTTGATTTATGATTTAATTATTTCCGTTTATTTCAAATGCTTTCATGTTTTAACTATATTTTCATCGGTAAAGTACCCACTAAGCGACATTGCTCAACGAGTTAAGTTTTTCTTGACTCGTAGGTTTGGAGCAGTAGCTAACTTTTGGGGAAGCGATGACCAGACCCACAACATCTCAGGGTAGATCTCCTAGTTTCCATGATGAATTAATTAGTTGTGGCATGTATATATATATATATAAGATTGAGAATTACTATGTTATACTGTACATTAGTAGTATGTAATAAGAATAAATCTCTACTTTATTTTGTACTAGAAGTGTGAATTCTTTTTGCAGGTTGTAGTTGAGGTTATAAGGTGGATTCATTGGGAGTGTATTGAAACTGATTGTATTCGCATTGGTTTGTGTAAAAATGTTTTCAAAACTCAGAAAAACCAGTTTTGTCGACACTTGGGACCAAATTTCTAGGCGAACCTCTGGCAAAATTTCTGTAAAACCGGAACTAAAATTTGACTAAGTAAAATTAGTAGCAACATTAGGTTAGTGTGGCGCCTCTACTCTGCTTACACACGTAGGCCGGGAAGGGGTGTTACAGGTTCTCTAGTTTTTCACCATTAGTGGCTGTTAGGTCTTTGCCTGTTACTACTGGAGTTAAGCAAGGTTTTGTGTTCATCATGTCTATCTCTTGGAGTAATTCTTGAATATATTTACTTTGTGTTAGGACAATCCCATCTTCATATCTTGTCACTTCCAGACCAAGAAATAGATGTAAAGAGCCTAGATCCTTTAATGCAAAAAGTTTATCAAGTTCTTCAATGAATCGATACAACATTCTTGCATTGCTTCCTGTCACAATCATGTCATCTACATAAATGAGCACTAACATGATTTTTCCTTCATTTTTCATGAGAAGCAGTGATGAATCAGATTTAGAATTGTTGAATCACTAACTTAACAAGGTAATTCTTAGTTTATCAAACCAAGCCCTTGGAGCTTGTTTGAGCCCATAGAGAGCCTTGTTCAATTTGCAGACATGATTTGGTTTTCTTTTATCTTCAAACCCTTCAAGTTGCAACATGTACACAGCATCAGTTAGATCACCATTGAGAAATGCATTGTTGATATCTAATTGCCTGATTTTCCAGCCTTTTGAAACAATTATGGTTAGGACTACTCCATCGATGTTGGTGAAATCCCTTTGCAACCAGTATGGCCTTACACCTTTGAAAACTTCCATCGATGTTGGTTTTGATTTTGAACACCCACTCATTTCCCACTACATTGAATGTAGGTTGACATGGAACCAATTCCCAGGTGTTGTACTTTCTCATAGCATTTAGCTCTTCAATCATTGCTGCTTTTCAGACTTCTGAATTTATAGCTTTTGTTACTGAGGTAGGTACTTTAGGTGAGTTCAACTTCTTTGTCAAATAAAGCTGATAGTCTGCAAGATACTTCTTAAGTCTATGGATTCCAGCTCTACTTCTTGTTATCATCTAGTGTCTTTGTTCAGTTTATTGTGACTGAAGTTGATGTTCACTTTCACTTTCATCTACTTGTTGTTTAGTTATAGTTGGTTGTTTATAATCATTAAGTGCTGGCATACCTTCAAGATAAGTTTCTAGAGAGTTGAGTTCTTCTTCATGCTGTATTTCTCCTTGTTCATCCAATGGCCTTGAAGTTCCAGACTCAGCTTGGGAGTTAGCTATTGGAGAGAAAGCCTTTTGAAGGTCATCATTTGGTAAGTTTGGTTTATAGTTGCTGCGTAAGTATTGCTGTGAAGAGTGAGGAAGGATCAACCAATTTGGTTGAACAACAGTTTCTGATTCACCAAATTTTGTATTGAGAAAACTAGTTGTGACAAGGGAATTCAAGTTCTTTAAAGATAACATGCATGGTAATATATATTCTACCAGTTCAGCTTAAGCACTTATATCCCTTATGATAGTTGTTGTATCCCAAAAATATGCACTTTGTGGAGTGGAATTGAAATTTATGATTTTGATAGGGTCCAAGACAAGGGAAGCAAGCAGACCTAAAGGTGTTTAGTACTTTGTAGTTTGATATTCTATTATATAATTTTTCTAGAGGGGATTTGTTATTGAAAGTAGGTGTAGGTAGTCTATTTATGAGGAAAATAGTTATTTCAAAAGCTTCTGGCCAGTATTTAAAGGGAACTTTTGCTTGAGTTAGCAAGGTTAGACTAGTTTCTACAATATGTCTGTGTTTTCTTTCAACCCTTCCATTTTAAGCTGAAGTGAATGGGCAAGAATATCTGAATTGAATGCCATTTTTTTGAAGGAAAGGGATAAAGCTCATAAATTCACCTCCCATATCTTTAAAGACATTTGGTTTTTGTTTGAAGTTGATTTTCAATAAGGTTTTTAAAATTTATTAAAATTTTCAATGCATCATATTTTTGCTTGATTAGGAACAACCAAGTGTGCCTGCTGAAATCATCTAAAAACAAGATATAATACTTAAACCCAGATACTGATGCTACTGGTGAGGGTCCCCAAAGATCTGTATGGATCAATTCTAAAGGCTTTGAGGCCAAAGGTTCATAGTTAGTAAAAGATGGGATTTTCCATATTGACAAGCATCACAGAACACAGGATTTGAAATTGAACTTTCATTCATTAAGGAATTTTGATTACATGACTCTAGAACCTTAGACAACAGCTTCTGTAAAGGGTGACCTAATCTTCTATGCCATTTTTAAAGTTCTAAACTATCATTTTTCCTAACTGAAGATATGTAGGCTTGAGGCTGATTGTACTTGTTTCTAGTTGGGTTGAGATAATGGTCTTGAGGTTTAATTTGATAGAGACCTTCTTGGAGTTTCCCTTCTAGCAGTGTTCTTCCCATCACCTTGTCCGTCACAACACAACCACCAAAATTAAAAAGAATCTCAACATTGTTATTTCTAATTAGTTTTGAAACACTAATCAGATACTTTTTAACTTGAGGTACATGCAGAATATTTTCCAACAACAGTTCATTATTATCAAAAGTGCGCAGAAGGCAATTACCAATATGTCTGATATTTAAGTTTTTCACCATTTCCAACAATCAAAGATTCATTACCATGGTACTCTTGCTTCTGGTTCAGATTTAAGGCATCATTGGTGACATGGCAGCCACTGTCTGCATACCAGTTTGTGACTCCCAGGTTATTAATTGAGTCAATAAACATGGCTTGATGGTTCTTTTATGATGATTCTGGAACAGCCCCCATATAATTGTGTCATATCTGTAAAAGCAATAGGCTTCTGAGTGTCCTATTTTTCCACAAACTTGGCAAATTGGCCTTGACCATTATTGTTGAACCTTTTTCCCCTGAAATTTCTTCCTCCTCCGTTGTTGTTTCCATAATTTCTGCCGCTATTGTTGGAATTGTTGTGAGATTGAGGTATGTTTCTGTTGGACCTTCCATAGTTGTTTGTCTTAGTAAGATTTTTAGTTGGGTTTCCCAAATTGATGGAGTTAATTCCTGCATTCAGCTGTTCAGGTCTTCTTTCAAAACTTAGTAGTTTTGATTGGAGTTCTATCTAGGAGATGCTTTCTTGTTTTGATATTAGGCAGATCAGAGGATTGTACTCTGCAGAATCAAGCTCAGCAAGAACTTGTGAAACCAGATCTTCTAGTGAAACAGGATGTCTTGCTAGAGCAAGGTTATCTACCAGTTTCTTCATTGTCTTTAGATAGTCTTCCATCTTCATTCCTCATTTTTGCATCTTAATGAATTCTCTTTTATAATTGATAAGGCTAAGGGTTAGTTGAATTTGTATCTGATTATAATTCCTATTGTTGTAATGATTTGTAATTCGTAATGCTTTGTACTTCTAGCTCATTGTAACTCCTTGGTCAATATGGATTGTCTTGTATTTAAGAATATCATTAATATGAATCAGCGTAAGCTGAGAATTCTTTGATCATAAACTTCTACATGGTATCAGAGCCATAAAGAGCCTTACGGCCATCTTTAACATTCCTTCCTATTTTTCAGTCGATTCTTCATGACGACCGAGCAAGCTCTTGTTTCTTCTTCTGCTGGTGCCATTACATCCACATCCGCTCTTTCATCATCAGCCTTCAAGCATTTTAGGCGCTGGTCCAAAACGCAGGGAATCTGTGTCATTCTCCACACCAAACGACAACCAGGAATACTCCTCTTCCATATGTGCTGCGTTACATCCTTCACCAGATATAGCAGTTGGACCTGGGCAATTCACAAGCCCATCACAATACAATTCGGCAATAGAAGATACTCACGTGGGCACCTTTTCACTGCCAATACAGCAGAGTCCTTCTCCAATTGAAACACGTGATAATACTTCATCTCAGTCATCACCCATACCAGCCACGGTCAAAACTCACACCATGGTCACAAGGCAGCAAACAGGAAATTTAAAACCCAAGACTCCATGGTCCCCAAAGTCCAATAATGCAACGGTTTCTTCGGATATACCAAGCTGTTATACTCAGGCAATTAAAGATCCAAACTGGAGAGATGCTATGGTACAAGAAATTAATGCATTAATTCACACACAAACATGGGAGCTGGTACCACGGACAAAAGTTCAAAATATAGTGGGGTGCAAGTGGGTGTTTCGACTCAAAGAAAAATCTAATGGTAGTATTGACCGGTATAAAGCACGTCTAGTAGCTAAAGGATATCATCAGCGACCTGGTATTGATTTCAATGAAACATTTTCTCCCGTTGTCAAGCCCACAACAATCCGCATCATCTTGTCATTGGCCGTCTCGCATGGCTGGCCAGTAAAGCAGCTAGACGTTTCAAATGCTTTTCTTCATGGTCAATTGGATGATGAAGTATATATGGAGCAGCCCCCGGGATTCATTGACAAATCCCAACCGGACTATGTATGCAGATTGCGGAGATCTTTGTATGGACTTCGTCAAGCTCCAAGGCAATGGTACAAACGGTTATCAACTGCTTTGACTAAACAAGGTTTCTCAGTCTCACCTGCAGATTCGTCTTTGTTTTGCTACAACAAGGAACAAGTAAAACTATTTGCTTTAGTTTATGTGGATGATATTATTCTTACTGGGACATGCACTCACACAATGCAAACGGTAATTTCGGCTCTACAATCTGAATTTGTCTTAAAGGATTTGGGAAAGCTTGAATATTTCCTAGGAATGGAGGCCACTTGGACGGGTGAAGGACTTCTCTTAACCCAACAAAAATACATTTCAGACTTGCTTGCAAAGGCACAAATGGGAAATTGCAAAGGTTTAACCACACCAGCCTCAACCAAAGACAAAATGACGGCACACAAAGGCCACCTGCTCTCAAATCCGACGTTGTATCGAAGCATAGTTGGGGGGCTTCAATACTTAAGCCTAACACGTCCTAAGGTATGCTTTTCAGTTCACAAGGTCTCTCAGTTTCTTCATGCTCCAACTGCAGAAAATTGGTCCTCAGTAAAACGTATTTTGCGCTACTTGAAAGACACGTCTGCACATGGTCTTCTTCTGACCAAATCAAAGTCCGCAGATCTAAATATTTACATAGATGCTGACTGGGCAAGTAGTGTTGATGATAGAAAATCCACAACTGGATATGCAATCTTTATGGGACATAATCTCATTTCCTGGAATTCCAAGAAACAACAAACTGTTGCACGATCCTCAACTGAAGCTGAATATCATGCTATTGGATTGGCAGTCACTGAATTAATGTGGATTCAATCTCTACTGCGTGACATTGGGTATTGTTCAGCCACAGTACCAAATTTATGTTGTGATAACATAGGTGCCACTTATCTTTCGGCCAATCCGGTCTTCCATGCAAGAACAAAGCATTTAGAAGTAGATTTCCATTTTGTGCGTGACAAAGTGCAAAAGAATGAAGTCAAAGTCCAGTTTCTCTGCTCAAAGGATCAATTGGCGGATATCTTGACAAAGCCATTGACAAAAGCACGACATCGTGCTCTAATGCATAGTTTAACAATTCGAAGCCTCTTACCGAAGCTTGAATTGTGGGGGCGTGATAAGGCTAAGGGTTAGTTGAATTTGTATCTGATTATAATTCCTATTGTTGTAATGATTTGTAATTCGTAATGCTTTGTACTTCTAGCTCATTGTAACTCCTTGGTCAATATGGATTGTCTTGTATTTAAGAATATCATTAATATGAATCAGCGTAAGCTGAGAATTCTTTGAGCATAAACTTCTACAATAATAAACGATGTTAGATCTGGTTTTTTCTTTAAACAAATCTTTTATAGCATCCTAGAGCAGTTTGGAGGAAGTGAAACCCATTAGTTCTGATGCTACTTCACTTTCAATAAAGTTGTAGAGCCATCCAAGAGTGTTTGGTCTTGTGAATACCACTCTTCATATTTTGGGTTTTTTACAATTCAACATCTTTAGTTCCTTCTATAACCTTCTCTGTGTATTTTGGGGGTGCAGCCTTGGCTCCAACGATAAAGCCTTCAAGTTTGTTACCTCTAATTACAGGAAGAACAAAGTTTTTCCAAAGGAGATAGTTGTCATGATTCAGTTTGACTGAGCAAAAAGTGCCCAGAGGATGATTTGATGAGCTAAACAATCTGTTACTATTTGTTTGGTTTTCATTTTTTAAGGAGTTTGCTTATTGGACACTGCTATCATTGCTTTCTGTATTTTTTTCCATTTCCTGCCATGGCACCTTAGGATTTTAGGGATTCTTGGCTCTGATACCAAGTTAGAAAGCTGAACAATAGGTTTATATGCTGGACAACTCTCAGCACAATAGCTAAGCAAGAATTTATTTCTTAATATAGAAGTTTTATAAATAAATTCTGGTATCTTAGTATACATGTGTCACTATATTATTAGAATAGTTGTATAATGAAAAAGAATAAAAGAATTTCTTGGAATCTTGTAGGATCTGGGATGGATGTTGATTTCAGTGTGCTGATACCATATTGCTTGTCATCTAGTGTTTGGGAGTTGTGATCTGTTGTAGTTGTTTTCACAATGTTCACATTCTCATTCTCTTTAAATGTATTAGTTTGGTCTGTTTTTTTTTTCTCTGAAGTTTAGTTTAGTTAATGGCTATGTATCTTTAATTCTTTTATGGCTTAATGCAATTTTATTGGATAGATTACATTAATTGCATAATATATTTTATACATCTAAATTAGTGAGAGACGAACCACACGCGCACACACACACACACACACATATATATATATTATTCAATGTGTTATTATCTCATTTTGATATGCATAACAAATTTTAGTTTGAATTTTTAAAATTATTATGTTATTAATTATTAGATCAAAGGTTCAAAAAAAAAAACTCCTAAACTATAACATGTATCTCACTTAGAGTCTTGGGTTTTTTTTTAAACTATTAAAAATGGGCAAAATATGCTTTCATTGTGACAAAAACCAAACTGCCATTAACAAAAGTTAACCTAGCCATTATATCGATATTTCATTAATTTAAATAATAAAAAACTAAAATTTTTAAAAATATTAGATAATAAAAATTATATTATATTAAATAATATTAATTTGTAAAAATAAATAAAAATTATAAAATAAAAAATAATGATAAATAAAACAACAACAATAATAAAAACAATAAGGACAAAGGTCCAATTTGGATTATGTACTATAGCGTATGAACCAAATTGAATATTAAAGTTTTTTATGAATCGAAATAATTTTTTTTTTCAAATTTGGATCAAATTAAAACTTTTTAATGGAATAGTTAACTAAACTAACGGCAGAGTCTAATTTGAATCTTAGTAAAAAATTAAGGTCCAAATTGAACTAATTATAATTTATCAATATTAATATAATATTTTTAAAAATAAATCTTTAACACTAATAATTCATAATATTAAATAATTAATTTTTATAATATAATAATTTATAATAATTTTAACAAAAAAATAATAATTTAATAAATTATAATATTAAAAAATTTGTAGTTTATTTTTTAATTTTCTTCAATTTTTATATTTTATATTTTAAAAATTATTTTCTTAAAAAACCCTATGGATTACAAATAAAAAAAATCTTGGCTTAAAATTTTATGATTTATTTGCACAAAAATAGTCATACTAAATAAAATTAATAAAATAAAAAAATATTAATTTCATCATCTCCATTAATAATTTTTATGAGTTTGAAATCATAACTACCAATTCTATAATCTTAGAAGAGAAGTCAAAACTATAATTATTGAAAGTCCAAAAAAAGAGTAAAAAATAAAATAAAAATAGGTAGTTTCCTTTGCAAAATTATTTAAAAAATGTACGTGTATTTTTTTTATATTATTTTTACCTAATTTAATTTAGTTAATGAAATAAGTTTTTAGTTTTAAAAATTAATTAAAAATTTTAATGAATGAAATTTTCATTTTTAAAAATTAATTAAAAATGTTAATTAATTTTTAAAATTGATAATATATTTCATTAATTAAATTAGGTAAAAATAATATTAAAAAAATCATAAGTATATATTTTTTAAATTAGATCATGGAGAAGATTGTCCAATTATTTTTATTTATCTTTTACTATTTTCTTTTTTTGGCTTTCAATATTTATAGTTTTAGCTTCTTCTCTAATATTTTAGAATTAGTAGTTATGATTTTAAACTCATGAAGATTATTAATGAAGGTGATGAATTTAATTATTTTTGTCTATTTTATTAATTTTATTTAGTGTGACTATTTTTGTGTAAATAAATCATAAATTTTTAAGTCAATTTTTTTTAATTTTAATCCAAGAGTTTTTTTAAAAAAATAATTTTTAAAAATTTTAAAATATAAATTTAAAAAATTTAAAAAATAAATAACAATTTGTTAATATTATAAATTATTAAATTATTAATTTTTGTTAAAATTATTATAAATTATGATATTATAAAAATTTAATTATTTATTATTATGAATTATTAATATTAAATATTTATATATTAATAAATAATTTTTAAAAATATTATATTAATATTAATAAATTATAAAAAGTTCAATTTGGACCTCGATGTTTGACTAAGGTCCAAATTGGACCTTGACGTTAATTCAGTTAACTGTTCCATTATAAAAATTTCGATTTGACTCGAATTTAAAAAAAAATTCATTTTAGTTCAAAAAAAACTTTAAGGTCTAATATTGTCCAAAAGCTACAGTATATGGTCCAAATTAGACCTTTGTCCATAACAATAATGATGATGATGATGATGATGATGATATAAATAGACACATTTTAAATCACACAAGTTTTTTTTTATGATTAATGGTTGTTTTAAACTTAGATTAAGTGAAATATGTTAGAATTTGTATATTTTGGTCATGGGATAGAAATTTTTTAGTTCATGTTATAGAAAAGAAATTTTATTTATTTATTTATTTTTGATATTGGGTAGGAATTGGATAGGAATTCAAATTAGAATATAAGAGAACTAAACTTTTAGTTATGAAAATGGAAGATTGGATGACTGCTAATTATTCCTACCAATTGGTCCCCCCCCCCCCCCCCCCTCTATCATCAAACCCTCAAGTAAATCATCTTTTTACTCTCCTGTTAATCTTGTAAACAAGTAAGGTACTGATTTAGGCATCAGAGTTTCTTCACTAGAGTCTGAACATCTCACTGTTTGTCTTGCAAGAACTTGAACCCTAGCTCGAGATTGACCGACCAAGGAGCAGGCCCAAAGTCCATTTGTTATCAATATAATAACTAAGGATATGTATGTATGTATGTAAGTATGTATGCATACATCGAGCAAAGAGAGATTGAATTCAAAAATTGGATCTTATTAAAGATATATTTTTTAAATAATGTAATTATTAAATGAAATTTGAATATCACTATATGCTAAATAAAATTAACAAATCATTTACACCTGCCTAATTAAAAAAATGTCAAATTCATACTTGTTAAGTTTAGCATTGTTCAGAGGCACATTGATTTTATTATATTATAGTAAAATAATTAATAAGGATAAAAAAAATTGTGAAATCATCATTAAATGTAAATTACTTACCTTAATGATTTGAATTATATATTTATTTAATGGAATTACCTTTTATTATGAATGTGTGACATGTACTTATCAAAGAAAGATGGGATGTAATTAGAGGCTCAGAGAGGCAATTGTATTGTGTTGGTATGTTGTAAATTATATAAAAGTACTATTTCTTCTTGTTTGTTTTAAAAAGAAATATCCTAGTTATAAGAAAAACTCTACCGAAATTTTAGCATAATATTTAGAATCCTTGGTCTTTCTCTTTCTAATAATTCTTTTTTGTTACCCTAAAATGATGTTTCTAGGTGTCATTCCAATTTTGATCAAACACTCTAAAGATAGGCATTTGGTTTTTGTTAATCTATGAACTATTTAATTTAATATAATATCTCATTTCTTAAATTATTTTTTTTACCTTTGCTCTCATTCATTGATTGATTATACATTATATATATATAATTATCATTATATATTAGGTTAGGGAAGAATATGCATGTTGGTGTTAAGTTGATTGTGAATGTGCATTTTACTTGTGTTTGTTGGATAAGATAAGATGACATAGGACTACATATGATTTGAGATATTGGTTATGATATGATAATTGTGATATGACGATGAGCTATGATTAGCATGATGGTGAGACTTGCTCATCTCTCAACTCTACTTACCAATCAAGTTAGTGCTGCTTAGGCTAGGTTGAGACGGATGGAGTCCTATGCATTGGAATTTAAGAGAACATGTGGATTAAGAAAGCCAAATAAGAGGAACGACTCCCCAATTTGGATTTAGTATGGTTTCTATCGACTCATTCTTATCCTTGTGTGATTATGCAATTATTTGTTTGACATTTACACAGACATCAATTGCATCAAAATGGCATATTATATTGATCACTATTCATTGAGTTGAACACTCACCCCTATTCACTATTTTTCCTATTGTGCAAGTTGAGCTTGGGGAGATATTTTATTTGAGTCACTCTTGGCTTTCGTTCCTTAAGTAATTAAAATATTTTATTATATTCATTTGTAAATTATTTTCGCATTGTTCTAAAATTCTAGCACAATGCATTATATTTTTGTTTGTCTATTAGGTGTTGTGATTAACTTTAGTTTTCTCTACTTAGTTCTTGTTGGTGATTGTATTATTTCTATTGAGCACATATCTAGTGATTACGATGAGATTTGAGATGGTAACCCCGAGTAGATGTTATGTGATGTATTGGTTTTGCTTAACAAGTGATCCTATATCTCTGATTTTGAGATAGTGACAACTATGATAGCTAAGTTTTATTGATTAGTGAATTGTCAAGCTGACTGCGGGTCTCGAAAGCCACGTATTAATTTCATATTCTCTAGCGCCAATCATGTACCCTCAGGGTTTGGGTTGTGACAAAACTAGTATCACATTTTGACAAATAAAGAAAGTACACTATTAAGATGGGCAACTATCAAGCTTGAAAAATTATTTGCTCCTAGTAATCTTCACCCACTTAAAGAGATTTGAAAAAGGTTGTAGAAACTCTTAATTTCTCCAAAAAAAAAAAAGAGTTTGGAGGGAGTTGCTAAATATTCTCCTATGTAAAATGAGATTGGTGCACAAAGGAACTATTCTAGATGTTATTTGTTTTTCTTATAGAGGAATGGAAGACCTACAATAGGTCTTTTAGAAGTGTCCTAAGGCGATCAAAATTTGGTCAAGCTGGACAACTTTATTTTGATTGGAATAGGTTTTTTTTATGGATTTTTCATCCTTTCTCTTCAATAAAGCTTACAGAAAAAGCGAAGAATTGGTGTGTGTTTTTTTTGGAGAATTTGACTCACTAAAAATAATGTTATATGGAAAGAAAAAGTAGTAGGAGATGCTAAAATTATTTTCTCAGTAATAATATTTTGTAGAGTTAGAAAAAGTTAATTGAAATTACGAATTCTAACAAAAACTTGGATTAGGGGGGGGGGGGGGGGGGTGGGGAAGTGAACAATACCAAATTTTAGGCACTTAGAAATATAATGTAGATGTAACCATGTTTGATATAATGGGTCTTGGTGGCTTTACAGGTTTAGCATGTGATTCTCATGGTAGTTTTGTGGCTACTTATTCAAGTCCACTTATGGTTGTTCTGTTATTAATTTAGCTAAGATTTTCACATAAAGAAAGCTCTACAATTATCTTGTTAGATATTAGTAGAAGATGAAAAATTGAAATAGATTCACAAGTGGATGTTCAAGCTTTGCTTTCTAAGCTTGAAAATAATTTAGAATATGGTTTCATTGTTCAATAATGTAGAGAAATTATTGAAAGTTTGGATGTTTAGGTGAGTTGGGTGAAGAGCCAAGCGAACTTAGTTGCTCATATCTTAGCAAGGGTGACCAAATCTAGTTCTTACTTTTATTTGGAGGACTAATCCTTCTAGTTTATTCATTCTCTCTTTGTATTCTGACATTGCTTAAAAATATTTGAGTTTGAGTTTTTTTTTTAAAAAAAATAATAATTCAAAGATAGATTAATAATTTGAATAAGATCACAATATAAGTTTATGTATGGAAAAAAAATCTAAAATATAGATAATTTATAAATTTTTTTAAATATTTGAGATTTTGTAGTTAAAAAATTAAATTATAATAAAATTGAGAGACTCATTAATAATTCAAGTGGGATGATTATATATATATATATATATATTACAGAGACTATTATTGGGTTCCAATCAAGAAAAATTATTAATTGTATAAATTAAAGTAATCTCAAGCCAATCAAAATCAATGTATAAACTAATAAAAATGAGCAAGCAAAAAATAACTACAAAAAAAAAATAAGATTTAACATAGAAAACCCTTAAGTGTAGAAGGAAAAACCATGGGCTAAACTCCGAATCAAATACACTATCAAAGAAATCAAGTACAAAATATTCTTAAGTAATTCACTATTGAGATCATCAATAATGGGAAAATACATAAATATCTCTCAAGCAAATCTTAATCCTTCTTAAATGATCACACCAAGAAAACTTAAAAATAACTCTCTAAAATTGATCCAAAATCCACTCAAGTGTTTGTTCAAATCTCTTTGAAATACAACCAAGAAAAATTGAAGAAAACTTGGCTCCCTTTTTTTTTTCTTTGTGTGTAAGAGGAATGAAACAAAGAACAATTTCTTTGTTGTTGTTTAACGGTGGCATACTTCAAAAAGCCAAACCTCTCTTTCTCTTTCTTTTTGTTTTTATATCTCGTGCCCTACACTCTTACAAACAATTTACTTCTTTCTTTCTTTTTTCTAAAAAAAAAATATTATAGGCTATATACTTGGCCCTTAAGGCTAAAGCCAATAATCTCCTCCTCCAGCCCATGAGAAGATGTTCACACATCCATTGCTTAATTATCACTTAGTACTACTATCTTAGTACAAGAATGATCCTTGTTACAAATCACTATCTTGGTCAACATGTCAATTGGATTCTTGTCAGTATGAATCTTCTTCAATTACATCTCTTGATTATTCCCCACTTTATGAATTCAATAGTATCTCACATTAATATGCTTAGTCCGATAGTGATATATGGCATTCTTGCTCAAATCTATAGCACTTTGACTATCACAATTCGTCACATACTCATATTACTTTAAACCCAACTCTTTGTGAAATTTTTTCAACCAAAACATCTCTTTACCTGCTTCAGTCATAGCTATATACTCTGCCTGAGTTGTCGATAGAGCAACACACTTTTACAATTTAGACTACCATGATATAGCTCCCATACAAAAGTAAATACATACCTTCAAGTTGACTTCCTGCCATCAAGGTCACCTGTCATATCTGTATTTGTATATCCCTCTAGAATTAGGTTTGAGCCTCTATAGCATAAGCACATATTAGAAGTACTTCTCAAATATCTAAGAATCCTTCTGACTGCCTCTTAATGATCTCTAACACGATTTGAAAGAAACTTGATGACCAAACCAATAGCATGAGTAATATCTGGCTGAGTATAAACTATAGCATACATTAAACTCCCAACTATAGAGGAGTAAGAAATGATTGCCATTTCTGCATTTTCCTTTTGAGTAGAAAGATAATATTTTTTTGTTAAGTATAAAGTGATTAGCAAGAGGTGTGCTAACTGACTTAGCATTTTTCATATTAAATCTACTTAGATCCTGCTCAACATACTTCTCTTGTGATAGCTACAACTTCTTAGCTTTCATGTTACGAGTAATCGACATGCTAAAATCTAGCCTGTTGGTCCCAAATCCTTCATATCAAATGAACCAAACAACTCATTTTTTTAATCCACTAATTACCATATCATATTGCCCTATTATCAACATATCATCCATATAAAGCAAAAGAATGACAAATTTACCATATAGAAATGTCTTAAAGTACACATAATAATCTACATATGTTTTAGTATAGCCATGACTCACAATGAAAGAGTAAAATTTCTTGCACCATCGTCTCAGAGCCGATTTTAACTCATGCAAACTCTTTTTCAATTTTCAAACTAGGTGTTCTTTCCCTTTTACTTCAAATCTCTCTGGTTGCTCCATGTAGATTTTTCCTCCAAATCACCATGAAGAAATGCAGTTTTCATATCTAACTGCTCAAGCTCAAGGTCCAAGCTAGTAGTCAAACTAAGAATCACTTGAATAGAGCTCATCTTCACAACAAGAGAAAAAATCTCATCAAAATCAATTCTTTTCTTCTGATTGAATCTCTTTACTACCAAACTAGATTTATACTTCACTAACTTCTCTCCATCCATCTTAAACTTGTACACCATTTATTCTTCAAGGCTTTTCTACATTTTGAAAGTTTAATAAGCTCATAAGTATTGTTCTTTTTATTGAATAGATATTCCTTCATCCACTAAGCCTTTAAGACTGTGAACTTCCTGAAAGATTTTTGGCTTCCCCTCTTTAATAACTATTACATACTCAAAACTGTGATACCTAATAGATGGATGATGTGCTCAGGTTGACCTTCAACCTGAGGTTCATCTATAATTTGAGGAGGAAGGGGCTACTCCCCTTGCTCAACATCATCATCATCAACATCAATCATTGTTGGCACATCATCAATTCCTTATTCTTTAAGCAACTCTCCTCATCTGTGGCATTTCTAATTGAAGGAGAAATTAGTGCAGGAAGATGAATTTCTTCACTACTTATAGTCTTCTCTGATACTTCAAAGTCTAACAAAGTCTTATGTTGATAGAAGATTACATCTCTGGACTTGATGACTTTCTTCTTCACTAGATCCCATAACTTGTATCCAAACTCTATATCTTCATGACCTAAAAAAATGCATGGAATAACCCTATCATCAAGTTTTTGTCTCTGCTCTTTAGGCACATGCACAAAAGCTTTGCATTCAAATACCTTCAAGTGAGAGTATGTAACATCTTTTCCAGACCATATTCTCTCAGCTATATCAAAATCCAAAAGGGTTGATAGAAAGCGATTCATCAATTAGCAGGCAGTGTAAAGTGCTTCAACTTAAAATGGCTTAGGGAATTTAGTCATTTTCAGTATGCATCTAACCTTTTCTAAGATGGTTCTGTTTGTCTTTTCAACTACATCTCTATGTTGTGGAGTACCAAGGATAGTCTTCTCATCTCTGATTCCATGCTTTAAGCAGTAATTCTCAAAACTCTTTGAAGTGTATTCACCTCTATTGTCACTATGAAGACACTTTAAGGATATTCCCTTCTCTCTTTCTACCATTACATGGAACTGCTTAAAGCGCTGACAAATCTGGTCTTTTATTTTCATAATAAATACCCAAAACTTTTGTGAAGCATCATCAATAAAAGTAATAAAATATCTATTACCTCTTAACATTTCCATATTAATAGGATAACATACGTCAAAGTAAACTAACTAGAGTACATTCTTTTTCCTTTTAGAGAAACTACTAAAAGAGACTCTATGTTGCTTACTATACAAATAATCATCGCAAGGGTTTAAACTCATACCTTTGGCAAAGGGAGTGGGAGTTTTATTTCACAAAATTTGGAACCCTATCTCACTCATATGAGCCAGCCTTTTATGCCATAAGTCTAGCGAAGCATCATTTTCAATTGCATTTAGAGCACCTTTAATTATCTTGACTTAAGTCTTATAGAGTGTGTAGCAAAATCTACCTCTAGCAACCTCAATTGAATATTTGGTGAGTTTTCACTTTTTATCACCAAAGATATTGTAATAACCATTGAGATTCAGGATATGGGTAGAAATCAAATTCAGGCATAAATCTATCACATGTTGTGCATTCTTCAATGTCAATGACCAACCAACATTTGTTTGCCCACAGACATCACCAATACCCATTATATTTGCATCCGCCTTCTTCTGATTTTTTCTTATCATTCTATTCCTTTTTCAAAGCTTTGCAATTTCTTTTCATATGCCCTTCCTTGCTACAGTCATAATAATTAAAATTTTCTTTTGATTGTGACTTGCCTCTGTATTTATAGGGCCCTTAGGACCTTTTCTTTTACTTCTACCCCTACTCTTTGTGGTTGTGACAAGAGCCTATGAAGTATCAATGCTCATATCCTTTTTTGTAATCTCCTCATTATACAAAATGTCCTTTACTAAGAATAAAGGCAAAACACAGTTTGGAGTAGAGTTATTAAGAGACACCACCAAGTTATCCCAATTGTTTGGCAAAGAACTCAATAGCAATAATGCTTGTAATTCATCATTTAGGGTTATCTTCATGATGCTCAACTGATTTACTAAATCTTGAAATTCTCTCAAGTATTATGCAATTGATTGTCCATACCTTAGCTTCATATTTATAAGCTTTCTGATAATAAAAACTTTATTCTGAGCACTTTTCCTCTTATACATATATTTTCAACTTTTTTCCATAAATTCATGCGCATTAACTTCTTTGCTTATATGGTAGAAGTTATTATCTATCTATTGTTGGATAGTGCCGACAGTTTTCATGTGTACTTTCCCCCAATCGTCATCTAATTTCTCACTTGGCTCAGTAGATCCTAATTTTATAGGATCATACAAGTCCTTATGATAGAGAAGGTTCTCCATCTTTTTCTTTCAAATTGAATAATTTGAAGCTGATAATTTAGTCATTATACCTACGAATTCATTCATTTTTATAATTAATTCTACAACCAAAGAATCAAACTTTGATAGCACTTTTCGAGTTCCAATCAAATCAATTGTGTAAATTAAAATAATCTTAAGCCAATTAAAATCACTGTACAAACTAATAAAAATAAGCAAGCAAAGAACAACCATAGAAATAAGAGACACAAGATTTAACATGAAAAATTCTTTAGTGTAGAAGGAAAAAATCATAAGTCAAACTCTAAATCAAGTCTACAATAAAAAAAATCATATATAAAATATTCTCAAGTAATTCACACTTGATATCATCAATAATGTAGAAAATGCGTAAATATCTCTTTAGCAACTATAACTTTTTCTTAGAATAAAGGATAACTTCATTAAGAAATAAGACTAGCAATGTCTTTTAATACATGAGGAAGAATCTCAGAAGGAACTTATTTCATTAATATAGACTCAAAATTTGGCGATAGAAAAGAAGCCATTTGTGCCATTGCATGTGCAACCTAGTTCCCCCCTCCCCCTACGAACAAAGGAGAAAAGGCAACTATGAAAACAGGTTACTAAGTGCCATACATCTATATGAAGTACATTAGTAAAAGCTCTAGTCTGTTGGTGTTTCTGTAGTACTAAGATTAGTAATTGGAAATCAACTTGAGCTATCACTCTCCCCAAATAGCAATCCCATGCAATCGAGAGGCTGAATAGTAAAGCCATTGTTTCAGACACTTCAACATCCATCACATTGCTCACTCTCTTACCAGCAGAAATAATAACAGCACTTGAGTAATCTTTAATCACCACTCCCAATCCCTACCTCTCTACCCTCAATCTTGAAGAAGGCATTTGTATTAATCTTGAAAACATCATGCCCCGGAGCCATCCACTTACCTTCAGTTAATGGAGCTGTAATGTGGTCATTGGAAGCCTGCTGAAACTCTAATAGAAGTTGACAAGCTTTGGAGATAGTATGACTTTCTGCCTCTTATTTCCCTTTATACATAAAGTTATTTCTACTTAGCCACATACTCTATAATACCATACTGAAAATCTCCAAAGCTTCATGATCCACCTGACTTTTCATTGCTTGAAACCATAAGAAAGGCGAGGCATCCTAAAAAGCTTCAAATCGTAAGCCAAGGGGTAATAATAACCAAATTGCTCTATGTCTCTCACAGTTATGAAATAGGTGTAGAATCATTTCATCACAAATACCACTCTGAAGGTAAAGATGATCAACCTATACTCCTCTTCGAATGAGGGATGCCTTGCATGGAATAATATCATTTAACCAACACTAAATGAAGATCTTAACTTTTAGGGGGATTCTAAAATTCCAAACACAATTCCAAATTTTAGAATGATCAGAAGAAGCTGAAGCCATACCCATAAGAAGAAAAATTTGAATGACAACTTGATATCTACTTTTAACAGAATAGCTACCACCTTTATTGAAAATCCAGTATTGGATATCATCAGGGGTTCTGCAACTTAATGAGATGGAGAGGATGGCCTCAACCTCATTAGGGAGAAAAAGTTCCGAGATCAAACTCCTGTGCAGGCACATCTAATCAAAATCAATCAATCACTAACTCGAGTATCAGGTGCTAATGAAGCAATAACCATAGGTCTAGTCCACATTTTATTTGGAAGCCAACTATCATATCATACTCTAACAGAGAGCCCATTTCCTATACGCCACTTCACCCCTTTTTCTAAACAAGCCTTCAGCAAGCTTCACCAGACATAACTCGGCTGGTATCATAGAGATGCTCCCATGATGTTAGACCTTGGGTATTACTGGACTTTAACACTTGCGCACAAAGTGTATCATTGTTGACTATATGGTGCCAGCCTTGCTTGGACAGGAAAGCATTATTAAAGCTAGCTAAATGCCTAAACCCAAGATCACCACTACTCTTCTTCCCACAAAGCAAATCCCATTTTAACTGGTGAATTTTCCTCTCGTCAGTAGTGCTACCCCACCAAAATTTACTTACTACTAGTAAAGAAGAAGGAAGCGAGAAACAACTCATTAAGTAAGTAAGAATTGATTATGCAATGGACTTGATAAGCACCTCCTTCCCTATATTAGATAGAAGCTTCTCCTTCCAACCTCTTAATTTCTTATAAATCTTATCCCTCATGGATGAAAAAATAACTTTATTAGGTCTTCCAATTACTATAGGAAGTCCTAAATATATGATGGACCCGAATCATGTTGTACCCCCAACTCTACTATGATATTTTCCTTCATAGATCTTGAAACATTATTATTGAAAAACAGTGTTGACTTTTCAAAATTAATTCTTTGACCAAACTCCATGTCATACTGCTTTAGGACCCGCTTCAAGGCGGGCATTTAGACTTTGAGGCAAAAACAAATAGAATATTGTCATCAGCAAAAAATAAATGGGAGATAACTGGACTACTCCAACTCACTTAGAATCCATGAATTAGTCTTTCTTGTTTTGCCTTTCTTATCATTGCTGATAAACCTTCTACACAAAGTAAAAATAAATAAGGCGAAATAACAAGCTTTAAGAAAACCTTTAGGTTACCCATTAATTAGAAATGAAAAGGAAGTTGAATGTAGACAAGCCATAACAAGATTTGTAAAATGAGATGGAAAATTAAACTTTTTATTGCTCCAGATAACTCCATTATATCCTATCATATGCCTTTGATATGTCTAATTTGAGTCAAAGAAGCCTTTCTTACCCTAAAGTCTATGTTTCAACAAGTGAAAGATTTCAAAAGAAATAATAACATTATCTATAATTAATCTACCTAGGACAAAAACACTCTGAGTTGGATGAATAATATTAGACAACATTGTTTTCAGTCTATTAGCCAACACTTTCAAAATGATTTTATAGAGAACATTGCACAAACTAATAGGACGAATATTTTTAGTGAATCAGGAGAATTAACTTTGGGAATTAAGGTGACAAAAGTGTGATTTAGGTTAATTGGAAGAACTAAAGCAGAAGCATTATAACAAACTATATGCCAAAATTTTTGAAAAAAAAATAGCAGACATACTATCAGGGCCATGAGACTTATTTGGATGCATTTGGTGAAGAGCAGTAAGAATTTCCTCTAAAGAAAAAGCACTATCAAGAAACTGGACAGACTTGGTAGATAAGGAAGAGTCAATTGCCTTGATCGAGTGAGAGAAACTCTCTGGATCAGTACTTGAAAACAAGTTTGAATAATCTTGAAAACAAATTTGAATAATAGCTCATGACAACTTCTTTAATCTCCTCATCACCTTCTCTCCATATCCCATCTTAATCCCTTAACCCCCTTAATATAATTCCTTTTTTTCCTACCTGATGCTTTATTGCGAAAAAATGTGGTATTTTGGTCCCCATCATGTAGCCAGACAGCCCTTGATCTTTGCCTCCACATCATTTCCTCCTTCTCTAACAAAGATACCAAAGAATTCTGAAGCACCTCCACTTGACCACCTTTCTCATCTACCTTATTAGCCAAAAGGCTAGATAGTTGTTCATTTGCACTTCGAACTTGGTGCGTAACATTACCAAAGCAGGACTTCTTCCATTACTTGAGTTTCTTCATGCATTGCTCAAGCTTTTTTGTAATGTAAGAAATCCCAGCCTGATTACATTACTCCTAAGATAATCCAATCATCTCCTCTACACCTTTTTGTTTAGGCTACATCTCCTCAAAATGAAAGATTTTTTTTTATGTACTCTTCTTCTATCCATTGTATCATCAACATACAAGAGGATCAAAGCATGATTAGAGGAAATTCTATTCAGGTGTTTAACTACTATGTTTGGCCAGGAACTTCTCCACTTATCGTTCCCTAGAAACCTGTTAATACACTCTTGAATATTCTCTTCACTAGATCTGTTATTAGTCCATGTGAAAGGATAGCCATTAAAACCCAAATCCCTCAAGCCACATTGATCTATAGCATCTCTAAAATTCTATAGATAAGCTCTTTATGCAGGTCTTTCACCTCTTTTCTCGCTCCCTACTAAGATTTCATTAGAATCGCCAAAGCAAAGACAAGGTAGATTCCCCCCATTAGATAAATGACGCATTAGTTCCCATGTTTCGTATTTTTTTTATTCCCTTTAGGGCACCCATACAATGTTGAACATCTCCACCTACAGTTGTTCCCCTTTACATGAAAATCAATGAAATTATTCCCAAAGCCCATAACACCTCTTTTCTCCAAAATAATGCTAGACGTCCTTTCCTACCTATAGCACCAACATCCAAACAATGTAAGTCCACCATAATCCTCTTAATACCTTCGAATTCTTTCTTAGCTAGTCTAGCTTCCATTAAAAATAAAATATCATGCTGATTATCTCTAAAGAGGAATTTAAATGCTCGAACAGTCTAAGGGTTCTCCATCCCTTGAAGGTTTTAAATTAGGATTTTCATGGCGATTGGCGGAGACTGTCTAGCAGCCCCACCTGAACAGTGATAATAGCACCATCATTCTCCCCCTTTAGACTTCTTTAAAGGAATCCTTTCATTTATATTCACTTTACCAATCTATAGATTCTTCTTAGACCAAATAGAATTTAGTGAAATCTTATACGCTATCTCATTTAGAGAGAGACTTCTACTCCTCCCACTTTGACGACAACTAGTCTGAGCTGAACTACTATTTTTAACCTTTGATTGCGAGCTTCGTCCCCTCCTTCAACCACTAGGTTTACTTCTAATATAAAGGCTTTGAGTACCAACATCAAATTCAGCCCGTGCTTCCATCGAAACTTCAGGGATGGCAGTTAAATAGTATGTATTGTGAGGATTAATTTGGACCTGAACAATGTTTGGGCCGTTCCCATAACCTCCTGACCACAATCCCCTACTCCTTTAGAAGGACTAGGGAAATTGGAAAGGATATTATTAGGACTAAAAGAATCTTCAACTATATTGTCTCTGAACTGATCACTTTTCCCAACATCCACGTGTATGGCATCTACAGTTTCATGCAAACTTCTATACACTCCCCTTATACTACCAGTGTCCCAAGATTGAGAAGAGCTAGACCATTCCTCTTAGTGAGAATTAACCTTTAAATTATTAGTGGCTATATCACGAAGAGGGGATGCTCTTAGTGTAAGGCCATAAGGCCAATCCTTAACCTCAACCCCGTGCATCCTCTCATCACAATATGCTTCAACATGAATGAGAAGCCCACACCAATAATAAAAATTTGGGAGCCTCTCAAATCTGAAAAAAACCTAGACTTTCTCACCTTACGATTCTGGATCATTGTCTAGCAACTATGACTTAAATGTATGTTTTAGTAGTTTAAAAATATTTGGCGGGGGATTTACAACATGTTACAAATTTCATTAGAATGGCTTTAAAATTTTTAACAAGATTAATAATTAATATATATATATATTAATTAATAGGACTTTTAGAAATTTCAATGGTCGAAATTAGGGACCTCACTAATAACAAGATAGCTTCAGCTTTTGACTTGGTAATAAAATAATATTCACTAATGTGTCAATTAAGTTACGTAATCTCATAACATAGTCAACATTTTAATATATATATATATGGTTAATTTCATTAATTTTTATTTGTTGATTATTTTAGTTTATTTCGACAGAATTTTTAATTTTAATTTTTTAATTAAAAATTTTGGTTTTATCTCTAGCTATGAATGGTTACATAAACGTGAAACAATATGAATTCGGAGTTAAAAAAATTCACTGTCATTTTTCCATACTTATATGTGAAAAATTATCTCTTTAAATAAGTGTAAAAATATAATGAGATTTTTTTAAAAAATTTAATTTTGGACAAATAATTTGAAGTACACATAATTATTTTTTTTTCCAGAAAATATAATAAATTAAAAAAATTAATGGAAAAATTAAAATTAAAAGATTTTGTTCAGATAAAATGAAATTTGGAAATATTAATGACAACAATTGATTATATTAATAAAAAATACAGCATTATATAAAATCTAAATATTAATTCAACTATTTGATTAAGCTATTATGAACTGGGATCTATAATTGAACAACTCATTCTGGCTGTGCTATTGTAGGAAAGTAAACGTCTTTAGACAATATATAGATGGGTAATACGGTGGGTAGTCAGGGGTGAAGCCAGAAGTAATTATAAGGGGGTATTTTTTTTTTAAATTTCTTTTTATCTTGATATTTGGTCTTTCATATATAATAATTATTTTATAAATTTATTAATCTATTATTAATCTATTTTTATTTGTAAAAAGAATTAATCAAAGAAAATATAAAAAATAAATTTTAACATATAATGTTAATTCAAAAAAATCAAAGGATATTAGAATTATAAATAATAAAATGTAAATTTGAAGTAAAGGGAAGAAATTAAAAAATAAAATAAATAAAAATCTCAATTTTTTAATTTTATATCTTAATTTTATAATCTTTCTTAATTTTTTTAATTGTACTTTTAATTTATTTTTAACCTTTTAATTGATTGGATGAATTTAGAATTAATTTGTTGAAGATTTTAGAATTTTTTTTATTCTCTTGAATTTAGAGATAATTTAAAATTTTAAGGAGGATAAATAGAAAAATTTTAAAAATATATACATGTGGATATTTAAAAAAAAATTAAGAGGGATAATTGTTCCCCTTTCCATCCACGTAGCTTCGCCATTGTGGGTAATATGCTTATTTTTTTTTATTATAACTATTGACATCCCTAAATTAATTAAATCAAAATTAATAATATTTATACTGAATCAATTTATTAAAAAATAAAATATTTTTAATAAATAGTAATTCTATTTATAAAAATTAAATTTATAATTTTTTATTTAAAAAATAAAAATATTAAATCACTCACTACAAATACTTATTACTAGAATAATATACCTATTATTTGAATTGATTTCACATTTATCATATTTTAATTTTTTTTTTAATATAAAAAGTCAAATAATTAATTATCTGTTAATCTTATCCAGCGTTTTGGGACATTTTATTTTTATATAAACCCGATGCAAGATAAGAAACTTATCCAGAGCGGAGAATGAGCCTGAGGAGTCAAAATCCGACGTGGACAATGTCTTAAATATAATAAATAAAATAAATAAATAAAAATCCACCAACAATTAGTGGCTAAAAACAAATTTTTATTCACCTAAAAAGAAAATCTACCATCCACATACCCTTTTTTGTTTGTGTTTTCTGTATTCTCTCAGAGATAATTAATCGCCAACCAGAACCACAGTCCAAAACTACAAACCCTTGAACTTCAGATAAGCAAAATGTTTGGTGTTGGTGGTGGAGGAGGAGGAGGAGGAGGGAGTGTTTATTGGGGAAGAAAGGAAGTCGGATTCAAGGGAATTGTAGTGATTTTCGCTTGGATTTCAATTCCTCAGAATCACTTGAATAGTTATGTGGATTTGTATGCTTCTCTCGGATGGAATTCCCTTGTTTCTCATGCCGATTTTCTCAGCGCGTAAGTTACACCTCTCGCTCTTATTTAATTCTGTTTATCTCCTGTTTGTTTTCTTAGTGAGTGGAGGAAAATCGAGAGTTTAGTGGTTTGTAAGGGTTAGTGGAGGAAATTTTACTCACCTTTCTTAATTTTGTAAAATGCCCGGATAATGCGATCACGAGATCTATAATTTGTTTTCTTACTTTTTTGTAACTGTTTGTCATTGACCAATTAGGGTTTCTCATTTCCTTTATGTGTTCCCTTCATGCAAGGATTTTCTATTTTCTGTTTTTGTTGTTGGCCATATATATGAAGTTCAAGTAGACTTAAATGTGTGTGCACAATTCAATTATCAAACTCGGATTATAGTGAGGTGCATTAAGCTGGTGGGTTCTGTAGTGTGGAAAGGATGCCCTGTTGGGATATTCTAAAATCATATCTTGTTCTGATGTTTGATAATCTGGATAAGGGTGGATTTTGAGCTCCTTTCGCATCTTGATCCTTCAATTATTTTCTTCTTCTGATTTCATTTTTTGTCCCTCTTTTTTGACAAGTTCATGCTAGCATTTAGTTGGCATTAGATTAGAGGCCCCTGCTAACACTGAGCCTTCAGGGGGTTATTATTTGAGGTCCTTGTTTAATATCTCATAAATGGAATGATGAGACATTACCATTTTTATTTTTATCAACTTTGAGGTAGGAGAGATTGACTAGGACCTTCTCTTTTATATTTAGTTTGATTTTTTTTTTATCAATTGGACCTAAGCGTAAGGAAAGGAGTCAGCGGCAAATATATCAACATAATCAAGGACATGTATGAGAATGCATCCACTAGTGTGAAAACACCTGGTGGAGACACTGAGGCTTTCCCCATTACTACCGGATTGCATCAAGGTTCGGCCATGAGTCTATATTTATTTACTCTGGTTATGGACGAGCTAACCAGAAGCATACAAGACGATGTTCCTTGGTGTATGTTATTTACTGATGATATTATTTTAATTGATGAGACTAGTGCTGGTGTAAACCGTAAGTTGGAAGTGTGGAGAAAAACTCTCGAGGACAAGGGTTTTAAGTTAAGTAGGAGTAAAACGGAATATATGCACTGTGAGTTCAGTCTAAGGAAGAAGCAGGAACATGAGGTTAAGTTGGATGGAGTTTTGGTTCCTAAAACCAAGCAGTTCAAATATTTGGGTTCGGTGTTCCAGAATGATGGCCGTATAGATGAAGATGTGGCTCACAGAATACAGGTAGGGTGGTTGAAGTGGAAGGGTGCGACTGGGGTTCTATGTGATAAGAAAATACCTCTGAATGTGAAAGGTAAATTCTATAGGACGGTTGTTAGACCTGCGATGCTCTATGGTAGTGAGTGTTGGGCAGCAATGGGACAACATTTGCATAAGATGAGTGTGGCAGAAATGAGGATGCTAAGATGGATGTGTGGACATACCAGACTGGACAAAATTAAGAATGTTCATATTCAACAAAAATTTCAAGTAGCGGATGTCGGAGATAAGGTGAGGGAAGGAAGACTTAAATGGTATGAGCATGTTTTAAGAAGACCTCCTAATGCTGCGGTTCGTAAGTGTGAGAATTTGTTGATTGAGGGGGCTAGAGGTCGTGGAAGACCTAGAACTGTGTGGAATGAGGTGATAGCAAGAGATTTATGTGCCTTAGATCTTGATGCGGATTTGATTAATGACAGACTTGAATAGAGACGTAAAATCCGTGTCTTGGAAGGGGCCTAAGGCTGGAGTATCTTTTTTTGTGTCTTTTGAGTTTATTTTGTTGAGGATCCATACAGCCGACCCCAACTTGTTTAGGACTAAGGCTTAGTTGTTGTTGGACCTAAGCCTTATGATTGAAGTTGGATGAATAGATGGAGTGAGAACTATCAACAATGTTTTTGGCAACAAATGGTGTATGCATCAATTTGGGGGATGGAAAGTTGGACATGTAGCAAGACAACTAGGGATGACCATATAAACATTATTGGCAAATGCGCTCCACAGGAATGGATTTAGCACTAATTTGATACAAGATGGATGGAGTGGACATATTACCATTATGTGTGGTTTGGTTCAGTTTGAAGCTTTTAGAAAGAAGAAGGTGAAAAGCATATTGGTTGAGGGTATGAATAACGAAATCTTGTTTTGCATTATAAAAAAAATGAAAATGGTCCTCAAGAATACACAATGATGATAAAGAGTACATGGGTTTTAATTTCCAAAAGCTTTTTTGTAAGACTAATCTCACATTTTCTTTATGTTATTGTATGCTTTTAGCTTGAAATGAACAATTTAAGGAGGGTAAACTTACAATTAAGGTGAACTATTTTGGATACTTTTAGCCAAAAAAATGATGCTCGAGTTTTTATCTTTTTTCTTGAATTTTTTTTAAGGGGTGGGGAGCGCTTTGGTATTTGAAATCTTTAGATGGATATTCTTCAGAATTGTAAGTTTGTGCTTTTTTTCTATCTAATGATGAGACTTTTTGCAGGTTTTATCCTGAAAGGGCCTTGTCACTGGCATTTGTTCTTCTCAATGAGCTTGTTGAGGTCAGTTACGTTTTTTGTGTCAGAATTTTAGCTAGATTTGAATTGATAGTACTGTGTTTTATGGAAATTCCAATACGATGCAGGGGCTTTGTTTGTGTGGGTGGCCATATTGGTCAATTAGGTCACTAAAATTATAAATCTACATGATATCATGTGGAAACCTGTAGAAAATGATTGTGAGCGCACTGTTGTTGGCTTTGTGTATTGTTTGAAAAGTCACATAGGGTGAATATCTATTGATTTTGGTTTTGGATCTGCAGGAGTTAAGGACTAGACCATGTCCAATTGTTTTTGCTGCTTTTTCTGGTGGTCCAAAAGCTTGCATGTACAAGATTTTTCAGGTAAGTATAATGCAACCTTTTAGAAAGCTAATTTTTAATTATTGAAATAAACTGAAATCAATCTTCTTCTTTTTTCTTTATAATTCTGATGGGATGGAAGGATAAAGTCCTGTCCCGCTCTCCCCTGAAGAAAATATTCTTTTTCTTTCCTCTCCCCCACAATGGCAATAAAACTAATTTTCTGTGCACACTGCAGATCATTCAAGAAATACCATGTGATGGTCATACTAGTATGGTATGCATTGTCACCTCTATATTTTGCCAAAACCTTGGCTTGTTATATGGTTTCACCCCTTTTCTAAGGTCAATAGAATTGAAGGTATTCACTTTTTAACTTCTCTTCCTATTTTCTTTTATCTTGTGAAGTACGAGAATCGATTGCTCAGAAATTGCATTTCTGGGCATATCTACGACTCTAGCCCTGTTGATTTTACAAGTGATTTGGGTGCCCAATTTGCTCTCCACCCTGCCATTCAAAAATTGTCTGGTCCATCAAAACTTGTGTCTTGGTTGGCAAAAGGTGTTGCTTCTGGTCTGGATGGTTTATATCTTACAAGGTTTGAATCCCAGCGTATCGAGTATTGGCAGACTCTATATTCTTCTGTTGTAAGTTTCTAACTGTCAGTTTCTGTACTCTAGTTTTTGCTATTTTAAACTAGTTAATTTGAAGTCTTTTCTCTTATGTGGTCTCTCTTATTAGGACTTGGGGGCTCCATATCTAATTTTATGCTCTGAGAATGATCACCTTGCACCTTATAAAAGTATCTATCGATTTGCTCAACGTCTACAAGAAGTTGGGGGAGATGTTAACTTTGTGAAGTGGAATGCTTCGCCTCACATTGGTTTGTATCAGATCCAACTTTTCATGTTTTAATGTTATATTCTGTGGTCATGTAAAGTACTATTACTGCCTATTCTAAATAGCAAATCCATATTATCAAGAAGGGAAGCAACTGCACACTTTATTCTCTTTTGCTAATATACTATTAATATCATCAAATTCTAATTTATGCTTTATGTAAAAAGTTCAATCCCTTAAATTTGTTTTTTGCTTATGTTAAATTATATAGAGAGTTAAACGGTTGATGCAAATCCAAATATATAGAGGATGGAAAAAAATTGAAACACAAGTATTCTCACAAGGAACTGAAAGTGCTGTGCATATTAGGTTAGTTATTTCATTGATATATCTTTTTGTGTTATACTTTCTTATAAATTTTATCCCCTTAAAAGTACTACACTGCATCTGGATAGGTGTGAATTTAAAATGATTGAGAATTTAGATTGTGTTTTGAGTGTGAAATCATAAAAAATCAACATAATCTCAAATCTAAATACTCACATCATTTGCAAATGATTGTCTATCCAAATTGGCCTAAAAAGAAAGTCAGCTCTCTGTTACTAATTACATAGATTATGCTATTGTATTCTTACTGACATTTGGTTATAAATCAAATCATTAATCATATTTTTTTTTATCATAAAACTGCTTGCACATACACTTGAATTTTGGCTGTCTTAAAACTGAATTGATATCATTGTCTGCATTCAGGTCATTACAAGCATTATCCAATCCAATACAGGGCTGCTGTAACTGATTTGCTTGAGAAGGCTGCTTCGGTTTATTCTCGAAGAATCCAACAACTTGGAGAGGGAGTTGGTATGGACAGTTTGCATGATGAGATGTCTGAATTAATCTGCAACCTTCAAAAAGCAGCAGTTAACTCGAACCAGAGCTTAAGAAGAGTGGCAGTTGGACCAGGTGACCACTTCTTTGTCCCAACTTCAACAGAAAATCAGAATAATAAAGAGTCACATCCTTTAAAAGACGAAAGGAAAGAAACATCCATGTACGTTCCAACCTCTCCCAGTATGAGTGCAAATAGTGTTCTTGGGCAAATGCTTTTTGATGTTTGTGTTCCCAAGAATGTTGAAGGTTGGGATATTAGATTTTCGAGTTCTTTGAATGGGCAGCCAGTTGCCTGTACTCGGAGGCATTCACACGGTATTAAATTCACTCGTCGCTCAAGATTATAGTTATGTATGGACTAAACTTGATGGGAAATTCTACTTTTGGCTTGACATGCATGCATCAAAAGCCTGGTCAGTCCTCAATTCTGCACAAAAAAGTGGTTGGCAATGAAGTTATGAAGGTGAGATCTTTTTGACATTTTGTGTAAGAAATAGGTTAAACATCTTTTTGCTCTCGCTTCGGGACCATTTCTCTGGGGTGAAGTGTACAAGTAGAAGAAGAGGTGATGGCATATGTATACAGTAAATTACATGTTTGACGGAGCTGTCTTCATATGTATTGTTCTTTGAAACCTATCAGGAAAGAAAAACAAGTTCATGGTAATTGAGTTTCTTAGTGCCCTGTGATATGATAGGACATGGAGCTTTGAGCTCGAATTGTAAATACAAGTGTAAGTATCAGATAAATATCCTTTTTGAATATGGGTTCTTGTGGTAGAATGAGTTATCATAGCAGAAGTGTGCTATAGTTAATTTATTACCTAAGAGTCTGCATTATCCTCTGCTATAATTTGTCAATTGGATTTAGTGTATACCCCATATTAACTCATTTCCTGACTGCTGTGTCATCTATTATTATGTTAATGGGGGGTTTTGGTGTAAATATCTGTTTTTTAAGAGTCATCAAATTCTTATTCTATGGCACATGAGGTTAGCGATTAAATTCCTGATTTTCCTTTTAAAGATTTCTGAAAGTGTTTTGACATTTTCTCGCCCTTTTGGCCGCTAATTAATGATAAACAAATTGAAATTTAACCAAATAAATATTTTGGAGCAAAGGGGTTAATATTCTGTAGACACTTATAAGCAATTATGTTTATACACCTGCGATTTTATGATATTTTATAATATTTTAAATAAAAAGTTATATATTAATATAATTAATATATTAAAAATAGTATATCAATATAAATATATATGGTATTAAAAAATTTTATATTCACATATTATAAAAATATTTATAGTAAAATGTCTAATATATTAAAATATTTTTTTAAATTGATTCGAGAATCCATTAATTAAAAGGAATTATCAAAATATTAATTTTTAATTAAAAATTTTAAAAAATAATTAAAATTAGTAATTTGATTACAAAAGAATAAGTGAAAACTTAATACTAAAAGAATCAAGGGGTACAATACAAAAAGAAAAAATCCTCATGGTTTTTTTTTGGGAAATTCATTGCCACAAGAAACATTATTTCTTGTAATAATTTTAGTATATATATAATAATCTTAAATGGATGATTTTTTTGCAAATTTATCATTCATCATTCAAAACAATTTTTTTTTTAAATCTTTTCAATTTTTCATTTGAAATTTTGAAATTGCTTCATCTCCCATTCTCTTTGAAATTCCTAAATCTTCCGACTTGAAATCCAATCTCATCTGAAATGCAAAAGAATGACCAAAAGTTTCATTCTTCTCCAATCATTTGAAGTTTCATTCTTCTTCGGCCATAGCATCTACTATAAAAGTATCTTCAAAATATTATGGTGGAAGAGAAATAATACATATGTTGAAACCATTACACCTAATGAATGTAGTGGTAAGCTCGTTGAATGGTGTGTTTATATTGATGGATGTTTTGTGTTATTAATGGTGCCTAGGTATTTTCAAAGTGTGAGCTTTTGTATTTTTTGAGTTTTTCTAATGTGCTCTCGATTGTCCATTGTTGTTAGGTATTGTAAGGATTACTAGGGACTGTTACAAACTATATAGAACAATCCCTAACAACCTCTAATAATCCCTAATAAAAAGATCCCAACAACACTTTTAAAACATTGATTAAGACTCCATAAC
Organism: Garcia nutans; assembly: GCA_947685225.1. Classification (NCBI taxonomy): domain Eukaryota; kingdom Viridiplantae; phylum Streptophyta; class Magnoliopsida; order Malpighiales; family Euphorbiaceae; genus Garcia; species Garcia nutans. Next base: position 2,135,472 of record CANTUV010000017.1, on the reverse strand, counting down.
ATATATGGAAAATAAAAAATTAAATTATTATTGTGTTTGCTTCCTTTTTTCTTCTAAGTGTAAAATGGCATATTAATAAGCCCTAACAACCTCGTAACAATTCCTAACAAATCCTAACAATACCTAACACTCTATTAAAACACTAATTAAAACTCTCTAACATGTATGCACAATAAAAAAAATTGAATTACCATTGTGTTTGTTGACTTTTATTGCAATTGTAAAATGACCCACTAACAGGCCCTAACAACGCCTAACAATCCTAACAAAGTTTTAACAACTCCTAAAACCCAATTAAAACATTGATTAAGACTCCCTAATATATATGGAAAATGCAAAATTGATTTATTATTATGTTTATTGATTTTGGTCCTGCAATTGGAAAATGGCTAATTAATAGCCTCTAACAATTCTTAGCATAGTCTTAACTCCTAACAATCTATAACATCCTATTAAAACACTAAATAAGACTTGCTAATATATATGGGAAATGAAAATTTGAATTATTGTTGTGTTTGTTGATTTTTGTCTTCCAATTAGAAAATGGCTAATGAAGTCCTAACTAATAGTCTATAACACCCCCCAACAATCCCTAATGAAGTCCTAACAACCCCTAGCACCCCACTAAAATACTGACTAAGACTTCATAATATATATGGAAAATAAAAAATTAAATTGTTGTTTTGTTTGTTTATATTGTGAGGTAATGTAAAAGGAACTACCTCAAAACAATAGTCCTTAACAATCCCTAATTGTCCCTTATAATTTTTAATAGTTTTTGACAGTCTCCATCAATCCCTAATAGTACCTAAAACATAAGATCTATGTTCCATAATACATTCTAACACATTCTAATGTTGGCTAATACTTCCTAACATAACATAACAATATATAACACTACCTTGCATAGAACTAAATTTATCCCTAATAGACCCTTACAAACCCTAACAATTTCTAGAGGATTGCAAAATTGTTAAATACACTCCTTAACACACTCTAACAATCCCTAATAATCCTTATAATATTACTTGTATATTTGTCCAAACTTATTATTACTTGATACAAATTGATATAATATTACTTGCATATGTATTATAATTTGATCTAATGATTTGAAAATTTATGTTCAAATAACATGGCATCAATTTCTAGTTCCTCTTCAAGCAGTGAACAATCTCCAATTCTTGTTGACAAGGCAATTATTAGTATAGGTGACTTTTCTACCTTTGTCAGTCCTTTAGTTCTTAAAAGAAGAAAAATGTTTTTTTTTCCAACCCATTAAAATGAAAATAATAGGTTTGGTAAGTATGCAATATTTGACTAGATGAAAGAAAAAAAAGAAAAACATTTAACATATTGTGAGCAGGGATTTTTGCCCCGGTGGAATAGTTCTTGCGACTTTGGCACTGTTTAGGCTCGGGGCCTTAGAGAACACGGGCCTAAGCCTGAAAAAATGGAATCGCCACTCGGACGGGTCGAGAAAAAGAAAGGGGTGGATGACTCGATTCATAAGGAATCCCCAACCTCTACTGGGTTCGGAAAGTTGGGTACGTATGGGGAAGGTGAGAAATGGCCCAGCACCCCCACAACGCCCGGTTCATTGGAACCGGCCTCCTTTGCAGGTCTTAATATTATAAAATTCTTAAGTATAACAATATTATCCATACTATATGCAACAATTAAAATAAAGCATCATTATATTAAAATCAAAGCAATGTCCAAACAAAGCAAATAAATGGACACTCATCCGAGGATGGAAACATGTCCTTACATCATTCATGTCAAAACATGTCCTTACATCTCTCGGTGGTGTCCTATTTAGTTTAGACATGAGCGAGGTAAGGACATATTTTCATCCTCGGATGGGTGTCTATTTATTTGCTTTGTTTGGACATTGCTTTGATTTTAATATAATGATACTTTATTTTAATTGTTGCATGTAATATGGATAATATTGTTATACTTAAGAATTTTATAATATTAAGACCTGCAAAGAAGGCCGATTCTAATGAATCGGACGTTGTGGGGGTGCTGGTCCATTTCTCACCTTCTCCACATGTACCCAACTTTCCGAACCCCTTAGGAGATTAAGGATTCCTTAGGTATAACATTTAAAATTTTTGAAAATTTCTAATTTTTGGAAAATTTGATAACATAAATTATAATTTAAAAGGATAAATTAAATTAATAGTTTTAAATGAAAAATGAAGGGATTTTAAATGAAAAAGTGGAATATATATATGATATATATGCAAAATATACATAACATATATAAAAGTCAACACTTTTTAAAAGAAAAGGGTATTTTGGTAATTAAATCTTATAAATTCAAAATTAATAAAATAATTCAAAAAAATTAATTTTGAATGGAAGAGGGAAATTATGACTTTTAATTTATTAAAAAAAATCAAATAATTAAATATTAAATTATTTTAATATATATATATATAAATGTAGTTAAAAAAAAAAGATGAAAAGGAAAGAATATTTAAAAGTCTTCTTCTTCTTCTTCTCAAGAACGTGGCTTCCATGGATGATTGAAGACCAAAGATTTTGCTTCTTTCATACTCCATAAATTGAAGGAATTAACAAGTTTCAAGTGGATTTTTGGTGATTTCCACCAAAATTAGTAAGTTTCCATCTCTTTTCTTTGAATTCCTAGGAAATTTAGATTATGTGAGAGTTTGAATTTTTATGTAGGATGTTATAATTGTTGGAATTGGTGTGTATGATGTTATTTTGGGTAGTTAACAATGATTCTAAGGTTAGATTGAAGATATGATAAGTTTGGTTAAAGAATGCTGAAGAGAGAGAATTTAGGGTTATAGATTTTTGGAGTTTTGAAAACATGAATTTTAATTGTGCAAATTGATTCCAAATGAGTTTTTTTGATTCATAAACAAGTATTTTAAAGTCAAATATTGGATTTGGTGGTGTTGGGTTGGAGTTTGAGAATGGAAGTGGAGATTTAGGGTTTTGGAAAAGTGATTTTTCAAAGTGGTTGAATTGTGTGATTTTATTTGTTTAAGCTTGTTGTTTAGTGTTAAAAGTGATGAATATAAGCTTGGAATGAGTAATGGATTGTGTTGGAATGAAAAACCTTCAATGGGGGAAGGTTAGGCCATTTTTGAGATTTTATGTATAAGAGTGTATTTTTATAATGTAAATGATTTAAATGTATTAAAAATATATTTTTAATAATATAAATAAACTTAAAACACTACTTTAATTGTAGTAGAATGGAATTCTAATGTTGAAGTAAGGAAAGGCTAAATTTTTGGAAATTTATAGGAGTGATGTGTAATTATGATTTAATGTTGGAAATGCCATTAAATGTGATACTAAATGATTATTTGCTATCACATTTGGTTTAGGCATTGAGGGAGATTGATTTGCTTCATCCAAGTGGTGAAGGGCAAGTTAAAAAGATTGGATTGAATGTTGTTTTTAGCTTGCTTTGGGTTGCTAGTGGAGGTATGTACAAACTTTGAATATAATGTTTATATTTGCATAACATTTGAACTTAACACATTTTGGTTGAAAAATGTGTTAAGCTACTTGGTTCATTGATTGTGTATGAATAATATGCTATGGCATTTGTAATGTCATATATGTGTTAAATGCATTGTGAAAAGCCATTGATAATTGCTAATTTGTGTAACATGTGAAATATGCAGATTATGTGAAAATACCCAAAGTAATTGGGTAATGTGTTGTGAACGCAAAAATGAGATATGTGTAATAATGAAATGAATTGATATTGATAAAAATGAGAAAAGTGAGAAAAATGAGAAAGATGTGAAAAATGAGAAAAGTGAAAAAAAGTCAAAATAAGGCAATGTGCCTAGATTGAATATGTAAAAATGAGAAAGAGATTAATAATGAGAAATATGAATAAATTGTGTGCCTAGTATGTTATTCAATTTTTAGAGTTCTGGGTTTGGCGGCATGCCTATGATTGCCTACGGGCTATAGGCTGGAATGGTTAAAAGACTGGGTCGTAAGCCTTAAAAACTGTAGCAGTCTAGCCCGGTTGAGGACCAAGATACTGGGGCCTAAGGGTCTAGCCAGGTTGAGGTCCAAGAGACTGGGGCTGTTACATTATCCATGGATATATATATATATATTACCTACGGGGCTAGACACATGGTGTTATTATAGACCAAAGCAGTAACTCTGAATTTTGAATAACATATTAGATCCTTTTTGGGCTCATGCTTGTCTTTGTTTTACTATGAATTATGAATTATGATACAATTGAGTAATATAAAGTTATGAGTTGTGCTTATGAATTATTTGAAAAATATAAGAAAGTGGATTGATGTGACATCTATATGCATTGTGCAATTGGTATTGCATTGAGTTATATTGTTATTATCAAAGTTTGTACCACTAGGCTTCGGCTTAGCGTGATTATTTCCATCGCGCAGGTGACAGGGTAGACCCAGTTGAGCCAGAGAGTTCTTCTAGACCAAGTCGGGTCTAGACTTGTAGTTGAGCTTGTAAAGTTGCTATCGAGATCAAAAACACTGCCAGCAGCATGTATATATTTTTATGTTATTGTACATTTTTAAGTTTTATGCATAATATATTATGTTTTGAATTTTACGTATTGTATATTATAAAGAATGTTTGGGTCAATGTATTTGAAATGGGAGAGTAAGTGTGTATTAAATTATATATATCTATATGCATAAATGTTTAAGAAAATTGGTGAAATTGAGAAGTATGGTTGAGAGGGTGATTGAAAATTATTGGGAGTGTTTCTTTTTGCAGGTTGAGTAATTGCTAAATTTTGGGATATCCAAAGTACAGATAAAACTCTAGCGAATTTTTTCCAGATATTTTTATATATATTATTTATTTTGGGTTCTTATAACAAGTAAATAATGTTTATATTCTATTTAATTTTATATATTTAGAATTTAAAATTTTAAATTGGAAATGTAAAAAAAAAAATTAGTAAATCCGTCTGTGACATTTTTGTACTGTATATGCGTATTTTACATATGCTAGAAATATGTTTTGTACGTATATAGGGTATAAGGGTATTACATTTGTTTTGGTATCAGAGTCTAGGTTTGATTTTCTCAACTTAGGTGGGATGATAGAGAGAGAAAATGGGGGATTTGAAAAATAGTTTTTAATTGTAATACATGCATTAGCACTGGCAGTTTCTGATATTTGATATAGTATTTTCTGCTTTGTTTGCAGATATAGGTAGTTATGGCGTCTCGATCACATCAGGCTGCTGAGGGTAGTGCAGAGAGTGTGGCTTCTGATGAGGGTAGAGATGGAGCTAGAGTTGTATCTGCTGGTGAGGTATCTGTTTCTGTGCCTGTGAGACCAGCAGCTGATGAGGTTCCGCCTGGCTGGGTATGGCATATGGTAGAGTTGTTGAGGCAGGCTCCATTCCGCAATCGCCACAGCCACAGCTGCAGCCGCAGTTGCCGGTGAGGCAGTATGATAAACTGAGAAAGTATGGGGCTGAGGTCTTTGTTGGTACTACAGATCCTGCTGTAGTAGAGCAGTGGCTAGACCGGGTTCAGAGGATATTTATTCAGTTACAGGCTAGTCCAGAAGAGAAGTTTGATTATGACAGATCTCTTTTGCAGAGAGATGCATATGATTGGTGGAAGATGGTTAGAGATGGAGCTAGAGTTGTATCTGCTGGTGAGGTATCTGTTTCTGTGCCTGTGAGACCAGCAGCTGATGAGGTTCCGCCTGGCTAGGTATGGCATATGGTAGAATTGTTGAGGCAGGCTCCATTCCGCAATCGCCACAGCCACAGCTGCAGCCGCAGTTGCCGGTGAGGCAGTATGATAAACTGAGAAAGTATGGGGCTGAGGTCTTTGTTGGTACTACAGATCCTGTTGTAGTAGAGCAGTGGCTAGACCGGGTTCAGAGGATATTTATTCAGTTACAGGCTAGTCCAGAAGAGAAGTTTGATTATGACAAATCTCTTCTGCAGAGAGATGCATATGATTGGTGGAAGACGGTTCCACATGCTCTGGATGATCCACCAATCCTGACCTATGATGATTTCCTATGGGAATTTGAGCAGAAGTATACTCTGAGAGAGTATAAAGATGCAAAGAAGATGGAGTTCCTGTGTCTAAGACAGGATACCAGGACAGTGACCGAGTATGAGATCGAGTTTATTCGGTTGAGTCACTATGTTGGTGGGATCATTTCTGACGAGTTTGATAGGTGCAGGAGGTTTGAGGAGGGACTAAGACCCTCTATCATGTGCATCATTGCAGGCTCTCGGTATCAGGATTTCTCCCAGTTAGTTGCAACTGCCAGGAGTGTTGAGAGGGCGCAGAATCTTGCAGCAGCTGCCAGGGTTGAGGAGACCAGAGTTAGGAGACCCCAGAGTGAGGCAAGGTCTTCATCAGTGAAGAGAGGCCGAGGGGGACATTTTCAGTGGTTTAGTGGGAGTCAGGGGCAGTTTGGCAGGTCAGTATAGCAGCAGAGACAGAGGAAGAGACCTGCAGTTTCAGTGGCTAGTGCTCCGACTCCAGTGGCTCAGAGACCTACTCCACCTACTTGCGTTCATTATGGTAGAGTACACGGAGGTGTCTACTGGTAGAGAGGTGCTTCGAGAGTGTGTTTTAGATGTGGGTCATCAGACCATTTTATTAAAGATTGTCCCGAGCCACTAGAGGTTAGGCAGGCAGATACTACATCTTCTCGACCCAGTGTCAGAGGTTTTAGTAGAGGTGGTCGCCCTGGGTTTAGTCAGAGAGGAGGCTCTACATTCGGAGGCAGTAGGCCAGATGAGGCTGGGCCATCTCAGTGGGTTTATGCATTGTAGAGGCAGCTAGATGCTTCCGCTGTCATTGCGGGTACATTTTCTTTATTTGGTATTTCAGTCCTTGCTCTATTAGATCCTGGATCTACGCATTCATACATAAGTGCATCCATCTTGCCTGTGACTGAATTGCATTCTGAGTCCCTAGGATTTGATGTCTTGGTGACAAATCCTTTAGGGCATAGTGTTGTGGTGAGCAGGGTGCACCGAGATAGTCCAGTTGTTGTTCATGATGAGGAGTTTCTCGGTGACTTGATTGAGATGCCTTTTAGGGAATATGATCTGATTTTGGGCATGGATTGGTTATCCAAGAATGGGGCTATGGTAGACTGTCAAAAGAAATGTGTTACTTTGAGAACACGGGATGGTAGGGATGTTATAGTATCTAGTGAGCAGAGGTATCTGTAACACCCCTTCCCGACCTACGCGTGTAAGCTGAGTAGAGGCACCACACTATCCTAATGTTGCTACCACTTTTACTTAGTCAAATTTTAGTTTTGATTTTTACAGAAATTTTGCCATAGTTTCGCCTAAAAATTTAATCCCAAGTGTTGACAAAACTGGTTTTTTGAAAACATTTTTACACAAACCAATGCAAACAAAATCATTCTCAGTACACTTCCAATAAATCCCCCTTATAACCTCAACTACAACCTGCAAAAAGGATTTACACTTCTAGTACAAAATAAAGTAAAGGTTTATTATGAAATACAGTAGATAAAATATTTGTTCACTATGCAACGGAAAGTAACAATATTTACAAATTCATATACATCAAAACTCAAGTTTTACAACACATAAAATTTATACATGTTTGGCAGTCAGTCTTCGATCTTAAAACCCACTATTCGCTCTTCAAAATCTAGGCTCGACTCGGCCTAGAGGAACTCTCTGGTTCTTCCCTGTCACCTGCGCGAGGAATCACATTCGCGCTAAGCCAACGGCTTAGTGGTACAAACTACAGTGCTATGATGCTTTAATGCCATGCTAATGTCACACAATCAAGATTCAAGATCAATTCAAGAGAATATTATATTTCACAATTTTACATTATTTAATAATTAATCAAAACATTCATGATTCACATTGAAAACAAAGACAAGCATGGGCCCAAAATACACTAATATGTTATTCAAAGTTCAAAGTTACTGCTTTGGTCCATAATCATAATCATCAAGCCCGTAGGCGATATACATATATATATATATCCATGGATAGGGTAACAGACCCAGTCTCTTGGACCTCTACTTGGCTAGACTCAAGGAGATCCTCAACCCGGCAAGACTATTACCAAAACAAGTGTAACAGACTCAGTCTCTTGGACCTCAACTCGACTAATCTCGAGGAGATTCTCAACCCGGCAAGACTGTTACTATTATTCATATATTTCATAGGCATGCCGCCAAACCCAGAACTCTGAAATCTGAATAACATATTAAGCACACAAACATTTCATTCATCTCTTCATAATCTCTTTCTCAATTCATTTTATATTTCATAAGCAATTAGGCAATCATGCCCCAATAATTTCATTTGCATTTCCATAGCCAACAATCATGGCCTCATATCTCATATTATCTCAAATCACAATAAAGCAACTCTTCATAACATCATATCTTTCACATTTCACATTTCGTTATATTTCAAATCACATTAATCAATTCATTATTCAAATGGATATAATCAATGGCATTAACACATATTTTACATGCTCATCACAACATTCACATTATACCAAACATAACATTATTAATAGACATCCACAATGCATTAGATTCCTTATCACATTTATAATCAAATATGTCTCAAGTCTCAATATCATATGAATGTATGCAATAATGTAGTTTGTACTTAACTTAAAACCAACTCACACCAATCTATACACCTACTCTTCCAAGAATCCTCAACACTTAGGTTAGGGCAATTCAACCTCTTCACAACCTAATCCAAAAGGAATATTAGCAAAATGACCATATGAATAGTAAATTCTGGTTTTAGACTCCACTTTATCCTTATTTTGAAAAAGTGTATAAAATAATCTACTTAACTAAAAACTCTAAAATTTTTACAGAATTTAGTTTTACATCTTAAAATCATTCCTTTAAAATTTCAGATCAAACTAAATACAAAATCCTGGTCAAATAGTTCACCTAACCAGACTGCCCCAATTGCCCTGCATCCTGGCAGCAGTTCTGAACTTTGTGAATTCCATAAATCAAATTCAATCAACGTGGTTCCAAAATTATTTTTATATGGACCAAAGCAGTAACTCTGATATTTGAATAGCATATTAGATCCTTTTTGGGCCCATGCTTATCTTTGTTTTACTGTGAATTATGAATTATGATACAATTGAGTAATATAATGTTATGGGTTGTGCTTATGAATTATTTGAAAAATATAAGAAATTGGATTGATGTGACATCTATATGCATTGTGCATTTGGTATTGCATTGAGTTATATTGTTATTATCAAAGTTTGTACCACTAGGTTTCGGCTTAGAGCGATTGTTTTCATCTCGCAGGTGATAGGGTAGACCCAGTTGAGCCAGAGAGTTCTTCTAGACCAAGTCAGGTCTAGACTTGTAGTAGAGCTTGTAGAGTTGCTATCGAGATCAGAAACACTGCCATCAGCATGTATATATTTTTATGTTATTGTACATTTTTGAGTTTTATGCATAATATATTATGTTTTGAATTTTACGTATTGTATATTATAAAGAATGTTTGGGTCAATGTATTTGAAATGGGAGAGTAAGTGTGTTTTAAATTATATATATCTATATGTATAAATGTTTGAGAAAATTGGTGAAATTGAGAAGTATGGTTGAGAGGGTGATTGGAAATTATTGGGAGTGTTTCTTTTTGCAGTTTGAGTAATTGCTAAATTTTGGAATATCCAAAATACAGACAAAACTTTGGCGAATTTTTTTCTAGAGATTTATATATATATTATTTATTTTGGGTTCTTATAACAAGTAAATAATATTTATATTCTATTTAATTTTATATATTTAGAATTTAAAATTTTAAATTGGAAATGTAAAAAAAAAATTAGTAAATCCGTCTGTGACATTTTTGTACCGTATATGCGTATTTTACATATGCTAGAAATATGTTTTGTACGTATATATGGTATAAGGGTGTTACATTTGTTTTGGTATCAGAGTCTAGGTTTGATTTTCTCGACCTATGTGGGATGATAGAGAGAGAAAATGGGGGATTTGAAAAATAGTTTTTAATTGTAATACATGTATTGGCACTGGCAGTTTCTGATCTCTGATATAGTATTTTCTGCTTTGTTTGCAGATATAGGTAGTTATGGCGTCTCGATCACATCAGGCTGCTGAGGGTAGTGCAAAGAGTGTGGCTCTAAATGAGGGTAGAGATGGAGCTAGAGTTGTATTTGCTGGTGAGGTATCTGTTTCTGTGCCTGTGAGACCAGCAACTGATGAGGTTCCGTCTGGCTGGATATGGCATATGGTAGAGTTGTTGAGGCAGACTCCAGTTTCACAATTGCCATAGCCGCAGCTGCAGTTGCCGGTGAGGTAGTATGATAAACCGTGAAAGTATGGGGCTGAGGACTTTGTTGGTACTACAGATCTTGCTGTAGCAGAGCAGTGGCTAGACCGAGTTCAGATGATATTTATTCAATTACAGGCTAGTTCAGAAGAGAAGTTTGATTATGCCAGATCTCTTTTGCAAAGAGATGCATATGATTGGTGGAAGACGGTTCCACATGCTTTGGATGATCCACCAGTCCAGACCTATGATGATTTCCTGCAGGAATTTGAGCAGAAGTATACTCCGAGAGAGTATAAAGATGCAAAGAAAATGGAGTTCCTGAGTTTGAGACAGGATACCAGGACAGTGACCGAGTATGAGATCGAGTTTATTTGGTTGAGTCACTATGCTGGTGGGATCATTTCTGACGAGTTTGATAGGTGTAGCAGGTTTGAGGAGGGACTGAGACCCTCTATCATGTGCATCATTGTAGGCTCTCGGTATCAGGATTTCTCCCAGTTAGTTGCAGCTGCCAGGAGTGTTGAGAGGGCGAGAATCTTGCAGCAGCTGCCAGGGTTGAGGAGACCAGAGTTAGGAGACCCTAGAGTGAGGCAGGGTCTTCATCAGTGAAGAGAGGTCGAGGGGGACATTTTCAGAGGTTTAGTGGGAGTCAGGGGTAGTTTGGCAGGTCAATACAGCAGCAAAGACAGAGGCAGAGACCTGCAATTTTAGTGGCTCAGAGACCTACTCCACCTACTTGCGTTCATTGTGGTAGAGTACATGGAGGTGTCTGCTGGTGGAGAGGTGCTTTGGGAGTGTGTTTTAGATGTGGGTCATCAGACTATTTTATTAAAGATTGTCCCGAGCCACCAGAGGTTAGGCAGGCAGATACTGCATCTTCTCGACCCAGTGTCAGAGGGGGTCGTGGTGGCAGAGGTTTTAGTAGAGGTGGTCGCCCTGGGTTTAGTCAGAGAGGAGGCTCTACATCTGGAGGCAGTAGGCCAGATGAGGCTGGGCCATCTTAGCGGGTTTATCATTGCGGGTACATTTTCTTTATTTGGTATTTCAGTCCTTGCTCTATTAGATCCTGGATCTACGCATTCATACATAAAAACATCCATCTTGTCTGTGACTAAATTACATTCTGAGTCCCTAGGATTTGATGTCTTGGTGACAAATCCTTTAGGGCATAGTGTTGTGGTGAGCAGGGTGCACCGAGATAGTCCAGTTGTTGTTCAAGATGAAGAGTTTCTCGGTGACTTGATTGAGATGCCTTTTAGGGAATATGATCTGATTTTAGGCATGGATTGGTTATCCAAGCATGAGGCTATGGTAGACTGTCAAAAGAAATGTGTTACTTTGAGAACACGGGATGGTAGGGATGTTATAGTATCTAGTGAGTAGAGGTATGTTTGTTTCAGCTGTTTCAGCTGGGAGGATGATTCGGAAGGGATGTGAGGCTTTATCTTGCTCATGTTGTAGATACTAGAGTAGTGGGATCCCTACTTGAAAGTATAGCCACAGTTGTCGAGTTTCCAGATGTTTTCCCTAATGAGTTGCCAGGGGTATCTCCTGAGAGAGAAGTGGAGTTTGGTATCGATTTGTTGCCTGGTACCACTCCTATCTCTATTACCCCTTATCAGATGGCACCTGTTGAGTTGAGAGAGTTGAAGGTGTAGTTGCAGGAGTTATTGGATAAAGGGTTTATCCGCCCTAGTGTGTCCCTGTGGGGAGCGCCTGTGTTGTTTGTGAAGAAGAAGGATGGCACCATGAGATTGTGTATTGATTATAGGCAGCTGAATAAGGTGACCATCAAGAACAAGTATCCTTTGCCTCGGATAAATGATCTCTTTGATCAGTTGAAGGGAGTAGCAGTATTCTCTAAGATTGATGTGAGATCAGGGTACCATCAGTTGAGAGTCAGAGATGTGGATGTACCCAAGACAACTTTTTGTACGAGGTATGGGCATTATGAGTTTCTGGTGATGCCCTTTGGATTGACGAATGCACCAGTAGCTTTTATGAATTTGATGAACAGGGTATTCAAACCATATTTAGATCAGTTTGTAGTGGTCTTCATTGATGACATCTTGGTGTATTCGCGTAATGAGGAGGATCATGATAGGCATTTGTGGATCGTATTGCAGACTCTGAGAGAGAAGCAGTTGTATGCTAAAATGTCTAAGTGTGAGTTCTGGCTCTATCAGGTAGCTTTTCTTGGTCTTGTGGTTTCAGCAGAGGGTATTAGAGTTGATCCGAGTAAAATTGAGGCTATCTTGAATTGGAGTCCACCGAAGACTGTGACAGAGGTTAGAAGTTTTCTGGGATTGGCAGACTATTATCGTCGATTTGTGAAGGGTTTTTCTATAATAGCTACACCACTCACTAGATTACTTCTAAAAGGAGTTAAATTTGTGTGGACAGATAAGTGTCAGGCGAGTTTTGAGTACCTGAGGGAGATGTTGACTCAAGCTCCTATCCTTACCCTACCTGTGGAAGGTAAACCATATGTGATATTTAGTGATGCTTCACACAATGGTTTAGGTTGTGTTTTGATGCAGGAGGGTAGAGTCATTGCTTATGCCTCTCGACAGTTGAAATCGCATGAGTTGAATTATCCAACGCATGATTTGGAATTAGCAGCAATAGTCTTTGCCTTAAAGATTTGGCGGCATTAGTTGTATGGGAAAAAGTGTTTCATTTATACAGATCACAAGAGTTTGAAATACCTGGGTGTTCAGAGAGAGCTGAATCTTCAGCAGAGGCAGTGGTTAGAGTTGATTAAAGACTACGAATGTTTGATTGATTATCATCCCAAAAAGGCAAATGTTGTTGCTGATGCCTTGAGTCGGAAATCTTTGGCAGGTTTGACTGCTTATTCGCTCTCGTTGCTTGTTGAGTTGAGAGCGTTGCATGCTAGATTTGAATCTTCTGATGATGGTGCTTTGATGGCTCAGCTGCAGTTGAGGCTAGTCTTGTTGGATCATATTAGGGAGGCTCAATTAGCAGATGAGAGAATTCAAAAAATTGTGCTGGTTTGTCAGAAAGGGGAAAGTCAAGACTTTTATGTGAGGGATGATGGCAGTCTATGGTACATAGATAGATTGTGTATTCCTGATGATGCAAAATTGAAAAGAATGATATTAGAGGAAGCACATCAGTCACTTTTTGCTATGCACCCTGGGAGTACCAAGATGTATCAGGACTTGAAGCGACATTATTGGTGGTCAAGTATGAAGAGGGACATAGCAGAGTTTGTATCCAGATGTCTCACTAGCCAGAAAGTGAAGGCTGAGCACCAATAATATGCTAACAGAGTTTGGAAATGACGTTGTCCTTATCTTTGTCTATTGTTTGTGCATACATGCATACATTTTCATCTCATATCATTAATCCTCTCCGGCTCACAGCCCTGGATTATGATAGTTCAAAAGCTTACGACAATCCGATCTACACCGGAGATGAAGAATCTAGCAACGGCTTAATCACTTTCTCACCAAAATCAATGGAGCCCAAGCAAATTTAAAGATTTGTGGATGATGCCCTCAATGCCAAGATGGAAGAAATAAAAGAGGCCCTAGCTGAGACCATGAAGAACCAATTAGCTGCAATTTTTGGAAACAATTGCAAAGTATCTGCTAGCACCAAGAAGCCAAAGAACAAAGGGAAGGCTAAAGTTGGTGAACTGGCTTTTGATGATGATAAGGTGATCATTGATGATGATGATTGGGCTCAATACTTCCAAGATCCTCAAGATAAAAAGGAGCCAAAGGTTGTTGAGAAGACAACTGTTGAGAAAATTGAAACTTCTAATGCTGAAAAGATGATTGAGGATTTGGAAAAGAAATTTGAAAAGAAGTTGAAAATCGAAGAAATGTCCGAAGTTGACAAATTATTTGAGCTAGACGAAGAAGTGCCATACAAATTCAAGATGCCATCCTTTGCAAAGTTTGATAGAACCGAAAATCCTCACCTCCATGTAAAGTAATATATCACTGCTATGCATTCTGTCCGAGCTACTAAGGCTAAAACTCTAAGGTACTTTATGCTCTCATTGGACCCTGTTCTCTAAAATTGGTTCAATGCCTTAGATGATGGCACATAAAAGAATTGGGATCTGCTATACAAGGCCTTCATCCAATAATATGGATACAATGTCGAGCTTAAAGTTACCTTAATGGAAGTGGAGTCCATTAGACAAAGGCCAAATGAGAATTTTATGGACTATGTCAAAAGATGGAGAAATAAGTCTGCTTTGCTCAAGAAGAGGTCCGATGAATTTGATAAAATAAGGATGATTGTGAGAGGCGTGTTGCCTAGTCTTCGTGAAAGGATGTCTCATACAATCATCCATGATTTCAAAGATCTTCTCCAAGCTGGTTTGCAAATTGAAGAATGGGAAAGGGAGAAGAACCACTTTTTGGCAAGAAGGAACGGGAAAGGAAACTACCATTCGGGTAATCAAAGCACGCAAAAAGAAGTTGATGTTAATGTGACTGGTCAAGGAAGCAAAAGATAATTTTTAGAATTGGGGAAACCTCTATCTTGGGTTTTTAGCAAGGTATATAAAAAAGGGTTATTACTGTAATATCCCAAACTATACCCTAAAATTTTGGAGTGTTAATTGTTGTATTGGATTAAATAATTTAAAGTGTATATGTTATGTATATGGAGATAAAAACAATATATACAAGTCAATGGGTCTTATAAGCCAAAAGAGATATTTTGATTAATTAAATGGATTTGTTTAATCTTAGTGGAAGATGATGTAGTAGATTTAATATTATATTATTTTATTGCTTGGTTGAGAGTGTTTTGAGGAGAGAGTAGTTGTAGTGGTTGACTTTCTTTCTTTATTCCTTTCTTTCTTTTTCTTCGTTCATCTTCATCTTCTTCTTTTCTTCTCTTTGGCCGCCCGTAGCAACCAAAGGAAAAGAGGTTTTGTTGCTTCCAAGCTCAAAAGATTAAAGGTTTTCAAGATATCAAGTTGGAGTTTTAAGGATTTTCTTCACTTTTGGTAAGTTTCCAACTTGTTTCTTGGTTTTCTCTTGAGTTTGTGTTCTTGGGTTTGTTGGATTATTGTTTTGGAATATTTGAGGGTTGTGTTGTTTTGTTAACTTTGATTTTGGAGTTGGATTGAAGAGAGAAAAGGGATGAGTTTGGTGAAAGAGGCAAGTGTGTGGATTGTGTGATTTTTGAGTTGTGAATATGGTGGTGTTTGTTTTTGATGTTTGTAATTGAGTTGTTTTAAGGTTTACTCAAGTATTTTTGAGTTGTTGATGGTTTTGGCTGAGTTATGTGTTGTTGATATGGCTATTGGAAGATGATTGTTGGTTGTGGCTTTGTTGGTGTCGATTTCAGGGTTTTTGGCCTGACACGCCTAGGAGCACGGCCATGTCTTTGGGTGTGTCGTTAGTTCTATTTTCTAGGTTGGTGACATGAACAGTGACACGCCCATGTAGTAGCATTGACACGGCCTGTGACACGCCCATGTCACTGAGCGTGTCATAGCTACTATGTTGTTGGAGGATTGACACGGCCAGTGACACGCCCATGTCACTGAGCGTGTCATAGCTACTGTGTTGTTGGAGGATTGACATGGCCAGTGACACGCCTATGTCACTGAGCGTGTCAAAGCTTCTGTGTTGTGAGTTTAGGGCACGGTCAGGGACACGCCCGTGTTGTTGAGCGTGCCAAGTGTAGAGTTTGCCCTAGATAGTTCTCTTTCTTATTTTCTTTTTGTGTATCTCTAAGTGAGTGTGTATGATCACCTTTGGATTAGGTTTTGAAGAGAGTTGAGCTACCTTTATTCAAGTGTTGAGAGTTATCTTGGAAGAGGAGTTGATAGAGTGATGTTGTTGCTCTTAGAGGTAAGTACAAACTTTGAATGATTGTATACATTTATATGACATTGGGACTTAACACATTTAGTTAAAAATGTGTTAAGTTACTTGATACATTATTAATGAATGAGTTATATGTTGTGATATGCATAATGTGAATTTTATTGATGTATCAATGCAATTGAGTAAAGTATTGTATATGAAAAGAAATGTGGAAAAAGTTGATATATTAGGGAAATAAGCCTAGTTTGATTATGAGAAATGAAATGAGAAATGAATTGTGAAAGAGATTGATAATGAGATAAATGAATTAATTATGTGCCTAGTATGTTATTCAATTTTCAGAGTTCTGGGTTTGGCGGCATACCTATGAATCACTGGGTAGGTGAAAAGACCGGGTCGTAACCCGAGCCTAGCTGAAAAATGTGAAATATGATGTTTTTGAGGTGAAAAGACCGGGTCGTAAGCCTCAAAAACAGTAACAATCTAGCCAGGTTGAGGACCAAAAAACTGGGGCCCTAGGGTCTAGCCGGGTTGAGGTCCAAGAGAATGGGTCTATTACATTATCCATGGATATATATATATATATATATCACCTAAGGGCTTGATAAATGTGATTATGGACCAAAGCAGTAACTCTGAACTTTGAATGGCATATTAGTTTCGTTTTGGGCCCATGTTTGTCTTTGTTTTAATGTGAATTATGAAATGTGATGCAAATGATTAATATGTTGAAATATATAATGTAATGAGTTGACATATTCATATTTATTGTGTATGAGCATCGCATTGATCTATATTGAATCAAAGTTTGTACCACTAAGCTTTCTGCTTAGCGCGATTGTGGTTCATCGCGCAGGTGACAGGGTAGATCCGGTTGTGCCGGAGAGCTCATCTAGACCAAGTCGAGTCTAGGCTTGAGTTTGTGAGAGCAGTGTTGAGTTGTGGACATCAAGATCAGAGACGAACTGCCAGCATGTATAAACTTCATATTTTTGTACTTATTGATATTGATGTAAACATACATATTTTCCACTGCTTAATTAACAAATATTTTGAACAGACTGTTTTAGATAAGCTTTTGGATACTAATGTTATATATATATGTATTTTAACGAAGAAATATTTTCTCTATTACTATTTATAATATAGGTTAAATGTTTTAAGTTTATTCGGACTGACTTATGATGCTTACATGTTAAATATTAAAGTTTGGTTTGTTTAAAATGAACCGTTGCACCCCTTTATCCGGTATACGTATATCGTGTGTTGTGTGGGTGTATGCGGTGTGCGTATATAGGGTACGGGGGTATTACAACTATTTTGGTATCAGAGCCTAGGTTTGAGATTCTCAACCTAGGTGAATTGTAAGAAAAAGAAAATTTTGATTTTAAAATATGATTTTTAAATAATATACGTGCATTGGCATTGGCAGTTTTTTTTATCTTTGATGGGGTAATTCTGCTGTGTTTGCAGATATAGGTAGTGATGGCGTCTCAGTCACGTCAGTCTGTAGAAGGTAGTGCTGAGAGTGTAGCTCTTGTTGAGGGTAGAGATGGAGCTAGGGTAGAGATAGCTGGAGAGGCACCTGCTTCTGTGCCAGAGAGACCAGCTGCTGATGAGATGCCGCCAGTTTGGTTACGACATGTAGTAGATTTGTTGAGGCAGGCTCCAATGCAGCAGCCGCCACCGCAACCACAGCCACAAGTACCGGTGAGGCAGTATGATAAATTGAGGAACTTTGGAGCTGAGGACTTCTTTGGTACTACAGATCCTGCAGTAGCTGAGCAGTGGTTGGATAGAGTTTAGAGGGTATTTATCCAGTTGCAAGCCACTCCCGAAGAGAAGTTTGATTATGCTAGATCTCTTCTGCAGAGAGATGCTTATGATTGGTGAAAGACAGTTTCCCATGCCATGGATGATCCATCGACCTTGTCTTATGGTGATTTTCTATGGGAGTTTGAGCAGAAGTATACTCCGAGGGAGTATAAGGATGCTAAGAAGATGGAGTTTCTGAAATTGAGACAAGATAACCGGACTGTGACATAGTATGAGGCAGAGTTTATCCGGTTGAGTCATTATGTCGGTGGGATTATTTTAGATTAGATAGACCGGTGTAGGAGATTTGAGGAGGGGTTGAGGCCCTCTATTATGTGTATTGTTGTTGGTTCCCGGTATCAGGATCTTTCTCAGCTTGTTGCAGCTGCCCGGAGTGTTGAGAGAGCGCAGGCTATTGCAGCAGCTGCTACTGAGGAGGAGACCTGAGTTAGGAGACCCCAGTTTGAGACAGGGTCTTCATCTGCAAAGAGAGGCCGAGGAGGTCAGTTTCAAAGGTTTAGTAGGGGCCAGAGGCAGCCTGTTAGGTCAGCACCACATCAGTGGCAGAGATCGAGACCTACAGTTTCTATGGCTAGTGCACCGACCCCAGTGGCTCAAAGGTCTACTCCACCTACATGTGTCCATTGTGGTAGGATACATGGGGGTGTTTGTTGGAAGATAGGTGGACCAGCTGTATGTTTCAGATGTGGGTCGCCAGAACATTTCATCAGAGATTGTCCCGAGCTACAGGAGGATAGGTAGGCTGATTCTGCAGTTTCTCAACCTAGTGTGAGAGGAGGTCGCAGTAGCAGAGGTTTCAGTAGAGGTGGTAGACCTGGGTTCAGTTAGAGAGGAGGCTCTACATCTAGAGGCAATAGGCCAGATGAGGCTGGGCTTTCTCAGCCAGTGTATGTGATACAGAGGCAGCTGGATGCTTCAGCTGTCATTGCGGGTATATTTTCTTTATTTGGCATTTCAGTTCTTGCTTTGATTGATCCAGGATCTACACATTCATATATAAGTGCATCCATCTTGCCTGTGTCTGAATTGCATTTTGAGTCCCTAGGATTTGGTGTCTTGGTGACAAATCCTTTAGGGCATAGTGTTGTGGTGAGTAAGGTGCATCTAGATAGTCCAGTTGTTGTTCAGGATGAGGAGGTTCTTGGTGATTTGATTGAAATGCCTTTTAAGGAGTATGTTTTAATCTTAGGCATGGATTGGTTGTCTAAGCATGGAGTTGTAGTAGATTATCAGAAGAAGTGTGTTACCCTAAGAACCCGTGATGGTAGATATGTGATGGTATCTAGTGAGCAGAGACAACTTGCATCCATATTTGTTTCAGCTGTTGCAGCCAGGAGGATGATTCAGAAAGGGTGTGATGCTTATCTTGCTCATGTTATAGATACCAGAGTGGTGGGTTCCCAGCTTGATAGTATATCCATAGTTGCTGAATTCCCAGATGTGTTTCCTGAGGAGTTGCCAGGGTTACCCCCTGAGAGAGAGGTTGATTTTGGTATCGATTTGTTGCCTGGTACCACTCCCATCTCTATTACTCCATATCGAATGGCACCTGCTGAGTTGAGAGAGTTGAAGGTGCAGTTGCAGGAGTTGTTGGATAAAGGGTTTGTTTGCCCTAGTGTTTCTCCGTGTAAAGAAGAAGGATGGTACTTTGAGATTGTGCATTGATTATAGGCAGTTGAATAAGGTGACCATCAAGAATAAGTATCCTTTGCCTAGAATAGATGATCTTTTTGATCAATTGAAGGAAGCAACAGTTTTTTCCAAGATTGATTTGAGATCAGGGTACCATCAGTTGAGAATCAGAGAGGAAGATGTTCCTAAGACAACTTTTCGCACAAGGTATGGGCATTATGAGTTTTTGATAATGCCTTTTGGATTGACGAATACACCTGCAGCTTTTATGGATTTGATGAACATGGTGTTTAGACCCTATCTAGATCAGTTTGTGGTGGTCTTTATTGATGATATTTTGGTATATTCGCATAATAAGGAGGAGCATGACGAGCATTTGCGGATTGTGTTGCAGATCTTGAGAGAGAAGCAATTATATGCTAAGCTGTCGAAGTGTGAGTTTTGGCTTGATCAAGTGACTTTTCTCGGTCATATAGTTTCAACAGATGGTATAAGAGTTGATCCGAGTAAAGTTGAGGCTATTTTGAATTGGAGTCCACCGAAGTCTGTGACTGAAGTTAGAAGTTTTCTGGGTTTGGTAGGCTATTATCGACGGTTTGTGAAGGGTTTTTCTTTGATAGCTACTCCACTCACCATATTACTTTGGAAGGGAGTTAGATTTGTGTGGACAGATCAGTGTCAAGCAAGTTTTGAACAGTTGAAAAGAGATGTTGACTCAAGCTCCTGTTCTTACCTTGCCTGTGGAAGATAAACCATATGTGATTTATAGTGATGCTTCACATAATGGTTTAGGTTGTGTTTTGATGCAAGAGGGTAGAGTCATAGCTTATGCTTCTCAGCAGTTGAAGCCATATGAGTTGAATTACCCGACGCATGATTTGGAGTTAGCAGCCATAGTTTTTGCTTCAAAGATTTGGTGACACTACTTGTATGGGGAGAAGTGTTTTATCTATACAAATCATAAAAGTTTGAAATATTTGGGTGTTCAGAGGGAACTGAACCTTCGGCAGAGATGGTGGTTGGAATTGATTAAAGACTACGACTGTTTGATTGATTATCATCCTGGTAAGGCAAATATTGTTGCTGATGCCTTGAGTCGAAAGTCTTTAGCAGGTTTGACTGCTTATTCGCTCTCGTCGCTTGTTGAGTTGAGAGCATTTCATGCTAGTTTTGGATCATGTGATGATGGTGCTTTACTGGCTCAGTTGCAGTTGAGACCGGTGTTGTTGGATCAGATTAGAGAGGGTCAGTTGGCAGATGAGAAATTCAGAAAATTGTTTTGGATTGTTCGAAGGGAGAGAGCCAAGATTTTCATGTGAGAAGTGATGGCAACCTTTGGTACAAAGATAGATTGTGTGTTACTAATGATGCAAGACTGAGAAAGATTATTTTAGAGGAAGCACACCAATCGGTTTTTGCTATGCACCCTGGGAGTACCAAGATGTATCATGATTCAAAGCAACATTATTGGTGGTTAGGTATGAAGAGGAATGTAGTGGAGTTTGTATCCAAGTGTCTCACTTGTCAGAGAGTGAAGGCCGACCACCAAGTTCCAACAGGGTTGCTTCAACCTTTATCAGTGCCTGAATGGAAGTGGGAGCGAGTAACAATGGATTTTTTGACTGGTTTTCCATTGACTCAGAAGAAGCATGATGCAATTTGGGTGATTATTGATCGGTTGACAAAGGCAGCTCATTTCCTTCCAGTTCGGATGGACTATTCTCTTGAGAAGTTGGCTAAGTTGTATATCAGTGAGATAGTGAGATTGCATGGAGTCCCAATTTCTTTAGTGTCTGATCGAGATCATCGGTTTACTTCAAGGTTTTGGAAGAGTATGCATGCTGCTTTGGGTTCTTGATTGCACTTTAGCACTGCTTTTCATCCGCAGACAGATGGGCAGTCAGAGAGAGTGATACAAATTTTAGAGGACATGTTGAGAAGCTGCATCATTGATTTCTTTGGAAGTTGGAACAAATTCTTGCCATTGATGGAATTTGCTTGCAACAACAGTCATCAATCTAGTATTAGAATGGCATCTTATGAGGCATTGTATGGTAGAAGATGTAGGACGCCTCTATGTTGGAATGAAGTTGGAGAAGGCAAATTGGTTGGTCCCGATTTGATTAATGAGACATAAGAGAAAGTGAAAATAATTCGGGATCGGTTGAAAGCAGCCTCAGATCGGCAGAAGTCTATTCAGATTTGAAGAGGAGAGACATAGAGTTTGATGTTGGAGATAAAGTATTTTTAAAAGTGTCTCCTTGGAAGAAGATTTTGAGATTTGGCCGCAAAGGGAAGTTAAGTCCTCATTTCATTGGACCTTACGAGGTACTGGAGAGAGTTGGACCAGTGACTTATCGACTAGCTTTGCCTCCTGAGTTGGATAAAATTCATAATGTCTTCCATGTATCTATGCTACGAAAGTACATGTCAGACCCATCTCATGTTTTGCCAGTGGAATCCATTGAGGTGAGTCCGGATATGACATTTGAAGAAGAACCAGTGGTCATTTTAGCACATGGAGTGAAAGAGTTGAGACATAAGAAAGTGCCAATGGTAAAGGTTCTTTGGAAGAATCATGGTAGAAAAGAGGCAACTTGGGAGAGTGAGCAAGTGATGTGAGATCAGTATCCTCAATTATTCCAGACTTGAGATCAGGTAATTTCGAGGACAAAATTTCATTTTAGAGGGGGAGAATTGTAATATCCCAAACTATACCCTAAAATTTTGGAGTGTTAATTGTTGTATTGGATTAAATAATTTAGAGTGTATATGTTATGTATATGGAGGTAAAAATAATATATACAAGTTAATGGGTCTTATAAGTTAAAAGAGATATTTTGATTAATTAAATGGATTTGTTTAATGTTAGTGGAAGATGATGTAGTAGATTTAATATTATATTGTTTTATTGCTTGGTTGAGAGTGTTTTGAGGAGAGAGTAGTTGTAGTGGTTGACTTTCTTTCTTTCTTTATTCCTTTCTTTCTTTTTCTTCGTTCATCTTCTTCTTCTTCTTTTCTTCTCTTTGGCCGGCCACCCTTAGCAACCAAAGGAAAAGAGGTTTTGTTGCTTCCAAGCTCAAAAGATTGAAGGTTTTCAAGAGATCAAGTTGGAGTTTTAAGGATTTTCTTCACTTTTGGTAAGTTTCCAAGTTGTTTCTTGGTTTTCTCTTGAGTTTGTTTTCTTGGGTTTGTTGGATTGTTGTTTTGGAATATTTGAGGGTTGTGTTGTTTTGTTAACTTTGATTTTGGAGTTGGATTGAAGAGAGAAAAGGGATGAGTTTGGTGAAAGAGGCAAGTGTGTGGATCGTGTGATTTTTGAGTTGTGAATATGGTGGTGTTTGTTTTTGATGTTTGTAATTGAGTTATTTTAAGGTTTACTCAAGTATTTTTGAGTTGTTGATGGTTTTGGCTGAGTTATGTGTTGTTGATATGGCTATTGGAAGATGATTGTTGGTTGTGGCTTTGTTGGTGTCGATTTAAGGGTTTTTGGCCTGACACGCCCAGGAGCACGACCATGTCTTTGGGCGTGTCGTTGGTTCTATTTTCTAGGTTGGTGACACGAATAGTGACACACCCATGTCACTGAGCGTGTCACAACTTTTGTGTTGCAGTAGCATTGACACGGCCAGTGACACGCCCATGTCACTGAGCGTGTCATAGCTACTGTGTTGTTGGAGGATTGACATGGCCAGTGACATGCCCATGTCACTGAGCGTGTCAAAGCTTCTGTGTTGTGAGTTTAGAGCACGGTCAGGGACACACCTGTGTTGTTGAGCGTGTCAAGTGTAGAGTTTGGTCTAGATAGTTCTCTTTCTTATTTTCTTCTTGTGTCTCTAAGTGAGTGTGTATGATCACCTTTGGATTAGGTTTTGAAGAGAGTTGAACTACCTTTATTCAAGTGTTGAGAGTTATCTTGGAAGAGGAGTTGATAGAGTGATGTTGTTGCTCTTAGAGGTAAGTACAAACTTTGAATGATTGCATACATTTATATAACATTGGGACTTAACACATTTAGTTAAAAATGTGTTAAGTTACTTGATACATTGTTGATGAATGAGTTATATGTTGTGATATGCATAATGTTAATTTTATTGATGTATTAATGCAATTGAGTAAAGTATTGTATATGAAAAGAAATGTGGAAAAAGATGATATATTAGGGCAATGAGCCTAGTTTGAGAAATGAAATGAGAAATGAATTGTGAAAGAGATTGATAATGAGATAAATGAATTAATTGTGTGCCTAGTATGTTATTCAATTTTCAGAGTTTTGGGTTTGGCGCCATGCCTATGAATCGCTGGGCAGGTGAAAAGACCGGGTCATAAGCCGAGCCCAGCTGAAAAATCTGAAATATGATGTTTTTGAGGTGAAAAGACCGGGTCATAAGCCTCAAAAACAGTAACAGTCTAGCCGGGTTGAGGACCAAGAAACTGGGGCCCTAGGGTCTAGCCGGGTTGAGGTCGAAGAGATTGGGTCTGTTACATTATCCATGGATATATATATATATATCCTACGGGCTTGGTAAATGTGATTATAGACCAAAGCAGTAACTCTGAACTTTGAATGGCATATTAGTTTCATTTTGGGCCAATGTTTGTTTTTGTTTTATTGTGAATTATGAAATGTGATGCAAATGATTAATATGTTGAAATATATAATGTAATGAGTTGACATATTCATATGTATTGTGTATGAGCATCGCATTGATCTATATTGAATCAAAGTTTGTACCACTAAGCTTTCTGCTTAGCGTGATTGTGGTTCATCGCGCAGGTGACAGGGTAGATCTGGTTGTGCCGGAGAGCTCATTTAGACCAAGTCGAGTCTAGGCTTGAGTTTGTGAGAGCAGTGTTGAGTTGTGGACATCAAGATCAGAGACGAACTGCCAGCATGTATAAACTTCATATTTTTGTTCTTATTGATTTTGATGTAAACATACGTATTTTTCGCTGCTTAATTAACAAATATTTTGAACAGACTATTTTAGATAAGCTTTTGGGTACTAATGTTATATATATATATGTATTTTAACTAAGAAATATTTTCTCTATTACTATTTATAATATAGGTTAAATGTTTTAAGTTTATTCGAACTGACTTATGATGCTTACATGTTAAAGATTAAAGTTTGGTTTGTTTAAAATGAACCGTGGCACCCCTTTATCCGGTATAGATATATCGCGTTTTGTGTGGGTGTATGCGGTGTGCGTATATGGGGTATGGGGGTGTTACAATTACAACCGTTGGCTCCTCAACCACTACATAATCCTCTGCCACCAAATTTCAATGCCAAGGCCTTCTATCAATTTCATCAAATGCAAGGACATGAAATGGACAAATGTGCTCGTCTAAGACATGAGATCCAAGATTTGATTGACAGTGGTAAGCTGCCCGAGCTCGACAAGCCCAATACCAAGAACAATCCTTTGCCTAAGTTTGGAAGAGTACCTCCACCGGCAACCTTCATGGTGGGAAAAGGATTGGAAGAAGATTTTATTTTATCATCCTTTCAAGATGAAGATATTGAAGATGTGAAAGGAAAAGAAGCTTAACTCAACAAACTTTCCTTAGCTTGAATGTTGCTTTTCAATTTTACTTTCTTTAATATTTAATTAGAACAATCATATTTTTCAAATTTAAATTTGTTTGAATAAATTACTTTCATCAAAATTTTTGTTGGTCTTTGTTCATCTTAGTGCTCAACCTATGAGGAATCTAGCTTGATATTTATAAATTAATGTATCTAGGCATCATGAATTGAATGACTTTACTAGGTAAGGGAATTGCTCTATAACATTGAGTTGTGTATGCTTACTTAGAGAGGGCTCCTGCATAATTACCTTTGTCTAGGTCCTAGTCAGTCTTAGAACATGCTTAGACAAACTTTCGAGGTGAAATTGAACTCTACTTATTTAAGGATGAAATGATCTAGGCATTGTTTGACGAGTCAACAACTAGTATCCACCCAATCAGATATCAATCCCTAGTTTTCCCTTTGAGTCTTCATAAAATTTTAGCTTTCTTTTCATTGGCTTACAAACCCCAACAACTTACCCTGAGCTGTTGTGATACTTTTGACAAGTCTTATGATCACTAAAAAGAAGAGGCAAGAAGATCAAAGAATGGAATGCATAGCTAAAACTGTAAATATCTCCAATCTATCAAGATAACATCAGAGTAACAAATGATTTATCCTTGTTAAAGAAGATTTATGTCACTCCACTCATCCATTATTGGAAACCCGAGTTGGTACAAACAAGGTAATTCTTTTAGAGCTAGAACCAAAAAAAAAGAAAAAGAAGAAGAAAAGAAGAAGAAAAAAAAAGAGAGAAAAAAAAAGAAAGAAAAAAAAGAAAAGAAAAAGGAAAAAAAAAGAACAAAAAAGAGGAAAAAAGAAAAAGACAAATAATACCCAAAAAGGCGGTTCAGAAAGCCAACTGAGTTCTCTTTTACCTAAAGCAGCAAAAGGCTTCCATTTGGTTTATAAGGACAGTTTGACTTGAATTGGTCCAACCCAACTAAAGATTTGATCAAAATAAAAGAAAAACGGAAAAGACCATCCAGTTCTTAAAAGTTCTGTACTTGACAAGTCCTACAAGGAAGAAGGACAAAATGATAAAATTCGTAAAGGAAGAGAAGAGTAAGAAAAATAAAGAGAAAGAAAAGGGAAGAGTAAGAAAAAGAAAGAGAAAGAAAAAGGGAAAAGAAAAAATGATGATGGGTACCAAACTTTTTGCAATGGCAAAGACTATTCTGATCAAAATCTAGATTAATGCCAAGAAGATATAGAAGGAATTTGTAGTCTAGCAAGATTGCTCCCAACTGCCCAAAATTTAAACAAGAAATTTGTAGTATGAAGATTTGCCCATAGTGTCACAATGACTCCAATCTCAAAATGGCTTTTATTTAACCCGTGTCCCTTATAAACCCCATTTCAAGCCTATCATAGACCTGTTGATCTCTCTTGGTAGGTAGAGTCTATTAGTGGAGATAGTTTGAATAAGCATGCATATGAGATATACAATATTCAAGCTCAAATAAGACCTTTGGCCAAGTAATGTGTATGTGCCTATCTGAAGTGCAACAATTATTGCTTAAATAGAAACGATTCCCGAATTTAGTACGGTAACTAGGGTTTTCATGTTATAGATATGTTGAATTGAAAAATCAAGTCCTGAGGTAAATAGACATCAATTTGGCAAAGCCAACATTTGATTGCAAAATCAAAATTCAAAATTCAAAAATTCAAAAATGTTTTTGTCATATAAAACCTTCAAGTTAAGGGGAGTATGTTGAACTATCAAACCTCGAAGGACGCAAAGGAAATGATTATTGGCAAGGTTATGAAGAAGCTACCAACTGACATGCCAAAACATAGTTTGGAATGGATGTAGCTCTACTGTTTGGGGCCTCCATTATTCATGTTTTCAATATCTCGAAGATAAAAGCCATAAAAGTGAAGCCTTTTGCCATTCCAGTGCAAGACCTGAATGAGCATCAAAAAGGAATCAATGAGAACATTTCAGCTGATCACCTCAGTCTGTGAGTTGATGGAACCACTGTAACAATTATTCATGCATATCATGCATACATGAGCATATCTCATTGCATTTATTGTATTGTATTTTTTGTTCTTTGTCAAAGCGAACAATAGACACCCTGTGAAGTAAAGAATCAAAAGAAGATATTGAATCAGGGGGGTATAGAAGACCCATTGCTTGAGGAAGCTCTAGTAATTTTGCAAAGAGAAGAAATGTGTGCTTGTGCGAAGAACTAGACAATAAAAACATCAATCAGAGCCTGCATGAGAAAAATTATTGGTTTAAGCCTACACAGGGGGTAAAGTTTCTCCATTATAATTTTTGAGTTTATGCGTAATCAAAATATTTTCAAACTCACTTTCAAATCCAGTTAGGATCGAGCATCCAAATCCAGTTTAGGATCAAGTATCCAAATCTACTTTAGGATCGAGTATCCAAATCCAGTGAGGATCGAGTATCCAAATCCAGTTTAGGATAGAGTATCCAAATCCCGTTAGAATCGAGCATCCAAATCTATTTTAGGATCAAGTATCCAAATCCGGTTTAGGAAAGTATCCAAACCTAGTTTAGGATTGAGCACCCAAACCCAGTTTAGGATCGAGTATCCAAGTCCACTTTAGGATCGAGTATCCAAATCTATTTTAGGATTAAGTATCCAAATCCAGTTTAGAATCGAGTATCCAAATCCAGTTTAGGATCGAGTATCCAAATCTAGTTTCGGGTCCAGAACCCAAATTACCCTTAGGCCCAGAACCTAAAATTACCCTTGAGCTCGAATCGGGTCCAGAACCCAAAACCTCAACCATCTTAGAAAAATTAAGTCATATTTATTTTCACTCTCTTTTGCTATAGTCTCAGATCGTTCAGGCAGGGGACAAACTGCAGACCCTTAATTTTTGACCCAGTCTGATCCGATATTTTTTATATAGTCCAAAATAATTTTTGTGGTATTTTAATTAAATAATATTTATTTTATTATTTATTATTTATAATTTTTAATAAAAATAAAAAATGGTAAAATTAATAAAATAAAAAATAACAATAAAAAAAAAAAAATAAAAATCGGCGATAAAAAAAATTCGTCGCCGAAAATTGGCTTGGCCAGGCCAATACACCCGCAGGAATTTCCTGCGAGCGAAATGGCCTTGGGCCATTTCAACCCAGGAAATTCCTGCTGGCGAATTGGCCAGCAGCCCCAGCCCCTGCCCATAGTCGCTCGCAGTTTTCGCCAGCGCAATTTTCCAACGCAGTTTTTTTCGAAACCAAATTCTATTTGGTTTTGGTTTCTTTTCCTAATTGGTTTTAATTTCCTTAAATAATTAGAAGTAGGTTTATGATTTTTCTTATAAATAACACATTAAAAACTCAGAATGAAGGGACTTTGGGACTTGAATTAAATCGAAAAAATTGTTTTACAAAGATACAGAAAAGCCTAGCATGAGAGATTAGCAACAAAGAAAACAATCAACAATCCATTCGAAGGCAGCAACACTACCTTTGTCTTTGTTCATCCAGAAGCAAATTGTAGAGGAACCAATGAACGGAGGTTTGATTATAAATTTTTGATTTAATGTTATTTACAATATTTCCATCGTTTGTTTTTTTAAGTAACCAAAATTATTAAACTTAATAATATATTTTACATTAAATCATACATTCATCCAGTAGCCATTAGTCAGTTAACAAAACTTAACCTAAAAGTGTTTCCAAAACCTTAAAACCCTAAATTATTTCTTCTGCTTTCAAAATCCTTAAAACCCTAAACTATTTTTCTTTTTCCAGAAACCTTAAAGACCTTAAAACTATTCTTCTGTTTCCAAAAGCTTTAAAACCCTAAAATTGTTTTCCCAATTATTTTCATCTAAACCATAAGTTTTATCCAAAATTTCCAAATTTTTTCTTAAATCTCCATAACCCTAGTTCTCTTTACATTTTCTAAAAATCATAATTATTTTTATAAAACTCTAAACTGTTTTCTTAAATCCTAAAACCAAACATGTTTTCTAAAGTACCAAAAACCCTAACTTTCTCAAAAAACCAAAACAGTAAACCCTAAGTTTTCCTAAACCTTAATTCAATGAACTTAAAACCTAATTTAGTAAATCTAAACCCTAAAGCCATGATCTAGCAAACCTAAAATAACAAACCAGTAAACATGAATTATAAACCTAATGTCTTAAGATTTCAAAACCCTAATTTCATGATGTTACTCTTAAACCCTAATTTGATTAACCAAAACCTATACTACTTTCTTAAATGTATAAAACCCTAATTCATTCCAATTTTTCAAAATCTTTACAGTAGCCTAAATGATAACAACAATAATTCTAAAATCCCAAAACCCTAATTATTAATTAAAGAACTCTAAATTAAGGCATAAATCTAAATTTATATCTTTATTTACTTTATTTAATTTTAGATTTAATTACGTGGTTTATGATATGTTTTGATGGTTGATTTATTTTCAATACTTGATTTATTTAATTTATCATGGATGGATTATTTTCTTTTCATTATGATTATTATTTATTTGTTTTAATATTAAAATTGTAAGAGGTATGTTTTCACTTTGTGGGTACCTCATTAGTTAAATATTATGTAATTTAAACTGCTTTCATATTTTGGATCAATGTAAAGGACATGTTTCCATCTTTTAGTGGGTGTCCTATTTTTAGACATGAACAATGTAAGGACATGTTTCCATCCTTGGATGGGTGTCCATTTATTTTCTTTGTTTGGACTTTGCTTTGATTTTAATATAATGATGCTTTATTTTAATTGTTGCATGTAATATGGATAATATTGTTATACTTAAGAATTTTATAATATTAAGACCTGCAAAAGTGGCCAGTTCCAATGAACCAAATATTGTGGGGGTGCTGGGCCATTTCTCACCTTCCCCATACGTACCCAACTTTCTGAACCCATTAGGGGTTGGGGATCCCTTAGAAATCGAGTCATTCACCCCTTTCTTTTTCCCAGCCCGTCCGAGTAGCGACTCCATTTTCTTTGGACTTAGGTCTGTGTTCTCTAAGGCCCTAAGCCTAAACAATGCCAAAGTCGCAAGAACCATTCCACAGGGAGTGTGGGTAAAAATTCCCGCTCACAGTTGTTTGCCCCTTACTTGAACGATCTGAGACTTTTAGTAGAAGAGAGTGAA
This sequence comes from Garcia nutans, assembly GCA_947685225.1. Classification (NCBI taxonomy): domain Eukaryota; kingdom Viridiplantae; phylum Streptophyta; class Magnoliopsida; order Malpighiales; family Euphorbiaceae; genus Garcia; species Garcia nutans. The sequence goes on along the minus strand of CANTUV010000017.1, from coordinate 2,105,135 downwards.
AAGCAACATGACTTTGAGCAGATGAGGATGGATACTTGGATTTGATTTGGGTACTCGACATGAAATTACTTGGATGCTCGATCCTAAACTGGACTTGGATACTCGATCCTAAACTGGACTTGGATACTCTATCCTAAACTAGATTTGGATACTCGATCCTAAAGTAGATTTGGATACTCGATCCTAAAGTGGACTTAGATACTCGATCCTAAACTGGATTTGGACACTCGATCCTAACTGGATTTGGACACTCGATCCTAACTGGATTTGGATACTCGATCCTAACTGGATTTGGATATTCGATCCTAAACTAGATTTGGATACTCGATCCTAACTTGGTTTGGATACTCGATCCTAAAGTGGATTTGGTACTCGATCCTAACTGGTTTTTGATACTTTATCCTAACTGGTTTTTGATACTCGATCCTAAACTAGATTTGGATACTCAAACCTAAACTAGATTTGGATGCTCGATCCTAAATTGGGTTTGGATGCTCGATCCTAACTAGATTTGGATACTCGATCCTAAACTGGATTTGGATACTCGATCCTAAATTGGATTTTGATACTCGATCCTAACTAGATTTGGATACTCGATCCTAAATTGGATTTGACTGACCTTTTATCAGTTGAGGATTTTGGCTTAACTGGTTGTTCCATTCTTTTGTTCTTCCTTTTGCAAAAATTCAACTATTTTTAGTTGGCCCTCATATCTTCTCCTTGCCCCTTGCGTGGAGAAATATTTGCAAGTGAGCTTGAAAATATTTTGTATATAAACTCAAAAAATTGAAAAGGAGAAACTTTGCCCCCTGTGTAGGCTCAAACTAAAGATTTTTTTCATGCAAGCTTTGATTGACGCTTGTATTTGTCTTGTTCCTTTCATAAACATGCAACTCTTCTTTCTTTTGCGAAATGACTAGAACTTTCTCAAGCAATGATTCTTCCATGCCCCCTTGATTCAATATCTTCTTTTGATTCTTTACTTCATACACTACAAAAAAAGCGCAATCAGCGACGCATTCTGCGACAACTCTTATTTCGTCGCTGATTAGCGACTTTATCAACGACAACTTTACAACAAAGAATTAAGATAAGCATCTTTCCAACATTCCATCGCTGAATGGGTCGCTAAATGTGTCGCTGATTAACGACAAAAAAAATGGTCGTAGAATCTGTCGCTGAATAGCGATAAAAGGTCGTTTCTCGTTGAATGTCGCTGAATTTTGCGCCAGATTTTGGCGCCAACAATGAGCGACGACGTTACGACTAATTTACAACAAATTAGCAAAGAATGTGTTTATTTTCTATTTTAAAGTAATTGGTCGCTAAATGGCTCGCTGATTTGCGAGAAAAATAGTTAGTCGCAGAATTAGTCGCTAATTTGAGAGAATATAGCGACCAATTAGCAAGAAATTAATTTTATTTTCTATTTTAAAGTAATTGGTCGCTAATTCGTCGCTAAATGACTCGCTGATTTGCGAGAAAAATAGTTAGTCGCAGATTAGTCGCTAATTTGCGAGAATATAGCGACCAATTAGCGAGAAATTAATTTTATTTTCTATTTTAAAGTAATTGGTCGCTAATTCATCACTAAATGGGTCGCTGATTTGCGAGAAAAATAGTTAGTCGCAGATTAGTCGCTAATTTGTGAGAATATAGCGACCAATTAGCGAGAAATTAATTTTATTTTCTATTTTAGCGAGACGATATGAAATTTTTATTATTAATTTATTTATCGTAGATTTATCTGTAAATAGTCATTGATTTGCGAGCAAATACAGAAAAATCAACTACAAATTTTGACCAATAGTAAAATAAAGAAAGAGATAAAGGCATGATATCAATAAAAAGTAAAAACCCTCTTTCTTTTCTAAAAAAAAAAAATAAAATCCCTCTTTCCAGCAATGCGCGATCCCTCTTTCAAGAAGCCCTCTCCTCGCCTCTGTCTTCTCCCTTTGGTACGAAACCCAGCAGCAATCCCATTTCAAAATGGCGAAAATTAAACCCCTCTTCTCTTGTTTGGAAACCCCGCCGCAGGAAACACTTTGTTTTGAAGCATAAAACTAGGGCATTGTCTCCCTAGCGTTTATCAGTTTCCCTCTATGAGCTTTATATCGCAAAATAATTGGGCTCCTCGCTTTACAAACCTTGAAACTTTTTCCTAAATTGGAAGGAGGCTTTATTGCGTTTAGGGAAGTGCAGTCCGCTAGTGATGGTTGTTGATGAGCCCACTTGATTCAACAAATGGTGGATGGAGCGCTTCGTAGAATATAAAATCTATCATCATCTGGTAGTGATAGGACCAGAAGATTCAAGAGGGAAGAGGCATATTCCAGGTTTGTGCGTGAATCTAATATAAAAGTAATCTCTCTCTAATTTCTCTTGGATTCGTTTATTAGATTCGCGCACGAACTCGTAATCTGTCTTTTTCAATTTTTTTTTTCCGTATATGAATGAATATTCTTCTTTTGTTTTAAATGCTTCTTCTGCTGCTGCGAATTTCTGTCTCAAAATTGCAATTTCTAGATTAGGCTTTTTTTTATCAGGAAAGTGGATCTGTGAGAAGATTTTGGATTCTTTCTTCTTTTTTTTGGCAGGATTTAATTTTTGGTAATTACTCAGTCATTTGTATATTATATATATATTTTTGAATAACTGTGATTTTTATTTTAGTAATTGCAGGTGTAATATAGCTGTGAAATCGAAAAAACAGTTCAATTGAGGTATCAACAAACACGTACACAAGAATTGTATAATAAATTCGCCAAAACTCTCAATCGATTCTAAGATTTTTTATTGATAATGGAGCGGAAATGGCTTGTTCCTGTTTTGGAGATGGAAAATTGGAATTGCAAAACACGAACTGTACATTGCCATTCCAACAATAAGCTTGTTTTAGTTTGGTAGGCTTGTTTGCATCCTCCACATTTAGTCAACGTAAATTCTGTACTTTTTTTTATCAACACATTTTTATCAACACGTAAATTCTGAACATTTTAAAATAGGATTCTTGAAACTGGCATTGGATCATGATCCCATATTCAATTCTGAAATTCTTGCAATTAAGTGGAGTTTAGTTGATGTGTGTTGTCTTGCACTATAATTTTCTTGTTTTCTTTTTGCGCTTTTAAACAATTAGGATAATGCTTTATTCTCTGTGGAGTTTAGTTGATATGTGATCAATTACCACATTTACGAAAAATATTTTCTCTGTTCTTTCAGCTATCTCATTTTATATTACTCACTTATGTTCTTGTCTGCATTGAAGTTAGACATCCTTATTACTTTAACATTACTCTAATAAACCTTATTTAGATATTGCACAATTTTGGCGCGTTGTTGCTCAGTGTACCGCTGCATTGCCTGAAGATAAACCACGATATGTTATGGGAACATGAGTTGAATCACCTTCATCTACATTCTTCAAACTTGTTCAATTCCTCAATTTATTGGCTGCTTCTCTTTTCTAACGTGCTTTTCTCTCATGATTATAATCTTTCAGGGTGTTGGTTATCCCTTGAATATTGTTGTTTGCAGTGCCTTAGGTGCTGACATGTATGACTGTGTGTATCCTACCCGTACTGCTCGTTTTGGCACAGCTCTGGTACTAGAGGTGATGGTTATTGTTTCAGATTTTTGAAATATGTTAATTTTTATAAAATTGGATGATTTTTCATACTTTCCGCTATTAAATTGGTCCTAGTTTTTTTGAAATATGTCCTAGTTTTTTTCTTCCAACAGCTATTAAATTTAAGTTTTTTTACTTCAAAGCTGTCACTATGCCATGTGTTTGAATTCTCTATTTTATCTTGTGATAATTATGTTCTAATACTCTACTGCTGTTTTGCAGATTTGTCTGTAGTTTTCTCCAGAAAATGGTACTTACTCTTAAACCTTTGTGTTCTGTGTGTGTGCATGTACATGTTTTACAGAAACAATGGGAGGGGAAGAAAAATCGTTCATTAATAAGCTGTTAGCTTTGTAGAGTAATTTAAGATTTTTGTATTTCTGGCTCCATTGAATTAATATGCTTACCATTAGATAAATAGTAATATCGTGCCCCATTATTTCTTGAGTTGGTTGAGCTGCATGCTCTCTGATTTTCCAGTCCACCACAATGTCAAATATGAAGTAAAGCCTATTTAAGTTTGTTAACTACATTTTTTGCAATTCTGTCAACTCTCTGTAGTTTGGAATATATGTATCTCATTGCCACACCATGCCGATTGTTTACATGTTATTATTGAAGCTGCCACTTCAGGTTATGATGGTAGTTGAAGTGGTGGCTGTTGTTGGGGCTAGTTACCATGAAAAGAAAAATAAGTGAATGATGCTACATGATGCCATGTAATATTTGCATAAATCCCTTATACTAGTGTTTGTTATTGTCTTATAGTTTCCAAAAGGCGATGTCCCTGAATGGGTCTGCAATGCCATGGAGGTTGTTGGAATCGATATCTCATCCTGCTGTACCCCATTCTCTCACCCCAAAGATTACAAGGAAAGAATATAGGATATATTGTATCTTTGTACAAAAATTGATTCAAAGAGAGTAACATCGAACGAGTTCAATTTATAGGTGACAATACAAGTCAGCATAAATTTTGCAAAATCATATACTACTTCCACAAGAACTATTCCTAAGAGATCTAATTTTGCCCTTCTTATATTGTAATTGATTTCATTTGACTATGCAAATTGCAAGGATTTTTTTTTCCTTTTCATCATGATTTCTTACAAAAAAAAAAAATCTTTACTATCATTTGCATATGGAAAATTAGATCTAATTATATACATAGATATAAAAGGTGTACGACGGCATAGATGAAATTTTTGCATTATCACTGATATAAAATTCTATAGGATTTGATTATCATGAGTAACGTTGTGAGGTCTTTATACTGTCAGCTTATTTCTGATGCATTGAGATTTTCTTCTTTCTTTTTCTTTAAATACTTGGTGATACGCAGTCTGGGTATCGAGCTGATAAGTGATAACTCCTCTTGAAGATTTTATTGAGTGCATAAAGCATAATAAGTTTGTTTCACAATGCATTGCGTTTATGTCAAGAATTATTATTGTAATGAATGACTATTTTATAAACATGTTTGGTTATTATATTTGAAATTCAACAGGTTCTTGAAAATGTGTAGACAAAAAAAAATTTGGAATACTGGAAAAATATAGCCAAATAATTACAAAATTGCGACAAAATCAGCGACCAAAGGTGAAAAAACGAGAAAAATATTGCGACAAATCAACGACTGAAACAACGAGAAAAATATTGCGACATATTCTGCGACAAAATTTAGCGAGCAAATTCGCGACAAATTCAGCGACTAAATTAACGACCCAAATAGCGATGAATTCAACGACCAAAGCTAAATCAGCGACGACTTTCAGCGGGAATAAATAATTTTCGCCAAAAATGAAAATGTTGTTGAATTTGTCTCTGTTTTGTCGTTGATTTATCACTAATCAACGACACGCACAATTGGTCGCTGATTTATCGTTGATTTTTTAACGACCAGGACATTATCGTCCGCTCAATTTTTCTCGCTGTTCGTCGCTGAATAGAAGACCGAGATAATCAACTGAAGTGTTCTCATTGATTCTTTCCAGATACTTGTTCAGTTCTTTCTTTGAAATGACAAAAATGCTTCACATTTATGGCTTTTATCTTTAAGATGTTGAGAAAATGAGTGGTGGAGACCCCAAGCAACAGAGTCAGGGATACATCCATTTCAAACTATGTTTCAGCATGTCAGTTGGTAGCTTCTTCATGACCTTGCCAATAATCATTTCCTTTGCTCAATGTGTTCTTCGAGTTTTAATGGTGCAACAAACTTTTCTTAACTTGAAAGCTTTGTATATTATGTATACATATATATATACATATTTTTTTTTGTTTTTTTTTTTAATTTTGATTTTGAAATCAAATGTTGGCTTTGCCAAATCAATGTCAATGTACCTCAGGACTTGATTTTTCTAAATTAACATATCTATAACATGACAACACTAGTTACCATACTAAACTTGGAAATTATTTCTATTTAAGCAAGAATTGTTGCACTTCAGATAGGCACATACACATTATTTAGTCAAAGATCTCATTGAGTTTGAATATGGTCTATCTCATATGAATGCTTATCCAAACTATCTCCACAATAGACTCTACCTACCAAGAGAGATCAACAAGTCTTTGATAGGCTTGAAATGGGGTCTATATGGGACGTGGTTAAAGTGAAGGCTATTTGATGAAATTGACAGAAGGCATTGGCATTGAAGTTTGGTGGCAGAGGATTATTTAGCGGTCGAGGAGCCAACAATTGTAATAACCCTTTCTTTTGTAGCTTGCTAAAAACTCAAGATAGAGGTTTCCCCAATTCTGAAAATTATCTTTTACTTCCTTGACCAGTCGCATTAACATCAACTTCTTTTTGCGTGCTTTGATTACTTGACTGGTAGTTTCCTTTCTCGTTCCTTCTTGCTGAAAAGCGGTTCTTTTCCCTTTCCCATTCTTCAATTTGTAGACCAGCTTGGAGAAGATCTTTGAAATCACAAATGAGTGTATGAGACATTCTTTCACGAAGACTAGGCAACACCCCTCTCACAATCATCCTTATTTGATAGGATTCATCGGGCCTCTTCTTGAGCAAAGCAGCCTTATTTCTCCATCTTTTGACATAGTCCATAAAATTCTCATTTGGCCTTTGTCTAATGGACTCAACTTCCATTAAGGTAACTTCCAGCTCGACATTATACCCATATTGCTGAATGAAAGCCTTGTACAACATGTCACAATCTTTTTGAGTACTTTCCTCTAAGGTGTTGGACCAATTTTGGACAATAGGGTCCAATGAGAGCATAAAGTACCTTAAAGTTTGAGCCTTAGTGGCTTGAGCAGACTGCATAGCACTGATGTACTACTTCACATGGAGATGAGGGTTTTCAGTACCGTTGTATCTAATAAAGGAAGGCATCTTGAACTTATAAGGGACCTCCTCATTTTGGTCAAATAGTTTGTCGATCTAGGACATCTCTTCGGTTTTCAATTTCTTTTCAAATTTCTTTATTAATCCGTAATCATCTTTTCAACATTAGAAGTCTCAATTTTCTCTATAGCTGATCTTTCAACAATTTTCGGTTCTTTCCTCTTGTCTTGAGGATCTTGGAAGTATTGAGCCCAATCATCATCATCATCATCAATGATCACCTTGTCAACATCAAAAACCACTTCACCAACTTTAGTCTTCCCTTTGTCCTTTGACTTCTTTTTGCTAGCAGATGCTTCGGTATGATTTTCTAAAATTATAGCCAATTGGTTCTTCATGGACTCAGCTAGGGCTTCCTTTATTTCTTTCATCTTGGCATTGAGGGCGTCGTCCACCATTCTTTGAATTTGTTCGGGCTCCATTGCTTTTGGTGAGCAAGTGATTGAGCCGTTGCTAGATTCTTTGTCTCCGGTGTAGGTCAGATTGTCTTAAGCTTTTGAACTGTCATAATCCAGGGCTATGAGCCAAAAAGGATCAATGATATGAGATGCAAATGTATGCATGTATGTATGTGTGTACAAACAATCAACAAAGATAAGTAGAACGTCCCTTCCAACCTTATAACGTCCACACACGAATGGCGAGTCTCTTTTTCTAGGTATATGGTTAACAAAATACCATAATGGGGAATCTTATTTTTAAATAATTCACCCGAAAGTTTCAACCAATAGTTATATTTTAAAAAATGTAAATCAGCTCATGATAATTCCCACTAATTAGGCTTTAATCCGTTTAACCAACTAAAGTAACTTTTATGCTATATTGGATTAAAGTTAAATTAAGAGGTTAATTATAAATAGATTTCTCAGTTGAAAAAGTAACTAATGATTAATGCCAAAAACAAGCCCATGATTAATTATTCTTAGTATAAACTAGGCTCACAATTGATTTTTGATTTTTCCATAATTGACCTAAATATTTGTAAGCTCTTTGTAAAAAAGGTTAGATGAAAATAATTTTATTTCTAAGCCATTGTAAAAAGATGTTAGAAAAAATAGATTTTGGGGGTATTTGGATCATGAGAAAAGAATTTTTGATTTGTTTATGGAAAAGTTTTATATCCAAAGACTATTTTGAAAAGTTTTGAAAATAGCTTTGGTCTTTTGGATTCTAAAGAAAAATTTATTTGGGGCTTACAATATACTTAGGTCATATTAGAAAAAGAACAAACCAAACAAGCCATGATTTAAGCCAAGATAAATTAACCATAGTCAAACAATATGCATTTGGGATCAAACCTAAGGAAAGTAACTAGGCCAATTACATGAGCTTTAGTCTTTAGGTTAAAAGGCTTAGGTTCCCATAGCAAGTATATACCAAATGGTACGAGGCTATGAGTGGTTATGCCATGCTCGATCTCCATACCTTGATTAAAAGTATGGTATCCCTTACATAACACAACATGGGTAACACGGGCGTCCTAATTCACGCAAACGATGCAATATAATATGATGTAATGGATAATATCATTATAAGAAAGCATAGAATAATATAAAGACCAATGGAATTAACTTCTTTTATCCCTAGTGGAGTCGCCACTGTGAGTGGGGATTTTTATCCCTACTCCCGATGGAATGGTTCTTACGACTTCGGCATTGTTTAGGCTTGGGGCCTTAGAGAACACGGACCTAAGCCCGGAGAAAATGGAGTCGCCACCCAGACGAGCCAAAAAAAAGAAATGGGTGGATGACTCGATTCCTAAGGAATCCCCAACCCCTTAATGGGTTCAGAAAGTGGGGTATGTGCAGGGAAGGTGAGAAATAGCCCAGCACCCCCACAACGCCCGATTTATTAGAACCGGCCTCCTTTGCAGGCCTTAATATTATAAAATTCTTAAGTATAACAATATTATCCATACTACATGCAATAAATTAAAATAAAGCATTATTATATTAAAATCAAGGCAATGTCCAAACAAAGCAAATGAATGGACACCCATCCGAAGATGGAAACATGTCCTTACATCGTTCATGTCTAAACTAAATAGGACACCCACCGAAAGGAGGAAACTTGTCCTTTACATTGGTCTAAAATATAAAAGTAATTTAAATTACATGAAAATTGATTAATGAGGTACCCATAAAGTGGAAACATACCTCTTACAATTTTAATACCAAAACAAACAAATAATAATCATAATAATAAAGAAAATATCCATCCATGATAAATTAAATAAATCAAGAATTGAAATTAAATAAATAAACCATCAAAACATGTAATAAACTACATAATTAAATCTAAAATTAAATAAAGCAATAAATATATAAATTTAGGGTTTTAAAGAATTATCAATTGAATTTAGGGTTTTAGAATTTAGGGTTTTAGAAACTAAAGTTTTGTAATTAGGGTTTTGAAATTAGGATTTTTAGGGTTTTTGAAACTAGGGTTTTGGAATTAGGGTTTTTAAAACTAGGGTTTTGGGAATTAAGGTTTTGGATTTAGGGTTTTGGATAGTTAAGGTTTTTGGATAGCTAGGGTTTTTAAAACTAGGGTTTTTGGATTTAACTTACTGCCTAAAAAAAACATAATTTTGGATTAGGAGAAATAAATTAAGATTTTGGAAAAATAGTCAATATTTTGGAGTTTAATAATGAAATGTTTTAGGCTTTTTGATAAAAATAGTTCGAGGTTTTGAGTTTTAATAAAATAACCTATGGTTCTTGAAGTTAAAGTAAACAAAATAAATTCTAACAATTAATTTAAATCCTCAAGGCTACTGGATAGTTATATGTTTTTTATGAAACATTCAAGTGGGGTTATGAATATCAACTGATCCATGTGTTAATTAAAGCAAACGATTAAAGTTATTGAAACAAAAATCAATTTACTGCATGTTTAAAGATCAAAGTACTATATGTTTCAAAGATAAAGTTATTGCACGCATGTTTTTATTAATCAAAGAAATGAAGCTACTGTGATCATGAGTAATTTATGATTAAAGATCAAACCTCCGTTCGTTGGTTCCTCCAAATTGATTTCTAGATGAACAATGTGAAGACAGTATGCAATCTGCCTTCTTCTTTGGTTGTCTTGATATTTCTGTTTGTTGTTTCCTTCATTCTCCAAAAGGCTACTGCTGTTCTTCTCTCTTTGTTGCCGTCTCTTCTGCTTTGCGGTTTAATCCTCTATTAATCTCAATTGCTGACCCTTGTTCCTGTTAATTCTCCCTTGTTAATGTTCCTCCCCCTTTGAATTCTGAAATATTAATATTTATAGCCAAACCTCACTCAGAATCCTTAACCTAATATTAATCAGTCCCTAAAATGAATTCTAGTTGAATTAGGAAAGTTATTAAACTCATGTCGACCTGGTTGTCCAAGGTCGAGATGAGACCAACCTCATGTCGACCTTGGGCTGCCAAGGTCGACATGAGGTGCCAAGGTCGACATGGGTCCAACCTCATGTCGATTTGGGCTGCCAGATCTACATGAGGCATGCTCATGTCTCCTCGACCGGCCTAACACAAATTAGTATTGCCTTTTTTAACTCATGGACTGAAAGGTTTAATTTGGGCCGATTCAACTTGATTTTAGGGTTTTACAATTGAATTTATGCGTCTTAAATCCGAATCGACTTCTTTAAAAATTAAAAATTAGGTTTAAATATTTTAAAGTTAGATCAAATTTATTTTGGCCTTCTTTAATTAGGATCGTATCAAACTGGGGTTAAAATTAAGGGTTTTGGACCCGAGATTGGGTACTTGGACCCAAGACTGAATTTGATTTGGGTACTTAGACCCAAGATTGAATTTGATTTTGGGTACTTGGACCCAAGATTGAATTTGATTTGGGTACTTGGACCCAAGATTGGGTACTTGGACCCGAGATTGAATTTAATTTGGGTACTTGGACCTGAGATAGGATACTTGGATCCGAGATTGATTTGATTTGGGTACTTGGACCCGAGATTGAGTACTTGGACTCGAGACTAAATTGAATTTGGGTGATTAGACCCGAGATTGGATACTTGGACCTGCGACTGAATTGAATTTGGGTACTTGGACCTGAGACTGAGTTTGACTGACCTTTTATCAGTTGAGAAGTCTGACTGCTCCGGCTGTTCTATGCATTGTGGTTCTTCACCCTCAAAATGGATCTTCATTGTTGGACTTTGGATCTTCATCCTTAGCATCGGATCTTCACCTTTGAAAATGGATCTTCGTCCTTGGAGATCGGGTGTTCAACCTTGTAAATGGATCTTCATCCTTAGAGATTGGGTCTTTACTCTTGTAAATGGATCTTCATCCTTGGAGATCAGGTCTTCACCCTTGAAAATGGATCTTCATCCTTTAAACTGGATCTTCATCCTTGGCATCAAGTCTTCACCCTTGAAAATGGATCTTCATCCTTTGTACTTCAGGTCTTCACCCTTTGAAATATGGATATTTATCCATTGGAAATTGGGTCTTTACCTTTGAAACACTGATCTTTATCCATTGGAAATCGAGTCTTTACCCTTAAAACATTGATCGTTATCCATTGGAGGCCGGGTCTTTACCCTTAAAACATAGATTTTTATCCATTGGAGGTCGGGTCTTTACCTTTGAAACATGGATCTTTATCCACTGGAGGTCGGGTCTTTACCCTTGAAACATGGATCTTTATCCACTGGAGCTCGGGTCTTTACCTTTGAAACATGGATCTTTATCCATTGGAGGTCGGGTCTTTACCTTGGCTTCAGCTCTTTTAGCTGGACTGATCTTTTGTCTTTTGCATCTTCATTCTTTTGAGAATTCTAATTTTCTTCTTTTTTTCATTCTTTTTTGTTCTTCCTTTGCACTTTTGCAAAAAATTCAGCCCTTTTTAGCTAGCCTTCATATCCTCTCCTTGCCCCCTGAGTGGTAAAATATTAGAAGTGAATCTCAAAATGTTTTGTTCATGCATAAACTCAAAAATTAAAAAGGAGAAACTTTGCCCCTTTATAGGCTCAAACCCATGATTTTTCTATGCAGGCTCTGATTGATATTTTTGTTGTCTAGTTCTTTGAAAAATCACGCATTTCTTCTGTAACACCCCTATATCCCGTATACGTACACAACATGCTAATACGATCGTAATATACGTATACTGAATATAGAAATGCCACGATATACTTAACAAATGACTCATCCCTTCCATAAAAGCATAAACAAATTTAAATCATTTAAAAGAAATTATAAAAGACAAAAGATAAAATGTTTATTTAAAAGCAGCGGAAAATGTAACAAATATTTACAATAATTTTACATTCAAATTCAAGTTTTACAAAACATAAAATATATACATGTTTGGCAGTATTTCTTCGATCTTTAAGCTTCACTAGATACACCTCAAGATCTAGCCTCTACTCGGCCTAGAGGGACTCTCCGGTTCTTCCCTGTTACCTGCGCGATAAATCATAATCGCGCTAAGCCAACAACTTAGTGGTACAAACTACAATAATGATATGCTTCTATGCAATGACAATGTCATACCTTTCAACAATTAATATAATCTTCACAAATGATATTTTTATATTGTTCACAAGACTACATTTCATCATTTGATTCAATTATTTCATCACTCATAATTTACATTGACACAAAGACACGTATGGGCCCAAAAGACACTAATATGTTATTCAAAGTTCAGAGTTACTGCTTTGGTCTATAATCATAATCATCAAGCCCGTAGGCTATATATACACATATATCTATCCATGGATAGGGTAACAGACCCAGTCTCTTGGACCTCTACTTGGTTAAACTCAAGGAGATCCTCAACCCGGCAAGACTGTTACCAACACAATTGTAACAGACCCAGTCTCTTGGACCTCAACCCGACTAATCTCGAGGAGATCCTCAACCCGGCAAGACTGTTACTAATTCATATTTCACATTTATCATTTCACATTTTTCAACTGGAATCGGCTTACGACCCGGTCTTTTCACCTATCCAGTAATTCATAGGCATGCCACCAAACTCAGAACTCTGAAAGTTGAATAATACATATTAGACACAAAATCTTTTCATTTATATCTTTATTTCATTCTCATTTTCAAAATAGGCAACCATGCCTCAATTGTAATTCATTTACATCATCATAGCCAACAATCATGGCTTCTCATCACATCAATACAATTCATCATTTAAGTACTCACAATCAATTACATTGAACATCCATTGAGAATGATAATCATTGGTACATATACATAGCAATTTACATTATCCATATGCATCATCAATGTTCACATTATATCAATCATAACATTATGAGTTAGCATCAACAAAACATTAAATTCTTTAACACATTTGCAATCAAATATAGGTTAAGTCTTAACCTCATATGAATGTATGCAATCATGTAGTTTGTACTTACCTTAAGCACCACTTATACAACTCTATACACTTCATTTTTCCAAGAATTCTTCACTTCTCAATTTAGGGCAAATCACTTTCTTCCAAAACCTAATCCAAAATGATACAATACATGAATTCCAATACAATTTATCACTTGTTAACCTCATCTTAGACCTCTATAACACACATTACAACCCAACACCACATGCTATAGCCCACGGCCGTGGCCACCCCAACCCCCACGGGCGTGGGTTAAAGAATGGTTCTGCCTCCCTTGCTCCACACCTCCACGGCCATGGCTACAAATGGCCACGACCATGGCAACCAAGGGCCATGAGCGTGGCATCCAAAACACTACTGTTTCTGAGCAAATTCACCTATTCCATGCTTACAACTCCAACAAACATCAACAACATGAAAATATATGAAAATAATTTATCAAACTCAAGTTAAACATCACTTACCACTTCAAAACCCTAAAACCAACAACACTCCTACTCTTCCAACACCAACATCAACCTATCTTTTTATTTTTCCATTCAAAACCAACACCACAATCAATTTAAATCAAACACACACCAACATACTACCATAAACACAACATTACTTTCAAATATCCACAATCAAACTCACAAACAACTTAAAATAAAACAAGAGAATCAAGAGAGACTTACAAAAATAATGAATCTTCTTGGATTTCCACTTAATCACTTGAAAACTCCTTCAATTTGAGCTTTAAACACCAACTCACTCTTGCTCTCTCTCTTGTTTAGGATGGCCGGCCAACAATGGAGAAGGAAAGAAGAAGAAATGAAGAAAAGTCAAAATTTTCATCTCTTTAAACCTCCACCAAGTATTCCAAAAAGAAAATTACTTAAATGCCCTCACCTATTTATTTTACTTCTCTTTCACTTATTACCCTATTTAGTAATTTCACAAAGAACAAAATAAATATCTTCATCCCTTGACCATCACATTTGACTTGTATATATGTTGTATATATTTCCATATACACAACATATACACTTTCTTTTAAATTTCTTTTCTCTTCCAAATTAACATATACATTCAATTCCAATTAAAACAATAATTTTAAAACTTCTAGGGCATACATTGGGATATTACATCTTCTCTTTGCAAAATTACTGGAACTTTCTCAAGCAATGGGCTTTCCATGCCACCCTAATTTGATATCTTCTTTTGATTGTTTACTTCACAGGGTGTTTGATGTTCACTTTAATAAAGAATAGACAAGACAAGACAAGAAGGTGCGATGTGATATGCTCATGTATGCATGATATGCATGAATGATACTTACAATCATTCCATCGACTCACAGACCGAGGTGATCAACAGAAGTGTTCTCATTGACTCCTTTCAAATGCCCATTCAGGTTTTGCATTGAAATGACAAAAAGCTTTGCATTTATGGCTTTTATCTTCAAGATGTTGAAAATATGAATAATGGAGGCCCCAAACAGCAGAGATACATCCATTTCAAATTGTGATTCAGTATGTCAATTGGTAGCTTCTTCATAACCTTGCTAGTAATCATTTCCTTTGCCCAATGTGTCCTTTGAGGTTTGATGATTCGACATACTTCCCTTAACTTGAAGGCTTTATAAAAATTTTTTGAATTTTTTTTTTGAATTTTCAATTTTGAATTCTGATTTTGAACTCAAATGTTGGCTTTGCCAAATTAATGTCAATTTACCTCAGGACTTGATTTTCTAAATTAACACATATATAACATGCTTACCATACTAAACTCAGAAATTATTTCCATTTAAGCAAGAACTGTTGCACTTCAGATAGGTACATACACATTACTTGGCCAAAGGTCTCATTGAGTTTAAATATCGTCTATCTCATATGCATGCTTATTCAAACTATCTCTACTAATAGACTTTACCTACCAAGAGAGATCAATAGGTCTTTGATAGGCTTGAAATGGGGTCTATAAGGGACATGGGTTAAATGAAGGCCATTTATAAGTTGGAGTTGATGTGACACAATGGACAAACCTTCACACTACAAATTTCTTGTTCAAACTTTAGGCAGCTGGGAGCAATCTTGCTAGACTCCAAATTCTTTCTATCTTCTTGGCATTAATCTGGATCTTGATTAGGACAGTCTTTGCCCTTGCAAAAAATTTTGGTATCCAAATTCATTTCTTTTCTTCTTCTCTTTTTTCTTTCTTTTTATTTTTCTTACTCTTCCCTTTCTTTGAGCATTTTATCATTTTGTCCTTCTTCTTTGCAGGACTGTCAAGTACAGAACTTTTAAAAACTGGATGGACTTTCTCCTTTTTCTCTAATTTTGATCGAATCTTTGGTTGTGTTTTACCAATTCAAGTCAAACTGTCTTTATAAACCAAATGGAAGCCTTTTGCTGCTTTAAGTAAAAGAGAACTTAGTTGGCTTTTTGAACCGCCTTTTTAGGTTTTATCTTTCTTTTTTTTGTTCTTTTTTTGTCTTCTTTTTTTCTTTTCTTCTTCTCTTTTTCTTTTTCTTCTTTTCTTTTCTTCTTTTTTTTTTTTGGTTCTAGCTCTAAAAGAGTTGTCTTATTTGTACCAACTTGGGTTTCCAATAATGGATGAGTGGAGTGACATATATCTTCTTTAACAGGGATAAATCATTTGTTGCTCTGATGTTTTCTTGATATATTGGAGATATTAGGAAAACTTCAACTACCCTTATGGTCTTAAGAACTTCAACTACCCTTATGGTCTTGAGAACTTCATTCCTTTCTTTGATCTTCTTGCCTCTTCACCTTAGTGATCATAAGACTTGTCAAAAGTATCATAACAACTCAAGGTAGGTTGTTGGGATTTGTAAGCCAATGAAAAGAAAGCTAAAATTTTATGAAGGCTCAAAGGGACAACTAGGGATTGATATTTAATTGGGTGGATACTAGTTGTTGGCTAGTCAAATAATACCTAGATCATCTCTCTCTTAAATAAACAAAGTTCAATTTTGCCTCAAAAGTTTGTCAAAGCATGTTCTAAGACTGACTAGGATCTAGACAAAGGTAATTATACAGGAGCCCTCTCTAAGTAAGCATACACAACTCAATGCTATAGAGCAATTCCCTCACATAGTAAAGTCATTCGAGTCATGATGCACAAATATATTAATTCGTGAATCATCAAGCTAGATTTCTCATTGGTTGAGCACCAAAATGAACAAAGACCAACAAAAATTTTGATGAAAGTAATTTATTCAAACAAATTTAAATTTGAAAAACACGATTGTTCCATAAAACACCAAATAAAGAAAATAAAACAAGAAAAATAAACAATCCAAGGGAAGTTCATTGAGTTAAGCTTCTTCTCCTTTCACATCTTTAATGTTTCCATCTTGAAAGGATGATAAAATAAAATCTTTTTCCAATCCTTTTCCCACCATGAAGGTTGCCGGTGGAGGTACTCTTCCAAACTTAGGCAAATGATTATTCTTGGTATTAGGCTTGTCGGGCTCGGGCAGCTTACTACTGTCAATCAAATCTTGGATCTCGTATCTTAGACGAGCACATTTGTCCATCTCATGCCCTTGCATTTGATGAAATTGACAAAAGGCCTTGGCATTGAAGTTTGGTGGCAGAGGATTATGTAGCGGTCAAGGAGCCGACAGTTGTAATAACCCTTTCTTTTATAGCTTGCTAAAAACCCAAGATAGAGGTTTCCCCAATTCTAAAAATTGTCTTTTACTTCCTTGACCAGTCGCATTAACATCAACTTCTTTTTGCGTGCTTTGATTACCCGACTGGTAGTTTCCTTTCTCGTTTCTTCTTGTCGAAAATCGGTTCTTCTCCTTTTCCCATTCTTCAATTTGCAGACCAGCTTAGAGAAGATCTTTGAAATCATGGATGAGTGTATGAGACATTCTTTCACGAAGACTAGGCAACACCCCTCTCACAATCATCCTTATTTGATCGGATTCATCGGGCCTTTTCTTGAGCAAAGCAGCCTTATTTCTTCATCTTTTGACATAGTCCACAAAATTCTCATTTGGCCTTTATCTAATGGACTCAACTTCCATTAAGGTAACTTCCATTTCAAAATTATATGCATATTGTTGGATGAAGGCCTTGTATAGCAGATCCCAACTCTTTTGTGTTCCTTTATCTAAGGTATTGAACCAATTTTGGATAACAGGATCCAATGAGAGCATAAAGTACCTTAGAGTTTGAGCTTTAGTATCTCGGATAGACTACATAGCAGTTATATACTGCTTCACATGGAGGTGAGGATTTCCAGTTCCATCAAACTTTACAAAGGATGGCATCTTGAATTTGTATGGCACTTCTTCGTCTAGCTTAAATAATTTGTCAACTTCGGACATTTCTTCGGTTTTCAGCTTCTTCTCAAATTTCTTTTCTAATTTCGCGACCATCTTTTCAACATCAAAAGTCTCGGTTTTCTCCACAACTGATCTTTCAACAATCTTCGGTTCTTTTTTCTTGTCTTGAGGATCTTGGAAATATTGAGCCCAATCATCATCATCATCAATGATTACCTTATCATCATCAAAATCCACTTCACCAACTTTAGTCTTCCCTTTGTCCTTTAGCTTCTTAGTGGTAGCAGATGCTTCGACATAATTTTTTAAAATTGCATCCAATTGGTTCTTCATGGTCTCAGCTAGGACCTCTTTTATTTCTTCCATCTTGGCATTGAGGGCATCATCCACCATTCTTTGAATTTGTTTGGGCTCCATTGCTTTTAGTGAGCAAGTGATTGAGTCGTTGCTAGATTCAACGTCTCCGGCATAGGTCGGATTGTCGTAAGCTTTCGAACTGTTGTAATCCAGGGTTGTGAGCCAAAAAGGATAAATGATATGAGATGCAAATGTATGTATACATGTGTGCATAAACAATAAACAAAGATAAGTTGAACTTCCCTTCCAACCTCAGAACATCCAAAAACGAATGGTGAGTCTCTTTTTCTATGTATATAGTTAACAAAATACCAACATGGGGCATCTTATTTTTGAATATTTCCCTCGGACGTTTCAACCAATAGTTATATTTTCGAAAATGGAAATCAGTTCATGATAATTCCCATTAATTAGGTTTTAATCCATTCAACCAACTAAAGTAGCTTTTATGCTATATTGGATTAAAACTAAATTAAGAGGTTTATTATAAATAGATTTCTCACTTGAAAAGGTAACTAATGATTCATACCAAAAAAAAGCCCATGATTAATTATTCTTAGTATAAACTAGGCTCACAATTGATTTTTGGTATTTCCATAATTGACTTAAATATTTGTAAGCTCTTTGTAAAAAAGGTTGGATGAAAATAATTTTATTTCTAAGCCCATTGTAAAAAGATTTTAGAAAAAATGGATTTTGGGCTTAGTATTTGGATCATGAGAAAAGAATTTTTGATTTGTTTATGGAAAAGTTTTATGTCCAAAGACCATTTTGAAAAGTTTTGAAAATAGCTTTGGTCTTTTGGATTCTAAAGTAAAATTTATTTTGAGCTTACAATATACTTAGGTCATATTAGAAAAAGAACAAACCAAATAAACCATAATTTAAGCCAAGATAAATTAACCATAGTCAAACAACATGCATTTGGGGTAAAACCTAAGGAAAGTAACTAGGCCAATTACATGAGCTTTAGTCTTTAGGTTAAAAGGCTTAGGTTCCCATAGCAAGTATATACCAAATGGTACGAAGCTATGAGTAGTTATGACATGCTCGATCTCCATACCTTGAGTGAAAGTATGATATTCCTTACATAACACAATACGGGTAACACGGGAGTCCTAACTCACGCACACGATGCAACCTAATATGATGCAATGGATAATATCATTATAATAAAGAATAGAATAAAATAAAGACCAACGGAATCAACTTCTCTTATCCCCAGTGGAGTCGCCACTCTGAGCGGGAATTTTTGCCCCTACTCCTGGTGGAATGGTTCTTGCGACTTCGGCACTATTTAGGCTTGGGGCCTTAGAGAACATGGGCCTAAGACTAGAGAAAATGGAATCGCCACCCGAACAGGCTGGGAAAAAAAAGGGGTGGATGACTCGATTCCTAAGGAATCCCCAACCCCCTAATGGGCTCGAAAAGTTAGGTACGTGTGGGGAAGGTGAGAAATGGCCCAGCACCCCCCACAACGCCCGGTTCATTGGAACTGACCTCCTTTGCAGGTCTTAATATTATAAAATTCTTAAGTATAACAATATTATCCATACTACATGCAACAATTAAAATAAAGCATCATTATATTAAAATCAAAGCAATGTCCAAACAAAGCAAATAAATGGACACCCATCCGAGGATGGAAACATGTCCTTACATCATTCATGTCTAAACTAAATAGGACACCATCGAAAGGTGGAAAACATGTCCTTTACATTGGACCAAACTATAAAAGCAATTTAAATTACATAGATATTAATTAATGAGGTACCCACAAAGTGGAAACATACCTCTTACAATTTTAATACCAAAACAAACAAATAATAATCATAATAATAAAGAAAATATCCATCTATGATAAATTAAATAAATCAAGCATTGAAATTAAATAACTCAACCATCAAAGCATATAATAAACTACATAATCAAATCTAAAATTAAATAAAGTAATAAATATATAATTTTAGAGTTTATGTCTCAATATAGGGTTCTTTAATTAATATTTAGGGTTTTGAGATTTTAAAATTATTATATTTATTATTTAGGCTACTGTGAAGATTTTAAAAAATTTATTTAATTAGGGTTTGGAACTAACATCATGAAATAGGGTTTCTAGGGTTTTATGTTTAACAATTAGGGCTTTGGAAAAAGGAAAGTTAAATACATGGACTCATAATTCACAAATAAATATTGACCCCTTCGACGAGTCCATACGGCGGTCCCTAATTGGTTTTTAGGGTTGTAGGTTTTGGTGTTAAATATTAAGATTTTAGGGTTTAAGATTTAGAAAATAGGGTTTCAAAATTGGAAGAAACTAATGTTACTTTTAAAAAGAATAATGCTTACTGTATGATTTTGAAAAGAAAAATTAATTAGGGTTAAAGATTTTGATTTTTGAAAAATAAGGTTACTGGATATTTGAATTAGAGATTAGGTTAAGGTTTTAAGAAAACAGTTTATTATTTTATGGTTTTAGAAAAGTGTAATTAGGGTTTCAGATTTTAAAAATATGTTTTACGAGTATTAAGGAATTAGGGTTTTGAAAAATAGTTTTTAGGGTTTCAAATAAAGTTTGGATGGTTTGTAGAATAATTGATCAAATTGTATGATGAAATAATTAATCCCACTTGATGAAGCTACTGTAAATATAAACAAAGAAAATAGATATTCAAACCTGCGTAGTTGGTTCCACCAAAAACTAATTTCTGGATGAACAATAACAAAGGCAATGTTGCTGCCTTTGATGGATTGATGAATGCTTCTTGTTCTTTCAAGCTTGAGGTTGGCCGAAGAAATCCAAAAGTCCAAGGTCAAGTCTAAAATTTCTCCCCCGATTAAAGTCCCAAGTTTTGCTCAGTAAAACAAATTTTTTGACCCACTTAATTCTATTTTTTAATGTGGTATTTATAGGAAAAATAATAATCCTACTACTAATTGTCTAAGGAAATTAAAACCCTTTAGGAAAAGAAACTAAAACCAAATAGAATTTGGTTTCGGAAAAAACTGCTCTGGAAAATTACTTTGGCGAAAATAAAACTGCGCTGCGGGCTACAAAAATTTGCGAGTGGGCTTGAAAATTGCTGGGGCGGGTGCCAATTTGGCCTGTGGCCAATTCGCCCACAGGAAATTCCTGCGGGGAATTGGCCCAACTGATTTACTTTCGGTGATGAATTTTTTCGTCTTCGATTTTTTATTTATTATTATTATTTTTTTAACTTTACTAATATTTCCCCTTTTTTATTTTTATTAAAAATTATAAATAATAAATACTAAAATAAATATTATTGAATTAAAATACCACAAAAATTATTTGACTATAAAAAATATTGGACCAGAGTGAGTAAAAAATTAAGGGTCTACACACATTTTTGTTGTTTTAGCCACCATTGAAATAGTAAAAATTAGGCATACGTTAGGATGTTTACTCATATTAGAAGGCCTATAAATATCCATCTTCCATTCACTTCGAAACATACAAGAAACAATAAGAGAGATAAATTTAAGTAATTTTGGAGTCAAGTTTGGAGAGTTATTCTCTAGTTTCTTGGTGTGATCATTCAAGGAGTGAAAATTTTCTAGAGAGATCATGGTAATCTCAAGTAATTAAGTGTGGATTACTTAAGAATTTGTTGTACTTGATTCATTTGATTAGTGGATTTTATTTCAGAGCTTGTCCCGTGATTTTTTCTCTATACTGGAGGATTTTCCATGTTAAATTTTTATGTCTCTTATTCTTGTGGTTGTTTTTTGCTTGCTACTAGTGTGCATTAATTTACACAATTAATTATTGACTAAGAACCTAACAAGTGGTATCAGAGATTGGTTCTTTGGGTGTGAAATTAATTGTATAAATTATAATGGAGAAATTCACTGGCACTATGATTAAATTGTCGGCTTCAAATTATTTAATTTGGAAGTGAAAGATGGAGGACCTTTTTTTTTATTGTAAGAACCTGTATAATCATATAAAATTAGAATCTACTAAGCCAAGTAGAAAATCAGATTATGATTAGGAGAAGATGCACAGAAAAACTATCGATACTATTCGACACTGGGTAGATAATAATGTCTACCATCATATAAGTAAAGAAGTTGATGCGTATAAATTATGAAAAGATTTAGAAACCATGTATAAGAGAAAAAGTGCTCAGAATAAAGCTTTTTCCATTAGAAAGTTTGTGAATTTGAAGCTAAGGGATGGACGATCAATTGCAGAACACTTGAGTGAGTTTCAAGAATTAGTAAATCAGTTGAGCATCATGAAGATAGCCCTAGATGATAAATTACAGGCATTATTGCTCTTCAGTTTCTTGCCAGAAAGTTGGGAGACCTTAGTAGTGTCTCTTAGTGACTCTGCTTCAAGTGGCATTTTATCTTTATCACCGGTAAATGACAGTCTTAATAATGAGGAGACTAGAATAAAGGATATGGGCTTTAAAACTTTACAGGATCTTGTTACAACCATAAAAAGCAGGGGTAGAAGTAAAAGCAGAGGTCATAAAGGGCATTATAAATCTAAAGGCAAGCACAATTGAAAAGAAAATTCAGTTGTTATCACTACGGTGAGGAAGGGCATATGAAAAGAAACTACAAAGTTTGGAAAAGGGAACATATTGATGAGAAAAATCAAAAGAAGGCGGATGATCAAAATACTATTGCAACTGTAGCTTATGATAATGAGGAGATGGTTGTACTCTCCTTTGTTGAGGAGCTTGACAAAGTTACTAATTCTGATATGGAGTGGGTTGTTGATTCAACAACATCATACCATGCTACACCAAGAAGAGAAGTCTTTACTATTCACAAAGTAGGTAATTTTGGCAGAGTAAAGATGGGTAATACCAGCTACACAGATATAGTGGATATTGGTGATGTCTGTGTTCAGACAAATGTTAGTTACATATTGACTTTGAAGAATGTGCATTATGTGCCAGATTTACATCTGAATTTGATTTCTACTCATGTCTTTGGTGACAAAAGATGGAAACTCACCAAAGGTTCAATTGTGGTTGCTAGAGGTAGATTGTGCTACGCACTCTATAAGACTTAAGTGAAGACGATCAAAGGTGCACTGAATGCAGTTAAAGATGATACTTCACCTGACTTGTGGCATAAGAGGCTGGCTCATATGAGTGAGAAAGGGTTGCAAATTTGGGCAAAGAAATCTCTCATTCCCTTTGCCAAAGGCATAAGTCTAAACCCTTGTGATGATTGTTTTTGTATGGCAAATAACATAGAGTCTCCTTTAGTAGTTCCTATAAAAGAAAAAATAATATACTTGAGTTAGTTTACTTTAATGTATGTGGTCCCATTGATGTAGAAACTTTAGGAGGTAGTAGATATTTTGTTACTTTTATTGATGATGCTTAACGGAAGGTTTGGGTGTTTGTTCTGAAAACAAAAGACCAGGTTCTTCAATGCTTTAAGCAAGTCCATGCAATGGTGGAAAGAGAGAAGGGAACATCCTTGAAGTGTCTTTGTTGTGACAATGGAGGTGAATACACTTCAAAAGAATTCAAGAATTACTGCTTAGAGCATGGAATCAGACATAAGAAGACTTTCCTTGGTACTCCACAGCATAATTGTGTAGCTAAAAGGACAAACAAAACTATCTTAGAAAAGTCAGATCTATGCTGAAAATGGCTAAGCTCCCTAAGCCATTTTAGGGTGAATCACTCTACACCGTCTACTGCTTGATAAATCGCTCTCCATAAGCTCCTTTGGATTTTGAGATACCTGAGAGAGTATGGTCTAGAAAAGATGTTGCTTACTCTCACTTGAAGGTATTTGGATGCAAGGCTTTTGTCCATGTACCTGAGGAGCAGAGATAAACACTTAATGATAGAATTGTTCAAATTATTTTTCTAGGTTATGGAGATGCAAAATTTGGATGCAAGTTATGGGATCTAGTGAAGATGAAAGTCATCAGGTCCAGAGATGTAATCTTCCACGACGACAAGACCTTATTAGACTCTGAGCCATCAGAGAATACTACAAGTAGTGAGAAAATTCCTTTTCCTATATTAATTTCTCCTTCAATCAGAAATTCCACAGATGAAGGAGAGTTGCTTGAAGAACATGGAACTAATGATATGCCAGCGCTAACAGATGCTGATGATGATGTTGAGTAGGGAAGGCAACCCTTTCCTGCTTAGACTATAGAAGAACCTCAAGTCAGAAAGTCAACCAGAACACATAATCCATCTACCAGATATCCCACTTATGAGTATATAACTGTTAATGAAGAGGGGGAGCCAAAAAGCTTTCAGGAAGTTTAGAATCATAAAAAGAAGGTTTAGTGGATGAAAGCAATGCAGGAGGAGATGGGTTCTTTGAAAAAGAACAATACTTATAAGCTTGTTGAACTTCTAAAAGGTAGAAAAGCCTTGAAGAACAAATGGGTGTACAAGCTTAAGATGGATGGAGAGAAGCTAATAAAATACAAAGCTCGTTTGGTAGTAAAGGGCTTCAATAAGAAGAAAGGGGTTGATTTTTATGAAATCTTTTCTCCTATTGTAAAGATGAGCTCATTCGAGTGATTCTTGGTTTGACTGCTAGCTTGGATCTTGAGCTTGAGTAATTAAATGTGAAAATTGTATTCCTTCATGGTGATTTGGAGGAAGAAATATACATGGAGAAACCAAGAGGATTAGAAGTAAAATAAAAAGAACACATGGTTTGCAGATTGAGAAAGAGTTTGTATGGTATAAGAAATTTGACTCTTTCATGGCGAGTCATGATTATACTAGAATAGATGCAGATCATTGTGTGTACTTTAAGATTTTTTCATATGGTAAATTTGTCATTCTTTTGCTCTATGTGGATGATGTGTTGATAGTAGGGCAAGATGCTACAGTAATTAGTGGTTTGAAAAAGGAGTTGTTTGGCTCCTTTGATATGAAGGATTTAGGATCATCACGACAAATTTTAGGCATGCAGATTACTCATGACAGGAAAGCTAAGAAGTTGCGATTTTCATAAGAGAAATATATTGAGCATGTTCTATGCAAATTCAATATGAAGAATGCTAAGCTAGTTAGCACAACTCCTACTAATCACTTTGTACTTAGCAAGAAATCTTGTCCTTTCTGTAATATCCCAAAATTTTGAAATAAATTTTAATTTTGAAAATTTATTAAAGGATTTAAAATTGTATATATTTGTTTAAGTGAAAAGAAAGAAAGAAAATGAAGTGTGTAAATGTTGTATATATATGTAGATATATACAATATATACAAGTCAACATGTTAATAAAGTCAAATGATATTATAATTATTTAAAATAAGATATTAATATTAATGGATAGTGGAAGAGGATTTTTGAGATTTTTTATTACAATAATAATATATTGCTTGGTGGAGATTAAAAGAGGGAATAGTGGGGATTTGTATGGTTAATAGTGAAGTAGTTGTTTTGATCTTCATCTTCTTCTTCTTCCTTCTCCATGGTAGCTGGCCATCATCTTCATCAAAGGGAAAGAGATTTTTGCTTCTTGCTAATTTAAGAAATTAAAGGATTTCAAGTGTTCAAGTTGGAGTTCAAGGATTTTCTTCATATTTGGTAAGTTTCCAACTTGTTTCTTTGATTTCCTTTGAAGTTTGTGTATATGTAAATTGGATGTTTGATGTAGTTTGTGTCTATGGTTGATCTTTGGTATGTTTGAAGTTCTTTTGTCTAGTTTGCTATGAATTTGGGGTTGGATTGAAGAAAAAAGTTGCGTTTGGTGAAGAAAATAAGAGTTGTGGATTGTGTAAGTTTTGAGTTGTGAAATATGGTTATGATTGTGTATTTTTGCTTGTAATTGAGTTGTGTTGATGTTTATACAAGTATTATGTGGTTGGATGATGGATCTGGCTGAGTTTATATTAGTTGAAAAAGTTTATGAAAGATGATATTTGGATGAGGCATTTTGTGTCAATATCAGGTTTTTGGCCTGACATGCCCGGTGGCACGGCCATGTCTTTGGGCATGTCGATGGTTCTATTTTTAGTGTTGGTGACACGTGCAGTGATATGCCCATATCACTGAGCGTTTCATATCTACTATGTTGTTGGAGTTTTTACACGTGCAGTGGCATGCCCATGTCACTGAACGTGTCATAGCTAATGTGTTGTTGTAGTATTTACACGTGAAGTGACGCACCCATGTCACTGAGCGTGTCATAGCTACTATGTTGTTGGGGTATTTACACGTGCAGTGACACACCCATGTTACTAAGCGTGTCAAAGCTTCTGTGTTGTGGGTTTAGGGCACGGTCATGGATATGCCCGTGTTGTTGAGCGTGTCATGTAGAGTTTTTCCTAGATGGTTCTTTTTCTTATTTTTTTTATTGTGGATCACTTAGTGATTATGTATATTCACATTTGGTTTAGGCTTTGAAGAGAGTTGAGCTACCCCAATCCAAGTGTTGAGGGATATCTTGGAAGAGGAGGTTGGAAGTGGTGTTTGTTGTTTTAGAGGTAAGTACAAACTTTGAATAATTGTTCATATTTATGTGACATTGGGACTTAACACATTTGGTTGGAAAATGTGTTAAGTTACTTACTACATTGTTGATGCATGAATAAAATGCTATGTCTTGTACATTGTGAACTATGTGAAAAATAAGATGATGACTCAAAATGTATGGATAATGCAATTTGTTATGTATACACTAATGATAGTATGTGAAGCCATTGGTGATGGCTATATTGATATAAATGAGATATTTGAGACATTGTGCCTAGATTGATCATAAGAAAATGACAAAAGATTTGATAATGAAATTATGAAAGAATTGTGTGCCTAGTATGTTATTCAATTTTCAAAGTTTTGTGCTTGACATCATGCCTATGAAGTAACAATCCCTTGAAGCTAGGTTGGGCTTGGTCCTTGAAGCCTAGTTGGGTGTTACATGATGTAGCAGACCCTTGAATTGAAGCCTAGTTGGGATGTTACATATGAGGTAATCCTCATTGTAATTATGATTCACCTTCGGGCTAAACAAATATTGTTATATTGGACCAAAGCAGTAATTCTGAAATTTGAATGGCATATTAGATCATTTTGGGCCCATGCTTGTGTTTGCTTTTATGTGAATTATGAATTGTGGAACAATTGAGCAAATTATCAAGATAAAGATATAATGTTATATGATATGATATCCTTATGTATTGTGCATTGGTATTACATTTGAATTATAATGTTATCAAAGTTTGTACCACTAAGCTTTTGGCTTAGCGTGATTGTGATTCATTGTGCAGGTGACAAGGTAGATTCGGTTGAGCCAGAGAGTTCGTCTAGACCGAGTCGAGTTTAGGCTTGAGATTGTGAGAGCAGTATTGATTTGGACATCGAGATTAGAGACAAACTGCCAGCATGTATATATTTCGTATTATTTTTGTAAATATTGGCTTTGATGTATATAAATATGTATATTCCATAAACAATAGAAAATATTTTGGATAAACCTTTGGTAATGAAGTATATATATGTGTTTTAACAAGTATTATTTCATTTACTATTTATATAATATCAATTGAATGTTTTTACTTTATACAGGTTTTTAAAAGTGAAGTTTTGTTTTGTCTAAATGGGCTGTGATATTCTTATATCCTATATTCGTATATTACATATGTTAGGAGTATGTAGTGTATGTATATTGGGTATAAGGGTGTTACACTTCTACTCAAAGGAAAGAGAAGAAATGGCAGCTATTCCCTACTGCTCTGTAGTTGGGAGTTTAATATACGCTATAGTTTGCACCCGATCAGATATTGCTCATGCTGTTGTTTGGTCAGTAGGTTTCTTTCGAATTCTGGTAAAAATCACTGGGAGGAGATAAAATGGATTTCAAATATTTGAGAGATACTTCTAAGATGTGCTTATGCTTTGGAGGCTTAAAACCAATTCTAGAAGGATATACAAATGCAAATATGGCAGTGACCTTAATGACAGGAAGTCAACTTCAGGGTATGTATTTACTTTTGTAGGGAGAGCTGTATCATGGCAGTCCAAATTGCAAAAGTGTGTTGCTCCATCCATAACTAAAGTAGAGTATATAGCTATGACAGAAGCAAGTAAAGAGATGCTTGGGTTGAAAAGGTTTCTCGAAGAGTTGGGTTTAAATTATGATAGTCAAAGTACTCTAGATTTGAGCAAGAATGCCTTATAACATAGTCGAACTAAGCATATTGATGTGAGATACCATTGGATTCGTGAAGTGGTGAATTATCAAGAGATATTATTAAAAAAGATTCGTACTGACAAAAATACAACTGATATGTTGACCAAAGTGGTGACTCGTGAGAAGCATCAATTCTGCACCAAAATGGTGGGATCGAGTGTTAATTGAGCAACAGATGTGTGAACATCTCCCCATGGGTTGGAGGGGGAGATTGTTGGTTTTTCCAACCCATTAAAATGAAAATAATGGGTTTGGTAAGTATGCAATATTTGACTAGATGAAAGGAAAAAAAAAGAATAGTAACATATTATTGTTAAGATTTTTGTTGTTTTAGCCATCATTAGAATAGTAAAAATTAGACACAAGTTAGGATGTTCACACATATTAGAAAGCCTATAAATAGTCATCTTCCATTCACTTCAAAACATACAAGTAACAATAAGAGAGAAGTGAAAAATAAGAGAGAAAAATTCAAGTAATTTTGAGTCAATTTTGGAGAGTGATTCTCTAGTTTCTTGGTGTGATCATTCAAGGAGGAGTGAAAATGTACTAGAGAGATTATTGCTAATCTCAAGTAATCAAGTGTGGATTACTTGAGAATTTATTGTACTTGATTCATTTGATCAGTGGATTTCATTTCGGAGCTTGTCCCGTGGTTTTTTTCTCTATACTGGAGGGTTTTCCATGTTAAATTTTTATGTCTCTTATTTTTGTGGTTGTTCTTTGCTTGCGACTAGTGTGCATCAATTTACAAAATTAATTATTGAATAAGAACCCACAAAAAGATGATGAGCCTATCAATGTTAAAAAGAAAAAAAAATGTAGTTACATTTCTTGAAGAAGACAAGTGTCAACCTAAAAAACCTATATCAAATCCTAAGAGGGTGGAAAACAAGCATGTAAATAGATATTTCTATCATATGATTTTGAATCAATTTCATTTGGTCAATTAAGTTATTGGGAATTGATGAGAAACTCACTTATTACAGGATGTTAAATAATTTATCCCTTCCTCCGTGGAAGCACCACCTTGTCAATGTTGTTGGCTTGGGATTGAATATGTTTCGTATCATCCAGAATATTATTGGCAATGACAAAGAGCATGCATTTATAGTATATCAATTACAAGTGTTATGTATATATATATATATTTCCATTGCCTTTAAATAACTGATAATTATTTGTCCAAATTTATTGTATAAGTGGCAACAATTATTTGATATAAGGTTGGACACCTGCTCAATGTTGAAGAAAAGAATTTTGTTTATTGGCCTAGATCGTAAACTATATATTCCTACATCAAGTGCATAATCCAAAGGCCAATGAGTTGTCTTTTAAATTTGGTAATGATGTTGTGAGCATGGGTGCCTATGAATACTATTTAATTTCCAGCTTGAAGTACCAAGGTTCTGATGAGTTAAAAGGGGGTAGCACAACACTTGTGGATGAATATGGAAGATTAACTAGCTAAAAATTATAGGATGCATTCAAGGAATACAAAGAAAAAGCTGTGCAACTAAAGTTAGTGTCGCAAGCCTTTTTGACATTGAGGCTTCTGAGGTTGATACAAGAATCTTATCCTTGTCGACAATATCAAGGCTTTCAATAACATTGCATTGGGTAAATTGAGCTAGAACTTCTTATGTTCGAACTTAAAAGAAGTTATATTAAGGTTAAAGAATAAAAAGAGGGGGATATTCATTGAGCATGTTCTTTGATATTTTATCAATTTTTTCAATGGAGGTCATCCTGAAAATAGAGAGAATCAAGGTAAAGAGAATATTCTGTAGGCTCCTAAGAATTCTTAATTGGAAATTAGCCTTAAAAATTCCATATTCTAGTCAAGAATTGATGCTTACAGGACATATACATTTAAAAGTTATTTATTAATTATACGTTCAATATTTTTATATTCTTACGTGTAACATTTTAGTTCTCATTCTTATTCTTATTTTATTTTGATATGCATAGGAATTAGTAATGGTGGCAATTAAGATATTTGATGATGAAGTTGTTGAGCCAAATTTAGTTGGTTTATGCTTAAGCAGTAAGGAGGGGATGATTGCACTGTGAGCGGGGATTTTCGCCCCCACTCCCGGTGAAATAGTTCTTGCGACTTCGGCACTATTTAGGCTCGGGGCCTTAGAGAACACGGGTCTAAGCCGGAAGAAAATGGAGTCGCTACCTGGACAGGCAGGAAAAAAGAAAGGGGTAGATGACTTAATTCCTAAGGAATCCCCAACCCCCTAATGGGTTCGGAAAGTTGGGTACATGTGGAGAAGGTGAGAAATGGCCCAGCACCCCCACAACGCCCTGTTCACTGGAACCGGCCTCCTTTGCAGGTCTTAATATTATAAAATTCTTAAATATAACAACATTACCCATACTACATGCAATAATTAAAATAAAGCATCATTATATTAAAATCAAAGCAATGTCCAAACAAAGCAAATAAATGGACACCCATCCAAGGATGGAAACATGTCCTTACATCGTCCATGTCTAAAACTAAATAGGACACCGACCAAAAGGTGAAATGTGCCCTTTACATTAATCCCAAAAATATGAAATAAATTAAATTACATAAGGTTTAAATAATGAGGTACCCACAAAGTGGAAACATACCTCTTACATTAGTACTAAAATAAATCAATACTAATAAAGGAAATGTCCATTTATTCATTTATTCATTACAAATTAAATAAACCAACCATTAAAATATATAATAAACTGTATAATCAAGTCCAAAAATAAATAAATTAATAAAAAGTATAAGTTTAAGGTTAACATCTTAAATTAAGGTTTTAAGAAATTAGGGTTTTGGAATTTAGGATTTGGAACTTAGGGTTTTGGAAATTAGAGTTTTGTAATTAGGGTTTGGAAACTAGAGTTTTAGAATTAGGGTTTTGAAATTAGGGTTTTTAAAATTAGGGTTTTGGATTTAAGATTTTGGAATTAGGGTTTTAGGGTTTAAGGAATTTAGGG
Organism: Garcia nutans; assembly: GCA_947685225.1. Taxonomy (NCBI): domain Eukaryota; kingdom Viridiplantae; phylum Streptophyta; class Magnoliopsida; order Malpighiales; family Euphorbiaceae; genus Garcia; species Garcia nutans. Next base: position 2,073,953 of record CANTUV010000017.1, on the reverse strand, counting down.
TTTAAGAGAGAAAGATTTATGGGATTAGGGTTTGGATATTCTTGGATTATTGAAAAAAAGGGTTTAGGATTTTAACTTACTGCCTTTTAAAAATAATTTTGGATTTGGGGAAATAAATTAAATTTTTGGAAGAATAATCAAGATTTTGGAGTTTAATAATAAAATGGTTTAAGCTTTTGGATAAAAATAATTTAGGGTTTTGAGTATCAATAAAATAACTTATGGTTCTTGAGGTTTTAGTAAACAAACTAGATTTTGAAAATTGATTCAAACCCTCAACAACTACTAGATGGTTTTAAGTTTTTATAAAACATGCAAGTGGAGTTACGAACACCAACTGATTAATGTATTAACTAAAACAAACAATTAAAGTTATTAAAACAAAGATCAAGTTACTGCATGTTCTTATTAATCAAAGAAAATGTAGTTATTGTAAACATGAATAATTTATGATTAAAGATCAAACCTCCGTTGTCGGTTCCACCACAAAATTGATTTCTGGGTAAACAATGTGAGGACAGTATGGACTCTGCCTTCTTCTTTAATTCTCTTGATATTTTTGCTTGTTATTTCCTTCGTTCTAAAAAAAAGCTGCTATTGTTCTTCTCTGTTTATTGCCATCCCAAGGTTGCTAAAAATTCCCCCTCCTTTTTTTTTTCAAATATTTAGACTTCTTATTTATAGGCAAAACCAATAAAAAAACCCCTAAACCTAACTCTGCTAATTTGTCTTTCAGAGGAATTCTAAGCTCCTTAGGAAACTTTGGTCAAAAAAATCTAAAAAAAAAACAATTGAAACTATGTCAATCTGGGCAACCAGATCAACATGAGTTAAGGCCATGTCGACCTGGTAGCCCAGGTCGACATGAGTCCAACCCCATATTGATCTGGGTTGCCAAATAGACATAAGGCATGCTCATGTCGACTTGGGCCCTCCAGGTCAACATGAGCAATTGCTCATGTTGCCCCGGCTGGCCTGACTTGAATTATTCTTGTATTTTTTTAACTTATGAACTGAAAAGTTTTAATTTGGGCCTATTCAACTTGATTTTAGGGTTTTACAATTGAATTTATGCCTCTTTAATCCGAATCGACTTATTAGAAGATGTAAATCGGATTGAATTTATTTTAGCATTCTTTAATTAAGACCATACCAACTTAGGGCCAAAATTAAAGGTCTACAATTTGCCCCCTACTTGAATGATCTGATACTTTCAGTAGAAGAGAGTGAAAAGCAACATGACTTTGAGCAGATTTTAGATGAGGATAAATACTTGGATTTGATTTGGGTACTTGGACCCGAGATTGAGTACTTAGACCCTAGACAAAAGTTGGGTGCCCAACCCAAAACTAGATTTTGATACTCAACCTGAAACTAGATTTGGATGCTCGATCCTATACTGGATTTGGATACTCGATCCTAAACTGGATTTGGATACTCAATCCTAAACTGAATTGGGATACTCGATCCTAAACTAGATTTGGATACTCAATCCTAAATTGGATTTGGATACTCAATCCTAAACTGGATTTGGATATTTGGATACTCTATCCTAAATTGGATTTGGATGCTCGATCCTAAACTGGATTTGGATACTCGATCCTAAACTGGATTTGGATACTCGATCCTAAACTGGATTTAGATGCTCGATCCTAAACTGGATTTGGATACTTGATCCTAAATTGGATTTGGATGCTCGATCCTAAACTGAATTTAGATACTCGATCCTAAATTGGATTTGGATACTCGATCTTAAACTAGATTTGGATGCTCGATCCTAAACTGGATTTGGATGCTTGATCCGAGATGAGTTTAGGACTTAAAAGTGATTTGGATTCTGGACCCGGTGGTGAGTTCTGGACTCAAAAGTGATTTGAATTCTGGACCTGGTGGTGAGTTCTGGACCCAAAAAGTGATTTGGGTTCTAAACCCGATGGTTAATTTAGAATTTGTGTTCTGGACCCAAGGTAAGTTCTGGACCTAAGGTAAGTTCTGGACCCAAGGTAAGTTCTAGACTCAAAAGTGATTTGGGTTCTGGACTCGATGGTGAGTTATGGGCTTAAAAGTGATTTGGGTTCTGGACCCAATGGCGAGTTCTGGACTCAAAAGTAATTTGGGTTTTGGACCCGATGGTGAGTTTTGGACTTAAAAGTAATTTAGGTTCCAGATCCGGTGGTAAGTTTTGGACTTAAAAATGATTTGGAATCCGGACCCGGTGGTAAGTTCTAGACTTAAAAGTGATTTGGGTTCCGGACTCGATGGTGAGTTCTGAACTCAAAAAGTGATTTGGGTTTTGGACTCGGGATGAGTTCTAGACTCAAAAGTAATTTGGGTTCTGGACCCGGTGGTAAATTCTGGACTTAAAAATAATTTGGGTTCTAGACCCAGGATGAGTTCTAGACTCAAAATGATTTGGGTTATGGACTCGAGCATGTTCTGGAATCAAAATAATTTGAATGTGAGCTTGAACTTAAAAATATTTTGTATACACATAAACTCAAAAATTAAAATGGAGAAACTTTGCCCCCATTGTAGGCTCAAACCAATAATTTTTCTCATGCAGGCTTTGATTGATGTTTGTATTTTGTCCCGTTCTTTGCATAAGCATGCATTTCTTCTTTCTTTTGCAAAATGACTAGAGCTTCCTGAAGCAATGGGTCTTCCATGTCCCTCTAATTCAATATCTTCTTTTGATTCTTTACTTTATAGGGTGTTTGCTGTTCACTTTGACAAAGAATAGATAATACAATACAAGAAAGTGCAATGCGATATGCTCATGTATGCATGATGCATGAATAACACTTACAATGGTTCCATCGACTCAGAGACTGAGGTTATCAGCTGAAATGTTCTCACAGATTTCTTTCAGATGCCCGTTCAGGTCTTGCACTGGAATGACAGGATGCTTCACATTTATGGCTTTTATCTTAAAGATGTTGAAAACATGAATAACGGAGACCCCAAGTGGGAGAAATACATCCATTTCAAATTAAGATTCAGTATGTCAATTGGTAGCTTTATAACCTTGCCAATAATTATTTCCTTTGCCCAATGTGTCCTTCGAGGTTCGATAGTTCAACATACTCCTCTTAACTTGAAGGCTTTGTATATATATATATATATATTTGAATTTTCAATTTTGATTTTGAAATCAAATGTTGGCTTTGCCAAATTAATGTCAATTTACCTCAGGACTTGATTGTTCAAATTAACATATCTATAACATGACAACCCTAGTTACCGTACTAAACTCGGGAATCTTTTCTATTTAAGCAAGAATTGTTACACTTCAGACAGGCACATACACATTACTTGGCCAAAGGTCTCATTTGAGTTTGAATATTGTCTATCACATATGCATGCTTACCCAAACTATCTCCACTAATAAACTCTACCTACCAAGAGAGATCAATAGGTCTTTAATAGGCTTGAAATGGGGTCTATAAGGGACATGGGTTAAGCGGAGGCCAATTGTAAATTAGAACCGTTGTGACACTATGGGCAAACCCTCATACTACAATTTTCTTGTTTAGACAGTTGGAAACATGAAAAGATATATCTTTGAACATTCTTCTTTCTTCTTGACATGAATCTGGATCTTGATTGGGACAGTCTTTGCCCTTGCAAAAAGTTTGGTACCCAAATTTGTTTCTTTTCTTCTTCTCCCTTTTCTTTCTTTTTATTTTTCTTACTCTTCCCTTTCTTTGAGCATTTTATCATTTTTTCCTTCTTCCTATCAATTACAGAACTTTCAAAAACTGGGTGACCTTTCTCCTTTTTCTCTGATTTTGATCAAATCTTTGGTTGGGTTGGACCAATTCAAGTTAAACTTTCCTTATGGAAGTCTTTTGCTGCTTTAGGTAAAAGTGAACTCGGTTGGATTTTTGAATCATTTTGGGTTTTCTTTTCTTTTCTTTTCTCTTTTTTTTCTCTTTTCTTTTTGTTTTTTTTGTGTTTTCTTTTCTTCTTTTCTTCTTTTTTTGTTTTTTTGGTTCTAGCTCTAAAAGAGTTGTCTTGTTTGTACCAACTTGGGTTTCTAATAATGGATGAGTGTAGTGACATAAATCTTCTTTAACAGGGATAAATCATCTGTTACTCTAATGTTGTCTTGATAGATTGGAGATATCAGGCGAACTTCAACTACTCTTATGGTCTTGATAACATCAAATATCCTTACAGTTTTGGCTATGCATTCCTCTCTTTGATCTTCTTACCTCTTCGCCTTAGTGATCATAAGACTTGTCATAAGTATCACAATAACTCAGGGTAGGTTGTTGGGGGTTTGTAAGCCAATGATAAGAAAACTAAAATTTCATGAAGGCTCAATGGGATAACTAGGGATTGATATTTAATAGGGTGAATACTAGTTGTTGGCTTTTCAAACAATGCCTAGATCATTTCTCTCTTAAAATAAGCAGAATTCAATTTTGCCTCGAAAGTTTGTCAAAGCATGTTCTAAGACTGACTGGGACCTAGACAAAGGTAACTATGCAGGAGCCCTCTCTAAGTAAGCATACACAACTCAATGCTATAGAGCAATTCCCTCATCTAGTAAAGTCATTCAAATCATGATGCCTAGATACATTAATTTATGAATATCAAGCTAGATTCATCATTGGTTGAGCACCAAAATGAATAAAGACCAAAAAAACTTTTGATCAAAGTAATTTATTCAAACAACTTTAAATTTAAAAAACATGATTATTCCATAAAATACCAAATAAAGAAAATAAAATAATAAAAATAAAAAAACCAAGGGAAGTTTGTTGGGTTAAGCTTCTTCTCCTTTCACATCTTCAATATTCTCATCTTGAAAGGAGGATAAGACAAGATTTTCCTCCAATCCTCCTCCTACCATGAAAGCTGGTGGTGGTGGCACTCTGTTGAACCTAGGCAGAGGATTGCTTTTGGTATTGGGCTTATCAGACTCAGGTAGCTTATCACTATTGATTAGATCTTGGATCTCATGCTTCAATCAGGTACATCTATTAGTCTCATGTCCTTGAGTCTGATGAAACTCACAAAAGGCTTTAGTATCAAATTTTGGGGGTAAAGAATTCTGCAAAGGTCAAGGGGCCAATGGCTGTAATAGTCCTTTCTTTTGTAGCTTGTTGAAGACCCAAGACAAAGGCTTCCCCAGATCTGAAAACTACCTTATATTTGCTTGACCAGTTGTATTAACATCAACTTCTTTTTGTGTGCTTTGATTTCCAGACTGGTAGTTCCCTTTCTTATTCCTTCTTATTGAAAAGCGATTCTTCTCCCTTTCCTATTATTTAATTTGCAGACCAGCTTGGAGAAGATCTTTCAAATCACGGATGAGTGTATGAGACATCCTTTCACGAAGACTAGGCAACACCCCTCTCACAATCATCCTTATTTGAGCAAAGCAGCCATATTTCTCCATCTTTTCACATAGTCCATAAAATTCTCATTTGACCTTTGTCTAATGGACTCAACTTCCATTAAGCTAACTTTCAGCTTGACATTGTACCCGTATTGCTGAATGAAAGCCTTGTACAACATGTCCCAATCTTTTTGAGTACTTTCCTCTAAGGTGTTGAACCAATTTTGGATAATAGGGTCCAATGAGAGCATAAAATACCTCAGAGTTTGAGCTTTAGTAGCTCGGGCAGATTGCATAGTACTGATGTACTGCTTCACATGGAGATGAAGGTTTCCAGTACCATTGTACCTAATGAAGGAAGGCATCTTAAACTTATAAGGGACCTCCTCATCTTATTCAAATAATTTGTCAATCTTGGACATCTCTTTGATTTTCAGTTTCTTCTCAAATTTCTTTTCTAAATCAGCAATCATCTTCTCAACATCAGACGTCTCAGTCTTTTCAATAGTTGTCTTCTCAATAACCTTCGGCTCCTTTTTGTCTTGAGCATCTTAGAAATATTGAGCTCAGTCGTCATCATCATCAATGATCACCTTATCATTATAAAAAACCACTTCACCAACTTTAGTCTTGCCTTTGTCCTTTGGCTTCTTGGTGCTAGCAGATATTTCGACATTGTTTCCTAAAATTGCAGCCAATTGGTTCTTCATGGTCTCAGCCAGGGCCTCTTTTATTTCTTCCATCTTGGCATTGAGGGCGTCATTCACCATTCTTTGAATTTGTTCAGGCTACTTTGCTTTTGATGAAAAAGAGATTGAGTCATTGCTAGATTCTTCATCTCCGGTGTAGGTCGGATTGTCATAAGCTTTTAAACTATCATAATCCAGGGCTGTGAGCCAGAAAGAATTAATGATATGAGATGAAAATGTATGCATGTATGCATGTATGCACAAACAATAGACAAAGATAAGTACAACGTCCCTTCCAACCTTATAACTTCCACACACGGATGGTGAGTCTCTTTTTCTAGGTATATGGTTAATAAAGTACCAACATGGGGTATCTTGTTTTCGAATATTTCTCTCGGATGTTTCAACCAACAGTTATATTTTCAAAAATAAAAATCAGTTCACGATAATTCCCATTAATTAGGCTTTAATCCATTCAATCAACTAAAGTAGCTTTTATGCTATATTGGATTAAAACTAAATTAAGAGTTTTATTATAAATAGATTTCTTACTTGAAAAAATAACAAATGATTCATGCAAAAAACAAGCCCATGATTAATAACTCTTAGTATAAACTAGGCTCACAATTTATTTTTTGTATTTCATAATTGACCTAAATATTTGTAAGCTCTTTTAAAGGTTGGGTGAAAATAATTTTGTTTCTAAGCCCATTGTAAAATGATTTAAAAAAAATGGAGTTTGGGCTTTGTATTTGAGTCATGAGAAAAGAATTTTTGATTTATTTTTTTAGAAAAGTTTTACATCCAAAGATCATTTGAAAAGTTTTAAAAATTGTTTTGGTCTTTTTGATTTTAAAGAAAATTTTATTTTGAGCTTACAATGTACTTAAGTTATATTAGAAAAAGAACAAACCAAATAAGCCATGATTTAAACCAAGATAAATTAACCATAGTCATACAACATGTATTTGGGGTAAAAACCTAATTAACTATGCCAATTACATGAGCTTTAGTCTTTGGGTTAAAAGGCTTAGGTTCCTATAGCAAGTATATACCAAATGGTACAAGGCTATGAGTGGTTATGCCATGCTCGATCTCCTTACCTTGATTGAAAGTATGATATCCCTTACATAACACAACACGGGTAACATGGGCGTCCTAACTCACGCACACGATGCAATCTAATATGATGCAATAGATAATATCATGATAAGAAAGAATAGAATAATAAAAAGACCAACGGAATCAACTTCTCTCGTACCCAGTGGAGTTGCCACTGTGAGCGGGGATTTTTGCCCTCACTCCCGGTGGAATGATTCTTACAACTTCGACACTGTTTAGGCTCGGGGCCTTAGAGAACATGGGCCTAAGCCCTGAGAAAATGGAGTCGCCACCTGGACGGGTCGGGAAAAAGAAAGGGATAGATGACTCAATTTCTAAGGAATCCCCAACCCCCTAATGGGTTCGAAAAGTTGGGTACGTGTGGGGAAGGTGAGAAATAGCCTAGCACCCCCACAATGCCCAGTTAATTAGAACCGGCCTCCTTTGCAGGTCTTAATATTATAAAATTCTTAAATATAACAATATTATCTATACTACATGCAACAATTAAAATAAAGCATCATTATATTAAAATCAAATCAATGTCTAAACAAAGCAAATAAATGGACACCCATCCAAGGATGAAAACATGTCCTTACATTGTCCATGTCTAAAAATAAATAGGACACCCACCAAAAGGTGGAAACATGCCCTTTACATTAATCCGAAAAATATGAAATAAATTAAATTACATAAGGTTTAAATAATGAGGTACCCACAAAGTGAAAACATACCTCTTACATTAGTACCAAAATAAATCAACACTAATAACGAAAATGTCCATTCATTCATTCATTCATTACAAATTAAATAAACCAACCATTAAAACATATAATAATCTGCATAATCAAATTCAAAAATAAATAAATTAATAAAAAGTATAAGTTTAGGGTTCACATCTTAAATTAAGGTTTTAAGAAATTAGGGTTTTGGAATTTAGGATTTGGAACTTAGGGTTTTGAAAATTAGAGTTTTGTAATTAGGGTTTTGAAACTAGAGTTTTGAAATTAGGGTTTTGAAATTGGGGTTTTTAAAACAAGGGTTTTGGAATTAAGGTTTTGGAATTAGGGTTTGGAATTAGGGTTTTAGGTTTTAAGGAATTTAGGGTTTAAGAGAGAAAGATTTATGGGATTAGGGTTCGGATATTCTTAGATTATTGGAAAAAAGGGTTTAGGATTTTAACTTACTGGCTTTTAAAAATAATTTTGGATTTGGGAAAATAAATTAAAGTTTTGGAAGAATAATCAAGATTTTGGAGTTTAATAATGAAATGATTTAAGCTTTTGGATAAAAATAGTTTAGGGTTTTGAGTTTCAATAAAATAACTTATGGTTCTTGAGGTTTTAGTAAACAAACTAGATTCTGACAATTGATTCAAACCCTCAACAACTACTGGATGGTTTTAAGTTTTTATAAAACATACAAGTGGAGTTACGAACACTAACTGGTTAATGTATTAACTAAAGCAAATAATTAAAGTTATTAAAACAAAGATCAAGTTACTGCATATTCTTATTAATCAAAGAAAATGCAGCTACTGTAAATATGAATAATTTATGATTAAAGATCAAACCTCCATTGTCGGTGCCACCAAAAAATTAATTTCTGGGTGAACAATGTGAAGACAGTATGAATCTGCCTTCTTCTTTGGTTCTCTTAATATTTCTGCTTGTTGTTTCCTTCGTTCTAAAAAAAAAGCTGATGCTGTTCTTCTCTATTTATTGCCTTCCCAAGGTTGCTAAAAATTCCTCCTTTTTTTTTCTTTTCAAATATTTAGACTTCTTATTTATAGGCAAAACCAATAAAAAAAAATCCTAAACCTAACTCTGCTAATTTGTCTTTCAGACGAATTCTAAGCTCCTTAGGAAACTTCGATAAAAAAATCTAAAAAAAAACAATGGAAACTATGTCGATCTGGGCAACCAGATCGACATGAGTTAAGGCCATGTCGACTTGGTTGTCCAGGTCGACATGAGTGTCACTCATGTCGACCTGGTAGCCCAGGTCCACATGAGTCTAACCCCATGTCAATCTAGGCCACCAGATCGACATGAGGCATGCTCATGTCAACCTAGGCCCTCCAGGTAGACATGAGCAATTGCTCATGTCGCCCCGGCCAGCCTGACTCGAATTATTCTTGTATTTTTTTTAACTTATGGATCGAAAAGTTTTAATTTGGGCCGATTCAACTTGATAGGGTTTTATAATTGAATTTATGCCTCTTTAATCCGAACCGACTTATTAGAAATTGTAAATCGAATCAAATTTATTTTGGCATTCTTTAATTAAGACCGTACCAACTTAGGGCCAAAATTAAGGGTCTACATGTACATCACTTGTTGCCACCGCCTAAAAGAAGTCCCAACCTTGATGAGCTAACACTAGCTTAGAAAATTCCTGAACCTAGCATTCATGATTCATATGTGGAAAAAGTATTTGAACAAATTGTTAAACTCAAGGGATGGTGAAAATCTCTCAAAAATAAGAATAAAGAACTTCAACAACTGAAAAACAAAAAATAAAGAACTTTAACAGCTGATTGAAAAGAAAAATAAAGAAATTCAAGAATTGAAATACAAAAATAAATAATTTCACACACTTGTTTTTTTTATCACAATAAAGAGCAATATTCAATAATTGAAGCTCTATTTGGAAGAATTTGTCATGCTAGAGGGTAAAGGGGATGAAAAGAAAATTACTCCTATTGAGACACCCTAACATATGTAGATATTAAGACTTCCTTCATTCAAGGCAATATATTATTAGTTAATTTTATTTTTAAGTTTGACAAATTAATTTTGCAATATATTAATAATTATAGGATCGAAAAGTTTAAACCAACAGAGGATGATGTCAGTGGAAACCTCTCATTTATGACTATTTCCCAAACCGCATTTAGTGAAAGTGTTGCAAAAAGAACGAAATTCCCAAATCCAAAATACATAGGGGGTCCTATATTCCGGATGGAAAACATATGAAAAATCACAAACTACCGAAAAGAAGCTGGATAATCTCTTCATTCACCTGTTCTTCCTCTTAATGTATTACAGAACCCTCTTCTTACTTAACAAACAACTTTCAATGAATGGTGAGAGATAACTTTAAAGGATTTTTAAGTAGCAATTCATGTCTATAGAGATATTTTTTATTTAATAGTCGGTTGATAACATGAACATGTTTAATTTGTTGTATTTATAATAAATGCAATGACAAAAATTATGAATAAAAGCTGCCTAATGGTGAATTTTATGACTTCACAATTCAAAAAGTTGATACATACATATGATTTTTTATATTGCATGCAAACCCTAGACACCTGGCCACCAACGATGTAAGATTCATGTAAAACATTTAAAACCATTATTTGCATACTAGTCATACAATCCAATGTGTAGTGAATTTTTTGATCTAGAATTGTATTGTAGGATATCAATATCATCTTATATTAAGGAAAAATGACTTTTTTGCAAATAATATTTTGATTGATAGATAACATGTATTGTGGCATCAATGTAATGTTTACTTTTGATCATGGAATGTTATTAGGAAGAAGGAAGAAAAAAGAAGGTGGGTTCCTCCTGTTAATATATTAAAACTTCCGAGAGTTGAGCTTTAGTATGGAAAGTCTATCTAAAAAGTGGATACACTTTATTTCTCAGCACACCAAAATAGCATGTGTTGGTTTCTCATTGAGATTTAACTCACCAAATGGACCATTAATGTGTTTGTTCACTTTATATCCCTAACCATAAATGCGCTAAAACAACATATGTAATCCCAATTGCAGAAATATTGTTAACTGGATTCTTTGACCACATAAGTGAAATAGAGAAAAATAAAAATTGCAAATTCAGGGTTGTATATGATCATGATAAATATCCATAATAAAATGGTTAAGGAATTTCATTACTTTAAAATAATATCAATTTCATTCAATTTATTGAAATTTTCTATTTTATTTTTGGTTCACAATCAAGATTATGGTTATTTTGTTCATAAAGTCAATAAATTTTTTTTTATGTTTAGAAACCTCGATATTTGGGAGTGCAAATAGAAGAAAATGGATCATATGAGATACAACATCACATGTTGCTTATGGTTTCATGCAGCTAACAAGAATATGGGTGCTTACCATAATGATGATGAATAGTTTTTTTGGCACCAGGAAACATTTTATATGTACATATTTTAGTATTGTATGTTGTTATGTTGGCCAAATGTTTGGACAAAAAGTGTTTTTGACTCTGGGACTTAGAAAAATTCAAGATCACATTATATCCTGCATGGTGTCACCGCCCCTGTAACAGTGCGACCATACCCTCATAGGACTTCAACATCTCCATCACACAGTAAGATTTATGGTAATGAGAATGGATTGCAAGAGCCAAAGAGGGACCATGCTAGACCAAAGCATGACCATCCAACTGAGAAGAAAAATCACTTGGGTTATAGTAGGGTTCGTGGCTAATGGTACGGGGCCACTTCATATCGTAAGCCATATCTCATGACCGTTCTTACAAGTACACGACTGTGAGATTGTTGGAAGGGTTGTTGAACATTTTGGTAGAAAGGATTACAACGAAGTGTAGTAGTTCTTGTTGCGGCATGAAAACCAGTCCGTCATCACGATTTCAACTTAGCTCGATCGTCATATTCATATGAGCTAAAATATTGGTTGGACTTTAACTATCCAATCATAGATAGCCATATAGAGAGAAACTTTTTGAAGATTTGTCATCCTTGAAGCCTTACTACCATGACCAAGAATGAAGCGACTACGAAATTCATAAAAGTCTCTCGAAATGGGGACCGCCGACTTATCACGTGACATGTGTAATACCATTGGACTAGCCAGTAGACACAATTTGAATCTTGCAGCTGTGCTTTAGTTAAAGTCATCGTAAATCAAGTCTCATGACTGTAACATAGGGCAAGCAACCGTGAGATGCCTTTAATAGCATTTAATGTAAGAGATTTATGTTGGTGAGAGCTTGATCCTTAGTACTCAACTCGAATGACTCCATAGAGTTATGAAGGAAATAAATACCTCACCAAATAACATTTAATATATCTTTTTAAGCATTTAATAGCCAAACTCTTGCAAATATTTTTCTTGAATTAGTTTGAAATCTTTAATCATAATTTCTTAAGTGTTTAGGTGTTAACACTAGAAAACACCTTTGTACAAGTTTGATATAATGACAATTTATCTTGTTACACCCATATCATATAATGACAATCCAAGATAAACACTCAATAACAATCCCTAACAATTCTTAACAGTCACTAACACCACACAAACAACCCATAATTGTAACACTCTTATACCTTATATACGTAAAATACATACACCTAATATATGAATAATACGTATACAAAATACAAGAATGTCATCAATCATGTCAGTAGAAAATTCTCCTTAATTTTATTAAAATAGATTATCTTTTATTAAATAAATTTAGTAAGTAAAAAACTATTTATATTAATAATTAAATATTAAAAATAAAATTTAAAAGAAAACCTGTAGAAAAATTTTTCCAGAGTTTTGTCCGTAATTTAGACATTTTCCAAAAACAAACAAACACAACTTGCATTAAAATACACTACCAATATCATTATAAATTTTAAATCTCCACATTTCTCCAAAATCATCCACATCTTATAAACACATGTATATATATAATGTAATCCAAAAATTTTACAACATTTTACATAATAGCATAATATACATAGAGATAAGAAGTTTAAACAAAATGAAATGTTTACATGATATGCAGGCATGCTTTGGTCTTGTGGCAAAATGACAAACTTCAAGTGCAAGTCCAAAAAAAGCCCTAGACCTTGTTTGGTCTAGCAAGGTTCTCCTCCTCTACCTGTCACCTGCATGATGAAAATAATCACACTAAGCTACTACCCTAACGGTACATACTTTGAAAACAAAAGTAATTTTAAAAGGCAATTCATTATGTACTTTTCTTGTACAATGAAATGTAGTATGCTTAATGCACACAATAGTCACCATAATCACACACATTGGGTCCAAAAATCTCTATAGAATATTCAAGTTTCAGAAATATTATTTCAGTCAATTATGACACCGGGGATCTAAGTGTCACATACCTGTGAGTGAAGATTTTTGCTCCCACTCCAGGTGAAATGGTTCTTGTGACTTTAGCACTGTTAGGCTCGGGGCCTTAGAGAATACGGACCTAAGCCCAGAGAAAATGGAGTCGCCACCCGGATGGGCCAAAAAAAAGAAAGGGGTGGATGACTCGATTCCTAAGAAATCTCCAATCCCCTAATAGGTTTGGAAAGTTGGGTACATGTGGGGAAGGTGAGAAACGACCCAACACCCCCACAATGCTCGATTCATTAGAACTGGCCTCCTTTTAGGATCTTAATATTACAAAATTCTTAAAAATAATTATATTATCCATACTACATGCGATTAATAGAATAAATAAATACTTTATTAAAAATCATGGCAAGGTCCAAACAAAACAAATAAAGGACACTCATCCGAGGATGGAAACGTATCCTTACAACGTTCAAAATCTAAAACTAAATAAGAAAGCCGCCAAAAGGTGGAAATATGTCCTTTACATTAATCCCAACAAACTTTAAAATAAATTAAATTACATGATGCTCACAATATGAGGTACCCAAAAATGGAAACATACCTCTTACAATGTTTTGAAATCAAAGAAGATCAATAAAAGTAATCAACCATTCATTATAAATAAATCATTCATCAAAGACATGAAGCATCAATCAAAATATATAATAAAAATTCATCTAATCTAAATAAAATAGTAAGTATATGAATTTAGGGTTTATGCATCACTTAGGGTTTCTTGAATAAAATTAGGGTTTCATGGATCTAAAGAATGGATATTTTGGATTTAGGATTTCGAAAGTTGTATAAAAATTTTAAAGTAAATAAAATTAAAGATCATGAAAATAGGATTAAAAGGTTAGGTATTTGGAAAGAATACGCTACTGTGATTTTTAGAAAAATGGAATTGATTATGGCTTTGGAAAAACAGAATATTATTTTGTGGTATTAGAAAAGTGCAATTAGGGTTTTAGTTTTCAAAAATTAGTTTAACAGGTATTAAGATATTAGGGTTTTGAAAAATAATTCTTAGGATTTTAGATAGAAACTAGATGATAAATAAAACAATTGATCAATATGTTTTAAACAAAAATCCATCTATTGTATGCTTAAACAATTAATCAAATTGAATAATAAGGCTACTAGAAATATGAAAAAGTTATAAAAACTCAAACCTCCATTGTTGGTTCCACCACAATTTGAATTTTGGTTTGAATAATAACAAAGATAGTGTGTGCTGCCTTTGATGGATTATTTGTTGTTTTGCTGCTTCTTGCTCTTTTAAGTCTAAGGTTTTGAGTAGTCTGAATAATTCTTCTTCAGTCCAAAAATCCCAATAAAGATCAAAAGTCCCAATTTTTTCCCCAACCCAATATTTTCCCCAAAAGATCAAAAAGTCCCAATTGTTTCCCCAAAAGATCAAAAAGTCCCAATTTTTCCCCAAAAATCAAAAAGTCCTTTTTTGTGTGTTTTAATGTGGTATTTATAGGTAATTAAAATAAAAAACCTAGATGTTAAGGAAATTAAAATTTATTTGGAAATAAAATAAAAAATCAAGTAAAATTAGATTTCGGCGAGAACTACGTGCGGGCCCGGGCAAAATTAGCGCTGGGTGAGCTAGGAGCAAGCTACGGGCTAAACGCGGGCAAAACTGCGCTCGAGGCACAATTTCGTCACAAATAAAACAGCGACTTTCGTCGCCAATTCTGTCGTAGTTGATTTTTTATTTTTTATTTATATATATAAATAAATAATAAATAAAAAGTAAAATAAATATTAAAATAAATGATAAATAATAAATATTTATAAATAAATGATAAATAAAATAAATAATAAATATTAAGTAAATTAAATAATAAATATTAAAATAAATAATTTATAACACAAAAAAATATTTCAAACTGTTTTAAAATATTTGGACTAGACTGGATCAAAAATTAAGGGTCTATAGTTTGCCCACTGCTTGAGCGATCTAAGATACAACAAAAGAGAGTGAAAAGCAATGTGATTTTTGATTGGGTTTAGAGCCAAACTGAACTCTGTATCCAAGGTTGGTTTGAGTTCTTGACTCAAGAATAATTTAGATTCTGGACCTAAGGTAAGTTCTAGACTTAAAAAATAATTTAGGGTTATGGACTCGGGGTAAGTTCTGGACTTGAAAAAATAATTTGGGTTCTGGACCCGGGATAAGTTCTGGACTTAAAAATAATTTGGGTTCTGAACCCGGAATAAGTTTTGGACTTAAAAAATAATTTAGGTTCTGAGTCCGAGGGAAGTTCTAGACTTAAAAATAATTTGGATTTTGGACTTGGAATAAGTTTTAGACTTAAAAATAATTTGGATTCTGGAGCCAGGATAAGTTCTAGACTTAAAAAAAATAATTTGGATTCTAGACCCGGGATAAGTTCTGGACTTAAAAATAATTTGGGTTCTGGACCCGAAATAATTTCTGGACATAAAAATAATTTGAATTCTGGACCCGAAGTAAGTTTTGGACTTAAAAATAATTTGGGGTCTGGACCCGAGGTAAGTTCTAGACTTAAAAAATAATTTAGGATTCTGGACCTAAGGTAAGTTCTGGACTTAAAAAATAATTTGATTATCTACAAAAAATGATTGTAGTAAGTAGGATGCAATAAAATTTTTTTTCTATTTTTACCATACTTATATCCTTTTGCCTACTGCGTGAAAAAAATTTTAAAAGTACAAAAAAATATTTTTATATACGCAAATATCTGAATAATTGAATTGCATAATTGAATTTACTATTTAGACATTGTTCATCACTATTTGCTCACTATTCACTACTAGTGAGATTTTTTTAATATCACGGGAATTACTGTTTGATCTTTTTCATTTGTCTTTTCCTTCATCCTTGGTCTATATAAATCTCGACTGTCACCAATTCTCACTCACACTTTCATTCAATTATACTTTCAGTTATACTTACATTGAGAGAACAGCAAATGGAGAGAATTGGTATAGTTATACTTACATTGAGTGAGCAGCAAATGGAGAGAATGCATGCTTCGAGATCTGGTCCTGGATCCAATGCTGAATTGTTGGAATTCATTCGACGATATGAAAATGGAACTATAAGTCTACTAGCTGGAATGCAGCTTCATCGCAGTTCCAGTAAAAAAACTAAGGTAACAACTTAATATTTTAATAGCACAAATATGTATTCATTTATCTATTTCATTTTATTATTAGTTTTTTTAGTTTTTTTAATTTTTTATATAATTTTTAATTATTAATAGTACTAAAGATTAGGAAAACCAAATTAATTAGTGAACTATTATTAAGAATTTGATAAATAAATTAATTAATTAAAATAGAACATAACGAGTAAGTTTAGGCTATGAATCAGTGGTATTGGTAGGATGATATACTTACCTCGTGTTGACTTACCTAGCTCCGGGTTAGCGTGATCGCTGTGTTGTTCGGGGTGGAGGATGTGTCTATAAAGCCCGACAATGGTATGATGTAGCACCCTCTCGGGTAAAGCAGATTGTCCGAGAGTGCGATTTTGAAAGCTTCATCTTGCAATTACCATCTGAGAGGTGTCCGATAGACAGGAGTGTAGTTCAAGCATTGTCGGAGCGGTGGATGGACACGATCCATACTTTTCACCTACCTGTAGGAGAGATGACCATTGGCCCAGTTGATTATACAACCATAACTGGTATCCGGTACTATAGCCTTCTGGTCCCTCTTACCAATGATATTCTGACACATGAAGAAATTCAATAGTTAATCACTATGAAACCGTCATTAAAAGAGCCCTTCAAGATAAAAATTGAGTCAATTCAAAGTTATCGGATGAACTATAATGGACAAGTTCATAGAGAAACAGCCAAACAATATGCTCGAGCATTTTTACTGTATTTGCTTAGGTCGACCATTTTATGCAGCACCGAGTCTGCCATCCATCTGTCGGTGTTGAGGGCCCTTACTAATATAAGTATGGTACCGCTTTACGGCTGGGGTGAAGCTGGCCTTGCTTGTCTCTATCATGGACTAGACAAGATTTGCAGGAATAAGAATTTTTTCATTGGTTTCATGGTGGTTGTCGAGGTACTCTTCTTCCACCATTGTCAATTCCATGCTTATACTTGTATGGATTTGATTTTCATTATTATTGCAAGAATGGGCATATGAGCATAATCTTATGAGGGTACTTGGCATTTCCCGAGAGAGAGTCGGGTATCTGAGGTTGAATTTTTGGTTGTCAGATCATGTAGTAGTTTCTGGCTCTCACCATGTGCACACCCAATGCTATCTCTTGAGTTGCTTAACCTGGAGCTAGGTAAAATAATATTAGTATACTTTAAAATTTATGTAAAAAGTTTACTTACCTTCTGTCATCTTGTAGATCAATTTGGCTTGGTGAAACACAGAAGAGCAGATGAACTGGACTTCTTCCATTAATGCCGCACTACCTTTTCAGCATACCCGCCGAGTCATTATTCGCCCTGTGTCTAGTGGCTGGTTTCTTGGGGAGAGAGTGTATGAGTGGTTCCTTGGTTTTGAGCGATGGAGGATCCTGATGAATTGCTCGGAGTATAATTTAAATACTGCATCAATGCCGGAGAATGCATGGTGGTTAGCTCGACACGGTTATGATGTTGAAACCTTTCTCTACCCACCGGGTGCATCATATACCTAGTTTATTCGAGTAGGGCTCTTGAAGTTTGATGTATCTCCTATTGGCATAAATTCTTGAGGAAGATGAGGATGAAGAGGAGTATCACGGACAGGGAGGAGGGTCCATCCCTCATCCCGGGGCTAGAAACTCTCAAGTAAACTTTTACCATTTTACCATTGCAATTACTCCTTCTTAACTTGTTTTGACTATTTTAATGATTATTGCAGGTTACTGTCTTATTAGGTCATGAGATTGGACCTTCCTCTGTTGCTCCTTCATTTGTTCATTCTAATCAACCAGAGATGCCATCTCATCCGCAAGGCATTGATATAAGTTATCTGGTAGGTTATTCTGTTCTATGATGATTTATAATACATGTATGCATGATTATGTATGCTCTTACCCTTTCCTTTCTGACTCACAATGGATGCTTGAGGAACAAAATAAGAAATTGCAAGAAGAGTTAGCTTCTAGTTGCCAACAAGTTGCCCATTTTGAAAAATTATACCATCAATCAAAGCAAGACTTTCGAGACTTTCAGTTCTAGTGAATGAGGGATCCTAGTGCTTCATCTTCTAGGGAGCCCCAAATGATGACCATGAGATTCCTTCATCTACTTCGGATGAGGACTGTTATAGATCTGAATTCTAGAGTAATAGAAGTTCAGGTGCTCCTTCTTTGGGTGGACTTGGGATAGATGATATGCCTCCTTCTCCAACAAGCGATGACTTTTTCAGGGCTTTATTTGATCATGATCCACCACCTCCTTCTCAGTGAGAAAATATTTTATTATTTGTAGTAATAATAATAATTATAATAATTATAATTTGCACTTTTACTGTAACTTTTGGCTTTCAAATTTTTTTAGCTAGCCTTCATATCTTCTCCTTACCCCCCATGATTTTTTCTATGCGCCTTTGGTTGATGTTTGTATATTGTCTAGCTCATCGAACAAGCATGCATTTCTTCTTTCTTTTGCAAAATTACTAGAGCTTCCTCACGCAATGGGCTTTCCATACCTCATGATTCCAAATCCGCTTTATGGTTGCTTCATAGAATATTACTGTTTATTTTTTACAAAGAATAGACAATAAAATACTAGAAAATGCAATGTCATATGCTTATGTATGCATGATATGCATGAATAATACTTACAGTAGTTCCATCAACTCACAGACCGAGGTGCCCAGCTGAAGTGTTCTCATTGACTCCTTCTAGATGCTCGTTCAGGTCTTACAGAAGGCTTCACTTTTATGGCTTTTATCTTAAAGATGTTGAGGACATGAGTAGTTGAGACCCTGAGCGGTAGAGGCAGAGATACATCCATTTCAAACTATGATTCAGCACGTCAATTGGTAGCTTCTTCACAACCTTGAAAATAATTCTTTATTTTGCCCAGTGTGTACTTTGAGGCTCGACTATTCAACATATTTTCCTTAATTTAAAGGTCTTTATAACAAGAAAATAGTTCTTTTTTCTTTTTAAATCAAATGCTGACTTTGTCAAATCAATGTCATTGTACCTCAGGACTCAATTTTTAGAATTAACATATCTATAACATGACAACCCTAGTTATCGTACTAAACTCAGGAATCATTTCTATTTAAGCAAGAATTGTTGCACTTTAGATAGGCACATACACATTACTTGATCAAAGATCTCATTTGAGTTTTAATATTGTATATCTCATATGCATGCTTATTCAAACTATCTCCACTAATAGACTCTACCTACTAAGAGAGATCAACGGGTCTTTAATAGGCTTGAAATGGGCTCTATAAGGGACATGGGTTAAATGAAAGCCATTTGTAAGTGGGAGCCGTTGTGACACTATGGGCAAATCCTCACACTGCAAATTTTTTGTTTGAACTTTTAAGCAATTGGAAACATGAAAAGATAGAGCTTTGAACAATCTTCCATCTTCTTGACGTTAACCTAGATCTTGATTAGGACAGCCTCTGTCTTTACAAAAAGTTTGATACACATATTCATCATCATTTTTTTTTCTTTTCCCTTTTCTTTCTCTTTCTTTTTCTTACTCTTCCCTTTCTTTGAGCATTTTATCATTTATCCTTCTTCCTTGTAGGACTGTCAAGAACTGGATGACCTTTATTCTATCTCTCTAATTTTGATTGAATCTTTGGTTGAGTTGGACCGATTCAAGTCAATCTGTCCTTATGGAAGTCTTTTACTGCTTTAGGTAAAAGAGAACTTGGTTGGCTTTCTGAACCGTTTTGAGTTTTTTTCTTTTTTTTCTTTCTTTTTCTTTTCTTTTTTTTTTTGTTCTAGCTCTAAAAGAGTTGTCTTGTTTGTACCACCTTTTGTTTCTGATAATGAATGAGAGGAGTGGCATAAATCATTTGTTACTATGATGTTATCTTAATAAATTGGAGATATTAGGTCTAATATCAGGTGAACTTCAACTACCCTTATGGTCTTAAGAACTTTAACTACCTCATGGTCTTGACCATTCATTCCTTTCTTTGATCTTCTTGCCTCTTCACCTTAGTGATCATAAGACTTGTCAGAAGTGTAACAACAACTCAGGGTAGGTCATCAGACTTATAAGTCAATAAAGAGAAAGTTGAAGTCTTATGAAGGCTTAAAGGGACAACTAGGGATTGATATTTAATTGGGTGGATACTAATTGCTGGCTCGCCAAACAATGCCTATATCATCTCTCCCTTAAATAAGCAGAGTTCAATTTCACCTCGAAAGTCCATCAAAGCATGTTCTAAGACTAACTAGGACCTAGATAAGGTCATTATGCAGGAGCTCTCTCTAAGTAAGCATACATAGCTCAATGCTATAGAATAATTCCCTCACCTAGTAAAGTCATTGAAATTATAATGCATAGATTATTAATTTATAGATATCAAGCTAGATTCATCATCGGTTGAGCACCAAAATGAATAAAGACCATGAAAATTTTGATGAAAATAATTTATTGAAACAAGCATAATTTGAAAAACATAATTGTTCCAAATAAGTACTAAAGAAAGCGAAATAAAATAAAAAGAGCAACACTTCAAGTTAAGGGAGGTTCATTGAGTTGAAGTCAAAGATATTTCATTTATTTAGACATATCAAGGGCAAGGATTTTTTCCATCATCAAGGATCATTGCTTCATCATCCACAGTTAGTCCAAGCTTGCTTAGTAGCACATAATCTTTAGCAGCTTCTCTATCCATATCATCACAGGATGACAAGATAAAACTCTTCATGAAGGTTGTAAGTGGTGGCACCCTTCCAAATTTAGGCAGATGATTATTCTTAGTGTCGGGCTTATCAGGCTCAGGCAGCTTTCCACTATCAATTAAATTTTGGATCTCATATTTTAGTCGCGAGCATTTGTCTATCTCATGTCCTTGTGTCTAATGAAATTCACAAAAGGCTTTAGTATCAAATTTTGGGGGTAAAGGATTCGACAAAAGTCGAGGAGTCAAGGGTTGGAATAATCCCTTTTTTTATAGCTTTTATTGAGAACCCAAGATAGCGACGTCCTCAATTTCGAAAAGTGCCTCATTCCTCCTTGATCGATGGTATTAACATCATCTTCCTTTTGTGTATTTTGATTGCTAGGCTAATAATTTCATTTTGCAGAAAAATGGTTCTTCTCTCTTTCCCATTAACTTTGCCCACTAGGGTGGTAATCACCCTTATTGCTCCACTAAGACAACACATGGTTCAACTGGTCTCGTAGAATAGGGATTGATCCCTCATTTTTCATTTGATCTCTATCAGTGAACATGTTCCCCGTTGATGCTGCCTTTCCCTTCTTTCTTATGTTAATGTGAGATGCCTCATTAGCATTGTTGATGAGCTCCAGAATTTCAATCAACTGGGTCTTTATAATTTCAACCAATTGATCTCGTAGCTCAGCCATCCTAGCTTTGAAAAATTCATCGAATATGTCCCTTAACTGGTTTGTATCCATCCTTCCAATGAAGCACTTGAATTAAAAATCAATGTTGTAGGTGGTATCGTTGTATGTTCTTGGATTGCCATACTCCAAGTCTGTGAGCCAGAAAGGATAAATGACATGTTATGCAATATATGTATGCATGTATGCTTGTATGCACAAGCAATAGACAAAGATAAGTAGAACGTCCCTTCCAACCTTATAACTTCCACACACGGATGGCGAGTCTCTTTTCCTAGGTATATGGTAAACAAAATACCAACATGGGGTATCTTGTTTTTAAATAATTTTCTTGGATGATTTTAACCAATAGTTATATTATATGGAAATCAGTTCATGATAATTTTCGTTAATTAGGCTTTAATCCATCTAATCAACTAAAACAACTTTTATACTATATTGGATTAAAACTAAATTAAGAGGTTTATTATAAATAAATTTCTCACTTGAAAAAGTAACTAATTATTCATGTCAAAAATAAGCCCGTGATTAATAATTCTTAGTATAAACTATGCTCACAATTGATTTTTGGTATTTTCATAATTGGCCTAAATATTCATAAGCTTTTTCAAAAGATTATGAAAATAGTTTTATTTCTAAGACCATTGTAAAAAGATTTTAGAGAAAATGGATTTTGGGCTTTGTATTTGGGTCATGAGAAAAGAATTTTTGATTTGTTTTGGAAAAGTTTTATGTCTAAAGACCAATTTGAAAATTTTAAAAATAGCTTTGGTATTTTGGATTTAGAGAAAAAATTTATTTTGAGCTTTCAATGTACTTAGGTCATATTAGAAAAAGAACAAACCAAATAAGCCATATTTAAGCCAAGATAAATTAACCATAGTCAAACAACAAGCATTTGGGGTAAAAAACTAAGAAAAGTAACTAGGTCAATTACATGAGCTTTAGTCTTTGGGTTAAAAGGCTTAGGTTCCCATAGCAAGTATATACCAAATGGTATAAGGCTATGAGTGATTATGCCATGCTCAATCTCCATACCTTGAGTGAAAGTATGGTATCCCTTACATAACACAACACGGGTAACACGGGCATTCTAACTCACACGCACAAATACAATCTAATATGATGCAATGGATAATATCATGATAAGAAAGAATAGAATAATATAAATACCAACATAATCAACTTCTCTTATCCCCAGTGGAGTCACCACTGTGAGCGGGGATTTTCGCCCCCACTCCCGGCGGAATGGTTCTTGCAACTTTGGCACTGTTAGTCTCAGGGCCTTAGAGATCATGGGCCTAAGCCCGGAGAAAATGGAATCGCCACCCGGACAGGCCGGGAAAAAAAAAGGGGTGGATAACTTAATTTCTAAAGAATCCCTAACCCCCTAATGGGTTCGAAAAGTTAGGTACGTGTGAAAAAAGTGAGAAAAGGCCCAACACCCCCCCACAATGCTCTGTTCATTGGAACCGGCCTCCTTTTCAGGTCTTAATATTATAAAATTCTTAAAAATAACAATATTATCCATACTACATGCGATTAATAGAATAAATAAATACTTTAATAAAAAGCATAGCAAGGTCCAAACAAAATAAACAAATGGACACCTATCCGATGATGAAAACGTATCATTAAAGTTCCCTTTACATTAATCCCAACAAACTTTAAAATAAATTAAATTACATGATGCTCACAATATGAGGTACCCAAAAATGGAAACATACCTCTTATAATGTTTTGAAATCAAAGAAGGTCAATAAAAGTAATCAACCATTCATTATAAATAAATTATTCATCAAAGACATGAAACATCAATCAAAATATATAATAAACATTCATCTAATCTAAATAAAACAGTAAGTATATGAATTTAGGGTTTATGCATCATTTAGGGTTTCTTGAATAAAATTAGGGTTTTATGGATCTAAAGAATGGATATTTTAGATTTAGAGTTTCGAAAGTTGTATAAAAATATTAAGGTTTAGGGTTTAAGTAAATAAAATTGAAGATCATGAAAATAGGATTTAAAGGTTATGTATTTAGAAAGAATAGGCTACTGTGATTTTTAGAAAAATAGAATTGATTATCATTTTGAAAAAAAATAGATTATTGCTTTATGGTATTAGAAAAGTGCAATTAGGATTTTAGTTTTCAAAAATTAGTTTAACGAGTATTAGGATATTAGGATTTTGAAAAATAATTCTTAGGGTTTTAGATAGAAACTAGATGATAAATAGAATAATTGATCAATGTGTTTTAAATAAAAATCCATCTATTGTATGCTTAAACAATTGATCAAATTGAATAATGAGGCTACTAGAAATATAAAAAAGTTATAAAAACTCAAACCTTTGTTGTTGGTTCCACCACAATTTAAATTTTGGTTTGAACAATAACGAAGACAGTGTGTGCTGCTTTTGATGAATTATTTGTTGTTTTGCTGCTTCTTGCTCCTTTAAGTCCAAGGTTCTGGGTAGTCCGAATAACTCTTCCTCAGTCCAAAAATCCCAATAAAGTTCAAAAGTCCCAATTTTTTCCCTAAAAGATCAAAAAGTCCCAATTTTTTCCCCAAAAGATCAAAAAGTCCTTTTTTGTGTGTTTTAATGTGGTATTTATAGGTAATTAAAATAAAAAATCTAGTATGTTAAGAAAATTAAAAATTATTTTGAAAATAAAATTAAAAACCAAGTAAAATAAAATTTCAGCGAGAACTGCGCGCAGGCCTGGGCGAAATTGGCGTTGGGCGAGCTAGGAGCGAGCAACGGGCTGGACGTGGGCAAAACTGCTCGGGGGGCGCAGTTTCATCTCATGTTTTGCCCTGCGGCGAATTGGTCCAAGCCAATTCGTCTCCAGAGACTTTCGTCCCCGATTCTACTGTCCCCGATTTTTTATTTTTTATTTATATATATAAATAAATAATAATTGAAAAGTAAAATAAATTTTAAAATAAATAATAAATAATTAAAAATAAATGATAAATAAAATAAATAATAAATATTAAGTAAAATAAATAATAAATATTAAAATAAATAATTTATACCACAAAAAAATATTTCAGACTGTTTTAAAATCTTTGGACTAAACTGAATAAAAAATTAAGGGTCTACAATACCACCTAAAGGTGCATCCCTTAATAACACCACCGTGCCTAGCCTAAAAGCACAATAACAATAATGATGCTGGTGTGTCTAGCCTGAAAGTACATCAAATATTATCATATATTTATGGCATGCCAATCCAATAATACCAAATATAATTTTCTGAAATATAATATTATATAAGGCAACATACACCACATTTTAGCCATTTTCATTCTATTTTTCATAATTATATATAATTTCCATATTATCAACATATCCTAGTCAAATTCCACATATTTTTAGTCACATTTACAATGTGACTTATCTTTCACATTACTTATACATTTTTCACACTTTTCATAAATGGTAAATAACAATGTCATTAACCATTCAATAATGGTTTTTCATAAATGGTAAATAACAATGTCATTAACCATTCAATAATGGTTTTTCATAAATGGTAAATAACAATGTCATTAACCATTCAATAATGGTTTAACATTTGACAATTTATGCATTTCACCCATTATTACTCAAAACAATACATCAAACATATGGAAAATCATGACAAAGTAGCTTAGCACATTTATAATTTCATAATGTGTTAGGATAAATTAAATGCAATTACATTACATAAAAGCTAACTCCAAGCTCAATTCACTCTTCCAACTCCAACTTCATTAATGCCCTTCTCTAATTTAATTATACAAGTTCACCTTACTCAATCTTAAATCAAATTATAAGTGCAAATACATCATTAGTAATTTATTCTAACTCATTTTAATCATTCAAACATATACTCTTAGTACCCAAAATTGCTCCAAAACCCTAATTATCCTTACTACTTCTTCTAAACTACCACAAAATCCATTATTTTCAGCCACCCAACCTTACAATCATCACTACCACATCAAAATAACATCATTACAAATTATTTTAAAAATTATCTCAATCTCTATAAAAAAATGGAAAAATCACATATTCGTATATTTTAAGAAAATTCCTTAAATTCAAAAGAACCCTTACCTATTACTTGAAAATCCTTCAAAACCATTTGATGAAATTTAGTGTGGATGAAGAAAAATCTCTTCTTGGACACCCATGGAGAAATCGGCCTAGAGAGGAGAAGAAGAAGATGAAGACCAAAGTTTTTGACTTTTAATTCTTCTTTCATTCCTAGCCATATATATATTAAATAATTAAATAATTAAATAATATTTAATATTTAATATTTTCTTTTTCCTCTTCCATCTAAAAATAATTTAATTTCTATTTTTTAAAATTTTTACTTTTGACTTTGACTTTGACTGATTTTTATACTTTGGGTATATTTAACATATACCCAACTTATACAATAGGTATTTTCTCCTTCCAACACATTAATTAACCTTTCCAATTTATTTATGTATTTATTTTTAATAAAACTATGGATGTTACAATAATCAATCACCTAACCCTATAATTTAGCTTGTCACACTCATATCATATAATATCTGTTCCAGATAAACATGAATAACAACCCCAACAATGCTTAATAGACACTAACAACACTCAAATAGTCCACAATCAATGACTTGACCCTATAATTTATCTTGTCACTCTCATATTATATAATAATAATCCAATATAAATACTCAATAACAACCCTTAACAATATCTAACAGATTCATGAGCATCGTATTTAGGGCCATCATATTACCTTACTATGATATTGACATTCTTGCGTTGAATCAAGACTAGGTGCATCTCCTTCAACACTTTTTTTTTTCATTTTAGATGGATCATTACTATTATGGCAAGATTTACATGCTCCTTCAACATGAACAATTACTGGATGTTTCATTTTCATAAATGTTAGGAATGATTAGTCAGTGTTTTAATATGGTGTAAAGGATTGTTAATAGTGAGTCATTTTACATTTTTTTTTAAAAAAAAAGTCAACAAACATAATAATAATTCATTTTTCAATTTTTATAAGTGCTAGAGATTCTTAGTCAGAGTTTTAGTGGAGTGTTAGGAACTATTAGGAGGGTATTAGAGATTATTAGGGACTATTATTTAGCCATTTTTTAGTTTAAAAACAAACAAACAAACACAACAATTATCCATTTTTCAATTTCCATAAGTGTTAGGGATTATTAATCAGTGTTTAGTAGGATATTAGGGACTGTTAAGGGGGTGTTAGAGATTATTAAGTACTATTATTTAGCTATTTTTTCAGTTGAAAAAGTCAATATAATAATAATTCATTTTTAAATTTCCACGAGTGTTAGAGATTCTTAGTCAGTATTTTAATCAAGTGCTAGGGGCTGTTGGGAGGATGGTAGAGACTATTATTAACCATTTTTCTATTGAAAAAATCAACTAACACAATAATAATTCATTTTTTAATTTTTATGAGTGTTAGGAATTTATAATCAGTGTTTTGATAGGGTGTTAGGGATTGTTAGGAGGGTGTTAAAAGGGTTATCAGGGAATGTTTTGGACTGTTAGGGACTGTTAAATTAAAAAAAATACAATTGTTAATAGTGATCCTTAACAACCCTTAACAACCAATAAAACCCCCTAACAATCAATAACAAACAATCGATAACACTTTATTACAACTCTTAGTAGTCTTAAACAATCCTCAATTTAAACATTCAATTACAACCTCCTAACAGTCCTTCACAATTCGTAGCAACCCCCAATAGTCTATAATAGTGCTTCAAATACAATCTTGTAACCTTCATGACACATGTTTATAATCCATTCAACTTTTTGTGATTCCATAAATAAAAATGAAAAAAGAAATAATGAAGAAAGAAAGGAAGATAAAAAGTAAAAGCTGCAAACTCATGGTGAAATAAAACAAAATCAATAAGTTTCTCTTAAAATATATTGTGATACCATTTTTTTACATCTAAAACATATATGCATTGTTCATATCTGCCATTTACATAAATCATCTTTTAATATATATATATATAATGTATAGTTAAATCTATAACTTACCGATTTAAACTTCAACAGATTGAGAGAGTGAATAGAAAGGATGAGTAAATAGAGGAACACAAAAGAGGAAAAGGAACAAAAGGACTTCGATAATGAAACTTGCAAGACTCAAGGTGAAAGAGAGAGAAAAATGGTGAAAAGAAAAAAGAAAAGAGCTGAGACGTGGGAGTGAGTTGTGAGATTTTATTTTTTTTGGGTAAAGGGCATAATTGTCCAAAGAGCACAGATAAATACACTACCGAGTTTTATAAATACACTGTTGTATTTTCCATGTATAAAATACCCTTATGTGAAAAGATAAACAAGGACATTTTTTTTCAAAATCACCAAAATGCCACCAAAAATACTAAATACTCACCATTTCCTTTAATACTTATTTCTTCAAATATTTCTTATTCTAACCATTTTCATTATCAAACCCTAACTCTACAAATCCTTCAAACCTCCTCATCCTCTTCATTTAGTATTTTCATTATTTGTTTTCAAACGTTTTGAAGATAATGACGTGCTCTAGTAATAATTCATACACGAAGGATGTGTTTAAAGTATGCAAAATGGGGTTTTTTTTTTTGCATTTTAAATACTGTATTTGCTAACACATAGTTATCTATGGACTGCCAACCACGTGTTACTTGGTTTGCCACAATAGCCAACCAACCATATTACGTATGAATGGCCATTATGGCCAACCAAATCAAAGATTGTTGCCTGTAATAATGGCCAACCAAATAAATATCGGTCGGCCATAACATACTTCTTGATGACAATAATGATTGATTTTATATAAAGCGATTGGTCATTGTGGATGACTATATAACATTTTTTTTTGTCATTTTAGTCAACCAAATTCCTATTTCTTTTTATATTATGAGATATAATTGTGTATTTATTATATATTTTTTTATTATATACAAAATGATGATAAAATAATAGTTGTTAACTATATCCATACTTTTACTACACGTAAAGTTATCTGAATATGATACTTATTACGTTACTGTAGTTAAATATTATATGATCATAAATATATCTAATGTCTCCCTAATAAAACATTATTTTTTATCTATGTATTCAAAGGTAAAGATGATTTGATATTATGGGTTTGTGCTTATGAATTCTTAATTCTTTACCATCATATTAAAATTCAATCGATTATGGCAGCATGAAATTGAGAATCACTCAAATCGGACATTAGGCTGTTCGAAGTTTACTACACCAAAGCAGCTGCAAGCTGTCCCGTGGCAGCCAATGCTGCCATGTGGGGAAAATATCTACCACAGAAGCCCATTTTGCTACTGCAATGGCCCATTTTTCTACTGTAATGGCCCATTTTGCTACTATAACTTTTTATAGTCTTTTCTACCAAATTTTCACTTTAAAAATACTATAAATAACCCTCCCCACCCCCCTTCTTCCACACACCGACCAACTAAGCAAATCTAGTTCCCAGTTAGTCCTCTCTCTCTCTCTCTCTCTCTCTCTAAGGTACGATCACATGGTTAAGCCTTTGCCTCCAAACGGGCCAAAGAAGATACAAGCCCTAGCTCTAATTTTGACCTTTCTTTATTTATCTTTGAATGGCCTTTTGAATAAACTTTTAAACGGACTTTAAATTGACATAAAATAAATTTAAATGAATCAAAATGAGCTACATGGATTTTTAACCCAAATTGCATCATTTGGACTTTAAAACGAAGATTTTTAATTAAACCCAAAATCCATCATTTAGACTTGGGTTATGAAC
The DNA here is from genome assembly GCA_947685225.1 of Garcia nutans. Lineage (NCBI taxonomy): Eukaryota > Viridiplantae > Streptophyta > Magnoliopsida > Malpighiales > Euphorbiaceae > Garcia > Garcia nutans. The sequence continues at coordinate 2,044,349 of CANTUV010000017.1, read as the reverse complement.
TTAAATTTTGAATTAAACCCAAAATCCATAATTTTAACCTAGCTAGGTTATGAACTTCAGAATTAGGTTATAAAAATTTAACCTAAAAAACTTAGTTTCTACCTAAAAATTTTCAATTTTTTTCCAACAAAGTTGGGCTTTTTTAAAATCAAAATCTTTTCCAGCATTTTCCCAACAAAGTTAGGCTTTTCAAGTCCAAAATCTTTTCAAACCTTTTTCCCAACAAAGTTGAGACCTTTTCTCAAATCAAAATCTTTTCCAACAAGATCTTTAAATCTTTTTCCCAACAAAGTTTGGCCTCTTTTAAAAAATCAAAATCTTTTCCAATAAATTTGGATTTTTAAACATTTTTCCAAACAAAGTTGGGCCCTTTTTTTCAAATCAAAACTTTCAAGCCTTTTTTCCCAACAAAATTTCAAAATCGAATCTCTTTTTTCCTACTAAGTTTGCATCTTCAAATCTTTTCAAGCCTCTTTCCAACAGGGATTGGATTTTCAAATCAAAATCAAATTTCTCTAAACATTAGATTCTTTAGACTTAGGCTCAAAAATTAAACCTAAAACTTAGACTTTAGACTTAAGTTTAAATATTAAACCTAAAATTGGACTTAAACATTAGGTTAGCCTTGGTTAGACTAGGAAAACCAAAATTAATGACTTCAAATCCACCATTTTAAAATTATTAGAATTGCATGGACTATAATTCCTATTTGAAAGGGATATGTAGGCTTACTTGAAATTTCTCTTACTTTGGACTTTATTTATGTACCTAATTTCTTTAGAGAATGTGTGCCCATCCTATAATCCACAAGGCTAGCATTGGTTTCCCCTATTTTGGGTTTTTTGAGTTGTAAATTAAATTTAAGTTTGGACTTTACTTTTCCTTGTTCATGGATGGATGACTAATATATTGAATATTGCTCATGTGTTTCTTATTTTTCATTCTCATTATTATAATTATCATTATAATAAAATAAAATTCTTAAGTTGAATTTAATCAAAGTCTAAAATATGTTTACTTAAAATAAGTCAAAACCTAGCACCTAAATCCATTCTTTGGTTTAAGACTAGTGATTTTTATCCTTTTGATATAATGGTGTCAATCTTTGGATTTTTCTTAAATTTCCCCTTTTCTAAAAATAAATTTAAGTGGCACCTAAAAAAACATTTTCTATGACTATTACGTAATCTGACGTAAGAAAGAGTGACCTTGGTACTTTCGTATGACTTAGCTCAAATGAGCATTTCAGCTTTATTCTAATGGGCTAGATCGATACTCGAGTAAGGCCTCATAGTGCTACAATGAAACAACTTGATTTTGTGATAGTAACAAAACATTCAATATCTTCTGAGTCGAGGAAAACTGTGAGAGTAGCATTGGGTTGTAAAAAAGTTTAAAATATAGGAAATATGTGAAATCAAGTCATGATGAGAATAAAAAAATTAGGGAAGAAGGATAAAGAAATGTGATTGTCCATTTACCTTGATAAGGAAACAACTATTAGATGATGATGATTGGGTGTTAATAATGGTGAAATGTGGGGCCTAAAATCATTCAAACACGATATACTGAGTGTTATTTACAAGAAGAAGAACATAACCTTATTGTTGATATGTATAAAATATGGACCTATATGATGTCATGCACAATCAACTAATATGAAAGTCAACTTATATATTTTATATGCAATTCATCAACACTTAAATTAACATAGTCATAAACAATTAAATAAACATGAAAATTCACTTAATTAAGGAATATAACACTTAACTTATTTAATAAATTACCATTGCAAATAAATTATTTAATATATAATTAATTAATTATGAAGGTTAAGAGTCATATTTTTTAACTTTTCAAATTCTAAAAAAAATATGCAAATCATCAATGTTATTAAATTATATTAATATGTAATTAATTTATAGAAGATTAAAAGTCAAAAATATAATTTATTTTATCAATATTATGAAATTATATTAATGTATAATTATTTGATGGAAGATTAAATATCACAAATATAATTTATTAATTATTAAATTGTATATTTTGTATTTAAAATTAAATAAAAAATAATAAAAAAGTGAAATAGCATTTTTTTCAAAATTAATGACGTGATAATTTCAAAATACTTTTTTTTCTCCACTTTTATATTTATAATATAGATTCTCTCCCTTGCCCTTGACCTCAATAAAAACTCTTTGGATTAGGTGCAGGAAAGGAAATGGAAGGTTTACTAGTAAAAGAAAGGGTAAAAGTACAAGGCAGGGAAAGAGGAGTTTAAATTTTAAAATTTTACTTCTTTTTTTTATTTCATTAAATTTAGAAAAAAAAAACTGATTAATTTACATGCAACCGTTGTTGGTTATATTTAAATCATTACCTTTTTACACATACGTTAAACTAATCATAGATGTTAATATTTTTTTTTAGATATGGGGGGGGGGGGGGGGAATCAAACCTAAATCTATCTAAGAGAAGTGCACTTGCTACAAGGCTACACCTTGGCGTGCATCATAGGTATTAATGTTAAAATTTATTATAAGTATATAGTAAAAATATGTTTTTTTTTATCGTATGCATAATTCTCATATGGAAACAAATTAGGGATGAGTAAATGGGTCGAATCAACTCGATCCAGCTGCCGTTCTAACCAATTTGACCGACCATATTGATTTAAAATCAACTGGATTTGTTAGCTTCCGTTGGAAATTCCAAAAAACTAATATTATTGATTCGATTTCAGTTTGTGTGTTTTTCAAGTATAAACTGACCGAATATGACAAAATCGACCAATAGTTGTTGGTTTTACAAACTTTCCTCCTTCTGAGTGGTCAGCTTCAGAGGATAAATTCTCCAACTTGACCAATGGTGGTCGGTTTGGTAGACTCCTTAAAGCTGACCAAATTGACCTATGCACATCCATAGAATATATATATATATAATTGATAACTAATGATGAAACATCAATATTTGTTTCTATCACAATTTCTAAGATGTTTATATTTAAATTGAGGGAAGGATAAGAAAGAAAAGGATGCGATTTTTTTAAAAATAATAAGCCAAAAAATTAAAAGTTATATTATTTTTGACAAGCTAGCTAAATGGTCCAAATGTTAAAAATTAAATTTGCATTAGCAATTGCAAGTGATGGTTCATTATGTTTTCAGTGGAGTTTTTCTAATTGTATATAAGAAATTACATTAAAAAGAAGAATTTACATTTAAAGACAAGTGCAAAGGAGTGCTTGGGATTAGTAATCACCCAGTCTGGTCTAAAATCAATTTTAAACATAGCAAGTGCTAATCAATTAGTAATTCTATTATATTTTCAATTTACATAAACAAAAGAAGAACCATCAATATTAGCAGCCATATTCTTAATCTTAAGGATAATAAAATCTATCTCCAAAATATAAGAATCTTGAGAATTAATAGATTGAATAAGTTATAAATTATGTGATTCAAAATTATAAAAATTAAAATTAAAATGGACAACTCTATGTACAAAAAGTAAAAGAGCTTGAGTTTCATTCCTTAATGGATAAAAGAAATGAAAGTTAATAAAAGGTAATACCTAGAAATTTCATTTTCATATAATTTTATTATTCAAAACCAACCTCAGTTTCCAAGAAATTGCAGTAGCACATGTCAATTAAGTTACGCCTCTAATCCTATGTTTGAGAAGGCTTGAAGAAGAGGTGGCTAGGGTTAAAGAAAGGAAGAGAGAGTAAATTGTGTTGTTTGAGAAGAGAATAAATTAAGAGAGAGGGTTTTATAAGGCTAATGAATGGTTAAGAAGTGTTATTTTTTCATAGAATTTTTAGCAACCCTAAAATCTTAACACTCTTTTTTTTTTTTTTGTGTGGGGGGGGGGGGGGGGATGTTAAGAGGTGTTATAACTTTTATTTTCCATTTTTATCCTTAAAATAAATATTTTATTATGCAATTACCTATTATATATTCATCTTTTTTCACAGGGAAAGAAAAACAATATTTTTGTAATTTTAAAAAATATTATTATGATTGCACTATTTCTAAAGTAACATTATAATTAAAAATAATTTTAATCAATTTTATAAATATAATAGCTAATTTCATATATAAAAGATATTTTAGTCAAGTGATATTAAATTTTATCTTCCTTTATCTTTTAACCAAACAATATAAAAGTTCAAACTCTTTATTTTACTTTATTTAACCTTGCATTCCTTCCAAATATAAAAAAATAAATATTCTACCATACTTTATTTTACCTTGCTTTATTTTATTTAACCCTCTTACACTTCATTCAAACATAGCGTAAGTTGTAATTAAGGCCTTAAGGGAATTTCTGTAACCCATTTTAATTTTTTATTTATGATATATGATATTTTTAATAAATTTTTTTTATTAATATACACAAAATTTATATATATATATGTGTGTGTTTTAGTTAATCTCATTTATTTAATTAATTACTCAGTTGCCTTGGAAAAAATAACTAAAAGTTATTTTTTAAAAGAAATTGTTTTGGAAATATTTCAAAAAAACTTTTGGAAAAATAGAGAATTTTTTTATAAATAGGAAATAGAAAATAGAAATTTATGATTACATGATATAATTTCCTTAAATTAGGAAATAGAAAACAATTTTTTAATTTACATATTGATCCATTAGAGTAGCTTATTAACTTACATATTGTTTTTTTAATTTAATCCGTTAAAGTAGCTTATTTTTAGAGGGAAAAAAACAAGTCCCATATAAACACAAACACAAAATTAACTTACATATTGATTTCACAATTTTTAGCATTTTTTTTAATAATTTTCCACATTTCCTTCGCATAGCTATGATGGGTGTAATAAGCCTTTGCCACACGTTATTTTCCTTCATCACCATCATCCGCTGTCGATTATGTGAGAAGATAAAGAAACTGACACCGAGACAGAGATAAAAATTGAGAAATCAGAATATGATTCTTTATAATTACCAGAAGATGATGAAACCAATAGTCCAGAGAAGATGAAGAAACTGACACTGAGACAAAGGCAAAAATCGAGAAATCAGAATATGATTCTTTCCAATTACAAGAAGATGAGGAAACCAATAGTCCAGAGAAGATGAAGAAATCTTATACTACTTCTACAGGAACAACCAGCTTCAATTAAGTTCCACATACCAAGAAGAAATAAGAAATTCAAGAAAAAATGACAACAATTAGACATGAAAAAAATTCTCAGCCATAAAAACTAGAACAACATAAGCAAAGAAGCCAAAAAGAAAAAAATATAATCAATAACAAATTAGAGCTAACTTCTTTTGTTCGTGCTCACTATAAGCTTCAATTCTAAAATTCAACTTCAATCCGGGATTTATAAACTAAACTAAAGTCATTTCTTACATATTAAACCAAAGCACAAGTAAAAGAATAATTGACAGAGGGATTGAATTCTCAGTTGTGGGTTTGTGAGTGGGGATTTTTGCCCCCACTCCCGGTGGAATGGTTCTTGCGACTTCGGCACTGTTTAGGCTGGATGCCTTAGAGAACACAGGCTTAAGCCCGAAGAAAATGGAGTCGCCACCCGGACAGGCAAAAAAAAAAGGGGTGGATAACTCGATTCCTAAGAAATCTCCAATCCCCTAATGGGTTCGGAAAGTTGCGTGCGTGTGGGGAAGGTGAGAAATGCCCAGCACCCCCCACAACGCCCGGTTCATTGGAACCGACCTCCTTTTCAGGTCTTAATATTATAAAATTTTTAAATATAATGATATTATCCATACTACATGGGATCATAAGAATAAATAAATACTTTATTAAAATTACAACAATGTCCAAACAAAATAAATAAATTGACACCCATCCAAAGATGGAAACATATCCTTACATCATCCATATCTAAAACTAAATAGGACACCCACTGAAAGGTGAAAACGTGTCCTTTACATTAATTTCAATATATGAAAATAATCTAAATTACATAAAGATTAAATAATGAGGTACCCAATCATGGAAACATACCTCTTACAAATTTTAATACCAAAATAAAAATAATAAAGAAATCATCCATTCATGATAAACAAATCAAATATAGAAATTAAATAAATAAATCATCAAAACATATACTAAAATACATAATCAAATTTAAAATTAAATAAAGTAATAAATGTATAAATTTAGGGTTTTAGAATTTTGATAATCAAATTAGGGTTTTTAAATAAAGAAAGTCAAACACAAAGGCTTATAATACACAAATAAATATTGACCCTTTTGACGAGCCCATACGACGATCCCACTTGCCAGGTCGAGGGCAGCGCCCCTGAAAATTTTGAAAAATTGGCTTTTAGGGTTCTAAGTTTTGGTGTTGAAAATTAAGATTTTAGGGTTTAAGATTTAAAAAATGGGTTTTAGAATTGGAAGAAACAAGCTACTGTAAATCTTAGAAAAAATAGAATTGATTATGGTTTTGAGAAAACAGATTATTATTTTGTGATTTTAGAAAAGTGTAATTCGGGTTTTAGATTTTAAAAATTAGTTTTACGGGTATTAAGGTATTAGAGTCTTAGAAAATAATTTTTAGGGTTTTAAATAAAGTCTATATGGTAAACAAAATAATTGATCAAATAACAAAAATATCATCTATTGTATGTTTAAACAATTAATTAATTTGAATGGTGAACCTACTGTAAACATAAATAAGTCAATAGAAACTCAAACCTCCATTGTTGGTTCCACCATAATTTGAATTCTGGTTGAACAATAACAAAGGCAATGTATGTTACCTTTGATGGATTCCTTGTTGCTTGCTGACTGCCTCTTGTTTTTTTCAAGTCCAAGGTTCTGAATCAATTCCTCCAATAATTGTGCCGTCCAAGGTTGCTAAGAAAACGACCCCAAAAAATCCAGATCCCAAAAGTCTGATCCCTCTTTCTTTGTGTCTTTAATGTGGTATTTATATGAAAAATAAAAACCTAATACTAATTGGTTAAGAAAATAAAAACTGTTTAGGACATAAAATAAAAAACCAAATAAAATAGGGTTTTGAAAAAATTGCAAGCGGGCCAGGCTACTAGTGTGCGAAATTGCACTGGCAAAAAATTTCTCGCGGGGCGTTGCGGGCTCGGCGCGGACCACAGGCCAATTCGTTGCCGATTCTGCCGTCGCCGAATTTTTTATCTTTTTTATTTTTATTTTTTATTTTCAATATTAAAAATAAATATTATTAATAATAAATATTATTAAAATAAATAATAAATATTAAAATATCACAAAAATTATTTTGGACTGTTTAAAAATATCGGATTGGATTGGGTCAAAAATTAAAGGTCTATAGGGTTGTATGATAAACATGGGTTTGCTGGAATTGTGGTGGTGGCGGATGTGATTACTATAAGGGTTTGGGAGAAGAAAGCACACATGTTAATTAATAAATATTTATTAATTAATGATATGTTTAATAAATATTTAATAATTCACATCTTCAAAAGAAAACAGAAAAGTAACCTCACTTAGTTGTTAAATGAGGGGCTTAAATAGTATGTTTTAGAAAAAGTTGGCATAATTAAGCCTAAAAAAAGAATAAGTGCCAAGTTATACCCATGGGAAAACTAAAAAGGTTTATCTGCAACTTCTTCCTTTTACAAACTTGGCCTTTTAATAATTTCATAAGTGTGTAAGAGGAGTATGTTCCTCAACCAAAACTTTGCCATTTGCCAATTTCTTCAAGCGACGGTGTCAATTCCTTCAAAGGACTGGAAATGAAGTAAATCATCAAGTTTCCCTTTTATGATTTACTTGGATTTTTGCAACTGGATGTCAACTAATAATTGATTAACAATTTAAAATTGATTAAAAGAGAGGAACAAATTTAAAGTCATGAGCTATGCAAACTCCAGCTAAAAACTATTGTATTTAAATAGAGTAATGATAAACATAATTATAGAATTGATAACTAAGGAACATGTAACACCCTTTAGTTGATTTATAGTAAAATTGAGTGTAAGGATGCCATAGTCTATGGATAAAGCACCTAAACAATTGCCAATAGCTTTCATCACATATATAGTCCTCATAAATAAGAATAAAATAAGTTACTTGTATTTAACTTTAGTCAATCGTCATACTTGGATATAAATAAACCATATATAGAGTTTTTAAATGATCTCATATGACAAAATACGGTCACAAAAAATAAAAGTCTTATAATAACTCATTACATATTCACATGGTATATTACTACATAATGAATATACATACAAAATGAGTGCTAAATATTTTTAAGGGTGGTAGTGCAACTTCCAAAAATCTTGATGATGAGGTGACTCTAGACTTTACTATAAATTCATTCCTCTTTTTGTCCTACTAACCATAATATATATATTTGCACCTGCGCTAGGAAAGAAAATCCTAATCGCTAAATTTAAGCTTAGTGGTGCACACTTAATCCAAACGACCTTAATAATCATTTTTACAGAAAGCAAAAGATAATATAAATAACAAATGCCATCAATTATTTATGCACATATTGCGAAAAGATTCCACATATCTAAAGTAGAATAAGTTCATCAATAACAAGGTTAAATGCATACCATCATTCAATGTAAAAATTATAATATATATATCAAATTTCTTTATTGCCTGACTTAATCAAAATCTCAATATGCATAGTATTTCAAAAATGTATTTTGAATTTAACATCTCTTTTTATGCCTATAGTAACTTATAACAAGACTCCTGGTACTAAACACTCTGTGCCTCTGATCCATACCGAAATCATTAACCAGACACTCGATGCCTCTATGATATTTTATAAATCTATTGGCATAATTCATACAATGTAGTACTGCTAATGACGTCCTCTGTTGGCATGCCAATCCATCCAAACCTATAATGAGTTTCCATTATACATTAGCTTTTCAAATTCAAGAGTCATGTCTCATATTTGCATAATTTAACAAATATATATATATATATATATAAATGCAAATAGACTTCCACCTTTTACAATTTTCATATAAGAAGCATTTTGATATTGCATATACATGCCAAATTTTCATAAGAAATAAACATTAACAACAACAACAACAACAAAAATCATATTTTTGTGCATCACATTCCTCTAGAATTATAAATTAGAAATTGTAAAAATTAAGTTCAACTTTCTGCATATGATTTTTATATCTAGGTCGTAGGTAAAATATAAATTTTGAATCATTTAAGTTGGACTTATGAATAAAGAGATATGCAAGTTAAATCAATATTTCACCAAAAATAAAATTTATTTTCACCAAATTTAGGGAAACTTTAGTGAATTGACTTAGAAACCAAATCTGGGCATGATACAACTAAGCTTTGCCAATTTAGTCTTCAAGAGATTTTTTCTCCTAGGTCTTAACTTTCTATAGATCAAGAATCATTCAATTTGGAGCTCTCTAAGGTGAATTATACCCATTTCAATACAGAATGTTCAAGGTCGAATTTCACCAGTTCTGGATTCCATATTAAAATTTCTAGTAGTTTTTAATGTTAGTTACATATATTTTTCGAGGCATATTTCTCATGAAAGCTCTAAAATTATGTCTTAACTTTTATTTGGCTTAGGCTTCAAGTAATATAGAGCTTTAGAATGCAAGTTATGAGCCTAAAAACAACTATTGTTTAGAATACTCTGCGAAAATTTCAGATTTCATAATTTAAGCAATCTAAAGACCAAGCATACCAATTAATTATTCTACCATTTACACATGCCAAACATTGAAAATTTATGCCTTTTTCCAGCCAACATTACCAGATTTTCTAGAAATCATACATAATTAAAAATCCTAAAACAAACATAAACATAATCAAAAGAAAATAAGAGATTAAGAGTGCACAAACTTGTTTGAAATCTCTAGATCTTCTAAAACTCTTGACAACACCTACTTAAACTTCTTTCCTTTCCCTTTCTCCCTATTAGCATCTTCAAAGAAACATAAATATCTCTTTTTTTTTCTTCATTCTCAAATAAATTTTTATGTGCTCATGTCATGAGAAGAAAAAATGAATGATAAACTTATTCTTTCACTTACCTAAGGTTTCAATTACTTAATTAATATTCACCCATCTCTTAAACCATGAAATCTCCTTATCAAATCAAGTATTTTCTACCAAATAAGACTTAATCTCTATAATGGAGATGTTGAGTAAAAGAAATCAAGTGAAAAGATTATAAGATTTGATCTTGATTGAAGAAAAATGGAGATTTTGAGATGAAATGAGGGTTTTTGGATAAGAAGAGACAAAAAAGATGATGGCAGTGATATATCTAGGATGTCTACTATTTAAATAATAATAATAATTGGCTAATTAATTAATCTTACCTATCTTATTTAATTTAGTCAAATTTTGATATTTTTGAAGTAATTTACCCAAATTTGTCTTTCTAGTGAGTTACTATTTATCTTTTTCAAAATACCTAATATCTCCATATCTCAATTTTATTTATTTTTATTTTTATTTCCCCTTTTAATAAATAAATTTTCAAGTCATACTTGGTCCTTGAGTTTAATTTGAGTACTATACACAATTAGGGATCCAATTTTCTAACATCAGGACTCTGCCAAATTACTTTCCGACTCACTAAAATTTGATTTTGTTTTAATTTTCCATCACGACAATTTTTTGTTCTCACTTGATTACATAATCAATTGACCAAGTAGAGTTATGAAGTGGCAAAGATCTTTAGCCATTTGTTAAGAGGAAACGATCACCCAAGGCAAATAATTTGAAAATGAGAACTTTAAAAATTTTGCAATGAACTTGTTATTTCACATAATTTTTCAGCCCCTAGAACACCACAACAAAATGGTGTAGTTGAAAAGAAAAATAGAACATTGGTAGAAATGGCTAGAACAATGCTCAATGAGTATAATTTACCTTCTTACTTTTGGGCGAAAGTCGTTAATACTGCTTGTTACTTTACAAATCATGTGTTTAAAAGACCTTTAATGAATAAACTTCTTATGAGCTATGGAATGGAACAAAACCTAAAATTTTGTACCTTAGAGTATTTGAATGCAAATGCTTTATATTAAATACCAAGGACAACCTTAGAAAATTCTCATCCAAATCAGATGAAGGAGTCTCTTAGGATACTCATCTTCTAGTAAAGCATATAAAGTATTTAATAAGAGAACTTTAGTCGTTGAAGAATCAATGCATGTTATCTTTGATGAATCCTCTAAGCTTGATCATGGGAAATGTATTACTCTTGATGATCTTGTAGGTACATTTGAAGAAATTGAGATAAAGGATGCTCCAAAGAAAAACAATGATGAGCTGGAACAAATTGTAGAACAAGAAGTATCTAAGATAGATGAAACTCATGAACTACCTAAAGATTGACACTATCGAAAGGATCATCCTGAAGAACTCATCATTGGTAATACTTTAAAGGGAGTAACTACTACATCAAAATTTAAATATTTAGATTCTAATATTACTTTTGTTTCTCAAATTGAGCCAATGACTATTAAGGAGGCTCTTAGTGATGAATGTTAAGTGATTACTATACAAGATAAACTTAATCAATTTGAGAGAAATAAAGTATGGGAACTTATTCCTAGACCCAAGAATAATCCAATTATTGGATGCAAATAGGTCTATAGGAATAATCTTGATAAAGATGGTGTCATTACTAGAAACAAAGCTAGATTGATAGCCAAACGCTATAACTAAGAGGAAGGCATTAATTATGATGAGACTTTTGCCCCCCGTAGCAAGATTAGAAGCAATTAAAATTTTACTTGCATTTTCATGTCATATGAATTTTAAACTTTTTTAAATGGATGTCAAAAGTGCTTTTTTGAATGGTTTTATTAATAAAAAAGTCTATATTAAACAACCCCTGGTTTTGAAGATTATAAATTCCCAAATCATGTCTTTAAATTAACCAAGGCACTATATGGATTGAAACGAGCTCCAAGAGCTTGGTATGATAGACTTAATACTTATTTATTGGAAAATGGTTTTACAAAAGGCAAAGTTGATACATCACTTTTTGTTAAAAAGAAATTGCATAACATTTTAATTGTGCAAATCTATGTCAATGACATTATATTTGGTGCTACTAATGAATCTTATGCCAAGAGTTTGCTTCTTGTATGACTAGGAAATCTGAAATGAGCATGATGGGTGAACTTAAATTCTTTCTTGGTCTATAAGTTAAGCAATGCAAGGATGGTATCTTCATCAATCAATCCAAATGTACAAAGGAACTTCTTAAAAAGCTTGGCATGAATGGTTGCAAAGCAAGAAAAACTCCAATGAGCACATTCTTGAAATTGGAAAAAGATGAAAGTGGTAAGAAAGTTGATTAAAAGATATATTGAGGTATTGTCGGATCACTTCTTTACTTAACTACTTCTAGAAACAATATAATATATAGTGTTTGTTTGTGTGCTAGATTTCAATCATTCCCTAAAGAATCACATTTGAATGTCACTAAAAAGATTTCAAAGTATTTAAGTGGAACATTGTATTTAGGACTTTGATATCCTAAAAATACATCATTTGACATTTTAGGTTTTTCAAATGTGGATTATACCAGCAGCCTATTGTATGGGAAAAGCATGACTAATGCATGTCATTTTCTTGGTGATTTCCTAGTTTCTTAGTTTCGAATATGTTGCTGCATGTATTTGTTGTATATAAGTTTTATGGATGAGGCAACAATTACTAGATTATGGTAAATATTTTTATCACATTCCCATTAAATGTGACTACACAAGTGCCATTACTCTGTCAAAAAATCAAAATCCAACATTCTATATCAAAACATATAGAGAGATAATGTTCAAAATTAAAATATTGTCTTAGAATTTATTAACACTCAAAATCAACTTGTTGACATCTTTATAAAACCCTTTGAATTAAGAAAGATTAAATTTTATAAAAAAATACATACGAATGATGGATGGAAGTACTTTGGATTGACATACATTTTATTGATTTGAATATGCATATCAATGATGGAATTAGAATTACTTACGAAAGAATATTTTAAGATGATCTAATTTTTCATTTACATCTATTTTGATCATACATTAAAGGCCACAAATTTAGATCTATAACTTTTTCATTTCTCTTAGAAAAAATGCCCTTAGCCCACCTATACTGTGTCTCGGTACGGCCGGACTAACACTGGTCTGACTATATCACAACTCATCCCGCTCAACCGAGCATGCTAAGACTTGGTCCGACTGAGCACCTTCAAAACTTTTTGACTGTTATGATGCAATCAGCTGGGTCTGACCGGACTACCTTGTGCACGATCAAGTACTTTCAAAATCTTTTTGATGTTATGTTGTAGTCAGCTCGGTCCATCCGAACTCCTTTGTCCACTCTCAGACTACCAAATTTATTGTTTGATCTTACTATACTAAAAGTTGTCCGACTAGCAAACTCAACATTTTTCAAAAATTCTAGCCGTTGGACAGCTTCAAAAACTTGCATATTTTACTCATAACAGCCATAAAACAGTTAGTTTGACCACCAAACTCTATATAAACCCATTTTTATTCAAATTTTATGATTTTTAACATTTGCTTTCATTTATAAACATTTGGAACATCAACACTCTAAATTTTTTCTCATTCATCTCATTATCATCCACTACAACAATGTATGATATTACCGACAAAAATTTACTAACAGAAAAATTTTTGTTGGTGATACTGATACAATACCAAGGAAAAAATTAGCAAAATAAATTAAAAAATATACCAAGAGTTTATTGACCGACTACCGAGAAAAATATTTATCGATAGAACAAATGTCGGCAATATTGGTGCCAAAGAATGGCGCCATAATTTCCCAATTGGATTTACCAAAAAAATATATTAATCGGTAATTTGTAGTGCTAACTATAAGTACCGTCAGAATTTACCAACATATAGAGTATGTTGGTAAATGAAATGAAAAAAGGGAGAACAGTTGCTTGTTCTATTTTTTTGTTTACCAAAAGAACATAAAATCTCTAGCTAAAAGAAATAAAAAAGGTCAAAAATTGCATACTTTATCATTTATCGAGAGAAATATTCTTCTCTCGGTATTACCGAGAGATATTTTTTTATTATTACATTAATATATAAAACATATAAATCAATGATAGTATGACCGCTAATTAAAAATATTAATTTGTATTTGGCTTAGTATTTCATATATAATTAAAAATAAATTAATATTATTAATAACTTAAAAGAAAATAACAAAATTTATTTCATATGTTAGTTTAATCCCATTTATATTCAATAAGATATTTTAATTTTTTTTACAATATCCAAAAATTTATAAGAAATGTGTTTCCTTTAAAAAAACAACATAACAAATTTTAAGCTTAGCATTTATTAAATTATTAAAAATATTTAAGAAATAATAAGATTATTAAAAAATTTAAAAAGCATTTTATTAAATCTCATAATATTTTATAATAAGTAATAAAATTTAAAGTTTAAAATCCATAAAGCATTTATTGGCCCATAATATTTTGTACTAAATAATAAAATTTAAACTCCAATTACTAAAAAATATTTATTTAGGCCTCATAATATTTCATAATAAATAATAAATTTTAAAATGTAAATTCCAAAAAAGCATTTATTTAGGCCCATAATATTTCTTAGAATTGTTTTAACTTTGTATGAAAATTGTAAATTTTATTGATGTATTTGTGTTCTATGTAATGTTGTAGTATAATGTGTGATATTAGTAGACAATTAAGATTGAAATTTAATTGAAATTGTGTAAAAATTTTGATTAACATGTAAATATATTTTAATTGAATGAACATAATATAAATAAATCTTAGTACATGTTTGGTGAGTTACTCATTTTATTGCAAATGAGAAGTTACTGAATTGTCCAATTCAGATAGTTTATAAACTTTAATTTATATTTGTTTATATTAACACAAATGCGAGACAATTCTTGATAAGTTTTATTTTTAATTTGGTACTCTTTATATCAAATATGTTCTCTATTTGCATATCAAATAGCATAAATATTAAAAATTAAGGTCTTTCTTGAATATTTATTATATTTGATGTTGTGCAATTAGAGAGCTTAGGGGAAATTGTAACATCCGTGATTTTGGAGATATAAAATTGTATATACTCAATATATATATCTAAAATATATATAACATATACATATGGTATATTAATTGTATATGTTGGATTAATACATTACATACTTAATATTTAATACACATATAAGGTACATTTGATGTGTACATAAGATACATATTATTTGCGTATATGTGTAATATTCCAAAATTTTGAAAAGTTCTAATTTTTAAAAATTTGATAAAATAAATTATAATTTAAATGGATAAATTAAATTAATGGTTTTAAATAAAAAAATGAAGAGGTTTCAAATGAAAAAGTGAAACACATATGTGATATATATGTAAAATATATAACATATAAAAAGTCAACATTTTTTAAAAGAAAAGTCAAAGTAAAAGAGGTATTTTGGTAATTAAATCTTAGAAATTTAAAATTAATAAAATAATTCAAAAATAAATTATTTTTTAATGGAAGAGGGAAGTTATGACTTTTAATTTATTAAATAAATAATTAAATAAATAATTATTAAATTATTTTAATATATATATATATGGTTAAAAATAAAAGATGAAAAGAAAAAGAAAATTTAAAAGTTTTTCATCATCTTCTTCTTCTCCATTAAGGGCCGGCCATCATGGTTATTTATCACAAGAATTTTGATCTTCCATACTCCACAAATTTAAGGATTTAACAAGTTTAAAGTGGATTTTTGGTGATTTCCACCAAAATTAGTAAGTTCCCAACTTCTTTCTTTGGATTTCATGGGAATTGTGATTATGTTTGTTTTGGGTTTTTAAAGTTCTAAGATTTAATTGTCTATTTGGGTATAGATCAAATTATTTTAAGTGATTAATAATGATTTTAAGATTGGATTAAAGAAATGGTTGAGTTTGGGTAAGATTGGTGTAGAGAGAGAATTTAGGGTTATGTAATTTTTGGAGTTTTGAAATCATGGTTTTTAATTGTGTAAATTGATTCCAAATGAGTTGTTTTGATACATAAACAAGTATTTTAAAGTCAAATTTTAGATTTAGTTGTGTTTGGTTAGAGCTTGAGAATGGAAGTGGAGATCTAGGGTTTTGGAAAAGTGATTTTCCAAAGTGGTTGAATTGTGTAATTTTATTTATTCAAGTATGATGTTTAGTATTAAAAGTGATGAATATAAGCTTGAAATTATTAATGGATTGTGTTGGAATGGAAAACCTTCAATGGGGGAAGGTTATGCCATTTTATGGTTTTGTATATGAGAGTATATTTTTTTATAATGTAAATGGTTCAAATGTATTAAAATATGCTTCTAATGATATAAATAAACTTAATATATTATAATGAATAGCCTAGTATGAGAATCCAAAGTTAAAGTGAGGTTAGCCTTAAATTTTGGATTTTTGCTTGGATGGGGTTTAATTATGGTTTAATATTGGAAATGCCATTAAATGTGATGCTAAATGATTATTTGCTATCACATTTGGTTTAGGCATTGAGGGAGGTTGATTTGCTTCATCCAAGTGGTAAAGGGCTAGTTAGAAAGATAGGATTGGAGGTTGTTTTAAGCTTACTTTGGGTTGCTAGTGGAGGTATGTACAAACTTTAAAATATATTGTTTATATTTACATGACATTTGGGCTTAACACATTTTGGTTGAAAAATGTGTTAAGTTACTTGGTTCATTGATTGAGTATGGATAATGTGCTTTGACATTTGTAATGTCATATATGTGCTAAATGCATTGTGAAAAGTCATTGATAATGGCTAAATCGTGTAGAATGTGAAATATGTATATTATGTGAAAATACTCAAAGTAATTGGGTAATGTGTTGTGAATGCAAAAATGAAATATGTGGAATAATGAAATGAATTGATATTGATAAAAATGAGAAAAAAAAAGAGAAAAGTGAGAAAGATGTGAAAGATGTGAAAAATGAGAAAATTGAAAAAAAAAAGTGAAAATAAGGCAATGAGCCTAGTTTGATTATGAGAAATGAAATGAGAAATGAATTGTGAAAGTATTTGATAATGAGATAAATGAATTAATTGTGTGCCTAGTATGTTATTTAATTTTCAGAGTTCTGGGTTTGGCGGCATGCCTATGAATTGCTGGGCAGGTGAAAACACCGGGTCATAAGCCGAGCCCAGCTGACAAATGATAAATATAATGTTTTTAGGGTGAAAAGACTTGGTCGTAAGCCTCAAAAACCGTAGCAGTCTAGCCGGGTTGAGGATCGAGATACTAGGGCCTAAGGGTCTAGCCGGGTTGAGGTCCAAGAGACTGGGGCTGTTACATTATCCATAGATATATTTATTGCCTACGGGTTAGACACATGGTGTCATTATGGACCAAATCAATAACTCTGAAATTTAAATAACATATTAGATCCTTTTTGGGCCCATGCTTGTCTTTGCTTTTAATGTGAATTATGAATTATGATACAATTGAGCAATATAATGCTATGACTTGTGATTATGAAATTTTTGAAAAATATAAGAAAGTAGAATGATGTGACATCTATATGCATTGTGCATTGGCATTGCATTGAGTTTTATTGTTATTATTAAAGTTTATACCACTAGTCTTCGGCTTAGAGCGATTGTAATTCGTCGCGCAGGTGATGGATGATTTGGTAGAGCCAGAGAGTTCTACTAGACCTGGGTGGGTCTAGGTTTGTATCTATTGAGCTTGGAGAGTTGTTTTTAGGTACATCAAGATCAGAGTCAATTGCCAGCATGTACCGATTTGATATTATAGTATATTTTCATATTATGTATGAGATGATACATTTTTGAAGTATGCATTGTAAATTGTAAAGAATGATTTGAATAATTTATTTAAGATGAGATCTTATTTGTGATGTTGATATATATACCTATATATAAGTATTTTGGGAAAATACGGGGAAATTGAGAAGTATTGGTGAAATGGTGAATTGATTTTTATTGGGAGTATTTGTTTTATGCAGGTTGTCTTTTGCTGAATTTTGGGAACGTTCAAATTACAAACAAAACTCTGGCAAATTTTTCCCAGAGATTTTCATATAAAATATTTATTTTGGATTCCTTTAACAAGCAAAGAATATTTATATATTATTTATTTTATATATTAGTATTTGAAATCTTAAAATAGAAATGTAAAATTTTTTATTAAATCGGTCTGTGACATTTTTGTACTGTATATATGTATTGTACGTATATAGGGTATAAAGGTGTTACATTTATTTTGGTATCAAAGCTTAGGTTTGAGGTTCTTGACCTAGGTGGGATGATAGAGAGAGAAAATTGAAATAAAAAAAATGAATTTTCAATTATCATGCATGCATTGGCACTGGCAATTTATCTGATCCCTGATGTGGCAATGTCCATTTGATATAATGGATATAAGTTGAGATGGCGTCTAGGTTGCATAGATCATAGTGGCACAGTGGAAGCGTCATTCTAGATATTATGGATTAAGAATTTTTGAAACTTTTATTTGAAATTTAAAATTCATAGTTGATTCAATTGATGAATAAGTGAAATTAGAAAAAAACAATCTAGGAAATGATTTAAGATGTAAAAATAAAAAGTTTGAGAAATGAGCATGATAGTTATAGAAAATTTTATAGGTGTACTACAAAGTGATATTGTCTGAATTTTTTGACAAATATAGAAATGTTGGATGAGTTTGAATATTTAATAGAAAGTTTTCTATATGTTAGAATCTAATGTATAAAATTTTATAATTTTTAAAGATGAATTACTAATTAAGAAAGGTAGAAGAACATAGATTGTTAGAGGAGTTTCAGAAATTCAGAATCTGTAGAAATTGAGAAACATATTTAAAAACTGTGGCAAAACAACCCAGAAAAATATAAAATTTACACACAATATCATATGTATTCCTATAACATATGGTTAAAATTTCATGAATTTTTATTAAGGTTTGATACCTGAAAAAAATGAACAATCGAGTGCTGCCAGAGAAATTATTAAAGAGACAGATTCTCTGATTTTGGAAGATTCAATTTTTAAATATATTAAATCAGCTTGGAAAAATCTAAAACTTTAAATATAAGTCCATATATGTGTCAAGTGCACATGGATAAAATTTTACAAGTTTTTATAAAGAATTGGTAAGGAATAGAAAAATTGAAAATGAGATTGACATGAAACTGAGGAAGTCATGCAGTTTTGTGTAAGTAAGTAATAAATTAATTTTATGAGACAAATGAATGAAGAAAATTATATAAATTTATATGGATATGGGTATAAGTATAGAAGGAATATGGAGTTTTTAATAATTTACAACAAAGAGTTCATAATTAAAATCAAAGAGTGAAATCATATATGATAGCGAATTATTTATTATGGAGTAATGATGTATGATTTAGGGTTGAGTGTGTAAAATTAAAGTATCTAAATGGATGATGTTAATTAGTGTAATGAAATGAATTAGTGTTGTTTAAATGTAAATGTTATGATTTTAAGATTGGAAATGTGACATGGATGAGATTTGGTGAGGTTCATATTGTTGGTTGCAATATATGAAATTTGAATTTTTGAAATGGATTTTTATAATTGTGAAAGTGATGTGTTTTGATATTATACTAATATAAAAATAAAGTTTATAAAGTTAGCTCTTGAAAATGAGATTAATAGAATGAAGTTTAAGTAAAGTAGTATGTTGGAAATTTAGAGTTGTAAGAGAATTTTGATGAAGATTGTTTAGATGTTGATAATTTAATGTTTAATAAGCATGGGAGTAATTTTGAATGAGTAATATTATTTATAAAAATACTAACTAAGGTGTAATGTGGTTGATAATATAGAAATTTGTTATGAAATAAAGGGAAATGATTAAGTAAGTAAAAATGAGTTACTTTAGGCAATTGGATTGGAAATGATGAAAAGGGATATGAAGGGTATGATAAATGTATAGAAAAATGTGAGAGAGATGTCACATTGGAAATGTGACTAAGAGTTATGTGAAGTGTTAAAAAAATATAAAAAGAAACTTATTTAAAAGATGGGCAATTAAATAAGAAAAATGTTAATTATGTTGCGGTTAGAGTGTATATATATGTTGAATTGATGAATAACCTTAGTAATGTCAAAAGAATGAGAAATGATAATGTTCTCTGGAAGGTGATAAATGTTAACTTTGTATAGGTTGTATGTTAAAGAGGAATTGCGTATAATTGTATGATATGTGTAATGAGATTTTTTAATATGAACACAATTGTGATATATAAGAAAATGTGGAAAGTAAGTCACATTGTGAATATGACTTACGAAGGCGTATGTGGATGATTACAAAAAATGTTATCGAGTGTTTGTTACTTTATACAATTATTTGTTTATTGATATTGTGAATGATATTGCAAGTATTAATATACGTAAGAGAGATTAGGTCTTGACCTGCATAGAGTTAGGTCATGTGATGAAATTGAGATTGAGAATGGACCCGAGCAGCGTTGTACGGTGAAATTGTTATTGTAACAACTGAACTTGATGATTATATAATGTTGGGCCCAATGTATATGCGTATTAATAAGAGATTGTAAGGAAAAAGAAAGTATAATGAAGAAAGTATGGAAGTAAAAAAAATGAATGAAAATTTTTATAAGAGATAGATTAGAAATGGAGTAATAAATGAAAATTTTGTAAAATTAGCATATGAACGAATGTGTATATGTAAGAGATGATAATGATAATATTGTTGAAGTATGAGTTAGGCTAATGATGATCAAGTGATCAAGAGTAAATTGCTTTGAAACAGAGCTGAAACGTGTTAACTTTTTGGTGTAGCAAAAGATTAGAAAATGAATATGTGATTTTTGCGATACGAACTTAACTTTATGATTGGAAATATTTGAAAAAGAATGATAGAGGGGCAGTATTTATTTATAAGCCACAGGCATGACTATTATTATGCCATGTTCATATGATTTGTTTAGTATATTGACCGATTAGTTTTGTTATCCACGGGCATGGGCCTGAGATGACATGACCGTTGGATAGATTTTGTGAGATTGATAGTTATGCTACAAGAAACATGGTCAAGATTTATGGTTTGCATAGTTGTATCTTATAATTTTATGTTAGAAATTTGTTTATAATTATAGGAAGTGTGGAACAGAAGAGAATTGTGAAAATATGATGAGCTTTAAATGATGTGTAAGGAAAGTAATTTGTGCAAATAGAGTAACTATAAGAAATGTGAGAAAATGGTATATGAAAGGAATTATGAAATGTGAGTAAGAGTTATAATGAATGTGTTTGAAAGTGGTATAAAATGAATAAGATAATGAAAATAATGTGTAAAGTAAACGAGACTAGGAAAAGTGAATATTATTTGTAATGATGAATTCAAAGAGAATTAAAATTTGAGAATTAATTTGATCTAATATAATTAGGTCATGAATTGAAAATAGATTGATGAATTTAAAATAGACTAAAGGTTGGTCAAAATAGATTAAATTTATGATGGTCATATTGTGATAGTTAGATCAATTGATCCGAAATGTAATAAGTTTACAAGTATTTATTGAAATTCAATGTGTGTAGTTGTATTAAGAATATGCAAGCTATAGGATAATGTGCTTAATACGACATTCTGATATGTATATGCATATGAAAGGAGCTAAGTTATATTAGTTTCAAATAATTATAAGAGAAAAATGTTAGTTATAGTATAATAGGAATGAATCTTATTAAGGAAATAAGATTTTACTGTTGTATAATGGTGATGTCAAATTAATATATGGTAATTGTATAAAGAGTAGGATCAAAGTGAAGATGTGTAAAATTATTGTGTTAAGATAAAAGTTATCAACATTTGAATTTAAGGTGATGAGAGTATATTTTTAAGTTAATGAAGTGATCAAATATCTTGAGTGCAATAGGTGTGTGTATATATATATTAAAGAGATGAACTAATTTTTGTCTAATGACAATTCGATTGAAGATATGATAATTTGTTATGACTGTTTGAGTAAATAGACAGTATAATGATGTGTTAGGGAATGGTAAAATGAAAATTAAGAATGAACCTAAGGGGGAGAATAGAAATTATGTAATTTGGTAAAATAATGATTTGGATGATTTATTACTATACCGGATAATTTCGAGGACGAAATTATTTAAGGGGGAGAAAATTATAACATCCGTGATTTTGGAGATATAAAATTCTATATACTCAATATATATATCTAGAATATATATAACATATACATATGGTATATTATTTGTATATGTTGGATTAATACATTACATACTTAATATTTAATATACA
The DNA here is from genome assembly GCA_947685225.1 of Garcia nutans. NCBI lineage: Eukaryota > Viridiplantae > Streptophyta > Magnoliopsida > Malpighiales > Euphorbiaceae > Garcia > Garcia nutans. Next base: position 2,022,002 of record CANTUV010000017.1, on the reverse strand, counting down.
TATAAGGTACATTTGATGTGTATATAAGATACATATTACTTGTGCATATGTGTAATATCCGAAATTTTTGAAAAGTTTTAATTTTTAGAAATTTGATAAAATAAATTATAATTTAAATGGATAAATTAAATTAATGGTTTTAAATGAAAAATGAAGGGGTTTTAAATGAAAAAGTGGAACACATATGTGATATATATGTAAAATATACATAACATATAAAAGTCAACACTTTTTAAAAGAAAAGTCAAAGTAAAAGGGGTATTTTGGTAATTAAATCTTAGAAAATTCAAAATTAATAAAATAATTCAAAAATAAATTATTTTTAAATGGAAGAGGGAAGTTATGACTTTTAATTTATTAAATAAATAAATAATTATTAAATTATTTTAATATATATATATATATGGTTAAAAATAAAAGATGAAAAGAAAAAGAAAATTTAAAAGTTTTTCATCTTCTTCTTCTTCTCCATCAAGGGCCGGCCACCATGGTTATTTATCTCAAGAATTTTGATCTTCCATACTCCACAAATTTAAGGATTTAACAAGTTTAAAGTGGATTTTTGGTGATTTCCACCAAAATTAGTAAGTTCCCAACTTCTTTCTTTGGATTTCATGGGAATTGTGATTATGTTTGTTTTGGATTTTTAAAGTTCTAAGATTTAATTGTCTATTTGGGTATATATGAAGTTATTTTAAGTGATTAACAATGATTTTAAGGTTGGATTAAAGAAATGGTTGAGTTTGGGTAAGATTGGTGAAGAGAGAGAATTTAGAGTTATGTAATTTTTGGGGTTTTGAAATCATGGTTTTTAATTGTGTAAATTGATTCCAAATGAGTTGTTTTGATACATAAACAAGTATTTTAAAGTCAAATATTAGATTTGGCTGTGTTTGGTTAGAGCTTGAGAATGAAAGTGGAGATTTAGGGTTTTGGAAAAGTGATTTTCCAAAGTGGTTGAATTGTGTGATTTTATTTGTTTAAGTATGTTGTTTAGTGTTAAAAGTGATGAATATAAGCTTGAAATTATTAATAGATTGTGTTGGAATGGAAAACCTTCAATGGGGGAAGGTTATGCCATTTTATGGTTTTGTATATAAGAGTGTATTTTTTATAATGTAAATGGTTCAAATGTATTAAAATATGCTTCTAATGATATAAATAAACTTAATATATTATAATGAATGGCCTAGTATGAGAATCCAAAGTTAAAGTGAGGTTAGCCTTAAATTTTGGATTTTTGCTTGGATAGGGTTTAATTATGGTTTAATATTGGAAATGCCATTAAATGTGATGCTAATTGATTATTTGCAATCACATTTGGTTTAGGCATTGAGGGAGGTTGATTTGCTTCATCCAAGTGGTGAAGGGCTAGTTAGAAAGATAGGATTGGAGGTTGTTTTAAACTTACTTTGGGTTGCTAGTGGAGGTATGTGCAAACTTTAAAATATATTGTTTATATTTACATGACAATTGGGCTTAACACATTTTGGTTGAAAAATGTGTTAAGTTACTTGGTTCATTGATTGAGTATGAATAATGTGCTATGATATTTGTAATGTCATATATGTGTTAAATACATTGTGAAAAGCCATTGATAATGGCTAAATCGAGTAGAATGTGAATTATGTATATTATGTGAAAATACCCAAAGTAATTGGGTAATGTGTTGTGAATGAAAAAATGAAATATGTGGAATAATGAAATGAATTGATATTGATAAAAATGAGAAAAAAAAAAGAGAAAAGTGAGAAAAATGAGAAAGATGTGAAAAATGAGAAAAATGAAAAAAAATGTGAAAATAAGGCAATGAGCCTAGTTTGATTATGAGAAATGAAATGGGAAATGAATTGTGAAAGTATTTGATAATGAGATAAATGAATTAATTGTGTGCCTAGTATGTTATTTAATTTTCAGAGTTCTGGGTTTGGCGGCATGCCTATTAATTGCTGGGTAGGTGAAAAGACCGGGTCGTAAGCCGAGCCCAGCTGATAAATGATAAATATGATGTTTTTGGGGGGTGAAAAGACTGGGTCGTAAGCCTCAAAAACCGTAGCCGTCTAGCCGGATTGAGGATCAAGATACTAGGGCCTAAGGGTCTAGCCGGGTTGAGGTCCAAGAGACTGGGGCTGTTACATTATCCATGGATATATATATTGCCTACGGGCTAGGCACATGGTGTCATTATGGACCAAAACAGTAACTCTGAAATTTGAATAGCATATTAAATCCTTTTTGGGCCCATGCTTGTCTTTGCTTTAATGTGAATTATGAATTGTGATACAATTGAGCAATATAATGCTATGAGCTGTTATTATGAAATATTTGAAAAATATAAGAAAGAATGATGTGACATCTATATGCATTGTGCATTGGCATTACATTGAGTTTTATTGTTATTATTAAAGTTTGTACCACTAGGCTTCGGCTTAACACGATTGTAATTCATCGCGCAGGTGATGGATGATTTGGTAGAGCCGGAGAGTTCTACTAGACTTGGGCGGGTCTAGGTTTGTATCTATTGAGCTTGGAGAGTTGTTTTTGGGTACATCAAGATCAGAGCCATTTGCCAGCAATTACTAATTTGATATTATAGTATATTTTGATATTATATATGAGATGATATGTTTTTGAAGTATACATTGTAAATTGTAAAGAATGATTTGAATAATTTGTTTAAGATGAGATCTTATTTGTGATGTTGATATATATACCTATATATAAGTATTTTGGGAAAATATGGAGAAATTGAGAAGTATTGGTGAAATGGTGAATTGATTTTTATTGGGAGTGTTTGTTTTATGCAGGTTGTATTTTGCTGAATTTTGGGAAAGTTCAAATTATAAACAAAACTCTGGCGAATTTTTTCCAAAGATTTTTATATAAAATATTTATTTTGGATTCCTATAACAAGCAAAGAATATTTAAATATTATTTATTTTATATATTAGTATTTGAAATCGTAAAATAGAAATGTGAAAATTTTTATTAAACCGGTCTGTGACATTTTTATACCATATATATCTATTGTACGTATATATGGTATAAGGGTGTTATAGAAATACTGTAGAATTTTGAATAAAATTTGTATAAAGTTTTGCATGCTGTTAATTATGATATATCTTATGTTTCTAATTGGGTTAGGGCCTTACCCTTTGAGAAGGAGAAACATGGAGATTTAGTGTGTAACACCTCTTCCCGACCTATGAATAAGCCGAGGAGGAATGCTACATCAGGATATGAGCTCTGGTTATGTCAGCTTACTTAATGTTCCTTATAAAAATTTTCCAAAACTTTTGACGGAGTCTCCCTTAAAATTCTAGGTCCCAAGTGTCGACAAAACTGATTTTTCTTATTTTTGAAATACATTTTGTTTCACAATTCTATTCAAGCACACTCCTAATAATCCACCCTTATTACCTCAACTACAATCCTACAAGAAGAATTCACACTTCTATATTCACAACCCAACTCAATTTAAAACCATACAGTTATTATACATTACTAGATTTACATGCTACATTAAGTTATCTCTTTGTATTGTTCAAATAAGTACATGCCAGTTTCTAATACCAAAATACAAAATGAAGAGCACCACCTAAGTTTGTTGATGACCGACAGATCGCAGGACTCCTCTGCTCACTACTGGCTCCTTGCTAATAACCTACGAGTTTAGAAGAAACTAAACTCGCTAAGCATTGCTTAGTGGGTACTTTAACCATTGCCGAATATAAATAATGTAAGGAAGTTTGTTGAAACACATATAAAAGTAGAATACTGCATAATTAAACTATTTTCATACAATCATCATATTTATATTTTCTAATTAAGTTAAGATTCACATTCTGTATGTAAACAACATGTAATATAACTTCATTATAATTACGAGTTATTCTGCTCCACTAGGTAATTATGAATACACCGATCTCGGAATGAGGCCTCGTATAGAGTTACGCGTGGTCTTGACCTCACACGACTAATTTCCATGGTCTTGGTCTCACACGATATGGAATATACAAGATAACTGCGTGGTCTTGGTCTCACACGACTAGTTGCCATGATCTTGACCTCACACGATATAACCCCCATTCCAGACCGGTTTTACCCATTTACCGAGTAGAACATATATAACATTTCATAAATACCCATTCCAAATTCAACTCAACATATTTTTCAGTCATTCTAGACTCATTGAGACACAACATATCAAAAATTTAACTCAAAATAATTTTTCTATATTTAATCAAAAATCATACAAGTCACAGCATTTTACTAATTATAAAACAGAAAAATTTCAAAAGGAGTTCAATGGTTAAAGTACCAAACCTTGCTTTTCCTTAGTCCTTATTCTATATCACTTCCTTTCCTTCCTTGTCTCCTTGATTTCCTTATAATCTTGTTTGTCACCAAACTCTTTAAATCAAAAGCCTTAAACTTTGGAAAAATCACCTCCTTCTTCCTTCTCTTATGGTTTGGACGAATTCACCATGCAAGAGAGGGCTTTTATACTTTCTTTCCTTAGCTTATTTTGATCCAAATGGCAGCCATAAGTGGTGAATAGATGTTGACTTCCAATTGGTACACCTTATAGCAAAAATGGCCATTTTTAATTGGTCCATTTGCCTTCTTCCAATTGGTACACCTTATAGCAAAAATGGCCACTTTTAATTGGTCCATTTGCCTTCTTCTAATTGGTACACCTTATAGCAAAAATGGCCACTTTTAATTGGTCCATTTGCCTTCTTCCGATTGGTACACCTTATAGCAAAATGGCCACTTTTAATTGGTCCATTTGCCTTCTTCTTTTATCTATTTATTTAGCAAGCCATTAGGCTTCCTTTTATTCATATTTTGACCCCCTCAACTTTCTTGTGCTGAAATTTTATAGTCTAGGGTGTGAAAATACCAAAATACCCTCCAGCAATTAATCGATTGTAACTTTTAGACCGTGCGTTTTCAGAAAAAATTGAAACCCACGGTTATGACCCGATTAATCTCAAGAATGTTCTTCTGGGGTCAGATATGGGCACTATTAAGAACTTCCGACACTTTATTTTTAAGTTTACATAGTTGCCCCTAACTTTTGAGAAATTTCCACTTAGGTCCTCGGCCTTTCAAAAAATTACCTTTAGGTCCCGTTGACTTCACGAGCCTCCTTTGCACACCGATTTTGTTTTTAACTATCTCGAGCCTCTATTTGACCATTTATTTATGTCCTTCTTGCCTAATACTCGACTATCTAAACTTTGGGATGTGACAATTCTACCTCCCTTAATTTAAGTTTCGCCCCCGAAACTTACTTATTCATGCATGTTTCTTACGTGTAATTACACATCATCAACATATAACTCGATTATCAATTCCTATCTGGCATGTACATCTACCTATTCATCATATAACTTTCTCCTTACTTTATCTTACATGGCACACATAGTTACTTACTTACTACCTATCTCCCAGAATCGACTAAACCAATTCTCTGATACCACAAATTGTAACACTCCTTCCCGACCTATGAATAAGCCGAGGAGGAATGCTACATCAGGATATGAGCTCTGGTTATGTCAGCTTACTTAATGTTCCTTATAAAAATTTTTCAAAAATTTTGACAGAGTCTCCCTTAAAATTCTAGGTCCCAAGTGTCGACAAAACTGATTTTTCTTATTTTTAAAAACATTTGTTTCACAATTCTATTCAAGCACACTCCCAATAATCCACCCTTATTACCTCAACTACAATCCTGCAAGAAGAATTCATACTTCTATATTCACAACCCAACTCAATTTAAAACCATACAGTTATTATACATTACTAGATTTACATGCTACATTAAGTTATCTCTTTGTATTGTTCAAATAAGTACATGCCAGTTTCTAATACCAAAATACAAAATGAAGAGCACCACTTAAGTTTGTTGATGGCCGACAGATCGCAGGACTCCTCTGCTCGGGTCTAGGTTTGTATCTATTGAGCTTGGAGAGCTGTTTTTGGGTACATCAATATCAGAGCCAGTTGCTAGCAATTACCGATTTGATATTATAGTATATTTTGATATTATATATGAGATGATATGTTTTTGAAGTATACATTGTAAATTGTAAAGAATGATTTGAATAATTTGTTTAAGATGAGATCTTATTTGTGATGTTGATATATATACCTATATATAAGTATTTTGGGAAAATATGGAGAAATTGAGAAGTATTGGTGAAATGGTGAATTGATTTTTATTGGGAGTATTTGTTTTATGCAGGTTGTATTTTGCTGAATTTTGGGAAAGTTCAAATTATAAATAAAACTCTGGCAAATTTTTTCCAAAGATTTTCATATAAAATATTTATTTTGGATTCCTATAACAAGCAAAGAATATTTATATATTATTTATTTTATATATTAGTATTTGAAATCGTAAAATAGAAATGTAAATTTTTTTATTAAACCGGTGTGTGACATTTTTATACCGTATATATCTATTGTACGTATATATGGTATAAGGGTGTTATAGAAATACTGTAGAATTTTGAATAAAATTTGTATAAAGTTTTGCATGTTGTTAATTAAGATATATCTTATGTTTCTAAATGGGTTAGGGCCTTATCCTTTGAGAATGAGAAATATGGAGATTTAGTGAGTATTATTTGTATGGATAGAAAAATGAATGTGGTTCGTGCTTGTATGTATCAGCGGCTAAATTCAAATTGTGCTCTTAAAATGACATTTGTGAATGGGATAAAAGAGTTTGTTAATTTTGTGTCAAGTCAAAGGAGATATATGCAAGGCAATAAGATTCGTTGTCCATGCATAAAATGCCATCATAGGAAATTTTTAGAAGTAGAAGTGAAATTTCATTTAGTTAAGTGGGGGTTTACACTGGATTATTTCATTTGGAATAGGTATGGTGAAGAAAATATAATCGAGTTACCAGTTCCACAACATTATATTACATTTGAACCAGTGTTTGAACATCCATATCAACAAATGGTATATGATGCTATTGGGCCTAATGTATTTGACTGGGGCATGGCAAATATTGTTGGAGTTGGATCTAGTGATGGCCAGTATGAACCGGTGGAGGAGGTCCTAACTTGGAAGCTCAACAATTTTATAATTTGTTGAATTCACTAGATACATAATTATGGTCTGAGTGTCAAAAACATACTTTGGTATCAGCCATGGCACACTGTTTGAACATGAAGTCTAAGAAATATATATCAAAAAAGGCTTTTGATCAATGGATTCAATTTATCAAAGAGATTTTACTTGAAGATAATGAAATATTTGATAGTTTCTACCAAACAAAAAAAATTATTCAAGGTCTTGGACCGCTGGCAAAAGTTATCGACTGTTGTAAAAATGGTTGTATGATATATTGGGTTGAGGATAAAGAATGTAGAATCTATAGGTTTTGTTCTGAATCTAGATTAAAAAAAAGTCGAGTTACAGGGAGACAAAAGTTTGTGTCTTTCAAAAGAATGTATTATTTTCCTCTTACACCTGGACTTCAAAGATTATATGCATCAAATGCTACAGCAAAACATATGACATGGCATTATGAGCATGAACAAGAAGATGGAATCATGTGTCATCCCTCGGATCCTGAGGCTTGGAAGCATTTCAGCCGAATACATCCTAATTTTGCAGCTGAATGTCATAATGTCAATTTAGGTCTATGTACAGATAGTTTTCAGCCTTTTGAATCATCAGGACAACAATACTCATGTTGGCTGGTGATACTCACTCCTTACAATTTACCACCATGGATGTGCATGAAAGAGCAATATTTATTTCTCTATGTACTTGTCCCTGGTCCAAAAAATTCAAAACATCACATTGATGTATTTCTACAACTATTGGTAGTAGAGTTGAAACAATTGTGAAATGAAGGAGTTGTGACATATGATTGTTAGAAAAAACAAACTTTTATTTTGAAAGCGGCACTGATGTGGACTATAAGTGATTTTAATGCATACACAATGTTATCTGGATGGAGTACTTTGGGAAAGTTAGCATTCCCTTACTGTATAGATGATAAAAAGCATTTACTCTACCAAATGGGGGAAAACAAGTTGGTTTGGTAATCACAAAAAAATTTGAAGGCGGGTCATCCATTCAGAAGAAATCTAAAGTGTTTTAGGAAAAACACCATAGTAAGGAAAGATTCTCCACCGATACTGACTATGGATGATTTGTTGTTTCTGATTGAGCAGTTAGGGCTACACAAGGTAACTAAATATAATGATAGTCCCCATAGCAATTTATGTCCGAATTGTGGATGGAAAAAAAAGGAGCATATTTTGGGATTTACCTTATTAGAGCTCAAATATAATAAGACATAAGCTAGATGTGATGCCGATTGAAAAGAATATCTTTGAGAATGTGTTCAATACGGTTATGGATGTTCTGGGTAAAACAAAAGATAGCGCAAAGTCAAGAGAAGACTTGAAGATTTTTTGTAAAAGGCCAGAGTTGGAACAAGATGAAATGACTAGCAGATATTCGAAAGCTAATTATGTATTGGATCGTAATTAGAAACAATTAATATGCCAATCAATGAAAAATTTGAAGTTTCCAGATGGATGTGTATCAAATTTATCGAGGTGTGCTAATATGAGGAAATATAAACTATTTAGGATGAAGAGTCATGATTGTCATGTATTTTTGCATAGACTATTACCCATTGTATTCAGAGAGTTATTACCAAAGAAAAAAGTTTGGAAAGCTCTAACTGTTATTACCAAAAAATGTTTGGGAAGCTCTAATTGAATTAAGCTTATTTTTTAAAGAACTAACTACAACATCCCTTAAAGTTTTCCAAGTTAAGCAGTTAGAAGAAGAAATTCCAATTATTCTTTACAAATTGGAGCAAATATTTCCTCCAAGTTTCTTTGATTCAATGGAACATTTGCCATATGAAGCTAAAATTGCTTGTCCTGTACAATACCATTGGATGTATCCTTTTGAAAGATATCTACGACATTTAAAGAAAAATGTAAAAAACAAAGCAAAAGTGGAAGCTTCAATTTGTAATGTGTTTTTAGTGGAAGAGGCATCAACTTTCTATTCCTATTACTTCGAGCCTCATGTCATAACAAAATTGCATCAAGTCCCTCGGAATGATATGGAGGATTGGAAGACCACTATGAAGGTCTCATGTCTATTTTCAAACCTTCAGGATGACCATATGGTAAAACAACAAAGTGAAGATTTGATCAGAGAGAATATTCTACAGCTCATACATACATACTATTGAATTGTGACGAAGTTACACCTTATCTCAAGTAAGTTAATAAATTTTAAATAGGAAAAATATTTAAATATGATTGTTCTAACATAAAATCAGCATGAATTTAAATTATATTAATGTGTTTTTAATCTACTCCAGCATTTTCATTGAACACTTATGAGATTTGGATGAAATATAACAAATTCACAAGTTGATGTCGAGGTAGAGAATAACTTTCCTTTATGGTTCCGTAAATATATAAGTATTAATTCATTTTGTTATTCGCACTACTGCCTTCCTTATTAATTTGTTAATTTTTTTAGAATTTAAAGTTATGTATTATTTTTCTTCTTTATTTAGGCAACTGAAAATGACCAAATGGTTCTTGATAAATGTTTGAAGGGTTACCAACTGTTATATGTTATAAAGTGTATTTTGTCAATAGTTACAAATTTCACACTGAATCTCATTGTACAATGAGAGCAGATATAAATAGTGATATCTGTATAAAGAGGTCAAATTTTGGGAAAACTCTTATGATTTCTACGGTCAGTTAACAGATATTGTAGAGATTTAATATCCTGCTCTACCAATTAAGAGGGTGGTATTATTTAAATATGATCCATAAATGGGACAAGAGTTCATCCATAATATAATTAAGCGGATGTGAATAGAAGAAGAACATATGCCAAATATGAACCATTCATTCTCGCTAGTTAAGCTGCCTAGGTGTACTACATCCCTTACCCTAGCATAAGGTGAGAAACTTTTGATTGGTTAGCGGTGTGCAAAATAAAAGCTAGATCAAGAATTGATCTAATTGAATCATCTGATAATAATCAGGAATTAGATATTGCATTTCAGGAAGATAGTTCTGAAAATGTACAAGCTGCAGATTTGGCGAATGATGTTGATCCAGGTTCTTTAAATGATCCAATTGGAAATCTCATGGATATTGATTCTAGAGATAGAGAATATGAATCAGATGAATCAATACTTATATCAGAATCTGAATCATCACAATTAGATGAAAGTGATGAATAAAAATAATAAGTGTGCATAATATCAACAAACTGTTTATGCTCTAACAATTATTTTAATAATGCATGTATTAATTTATAAATTAACTATATAAAGTGTTATTTATTTAGGTATGCATTGCGGACTGGGTAGACAATTTAATCTATCAGGATCTACAAGTCAATCCAGTGGAGGTCGAGGCTCTGGCGGCTGGGCCACCGGACTACAGGTGTGTGATATTGCAGATGATGTTCTGATTGAGGATCCTTCCATTGATGAGCCTGTTGCAGATATAGGCACAAAGGATCCCTCTCATTCTGATCACCCGCCCTCCACTGATGGCCCAATCAGTGCTGCTAGTACTAGTATTGCAGCAACAGCTGCGGGTCTAGATGGCATGATACAGCATCTCTAAGTTCGAGGGGAAGAGTAAGTATTTTTATTTAGCTTAATTTTTATTATTTATATTAAATATTGAATTTTTAATCATTTTTTATATTTTATAATTAATCACTATTTGTTCATCTTGTAGCTATATGATGGATCCATCTGGGTCTTCCGCAAGACTTATTTGGAAGATCATAACGTAGAAGATGGATTTTGCCAAAATTTTCTAAAAGGTTGTCTCTCTAGAGATGAAGAATTTTTGGTTTAAGGAGTTTAAGATTAAAAATTTGTAACACCCCTATACCCCATATATGTACACCACATATACTCTCAATATGTAATACATATACCGGATACAAGGATGTCACAATCTATTTGAAGCAAACCAACCTTTAACCAAATAATCATAATAGGTAGTAATAGATAAAACACTTCTTATTAAAACACATATATATACCAAAGTTTATGTAAAACATTTATTTCATAAGCAGCGGAAAAATATAGTGGAATATACATATGTATACATCAAAATTAATATTTACAAAAATATAGAGTTTATACATGCTTGGCAGTTCGTCTTTGATCTTGAAGTCCAATAATCAATACTTCACAAGGGATCATAAACCTAGACTCGACTTGGTCTAGCTGAACTCTCTGGTTCTACCCTATCACCTGCGCGATAAACCATAATCGCGCTAAGCCATAGGCTTAGTGGTACAAACTATGATGACAATATGATTCAAATGTAATACAAATATCAAACTTTCAAGAATTAGAAACAATATACAAAGATATCATATTTGATAACATTAAATCTCATTATATTATTCAATTGTTTCATCATTCATGATTCACATTTAAAGCAAAGACAAGCATGGGCCCAAAAGAAACTAATATGTCATTCAACTTCCAGAGTTACTATTTTGGTTCAATAATCACATTTATCAAGCCCGTAGGCGATTCATTATCACAATGAGAAACATCTCATATGTAACATCCCAACTAGGCTTCAAGGACTAGGCTCAACCAAGCTTCAAGGGAAGCTCAGCATCAACCCAACTTGCCTTCAAGGACCAAGTCCAACCCACCTTCAAGGGATTGTTACTTTTAGGCATGCCACCAATAACAAAACTCTGAAAATTGAATAACATACTAGGCACACAATTCTTTCATTATCAATTCCATTCTCATTTTCTCACAATCATCTAGGCACAATGCCTCAATATTTCATTTACATAATTATAGCCAATATCAATGGCTTCACATTTCATCATTTGAGTGCACATCACAACTTATATTGTTCATATATTCACATAGTGCATATAATACAAATCATTGCACCATTCTCATATATCAACAATATAATAAGTAACCTAACACATTTTCCAACCAAATGTGTTAAGTCCCAAAATCATGTAAATGTATGCAATAATGTAGGGTTTCTACTTACCTCAAGAGCAACTCACACCAATCTAACAACCTCCTCTTCCAAGAATCCTTCAACACTTGGATTAGGGCAACTCAAATCTCTTCAAAACCTAATCCAAAGGTGATTACACATAAGAAATAAGAACAAGAGCTAACTAGGGCAAACTCTACACATGACACGCTCAACAACATGGTCGTGTCCCTGATCGTGCTCTAAATCTACAACACAGAAGCTTTGACAAGCTCAATGACATGGGCGTGTCACTGGCCGTGTCAATCCTCCAATAACACAGTGGCTATGACACTCTCAGTGACACGGGCGTGTCACTAGATATGTCAATACTACTCCAACATAGAAGCTGTGACACGCTCAGTGACATGGGCATGTCACTGGTCGTGTCACTCATCTAGAGAATAGAACCAACGACACGCCCAAAGACTTGGTCGTTGTTATGGGCGTGTCAAGTCAAAAATCTTGATTCCGACACCAACAACACCACATCCAAAAAACCTCTTTCTTTTACCATTTTTCACTCCAAACAAACTTAACCAAACACATCAATAAACCATAATAAACTTGCAAAAATGTCAAAACAACTGAATTACATGCATCCACACACAACCAAAACCATATATCATAACTTAACACAAACACAATCCACAACTCTTGCTTTCCATCACCAAACTTAACCTTTCCTTCACACCAACCCCAAAAATCAAAGTCAACAAGACCAAACACTCTCAAACACACCACAATCAAACATACACATATCAACAACAACCATACACCAAGCTCAATACACAAACTCAAAAGAAAACCAAGGAATCAAGTTGGAAACTTACCAAAAGTGATGAAAACCCTTCAAACTCCAACTTGATCTCTTAAAACACCTTCAAATCTTGAGTTTGGAAGAACAAAATCTCTCTTTCCCTCTTGTTATGGAGATAGCCGGCCAAAGAGAAGAAAGAAGAAGAAGAAGAAGAAGAAGAAGATTGAAAGAGCAAAGTCAAACTTTCAACCTCTCTTAGCCACACAACCTCCCTTTCAATATCCACCAAGCAATTAATATAATATTAATAATATAAATATCCTCTTCCACTAATTAAATTTCCATTTTAAAATAACCAAAATATCTCATTTGACCATCACACTTGTTGACTTGTACATGTTGTATATATCTCTATATATACAACATATACACACTCCTCTAAAGCATTAATACACACTTCAAAATTATTTAATCCAATTTCAGCAATAAACATTCCAAAATTTTAGGGTTTAGTTTGGGATATTACAATTCTCCCCCTCTATAAATAAATTTTGTCCTCAAAATAACCTGTTCTCAAGCCTGGAAGAACTGAGGATACTGGTCTAGCATCGCTTGCTCACTCTCCCAAGTTGCCTCTTTGTTAGCATGATTCTTCCAAAGAACCTTCACAAGTGGTACTTTCTTATTTCTCAACTCTTTCACTTCATGCGCCAAAATAGCCACTGGTTCTTCTTCATAAGACAGATTTGGACTCACCTCAATGGATTCCACTGATAAAATATGAGATGGCTCTGATCTGTACCTCCTTAGCATAGAGACATGGAAGACATTGTGAATTCTATCCAACTCAGGTGGAAAAGCAAGTCGATAGGCAACTGGTCCAACTCTTTCCAGTATCTCATAAGGTCCAACGAAACGAGGACTTAGCTTTCCTTTGCGACCAAATCTCAAAATCTTCTTCCAAGGAGACACTTTCAAAAATACTTTATCTCCTACATTGAACTCTATGTCTCTCCTCTTCAAATCTGAATAAGATTTCTGCCGATCTGAGGCTGCTTTCACCCGATCCCGAATTTTCTTCACTTTCTCTTCCGTTTCTTTAATCAAATCAGGACCAACTAACTTACCTTCTCCAACCTCATCCCAACATAGAGGTGTCCTGCATCTTCTACCATACAATGCCTCGTAAGGTGCCATCCTAATACTAGACTGATGACTGTTGTTATAAGCAAATTCCATCAATGGCAAGAATCTGTCCCAAGTTCCAGAGAATTCAATGACACAGCTTCTTAACATGTCCTCTAAAATCTGTATCACTCTCTCTGACTGCCCATCTATCTGCGGATGAAAAGCAGTGCTCAAGTGCAATCAAGAACCCAAAGCAGCATGCAAATGCTTCTAAAATCTTGAAGTGAATCGGGGATCTCGATCAGATACCAAAGAAATTGGGACTCCACGTAACCTTACAATCTCATTGATATACAACTCAACCAACTTCTCAAGAGAATAATCCATCCGGACTAAAAGAAAATGAGATGTCTTCGTTAACCGATCAACAATCACCCAAATGGCATCATGCTTCTTGTGAGTCAACGGCAAACCAATCACAAAATCAATTATTACACGCTCCCATTTCCATTCTAGCACTGATAAAGGTTAAAGCAACCCTGAAGGAACTTGGTTCTCGACCTTTACTCTCTGACAAGTGAGACATGTTGACACAAACTCCGCTATGTCCCTCTTCATATCTGACCACCAATAATGTTGCTTCAAATTATGATACATCTTGGTATTCCCAATGTGCATAGCAAAAACCGACTGATGTGCTTCCTCCAAAATTATCTTTCTCAATCTTGCATCATCAGGAACACACAATCTATTTTTGTACCAAAGACTGCCATCATCTCTCACAAGAAAATCTCAGCTCTCCCCATTTAGGCAATCCGAAACAACTTTCTGAATTTTCTCATCTGTCAACTAAGCCTCTTTAATCTGATCCAACAACATCAGTCTCAATTGCAATTGAGCTAATAAAGCACCATCATTACTAGGCTTAAAACAAGCATGCAACGCTCTCAACTCAACAAGCAACGAGAGCGAATAAGCAGTCAAACCTGCTAAAAACTTCCAACTCAAGGCATCAGCAACTACATTTGCCTTACTAGGATGATAATCAATCAAATATTCATAGCCTTTGATCAACTCCAACCATCATCTTTGTCGAAGATTCAGCTCTCTCTGAACACCCAAGTATTTCAAACTCTTGTGATCTATATAGATGAAACATTTCTCCCCATACAAGTAGTGTAGCCAAATCTTCAAAACAAATACTATGGCTGCCAATTCCAAATCATGTGTCGAGTAATTAAGCTCATGCGGTTTCAACTGCCTAGAAGCATAAGCTATGACTTTACCCTCTTGCATCAAAACACAACCTAAACCATTATGTGAAGCATCACTATAAATCACATATGGTTTATCTTCCACAGGTAAAGTAAGAACAGGAGCTTGAGTCAACATCTCCTTTAACTTCTCAAAGCTCGCTTGACACTGATCTATCCACATGTATCTAACTTCCTTCCGAAGTAATCTGGTGAGTGGAGTAGCTATCAAAGAAAAACCCTTCACAAACCGTCTATAATAGCCTGCCAAACCCAGAAAACTTCTAACTTCAGTCACTGACTTTGGTGGACTCCAATTCAAAATAGCTTCAACTTTACTCGGATCAACTCTTATACCATATGCTGAAACCACATGACAAAGAAAAGTTATTTGATCAAGCCAAAACTAACACTTCGACAGCTTAGCATACAACTACTTCTCCCTCAAGGTCTGCAATACAGTTCGCAAATGCTTATTATGATCCTCCTCATTATGCGAATACACCAAAATATCATCAATAAATATTACCACAAACTGATCTAGATAGGATCTAAACACCATGTTCATCAAATCTATGAAAGCTGCTGGTGCATCCGTCAATCCAAAAGGCATCACCAAAAGCTCATAATGTCCATACCTTGTGCGGAAAGCTATCTTAGACACATCTTCAGCTCTGACTCTCAACTGATGTGTAATATCCCAAAGTGTGCCCTAGAAGTTTTGATATAATTGTTGTTTTATTTGAATTAAATGTATATGTGTAATTGGAAAGAAAAAGAATTAAGAGAGAGTTTATATGTTGTATATATGAAAATATATATAACATATATATAAGTCAAAATGGATGGTCAAAGGAAGAAGATATTTAATTTGTTATTTGTGAAATTACTAAAAAGGAAAGTAAGGGAAAGGGAGCTAAAATAAATAGAAGAGGGTATTTAAGTAATTTCTTATTTGGAATACTTGGTGGAGGTTTAAAGAGATGAGAAATTTGACTTTGTCTCTTACACTTTGTCATTTTCTTTTCTTTTCTCTTTGTGTTGGCCGGACATCAAGGGAGCAAGAGAGCAAGTGAGGGTTTTTGAATTTTAAGAGCTAATTGAAGGAAGAATCAAGTGATTGAGTTGGAAAATTTTGAAGTTTCATCAACTTTGGTAAGTTCTCTCTTGATTTCCCTTGTTTTATTTGAGTTGTGATTATGTTTGAAAGTGTTGAAATTGAATTAAAGATAAGAAGTTAGGTTGGTGTTGGTGATGGAAGAGTAAGAGTTGTGTTTAGTGAAGTTGAAAGCATAGAATACATGAGTTTGGTACTTTAACCATTGAACTCCTTTTGAAATTTTTTTTCTGTTTTACAATTATTAAATGCTGTGACTTGTATGATTTTTAATTAAATATAGAAAAATTTTCTTGAAGTGAATTTTTGATATGTTGTGCCTCTATGAGTCTAGAATGACTGAAAAATATGTTGATTTGATTTTGGAATGGTTATGATTTTGGAAAGATTATTTTTATTAGACCTGTTCCAGCAGGTATCTTGACTGAGACAGCTATCTTTCGAGATTTTTAATAAAATGTAGAAAAATAATATCCAATTGAATTTTGGATATGTTGTTACTTAGTGAGTCTAGTATTTGAAAAAAATAATTTGTAACCATGTTGATTGAATTTAATTTATGGAATTCACAAAGTTCAGAACTGCTGCCAGGATGCAGGGCAATTGGAGCAGTCTGGTTGGGTGAACTATTTGACCAAGATTTTGTGTTCAGTTTGATCTGAAATTTTAAAGGAATGATTTTAAGATGTAAAAATAAATTCTATAAAACTTTTAGAGTTTTTAGTCAAGTAGATTATTTTATACAATTTTTCAAAATAAGGATTAAGTTGAGTCCAAAACCAGAATTTACTATTCATATGGTCATTTTGCTAATATTCCTTTTGGATTAGGTTGTGAAGAGGTTGAATTGCCCTAACCTAAATGTTGAGGATTCTTGGAAGAGTAAGTGTATAGATTGGTGTGAGTTGGTTTTAAGGTAAGTACAAACTACATTATTGCATACATTCATATGATGTTGAGACTTAACATACATTTGATTGTAAATGTGTTAAGAAATCTAACGCATTGTTAATGCATATTAATAATGTATGTTTGGTATAATGTGAATGTTGTGATGAGCATGTAAAATGTGTGTTAATGCCATTGGTTATATACACTTGAGTGATGAATTGATTAATGTGATTTGAGATATAATGAGATGTAAAACCAATGTGTTTGGTTATAATGATGTAAATAAGATGGTTGAAGCATATTTGCCTATATGATGATGAAATGAAATATGGAATATGAAATGTGAAAGATATGATGATTGTGTGCCTAATATGTTAATTCAATTTTCAGAGTTCTAGGTTTGGCAGCATGCCTATGAATCACTGGATAGGTGAAAAGACCGGGTCGTAAACCGATTTCAGTTGAAAAATGTGAAATGATAAATGTGAAATATGATGTTTTTGGGGGTGAAAAGACTGGGTCGTAAGCCTCAAAAACAGTAACAGTCTAGCCGGGTTGAGGATTTCCTCGGTTCTAACCAGGTTGAGGTCCAAGAGACTGGGTCTGTTACGCTATCCATGTATAGATATATATATATATATATATATTACCTACAGGCTTGATGATTGTGATTATGGACCAAAGCAGTAACTCTGAACTTTGAATAACATATTAGTGTATTTTGGGCCCATGCTTGTCTTTGTTTTCAATGTGAATCATGAATGTTTTGATTAATTATTAAATAATGTAAGATTGTGAAATATAATATTCTTTTGAATTGTTTATGAAACTTGATTGTGTGACATTAGCATTGCATTGAGGCATAATATTATGGTTGTTTGTACCACTAAGCCGTTGGCTTAGTGCGATTGTGGTTTATCGCGCAGGTGACAGGGTGGAACCGGAGAGTTCCTCTAGGCCGAGTAGAGTTTAGATTATGAAGTGTGAATAGTGGGCTTAAAGATCAAAGACTGACTGCCAAGCATGTATAAACTTTATGTTTTGTAAAACTTGAGTTTTGATGTATATGAATTTGTAAATATTGTTACTTTCTGCTGCATAGTGAACAAATATTTTATCTACTGTGTTTCATAATAAACCTTTACTTTATTTTGTACTAGAAGTGTAAATCCTTTTTGCAGGTTGTAGTTGAGGTTATAAGGGGGATTTATTGGGAGTGTACTGAGAATGATTTTGTTTGCATTGGTTTGTGTAAAAATGTTTTCAAAAATCAGAAGAAAAAAAATCAGTTTTGTCGACACTTGGGACTCAATTTCTAGGCGAAACTATGGTAAAATTTCTGTAAAAATCGAAACTAAAATTTGACTAAGTAAAATTGCTAGCAACATTAGGATAGTGTGGCGCCTCTACTCAGCTTACACAAGTAGGTCGGGAAGGGGTGTTACATGATGGTACCCTAATCTCAAATCAATTTTAGAGAAAACCGCTACTTCCTTCAATTGATCAAAGAGATCATCAATCCTAAGCAAATGATATTTGTTCTTGATAGTCACCTTATTCAATTGCCTATAATCAATGCACAATCTTAAAATACCATCCTTCTTCCTCACAAACAAAATAGGTGCTTCCCACGGAGACACACTAGGGCGAACAAATCCTCTATCCAACAACTCCTGCAACTGCACCTTCAATTCTCTCAACTCAGTAGGTGCCATTCAATAAGGAGTAATAGAGATGGGAGTGGTACCAGGTAACAAATCGATACCAAACTCAACCTCTCTCTTAGGGGGTATCCCTGACAACTCCTTAGGAAAAACATCTAGGAATTCCGTAACTGTGGGTATACTATCAAGCTGAGAACCCATTACTCTGGTATCTACAACATGAGCAAGATAAGCCTCACATCCCTTCCGAATCAACCTCCTAGCTGCAACAGCTGAAACAAACAAGGATGCAAGTTGTCTCTGCTCACTAGATACCATCACACTCTTACCATCACTAGTTCTCAGGGTAACACACTTATTTTGACAGTATACCACAGCTCTGTGCTTAGACAACCAATCCATGCTCAAAATCAAATCATATTTCGTAAAAGGCATTTCAATCAAATCACCCAAGAACTGCTCATCCTGCACTACAACTGAACTATCTCGGTGCATCTTGCTAACTACCACATTATGCCCTAAAGGATTTGTCACCAAAACATCAAATCCTAGGGACTCTAAATGCAATTCAGATATAGGAAAAAATAGATGCACTTATGTAAGAATGAGTGGATCCTGGATCAATTAGAGCAAGAACTGAAATGCCAAATAAAGAAAATGTACCCACAATGATGGCTGAAGCATCTGGCTGCCTCTGCATCACATACACTCACTGAGAAGGCCCAGCCTCATCTAGCCTACTGCCTTTGGATGTAGAGCCTCCTCTCTAACTAATCCCAGGTCAATCACCTCTACCTCCTCGACCTCCTCTGACACTGGGTCGAGAAGCTGCAATATCATTCTGTCTATCCTCCTGTAGCTCAGGGCAATCTTTAATGAAATGATCTGGTGACCCACATCTAAAACACACTCTTGGTCCACTCGTATTCCAACAAGCACCCCTATGTACCCTACCACAATGAACACATATAGGTGGAATAGACCTATGAACCACTGGAGTCGGAGCACTAGCTACAGAAACTGTAGGTCTTGGTCTCTGCCTCTGATACTGAACTGACCTACCTGACTACCTCTGGCTCCTACTGACCCTCGGAACAAAACTTCCTCTGCCTCTCTTCATAGATGAAGACCCTGCCTCAAACTGGGGTCTCCTACCTCTATTCTCCTCCTCAGTAACAGCTGCTGCAATACCCTATGCTCTCTCTACACTTATGGCAGCTGCAACTAACTGAGAAAAATCTTGGTACCTGGAACTAGCAACAATACACATAATAGAGGGTCTTAAGCCCTCCTCAAATCTCCTGCATCGATCAATGTCATCTAAAATAATCCCACCACATAGTGACTCAACCGGATGAACTCTATCTCATACTCTGTCGCTATCCGGTTATCTTGTCTCAAATTCAGAAACTTCATCTTCTTTGCATCCTTATACTCCCTCGGAGTATACTTCTACTCAAACTCTCGCAGAAAATCACCATAAGACAAGGTCGGTGGATCATCCATCGCATGTGGAACTGTCTTCCACCAATCATACGCATCTCTCTGCAGAAGTGATCGAGCATAATCAAATTTCTCTTCAGAAGTAGCCTGCAGCTGAATGAATACCCTCTGAACTCTATCCAACCACTGCTTAGCTACTGTAGGATCTGTAGTGCCAAAGAAGTTCTTAGCCCCATACTTTCTCAATTTATCATACTGCCTCACCAGTACTTGTGGTTGTGGTTGTGGTGGCGGCTGCTGCACTGGAGCTTGCCTCAACAATTCTATCATATGTCGTAACCAAACCGGCAGAATCTCATCAGCAGCTGATCTGTCTGGAATAGGAGCAAGTGCCTCACCAGCTCTCTCAACCCTAGCTCCATCTCTACCCTCATCAAGAGCTACACTCTCAGCACTACCTTCTATGGACAGACATAACTGAGATGCCATCATTACCTATATATGCAAACACAGCAGAATATTACCTCATCTAAGATTAGAAACTGCCAGTGCCAAAGCATGTATCTTATTCAAAAACCATATTTTAAAATCAAAATTTTCTTTTTCTTACAATTTACCTAGGTTGAGAATCTCAAACCTAGGCTCTGATATTAAAACAATTGTAATATACGTATACCGGATACAAGGATGTCACAGTCTATTTGAAGCAAACCAACCTTTAACCAAATAATCATAATAGGTAGTAATAGATAAAACATTTCTTATTAAAACACATATACATATATCTTATTTACAACTAAAGTTTCTGCAAAACATTTATTTCATAAGCAGCGGAAAATGTAGTGGAATATACATATGTATACATCAAAATTAATATTTACAAAAATATAGAGTTTATACGTGCTTGGCAGTTTGTCTCTGATCTTGAAGTCTAATAATCAATACTTCACAAGGGATCACAAACCTAGACTCGACTCGGTCTAGCTGAACTCTCCGGTTCTACCCTGTCACCTGTGCGATGAATCATAATCACGCTAAGCCATAGGCTTAGTGGTACAAACTATGATGACAATATGATTCAAATGTAATGCAAATATCAAACTTTCAAGAATTAGAAACAATATAGAAAGATATCATATTTGATAACATTAAATCTCATTATATGATTCAATTATTTCATCATTCAATTATTTCATCATTCATGATTCACATTTAAAGCAAAGACAAGCATGGGCCCAAAAGAAACTAATATGTCATTCAACTTCTAGAGTTACTATTTTGGTTCAATAATCACATTTATCAAGCCCATAGGCGATTCATTATCCCAATGAGAAACATCTCATATGTAACATCCCAACTAGGCTTCAAGGACTAGGCCCAACCAAGCTTCAAGGGAAGCTCAGCATCAACCCAACTTGCCTTCAAGGACCAAGCCCAACCCAGCTTCAAGGGATTGTTACTTTTAGGCATGCCACCAATAACAAAACTCTAAAAATTGAATAACATACTAGGCACACAATTCTTTCATTATTTCATTATCAATTCTATTCTCATTTTCTCATAATCATCTAGGCACAATGCCTCAATATTTCATTTACATCATTATAGCCAACATCAATGGCTTCACATTTCATCATTTGAGTGCACATCACAACTTACATTGTTCATATATTCACATAATGCACATAATACAAATCATTGCACCATTCTCATATATCAACAATATAATAAGTAACCTAACACATTTTCCATGTGTTAAGTCCCAAAATCATGTAAATGTATGCAATAATGTAGGGTTTGTACTTACTTCAAGAGCAACTCACACCAATCTAATAACCTCCTCTTCCAAGAATCCTTCAACACTTGGATTAGGGCAACTCAAATCACTTCAAAACCTAATACAAAGGTGATTACACATAAGAAATAAGAACAAGAGCTAACTAGGGCAAACTCTACACATGACCCGCTCAACAACACGGGCGTGTCCCTGATCGTGCCCTAAATCCACAACACAGAAGCTTTGACACGCTCAGTGACATGGGCGTGTCACTAGCTGTGTCAATCCTCCAACAACACAGTGGCTATGACACGCTCAGTGACATGGGCGTGTCACTGGAAGTGTCAATACTACTCCAACACAGAAGCTGTGACACGCTCGGTGACATGGGCGTGTCACTCATCTAGAAAACAGAACCAACGACATGCCCAAAGACTTAGTCGTGCTCTTGGGCGTGTCAGGCCAAAAATCCTAATTTCGACACCAACAACACCACATTCAACAAACCCCTTTCTTTTACCATTTTTGACTCCAAACAAACTAAACCAAACACATCAATAAACCATGATCAACTTGCAAAAACACCAAAACAACTCAATTACATGCATCCACACACAACTAAAACCATATATCACAACTCAACACAAACACAATCCATAACTCTTGCTTTCCATCACCAAACTTAACCTTTCCTTCACACCAACCCCAAAAATCAAAGTCAATAAGACCAAAAACTCTCAAACACACCACAATCAAACATACACATATCAACAATAACCATACACCAAGCTTAATACACAAACTGAAAAGAAAACCAAGGAATCAAGTTGGAAACTTACCAAAAGTGATGAAAACCCTTCAAACTCCAACTTGATCTCTTAAAACACCTTCAAATCTTGAGTTTGGAAGAACAAAATCTCTCTTTCCCTCTGGTTATGGAGATAGCTGGCCAAAGAGAAGAAAGAAGAAGAAGAAGAAGATTGAAAGAGCAAAGTCAAACTTTCAACCTCTCTTAGCCACACAACCTCCCTTTCAATATCCACCAAGCAATTAATATAATATTAATAATATAAATATCCTCTTCCACTAATTAAATTTCCATTTTAAAATAACCAAAATATCTCATTTGACCATCACACTTGTTGACTTGTACATGTTGTATATATCTCTATATATACAACATATACACACTCCTCTAAAGCATTAATACACACTTCAAAATCATTTAATCCAATTTCAACAATAAACATTCCAAAATTTTAGGGTATAGTTTGGAATTTACAAAATTTGTCTACATTTTAATATTTAATATATAAAAGCTAAAATTTTATAATTATCATATACTAATTAATCTCTTTTTTTGCATAAATATTTTTACTGGGACTAGGCCATTGATCACTTGGTTCGGATTGCTTTCATGAAGAAGGAAACCATTCACTACACAATATGTTGAGTGAGGTGAATGCTGTGGGGAAGTAGCCTTCATACATTGATGATCAACTATGGGCTAATCTGCAGGCCCGGTGGAGCTATTCCGAAAGGCAAGCACATTTTACAGTTGCCGCTTGAAATAGGATGTCTAGTGTTGTGGATGGTGCTAGGTCATCCACACAAAAGGGAGGCAGTAGAGCGCATCGTGCCCATGCCCATGCACTCGTAAGCATTATTGTATTTTTTTTAATATTTATATTTGTATTAATTTGAGTTAAAAATTAATATTATTTATCTCAATAGGTGTCTAGCCTGGGTTGTCCTCTGAGTAGCTATGAGTTGTTTGTACATACACACACCAAGGGTCACAACGGGCATTCATTTGTGGATCATTAGTCACAGGATGTAAATGTAAGTAATTTCATAATTTTCCATTAAATTTTATAATAAAATTTTAAATATAAGGTAGATAATATTTTTCTTTTTATATAGGATTGTTACATTACATCTCGTAAGGATGCCACCCAGTTTGATACTCCCATTAATGAGGATAGTTTATTTAGAGTTGTTATGGGCAGAGAGAAGAAGAAGAAACTATATGGACTTAGCTCTCAGTATTTCAGAACAACTTCTTTTTCTTCATCTTCTAGTTCGTCTTCTTTACGGGAAGACATCGAGCATTTGAAGAAACAGTTAGCAGAGCATGATCGGGCTGTTCAGTAGTAGATACAGAAGCAGATGTAAACATAGGTGCAGAGGTTGGTCCAGCAATAGCTGCAGCAATTTATAGCTAACTTCAAGCGAGGAACTTTCGATCTATCATGGCAACATCCTCCGGGTGGTTTTGATAATCCACCTCCGCCTCCATCTCCACCTCCTGCATCTATCTGATTTTAGATTTTTTTTTCCTTTTATTGCATTTATATACTTTCTATATTTTTATTATACTTTTTATGTACATTTATTATGTTGATTTACATTTATTTTATACTTTTTAATTTAAAACATTTAATTTTCATTTACTTATAAATTTTTATTTTTTATTTTAATTTCTTAAATTTATATAAAAATTATAAAAAATAATAAGAATAACAAAATTAAATTAAATAAAAATTAATATTTATAAAAAAATTAAATATATATTTAATATTTAAATTTACCATCAGATTTATTACCAACAGAATTTTTGTCGGCAAAATTTTAAAATTTTATTACTTTACAATAATATAAAATTTAAATTATGAAAACCAAACACTAACAGATTTACCAGATTCACTGATAGAAAAATTAGTTTGTCACATCCCAAAGTTTAGGTAGTTGAGTATTAGGTAAGAAGGACATAAATAAGTGGTCAAATAGAGGCTCGAGATAGTCAAAAACAAAATCAGTGTGCAAAGGAGGCCCGTGAAGTCGACGGGACCTAAAGGTAATTTTTCGAAAGGGTGAGGACCTAAGTGGAAATTTCTCAAAAGTTAGGGACAAATGTGTAAACTTAAAAATTAAGTGTCGGAAGTTCTTAATAGTGCCACTATCCGACCCCGGAAGAATATTCTAGAGATTAATCGAGTTATAAGAGTGAGTTTCAATTTTTCCCGAAAACGCACGGTTTAAAAGTTACAATCGATTAATCGCTGGAGAGTATTTTGGTATTTTCACACCCTAGACTATAAAATTACAGCACAAGAAAGTTGAGGGGGTCAAAATATGAATAAAAGGAAGCCTAATGGCTTGCCAAATAAATAGATAAAAGAAGAAGGCAAGTGGACCAATTAAAAGTGGCCATTTTTGCTATAAGGTGTACCAATTGGAAGCCAACATCTATACCAACATATTTTCACCACTTATGGCTGCCATTTGGATCAAAATAAGCTAAGTAAAGAATATAAAAGCCCTCTCTTACATGGTGAACTCGTCCAAACCATAAGAGAAGGAAGAATGAGGTGATTTTTCCAAAGTTTAAGGCTTTTGGTTGAAGATTTTGGTGACAAACAAGATTATAAGGTAAGAGAAACCTATATCTAGTTTTAATTTCATGGATTAATGGTTAAATTAAGAGATTGAAATTAGGGTTCATGTAGCTAGATTTGGAGAAAATTCAAGAAATAATTATTTGAAGGATTTGATGAAAGAAATAATGGTGTTTAATGGTGAAAATAAGCTAGCAACCATTAGAAAAGTCATAAGATAAGACTATGTCTATACCTAGGGTTCTTACCTTTGTATATGTGATGTTAAATTTCATAGGAAATCAAGGAGACAAGGAAGGAAAGGAAGTGATATAGATAAAGGACTAAGAAATAGCAAGGTTTGGTACTTTAACTAATTGTTTGTTCATTTTCTTGAAATTTTTCTGTTTTAGAATTAGTGAAATGCTGTGACTTGTATGATTTTTAATTAAATATAGAAAAATGTTCTTGAAGTGAATTTTGGATATGTTGTTGATTATTGAGTCTAGTATTTGAGAAAAATAATTTGGAATCACATTGATTGAATTTAAATTATGGAATTCACAAAATTTAGAACAGGGCAACTGGAGCAGTCTGGTTGGGTGAACTACTTGACCAAGATTTTGAGTCCATTTTGATCTGAAATTTTAAAGAAATGATTTTAAGATGTAAAAATAAATTCTGTAAAAATTTTAGAGTTTTTAGTCAAGTAGATCATTTTATACAATTTTTCAAAATAAGGATCAAGTTGAGTCCAAAACCAGAATTTACTATTCATATGGTCATTTTGCTAATATTCATTTGGTCATTTTTCAAAAGTAATCCAATTGATTCCTTATGCATATAAATGAGCATAATATGTTATTAAAATGACAAAATATGATATTTCACATTGAAATAATATAAGAAACATAAGTCGATAATTGTATAATGCATATTCGATTAAGAAATGGCATGAAAATTTTGGCTCCACTGGGTATCTGGGATAGTAATTAGTAGGGTAAGGGTATGATATATCATACTATATGCAGTGCTGCTTTAATATAGGACTTCGGTCCTAGTTATATAGGGTGACAACCCGAGCTATATAGGACTTCGGTCCGAGTTATATAGGGCAATCGCCTGAGTTATATAGGACTCCAGTCCGAGGGCTTCGGCTACAGATTCCATAGGGCTTGGTCCACAATTTTTTTAGAGCCACAGCCACAGAATATATATACAGTTGTTTCAGTTAGTTCCTTACCATACGTTAGTCTACCAAATTATCTTGTGGAGCGAACTGATAAAATGATAATAACTGAATATATGACATGTATGGATTATTTTTACTGTGATATT
Organism: Garcia nutans; assembly: GCA_947685225.1. Lineage (NCBI taxonomy): Eukaryota > Viridiplantae > Streptophyta > Magnoliopsida > Malpighiales > Euphorbiaceae > Garcia > Garcia nutans. Next base: position 1,995,186 of record CANTUV010000017.1, on the reverse strand, counting down.
ATTTTTCAATACGACTCATTGCTTTTAAAAGTGCATTATGCTTTTATTATTTATTTTCCGGAATTAGTTAAAGTACCCACTAAGCAATGATTAGCGAGTTTAGTTTCTTCTAAACTCGTAGGTTATTAGCAAGGAGCCAGTAGCGAGCAGAGGAGTCCTGCGATCTGTCGGTCATCAACAAACTTAGGTGGTGCTCTTTATTTTGTATTTTGGTATTAGAAATTGGCATGTACTTATTTGAACAATACAAAGAGATAACTTGATGTAGCATGTAAATCTAGTAATGTATAATAACTGTATGGTTTTAAATTGAGTTGGGTTGTGAATATAGAAGTGTGAATTCTTCTTGCAGGATTGTAGTTGAGGTTATAAGGGTGGATTATTAGGAGTGTGCTTGAGTTGAATTGTGAAACAAAATATTTTTCAAAAATAAAAAAAATCAGTTTTGTCGACACTTGGGACCTAGAATTTTTAAGGGAGACTCCGTCAAAATTTTTGGAAAATTTTTATAAGGAACATTAAGTAAGCTGACATAACCAGAGCTCGTTTCTCGATGTAGCATTTCTCCTCGGCTTATTCATAGGTCGGGAAGGGGTGTTACATAGTTTCCAGCAGCTCTTAGAATTACTAAGAAACACATATTCTATTGGTATTAACAACAAAAATTTATCGAGAGAAAGTTTTTTTGTCGGCAATATCATGTGCCAGACAACTTATGGGCCAACAAATTTTTTATCGATATTAACGACAGAAAATATACTCAGTCGGTAATACCGATAGAAAGATATTATATTGAAAATATTTACCAACTAATATGATGTCAATAATTTACTGATAGAAAATTTTCTCAGTTGCTAATACCGATGGAAATTATATTCTGTTGGAAATATTTGTCGACTAATTTTCTGTAGGTAATACTGATGAAAAATTTTTTCTCGGTAATTTACCAACATAATATTTTTTTGTTTGCATTTTTATTACCAGCAAAGCATTTGCCTACGAAAATTTTTTGTCAGTTTATCAATAAAAAATAATTCATTACCGGTGGATTTTTCAATCAGTAATTTGTGACGTTCTTGTAGTGATCATCTTCATGACTCCCAAAACTTCCAAGAAGAAAGCTCCAAGACATGAGAAGGGAAATGGGAATTGCCACTTCCTCCACTCCTATGGAAGTCTAGGCCAAGAACTTGCAAACCTAGGCACTTAAGTGAAGAAGAAGAAGAAAAACAAAGATATGCAATTATCCAAAACAAAAAATGTGAACCAAACAAAGTTCCTTCTTCTTTCACTCTAGAATCCCTAGGCATTGAATCCTATATATATGAGGCCTTGTCATATCTTGGGTGGAAAATTTTCATTTTCTTTGAAAAAGATGATCTAGGTTGGGAATCTTAACCAAAGAATTTCTCACCACTTTGGTTGTTGAGAAAAAAGACTTGGAACCTCTAGGATCCTATAGTATCACAGTTAAACTTTTTAATGTATCCTATCAACTTTCTCTCCAAGAATTCTCTTCTTTTTAGGGTTTCAACATGGAAGGTATTTTTCATCTATCCGCTCCTTCCATTTCCAATAACATCTTACTTGACTTTTGGAAATATATCTCCTTAGAAACATATTTTCATAAGCTATCCAATGCTAAACTGTAATGCCTATAAATTTATTTTAAAAGCATAAAATAAAAAATAATTAGATAATTATTATAGAGAGTTAATTATTGTGTTTGAAGAGAGATATATATAATATATATACATTGGACATATAATATACACATGATATATACCTAACATATACATTTTTAGAAAAAGACAAAGTTAGGTTAAAAATAAAGAAAAAAATAAATAAGAAGATTAAAATTAATTTTTGATGGAAATGAAAAAAAATATATATCTTAATAACATATTAATTAATTATTTAATAATTATATATATATGTGTGTGTGTGTGTGTGTGTGTGTGTGAAGGGTAAAATTATAAATGTTGGAAAATAAAAGAAAAACACTTCTTCTTATTCTTCCAACCGTGGAGGTCAAATTTTAAGAGAGGTGAGGGGAGGTTTTATTCATCTAAAACACCAAATTTCATAAGAATTTCAAATGATTCAAGGTAGTTTTAAAGATTAAACAAGGATTCAAGCAAGTTTTTATCACTTTTAAGCTTATTTTGTTAAGTTTACGAATATGTGAATTTTAGGTTTATGATGGAGATGACTATAATTATTGAAATGGATTATTTTAAAGTTATTTTGATATATATAAGATGATTTTATGGTTGGATGATGACAATAAGTTTGTTTGGTGGAAGTTTGAATGATGTAGTAAGGTAGTTAGCATTTTTATGAAATTTTTAGTTAGAATGAGTGTAATTGGAATTTAATTGATTAAAATGTGTTAAAATGGAATTCTAATGTTATATATAAGCTTAAAACTTAGTTTAGGATAGATTAGGGAGGATTTCCAAAATTAAAGAATTGAAAGGCAATTAGTGAAAATTAGGTAGTATTAAAGTAATTGATGTTTGATTGGATAAAATGAGTAGAAATATATTGCTAATGATTTATTTTAACTTATAATTTGGTTTAGGACCAAGTAAAGTGAAGTAGTGAAATTAAGTGAAGGGTATTAGTGGAAGTTAGTGATGGAGAGTGATTTTGCATTGGAATTTGGCATTTAGAGGTCAGTACATACTTTGGTAATTATGTATTAAATTGCATTGATTTGGCATGTTACATTGTATGTTGATGCTTTGTCCCGTGATACTTTGATGTAAGTGTTCATATGTAAAGTGCTTGGATTTGTGTTAAAATGTGTGAAAAGTATAAAGTGTAAGTTATTAAGCCATTGTAAAATAGCTAATGACATTGTTATGTATAAGTTGTGAAAATTGCATCATGTGAGTTGACTGAAAGGAATCGGCTACATTGTAAATGTGGCAAGAAAATATGCTTTTATAATTTAAAAATATGAGAAATGAGCATGAAATGTGAAACATGAGGAAAAAGGTGTCATTGTGATTGAAATATGGAAAATGAGAGGAGAAACAGGTAAGAAAAGATGATATATATGAAATGTGTGTTTACCTTATATAATATTCTATTTTAGAGAATTGAATTTGGTGCTATTGGAATGGCATGCCTATAATATGATTTTCCTATAGGACTAGATATTGGGTGTCACTATTGATAATTTTATTTTCCTTCGGGGCTAGACATTAGGTGTCACTTTAATAATATTATTTGCCTTCTGAGCTAGACATAAAGGTGTCAACTGTTGCAATAAACCAAATCAAGGTCTCTGGAACTTGAATATTGTATAGGGTTATTTGGGCCCAATGTATGTGATTTTGGTAAATAAATATTGTATACAAATAATGTATGTTCATTACACTTTTAGAAAGAAAGAATTATTTTTAATTTATTGTTATTATCAAAATATGTACCACTAAGCCAGTAACTTAGCGCAATTGAATTTTATTGTGTAGGTAACAAGGTAGATATAGAGAATCCTGCTAGACCTGACCAGGTCTAGGACATATGGATAGTACTAGAAGTTTACCAGTTTTCCACTATACTAGAGCCCACTACATAGCATGTAAAATATTTAATTTTTATTAATCTTATTATGTTTGTATTAAGTATAGTTCAAATAAAATGTTGTACACTTAATATTGGATTAAGTGTTGTTACTATTTGAAATGCTTTATGCATGTATAAGGGTATTACAAATATTTTGGTATCAGAGTATAGATTTGAGGTTCTCGATCTAGGTGAGTTTTTAAGAGAGTGAAGGGAAATTTTAAATATGATTTTAAATTGTATTATATGCATATGCACTGGCAATTAAACTAGTCTCTGATTTGGCAAAACTTATTGTTATTACAACTATAGGTTGAGATGGCATCCAGGACTCATGGATCCGATAAGTGGAGTGTCAAGAGTTTAGCTCCATAAGAGGATAGAGTCAGAGCTACTGTCGAGGTTGCCAGAGAGGCATCAATGCTAGTCAGATCAGTAGCTTAGGATATCCTACTAGTCTGGGTGTGAAAAATGACAGAGTTATTACGTCAGGCCTCAGTATCTTAGTAGCATATACAGCCGCAGCGGCAACAGGCTAGGAAGTATGACGAGCCGAGGAAGTACAAGGCTACAGATTTCTTTAGCACTATTGATCCAGCCGTAGCGGAGCAGTAGCTAGATAGAGTTCAGAGGGTATTCATCCAGTTATAGGCCACAACATAAGGGAAGTTTGACTGTGCCTTGTCTCTTCAATAAAGGGATGCCGATGATTGGTGGAAGATAGTTCTCTATGGATTGACTGATCCACAGGTGTTGACATATGTCGATTTCTTATGGGAATTTAAGAAAAAATACACCCCTCAAGAGTATAAAGATGCTAAGAAGAAAGAGTTTCTAAGTCTGAAGCAAGATACAAAGATAATTACAGAATATGAGAAGGATTTCATCTGACTAAGCAAGTATACGGGAGATATTGTGTCAGATGAGATAGATAGATGCTGGAGGTTTAAAGAGGGGTTGAAGCCATCTATCATATGCTAGGTGGCGGCAGTGCAGTAGAAGGACTTTTCACAATTAGTACCTACTGCCGAAATATTAAGAAAGCCCAGGAGCTTACAGCTACAGCTAGGAAAGAGAAGAGCAGAGACATGAGACCTCATTCTGAGGCGAGGTCTTCCTTATTGAAGAGAGGTAGAGGGAATTTCTTTCAAAGGTCTGGTAGAGGCCAGGGGCAGCTTGGCAGGGGTTCTCAGTAGCAGAGGCAGAGACCTACAGTGTCAGCGGCTAGTGCTCTGACCCTAGTTTCTCAAAGATCTACTCCACTTGCCTGTATTCAGTGTGGCAGGACACATTGGGGTGTTTATTAGAGGACCAATGCACCAGTTTGCTACAGATGCGATTCTAAAGATCACTTTATCAGAGATTATCTATAGTCGTCAGAGGCCAGTCAGGCAGATACTGTTATGTATAGACCCAATGTTAGAGGGGATCGAGGTGGTAGAGGCAGTGGTAGAGGTGGTAGAGCAGTGTCTGGCCAGAGAGGAGAATCTAAAGCAGTGAGTAGACTAGAGGAGGTTGGGCCATCACAAAGGGTATGTGTGATGCAGCAACAGTCGAATGCTTCAGATGTGATAGCTGGTACATTTTCTCTATTTGGCATATCTATTCATGCATTAATAGACCCCTAGTTTGATACATTCATACATTAGTGCATCAATTGTGCCTATTGGTGATATGCATTTAGAGTCTTTAGAGTATGATTTATTGGTTACCAATCCTTTGGGGCATAGTGTGGTAGTTAGCAAGTTATACCGAGATAGTCTAGTAGCAGTTCATGATGAGGAGTTTCTTGATGACTTGATTGAGATGCCTTTTAGGGATTATGATCTTATTTTAGGTATGGATTGGTTATCCAAACACCAAGCAATGGTGGATTGCCAGAGGAAGCGTGTTACTTTAAGAACATGCGATGGAATTGATGTGGTGGTACTTAGTGAGCAGAGACAACTCTCATCCATATTTATTTCAGCTATATCATCTAGGAGGATGATTCGTAAGGGATTTGAGGCTTATTTTGCTCTTCTTGTAGATATCAGAGAAGTAGGGTCAAAGCTTGACAGTATACCTACAGTGACAGAGTTTCTTGATGTGTTCCCTGATGAGTTGCCAGGGTTACATCCTATGAAAGAGGAGGAGTTTGGTATTGATGTAATGTCGGGTAGAACTTTTATCTGTATTATCCCTTACCGGATGGCATCTGTAGAATTAAAAGAGTTGAAGGAGCAATTGCAGGAGTTGTTAGATAAAGAGTTTATCTTTCCTAGTGTCTCACCGTGGGGAGCACCAGTACTATTTGTGAAGAAGAAGGACGGCAACTTAAGATTGTGCATTAACTACTGGTAGTTGAATAAGGCGACCATCAAGGACAAGTATCTGTTGCCTCGTATCAATGATCTTTTTGATCAATTGAAAGGGGCAACTGTGTTTTCCAAGATTAATTTGAGATCAGGGTACCATCAGTTGAGAGTTAAATATTCAGATGTGCCTAAGACTATTTTTCGTATGAGGTACGACCACTATGAATTCTTGGTGATGCCTTTTGGGTTGACAAATTCTCAAGCAGCCTTTATGGATATGATGAACCAAATCTGTCAATAATATTTGGATCAGTTTGTGATGGTGTTCATTGATGATATTCTGGTCTATTCAGGTAGCAAGGAAGAGCATGTATTGCAGACATTGCGGGAGAAATAGTTGTATACTCAGTTATCCAAATGTGAGTTTTGGTTGGATCAAGTAACCTTCCTTGGACATGTTCTTTTAGTAGAGGGTATTAGAGTAAATCCAAGAAAGGTAGAGGTAATCTTGAATTGGAATCTACCAAAGAATGTGACAATGGTTAGGAGTTCTTTAGGGTTGGCAGGTTACTACCGTCGGTTTGTGAAGGGTTTTTCTATGATAGCATTGCCACTCACCAGATTACTTTGAAAGGATGTGAAATTTGTGTGGATAGAGTGATGCCAATCCAATTTTGAGCAATTGAAGGATATGTTGACTCAAGCACCAATTCTTACTTTCCCTGTGGAAGGTAAACCATATGTGATTTACAGTGATGCTTCACATAACAATTTAGGATGTGTGTTGATGTAAGAGGGTAGAGTTATTACATATGCTTCCAAATAGCTGAAACCTCATGAGTTAAATTATCTGACTTGTGACTTGGAGTTGGTAGCCATCGTGTTTACATTGAAGATTTGGCAGTTGTGAGTGGAAATTTTTGCCCCCACTCTCAGTGGAATGGTTCTTGCTACTTCAACACTGTTAGACTCGGGGCCTTAGAGAATATGAGCCTAAGCCCGGAGAAATGGAGTCACCACCTGAACGGGCTGAGAAAGAAATATAAAGTGGTGATGACTCGATTCTTAAGGAATCCCCAACCCCTTACTTGGGTTCGAAAAGTTGGATACACATGGGAAAGGTGAGAATGACCCAGCACCCCCATAACGCTTGGTTCATTAGAATTGACCTTCTTTTCAAGTCAAAATATTATTAAATTCTTTGTTTGTTATGACATTATCCACATTACATGCGATGAAATAAAATAAACATCCATCATATTATTAAAATGAATCAAACAAAATAGGCACCCATCCAAGGATGGAAACGTGCCCTTACAACTATCCAAAATCCATAAGAATAAATGAAATAGGACACCCACCAAGAGATGGAAACATGTCATTTACAAAGTCCCAAAGATCATAAAGTAAATTACATAATTAAAAATAACTAAGGCACCCACATGGTGGAAACATACTTTTTACATACTTAAAATCCTAATAATAATCAAATAAAAATCAATCATTCAAGATAAATGATTAATTTAAATCACATTATTAATCATCAAACAATCTAAAAATTAGAGTTACAATTAATAAAAATAGGGCTTAGTATCTAATTAAGGCTAAAATATGTAAACCATAATTAAAACATGCAAATTAGGGTTTAATGTGCAAATAAAGATCAAGACATGCAAAATTAGGGTTTAATATGCAAATCAAGATCAAGACAGGCAAATTAGGGTTTAGCATTACAATCTAAGTTTAAAACATATGAAATTAGGGTTTTATCCTAAGTATTAAGGTTGGATATGTTAGGGTTTTTAATCTAAACTAGGGTTTGAACATGTAAGTTAAGGCTTCATATACAAGATCAAGGTTAAAACATACTATAGATGTTTCTGTTGGCCCTAATCCAAATCCATAACTTACTGTAATAGATTACTAAAATTACATTTAGAATTTGACAACACAGTAATTTGAATATTGAAGGTGATCAACAAATTTTAATTGACTTGGTTAATAGCAACATTACCTGCGATGTTGGCTCCACCAAAATAAATTTGCTGAATCAAGCTTTGTTTATCACCTTCACTTTACAGCAGTTGGACTTGGTAATGCTACTGCCTGGATTGAACTTAAATCTTTGTTGAAAGAAGTAATCTAGAGACAATTTCTACTACCTCCCTTAGTTACTGTGTATTGATTTTATGTGTTTTGGTTTTTGTGCGCTGATTCTTTTTTTTCTTTGCTTTGCTCTCCTTTTTCCTCATAATTTTGGCTCCCGTTTTCTAATTGCTTCTCTCTTACTCAATGTGGCCGCCCCTTTCTTATATTATAAGACATGTATTTATATGCAACCATTTGGTTAAAGCTAGCTTAATCCACCTTAATTTTCAAAACCCCTTCTGCTTATCCGAGCGTAATTATAATTTAAACCAAACTTAAACTGAATTTGGATCGGATTAGGGACCAAAATAAAGAATCATATCGAATTAAACCTTTGTCAATTTGATATGAACCAAAGCTCATATCGAACTGAACCTAGGTCAATTCAATATGAGCTTTGTGCTCATATTGGATAATGTCCAATTCAATATGAGTCTAATTCAATATGAGCATGCTCATATCGAATTGGGTGTCCAATTTGACATGGGCTAAACCAAATTGAATGGATTCTGCCTTTGGATTGGACCCATTTAGGGTTTTAGGAGTTGAACCAACTTAATTTGGGCCTCATTAAAAATTGGGCTGACCTACTTTAAGGCTTTAAAGATTTAAGCTTTTAAGGTCTGAACGAATTTGACTTGGCCTCTATTAATTGGGATCGAACTTGCCTAAGGTCAAAATTAGGGATCTACAATTTTTGTAATATCCCAACGGCCCCGGGCTTACGACTTAGTATTTTCACCAATCCCACTTCAAGGGACTGCTACAGTACTCTATATAAGTATTATACATATACCCTGTATACATACAATGCGTATATAAAATATAAGGATGTCATATTTCAATATTGTTTAAATCCCTTACCTTAGTTCCATATCAATTATGTATTTTTAATAAAAGAACATTTACAAAACTATTATACTTTGATTATATTACATATATATAAATTACATTGTCTTTTTTGAAATTCACTTATGTACATATACATTTTTATCAAAATACAACATAATAAAATTGTACATGTATGCACCACCTTCTAGTTGGTCTCGAAATACTCTTACTCCTCTCATGGCACGACTATTTGACTCCCAGATCAACCATCTACTTACCTGCATGATTTACACAACTGCGCTAAGCTCAAAAGCTTAGTGGTACTAATAAATAGCATATACATACGTTACAGAAAATCATACTCACATCACTAACATCATTTATCATCATATTCTTATCATGTTTCTAATTTTCAATGCACTTTTCATATCTTTTTACTAATTTCATAATTTATATATATCTTTAACATAAGCCACAATTCGATGGCTTATCATAATATTCATGAAACAACACACACAATTCCCACACCCATATACATATTACACATCATATTATATTTCCATAATCTCATTTTCAATATCAAGACTTAGCTTTGCTCAAGTCGTTCAACAGTTCATTTCTCATCATTTAGCATATTTTCTTAAGCCACATTCCTTTTCAGTAATTTGTATATGTATTGTAATCATATTATTCCATGATCACCATCATATATCTCATAACATTATATCTTAATATATATTGTTCAATTATTCCACAATTCATAATTTACATAAAAACGAACACAAGCATGGGCCTAAAACAGCTAATACATCATTCAATTCTCAGAGTTACCATTTTGGTCCATAATGACACCATGTGTCTAGCCCCAAAGGCAAAATATTAATATATCAGTCCAACTAGGCATGGGCTTACGACCCGATCTTTTCACCCAGCCCAGCTTCAAGGACTTGTTTCGGAGGCTTACGACCCAGTCTTTTTGCCTTAAAAATATTTTCACAGTGACACCAAGGCAAATATAGGCATGTCACCAAATACAGAACTCTAAAAATTGAATAACTTATTAGGCACACAATTATTTCATATTTCCATTATCAATCTCTTTCTCATTTTCTCATGATCAAGCTAGGCACATTGCCTCATTTATCTCATTTATATCAACATCATCATATAATCATAAAATCACATTTTATACAATCTAGCCATCACCAATGGCTTTACATAATATCTTTAATGTATACACAACAAACCACATTTCTCATTTCATATTTTCATCTTGCAAACATGAGCTACACTCACCATATGACTCATCAAGATACCAACATTTTGCATAATCAACATAAATTATCATAATTATTCACTTTATAATCACATATACATTTTTAATTCAATATATATAAAGACATAGCTATGCAAGCCATTTACTAGGCTCATATAGTGTAAAATATAGCAACAAACATTAATAAAGCAACCCCACAGCCGTGGCATCCAATAGCCATGCTAGTGGGATGTGAAATGAAGTTGTAAAATACTATTTAAGACCCCCACGGTTGTGGCATCCAAAAGCCATGCCCGTGGCATTCATTTCACTTCTTTTTCTTCACCATTTTCACATGAAACAGCCTCTCATCCAATCCCACAACCGTGGTCCTGCATGGCCACACCCATGGCATCCCAGAATCACTCTTTTACACCATTTTCAACAACAAAACACACACCTAACAACTTAGAATGATGGAAACCAAAAACAAGAGCATGATCCAAGTATATACTTACTTAAGATCATATGTACAAATCAATTAAATTATATGTATAAACCAAATAATTTATATGTACAAACCTTGGTTAATCCAAGCTTATTGTTCTTCTCTTGATCATCATATAATTCATTCATACAATCATACATATATCAATTTACTTAATTCCTAACTCATTTATACAAAACCCTTACTCTTTTCCTTATCACCTTTTTCCCAATTTAACTATCTATCATCATCTCTCACAAATAATCATATTTTCATTATCTAAGCACCAATTCAACATATATATATATACTTCAATATTTCATTATCATCATATTATTCAATTAATCATCACTTTCTCTCACTAACCATATCACATATATACTCAAAATCTATAAAAATCAGCAAAAGAAAAAGAGCATTTACTTGAATTCTTTGCCAAATCTTCAATATCCACCTTCAAATCTCTTAAAACTCTTATGAATTTGGTGTGTATATGAAAAAAAAATCAAACTCTTCTCTCTCTCTCTCTCTCTCTCTATCAGTTCTCACTTTCAAAGAGGAAGAAGAAGAAGATAAAAAACTCTCTTTAAATTTCAATCCTTATCTTTTATTTATATATAATAATATAATTATTTTACTCCTACATTTTTCCACCAATAATATTTTTTCTTCTTTTGACTTTCATTTCTCCTTTCTCTTGTCATTATTATTATTAATTATTTATTTAAAATTAACTTTTCCTACACCAATGTATTCATCATGTATATGTGGTGTATATGTTGATATATGTATATGTCTTATATATTGTATTTATATTTCCCATATATTACAAATACATAATATATATATATATATAACATCCTTCATAAACATCTATCTCTTATTATATTTTCTTTACCTATTTCACCAATATACTCTCTCATAACTACTATTTCAAAGTACATCAAAAATCGGGGTATTACAATTCTCTCCCCCTTAAATAATTTTGTCCTTGAAATTATCCAGTACGATAATAATCCATCCTTAACAAAATACCATCTTAAATTTTCATATGAAATTACTCATATCATCAAATTATTATTTCATCAAATCATATTACCTCTACTCTCCCCCCTTAGGGTCAATCATCTTCTCCCAATTTCATAACTCATCACTATTTATTTTTTTTCTAAGCAAAACAATCATGATAAATCATTACATCATCAATCAAATTATCATTAGACAAAAATCAGTTCATCTTATTAGTATATATGCCTCACACATCTATTATGCTCAAGATATTTTATCACTTCATCATTTTATAAATATACTCTCTTATCCTTAAATTTAAAGGTTATTGAATTATATCTTAACATTGACTATCCACTTACCACAATCATTTTCAGAATTGTATCTTTGTTCATCTATCTCTTTCTTATATTTACAAATAGACACTTGTCAAACTTCAATTGATAACAATTCTCTTATTTTTGATTTACTTAATTCCTTTTTTAAATGTTCTTCGCTTAGCATTAACATTAATACAATGCCTTTAAACTTACTTTACTAATAATCAACTTTTTCCATTTATAATCATTTACAACTGATATACCTTAACTCATTTCATGTCCATACACATATCAGAATATTACATCATATACATTATCACATATCTCTCACACTCTTAATACAACTATATATATTAAATCTCAATAATGATTCGCAACCTTAGCGCAATCTAGATCAACTGATCCAACTATCACAATATACCAACGTCGCAGCCTTATTCGATTCAAGACAACACTTAACTTATTTAGACTTATCATTATATTTCAATATATGACATAACTCTATTAGGTCAAACTTATATTCAAATTTTGGTCTCTTCGGATCCATCATTTCAACTTTCTAAAATTAATGATTATTTATAACAAATCACTTCAAATTATTTTTCAATATTCATATATTTTTTTCTATTATCTCTATACAATTTCCACATGATTCTCATGATTATCTCATACCATATTCATTACCCATAGTTCATTCACTTAAATATCATTTCCATCAACTTATTCACATTATACCATTTTCAAACATATTCAATATAACTCTCAGTCACGTTTCATAATTTCTCCCATTTATCATCTCCTCACATTTTTATACCATTACTATATTTACATAATCACTTTTCTATCACATTGTCCATAAACTCATCATATTTTCACAATTCTTTTCTCCTTCTACACTTTTTATAATTATAAACAAATTTCTAACATAAAATTATAAGATACAACTATGTAAACCATAAGTCTGGACCATGTTTCTTGAAGCATAACTATCAATCTCACCAAAACTATCCTACGGTCTTGTCATCTCAGGCCCATGCCCATGGATAACAAAACTAATTAGCTAATATACTAAACAAATCATACGGCCATGGCATATTTATGGTCACACCTGTGGCTTATAAATCAATAATGCCCCTTTATCATTCTTCTTCAAACATTTCCAATCACAATGCTAAGTTCGTATCGCAAAGATCACATATTCATTTTCTAAACTTTTGCTACACAAAGAGTTAACATATTGCAGCTCTGTTTCAAAGTAATTTACTTGTAATCACTTCTGTTTCAAAACAATTTACTCTTGATCACTTGATCATCATTAGCCTAACTCATTTTTTGACAATATTATCATTAACATCTCTTACATATACACATTCATTCATTTGCTAATTTTACACAATTTTCATTTATTACTCCATTTATAATCTATCTCTTACAAAAATTTTCATTCATTTTTTTTCACTTCCATACTTTCTTTATTATACTTCCCTTTTTCTTACAATCTCTTATCTATACACATATACATAGAACATTTCCACACGCATATACTTAGGGCCCAAAACACTATACAATCATCAAGTTCAGTTATTACAATAACAATTTCATCGTCCAGCGCTGTGTAGACCCTTAATTTTTTACCCAATATGATCCAATATGCTTTATTTAGTCCAAAATGATTTTTGTTGTTTAATTGGTCCAAAATAATTTTAATTAAATAATTTTTACCTTAGTATCTAATTTTTAGTAGTAAAAAATGAAAATAAACAAATAAAAATTAAAAATAAAAATCGGAGTTGAAAAAAAATCGGCAGCAAAAAGTGGTCGCGCGGGCCCGTCGGGCCAACAGTGGCACGCCGTCCGCAGGAATTTCCTGCGGGCTGGCACGCCCACGGGCCTGTCGCCAGAATTTTTGCCAGCACAAATTTTTCAGCTGCAATTTTTAGAATTCTAATCCAATTAGGTTTTAATTTCTTTTTTTTATTATTATTATTACTTACCTTAATTAATTAGGAATAAACAACCTAAAAACCACTATAAATAAGGACCAATTAAACCAAATCAAAGGAGGAAAAACTTTTCATGATAGCTTTAGGTTTTGAAACCAAATCAAGGAAGGAAAGGGAAAACTCAATTCAATTGATATTTATAGCAGCAGTAGCAAGAAAAAGGGAGAAGAAAAGAGGCAATCAAAGCTTGTCTTTGGAGCTAGTTCATCCAAGAAGAGTTATTTTTTGGAGAATCAACAAAAGAAGGTATGTTTTAATTCTTTTGATTTATGTTTTACAATAGCCAAATCTATAAAATTTAAGTTTTTTTAAATAAAAACTCTTAGAGTTTTAATTTAATTTTTCCAAGTTTAGAACATTAAAAACGTGACTTTCTTTTCTAAAAGGACTCAAAATTGTTATTTTTTCTTCTTAAAAACCTTAAAACACTCATTTAACATATTTTTCTACAAAACCAAAATAAAATTCTGTTTCTATTAAAATTTTAAATTAGGTTCTTTTTCATTCAAAAAATCTTAAAAAACATCTTTTCTACTTATAAAAACTTCAATTCATGTGTTTAAATTCATAAAATCTCATAAAATATCAAATTGCTATTTAAAACCCTAAAATTAAATTCCTTGGTCGAGAACCCCAAATTGAAAGCCTAAAATCCAAAAATCATCTTTTAAACCTAAAGTAATAAACCCTAACCCTTTTAAAACCTTAAACCCTAATTTTTATGAACTTTAAACCCTTTAAAACATAAAAAACTCAAAAAAGCTACAGTAGCTCAATTTACTATTTTAAAAACATGAATTAAAAAATATTTCAAAAGTGTCTAAAACTCAAGTTTCATTATTTCATCATTCAAATCTTAATTTGTTTAATCAAAGTGTCTTGCTAACCTTAAAAAAACATAAAACCTAATCTATTTTAATTACCTAAAAAGTCACATAGCTTAAACTTTAGAATTTCCAAAGCCTTAACACATGAGATAAAGAATCCTAAATAGAAATAGTAGCTATACTTGAACTTTTATTTGTTTTATTCAATTCCATATTTATTTATGCTTTGATTTATTTCTTATACTTTAATTTATTTAATTTTAATACTTGATTTATTTAATTTATCATGGATGGATGTTTGTTTTATATTTTGGTTAATACTTTTAATGAATGATTTATATATTATGGATGATTATTTACCTTTATTAATTAATTTAGACTTCCAAAAGTTGTAAGAGGTATGTTTCCACTTGGTGGGTACCTCATTAGTTAAACATCATGTAATTTAATTTTCTCTTCTATTTTAGAACTTATGTAAAGGGCATGTTTCTACCTTTTGGTGGGTGTCCTACTTAGGCATGTGATGTAAGGACATGTTTCCATCCTTGGATGGGTGTCTATTTATTTGTTTTGTTTTGTTTGGACATTGCTTTGATTTTAATATAATGATGCTTTCTTTTTATTGTGTGTAGTATGGATAATGTTATTATACTTAAGAATTTTATAATATTAAGACCTGTAAAGGAGGCCGGTTCCAACGAACCGGGCGTTGTGGGGGTGCTGGGCCATTTCTCACCTTCCCCACATGTACCCAACTTTTTGAACCCATTAGGGGGTTGGGGATTCCTTAGGAATCGAGTCATCCACCCCTTTCTTTTTCCCGGCCCGTCCGGCTGGCGACTCCATTTTCTCCGGACTTAGGTCCGTGTTCTCTAAGGCCCCGAGCCTAAATAGTGCCGAAGTCGCAAGAACCATTCCACCGGGAGTGGGGGCGAAAATCCCCGCTCACAGTGGCGACTCCACTGGGGATAAGAGAAGTTGATTCCGTTGGTCTTTATATTATTCTATTCTTTCTTATAATAATATTATTCATTGCATCGTGTGCGTGAGTTAGGACGCCCGTGTTACCCGTGTTATGTTATGTAAGGGATACCATACTTTCACTCAAGGTATGGAGATCGAGCATGGCATAACCACTCATAGCCTCGTACCATTTGGTATATTCTTGCTATGGGAACCTAAGCCTTTCTACCCAAAGACTAAAGCTCATGTAATTGGTCTAGTTACTTTCCTTAGGTTTTACCCCATATGCACGTTGTTTGACTATGGTTAGTTTATCTTAGTCTAAATCATGGCTTATTTGGTTTGTTCTTTTTCTAATATGACCCAAGTACATTTGCAAGCTCAAAATAAATTTTTTCTTTCTTTAAAATCCAAAAGACCAAAACTATTTTTAAAACTTTTTAAGATGGTCTTTGGACATAAAAGTTTTCTAAAAACAAATCAAAAATACTTTGGCTCATGGCCCAAATACTAAGCCCAAAATCCATTTTTCTAAAATCTTTTACAATGGGCTTAGAAACAAAACTATTTTCACCCAACCATTTTTTACAAAGAGCTTGAAAAAATATTTAGGTCAATTATGAAATACCAAAAATCAATTGTGGGCCTAGTTTACACTAAGAACAAATTAACCATGGGCTTGTTTTTGGCATGAATCATTAGTTACTTTTTCAAGTAAGAAATCTATTTATAATAAACCTCTTAATTTTGTTTTAATCCAAAAGTTGGTTGAATGGATTAAAACCTAATTAATGGGAATTATCATGGATTGATTTCTATTTTTTGAAAATATAACTATTGGTTGAATCGTCCGAGGGAATTATTCAAAAGCAAGATAACCCATGTTGGTATTTTGTTAACCATATACGTAGGAAAAGAGACTTGCCATTCGTGTGTGGATGTTATAAGGTTGGAAGGAACGTCCTAATTTGTTTGTTAATTGTTTGTGCATACATGCATACATGCATACATTTGCATCTCATATCATTGGTCCTCTATGGCTCACAGCCCTGGATTACGAAAGTTCAAAAGCTTACGACAATCTGACCTACGCTGGAGATGAAGTATCTAGCAACGACTCAATCACTTGCTCACCAAAGACAATGGGGCCCGAACAAATTCAAAGAATGGTGGATGAAGCCCTCAATACCAAGATGGAAGAAATCAAAGAGGCCCTAGCTGAGACCATGAAGAACCAATTGACTGCAATATTAGAGAATCATGCCGAGGCATCTGCTAGCACTAAGAAACTAAAGGACAAAGGGAAGACTAAAATTAATGAAGTGGCTTTTGATAATGAAAAGGTGGTCATCGATGATGATGATGATTGGGCTCAATACTACCAAGAGGTTCAAGAAAAGAAGAAAGAACCGAAGGCTGTTGAGAAGGCAACTATTGAAAAGACCGAGACATCTGACTTTGAAAAGATGATTGCTGACTTAGAAAAGAAATTTGAGAAGAAGTTGAAAACCAAAGAGATGTCTGAGATAGACAAACTATTTGAACAAGATGATGAGGTCCCTTATAAATTCAAGATGCCATCATTTGCTAAGTACAATGGCACTGGAAATCCTCATCTCCATGTGAAGCAATATATCACTGCCATGCAGTCTGCCCGAGCTACTAAGGCTCAAACTCTAAGGTACTTCATGCTCTCATTGGATCCTGCTGTCCAAAATTGGTTCAATACCTTAGATGATGGAACACAAAAGAGTTGGGATCTACTTTACAAAGCCTTCGTCCAACAATATGGATATAATGTTGAGTTGGAAGTTACCTTAATGGAAGTTGAGTCCATTAGGCAACGACCGAATGAGAATTTTGTAGATTATGTCAAGAGATGGAGAAACAAGGCTGCTTTGCTCAAGAAAAGGCCCGACGAATATGATCAAATAAGGATGATCGTGAGAGGTGTCCTGCCCAATCTCCGCGAAAGGATGTCTCACACCCTTATAAGGGATTTCAAAGATCTTCTCCAAGCTGGTTTGCAAATTGAAGAATGGGAAAGGGAGAAGAGCCGCTTTGCAACAAAAAGGAACGAGAAAGGGAGCTATCAACCTGGTAGCCAAAGCACACAAAAAGAAGTTGATGTTAATGTGACCGGTCAAGGGAATAAAAGACAATTCTCAGATCTGGGGAAGCCACTATCTTGGGTTCTCAATAAGGTACAAAAGAAGGGATTGTTACAACCCTTGACTCCTCGTCCTTTGCCTAATCCTCTTCCACCTAAATTTGATACTAATGCATTTTGCCAATTCCATCAAAGGCCTGAACACGAAACAGACAAATGCATGAAGTTAAGGCATGAGATCCAGAATTTAATTGATAATGGCAAGTTGCCCGAGCCGGACAAGCCCAACACCAAAGATAATCCATTTCTAAGGTTCAACAGAGTGCCACCACCAGCAACCTTCATGGTGGGAAAAGGATTGGAAGAAGATTTTGTTTTATCATCCTTTCAAGATGGGGATATTGAAGATATGAAAGAAAAAGAAGCTTAAACTCAACAAACTTTCCTTAGCTTGAATATTGCTTTTCAATTTTACTTTCTTTAATATTTAAATTGGAACAATCGTGTTTTTCAAATTTAAATTTGTTTGAATAAATTACTTTCATCAAAAATTTTGTTGATCTTTGTTCATTTTGGTGCTCAACCAATGAGGAATCAAGCTTGATAATTCATGAATTAATATATTTATGTATCATGACTTGAATGACTTTCTAGGTGAGGGAATGACTCTATAGCATTGAGTTGTGTATGCTTACTTAGAGAGGGCTCTTGCATAATTACCTTTGTCTAGGTCCTAGTCAATCTTAGAACATGCTTTGACAAATTTTTTAGGCGAAATTGAACTCTGCTTATTTAAGGGAGAAATGATTTAGGCATTGTTTGATTAGCCAACAACTAGTATCCACCCAACTAAATATTAATCCCTAGTTGTCCCTTTGAGCCTTCATAAAATTTTAGCTTTCTTTTCATTGGCATATAACCTCAACAACCTACCTTGAGCTGTTGTGATATTTTTGACAAGTCTTATGATCACTAAGATGAATAGGCAAGAAGATCAAAGAAAGCAATGATTAATCAAGATCATATGGATAGTTGAAGTTCTCAAGACCATAAGGGTAGTTGAAGTTCCCTTCATGTCTCCAATATATCAAGACAACATCAACATTAGAGTAACAAAGAAGATTTAGGTTACTCCACTCATCCATTATTGGAAGCCCATGTTGGTACAAATAAGACAACTCTGTTTGAGCTAGAACCAAAAACAAAAGGAGAGAAAGAAAGAAAAACAAGAAAAAAATCAATAGAAAAAGAAAAGAAAAAGAAAAAAAAGAGTAAAAAAAAACCCAAAATGGATCAAAAAGCCAACTGAGTTCTCTTTTACCTAAAGCAGCAAAAGGCTTCCATTTGGTTCATAAAGACCTTTTTTTTTAGTTGGTCCAACCAAACCAAAGATTCAATTAAAATTGGAGAAAAGGAGGAAGACTACATAGCTCTTGAAAGTTCTGCAGTCCTACAAGGAAGAAGGACAAAATGATAAAATGATCAAAGAAAGGGAGGAGTAAGAAAAATGAAATGAAAGAAAAGGGAAAAGAAGAAAAGAAATGAATTTGGGTCTTAAACTTTTTCTAAGAGCAAAGACTGTCCTGATCAAGATCCAGATTAATTCCAAGAGGAATTTGGAGTCTAGCAAGATTGCCTCCAAACCGCCTAAAATTCAAACAAGAAATTTATAGTGTGATGGGTTTGTCCATAGTGTGAGGGTTTGTCCTATCTCAAAAAGGCCTTCATTTAACCCATGTCCCTTATAGACCCCATTTCAAGCCTATCAAAGACCTGTTGATCTCTCTTGGTAGGTAGAGTCTATTAGTGGAGATAGTTTGAATAAGCACGCATATGAGATAGACAGTATTTAAACTCAAATGAGACCTTTGGCCAAGTAATGTGTATGTGCCTATCTGAAGTGCAACAATTCTTGCTTAAATAGAAATGATTCCCGAGTTTAGTACGGTAACTAGGGTTGTCATGTTATAGATATGTTAATTTGGAAAATCAAGTCCTGAGGTGCATTGACATTAATTTGGCAAAGCCAACATTTGATTTCAAAATTAAAATTCAAAAAAATCAAATCAAAAATATTTTTGTCATACAAAGCCTTTAAGTTAAGGGAAGTATATTGAACCTCCAAAGGACATATTGGGCAAAGGAAATGATTATTGGCAAGGTCATAATGAAATATAAAAAGGATGTATCCCTGACTCTGCAACTTGGGATCTCCACCACTCATGTTTTCAACATCTTGAAGATAAAAGCCACAAATACAAAGCTTTCGATCATTCTAATGCAAGACTTGAACAAGCGTCAAAAGGGAACCAATGAGAACACTTATGATGATCACCTCGGTCTGTGAGTCATGGAACCACTGTAAGTATTATTCATGCATATCATGCATACATGAGCATATCACATCACACTTTCTTGTCTTGTGTTGTCTATTCTTTGGCAAAATGAACAGCAAACACCTTGTGAAGTAAAGAATCAAAAGAAGATATCAAATCAGGAGGCATAGAAAGCCTATTTCTTGAGAAAACTCCAGTAATTTGCAAAGAGAAGAAATACGTGCTTGTGTGAAGAACTAGACAACAACAACATCAATCAGAGTCTGCATAGAAAAATCATGAGTTTGAGCCTACACAGGGGGCAAAGTTTCTCCTTTTCAATTTTTTGAGTTTATATACCAAATATTTTTAAACTCACTTACAAATATTTTGCCACACAGGGGGGCAAGGAGAGGATATAAGGTCCAATTAAAAATAATTAAATCTTTGCAAAAAGAAAGAACAAAAGAATGGAACAATAGAACTCTCAAAGGATGAAGATCCATTTTCAAGGGTAAAGACCCAATCTCAAAGGATGAAGATCCATTTTCAAGGGTGAAGACCCGATCTCAAAGGATGAAGATCCACTTTCAAGGGTAAAGACCCAATCTTAAAGGATGAAGATCCATTTTCAAGGGTGAAGACCTGATATCAAAGGATGAAGATCCATTTTCAAGGGGTGAAGACCTGATCTCAAAGGATGAAGATCCATTTTCAAGGGTAAAGACCCGATCTCAAAGGATGAAGATCCATTTTCAAGGGTGAAGACCCGATCTCAAAGGATGAAGATCCATTTTCAAGGGTAAAGACCCAATCTTAAAGGATGAAGATCCATTTTCAAGGGTGAAGACCTGATATCAAAGGATGAAGATCCATTTTCAAGGGGTGAAGACCCGATCTCAAAGGATGAAGATCCATTTTCAAGGGTAAAGACCCGATCTCAAAGGATGAAGATCCATTTTCAAGGGTGAAGACCCGATCTCAAAGGATGAAGTCCATTTTCAAGGGTGAAGACCCGATCTCAAAGGATGAAGATCCATTTTCAAGGGTAAAGACCCGATCTGAAAGGATGAAGATCCATTTTCAAGTGTGAAGACCCGATCTCAAAGGATGAAGATCTATTTTCAAGGATGAAGACCCGATCTCAAAGGATGAAGATCCATTTTCAAGGGTAAAGACCCGATCTCAAAGGATGAAGATCCATTTTCAAGGGTAAAGACCCGATCTCAATGGATAAAGATCCATGTTCCAAGGGTAAAGACCCGATTTCCAATGGATAAAGATCCATGTTTCAAGGATAAAGACCCGATTTTCAATGGATAAAGATCCATGTTTCAACGGGTAAAGACCCAAAGTTCGAAGGATAAAGATCCTTGTTTCAAGGGTAAAGACCTGATTTCAAATGGATAAAGATCCATATTTCAAGGGTAAAGACCCGACCTCCAATGGATAAAGATCCATTTTTACGGGTAAAGACCCAATCTTCAATGGATAAAGATCCATGTTCCTAGGTAAAAGACATAGTTTCTAATAGATAAAGATCTATTTTTGGTGGGTAAAGACCTACAATTCATAAAAATGGAACAACCAGTTATGCCAGAATTCTCAACTGATAAAAGGTCAGATGAGTTAAACCAACCTCTCGGGTCCAGAACCCAAAACCTCAAAAATTAAGTCTTATTGCTTTTCACTCTCTTTCACTAAGGTTTCAGATCATTCAAGCAGGGGGCAAACTGTAGACCCTTAATTTTTTACCCAATCTGATCCAATATGCTTTATTTAGTCCAAAATGATTTTTGTTGTTTAATTGGTCCAAAATAATTTTAATTACATAATTTTTACCTTAGTATCTAATTTTTAGTAGTAAAAAATGAAAATAAACAAATAAAAAATAAAAATAAAAATCGGAGTCGAAAAAAAATCGGCAGCGAAAAGTGGTCGCGCGGACCCGTCGAGCCAACAGTGGCACGCCGTCCGCAGGAATTTCCTGCGGGCTGGCACGCCCACGGGCCCGTCGCCAGAATTTTCTCCAGCGCAAATTTTTCAGCTGCAATTTTTAGAATTCTAATACAATTAGGTTTTAATTTCTTTTTTTATTATTATTACTTACCTTAATTAATTAGGAATAAACAACCTAAAAACCACTATAAATAAGGACCAATTAAACCAAATCAAAGGAGGAAAAACTTTTCATGATAGCTTTAGGTTTTGAAACCAAATCAAGGAAGGAAAGGGAAAACTCAATTCAATTGATATTTATAGCAGCAGTAGCACGAAAAAGGGAGAAGAAAAGAGGCAATCAAAGCTTGTCTTTGGAGCTAGTTCATCTAAGAAGACTTATTTTATGGAGAATCAACAAAAGAAGGTATGTTTTAATTCTTTTGATTTATGTTTTACAATAGCCAAATCTATAAAATTTAAGTTTTTTTTAAATAAAAAATCTTAGAGTTTTAATTTAATTTTTCCAAGTTTAGAACATTAAAAACGTGACTTTCTTTTCTAAAAGGACTCAAAATTGTTATTTTTTCTTCTTAAAAACCTTAAAACACTCATTTAACATATTTTTCTACAAAACCAAAATAAAATTCTGTTTCTATTAAAATTTTAAATTAGGTTCTTTTTCATTCAAAAAACCTTAAAAAACATCTTTTCTACTTATAAAAACTTCAATTCATGTGTTTAAATTCATAAAATCTCATAAAATATCAAATTGCTATTTAAAACCCTAAAATTAAATTCCTTGGCCGAGAACCCCAAATTGAAAGCCTAAAATCCAAAAATCATCTTTTAAACCTAAAGTAATAAACCCTAACCCTTTTAAAACCTTAAACCCTAATTTTTATGGACTTTAAACCCTTTAAAACATAAAAAACTCAAAAAAGCTACAGTAGCTCAATTTACTATTTTAAAAACATGAATTAAAAAATATTTCAAAAGTGTCTAAAACTCAAGTTTCATTATTTCATCATTCAAATCTTAATTTGTTTAATCAAAGTATCTTGCTAACCTTAAAAAAACATAAAACCTAATCTATTTTAATTACCTAAAAAGTCACATAGCTTAAACTTTAGAATTTCCAAAGCCTTAACACATGAGATAAAGAATCCTAAATAGAAATAGTAGCTATACTTGAACTTTTATTTGTTTTATTCAATTCCATATTTATTTATGCTTTGATTTATTTCTTATACTTTAATTTATTTAATTTCAATACTTGATTTATTTAATTTATCATGGATGGATGTTTGTTTTATATTTTGGTTAATACTTTTAATGAATGATTTATATATTATGGATGATTATTTACCTTTATTAATTAATTTAGACTTCCAAAAGTTGTAAGAGGTATGTTTCCACTTGGTGGGTACCTCATTAGTTAAACATCATGTAATTTAATTTTCTCTTCTATTTTAGAACTTATGTAAAGGGCATGTTTCTACCTTTTGGTGGGTGTCCTACTTAGGCATGTGATGTAAGGACATGTTTCCATCCTTGGATGGGTGTCCATTTATTTGTTTTGTTTTGTTTGGACATTGCTTTGATTTTAATATAATGATGCTTTCTTTTTATTGTGTGTAGTATGGATAATGTTATTATACTTAAGAATTTTATAATATTAAGACCTGTAAAGGAGGCCGGTTCCAACGAACCGGGCGTTGTGGGGGGTGTTGGGCCATTTCTCACCTTCCCCACACGTACCCAACTTTCCGAACCCATTAGGGGGTTGGGAATTCCTTAGGAATCGAGTCATCCACCCCTTTTTTTTTCCCGACCCGTTCGGGTGGCGACTCCATTTTCTCCGGACTTAGGTCCGTGTTCTCTAAGGCCCCGAGCCTAAACAGTGCCGAAGTCGCAAGAACCATTCCACCTGGATTGGGGGCGAAAATCCCTGCTCACACGCTGGTCGGGTCCATTCTCAATCTCAATTTCATCACATGACCTAGCTCTGCGCAGGTCAAGACCTAATCTCTCTTAGGTCTATTAATACATGCAATATCATTCTCAATATCATTGGACATGTAACACCCTTATACCCTATATACGTACAATACATATTTTCAGCATGTGTAAAATGCGCATATACGGTACAAAAATATCACAGACCGATTTAATAAAAAAAATTTCATTTCTGTTTTAAAATTTCAAATACTAAATATATAAAATTAAATAGTATAAAATATTCTTTACTTACTATAGTAACCCAAAATAAACATTTTATATGAAAATCTCTAGAAAAAATTTCGTCAGAGATTTGTCTGTAATTTGGACGTTCCTAAAATTCAGTAAAAACAAACACTCCCAATAAAATCAGTTCACCATTTCACCAATACTTCTCAATTTCTCCATATTTTCTCAAAATACTTATATATAGGTATATATATTAACAACACATATAAGATCCCATCCTAACTAAATTATTCAAAACATTCTTTACAATTTACATTATATACTTCAAAAACATATCATAACATATATAATATCAAAATATACTGTAATATCAAATATCTACATGCTAGCAACTGGCTCTGATCTTGATGTACTGAAAAACTCTTCAAGCACAAAAACTAAAAACCTAGACCCGATCAGGTCTAGTAGAACTCTTTGGCTCTACCAAAACGTCTATGTCACCTACGCGATGAATTACAATCGCGTTAAGCCGAAGCCTAGTGGTACAAACTTTGATAATAATAAAAATGTAAAGTAATGCCAATGCAAAATGCTTATGAACATCACATCATTCCATTTTCCCATACTCTTTAATTATTTCACAATCCACAATTCACATATAAAAAAAAATAAACATGGTCCCAAAGATAACTAATATGCTATTCAAATTCCAGAGTTACTGTTTTGGTCTATAATGACACCATGTGTCTAGCCCATAGGCAATATATCAATGGAATATTCCAACTAGGCATGAGCTTACAACCCTGTCTTTTCACTCATCCTAGCTTTAAATATTTATTTTTGAGGCTTACGACCCGATCTTTTTACCTCAAAATTATTTTTACAATGACGCCCAGCGTCTAGCCCGTAGGCAATCATAGGCATGCCGCCAAACACAGAACTCTGAAAATTGAATAACATACTAAACACACAATTTATTAATATTTCTCATTATTAATCTCTTTTTCATTTTCACATATTCAATCTAGGCACATTGCCTTATTTTCACATTTTTTTTCTCACTTTTCTCATTTTTCACATCTTTCTCATTTTTCTCACTTTTCTCACTTTTCTCATTTTTATCGATATCAATTCATTTCATTATACCATATATCTCATTTTTGCATTCACAACACATTACCCAATTACTTTGGGTATTTCCACATAATATACATATTTCACATTTTACATAATTTAGCCATTATCAATGGCTTTTCACAATGCATTTAACACATATATGACATTACAATTGTCATAGCACATTATACATACATAACCAATGTATCAATTAGCTTAACACATTTTTCAACCAAAATGTGTTAAGCCCAAATGTCATGTAAACATAACCAATATATATTCAAAGTTTGTACTTACCTCAAATAGCAATCAAAATAATCTTAAAACTCTCACCAACCTTCTCTTCCAAGTTGCCCATCAATACTTGGATCGGCCAAACTACTTCCTCTCAATGCCTATATCAAATGTGATCATAAATAATCATTTAATATCATATTCTAAGGCATTCTCAACATCAAACCTTAATTTAACAACACTCCTACAAAATTTTAAAAATTAAGTCTTTCCTTACTTTAACTTAGCAAATCCATATTAACCCATTAAATTATTGTTTTGAGTTTATTTATATCATTACAAACATATTTTAACATGTTTAAACCAATTACATTAATTAACCACATGCTTATGTTCAAAACCCTAAAATGACATAACCTTCATCATTGAAGGATCTCCATTTCAACCTAATCCAATTATCATTTCAATCTTATTTTCACCACTTATATCATTAAATGACATGATTTAAGCATTAAAATTAAACAATAATCATTCTATGAAAATTCACTTTTTTAAAACCCTAAATCAATACTATCATCTTCAAACTCAATCCAAACTTAACTAAATCCATCATTTGCTTTTAAAATCCTTGTTTATGCATAAAAAAAACACATTTGGAACCAATTTGCACAATTAAAACTCATGATTTCAAAAACTCAAATGTTCCATAACCCTAAATTCTCTCTCTTAACCAATCTTACCCAAACTCAACCATTTCTTTAATCCAATCTTAAAATCATTGTTAATCACTTAAAATAACTTCATCCGTACCCAACTAGACAATTAAATCTTAAAACTTCAAAAATTCAAAACACACATTCATACTTTCATGAAATTCAAAGAAAGAAGTTGAAAACTTACTAATTTTGGTGAAAATCACTAAAAATCTACTTTAAACTTGTTAAATCCTTCAATAAATTGAGTATGCAAGAATCAAATTTCTTGGTCTTGCATCCATGGTGGCCGACCCTTGTGAGAAGAAGAGGAAGATGAAGACAATTTTTAATTTTCTTTTTCTTTTCATCTTTATTTATAACCATATATATATATTAAAATAATTTAATAATTAATTATTTAATAAATTAAAAGTCCAAAATCCCTCTTCCATTCAAAAATAATTTATTTTTGAATTATTTTATTAATTTTAAATTTCTAATATTTAATTACCAAAATACCCTTTTACTTTGACTTTTCTTTTAAAAAGTGTTGACTTTTATATGTTGTATATATTTTACATATATATCACATGTATATTCCACTTTTTCATTTAAAATTTCTTCATTTTTCGATTAAAACCATTAATTTAATTTATCCATTTAAATTATAATTTATTTTATAAAATTTTCAAAATTTAAAACTTTTCAAAAAATTTGGAATATTACACATCAAATGTACCTTATATGTGTATTAAATATATTAAGTATGTAATGTATTAATCCAACATATACAATTAATATACCATATGTATATTTTATATAGACACTAGATGTATATATTGGGTATATACAACTTTTATATTTTCAAAATCACGGATGTGACAGGATAAGTAATTGTATAAGGTAACAAACACACTAATATATATATATATATATATATATATTTCATCCACATACACATTCGTAAGTCACATTCATAATGTGACTTAGTTTTCACATTTTCATACATATCACAATTGCGTTCATATTGAAAAACTCATCACACATATCATAGACATGTATACACATAATCATACAATTATATTCAATTCCTCTTTTACATACAATCTATACAAATTTAACATTTATCACATTTCATAGAACATTATCATTTCTCATTCTTTTGACATTACTTAGGTTATTCATCAACTCAACATCTATATACACTTTGACCACAACATAATTAACATCATTTTTTATTTAACCGCCCTTCTCTTAAATAATTTTCTTATTATTTTTTTTATAACACTTCACATAAATCTTAGTCACATGTTCAATGTGACATCTCTCTCACATTTTTTATGCATTTATCATATCCTTCATATCCATTTTCATCACTTACAATCCAATAACCTAAAGTAACTCATTTTCACTTGCTTAATTATTTCCCTTTATTTCATAACATTTTTTTATATTATCAACAATATTACACATTGCATAGTACTTTCAATAGCAATATTATTCATTCAAAATCACTCATATGCTTAATATACATTAAACTATCAATATCTAAGTAATCATCATTAAAATTCCATTAAAACTCCAAACTCTCAACTTACTACTTTACTTAAACTTTAATCTACTAATCTCATTTTTAATATTTAACTTTAAAAACATTATTTATATAATAATATAACATCAAAACACATCATTTTCACAATTATGAAAGCCCATTTTAAAATTTTAATTTTCACATATTGCCATCATTAATATGAGCTTTAACAACACTCAAGCATATCACATTTCTAACATTAAAATCACAATATTTGCATTAAAACAACACTAATATTTCTCTTTAAATTAACCAACATCATCCATTTTTAAAAACCTTAACTTTACATAACCAAACCCTAAATTTTTCACAACTTGTCCATATCAACCAACCAACCAATATTCCACCATAATCTCTTCATTTTAATATCATTTCTACCCATTTTAACAATCAAACAACATTTTCTCTCTCTAGCAATCCAAACATAATCTTTATTAGAAAGAGAACCAAGCTTTAGAGAAGAGGTACTTACTTAAATCTTGATGATTTTTTAACTCATTTCCAACATTATTCTCATATTCATTCCCTTATAACCTATTTCACAAACACATTTCAATAATTAATAATTTCAAATTTAGTTTTACTTAAGTAAACTCCAATTCTTTAATTTATCAATTAAACTTATACAAATGTTTCCATATCATTTCTTTCTCTAGCTTTACTTTCATGTAAAGCCTCATTCACACACTATTATCCAACTCACGTAATTCAAATATATCACATCACAAATCACATAATGCCACTTCCGAGACCAACCTAGGTGTTAATGCATATGCATTTATCACAAGTTTCATTTTTCCAAAATTTTCATCTCTTTTTTTAAAAATCTCCTTAGGCTGAGAATCTCAAACCTAAGCTCTGATACCAAAATATTTGTAACACCCATATACTCTATATAAGTACTATACATATACCCTGTAGACATACAATGCGTATATAAAATATAAGGATGTCACGTTTCGGTATTGTTTAAATCCCTTACCTTAGTTCCATATCAATTATGTATTTTTAATAAAAGAACATTTACAAAACCATTATACTTTTGAATATATTACATATATATATAAATTACATTGTCTTTTTCTAAATTCACTTATGTACATATACATTTTTATCAAAATACAACATAATAAAACTGTACATGTATGCACTACCTTCTAGTTGGTCTTGAAATACTCTTACTCTTCTCGTGGCACGACTATTTCACTCCCAGATTAACCATCTATTCACCTGCGCAATTTACACAACCGCGCTAAGCTCGAAAGCTTAGTGGTACTAATAATAGCATATACATACATTACATAAAATCATACTCACATCACTAACATCATTTATCATCATATTCTTATCATGTTTCTCATTTTCAATGCACTTTTCATATCTTTTCACTAATTTCATAATTTATATATATCTTTAGCATAAGCCACAATTTGATGGCATATCATAATATTCATGAAACAACATACACAATTCCCACACCCATATACATATTACACATCACATTATATTTCCATAATCTCATTTTCAATATCAAGACTTAGCTCTGCTCAAGTCTTTCAACAATTCATTTCTCATCATTTAGTATATTTTCTTAAGCCACATTCCTTTTCAGTAATTTGTATGTGTATTGTGATCATATCATTCCATGATCACCATCATATATCTCATAACATTATATCTTAATATATATTGTTCAATTATTCCACAATTCATAACTCACATAAAAACAAACACAAGCATGGGCCCAAAATAGCTAATACATCATTCAATTCTCAGAGTTACCATTTTGGTCCATAATGACACCATGTGTCTAGTCCCGAAGGTAAAATATTAATATATCAATCCAACTAAGCATGGGCTTACAACCCGGTCTTTTCACCCAGCTCAGCTTCAAGGACTTATTTCTGAGGCTTACGACCTGGTCTTTTCACCTCAAAAATATTTTCATAGTGACGCCAAGCGTCTAGCCCCATAGGCAAATATAGGCATGCCGTCAAACACAAAACTCTGGAAATTGAATAACATATTAGGTACACAAATATTTTATATTTCCATTATCAATCTCTTTCTCATTTTCTCATGATCAAGCTAGGCACATTGCCTCATTTATCTCATTTATATCAACATCATCATATAATCATAAAATCACATTTTATACAATCTAGCCATTACCAATGGCTTTACATAATATCTTTAATGTATACACAATAAATCACATTTCCCATTTCATATTTTCATCCTGCAAGCATGAGCTACACTCACCGTATGACTCATCAACATACCAACATTTTGCATAATCAACATAATTTATCATAATTATTCACTTTATAATCACATATACATTTTCAATTCAATATATATAAAGACATAGCTATGCAAGCCATTTACTATGCCTGTATAATGTAAAATATAGCAACAAACATCAATAAAGCAACCCGACGACATTGGCATCCAATAGCCATGCCCGTGCGATGTGAAATGAAGCTATAAAATACTATTTAAGACCCCCATGGTCATGGCATCCAAAGACCACACCCATGGAATTTATTTCACTTCTGTTTCTTCACCTTTTTCATATGAAATAGCCCCTCATCCAATCCCACGACTGTGGTCCTGCATGGCCACGCCCATGGCATCCCAAAATCACTCTTTTATGCCTTTTTCAACAACAAAACACGCACCTAACAACTTAGAATGATGTAAACCAAAAACAAGAGCATGATCCAAGTATATACTTACTCAGGATCATATGTACAAATCAAGTAAATTATGTGTACAAACTAAATAATTTATATGTACAAACCTTGGTTAATCCAAGCTTATTCTTCTTCTCTTGATCCCCCTTAGCCTAAACACAAAATCATAACAATAATCATCATATAATTCATTGATACAATCATCCATATATCAATTTACTCAATTCCCAACTCATTTATACAAAACTCTTACTCTTTTCCTTATCACTTTTTCCCCAATTTCACTATCTATCATCATCTCTCACAAATAATCATAGTTTCATCATCTAAGCACCAATTCAACATATATATATATATACTTCAATATTTCATTATCATCATATTATTGAATTAATCATCACTTTCTCTCACTAAACATATCACATATATACTCAAAATCTATAAAAATCAGCTCAAGAAAAAGAGCACTTACTTGAATTCTTTGCCAAATCTTTAATATCCACCTTCAAATCTCTTAAAACTCTTATGAATTTGGTGTGTATATGAACAAAATCAAACTCTTCTCTCTCTCTCTCAATTCTCAAGTTCAAAGAGGAAGAAGAAGAAGAAGAAGAAGAAGAAAGAAAGAAAAGTCTCTTTAAATTTCCATCCTTATCTTATATATATAATAATATAATTATTTTCCTCCTACATTTTTCCACCAATAATATTTTTCCTTCTTTAGACTTTCATTTCTCCTTTCTCTTGTCATTATTATCATTATTATTGTTATTATTATTATTATTATTATTATTATTATTATTATTTAAAATTAATTATTTAAAATTAATTTTTCCTACACTAATGTATACATCATATATATGTGTTGTATATGTTGATATATGTATATGTCTTATATATTGTATTTATATTTCCCATATATTACAAATACATAATATATATATATATAACATCCTTCATACACATCTATCTCTTATTATATTTTCTTTACCTATTTCACCAATATACTCTCTCATAACTACTATTCCAAATTACATAAAAAATTGGGGTATTACAGTCTTTCTCCCTACTTGAACGATCTTAAATTTATTCAAAGTGTGAAAAGCAATATGACTTTAAGCCAATCCTAAATGAGGATGGGTTCTAGACTCGATAGAATTTTGAGTTCTGAACCCGAGATTGGATTTGGATTCTGGGCTAGAGACTGAATTTGGGTTCTAGACCCGAGACTAAATTTGGATTCTGGTCCCGAGGTTGGATTTAATTATGGACCCAAGACTGGATTTGGGTTCTAGACCCATGAGTTAGTTTGGGTTCTGGACCCGTGACTGGATTTGAGTTCTAGACCATTGACTAGATTTGAGTTTTGGACCCATGACTGGATTTTAGTTCTGGACCCATAAGTTGGTTTGGGCTCTGATCTGTGACTGGATTTGGGTTCTGGACCCAAGATTAGATTTGGATTTTGGACCCTAGACTGGATTTAGGTTCTGGACTCATGAGTTGATTTGATTTCTAGGCCAGTGATTGGATTTGGGTTTCAGACCCGTGAGGTAGTTTGGGTTATGGACCCGTGAGTTAGTTTAGGTTTTGGAATCGTCAGTTGGTCTAGATTCTGAACCAGTGACTACATTTGGATTCTGGACCTAAGATTGGATTTGGGTTTTGGAACCGTAAGTGAATTTGGGTTCTGAACCTGAATTGATTTTGGGTTCTAGACCTAAGATTGGATTTGGGTTCTGGACTCGATACTAGATTTGGATTCTGGACCCATAAGTGAATTTGGATTCTGATCAGAGAATGGATTTAGGTTCTAGACCTGTAAGTGATTTATGTTTTAGACCTGAATGATTTTGGGCTCTGGACCTGAAATGGTTTGGGCTTTAGACCCAGATTGGATTTGGGTTATGGACTTGAGACTAGATTTTGGTTATGAACTCGGATTGGTTTTGGATTTTGGACTTATGAATTACATCGACTCAAGCTCTTCTAACTTGATTGACCTTCTGTCAGTTGAGAGTTCTGGCTTTCTTCTATAAAATTTAACTTTTCTAGCTTGACTAACCTTCTGTCAGTTGAGCATTTTGGCTTTCTTCTAGTCATCAACTTCAACTTTTCTAGCTTGACTAACCTTCTATTAGTTGAGAGTTTTGGCTTTCTTCTAGTCATTAACTTCAACTCTTCTAGCTTGATTGACCTTTTGTCATTTGTATCTTTATTCATTTGAGAGTTTTGGCTTTCTTCTAGCCACTTGTTCCATTCTTTAATGGATTCTGTTTTGCAAAAAATTCAACTATTTTTTAGCTCTTTAGCCCTCATATCCTCTCTTACTCCTGCATGGCAAAACATTGAAAGAGAGTTTGAAAATATTTTATTTATGCATAAAATTAAAAATTGAAAGGAGAAGCTTTGTCCCTTTTGTAAGATCAAACTGATGATTTTGTGCCCTATAGGCTTCAACTAATATGTTTGCCTTGTTCTTTATGCAAGCATGCATCTCTGCGATTGGATCTTTCTCAAGTAATGGGTCTTTCATGCCCCCTAATTACATGTTTGCTTTTGATTATTTATTTTATAAAGTGTCACTTGTTCACTTTGACAAAGATAGGCAACATAAGACAACAAAAATGCAGTGTCATATACTCATGTCTGCATGATGTGTGTGAATGATACTTATAGTGGTTATATTGACTCACATACCAAGGTGGTAGGTCAAAGCACTCCCATTGGTACTTTCAGGATATTCGTATAGGTCTTGCATTAGATCATCAGGAGATGTCACACCTACAACTTCATCTCTAAGATATGGAAAACATGAGTAGTGGAGGGCCCAAGCAAGATAGTCAGAGATATAAGAGATATCCATTTCAAACCATGATTCAGCACATGAGTCGATAGCTTCTTCATAACCTTGTATTCATTAGCCTACTTTTATCCAACATGTCCTTTAAGGTTCGATAGTACAACATACTTTCCTAAGCTTGAAGGCTCATATGAGAAGAAAACTTTTTTTAAAATTTAATTTTTAATTTTGAAATTAAATGTTGACTTTGCCAAATCAGTGTCAATATACCTCAGGACTTGGTCTTTCAAATTAACACATTTATAACATTATAACCCTACTTACAATGCTAAATGTGGGAATCATTTCTATTTGAGCAAGAGCTATTGCACTTCAGATAGACACATACACATTCCTTAGCCAAAAGCCTCATTGAGTTTAAATATTATCTTTCTCATATGCATGCTTCTTCAAACAATCTCCACTAATAGACTCTAGTCATCAAAGAAGATCAAGAGGCCTTTAACATGCTTGAAATGGGGTCTATAAGGGACATGGGTTAAATGAAGGTCATTTTTAACTTAGAGTTGATGAGACACAAATGATAAATCTTCACACTATAAACATTTTTTGGAACCATTTACTGTTATTGGAGACATTCTTAAACTCTAGACACCATTTTCACCTTATAGGCATCTTGTTATCTTGCTTCATGAAAAGATAAAGCTTGAATGTTGTTCCATCTTCTTGGCAATAATATGGATTTGATCTGATTAGGATGAACTTATTTCTTTCTTTTTGCTTTTTGCTTTTTTCTTTTTTCCTTTTTTTCTTTTCTCTTTTTTTTTATTTTTTGTTGTTTTTTGTTGTTGTTTTTTTTCTTAGCCCTAAGAGTGTTGTCTTATTTGTACCATCCCTTACTTCTAACTATGGAGTAGCACGAGTCTGCTTTAATGAGGATGGATCTTTTTGTTGTCCTGATGCCATCTCAATGATGAAATAAATCTGAGATATTAGGTGTAGTTCATGTAAACTTTAACTATCCTTATGGTCTTGACTGAATATCTCTTTCTTCAATCTTCTTGCTTTTTGGTAGCTCAGTGATCATCAGACTTATCATAAGTGTCACACCAACTCAGGGTAGGTTATCAGGGTTTATAAGCCAAGAAAAAGCAAGCTAAAATCTCATTAAGACTCAAAGGGATAAACTAAGGATTGATATTAACAGGGTAGGTACTAGTTGTTGGCTCACCAAACAATGCCTAAATTATCTCTCTCTTAAATAAGCAGAGTTTAATTTCACCTTAAAAGTTCATCAAAGCATGTTCTAAGATTAACTAGATACAAGTAATTATGCATGAGCCCTCTCTAACTAAGCATACACAACTTAATGTTGCAGAGTAATTTCCTCACCTAGTAAAGTCATTCGCACCATGATGTGTAGGTGCAATAATTTATCAATATCAAGCTAGATTTGTCATCGGTTGAGCACCAAAATGTCAAAAACTTACAAATTATAAATGCAGTAAAAGTAATTTATTCAAACAATCTTAATTTGAAAAATATAATTGTTCTAATTAAATACCAAAGAAAGCAAAATAAAATGAGCAACACTCAAGCCAAGGGATGTTTATTTAGTTGAGCCTCTTTTCTCTTCACATCTTCTATACCCTCATCTTGAAAGGAGGATAAGATAAAGTCTTCCTTCAATCCTCCTCCTATCACAAAGGTTGCTAGGAGAGGTACTCTGCCGAACTTAGGCAAAGGATTATCTTTTGTGCTAGTTTTGTTGGGCTCAAGCAACTTTTCATTGTCAATCAGAATTTGGATCTCATGTCTCAACCTAAAACACTTATCTGTTTCATGCCCCTGTGTTTAATGGAATTGATAGAATTCTTTTGTATCAAAGTTTAGTGGCAGAGGATTGGACAATGGTCGGGGAGCCAGTGGTTGCAATAGCCCTTGCTTCTGTAGCTTATTGAAAATCCAAGATAAAGGTCTTCCCAACTCTAAAAATTTCCTCTTATTCCCTTGGCCAGTAGTTACATTAACATCCACCGCTTTCTGTACACTTTGACCACCAGATTGGTAATTTCCCTTCTCATTTCTTCTCCCAGAAAAAATGATTCTTCTCCGTTTCCTACTCTTAAATCTGTAAGCCAACTTGGAGAAGATCTTTGAAATCTCTAATAAGAGTATGAGACAGCCATTCACGAAGGTTAGGCAAGACACATCTCACTATCATTCTAATATGGTCAGATTCATCAAGCCACTTTTTGAGAAGAGCAGCCTTGTTCCTCCATCCCTTCACATAGTTAACAAAACTCTCATTTTGCTTCTGTTGGATAGTCTCCAACTCCATCATGGTCACTTCTAGTTCAACATTGTACCCATACTGCTGAATAAAGGCTTTGTGTAGCAGATCCCAATCTTTTTAGGTATTCTCTTCTAAGGTATTGAACCAATTTTGCACAATAGAATCCAAAGAAAGTATGAAATACCTTAGGATTTGAGCCTTAGTAGCCTAGAAGACTGCATGGCAGTGATGTACTGCTTAATATACAAGTGAGGATTTTCTATGCCATTGTATTTAGCAAAAGTAGGTATTTTGAATCTGTAAGGAATTCCTTCATCATCCTCAAATAGCTTATCAACTTCTGACACTTTTTTGACCTTCAACTTCTTCTCAAACGTTTTTTCTAGATCAGTAATTATCTTTTCAACATTAGCAGATTTGGCCTTCTCCACCTTTCTTTCTTTCTTCTTATCATGTTGGTCTTAAAAGTATTGTTCCCATTCATAATCACCAATTACCATGTTATCATCATCAAAGGCTACCTCTCCTACCTTAGCCTTCC
Organism: Garcia nutans; assembly: GCA_947685225.1. NCBI lineage: Eukaryota > Viridiplantae > Streptophyta > Magnoliopsida > Malpighiales > Euphorbiaceae > Garcia > Garcia nutans. The sequence goes on along the minus strand of CANTUV010000017.1, from coordinate 1,958,946 downwards.
CTTTGTCTTTTTGCTTCTTAGTGCTAGCAGACGCTTCAGCATTGTTACTTTCCAATAGTACAACTAACTAACTTCTCACGGCCTCAGCTTGGGTCCCCTTTAGTTCTTCCATCTTGAATGCAATGGCTTTATTCACCAGGTTCTAAACTTGATCTTGATCCATTGGTTTTGGTGCAAAATTGACTGATCCTTCACTGGATTTATCGTAAACAAACAAATCATACTCTAGGTCAGTGAGCCATAAAGGATTAATATGATGAAATGCAATATATGTATGCATGTATGCATGTGTTGTAAACAAACAAATTGAATTAGGGCGCCCCTCTAACCTTATATCATCAACACACGAGTGGCATGTCTCTTTTCTTAGGCATCATGGTCAACAAAGGTATCAATAAGGGATACTTTGTTTTTAAGTCACTTAGATGAATTAACCATTAATTATATTTCCATTGTTGAAATCAGATCATGATATATCTCATTAATTAAGTATTAATCCTTTTGGGTCCACTGAAATTCAGCAACATTTCGGCTACATGTTGGATTAATATCTAATTAATGGGCTTATCATAATTAGGTTTCTTACCATTTGGAAAGAGCAACTAATAGTTCATGCCACAAAAGCCCATAACTAACATGTCTTGGTATAAATAAGGCCCACAATTGATTTTAATATTTCATAATTGATCTAACTAGTGGAAAGCTTGTTTCAAAAAAAAATTTCTCATTGTAAAAAGGTTTTGATTCTCAAAGCCCAATGAAGGCTTGATTTTGATAGATGGGCCATGAAGTGAAAAAATGGTTTTGGGTTATTTCATTGAAAATATTTTGAAGCCCATTTCAAAAAGTTTAAAAATTAATTTTGGGCTTCTTGTTTGGGCCATAAGGTAGAAAAATAATTTTTCGACCCATCTTTATTGAAAAAAGCTTTGAAAATGATTTTAGATTTAGATTTTAAAGAATTTTGGGCCATAAAATGATTTTTGGACTTTCGCTATAATTAGGTCATATTAAAAAAGGACAAACCAAATGGGCTATAACTTGGGCCAAGACATGTTACTCATAGTCAAATAACAAGCAATTAGGGTTAACCTGAGGAAAGTTACTAGGCTAACTACATGGACTTTAGTCTTTGGGTTGAAAAGCTTAGATCCTCGTAGTAAATATATACCAAAAGGTATGAGGCTATGAGTGGTTATGCAATGCTCGATCTCCATACCTTGAATGAAAGTATGGTATCACTCATATACACACAACACGTGTTTCACAAGGCATCCTAACTCACAAATACAATGCAATGTAAATGACACAATGAATAATACCATAATAATAAAGAATAAAATAATATAAATACCAATGGAATCAACTTCTCTTATCCCCAGTGGAGTCACCACTGTGAGCAGGATTTTTGCCCTCACTCTCGGTGGAATAGTTCTTGCGACTTCAGCACTATTAGGCTCGGGGCCTTAGTGAATATGGGCCTAAGCCCAAAGAAATTGAGTCACCATCCAAATGGGCCGAAAAAGAAACAGAAAGGAGTGATAACTCTATTCCTAAGGAAAGTTGGGTATGCATGGGGAAGGTGAGAATGACCCAGCACCCCCAATAACGCTCGAATCATTGGAATCGACCTCCTTTTTAGGTCTAAATATTATTAAATTCTTTGATTGTTATGACATTATCCATATTACATACGATGAAATAAAATAAACACCCATCATATTATTAAAACGAATTAAACAAAATGGGCACCCATCCGAGGATTGAAACATGCCCTTACAACTATCTGAAATCCACAAGAATAAATGAAATAGGACATCCACCAAGAGATGAAAACATGTCATTTACAAAGTCCCAAAGTTCATAAAGTAAATTGCATAATTAAAAATAACTAAGGCACCCATATGGTTGAAACATGCCTTTTACATACTTAAAATCCAAATAATAATCAAATATAAATCAATCATCTATGATAAATGATTAATTTAAATAACATGATTAATCATGAAATGATCAAAAATCTAGAGTTACAATTAATAAAAAGAGGGCTTAGTATCTAATTAAGGTTAAAATTTGTAAAACATAATAAAAACATGCAAACTAGGGTTTAATGTGCAAATTAAGATCAAGACATGAAAAATTAGGGTTTAATATGCAAATAAAGATAAAGACATGCAAAATTTGGGTTTAACATTTGAATCTAAGGTTAAAACATATGAAATTAGGGTTTTATCCTAAGTACTAAGGTTGGACATGCAATTTTAGGGTTTTAATCTAAACTAGGGTTTGAGCATGTAAATTACGACTTCATACATAAGATCAAGGTTAAAACATACTATAGATGTTTTGGTTGGACCTAATCCAAATCCATAACTTACTGTAATGGATTTATGAAATTACATTTAGAATTTGACAACACAATAATTTAAGTATTGAAGGTAATCAACAAAATTTAATTTAATTGGTTAAAAGTAACCTTACCTGCATTTTTGGCTCTACCAAAATAAATTTGTTGAACTAGGCTTTGTTTATGACCTCCACCTTACAACAGTTGGAATTGGTGATGCTACTACCTGGTCGAACTTAAATCTTGGTTGAGCGAAGCAATCTGGAGACAATTGCTACTGCCTCCCTTGGTTGTTGTGTATTGATTTTATGTTTTTTGATTTTTATGTGTTGATTCTTTTTTCTTTACTTTACTCTCCTTTTTCCTGATAATTCTAACTCCCCTTTTCTAATTGTTTCTCTTACTCAATGCGGCCACCCCTTTCTTGTATTATAAGACCTGTATTTATATGAAACCATTAGGTTAAAGCTGGCTTAATCAACCTTAATTTTCAAAACCCCTTCTACTTATCTGAGCATAATTAGAATTTAAACCAAACTTAAATTGAATTTGGCTCAATTAGGGACCAAAACAAAGACTCATATTGAATTAAATCTTTGTCAATTCAATATGAATCGAAGCTCATTTTGAACTAAACCTAGGTCAATTTGATATGAGCTTTGTGCTCATATCAAGTTGAACATTGTTCAATTCAATATGAGCCTATGCTCATATCAAATTTTGTGTTCAATTCGATATGGGCACAGCCTATGTCGAATTGGAATGACCAAAATGAATGGATTCTGCCTTTGGATAGGACACATTTAGTGTTTTAGGAGTGGAATCGGCTTACTTTGGGCCTCTTTTAAAATTAGGCCTACTTATTTTAAGGCTTTAAAGATTTAAGCTTTTAAAGTCGGATTAAATTTGGCTTGGTCTCTATTAATTGAGATCGGACTTACTTAGGGTCAAAATTAGGGGGTCTATAGCGGCATCACTTATATGGAGATAAATATTTTATCTACACTGATCATAAGAGTTTGAAGTATATGTGTGTTCAAAAAGAGCAAAATCTTCGGCAGAGACAATGGTTAGAATTGATAAAAGATTATGATTGATTGATTACCACCCAGACAAGGCTAATATTGTTACAGACGCCTTGAGTCAAAAGTCTATGGCAGGATTAATTGCCTATTCTCTCAAGTTGCTTGTTAAGTTGAGAGCTCTACATGTTAGATTTGATATTTGTGATGATGGTGCACTTGTGTTTCAGTTGCGGATGAGACCATTATTGCTGGATTAGATTAAAGAGGCACATAAGACAAATTTGAACTTCAAAAGAGTGTAGAAGATTGCAAAAAGGAGGAGAGTAAAGATTTTTATGTAGGAGATGATGGCAACTTATGGTACAGAGATCGGTTATGTGTTCCTGATGATATTCATTTGAAAAATAAAATTTTAGAGGAGGAACACAAATCTCCTTTTGCCATGCACCCTGGGAGTACTAAAATGCATTAAGATTTGAAGAGGCATTACTGGTGGTTTGGTATGAAAAAGGATATAGCAGAATTTGTGACCAAATGTCTCACATGTCAGAGAGTAAAGGTTGAATACCATGTTCATTTAGGTTATTTAATCCATTATCAGTTCCTGAGAGGAAGTGGGAACGTGTAACTATGGATTTTGTGGTTGGACTGCCTTTAACCTAGAAGAAGTATGATGCAATATGGGTGATAGTTGATAAAATAACAAAGTCAGCTCATTTCCTTCCAGTCAGGATGGATTATTCTCTTGATAAGCTGGCCAAGCTATATGTGAATGAAATTGTTAGACTGAATGGGGTCCCAAATCCATTAGTATCAGACCGAGATCCCAAATTTACATCCAGATTTTGAAAGAGTTTCAAGATGCATTAGGTACTAGATTACACTTCAGCATTGCTTTCCATCCACAAATAGATGGGCAGTCAGAGAGAGAGAGAGATACAGGTCCTAGAGAACATGTTGAGGAGTTGTGTCATTAAGTTCACTGAAAGTTGGGATAGACAATTACCTTTGGTTGAATTTGCATACAATAACAGCTTTTAGTTCATCATTGGGATGGCTTCCTATAAGGCTTTATATGGCAGAAGTTGCAAGATACCATTATGATGGAATGAGGTTGAAGAAGGTAAAATGGTAGGTCCCAATTTGATTAAAGAAACAAAAGAGAAGGTTAAGATAATTTTGGATCGATTGAAAGTAACTTCAGACTAACAAAAGTCTTACTCATATTTGAAAAGAAAAGATATAGAGTTTAGTGTGGGTGATAAAGTGTTCTTAAAGGTATCTCTTTGGAAGAGAATTTTGAGATTTGGTTGAAAGGGGAAGTTAAGTCTTCATTTTATTAGGTCGTACGAGATACTGGAGAGAGTTGGACCTGTAGCTTATAGACTAGCTTAGCTACTTGAGTTGGATAAAATAGATAACTTCTTACATGTCTCAAAGCTTTTGAGGTATAGATCAAACCATCTCATGTCTTATCAGTGGAGTCTATTAAGGTGAATCCGAATTTGACCTATGAAAAAGAACCAGTGGCGGTCTTGGCACGAGAGGTGAAAGAGTTGAGAAATAAGAGGGTGCCATTGGTCAAAGTGTTATGGAGGAATCATTTCACAGAAGAGGCGACATGGGAGAGTGAGGAGAATATGTGGAGCCAGTATCCTCCATTCTTCTAGAGCTAAGCATCAGGTAATTACAAAAATGAAATTATTTAAGGGGGAGAGAGTTGTAACGCATGTAAATTTATTTTAAAAATTAAATAAAAAATAATTAGTAATTATTATAGAGAGTTAATTATTATGTTGAAAGAGAGATATATACAATATATATACATTGGATACATAATGTACACATAATATCTACCTAATATATACATTTTAAGAAAAAGACAAAGTTAGGTTAAAAGTAAATAAATAAATAAATAAATAAGAAGATTAAAATTAATTTTGTATGGGAATGAAAAAAAAATATCTTAATAATATATTAATTAATTATTTAGTAATTATATATATATATATGTGTGTGTGTGTGTGAAGGGTAAAATTGGAAATGTTGGAAATAAAAGAAAAACTCTTCTTCTTCTTCTTTCAACCATGGAGGCCGAATTTTAAGAGAGGTAAGGGGAGGTTTTCTTCATCTAAAACACCAAATTTCATAAGAATTTTGATGGCGAGAACCTAAGCTATTGCAATACCGCAAGTGCACAGGTCGCTCAAGTAATAAAGTAGTGAGTGAGTTATCGTTCCACTGAGGACAAGGCCAAGTACTAGTGCAAATTTAACCGTTGTTTAGCGACTCAATAGTTTTGTGAAGTTTTGTAATTAAAGATAATTAACTTAATAAATGAAAATAGAGAGAAATTGAGAGTTGAATAAATTGATTGATGATGATGATACTATCCAGATATTGAATCCCCCTAGCCACAATTATATTTATGAAAATCAATTCAATTAAACCAAATGATAGAGTTGAATTGGTATTCCTCTAAATTAGACTAAAACCTTTCTAAAGCGAATTAATCTCTAATCACTAAGTAGAATGCCGGAATCTCTTCTCAAACATAATTAAATAGATCTTGCATTAAGAATAGGGAATTATAAACCAAAGGATCTTGTAAGTCTATCTCTAGTACCCCAATCAATCCTCAATTCTTATGAATATTCAATTCATATCAAGCTTTCTCAAGTCAATAATATGAAAATTGCAACCAATCAATAAGCATGCTATTATTAATTGGAAATAAATCATTAAGAATCATAAGAATGAAACAACTCAATCAAATGATTCAATTTAATAAAAATATTCAATCCATATAATAAAGCTAGGGTTCATCAATATCTAGATAGAGAATAAATTAGTTCATGTTCAAAATCAGAAAACTAGAATAAGAGAAATAAGAAAAAGAATCCAAACAATCCATTGCGAATAATTCGTATATCTTCTCTTGAATCCTTGAATCTTGGTTTAAATCTTGTTTGAAATATGTCTTCACCCTCAATCTCAGCTCCAAAACTCTCCTCTTTGCTTTAGAAGTTGGCTCTAGGTTATAAAATATGAAATTCGGATTCTTACTTCGTGCTTCAGCACAGCTTTTATAGTGCAGATAATTTTGCCTGACACGCCCATTGACATGCCCATGTCACTAGGTGTGTCATTGCCACTGAGATTTTGAATATAAGGCATGTCCAGTGACACACCCATATCAGTGGACGTGTCACAGCTACTGTGAAATATTGCAAAAGGCACGCTTGTTGACACGCCCATGTCACTGGGCATGTCAATGCTTCTATATGCAGCATCAAGGGCACGTCCATTGACACGCCCATGTCCATGGGCGTGTCCATTGATGAATTTTGCTCTTTTCTTCTACTTTCATCTGTAATTCCTCCAAAATGACCATAAGACTCAAAATACAGAGAATTCCTAAAATTAACCCTAAAATACACTTGAACAAACAAATTAAACTCAATTGGATAATAATCATATTAAGAAATAGGTATAAAATATCATCAATTGTGCACTTATCAAATTCCCCCACACTTGAGTTTTTTCTTGTCCTCAAGCAAACTAAATCACTGTAATAAGTAGAAGTGATGGACCCCCTCTATATTCAAAAAGAAAAGAAAAGTTTTGAAAATACTCGAATCAAAAAACCCCACGTTCTCAACCAAAAACTAATTCACAATCATAACAGCTGAATCAAGAAGTTTCAAAACAAAAATTTTACAGACCTAAAACCTAAAAATCCAGAGTTAAAAGATTGAGCATAAAATTCCAGAAAATCCGAAAGCCATGAACAAAGTAAGAAAAATGTAAATTTTCTCTTAAGTTCTCTAACCCTCAAAAAAAAATTTTTTTTAATATTTTAAATGTATATACACATATATATATACATTTTAAGGAGTCCGACTTGTTTGAACTGATACTAACCTTTGACGCGAAGGTAAACATTTGTGATGCCGACCCCTGGTTACTCAGCCAGAATCACCGTTCAAATGGCTACTGGCACTATTCATTATTCCAACTCATTTATTTTAATACAAGAGTAAAAATCAGCGGAACAGGGATAAATTTTCAAAGCTCCTTTAATTAGAATTATTTATTTATTTTTATTTTCATTTATATATATATATATTTTTTTTTATTTTTTAAACAACTTAAGGGGCAGAAACTTAAGGATCATACTAAGTCCGACTCAAGAATCTAAGGAATTATAACATGCTAAAAAATATAACTAAGGTTTTAAACTTTAGATGTGTCCAATTTCCATCAATCCACAAACCAACTATAGCTATTACAATCGATCCTCAACAATTGATCAAGATCACTAAGTTAACCTCAACAAGAAATTGTCATTTAGGAAATCTCAAATTAGTTCAACATATAAAGGGAAACCACACCAATTCACACTTATTACAATAATCTAGCTTACTTAAATCCAAAAAAAAAACAATTTGCAGAAATTAATTGAGACAAATGAATCAAATAGAAAGAATGAAATAGTAAAAATTCAATCAAGAAAGTATACCTCTCCCCCACACTTAAGACGCACATTGTTCCCAATGTGTGTGAAAAATAAGAAATAATGAAGAGAGAGAAAAAACTGCCCTTTCATGTCCATGAATGGATAAAATGAGTACGGTGCCAAGAGTTTGGTGAAGGCAAATTTGCTTCAAAATAAAAATCTAAAATGCAAAAAACAAGGTTAAGACATAAATAAATAAAATAAACAAACAAAAGAAACAGTTCGTAAAGAAAATAACAATTGTCCAAAAGGAATAAAAAATAAAGAAACATAAAAAAGGATATTAAATAAGCAAAGAAATAAAAATAAAATAAATTAAAAGAAAAATATGGGCTAGTCAAAAATCGGCGCATCGCCGGAATCGTCACTACTAGTCTCATCATCGGAGACATCAACTTGAGGTGCAGGTGCAGGAGCAGGGGTAGGTGCAGGTGATTTCTTCTCCTCCGCCAAAAATTCATACTCAAGGTGATCTGTAAGGGGCTTTAGTTCTAAGTTAGGTGAATCAATCACCGATGGTTTTGGCTTCTCTTCCTTTGGCATCTTAATAGTCTCATATGCCCTGCATTTGAACGATTTGCTTGCTTCAAGAAAAGCAAGCTACTCCATTGCTTCTTGATCCTCAACATTTTCTTGCAATAAACACAACTCAAGGGGATCCTTGGAAACAATGTTAGTAACACAATTTATGATCTCATGCTCAATAACATCATATGCTCAATAACATCATTGCATGATTCCGCCTCATCAAGTGAAAGTGAATATTTCATAGCATCATATATCTTAAAAATAACCTTATCACCACCCACTCTCAAAGTTAGGGTGCTATCATGAACATTGATAAGGGCACGGGCTGTATTTAAAAATGGCCTACCAAGAATAAGTGAAACATCCGCATCCTCATCAATATCAATGACAACAAAATCATTGGGGAAAATGAAATCCCCAACTTTTACCAACACATCTTCTATAATGCCACGAGGGTGGACTACTGACTTATCAACAAGTTGGATGGTCATTAGTGTTGGTTTAGGGTTACCAATGCCTAACTCTTTAAACATTTTATAGGGCATAACACTTATGCTAGCCCCCAAATCAGCTAATGCACTTTTAACCTCAAGGTTACCTATCAAACATGGAATGGTGAAACTACCTTGATCTTTTAACTTCTTAGGTAACTTTCTTTGCAAAATTGCCGAGCTCTTTTCAGAAAAATGCACTAAAGACACTTCCTCGAGTTTCCTTTTATTAGAAATGATATCTTTCAAAAATTTAGCATATTTAGGCATCTGTGACAAAGCCTCAGAAAATGGAATGTTAATGTGCAATTGTTTAAAAAGTTCAAGAAACTTACAGAACTGAGCATCAATCTTGTCCTTGTTCAACCTCGCTGGATATGGTACTCTAGGTCGGTATTCCTTCATCATGGAGTTGCTATCTTGTGGCTGCTTCTCTTTCTCACTTCCTTTTTCAGCTTGCTTTTCTGAAGTGATAGGAGGATCGTCTTCTTTTTCATTTTCTTATACTTCAGCCCTTTTCTCTGCCACTTCTCCTTTTTTCTCATCCACATTACCCTTGATCTCTTTTCCACTCCTTAATGTCATTGCCTTAAGCTGCTCTTTAGGATTTGCCTCAGTGTTGCTAGGCAAACTTCCTTATGGTCTCTCACTGAGCAACTTGGCAATTTGCCCTAACTGATTCTCCAAGTTATAAATAGAGGCTTGCTGATTTCTTAAGGAGGTTTCAGTTGATTGGAACCTGGTTTCAGAAGCTGTTATAAATTTCTCCATCATGTCCTCCAAATTACTCTTTCTTAGAGGGGCAGCTTGTTGATGTTGGGGCTGCTGGAATCCAGGGGGAGGTCGTGGATTATTCTGATTATTCCATGAGAAATTAGGATAATTTCTCCACCCCATATTGTACATGTTGCTGTAGGGATTATTCTGCTGTTGCCTTGGCATGTTTCCAACATATTCTACTTGCTCTTGCCTAGCAAACATGTTGCCACTTAGGCAATCTTGACTTTGATGTCCACCCCCACAACATTCACAGGACATCACCTATATCACTTTCCCTGAAGAAGAAGAAGAAGAAGAAGCTAAAGAATCAATCTTTTTGTTCATTGCTTCCAACTGTGCTGAAAGAGCAACTACAGGATCCAATTGATGTGAACCAGCAACCCTTAATCTTCCTTGTTCCCTTGGGGTTTGCCACTGATAATTTGTAAAGGTCATGTCTTCAATCAAATCCCTTGCTTCTTCAGGTGTTTTATTGTTTATGGTACCTCCTCCAGCTGCATTGATGGACTACTTACTTGAGTAACTCAATCCATTGTAGAAAGTTTGGATCTGTAGCCACAGCGAAAGCCCATGGTGAGGACATCTTCTCAATAAATCCTTAAATCTCTCCCAAGCATCATATAGGGTTTCACCATCTAGCTGGAGAAAAGAAGAAATATCATTCCTCAACTTAGCAGTCTTGGACGGTGGAAAATACTTCTCTAAAAATTTTTCTGCTAGTTGGTCCTATGTAGTGAAAGTGTTAGGAGGAAAAGACTTTAGCCACTTCTTTGGTCAGTCTCTGAGTGTGAATGGAAACAACCTCAGCCTGATTGCATCTTTAGAGACATTCTGTATCTTAAATGTGTCACATATTTCCAGAAAAGTTTCAATGTGTGCATTAGGATCTTCATCCGGAAATCTATCAAACTTACAGGTCTGCTGCACCATTTGAATGACATTTGTTTTTATCTCGAATTTATTGGCAGCATTCACTGGTCTTTGTATACTTGATTCAGCTGCATTAAGAGTAGGCCTAGCAAACTCTTGCATCATCCTTGGCTCATTTTCTGCCATTTCTTCTTCTAGGATGGGATCTTCAAAGTTCGGTTCCGTCTCTACCAGAACTGTTTCCTCTTCTTCCTTTCGCCTTCTTCTCAATGTTCTCTCTAACTCTTGAACTAATTCAAAAAGTTGGGAAGAGCTAGCTCGGGTCATAAACAGAAAGAAGTACCTAGAATGACAGTCAAAAAGCAAGAACTTATGTTAAAACAAAATAAAATAAAAACTAAATCAACAGTCTTAATTATATTACTAATACTGAAAATCATTGTCTCCGGCAGCGGCGCCAAAAACTTAATGGCGAGAACCTATGCTATTGCAATACCGTAAGTGCACGGGTCGCTCAAGTAATAAAGTAGTGAGTGAGTTATCATTCCACTAAGGACAAGGCCAAGTACTAGTGCAAATTTTAACCGTTGTTTAGCGACTCAATAGTTTTATGAAGTTTTGTAATTAAAGATAATTGACTTAATATATGAAAATTGAGAGAAATTGAGAGTTGAATAAATTGATTGATGATGATGATACTATCCAGATATTGAATCCCCCTAGCCACAATTATATTTATGAAAATCAATTCAATTAAACAAATGATAGAGTTGAATTGGTATTCCTCTAAATTAGACTAAAACTTTTCTCAAGCGAATTAATCCCTAATCACTAAGTAGAATGCCGGAATCTCTTCTCAATTATAATTAAATAGATCTTGCATTAAGAATAGGGAATTATAAACCAAAGGATCTTGTAAGTCTATCTCTACTACCCCAATCAATCCTCAATTCTTATGAATATTCAATTCATATCAAGCTTTCTTAAGTCAATAATATGAAAATTGCAACCAATCAATAAGCATGCTATTATTAATTGGAAATAAATCATTAAGCATCATAAGAATAAAACAACTCAATCAAATGATTCAATTTAATAAAATTATTCAATCCATATAATAAAGCTAGGGTTCATCAATATCTAGATAGAGAATAAATTAGTTCATGTTCAAAATCAAAAAACTAGAACAAGAGAAACAAGAAAAAGAATCCAAACAATCCATTGCGAATAATTCGTATATCTTCTCTTGAATCCTTGAATCTTGGTTTAGATCTTGTTTAAAATATGTCTTCACCCTCAATCTCAGCTCCAAAACTCTTCTCTTTGCTTTAGAAGTAGGCTCTAGGTTATAAAATATGAAATTCGGATTCTTAATTCGTGCTTCAGCGCAGCTTTTATAGTGCAGATAATTTCACCTGACACGCCCATTAACACGCCCATGTCACTGGGCATGTCATTGCTACTTAGATTTTGAATATAAGGCACGTCCAGTGACACGCCCATGTCACTGGGCGTGTCACAGCTACTGTGAAACATTGCAAAAGGCATGCTTAGTGACACGCCCATGTCACTGGGGGTGTCAACGCTTCTGTATGCAGCATCAAGGGCACGTCCATTGACACGCCCATGTCCATGGGCATGTCCATTGATGAATTTTTCTCTTTTCTTCTACTTTCATCCGTAATTCCTCCAAAATAACCATAAGCCTCAAAATACAGAGAATTCCTAAAATTAACCCTAAACTACACTTGAACAAATAAATTAAATTCAATTGGATAATAATCATATTAAGAAATAGGAATAAAATATCATCAATTGTGCACTTATCAAATTTCGAAGGATTCAATGTAGTTTTAAAGATTAAACAAGGATTCAAGTAAGTTTTCATCACTTTTAAGCTTATTTTGATAAGTTTATGAATATGTGAATTTTGGGTTTATGATGAAGACGACTATAATTATTGAAATGGATTGTTTTGAAGTTATTTTGATATATTTAAGATGATTTTATGTTCAGATGATTGAAATAAGTTTGTTTGGTGGAAGTTTGAATCATGTAGTAAGGTAGTTAGGGTTTTTATGGAATTTTTAGTTAGAATGAGTGTAATTAGAATTTAATTGATTAAAATGTTTTCAAATGGAATTCTAATGCTATAATTAAGCTTAAAACTTGGTTTAGGATTGATTAGGAAGGATTTCCAAAATTAAAGAATTGAAAGACAATTAGTGAAAATTATGTAGTATTAAAGTAATTGATGTTTGATTGGATAAAATGAGTAGAAATATGTTGCTAATGATTTATTTTAACTTATAATTTGGTTTAAGACCAAGTAAAGTGAAGTAGTGAAATTAAGGAAGTGAGGAAGTTGGTGATGGAGAGTGATTTTGCATTGGATTTTGGCATTTAGTGGTTAGTACATACTTTGGTAATTATGCATTAAATTGCATTGATTTGGCATGTTACATTGTATGTTGATGCTTTGTCCCATACTAGTTTGATGTAAGTGTTCATATGTAAAGTGCTTGGATTTGTGTTAAAATGTGTGAAAAGTATAAAGTATAAGTTGTTAAGCCATTGTAGAATGGCTAATGACATTGTTATGTATAATTTGTGAAAGTTGCATCATGTGGGTTGATTGAAAGGAATCAGCTACATTGTAAATGTGGCAAGAAAATATACTCGTATAATTGAAAATAATGAGAAATGAGCATGAAATGTGAAACATGAGGAAAAAGGTGTCATTGTGATTGAAATATGGAAAATGTAAGGAGAAAACGGGTAAGAAAAGATGATATATATATATATATATATATGAAATGTGTGTTTATCTTATATAATATTTTGTTTCAGAGAATTGAATTTGGTGCTATTGGTATGACATACCTATGATATGATTTGCCTATGGGGTTAGACACTGGGTGTCACTATTGATAATTTTATTTGCCTTCGGAGCTAGACACTAGGTGTGACTTTCATATTATTATTTGCTTTCTGGGTTAGACACAGAGGTGTCAACTATTGCAATAAACCAAATCAAGGTCTCTAGAACTTGAATATTGTATAGGGTTATTTGGGCCCAATTGATATGATTTTGGTAAATGAATGTTGTATATAAATAATGTATGTTCTAGTGCATAATTCATTACATGTTTGGAAAGAAAGCATTGTTTTTAAATTATTTTTATTATCAAAGTATGTACCACTAAGCCAGTAGCTTAGCGCAATTAAATTTTATCACGTAAGTGACAGGGTAGATACAGAGAACCCTATTAGACCTTATCAGGTCTAGGACTTGTGAATAGTACTAAAAGTTTACCAGTTTGCCACTATACCATAGCCCACTATTATATATTTATTTATTGTTAATCTTATTATTTTTGTATAAAGTATATCTCATATAAAATGTTGTAAACTTAATATTGGATTAAGTGTTGTGACTGTTTGAAATACTTTATATATATATATATATATATAAATAGATATGATTATGGAGTGTTAAAATGTTTTTAAAAAATTTGTTGGAGATTTGGAGAAAGGCATATATATATTAGAAGTGTAAATTTTTGCAGGCTGTGTACTGAATTATTTTTGTGAATGTCCAATTTACAGATAAAACTCTGATAAAATTTTTTTGAAAATTTTCATTAATAAATACTATTTATATATATATATAATTACTTATATTTAATTATCTATTAAATTATCATTTATCATCTAAATTATCTATATTTATTTATCATTTCAAGAATATATTATTTAATAACAAATTTTATAAGTTTTTCTAATGTCATTTATTGTAGTATTCTTATACTTTATATATATATTACATATATGGAGTGTATGTACTATATGTATATAATATATAAGGATATTATAGAAACACCTTAGAACCTTACCTCTTTCGATTCTCCATAGAATTATCACCTACACCATCAATGCAATAGGGGAAAGCAATGAGAAAGTGACTCGTAAAGATCTTATATTTCTCTATTGCTTGGAGAAAAAGGTGAAAATACAAACCAGTAAGTTCCTAATTGACCAATTCCTCATCCTCCGAAACAAATCAACCGAGACACTTATACTCACATCCTTCATCACCCAAATTGCCAAATATGTGAAAGCTCTTACTCCTACTAATTTAGCCACTCTATCCAATCCTCTTGATCTGGCCAAAATTCTCATCAATATCAAATACTTGAAACACTCCAAATGCATATTGGAAGAAGATAACACATACCATTATGCTTTTTGGTGCTCAAGGTATTAGAACTCAATAAAGAAAAAGGCTAAGAATTGTTGATGAGAGTCAAGAGTCTTTTCAAGTGGAATTTCCAAGACCTCAAACATCTAGAGCCCAAGGTTCAATCCTTGACATCCTTTATCAAATTCAAGAACATATTACCTCACCAACCTCTCACATTGATGATCTTACTAAGAGAGTCTCTCACATTCATATGGAATTTAGGGATATGCAAGAATTCATGGGCATTCCCAAATGTCCCCTACCAGATGAAGAAGGAGATAAAGGAAAGCCAACCGAAATCTTTGATGAAGGTTTAGAAGAGGAATAAGGGGATCAGGATGAAGAAGATGAAGAGGGAAATGGAAATAATGATGTTGATTTTTATTATCCTCCTTGTTCACCATAACCTTAACTTTTTATTTTTATTTTATTATGATCTCTATATCTTTTGTTGGTCCTTAAATGCAAATGATCATACATTTATATTTACTTTTCAATTGTTTAAATAAAAGCTTAGTTTACAACAATTTGCATTCCTTTTTTTTCTTTGTCAAATGGGGAGAATTTACATTTGAATTGTTTGAATTGCATTACTTGACTTGACAGCATATGTTAAGGGAGAGCATTTGTAACATGCTAAGGTGGAGCATTTACTTGTCACAACTTTCTTTTGTCATAGGAAGAGAATATGTTAAAGGGAGAACACTCTTTAGACATAAAAACTTTTAAAGTTCATTTTAAAGCAATTCAATTTAATTACCAAAGTTAAAAAGGGGGAGATTGTTAGCCGAACCATTGGCTTTTATTTTGATCTTAGGCAATCAAATTGAATAGGACTAAAATTTGTACCAAGCTACATTTTACAGGAGTTAAATTTGTTGAAGATTTCTCAAGAGCCCAACCAGACAAACAGCCAAACTGACCGGACTCAAAGAGCAATTGGCCATACCAAGCTAAAGTATAACCATACCGAGCATAGCTTACCATTCTTGACTTAACTTTCTAACAGTCTGAGCGCACCGATACTAAGCTGATGAGTGAGATGATAAGAACATGAACTTTCCAAAATCATGCTGACCGGACTGGAGTATGCTAGACCAGACAGAGCACGAGCTGAGCAGATAGAGCACGAGCTGAGCAGACAGAGCACAAGCTAAGCAAACTAAGCACGAGTTGAGTAGACAGAGCCCAAGGAAAAATATCCAATAGAGCTCACGCTCAATGTCACTCCCACTTTGTGAATGGACTACATGTCTCGATTGGACCATTGTGAAGTCCGAGCATACTGAGCTTGAGCTAAATTCTCAAGAACATTCAGTAGAGCTCATGGTCACTAATTACTCCAAAAACTTTAGCATACCACGCTTGGTACAACTAGACCTAATGCAATTTGACCAGATCGAGCCAGAGTTAAAAATCCAACAAGTTCCAGTAGAGTTCACGATCACTAATACTCCCAAAATCTCAGCATACCAGAATGAGACTGACCGGACTAAACATGTCCCAACCATACCAGTGGTACAAGGTTTGAAAATATATAGTCGTTACTTATCCACTCAATTATTGGATGCACATGTACTAGCCGCTGAAGAACTTTTGTTAGAAAAATGAATAGCATGACCGGACTGAGCTCAGTCCGACCATGCCGAGCCCAAGCCATCCAGACCAAAGGTAGTCTGACCATGAACTTACTCTAAAAAGTGATTAAAGTGGGAGACAAGAATCAAACTTGTTGGCTTCCACCCCAAATGGCTAGTTGAAGACTTGAAGGCTATAAATACCACAAGAGACCACATTTTTCTATAAAATTATGATTGTAATTGCTAAGATTAACAACTTGCATTTGTTTGCATCAAAATTTCTACTTGTATTCTTTGAGTGTTGGGTGTGAGCATTGAAAAACCATTATAAGTTTGAGTGTGAGCTTTGAAACTCTTAGGTTATAAAGTGAGCCTGGAAAAACTCTTGTTTGGGTTGTGAGGAAGACTCTCAAACCTTATAATAGTTCAGTGTGAGCTTGTGAAAATATCAAGTTAGAGTTGAATTTGTAAAAACTCAAGATTAATGGAACCTTAACAAGTTGTTAAGGAAGTGGACGCAGGATTCAGGTAATCCAAACCACTATAAACTCTTTGTGTTCATTCTTCTCTACTCTACTCCTTTCTTGCTTTATTTGATTTTAAATTTTAAATTTATCATCGCTTCTCCAAATCAACCAATTCACCCCCCCCCCCCCTTTGTTACCACCTTGGGACAACAACTTGTGATTCAAAATTATTTATTTTAATTAACTTTTTAGGAGTGTCCTAGCTATGAAAAACTTCAAGTGACTAAGATTTTCTACAAGACAACTTTAATTTACAACTAAGGCCAAAGATTTATGGGGAAGGGTTATTTTACAAAGTGGACCTCGTACTTGGAGTGAAATTCTAAGTAGGCCTGCATATTCATTTGAATTAGAATCAAAGCCCATACAGCTCTAACCACTGCTAGATGGTTGATTTAGGACTCAAAATGAGTTTTAACCTAAGCTAGGTAAGCCTAAGTTTACATTGATTTTAGGTTAAGAATTAGGATAATGTTAGGTTCAATTGGATGAATCTAAAACTAAAACTAATTTTGGGATGAAACCATAATTTGAAAATGGTTTTAGGCCCAACTAGATGGAAACGTAATTTAGAAAATAGTTTTAGGAGTCAATTAGATGAAACCCTAATTTGAAAATGGTTTAGCCACAACTGGATGGAAACTTAATTTAAAAAATGGTTTTGGAAGTCAACTGGATAACACCCTAATTTGATAATAGTTTTAACTTGAAAAAGTTGGATTTGATTTTGAAGAAAAATTGATTTTAATTTATTAGGTCAATTTTAAAGATCAAATGATAATCCTAAAAATTAGGGCAAAATAATGAATTTAGGTTGAGTTTGAGGATTCTTATGGAGGCATGAGAGTGTGACTGGATTTTAATTCCACCTTGGTTGAGATTTTATTTTGCTAAAGAAGCAAAATAAAATAAAATTAGGGTTTAGGGTTTTGCTAATTAAACAACTTTGTTTAGCTTAGTCTAAGGATGATTAAACCAAAAGGGACAAATCACCCAAACTAGCTAAGGAACCTAGCTTAGGCAGTTCTTTCTAAGAAAGAGAGAACCTTTTTTACTTTAAAAGAAGGAAAGAGAGAGAGAGAGAGAGAGAGAGAGAGAGAGAGAGAGAGAGAGAGGAGAGCCAACTAGCAAATAGGTATTGCTTGGTTGGAAGGTGTGTGGAGGAGGAGGAAGGGTCTATCTATAAAACTTTGAGAGGGTAAAATCATAAAAATCCATACTAGGGCGCCACAGCACGAAAGTGGGTGCTATGCAACACTCTTTTACCTTCCTGCTGCACCCACTGTTGTTGCCACTCAGGCCCATTGCACTCCGTAATGGCCACTATAAGAATTTGGCAATTTAGCAATGGATTTTATAAATGGATTATTATCTGTTTCTATTTAGAAACCATTTTGAAACAGAAATTGCTTACATGGATTTTAAGTTATGTTGCAACTGATTTAAAACAAATTAGAAACAAATTTCAGAAACTAAAAAATTTGGTTTCTAAATTATTTTAATATATGACAGGAATTAAAGGTGCATAATTAAAAAATGAAATAGAAACAGATTAAAAATGAAATTTTTTGAAATGATATTTTATCCATTTCTGAGTTTTGAAGGGAACTTTTTGAGGTCAAAATGGTTTCCAAGTGTAGATACGGATGGTGTTTCCGTTTTTAAATAGCATTTCACTTTAATATATTGAATATGGAGCAACGATTCTTTTTCAAGTACTAAAGTCTCCTAAAACTAATTAGCAAACTGTTTCTTAATTTGTTTCAATAAAGAAAAATATTAACCTGCATAAGATTTCTTTTCTCTTTTCATTTTATAAAGCGTCTCCCATTTTTTTCTCTATCTCTCTCTCTTTCTCTCTCTCTCTTTATCTCCCATTCTACTTAAATCTCTTATTCTCTTTGATTCCCTTTTCTTTAGCCGATCTTTTTCTCTCTAGCCAGAGGTAAATGCAATAATAAATTTAGGGTTTTTCAACTTTTATTTTATTTTTGAGTTTCTTAGTTATGGATATGATTTCCTTTGTTACTTTCTTTTATTTACAAATTGTATATTGAAATTTTATAGGTTGCATTTCTGGTTTTGTTTCAGTTAGCCATTACGTTTTCTTTCCTCTCTTAGTTTCCTACTAACATAGGTGGTGTTACCCATTAAGTAAGTGTTTAATATATATATATATATATATATATTTTTAGGTCTGAAATGTTTGTTTAAGGAAAAAATTTTGAGGTTTTTGGCTAGGTTTTATTTACTTTTGATTACCCAAGCTTTTTGGTAAGGCATTTAGTCTGAAATGTTTATTTGCTCTGTTTTGTTGCAATTGATTCAAAAATTATGTTAAAGTCACTTGATTTATAGAATTTATTTGCTTTTGTTTGGTGTTGAAAGTGGGGATGTATTCTGATTTATAGATATGTTGTTTGTTATGGCTCCTGGATAATCCGCATGTTTTGGACGATATGGTTTTTTATTTATGTACACTGGTGACATTCTATTTATGTTTGTTTAATTAGAGTGTGTTTAGAGTGATATTATTTTAATGTGTATCTATTTATAATGAAGCTCTCTCCTCATTTTTATTTCTCTGTTGCTTTATACATGCACGCAAATGATTATTGAATTTCAACATATATTGGTGATCTTTTTTTTTCTTTTTCTATATGATATTGATATATGATTGTTTAGCACTTTGTTTTTTGTCAGTAACTAGAAGATTTTAGTTTTCACTTGAAGTGTAGAGATATGATAGAAATGTGTGTGTGTATGTGTGTGTATTGATCGATTGATTTATATTCAAAAGATTAATGCTTGATTCTATTACGAATACTATTATACTTCAAATTTTTGGATATTAAAAGTCCTTTTGGTTTTAAACAATCAAGCTAGGGAGCTTGGATGGGATCCACAACCTCACGAGCTCTTTGAGAGGATGCATAAGAAGAAAGGAAATTCTATTTTTATGGATGTGAGAGCTCGAAGCATTCATGTAAGTTATATAATATTTTTATTGGCTATTACTTTAAATATAGTAATTTATAATTAATAAATATATTAATTTTTTTGTTGGCTATGTTTTTTATGAGTGATACACATAGCAGAAGGAGCAGTAATCTCAGTTGCAAGAGGGGTTTGATTATGCTAATTTTGACAACGTACAAATTTTTTTTGATGTTATTGGCGAAGAGAGGAAACATAGAGTCTATGGTATGGGCTCTACTGCAATTGCTTACTATCACCATCACTTAGCATTGCCTACCACTTCTTCGCAACCAGTAGACACAATAGTTCAGGCAGTCATTGGTAGATTTGCAAGAGAGGGAGCAACGTCGTGAGCATGAGCAGTAGGAGAATGAGGAGCATTGTGAGCATGAGCATTGCGAGATGATGACCTGTATGGAGGAGCTAATGAGAAACTTCCAGCCTCCGTCACACTCTCATCCTCCTTTTGATTAGGACCCTCTAGATGATAGGTATACAGATTTGTAGTTCTTTTTGGACATTATTATTGTGTTTTTTTGGTATGTTGACTATTATGCCGACTGCGTATGATATGTCAAACAAATTTCTAGATGTTTTGGATACTATCATATGCTACATTTTTTGTATGTCGACTGCATATGATAAGTGTATAGATTATTAGATGTTTTGGATATTATCATTATACATTTTTTGATATGTCGACTATTATGTCGATATATTTGACAAACATAATATTTTTGGATATTCATACTTTTTATTTATATTATCTAAATATGTTTGTATTGCTTCATTATTTTCAATTTTGTATTTACATTCTTATAACAAAAATAAAATAAATGTAATACTAAAAATATATAAAATGTTGAATAAAATAAATAATAATCATTATAATAATTTTGCAAAATAATAAATAAAATTAATTAATTAATAAAAAAATTAGAAATGGAATTTTTCATTTCTAAGCTATTAATTCGTTAAAATAATGATAGAAACGAACACTAGAAACTAAAACTATCCGTTTCTGTTGCAAACAAAAAATTCAATTTTAAATTCAATAAATCTGTTTTAAACCATATTAAAATAAAAATGTGTAGACCCTTAATTTTTTACCCAATCCAGTCCATTGTGTTCTATTTGGTTTAAAATGATTTTTCTTGTCTAATTGGTCCAAAATAATTTTAATTAAATAGTTTTTCCTTTATTATCTAATTTTTATTATTAAAAAATAAAAATAAATAAATAAAAATCAAAAAATAAAAATAAAAATAAAAATCGGGGTAAAAAAAAATCGGCAGCGAAAAATAGTCGCACGGGCCCGAGGGAGTTTTGCCCCGCAGGAAAATCCTGCGGGCGACGCGCCCGCAGGCCCATTCGTGCGAGCGAAATAACTTCGCCCGCAGGAAATTCCTACGGGCTGGCACGCCTATTGCCCCCTGCCACGGGCCCGGCCGCAGTTTTCGCTAGAGCAAAATTTTTTGACGCAATTTTTTTGAAACCTAATCCAATTAGGTTTTAAATTCTTTTTTTATTAATATTAATTGCCATTTGGAATTAGGAAGAAATAACCTAAAAACCACTATAAATAAGGATCAATTAAACCAAATTGGAGGGAGGAAAAAATTTACACAGTGAACTTGGGATTGGAAACCAAATCAAGGAAGGAAAAGCAAAAAATCAATTCAATTGATTTTTAAGGGAGGAGCACCACGAATTAAGCAATTCAAAGGCAATCAAGGCTTGTCTTTGGAGCTAGTTCATCCAAGAAGAGTTATTTTTTGGAGAATCAACAAAAGAAGGTATGTAAAATTCTTTTTGATTTATGTTTTACAGTAGCTAAGTTATAAAATTTAAGTTTTTATTTTTAGATCAAAAATCTTAGAGCTTTAACTTAACTTTTCAAGGATTAGAACATTAAATTGTAACTCTCTTTTCTAAAAAGATTTAAAATTGTTATTTTTTCTTCTTAAAGACTTTAAAACACTAATTGAACATATTTTTCAACAAAACTAAAATCAAATTCTGTTTCTTTTAAGAGTTTAAAATAAGTTCTATTTCGTTCAAAAAACCTTAAAAAATATCTTTTCTACTTATAAAAACTTCAATTCATGTGTTTAAATTCATAAAACTTCATAAATCATCAAATTGCTTTTTAAAACTCTAATTCAAATTCATTACCCGAGAACCCTAATTTCAAAGCCTAAATCCAAAATTCAACTTTTAAACCTAAAATAATGACCCTAATCCTTTTAAAACCTTAAACCCTAATTTTTATGAACCCTAATCCTTTTAAAACATTAAAAAACATAAAAACATAAAAACTCAAAAATCACACAGTAGCTTAAAATTCAATAACCAAAAATCACAAATCAAAAGTATTTTAAGGTATTTAAAACCCTTGTTTCATGATTTCATCATTCAAATCTTAATTTGGTTAATCAAAGAGTCTCACCAACCTTTTAAAACATAAAACTCTAATCTATTTTAATTCCCTAAAAAGTCACAGTAGCTTAACTTTAGAATTTCCAAAACCTTAACACATGAGATAAAGAACCCTAAGTAGAAATAGTAGCTATACTTGAACTTTTATTTGTTTTATTCAATTCCATATTTATTTATGCTTTGATTTATTTCTTATGCTTTAATTTATTTAATTTCAATACTTGATTTATTTGATTTATCATGGATGGATGGATGTTTATTTTTATCAATACTTAAAAAGGAACAAGAAGACAATTTTCGAAATTGGGAAAACCGATGTCCTGGGTTCTCAACAAGCTTCAAAGGAAGGGACTGCTACAACCTTTAAATCCTCGTCCTTTGTCCAATCCTCTCCCACCTAATTTTGACACCAAAGCATTCTGTCAATTTCACCAAATGCAAGGACATGACACGGATAGATCTGTGAGATTGAGACATGAGATCCAAAACTTAATTGATAATGGGAAGCTACCCGAGCCCAACAAGTCAAACACCAAAGATAACCCATTGCCAAAGTTCAATAGAGTACCACCACCAGTAACCTTCATGATTGGAGGAGGTTTGCATGAGGACTTTGTCATGTCTTCTTTTCAAGATATGGGAGGAGAAGCAATCAAAGAAGAAGAGGAATTTAATGAAGCTAAACAAGCTATGATTGGTGGGGAAGTAGCAATTTGTGTGGTCAACAGGTTTTGGGATTCAAGTGATAGCGATGATGATATCATACCCAAGAAGGAGGAGTGGACTTGGTTGGAGTCCAAAGAAGATGAGGTGATGAATACCATATCTGATAAGCCTTATGCAAGGCCACCACCTAAGGAGGTAGAAACTAATAAGGGGAAGGAAGTTGAAGTGGAAGAAGATGATGTTGTACTCAAGCAATTAAAAAGAACTCAAGCAAGTGTTAGCATTTGGGACCTGTTAGCTACTTCTAAAAAACACCGAGAGACTATGGCCAAAGCCTTGGCTAGCATGCCGATTTCTACCTCCACAACACCAGAGGAGTTGATCAACTTCATAAAAATTGGGGAAATAATGAAATGTGAAGAGGTTCAAGAGAAGAGCGAAGTTAGTATGGGAGCAGTTTCTTTTTCTGATGCGGACTTACCAGAGGAAGGGAGAGACCACATCCGCCCTCTCTTTATCAAAATAGAAGTCAAGGGGAAGAGGACTCCTTGTGTAATGGTCGATGATGGGTCCGCCATAAATGTTTGTCCACTTAAGATACTACCAAAGCTAGCCATTTCAACAAGAGATTTAAACCCAACCGAGGTGACAATTCGTGCTTATGACAACACTAAGAGGCATGCCGAAGGGACTTTCAAAGCGGCCGTCAAGGTTGGTCCAATTGAATCTATTGTGGAGTTTATTGTTTTAGACATACCAGTTACCTTTGCCTTACTCTTGGGATGACCATGGTTTCACCCTCTTGGTGGAGTTCCTTCCACCCTTCATCAAAAGATCAAATTCCCCAATGGAAATGAAACAGTGGTCATTGAAGCTGAAGATAATGAGATTGTTAACGCTCTAATGGTTGAGAGGCCTCTCAACGGTTTTCAAGTAGCTGTAATTTCTGATGATGAAGCAGTGGACTCCAAAGTCTTGAATATGATGAAGAACATGAATTACCTTCCCGGAGCTGGTCTTGGAAAAAGTAAAGCCGGTTTAACAAAGTTGCCAGATTTTAGAACACAAGCTTCCAAGAAGGGGTTGGGATATGATGAAGCCAATAATGTTCAACCAAAGAAGAATGAGAAGATGAGCTTCCCACCACTTGAAGAGATCTTCGTCAAAGCTCCAACTATGGGACCATTCCAGGGAAAGCCCGAGCCGATCATGTTCATGGGTAAGTTAATCCCTGGTTTTGAAATTTTCGCAGATGTTGCTGAGTTATTGGAGCAAGTGAAGAAAAAGCTCACCCTGTCAATCAACAAAGAGAAGAATAAAGCTGCCCTGAAAGCCGAGAAGACTCCAGAAGAGATTGCTACCCTAGTTGAAGAAAAGTTTGAAGACATTTTGCTTTATGATTCTGAGAACAATGATTTTGATTTTGATTTTAATTTGTCTGCTTTGTATGAGGATGATGATGTTTTCTTTTCCAAAATGAATGCAATAAAGTCTGATTTTGCTTACTTGTGTGATGTTTCTCCTGATGGTTGCATACATTTGAATAATAGTTACATGAGCATCTTTAATATTAATTCTATTAACACACAATCATTAAATTTGGGAACAACTGAAAACCCTAAAAACATTAGCATAGCATCCGACCTTACTCCTGATGAGAGAGAGAGATTTAAAAAAAATATTTAAAAAATATGAAGAAGTGTTTGCTTGGTCTTATGAAGATATGTCAGGGATAGATCGAGACATAGCCGAGCATCATATCCCTACTTATACTCACATTAAACCTGTCAAACAAAAGCTTAGATGATTAAGACATGAATGGGCTGAATTGGTCAAAGAAGAGGTCACTAAGCAAATAAAAGTGAAGTTCCTTGAAGTGATAGAATACCCAGATTGGCTAGCCAACATAGTACCTGTGCCAAAGATAGATGGGTGGATAAGGGTCTGCGTGGACTATAGAGATTTAAACAAGGCTTCCCCTAAGGATGATTTTCCTTTACCTCATATAGATGTACTCATTGATAGTGCAGCCTCTAGTGTGCTACACTCGTTTGTGGATGGATTTTCCGGATACAATCAAGTGTTAATGGCCCAAAAATATAAAGCCAAAACTACCTTCACTACTACATGGGGTATATTTTGCTATAGGGTGATGCCTTTCGGTTTAAAGAATGCTGGAGCAACTTACCAAAGGATGGCCACCTAATTGTTTCATGACATGATGCACAAAGAAGTTGAAGTATATGTTGATGATATGATGGTTAAGTCGAATACAAGGGAGCAACACTTCCAGAATTTGGAATTATTCTTTGATAGAGCTTTGAAGTACAAGCTAAGATTAAACCCAAAGAAGTGTGTATTCGGTGTTACCTCAGGTAAATTGTTGGGACATGTAATTGGCCCGAATGGCATCGAGATAGATCCTGAAAAAGTCAAAGCAATCAGGGATATGCCGGCCCCTAAGACGGAGAAAGAAGTTCGGGGATTCATTGGTAAACTACAGTACATTAGTAGATTTATAGCAAAGCTCACAACAATCTGTGAGCCTATCTTCAAGTTGTTTAGGAAGAATCAACCGGTCGTATGGAATGAAGAATGTCAAAAGGGCTTTGATCGAATAAAAGAGTATTTGTTGAATCCACCTGTTTTGAAACCACCTAAACCCGGCAAACCTCTGTTACTATACTTAGCAGTAGAAGAAGAATCGATAGGAGCCATGCTAGCCCAAGCAGATGAGTCGGGGATTGAGCATGCCATTTACTACTTAAGTATAAGGCTCCTACCTTATGAAATTAAGTATAGTATTATTGAAAAAACATGTATAGCCGTGGTTTGGTCTTCTAAGAAGTTGCGGCATTACTTTCAATCATATAGTGTGCAAGCAATTTCCAGGTTGGATCTAATGAAATACTTAAGGGAGACACCCTCTTTAATTGGGAAATATGGTCGATGGTTGATAATATTAGAAGAATTTGAGATCGAGTATGTAACCAGAAAAACAATCAAAGGTAGTGCGGTGGCAGAATTTCTGGCTCAACAACCATTACCAGAAAGTGAAGAGGTAATCTTGGAATTTCCAGATGAACATTTAGAAGCAATTGAAGTACAAGGGTGGAAAATGTATTTTGATGGAGCAGCAAACAGGAAAGGAGCATGTTTGGGAGTTATACTAGAATCGCCCGAAGGGGAACTCATCCCTTTAGCTAAAAAGTTGAAATTTAGGGCAACCAATAATATGGTGGAGTACGAAGCTTGTATTTTTGGTTTGGAAACCCTAATGATTATGAAGGTAGATAAGGTGGAAGTTTATGGTGATTCGTTGCTAGTAGTATCCTAAGTAAATGGAGAGTGGGAGTTGAAAGAAGAAAAATTGAAACCATACCATCATTACCTGACCATGATAAAGAAGAATTTTAAGGAGTGTAGGTTTATACACCTGTCAAGAGAAGAAAATCAGATGGCTGATGCCCTAGCCACATTGGCTTCGGTTTGAGAAGATCCTGTTAACCTATTCCTTAAGCCTCTGATCTTGACCAGTTCATCAACTCCTTGTTATGAATATGAAACAATCATGGAAATTGATACAAACCATGATGCATGGTATGATACTATAAGGAGATTTTTGGAGGAAAGAGAATACCCGCCGGAGGCAACAAAGAAAGAGAGAAGAGCCATAAGGAGGTGGTCATTGTAATACACCACATTCCATGGGGAGTTATATCGAAGATGGCCCGATGGGGTGCATTTGAGATGTTTAAGAAAGCCCGAAGTGGAGCGCATCATGTCAGAAATACATGCAGGAAGTTGTGGTCCGTATATGAGTGGTTTGGCCCTAATTAAGAAGATTATTCGATAAGGTTACTACTGGTTGACCATTGAGAGAGACTGTATTGAGTTTGTCAAGAAGTGCCAACAATGTTAGATGTACGATAACTTGAATCATATGCCTCCTGAAGAACTGCATTCAATGTCTTCACCCTGCCACCTGGGGTATTGACATTATAGGAGAAATACATCCGACAGCTTCAAACGGGCACCGTTTTATTGTGTTAGCAGTTGATTATTTTTCGAAATGGGTCGAAGCCGAATCCTTCAACAAGCTAGGTGCAAGTCAAATGGCTAGGTTTATTGAAAAGAATCTCATCTGTAGATATGGGGTCCCGCACAGTGTGATATCAGACAACGGGGTACAATTTCAAGGGGCAGTTAAGGATTTGTTCTCCAAGTACCACATCCATCATCATAGATCCTCTCCTTATAGACCAAAAGCTAATGGGGCAGTGGAAGCAACAAATAAGACAATTAAGCAAATTCTGTCTAAAATGACCAAGACTTACAGGGATTGGTCAGAGATGCTTCCCTTTACTTTATGGGGATATAGGATAAGTGTGCGAACACCTACTGGAATGACACCGTTCTCTTTGGTTTATGGGATGGAAGCAGTGTTGCCAATTGAGATTGAGATCAAGTTGTTGAGAGCAGTCTTGGAAGCAAAGTTGCCTGAAACATAATGGGTAGCGAGCAGATACACACAGTTAGCTTTATTAGAAGAGAGAAGGCTAAAGGCACTGTATCATCACAAACTGTATCAAAAGAAGATAGCCCGGGCCTACAATAGAAGAGTCAAAATTCGAAGATTCAGGGTTGGGGATTTGGTATTGAAGCAATGTAAGCCTAATGTATCTGACCCAAGAGGGAAGTTCAGACCTAGCTGGGAAGGACCATATGTCGTGAAACAAGTCATGAGCAAAAGTGCAGTAAAGTTATCAGACATGGATGGGAACGAATTTAGTGAGCCAGTAAACATTGACAGGTTGAAGAGATTTTATGTATTAAAAAAAAGAGCTCACTAAGTTGAAAACCCAAAAAAGGGCAGCCTAGGCAAAAGTTAGAGTAGTCCGCTAGTTCCGAAAATCCAAAAGGGCGGGCTAGGCAACAATTAGGGCTAATGAGAGAAAATCATCAATTAGAAAAACCCGAAAGGGCTAATTGGCAACAGGAATGATCTTGTGTATGCTGGCTTTATGTTTGGTTGTTCCCCAATTTAATAAAATAGAATTAATGATTAAATTTGTTTTATGTGCACTGTTATAAGTATTTGACCATATACGGATGAAATAAATAATCATAATTGCAAAAGGTGATGACAAGTTATCAATGGAAAAGAAGCATCTTTTATTACTTTAGTTATTTTTCATCCTAACAAAATACTTTCTGAATTGACAAATGTAAAATCTATGGCAGTCTATAAGTGTAGCGTGCAGGCCAGCTTTGCCTCAGCCGGTCCAAGTAGGCTTCAGTCAAGCAAGGCATGTCTAGGTCAGGAATAAAGTCAGAATCACGAGGCTCGGCTCCATACTGACGCCCAAGTTGGTGAGGATCATAGCATGTACCTCGACGAAGAGCAGCAAGGGGAACGTACATCAAGTATGTCCGCATGGTGATATGAGAAATCTTCCACCAGGGTACCAACCAACGGATATTGACTTCAGAGCGTGAGTGGATCCAGTTAACCCAGTCAGCATATGAAGAAGCAGGATGGAGTAGCTTCCTAGCAGAATGATGACGTGGCAGGTATCTGGCAAAGTCTATGGAGGGAGTATCAAGCAAACAAAGACGTTCCTGAAGCCAAACCTACGAAGAAAAAATTAAAAAAAAAAGGTCTGCTAAGTTGAAAACCCGCAAGGGCAGCTTAGGCAAAAATTAGGACAGCTCGCTAGTTCCGAAAACCCACATGGGCGGACTAGGAAAAAATTAGAGCAATAAAAAAACCTAAATTAAAAACCCGGAAGGGCAGTTTAAGTAAGTACCTGAAGCAACAACGGGCTCCCGGTTAGTCTCTTTGACATTCCTGATTTAAATCGATCTAATCCAACTAAGGTTTCATCTAAGATCACAGGTACCGGCGACAAGCCTCCTTCCATTTGATCCATGATATCCAATACTCGTGGGTCAATATCACCGTCAGAAGAAACAAGTAAGAATTGGCAGAGAAGGCAAAGACAAAGCATGCGTCCCCAGGCCTTAGTAGGAGCTAAATGAGAAAAGCAAAAGTCAATTAAAGGAGCAAGAAGAATTTTTTCACCTCTCATCAACCGAAGAATCTCGGGTTTCAGAATTTGAAATAACATCTGCATCTTCTGTTGAGTTCTGAAAATTAATGTGGGTAACGCCATTTGCTGATTATTGGGATGTCCAAGGATGGCCTCAAATTCTTCAATCAAGGGGCACATTTCAAAGCCATTAATTCTAAACACCCTGGAATCCATATTCCACAAGGAAGCCGCGGCATGTAAAAAGGAGTGGTCCAATTTGACATTTTGAAAGCATTTTAAAACATCAAGCTTTGACCATGAAATTTGCTTCCAATGGTTGGCATCCATATTCTTAAATAGAATTTTTATTTTCTTTAAATGGTGCTCGGTCATGGTTGATGAATAAAGGGGAACCAAAATTGCTAAAGAGAGAGTATTCACTTTGGAAGAGAGATTCTTGGCTTATGAATTGACATATGGCATGCAAGGTGATTTATATAGAAGAAAATAAACCTTTTCCAAAACTGAAATGGAAAAGATGATGGAAAAGGATAAGACCATATGGCACAAGGAAAGGAAGTGATCACAATTTTTTTCCCATTTTGGATTTGGTTTAACAAAAGAAGTGGATTAATTATGATGTATTATATATAAAAAAAAATAAATAATAATAAATGGCAGTAACGAAAAAAAAAAAGATTATAGTAAAGAGGAAAATTATATATTTTTCATTATTGTACAATGTTTTACAATTGTTTCAATATTTACATATCACTAAGAGGGTGGTGGTAGGTCATCAAATAAAGACTTGAAAAAGTCGTCGCCTGTTGGAGAAGGGGGCAAATTACTCGTCCCGGGATCATCCGAAGCAGAAACACTAAAATCCCTATTGCCTTGGAGTTTTGATTTTTCCTGGTCCTCATCAGAAGCAGACGAAAGGATCTCATGGTCATCAGCCTGGGGGCCTCTCGATGAAGAAGCACCAGGATCCCTTATTCCTTGAAATCAGAAGTCTCGAAAATTTTGTTTGGATTGATGATATAAACTTTCAAAATGAGAAGCCTGATGACGACTTGCAGCCAACTCTTCTTGAAGCTTCTTGTTTTGTTCTTCAAGCATCCGCTGTGAGCCAAGAAGGAAAAAGGTAAGAGCATACATAATCATGCATACATATAGCATAAACTATTGCGAAATAAGAAACATACCAAGTAATTCATGTCAATGTCTTACGGATAAGATGGTCCAGCCTCATGATTAAACAAGCCAACAACCTGCAATGATCATTAAAGAATCAAAGAAAGAAAGAGCAGTTGCAATGGAGAAGTGGTAAGAGTTTTACCTGAGAAGTATTGGTTCCGAGATATGGAATAGACTCTCCTACATGTTCCTCCGCATCTCTACCCTCATTTCCATCGAAAATCCCCCGCACACCGACAGGAGACACATCAAAGTGCATGAATCTTATTTGAATAAAACGAGCATAAAATGGACCCGGTAAATCGAGAAATAACTCGGCATTAAAACCATATCGGGCCGACCACCAAGCATCCTTCATCATCGACATAATATTTAAAGTGTATTTTGGGATTTGCATCAGGAACCTCCGCTGCTCTGGGCTGAGAAACCATTCGTGGACTCTCTCTCCCCGAGAAACCAGCCGCTAGACACTGGGCCAGCAATAACTTGGCGAGAATGTTGAAAAGACAGTGCAGCCCTCATCAAAGGAAACCGGTTTGCTCGCTCTTCTAGATTCCACCAGGCCAGATTCACCTGCAAGATAACATAAGGTAAGTAAAACTTTTTTGCAAAATATTTAAAGCATACTAATGTTATTTTACCTAATCCCAGGTTAAGCGGCTCAACACAAAGCGATGAGTATGCACATTATGAGAGCCGGGAATGTTCACACGATCGGACAACCAGAAATTTAATCTCGGATACCCGATTTTCTCTCAAAAAATGTCGGGTACTCTCACGAGGTTGTGTTTATATGCCCATATCTGCAATAACAACAAAGATCACAAGAGGAAAAGGGAAAAGACATTGGTGGAAGAAAAAAATAATACCTCGACAACCGCCATCAAGCCGACAAAAGAATTCTTGTTTCGACAAAGCTTTATCAAGGCCATGATAAAGACATGCGAGACCAGCTTCACCCCAGCTAGAAGATGGTACCATTCTGAGATAAGAAAGGGCACTCAACACTGATAAGTGAATGGAAAATTCAGTGCTACCAAAGATGGTAAATCCGAGCAGATATAATAAAAATCCTCGAGCATACTGTTCGGCCCTGTTTCTGCCAATTCGACCTTCGTAGTTCATCCAATAACTACGAATCGGCTCGATTTTTATTTTACAAGGTCCTTTATATGATGGTTTCATACCAATTAATTCCTGAATTTCTTCAAATGTTAAAATTTCATTGGTTAGAGGAACCGAAGCACCATCATATCGAAGGCCGGTTATGGCAGTAAAATCAACCGGACCAATTGTCATCTCCCCAATGGGCAAGTGAAAAGTGTGAGTTGTATCCAGCCATCGCTCTGCCAGTGCCTGGACCACGCTTCGGTCTATTTGATATTCTTCGGATGGCAATTGTAAGACAAACTGCTCAAAGCCGCAATCTCAGATAATCCGCCTTACCCGAGAAGGTACTACATCATACCATTGTCGAACTTTGTAAATACACCCTCTGGCCCGAACGACACAACGATCATGCTAACACAGACCCAGGTAAGTTAATACCAGGTAAGTACGCGTTATTGAATCTATTTAAATTAATTTATTTTTCATAAAAAATAATAATAATAATAATAATAATAATAAATAAAAAAATCATTACCTCGCTCTTTTGATTGGAACTGCGATGAAGCGGCATCCCGGCCAGTATATCTAGATTTTCGTATTCATGATGCCGAATAAACTCCAATAATTCAGCATTAGAATGAGTCCGCGACCTCGAAGCATGCATTATTTTTGAAAAATATGTGCTGAAATTGAATGAAATTTGAAAGGATTACAAAATTGAAATTGAAAATTTGAAATTTTATGGAGAATTGATGGCCTTTTATAGAGGAACGGCAAGCAGATGAAAACAAACTCAAAACTATGTATGAATAGTGAATTTTTACTATTTATGAATAGTATTACTATTTATAAATAGTATTACTATTGATGAATAGTATTACTATTTATAAATAGTATTACTATTTATAAATAGTATTACTATTTATGAATAGTAAATGTTACTATTTATAAATAGTATTACTATTAATAAATAGTAAATATACTATTTATAAATAGTAAATATACTATTCATTCAAATTGAAGGGACCGTTTACAGGGGATAAAATAACTTTAAAAGAATTAATAGAAACAATAAATAATTAAGCATAAACAACAAAGATATAAACAGATTAATTAAAACAATAAATAAGAAACAGAAATAAGAAACAGAATGTAAAAGACTATATTAAAATAAATTACAGAAATGATTTAAAAGCATATATTAAATATATAAAGACATATAAAGAATAATTATAATCTTTTCTTAAAGGGTACAGCGGCGTTGTTTCATACCCGGTGCAAAGGAGGACTTCAGACAAGTGCAAGTCTGACGTTGCTCCAATTTATATTTGGGTTTCCAGCCTTATATACCACTTTAAAGATTACAATTAAATCTTTAATTAAACTTGTATCTTAAGTCTAAAGTATTTTAATTAAGTTTTACCAAAACACACTCTTAAGTCTATTTGTTTTAGTATTCCTAATTATACTATGTGTGGTATAGATATACGGATCTCGTATAAATATACAGCGTAGAATAAAGAGAGAGGAAAGACAGAAAAGGATAGAATATGGCAGTCCTTTTCAGTCTGTAAGTAGTGCAAATATATTTCTGATGTTTTAGTTCCAGATCAAGCTCAACTTGCTCGTTTTTTACTTGCAAGAACTAGAACAGAGCATACTTATAGATGGATGAGAGAAATGAGATATAAAAATTTAAATTTATTTAAATAAATGAAAACAAAATACAATAAAATAAAATAAAATAAAATAAAATACAATTTATAATTATAAAATATAACTACCTTATACAAGGAGATCAATAGGTGTTGGGTACAGAAATGGAAGAATAATAAATGAAAGAGGAGAGGGAAGGAAGAAGCTAAAACTAGGCTGAGAGGTTCTTGAATGTCTTCTGTGTTGAGAGAGAAGTGTTTCGGATCTTCCTTTACCTTCAGAATGAGCTTCATTATATAGACAGAAGCTTTAAATTTCCACTATTCTTGTCACATGCTTGGTCACTGTAGAGAGAATAGTAACATGTCGTTACTATTTGCTTTTACTGTACCTTCACGCGTCCGGAACTATGGATGAATAGTACCTTGTCTGGTACTGTTGGCTTTACTGTGAGGAACTGTGGATGAACAGTTCTTCTGACTTTACTGTTGGATTCCCTCTGGTGAATACTGTAGATGAACAGTATCTTGTCAGTGGGCACCGCCTTTATTGAATTTAACAATCTGAGTGGAGAAATAAGGTTTCTCCTGCCTTTAATCAGATGAGTCCGAATCAGATTCAGTTTCTGACTCAATTTTCTTTTTATTTTTCTTTGTTTTTTCTTTATTCTTTCTTTTTTCTTTTTCTTTACTTTTTTCTTTCTTTTCTTTTCTTTTTTCTTTTTTCTTTTCTTTTTCAATTATCTTTTCTTTTTCTTTATCTTTAATCTTTTTCTCTTTTTCTTTTTCTTTTTTCTTTACTTTTTACCTTGATGGGGGACAATACACCATAGCAATCATCCTCATTACTAGGACAGTAATCCGAGTCAGATGTCTCGGTGGAAGATGATGTCATGGATGATGTAGAGGAATCCGAAGAAGAGGAAGGAGATTTTCTTCTTCTGGATGAGGCTTTAGAAACTTTAGAACGGACTTTAGTTGAGGATCCAGCAGAGCAGGTTCTGCTGGGCTTAATGGGCTCAGATGTTGAGGGAAGAGACCCAACCATCTGTTCCATTAAGGCTTTATAATCTTCTGCAGTCTTGGCAGCTGCAAGAAGGGCAATGTTTTGGGCTCTTTGAGCTCCAAAAGAGGCTTGTAGCCTTGGGTCAAGACCACCATGGTTTCTTTTAAGGAGCCATTCTTTAACAGTTTCAATAGTAGTAGAATTGCGAAAGGCAGACCACCACTTGACTTTAGATTTTCTCAATATAACAGGGATACTGGTACCTGACTGAAATGAATAGTCAAAATACCATTGATATACCCAGGGTATATTGAAATTTAAACAAAAGAGAAGTAGAGGAGGAAAATTCCTCTCAAAAGGTGTAGGATTTAAGTGGGCTTTAAAATGTTGGTAAGCTAATAGTATATCTTGTGGAAGAGTTCTTTCATCATTTCCACAATAATGCCACCAATCAACGAACCAAGATGGGAGGTTACTAATCTTTAAATTGGTTTCATTATAGATGAGCCAGGAATGGGTTTTACCTGGGTTTTGGAAAAATAGGGCTTTGGTCCAGGCTTCTATATAATCCCAATAATTATATGAAGAGCAACAGGATAAAGAAGGAAGGGTTTTAAATTGCACAGGAATGTGCAAAGATTTTCCCCATTCAGAAGGATGGAGAATTTTCTTTATTTTAAAAGAAGAATAGGCTATGACAGCCTTATCTTGCTGAAGGTAATTGTGCTTTAGAAATAAGGAGCCTGAATCCACAAGAATATGGAGATAATATTCTTGGGGCTTTGAAGATTCTTTAGGTTTAAAAAACCATCCTTTAGGATATACAGACTCAATTATAGACCATGGGTTCTGCTGAACAGTCCCAAAATCAGGAATTAATTCTGTAAACCAAAAATTTTTATTAT
Organism: Garcia nutans; assembly: GCA_947685225.1. Lineage (NCBI taxonomy): Eukaryota > Viridiplantae > Streptophyta > Magnoliopsida > Malpighiales > Euphorbiaceae > Garcia > Garcia nutans. The sequence goes on along the minus strand of CANTUV010000017.1, from coordinate 1,924,044 downwards.
ACCAAAATGATTTTTGCTTTAAAGGAAAATTTGCCGAAACAATTTGAGTTGAAGGTTTTGAAATATCCAACTCAATTTTAGAAATATTCTGAGATAGGGTTTTTTGAGAAGAAGATTCTCCTATCTCAATTTGGTTTTTTAAATAAGGGATTAAGGAATCTTTACCTGGAACCCCTGGAGGAGGTTCGTGTCCCATCTTTAAGAGAGCTTTAATCACTTCAGGTGATTGGGCCAGCTGAGAGACCCAATGCTCAATTTTTACTTTATCTTCTTCTTGGACAGCATCAGCCCAAGACTTTATGGGTTTAGGGTTCAATATACTATCTGAATGATCAGATAGAGCTTTAGGAGAGTCATCTTTAAGGGTTTCCTTTTCTTTATTGGCTGTTTTCTTTTTTCTCCCCATGATTCCTGAGAAGGAATTCACGAGTAAGGAAATCAGGTAAACTATTATTTTCTCCTTTAATAAATTCAATATCAAAATCAAAAATACTTAAAATAGCTTGCCATCTAGCAAAAATTTGTTTTGAGGCAAGGTTTTTAACATCCTTTTGCAAAACATCTTTTGCACTTTTACAATCAATTCTTAATAGAAATTTTTGATTTAATAAGTCAGATTGAAATTTTGAAATGCATAAAACAATACTCAAAATTTCTTTCTTTATAGTAGAATAGTTTAATTGGGTTGGACTCCAATGTCCTGAATAGAATTGGACTATGGATTCTCTACCCTCTTTAGCTTGTTTTAAAATCCCACCAAAACCTATATCTGATGCATCAGTCTCTACTATTTTGGAGGCTAAGGGATCAGCTATATGTAGGTAAGGAATAGTTTTAACTAGGTCTTTAACTTGTCTAACTATGCCAGAATGGACCTCAGTCCATGGACCTGGGTTTTTCTTTAATCTATCATGCAGAGGTTTAATGGTTCTATTTAGGTTGGGAAAGAATTCTATAACATAATTCAAACAACCTAAAAATCTTTGTAACTGAGCTTTATTAATGATCTGATCAGGAAACTTATCCCCAAAGGCTAAGTTTCTTTCTATAGGTTCTATGATTCCCTGTTCTATATAATGTCCTAAGAACCTAATCTTAGTTTGAAACAGAGACATCTTCGTTTTACTTAATACTAAACCATTATGTTTTATTACCATTAAAAATGTTTTTAAATGTTTAAAATGTTCTTCTATAGTTGTTGAATATATTAAAACATCATCAATATAAACAATACAAAATTTAGTGTAAGGGTTAAAAATATCATTCATCACTCTCTGAAACTCAGAGGGTGCATTCTTTAAACCAAAAGGCATAACATTCCATTCATACTGTCCAAATGGAACAGTGAATGCAGTCTTATACCTATCTTTAGGGTTAATCTAAATTTGCCAAAAACCAGATTTCATATCAAATTTACTAAAAATATTTGCTTTATATAATCTTCCTAATAAATCTTTTTTATTTGGAATAGGGTACCTAATCCATTTTAAAGCTTTATTTAAAGGTTTATAATTTATTACTAATCTAGGTGTACCTCTTTCTATTTCAGAGGCCTTGTTTACATAGAATGCAACACAAGACCAAGGGCTTCTAGATTTAGTTATTAATCCTTTATTTTCTAAATCATTTATTTCTTTTTTACAGAATTCAATTAAATCAGGCGTCATCTGAATGGGCCTAGCTTTAGTTGTAATAGACTTTTCATCAAAGCCTATTTCATAAGATAAATCAACCATGTGTTGCTTTCTGTTCCAAAATGCATTTGGAATATCAGCACACAAATCTTTTTCTATTTGAGATTTTAATTTATTAATTTTATCTTGTGTAAATTTATTATTTAACTGTTCATTTATTTTTTGTAAATGATAATTATTTTTTAAATTACAAAGTTGTTCAGACTTTGCTTTTATAAGAGCATTTATTTGTAATTCATTTATTGAATGAGCCTTTAACAGATTTAAATTCCTCTTTTTAGGTTTTTCTAAAAATGAAAAAATTATCTTTTGTTTTCTTACTTTAAAACTTATACTATCATCATTTACTGAATAAGGTGTTATTAAATTCATAAATGGTGTTCCTAAGATTACCATATGATGAATGTTGGTTAAGATAAATATATTTTTTATTTCTAAATTTTTATCTATAATTGATGCTTCTGCTTTACGAAGTATGTTTAGTTTAGATTTATTTGCTGCTGATAAACTTTCATTAGTTTGTTGCCAAAATCTTTTTGGTACTAAATTAGGTTTAATGCAGTTTAAATCAGCTCCTGTATCAAATAATGCTATAGTTTCTATATTGTAATTATCTGAGAATTTTAGTTTTATTTTTATTAAATATTTCCTAGATGTTATTTCATGCAACATAAAAATTAAATTATCAGAGATTTTATCTTTATTAATTAAACTAATTTCATTGTCAGTTTCTTTACCATTTATCTGTTCAATATCTTCTTCAGCTTCTTCATCAGAAGAAGAAGTTGAGTTCATTAAAGATTTTATTATTTGTGAATCTTGTTCTTGCTTATTTTTTAATTCTTTTAACTCTAATTTAATTTCTTTAATTTCTTTTTGTAAATCATTCATGGTTGGTTTATTTTTTACTGTTTTATTCTTGTTTAATATTGCAGTTAAATCATATGTTTGTTTACTAGTACTAGGTAACATAGAGTTTTTAGGTTTATCATTTTCTAATATCTTATTTAACATTTTTTCTTGAATTTTAGGATCACTTATAAATTTTATTGCTTCTAATATAGATTCTTGTTCCTTAGTTAATACATTTAATGATTTACTACTATATTCAGAACTTGATTCTGATCCTATGTCATCTATTTGGTTTAATTCTTCAGAGTCTGAATAATTTTCAGAATCTGAATAATCTAAATATAATTCATAAATTTTATTTAATACAGATTCTTCTAAATTTAATTTTTGTAATTTTTTATCAAATTTACAAAATCTTGATGTGTGGCCTTTTCTTCCACATTTATAACATGTTAAATCTTTATATGATGTAAATTTTTTATCTTTTTGTTTATATGGTTTTCTACTAGGTTTTCTATGTTTGTAAGGTTTATAAGGTTTCTGTTTTTTATAGTAATCATCTTTATCTAATTTTTTCTTATAACTCTTTTTGTGATATTTTTTATAAGGTTTTTTATATTTTATTGTAGTAGAACATTGTCCATTACAATCTTTATGTTTCTGTGTTATACTATAATCAAATTGTTTACAGAAGGAACCTAATTCTTGTTTAGTTTTTCTCATTTCATATTTTAATGATTTTTGAAGTTTTATGTCTTGACAAAGTTTTAATCCTTCCTTTTGAACTACACTAAACAGTTGTCCATAGGTCAATAGGTCATAAGGAATAGGGTTTCCAAATTCCTGTTTTATATGGTTCCTAACCTTTTCTCCTAAGAAGAAGGGTAATCCTGCTAAGAATTTTTCTTTCCAGAAAGCCTGGTTAGAATCTTCTCTTAGCATTATTCTAGTAAGGAAAGTTGTTTTATAAAATTGAAAATCACTAAGTTTCTTGCATCTAAGATTACTTAGTAATTCTGCATTTTTATCCTTTAAATGAGTAGGATCACCTATAAAATGGAGCGATATAGTCAAGATTAGTGATGCCACAGCATCTTGAATAGTATCACCAAGCTCATCTAATATAGGCATTCCATCTTCATAAGTTTTTACGGCATTTAAAATTTCTAAATGTTGTTCATCAGTGAGATGATTATCCCACCAACCTTTAAGTTGTCCTGTGAAGCCAGCTATAAGGAGTTCAGCTATAGTTCTATCTGAAGTTCCTGTTTGAGTTCTATAAGCATTGGCAGCCATTGTCATCTGTTGAAGAAGACTCAGAATATTATATTCTGATAGGCTATCAATGTTCCATTCGTAAACTGAGGAGGCATTATACTTATATTGTGATAGGACATTTGGTCTATCTGTTATACCTAAGTCTGGGGCAGACATTCTAGGTACTATAGATTGATTATATGTTATACGATTTATCTGTGGCTCTAGGGCTTTACTAAAGGTTTCAATATCTTCAGATTCAGGTTAAGAATCCTCAACTGATTCTGATTCTTGTTCTTGGGTGACTATACTTATAGTTTTAGAAGCTTTAGATTGAGGTGTTTCTTGAACTACCTGTTTTGACCCAGAAGAAGAGTCAATTTTACTTAATTGTTCTTTAATTGCTTTAACAAAATCAGAATCTTTAGATTTTACTTCTTTTTGTCCTGTTTTAGAAACTTCAAAAGGTTTAAAAACATGAGACTTAAGTTTTTTATCTTTTATATCCTTTTCAATTTTTACTATTTTACTTTCTTTAATAGTATCTTCTATTCTGTTTAATTGTTGTCCTATACTTAATAGATGTGCATTACTAAAATTATTCTGTTCTAATATTTTTCTATTGGGATCATCTTCAGAAACTATTTTAAATGGTGCTATATTTATTTCTTTATCTCCATGTAAAAATACACTTGATGTTTTAGGTGGATGTTCACTCTGTATGATTTTATCTTTTACTTTCCATTCTGTATTTTTATTCCTAATAGTTACTGGATTTATTAATTTTTTTGCTTTAAGTTTACCTCTATAAATTCTTTTAAACCAATCAAAGAATTTCATATTAACTTCATAATTTCTTACAAAGTCAATATATTCTTCTTTAACTGATTCAAAATCTTTTACATTTTTTATTACATTTTCTAACTTATCTTTATTTTTAATTGCTGTTAATTCTTTATTTAATTTATCATAATTAAAAACAAATTCTTTATTTATTACATTTAATTCTCTATCTATGCTTTCTACATTTCCTATCATGAAGGAAGCTGTAGGTGACATGGGTGGAGAAGGTGAGTGTTCTATATTCTGAGGTTGATTATAATTGGGGTTTGGTTCCAAAGGGTTCATTGTTCCTGTTGGATTATAATATAAATGTGGAACTGTTGTACTATAATCTACACCTTTTAGCTTATTACTAGACTCAGGTATATCTGATGTAGAATACCTAGGCTTTACTACTGTTTGCAATACAGGTTTAGGTTCATTTTCTTTATATGAAGCATATATTACAGAAGGTAACTGTGAGGCTCTACCTATATCTACTGTTGAAACAGAGGAGGAAGAGTCTGAATACCTACTGCTTACACTATGTCTACTGAACTTTAATTTTACTTTACCGTCTTCATACTGTTCAATTTTACTAAGTTCTATATTGGGTTTAACTATAGTCTTTGGTTCAGGAAGAGGAACAGCATCCTCTAACACCCATTCATCAGGGAGACTAATATCTTTCCACTGAATAGTCTTAGGAATTACTGTATTAGCTTTACTTAAATCTGTCTGTAGAAATTTAGTTTCTCCTAATTTAGGTTGCATTATATATTTTGTAGCAAAAGCAGATACCATAGCTTTGTAATTAATTTTATACATTAATGCTACAGGAATAGATCCTTCAAGCATTTTATAATTATGTGTCTTGATTTCTAAAACTACACTTTTTAATATATTTGGATCATTTAATGAAATTGTTATATCTGGGAAGCAGTCAAATTAAATTGGACCACTACTCAGACTGGTTTCTATAGTTCCTAATAATGAGTCATTAAAATTTACAAACCTAGCATCTCTGACCACAGCCAGTATACTAGTATTTAGTCCTTCTCTAGTTAAAGGTTTTATACCTATTTGTACTAATCCTATATGTATATACTTGTATTTTTTACTTTTATGATGCTTTATTGATTCTGCAGAAAGTAAAGTTATCTTTTCAAAAGGTTTACTTAACTGTACATCTCTTTCTTCAGCTTTAATTATATAATCATTTTTAAATATATTTAATTTTGGTATTTTATAAATCTGTTCTTTATCTATCTTTGGTATTACCCAATTATCAATTGCTTTATTAAAATTTTCTAAAATTACTTCATTTCTGTTAACTATCCTTTTAACTTCTGATGACTCAGAACTATCCGATTTAGTTGTACTAGCAGATTTACATAGAAATGGTTCCATTTTTAAATTTTTGAAAAATAGATTTTTAAAGTTTATTAATGTTGGTTTTGGTAGCGACCACTGACTTACTGCCCTAAACGCCTATCCATCGGCTGACACGGGTCTTACTGCATATCCAATACCTAGACAACACTAAGTCCACTTCTAGATCTAAATGTCAAAAATTTAACTATGTAAACAGTTCTATATCTATCTACTACCACCCCTAAAAGAAGATGGCTCTGATACCAGCAAATTGAAGGGACCATTTACAGGGGATAAAATAACTTTAAAAGAATTAATAGAAACAATAAATAATTAAGCATAAACAACAAAGATATAAACAGATTAATTAAAACAATAAATAAGAAACATAAATAAGAAACAGAATGTAAAAGACTATATTAAAATAAATTACAGAAATAATTTAAAAGCATATATTAAATATATAAAGACATATAAAGAATAATTATAATCTTTTCTTAAAGGGTACAGCGGCGTTGTTTCATACCCGGTGCAAAGGAGGACTTCAGACAAGTGCAAGTCTGACGTTGCTCCAATTTATATTTGGGTTTCCAGCCTTATATACCACTTTAAAGATTACAATTAAATCTTTAATTAAACTTGTATCTTAAGTCTAAAGTATTTTAATTAAGTTTTACCAAAACACACTCTTAAGTCTATTTGTTTTAGTATTCCTAATTATACTATGTGTGGTATAGATATACGGATCCTGTATAAATATACAGCGTAGAATAAAGAGAGAGGAAAGACAGAAAAGGATAGAATATGGCAGTCCTTTTCAGTCTGTAAGTAGTGCAAATATATTTCTGATGTTTTAGTTCCAGATCAAGCTCAACTTGCTCATTTTTTGCTTGCAAGAACTAGAACAGAGCATACTTATAGATGGATGAGAGAAATGAGATATAAAAATTTAAATTTATTTAAATAAATGAAAACAAAATACAATAAAATAAAATAAAATACAATTTATAATTATAAAATATAACTACCTTATACAAGGAGATCAATAGGTGTTGGGTACAGAAATGGAAGAATAATAAATGAAAGAGGAGAGGGAAGGAAGAAGCTAAAACTAGGCTGAGAGGTTCTTGAATGTCTTCTGTGTTGAGAGAGAAGTGTTTCGGATCCTCCTTTACCTTCAGAATGAGCTTCATTATATAGACAGAGGCTTTAAATTTCCACTATTCTTGTCACATGCTTGGTCACTGTAGAGGAATAGTAACCTGTCGTTACTATTTGCTTTTACTGTACCTTCACGCGTCCGGAACTGTGGATGAATAGTACCTTGTCTGGTACTGTTGGCTTTACTGTGAGGAACTGTGGATGAACAGTTCTTCTGACTTTACTGTTGGATTCCCTCTGGTGAATACTGTAGATGAACAGTATAAGGCAGTCCTTCCCTCTCCTCTTTCATTTATTATTCTTCCATTTCTGTACCCAACACCTATTGATCTCCTTGTATAAGGTAGTTATATTTTATAATTATAAATTGTATTTTATTTTATTTTATTGTATTTTGTTTTCATTTATTTAAATAAATTAAAATTTTTATATCTCATTTCTCTCATCCATCTATAAGTATGCTCTGTTCTAGTTCTTGCAAGCAAAAAATGAGCAAGTTGAGCTTGATCTGGAACTAAAACATCAGAAATATATTTGCACTACTTACAGACTGAAAAGGACTGCCATATTCTATCCTTTTCTGTCTTTCCTCTCTCTTTATTCTACGCTGTATATTTATACGGGATCCATATATCTATACCACACATAGTATAATTAGGAATACTAAAACAAATAGACTTAAGAGTGTGTTTTGGTAAAACTTAATTAAAATACTTTAGACTTAAGATACAAGTTTAATTAAAGATTTAATTGTAATCTTTAAAGTGGTATATAAGGCTGGAAACCCAAATATAAATTGGAGCAACGTCAGACTTGCACTTGTCTGAAGTCCTCCTTTGCACCGGGTATGAAACAACGCCGCTGTACCCTTTAAGAAAAGATTATAATTATTCTTTATATGTCTTTATATATTTAATATATGCTTTTAAATTATTTCTGTAATTTATTTTAATATAGTCTTTTACATTCTGTTTCTTATTTCTGTTTCTTATTTATTGTTTTAATTAATCTGTTTATATCTTTGTTGTTTATGCTTAATTATTTATTGTTTCTATTAATTCTTTTAAAGTTATTTTATCCCCTGTAAACGGTCCCTTCAATTTGCTGGTATCAGAGCCATCTTCTTTTAGGGGTGGTAGTAGATGGATATAGAACTGTTTACATAGTTAAATTTTTGACATTTAGATCTAGAAGTGGACTTAGTGTTGTCTAGGTATTGGATATGCAGTAAGACCCGTGTCAGCCGATGGATAGGCGTTTAGGGCAGTAAGTCAGTGGTCGCTACCAAAACCAACATTAATAAACTTTAAAAATCTATTTTTCAAAAATTTAAAAATGGAACCATTTCTATGTAAATCTGCTAGTACAACTAAATCGGATAGTTCTGAGTCATCAGAAGTTAAAAGGATAGTTAACAGAAATGAAGTAATTTTAGAAAATTTTAATAAAGCAATTGATAATTGGGTAATACCAAAGATAGATAAAGAACAGATTTATAAAATACCAAAATTAAATATATTTAAAAATGATTATATAATTAAAGTTGAAGAAAGAGATGTAGAGTTAAGTAAACCTTTTGAAAAGATAACTTTACTTTCTGCAGAATCAATAAAGCATCATAAAAGTAAAAAATACAAGTATATACATATAGGATTAGTACAAATAGGTATAAAACCTTTAACTAGAGAAGGACTAAATACTAGTATACTGGCTGTGGTCAGAGATGCTAGGTTTGTAAATTTTAATGACTCATTATTAGGAACTATAGAAACCAGTCTGAGTAGTGGTCCAATTTCATTTGACTGCTTCCCAGATATAACAATTTCATTAAATGATCCAAATATATTAAAAAGTGTAGTTTTAGAAATCAAGACACATAATTATAAAATGCTTGAAGGATCTATTCCTGTAGCATTAATGTATAAAATTAATTACAAAGCTATGGTATCTGCTTTTGCTACAAAATATATAATGCAACCTAAATTAGGAGAAACTAAATTTCTACAGACAGATTTAAGTAAAGCTAATACAGTAATTCCTAAGACTATTCAGTGGAAAGATATTAGTCTCCCTGATGAATGGGTGTTAGAGGATGCTGTTCCTCTTCCTGAACCAAAGACTATAGTTAAACCCAATATAGAACTTAGTAAAATTGAACAGTATGAAGACGGTAAAGTAAAATTAAAGTTCAGTAGACATAGTGTAAGCAGTAGGTATTCAGACTCTTCCTCCTCTGTTTCAACAGTAGATATAGGTAGAGCCTCACAGTTACCTTCTGTAATATATGCTTCATATAAAGAAAATGAACCTAAACCTGTATTGCAAACAGTAGTAAAGCCTAGGTATTCTACATCAGATATACCTGAGTCTAGTAATAAGCTAAAAGGTGTAGATTATAGTACAACAGTTCCACATTTATATTATAATCCAACAGGAACAATGAACCCTTTGGAACCAAACCCCAATTATAATCAACCTCAGAATATAGAACACTCACCTTCTCCACCCATGTCACCTACAGCTTCCTTCATGACAGGAAATGTAGAAAGCATAGATAGAGAATTAAATGTAATAAATAAAGAATTTGTTTTTAATTATGATAAATTAAATAAAGAATTAACAGCAATTAAAAATAAAGATAAGTTAGAAAATGTAATAAAAAATGTAAAAGATTTTGAATCAGTTAAAGAAGAATATATTGACTTTGTAAGAAATTATGAAGTTAATATGAAATTCTTTGATTGGTTTAAAAGAATTTATAGAGGTAAACTTAAAGCAAAAAAATTAATAAATCCAGTAACTATTAGGAATAAAAATACAGAATGGAAAGTAAAAGATAAAATCATACAGAGTGAACATCCACCTAAAACATCAAGTGTATTTTTACATGGAGATAAAGAAATAAATATAGCACCATTTAAAATAGTTTCTGAAGATGATCCCAATAGAAAAATATTAGAACAGAATAATTTTAGTAATGCACATCTATTAAGTATAGGACAACAATTAAACAGAATAGAAGATACTATTAAAGAAAGTAAAATAGTAAAAATTGAAAAGGATATAAAAGATAAAAAACTTAAGTCTCATGTTTTTAAACCTTTTGAAGTTTCTAAAACAGGACAAAAAGAAGTAAAATCTAAAGATTCTGATTTTGTTAAAGCAATTAAAGAACAATTAAGTAAAATTGACTCTTCTTCTGGGTCAAAACAGGTAGTTCAAGAAACACCTCAATCTAAAGCTTCTAAAACTATAAGTATAGTCACCCAAGAACAAGAATCAGAATCAGTTGAGGATTCTCAACCTGAATCTGAAGATATTGAAACCTTTAGTAAAGCCCTAGAGCCACAGATAAATCGTATAACATATAATCAATCTATAGTACCTAGAATGTCTGCCTCAGACTTAGGTATAACAGATAGACCAAATGTCCTATCACAATATAAGTATAATGCCTCCTCAGTTTACGAATGGAACATTGATAGCCTATCAGAATATAATATTCTGAGTCTTCTTCAACAGATGACAATGGCTGCCAATGCTTATAGAACTCAAACAGGAACTTCAGATAGAACTATAGCTGAACTCCTTATAGCTGGCTTCACAGGACAACTTAAAGGTTGGTGGGATAATCATCTCACTGATGAACAACATTTAGAAATTTTAAATGCCGTAAAAACTTATGAAGATGGAATGCCTATATTAGATGAGCTTGGTGATACTATTTAAGATGCTGTGGCATCACTAATCTTGACTATATCACTCCATTTTATAGGTGATCCTACTCATTTAAAGGATAAAAATGCAGAATTACTAAGTAATCTTAGATGCAAGAAACTTAGTGATTTTCAATTTTATAAAACAACTTTCCTTACTAGAATAATGCTAAGAGAAGATTCTAACCAGGCTTTCTGGAAAGAAAAATTCTTAGCAGGATTACCTTTCTTCTTAGGAGAAAAGGTTAGGAACCATATAAAACAGGAATTTGGAAACCCTATTCCTTATGACCTATTGACCTATGGACAACTGTTTAGTATAGTTCAAAAGGAAGGATTAAAACTTTGTCAAGACATAAAACTTCAAAAATCATTAAAATATGAAATGAGAAAAACTAAACAAGAATTAGGTTCCTTCTGTAAACAATTTGATTATAGTATAACACAGAAACATAAAGATTGTAATGGACAGTGTTCTACTACAATAAAATATAAAAAACCTTATAAAAAATATCACAAAAAGAGTTATAAGAAAAAATTAGATAAAGATGATTACTATAAAAAACAGAAACCTTATAAACCTTACAAACATAGAAAACCTAGTAGAAAACCATATAAACAAAAAGATAAAAAATTTACATCATATAAAGATTTAACATGTTATAAATGTGGAAGAAAAGGCCACACATCAAGATTTTGTAAATTTGATAAAAAATTACAAGAATTAAATTTAGAAGAATCTGTATTAAATAAAATTTATGAATTATATTTAGATTATTCAGATTCTGAAGATTATTCAGACTCTGAAGAATTAAACCAAATAGATGACATAGGATCAGAATCAAGTTCTGAATATAGTAGTAAATCATTAAATGTATTAACTAAGGAACAAGAATCTATATTAGAAGCAATAAAATTTATAAGTGATCCTAAAATTCAAGAAAAAATGTTAAATAAGATATTAGAAAATGATAAACCTAAAAACTCTATGTTACCTAGTACTAGTAAACAAACATATGATTTAACTGTAATATTAAACAAGAATAAAACAGTAAAAAATAAACCAACCATGAATGATTTACAAAAAGAAATTAAAGAAATTAAATTAGAGTTAAAAGAATTAAAAAAATAAGCAAGAACAAGATTCACAGATAATAAAATCTTTAATGAACTCAACTTCTTCTTCTGATGAAGAAGCTGAAGAAGATATTGAACAGATAAATGGTAAAGAAACTGACAATAAAATTAGTTTAATTAATAAAGATAAAATCCCTGATAATTTAATTTTTATGTTGCATGAAATAACATCTAGGAAATATTTAATAAAAATAAAACTAAAATTCTCAGATAATTACAATATAGAAACTATAGCATTATTTGATACAGGAGCTGATTTAAACTGCATTAAACCTAATTTAGTACCAAAAAGATTTTGGCAACAAACTAATGAAAGTTTATCAGCAGCAAATAAATCTAAACTAAATATACTTCGTAAAGCAGAAGCATCAATTATAGATAAAAATTTAGAAATAAAAAATATATTTATCTTAACCAACATTCATCATATGGTAATTTTAGGAACACCATTTATGAATTTAATAGCACCTTATTCAGTAAATGATGATAGTATAAGTTTTAAAGTAAGAAAACAAAAGATAATTTTTTCATTTTTAGAAAAACCTAAAAAGAGGAATTTAAATCTGTTAAAGGCTCATTCAATAAATGAATTACAAATAAATGCTCTTATAAAAGCAAAGTCTGAATAACTTTGTAATTTAAAAAATAATTATCATTTACAAAAAATAAATGAATAGTTAAATAATAAATTTACACAAGATAAAATTAATAAATTAAAATCTCAAATAGAAAAAGATTTGTGTGCTGATATTCCAAATGCATTTTGGAACAGAAAGCAACACATGGTTGATTTACCTTATGAAATAGGCTTTGATGAAAAGTCTATTACAACTAAAGCTAGGCCCATTCAGATGGCGCCTGATTTAATTGAATTCTGTAAAAAAAGAAATAAATGATTTAGAAAATAAAGGATTAATAACTAAATCTAGAAGCCCTTGGTCTTGTGTTGCATTCTATGTAAACAAGGCCTCTGAAATAGAAAGAGGTGCACCTAGATTAGTAATAAATTATAAACCTTTAAATAAAGCTTTAAAATGGATTAGGTACCCTATTCCAAATAAAAAAGATTTATTAGGAAGATTATATAAAGCAAATATTTTTAGTAAATTTGATATGAAATCTGGTTTTTGGCAAATTCAGATTAACCCTAAAGATAGGTATAAGACTGCATTCACTGTTCCATTTGGACAGTATTAATGGAATGTTATGCCTTTTGGTTTAAAGAATGCACCCTCTGAGTTTCAGAGAGTGATGAATGATATTTTTAACCCTTACACTAAATTTTGTATTGTTTATATTGATGATGTTTTAATATATTCAACAACTATAGAAGAACATTTTAAACATTTAAAAATATTTTTTATGGTAATAAAACATAATGGTTTAGTATTAAGTAAAACGAAGATGTCTCTGTTTCAAACTAAGATTAGGTTCTTAGGACATTATATAGAACAGGGAATCATAGAACCTATAGAAAGAAACTTAGCCTTTGGGGATAAGTTTCCTGATCAGATCATTAATAAAGCTCAGTTACAAAGATTTTTAGGTTGTTTGAATTATGTTATAGAATTCTTTCCCAACCTAAATAGAACCATTAAACCTCTGCATGATAGATTAAAGAAAAACCCAGGTCCATGGACTGAGGTCTATTCTGGCATAGTTAGACAAGTTAAAGACCTAATTAAAACTATTCCTTGCCTACATATAGCTGATCCCTTAGCCTCCAAAATAGTAGAGACTGATGCATCAGATATAGGTTTTGGTGGGATTTTAAAACAAGCTAAAGAGGGTAGAGAATCCATAGTCCAATTCTATTCAGGACATTGGAGTCTAACCCAATTAAACTATTCTACTATAAAGAAAGAAATTTTGAGTATTGTTTTATGCATTTCAAAATTTCAATCTGACTTATTAAATCAAAAATTTCTATTAAGAATTGATTGTAAAAGTGCAAAAGATGTTTTGCAAAAGGATGTTAAAAACCTTGCCTCAAAATAAATTTTTGCTAGATGGCAAGCTATTTTAAGTATTTTTGATTTTGATATTGAATTTATTAAAGGAGAAAATAATAGTTTACCTGATTTCCTTACTCGTGAATTCCTTCTCAGGAATCATGGGGAGAAAAAAGAAAACAGCCAATAAAGAAAAGGAAACCCTTAAAGATGACTCTCCTAAAGCTCTATCTGATCATTCAGATAGTATATTGAACCCTAAACCCATAAAGTCTTGGGCTGATGCTGTCCAAGAAGAAGATAAAGCAAAAATTGAGCATTGGGTCTCTCAGCTGGCCCAATCACCTGAAGTGATTAAAGCTCTCTTAAAGATGGGACGCGAACCTCCTCCAGGGGTTCCAGGTAAAGATTCCTTAATCCCTTATTTAAAAAACCAAATTGAGATAGGAGAATCTTCTTCTCAAAAAACCCTATCTCAGAATATTTCTAAAATTGAGTTGGATATTTCAAAACCTTCAACTCAAATTGTTTCGGCAAATTTTCCTTTAAAGCAAAAATCATTTTGGTATAATAAAAATTTTTGGTTTACAGAATTAATTCCTGATTTTGGGACTGTTCAGCAGAACCCATGGTCTATAATTGAGTCTATATATCCTAAAGGATGGTTTTTTAAACCTAAAGAATCTTCAAAGCCCCAAGAATATTATCTCCATATTCTTGTGGATTCAGGCTCCTTATTTCTAAAGCACAATTACCTTCAGCAAGATAAGGCTGTCATAGCCTATTCTTCTTTTAAAATAAAGAAAATCCTCCATCCTTCTGAATGGGGAAAACCTTTGCACATTCCTGTGCAATTTAAAACCCTTCCTTCTTTATCCTGTTGCTCTTCATATAATTATTGGGATTATATAGAAGCCTGGACCAAAGCCCTGTTTTTCCAAAACCCGGGTAAAACCCATTCCTGGCTCATCTATAATGAAACCAATTTAAAGATTAGTAACCTCCCATCTTGGTTCGTTGATTGGTGGCATTATTGTGGAAATGATGAAAGAACTCTTCCACAAGATGTACTATTAGCTTACCAACATTTTAAAGCCCACTTAAATCCTACACCTTTTGAGAGGAATTTTCCTCCTCTACTTCTCTTTTGTTTAAATTTCAATATACCTTGGGTATATCAATGGTATTTTGACTATTCATTTCAGTCAGGTACCAGTATCCCTGTTATATTGAGAAAATCTAAAGTCAAGTGGTGGTCTGCCTTTCGTAATTCTACTACTATTGAAACTGTTAAAGAATGGCTCCTTAAAAGAAACCATGGTGGTCTTGACCCAAGGCTACAAGCCTCTTTTGGAGCTCAAAGAGCCCAAAACATTGCCCTTCTTGCAGCTGCTAAGACTGCAGAAGATTATAAAGCCTTAATGGAACAGATGGTTGGGTCTCTTCCCTCAACATCTGAGCCCATTAAGCCCAGCAGAACCTGCTCTGCTGGATCCTCAACTAAAGTCCGTTCTAAAGTTTCTAAAGCCTCATCCAGAAGAAGAAAATCTCCTTCCTCTTCTTCGGATTCCTCTACATCATCCATGACATCATCTTCCACCGAGACATCTGACTCGGATTACTGTCCTAGTAATGAGGATGATTGCTATGATGTATTGTCCCCCATCAAGGTAAAAAGTAAAGAAAAAAGAAAAAGAAAAAGAAAAAGATTAAAGATAAAGAAAAAGAAAAGAAAAAAGAAAAAAGAAAAGAAAAAAGAAAAAAGAAAAGAAAAGAAAGAAAAAAGTAAAGAAAAAGAAAAAAGAAAGAATAAAGAAAAATAAAAAGAAAATTGAGTCAGAAACTGAATCTGATTCGGACTCATCTGATTAAAGGCAGGAGAAACCTTATTTCTCCACTCAGATTGTTAAATTCAATAAAGGCGGTGCCCACTGACAAGATATTGTTCATCTACAGTATTCACCAGAGGGAATCCAACAGTAAAGTCAGAAGAACTGTTCATCCACAGTTCCTCACAGTAAAGCCAACAGTACCAAACAAGGTACTATTCATCCACAATTCCGGATGCGTGAAGGTACAGTAAAAGCAAATAGTAACGACAGGTTACTATTCCTCTACAGTGACCAAGCATGTGACAAGAATAGTGGAAATTTAAAGCCTCTGTCTATATAATGAAGCTCATTCTGAAGGTAAAGGAGGATCCGAAACACTTCTCTCTCAACACAGAAGACATTCAAGAACCTCTCAGCCTAGTTTTAGCTTCTTCCTTCCCTCTCCTCTTTCATTTATTATTCTTCCATTTCTGTACCCAACACCTATTGATCTCCTTGTATAAGGTAGTTATATTTTATAATTATAAATTGTATTTTATTTTATTTTATTGTATTTTGTTTTCATTTATTTAAATAAATTTAAATTTTTATATCTCATTTCTCTCATCCATCTATAAGTATGCTCTGTTCTAGTTCTTGCAAGCAAAAAATGAGCAAGTTGAGCTTGATCTGGAACTAAAACATCAGAAATATATTTGCACTACTTACAGACTGAAAAGGACTGCCATATTCTATCCTTTTCTGTCTTTCCTCTCTCTTTATTCTACGCTGTATATTTATACGGAATCCGTATATCTATACCACACATAGTATAATTAGGAATACTAAAACAAATAGACTTAAGAGTGTGTTTTGGTAAAACTTAATTAAAATACTTTAGACTTAAGATACAAGTTTAATTAAAGATTTAATTGTAATCTTTAAAGTGGTATATAAGGCTGGAAACCCAAATATAAATTGGAGCAACGTCAGACTTGCACTTGTCTGAAGTCCTCCTTTGCACCGGGTATGAAACAACGCCGCTGTACCCTTTAAGAAAAGATTATAATTATTCTTTATATGTCTTTATATATTTAATATATGCTTTTAAATTATTTCTGTAATTTATTTTAATATAGTCTTTTACATTCTGTTTCTTATTTCTGTTTCTTATTTATTGTTTTAATTAATCTGTTTATATCTTTGTTGTTTATGCTTAATTATTTATTGTTTCTATTAATTCTTTTAAAGTTATTTTATCCCCTGTAAACGGTCCCTTCAATTTGCTGGTATCAGAGAAACAATAGTAAATATGAATAGTATTTATGAATAGTAAATATACTATTTATGAATAGTATTACTATTGATGTATAGTAAAATCACTTTTTCAAATAGTAAATACTATTTAATACTATTTGCAAATAGTAAATTTACTATTTATGAATAGTAAATAGTGCATAAACAGTAACTACACAGTAAATAAATAGAAAATTCAATTATTCACTTTGATCATTCAAATAATTGTGAGTATACAAATGTTTTTACACCCAGGGGGCAATAGGAGGACATATGCCTAAAAATTAGCTAAACCTTTTAGCTCGGGTCCAGAACCCAAATTTTTCTTAGGTCCAAAACCCAAATTTTCCTTAGGTCCAGAACCTAGAATTTTCTAAGTCCAGAACTTAGCTCGGGTCCCGAACCCAAATTTTTCTTAGGTCCAGAACATAGAATTTTCTAAGTCCAGAACTTAGCTCGGGTCGAGAACCCAAATTTTCCTTAGGTCCAGAACCTAGAATTTTCTAAGTCCAGAACTTAGCTCTGGTCCAGAACCCAAATTTTCCTTAGATCCAGAACCTAGAATTTTCTAAGTCCAGAACTTAGCTCGGGTCCAGAACCCAAATTTTTCTTAGGTTTAGAACCTAGAATTCTCTAAGTCCAAAACTTAGCTCGGGTCCAAAACCCAAATTTTCTTTAGGTCCAGAACCTAGAACTTAGCTCGGGTCCAGAACCCAAATTTTTTTTTCATAGGTCCAGAACCTAGAATCTTCCTCGGGTCCAGAACCCAAAATAAGTCGTCATATCAAAAACTAAGTCTTATTGCTTTTCACTCTCTTTCACTAAGGTTTCAGATCATTCAAGTAGAGGGCAAACTGTAGACCCTTAATTTTTGACCCAATCCGGTTCATTGTGTTCTATTTGGCTTAAAATGATTTTTCTTGTCTAATTGGTCCAAAATAATTTTAATTAAATAGTTTTTTCTTTATTATCTAATTTTTATTATTAAAAAATAAAAATAAACAAATCAAAATCAAAAAAAAATAAAAATAAAAATCAGAGTCGGAAAAAATCGGCAGCGAAAAATAGTCGCACGGGCCCGAGGAAGTTTTGCCCGCAGGAAAATCCTGCGGGCGAAGTTATTTTGCTCGCAGGCTCCTGCGAGCGAAATAACTTCCTGTGGGCGAAGTTATTTCGCCCGCAGGAATTTCCTGCGGGCTGGTGTGCCTCCTGCGGGCTGGCACGCCTATTGCCCCCTGCCACGGGCCAAGTCGCAGTTTTTGCCAGCGCAAATTTTCTTGACGCAATTTTTTTGAAACCTAATCCAATTAGGTTTTAAATTCTTTTTTTATTAATATTAATTGCCATGTGGAATTAGGAAGAAATAACCTAAAAACCACTATAAATAAGGATCAATTAAACCAAATTGGAGGGAGGAAAAAATTTACACAGTGAACTTGGGATTGGAAACCAAATCAAGGAAGAAAAAGCAAAAAATCAATTCAATTGATTTTTAAGGGAGGAGCACCACGAATTAAGCAATTCAAAGGCAATCAAGGCTTGTCTTTGGAGCTAGTTCATCCAAGAAGAGCTATTTTTTGGAGAATCAACAAAAGAAGGTATGTAAAATTCTTTTTGATTTATGTTTTACAGTAGCTAAGTTATAAAATTTAAGTTTTTATTTTTAGATCAAAAATCTTAGAGCTTTAACTTAACTTTTCCAAGATTAGAACATTAAATTGTAACTCTCTTTTCTAAAAAGATTTAAAATTGTTATTTTTTCTTCTTAAAGACTTTAAAACACTAATTGAACATATTTTTCAACAAAACTAAAATCAAATTTTGTTTCTTTTAAGAGTTTAAAATAAATTCTATTTCATTCAAAAAACCTTAAAAAATATCTTTTCTACTTATAAAAACTTCAATTCATGTGTTTAAATTCATAAAACTTCATAAATCATCAAATTGCTTTTTAAAACTCTAATTCAAATTCATTACCCGAGAACCCTAATTTCAAAGCCTAAATCCAAAATTCAACTTTTAAACCTAAAATAATGGACCCTAATCCTTTTAAAACCTTAAACCCTAATTTTTATAAACCCTAATTCTTTTTAAAACATTAAAAAATATAAAAACATAAAAACTCAAAAATCACACAGTAGCTTAAAATTCAATAACCAAAAATCACAAATCAAAAGTATTTTAAGGTATTTAAAACCCTTGTTTCATGATTTCATCATTCAAATCTTAATTTGGTTAATCAAAGAGTCTCACCAACCTTTTAAAACATAAAACCCTAATCTATTTTAATTCCCTAAAAAGTCACAGTAGCTTAACTTTAGAATTTCCAAAACCTTAACACATGAGATAAAGAACTCTAAGTAGAAATAGTAGCTATACTTGAACTTTTATTTGTTTTTATTCAATTCCATATTTATTTATGCTTTGATTTATTTCTTATGCTTTAATTTATTTAATTTCAATACTTGATTTATTTGATTTATCATGGATGGATTTTTGTTGTATATTTTGGTTAATAGCTTTGATGAATGATTTATTTATGATGAATGATTATTTACTTTTATCAATTAATTTAGATTTCCCAAAAGTTGTAAGAGGTATGTTTCCACTTGGTGGGTACCTCATTAGTTAAACATCATGTAATTTAATTTTCTTTTCTATTTTAGAACCTTTGTAAATGGCATGTTTCTACCTTTTGGTGGGTGTCCTATCTAGGCATGTGATGTAAGGACATGTTTCCATCCTTGGATGGGTATCCATTTATTTGTTTTGTTTTGTTTGGACATTGCTTTGATTTTAATATAATGACGCTTTCTTTTTATTATGTGTAGTATGGATAATATTGTTATATTTAAGAATTTTATAATATTAAAACCTGTAAAGGAGGCCGGTTCCAATGAACCGGGTGTTGTAGGGGTGCTGGGCCATTTCTCACCTTCCCCACACGTACCCAATTTTCCAAACCCATTAGGGGGTTGGGGATTCCTTAGGATTCGAGTCATCCACCCCTTTCTTTTTTTCCGGCCCGTCCGGGTGGTGACTCCATTTTCTCCGGACTTAGGTCCGTGTTCTCTAAGGCCCCGAGCCTAAACAGTGCCGAAGTCGCAAGAACCATTCCACCGGAAGTGGGGGCGAAAATCCCCGCTCACAAAATGTTATTTGAAAAAAATATTTTATTTATAATTGAAACGGATTACATTCCATTCCTATTAGAAACGGATTGATTCGAATCTAAACAAAAAATTAATTTTTTAATTTCTTGAGATACATCTCCATTAGAAATGGAAATTCTGTTTCTAATAGAAACTGATTAAATCTGTTTCTACTAGAAACAGATTAGTCTGTTTCTATTAGAAATGGATCTTTGGTTCTTAACACAAATTGATTCAGAAACGGATAGTTTTTCCATTTCAAATTTGAAACGGTATATCCATTTTAAGTTCGTTTCTAAGTCAGAAATGGACTAGAAATTTTGTTTCTGTTATTAGAAATGAGCATTTTACGAACAAATTTTTTCGGTTTCAAGTCTATTTATAATCAATTTTAGAAATAGATTTTTAGAGTTTAGAAAAGGAATATTTTGTTCATAAACTGCTAAATTCTTGTTGTGGGACCTGAGACTGTGCAGTAATTTTTTTGAGGCCCGTGCTCCTCCATCCAACGTCCATTTTAAGTGATTCAAGTTTCATTATGACAGTAATAGACTAAGTTTTAATTTTATGGTGAAAAATTTTAGGTTCACAATAGCTTCTCTTGTACTACATTCATGGCTATAGTCATTAACTTAGTAAAGTCTTTAATTTGTAGTACAGTGATATGAAGCTTGATATTGTCATTGAGGCCTTCCTCAAACCTTTTGCATCTATTAGACTTCGTAACTACTATCTCCCTAGCATACCTACTTAGCTGCACAAAATCCCTCTCATATTCAACTACAGTAAGATGCCTCTGTCTCAAAAAGATAAACTCTCTCCTCCTATCTTTAAGATAGACATGGTCAATATATTTCTTCTTGAATTCAATCAGAAAGTACTCCTAAGTCACCTTATCAAGCTTGGCCACCTCTGATATTGTATCCCACCATTGGTATGCATATTCTTGTAATAGTGAAACTACACACTCCAAACTCTCTTCAGGGGTGTAATGCAACTATCGAAGGATCCTCTCTAGCCAATACTCTACAGTTACTGGATCTCCTCCTTGTTTTCTTTAAAGCGTACAACCCTATACTTCCTAAGCTTCTCTAAATGGGACCTTTATGATGGTTGAGCCTGTGGGATGGCTCCTATCGCCTGCCAAAGTAAATTAGCCATATGTTGAAACAAGAGTTGTTGAGTCTATATAGGCTACTCTAGATGCTTATGCCTGTGTATCTCTGTTCATAGGGTCATAGCTCTTACTTCTTAATCTACAACCCTTTATTGATTCCATACTTTAACCTAAGAAAGGCAGGAGAGTAGATATGCATAAGAGTCACCTCATTTCCTATTGGATACAATGCATGGTCACACACATGTCATATTCTTCTATTTAATTAGGTCCAAGAAAGCCTAAGCCTAAGTTTTGATACCAATAAATGTAATACCCCTTATCTGTTTATAATGAATTTGAGTGTAAGGATGCTATATTTTATGCATAAAGCACCTAAACAATTGCCAATAGCTTTCATCACATATATAGTACTCATAAATAAGAATAAAACAAATTACTTGTATTTATCTTTAGCCAATCTTCATACTTGGATATAAATATATCATATATAGAGTTTTTAAACAAGCACATATGACAAAATGCGGTTATAAAAAAAATAAAAGTCTTACAATAACTCATTATATGGTCACATGATATATTATTACATACTGCATATGCATGCAAAATGAGTGCTAAAATATTTTTAAGGGTGGTAGTGAAACTACCACAAAATCTTGATGATGAGGTGACACTAGGATTTGTTGTAGATCCACTCCTCTTCTCATTCTGCAAACCACAATCTATGTATTTGTACTTGTGCACTAAGCTTAAGCTTAGTGGTGCACACTTAATCTAAATGACCTTAATTGTCATTTTTATAGAAAGCAAAAGATAATACAAATAACAAATGCCATCAAATACTTATATGTGTATTGCCAAAAGATTCCACATATGATTATTCTAAAGTAGAAGATTCATCAATATCAAGTTTAAATGCATACTATCATTCTAATGTAAAAATTATAATATATATGTATATATCAAATTTCTTTATTGCTTGAGTTAATCAAAATCTAAATCTATATAATATTTAAAAGTACTTTTTGAATTTAACATCTCCTTTTATGCCTATAATAACCTATAATAGAATTGTTCGGACTAGATAATGTGACTTCTAGTATTGAACACTTGATGCCTCTAACTGGCTTAATATTGGATACCCGGTGCCTTTAATAGAAAATAGGCATTACATGCCATACTGAAATCACTGACCAGATATTTGGTGCCCCTATGTCTTTTATAAATCCATTATCATAATACATACAATTCAGTATTGATAATAATGTCCTCTGTTGGCATGCCAATCTATCCAAACCTATAATTTACTGCCAATGTTTACTTGAGCTCATAATATCAAATAATGAGTTTCCACCATACATTATCTTTTCAAATTCAAGATGTTATTTCTCATATTTGCATAATTTAATAAGAAATATATAAATGAAAATAGATTTTTACCTTTTTATAATTTTCATATAACAAGCATTTTGATATTACATATGCATATAAAATTTTCATAAGAAATAAATATTGCCGACAACAACAAAAATAAGATTTTTGTGCATCACATTCCTCTAGAATTATGACCGAAAAATTTGAATAATAAAGTTTAACTTTCTACATATGATTTTTAGATCTAGGTCATAGCTTAAATATAAATTTTGAATCATTTAATTTGGACTTATGAATTAAGAGATATGCAAGTTAAATCAACATATGTCCAAAAATAAAATTTAATTTCACCAGACACAGGGCAGCTTTAGTGAATTGACTTAGAGACCAAATCTGGGCATGAAACAACTAAAATTTGCCAATTTAGTCTTCATGAGATTTGTTTCCTAGGTCTTAAATTTCTATAGAATCAAGAATCACTCAATTTAGAGCTCTCTAAGGTGAATTACACCCACTTCTATCTAGACTGTTCAAGGTCGAATTTCACCAGTTTCAGATTCCATATTAAAACTTCTAGCAGTTTTAAAGGTTAGTTACATACATTTTCTAAGGTGCATTTCTTCATGAATGTTCTAGAATTATGTTTTAAATTTTATTTGGCAAGTTTCAAGTAATTTAGAATTCTAGAATGCAAGTTATGAATCTGAAAAAAAAAATACTATTTAGAGTACTCTGCAAAAATTTTGGATTTCATAATTTAAGCAATCTAAATACTAAACCCACCAATTAATTATTTCACTATTTACACATGACAAATATTGAAAATATATAACTTTTTATAACAAACATTACCAGATTTTCCAGAAGTCATATATAATTAGAAATCCTAAAACTAACATGAATATAATCAAAAGAAAATGAGAGATTAAGAATGCACAAACTTATTTGAAATCTCTAGATCTTCCAAAACTCTTCACAACACCTACGTCATCTCCTTTCTTTTCCTTGTCTCATTATTAGCATCTTCAAAGAAATAAAAATAGTTTTTTTTGTTCGTCAATCTCAAATAAATTTTTTTGTGCTCATGGTATGACAAGAAAAAAATAAATAAATAACTTATTCTTTCACTTACCTAAGGTTTCCATTACTTGATTATTATTCACTCATATCTTTAACTATAAAATGTTTTGATCAAATTAAGAGTTTTCTACCAAATAAAACTTAATCTTTATAATAGAGGTGTTAGGTAAAAGAAATCAAGTGAAAAGATTATAAGATTTGAGCTTGATTGAAGAAAATAGAGAAATTGATAGAAAGTGAGGGTTTTTGGATAAGAAGAGAAGAAGATAATGGTGGTGATACGTCTAGGATGTCTACTATTTAAAAATAATAATAATAATAATAATAATTGGCTAATTTATTAACTTAATTAATCTTATCTAAGTTAATTAATTTTGTCAAAATTTGATGTTTTTAAGCATTTTATCCAAATTTGTCTTTCTAGTGAGTCACTGTTCATCTTTTTTCAAATACCCAATATCTCCATATCTCAATTTTTTTTTATTTCTCCTCTTAATAAATAAATTTTTAAGTCATACTTGGTCTTTGAGTTTAATTTGAGTACTATAAATAACTAGCGGTTTTTGGGATGTTACAGAATAAATTGAAATAAATAGAAAAAATAAAAAATTTATAATATAGAAATTTATAAATTTTGTAATAAAAATAAAATTAAATTAAAAATTAAAAAGCTTGTATTGAGAAAACTTTTATATCCCTTTGAAACCACACTGATAAAGAGAGAGATATTAGATGATAGAATTGACTAAATAAAAAATTTTGTAATTGTGTTTTATATAAGAAAAAATTGACTGAAAAAGAAAAAGATAGAAAATAATTTTATTTTTCTAAAAATGATGATAAAAGGATATATTTTTTAGTAGCAAAGGTCATGTTAATTAAGTTGGAGGCAAATTATATTATCTCATTAACAATACATAAATGAGTTAGAAATTGGTAGGGGCTTGAGTCCGCACTCTTTCTTTATTAAATTTGCCATATCTATATATATATATATATATATATATATATATATAAAAGTCAAGGAATAAGAAGTGTTTTCAAGCTTCCATGTCATTACTTTTAAAATTTTATTATTTCTCCTTTTTTAATTATTTTTATTTAATTTTAATAATTTATATAAAATTTAAATTTAATAATTAATAAATTATCTTTATGACTTTTAATATTCTATAAATTAATTACATATTAATATAATTTAATAATATTGATTGATTTATATTTTTTTAGAAATTTGAAAAGTTAAAAAATGACTCTTAACCTTTAAAATAAATTAATTATAAATTAAATAATTAATTTATAATAATAATTAATTTAATAAAAATATATGACTTTTAACATTCATAATAAATTAATTGTGCATAATAATTTATTTGATTAATAATTTACTTACAATAATAATTAATTTATATACTATTTAAAAAATAAATAATAAAATATATGACTTTTAAAATTTTTAATAAATTAGTGATACATTAATAATTTATGTAATAATATTAATACTAATAATAATTCAACTATAAATGTATGATTATAAATTCTCTTATTCATATTTTTCTTTCTATTTTTTATTAAGTTTTAAATTTCCTTTTTTCATTTTTTTTAAATTGAAAATGGAGCATTTTGATTGTTGAATCTCTCCTATAAGAATCTCCCCCATAAGCTTTGTGCAGCTTAGAGGTATTTTTTTTTTATTATTATTATTTTTTTTTGTCTTCTCTTGACTTTTTTTACACTTTCTACGCTTGATAAAGAGCCTTTAATAAAAATAGCCATCTTCTCTTTAATCATTATATATTCACATGGAGACCTAATAAGAAAATATCTTTATTTATATCCATATTATATATATAAGAAAAAAAAGCTATGGAAAATAGAGGATTTGTAGGCTGACACATAAGTAAATGAGAAAATATAAATTATAAAATTTTATAATTTATTATTATAAAAATTAGAATTTAAAAAGTTAAAAATTTAAAAAGTCAAAATTAAAATTTAAAAAGTCAAAAATTTAAAAAGATAAAATTAAAATTTAAAAAGTCATAAATTTTAAAAGATAATAAATAAGTAAATATTATTTTTATTATTTAGAAAATGTTATTAACTAAAAAATTAATAATTAACATGTGAGAATGTTAAGAGTCAATAATTTTTTTTATAAATATAGATATCTAAATAGGAATTTTTCAACCCAAAGAATTATATATTTAGTTTGAATTGAAAGAAAAATATTTAGATTTTTTTTTGCTCTTTTTTATGGAAGCAATAATTTATTCTGTTTTTACTACAGTAGTGCATGTATTTATTTTTTAGCGAGGCAAATGATATATATATGTGGTAGAAATTAATTTAATATAATTTATCAATATTATTAGACTTTCTATGTATATTATATGATCATAAGTAATTATCTCTCTCACATTCTAATTTATTATATCTAATCTGTAATAATTTTATTATGAAATATATAGCAAAGTATTTTTTTTCAATTCCTTAATTATTTGTTAATCTATGTTTAGTTTAATATTGTTCATTTTATTAATTTAATTTAGTGATTATAGTGACAAAAAATTGTCAATGTCAAAAATTAGTCATGCTCATGATTAATTAAAAAAATCACATTTGCACATTGTACGAATCAATGACTAGTATATAAAATAATAAATTAATATGGTTTTAGGTATATAATACTAATAATGGTTGTAAATAAGTCAAACTACTCAAACTCATTTTAGATCTCAACTTGATAAAAGTTTGTTCATGCTCGAGTTTAAATTATTTATTTATTAAGTCAAGCTCAAGTCAAGAAAATACTCTGCTTATTAGGCTTGCAAACTGGCTCATACTCACAAGCTAACTCGTTTATTATGTTGGATTAAGAATATACATATTCAATTTATATATTAAATTATGCATTTGAATATATTAATTCTTTAACTATGTATTATGTTTTGTTAATGTATTATGTATTTTAATATTATATTTTATATATAATAAATAAATTAAATAATATAAAATAAATAATTTTGACAGCACATAATAATTCAATTCCATAAACTTCATTTGATTTTTTTAATATCTATATTATATTTTTAAATTACAAATATTAATATTCATTTAATAGCGAGTGAAATTTATGTTAATATAATATTTATTAGTAAAAGAATTATTAAAAATTTTAAAATAAAAAATTTATTACTTTAAAGATACAAATTACATCACATAATCTTTAGTTTTATTCTACAATAAAAATTATAAAACTAAATGATTATTTAATTATTAATATTATAAAAATATAATAACTTAACATATACTAAATATTTGGTACGATATACATAAATAATGTAAATAATTTAATAACTTAATAATTTATAAGAAAATATAAAATTATAGTAATATATTATTTTATTTTATTAATACAAATATAATAAAATTATTCATTTTTTATAAAATATTATTAATTTTAACAATTCTACTCTAAAAAGTAAAAAAGATGAATAAAAATTAAAAATTAAAATAAATTTACTAAGCCCGTTAAACTGATTTATATCAATTTTAAATTTAAACTCGAAATACATAATATATGAGTTTGAATCGATACTATTTTGAGTTCGTGACTGAGTTTAAATTTGATTGTTTTATGTCAAACTAAATTTAAATTTTTTAAATTTTAATTTGGTTCAGTTCGATTATATCTCTATCTAATATATATTTTTTATTTTTTAGTAAAATTTAAAAAAAAATAAGTGGAAGAAATAATGATGTTGTTGAAAGGAAATACAAAATAAAAAGAACCACATCGTAATCAAATTAAATATTAAAAATAAATAATATTTTATGTAATACATAATAATAAAAATTATAATTAAAGCCAAACTAATTAAAATGATCCCATTCAATTTAATATTGGATATGAGACGGTTTGAATCTTGGGTCCGATTTTTAGAATATTGGAGAAGATAAGAAAGTTGAGGTCGAAGGACTAGATAGTCAATTTCATTTCTGAATAAATTTTTACTAAAAACTAAAAAGTGCAAGGAAAAGTATTACAGAGAATATTAAAAAATACTGACACCCTTCTTCCACAAGCAGCGACAAAAGAATAAGACGAGCAGCCAATGAGCGTCACACTTCTACTTCTCAAAGAAGGCGTTACTACTAGTACTTCATTCGAACTTGAAGGACTCGATAGTCAATTTCATTTCTCAATTCCTTCTTCTTCTTCTTCTTTAGAGTGAATATGTTCTTACTTCACTAGAAATAGCATTTTCCTCTACAGAGGCTACACTTTTTTTTTTCTCTTCTGCTTAATTTTTTCAAATTACAATCAATCTTTGATTACTGACTGTCTGCTATTTTAGGAAGAGGAATGAATACCAACTCCACCTCCAATTATTGTTATTTTAGTTTTTGTTTCTTTCTCTAGATATACGTTTTGCGTGCTTTAATTCTTCGAAATTTACCTGTTGGTTGGAGATTTCACCCGTCCGATGAAGAACTTATCAGTTATTACTTGATGCGAAAGAGGCGTGGTGATCCTTTCGATAACTTGGACATTGGTGAGGTTCAATTATGCGATCATGATCCTTGGGATCTACCTGGTAAGTAACTCTTCTCTCAAATTTCTTTCTTTCTTTTTGTTGGATGAATTTATATTATTAAGGATGAAATTGTGTTTGGCTAGGTCTATCAAAGAATAAATCTAAAGATAAAATCTGGTATTTCTTTTGTCTTCATGAGCAATATCAGAAGAATAGTAGACTAAATAAGAGACAGACTCCGACTGGACACTGGAAACCAACCGGGGAAACTCACCTAGTTACCCATGAAGAGAGTGATGAGGAGATTGGTATTAAGAGAATTTTGGTTTTCGAAAATCCTGGTGCCACTCAGTGGGTCATACACGAGTATGAATATACTGCTGAACTTAACTCGCCTATTCAGGTACTTGACCATACTTTGTTTCATGAATTTATAATTTCAGCTGTTCAAAGTTTGTTGTATAATTATGGCAGAACAACACAATTTATTTAATCCTTTACGGTCTGTTTGGATAGACGATCCTTTTGAAATTTTGTGGATTTTGTTTTGAGTTTCAAGTTTAAAATCGTAAAAAATAAGCATAATCTCAAATTCTAAATTCCCAATCATTTTAATTGACTAATTATCCAAATGGATCCATATAGAAAGTGTAAGCAGAATTAGCAAGATTTTTTGACAGATATTCACTTCTTGAGATTTTGTTGTTATAAATTGTCACAGCAATTTTGATTGCTGTTTGTTCTGTCATTTCCTCTGGATTTTCTAGTGATGCAAGTCTTTGCATGGTTTAGAAATTTTGCAATTTTCTAATTTATTAAGCCTGGCATGTATTTAATTCATTTTTGTGTGCTTTGTGCAGGGTAATTTTGTTCTTTGTAAATTAATGATAAAAACCAATAAGAAAAAAAAGGTAATTAAGAAAAAAAAGAAAGCTGAACCAGATTGCAAGAATGCAAGACCAAATAAGAAGGCAAGAAAAAGCAAATCTGATTGTAATATGGCTTCAGCTTCTGCTTCTGCTGTTGAAAATTCAAACTCAAAGAGAGTGATGGCTGACTCAGCACATGGTGATGGTGAACCAAGTAAGCATATGATTTCTGATGTAGATCATCAAAATTCAAGCACCAATGCTGTTTTTGCAACCTATGAATTGAGATGCCCAGTGGCATCTGATATGAAAGATCATAGTCCAAATGAGATGACTCCTATGTCATCGTATATGAAAAGTACACCAAGTTTCCCAAGGGCTTCTGGTTTAGAAAATCAAAATTCTTATGAGATGACTATTGTTTCAACAAATAACGAAGGTTATGAGACAAATTGCCTCAAGACTTTTGGTTGTAAAAATCAAAATCCTGGTAAGAACATTGACATATCAGCTTCTACAGAAGGTAAGTGGAGTTCCCTCTTGGAAATGCCTTCTGATTCTGATAATCAAAATCACTTTACGGAGACTGACATGTCATTCCCTAAAGATTATGTGAGTCCCTCAATGGCTTCTAATGTTGGAGAAGCAACATTTCAAGAAGTGCAAAGTCAACATAAAGGTACAGATACTTTGATCCTTGATGATCATCGGGATATCTCGACAGCTTTTAGCACCCAAGAAGGTGGAGAAGCTATGTTAAAGAAAGTTCAAAACCAGTATGACAAAGATATGGCAATTCGTGAGGATAATTATCCCTGGATGGCTTCTGATGCAGGAGAAGATACATTTCCTAAGGTAAGAAATGGTGCATTTTTCTTAATTTTATTCATGTGAGATATATGAAGCAAACCTAGAACTTACGTTTAATTGATTGATTCTTTCTGTAGATTGATCCTCTGGTGGAGGAAGACTTGAGAGCATTTTGTGAACTACTAGATTGCCTGAATTCTGCACCAGAGTAGTATATAACAACAACAAAATCCCCAATAACAGTACCTCACTTGCTTCTGTGTCAATTTGAACAAGATATGTTCCCGTATGGTTCCTACTTCATAATTTAACAGCATAATACTAGAACCCAAGACTCAGTATAGTATGTACATGCCTAATGAGGCTAGATCCCTCTGCTTTACCTTAACTGCATCAGAAACCAGCTAAGACTTTTAATAGAGGAACCTTACAATAGCTCTAGTTGTCTGGCTCTTTGTATCAATGGTTAATTTGTCCATTGATTACCTGATGGTAGATGTGCTAAGTTATTATATTTAGCACGCAGCTTAAAGTTGTCTAGTTCCTTGTGTCAATGGATATTTTATCCATCATTGATTGGCTGATGATGGATGTGCCAAGTTACTGTATTTAGCACCTGTAGCTTAAAGTTGTCTGGTTCCTGATGTCAATGATTAATCTATCCTCCATTGTTTGCCTGATGATGGATGTGCTAATTTGTTCCAATTTGGCACTGCAGCTTAAAAGTTGCCTGCTTCCTTGCATCAATGGTTAATCTGCCCACATTTGATTGCCTGATGGATGTGGCAAGTTGCTCTCTGTAGCACCTGTCAGTTAAAGTTGTCTGCTGAATGTGCTAATTTATTTTAATTAGCCCCTGTAGGTTAAAGTTGCCTGGTTGCTCATATCAATGGTTAATCTGCCCGCCATTAATTGCCTGATAATGGATGTGCCAAGTTAGACTTTATTTAGCACCTTCAGCTTCAGCTGCAATCCTTCATAATTTAGTCTTTATATGCCTGTAAATCTCTGCTATGTTTATAAAAACGTTGAGTATTGAAAGAAATGTAATTATTGTTCTGGAGTTATGATTAGACTATCGTCTTCTCATTTCGATGGAAATATTATATAGGAAGTCATTTATAGCTTCCACGTAATTATATAGTAAGAACTTACAGCTTGTGCTTTCGGGAATAAATGTATAGCTTCAATGCAATTACAGCTTATGTAGTTCTTTATCCTTTTGTTGTCAAAACTATTGAATAAACAGTTCAGTTTAAATGATAATTCAAGTTGCCCTTTCTTATACTTAATAGATGTTGGGTTGCTAATGTATTAATGGTGATTTTATGGTTGATATTTGAGAATGAAATCATTCTCAACTGTGAACAATAAAATCCCACAATTCATCTGTAAATGGGAAATAACAAAATCTCAGCATGAAAGTAGTAGTAACTTCCTGTACTAATATCCTATAATTAAGATTGATTTTAATTATCTACTTAATAATTTATTAATATATTATGTAAGTAAAATTTTGTGACCTAAAATGTCTTAAGTGTTCTAAAATATCTTCATTTCATGTTTAGTGCGTATTTGTCTGTTAATTTTAAAAGTTAACTGTTAAAATTAATAAATTCATTTACATATTAAGTAAATTATATTCTTATTTTTTTTAAATGTGAGATTATTTACTTTACTATTATTAAGGCAGTTAAACACCTGTATCTCTAACATAAAATTCAAAAAGCTTAACAATTCAAATTTCATATAAATAAAATTATTTTATTTATATTTTAATTATAATTTTCTGAAATATTATAAATATAAAGTAATTTTGTTTAATAATTAAATAAAATTTATTAATTAGTTTAATAAATATATGAGTAAATTATTAAAAAGATTCAAACTTTTCAAAATCATTTAATTTTAAAATTATTTTTTATAATTTTTTTATTTACTAATAATCTAAATTTTTTTAAGAAAGTATATTATATTTACAAATAATTTAAATTCTCTTCATTTTTTTATATTTGAATAATCTAAATTCTTTTCAACTAATATAAAATTTTCATTTTATTGATATAATTATTATAGTCTAAAGTTTAATTATTAATTAGTTAAGCAAATTATCCAATTAAGTTTAATAATTAATTATTTAATTATTATTTTCATTTTACATTAAAATTATTCAAGTGAAAAAAAATAAAAAATAGATTATTTGCAAATATAATCTGCTTTTCAAAAAAAAAATTTAGATTTTTTGCAAATATAATCTGTTTTTTCACAAAAAAAAAAACTTTAGGTTATTTGTAAATAAAAAATTTTAAAAATTAATTTTAAAAAATTAATCTTTTTAATGATTTACACATAGATTTTTTTAATAAAATTAATAGATTGTACTTAATTATTAAACGAAATTATTTTATATTTTATAATTTTTCAAAAAATTATAATTAAAATATAAATAAAATAATTTTATTTATATTAAAAGAGATATTGTTCGATTGGTTAAACATTATGGTTTTTATATTAGAGGTATAAATTTTGAATCCCTATACTTTTATTGATTTTATATAGGATTAATTTTACCAGTCGCGCCTAAAAAATTTTGTTCATGGTATAGTCTCTGAATTTTAAGAGATCCTCTTATAATCTGACGTGATATATAATATGATGTCATGTCATGTCCACTTCTAAAAATTATGTGGGAGCTCATATAATTTGCCATGTTATTTGTTAACTTGTTTTATGAGTTTATATGACGTCATGTTATGTGCCACATTAACTTCAATTAGTGTTTTAGATGACAGATAGATGGAAGGACAACAACGGGGTTTAGTACATATTTCAAGGATAACTCCAAGATTATTTGATAATGAATAATGACATGGGCATTAGTATATTTAAAACAACAACAATGAGAGCTTGGTGTATATTTTAGGGACAATACCGAAACAATTTGACAATAAAGAACAACAATGAATATTAGTATATTTTTTAGAGACGATTAGTGAAATTTACACAAAAAAAAATAGAAAATTTGAAAAATTATCCACTGGAGAGGGGAGTGAACCAAGAACCAATCTTATGTCTGACTCTCCATTCATGTTGCTGTCAAAAAAAAAAATTCATGACTCTCTTGCATGTGCCCATAGATGAGGCATAGGCCGCAAGCCAAAATTTGTGTTCTCGGACAGATTTTATTTTAAAATTTTTAAATTCATTTAAAATTATACTATTTTTTTTTAAATACAAAAAATATAACAAATATAAGTGTAGGACATGATAAGTGTATTTTAAATTTTAGAATTTAATAATAAAAATAAAGAGTAGATGAGATAATATTGGGGCTATTTTTATTATTTTAAATCAAATAATTATATAATTATATAATTTTTTATTTTATTAAAACTGGAACATTTTAATTAAATTGGCTTAGTTATAACACAAAATCACTAAAAGATAAGTCTAATATATTAATTTTACGTGTGTTATATGTTGTATTTATATGTCATAATTGATTTTGACACATCTAATTTAGGTTTTATTTTTCTCTATATAAAACTTTATCTATTGCAGGGAAAAAGATCAGATTTTAACTTTAAGTTAAAAAATCAATTAGATATAAATTTTAAGTGGATTTTTTCTTTTTTTTTTCATAATTAGTTTGATATATTAAAAAATTTAAATAAAATTTTATTAGAATTCAAACTGATGATAATATTGTAATTAAATTAAAATCATGTTAAAATTGTCAATCTTAAAGTTTGCCACACAAAAAGTGCAACAGTTCAAGATTTTTAATTAAACCTTTAAAATAAAGTCTCCAATAGCAAAAAAAAAAAAAAAGTTATATATGGAAGTTAGATGTAATTTTATTTTTATTATTGCAATGAAAGTTGAGATAACAATGGAATGGATATTTTCGAGTATTCGATTTGTTTATATAAGATATGGGTAATTTTTAGAGCTTTTAATAAAAATACAATAATAATTGAAAAAATTTTAAATTTACCTTATTTATAAATTATTTACCAAAATACCATATTTTTATTGGTTTACAAAGAGTTTATTATAAGTTTATAATGAATTTATAAATTTCGCATAATTTATAATGAGTTTTTTTTTTAAGGTGGACGGTACCACCGCAGAATTTATTAATTAAATCTAATGTATGGAAGACCCATACTATCAGTCAATACAATCCCTTTAATGTAATTTGGCAAAGAGTTAAAAGATAAAAACCACTTAGAAACACCATTCAATCTACTGTAATAGGCTAAAAAATGTGCAACTTGATTTGCCTCCCTATGAACATGAGAAATAGAGTGAAAATTTGAAGACAAAAGAGCCCTTGCTCTCTTAAATTGCGGTGACACATCAGAGACCGAAGACATCAACTGAACTAGTTCCAAAGAATCTACCTCCACCTGAACCGAAGCATAGCCAGCTGCATTCACCCATTCAAGCGCATGAACCAAGGCTGTCAATTCAGCCTCCAAAACGTTCCTCGCCTTGATCAAGAAAGCTCCAGCAGCGATAACATAGCCTTCTGAGTCACGAAGGACAACGCCTCCAGAAACAGTATGCAAAGAAAATGAGGCATCAACATTTAGTTTAAAACAATGATTAGAGGGCTTACTCCATGCAACCAGCTTAGGACGTGGCTTCCGACGCCCAAAAATAGAAGGCAAATGATCTGCAAAACACGAAAGAGGGGCGGCGAAATGATCTCCCGCATGAGCTACTCCCCAACTGAAAATGAACTTGTAAATTTGTAATTCAACACTGTGGGGAAAGAATTTCTCAGAGCCCCAAACACAACGACAATAAGCATTCCATGTATTATAGAGAATAACCTGGGGAACCAGTTTACAAAGCATTCCCTTAACTTACTTACTTGCATTAAGCCACCAGATTGAGAGTTCTTGTCCTAAAGATAGAGTCTCTGAACCTCCATGCCGAAGAGGAAGGAGTGAAGCAGCATAATATTTCCAGATTTTCTTTATAGGAACGCAGCTATGAAAAATATGGTCAACAGAAGCTGAGGCCGCCAAACAAAAGGGGCAGACAGCTGCAAGGGAGATACCCAAACACTGTAACATACCTGGTAGAGGCAGTGCATTATGAAGAATTTTCCAAGATAGGGCTGAAAGCTTCAATGAAACTACAGAATCCCACAAAGTTTGTTGTGATATAGTTATGCTTCTCTTTGGACGAACCAGATTATAGGTCGAAGAGAAAGTAAACTCTCCATTACCACTCTCTTTCCAAACAACAGAATTATCAGTTACCTCAAAGCTGTCCGCATATACCGAATATGTATGGCAAATACGCTTCCAGGCACATGAATCCGTTTGGATGTAGCTCATGTTGCCCTGTCGATGATATTTCCGACGCATGAAAGTAGCCCACAAGGAATCCTTCGACAAATAAATCCATAATTGTTTAATGGAGTACGCATCTTGAATAGCTGCTATGGAACGAATTTCCAAACCCCCTTCCGAAGTAGGGAATAAAAATTCAGTGTATCTAACCCAATGATGCTTTAGTTCAGTTGAATTGCCACTCCAGAAGAGCTTCGCAAATCGTCTTTCAATAATTGCAATTATGGATTTAGGCAAGAGCATGGCTCCCATCGTATGAAGTGGAATTGAACTCAGGACATGACGAATTAGAACAAGCCGACCACCTGGAGTAAGAAATTTCTTCAACCAACCTTGAAGTTTAACATCAATTTTTTTAAGAAGATCCTTGCAGTGAGAAGCACAGTTTATGCCATGGTAAATCGGCACACCAAGATAGGTGAAAGGCAAAGAGCTTCTTTTAATAGAAAGCAGGTCCTCATACTTCTTAATGGTAGCATTACTAGCCTTGTCTGAGCAATAAAAAGCACTTTTGTCAAAATTCACAAGTTGTCTCGAGGTAATCTGGTAAGAAGTCAAGAACCGAGAGAAATTTTTAATTGAACTCGCATCCCCATTTATAAAAACCAACAGATCATCTGCAGAAGCAAGATGAGAAATAATAGGACAGTGCCTATGAGTTTTATATGGAGTAATTTTCCATTGATAAATCAAAGCAGTAAGACCCCTAGAGAATGCTTCAGAAGCCAAGATAAACAAAAGTGGAGACAACGGATCATCCTGCTTAACTTCCCGAGTTGGTTGAAAAAACCCGTAGCACACCCCATTAACCAGAACAGAAAGGCGAGTAGAAGTAAGGTTCCTGATAATCAGCTGAATAACACGCCCTGAAAAACCAAACTTATTAAGCACTGCCTGTAAAAAATCCCATGACACCCTGTCAAAAGCTTTAGCCATATCAAGTTTAATGGCTAAATTATGGCCTCTCGTTTTCTTATCAATATCATGTATCATCTCATTAGCCAGCATAATTTGAGAGTGAATTGAACTTCCTTTTAAAAAGCCTGCCTGCTTAGGGGATATTAAAATCTGCAGAAGTGGAGCCATTATGTTAGCCAAAATTCTGGTACAAACCTTGCTTATAAATGTGGCTAGACAAATTGGACGGTACTGAGAAAAGCTGGAAGGGTTCTCAACCTTAGGAATGAGCATAATCTGCGCACTGCTAAAAGCCTGCGGTATCGGAAGACCCAAGAAAAATTTCTTGACAAAATATTGTTCCAGCTGCTGTAAGATGGGGCATGCTACAGTCACCTGTACAGTTCACGAAGATTTTCATCAACATAATTCAGTTCCTGGACCTGTTAAAAATTCAGAACCAGTTGAGCATGTTAAACCGGTAGAGAAAGTATGGGTGCCTAAACTGAGTTCACAAACTGAAAAACAGAGACTGGGCGAACCAAATTCAAATGAAAATATTTCTAGCTCTTTGCATGATACTGTTCCAGTGGACCAACCATTGATTGATTCTCGTCCTCTTTTGCATGAAAATAATAAGGATCACGTGGAAATTTTATTATAGGTTTATTATGAGTTTATAATAAAATGACTAAAATACTCCTAATAGAAAAGTTAAAATTTTTAAAAATATGGTGAAATGTGTCATTTTTTAATTTTTAAACATATTTGGGTGAGTACGGATAGTAATTTTATTATCCGTTACAAGTTCATGTATATACCATTGGGTATCATCTATCCAAATCTGGTTGTATATATGGTTATATTTAATTATATTTTAATTATATATTTATTATATTTTATTTTAATTATTGAATTATGTGATATAAATTTATTTTAATAAAATTATGTTAGTACTAAATTTTTATTTATAATTATTTGATAGAGAAAATTATAATTTTATAATTTTAATTTCATAATATTTTGAAATTGTTATTTTTAAAAGAATAGTTAAACGGGTACTTGTACAGATAGTAAAATTATAACTATAATTCAGTTTGAGACATATACGGATAATTTAAATTTAAATTAGTGCGGATAGGTTGGGCAAATTTCACTGGTATCCAAGCAGTTGCCTCTCCTAAATAAAACACACAATGCAATATAATAAAATATGTTTTTAGTTTGCTAAAATAAAATTTCTTATTTTTTATTAATTAAATGTAGGGGAGGAGAATACTTAGACTCGAATATGAGGTCTAAATGCGAGCAACATACTCTTCTAGCAATCGGACTGCACTTTAATAGTTGCAAAATTTCTTATTTATTGCTAAATTAATCTGATAATATAATTTTTTTTCCTTTGAAAATATAAAAGAATTAAGTTAAAGTTAAAATAAAAATTAAAAATAAGCAAACAATTACTTTTTATTTAGGGGAAAATAAATACAGTTAAAAAGAAATTCCGACAAGGAGATTTTATTTTCTAACGTAAAATACTCAATGATGTCCTATCCTGCTCATGGCTTAACCCACTTTTTACTTCACCAATGGGAATTTGAAGAATAAAAAACTTGAATTGAGGCAAAACCTCAGAAGAAAATGAGAAGATAAAGATTCAGAGCTATAATTTTATTTTTATGGATGCCGAATATGAAAACACCTCCTCCTTCTTCTCCTCAATCTAGGCAAATCTCCATTTATTCCTATCCTACGGTCTCTCTCTCTCTCTCTCTCTCTCTCTCTCTCTCTCTCTCTCTCTCTCTCTCTCTCTCTCTCTCTCTCTCTCTCTCTCTCTCTCTCTCTCTCTGTATGCCTTCTTTTATTACTACTAGAATAGAACACCACAATATATTACAGATATTTTTATTTTTTAAATCTTATGATAATTTTAAATAAATAATTACTTACTTGCAGCTATACAAAAAATAAAATTAATACATATATTAATAAATCTAAATAAATTATCTATAATTATTAAATTATAAAATACCGAGAGAATTATAACACCATAATATCATCATAATATTTTATATAAATAATAAAAATTATTTTTAAAACCAAATGAACTAAATATCATTAATAATAAAATAAATAAAAATACTTACATAAAAAAAATCAAAAGAGCAACACCAATTGGTCTAAAATATTAATTTGATAATAATTGAAATTATACTTCAAGCGACTTTGAGTTAACTGAGAAATTAACTTATATATTAACTACTTGATTTATTTTCACATTAACCGTAAGATTGATATTCTAGAAAAATTATATTAATAAAAACGTATATTAATTTATGAATTGTGCATATATAATTATAAGTAACTTTATTTGTATATTAATTACATGATTTATGAATTGTGTCTCATACAATATCTATTGTATATATAGTGGTATAAATAGACTTTAGATAATAATATATAATTAGAAGATCACAACTATCATATAAATAAGATGAAGTTAATCATAATCTGAATATGATAAAGTTAATCATAATATTGATAATATCATAATCTTGTTGAACTCTTCAAATAAATATAGTATTTTAATTCTATTTAAACTCTCCAAATAAAAATCTATTATTATAATATGATAAAATTATTATTTATCCTAAATAGGATAAATTTTATCTTATTTTATCTTATAATAAATAAAAATCTATTTAAAATTATACATTATTACATTAACCGTAAAATTTATTATTAAATTTGGGTCAAGTGGTAATCACATAATTGAAAACTAAATATTAAATTTATTATATATTATAACAGATAATTAATTTGTTATTAGATGTATTTATTTAGATAGTTTAAATATGATTATAATACTATAGATAAATATTAAATTTATTATTTATTAGAATAGATAATTAATTAGTTATTATATGTATTTATTTAGAGAGTTTGAATATGATTATAATATTATAGATAAATATTAAATTTATTAATTATTAGAATAGATAATTAATTAGTTATTAGATGTATTTATTTAGAGAGTTTAAATATGATTATAATATTATATATATTTGATAATAATAATAAATAATTATTATCCAAAAAGATAATAAACTATTAAAAATTTATCTTTTATCTCTTATCTCCTTAGATATTTATATTTAGATAAATAAATTTCTATTATAATAAATAATAAATTAATTTAATAAATTAATTAAAGATGAGGTAATCAATTATTCAATACTTTCACAATAACTCGATTTACAAAATTAAGAAAAATTTAAGTAACTATTCCAATAATGATATTGAAAAAAAATTAATATAAAAAATGTTTTAATTTATGAAAAGTATTGTAATGTATTGTACTAATTATCTTGTTACTTGTATGCAAAAATTAAAAATAACTCCAATAGAGTTAAAAAATTATTAATATATATTAACGGAAGAGGGGTATTAATCATAATAAAAAATATTTTTTAATTATAATTTTGATTAAAATTAGTATTACTATTATTAAATTGATTAAATATATATAATCCAAGTGATGAAACTTATTTAATTAATTAGTTATTAAATATATTTATTTAGAGAGTTTAAATATGATTATAATATTATATATATTTGATATTAATAATAAATAGTTATTATCTAATAAGATAATAAGCTATTAGAAATTTATTTCTTATATCTTATCTCTTATTTCTTTAGATATTTATATTTAGATAAATAAATATCTATTATAATAAGTAATAAGTAATTTTATAAATTAATTAAAAAATAAATAATAAATTAATTTTAAAAAAATAATTGAAACACGTGGCACAATATTGTGCCGATAAATTAATTTTTAAAAATATTTGATTGAAACATGTGATATAATATTGCGTCAATGATACTTGTTTTAGTATTGTATATAGATATGTTTATTCATATTTGAAATCTGTTTTTTAATATATTATATTTTTGAATCATTAATGTTGATATTTATTTAATAGTGAGTGAAGCTTTTTAATAAATTATTTATTAGTATAAGAATAATTAAAAGTTTTAAAATAACAAATTTATTATTTTGAAAGAATAAATTGCATCATATAATCTTTTTATTTTTATTTTTAAAATACAAATTATAAAAATAAAATAATTATTTAATTAATAATACTATAAAAATATAATGACTTAACATACATTAAATATTTAGTATAATATATAAGTGATGTAATTAAAATTTTAATAATTTAGTAATTTTAATAGAATATAAAATTATAGAAATACAATATTTTATTTTTATGGATATAAATATAATCATATTGTTCATTCTTCATAAAAATATTATTAATTTTAATATTTTTATTTTAAAAAGATGAATGAAAATTAAAAATTGAAATAAGTTTATTAAACTCAGTTAAATCAAATTCGAATACAAATTTGAAATACATGATAGATGAACTTAAATTGATATAAACTCGAACTAAACTTGAGTGCAAACTCGAGTTTGATATATAATTTAAAATTTTTAAAGTTCAGTTCAGTTCGGTTCGATTATAATAATAATTAATATATTTTTATTTTTTTTAATGAAATTTAGAAAAAAAAAATATTAGAAGAAATAATAATGATGTTGGAAGCAAAATGAAAAATAAAAAGAAATGAAAAATATTTTATGGTTATATAAAATAATGAGAGCCGAACCAATTGAATTGAT
The DNA here is from genome assembly GCA_947685225.1 of Garcia nutans. NCBI lineage: Eukaryota > Viridiplantae > Streptophyta > Magnoliopsida > Malpighiales > Euphorbiaceae > Garcia > Garcia nutans. The sequence goes on along the minus strand of CANTUV010000017.1, from coordinate 1,883,067 downwards.
CACATCAAATTAAATATTGAGACAGTTTCGACTTTGCGTCCCATTTTTAGAAGATTCGAGAAGATAGCAAACTCAAAGTTCAGTGTTGGATAATTTAATTTCAATATATTTTAACTAAAAAACTATAAAGTGCAAAGAAATTGCAAAGAATCTATTAAAAAAAATACTGACACCCATCTTTCACAAGTAGTGACAAAAGAATAAGACGCCTCATTACTTTTTCTTCTTTCTTTTTTTTTTCTTTTTATTAAAATTAAAGGTTTAAACTTTGAAAATATATTTTTTTAAAATTTAAATCTGTGATTTTTTTAGTGGGTTGGGTCGTTAGTCCGCTGGACTAACCTCAGCGAGTTTTTTTTTCTTCTTTTTTCTTAATTAAATAATTATTTTTAAATTTTTACCTAATTAAATAATAAAAATAATATATTTTTATTGTAAATAAGAAAAAAATAAATAGATTTATTCTTTATTTTATTTATTAATTTTAAAATTTTTAAAATTATTTGTTAACAATAACAAAATAATCATTTAAAATTAAAAATATTTTATTAAATGAATTGGAAAAGATTCCTTGTGTACAACATGCGGTTATAGATCTTAATATACTAATTCTTCAATTCTTTTAAGTAAAAACTTAATTAGATACTTATTTTTAAAATTTTCACCTAATTAAATAATATAAATTTTAAAAATTTAAATTTTTCTCTAGCTGAGCAGCTAGCTAGAGGAATCTCGTCAGCCGGAGCATTAAACAAGTTGTGGTTTGGTTTAAACCCATCAAATTGCAACCTATGGTTGTGGTTTTATTTTTTTTTATTTTTTTAATCTGTCTGAAACTTTGAGTTTCGGTTTCAGATAAAACCGAAACTCAAATTTTCATATAAAATTGAAACTCAAATTTTTGGACTTCTGTAGAAAATATTAAAAAAAAATTAAAAGGATCAAATGAAAGTTATAGACTACCGTATTTAGGTAATAATGAGGAGAAGTCTCATATTTTGATAATTTTTTGGGACTTCTCTCATAATTTAGTAATTATCCCGTGAATATGTTCTTACTTCATTGGTTCACTAGAAGTAACATTTCACTCTACAGAAACTACACTTTTTTTTCTCTTTTGCTTTATTTTCAATTCCAATCAACATTTGATTACTGGTTGTTTGCTATTTTAGGAAGATGAATGAATACCAACTCCTCTTATGATAAGTGTTATTTTAATTAATTTTTCTTTCTTTCTCTTTATTAACCTTTTTCATGCTCTAACTCTTTGTAATTTCATTCTTGTTTTTTTTTTTTTTGCTTTCTTAAAGGCCTTGCAAATTCACCGGTGTTAAATGATGAAACTAGAATTTTACTAGGGGGGAGGTCAAAATTTATACAGAAAATAAATTATAGACGAGTTCACTATAAAATTAAATATTTAATATTACATTAATTCAATAATTAATTTATATTATTAGATTGACTATGACTAAGAGATGACAATTGTATCCTATAAGTCTGTATTTTTTGAAAACGCTGCATAATAGCCTCATTTTTAATTTTTTTTTAAAAATATATTTCTGTACATAGCACACCAAGTAGTCAATTAGAAAATCATCTCGCATTTGTTGCGCAAATCTGTCTTGATAATGTTCATTGCTGAAAATACTCTCTTGACAGTAGCAGTCGCAACAGTTAAGACTAAAGCTAACTTGATAAGCAGATATATCAAAGAAAATATAGTGTCATAACCTATCTTAACCATTTTCTAAGCAAGAGCTCCAATATCATCAATGTTAGAGAAAGCTACATTTCTTCTTACATCAACAATGTAGGTCTGAAGTTGATCTTTAAGTATCATCTAATAAGTGATAGAGAAATCATATGGATATAATTTAATAAGGCGAAGTAATTTGGAAAGCTGAAAGTTGGAGAATGAGTTTTTAGGAGAAAGACAAACAACGCATGAAAACAATTCGTACTTGATTCCATAAAGTAATTTTTTTATTTATTGAGCAATGAAATTAATAACCTAGAATTAATTGAAAGAAAATTTGTTGTAGCATAATAAATAGTTAAATATATTAATATGAAAAAATAGTACTTGATAAAATATTTATACTTGATAGTAATAAGTAATATGACAAGCCCGTGCCGTTGGGCGTGTCGTAGCTACTTTAATACAAGTTAAATGATATTGACAGTGACACGCCCATATCGTTGGGCTTGTCAAAGCTTCTGTAAAATGAGCAAATGACATGGTCATTAACACGCCCATATCGTCGGACGTGTCACTTGAAAAATTTATCTAAAGTGGTTCTTTTCCTTATTTTTAATCTGTGATTTTGGCCTAAATGACTATAAGGCTTTAAAGTGTAAGGGATTATTGAAATTAATCATAATAAGTAGTGCAATAAATTTTGAATATATTATAAATATGTGTGATACTAAGTGTTGATCAAAGAATTATTCCATTGAAGTACTATACATAATTTAATGTTAGTTAAAAACTAATGAATTGCCCAAAATATACTAATTTTAGATTTAGCTTTGGATTAAATGGCTAGCTAAAGAAAGGATAGCCATAATGATAGTGAACATCTCGTGTCATTAATGGATACATTGTATCATCAGTGATAGTGGACATAATTGCCATTATATATTCTTGAGATTTGGCATTAAAATTGTTACACTAACATGTTACCAAATCTATGATCTGAGTTCAATATGTATGGGCATATTTAATGAAGTTATCTAAATTAAAAATATATGTGTGAATATGATGTTATGAATAATGAAAGAAATATAAAATAATAATATAAGTCAATTACTTAAAATCGACTTATTGTGTTACAATGTGAAAGTGATTGGTAATGTATATAGAAATGTTTTCAAGTGAAAGTTCTAATACACAGAATAGAAATGTTATGCTCAAGTTATTGAATTGATCTAAGTGTTATAATGATTGAAAGTGTATATAATGATATAAGATACAAAGTGCTCCAAAGTATAGTACTAAATCTAAGTGCTAAAATTATATATTGAATGAAATTATCCTATATGTGAAACTGAAAAGTAAGACTTACTGAAAAATAAATAAGTGTAATATGAGCAATGTTAGCAAATGAGAAAGTAAGTCTTAAATAAAATGATTCAAAAAGAAAAAAGTTGCAATACCCAAAGTGTAGTATAGTATGATGTCTGGCATAAATTTAAAGTTATTATTTTGTGTAATCAAAATATTATGTTAGTTTGTTATTGAAAATAGTTAATATATTAAAATATTTCTTAAAACTGAGTGTTATTACTATATTTCCATATGTATTTTCCTTTAATATTAAGTGACAAAATATATTTATACAAGCACCACTAAGCTTTGCTTAGCGTGTTAGAATTATTTTCTGACACACAGGTATCAGGTCATCGAAGCAAGTTAAGAAGTGAAATTAAGGATCTCAGAAATTATTTATAGTACATATAGAGATATTTTGTATATTGTACTCATAAGTTATGAAATATATATATACAATATAATTTGGCTATTTGAGAGATTGTACAAATTTGCAAACATGAAAGGAATATATGCATTTAGAGGATGAAGTTTGAGATTCTAGTGAATGATTATCAATTAAAGCAATGTATTATATATTTATTTGATTTGACAAACTTACGATGGTTATCTGATTTATAATTAGTATTTGGATTTTTGGAGATATTGAAGATTGGTTTAAATGTTGGATTTATAAGTGTTGTATTTTATAAATTGTATTATTATTTGAAAATTTTTATTAGTTGGAAGATAACTTTATAAATGAATTGATTGGAGCACTGGCAGTATATCGAGTAACATTTTCTGATAGTTTTATGTGAGAATTGTCAGGGGATGTTACATAATAGGAGTACCAACATGCTTAGAACATAGATAACTTGCAATATCTTTCGTATCAGGCATTATGACATCATGATCTATACAAAAGTCATTAAAAAATATCTTTCTTTTTTCTTGACATCAAGTATACAGCGTCAAAAGAAAGTTTCTGAGAATAAGTCCCCAGTATACCCTTAACTACTGACAGTTGACCATGTTTTGCTTTATTATTTGCACAACATTAATGTAAGGTTGAGTTCTGTAATATTATAAGAGTTGCAAACATGGGCATAAAGAAAACAATATGTATAGCTTTATTTTTTGCACAACATTAAGGTAAAATTGAGTTCTATGATATTATAAGAGTTGCAAAAAAAGGGCATGAAGAACACAATATATATAGTTGCTAAATACATAATCCATACAAAAATGACTTGCTGTCTGATTTCAAGTGTTCCATATTTTAGTTCAAGCAGAAAATGATAAGCTTTTGTTTATGAATGCTTACGTTTTTCCTAAAAAAAAAATTAGAACTTTAACGATTGCTTAAAAAGAGGGGAAAAAAGAACTCTTTTATTACAGGGATTGCAAGTAAGGAAGTTGGAAATGGGAAAGTAAGGAAGTTGGAAATGGGAAGAACTCATCACAAAAATCTAGTTCGATTGTTGGTTACTATTATTTTGTAACATATATGAAACATATACTATGTACCAACATATACTATTATTTTGAAACATATATTCACATATGTTATTATTTACATATATCTTTAAAAATATGCAAAATAGAAGAAATACCCAAATTGTTAATTTCCACTGAGATATTTGATATGGGATTAAAAAAAAGGTATAGTCTAACTGAAATTAAACCATTAAATTTTTTTTTTGCTCTATTAAATATTTTAAATTTTGAGTCCCTTTTTAACCAATTAAAAGAAAATTATTCTCATTTCCTTGTTAACCAATGGAAAAAAATAATTAGTAATAATGACTCCACTAAAATTAAGTTCTTTGTCATTTTCTTATGTTTTAAAATTTAGTAATATGTCAGAATATGTTACATATAACAACATATAAACGTTAAATTTTAAAAGAATAAGAGTATATAAAAGTGATATATATTTAATTATATGTCAAACATATGTTACATATAACAATATATACGTGTTAAATTTTAAAAGAATAAAAGCATAAAACTATTATATATTTAGTTTATGTTGGTATATATTATATATAATAATATATACTTATTAAAATTTAAAAGAATAAGAATATAGAACTGATATATGTTTAATTATATGTTGATATATATTGCATATAATAGAATATGCTTGTTATAATTGAAAATATTAACAGTATAAAGATGATATATGTTTAGTTATATGTGAGTATATATTATATATAACAATATAAACGTGTTAAATTTTAAAATAAAAAAGGATAAAATTATTATATATTTAATTATATGTCATTATATATTTATATATAACAACATATACATATTAAAATTTTAAAAGAATAAGAGCATAAAAGTGATATATATTTAGTTATATGTCGATACATGTTACACATAACAATACATACTTATTAAAATTTAAAAGAATTATAATATAAACATGATATATATTTAGTTATATGTCAATATATGTTACATGTAACAACATATACTTTTTAGAAGTGATAAATATTTTATTATATATGTTGGTATATGCCACATATAATAATATATACTTATTAAATTTTAAAAGAATGAGAGTATAAAAGTGATGTATATTTAGCTATATGTCAGTATATATTATACATAATAATGTATACTAATTAAAATTCAAATAAATAAGAGTATAAAAGTTATATATGTGGATATATGTTATGTATAATAACATGTATGTGTTAAATTTTAAAATAATAAGAGTATAAAATTATTATATATTTAGTTATATGTCGGTATATGTTACACACAATAACATATACTTGTTAAAATTTAAAAGAATAAGAGTGTAGAAGTGATATATATTTGGTTTTATATGTCGATATATGTTGCATATAATAACATATACTTGTTAAATTTTAAAAGAATAATAGTATAAAAGTGATGTATATTTAGTTATATGTCGGTATATATTATATATAACAATATATATTTATTAAAATTTAAATAAAATAAGAGTAAAATTATATATATTTAGTTGTATGTGGGTATATGTTATATATAACATGTACGCGTAAAATTTTAAAAAAATAAGAGTATAAAATTATTATATATTTAGTTATATGTCGGTATATGTTACATATAGCAACATATACTTGTTAAAATTTAAAAGAATAGCAGTATAAAAGTGATATATATTTGGTTATATATATCGATGTATGTTACATATAATAACATATACTTGTTAAATTTTAAAAGAATAAGAGTATAAAAGTAATAAATATTTAGTTATATGTCAATATATATTATATATAACAGCATATACTTATTAAAATTTAAAATAATAAGAGTATAAAAATGATATATATTTAGTTATATGTGGATATATGTTATATATAATAATATGTGCTTGTTAAATTTTAAAAGAATAAGAGTATAAAATTATTATATATTTATTTATATGTCGATATATGTTATATATAATAATATACTTGTTAAAATTTAAAACAGTATAAAAATAATATATGCTTAGTTATATATATATGTTGATAAATATTATGTTTAATAATATATACTTATTAAATTAAAAAAAAATAAGAGTATAGAAGTTATAAGTGTTTAGTTATATATCGTTATATGTGATGTTGTTATACTTGTTAAAAATTTTTAAAAAATAATAATATAAAAGTAACATATGTTTAGTTATATATCAGTATATGTTACATTTAACAATCTATATTCGTTAAAATTTAAAATAATAATGGTATAAAAAATGATATATATTAAGTAATATGTGGGTATGTGTTACATATAACAATATATACATATTAAATTTTAAAAGAATAAAAGTATAAAATTATTATTAATTTAATTATATGTCAGTATATGTTATATATAACAATATATACTTATTAAAATTTAAAACAGTATAAAAGTGATATATGTTTAGTTATATATATCAACATATATTATATATAATAACATATATTTGTTAAATTTAAAAAAAATATATAAAAACGATATATGTTTAGTTATATATTGGTATATATTACATATAACAATATATATTTATAAAAATTTAAAATATTATAAAAGTGATATATGTTTATTTATATATGTCGGTAAATATTACATGTAATAGCATATACGTGTTAAATTTTTTTTAAAAAATAAGAGTATAAAAGTGATACATATTTAGTTATATGTCAGTATATGTTATATATAATAAATATATGTTAAAATTTAAAAGAATAATAATATAAAAGTGATATATATTACATATAAGTAAATATATTTTTATTTATATATTAATATATATTACATATAAATAAAAAATTAATATAAATATTTTTTTAATTAATTTTTAAAAAAATTTAATTTGAAACTTACCTTAAAAAATAAACATAATAAAAAAAGAAAAAAAAAACAAATAGACTAAAAAAAGATTAAAAAATAAAGTTACAAAAAATAAATACATAAAAAAAAGATAAAAAACACAAAAAACAAATGCAAAAAAAAATATTGGCCATATAACTAAAAGTATAAAAAAAAATAAAACATATTATAGTCATATAATAAAATTAAAAAAAATTGTATGCAATTTAGTATTTATTGTAAAAAAAACAGTGGCCAAACATCTCACGACCTACAAATTTAAATTACAAATTAGAATTAAATATATATTAAAAAAATTTAGAGTCTATCTTTTAATAATTTTATCTTGTTATGAGTGGTTCCTTCTCAAACATACTATAACTATATATATATTATCATTGTCCCTTCGTGTTGTTGTAAAATAAAGATATTCTTATTGTGTTTCTGTAATTTTTTTAAAGTATTGTATTTTTAAAAATTATTTTATTATTTTATTACTTTTATAATTGTCCCTAATTATTTTTATTTGTTTTGTTATTACATATAATAACTAGATAAATGTACATTTATTTAGTTATGAGAAATAAATAATGAGGCAAAAAATTAATTAATTAAGCAAATAGAAAAAAATTATCATGAAAATTCATGAAATTTATTATAATTTAAATATTTTATATTTTTAAAAATTAAAATTTTGTTGATATTAATAAGTTGATTTATAATATTATAATTAAATACTAATAAATATTTTTAAATAAATATTTTTTTTGAAATAACACAATTTTGATGCATTTTCGTGGACAACTCGGGATGCTTAATGAGTGGGCCTTCATTGCTACATATTGAATTGTTTTTGAAACTTTTTAAAAATAATTCAGAAAACCATGTTGCCATAACTTTTTTCATGTAATTATAAAATGCGCCTTTTTCATGTAATTATAAAATACACCGCGGTAAAAAAGAATTTTTTTTGAAGCATGATATTTTGAAAAAATAATTTATTTTCAAAGTATTTATATAATTGTCCCTATTTTATATCTCGGTCTCGCTCTACTATAACCATAATTAATACATTTTTGAAATTAAAAAAAAATGAATGGATGACATAATAATGCTGCTGAAAGCAAAATACAAAATAAAAAAGAATCATATCATAATCGAATTAAATATTAAAAATGAATAATGTTTTATGTAATATATAATAATGAAAATTATTATTTGAGCGCAATTGGTCCCATCCAATTTATATTGGAAATGAGACAGTTTGGCCCGTGGGTTTGATTTTTAGAATATTTGGGAAGATAGCAAGTTGGGCATAATTTAATTCCAAGAATTATATATATATATATATATATATATAGAGAGAGAGAGAGAGAGAGAGAGAGAGAGAGAGAGAGAGAGAGTAAAAAAATGTTATATGTATATAAAGAAATGAGTTAGAAAAGGATAGAGGATTGGGCCCTCTCTCTTCTTTATTAATTTGGCCATATGCACAAATAATATATTAATATAGTTTTAGGGTATATAACACTAATATAAGAGTTATAAATTAACTAATTTACTTAAATTTAATTTGAATTTTAGCTTGATAAAAACTTCTTCAAACCCAAGGTTAAATCGATTATTTGTTAAATAAGCCAAGTCTAAGTCAAGAAATATTATACTTATTAAATTCGCAAGTTGACTCATTTAAAAATTTTTTGAGTTAAACTTGCAAACTAATTCATTTATTATATTGGATTAAAAATATACATAACTCAATTTATATATATATTTGAATATATTAATTTTTTACTAATTTAATTTATATGATTTTGATAAATAAATTAAATAATACAGAATAAATAATTTTGAGACCACATACTAATTCAATTCAATAAATTTCAATTGATTTTTTTCTTCATTTATTATATTTTTAAATCATTAATGTTTTTGCTTATTTAATAGTGAGTGAAACTTTTGTTAATAGAATATTTATTAGTATAAGAATTATTAACAGTTTTGAAATAATAAATTTATTATATTTTTAAATTTAATTTAATTCAATATATTATATTTTTAAATTATTAATATTGATACTTATTTAATAGTGAGTGAAACTTTTGTCAATACAATATATATTGTTTTAAAAGAATAGATTGCATTATATGATCTTTTATTTTTATTTCTATAATACAAATTATAAAAATAAAATAATTATTTGATTAATAATATTATAAAAATATGATGATTTAACATATATTAAATGTTTAGTACAATATATAAAAGATATAATTAAAAATATTAATAATTTAGTAATTTGTAATAAAATATAAAATTATAGTAATACAATATTTATTTTTATTAATATAAACATAATGAGATTGTTTATTTTTTATAAAAATATTATTAATTTTAGTATTTCTTTATAAAATTATATGCTATTTTTTAGCTGAGTTGAATTCATTAAACTCGAGTATAAACTTAAGGTACACGATATATAAGTTAGAATTGAAACGAGTTCAAATTAGGTTTGAACTAAATTTGAGTACAAACTTGAACTCGATATATTATTTAAACTTTTTTAAAATTCAGCTCAGTTTTATTTGAGTATAGCTCTAACTAATATAAATTATTTTTTATGGTGAAAAGAAATGAATGATACTTTATGGTGATATCAAGTAATGAAAATTATAATTTGAGCGGAACCAATTGAATTGATCCCATCCAATTTATACAGGATATGAGACAGTTTTGCCCTTGGGTCCGATTTTTATGACATTACAGAAGATAGCAAAGTGAGGTTATCGATATTAAAAAAATACAGACACCCTCATTCCACAAGTATAGAGGAAAGAATAAGATGAGCAGTCAATGGACAAGTTATCACGCATCAGTACTGCATTCGAACTTAAAGTACTAGTTATCTAGTCAATTTCATTTCTCAATTCCTTCTTCGTCGTCTGAGTGAAAATGTTCTTTTTTTTTTTATGTTCTGCTTAATTTTTCAATTCCAATCAACATTTGATTACTGCCTGCTATTTTGGGAAGAGGAATGAATACCGACTCCTCCTACGGTGAGTGTTGTTTTAGTTTTTCATTCCTTCTCTTGATAAATCTTTTACATGCTTTAGTTCTTCTAGTTTCTTTCTTATCTTTGCTTTCTTGAAGGCATTGCAAATTAACCAGTGTTAGTTTCTCAAAATTTGCCGGTTGGTTGGAGATTTCACCAAGACGATGAAGAACTTATCGGTTATTACTTGATACGAAAGAGGCGTGGTGATCCTTTCGATAACTTGGACATTGGTGAGGTTCAATTATGCAATCATGATCCTTGGGATCTACCTGGTAAGTAACTCTTCTCTCAAATTTCTTTCTTTCTTTTTGTTGGATAAAATTATGTTATTAAGGATGAAATTGTGTTTGGCTAGGTCTATCAAAGAATAAATCTAAAGATAAAATCTGGTATTTCTTTTGTCCTCGTGAGTATTATCACAAGAATAGTACACGAAATAAGAGAAAGACTCCGACTGGACACTGGAAACCAACCGGGGATACTTACTTAGTTACCTATGAAAAGAGTGACGAGGAGATTGGTATTAAGAGAATTTTTGTTTTCGAAAATCCTGGAGCCACTCCTGGGTCATACATGAGAATGATTTACTGCTGAACTTAACTCGACTATTCAGGTAATTGACAATACTTTGTTTCATGAATTTATAATTTTCAGCTGTTTAAAGTTTGTTTTATAATTATGGCCGAACAATACAATTTATTTAATCCTGTACGGTCTGTTTGGATAGAGGATCCTTTGAAATTTTGTGGATTTTGTTTTTAGTATCAACTTTAAAATCATAAAAAAAATAAGCATGACTGTTAGGTTTATGAGTTTTCTCCTATGTGAAAAATTCAATATTTGAGCTCATTTTCTTTTGGGCCAATAGGCTATGAATGTTTTAGCATTTATAATAATCTTATGTTGCATTTGAGAGGTTATTAGTGTCAGCCACCAAATGAGAAGAGAGAGAGAGAGAGAGAGAGAGAAAAGGGAGAGAAAAGAAAGAGAGAATTTTTCTGCTGAAAAATCCACATAGGGAAGTCTCAGTTTTTCTGCAATTGAATGATCATCTGTGCTTCAATCAGCCTGAAATTTGGATAAAAGTTAGATGACTCATCTTTCTTCATTCTGAACGGTGAGATCAGTTTTGGATGGTTGGATTTTTGACATTCGTAGCTCAAAGTTTATTGTTCACATGTATTTCTGCAGCAGCGACCAGTTTATTTTTCTCTGACGATCGGATAGTCATTTGTGGTAGGATTTATCTGAAATTTGGTGAACACATTTATAATTTTTTGTTCTTTAATCTGGACCGTGGATATCAAATTTGAACAGCCAGAGCTCATCCATTGGCTTGAACAGTTGCTATTTTGAGTGATTTTTCTTCATTCTCTTTTTTATTTCTTGTTATTTGGTTGATTTGGTATTATTACTTTACTTGAAGATTGTTGTAGTAGCTTGTAGTTGTTGTAAACATTGATTTTGACAGTAGAGCTCTTTTACTTGGACCAACAGAGGCCCCATAGTTTTTATCCTTCACATTGAAGGGGTTTTCCATGTTAAAAATTATTGTGTTTATGTGTGATTTATTTTGTACATCTTGGGGCAGATTTTGTGATATATATACTTGCCGAATTTTACTTAGTCATCCCTCATAGATTCATTCAAGTAGGGAAGAACTTATCTTGGTTCCTTCCCATCAAAGTGGTATTAGAGCTAGTTCGCTAGTTTACTTGTTTATTGTGTTGTTTGCTTGTTTGAATAATGGAGGTGAATGTGAGTAAAATGGTTAATTTGGATGGCACAAATTATCATACATGGAAAGGAAAAATGAAGGACTTTCTTATGGTGAAAAAGTTGCATTTTCCTATATTTGCTTCTCAAAAACCTGAGTCTAAATCAAATGAAGATTGAGAATTTGAGCATTTACAAGTATATGGTTTTATTAGACAATGGGTAAAAGATAATGTGTTGAATCATATTGATAATGAAACAAATGCCAAAACCTTATGGGAAAAGCTTGAAACTTTATATGCCTCGAAGACTGGAAATAATAAGTTGTTTCTGCTTAAACAAGCTATACACTTGCAATATAGAGAAGACAACTCCATACTTGATCATGTGAATAAATTTCAAAGTATCTTTGATCAATTATCTGGCATGGATGTGAAATTTGATGAAGAGGTTATTAGATTTTGGACAGAATACACTTCCTGACTCATGAAAAAACTTTCATGTATCTTTGATTAATTCTGCTCCTAAAAGTGGTGTAACCATGTCATATGCAACGACTGATGTTTTGAACAAAGAGATGAGAAGAAAAAATCAGGGGGCATCTAGTTCACAGTTAGAAATTTTGATTACTGAAAAAGGGGAGAAGTAAAATTAGGAGTCAAGATCAGAATAGAGGCAAAAGCAGGAGTAAATCAAAATTAATGTATAAGAACCTTGAATGTCATTGCTGTAGTAAACCAGGGCATATCAAAAAATATTATTTCGAGTGGAAGAAAGAGAATAAAGTAGATAAAGGGAAGCAAGAAAGGAGAGGAAATGACAATAATACTGATCGTGTTGCTATTACCACTTCAGATGATGATTTGGCTCTATTTTATCAAGAGAATATGGTTAATGTAGCCTATGATAATACTGCTTGGGTTCTTGATAGTGATGCATGCTTTCATATTACGTCAAGGAAGGAATTCTTCACATCTTATACTCCGAGTGATTTTGGAGTTTTGAAGATGGGTAATGACGAAGTGTCAAAGGTGATAGGCATTGGAACTGTTTGTTTGGAGACCCAAAATGGAGCAAAATTAGAGCTGAAGAATGTTAGACATGTCCAAGATATTAGGTTGCATTTGATATTTACTAGTAACCTTGATGATGATGGCTATTGTAGCACTTTTGATGATGAAAAATGTAAAATCAACAAAGGCTCCTTAGTTGTGGGTAGAGGAAAGAAGGCTTCAGGCTTATATTGGCTGCAAGCTTCAATATCTACAGATCTTATTAATACAATTGAAGGTGATAACTCTTTAGAATTATGGTACAAAGAGGCTGAGTCATATTAGTAAGAAGAGACTAGATTGTCTAGCTAAAATAAATTTACTTTTGGGATTGAAAGGTGTAAAGTTAGACATGTGTGTTCATTGATTGGCTGAAAAATAAAAAAGAGTTTCTTTCAAACATCATTCTCCTTCCAGGAAAAATGATTTGCTTGAGCTGGTACATTCAAATGTATGTGGTTCTTTGAAGGAAAAGTTATTTGGTGGTGCACTTTATTTTGTGACCTTTATTACTGATCATTCTAGGAGACTTTGGGTTTGTACTTTAAAGTCAAAAGATCAAATTCTTAGTGCATTTAAAGAATTTCAAGCTTCTACTGAAAGAAAAATTGGAAAGAAGTTAAAATATATTCGCACTGATAATGGCAGTGAGTGTTGTGGGCCTTTCGATGCATATTACAGAGAACAAGATATCAGACATCAGAAGACACCTCCCAAGATTCCTCAGCTGAATGGTTTGGTAGAAAGGATGAATATAACATTGATGGAGAGAGTCAGATGTGTGCTTTCAGAGGCTAAATTGCCTAACTCTTTTTGGGATGAAGCTTTGTATACTGTTGCACATGTGATTAATCTAAATCCCACTATTGCATTAGGAAATAATGTTCCAAATAGGTTATGTTATGGGAAGGATGCTTCCTATGACCACCTACAAGTGTTTGGTTGCAAATGCTCTGTGCATGTTTCCGAAGATGAGAGGTCTAAGTTAGATGTCAAGATTAGACAGTGTATCTTCATTAGCTATAAGCAAGACGAGTTTGGTTACAGATGCTATGATCCAATTCAGAAGAAACTTTTCAGAAGTTGTGATGTAGTATTTATAGAAGATCAGACTATTGAAGATATCAACAAAGTGGAGAAATAAAAGCCTCATACTAGTGGTTTAATTGACTTAGACTTATCTGCTATAACTCATATGCCTAATGCAATTGAGGTTCAGAATCATGGTGATGTGTAAAATGATAATCAGAATGCAGATGAGGTTGGTACTCCTGAATATGAAGCAGCTGATGATCAACAAGAGGCACATGTTGAGGAATCTGAAGCTCCACTTAGGAGGTTTATCAGAGATCGAACACATTCTATTAGGTATTCACCTAATGAGTACATACTCTTGACAGACAATGAAGAACCTGAATGTTGTGAAGATACTATTGAGAGTGAGCAAAAGGCAGAATGAATTGCAGCTATGAAAGATGAAATGCAGTCTTTATTTGATAATCACACTTTTGAATTGGTAAAGCTTCCTAAAGATAGAAAAATCTTGAAGAATAGGTGGATCTATAAGTAAAGCAAGAAGTGAATTTCTCATCTCCATGATACAAAGCCAGATTAGTTATCAAGGGCTTCAGTCAGAAAAAGAGAGTTGACTTTGAGGAGATTTTCTTACCAGTGGTCAAGATATCATCAATTCATGTTATTTTGGAGTTAACTGATACTCTTGATTTAGAGGTTAAAAAATGGATATTAAAACAACATTCCTTCATGGTGACTTAGAGGAGGAAATCTATATGGAACAGCCTGAAAGTTTTGTAGTGAAAGAAAAAAAAATATGTTTGCAAAATGAGAAATAGTTTGCATGGGCTGAAACAAACACCTAGGCAATGGTATAAGAAATTTGAGTCAGTTATGGTTCAACAAGGATACAAGAAGACTACTTTTAATCATTGTGTTTGTGTAGAGATTTTCTGATAGTGATTTTATCATCCTGTTACTATATGTTGATGATATGCTTATTGTGGGTACTAGTTCTTCAAGAATTGATAGCTTGAAGAAAGAGTTGAGCAAGTCCTTTGCAGTGAAGTATTTAGGGTCAACAAAGCATATACTTGGCTTGAAGATCATTCGTGATAGAAAATGCAAGAAGCTGTGGCTATCTCAAGAAAAGTATATTGAGAAGATACTGCAATAATTTAATATGGCTAAAGCTAAACCTGTAAGTACACCTCTTGCTATGTCTTTCAAATTGAGTGTCAAATAATCTCCTTCTAGTGAGTAAGAGAAAGAATACATGCAGAAAGTTTCTTATGCATCTGCAGTAGGTAGCTTGATGTATGTTATGATTTGCACAAGGCCAGACATAGCTCATACAGTTGGTACTATTAGTAGATTTTTGTCTAATCCAGGAAAAGAGCATTGACATGTTGTGAAGTGAATTTTTAGATATCTCCGTGGCACTGCTAGTTTGAAGTTGTTTTTTGGGACTGGAAAACCTATTCTCAATGGTTATATTGATTCTAATTTAGCAGGGAATACATATTCAAGAAAGTCTACTTCTGGGTATCTAATCACTTTTGCAGGGGGAGTTGTGGCATGGCAATCTAGGTTGCAGAAATGCATTGCATTGTCTACTACAGAAGCAGAATTCATTGCAGCAACTAAAGCATGTAAAGAATTGCTTTGGATGAAGAAGTTTGTGAATGAGTTTGGCTTTATACAGAAGGGATATGTCTTATTTTGTGACAGTCAGAGTGCTATTTATCTCGATAAGAATCCTACTTTTCACGGTAGATCCAAACACATAGATATGAGGTATCATTGGATTCGTGATATTTTGGATTCTAAGCTGCTTAAACTTGAAAAGATACATACTGATGATAATGGTTCTGATATGCGCACAAAGGCTTTACCAAGAGAAAAGTTTAAGACATATTGTAGAGTTTCCGGTTTGGCAAACTCCTTTACATAGTAGGGAATGAGGAGAATTGTTAGGTTTTTGGGTTCCATTCTATGTGAAAAACCCAATGTTTAAGCCCATTTTCTTTTGGCCTAATAGACTATTAATGTTTTAACATTTATAATGATCTTATGTTGCATGTGAGAGGTTATTAGTGTCAGCCACCAAAGGAGAAGAGAGAGAGAGAGAGAGAAAAGGGAGAGAAAAGAAAGAGAGAATTTTTTTTGCTGAAAAATCCACATAGGGCAGTCTCGATTTTTTGGCAATCGAACGGACATCTGTGCTCTAATCAGCCTGAAATTTGGATTGCAGTTAGATGACTCATCATTCTTCATTCTAAAAGGTGGAGATCAGTTTTATGGTTGGATTTTCAGCATTTGTGGCTCAAAGTTTATTGTTCACTTGCATTTCTATAGCGACGACCAGTTTGCCTTTCTCCAACGATAAGACGGTCATTTGTGGTCGGATTTGGTTGAAATTTGGTGAGTTTAGAATTTGTTGTTCTTTAATCTGGATGGTGAAGATCGAATTTGAACAACCAAATCTCTTCCATTGGCATGAACAATAGCTATTTTGAGTGATTTTTCTACATTCTCTTATTTATTTCTTGTTATTTGGTTGATTTGGTGTTGCTACTTTACTTGAAGGTTGTAGTAGCAGCTTGTAGTTACTGTAAATATTAATTTTGATAGTAGAGCTTTTTTACTTTGACCAAGAGAGGTCCCGTGATTTTTATCCTTCACATTGAAGGGGTTTTCCACGTAAAAAATTCTTGTGTTTATGTGTGATTGGTTTTGTGTATCTTGGGGCAGAGTTTGTGATATATATACTTGCTAAATTTTACTTAGTCACTCCTCATATATTCATTCAAGTAGGGAACAACATATATTGGATATGAGACGGAGAGAGAGAGAGAGAGAGAGAGAGAGAGAGTAAAAAATGTTATATGTATATAAAGAAATGAGTTAGAAAAGGGTAGAGGATTGGGCCCTCTCTCTTCCTTTATTAATTTCGCCATATGCACATGTAAATATATTAATATAGTTTTAGGGTATGGAACACTAATATTAGAGTTATAAATGAATTAATCTACTTAAATTTAATTTGCCTTTTAGCTTGATAAAAAATTTTTCAAACTCAAGGTTAAATCGCTTATTTGTTAAATGAGTCAAGTCTAAGTCAAGAAATATTATACTTATTAAATTCGCAAGTTGACTCATTTAAAAAACTTGTGAGTTAAACTTGCAAGCTAATTCATTTATTATATTGGATTAAAAATATACATAACTCAATTTATATATATATTTGAATATATTAATTTTTTACTAATTTAATTTATATGATTTTGATAAATAAATTAAATAATACAGAATAAATAATTTTGAGACCACATACTAATTCAATTCAATAAATTTCAATTGATTTTTTTCTTCATTTATTATATTTTTAAATCATTAATGTTTTTGCTTATTTAATAGTGAGTGAAACTTTTGTTAATAGAATATTTATTAGTATAAGAATTATTAACAGTTTTGAAATAATAAATTTATTATATTTTTAAATTTAATTTAATTCAATATATTATATTTTTAAATTATTAATATTGATACTTATTTAATAATGAGTGAAACTTTTGTTAATACAATATTTATTGTTTTAAAAGAATAGATTGCATTATATGATCTTTTATTTTTATTTCTATAATACAAATTATAAAATAAAATAATTATTTGATTAATATTATTATAAAAATATGATGATTTAATATATATTAAATGTTCAGTACAATATATAAAATATATAATTAAAAATTTAATAATTTAATAATTTATAATAGAATATAAAATTATAGTAATATAATATTTATTTTTATTAATATAAATACAATGAGATTGTTTATTTTTTATAAAAATATTATTAATTTTAGTATTTCTTTATAAAATTATATGCTATTTTTTAGCTGTTTTAAATTTATTAAACTCAATTAAATTAAACTCGAGTATAAATTCAAGATACATTATATATATAAGTTAAAATTGAAATGAGTTTAAATTAGATTTGAACTAAATTTGAGTACAAACTTAAACTTAATATATAATTTAAATCTTTTTAAATTCGGCTCAGTTTTAATTGAGTATAGCTTTAACTAATAGTATAAATTATTTTTTAATAAAATTAAAAAAAAATAATTGAAAGAAATAATAACGATGCTGGAAGTAAAATGCAAAATAAAAAGAAATGAATGATACTTTATGGTGATATCAAGTAATGAAAATTATAATTTGAGCGGAACCAATTGAATTGATCCCATCCAATTTATACAGCGTATGAGACAGTTTTGCCCTTGGGTCCGATTTTTAGGACATTACAGAAGATGACAAAGTGAGGTTATCAATATTAAAAAAATACAGACACCCTCATCCTACAAGTATAGAGGAAAGAATAAGATGAGCAGTCAATGGGCAAGTTATCACGCGTCAGTACTGCATTCGAACTTGAAGTACTAGTTATCTAGTCAAATTTCATTTCTCAATTCCTTCTTTGTCGTCTGAGTGAAAATGTTCTTTCTTTTTTTTTTCTTTTTTTTTTTTATGTTCTGCTTAATTTTTCAATTCCAATCAACCTTTGATTACTGCCTGCTATTTTGGGAAGAGGAATGAATACCGACTCCTCCTACGGTGAGTGTTGTTTTAGTTTTTCATTTCTTCTCTTGATAAATCTTTTGCGTGCTTTAGTTCTTCTAATTTCATTCTTGTCTTTGCTTTCTTGAAGGCATTGCAAATTAACCGGTGTTAGTTTCTCAAAATTTGCCGGTTGGTTGGAGATTTCACTCGGACGATGAAGAATTTATCGGTTATTACTTGATACGAAAGAGATGTGGTGATCTTTTCGATAACTTGGACATTGGTGAGGTTCAATTATGCAATCATGATCCTTGGGATCTACCTGGTAAGTAACTCTTCTCTCAAATTTCTTTCTTTCTATTTGTTGGATAAAATTATGTTATTAAGGATGAAATTGTGTTTGGCTAGGTCTATCAAAGAATAATTTAAAGATAAAATTTGGTATTTCTTTTGTCCTCGTGAGTATTATCATAAGAATAGTACACGAAATAAGAGAAAGACTCCGACTGAACACTGGAAACCAACCGGGGGATACTTACTTAGTTACCCATGAAGAGAGTGATGAGGAGATTAGTATTAAGAGAATTTTTGTTTTCGAAAATCCCGGAGCCACTCCGTGGGTCATACATGAGTATGAATATACTGCTGAACTTAACTCGCCTATTCAGGTAATTAACAATACTTTGTTTCATAAATTTATAATTTTCAGCTGTTCAAAGTTTGTTTTATAATTATGGCCGAACAATACAATTTACTTAATCCTGTACGGTCTGTTTGGATAGAGGATCCCTTGAAATTTTGTGGATTTTGTTTCTAGTTTCAAGTTTAAAATCATAAAAAATAAGCATAACCTCAAATTCTAAATGCAGAATCATTTTAATTGACTAATTATCCAAATGGATCCATATAGAAAGTGTAAGCGGAATTAGTAAGAATTTTTAACAGATATTCACTTCTTGAGATTTTGTTGTTATAAATTGTCACTGCTATTATGATTTCTGTTTGTTCTGTTCATTTCCTCTGGATTTTCTAGTGATGCAAGTCTTTGCATGGTTTAGAAATTTTGCAATTTACTAATTTATTAAGCCTGGCATGTATTGAATTCATTTTTGTGTGCTTTGTGTAGGGTAATTTTGTTCTCTGTGAATTAATGATAAAGACGAATAAGGGAAAAAAAAGCTAATTAAGAAAAAAAAAGAAAGCTGAACCAGATTGCAAGAATGCAAGAGCTAATTAAGAAAAAAAAGAAAGCTGAACCAGATTGCGAGACTGCAAGACCAAATAAGAAGTCATGAAAAAGCAAATCTGATTGTAATATGGCTTCAGCTTCTGCTCCTGCTGTTGAAAATTCATCAAAGAGAGTGATGGCTAATTCAGCATATGGTGATGGTGAACCAAGTAACCATATGATTTCTGATGTAGATAATCAAAATTTAAGCACCATTGCTGCTTTTGCAACCAATGAGAAAGGTGAATCAAGTTATCTAGAGGATTTGGCTTATGACATTCAAAGTCAATATGATATGACTTCTATCTCAACCAGCAACAATGGTGATTTTATCTCAACGGCTTCTGATGTGGGAGAAGATACATTTCCTGAGGTAAGCAATGATGCACTTTCCTTAATTTTATTCATGTTAGATATAAGAAGCAAACGCATAACTTATCTTGAATTGATTCTTTCTGTAGATGGATCTTCAGCTGGAGGAAGATTTAATAGCATTTTGGGAACTAGAAGATTGCCTTAATTCTGCACCAGAGCAGCATATATACAACAACAACAATCCCCAATAACAGTACCTTGCCTCTGTCAATTTGATCAAGATATGTTCCCATATAGTTCTTACTTCTGATAATGCTAGAACCGAAGACGCAGTATAGTATGTACATGCCTAATGAGGCTAGATCCCTCTGTTTTACCTTAACTGCATCAGAAACCAACTAAAACTATTAATATAGGAACCTTACAACAGCTCTAGTTGTCAGGCTCTTTGTATCAGTGGTTAATTTGTCCATTGATTGCCTGATGGTAGATGTGCTAAGTTATTATATTTAGCACCTGCAGCTTAAAGTTGTCTAGTTGCTTGTGTCAATGGTTATTCTGTCCATCATTGATTGGCTGATGATGGATGTGCTAAGTTACTGTATTTTGTACCTGCAGCCTAAAGTTGTCTGATTCCTGGTATCAATGATTAATCGGTCCACCATTGTTTGCTTGATGATGGATTTGCTAATTTATTCTAATTAGCACCTACCGGTTAAAGTCGTCTGGTTCCTTAATCTGTCCATCATTGTTTGCCTGTTGATAGATGTGCTAATTTATTCTATTTAGCACTGCAGCTTAAAGTTGCCTGCTTCCTTGTATCAATGGTTAATCTGTCCACATTGATTGCCTGATGTGGATGTTCTAAGTTGCTCTATTTAGCTCTTGTTGCTTAAAGTTGTCTGGTTCCTCGTATCAATAGTTAATCCATCCACCATTATTTGTCTCATGATGGATGTGCTAACTTATTCTAATTAGCGCTTCAGGTTAGAATTGTCTGATGAATGTGCTAATTTATTTTAATTAGCACCTGTAGGTTAAAGTTGCCCGGTTGCTCATATCAATGGTTAATCTGTCCACCATTAATTGCCTGATAATGGATGTGCTAAGTTAGACTTTATTTAGCACCTTCAGCTTCAGCTGCAATCCTTCATAATTTAGTCTTTATATGCCTGTAAATCTCTGCTATGTTTATAAAAACGTTGAGTATTGAAAAAAATGTAATTATTGTTATGGAGTTATGATTAGACTATCGTCTTCTCATTTCGATGGAAATATTATATAGGAAGTCATTTATAGCTTCCACGTAATTATATATTAAGAACTAACAGCTTGTGTTTTCGGGATATGTAGCTCTTTATCCTTTTGCTGTAAAAACTATTGAATGAATAGTTCAGTTTAAGTGATTCTTATACTTTTCAGACGTAGGTTGCTAATGTATTAATGCAGATCCCAAAAATATGGTGATTTTATTGCTGAAAGTTGAGAATGATTAAAATTTCAGTTGTAAACTATCAACAATAAAATCTCACAATTCATCAGTAAATGGAAACAACAAAATCTCAGCATGAAAATAGTAGTAACTTCCTGTACTAATACTCTATAATTAAGATTTATTTTAATTATCTAGTTAATAATTTATTAATATATCATGTAATTAAAATGTCATGACCTAAAATGTCTTGAAGTATTCTAAAATGTCATCATATCATGTTCAGTGCTTGTTTTATTTGTGTTTAAAAAATAATAAAAAATAAGATACGTAGAGAATTGTGTTCTGCACATATTGGGAATGTGTCCATGTTGGAAAAGTGTTTGGCATAAATATTTTATCTTATTTGAAATATCGGTGCTTCATGGATGCAGACAACTGTTAAATGAAAGTACGACTTATGCTTTATAATGTGAATGGTATTTTAAAGTTTTTTTTGACAGTGTTTTTTTTCTAAAAGTTATGGATAATGAGAAATTAATCAGTGGCTAGATAAATTTTGCTTCACAAGAGATGCAAATGAGTTTTTCTTTTTTTAAATGTCACAAAATAAACAAGTCCAATAAAGAAGACATTTATCTCTTAGGCGAAAAGAAAAGAAGTCACATGTCTCAAATAGACATTGCCACTAGTTTAGAAAATTTTTGAACCTAAATCGAATATTCTATGGGACGGATTAAAGGTGATTCTTAGTTAAAACTCTGGTTTGAAGGCAGTTCAAGAGACGGTGATTGAAGAGAGAGTTTGAAGGGGCAGTTCAAAAGCAATTTACGACGGTTCAAAAAGGTTTGGAATAATTTAGGAGGAGATTTATATGCGATTTTAATTTTAAGTTTTTTATAAATAAATGCCAGTAAGCTTTATTAATCAAATAACATAGAAATACAATCTGGAACTTGTTCCCAAATCTGAAGACTAGAAAAAGATATAGATCTAGCAAGAACATGAGCTCCTATATTGTGTTGTCTTCTTACCCACTCAACAGAAATGTCATTCTTGCTTCTTAACAAATCTTTAGCTTCCTGAACAATCATCCCAAGCTCTGAGACATCCAAACTTTGAGAAGATAAGGCTTGAAAGACATTGAGAGCATATGTTACAATGATTCCATTGCCCAACAAATTTTCCACCTCCCACACAAGAGCATTTCTTACTGCAACAGCTTCCATGATGGCAGGAGACAAGCATCCAAGCTCGTACCTTGAAATAGCAAATAGAAAATCACCATGCAAGCTACGAAACACTATACCAAAAAAGTTACAAAGTTAAAAGCATCCAAGAATGCACATGTGATTTTAATTAAAAAGTGAAAAAAAATTATTTTAAATTAAAATTAGTAAAAAGTATAAATATTAAGATTAATTTACTAAAATAATAATGAAAATGATACGTAAACAACTTAACTCTTTTTGAGTTTTAAAGAGAAATCAACGTTCACATTTTTCTTTTATTTTATATTTATATAATTATTGAATATTATTATTATGATTTTATTTTTTTCAATTATATTTTTTATATCAATTGGTCTTAAATATTCATCAACTATATTATTTTCTTTCTTGATCTAAAATTTGGGGATTGACTATTTGCTATTTTTTTTAGAAACTATAATGTAATAATTTTTTTAAAAAAAAATAATAATACATGAGATAAAAAGTTTAAAATAATAGAAATAAAATAAAAATAATAGAAATAAATTTTGAATTTAAAATAATAGAAATAAAATAAAAATAATAGAAATAAATTTTGAATCTAAAATAAAATAAAGTGATTAAAATTATAATATAGAGAATATTTTAAAAAAATAAGAATGTAGATTGTAGAAAATATTAGAGAGTAAATTAAAAAATATAAATTATAGAGAATATGGAAAATTATAATGTATATATAAATTGAAGAATGACAAGAAAAATAAAAGAAATTAAAATTTAGAAACGTTGAAAAATTTAAAACATGTGTGGTGTTTATAGGATTAGTAAAAAAATTATAATGAAAAAATAAAAAATAAATAAAACAAGTACAACAGCCTAAAAAATACACTAATTTAATGATTTGAACCGACAGTTTTAAATTGTGAAAACCATTAGTTTGATGGTTTTTAAAAATAAGGAACCTAAACCAAACTATGAATTAAGATTTAGGTTTCGATTTGGCTATAGTTCCAATTTTGATCAATTCTGATTTTGTTTTTTACTAGTTTGATTTCAATCCGATTCTGGTTTCAAATTGAATTGTGGCCATTCTAGTCTCAAATTTGAATAAAAAAGATAAGAATCAAAATGGAAAAGATTTTTCAGGATGACCGACTCTATTTAAATCAGTATTTAATTTGAGAATCAATTGATACTTGATAAGTATACAGTAGTTATTGCCCGGGCTAGCTAAGAACATAGTCATACATAGGTTATTATCAGGATCATCCAAGTAAGGGTAAGGGTACTTGCTTTAAGGGTAAGGATCATTCATACATAGGTTATTGCCATTCTAGTCTTAAATTTTTCATATTAAAATTTTCTTTATTAATATAGATCTAAGAGTGACAACCCTAAAAGCTTATTGTTAATATTGAGTAACCTATTTCAATATTAATTAGATCACATTCTTATATTTTTTAGATGTGGTATTACCCACATTTTATCATTAATAGTGTAGTTCTATAACACTCTTATACCCTATATACGTACAATACATATACTTTATATGCATAATATATATATATATAATACAAGAGTTTCACCGCATTTATCTTTAGAAACCCTCATATTTTATACCGTGAAATAATTATAGTTTTAAAAATATAAATTTAACAAGCATAAATGTATATATAGCAATTGAATAAATATAGTTAAAATATAATTTGGTTATTTTATATAAAAATATCTGAGAAAAAATTTGCCAAAATTTTATCTGTAATTTTAATAATTCTCAAAATCACAAATTACATAACCTGGACAAATTAACACTTCCAAAGGCCATACTTTTGCAAAATCCATCATTCTCCATATATTTTCAAATATCTAACAAATATTGTTAACATATATTATATACATTTACAAAACTTTGCAATTCCATAACTATGTAAACATATTTATAAAATCTTATAATGTACATAAACATAATATGTTACAACAAAAATGTATATATTTACATCATATGCAATTAAGCACTAGTTAGACAGGTCCTGTGGCAAAAGTTTTTAACTTCCGTATCAAGCTCAAAAATCTAGACCTACTCAAGTCTATTAGGGCTCACTCTCACAAACACTATGTCATCTACGCGATAAATTAAGTTGGGCTAAGCTAGAAGCTTAGTAGTACATACTTTGATAATAATAAATATTTAAAATCAATGTATTTGTCCATGACATTGATAAATACATATTTTATACACAATTAGGACAATATTTGCATTAGTTTTTGTTAGTTTTGTCTTATTTTTCATTTGGTTTGGGTTATTTAGTCTTATTTTGAGTTTTTATTGGTGCATTTTAGAAAATATGTTAAAAATTCAATAAAAGCATAAAATGAGCAGAGATGCGCATGGACAGATGCATGAGCATGCAAATAATCATACATGTGGCTGCCAGAGTTTTTTCAGTATAGAGCTTTGAAGGGCATAAAGGTGCATGAACATATGCATGGTCATGCATGAAAATTACAGCATATTTTGAGATTTTAGTTTCCTTAATTCACTAAAATTTCTTTTTATTTATTTTCTATTTTATTTAGAACTATAAATATTGGATTTTTTTTTCTTATTTTACCTTAGAAAAAGTAGGACTTATCCTTGAATTATAAAAGGAAACACAATATTTTAAATTAAAGAAGGGTGTTCTACAAAAAAAAAAAAGGAGGAGTTCTTCTTCTTCTTTTCCTTGAAGACACAAAATCTCCATTGGAGAACCGAATCAAGTTCAAGCCAAAAATATCAATTTCAGAGTTTGATTTAATTTATAATTATGTTTATTCTTAAATTCAATTTCTGTTTCAGTTTCTTAGATTTAATTATGAAATAATTTTCTTTTTGTTAGGAGAAATATGAACTCTAAGTTTTGATGGATATTGATTTGGGTTAATTGAATTGGAGTTAATTTATACAAATTTCTTATTCCTAATGCTTGAATTCAATGTTTCATTGATTGAATTCCTTGATGATTGTGTCGAATATAGAAGTTAGGATTTTTTTATTCAATGGGATTTGAATGCTTAATTTATATAGGAGATTTTGTATAACATGTTTGATTGAAGATTTATTCGAATAGATAATCTAATATTAGCCTCTGGCATCTATTCATGTCCTTGAATAAGGTCGAATAACTGGGTTTGATCATATGCAAATTAATATTAAAGTGTCTGAATAAGAGTTTAATGTTAATTTGAAATGCTATGTTCCTCAATAAGGTTAACTAGGCTTAAAGATAACTTGTCAATCTTAACTCAATTTTTCTTAATCAATTTTGATATCTATACAAGTTTAGGAAGATTGAGGACTTTGACATATTTTATTAATTAATTTATTCTTAATTCACTAAGGAGATTTAATTTTTAGCAAGTTATTTTACTTTTAGATTTTTATTTAATTCTTATTTATTCAAATATTGTTTCTCAAATAATAGTAACACAATATAATAATTGGCTTTTAAACTTTAGTCTTCGTGGGATGATATTCGAATTCACAAATCTATATTACTAATACGACTAGTGCACTTGCTAGGGTTAACTGGGATGTATCAGCCATAAAAATGCATTATGCTTCACTTAACATGCATTGCACATTTAATATTTATCATCTCTTAGCTTCTGTAAACATATCACAATCACCCACATTAGGCCTAATAAATCCCTACACAACATTCATGTTCCAAAAAGATTGATTTCGCCTATCGCGACCCAAAGATCCGACACCGATGACAAAATTTCACATATCATCCAAAAGTCATCCCCTTCCGATACCGGAGACAAATTGTCATATATCACCCGAATGTCATCTCCTTAGCACAAAAGTATCCGATACCAGTGTGTCTCGCCTGAAGGCGTAATATCTCGCTCGTAGGCATATAAAATGTCATTACGTATCGTTGGCATGCCAACTCGACAATACCAAATGCAATTCTCTAGAACAAGTAATTGTGCAAGGCAAACAAACATTACACATTAAATCACATTTTCCTTATTCTCATCACATTTATCATTTTTTTCCACAATTTCCACTTTTCATATCCATTTTCCACATTTTTCAATAACATTAAGCATAACCCTTACTATTTCAACATTTTCAATACATTGCATAAAACATTATTATTTACTATAAAATAATAATTTTTAGTTTCAAACAAATATACAAATCACAACTTTGATAAGAATGTATACATTTATATATAATATCACTTTAAAGGAAAAGCAATATCCTTCAAAGTATGACAACATAGATGATGCCACACATGAATATTCAATTTAAATGTTAACAAAGTATGTATTAACCTTGTGTAACTTCAAAATCCAATTTAAAACACCTTCTAAGCTTTAATTTTCAAAAAGCCCTAAACTTTGGCTTATGCTCCAACATGTTTATCCTTTCCTAAATCATGCAAAGAGTCAATTCCTCAATTAAAATCATTCGTATTCTCAATTTACACAAAACAACCACTAATCATACCAATTCTAACCAAATCTCATCAAAACCCTAACTTCTATAAACCCTGGTTTAATAGTTCAAGCTTACTTCAATCATTTAATCTCAATTTCAACATATACATATCTTAAGCACATCATAACCACCTTCTTTTCAATTAAAACCAATTTCTCTCTCTACCCACACCATAACATAACCTAAAATTCTAAAGAAAACAGAGCTTAAAAGTAGAATATTTACTTGATTCCTTGATTTCTCTTCAAAACTGACTCAATTTACTAGGATTTTTAATGAAATTTGGTGTATAAATGAAGAAGACACTATCTCTTTCTCACACTAAAAATTCAGCCACCATGAGTGGAAGAAGAAGATGAAGAAAAAGAAGATGAAGACTTGTTTCTACTTTTCTTCTTCCTTTCAATCCACACACACACACACATATATATATATATATTAATTCATTTAATATTTTTCTCTTTTTTTCCTATCCATAAATTTTATTTTCTTTCTTTGACTTTTTTTTATTTACTTACTTTTTTTTATTTATCTTTTTTCTTCCAACTCATATGTATATATATATGTATATGCATATGTCATGTATATTTTAATTATAATATATATATCCAATATTTATAGTAAGTATGTGTTATGTATATACTATGTATCCAGAGTATACATTATGTATATAGTATATATATTATGTGTCCAGGGTATACATTATATATATCTAATATTTATATTATAGATGCAGTGCATTTATTGTGTATACCTAATATATATACTAGGTATATCTCGTATATACCCTTCTTCCATCATACTAATTAACTCTCCATATTACTTATTTTAATGAATATTAAAAATGTGGATGTTACAAGTTCAACACTTGCACCTGTAACATAAAAACCAAAATTCAAACTACATCTCTTTTCATGTAAACAAAATTAAATTGAGAAATGACTACACTCACTTTTTTTCTTTTATAAAATATAACATATGTTGTATTCCTTTAGTTAATTTTAAATACTCACATATATTATTATTCTTTAGTTAAAATATATATAATATTTATCGACACATACTCACATATGCCCATACATATTGTTATTTTTTAGTTAAAAAATATTATATATACCGAAAGATACCAACATATACCTATATATATGTAATATATATCTAATTATATATAACATATATTAACTATTATTCTTTAATTAAAGTATATGTAGTATATACTAATATATACTTACATATATGTAACATATAACTAGTTATATGTAATATATACCGACATATACTTATATGTATATAACATATATATCTTGTTGTATGTAATATATATCGATATATATCCACATATACATACATATATGTAATATATATATTTATATGTAATTATATATAACATATATCAACATATACCGACATATATGTAATATATATTATTATTCTTTTGTAACATATACCGACATATATATAATATATATTGTTATTCTTTTGCAACATACACCCACATATATCTAGTTAAATGTAACATATATTAAAATATATTGTTAATTTTTTTGTATATCTAGTTATATGTAACATATACTAAAATATGTTAATAAAACTAGTTTACATACAATAGTTAAAATATATAAAATATATATCAACATATATCAAAATATATCAATATATATAGATATATATCAACATATACTTGCATATATCATTAAAATATATATAACATATAATAATATATATCAACATATACTGACATATATTAATATATACCAATATATACCGTTAATATATATATATAATATATTGACATATATTAATATATATCAATAGATATCAACATATGTCAACATATACTATTAAAATATATATAACATATATCAACATATATCAACATATATATAACCATATACTAACAAATGATGCAAAACTGAAAAATTGTAAAAAATTATTTCTTTTAAGCATTTTATAGAACATATGAAGTACATTATATTAGAAGAACAAAAAAAAAAGTTCAATAATTACTATTCAAATCCAAAAACAAAATCAAAACATATTAATTAAATTATTAAAAATTAATTAAATTATTAATAAGAATAATTAAAAATTTAATATATTTATTTAAATAATTGAAATAAACTATTTCTAAATATAATATTTAAATAAATATTTAAATATAATAATAATAATATATTCTATAATAAATATACTATAATAATAAATAATAATAATAATTGTAACATCCGTTAATTTTTAAAAATTAATATAAATGAATTAAATAAATAATTTTAGGGACAATTGAAGGGTTTGGAATGAGAAATACAAATGTATATGTGAGGTATATGTTGAATATATATAATATATATAAAAGTCAAAGTTGAATGGTAAAGTTAAAGGTTAATTTGGTAAAAAAAAGGTTAAAACTTAAAAGTTAAAAAAAAATTCAAAATAATTATGAATGAAAGATAAAAATTATAATTTTAAAATAATTAATTAACTAATTAATTAAAATAATATAAATATATGGTCTTAAGAAAGAGAAGAATTAAAAAGTCAAATTATCATCATCTTCTTCCTCCTTTTCTTCTTACTAGGTTGAAACCTCCATGGCCATGGGAGGATGAATTTTTCTTCATCCAAGTACTCATCTTGGCAAGAATTTTCAAGAACTAAGTGAAATTTTAGTGGTTTTTCCAATAATTAGTAAGCTTTCTATTCTAATTTTTGAGTTTTCATGAAAAATATGAATATGTGAATATTGAAAATTTGATGTAGTATACTATAATTGTTGGAATTGATATATATGATGTTAGTTTGGTGATAAAATAAGGATTATATAGTTAAATGATGGATTTGATCAAGTTTAGATGGAGTTTGGGAGAAGTAGTGATAATTTAGGGTTTTGGAATGGTATTGATAAAGCATGGGCATCCATTTGATTTTATAGTTTAAATTATATTATTAAATGATCCTAATGCTAAAAATGAACTTAAATGACCATTTGGAATTGAGTAAAAATGAAAATACAAAATTAAAGAAGGTTAGATTTTCGGAAGAACATTGTTAAAGATTTGTTGTTAATGAAATTATATTGTTTATATCGTTTATAATATACCTTTAATGATAGAAATAAACTTGAAACACCCATTAGAATTGATTAGAATGAAATTCTAGAATTGAATTGAGTTAGGGCAAAATTTAAAAAATTGATAGGAATGTTGTTTAATTAGTGTTTAATGATTGAAATGCCTTAGAATGTGACTTTAAATGATTATAATTATTCACATTTTGAATAGACATTAAGTAGAATCAAATTGTCCAACCTTAGTAGTGCAGGACTTATTGAAAAGTTAGGAAGTGTGTTGGAGTAAGGTACATACATGTTTTGATAATTTAAAAGTATTTGCATTTAATTTTGGCTTAACAAATTTTAAATGAAAAATGTGTTAAACTACTTGGTCATTTGACAATTCATATGCATTGTGATATCAAATATGAAATGATGTGTATGCATGATGTGCATTATGAAAAATTATTATTCATAGCTAAAATGAATGGAATGTGCTAAATTTGAATTATGGGAGAATAGCCCAAAATGTTTAGGCACTATTATTGTGATGCAAAATGACATGCATTGTTAAAGAGTGAAAAGATATATTGAATTAAAATGATTTTTGCATAGTTATGAATGAGAAAAATAAGTAAAAGAGACAATATGATAAGAAAATAGATTGTGAAAGTATGCATTATTTGTGTGTTGCCTAATATACTATTCAATTGTAGAATTTTATGTTTGTTTGCATGCCTATGATTTTCATTTGGGCTAGACGCTGGGCATCAAAATTATATAATTTGCCTTCGGGTTAGACGTTGGGAGTCACCATTCTATTGAGTGTCTTCGGGCTAGACACTGTGTGTCATTATTTTTTGCCTACGGGCTAGACATTGGGTGTCAAAATAGACCAAAATAACAACTCTAAAATTTGAATATTATATAAGGTAATTTGAGCTCAATGCATATGAATATGTTAATATGATGATTTAAAAAGAATAATGAATATGATCTAAAGTGGAATTGCATATCACATTATAGAGTTTAATGAAATAACATAATGTATTGTTTTCTTTAAAGTTTTATTATTATCAAAGTATATACCGCTAAGTTTTTTGCTTAGCACAATTGAAATTCATTGCGCAGGTGACAGGGTTGATCCGGTGGATATGGAGAATTCATCTAGACTTAGTCAGATCTAGATTTGAGTGAATTGTTTCTGAAGTGAGATTGGCTGCCACATGATCAGAGCCAATTGCAAACATGTATACATTTTATTTTATGAAATATGACATATCTATGTATATTATGTTTACATATCTGGGAATATTGTAAACTATGAAGAGTTGTGGATAAAATTTTGTAATATGGGATTGTGTATATGTTTTTATATATATGTACATATTTAAGTATTTTGGGAGAAATTGGAGGATGTTGAGAATTTAGGTGAATGGTTTGATTTATTATTATTGAGAGTGTATTTCTTTTGATAGGTTGAGTTAATTGATTTTAAGGAACGTCCAAATTGCAAATATAACTCTGGAGAATTTTTTTCAGAGATTTTACTAACTAATTATGTATTTTGGTCTTTAAATTATTATTAGAGAATACTATTATTTATTTATTTAAACTACATTATAACTTTTAAAATATTTTTATTTGAATCTATGAAAAATTTTAAAAAGACAATAACAGTGATATTTCTTATACTGTATATGTATATTTTACATATACTGAATATATATATTATACGTATATCGAGTATAAAGATATTACAATAATACTCTATAATAATAATATACTCCATTTCTATAATAATAGAATTATTTTTAAAAATAAAAAAGATTTACATATACAAACATTTAAAAATAAAAAATAAAAACAAAAAATGTCAATTCCATTAACAACATAAGTGCACCTGCACATTCAAAATGCAAATACTCATTTTCTCGAGAACATTATATGATATAATTTCTTCTAGGGACAATTGCAAAACTAACTAAAAAATAAAAGTAACTTCAAAAAATTCGGTGCTTTCAAAATATTTGCAAAACTATGGATCAAACATGTTTATTTTACAAAAATTACGGATACTACATATATGATTTGCAGGGATCACCACAAATAAAATAAAAACAGAGACCACTGCTACAACATTATTAAGAAGATTGGCTTTTAGAAAAGAAATCTTGAATCATTTATTTATTATTTTATATAATTAAAATAATAATAATATTATGAATTGGTACAAACTGAATATATCAAAGTTCATTATATAGAAATTTTTTTATAATCAATACTAGTTGTTGGCCTGCACGATGCTCGGATATGATTTTTTATTTGATCATAAGTATAATTAATTTACACTAATATTTTTTTTAT
Source organism: Garcia nutans (assembly GCA_947685225.1). Taxonomy (NCBI): domain Eukaryota; kingdom Viridiplantae; phylum Streptophyta; class Magnoliopsida; order Malpighiales; family Euphorbiaceae; genus Garcia; species Garcia nutans. The sequence continues at coordinate 1,850,195 of CANTUV010000017.1, read as the reverse complement.
CACAATAATCAATAAATTAAATTAACAAACTGAAAAATATTAAACAAGCACATATATTAACAAATAATTTAAAAATTAAAACTATATATTTCATAATAAACTTATTATAGATTAAATATAATAAATTAGATTGTAAGAAAAATAATTATTTATTATCACATAATATATATAGGAACCCTAATCATATTAATAAATTGTGTTAAATTAATTTCTGCCACTTTTCATTTGCCTCACTAAAAAAATACATATACTATTTTAGCAAAAACAATCTTTATTGTCACAAAAAAAGAAAAGAAAAATCTAAATATTTTCATTCAATTCAAACTAACTACTAATATATATATAATTTTTTTTAAATATTTTATTTTTTATTTTTTTATTTATGTATTTTTTTCACAAACGACTTGTCATTATTTAATAGAGTAGTCTTTTACTAAGAAGCAATGTTTTTATAACCAGACTACTTATCGATTAAGATTGATGATTGATCCATGGTTCAACTAAATTTATTTGGATTCATTAATATGATAATATTATATAACATTTTTAAATAACAATAGTTAATATTTAATTATTTATTATCTTTTTATATTCATGAATTTTTAAATTCTAATATTAGCTTTTTAAATTCTAAATTCTAAATTCTAAATTATAAAATTATAATTTATATTTTTTATCCGCTTATATAGTAGCTATAAATATTCTATTTTCTAGTCTCTTATCTGCCCATTGCATGGTAATGAGAATAGTAAAATATAAATAAATAAAATAAATAAATATAAATAATTTACATATAAATTAAAAATAAATTATATTATAAAAAATATAAAATAAAATATTTATCTAAATATTTATGATAATTTTATTAAAATAATATTTGTGAGTAAATATAATTTTTTTTTATTTCATTACTTGACACTATTACTAATCAATAACAAAATATATACATATTTTTGCAATAAAAAAGTCATGAATTCTATAAACAAGGAGAAAAAAAAAAAAGAAATTCAAGCAAACTTTTTCAAATAAGGAGAAAAATGTGAGTAGAAAAATTTATAATTATTATATTTTTATTGAAAGTGTTATTAATATAAATATTAGTGTTACATAAATAATTAATGTATGATTAATTTATTAGGAATGTTAAAAGTTATATATTTTATTATTTAATTTTTAAATTTCTAAATATATATGTAAATTAATCATTATTATAAATACATTATTTAATTTATAATTAAATTATTATGAAGTTCAAAGTCATATATTTTCTTAAAACTTTTCAAATTTCTAAAAAAATATATATAAATCAATTAATATTATTTAATTATATTAATATGTAATTAGTGTATAGAAAATGAAAAGTCACAAATATAATTTATTTAATAAATATTATAAAATTATATTAATATATAATTATTTAATAGAAGTTAAAAGCCACAAATATAATTAATTATTGAATTTAAAATTTTATATAAATTATTAAAATTAATTAAAAGAATAAAGTATTAAATATTAAATTAATATCAAATTCACTGGTTTAAGTTTTTTATTTTTATCAAGAAGTGAGAAAATGAAATTGAAAAATTAATATGAAATTATGAAATTGATCAGAAATTAAGAAATTCTGATATTGTAGTATTCTTAAAAATAGATTACATGACAATCTAAAAAAATTCTCCTTTCTTTGGCTTTTATATATTTATATAGATAAAAATAATATTTTGAATTGGTACAAACAGAATATATCAAAACTCAATAAATAGGAGCTCTTTATATCAAAACTGAATATGTCAGAACTTCATAATTAAATGAGACACAAGCTTGCATCATTATATATAAAATGATTAAAATTTTCAAAGTTGAATGAATGAAATATAATTAATAAATTTATATAATTTAAAAAAATTATTTAACTAACTTAGAATATAGTTTATATTACTTAATTTTAGATTATATTTTGTCTATATGATTTTATATATTTTATTTAATTTATACTTTTTGAAATAATTTTAATGTATACTATAAAAATTATTTAAAATATATTTTTAATAAAATTAGTTATATATTACATATAACTATATATATTTAGTTAAATATAATATATATCTACATATAATATATACTTTTTATATTAACATATTTTATTTAATTTATATTTTTTAAAATAATTTTAATATATACTATAAACATTATTTAAAAATATTTTTTTAACATATAATATAATTTACATTTTATATGCACATATATTTAGTTATACGTAACATACACTCACATATAACTAAACATATAATAGTTGTATTATATTATTCTTTTCAAATTCAACGTATAGATTTAATTATATATAACATATACTGATATATATTATCATTCTTTAGTTAAAGTATATGTAATATATATCAACATATACCATCATATATGTAATATATATTGTTATTTTTTTTTGCAACATATATCTATTATATATAACATATATTATTATTTTTTTCGGTATATCTAATTATATGAAACATATACTGACATAAAAATAAAAATATAAAGTAATTGTATACCAATATATATTCATATATATCCACATATGGTTACGTATATTATTATTATTTTGTTAAAGTATATATAACATATACTCATATATACTATTATTCTTTAGTTAAAATATATATAACATATACACATATGCTAGTATTATATAGTTAAAGTATATGTAACATATACCAATATATACAGACATATAACACATATTGTCATTATTTATTTAAAGTATATATAATATATATTGATATATACTCACATATATCAACATATATATATTATTATTATTCTTTAGTTAAATTATATATAATATATACTCATATATACCCACATATACTTTTATTCTTTAGTTAGAGTATATGTAACATATACAAGCATACACCCGCATATATTTAAAATTACAAAAACTATTTCTTTGAAGCATTTTATCAACCAATATATACCGACAAATACTGATATATATAATCACATATAACATTATTTTTTATTTAAAGTATATATAATATTTACTAACATATACCCACAGATGCTAACATATACCTACATATATGTAAAAAAATATATATTCATATATACCGATATATACCGTTATTCTTTGGTTAACATATATGTAATATATACTGAGATTCACAAACATATATCGACTTATACCTATATATATATATAACATATATTATCATTCTTTTGCAACATATATTCATATATATATGTAATATATATTGTTATTCTTTTCGGTATATTTAATTATATATGACACTTACTCACGTATAAATAAATATATAAAGTAGTTATATACCGACATATATCTACATATACCCACATATACCAATATATATCCACATAATTTATTATTCTTTAGTTAAAGCATATATAGCATATACCGATATATACTACTATGTACCAGTATATACCTATATATATAATAGTTTTATTTTTTAAAATTTACTATAACTCCTAACAACTATTACCCAATTAAACCATGATAAGTAAAAAAGAAAAACAATAATAATAAAAAGTTCAAAATCGTCCTCTCATTTCATGGAGTATAATTCTTTTTCATATACATGAAATTAAAGAACTAGAATTAATCAACCGCCCAAACTCCACTTAAAATTATGATACACATTACAAAAAAAAACATAAAGTATAACAAAAAAAAACCCAAATTATAATAACACTCATCAACTTTGCCATACCATTCTATACTGATAATATTAGTAATTTGTAAACCAAACCATCTCTGCATCATCATCTTCAACCTATCATCTCTAACTTCAAAAAACTTATTTTCCCAATCAAGTGGTTGTTTAGCTTCAAATCCTAACCCAGGTGTTCGATCTTTCGATAATGGTTCATTTCTTTCATCCAATAAATCACATAAGCTAAAATTGTTCTTCTAAACTTAGCTTTAAACTCAGACCAAGCCAAGGCAGAAACAACAGCCTCATTAAGACAAGAACGACACTAATTTTTGTTCAAAATCCTCTAGCAACTTGCTATTCAATAGGTTGCTATGCCTTTTGGTGTTTCATGCTGCATTGCAAAGCCTCGCCACATTGGCCCTATTATTGGTGCTTTATTAAGCATTTCGTCGAGCACCCTCCATACAACTTCTTTGAATGCACCTCCTGAATTTCTATCGATGCCGCATCTCTACTTCCATTCAATTACCAAATAGGAAAAAGAAATACATAAAGAGTCAATGGTTTTGTTAAATTAAGAAAGACAAACATTATTCCAAGACCGATTTATAAAATTTTATGATTAGAAATTCCTTTTACGTATGCAAATAAATAGAAATTGTTGAAAAATTTAAAGGCTACAATGAATTCATGGAGCTAGTAGTCCTCAAAATCAATATTATTTATTAAAATAAAAAAAAATGATTAAGCGAAATAAATGGTTTATGCTCAAATCACTCCTTCCATGGCGAATATTAAATCCTCCATTATTAGAAAATTAATCTACCTATTATTTAATAGTTTTCATTTGTATAAATAGTTTATGGAATCTTTATTTAAAAGTGTAATTTAAATATATGATTGTCATTGAATGAAACTGGGTAAAATCCCAATGTTTAAATAAAGTCTACCTCCATAACTGGGTAATTTAGTCAAGCTTGAGCCAAATTCCAATATTTCTTCATTTCTATTTAATCATAGATCCATAAGTATTTTGATATTTTAATCATATAAAGTTAAAGCATTTTAATTTTCAAAATTAATAGGTTTATTAATAGTTGCAGATTTGAATAATTCCAGTGAACATCACAAGGAAAAAGAAAAAGCATAAAGAAGAAGAAAAAGAAAAAGGAAAAGGAAAACATAGATAGCTTAAATTTGAAAAAATAATTTTATGATATAGGTAAGATTAAAAAATGAAAAAGTGAAAAGTGAAAAAAAAAATTGGAGTAATAAAAATGAAAATAGAACTTGAAAAGTAGGTCCTCTTTTTTAAAAGCAACAAGTTCATGGTTTAACTATTAAAATATTCAAATTGTAGATAATGACACCAACTCCCTTAACAAGTCCATTTGTCACTTGTGTGCCCGTGTTCTGTCTAGAGCCATTTTTAAGTATAAGAAATAGCTTATTAATTAGCAAATATCCAGCCTATATATGTGTCTAACTATAATATTTAATTCATTATTATTATTCCTTCACCCCAATATAATTTTCGCATGCATTGCATTTTGGTTATTTTCCCATATTTCTTAAAATAATTTTCAATCAAATAAATTCATCCATTTCCTCCAAACTACAACAATGTGTATATATGCATATGTATTTTTCATCATGCACAATATTATTTAAATTTCATGCTTTAATCTTCAATTATATTTCTTGATAAAGTAAAAATTCTCGCACATGTATTTCCAAATAAAATCATAACTGCACTAGTCCTTCATTTAGGTATCTAACCAATTGTCACCCTAAGTTTTTCATTGTTTATTTGCTTCTCTTAATTTAATCCTGTTGGTGATGCTTATAATAGTCTCGGTTACGTGCATACATGGTCTTCTATATTTTGAGCAGATTGCATATATTACCATGTCAATTAAATATAAACAAATCACAATTTATTAAACCTCCACTTACATTTCTTTTCGAAAAAATTATATTATTGGTACTTGAACTTATATGTTTTTTTTTTTTTAATTTTAGTGTTCCTATAATTTTTTTTGGCCAATTTAGTATATGTACTTCATTACCAATTAATATTTAAGTATTTCTGGCTATTTTACTAAAAAAATTGGGTGATGACTAAGCTTTGTGGGACCCATTTCCAGTTGAAAAACATGCTATATCATCTTTTAATAGTAAATTGACTGAAATGCCCTCACTTTTCTCACTTTATTTGATGCTTTTTTTCATTTGTTAATTGTTCTTCTTCTTCTTCTTCTTTCAATATCTTAATTTCAAGCAAAATAACAACTAAACCCTAAATGATCGATAACTATTACTTCTTCTTCTTCTTCTTCTTCTTCTTATTTCAATTTCTTAATTCAAGTAAAATAACAACTAAATCCTAAATGATCAATAACTAGTACTACTATTACTTGTAACACCCCATCTTAGCCTACGTTTATAGATCAAGATGGACTGTTATCTCATGGTGGTTGTGTCTTAATATTTTACTTCGCCAATTTTAAGTGCAGATATTTTTTTAAAAAATTTTTGCCATAACCTCCCATAAAAATGGAGGTCCCAAGTGTCGACAAAACTGATTTTTCTTCTTTATGAAAACATTTTGTTTCACAATTCAATACAAGCACACTCCCAATAATCTACCCTTATAACCTCAACTACAATCCTGCAAGAAGAATTCACACTTCTATATTCACAACCCAACTCAATTCAAAATCATGCAGTTATTATACATTATTAGATTTACATACTACATCAAGTTATCTCTTTGTATTGTTCAAATAAGTACATGCCAGTTTCTAATACCAAAATACAAAATGAAAAGCACCTCCTAAATTTGTTGATGACCGGCAGATCGCAGGACTCCTCTGTTCACTACTGGCTCCTTGCTAATAACCTACGAGTTTAGAAGAAACTAAACTCGCTAAGCATTGCTTAGTGGGTACTTTAACCATTGCCGAATATAAATAATGCAAGGAAGGTTGTTGAAACACATATAACAGTAGAATACTGCATAATTAAACTATTTTCATACAATCATCATATTTATATTTTCTAATTAAGTTAAGATTCACATTCTGTATGTAAACAACATGTAATATAACTTCATTATAATTACGAGTTATTCTGCTCCACTAGGTAATTATGAATACACCGATCTCGAAATGAGGCCTCGTATAGAGTTACGCGTGGTCTTGACCTCACACGACTAATTGCCATGGTCTTGGTCTCACACGATATGGAATATAAAACATAACTGCGTGGTCTTGGTCTCATACGACTAGATGTCATGATCTTGACCTCACACGATATAACTGCGTGGTCTTGGTCTCACACGACTAGTTGCCATGATCTTGACCTCACACGATATAACCCTCATTCCAGACCGGTTTTACCCATTTACCGAGTAAAGCATATATAACATTTCATATATACCCATTCACTTCGTATATATACCACATATTCTCCATGTATATACAATATATACTTACACAAATACCTCATATACTCACATATGTATCATATGTATTCACATATATACCATATACACACATATATATACCATATATACACGTATTCCCCACGTATATACCTTATCTATATATTCACATGATAACGAACATGTATTCTATCACGTGACTTTTATCACGGTTATGAAATTCAGATTGATTTTCTCCTCTTTTCCATCTAATTTATTCTTCATATTCATACTTAAACTCAATACCAAAAATAAAATGATAAAACACCCACACCAAGTTTTTGACCAAGTTAATAATGAAAAATTACCATATGAACAATAAACTCTGGTTCTTGACCCAACTTGATCCTTGTCTTAGAAAATTTGTATAAAATAATCCACTTGGCTAAAAACTCTAAAATTTTTACAGAATTTAGTTTTGCATCTTAAAATCATTCTTTTAAAATTTTATATCAAACTGAACACAAAATCTTAGTCAACTAGTTCACCCATCCAGACTGCTCCAGTTGCCCTGCATCCTGGAAGCAGTTCTGAATTTTGTGAATTCCGTAAATTAAATTCAATCAATGTGGTTCCAAATTATTTTTATAAAATACTAGACTCACTAATCAACAACATATCCAAAATTCAATTCAATATTATTTTTCTACATTTTATTAAAAATCCAGAAAGATGGCTGTCTCAGTCAAGGTACCTGCTGGAGCAGGTCTAATAAAAATAATTTTTCCAAAATCATAACCATTCCAAATTCAACTCAACATGTTTTTTAGTCATTCTAGACTCATTGAGACACAACATATCAAAACTTCAACTCAAGATAAGTTTTCTATATTTAACTAAAAATCATACAAGTCACAGCATTTTACTAATTGTAAAACAGAAAAATTTCAAAAGGAGTTCAATGGTTAAAGTACCAAACCTTGCTTTTCCTTGCTCTTCTTATCTATTTCAATTCCTTTCCTTTCTAATCTCCTTGATTTCCTATGAATTTAACATCACATATACAAAGGTAAGAACCCTAGGTATAACATAGTCTTATCTTATAATTTTTCTAATGGTTGCTAGCTTATTTTCACCATTAAACATCATTATTTCCTTCATCAAATCCTTCAATTAATTATTTCTTGAATTTTCTCCAAATCTAACTACATGAACCCTAATTTCAATCTCTTAAATTAACCATTAATCCATGAAATTAAAACTAGAGATGGGTTTCTCTTACCTTATAATCTTGTTTGTCACCAAACTCTTTAAACCAAAAGCCTTAAAACTTTGGAAAAATCACCTCCTTCTTCCTTCTCTTATGGTTTGGACGAATTCACCATGCAAGCGAGGGCTTTTATACTTTCTTTCCTTAGCTTATTTTGATCCAAATGGCAGCCAGAAGTGGTGAATAGATGTTGACTTCCAATTGGTACACCTTATAGCAAAAATGACCACTTTTAATTGGTCCATTTGCCTTCTTCCAATTGGTACACCTTACAGCAAAAATGGTCACTTTTAATTGGTCCATTTGCCTTCTTCCAATTGGTACACCTTATAGCAAAAATGGCCACTTTTAATTGGTCCATTTGCCTTCTTCTAATTAGTACACCTTATAGCAAAAATGACCACTTTTAATTGGTCCACTTGCCTTCTTCTTTTATCTATTTATTTAGCAAGCCATTAAGCTTTCTTTTATTCATATTTTGACCCCCTCAACTTTCTTGTGTTGTAATTTTATAGTCTAGGGTGTGAAAATATCAAAATATCCTCCAGCGATTAATCGATTGTAAATTTTAAACTGTGCGTTTTCAAGAAAAATTGAAACCCACGGTTATAACCCGATTAATCTCGAGAATATTCTTCCGGGGTCGGATATGGGCACTATTAAGAACTTCCGACACTTAATTTTTAAGTTTACATAGTTGCCCCTAACTTTTGAGAATTTCAACTTAGGTCCTCGGCCTTTCGAAAAATTACCTTTAGGTCCTGTTGACTTCACGAGCCTCCTTTGCACACCGATTTTGTTTTTGACTATCTCGAGCCTCTATTTGACCACTTATTTATGTCATTTTTGCCTAATACTCGACTACCTAAACTTTGGGATGTGACATTACTTGCAGATGAATTTGCTCTTTGGATTGGATCTTGAATATCTTCATCACCCACATGATCATCTTCTTCAAATTCAACTCCGGTGGTGGAGTGGACTAAAGAGCTGAGATCGATGATGGTAAGTGAGTCTAATTCCACCAGAGTTCCCAATCCACTTCTCTCTTCATCATTGCAATTCCTAATTACCTCTTTGGCGAAGACTTTATTCGTTTCTATGAGTCCCACATAGAAAATGTCGATGGGCTCCTCTTCATCAGGTAAAATTGATTTTGATTTTGCCAATGATAAGTTCATAAAATTGGGTATTTTTTTCTTGATAAATAGTAAAAATTTAAAGAAGAATAAGGTTTTAGATTAAATGTCAATAAGAAATAAAACATTTGAGCAGGCTCTAATTTAAAGATCAGTATAATGTTGTAATAAAGCTGAACAATCAATTGACAACTGATGGGTTTTATGGAAACTTCAATGGGAAATGATTTTCTCCTGCAAAGGTATGTGGCATTTAATTTTTTTTTATTGATTCATTTATACAATATCTTTCTCTTTTGTGAATAATGAAGATAATTATGACCTTTTATTATTGTAGACTAAAGTATGTCATATTCTATTTGTGTCTTTTGTAGACTACACTGAAGTGGTAGAGATAGCAAGCACACCTGCGAAGGATTTACTGAGTCGCCTACTTGTCCAATATGCCTTGGTTGGTCATGTAACTTAGTGCAAGAGATTTTTTCTAGTTAACATGGCAATAAGGAATCACTTTTCAGTTGGTTTTTGCATACAATATGCTGATTTTTTGAAAAAACCATGTTGATGGGTATTAGTTAAATTTGAAAATATTTAAGAAAGTTTGGGACTTTTAGTGGTAGCGATGGTGGTTTAAGGCGACGGCAACGACGATGGTGGTGAGAAGAAGACTAATTTGTGTATGAAAAAAAAGGAGAAATTTAGACATTAATTTGTTTTAGATTTTAAGGGTAAGGGCTTTTGTTTTGTAAGAATATAAATGTTTAAAGTTAATTTATTTTTCTTCTTCATCTTCTTCTCTAATAAAGTGAGTAAAGTGAGGGTATTTTAATCAATTTACTATTAAAAGATGACGTGACAATTTTTACAGAGAAAAAGAGACCCACAAAGTTTTGTCATCACCAAATATTTGAGTAAAACAACTAGAAACACTTAAATATTGATCTGTAATGAATTACAGATACTAAATTAGTCAAAAATATTATAGAGACATCAAAATAGAAAAAAACAGATAAGTTTAGATACCAATAGTATAATTTTTCCTTTCTTTTCTTATGATACAACACACTCATGCGTATTCATTTCTTGCATTTACTATCCATGCTATCACATGCATATTCCATAATATTTAAGTTTTATTATTATAATCCTACAACTAACATGCTTTGGTCACTGGCGCCGCCGCCTTGCCTAGACGATAACCGATCTACCAAAAAGGTTAAGATATGTCTAGGGGAAGGAAAACCCCAAACAGATAAGAATGAACTATTAGAGCAAGGAGATATTATAGAGGAAGATTTTGCATTGAAATAGGATGTTATGGGGGAGAACAAACCTTTAGAGAATGATTCGGTGTATCTCTTAGAGGATGATGCAAACCCTACTTGTAGCAATTTCCAAGATGAAAGAGTTTCCTTTAGGGACAAGCTCATCAATGCCAATCTAATAGAACTAAATATGGATGACTTTAAAGTGCAAGAAGAGGACGTTGAGGCTAAAGTGGAGAGTGCTATGCATAGTATCAACTTTTCTAACAAAGTCCAAAATTTTATGGCTCAAAGCATGAAGAAGTCGGTCATAATCGGGTTGTTGGGAAGATCAGTTGGCTATAAGGTGTTGCTAGGTTGTCTCCAAAGCCAATGCAATATTGTTAGTACCTTTCAACTTATTGATTTGGAAAATAATTTTTATGTTGTCAAGATTAATTCTTCAACCGATTATTCACATGTTTTGTTAGGAGGTCCATGGGCTCTTTTTGGACATTACCTCATAGTTTAGCCATTGACACCTGCCTTTTTAGTTAATAATCCTAATGTGGCTTCAATGGTCGGGTCTCCCAATTTACTATTATCATAAAAGTATGCTTAAAGCAATCTAAAATCATTGGCAATGTAGTTCATATTGATTACAATACTGAAGCAACCGAACAAGGGAAATTTTCTTGTTTACCCATTGCCCTTGACCTTAACAAACCTTTGGTGTCTAAATCATTGCTCGATGGGAAATTATAAAGGATTTGAATATGAAGGTTTGCCCACAATCTGCTTTGAATGTGGTATCTATGGTCACCTAAAGGAGCATTGTCTAAAGAATAAGAATGACAAAAATTCAGCAATTGAGACGATAGGGCTAGAAGATTCTATTAGTAATGTTACGATGCTCGCGCTGGAAGAGACCTACAGTCCCTAGATGTAGGTTACATGCCATGGAAGGAAATCTGACAAAAAAGGGAATAATCCCGTTAATAATGCGCCGAATCAAAGAAAGAGCCAAGATTCTACGAGATCACATTTTGGAATAATTGCATATTTAACGGAGGATAATATGGAAGGTTCCAATACTATAAACCAAATTAAGGATTTCAACTAAGTTTCTTCAGCAGGAAAGAAGCAATTTCAGAAAAATTAAGGAGAGACTTCAGGGAGGAATAATAGTAATAAGGCTTCTTTGGTTTTTACTCCTGTATATAACAATCGTTCCATGCAAAACCATGAGACGAATACAAGGACCAATGACGTGGCTAACCAAGGCAACAAACCACAAAATATCTCACGTGAGCTGAACTCAAATAAGAAAAACAAAATGGTTGCAACTCCTGTTTCATTAATTTTGGACCCCACCAAGCACACAACTGTCACCTTTGATGATAATGATGATGAATTCAGTAGAAGCAAAGTGGTTCCCTTATAGCAATCCACTTCGACACATGTTACTTTGAGAGACAACTACAACCTAACTTGTAAACCTCCTGGAAAGGCCAAGGAGTGGAAAGGTATTAAAATTTATAAGTCCTCTAAGAAAAAAATTAAAAGGCCAGCGAGCTCAGGAGGACCATCCCTCAATTCCCTCTATGGCTGTGGAAGCCTTTATTAACAAGCTAGCTGGGCACACTAATGTGGACAATGCTGACGGTACATTGATGGGTAATGTGATCGCAGTCCACGAGGATTAAGGGCTATTCCTAGATTCCATTTTCTACATTCTCACATATTATGGATTATAATATCTTAATTTGGAACTGTCAAGGAGAAGTTAAAGTAGGTTTTAGGAGAGTTTTAAAGTCTTTGTTCAGGATTTATAAGCCAATCTTGATTGCTCTTTTAGAGCCAAGGATTGCTGCGCTTTAGGCAGATGTTGTTATTAAGAGATTGAGCTATGAATTTTTGCATCAGGTGGAAGCATGTGGTTTTTCTGGTGGCATTTGGCTTATGTGGTCAAATGAGATCAGGATTGATGTCATCTATAACCACAGACAATTCATTCGTATTAAGCTTAGTAGGAATGATGGCTTCTTCCTGACAACTGTTTATGGCAGTTTGTAGCACCAGAATTGCAAAGAACTGTGGTAAAGTCTTTCTCATATTAGTCTATACCTTCATGATCCTTGGGTTCTGGTAGGCCTTTTTAACTCTATTCTTGATGTTGCATGTAGAAAAGGGGGTAACCTTTTTAATGATCTCGTGACTAATAATTCTTTGCAACAGGTGAAGCATGTAGGTCCTGCGTTTACATGGAGAAGGGACACGTCACTTCAAAGGCTGAATGGAGGTCTCTCTAACAATCAATGGTGCTTGAAATTTCCAGAAGCAATTGTGCAACACCTCTCACAATTACAATATTATCACAAGCCTATTCTCATCAAGACTAATAATTATTGCTCAACAGCTAGGGGTCCCAAACCCTCTCATTTTTTTAGAGGCTTGGCTTCCACGTCCTGATTTCCCTAATCTTGTTAGGAGGAATTGGGATGACAATTTATTTCTTCATATGATTTCCCTAATCTTGTTAGGAGGAATTGGGATGACAACTTATCTCTTCATAATAATATTAATAATTTTATTTCCTCTGGGCAGAGTTGGAATGTTGATGTGTTTGGCCACATTTTTAAAAGAAGCAAAATCTATTGGCCAGGATTAATGGGATTCAACGTGCTCTACAATTCCACCAGTCTAGCCATCTTCTTGATTTGGAGTGGAACCTTAAGAAAGAACTAGAAGAGGTCCTTTTGTAGGAAGAGATATTTTAGATGCAAAAGTCTAGATGCAATTAGCTTACTTGGGGTGATAGGAATACCTCTTATTTTCATGCTTACACAATATCCGAAAAGAAAAAGAACAAAGTTGTCATGCTTAAAGACATAGATGGGAACTAGATTGGTGATGTAACTCAGCTTAAGGAGATGGCAACAACTTTCTTTAAGAACCTTTATTCTAAGGAGGAAGAGATGGTTCCTAGCTATTAAGTTAGAGGCTATTTCCCTAAACTTAGTCAATAAATGTTGACATAAGTTAGCACTGACGTTACAGATGAGGAGATTCATGCTGCCTTATTTGATATGCATCCTATGAAAGCTCCAGGCATTGATGGTCTTCAAGCAGCTTTCTTTCAAAACCAGTAGGATGGCATTGGTCGTTCAGTCTGATATGGTCAAAGGTGTTTACCAAGGAGAGGATTTGAATCCTGAGATTAATAGAACTTTAATCACTCTCACCCCTAAAGTTAACAGACCTGAGAGTATTAAAGATTTCTGCCTTATAGGTTTGCTATCAATTTTTCTAAGATTATTACTAAACTTATTGAGAACAAACTTAAAGCGATTATGCCATTCTTGATTGCTCCCACCCAAGCCAAATTTGTGGCAGGCTATAGCCATTGGCGAAGCTACCTTAAAGAGAAGGGGTCAGTTGCCCCTTCTCTTTTTAAATATATATAAATATATATATATGATATTTTTAAAAATTTTTTAAATTATGTATTAATTTTTTAAAAAATTTTAAATTGTCCTTTTTTTTAATTTTTACAAGAAGTCAAAAAAAATTATAATAAATTATTTATTCTATAACCAATGTTCTCTTTTAAAAATTGACAAAATATTAATAATATACAAATGTAAAAAATTAATAAAGAAAGGAATAAATTTTTCAACTAAATTAATTTGAACTCATTTAATAAAATTAAATAATTTATTTATTTTAATTATTTTTTAAAAAATTATATTCATTATTTAATATTTTTCACTTTATTTTATTTTTATTATGAACAATTTTATAAATTTAAAATTCTGTACACATATATATATTAATATTTTTTATTAGTTAATTTTTTAATAATAAAAATATATTATTAATAAATTTATAAAATACTATTAAAATAAAAGAATAGATAAATAATTACGGAAAAAAATTAACATTTGCAAAAAAAAATTTGTCCCCTTTTATTTTAAAGTCTGGCCTGGCTATAGCATTATAGATAACATTATTATAGTACAAGAAGTTGTCCATTCCAAGAGAGGGAAGAAAGGAAAGGAGGGTTGGATGACCATTAAGTTAGATCTGGAGAAGGCTTATGACAGGTGAAGGTGGGATTTCATGAAAGATACGCTTCTTAATGTGAGTTTTCGACAAAATTTAAATAGGGTGATCATGTGTTATGTATCCTCTTATACGATACAATTATTATGGAATGGTAATCTTGGTAAGGAATTTAAAACCCATTCGAGGTATAACGCAAGGTGACCCATTGTCACCTTACCTATTCATTCTCTGCATGGAGCACTTGTCTCATAAAATTAATGATTTGGTCTCTAAGTGCAGTTGGCGCCCAATTTATCTTGGGAGGCATGGGTCACCTTTATCCACCTTTTCTTTGCCGGCGATTTGATGATCTTTGAAAGACCTACTGATGATCAAACTAACATTATTAAAAATATTCTTGAGGAATTTTGCATTAGCTTTGGTCCAAGAGTTAGTGCATGCAAAACTTTAATTTTCTTTTTGCATAATGCTATTCCTTAAGAAGCTAGTCGTATTAGTGAAAATCTCGAGTTTCAGAAAGCTTCTAATTTGGGGGTATACCTTGGTGTTCCACTTCTTTATGATAGAGTATCTAAGCAGACAAACTCTTATATTTTGGATAAAATTAAATATAAGTTATCAGGTTGGAATGCTAATTTACTTTATTTTGCGAATATATATATATATATATATATAATTGGAAGAGGGGAATTGATTTCGAGTCTATTTCACAAAAAATAGTATACTTAAGCTAAGCTATGCCTTGGCATATAAACAATATTCCAATTTAGTTATGCATAATATCCAATATAATTTTATAAAATAAAACATTTAAATTGTTAAATAAAATTTTAATTATAAAATTTTTTATCGATAAAATTTTTATATATGTATCAAAAATTAATTCTATTGATAAAAAATTAATTTTTTTTATCCATATTTATAATTAAGTTAAAAATTTTAAAAAATTATATTATTTATTTTTACATAATAATACATAATTGCTCAACAATAGATTTTTTTAACGTTTCTATAATAATTAATATGGTTTTTAATTTTTTATATTTAATTTAATTATTATTTGTGTTATTATAATTTAATTTGTTTTATTTTTATATTATAGTTTAATTTGTGTTATTATAATTTAACTTGTATTATTGTAGTTTAATTTATTTTATTTTTATTAGTATAGTTTAATTTGTGTTATTATAGTTTAATTTTATTATATTTTTCTTTTCCGTGTACATAGACCTTTTTATGTTGAACCATATAAATTATGTGTCCTATTTTACTCTATTTTTATCAATTTCTATATATAATTTGTTTGAGAAAAAAATTAAAAAATTACACCATATATTATTTTTTTAAGTTTTATTTTCATTTTTACTATTCTTATTTTTTTTTTCACTTTTCACTTTTTTATTTTCCAATTTTACCTTATTTTATGTTTTATTTTTTCAAAAATACATCATTTCTTTTTTCATTTTCTTCTTCCTCTTCGTTCTTTTTCACTTTTCTTCAATAAGTTCAATCTATCTTTGCTTTCGTTTGTCAAGTTAGCCATGTAAAGAGCCAATAAATAAAAAATAATTTCTATTTATGTTTTGTTTTCATTTTCGTTTCTATCTTCAATAATTTCACTGTAGATAAAATTTTGTTTCTCTCTATTTTAAAATTATTTGGCTGATAAAGCTTTCTTATTTTATTTATATAATAATGTCTTAGTGCTCATATTATTATCTTATTCTACTCAGGATAAAGCTTCCATTCCATCTTCAGAGACAATTAATAGTTTATGGTATAAACAAGGTTGCTTGGCTAATCAAACAAATTGGCCAAATAATTAAACTAAATAGCCAGTGCTATTTAAACTGCGAATAGTTGGTCAAATATCAAATAATTAAACTGAGAATGAACATACCGTTCGCATATGAAATAGCCAGTGCACTACATAGACCATTACCACAACATCGAGTAGCAATTTTCCAAACCTTCATTCTCAATTTCTATAACCATTCAAAAAGTCGGAATTATTTTTGATTTTGTCTTTTATTTTTTTTTATAAATCTTTTTAATTTTTAATTTTTTATTTGTTTTTTGTATTTCAAATATAATAATTTGGAATGTTTTTTGTTTTTCAAATTTAATAAGCTTCACATGTTTGATAAAATATTTCAAAGAACGAGTTTTTTAATTTTCTAATTTTTCATCAAATTTAATAGATTGTATCAATTTATTTATACATATATATGATAAAAGTAAACACATAACATTAGAAAACTTAAACAAAACAAAAAAATCTTATAAAAATGCACCAAAATAATTAAATAAAATATTTTATACATATATACAATTTAAATGAATACTATAAAAATGTAATATTTTAAATAAATAATAGTATGTTGATATATGTTACATATAAATAGATATATATGGGTATATATTGCAAAAAAATAATAATATATGTTATATATATTTGGATATATGTCTAGGTATATGCGAGTATTTATTGCAAAACAATAATGGTATATGTTACATATATGTAGGTATATATCAATAAACCTAGGTATATGTAAGTATATGTCGGTACATATTGATATATGTTACATATATTTTAATTAAAGAATAACAATATATATAAATATATGTCAGTATATATGATTATATGTGGATACATATAGGTATATGACTATTTTATATATTTATTTATATATGAGTAATTATTTTATATATTTATATATAGGTATATGTTATATATAACTAGATTTATGTGGATATATATTATATATGACTAGATATATGTGAATATATATATAACAAAAAAATAATAAAATATTATATATATATGGGTATATGTTGGTTTATATTACATATACTTTAATTAAAGAATAACAATATATGTCGGTATATATTATATATACCTTAACTAAAAAATAACAATATATGTTGGTATATGTCAGTATATATGGATATATGTCGATGTGTGTTATATATAACTAGATATATATATATGTTATATATATAAGTGTATGTCGGTATATGTTAGTATATGTTACATATAACTATATATACGTGAGTATATATTGTAACACCCTTATACCCTATATACATACAATATATATTTTCAGCATATATAAATACACATATACAGTACAAAATATCACAGACCAGTTTAATAAAATTTTTTACATTTCTTATTTAAAATTTCAAATACTAAATACATAAAATTAAATAGTATATAAATATTCTTTACTTGTTATAGGAACCCAAAATAAATATTTTATATGAAAATTTCTGAAAAAAAATTAGCCATAGTTTTATCTGTAATTTGGACATCCTAAAATTTATCAATTACAAAACCTGCAAAAAGAACACTTCCAATAAATAATAAACCACATCTTCACCTTAACTTCTAAATTTTTTCATAATTTTCTCAAAACATTTATATATATATATATATATAATTTAGAGCATATTTAAACCCCTATTTCAAATAACTTAACCAAAATATTTTTTATAGTTTATAATACATAAAATTCAAAAACATGATATAATATGCATAATACTTAAAATATATAATAACATAAAATATATACATGCTAGTAATAGTATTTTTGATCTTGATATCAATTCTACAAGCACAACTACAAATCTAGACCATATCTAGTCTAGAAGAACTCTCCGGCTCAGTCGAATCTACCCTGTCACATGCGCGATGTAAACAATCGTGCTAAGCCAAAAGCCTAGTAATACAAATTTGATAACAATAAAACTCAAATGCAATGCTAATGCACAATGCATATGAATATAATATCATTCCATTTTCTCATACTTTTTAAATATTTCACAATCCACAATTCACATGAAAAATAAATACAAACATGTGCCCAAAGATAACTAATATGCTATTCAAATTTTAGAGTTATTATTTTGGTCTATAATGACACTATGTATCTAGCCACGTAGGTAAAATATCAATGTAATAGTCCAATTAGGTCTGAGCTTACGATTCAGTCATTTCACCCAGTCCAGCTTTAAGGGCTTATTTTTGAGGCTTACGACCCGGTCATTTCACCTTAAAAATATTTTTATAATGATGCCTAATGTCTAGCCCATAGGCAAATCATAGGCATGCCGCCAAACACAGAACTCCAAAAATTGAATAACATACTAGGCACACAATTTATTCATATTTCTCATTTATATCGGTATCAATTCATTTTATTATGTTTTCACATATCTCATTTTTGCATTTATAATACAGTACCCAATTACTTTGGGTATTTCCATATAATTTCCATATTAATCACATTTAATGTAATCTAGTCAATACCAATAACTTTTTAACAATACACTTAATACATACACAACAAATAACATTACCCAAACACTTTGGGACATTTTCACATAATACACATATTTCACATTTTACATAATTTAGCCATTATCAATGGCTTTTCAAAATGCATTTAACACATATATGTCATTACAAATGTCATAGCACATTATTCATACATAACCAATGTATAAAGTAGCTTAACACATTTTTCAATCAAAATGTGTTAAGCCCAAATGTCATGCAAATATAACTAATATATTCAAAGTTTGTACTTACCTCAAATAACAACCAAAACAAGCTTAAAACAACTTCCAATCATATCCTTCCAACTTGCCCTTCACCACTTGGATGAAGCAAATTAACCTCCCTCAATGCCTAAATCAAATGTGATAGCAAATAATCATTTAGTATCACATTTAATGACATTTTCAATATTAAACCATAATTAAACCTCATCCAAGCAAAAATCTAAAATTTAAGGCTAACCTCACTTTAACTTTGGATTCTCATACTAGACTATTCATTTTAATATATTAAATTTATTTATATTGTTAGAAATATATTTTAATACATTTAAATCATTTACATTACAAAAAGACACTCTTATACACAAAACCCTAAAATGGCATAACCTTCCCTCATTAAAGGTTTTTCATTCCAACACAATCCATTAATTATTTTAAGATTATATACATCACTTATATCACCAAACAATAAGATTAAACCAATAAAATTATACAATTCAACAACTTTGGAAAAATCATTTTCCAAAACCCTAAATCACACTTTTATTCTCAAACTCTAACCAAACACAACCAAATCCAATATTTGACTTTAAAATACTTGTTTAAGCACCAAAATAACTCATTTAGAACCAATTTGCACAATTAAAAATCATGATTTCTCAAACCCTAAAAGTCCATAACTCTAAATTCTCTCTCTTCACCATTCTTTATCCAAATTCAACCATTTCTTCAATCCAACATTAAAATCATTAAAAACTACCCAAAATAACTTCATACACACCAATTTCAATAATTATAACATGCTATTTCAAAAATTCAAAACTCACATATTCAAAATTTCTATAAAAATCCAAAGAAAAAGCTAAAGAACTTACTTTTTCAAGTGGAAATCTCTAAAAATTCCTTTTGAACCTTTGAAATCTTTCAATTTTTGGAAGCTTGGAAGATTAAAATTCTTGTTCTTGAACATCCATGATGGCCGGCTATGAGAGAAGAAGAAGAAGAAGTTTTAAAATAAATTTTCTCTTTCCTTTCATCTTTTAATTATAACTATATATATATTTTATAATAATTTAATAATTAATTATTTATTAAAAAAATTAAAAGACTAAAAATTTATCATCCATTCAAAAATAATTTTTTTGAATTTTTTTATTAATTTTTAATTTCTAAAATTTATTTACAAAAATACCATTGAACTTTGATTTTTCTTTTAAAAAGTGTTGACTTTTATATGTTATGTATATTTTACATATATATCACATATATATTCCACTTTTTCATTTAAAATTTCTTCATTTTTCATTTAAAATCATTAATTTAATTTATTCAATTTAATTATAATATATTTTATAAAATTTTCAAAAATTAAAAATTTAAAAAAAAATTGGGATATTACCTATATTGTGAAAGAATAATAAAATATGTGGATATATGTTAGTATATATTATATATATTTTAACTAAAGAATAACAATATATATATAAGTATATATAGGTATATAACTATTTATATATTTATTTATATGTGGATATACATATAACTAGATATACCAAAAAGAATAACAATATATGTTGATATATATTATCGAAAAGAATTGTATTTGTAGGTATACACAGATATATATTACATATACTTTAATTAAAGAATGATATATATAAACATATGTAGGTGTATATTACATAAACTTTAACTGAAGAATGATATTTGTAGGCATATGTGGGTATATATTATACATACTTTAACTAAAGAATAATATATGTGAATATATGTAGATATATATTACATATATTTTAATTGAAGAATAATATTTGCAGGTACATGTTACATATATTTTATCTAAAGAATGATACTTGGGGATATATATAGGTATATATTAATGAATTATACAATTATAATAATAATAATCCAAAATGAATTAATAATTAAGTTGAACAATACAAAAATTTGGTCTCTCTTAAGTATTGATTTCATGATTAAATTTCAAAATAATAAATTTGAAAGTAATAATTAAACTTGAAATTAATAATTATAAGCAAATGCAAAAAAGGAAAATAAAAAAGTTTTAATTAATTTATATATGGATATATGTTACATATAACTAGATATACCAAAAAGAATAATATTATATGTTGGTATATATAATATATAAATAAATATATGTGAGTATATATTGCAAAAAAATAACATATGTTACATATATGGGTATATATCGATGTATGTTGGTATATGCCGGTATATGTTATATACATTTTAACTAAAGAATAATAGTATATGGCAGTATATGTAGATATATGTTATATATAATTAGATATATATCTATACATACATATATATATTACATATATATAGGTATATGTCAGTATATGTTATATATAAAATAATATTTTTATAATTTTATATTAAAAAAATATTTTTAAATAATTTTTATAGTATATGTTAAAATTATTTCAAAAAATTTAAATTAAATAAAATATATTAATATTAATATAAATAAAAATTTAAAATTTTATTTTTAAAATAAGAATATATGTGGATATTTTGGTATTTATTATATATAAGTAAAAACTTAATATAAAAATTTTTAATTTAATATTTTAATAATTATTTTGAAAAAGAAAAATAAAAAAAATAACCATTGAATAAATGACCACTATTTTATATATGTTATAAGTACATGTTTTAAAACAAACAACAATGGCCAAAACGTAACTTAAGCAGTGCAATTATTGTTAATGTATTTTTGTAAAAAAAAAAAATAGATATAGTATTTTTGAAAATTGAAAAAAGTTGTATTTTTGAAAATAATTCTTCTTTTTAGGTTAGTTTTTTAAATGTCTCTATAAAATTTGTGTAAAAAAATTGGTCAGCCTATATATTGATACTATACGATGCAATCTAACATGGTTTGACATGATTATATATGAATCAATAAATCGTGCTAGACCATTATTTTTTAAATTTTATCATAATTCAATATGACACGAATAATATATTAGGCCAGCATGACATGATATGAAAAAGTTGCAGGCATGATAGCTCAAGAATTATGTCAGTACAACACGAACCAATTGTTATATATGTATATATACATGTGGAGTCAGGCAAAATAAATTTTTAAGACTCAATAGGTATATGGGTTGAGATGGGTTCGGTCAATTTAGAAATAAGTTACAGGTTGATTTAATTTTAATTATATGCAATCATTTAGATTTGGATAATATTTTTTTACTTGAACCCAAATTCAATCAACTTTCTTTATATATATATATATATACACATATTAAATAATGTCATTTTTATTTTTTATTGTACCTCTAAACTTGATTGAATTCAACTTGAAAATATTAACAGTCAATCCAAAAGTAAAAGTCTAATATTGAAGTCCCAATTGTTTGACATCGCCCCATTTGATTGAATTTAAGATTAACTTGAGTTGATAAAAAAATATAAAAAATTTAGTGGATGTCGGTTAAATTATTTTTGTATTTGATTGGATTCAAAAAATCATTTTAATCCTATAGAATCCGATCCATGCTCGAGTTAGTTAAATTATATATAAAGAAAATTACATATAATACAATAATTCAACTTTTGCTTTTTAGTTTTGCAGTGATTGTTTTTTTTTTTTTCATTTATAGATAAGTAAACTAGTTTTTTTTTTCCTTTCAAATTTACGACCTTGTTTATCAAACAAAATTTATAGCCAAATAGGCCATGTAAAATTCCTTTTTTTAGTACAGTCTTATATATATATATATATTACTATTTTATTTTTTAATATTTTTGACTTATACATAATTCTATCATATATAATTTATAACATAGATATAATACATAAATATATATAATATATATAATACATAAATATATATTCAAATTATTACTTTATAAAATAAAAAAAATTAATTATTTTTAACTATACTTATTATTAATTACTCAACTAATAAAATAAAAATATAATATTAATAAATTAATAAAAAATATTTCAGATCATTAAAAATAATTTTATATAACTTTATTTATAAACGTGAGACGACCATTTCAGATATACGGATATATTTTTGAAATTGAATTTTTTTTCAAGGCGGCTTTGTAAAAAGCCGTGTATCCATAAAAAGTTGGGAATCTTTTGACGTGGGAAGAGAGTATTGACTAGGCAAAGACTTCCACCGACTCAAAAATAGACCATAGAGTTTGGTTGTGCTTTGCTCAATCTTTCGTATCTTCTGAATTTCTGATCTTTCCCCTCAGAGCATCCATGGCTATCCAAAGAATGCCAGATGAAGCTGTATTAAGGTTACTGAAACGATTACATCAGGCAAAGGATCTCATTGTCGGACCGGTAAATGAAACCAAGAAAAAAGATCCACTAGTTTTAAGCTTCGAAGACATCGACAAGCAGCTTCAAATCTTGAAAATACGATTTTCCGATGTCAAGATCTGGGTAGATACAATCATGGCCAACTTCATCCAATTACAACATCAAATATACAAAATTTTCTCTGATGCTAAGAATAAATCCGGCCACGGCGATGAGCAAAGCAATATTGACAACCAACTAAAGCTCGTTGCTCGAAGAATTGAACACCTAATGAAAGAATTGGAGCCACCGGCGGCCGGAGAAACCAGTTTGAAGAGATCATATCTAGAGGAGGATTCCGGCAGAAACATTGTTGAAGCTGGTCAAAAAATGTCAGAGGAGTGGTTACAGTTAAGCGTTGAAGAGAATATATTGACAAGCCCAGCCAATAAAGGTCTTCAAGTTATTTACAACAATCTTGATAGAATTGATCTGAAGCTCTGTTTTCTCTGTTTGTCAATTTTCCCAGAAAATGCTGCAATTAAGAAGAGGCCATTGATTTACTGGTGGATCAGCGAGGGATTCGTTGCGACTGAAGAGGTAGGAGAAGATATTTTTAAGAAATTGATTGAGTTTGGTCTAATTAAACCACACCCTTATAATCCTAATAAACCAATCACTCTTGTCAATGAATGCACTTTGCATCCATGGACACGCTACATGTTGATCTCATTAACCAAATCAAAATATCTTTTCGATTTTGATTCGAGAGGGATACCGTGTGATATTATTACTAGATCTCCACGGGCTTGTTTGGTGTTTGGAAATCAAAATTTTTCTGATTATAGGAGTGGCTTTGAGGATAAATTGTTAGGTGTATTCAATGTAAGTGAGAAATTTCTTGATTTGAAGCCTGACTTGCTTCCAAAATTGAAGAAAATTGGTGTTCTTCAATTGGGTGGATGGTATTCTTCGCCTAAAACTCGCATTGAAGGGGTAAAGCATCACATTGAAGTGGTAAATGCCGAATTCTTGATAGGTTTAGGGCCTCAAAAACACTTGAAGTATCTTAGTCTAAGAGGAATTTCAGGAATTACCACACTTCCTTCTTCCATTTCTAATCTGTTTAATCTTGAAATTCTTGATCTTAAAGCTTGTCACAATTTGGAAACATTGCCTTTTGATATATCTAAACTAAGAAAACTCACACATCTTGATTTGTCTGATTGCCCTTTGCTTGAAAGAATGCCTAAAGGACTCGATAAGCTCACTAATCTTCAAGTACTTAAGGGTTTTATGATTGGGGATTTACAGAAAACTCCTTGTAGAGTATCTCATTTAGCTAGTATGGAGAAACTTAGGCGTCTTAGTGTGTATATAGGAGCTGAGGCTGTGGTGCGACAAGGGGAATTTAGCAAGTTAGAGAAGATCAAAAGCCTTCAGTGCTTAACAATAATATGGGGAGTGAAAGATCCGGAGCAAGTAACTGGAATGTCTGACTTGTTGTTTCCAGCAGATCTGGAGAAACTTGATCTTAGAGGCATTCCATACTTGGGAAATAAGGATCCTAGAAGGCCGCTTATAGATTTGAAACCTAGTAAATTGAGTAATTTGAAAAGGCTTTACATTAGGGGAGGAGAACTTAGCAGCTTGAATTATGAAAAGGATATTATGTGGGCAGTTAAAATTTTGCAGCTGAAATATCTCAAGGATTTCAAGCTGGACATGATGGGATTGCTTGCAAATTTCCCTCATCTGATTTACTTGGAGGTTAAATGTGATGGGGAAGTAAAATCCAACGAGGAGGAAGTTATTTACAAGGAGGATTTTGTGTTAACAGAAAAGTTGCTTGCAAACGAAAAGGAGAAGTGCAAGGAGAAAGGAAAATCCAACAAGGAAGACAAATGCGAGGAGGATGTTAGGCTAGCAGAAAATAAAAAATACTTTGACAAGGCCAAAGGAAAATCCAAGGTAGAAGTCAATAATAAGAAGGATGTGTTTTCTGAAATTGAAGAAGAAAAGAGTGTTGGTATAGGATATCAAAGAAAGATGAAAGCAAAGAGGGAACAACATGAACATAATGCTCAAAGAAGCCTGCCCTGTAATGGTCATTCTCCTCCTTACTGCTATTCATATTTATGGCATCACATCTAATTGCTCTGTCTAATTTGAGATGTTCTGATATACTCAATTTTCTTGTATTACTTTGCTCAATGAAGTATTGCAATTTCTTACTCCATTTACATTATTATTTATTTATTTATTTTTTCTATTCTTCTTCTCTATCTTTTGAGAATTTTGAATGAGCCATTATTGCAAAATCTGATAGAGATCTTTTTTCCCCTTTAAATTTAACACACTCTTTACATGTTGGATAAAATGTCCAATTTGAATTTGTTGACTGAGTATATGCCATTTTGTTTTTTGAGTTTTATTTGTTTAGTTTTTGATTTATTCATATTTATATTGTTTGAGTTAGAGAATGGAAGAGGGAATATATATATACAAATATAAATAATATATAATATTTGCATGATGTATACACCATATATAAAAGAATTATATGATTTGACATTTGAAATGAAGCAAATATATGAATTAGGAAGATTAAAGATGATGAGAG
Organism: Garcia nutans; assembly: GCA_947685225.1. NCBI lineage: Eukaryota > Viridiplantae > Streptophyta > Magnoliopsida > Malpighiales > Euphorbiaceae > Garcia > Garcia nutans. The sequence goes on along the minus strand of CANTUV010000017.1, from coordinate 1,823,890 downwards.
GAAAAGAATAAATGAAGAAGAAACTGAAGTGTATAAAGGGAGGAAAAAGCCAAGTCAAAGTGGATTTGTTGTTTTGTAAATTATTTTAAATGTTTTAAAACATTTTAAAATTATTAATGCATATTTGTTTATATATTTTGTTTTTTTATATCTTTTAGATGTAATAAAATATTCAACATATATATAACATATAAATAATATTTATAATATATAAATAACATATAAATAACATATATAATATATATATAAGATATAAGTAATATATACCACATATAATATATATAACATATACATAATATATAAACATGATATAAACAATATATGGAATATATATACAACATATAAATAACATGTATAACATATGATAAACAAATAAATAACATTAAATAATATATATAACATATATACAAAATATAAACTACATATATAATATATATGTAATAATAAACAACATATAAGCAAAATATATAATATATATACTACATATAATTAAGATATAAATAATATATTATGCAGCAAATATATAAAATATTTATAATATATATTCCACATAAATAACATATACACAATATATATAACATAAAAGAGAAAGGCCACTTGTGTAATTAATGCTTGTGTTCTTTTATAATTAATTGTTGATTGTTTCATATTTTTGAGATTTTTTCAAAGTCACATTTTATAAACAGTTTTAGGTTACTTTTATAAATTTCCCAATAACAAAGTTTTGAATGGAAAGGAATTTTAATAGGTTTTCCCTATTTTTTGTTTTTTCAAATTGAAAAATTAACATAAAAAGACAGAATACAAATGCTTTCCATAATTAAATAGAAAAATAGAAAATAAAGACAATGACCCAAATTTTATTTATTGTTGGGTAATTTAGTTTCTTTTCTCTTGCCGTTGTTTTAATAGTAAATTATCAATTTTTAATTGAAATTTGACAAAATTAATTAATTAATTAAGATCTTTATGATTTTGTTTAAAATCAAACTGATTAATTTAGTTAAAAAAAACATCGTTTAGTCATCCAATAATTGAAAATGGTCTACTTTCGGACATCTTACCATTAGAATATGTGGTACTGTATACTTGATTTCAAGTGAACGAGAATCGATGATTTTAACCTTAACATCCTCCTTTTTTCTTTCTATATTTTGTTGTTTCTTCTGTCAATTTTGAATAAACAGATAAAACAATAACAATAAATCTCAAGAATAAACCTTATTCCATTTGTATATAAACGATAACTCTCAAGAATAAACCTTATTTCACGTGTATAAAAACGATTCTTTGGCCACCTCTCTCCAACAGAAATGCCAAAGACATTCATTAATTCAACTGCAAATAACAAAAAAAAAGCATGACTTATGCCACCTAATGTCAATTAGCAGCCATTACTACATTTGTTTAAGGAAATTCATCCAGAAAGGTGCATGTGAACATGCCACACATGTACTGCAGGGTTATAAATGGCCATCTGGAATCCTGAATGTGGCTGCTGCGCCAAATTTCCTTTGCTCTTCGAGTTGAAGAGACTCTTCTTCGCTACTGTCATCTTCAACCCAAAAATAAGTGGAGGGATCATAGATACTTGAAGACCTGCAGTCATGAGTGGCAAGGACATTAACCTGCCCGTGGTGAGAGATCTCTATTACTTGTACATCATCGTCCTCAGGTAGCGGTTGCTTCCAGGATTGTCCATCAATCTTGATGAATGTATGATCAAGAGCACCTTTATGAAACTCGAACCGGATTCTGTGCACCTAGAATGGAACAGGAGAGTGATGCATGGTCAATGAAATACATTGAATATATCAATCTCCTAAAAGCTATACCATTTAAAAAATTGATGCAGAATCCTAAGTTGTAAGTTCTAAAATAAATTACTATGTAAATAGTAATTCTTCCCCACTCCCATTTCCTTAACTAATCGAAGATGAGAATAGAAAAACCTGCCATGCCCCACAACAACATTCAGCTGCTTAGCAAAATATATAAATAGGTTCGTTCTTTCACTCCACAATTCTAGCACCTAAACGAAGTTCTTCAATCTTATGCAGGGGAGGCTGGGGAGCACCATTATTGGTTCAGAAGTTTTCTGCTTTCTTCTAAACAAGTTGTATGCTTGCAGGTCAAATAACAAAGAAAATCTCGAATTAATATCCCATAATTAGGTCGGTAGCTAACGTCTAAGGGTTTCTAATCTGATAGTAGTTAGGCTTTTTAGATACTACGACGTTTATTCAGCTAGAAAGGGAAGTGTTTAATCAATAGAATTGACAATACTGGTACTGTTGCATCCTGATTCAATTTTTTGTAGGACAAAATGACAATCTCTGTGTTTTGTCCTCATGGAAGATTGGATTTGAGACAATATAGAATGCTGCTTGATTATCATTGGTATATGACATGTTAGCATTAGTCCAAACTTTGTAACAAGTTTTGCAAGACTAAAATAGTGTAAGCAATTTTGGTTTAAGAGAGTCCCAATAAACTACATAATTGTACATCAATTTTAGTACATGTTGCTCTATCTTTTTCAGCAATATCAACATTTTTTTCTTTCTAAATGATGATTGTAACCTTGACACAAACAAATGTAGCCCATGAAACATAATTATCACAACCTTGCAATTTAACAATAGTAATAGTAGAACTAGAGATGGATGAGAAAAGGGGGTTTAATTGAACCGGAAAGTTCAGACTTAGCAAAATGGAGACCGAAAATATGCACCAAAGGTTGAGAAGAAACCTGCTGAGAAGAAGCTAGCAAAAGGGAAGAAAACCATTGCCGAGAATCTGATGGACAAAAGCAAATACCAAATGATGTCGGATGAGCAAGATGAAGCAACCAATGGAGGCAAAATGACAAAGTGACCTTGTTGGTAAAGTCGCATCTAAAAAGGCTACCAGAAAAAGGCTCATGTGTCGGCTCGTGGTGCTCCAGTAAAAAATGGTGATGGCGCATGGTCAAACGCATGGCTTTTCAATGATGAGATTTCATCAAGATGCTGATCAGCGTTTGACACTCCTAAGGAGAGAGAAGGTGAACCCAAAAAATGCTTGGATCTTATGGGTTTTGTGAAATAGAGAGGCTCGAAGAAGAGATGGCAACAAAAAGGAAAAAAAAGATTAGAGCTCTGATGCCTTGTGAATTTAGACAAGAGAAGAAAAACATGGGTGAAGTCTGAATATTTCAGCTTGGGTATTCCCTTGAGCTTCATGGGGATTTTATACTATAAAATGAATAACAAAATAGGAAGAAATAGAGGAATTGCAAAATAGGAAACAAATCTAATAGTTAATGTACAATATTCATAGCCACTGCAATCTAAATTAAGCCTAGAATCAAGTATATCATAACATCAACAAACCCCTTAAACTTATCAAGTGTCTTGGTTCATACCATCGAGAAATGGTTGCAATTTTACTAGGGTCTGTGGTCACCCCTTCTAAGGATATATATGCCTCAAATAAGTCATCTAAACCTTGGCAAAATCACATTTAGATAGTTTAGCATAGAGCTAATGTTGCTATAATGTGGCTAAAACTATTTCCAAAAGATAATAGTGAGTCTACATATTAGGGTTGTGAACCATAATGTCATAAAAAAAACACTTGGATAAAATCCCTTAAATAAGATGCAAACATAGAATTCATTAAAGATTGAAAAGGTACTGATGCGATTGGGCCGTCTTTCTTAGGAGATCACCCATCCTAATATTTTCTTGAACTAGCACACTTAATAAAAAAGAATGCTAACAATTTCAACCAAAAGCTTAAGCTATTACTAAAGGCACCCCATTTCCTTTATTTAGATCAAATACGGGCTTACCATTCTTTTTCAACTTTGTGTGCCATCAAACTGAACTTGATCCATACTCTTCAGACCCTTGGACATATCATTCCTTCTCTTTTAAGAAAGTTCATCCTCAAATCTAGAGTAGTGGGATCAACTCAGCAAACGGGCTTTAGTACCAAATGATGCGATTGGCCAAATTCTTTCCAGGAGGTCACCCATCCTAGTACTTCCTCTACACTAACATGCTTTACTAGAAAAAATGCTAACTATTTCTACCAAAAACTTAAACTATCAGTAGAGACACCCATTTCCTTTATTTGGATCTAATACAGGCTCACCAGTCTCTTTCAACTTTGTGTGTCACCTGACCGAACTTAATCTACATTAGGGTTGCGCAGAAATAATGAAACTGACCAAATTAGACCGAATCGAATGATTTCTTACAGATTTGGTCAGTTTATAGTGTAAAAAGGGTCAAATTCATATTAAGATTTAAAAAAAATTATATCGGTCGGTCGATCGGGTTTGTTCAAATTTTCTCTTGAACCCAAACTTGACCGACTATTAATAACATATTCATATTATGTTAAAACGACGCCCTTTTTTGTTTCATATATAAACATCTTAAATGGAATTGAGCTAACCCTAGCCGCATTTTTTTTTTATTTCTCTCCTAAAATTTCTCTCTCCCTCTAACAGTTTCTTAGAATACTTGTTTCTCACCGATTCTCCATCAATTTCTTCTAAAATTCTAAGCTTTCTTCTAGTCTTCACTAACTCTTTCCTTGTGAGTTTTCTAAATCTTTAGTGCAGTTTCCACGATTTCTAAATCTTTTGGCTCAACTTCATTTAAAGCTTTGAAATACAAATCTTTAAAGCTTTGACAAGTAGTGAGTTTTCTAAATTTTTTTGTGTATTTTTTTTAATTTATATTTGGGTTTTTTTTGAAGTTTGTTTTTTTTTTGTCTAAATTTCTGTGTGATTTTTTTTTTCTATTGTTAAGGCTTTTAATTTTTGTGTTATTGTGTTTCATTGCTTATGTTTTGGTTTTTTCTATTTTAGGGTTCTTCGAAATTTCTTGTTTTTTAATCCAAATTTCATTGTGATTTAGTTTTCTATTTGGGTTTTTCTTTTTATTTAGGTTTTTTCAAAATTTGATTTTGTTTTATTTTAGGGTTATGAATCTTCTCATTTAGGGTTTATTGTATTTTATAAAAAGGATTTTTGAAAATTTTGGGTTCTAATATATTGATGTTCAAAATTTTTGTTCGATTTGCATCTTTATATTTTATCCGAACGAACTTGAATATACGCCAGCCGGTTGTTAGAAATTTATGTTTATTTGGTCTATTTCGGTTGAATATTTTCAATTTAAGATCAGGTTTGGTCGGTTTGAAAAATATCCTAAAACTGACCAAACCCAACCCATGCATGGCCCTAATTCACAGCCTCCAGACCTTTGGACATATCATTCCCTCCCTCTTTTAAGGAAGTTCGTCTGTGGGATCAAACTCGGCGAACGGGCTCTAGTACCAAATAATGCAATTGAGCCAAATCCTTTCCAAGAGATGATCCATCCTGGTATTTCTCCTGCACCAACATGATTAACTAGAAAGAATGCTAATAATTTCTACCAAAAGCTTAAGTTGTCGGTAGAAATGCATCAATTTCCTTTCTTTGGATCAAACACAGGCAAGCCAATCTCTTTTAACTTTGTGTGCCACCTAGCCGAACCTGATCCATACCCCCAAAGCCTTGGACGTATTTAATATTGTTGATTTTTAGGCCAAAAGGCATTACTAATAATTCATAGTGGCTTGTGTTTGTCCTAAATGCAGCCTTATGAACATCACTAGGGTTCATTCTAATATGGTGATTAGCATATCTCAAATCCAGCTTAGAAAAAATGGCAACTCCATATAATCCATCTAGTAAGTCTTCTACAATAGAAATGGCAAGTTTATCTTTAATGGTTCTATGATTTAGTTGTCCGAAATCAAACACAAAACCTCTAGGTGCTGTCCTTTTTCTTGACTAGTAGCACAAAGTAAGCAAACGGAATTTGGCTTGGTTGACTGATAGAGTTTGAATGCATTGATGTTATAAGTCTTCCAACTTCAGCTTTTTGGTGGTGTGAGTATCTATAGAGTCTAATATTCATTGGCTTAGTGTTTGGTTTAAGAGGTATGGAATGGCTGTGTTCTGTTAGGTGGTAGGGACGTGCGTATTTGAAAAATAGTACTATATTTGGTCAAAAGTTGAGCTAGTTAAGGCTCATCTAGGCAAAAAAAATGTGTCAATAGCAACACCCGAAAACTAGTGTAGTAGTTATCATGATGAACAACTTAGCCATTGTGCCCTTCCAGCCTTTGTACATGAATTTATTTAGGAATTTAGTAGCCATCATTTTGAGAGTGGCTTGTTCTGTCAACCCCTTGAATTCCAGCAACTTCCCATTGTGTTGTACGATTTATAGTGTAATAGGCGAATGTTTCCTCATCCAGTCTACTCCCATAAAATGTCATAATCCCCAAACTCCAAAACTCATACCAAATTCAAATTCATGACCCTGCATATTCCATGCACAATTATGGCATTTTCCTTTGATAATTATTTTTCTTCCATCTACTACTGTTGCATTAATAGGAGCTACCCGAGTTACAATTAGCCAGGTTATGGGCTACCTTAGTCCATAAAGCTATGTGTTGATCCATTATCAATAAGAAATATAATAGCTTTACCACTCAGTTGCCTCTTAAACTTTATAGAGTTATCCCCCACTCCCCTGTCTGCAGTAAACATGGATAATGTATCTATTCTTGCTCATCTCCTTTTTGAACTTCGTTTGTCACATTTCAGAATTGGAAACAATCATCTACCTCCTGGATCTCTTTCTCCTCTTCTTCTTGCATAGCGATTACTATCTTTTGTAAACTCTGATGGCCAGGAAATAAATGTCCCCATTTATAATAGGCTAATAGGTTTCTTTTGGAGTTCTAGTTGTGGTGGTGTTGTATTTGGGTAGTGGGAAGTTTGAAGTTTTTTTTTAATGAATATTGGTTAACTCTTGGAGTTGTTTGATGCAACAAGGAATGAGTATTAAGAGTAGGTATTTGGTTAATTGGGCTTATTATTATTGAATTGAAAGGAAGGTGTCCAGGTTTTAGGAGGATTATTAGAGTTTAGGGTTTTAAAAGGTGGTTTGAGCTTTTACTCGCTTCCAAGTGGTGTTCCAGTAGCCTAGCCTGTTCCATTGCATTCATGAGATCGGTAGGTTTAAACATTTTTACAGCCAATCTGATTTCATCCTCAAGCCCACCCACAATGCAAGACACATAAAAGGACTGTGATAGGGGAGCAATTTTTCCATTATGAGTTTTAACTCTTCAAACTTGTCCTGGTAATTCTCAACATATTTGCCTAAGTTTTTGGAGTTCCTCCTCAACTTCTTGCTCCCCCACAACTCTTAATCTCTTAAAAAGGTTTTCAGCAAACTCCTCCATCCAATTCCCTGCCTATCCCCGCTCCATAAAAAACTAGCTAACTCCACTTGCATCTCGGGTGCAACTTCAGAAAAATAGAAATATTTACTATTTACTAACCCATATTTTACCATCACCTTTATCAAAATTAAGCAAATAACATTCAGATAATAATTTATCCTGATATCCCCTAGTTTATAAGTCAAATATTATCCCCATCTATAGGAGGTACACCTCTTCCAGCGATAATAGGGTCCTGGTTAGCCACCAGTGGCACTTTTCCTCTATTCAGTGTAATACTTGGATTGAAGCTAGATCTCACACCTGACTGCCCTTGAATCAACTGTGCCAAGTATTCTATAGATTCGTGAATTTTCTTGTCTTAGTTTCTCAGAAGAAATGACGGATTTCCAAGCTCTGCTCTTAAGTCGATCTGTTTTTGTAACAAGGCGTCAAATTTCTGAATATTTTCATGTTTGTATAGCTTCTAATTTGCTCTCCATTTTTTATTCTGATGTGCAAAGAACCTTGCTCCTCCAGCTTGGAATTGAGGGCTCTGAATTGTTCTAGTTCATCCATTGGATTATCTTCAGATAAGGTACTTCTAGCTTTTTGAGAGCTTCTTCTCGTGAGTAACAATCCAAGAAAAGTGGTTGCTCTGATATCAGTTGTTAGGTCTAATAAATTAGTCCTAACAATTCGGAGGAAATAAGGGAATAGAGATGAAGAATTAGGGAAGGAAAACAAAGAAGATTAAAGGCAGAATAGAAAAAAGAAGGGGGAAAGAGAGAGACACAAGGAAAATCAGATATGGGTATTCATTGCCTATTTCTGTTACATTTGCTCAGTATATACTTAGTTCTAGGATGGTGCCGAATCACGCTTTGACAGAATAGCATAACTAATAGCACAATACACTAATATTCCCTGCTAGTTGGCAAAGACAGCTGGCTAGGACAGCTATCCCATTCCTGTTGTCTTATTCTCTAACTTATCACCTTACAAGCTATCAATTACTCCTGTCCTTTTCTTCTTCTTCCACTCATATCTAATAGAATTCTGAAAAATTTTATGGCATATAGTTGCTCCAAAATAGAATATAAAACCCAAATTCTAATATCCACATAAAGTCTTCTTCAACAAGAACTAAATTATGCCATTGGGCGTGAAGATGTGAACCACACATAAAAAGAAATGAAGTTGAAATGTACCAAGTGATGTTGCTAAAATATCAAATTATAAAATACTAAAAACTAACCTTATTTTATTTTCCTGTTAGAATAAATGAATTCCAAATATCTAGAAATTAGTGAATAGCCAAGATTAATTTAAGGCTGATTCTTGAAGTTCAATTTTTACCTGTGCAATACGAATACCTCGCCTCCCAGGACCAAGCCCAAGCAGATCATCTTTAAAACCAACAACCTCAATAAGTCCATCATCTACATAAGATGGAGTCAAGTCTCTCTACAACATATATGAAAGGACAAAAACCAAAAAAAAAAGGAAAATCGTCAGTTTTACCCTAGTGAAATCAACTTGCATTAAGTTATAACATCTCTTATCATCATGGTTTAAAATAAGTGAACACATAAGAACTGACATCCCGCAATCTCCTTCTACTTGGTGTTCCCCAAGGGTTCATTCCACCAGAAAAGCTTGGCAAGTTGAGGCATATGATTGACGTGATGCTGTTTACAAAAAAAGGAGTGGGGTTAAAAGAACACATGACATATTTCTGAAGATATTAGTTTCAATCTTAAGCCATATTGCAGTGTTGAAGGCAAAAAAAAGGGTATTTAACTTTTCGAATTTTGTTGGACTTCTGGAATCAGACAAGACGTTTCTTCAGAAAGCAATGGTATTTTCATTTTTTTTAAAAGATAATGAAAGGTATAAAGCCAACCTCAATTAACTTAGGATTAAGGTTGAGTTGAGTTGTATCAGGAAAGGTATAAAGTAGGTAATATGAAAAAAAAGCATTTCTTTTTTCAACACCAAAGAAAACAAAGGCTAAATTATTAGGCAATGGAAACTCAGACGTGTTGTATTATAGCAGCAATCTCAAAAAAAATAAGCATGACATAGGTACCCATGAAACATAGAGCCCAGTTGTTCATATTTTAAGGTTTGTATTAAAATCGTACTTGTACTTGGTTAACGATTTTATAGAAATTCCAATTCATGATTTTACAATGTTAATACAAGATTTTTCTTTCAGTTACAGATTAATGGCAAAAAAAAAAAAAAAAAGAGCACCTAATGCCAAATGACAACTTTGAAGTATTAGGGGAATGGTGGACTCAAACGAATCTGTTTAGTTAAAAGATGCACTACCCCTAGGCTATGCCCGTGAGTGTCACTATGACCATTTTTTTTTTTTGAAATGCATTATTATGAACTGAATATTTTTGAGGAAAGTATTTATTGCATATTCAACTTGTGTATTTATAGGCAACATTACATGTGTATCTATACAGAAGTAGTGTAATTAGGAAATTTTACTAGACATGATCACTTAATTAAGGGAAAGGATCATGTTGGTTAACAAGACATGCTAGACATGATCACTCCATTTAGGTAGAAAATCATGCTGGCCGACGCTTCTCCTCAAGTTGGTGCAAAGATATCTCACATGCCTAACTTGCAAGCGGAGGTATGAAAGGTCTGCTAAGCTCTTTAATAAACACCGGCATCTAGTAGTTTATCTGATATAACAAATATTCTTAAAAAATCATATGTTTAATTTCTCTTTTATAAAGTGTTGATCAATCTTTATATGCTTTGTCCAATCATGTTGAATTGGATGAGCTATATAAATAACAACTTTGTTGCCACAGAACAAGGACAAATCCTTTCCGTCTATGCTTCAATTCCAGCCAGAAAACTCATGACACCCATCTTTTCTCGTTGAGCTTGCTGAACTTTCACACCAAAGCTAAATGGCAACAGCATATTAAGTTGCTTATAAGTTCTCTTAAAATCCATAAAAAAAAAAAAAAAAAATTCCAACACTGGCACATGGGAATAGCAGTAGAAACATAGCAGCACATATGTGACTTGCGCATGAGGTTACCAGTCACCAAACTTGGGGGAAACATTGATGGGCAAGTGTTGCTCCCTCCTAGATGGGTGGTAACAAAGGGGTGACCAAAAGTTGATACATGGACAGCCCAAACCAAAAAAGCAATAGACAGACCTAGGGTTCTAATACCATGTAATTTAGGCAATCAAAAGAAGAATTTCTTGTATATTTCATTAGTCAAGCGTCCATATTTATATACAAAACATAAATCTTATTAAGGGAAGGAGAATAATCAAAATCCTATTATCAAGCTATTTAAGCTATTTATCCTTTTCTCTCTTAATTTGTAACATTTTTACAAATAAAACCTAGATGGTGCTCACCCCCCACTGACAAAGTATTTCCTAGATGGAGGGTGATAGCACTTGTATTTCTTTTGAGTTGGAGAACAATCAACAAACACATATTTAAGAGCTCTAGGTTCCAAATTTTTCAGAATTCTTAGTGTGGACTAAACAAACACAATCAAACACTTTTGGAGGGACAAGATATGAATTTTTACCTTGTAGAGCCTCTAAAAAACTTCTAAAATTGAGAGTTTTGAGAAACATTCTATTGATAAGGTAAGCAGTGGACAAAATTGCATCTCTCCAATAAGAATTTAGAATATTCATGGTGAACATAAGGGACTGACTAACTCCCAATATGTGTCTATCTTTCCTTTTTGCAATACCATATTACGCACTAGTGTAAACACAACTAATTTGATGTATTATTCCAGCGGACTCTAGATAAGTGCAAAATTCACCATTCATGTCGCGTTAAACTGCATACAAACCTGACAGGATTGAAAGTAAGAGTACACATCACTCTTTGATTTCAATAAATAAACCAAGTTAATCTAATGCAAGCAATAAAGGTTACTATAAGTAGGTTCCTAAACATTAGAATGAAGAGTCATAAAATAAACCACAATTTTATTATTACTTAAAGGATAAGAGTTCTTTGTATGTTTAGCAAATTGACAAGCATCAAAAAACAAAAAGATATCAAAGTCCTTTCAAACAAACTAGGACACAATCTTTCTAAAACAAAAAGTGATGGATGTCCTAACCATCTATGCCACTATTATTTCGTGGTTGACATCCTTATTGTCCCTAAAATAGCTCGATTTGTACAAGGAACTAGGCTTTGACTTCCCTTTTAGAAATCCTCTTCCCTATTTGAAGGTCATGAAAGACATAATGAAAGGGAAAAAACTTCATTTTACAATTAAGAGTTTTGATAATGGAACTTACCAAGTAAAAGATTAACATGGAAACGAGGCACAAGTACTATAATTCATAAAAAAGATTCATTTGCTATTTAGACATTGTTTCTTTTTATATTGTTTGAGTAGGTTAAAAAAAACCTTTGGAAGAGTCTTTCATATGTTTATTTGCTCCAGAGCCTATAATTCATAAAGAAGTATCAACATTGGCAAGAAAGCGCATTACAAAGTTGGAGATACCAACAAGGAGTCACTTTGAGATAAGGGACGCTGTAGATTTTGAATATCTTCACTAGATAAAACACCACTTATAGTTGTTCGGCCAAATGGTCCCATTACTTCAGTTAGATTGTCTTGGGCCTTTGTTGAGTTTCCCTTTTTACCTCCATGACCTTTAGTTGGTCAACCATGCAATTTCAACAAGTCTCCTTAGCGTGTCGTGTCTTTCCACAATAGCTACGGTGCAGATGATTTTTATCAATAGTCAGACTATTGGCTTCAGATTGTTCGTGGGAGGCATTAGCAACCAATCATGCTTTCTCTATTGGTACCACATAGAGTAACACTTGTGCTTTTTTCTTGCTATACACAAGAGTATGCTTGTAGTAAAAAAGGTAAATGTTCTTTACCAAGCACTTAAACTCTTATTTGATCATATTCCAAATTCAAACCTGCAAGAAAATTGTGCAAACTTTCTCCAACAACCTTTGAAACTTGGTTGCATCTTTAGTACAATCTTCTTGGAAATCTTGATAGTAATCAAGTTCCTGCTATAAACCACTTAGAAAAATATTGTGAAACAGTCATTTTACCTTGTTTTGTATCATGAATTATTTTGAAGCTCACATATTTGCGCATCATTTCCCATTTGAGAGTAGATCTGAGATGCAACTTTCCCTATTTTTTCAATAGTGCTAAGAAGCAAATATGTTCAAGCAATACTATGTTGCATAGAATTGATAAGCCACAACATAACAAGGGAATTCTTAGACTTCCACTGGTTATAAATGGAGTTAGTCAAATCAAACTTCCTATTTTCCCCAATGATATATCCCAACAACCCTTTAACATTGATGGATAAATGACATGGTCTTGACTATGTCAGGTAATTGGTTCCATCAAGTTTTATAGGACTGATTTGTAGAAAGAGATTATTAAAGATCAGAAGAATTTTTTTTTTGATGTCAGACATTTTTTTATGTTAAATAATTAGTACAATAATTGGCAAAATATAGTAATACTAAGCCAGGAACCAATTAAAAGAAACAAACAAAAAACAATAAAGCAATAACAAAAAGAAATAGTGAAGGAGAACCGAAAAGGTAGTTGTTGACAAAAACAAACTCGATCAAGCACGCTTGACAACACATCCATTAGAGTCGAAAAGGGTCATCGAGATAGTCAAAAGAGAAATCAACGAGAAAACATGGCCGGAAAAAGTGCAACAAGTTCCACAATGTAAAACTATAGGAAGATTTAGGCAAAAAACTAATCCTAAAGTTAAGGAATTTTGATTTAATTTCCTTTTTAGATATAGAGGCTTGTATATATATATGAGCGTATCTATGTATATTAAAATTATCTAATACAAGGAATTCTAAAATCCCCTTTGTTCTTCTTTTCATTCTCTACAAGGTATCAGAGTCTATGGTTTGAACCCAGGCCATTCTCTTCTTCTTCTTCTTCTTCTCTTCTGCTTCTTCCAGCTACTACCCTTTAATTTCTTAGTTTCTTTAAAGAAAAAGGCTACTGCCTCTTCAGATCACTGCTAAAGGGTGATCATTTTTTCTCACCACCCTACTCAAGAGCGTCACCGTCTCAAGTTCGGCCCATCCCCAAAGTCCGATCACCAAAGGAACTGCGCGTGAGGGTCCAAAGCTCTAGTCACTTCCACACGTAGGCACGTGACAATGCGTATGCTAGTGTTGCTCCCTGCGGTCGTCTTCTCTGGCATCGCAGATCATTTTCTGGCACAGTTCTAGCATCATCCAACCCTTCCCCTGCAATTTTAGGCCTCCTATGTATGATTTGGTTATTCGGGAGTCTACTGTTCACTTTGGTCATTTTCCAATACTGTTAATTTGTTATTCCCACAATGGCTACAGCTTCAAACATATCAGATCACAATGATTCTATACAATATCAAGTCGCAAAACAATCTAGCAGCCCCCACTCTGGTAAATCCTTTGCTTGTCTCATTAAAAGCTTTGTTTTTGGATCATGGGTTATAGACTCTGATGCATCTGATCACATCTCTGGTAACAAAAGCTACTTCTTTACTCTCTCTCCTATTAATGATTCATCTACTGTCACTTTTGCTAATGGTTCACAAACTGCAGTTACAGGTATAAGACGTTCAACTTTCCCTATCCATCCATTTGACAAATGTCTTATTTGCTCCAGAATGTCCATATAATCTTGTTTTAATAAGTACATTAACAAAAAGCCTTCATTGTTTTGTTACCTTTGTAGCTAATTTTATTATTATACAAGACCGGAGTACGGAGAGGATGATTAGAACAAGATGCGAGTCATAAGGCTTGTATCAACTCCACCATCCAAGTTCACTAGTTGCTTTTCTTATACCCCAGTAAACAAACTCGCAGTTCTTTTCCCAAACGAGTCAATAAGCTACATGTATGTTTGATTTAATCCACCTAGACATACGGGGTCCGAGTCAAGTTAGTACACCTATGGGATTTCAATATTTTATTACACTTATTGATGGTTTTTCCCGTTGCACATGGGTTTATTTAATGAAAAGTCATTTTGACCTATTCTCTATATTTCAAAAATTCTTTATTGAGATCCGTAATCACTTCAATGTTTCAATAAAAACTTTGCGAAGTGATAATAGAAAGGCATATTTCTCCACGTTTTAAGAGCAAAGAGACACAAGGAAAAGTATGCAGACTGAAGAAGGCTCTGTACGGGCTAAAGCAGTCTCCTAGAGCTTGGTTTGACAGATTTAGTAAGGCCATGGTCTCCTTTGGATATCAACGGAGTAATGCTGATCATATCTTGCTCATTAAACATTCTAAGGATAAGATCACTCTGGTCATTGTCTATGTTGATGATATTGTGGTGATTGGAGATGACTAAGGCAGCTCTTAGCTCAGGAATTTGAGATCAAAGATTTGGGAAAACTGCAATATTTCTTGGGAATTGAGGTAGCTAGATCAAAAGGCAAAATTTTTATCTCACAAAGAAAATATATCATGGATCTTCTTCAAGAAACAGGTATGTTAGGTTGTAAGCCAGCAAATTCTCCGATAGAAAGTAATCATAAGCTGCAAATAGGAACATGAACTACAATTGATATGGAAAAATATTAGAGATTGGTAGGGAGATTGATTTATCTCTCACACACTAGGCCAAACATAGCATATGCAGTTCGTGTGGTCAGCCAACATATGCATGATCCTCGTGAGCCCCATTAACAAGCAGTTTTTCGAATTCTGTGATATCTTAAGTATACTCCTGAAAAAGGACTTCTTTTCTCTAAGCATGGTCACTTTCGAATTGAAGCCTTCACAGATGCAGATTGGGTTGGATTCTTGATGATTGGAGATCGACTTTTGGCTACTGCACTCTTGTGGGTGGAAACTTAATTACTTGGAGGAGTAAGAAGCAGAACATGGTTTCTCAATCAAGTGAAGAAGCAGAGTACAAAACTATGACATAAGGTGTTTGTGAACTACTATGGCCGCAAAAGTTACTAAAAAATTAAAATTGTTGAGAAGACAATTTGTCTTTGTTTTGTGACAATAAAGCTGCCATCAACAAAGCTCATAACCCTGTTCAACATGACCGCACAAAACACATTGAAATAGATCGACTCTTCATTAAAGAAAAATTAGTTGATGGTTCTCTAAGTTTATTTTATGTGTCATCAGACAAACAACTGGCTGATGTGTTTACCAAAGGACTCAGCAATTGAAATTTTCACATGTTAATTTGCAAGTTGGACATGTGATATTTTTGCACCAACTTGAGGGGGAGTGTTGGCAGATTGTAATTAGTGGTTAGTAGTTAGTAGATAATTCAATGCAAACGTTAAAGAAGGTAAGTGTTAGTTAGCAGATAGATAGGTTATAATGTGTATAAATAGAGTTGTATATGGAAATATTGAATCAATGAAGAATTAGAAGAGTTTCTCTTCTTACACTAAAATCTACACAAGTATTTGGTTATACTTGCTTCATTCATAATCACACTTCAGGAAAAAATAAACCAAAATCCACAAAGTGTATATTTCTAGGCTATTCACATCTCCAGAAAGGTTACAAATACTGACCTCACAAAGCAAAAGTATTTTGTTTCGACAGATGTAACATTCTTCGAGTCATTACCATATTTTTTGCTCAAAAGTAAAAACACCAAACTCATTTTTGATGTTCTACCCATTTCGAGTTTTCCACAGAGCACTTCCCTTATACAAGCTCCCCTTCAAGTTTACTCACGACGTTTCCCCAATGATGTTCCTTCTAACAATTATGGTTCATGTTCTCTTGATACAAATATATTGCCAACAACCGATGGCTCACCTCCTGCTCCACCATCACCGTCCCCGACTCCTGTCATTCCTGTGCTAGACAGAGACGAGACACTCCTCCCATTGCCATTAGCAAAGGTACTCGTTCCACCCGAAACCCATATCCCATCTACAATTTTCTTAGTTCTCATCGTTTGCCTCCTTCATATAATGTTTTTACCTCTACCTTATCTAATGTCACTATATCTAATACTGCTAGTGAAGCATTAGAACATCCAGGGTGGCGAGATGCAATGTTAGAAGAAATGGCTGCCTTACATAGCAACGGAACTTGGGAATTAGTTTCACTACCAAAAGGGAAAAGTACAATTGGATGCAAATGGGTGTTTACTGTGAAAGTTGGCCTTGATGGACAAATAGATCATTTAAAGGCCTGCCTTGTAGCCAAAGGATATACTCAGACCTATGGCTTTGATTACAATAATACTTTCTCACCGGTGGCCAAAATCCCTTATGTTCGCCTTCTTATCTCCTTGGCAGCCATGCATCAATGAACTCTCTATTAACTTGACATTAAAATGCCTTTTTTAATAGAGAGTTAACCAAGGAAAATTATATGAAGCAACCTCCTGGATTTGTTGCTCAGGGGGAGTCTGCATTGGTCTGTCAGCTGCAGTGGTCATTATATGGCTTGAAACAATCCCCGAGAGCATGGTTTGGACATTTTGGCTCAGTAGTTCAAGAATTTGGCATGGCTCGATGTCAATCTGATCACTCAGTGTTCTTTTGGCATTATAATCAAGGAAAATGTATCTACTTGGTTGTTTATGTGGATGACATTATTATAACAGGCAGTGATCAAGAAGGAATTTCTCAGTTGAAAGAATATCTATGCAATCATTTCCAGACTAAATCAGTAGCATCGTCAAAGCTAACACCCCTCTTTAGGGTGATCATTAATGCAATGCAACGCTAAACATGATTCGCCAATGGTAGGCAAAAATGATGTAAGACTAAACCATGAAAACAAAATTACCTGTAGGGTATATAGACATCATGCCATTCACCATGTCTTCTCATGATCTTTATCTTTGCACAAGAAGCAATCCCCCTGCAATGAAAGGTTATACTACTGTCACAATTCACTTTGAGATGTAGCTACAGCTTGCTGGTGAATCATTTGCTGTAGAATTTGACCAAGTGTGTAAGATGTTGAACAACGAAGAATATTTTAGTCTTACATTTCTCAAATTGATATATGAAAATCACAACACTTAGGGGAACACAACATGGTGATGTTTCTTAATATTGGTGAAAAAATAACAACGGTAAATTGACTAAATATCACCTTCTTATGTTTATTGTACTCAACATGATACCCTTACAAAATAGCTATATAATAAATTAGTTGGATACATGAAGGACAAAAGAAGACATGTAAATTACATTCCAATCCTCGAGTTCTGTATGCAATTGCATAATGAGATAACAATAATAGAAGTGCTAAAATTTATCCATTTTTACAAATAAGTCTTTTTCTCACACTCACGTCCTAATACTTCTAAAATTACTAATTATTAATCCTATCAAATAAATTTATGGTATAGTTTAGTATAAACAACATTATTCTACCAGTTAACACCAACTATCTTTTTTCTTTTTTCATTTCAATTCTAACCTTACTAAAAACCACACTTTTGTGTTGTTTTCTCCCCATTGTTTATCTTAAATTTAAAAAAAAAATTCAATAATTAATCAATGTTTTGTAAAAAGTTAAAAGAAATTTCAAATTAACATACAACAAAGAGAACATAAACATTTTATGAAATGTTATTCTCCAGCATTCACAAATCAAAATACTATAACATTCTTTTTTGCTTCAACCCCACTTAGGTCTCTAGTTACTACTTAAATTTCAACTTGAGCTCCATTTGTTTCACAGAATACTTTATTAGATAACAACATTTTTTTATTTTCTGGAATTTAGGACATTTTATTCCAGAGCATTTTATTGGTCGATAAAAAATATATTTTCTGATTAAAGAGAAATCTTACCTAAATCCACTTTCAAGGAAAATGACTTCCTCTTTTTCAAATGAGATTTGATAGATTCATACGAAGACCTCTAAAATAACAGTAAAGATTAATATAGGATGGCTTGAGGAGTTGGTTATTAAGGGTGAATTTTGGGTTTATATGAAGGCTAGAATGGTTAGAAATGTAGATGGGCAGCTAAGGTTTGTAATACAATGAAATTGATAATAATTAAGCAGGAGAAGAAAATTATGGGGTTGTATATGAAGAATTTAAGCACTGCAACAGTAACATGTGAACAATGTTGATGAATAGTAACTCTGAACATTAAACATGTTGAGCTCAGTACGCAAAAGGGGTCTGCCTATTGAGATTTAGTTTACAAAACACGTGTTTTAGGTGTGTTGTGTCTCTTTGTTCAGAATGTTTTTTTGCCCCCCTGCCATCTCTCAAACAAAAAGTATTTTCAGTGTAGCAACCAACAAACTATGAAAGAAAAAGGTTATTTTTGCAAAAACGATTATCCACATACATGTTTTGTGGCCTTTGATTATTATAATCTACTTACACAATCACTATTAAGACAAAAAAACATTATGAACAAATGACTAAATACATGCACAAGATCTATTATTTAAAACAGCAAACAATCTATATATGTTACTTCGTGTATAAAAGAGGGATATTTAATCTATGATATTTCTCAATTGCCACCAAGACATAATATCCCCAACTACCATATTATACATTCCATTAAGAACCAAATTGGTACAATCTTATCCAGACAATATCTTAATTTGTTGCTTCATCTAACAAACACAAAAAAGCAAGAATTTGAAAGAAAATGAAGAACAACCTTAACCGTTTTTAGAAATCAAACAAGCTGTAGTTATTGCGGAGTAGCTGCTTAATAACGAGGGGTGTTGAATATAAATTTGTAACAAACCTGTTCCCAGAAGAATGATGCCATCTTGTAGTAACATTTGAATGCAATGAATCAAAAAATTGCGAGAGTCTGTAATAAGTCACATCAACGTCAAACAAATAATCAGATAATCTTTGCAGGCAACAATCCATTATAGGATTATAAATTAAACAGATGCCTAAAGTGAAGTAGTAAAATGAAAATGTAATTGTTTAGCTAGATTCAATTTTTTAGCTTGATCTCTCATTCAATGTTTTTCATTCTGACTCTGTTTCTATTCAAGGACATCGTGCCATTATCCTTGTTTTTCGGTGATTTAAGGACATAAAAGAAATTTGAGACATTGGTTTTATTGACTAAAAAGAAGTTTGTGGCATTTCTCTTTAGTAATAAAATTACCTTAGCCATCTTCTAGGGATCCTAGTTGTAATTGATTTATGTAGACAATTACCGAATTGTCACATTATCATAAATCATTTAGGGCATCGACCAGATATTTTACATATATCCTAGGGTCCCTGAATTTATTATATTATGTCTATTGAGATTCTGAACTTTGATTGCTCCATACTAAAAAGTCCTCCCCCCAAAAAAGACAAAATCTTGAGGACTTCTGAAAAGTGAAATTCACAAGAAATTTATCAATGATGATTTAGAAACATCTAAAATTGCATCAATTTTCAAAATTGAAAATTATCAAATTTACAATTAAAAAAAAACCTCTTCTATGCCCCTAAGAATAGCAATTTTTAAAATAGTACAATTTTTGAATCATTTGAAACTATGTTAACCAATTTCTTTGCCATAAAAAAAGCCAATTGATGTGAAAACCAAATGTATAATTCACCTCTGTACTTTGCACAATTAACATTATGCATCCCTGAGCTTTGCAAATGACCTATTATGCACCTCAACTTCATAATTTGTTAACAGTGAACCCTTATTTACACAGTCAACTGATTGCGTGAGTAAACATGCTTAAACGAGCGTCCTATTATGCATCTAAGCTTCATAATTTTATTAACATTGAACCCTTGTTTACAAAGTCATCTAATTGCGGAAGTAAAAGTGCTTAAAAGAGTGTGAAACATAATGCCTCGTAAAAAAAAAAAAAATTGATGGCACATTCACTTTCTCTCTATCGTTTCCTTGTTGCTTTTCCTTTTTTTATCCTCCTTTTTGTGTGCGGTGTCTACACCATTATGTAACAGAAAAAGACTTTGATAAAATCAGTGATTTAGGAATGAAAGAAATCAACAATAATAGAAGTAAAATAAGGAATAATAGAAACAGAGTAGTGTAGGAAGAAGTAGACAGAGAAAGAAGAGCAGAAATAGAAGAATATGAAAGGGAGAGATTTTACAAAATACTCGTATATTGCACAATATTCACATAGCAGAGCATAATCACATACACTGAGGTCTGTTAGCTATGATACAAATTAGGACGATTGATTATTCCACTAAATTAGGTCATTCCTCTGCCATCAGGTGGTTAGCCACCTCTTTGTCATCATTTACAGCTCAAACTCAATCACCATATCAAAATTTATCTTCCTCGTCTCCTTCCCACAGCTCACCATCACCACATCATTCCCCTTCTTTTTCTTTCCTTTTCTCCTCTCATGCATGACAATTCCCTACCCTTTAGACCATTCCAAAAATTGCCCTCTAATGAAGCTCAGATCCTCCCATGTGGAATCCACACTAGGAAGGTTCACCCATTTTATCAAAATTTGTTGCACAGGCCGATCACCTCTCAATATTACCCTGGAATTCAGAATCTTTTCAGGTGCAATCACAAAACCATCTTCAAAACCAACCTTCTTCTTGAGCAGGGAAACATGAAACACATAGTGTATTTTGGATTTTAGGGGAAGAGTTTATGGGCTACTAAACCAATCTTTTCAATCACCTTGAAAGGTCCAGGATATTTTGCTGCCAGTTTAAGATGCCTCCTCACTGCCAGTGCTGATTGTCTATATGGTTGAAGCTTTAAATAAACCATATCTCCTACTTGAAACTCCCTTTCACTTCTATGTTGATCAACATAGAACTTCATTCAGTTGTGGGCTTGCTGGAGTTGTTCTTTCAGCTGTTGATTGATAGCTTCCCTTTCTTGTAAAAATTGTTCCACATCTGCCACTGGACTTTCCATGAAATGAAAAGGTGGTGGTGCTGGTACTTGAAGGCTTGGAATGGGGCCATGCTGACTGCAGTATGGTGAGTGGTATTGTACTACCACTCTGCCAAACTTTAGCCAATTCATCCATTTGCTAGGGTGATGGTGTGTCATACATCGCAAATACCCTTCTAAAGTTCTATTCAACCTTTCAGTCTGTCACTCACTTTGTGGATGGTAAGCAAAGTCACGTGGAGCTTCACAACCAACAATTTGAAAAGCTTTTGCAAGAAGTTGCTTGTAAACACCTTATCTAAGTATGAAATGACGGTTTGAGGAATCCCATGGAGTTTACAATCGTTGTCCATGAACTTCTTGGCCACTATTGCAGCAGTGACTGGGTGAAAAAGATGGATGAAACAAGCAAACATGGTAAGGCTATCAATCACATACATGATGGTGTCTTGCACTAGAGATTTTGGAAGTCTTTCGATAAAATCCATACTGATTATAGACCAAGCAGTTGTTGGTTTTAGGAGTGGTTGTGGAAGATAAGAATAATTTTTTTATTTACATCTACTGCAAGTGTCAAATTTCTTTTATCCAATCAATTATTGACTTTTGCATTCCTAGCCAATGGAAATACTGCTTTAGCTTATTGTGTGTTGCCTGAATTCCAAAGTGGCCACCCAAGGGAGAACCATGAAGCTGGGCTTAGAGTTTTTTTCTTAAATCGGTGCTAGTGCCAACGTACACCTTCCCTCTACATCTCAGAATACCTCCTATAAAAGAATACTGAGGTTTTTTATTCGGCTGAGTTGTCGCTAGTTGAATGAGCTCGAGCTTGCAAATCAGTTTTGTAGAGTCCCCCACCTTGGCCATCAATGAACAATTGTTGATGTAAGAAGTTCACCTGTTTCAGCTAGCGCGGCTCTTCTAGACAGTGCATCTGCAGCTTTCTTGTCTTTTCCTTTTTGTACAAAATTTGATAATCTAGGCCCAACAATTTTATAATCCTCTCTTGTTGAATGTAGGAGTGTAATCTTTGTTCTAATAAATGTTTAATGCTTTCATGGTCTGTCTTTATGAAAAATTTGCCTTGCTCTAGATAACAGCGCCATTTTGTTACTGCAAAAATGATTGCTAAAAGCTCTCTTTCATATACTAAGAGTGCTTGATTTTTGGAACTCAAGGTCTTGGATGGGTAAGCAATAGGTCTGCCTTTTTGCATCAAAACCACTCCAATTCTAGTGCCACTACATCACATTCAAGAATAAAGGGTTGGGAGAAGTCACGGAGGGTGAACATGGAGCTGTAACCATGGCTTCCTTTAATTTGTCAAAGGTTGTGTCAACTTCAAGGTTCCAGCAAAACCATCTTTCTTTAGTAATTTTGTCAATGCCTTATAAGCCTCCTCTACTATCCAGTTAGTCCTAGGAAGCCCCTCAGCTCGTGATTGTGGAAGGGACATGCCAATTGATCATGTCTTTAATCTTAATTTCATCTATAGCCACTCCCTCAACTCAAATAATGTGTCCTAGGCACACTGAATTACACCTAAAGACACATTTTTCCATTTTGCAAATAGTAGTTGTTCCAACAGAATTTGTTTTAGGGAAATAAATCCAAGTGGTACAAATGCAACTACAAGTGGGTCAAATGCAACTTAGTAGACTCATTGTATTTAAGAATATCATCGAAGAAGACAAGCACAAACCTTCGAAGATAAGGTTGAAAGATCTGATTCATTAACACATGAAATGTTGCAGGAGCATTTGCAAACCAAAGGGTATGACCTTAAACTCAAAGTGCCCCAAGTGAGTGCCGAATGCAGTTTTGTGAATATCCTTTGGTTCCATTCGTATTTGATGATACCCAAACCTAATGTCTATGTTAAAGAAGATGGTGGAACAACTCAATTCATCCAATAAATCCTCAATTATTGGAACAGGAAATGTGTTCTTCATCATAAGTTCATACACTGCCTATGATCAACACAAAACCTCCAACTTTTGTCCTTTTTCACCAATAAAGTAGGTGAGGCAAATCAGCTTTGTTAGGCTGAATGATAGAAATGTCGAGCATTTCTTGTATTAGCCTTTCAATTTCATCCTTCTTGAAATGATGATATCAATAAGGCTCAAGTTAACTGGGGGTTAGTCAGGTTTAAGGGGAACGCTATCGTTGAATGCTCAAAAAGGTGGTAATGAATTAGGCTTTTGGAATATAGGCTGGTATTTTGTTATTAGGGATTGAAGGGAACTCTGTATTGGGTTGTTGTCTTGGGTAGGTTCGAAAGTGTTTATTGTTGTGAGATTAAAGGCAAATAGCCTCACCGAAATTCCTTGGCAACCTCCCTGAATGAATTTTTATAGAGTTCTTCCACTCATCAACTTGACTAAAGCAATATCAGTCAACTCCTTAAACTCTACTATTTTCCATCTTTCCTGAACAAGAGCTTGTAGCCTTCGAAACTGAAAGTAACTAAAGTGCAAGATTTCATCCAAACCACCCCTAGCACTATGTCGTAATCACCAATGTCTAATACTCAAAGATCTAATAGAAATTGATGGCCTTGCATAGTCTAGGAACAACCGAAACACTTGGCCCTCACCACAACTTTCCTCCCATTTTTTATTTTTATGATCTCTAGATTTACATGGATAGTTGGAGGCTTGAATTCCTTAGATAACTTGGCATCAATCAAACTGTGGATGTTCCCACTATCGATTAGAATCACTAATGTTTGATTCTTGATTTTCCCTTTTAATTTCATGGTGTAGTCAGTCACGCTACCATCAATGGCATGCAAAGATAACTCCACTCATTCAGACATTTCTTTTTCTTATTCTTATCTACAACCTGCCATTCTTCTTCTTCTCCTTCGCCTTCCTCTTCTTGCCCCTACAGTGTCATCACCGTTTTGGTTTGGCATCAGTGACCAAGGCAGAACCGATCACTACATCAGAAACACGCATTAGAGTTCTTTTTTTGGTTCAAAAAAGTTAGGGCATTTTTCGCTGGGTTCGACTGCGATTTGGGAGAGAAGGAACTCATAGGCTTTGGGTTCAAAATCGAGGCATTACCACAGCTGGAATTGAGCTTGGTTGTCGGGTTAATTATTGAGTTAACAGACCGAGTAGTTAGGTTGGCCATATAAGCCTTATGAGCAGCCTCCATAGCGAGTTCTTGTAACCTTGCTTGCTCAAAAGCTTGGTATTTAAATTTTGCTCTAAACATCCTCACAGCAATGCCTATCTCCTCCTTCAAGCCACCAATGAAATTGAAGATGAAATAAAATTCAGTGAGATAGGGATTTTGTCTTTCCATCTTCTATGGGACAATTCAGCTTTTCCAAAAAGGTAAATCGGCCCTTGCTCCATCTTCCATTTCTCAGAGACCTCATAGATTTGGAAGTATTCATTACACTTCCAGATCCATGATTAGATCTTCTTTCCCTCAAATAAGGGAGGATCGATCTTGGATAATAATTTGTTCAAATAACCCCTTCGATTCCCTTTGTTAATTATTGTTCTAATTTCATCAAATTCTCAGACTCTAGGGGTAGGTAAAATATCTTTGATTACTGGTGGTTGTTAGTGTATGTGCCCTAGGCCATTTATTTGGATCTTTATGTTATACATTCATTATTAATAAATGAAGTTTTATTATCATTATTGTTTGTTTGCATGTTACACAATTTTGATATTTGTCCCTGGTTTATTATTGTTATAGAGATAAAAAAAATAAAAATAATTCTTAACCAGTATGAACATTGATTTGATAATCATCAGATGGTTATGTGTATAGTGATACAAATCAATTTCTTAGATACTTGTTAGAGAACAATGTATTGGATAGACCCATCATGAGATTACTACATGGGTTAGTGTCATAAGTAAATCTCATGATAGTTATGTATTAATTTTTTGACTTGAGATTGTCATAGTTTTCAATATAAGGACTATTATATTTTGACATAATCAAACATTATCCGTAACTGGATAGTAATAAAGGTTATGATCATATATGATAGAAATTATGTAGAGGATAATGAACAATCAAGATAGAATTTGTCCCTCTCTTTGAGAGAGATATCTTTTGGGCCCCTCGATAAGTGAGACTGTGAAATGCATGGCTGTGCTCAAATGAATTGATAGTGTGATCAATTTCATTTGTTTTTATCAGCCTACTTGGAGATCGAGTAATCATAAGTTTGGACAATATAAGTATGACGTTGACCATGACTTATGTTCAAGCTAGATATCGTGTGACAAAGGGATTAATGCATGTACTATTATTAGGCAAATTGGACATTCCTTATATTAATTGGGTAGTTGTAACGCCTTGCTAGAGGCCAATTATGACTTGTTGGTTTAATAGAGATTAAATTGACTGCCAATTAATATGGGCCTATCGGGTCACACACAAGAATGCGCTTTGGGCTAGATATAATATTAATAATATTAATATTAGATATTAATAT
This sequence comes from Garcia nutans, assembly GCA_947685225.1. Lineage (NCBI taxonomy): Eukaryota > Viridiplantae > Streptophyta > Magnoliopsida > Malpighiales > Euphorbiaceae > Garcia > Garcia nutans. The sequence goes on along the minus strand of CANTUV010000017.1, from coordinate 1,798,250 downwards.
TTATTATTATTATTATTATTATTTTCGTTTTATATATATATATTATTAGATAATATATTCAGAATCCTAATTAGATTTGGATTCTGAATTTGACTTACCTTATCCAATTTTGAATTGGATTCTGGAGTGATTATATTCACTCCAGACGTTAAGTCTTCTTAGAGGTAACTTTAGAAAATAAAATAGAACGAAAAAGAAACCCTAATACGTTTTAAAGAAAACGTTTTTCAGCCTTCGCCGTTGCAGAGAGCTAGCACTCCAGACGGTAGCATTCGTGTGGATACGCGATAGAGGGTGTTTCGCGATCGAGGCATCTCTTCCAAACTGTGATTTCTAATCATCAACAGGTTAGTTCTTTGAACACTTTTGTCGAATTAAACGAACAACATGGATCCTGATGGGAAATCAAAGATCAAATTTTTCCGCTGCGTGTTTTTGGTTTACTGTGATCTCCTTGATTTCCTAACAGTGGTGACTCTTCTTGCATGGGCTCTTTATCCTTACTCAAATTCTGCATCATCTCCATCATTTAATTTAACTAAGCTCCCAATTTCATTTGCTCATAATAGAGTTAGTGATAGGTTCATCGTTGTTCAGCCCTAGCATTGTGAGTTTCTCTTGCTCTTCTATTTCTTCTGATTCAATTTCTCCAGTAATTGGGTTTCTATTCTTTCTAGCAATCTTACTCATTTAGAAAAAAAAATTGTTTACCCTATTCATCGGTGATAGGTTCTTCGTTGTTCACCCCTATACTTTGATAAAATCAATGATTTAGGAATGAAAAAAATAATCAATAATAGAAGTAAAATGAGGAAGAATACAAATAGAGTAGTGTAGGAGGAAGAAGTAAAGCAAAGAGGAGTAGAAACAAAAGATAAGGAAGGGAGAGATTTTAGAAAATACTCATATATTGCATAATATTCACATAGCAAAGTACAATCACATATAATCAAGTCCGTTAGCTATGGTACAAATTAGGATAACTGATTATTCCACTAAATTAGGTCATTCCACAGCCATCAGGTGGTTAGCCACCTTCTTTGTCTTCATTTACAACTCCACCTCCATCACCATATCAAATTCACCTTCCTCATCTCCTTCCCACAGCTCACCATCACCACATAATTCTCCTTTTCTTTCCTTTTCTCCTCTTATACGTGACACATTACTTGTTATGGAATTCTAGAAATAGAATAATTTTTTATATATTTTATTCTAGATCCGTAGAACATATTATATAAAATTAGGGTACAAGGTTTTGATACTCTTAATTTAGTAAGACTCCTTATTTAGGTAGATTCCTAATATAGAAAAAAAATAGCTAATAGGATAATCATGGAATTATCTACATGCCCCCTCAAGTTGGTGCGAAGATGTCCAACATGACCAACTTGCCAATTTGCTCTTCAAACGGCTGTTTTAACAGCCCCTTCGTGAATATATCTGCTCTCTGCTCTTTAGTAGGAGCAAATGGAATACATATGATCCCATCATTCATTTTTTCCTTGATAAAGTGCTTGTCAATCTCTATATGCTTTGTCCTGTCATGAAGCACTGGATTGTGTGCAATACTAATAGCAGCCTTGTTATCACAAAATAACTTCAATGGAGGTTTAACCTCTAAGTTTATTCTGCCATAACTCTTCTAAGCCATAAGACTTCACACAGTCCTTGAGCCATAGCCCTATAATCAGCCTCTGCACTACTCCGAGCCACTACATTCTGTTTTTTGCTTCTCCAGGTCACCATATTTCCCCAGAGATAAGTACAATAGCCTGATGTTGATCTCCTGTCAGTGATAGAGCCTGCCCAGTCCTCATCTGTATACACTTCTATGCTTCGTTCTTTCTTTTTCTCAAAGAATAGCCCCTTACCCGGACATCCTTCCAGATATCTCAAAATTTTGAAAACAGCTTCTAGGTGTTCTTTAATATGGTGAGTGCATGAATTGGCTCACCAAGCTCACATCAAAAGCTATATCAAGCCTAGTATGAGATAGGTAGATCAGCTTCCCAACTAGCCTCTCGTATCTCTCCTTGTCTACTGGAGTACCACTTTTGGGCTTCCTAGTTTTCTACCTGGTTCCACAGGCGTGTCACAGGACTTACATCCACTCAAGCCTGTTTCAGTTAACAAATCTAAAATGTATTTTCTTTGGGTAACAAAAATTCCCTTCTTGGATCGAGCTACTTGCATGCCAAGAAAACATCTAAGTTGCCCCAAGTTTTTGACCTCAAATTCTTTCCCGAGCTGTTCTTGTAATTTCTCTATTTCCACCAAATCACTCCCAGTAATTATGATATCATCCACATACACTATTAGGATAGCCATTTTATCTCCCTCGGTCCTTTTAGTAAACAAGGTATGGTCAGATTGGCCTTGAGAATACCCTTGTTTTTTTTACAAACTTGGTAAATCTATCAAACCAAGCCATTGGAGACTGTTTTAGTCCATACAAAGATCTTATAAGCTTGCCCCAAAGCTTTCCTTGAACCCAGGAGGTGGCTTCATGTACACTTCCTCCTCCAAATCACCATTCAAGAAAGCATTCTTCATATCTAGTTGGATTAGGGGCCAGTCTAAGCATGCAGCCACTGATAATAGGACCCTAATAGTGTTTAATTTTGCAACTAGAGAGTATGTCTCAGTATAACCCACACCAAATGTTTGGGTGAAGCCCTTAGCTACTAATCGAGCTTTACATCTTTCTATTAAGCCATCTGCATTGTATTTAATGGTGAATACCCATCGACATCCCACCAACTTCTTCCCGCTTGGCACGTCTGTTTTCTCCCAAGTACCATTCTTTTCCAGAGCCTTCAATTCTTCCAAAACAGCTTTCCTCCATTCAGGAATAGCCAGAGCATCATATACACTATTTGAAATTTCTATGCTGGTTAGTGTGGAAATAAAAGCAGAAAAGATTGGAGACAAATTTGCGTTGGAAACAAAGTTAGATGTATGATATTTTGTGTATGAACTTTTCCCTTTCCTTATTGCAATAGGAAGAAAACTATCACAAGGGAGATCACTAGAATTACTAGGTTGAGTGCTAGCAGTTTCAGTTTCAAATTGTGAGATGTCAGGACTCGGATTCGGAGATGAGGATTGGATTGCATCTAGGAATACTTTCGTTGCTCCCCTACAATACATTGCTCCCTGAAATGATTTTTGTCTCTCCTTACCTTCTGTTTCCTCTCTAACATTCTCTTCCTCACGATTTTCCTCCTGCCCTCCCTATTCAGCAGTCTGCTCCCCTGTTTCACCATTCTACTCTCCCTTTCTTCCAATCTCCTCTACTGTTGGTCCTTTCAGGCTAAAGGTCACAGTGTTTTTTTCACCATAATTCTCATCTTCCTCCCTAATATACTCCCTCTGAAGATGATTATTGTTGTCATATGATTTACCCTCAAAAAGGTAACATCCATAGAGGAATTTTTTTTTATTTGGATCATAACATTTATATCCCTTTTGGGTTCCGGAATAGCCAACGAAAATGCATTTGATGGCTTTGGGATCTAGTTTTGACGTTTTGGGGTCATGATTGAAGACAAATACAATGCTTCCAAAAATTTTCAAGGGGACAAGTGGATGGGGTCTGGTATTAGGGAAGAAAAAAGAAAATGTTTGCAATGGGTTTGGAATTTCAAGGTTCCAGAGGGAAGCCTATTTTATCAAAAAAATTGGCAGTGAGGACAGCCTCTCCCCATAGATACTTTGGTACATTGTTTTGGAAGCTAATAGCTCCAACTACTTCGAGGAGATGTCTATTTTTTTTCTCAGCAATCCCATTTTGTTTTGGGGTGTAACCGCAGGAGGTTTGGTGGACAATTCCCTTACTGTCCAAAAAATTTCTTAACTCTAAGTTCACATACTCCTTCCCATTATCAGTCCTTAACATTTTAATCGCCTTTTGAAATTGATTTTTTACCATGTTATAGAAAGATATAAAGATGGCACATACATCATATTTATCCTTTAAAAGAAATATCCATTTGACCCTAGAACGGTCATTAATGAAAGCAATGAACCAGCGCTTTCCATTGGGTGTTTGAGTTTTACAAGGACCCCATAAATCACTGTGAACTAACATAAATGGCTCTGAGCATCTACTATTTTGAATGGGGTAATGACTTTTATGAATTTTAGCCAATTCACAACATTCACATTGAAAACTACCACCTTTATTGATAAACAAATGAGGTAACATTGTAACAAAGATTTCATGTATTGTAAACTTGGGTGGTCTAATCTATAATGCCACAACATTATTTCTTCCTCCTTATTTCTAACTGTAACATGACAGCTCCCAGCTTCCTGTTTCTTATCTTCTTCTTGCAAGACATATAGATCTCCAGTAACCTTAGCAACCCCAATCATCCTCCCCGACTCCGAATCCTGAAACATACAATGAGTAGACCAAAAATTAGCTTTGCAATTCAAATCTTTGGTTAGCTTACTAACGGAAACAAGGTTATAGGAGAGATTAGGGATGCGAAGAACTTTTTTTAATGTTAAAGTATTGGATATAGGAACCGTTCCTTTTCCTGCAATAGAGGCAAGAAAACCATCTGCAATTCTAATTTTCTGGTTCCCTGCACATGGTGAATAAGAGGAGAAAAACCTAGAGCTACCAGTCATGTGATCCGTAGCTCCGGAATCAACTATCCAAGAGTAGGAGGGTATATAACACACAAGAGCTTTTGGAAGGATTATACCTGACTGAACTAAAGAACAGAAGGAATTTGAGTTTTTTTTCAGCTGGAAGGAATGTGTACAGATGATCAAGTTGCTCCCTTATGAAAGGAAATGTTTTGGAGGAGCTGGAGGCATCCTGGTCTAGACTGGACTGTGTTCCAACTTGCAATGCTTTCCCATCTCCTGCTTTGTTCCCTCCTTTTTTCTCCCAATTAGCTGGCTTGCCGTGTATTTTCCAGCAGGTGTCCCTCGTATGCTATGGTTTATTGCAAACATCACACCAAATTTTTGGCTTGCTCTTTCCTTTATCACCCTCACTGTCATAATTCTTTGAGACAAATACAGAGCCCTCATTCTGGAAATCCATGTTGCCATTCCTCCCCAACATCACACTCTTTCGAGCCTCCTCTCTCCTGACTTTTGAGAAGACTTCCCTTATTGAGGGCAATGGCCTGCGTCCTAAGAGATGTCCCCTAACTTCATCCAATTCTACCCTCAAGCCAGCTAAAAAAACAAACACTCGTCCCCTATCAACTTTCTCTCTATATTGGGATGCATCATCTGGATCTTTCCACTTTGCTTCTTCAAAAAGATCCAGCTCCTGCCATATTATAGTCATTTCATTGTAATATGCAGTCACATTTTGCTCGCCCTGCTGCATCTTCCACATTTTTTAATTGAGTTCGAACAGCTGAGCATAGTTTTCCAGGTCTGAGTACGTCTCCTTGACAACTTCCCACACGTCTTTTGCCGTTGGGAGGAAAATAAAGGGTCTTGCAATCACTGGCTTCATTGAACTGATGAGCCAGGCTGTAACCATGGCATTTTCCAAGCACCATTGGTCGAATTTAGGGTCTTCTGGCCTTGGAGCTCTGCTTGGTCTTGTTATGTACCCTAATTTTCCTTTCCCAGTGATTATAAGACGGGTTGATTGGGACCACTCTAGATAATTTCTTCCATTCAGCTTCTGGATTGAAATTTGCAGGGAGTTTTCTAGTTGCATGTTTACCAGATCAAATTGATTTCCCGAACTAGTGGAAGCAGTTGTGCTGTTGGTGGTCTCGGCAGATGAAGAATGAGATCTCACCATATCAACTTTGTAATTCATGGTAAAACGTAAGGCTCTGATGCCATATGGAATTCCGAAAATAGAATAATTTTTTATATATTTTATTCTAGATCGGTAGAACATATTATATAGAACTAGGGTACAAGGTTTTGATGGTCTCCTAATTTAGTAAGACTCCTTATTTAGGTATTTTCCTAATATAGAAAAATAGCTAATAGGATAATCATGGAATTATCTATAGCTAATAGGATAATCATGGAATTATCTACACTTGTTCCCAACTAGAACAAAGAAAAATTCATCACTTGTTCCCAACTAAAACAAAGAAAAACTCATCAAGTCTCTATCATCCTCAAAACTACTAGCCATTCATCAAAGAACAAATTTTCTGGGAAAACAAAAAAAAAAACTCCTATGCGACCAAGTAAACCAAAAAATATGGTGAAATATACTAGTTAGGACCCTCTATTTCATCCTTTCATTAATTTTACCATTAAAATTAATGAAATGACACTTTTATCATCCATAATCAATAACTATTTAGTGTTTATAGTATATTGAATTATATTAGTCAGAACCTCTATTTTCAAAAATTAATCTAATGGTCCTTGAATTTACCATTAATCAAACAATACATTTCTTCTGTCAGATTTGAGTGGATTTTATATTAGCTAATAGAAAAATGGTAAATAAAACTACGAAATTACTCTTTTGTTCCTGATAAGATACTCTTCAGTTCTACACATTTATTTTCCTTTTCTCTTCATCTCATCTCCTCCCTCTTACCTTTTTCTTTAAACAATATCGTGGATTTGAAGTGCATAAAATCTTTCATAAAGTTCAGGGATTCATAACGCTAATCATGCAAAGAACAAGAATTAAATAATGAATTTTACCTAAAAAAAAGAATTGAGAATTTTTATGTGGAGAATCAAAGTTGAGAGGCCACAAGTTAATGACATATAAGAATCTAGAAATGGCTAAGATGATATGAAACTAACTTTCAAGGGTGATGAAAGGGGAAGTTAATGAATGTAAAGAGAGGGGATGGAATGCAATGTGAAAGGATATTTACTTTGTTTGGGAGCTTTTGAAGCAAAAAGAGGTTAATGGGAGTAAAGCATTTAAAATTTTCAAAATTTTCCAACCAATTAGTTGAGGCTTTGAAGGTTAATGGACACAAATATGTAACTTTCAATAACTTTCATTATACCATAAAATAAATTCCCAAACAAGGTTCAGAGGTTAACTTCTATTTATATTCCATCCTTTGACCCCCCTAACAGCGCCAATTTAATACTTAAGAGTGTTGAAGTAAATTAGAGTTTAATGAGAAAATTACTATGATAGAGCTTGTAGCAATAAAGAGATAATTCAGACTCTCAAATCTGGTTAGAGAATTTAGGAATTAGGCTGGTTAACCATCTGGTCAAGCAGCTAAGGTCGCCCATTCTCCCAGGATCTATAAAGAGAGGGGAGAATGGAAGGTGAAGGAAGGTTGAGAGGGAATAGTAGAAGTTAGCCACTACTATAAATTATGGGAATTTAGGAGGTGAAAGAGTAGGAGAACAAGATTATTCAATGAACATTATTAGCTACAATAGGGATATTCATTGGGTCATTATTTCTCACTTGGTATCATTTTTGTATGACTAAAGTATGGAGGGCATTGTCTTTTATTTGGTTAATGATGTTCCTTGTGTTTTGTGCATTATAATAGGAGGATATCCTATGCTCCAAAATCCAAACTATGATCTCCTTTCTTCCATTCTCAATATATTTTTCTTTTTTGATAAAAATTAGAATCTTAAAATTGGATTTTTAGCAATCTAGAATAGTTCCCCAATCAATGAACATATGTATACACTCACTTTGAAAACCGTCCTTGTACATGACCATGCCTTGCAGAAGTACTCTGGTTCTAGAAGAGAAGAAAGTAATTAGCGGTGAGTAGCATTTCTTCTTTTAAAAAATAATCAAAGATATGCAAAAGCAAGATTAACTTATAAACTCAAATACAAATAAAACTCTCAAAAACTAGGAAACTAACACCTGCATGACAAGAAACATCATAATGTGTTAGATATTCTCTCACTCGTTGATCAATACATTTAACTGAATCACAATGTCCACCACAAAAATCATTCTTTTATTGAATTGCAACATCATTGCTATTTGGTTGATCACTACAGAATTTCATCTCCCAAATACTGCTTCTATTAATTAAACTTCATTGCTAGATCCTTAAAAAAGATATTTAGCAACCTTACGTCACAAGAGGAAAAAATATCAAATTAATTGCAAAAAAATTGGAGATCCTATTACCCAAATGGAATGAAAGAATATCAATGATACTCATAAAATAGGTAGCACTAATATAAAGGAGGGCATGGGAAAAGATGGAAACAGGAAAACCATATAGCTGTATAGTGAAGGTGAATGAGACAAGGTTAACCAAAATGTTTCAGTAAGACACGGAAAAAAGATACCAAATGACAGGAAACGTATTACCTTTGTGTCTATAAACAAGTATGGCACCAAAAGTTGCCCAGACTACATCAAATGTTATAAATGTTTTGATGATGCAATCAAGGGGGTAAATTGCAACAACTATCAAGAAACTATGCACTCAATTCTACTATGGTCACAAAAGATTGACTACTACAATTAAGTCACCTCAACTTAATTTTTATTACAATCAAGTTTAATCAAGCTAATTTTGGCTATCAAATTACTGGAATGATGTTAGGATATTGAACTAATGTTTTCAAGCTTAAATTATACCATCTGGGACCCACATAAACTTCACTCGAACTTCTCTTTCCTAATCACCCAAATTTCTTTCTCCTAGCCACCTAAAACAGACAACATGGGTGCCAAATGTTTGATATAAACTTACAAAATCAATTTACTATGCCACATTAACATTCTGATCATCTTACTACAAGAATTAACTACATTAAATTTGACTGGAACAAAAATTAGATTTTAGTGGTTTTGCTGTAATAATATATATATATATATATATATATATTTGTGACTACAATAGAATATAAGCCATAGTATACTGACATTAATACAATTGTCCCTTAATCAATATATGGAAGCAAACTATCGAGCAAAATTGAAGTGTAACACTACAATATCTAAAAACCAATTTACTTTATTAGTCACATTGAAGTGTAACTTTGCACAATGAAAAAGTTAGGACAAGACTTGTCTCCATATAACAACTGAATGGGGGATGGTACTCAAAATAAAAAAAAAAATTATTTTAAATCAATGCTTAGACATAATATAGCAACTTAATTAATTTGATTTATATATCTATGAAAGTATCATAAGTAAATGTGCCTCACTACCAAAGAAAACTGTAGCTGGAGTGTATCACATGGACTATCAGATATAATCCATAATGCACTACTGTACCTGGTCATCTAATTTTTTCAATTCTTCAAGTTTGTTAGATTTGTATGATCTTTCAGCATGGGTTCCTGCAGACAACAAATGGAAGCAGTTGTAATGTTCCATGTAATAATGAGGTTATTCAAAGTATCAAAAGATCAAAAATCCACATTAGCCTCTAAGATAGAAGATCTGATCAATGAAGAACAAGGAAGACAGCTAAAATGCAATTCCTTATTATCTCATAAAATTGTGACCAATTTCAAAACGTAGAAACCTCATTTTAATAAAATTGTAAAATAATTTTCACGTCAAAATTCATATATTCTTGTAAAATAGTTCTCACACCAGAATTTTTATATTAGAACAACTATATTACGATTTCTGTGGATTAGTTATTCTGCTACATACAGAGAACAAAAATTTCTAAGAATAAAATATACTTAATTTAAAGAAAAAAAAGGGTAATCTTACCATTCAAAACATTTTGCTGTTTGTTAAGAGGCATTCTTTACAAGTTCTCAATCACCATTACAAGGATAAAAGTTAAATGCTAGTCTTGGACAGAACTTTTACCTATGCTGAAATAGTTCCATAATCCTCCACGAAATGTGAGGTAACCTTCCTGTGAGGCAGCCAAATTATTGACGGTAAGTGCACAAATAGCCAATGTGCATATATAGGAAATAAAGCATTCTTGAAGTAAAAACCAAGCCAGATAAAAGTTTTTAAGTGATTGACATTTGTTTCTATGTTTTAGCTCTTGAATTCAGGTAATATGCTCTAATAATTTAAAGGACAGTTTTCTGTTGGACATTTGCAAGTTCATAAAAGCAGTTCCTTGATTTACTAGCCAACCAGGGGCTAAAAACAAGGTCTAGGAAGTTAATAGGAGGAAAACAGAGATTGAATTACAGCATTGAGTTCGTCTGTTTCAGAGACGCGTTGAAATGCATGCAGAGAACATGGAAGCTCAAGAGGTGGAATAGGGTAACATGAACCTTCCTTGGGAGCCCTCATTATAATGAGAATATGCCAGCTGCATTTCAAAGGGGAACATCAAAATCAAAATACCAAAAGGAAAAACAGTAAGAAAAAAAAAGATAGAAAAAGACATATATACACCAGTAGGGCCAACAAATTTGCAAAATGTATGCTCTAAAAGAGACTTTTGTTTTATCTTGGAGAAACTGAAAAGAGATCTTAGGAGCTTAGGGTAACCATGGCCACAGTTCACAGTGAACCATGAACCGGTGAACCGGACCACAAAAATCGGTTCCTAACCAGAACCAAGAACGAATTATAAGAGTTCAGCTCAGGTTCATGATTTCTTAATGTGAAAAATAAAAAAATAAAAAAATTTTAATATATATTCATTATTATATTTATAAATATTAAATAATTATTATAATATATATTATATTTTAATAATTAATATATATTATTAATACATATATTAATTTTTAATATATATATATAACATATACATTTTTAGTTCAAAATTAAAATCTGGAGTTAATTTTTTTAATTTTTTTCTTACACTTCAATTATGGTATTAAATATTTAAAATTATATAGTTAAATATATGTATTTATAAATGAAAAATTATATTTGCAAAAATTTGTCATTATTATTACAATTATTATTTATTATTAATATATTAATAATAATTATTGATAATTTGTTATTTTTTAACAATTAATATAATTTTACGTAATTCATATTATCAAATTTATAAGTCAAACGTTCAATCCTATAAAAATATTATCGATTATATTTATTTTTATTGAAAAATAAATTTAAAAAATTAATGTGAACCGACGGTTCAAACAAAAACCGGCTCGTCTTTTAAGGGTCTGAACCTTAATCAAACCAGCTTTTATCGGTTAAGGTTAGATATAATCGGCCCGGGCTCGGCCGGGTTTACACCTAGCCCACAGTCCGGCTTGAGTATAGCTTATGTAAAAATAGAGTTTTTATTTTCTTAAAGTATTTTTTTCTATATTCCATTAATAAAGTATTGATGGGTTTACATACAACAAGAAAGGTAGACTACTAAACACAAACCTAACATCCCACTTTAACCTAACATCCAACTCACCTAACATCCCATTCTCACCTAGTATCTCACTCTCACCTAACATCTCATTCTCACCAATAATTATACTCCTACTTCTATATAAAAATAACATATATCTTTACAATGTCAAATCTATAAATTTGTGCAATAAAATTTGTTTGCTTGTAGCTAATTCCTTTGACATCCCCCCTCAAATTGATGCTGGTAAATCTACAAGCATCAATTTGCTAACAAGGAAATTATGACGTTGGCGTGTCAGATTTGGTGAAGATATCAGCAATCTGTAGAGTGGTGGAGATATGTGGCAGTATAATAACGCGACGGTCATAGGCCTCTCAGATGGAGTGACAATCAACCTCTATATGCTTTGCCCTCTCATGGTAAACAGGATTTGCAGTAATTTGGATCGCACTTGTATTGTCAGCATGTAGTGGAGTAGGTTGGACTTGTGGAAAACCAAGCTCTGTAAGGAGATCTGTAATATCCCAAATGATACCCTAAAATTTTGGAATGTTTATTGTTGAAATGGAATTAAATGATATTAAGTGTATATTTGATTAAGTGAGAAGATAAAAGAAAGAGTGTGTATATGTTGTATATATGAAGATATATACAACATATACAAGTCAACAAATTGATATGGGGGTCAAAGGATATTTGAATTAATTAAATATTAAACATTATTAGTGGAAGATGATATTTATTATATTATAATATATATTAATTGCTTGGTTGAGATTAAAGGGAGTATTTGTGTGGCTAAGAGAGGTTGATTGCTTTGACTTAAGAATAACTATCATCATCTTCTTCTTTCTTTCTTCAAGAGCCGGGCATCACCATTGCCAAAGGAAAAGAGAGGTTTTGTTAACTCAAGCAATTGAAGGATTTCAAGAGATCAAGTTGGAGTTTTAAGGGTTTTCTTCACTTTTGGTAAGTTTCCAATTTGTTTCTTTATGTTCTTTTAGAGTTTGTGTATTTGAGTTTGGTGAATGGTTAGTGTAGTTGTGTGTATGGATGATTTTGGGTGTGTTTGAAGTTGTTTTGTTTAATTGACTTTGATTTTGGGGTTGGATTGAAGAAAATGTTAAGTTTGGTGAAAGAGACAAGAGTTGTGGGTGTTGTGACTTTGAGTTGTAAATATGGTTGTGTTTGTGTGTTGATGCATATAATTGAGTTGTTTTGATGTTATGCAAGTTTATTATAGTATATTGATGGTTTTGGTTAAGTTTGTTTGGAGTGGAAAAGGGTTTAAGATAGAGGTTTGTTGGATGTGGCATTTTTTGTGTCGATTTCAGATTTTTTGCCTGACACGCCCATTAACACGACCATGTCTTTGGGCGTGTCGTTGGTTCTATTTTCAGTGTGGGTGACACGAGCAGTGACACGCCCATGTCACTGAGCATGTCACAGCTTCTGTGTTGGAGTAGTATTGACACGTCCAGTGACACGCCCATGTCACTGAGCGTGTCATAGCTACTGTGTTGTTGGTGGATTAACATGTCCAGTGACACGCCCATGTCACTGAGCGTGTCATAGCCACTGTGTTGAAGAAGGATTGACACGTGCAGTGACACGCCCATGTCACTGAGCGTGTCAAAGCTTCTGTGTTGTGGGTTTAGGGCACGATCAGGGACATGCTCTTAATTCCAGCAGGCAACACCATCAAGAACACAGCAAGCCCACAAAAAGAACAAGCAGCGATCATCAAGTAGAAACTGTCCCAAAAGTTACTCATCTTCACATGAAAAACAATTAACTTTTGGGGCCGACCACAATTTTCAAAAATTTCTTAACCATTGTCAGAACATAGCTTTTGAAATCAAATGAAAATAAGAAAGCATAAACATTCATAAATGAAACTAAAGGAAGACCATTGTATTCTTATATTCCGAAACACGACAACTAGAATTAGAAAAAAAAAAAATGTCACCATGCAATTCTGAAAGAACAATTTTTTTTAAAAAAAAAGGCAATTTATAAATAGAAAAAAGAAAAGATTCAAATAGAACCATTTCATTTAGAAGAACAAAAAATGAAAAAAAAAAAAAAGCATATTTACATTGTAAATAACTACGAAGACTCAATTGCCAACTTGATTTTTTGTACAAGTTTTTTCCCTTCATAAACCACTCATTGGAATTCTAGGACCCAAAAAATGGATGCAAAAAGAAAATAAAAAAATTCACATTCAGACTTGAGACTCTCACATGCAATAACAAAGAGGATTGAGTGAGAGACATAAGAGATTGTTTTCTCAGCTCAAATTCAAATCCTTATCTCTCTTCTTCATCTTCTTAATCACAAAATTCTAATAACCCTTTTCTATTATTTTTGTTAATAAGCACTAATCTTGACTTACAAAGACACTTGATTACATACAAGAGAACCCCCTTAAACATATTTACACTAGCAACTAATGAGAGAGGTAGAGAGAATTAGAGAGAGGGGTCAGTGGATCAACAGCTAAAGAGGGTTAGGGTTTTCAAGAGAATATTTTTAAAATATTAAACCCAAAGTTGGGCATCACAACCCGGCCCGAATTGTTCAGGTTGGGCTCAGTTGCGAGTTGGCTGAATACCCCTACTTGTGCTATGTAGCCCTAGAACAAGGAAAAAGATATCAAGATTATAATTAAGAATGAGATGCAAGTTGGGATTAAGAAATATGGGAACCACAGTCACACTATGACTAGAATTTAACCTACCTACTACCTAGGTAGCAATTTAGGAATCATGTATTCCGGATTTGGGAGCATCATACCAGGTTGTGTTTGTACAACAATTTGCAATAATCATTTCCAATTAAGTGAAAGAGTGGCATCTTCATTACATCTCCATATATGTAGTTTATTGTGTTATATCATAGAATCAACTCCAAACTTAGGTTGCATAATATGGAAACTATATAGAAATGGACCAACATCTGAACCATATGCAGCCTAAAATCTCTAAGTTGTGATTCTCATCATCATGAATGAAGAAAACAATGCTTAGAAGATCTTCTGAAGGAATCAACTAAACCAAAACTGGAATGCTACTGACAGTTGGAATGCATGCAGCGAAAGGTAAACGGAAGAATAAATTAATAAATTAAAAATATAATTTAAACATAAAGTCTAAAAAAAAAAAGAGGGAGGGAAGAGGAAATAATTTAGTTGAGACTGTAAAAAAGTTCTTTAACTTATAAGTTAATAGTTGATACATATTAATGCACACCACACAAATATACACATTACAGATAAAGAGAGAAAGTAAGGAAGAAAGATCATGTTAACTTACCTGTCCATTTTCATTTCCTTTGCTTTCTCTACTAGTTTGAGAAAAGACACCACAGAAGGACGATCTGCACATGGATTCTTCTTTCCCTGCAGATTTAACGAACAGGTTCTACCCCCACTTCCACTTATAAATAATTGCTTTGCTTAACATATTACTAATTGGAGAAAATTCTAAGACCATTAATCATAACTAAGAATTAAAGAAACTATCATAATAGAATATTCATGCAATAACATAATTATATCAAGGTTAAATATTCAGTAAATTATCTCAGAATAAATTATCCTTCCGTTCTACAATAAAAGGTAACAAATTATCCAATTTCGAAGTTTTTCAGCAAAGTCAAAGAAATGCTCCTATGAGCTACCAAACTATGTATGCTATCTTGGAATTCAAGCTTTATTCACCCAGAGTTCAATAGTCAAAAGTGATATCTCCTTTAATCCAGTGCATATAATATTAGCCCAGCCACCAGCCAAAGAACAACAATTTTAGATCTCCAAGAGTATTTCATCTCCCTTTAAAAACTACTAATCTAATTTTCTCTCTGCATCTTTTTGGAATTAACATTTTGAATAAGAATGCTCCAGTTGATATGATAAGATTTCAAACACTTTAATGGGCATATAGACTTCACCAAAAGTATCACTTCCTTTTGCCCAGTGAACTAGTACAAATCGTAATTTTCTGCATTAGAAGGAACCAAATGGAGATATTGTAAGCATAGATCTATAGGTAATGATAGGCCATGTGAGAGAAGTTAGGCCCTAAGCTAGTTAACTCAAGAGGTAAAAGATAGACCAATGAAAATTCTCAATTGAACTGTAAGAGAATTTCAGGAAGCGGCAGGGAAATGAAGGTAAGTGTAAATAAGGGAATGGTAAGAAGGTTACTGTGAAATGCTCCTAGATGTCTTGCTGAGGACCTAAAATATTTATTAATGCAACTCTTGTTAAAAGCATTTGTAACTCTCATTTTAAGGACTAGGTTTGCCTACTTTGCCTACCTGCTTCAATTGTCCCCGTAGAACTTATAATTTGGTATAAAGAGGTTCACAGCTATGGTCTGTTCATTGGCTGGCTTCTTCTCCATCTTACTCTCGGCTATCAAATGTTGGGATAATTATAGTTCAACTCTACATATGGTCCAGTTAAGATGGCATTGTGGTCCTTGTTTCAGGATGATAATTATGAGATGACTTGTCCCACATGAGAATGCAACAGAGGGTTAAGTATAATTTGCTCAAATAAATGTAGTCACAAGCCAAAAAGATTTCTGAAACCTAGAAAGGCTTAAAAAGGCAAAAAGGAATAGTGTGAAACCTTTTCAACGTTCATAAACAGTAAAGACTAAAGGATGAAATATTTTTCTGCAAACTTGTCCACTTAGACCATGCAAGTTAACATGGCTCCCAATTATCATAAAAATAGCAAGACCATATTTGAGATGGTCCTGTCCTTCTTTGTACAAGTAAAACAACGCCCCACATGTTCAAGCATTCAAAAAAAAAAAGCTTATCCGACAAGAAGAGAAACCTATATATGTGTAAGACCACATCAAATTTTACATAAAGTGAGATTTCTCTCAAGTGTATGAAACAACCACAAAAGGCATACACCCTAATGCTATTAATCAAGTCTAATCCCCTTGAATGGAGTAACAAGAAGGAAGTCATGCCTTTGAGTGTGTTTCCCAGCTACAAGCACACTAAAGTGCTGCGCTATTATTATTACAGGAAGTTTAGGGCAATCCTACCCTGTAAGATATTCTGCAAGAAATGGATATTTAGAAGCCCTAAATCAACAAGTCCTGATTGCAAGTTCAGCATTATTACCATTGCATTAGACCAAGGCCTTAATTACAAATACAAAAGCATTGATCTACCTCTTCTCCCCCAGCCCTACCTCTAGCTCTAAAAAGTCAAGTCAATACAAGGGATGTTCAACACGCTAACACCGCATTGATCTACAATGCAATGTTGAAACTTAATTTGGTAAAACCGGTAGCAAAACCCGACAGCCATAATCCCAAATTGATAATAATCTAGCAATCAAATCATTCAATAAATTAGAAATTCCTACCCAACCAAATGAAAAAGTTAGGTCATTTTCAGATCCTAATGGCATTGCAGCAATTGAGGGTGGTCTTGGCAATTTGAGATCACAGATTGTGCATAGAAGCCAATTAACCGCAGCATCTCCACCTACAATCTAATAAACCATGCATATTAGTAGCTAGTCACCATATGCCAAATATTTAACAATGAAATATATCAAGTTATTATATCAAAACATTGTTAGAAGAATATGTTGACAAATAATACATGCAAATGTGCATGTCTTACTCATGACTATATATCAACCAATAGATAGCCTTCAAATTTCATTTTGCGATGCTATAGTGAATCCTAAGAATTCATTGCAGGAGGTCTGATTGGTTAAATAAACATATAGGCCTCATTTGGTTCATAGTTAAAGAAGCTGCATGTTAGGAGCACAAACGACTAGGTCTAGGTCAATATGACAGTTGATATTTAGTTTTCAATTCTATGTCAGTTTTTGTTCAGTTCCAGCCTTTTAGATTCACATGTACTCCTACAAATATGGGAATAGTTTCTTTTCATTATGGTTGGAAGTTTTCCTTATTTGTGGAAGCCAGCTATAGTGCTGCAGTTATTTTCTTTCACTACGTTGTATTTTCTTTCATAAATGCTTGAGTTCCTAAAACTCGGAGACAGTATGATTCTCTCTTAAGGAGCCCTTATTCCTTATCAATTAATGAACTCAAGACAAACTATAAACTTGGGACCACAATAATGCAATTCCTAGAAAGTGAGTTTAGCGACTTAAGTTTGGCTTACAAGAAGTCCAAAGTTAAATAAAAGTTGGTGAAGATTAGAGAAGAAACCTTTTGAATTTTCTGTGTTTTTTGTTCTTTATACAAAGTGATATTTATACATAATAGCTAGGCTAGAAAAAGGAAAAGAAAATGTACAGTAAAGAGAAAAATCTCATGTGACCAAGCTACTGGAATTACAGAGGAGATAAATCTCCTATGATCAACTACTGGAGTTACAGAGGATCATTCCAGCTGTAATTCCACTCTATATTTCCAACACTTTCCTGGTTTGTGTATATTACACATGCACAACTTGCAACTAGAGTATAGAATTATTAGCTGCTCAGGCCTTTAGTAAATGCATCTTCCAATTGCTCCTTGTAGGCACAAGAGAAACACTCATGTCATCCATTCACCATTTTTTTCCTTTATGAAATCTCGGTCAATCTCTATATGCTTGGTCCAATCATGCTGAACTAGATTGTGCATTGTATTGATTGCAATTTTATTGTCACAAAACAAGGAAAAATTATTTCCCTCTTACATCTTCAATTCTTCCATCAACTTTTATAAGCACAATAACTCGCAAATTCCTGGCTTCTTAGCTCTATACTCTACCTTTGCACTAGATATTGCTTATTACATGCTGCTTTTTGCTTCTCCAAGTCGCTAGATTCCCACCACCAAAGGTGCAATAGCCTGATATCGATCTCCTAACATTAAGAGATCCAACCTAATCTGCATTTGTAAAAGCTTTTATATGGAGTTGACCATGTTTTCCTAAGTGTAGATTTCAAATATCTAAAAATACTTGAAAAACGGCTTCTAAGTGAGGCTTTCTATGCATGTATCAACTTACTAAGCTCATTGCAAGAGCTATATCTAATTTGTATTGGCGGACAGAAAGAAAGAGAGAGGAAAAATATTAAAATAAAATTTTCATTTCAATAATGAACAAAAAATAATTTTTTATTTTGATTTTTGACCAATTTCTCTCACATGGCCACAATTGTAATTAATTTTGGAAGTTGGGACAAAATTGATAAAACTAGAAGTTTTGGGAAAAATTGTAAAGCACACAAATTTTGGATGTTTTACTCATTAGAGCCAAGAAAGATATGGTCTGATATTGTCCACAGCAAGACCAAGTTTATCAATTCAAACTCCAAAAATCTATCGGAAACTATGGAAATGCCCAACAAGGACAAACTTCTCAAGAAATGCCTTTCCAAGAAGTTGGCTTGCAAAAACCAAAGGAGGTTACAATATATGATGAGTCTTACATAATGCACCATATAAATCAATAAAGAACCTACTTCTTGATAACAGATTATAGATTTTACTTGCAATTAACTTAAAAGGAAATAATGACATTCTAATTAATAAAGATCATAAAGTGTTTTTACAAATTATACTGCATTATGCTTGAACTGAACCAAATAAGTTTTTTTGAATCCTTTTGGGGAATGGAGTTTTGAATATGAATAAAGATTTACTCTCAAGCCTATCAACGCCTCTTAAAATATTTATTTCTCTGCTTAACAGCTCTATGAAGTGAGATTGAAACTTTTCATTCTAAATAAACAATCTTAGTTCTCATTTTGCAATGCAAAATGCTTTCTGCAAATTCTAATAATGAAACCAACTAAATGTAATTTTCAAATGAAAATGCATCCATAGGGAGCAATACAAATAAACTCTTCAACTTACCACTATTCTTAGTTTATTTTTAATTTCATTGGCAAGATGAAGACCGTTACTGCTAAGCATTTCCAAATTGCGATAGGCCCTAGCTAACACCTTATCAGGATTCTCTTGTGCCAGATCAATAACCTGTAACAAGTAGGTCAAATCTACAAAATCAAATCATGTCTGGGATAATTTTAAAAAAAAAAAAAAAGGAGGCATCTTATGCAGCTACATTTATGAAGGTAAAAATCACCTGATATTTATTAAGCAGGCTTTGAAATGTGACAAGCAGTTCCTGTCCAAGTTGTTCCTCTTTTGTATCGATGAAAACCAAGATTGGACACTCAGGTGTATTAGCATCAATTGTGATATCAGGTTCTGGTAAAAGCATGTAATGAGGGATGGAGAACTCCTCCAGTACATGATTGGGCCTAAAATTCCAATTTTTATTTGACATTACAAATGCTAGTTAAGCGTGGGTGTTAAACAAAACCATATTGCATGTTTAAACTATATTTTTAACAAGTTAAAGTACATCTCCTTCCTCATTTCAAGAGGCTTAATTTGGGAGTTCTCTTTTCATGCCAAAGGAATAGATAATATTTATTGAGATAGGACAAGAAAAGAAATGAAGATTAATAAATATTTCATGTTTTAGTGTTTAAAGGGTAATTAATCATAAAAAAAATATCATTGACCATAAAAAGTTATCTTTTGGTAATACGTAAGAGATACCTATTCCCTCAATTTTGAAAAGAAAGAAAAGTGAAATTTTATTGTATTAATAATCCCTTAATTTAAACACCCAAACAGTGGATAGTTCTTATCCTATCCCCTTTTTTTACCTTTTCTTTCCTTTCTTATTCCTACATCCAAATAAGACCTAATAGACAGGATCAAATTAGTGCCAATGGAGAAACAAAAGGACTCAGACTAAGTTCTCTAGGTTCTCTAGTTAATTTGACACATAAAAAAGTACAATAGCTCAGCTAGAAAAAAAATCATAAACCACTTCAATGAAAACGGTAACTTGATCAGTATAAGAAGCAGAACATTATAAAGAAACAAACTACAACTTAATTTAAGCAGGATGACAAAATAAGGTAAAGCAAAATGGAATAAGCAGAGAAAAGTACTCCAAGATCTCCTGGATTCTTTTGGGGATGATATTTGCAAGTGTCTTAGCAGCCAATGGAAGGCCATGAAATTGGTCCTTAATTTCTTGTTCAATCTTTTCTAAAATAGGATGATCCAATCGAATAGATCTATTCTGAGAAATGGTATCCATGAAAATCTGCCAACAATCTGTTTTATCAAGGGGTGGAATGTGAAACAAATTTCCCTCGCCCACAATCCTTCTAGCCACTTCTTCCAGCCTGCTAGTGACAATGAGAGCGCCACCAGGATTTACCGGCAATGCTTTTAAAAACAAACCCCAGAACTCATGAAAAATCCATACATCATCCAACACAATCAAATACCTCTCGGACTTCAATTCGCCATTAAGAATTACCAAAAGTTCATCCAAACTAGTATCATTCGTCAATCGATCACTATCATATCTTAACGCCTTCAAAACAAACTTCACAACCTCACCCCCAATATCTGGTTCATTACTCTCAACAGTATCAGATAAGGAAACCCAAATCCTTCTTGAGAACTCTGATCTTACTCGTTTAGTATTGTAAATCTGTTGTGCAAGTGTCGTCTTTCCCAAGCCACCCATCCCATGTATCCCAATTGCCTTAAACCCAGATTCATCTTTCGTTAATTTGTCCACATACTTATCCTTGTGCTCGTCGAAACCAATGATTTTATTCGCATAACCTTCTTTCCTATGGCGACGATCAGATATTTGGTCTCCTCTATCTTTTTCCTCTTTTGCGATCTTCAGAAACGTAGATTTGATACGGGCTAACCGCCCTTTCATTCTCTGCACGAAAAAGAACTCCATGAAAGGGTTAAAACGAATATAATTCTTGGTCAGAGAATTCCTTTGTTGGGCGAAGACTCTGCATTCGGAAATTGCGTCATTGAGATTGTAAAGCAACAAGCAGATTGATGAATCCGTGGATAAGCACATTTTCTTCTTCCGATTTTGAATTTCCATTTGTTGTTTGATTTCTGTGAAATGAGAAATGATTCTTGATTGTAATTCAGACTCTGAATCTTCAAAAGTTTTCAAGAATTTGTTCCAGAGAAACTCCGCCACTTCCGACGCCATCGCTCAGTTGCTCTAGCCTCTAGCGGAAAGGAAGGGGTTTTTACCAAAACGTGGGAATATCCCACAATTTATAGGACGTGTAACTTGCTCTGATTATTTACTAATTCATTAGAATCAAACCTTAAACCTAAACTCTAATTTTGGGTTTGATAGTTTTAATTTTTTTATTATTTTTTGAGTTAAATAGAAACTGACAGCTCTGTTTGACTCAAAAATCAGTTTAAGTATTTTTTTCTTAATTTTGAATTAAAATGATTATAATTTTTTTAATTTTTAATTTTTACGCTTAAAATTTTTAATTGTTTTTCAAAAAATAAATTTTAATTTTTTATAAAAAAAACCTTCCCCAAAAATTTTAAAAAATTAATTTTTTTTATTTTAACACATAAATTATTTCACCTATTTCAAACTATTTCACCATTTAAAAAATGTATTTTTCCAATTAATTAAAATTAATAATAAAACTAATTAAAATTAATAATAACAACGTAATTATAATTAATAATAATATGGTTATAGTTAATAATAATATAATTATAATTAATAATTATGTTGAGTAAAATATTTAATAATTATATATAATTATAATAATAATATAATTACAAGTAATAGTTATATAATTAATAATAATCAATAATAATAATAATTGATAATTATGTTGAGTCCAAATAATTAATAATTATATTTTAAATTCAAATACAATTAATAATAATATAATTAATTATAATTAATAATTATATAATTAATAATAATAGATAAAATAATTAATAATAATAGTATTTTACCTATTATTATTAATTATATAATTATTAATTATAATTATAGTATTATTAATTATATTTGAGCCCAAATATAATTTTTAATTAAAAAATTAATTTTTTTAATTTTTAATTTTTAGGCTTGAAATTTATTTTTTTATAAAAAACCTTCCCAAAAATTTTAAAAAATAAATTTTTTATTTTAATACATAAAATTTATTTCAACTATTTAAAACCATTTCACCATCTCAAAAAAATAATTTTCTCAATTAATTAAAATTAATAATAACAGTAATTAAAGTTAATAATAACAACTAAATAATAATACGAATTATAATTAATAATTATATAAAAATAAATATAATTAATAATTATATATAATTGATAATAATAATATAATTATAATTAATAATTATATAATTAATAATAATAATTAATAAATATGTTGGGCCAAATAATTAATAATTATAATTATGTTGTTATTATTAATTTTAATTAGTGTTATTATTAATTTAATCTTAACACAACATGGCTACCAAAATAACACACTTCAAAATACACATCCAACACCAAATCACAACACACTTCTTGATGAAATCCAAAGCCTTTCCAAGATGGCTACCATGCCCTTTAAAACAAATTTTAGCAGAGGAGGTAGAGGAGGTAGAGGAGGCAGAAGTTTTAATAGAGGGGGTCGATCTGGGTTCAGTCAGAGAGGAGGCTCTTCATCTATGGACAGTAGACCAGATGAGGCTGGACCTTCCCAAAGAGTTTATGTGATGCAGAGGCAGCCAGATGCTTCAGCTGTTATTGCTGGTACATTTTCTTTATTTGGCATTTCAGTACTTGCTTTAATTGATCCAGGATCTACTCATTCATACATAAGTGCATCCATTTTGCCTGTGACTGATTTGCATTCTGAGTCCCTAGGATTTGATGTCTTGGTGACAAATCCTTTAGGGCATAGTGTGGTTGTTAGTAAGGTACACAGAGATAGTGCAGTTGTTGTGCAAGGAGAGGAATTTCCTAGTGATTTGATTGAGATGCCATTTAAAGAGTATGATTTGATTTTGGGCATGGACTGGTTGTCTAGACATGAAGCTGTGGTAGATTGTAAGAAGAAGTGTGTTACTTTGAAACAAATTTCAAATTTCAATACAACTCAAAATACACATCCAACACCAAATCACAACATCATCAAAAACTCTAAACACAACCACAACTCAATCTTAACCAACAAACTTATTCTTCCTTTCAATCTTACTCTTTTCTTCAATCCAACCCAAGAATCAAAAATCAAGTAAACCCAACACTCTTAAACACAACACACTCAAACATATCCATACCAACAACCATAAATCACCAAACCCACAACACAAACTCAAAGAAAACAAGGGAATCAAGAGGAAACTTACCAAGAATGAAGAAAACTCTTAAATTCCTCCTTGATCTCTTGAAAACTTCTTCAATCTTGAGCTTGGAAGGTCAAATCTCTCCCTCTCTCTTGTTCTCTTGCTGCTGCCGTCCAAAGCAAAGAAAGAAGAAGAAAAGGAAAATGAGAGACACGAGAAGAGAGGAAGAAGGAAGAAAAGGAAAAGAAAGAAAAGTCAAACATTAACCCTCTCTCTCCTCAAAACATTCTCCTCCACACAAATAAAAAATAAAATAATCTCAAACATCACCATCCACCCATCTTAATCCACTAACTCAATTTCAAAATAATTACCTTTATACCCTTCAAACAAATATTTGTATATGTTAAGTATATCACAATATATACAACATGTACACATTACTCTAACCTCAACTCTCTTTCCAATAAAATAAATACACTTAATCCAATAATAACAATAATTACTCCAATACTTCTAGGGTACATTTTGGGATATTATAATTCTCCCCCTCTAAAAGAAATTTCGTCCTCGAAATTACCTGAAATCAAGTCTGAAACAACTGAGGATATTGTTCTAGCATCGTTTGCTCATTCTCCCAAGTTGATTCTTCTCTACCATGACTCTTCCAAAGAACCTTCACAATTGGCACTTTCTTATGTCTCAACTCTTTCATCCATATGCTAAAATAGCAACCGGTTCTTCTTCAAAAGTCAGATCCGGACTCACCTCAATAGATTCCACTGATAACACATGAGATGGGTCTGACCTGTACCTCCTCAACATAGAAACATGGAAGACATTATGGATTCTGTCTAACTCTGGTGGCAAAGCAAGCCGATAAGCAACCGGTCCCAATCTTTCCAATACTTCATATGGTCCAATGAAACGAGGACTCAGCTTCCCTCTTCGACCAAATCTCAAAATCTTTTTCCAAGGAGACACTTTCAAAAATACTTTATCTCCCACATTATACTCAATGTCTCTCCTCTTCAAATCCGAATAAGATTTCTGCAGATCTGAAGCTGTTTTCAACCTATCTCGAATTATTTTCACTTTATCTTCTGTCTCTTTAACCAAATCAGGACCAATTAACTTACCTTCACCAGTCTCATTCCAACATAAAGGTGTTCTACACCTTCTTCCATACAATGCCTCAAATGGTGCCATACCAATACTGGATTGATGACTGTTGTTGTAAGCAAATTCCACAAGTGGCAACAATCTGTCCCAACTTCCTGAGAAATCAATGACACAGCTTCTCAACATATCCTCAATAATCTGTATAACTCTCTCTGACTGCCCATCTGTCTGTGGATGGAAAGCAGTGCTAAAGTGTAATCAAGAACCCAAAGCACCATGCAAACTCTTCCAAAACCTCGATGTGAACCTCGGATCTCGATCAGACACTAAAGAAATTGGGACTCCATGCAATTTCACAATCTCACTAATATACAGCTCAGCCAATCTCTCAAGAGAATAATCCATCCGAACCGGAAGAAAATGAGCTGTCTTAGTCAACCTATCAACAATCACCCAAATGGCATCATGTTTTCTCTGTGTCAATGGTAAACCAGACACAAAGTCCATAGTCACTCTTTCCCATTTCCACTCAGGCACTGATAAAGGTTGAAGCAACCCTGTTGGGACCTGATGCTCTGCTTTAACCCTCTGACATGTGAGACATTTGGATACAAACTCTGCAATGTCTCTCTTCATACCAGACCACCAGTAATGCTGTCTCAAATCATGATACATCTTCGTACTGCCCGGATGCATAGCAAAAACTGATTGATGTGCTTCTTCTAAAATAATCCTTCTCAAACTAATATCATCTGGCACACACAGTCTACTCTTAAACCATAAGCTCCCATCACCTTTCACAAGAAAATCTCGGCTCTCCCCTTTTTGGCAATCTGAAACAATCTTCTGAATTTTCTCATCAATCAATTGAGCCTCTTTAATCTGATCTAACAACACTGGTCTCAGCTGCAATTGTGCCAACAATGCACCATCATCACAAGATATAAAGCTAGCATGCAACGCTCTCAACTCAACAAGCAACGAGAGCGAATAAGCAGTCAAACCTGCTAAAGACTTCCGACTCAAGGCATCAGCAACAACATTTGCTTTACCTGGATGATAATCAATCAAACAATCGTAGTCTTTAATCAATTCCAACCACCGTCTCTGTCGAAGATTAAGCTCTTTCTGAACCCCCAAATATTTCAAACTTTTGTGATCAGTGTAAATAAAACATTTCTCTCCATACAAGTAATGTCGCCAAATCTTCAATGCAAACACAATGGCTGCTAACTCCAAGTCATGGGTTGGATAGTTTAGCTCATGTGGCTTTCAACTGTCGAGAAGCATAAGCTATCACTTTACCCTCTTGCATCAAAACACAACCCAAACCACTATGTGAAGCATCACTATAGATCACATATGGTTTATCTTCCACAGGTAAAGTGAGAACAGGTGCTTGAGTTAACATCTCTTTCAACTGCTCAAAACTAGCTTGACACGGATCAGTCCACACAAATCTAACTCCTTTTCGAAGTAATCTGGTAAGTGGAGTAGCTATCAAAGAAAATCCTTTCACAAAGCGTCGATAATAGCCTGCCAAACCCAGAAAACTTCTAACTTCAGTCACAGACTTTGGTGGACTCCAATTCATAATAGCTTCAACTTTACTCGGATCAACTCTAATGCCATCTGCTGAAACTATATGACCGAGGAAAGTTACTTGATCTAGCCAGAACTCACATTTTGACAGCTTAGCATACAATTGCTTCTCTCTCAAGATTTGCAATACAATCCGCAGATGCTTGTCATGCTCTTCTTCATTACTAGAATACACCAAAATATCATCAATGAAGACTACCACAAACTGATCTAGATAGGGCCTAAACACCCTATTCATCAAATCCATGAAAGCTGCAGGTGCATTCGTCAACCCAAAAGGCATCACTAGAAACTCATAATGCCCATACCTGGTTCGAAAAGCTGTCTTGGGCACATCCTCAGCTCTGACCCGCAACTGATGGTACCCTGATCTCAAATCAATCTTGGAAAATACTGCTGCTCCCTTCAATTGATCAAAGAGATCATCAATTCTAGGCAAAGGATATTTATTCTTGATAGTCACTTTATTCAATTGCCTATAATCGATACACAATCTCATAGTACCATCCTTCTTCTTTACAAACAAAACAGGAGCTCCCCATGGCGAAACACTAGGGCGAATGAATCCTTTATCCAGCAACTCCTGCAACTGCACCTTAAACTCTCTCAATTCAACAGGTGCCATTCTATAAGGAGTAATAGAGATAGGAGTGGTACCTGGCAATAAATCAATACCAAACTCCACCTCTCTCTCAGGAGGCAATCCTGGCAACTCCTCTGGAAATACATATGGAAACTCAGCTACTGTGGGAATGCTATCAAACTGAGAACCCTCTACCCTGGTATCCAAAACATGAGCGAGATAGGCATCACACTTTTTTCTAATCAGCTTCCTAGCTGAAACAGCTGAAATCAACAAGGATGCAAATTGTCTCTGCTCGCTAGATACCATCACAATTCTATCATCACTAGTTCTCAAAGTAACACACTTCTTCTTACAATCTACCACAGCTTCATGTCTAGACAACCAGTCCATGCCCAAAATCAAATCATACTCTTTAAATGGCATCTCAATCAAATCACTAGGAAATTCCTCTCCTTGCACAACAACTGCACTATCTCTGTGTACCTTACTAACAACCACACTATGCCCTAAAGGATTTGTCACCAAGACATCAAATCCTAGGGACTCAGAATGCAAATCAGTCACAGGCAAAATGGATGCACTTATGTATGAATGAGTAGATCCTGGATCAATTAAAGCAAGTACTGAAATGCCAAATAAAGAAAATGTACCAGCAATAACAGCTGAAGCATCTGGCTGCCTCTGCATCACATAAACTCTTTGGGAAGGTCCAGCCTCATCTGGTCTACTGTCCATAGATGAAGAGCCTCCTCTCTGACTGAACCCAGATCGACCCCCTCTATTAAAACTTCTGCCTCCTCTACCTCCTCTGCTAAAACTAGGTCGTGAAGCTGCAGTATCCACCGACCTCTGCTCCTGTACCTCAGGACATTCTCTAATGAAATGATCAGGGGATCCGCATCTGAAGCACACAGCTGGTCCCCTACTCATCCAACAAACGCCTCTATGTGACCCCCACACTGAGCACATATAGGTGGAGTGAACCTCTGAACCGTTGGAGTCGGAGCACTCGTCACTGAAACCGTAGGTCTCGATCTCTGTCTTTGAAACTGCACTGACCTACCAACTGGCCTCTGACTCCTGCTGGTCCTAGGAATAAAGCTGCCTCTACCTCTCTTCACAGATGAAGACCCTGTCTCAAACTGGGGCCTTCTCACTCTAGTCTCCTCCTCAGAAGCAGATGTTGCAATGCCCTGGGCTCTCTCTACACTCCTAGCTGCAGCAACAAGCTGGGAGAAATCCTGGTATCTGGAACCAGCCACAAGACACAAAATAGAGGGCCTCAATCCCTCCTCAAACCTTCTGCATCTGTCAATCTCATCAAATATAATACCTCCAGCATAATGACTCAATCTGATGAACTCGACCTCATACTCTGTTACTGTCCTGTGGTCTTGTTTCAAACTCAGAAACTCCATCTTTTTAGCATCTTTATACTCCCTAGGAGTATACTTCAGCTCAAACTCTCTGAGAAAGTCAGCATAAGACAAGGTAGGTGGATCATCCATAGCGTGAGGCACTGTTTTCCACCAGTCATATGCATCCTTCTGCAATAATGACCTAGCATAATCAAATTTTCTTCAGGCGTGGCTTGCAGCTGAATAAACACTCTATCAAGCCACTGCTCTGCTACAGCTGGATCAATAGTGCCTAGAAAATCTTCCGCCCCATACTTCCTCAACTTATCATACTGTCTCATTGATACCTGAGGCTGAGGTGGTGGTGGCGGTGGTTGCACTGGTGTTTGTCTCATCACTTCCATCATATGCCTGAACCAAGCTGGTGGAACCTCATCACCAACTGGTCTCCCTGACCCAGAAACAGGTGCCTCACCGGCTCTATCAATTCTAATCTCATCTCTACTCTCTTCCGGAGCTACACTCTCCGCACTTCCCTCAACAAACTGACGTGAATGAGGATCCATTACAACCTATATCTGCAAACATAGCAGAATACACCTTATTAAAGATCAGAGACTGCCAATACTAAATATATATTTTATTCAAAACCAACTTTTAAAATCAAAATATCATTTTTCTTACAGTTTACCTAGGTTGAGAATCTTAAGCCTAGGCTCTGATACCAAAATAATTGTAACACCCCTATACCCCGTATACGTACACAGCATGCTAATACGATCGTAATATACATATACTGAATATAGAAATGTCACGGTTACAAAACACACATGACATGACTCTTATATACTATGAACAAATTCAAAACTTTTAAATGAGTTTATAAAACGAAATAGATAGAAAGTTTATTTAAAACGCAGCGGAAAATATAACAAATGTTTCCCAATACATTTGCATCAAAATCAAAAGTTACAAATATAAAATATATACATGAGTGGCAGCTCTTCTCTGATCTTTAAGTCCAAAAATCAACTCTTCAACGCCTAGACTCACTAGGTCTAGAGGAACTCTCGGGTTCAATCCTGTCACCTGCGCGATGAACCACAATCGCGCTGAGCCAACAGCTCAGTAGAACAAACCATAATGATATTATGCTATGTCATACATTCAAACAATATAGATCATACTCAATACACTTTATTTTATGGATGTTACATTTCATTATTTCAATAATTGTATCATCATCCATTACTCACACATTTAACATAGACACACATGGGCCCAACAAGCATTTAATATGATATTCAAAGTTCAGAGTTACTGCTTTGGTTTATAATCACAATGATTAAGCCCGTAGGCGATATATATATCATATCTCTATCCATGGATAGTGTAACAGACCCAGTCTCTTGGACCATCAACCCATTAACATGAGGAGATCCTCAACCCGGCTAGACTGTTACTAGTAACAGACCCAGTCTCTTGGACCATCAACCCGACTAATCGAGGAGATCCTCAACCCGGCTAGACTGTTACTTTTCATAAATTTCATTTTCACATTTCATTTAGTGTAACAGACCCAGTCTCTTGGACCATCAATTCAATTCAATTGAAGAGATCCTCAACCCGGCTAGACTGTTACCTTTATATAGGCATGCCACCAAAACCAGTACTCTGAAATTTGAATAAACATATTAGGCACACAACCATTTCATATATCTCTTTATCAAACTTTTTCTCAATTCATTTCTCATTCCACAATCAACTAGGCAAACATGCCTCATTTGAATCAATATAGCCAATCACAATGGCTTTACACATCATCTTATCATCACATCTTTCATTTTCGTAACACATATATATACCATATTACATTTCATGAGGTTCATATTGTATAAAACGTAACATTATTCAAACATATCAACAATACAATGAAATTACTTAGTACATTCACACTCAAATGTATAAGTTCCAAAATCACATGAATGTATGTTATAATGCAAGGTTCGTACTTACCTCAAAAGAAATCCACACAATTCTAAACACTTCCTCTTAACAAGTCCTTCACCAAATAATTAAGGCAATTCACCTTCTTCACAACCTAATTCAGAACAATGAGGAAACTCACATAAGATCATAAGGCTAAGAATTAATTAGGGCAAACTCTAAAATGGACACGCTCACCCACACGGGCGTGTCCCTGACCGTGCCCTAACTCCACAACACAGAAGCATTTACACGTTCAGGACCACGGGCGTGTCACTGGGCGTGTAATACCTACTGTCTCTCAGAAGTATCGACACGTCCAACATCATGAACGTGTTCCTGGCCGTGTCACACCTACTGCCATCCAACACAATTGACACGCCTAAAGACCTGGACGTGCTCCTGAGCGTGTCAGGCCAAAAACCCAGATTCCGGCCAAAACAACAATTCAACCAACAAACAACAATCTTCTACCATCTTCCACTTCAACAAAACTCAACTAGACACACCCAAAACCATAACAACCTTGCAAAAACACCAACACAACTCAAAATACACATCCAACACCAAATCACAACATCATCAAAAACTCTAAACACAACCACAACTCAATCTTAACCAACAAACTTATTCTTCCTTTCAATCTTACTCTTTTCTTCAATCCAACCCAAGAATCAAAAATCAAGTAAACCCAACACTCTTAAACACAACACACTCAAACATATCCATACCAACAACCATAAATCACCAAACCCACAACACAAACTCAAAGAAAACAAGGGAATCAAGAGGAAACTTACCAAGAATGAAGAAAACTCTTAAATTCCTCCTTGATCTCTTGAAAACTTCTTCAATCTTGAGCTTGGAAGGTCAAATCTCTCCCTCTCTCTTGTTCTCTTGCTGCTGCCGTCCAAAGCAAAGAAAGAAGAAGAAAAGGAAAATGAGAGACACGAGAAGAGAGGAAGAAGGAAGAAAAGGAAAAGAAAGAAAAGTCAAACATTAACCCTCTCTCTCCTCAAAACATTCTCCTCCACACAAATAAAAAATAAAATAATCTCAAACATCACCATCCACCCATCTTAATCCACTAACTCAATTTCAAAATAATTACCTTTATACCCTTCAAACAAATATTTGTATATGTTAAGTATATCACAATATATACAACATGTACACATTACTCTAACCTCAACTCTCTTTCCAATAAAATAAATACACTTAATCCAATAATAACAATAATTACTCCAATACTTCTAGGGTACATTTTGGGATATTACAAGCTCGACCGTGAGATCATTAAAGGTGAAAAATCAAATTGTGGTAGAAATTGTGCAAGTCTCAGCACTATAGCAGCTCTGGCACCGCAATATCAGCCTAGCGCAACTGGGCCATTCAAACAAGTTACAGTCCTTAGCAGACATTTGGTGATTAATAAAAGGAAGCCACATGGACAAGTCAGAATCTAAGAAAAGTCAACCCAGAAATCTAGCAATTGTGATAGGGAAATATTGACCTTGATAATCATATAGGGTGGCAAGGAATGGTTCTCATTGACCTGTTAGTGCCACGTGTATTGGTCGCTAGAACTAGCCAATAGACATGGTAGCGGCTTTATAACTATGTTAGTGCCTATTCTGACCGCCAAAGGTATCTCGCGATCGCGACACAGGGCAAGCGACCATGAGATCTCTCTGATAGTATTTAAGCAAGACATTTCGGTTGGTGTAGTGTTGATCTTCTAACATTCAACTTCAACGACTCTAAGGATTGAAGATGGTTGTAAATACTTCGCCAAACTTCATTTATTACAACTTTTGAACAATTATTAACCAAACTCTTACAATTTATTAATTTCTTAATTTGCCTTGTAACCATTTTCATTTATTGTTCTTTGAGAGTTGGGTGTGTGCTCTTATAAAAATACCTTGTAAAAGTTTAGTGTGAGCTTGTAAAACACTAATTTAAAGAGTGAAACTTTGGGAAAGCTCTTGTAAGAGTTGTGAGGAAAACACAAACTTGGTAACGTTTGGTGTGAGCTTGAGAAAACACTAAATTAGGGTTAAGATTGTTGTAAAAACTCAAGTATAATGAAAATACTCAACTAATGAGTTGAAGAGTGGACGTAGGATATTCTTATCCAAATCACTATAAATTGTTATGTTCCTTTCTCTTCTTCCCTTATCATTTAATTTTTAATTTAACCTTTATTCCACAAAAAACACCAATTCATCTCCTCTTAGTGGTCCAAAGGAGGATAAGTGGTATCAGAGCCTAATTAATCACAAAGGCTTGAGTGCATGATTAAAGATCATGGCCGCCATTCCTTTAACCACTTCCACATCCATCACAAACACTACCTATACTACTATCCCTAGCATTCCAACTCATGAAACCTAAACACTCATCTTAGACCATTCTTTGATAGAACTGATTACTCCATATGGAAATACAAGATGCAAATGTTCTTAGATAGTGATGGGATTGAGTTGTGGGGCTTTGTACTTAATGAATGGAAAGCTCCAACTCAAAATGTTGATGGAGTAGAAGTTTTGGTTCTGAGACAATAATGGATGGATACACAAATATGATCAAATTACAAGAATAATAGTGCCATCTCAATTCTCATCAACTCCATGTCAAGAGAAGAAGTTGGAAGAGTCCAACATAACACTAGTGCCTATAGGATATGGAGAATGGTTGAGAAATATCATGAAGGCACTACTCAAGTCAAGTCGAAAAAGAAATAAATGCTCATACGAGAGTATGAGCTCTTCAAAATAAAAATAAATGAGAATGTTACTGAGATTACCAATTGCTTGCTTACCATAGTAATTAATTTAAAGAAGTATGGAAAGACTTATTCACAAGAAGGTGTCAATAAAAAAGATTCTAAAAGCTCTTCTATAAAAGAATTTCAAATCCAAGGTTTCATCAATTGAAGAAGCTCATGATCTTAGCATGCTTAGGATTGATGAGCTTGTTGGAAAACTTTTGACTCATGAAATGACCATAGAAAAGGATGAGGAGAAGGGTGAGAAAGAGAAAAAGAAGAGAATGTCACTCAAAGCAACAAAAGAGTTAACATTAAAAAAAATTCCTTATTAATGACTTAAGAATTTCGTTGCTAATGACGTATTTTTTTGTTGCTATTGGCATCAGTAACAGTTTTATGGTCGTCATACGTTGTAGCAAATAGCTCTCTTGTAAAAGATTTTTTTTGCGACGATGTTGTTACTAATAATTTTTTGTGACAAAATTATGTCATTGTTAATAATTTTAAAAGTGATCACTAATGAGACTAGAAATGAGTAGAATAGGTTATGAAATTTTATTTGCAACGATTATTTGTCCTCGCTATAAATGCGATGACGTTATTGCTAATAATTTTTTACGATAAAATTATGTAATTGCTAATAACTTTAAAAGTGATTACATATAAGTCTAAAAATAAAGAGAATATGCTACAAAAATTTATCTGTGATTATTACTTGCCCTCGCTATAAATTTTAGCAACGAGTATTTTATAATTATTTCTGACTAATATTTATTATCGCTATTACTATAATTTTTTTTTTACTTTTTGCGACCAATTTAAATATTTTTTTGGCCAAAGACCACTTTAAATTGATGCAATTGACATAACAATGAAAATATAATTATATATTAGCAATGAATATTTTTTATTGCAATTATTATTAGCGATGAAATAGATATTTATTACTAAAAATATATTATTTTAAATATTAATATTTTTAATTTATAAAATTATTTTCATGTATAAATGTAATTTCACTGCAATTGTTATTAGCCACAATAGTTATAATACTTTTATGATTGAATTTTTATTATAGTAATTGCATTTTATTTATATTATTTTCTTACGACTGTATGAATAGAATTAAATAAATTAAAATATTTAATTAAATTCAAACTCATTTTAAAGATAACCAAATCATTGTAGCTTGACATTTTAAAATAATAAAATTAATCATCCTAAAAAATGCAACAATATTCACGAAAAATTTGCAAGAAGAAAAAGCAAAGCAACCAATTTGAAAGAAATTGAAATTGTGATAAAAAGAGATAACTAGTCATCTTCAGAAATATTGTCAAGACAATCAACATATTGATCTCCTGTTTCACCTTGATCATTAGCATCAACCTATAAAAAATTGATAAATATTATTAATAACCTATAATGCAGAACTTGATATATGGAGTAACATGAGATGAACTCACCATCTTCACAGCAAATGGAAAATTGCCTTGAGCAAAATATACATGTGCCAAGTTTATCCACACATCTGGCATCTGGACAAAAATGCTTCCACTTACAGCCTCTTGGACCTATATCATCAACAAAATGAACACAAAATCCAATAGGAAGGTAATTGGTTGGAGACCTATGTATAAAAGTTTCAAGTTTATCATCTAAAATAAACAGAACTTTTTGGCTAACTTGTGTAAAAAGATCTTTTGACACATCAAAATGCTCCTTTTCTGCCAACACTACTCCAACACCATTGGCAACATATAAATTAGCTATATGTTGAACTAGAACCTGTAGTACCAAAGTTTGAGCTAATTCTATAAGGACATTGTTGCATTTTCAAAAGATATATATGCATGTTGCATAAAACCAAAAGGCAAACAACTTGTTATTTCTTTCTGTTCTAACATTAGATATGATTATCTGAACCTCTTGTCATACTGCCAAACAACTTGAAATAAAGATACTTATGGCACTGGCAGTTGCATTTTATATTCATATAACAGAAAATGTACTGCATTTCTCATAGCAAGGGAAAAATATAGAGAGAAAAAGGGGCACAAGAGAGAAATCTACATTAGAAATAGTTCATATGCATGCTGATAATAAAATATTAAATTAGAGCTTGGCCAAACAATAGAGTATATATAAGAAAAGTTGTAGAAGCACAATCTCGAGTAGTTTCAGTAAGTACTACAAAAGATTCGAAAGGAAGAAAAACCCAAATGATGAGGAAGGTAAGCAAAGAGGGAGGACTTCATACTCTAGTGTACAATTCCTTAGCTTTCTCCAAGTGGGTAGCTTCCAACTTAGGATTCCTTTTCTCATTGCGTATTGCAGTAAAGTAGTTTCAGTTCCCTTTTCAATACCAAGAGGTGTGTGAGACACACGTAATGAGTTTTGTACAATAAAACTGACAAGGTATATTGCAAAAAATTATGATTTAAGTAGTCAAAAGAATGCAGATGTAAAGAAAATGTCAATATATCTTAAAAGAATTCTAATAAGCAGGCAGAAGATGTGCACCAAAGAGAGAGTCACATAAGAATCCTTCCCATTAGTGGCTTCACTAGCAGCACGTAAGGTTTCTTTTGCCTTAACCCAGTCATCATTTTTCAACTCCAAGTCACCAAGCATAGATAATGCATTTGGGCACTTGTTGTTCACTTTCAGAGCCTCATTAACCTAAAAATGAAAAGGTTAATCAGTAATTTACAAAAAAATGTTAATAGAATATTCTAAAAGAATAGCCAGATGGAATTCTATAGAGGTGGCAATAACCAGTTCAATGCTTAGTTGAAGATTATTTCAAACTTTTGCAATGGCAACTAGCCTCAAATAAGCATCCACAAAGTCTAGGTACTGCAAAAAGGAATAAAAAAGTTAATATAACTTTGCATCATGCTCTATGTCCAAATATAAAAATAATAAATAATAATAATAATAATAATAATAACCATAATATTAACAATATCATAGAATTAAACATTGATATTTTTTAATTCGTTTTAGTTATATGCCTATGAATACATCTCTCAATTGCGAAAGCACTAAAGTGGCCCTAAAAGTCATGATGAATTGGCCATTTTTCATGGCCAATTCGCCATGACCCTTTGCTCATGGTGCCATGAGTCTTGATTATAGTACCATGAGCCATGACTAACTCGCTATGAGTCAGTTCTTTAAATTTTCTAATCCTATTTAAACTCGAGCTTATTCAGATAAACATAATGTTTTTTTATACAGTGGAGACTTTTCAACCGAGATTAAGCCTAACTATAATTTTGGCTATAAAAAGGAACTAACGAATTAACAGGGGGAGAACTAAAAAAAAGAAGAAGAAAACCTAAGGCATAGAGAGCAGATAAAAAACACAAGAGAGACAAAAAGCAAACACAAGAGAGACAAAAGGCAAACATAGAAACCTTAAACCGTATTATTCAACCAAATTTTAGTTGATCCAAACCTACAACATTTGTACAAGGTAGAAGCAATTGTACAGTTCCAATTACGAGGCTTGTTTTAACATTTAAACTTTTGATAGAACCAGCAACATCAGTAAAGTTTTCTATACTCTTCTTCATTTAATTTAACAAGTTAGCATCTTTATTTATTCTATAATTTTGCAAAGTTCATTTTACTTTACTTTATTTTGCTTGATCAAGTATTGAAACCCTACTTACATGCCAAATTCCTAATTTTATCACTAAAACCCTAATTATATATCAAAACCTCAATTTATCACTAAAACCCAAGTTTTATCACCAAAACCCTAACTTTATCATCCAAACCCTAAATTGCATGTTAAACCCTAATTTTGCAATCCAAAACCCTAATTTGATAATTAAAATCCTAATTTTATTAATTGAACCCTAATTTCATGGTTATTTATATGTTGATTAATTGTATGTTTAAATTGATTGTTTATTATTAATGGTTGAATTGTGTTTGTTTATTATTTGGATTTTAAAATACTTGTAAAAGCCATGTTTCCACTTTGTAAGTGTCTTGTTTATTTAAATTATTTATTTTTAATTTATTTTTAGGATAATTATAAGGGACATGATTCACTCTCTTGTGGGTGTCTTATTTCATTTGTATTTTGGACTCAGATATTGTAAGGGCATGTTTCCATCTAGTATGAGTGCCTATTTTATTGTTTGAATGGTTAATTTATGATATGATTTACTTTAAGGTAATTGCTTATAACATGAATAATATTATAATAATATAAATATTTAATAATATTTAGACCTAAAAAAGAGGCCGGTTCTAATGAACCGGGCATTATGGGGGGTGATGGTGATGCAAACCATCGGTATATTAAACCGGAGACCCACTCGCCTTTATGCTTGGATGTGACTTCTTGGAAATCCAAATCATATCCTTATGAAGTCCTGGCCCAATTCCAACCCAAGGAAGAGAACTTTGGAATTACCTACTTCAAAGTTGTTAACTTTGATAATAGAAACCTTGATTCAAGAAAATACCAAGAACAAGAGAAAACCTCCCTTAACAAGAACAAAAGTCCTTAATATTTATTAATCCATTCAACCTTTTTAATACAAACTTAAATAAAATATATTTACATCCTCTAATAATTAATCCTAAATCTAATTACAAAAGGATAAAAGAAATATTAATAAATCATTCAAATCATAACTAAATAAGGAAACATAATTAAACAAAATTCGTGCAGAAAATTGGAAGCCAATTTGCTATTTGATAAAGTCTAAATCTGGGCTTGGTCTCTTGATACAAATTATATCTCTAGAATTATAGATGAATTTAAGCTTTTGAATCACTTAATTTGGACTACAGAAGCTCACATCGTAGCCATCTTAAATAAACTAGTTCGAATAAAAAACCTGTTGTAATATGGATTCCAATCTAGTTTCTAGGTCTGATTTGGAACAACTGTTTGGAGGCCCAAATGAACTTGGATCTATACAAATAAGCCATTATGGAAAGCTTAAAATATCTTTTAATAATGTCATAAAGATTGCTTTCTCATTCTGGAAATCTAGGGTCATCGAATTCTCTAGTGAAGCTTCAAAGGTCAAATCTGCCCTAATATAGAAAATACAAAATATGTTTCTTTTAAGTTCTTTCTCCTATAATGCTTCCATAATCAACATTCTAGCCCTTTAATTCCATCTTATTTTTAGTTTTGGCTCTTCAAAGTTTCTTTTCATGGGCTTACATGCCTGTACTTATGTTATTCTCCCCTTTTTTTAAAATGATTCATCCTTAAATCGTGCATCAAGGTAATATATGAGAATGAGGCTTCTCTTGGCAAGGCCATCCTTCCTTTGTTGGTGTGAACTCGTCCTCTAACCTTGAAGTGTTGAAGAAAGATAATCAATTTCGCACATGGTTGTAGTCTTTCTTCTTTACAAATACTAAGAATGTAAAGTACATGGTGAACTTGAATTCCTGTTGAAACGTCATCAAAGAAATCATGAGGCAAAATTAATTTGAGTTGTTGACATTACAAGAGCTTCAATATTGTAAAGTTCATCACAAGTAAATTCTTGAATATCTTCAACTTGGTGCACTTGGAGTTGACTTAGTTCTTTAGCTTCTTCTGCCTCCACTTGTTGCATAACTTTTTCTTCCTAAACCTCATGTGTAGTGTATTAAATCAAGTCCTCTTCTTCCTTAACTTCTTGAATCACGCCTTCTTCAAGATTATTAACTTCTTCATCTTTCAAAGATAGCAAAGAATCTTTGTTAGAAAGTTCCAATGGAAGCAATTCTTTGTCTTTGTTGATATCTTCAGCATACACATCTTCAATCTTTTCCTTAGCCTCTGGCTCCTTTAATGAAAGCCTGGATGCTTTTGCTTCTTCATTTAGAACACAAAGTATTTCAGGATAATCCTCTAAAGTTTTCTCCTTTGGACGATCTTTGTACATCTTATGGGGCTTACTCTTTTGTGAAAAAGTAAGTTAATCATCTTAATCATCATAGACTTCATCCACTCATATTTTCATTGGAGTCTGCTTAGTATGTTGAATAGGAGCATTGTTTGGTTTCTTCCTTGCCAGTGAATGCTTAATTCGATCCATTCTTTTAGACATTTTTCTAACTCGCCTACTTAAAAGTTCTATAGATTCTTCCATTGCATCCATCAATCAACAAGCCTTCGAGTTATTCTAGCTTCTCCACTCATTTTAGAATTTTAATATGAGTTGAAATAAAAGGTTAGTAAAAACAAGAAAGTATATGTAGATAGTTTCTCACTTCACTCACTTACGTGTTTCACTCAAGTTTGATGTTCGCTCAAGTTCACTCATGTTTGCACTCAATATATGGCTTTTCTCTATATGAGCTCACACTCTTTCCTTTTACCTTTTAAATCTCTTATCAAGAGTGGTAGTAAGGATCACAATTCCCACAAGCAACACAATCACAAAGAAGCAAAAAATATTTCTTGGGAAAAGGATCTCACGACCAGATTATGGAAGGGCTGACTGAACTGGGGTTGGTATGACCTGACTACTGAATGAGGCAGGAAAGGTTCGACCAAAAATTTTTTGGTATGATCGGGAAGAGACTAGAAAAATTATAAAATTTTAGGCAGTAAAGATCACGGTGTAAGATATGATCAAATTTTGGACGGGACAGGAATGGTGCAAAAACAGCCTGCAAATTGGTTATGAGAATTGTTTTAGAGTTTCACAAATTTGGTAGCTACTTTATAGTTTTTAGGGTTTGAAACAAAGTTTTAGAAGCCACCAACACACACAATGAACACAACTTTGAGCTAGAGCAAGATTAATAATACTTCTTCTCTCTTTATTTTTTTAAAGAATTGATAGGATTAAGCAACAACTAAACAAAGGACACCATGGAAAAATTTAAAATTTGGGATCAAAGAACACAATCAACAAACGAAATGAAATAAAGGTAACAATTTTTTTAATCAGGAATTTCGAACAACAAAGACACAAGAACTCAAAGAACAATATCAAAGGATAGATAGATTGGGAACCTTATTTAGAGACTAAGCTCTGTACCAAACTAATGCGAACTGCCGATATATTAAATCGGAGACCCACTCGCCTTTTACACTTGAAAGCAACTCTTTGGAAAGTCAAATCAGATCCTCACCAAGTTCTTAACCCAATTCCAAACTCGTGGAAGAGAACATTAGAATTACCTACTTCAAAGGTGTTAACTTTGATAATAGAAACCTTGATTCAAGAAAGAACCAAGAACAAGAGAAAACCCCTCTTAACAAGAACAAAAGACCTTAATTTTATTAATCCATTCAACCTTTTTTATACAATCTTAGATAAAATGTATTTACATCCTCTAATAATTAATCCTAAACATAATTACAAAAGGATAAAAGAAATATTGATAAATCATTCAAATCCTTACTAAATAAGGAAACAAAATTAAACTAAAATTCTTAAAGAAACTTGGAAGCCAATTTACTATCTTAATAATAATTGTACCTCTGGAAGTGTAGATGAATTTGGGCTTTTGAATCACTCAATTTGGATTTCAAAAGCTCAAGTTATGACCAATTGAAGTAAACTGATTCGGACAAAAAGCATGCTGTAATCTGGATTTCGATTTAGTTTCTAAGTCTGATTTTGAATAGTTGTTTAGAGGCTCAAACGAACTTGAATCTATACAAATAATCCTATTATGGAAATCTTGAAATGTCTTCTAATGATCTCATGGAGATTTCTTTCTCATTATGTAAATCTAAGGTCATGAAAATCTCAAGTGAAGCTTCAAAGGTCAAATATGCCTTAATATGGATATTACAAAATATATTTCTTTTAAGTTCATTCTCCTATAATGCTTCCATAATCAACATTGCAGCCCTTGAATTAAATCTCATATTTAGTTTTGGGTCTTTAAAGTTTCTTTTCATGGGCTTGCATGTTTGTGCTTGTGTTAGCGGGGCCATTTCTCACATTCCCCATGCGTATCCAACTTTTTGAACCAAGTAGGAGGTTGGGAATTCCTTAGGAATCGAGTCATCGACCCATTCTATCTTCTTCTTGTCTTGTCCAGGTAGTGATTCCTATTCTCTGGATTTAGAATCGTGTTCTCTAAGATCCAGAGCCTAACAATATTAAAATTGCAAGAACTATTCCACTGATAGTAGGGGCGAAAATTCTCGCTCATAGTGGCAACTCCACTGGGGATAAG
This sequence comes from Garcia nutans, assembly GCA_947685225.1. Classification (NCBI taxonomy): domain Eukaryota; kingdom Viridiplantae; phylum Streptophyta; class Magnoliopsida; order Malpighiales; family Euphorbiaceae; genus Garcia; species Garcia nutans. The sequence goes on along the minus strand of CANTUV010000017.1, from coordinate 1,757,260 downwards.
AGAAGTTGATTACATTAGTCTTTATATTATATTATTTTTTCTTATTATAATATTATTCATTGTGTCATTTAGAATTATATTATGTGTGTGTTAGGATGCCCTGTAGAACCCGTGTTATCTCTGTGTAAGTGATATCATACTTTCATTTAAAGTACATAGATCAAGCGCCGCATAACCACTCTTAGCCTTGTACCTTTTAGTATATAGTTTGTAACATCCGTATTTTGGTTAAAATATAATTAAATAACTAATTTGGAAAGGTTAAAAGTTAGGTTGGAAGGAGGGTATATGTGAAATATACCTAAAGTATAAAATTCACTAAAAGACAAAAAGTCAAAAAAAGTAAAAGTTAAAAAAATTAAATATATTATTATTATTAAAAAATAAAAAATAAAATTATTTTGGATAGGAAGAAGCAAAAATATCTAAATATTTTATTATTTAATTATTGGTAATTTCATAAAAAGGTGAGGGGCAAAGTTGGAATTTTAGTATATAAAATAGTGTATCTTCTTCCTCTTCTAACAAGGATGGTTGAAACTTTTGGGAGCAAAGAAAGGAATATTTGCTTTATTTTATACACCAAATCTCACAAAAATTTCAAAGGAATCAAGGTATTTTTGAAGAATATCAAAAATTAGGTAAACATTTTCTAAGTTTAAGAAGTTTTTCTTTGAGTTTATGATTATGTGTAATTTGAAGTTTTGATGGAACTATAACTGTTAGTATGGGTTGTTTTGAAGTTTTTTGGATGCATATGTAATGATATTAAGGTTAGTTGGTGGAAATGATTGAGTTAAGCGAAGTTAGGGTTTATGGGTAGGTTATGTGAATTTATGATTTTTGATGACAATATTTATAATTATTAAAACAAATTGTTTTGATGTTATATTGATTTGTATGTAATGAATTTATGGGTGGGTGATGAAAATGGATAGGTTGAGTGTAATGTCTGAAATTTTAAACAGTAATTTTCTATTATATATTGATATTTGATTGTGTATAGTGATGAGAGTGACTTGAAAATTAAAAATAATTGGGAAAGTAGGATGAGTTAAGTTTAAAAAGTTGAAATTTGATCTAGGTTTGGACGAAATCGGTGTTACTGAAAAAGAATCCTAAAGTGATAGAAATTTATAGAAATGCCCATGTGACTCTATAATTGAATTTTATTAAGTTTAGGATATGAAATATAGATATTAGGACTTTAAATTAATTAAAGAAACTTTTTTTATAATTTTACGGAACTAAAAAAATGAATTAGAATAAAAAACTAAGAGAGAGAGTGTGTACCATAGTTATGGTGGCCATGCCCTCACCTGATCAAGATCCTAGATATTTTTTAAAAAGAGCCTATAATCTTCTCTAATATTCTTTTCACCATCATCTCATGTTAATCATCACCACCACCATCAAACTTCATCTTTCTTCTCCCTTGTTTCAACAATTCAAGCAAGGATCAAGAGGATAATACATCTAGTTGCAAGTTTTTAAGAGAATGTACTAAAGTAGACAAGATTATCATCCAACAATCAAAGGGAAAAAGAGAAAAGAGAAAGAGAGGAATTCTTGAAGAGAGGTATGTGCTTTTGTAGTAATAATTTAAAAATACTTGGTTTTCTTTAAATTTTAATGCTTGAATAAGTTAGTTGAATCATTTTAATTGAGTTATTTGCTAAGGAATTGAATAAATGAGTTGTTGTGTAAGAAGTTAGTTGAAGAACCTTTTATATGAGGAACTTGGTTTTTATTTCAATTTTGTTTGTAATAAGTGTATTGATATTAATTTTAGCTAAAAATGATGATTGTGAAATTTTAATAACAAAGTTAATTGTTAGTGATTTGATGAATTGAGGGTTTGAGTAAAGTGTTTGGTATGGGTCCTTTTATATGAAAAGTTTGATTTTTGGTTTATTTTTATTATATTTATTAAATGTGTTTATGTTGTTTTGGCTTAAAGTGTAACATCGTGTCTTCACTAAAACAAAAATTAAATAAATAATTTAGAAAATTAATTAAGGTGTTGGAAGATGGAGAACATAAGAATGTATATGGAAAATATAAAAGAAATATACATATCATATAAAGTCAAAAGTGAATAGTAAAGTCAAGAGTAAAATGGTAGAGAGGGTAAAATGTAAAAATTAATAAAAATTAATTTGTTAATTCAAAATTAAAATGATTTTAGATAGTGGAAGGTGATAGAAAATTTTGAAAATTTATTAAATAATTCAAAATTAAAATAATTTGAATGGAAGATAGAAAATTAAAATTTTAAAATAAATCAAAATAAAAAATAATTTTGGATGGTAAAAAATAATGAAAAGTTAAATATTTATTAAATATTAATTAATTAATTAATTTAAAAAGAAATTAGTTCTGAGTGGGAGATGAAAAATAGAATTTTGAATTAAATAAATAAATAGTTAATTAAAATATTAAAATAATATATGTATGTGGTTAATAAGAGAAGAGGAATGAGAAAGTCAAAAACTAAACTGATCATCTTTCTTCTTCTTCTTCTTTACGCCAAAATCTCCATAGCCAATTGGATTTTTTTTTGCTCATCTAAACACCAATTTTTGAGTGAAATTTCAAGAATCAAGAGGAGCTTTGGTGATTTTCCAACAAGTAAACTCTTTTCTTTATTTTTGAAGTTTTGTTGGAAGATTTGAATATGTATAATATTTAATTTTTATGGAGGTTGTTTTAATTGTTGTAATGGATATAGAAAGAATTCTTTTGATGTGAGAATTATGATTTTAAGATTAAATTGAAGAAAATGTTAGATTTGGTTAGAAATTGGAAGAGGTAGTGCTGAATTTAGGGTTTTGGAAAAGTGTTGTTAAAGAATTAATGTCTATTTGATTCTATTGTTTAAAACGTGTTATAAAATGATTTTAATGATGACAATGAACTTAAAATGCTATTTGTAATTGAGTAGAATGAGTTTCTAGAATTAATGAGAGTCAGGGTTAAAAATTTAAAAAATTGGAGGGAATGATGTTTAATTGATATTTAATAGTTTAAATGCCCTAGAATATGATTCTAAATAATTGTAAACACTCACATTTTGAATAGATATTGAGTAGATTGTAATTGTCCAACCCTAGTGGTGAAGGACACATTGAGGAGGTGGTGAAGAAGTGTATTTTCTAGCTTGGAAGTGGTGAAATCTAAGGTAAGTACATACTTTGAATAACATGTGTCTAATTGCATTTGTTGGCATGCAACATTGTTGTGTGATTTGATGACTATACTACTTTGATGTGAGAATTCACATAAAAAGTGCATAGATATATTTTCAAGCTATGAAATGCATAATATGTGATTGAGTGAGCCACTTTAAGATGGCTAAGAGCATTGAATGATAAGATTGTGAAAAGTTTATAATTATCCCTGGTATATGCATAATTCAACCACATTGAGGATGTGGTAAGAAAATTGGTGAAATTGATGAAAATGATGAGAAAAGATGGAAAAGTGCAAAAAGAATGGAAATTAGCATAATTGCCAAAGTATAAAAAAAGTGTGAAATTGTTTATGTAATGTGTGCAACCTTATGTAATATTAATTTCTAGAGTATTGTATTTGGTGTTATACGGTATGCTGATGATTGCCTTCGGGCCAGACGCTAGACGTCAATATTATATATTGCCTTCAAGCTAGATGCTTGGCATCACTATTATTTGCCTTCGGGCCAAACACTAGGTGTAAAAAAAAAATTAGTCCAAAGCAATATCTCTAAAATTTGAATATTACATAGAGTCATTTGGGCCCAATGCATTTGAATGTGACGTGTGATGTTTAAAATGAAAGATGCATAATATTTAATATGAAATTGCATGCCACAGTGTGATTTTTAAAAGAAAGGCATTTTGCATTATTGTCATTACATTTTTATTATTATCAAAGTATGTATCGCTAGGCAAAAGCTTAGCGTGATTTATTTATTGCACAGGTGACAGGGTTGAGACAGAGAGCTCACCAAACCTGATTAGGGCTAGGGCGAGAGAGTGGCTGTAACACCCTTATACCCTATGTACATATAATACACACACCCGATATATGTAAAATATGCATATATGGTATAAAAATATCACAACCCGGTTTAATAAAAATTTTCATATTCCCAATTTAGAATTACAAAACATCTTAAAATGTAAGAACCAGTGGATCATAGAGACATGAAAGACATTATGTATCTGATCTTACTCAGGCGGCAGAGCCAATCTGTAAGCCACTGGATCAACTCTCTCCAGAATCTCATATGGTCCTATGAAACGAGGACTCAACTTCCCTTTGTGACCGATTCTCAAAATCTTCTTTCATGGAGACACCTTCAGGAATACTTTATCTCTCACACTGAACTCTATATCCTTCCTCTTCAAATATGTATAGGATTTTTGTTGGTCTGAAGGTGCTTTCAGATGACCCCAAATCAATTTCACTTTCTCTTCTATTTCATTAATCAAATCAGGACCAACCAGTTTACCTTCTCCAACCTCATCCTAACACAAAGATCTCCTGTATCTCCTACCATACAAAGCCTCATAAGGTGCCATCCCAATATTGGACTAATGACTATTGTTATATGCAAACTCAATCAGTGGCAAGAATCTGTCCCAGTTCCCTATGAAATCAATGATACAACTCCTCAACATATCTTCTAGAATCTATATCACACTCTCTGACTGTCCATCTGTCTGAGGATGGAAAGCAGTACTAAAATACAATCGAGAACCCAATGCATCCTGCAAATTCCTCCAAAATCTTGATGTAAACTGGAGATCTCGGTCTGACACTAAAGAAACTGGGACTCCATGCAACCTCACTATCTCACTGATATATAGTTCAACCAACCACTCAAGTGAAAAGTCCCTCCGAACTGAAAGAAAATGAGCTGTCTTCATCATCCAATCAACAATCACCCATATTGCATCATGCGTCTTCTTGGTCAAAGGTAATCTAGTCACAAAATCCATTGTCACTCACTCCCATTTCCACTCTGGTATTGAAAATGGCTGAAGCAATCCTGAAGGAACTTGGTGCTCAGCCTTCACTTTCTGGTAAGTCAGACATCTGGACACAAACTCTACTATGTCCCTCTTCGTACCTGACCACCAGTAATGTTGCTTCAAATCTTGATATATCTTGGTACTACCAGGGTGCATAGTATAAACTGATTGATGTGCTTCCTCTAATATCATCCACTTCAATCTTGCATTATTAGGAATGCACAACCTATCTTTGTACCATAAACTGTCATCATTTCTCACATGAAAGTCTTGACTCTCCCCCTTTTGGTAATCTGACACAGTCTTCTGGATCTTATCATCTGCCAATTGGGCTTTTCTAACTTGATCCAACAATACTGACCTCAATTGCAACTGAGCCATCAATGCATCATCAATACAAGACTCAAATCTGGCATGCAACACTCTCAACTTAGCAAGCAATGAGAGTAAAAAAGCAGTCAAATCTGCCAAAGACTTCCAACTCAAGGCATCAGAAATAACATTTTCCTTGCCAAAATGATAATCAATCAAACAGTCATAGTCTTTAATCAACTCTAACCATCATCTCTGCCGAAGATTTAGCTCTCTCTAAACAACCAGATACTTCAAACTCTTATGATCAATATAAATAAAACACTTCTCCCCATACAAGTAGTGTCGCCAAATCTTCATTGCAAAAACTATGGCTGCTAACTCCAAATCATGAATCTGGTAATTCAACTCATGTGGCTTCAATTGTCGAGATGCATAAGCAATGACTCTACCCTTCTGCATCAGAACATAACCTAAAGCACTATGTAAAGCATCACTATATATCACATATGGTTTACCTTCCACAGGTAGGGTAAGAACAGGAGCCTAAGTCAATATCTCCCTCATCTGCTCAAAACTCGCCCGACACCAATTTGTCCACACAAATCTAACTCTCTTTTGAAGTAATCTGGTGAGTGGTGTAGCTATCATAGAAAAACCCTTCACAAACCAACAATAGTAGCCTACCAAACCCAGAAAACTTCTAACCTCTGTCACAGTCTTCGATGTACTCCAATTCAAGATAGCTTCAACTTTACTTGGATCAACTCTAATGCCCTCTGCTGACCACATGACCAAGAAAAGTTACCTGATCGAGCCAGAACTCACACTTAGACAGCTTAGCATACAATTGCTTCTCTCTCAATGTCTGAAATACAATCCACAGATGCCTGTCATGATCCTCTTCATTACGTGAATACACCAGAATACCATCAATGAAGACCACCACAAACTGATCTAAGTATGGTCTAAACACCCTATTCATCAAATCCATAAATGATGCTAATGCATTCATCAATCCAAAAGGCATCACTAGAAACTCATAATGCCCATACATTGTGCGAAAGGCTATCTTGGGTACATCTACATCTCTAACTCTCAACTGATGGTACCCTGATCTCAGATCAATCTTAGAAAATACTGCTGCTCCCTTCAACTGATCAAAGAGATCATCTATCCGAGATAATAGATACTTATTCTTGATGGCATTCAACTGCCTGTAATAAATACATAATCTTAAGGTGTCATTCTTCTTCTTCACAAATAAATAGGTGCTCTACGGAGACACACTAGGGCAAATAAACCCTCATCAAGCAAGTCTTGCAATTGCACCTTCAACTCCTTTAATTCTGTAGGTGTCATCCGATAAGGGGTAAGGGAAATGGGAGTGATACCATGCATCAGATCAATACCAAACTCCACCTCTCTCTCAGGAGGTACCCCTAGCAACTCATCAAGAAAAACATATGGAAACTCGGCAACTATAGGTATACTATCAAGCTAGAACCCCACTACTCTGGTATCTACAACATAAGCAAGATATGCCTCATATCCCTTTCGCGTCATCCTTCTAGTTGATACAACTAAAATAAACATGGATGAAAGGTATCTCTGCTCACTAGATACCATCACATCTCTACCATCATGTGTTCTCAGGATAACACATTTTCGCTGACAGTATACCACAGCCCCATGCCTGGATAACCAATCCATGCCCATAATCAGATCATACTCCCTAAAAGGCATCTCAATAGGTTACTGAGAAAATCCTCATCCTGAACAACGACTGGACTATCTCGGTGCACCCTGCTAACCACAACACTGTGTCCTGAAGGATTTGTAACTAAAACATCAAATTCTAGGGACTCAAAATGCAAATCACTCGCAGGCAGTATGGATGCACTAATGTATAAATGAGTTGACCCAGGGTCTAACAATGTAAGAACTAAAGTACCGAATAAAATAAAATTACCGGCTATAACAACTGAAGCATCCGGCTGTCTCTGTATCACATAAATCCGCTATGATGGCCCTACATCCTCTGGTTTACTCCCTGCTATAGAACCTCCTCTCTGACCAGACCCTAATCGACCACCTCTGCCAAAACCTCTGCCACCATGACCCCCTCTGATAATGGGTCTAGAAACTGTTGTATCTGTCTTTCTATCATCTGGTGGCTCTGGAATGGTCCGGTGATCCACATCTATAACACACTGCTGGTGCACCTGTCCTCCAGCAAACATCTCCATGTGCTCTACCACAATGAACAAAGTTAGGTGGAGCAGGCCTCGAGTGACTGGGGTCGGGGCACTAGCCACTGGGGCTGTAGGTCTCTGTCTTTATCTCTGCTACTGTGATAACCTGATAGGCTGCCCCTGACTCCTACTGAACCTCTGAGGATATCCCCCTCGGCCTCTTTTCAATGATGAAGACCCTGCCTCATCTTGGGGTCTCCTAACTCTACTCTCCTCTATTATGTCTGCTGCTGTAAGTCCCTGTGCCCTCTCTGTACTCTTGATAGCTGTAACCAACTGAGAGAAATTCTAATACCAGGAACCTACCACTAAACACATGATAGAAAGTCGCAGCCCCTCCTCAAACCTCCGGTATCTGTCAAACTCATCCGATATAATTCCTCCATCATACTGGCTCAGCCAAATGAACTCAATCTCATACTCTGTCACTGTCCTAGCGTCCTGCCTCAAACTCAGGAATTCCATCTTCTTTGCATCCTTATACTCTCTCGGAGTATACTTCTTCTCGAATTCCCATAGGAAATTGGCATAGGTCAAAACTAGTGGATCGGCTGTACCATGGGGAACCGTCTTCCACCACTTATAGACATCCCCCTGCAGAAGTGATCTAGCATAATCAAACTTCTCCTATGGACTAGCCTGCAGCTGAATGAATACCCTCTGGACCTTGTCCAGTCGCTGTTCTACTACAACAGGGTTTGTAGTGCCAACAAAATTTATGGCTCTAAATTTCCTCAGCTTGTCATACTTCCGTGTCGGCAGCTGCTGCTATGGCTGCGGCTATGGTGGCGACTGCAGCTGCTGAACTGGAGCCTGTCTCAACAGCTCCACCATATATCGTACCCAGCCCGGTGAAATCTCCTCAGCTTCTGGTCTAACAAGCAAAAAATCAGATGCCTCACCAACAGACTCAACACCAGCTCCAACTCTACCCTTATTAGGAGCTACACTCTCTACACTACCTTCTGTAGACTGGTGCTTTTGAGACGCCATAACTACCTATATCTATAAATACAGCAGAAATTGCCACATCTAAAAATCAAAAAATGCCAATGCCAGTGTCAATACATGTATCACAATTGAAAACCATATTTAAAATTCCCATTTTCTCTCTCTAGCAACCCACCTAGGTCGAGAACCTCAAACCTAGGCTCTAATACCAAAATAAATATAACACCCTTATACCCCTATATATGTATAATACACACACCCTGTATATATAAAATATGCATATACGGTATAAAAATATCACAACCCGATTTTATAAAAATTTTCATATTCCCAATTTAGAATTCCAAACACCTTAAAATGTATAGTTAAATAGTAAATAAAATATTCTTTATTAATTATAGGTACCCAAAATAAATATTTCATATAAAAATAACTGAAAAAAAATTTACCAGAGTTTTATCTGTAAATTGTACATCCTAAAAATTTAACAATTACGCAACCTGCATAAAAACACTCCCCAAATAAACCAATCATATATATATATATATCAAAACACATTAAAACCTCATACTACTCAATTATTCAAAATATTTTTTTTTATAATTTACAATATATATACTCCAAAAACATAATATCAAAATGTACTATAATATAAAATATATACGTGGTGGCAATTGGCTCGATCTTGTAGTAGCAAAATACTTCAAGTTCAATAAACACAAGCCTAGACCTAACCAGGTCTAGTAGAACTCTCCGGCTTTACCGGATCACCCTTGTAACCTGCGCGATGAGTTCCAATCGCGCTAAACTAAAAGGCTAGCGGTATAAACTTTGATAATAATAAAACTTTAAAAAATGTCAATGCAAAATGCTTATATGCTATGTCACAATGTGGCATCCAAGCTCACTTTTAAACATATTCTTTCATCATTTAATACCTCACACAAACACATACACAAGCATGAGCCTAAATAAACTAATACATTATTCAAATCTTAGAGTTACTGTTTTAGTCCATAATGACACCAAGTGTCTAGCCCCGAAGGCAAATCAACTAATGCTCAAAAACTAGCTCCGAAGGTAAATCATATCACAATGATGCCAAGCGTCTAGCCACGAAGGCAAATAATGAGGATAACCTCATAGGCATGCCGCTAAATACATAACTCTGGAAATTGAATAACATACGAGACACACAATTATTTCCTATTTTCCATCATCAATTTCTTTCTCATTTTTCCATTTTCTCATTCATATCAATGTCATTTCATTTCAATTTATCACAATGTAAGATATTCCACAACAAAATCACATTAACCAAACACTTTGGGTCATTTTCACACTTTGCACATAATTCACATTTTATTTAATATAGTTATTAATAATGGCTTTTCATAATACATATAATACATACATAACAATTTACATGGCATAGCACAATGTTCATGAATGTTCAATGTATTAAGTAGCTTAACACATTTTTTATCCAAAATGTGTTAAGCCTAATTTAATGCCAACATATCTAATTTATTAAAAGTTTGTACTTACCTTAGAAAGCACTCCAAAACAAGCTTCAAAACTCCCTCCAACCTTCTCTTCCAAGTTGCCCTTCAACACTAAGATTGGGCAAACTACTCTCTCTCAATGTCTATACCAAATGTGATCATAAATAATCATTTAATATCACATTCTAAGGTATTCTCAACATCAAATTATTTAAATTAGTATTTTAGGTTTATTTATATCATTAAAAACATATTTTAATATGTTTAAATCAATTACATTACTTGTTAGGGTTGATTTCAAAAATCAGTTACACTTTGAGGTCTTATAGTCATTTAGGTTGGAATTACAAATGAAAGACAAAGAAAAGAGTTATTTTGGATAATTTTCTCAACGACATGGGCGTGTCAATGGCCGTGTCATTTGCCCATTCTTATAGAAACTTTGACAAGCCCAACAACATGGGTGTGTCATTACCCGTATCTATTATCTTGCATTACAGTAGCTACGACACGCCCAAAGACATGACCGTATAACTGGTCGTGTCATCAATATTGAAACATAGCATCGTTGACATGCCTAATGACATCGCCATGTCAGGCAAAATTTTTGTATTTCATACACTTAACCACTTAAACACAACCATTTTCAAACTCAACTTAAATTCAACCATTTCTTTAATGCAACCTTAAAATCATTATTAATTACTCAAAATAACTTCATACATATCCAATTAAGTAATTAAAACATGCTAATACAAAATTCCAAAATCCACATATCATACTTTTCCATAGAATTTAAAATTTTGGTAAAGAAGCTTACCAATTGATGAAGAAACTTCTAAAACTCCACTTGAATCCTTAAAATTCTTTCAATAATTGGTGTATGGAAGAAGAAGAAAGCTCCCTTGGTTGGCTATGGTGATTCGGCCTCAACATGAAGAAGAACAAGATCAACTTTTAATTTCTCTCTCTTTCCATTTTCAAAAATGTGACCATGTATATATATATATATAATTTTATTTTTAATAATTAATTGATTATTTATTTATTTAAAAATCACAATTTACCTCTTCCATCCAAAAATAATTTATTTTTAATTTATTTAAATAATTTTAATTTTTCAAAGTATATTTACAATTTTGCCACTTGACCTTTGACTTTTCTTTTAAAAGAGTTGACTTTTGTATATGATAAGTATATTTCACATATACTCTTTATTTTCTCCACTTAGAATCCTTTAATTTTTCATTTAAATAATTAATTTAATTTAATTTAATTTAATTTAATTTCAAAAATTAGGGATATTACAGTAGCATTAGGAGCTTGACTTTTCTATTAGACCAGGGTTGCTAACAAACCATGTATTTTTCTTGTTTTTGTAATTTTTCTATGTACATTATATTTTCATAATTTGGAAATGTTGTAAATAGTAAATTTTTTGGTGAAATGCTATAAATTTAAGGAAACTTTTGTGTGTATGTATTTATATGAATATTTTGAAGGAAATAAGATGATTTTGAGCTATTGGACTTTATCGAAAAAATGGTTAAGTATATGATTATTGGGAGTGTAAAGCCTTTTGCAGGTTGTGTTATTAAAATTTTTGGGAAATATCTGAAAAACAGACAAAACTTTGGCGAATTCTTCTCAGAATTTTTTTTAAAATTTATATTTTTAGTAATTAAATTACTTATGTATATATATATTAAATTATTTATTAAATTACATTTTAAGGTATTAAACATTTTCTTACAATAATATAAATTTAAAAAGTCTAGGACTGTGATATTTTTGTATTTTGTATACGTATTATACATATACTGGGTATATGTATTGTACTTATATAAGATATACGAGTGTTACATAAAGTGTAAGTTGGAACAATTTTGGCTCACTAAAAAGTGAATTTTAGAGTTTAGAGGGTGCTGGGAAAAACACACTTGCTTGTGGATTATTCCACACACCCGTGTAAATTTTTTAGCATTTGTAACTTTGTGTCCAGTAAGGTTTTAAAACATACGGGCGTGTGGATTATTCCACACTGCCATGTGAATTTTTCAGCTACTATAATTTTACTTCCAATAATGTTTTGATATACACAGGTGTATGGATTTCTTAGGCACGCCTGTGTCTACTTTGTAACCCTAATTTTCTCACTTTTCACCCTCAAAACACTTATTTCTTGTCTTAATGAATTTCCTTTCTTAATTAGCATTTATAACATAAGTTTTTTTTTTTTCAAAAGTATACAAAATCAACAATTTGAAAAGTTATAATTTTGGAAATTTCTATAAGTTAGTTTGCAAAGAAACCTAAGAACCTTGAAAGTGTTAAATACATATTGCAGTATCATTTTATTTAAATGAAGTATAATTGAGCTGTAACATCCGTGATTTTGGAGAAATTAAATAAGTATTTGGAGATATAAATTGTATATACTCAATATATATATCTAGAGTATATATAACATATACATATGGTATATTAATTGTATATGTTGGATTAATACATTATATACTTAATATGTAATACACATATAAGGTACATTTAATGTGTATATAAGATACACATTACTTGTGCATATGTGTAATATCCCAAAATTTTGAAAAGTTTTAATTTTTAGAAATTTGATACAATAAATTATAATTTAAATGGATAAATTAAATTAATGTTTTTAAATGAAAAATGAAGGGGTTTTAAATGAAAAAGTGGAACATATATGTGATATATATGTAAAATATATACAATATATAAAAGTCAACACTTTTAAAAGAAAAGTCAAAGTAAAAGGGTATTTTGGTAATTAAACCTTAGAAATTTAAAATTAATAAAATAATTCAAAAATAAATAATTTTGGATGGAAGATAATATTTTGAAATTTTAATTAATTAAATAAATAAATAATTAAAAATATATTAAAATAATAATATATATAAGGTTGAAAATGTGAGTGGGAGGAAAGAGAAAATCATTTTTTTTTCATCTTCTTCTTCTTCTTTCCTTCAAGGCCGATTTTCATGGCTTCAAGAGAGGGATTTGCTTCTTCCAAACTTATTTAATTGAAATATTTACAAAGTTTCAAGTAGATTTTTAAGGTTTTCCTCTTTAATTAGCAACTTTACTCACTTTTTCTTTGGATTTCCATGAAAGTTTGAATATGTGTATTTTGGGTTTTTGAAGTTCTAAGATTTAATTATCTATTTGGATATGGATGAAATTATTTTAAGTGATTGACAATGATTTTAAGGTTAGATTTAAGAAATGGTTGAATTTAAGTTGAGTTTGGTGAAGAGAGAGAATTTAGGGTTATGGAACATTTGAGTTTTTAAAATCATGAGTTTTAATTGTGCAAATTGGTTCCAAATGTGTTGTTTTGATGCATAAACAAGGATTTTAAAATCAAATGATGGATTTAGTTAAGTTTGGATAGAGTTTGAAGATGGTAGTATTGATTTAGGGTTTTGGAAAAGTGAATTTTCAAAGAATGATTAATTGTTTGATTTTAATGCTTAAATCATGTTATTTAATGATATAAGTGGTGGAAATAAGATTGAAATGATAATTGGATTGAGTTGGAATGGAGATCCTTCAATGGTGAAGGTTATGCCATTTTAGGGTTTTGAGCATAAGCATGTGGTTAATTAATGTAATTGGTTTAAACATGTTAAAACATGTTTCCAATAATATTAAAAAACTTAAAACACTAATTTAAATGGCTTGATATGGTTTTTCAAAGTTAAAGTGAGGTGAAGCTTAATTTTGGGATTTAGTTTAGAGTGATGTTTAATTATGGTTTGATGTTGAGAATGCCTTAGAATGTGATATTAAATGATTATGTATGATCACATTTGGTATAGGCATTGAGGGAGGTTGATTTGCTTTATCCAAGTGGTGAAGGGCAAGTTGGAAGGATAGGATTGGAGGTTGTGTTAAGCTTGCTTTGGGTTGCTAGTGGAGGTATGTACAAACTTTGAATATATTGTTTATATTTGCATGATATTTGGGCTTAACACATTTTGGTTTACAAATGTGTTAAGTTACTTGGTTCATTGATTGAGTATGAATAATGTGCTATGATATTTGTAATGTCATATATGTGTTAAATGCATTGTGAAAAGCCATTGATAATGGCTAAATTGTGTAGAATGTGAAATATATATATTATGTGAAAATACCCAAAGAAATTGGATAATGTGTTGTGAATGCAAAAATGAGATATGTGGAATAATGAAATGAATTGATATTGATAAAAATGAGAAAAATGAGAAAAGTGAGAAAAATGAGAAAGATGTGAAAAATGAGAAAAATGAGAAAAAAAATGAGAAAATAAGGCAATGTGCCTAGATTGAATATGTGACAATGAGAAAGAGATTAATAATGTGAAAAATAAATAAATGAAAAAAATGGAGAAAAAGATGATATAATAAGGCAATGTGCCTAGTTTGATCATGAGAAAATGAGAAAAGTTTTAATAAAGGAATTATAAAAGAATTTGATAATGAGAAATATGAATAAATTGTGTGCCTAGTATGTTATTCAATTTTTAGAGTTCTGGGTTTAGCGGCATGCCTATGATTGCCTACCGGTTAAACGCTGGAATTGTGAAAAGACTAGGTCGTAAGCCAGGCCAGCTGATAAATATGATGTTTTTAGGGTGAAAAAACTGGGTCGTAAGTCTCAAAAACTGTAGTAGTCTAGCCGGGTTGAGGACCAAGATACTGGAGCCTAAGGGTCTAGCCGGGTTAAGGTCCAAGAGATTGGGGCTGTTACATTATCCATGGATATATTGCCTATGGGACTAAATACATGGTGTCATTATGGACCAAAGCAGTAACTCTGAAATTTGAATAGCATATTAGATCCTTTTTGGGCCCATGTTTGTCTTTGCTTTAATGTGAATTATGAATTGTGAAACAATTGAGCAATATAACGCTATGAGTTGTGATTATAAAATATTTGAAAAGTATAAGAAAGTAGAATGATGTGACATTTATATGCATCGTGCATTGGCATTGCATTGATTTTTATTGTTATTATCAAAGTTTGTACCACTAGGCTTTGGCTTAGCGCGATTGTAATTCGTCGCGCAGGTGTCATGGATGATTTGGTAGAGCCGGAGAGTTCTACTAGACCTGGTCAGGTCTAGGTTTATGTTATTGAGCTTGAAGAGTTATTTTTAGGTACATCAAGATCAGATCTAGTTGCCAGCATGTAGATATTTGATATTACAATGTATTTTGATATTATATATGCTATGATATGTTTTTGGAAGTATATAATGTAAATTGTAAAGAATGTTTTGATTAATTTGTTTAGATGAGATTTTATATGTGTTGTTAATTTATATATCGATATATAAGTATTTTGAGAAAATATGAAAAAATTGAGAAGTATTGGTGAAATGGTGAATTGATTTTTATTGGGAGTGTTTGCTTTATGCAGGTTGTGTTTTGCTGAATTTTGGGAACGTCCAAATTACAAATAAAACTCTGGAGAATTTTTTCAAGAGATTTTCATATAAAATATTTATTTTGGATTCCTATAACAAGAAAAGAATATTTATATGCTATTTATTTTATATATTAGTATTTGAAATCTTAAAATAGAAATGTGAAAATTTTTATTAAATTGGTCTGTGATATTTTTATATCGTATATGCGTATTTTACATTTGCTGAAAATATGTATTGTACGTATATAGGGTATTACATTTATTTTGGTATCAGAGCCTAGGTTTGAGGTTCTCAAACTAGGAGGGTTGTTAGAGAAAGAAAATTGGAATTAAAAAAAAAAGATTTTCAATTGTGATGCATGCATTGGCACTGACAATTTATCTGATCCCTGATGTGGCAATGTCCATTTGATATAATGGATATGAGTTGAGATGGCGTCTGGGTTGCATAGATCAGAGTGGAACAGTGGAAGCGTCATTCTAGAGATTATGGATTAAAAATTTTTAGAACTTTTATTTGAAATTTAAAATTCATAGCTGATCCAATTGATGAATAAGTGAAATTAGAAAAAAAAAACAATCTAGAAAATGATTTAAGATATAAAAATAAAAAGTTTGATAAATGAGCATGATAGTTATAGAAAATTTTATAGGTGTACTGCAAAGTAATATTGTCTGAATTTTTGGACAAATCTAGAAATGTTGGATGATTTGAACATTTAATAGAAAATTTTTCTATATGTTAGAATCCAATGTATAAAATTTTATAAATTTTAAAGATAGATCTCTAATTAAGAAAAATAGAAGAACACAGATTGTTGGAGTAATTTCAGCAACTCAGAATATGTAGAAATTGAGAAAAAATAAATTTAGAAACTATGGTAAACCAACCCAAAAAAATCAGAAAATTTACACACAATATCATATGTATTCCTATAATATATGGTTAAAATTTCATGAATTTGTATTAAGGTTTGATACCTGAAAAAAATAGACAACCGGGTGCTGCTAGAGAAATTATTAAAGAGACAAATTCTCTGATTTTGGAAGATTTAATTTTTAAATATATTAAATCAGCTTGAAAAAATCTAAAACTTTAAATATAAGTCCATATATGTGTCAAGTGCACATGGATACAATTTTACAAGCTTTTATAAAGAATTGGTAAGGAATATAAAAATTTAAAGTGAGATTGACATGAAAGTGAGGAAGTCATGCAGTTTTGTGTAAGTAAGTAATAAATTAATTTTATGAGACAAATGAATGAAGAAAATTATAAAATTTTATACGCATATTGGTATAAGTATAGAAGGAATATGAATTTTTTAATAATTTGCAGCAAAGAGTTCATAATTAAAATCAAAGAGTGAAATCATATATGATAGCGAATTATTTATTATGGAATAATGATGCATGATTTAGGGTTGAGTGTGTAAAATTAAAGTATCTAAATGGATGATATTAATTAGTGTAATGAAATGAATTAGTGTTGTTTAGATGTAAATGTTATGATTTTAAGTTTGAAAATGTGACATGGATGAGATTTGGTGAGGTTCATGTTGTTGGTTGCAATATATGAAATTTGAATTTTTGAAATGGGTTTCCATAATTGTGAAAGTGATGTGTTTTGATATTATATTAATATAAAAATAAAGTTTATAAAGTTAGCTCTTAAAAATGAGATTAATAGAATGAAGTTTAAGCAAAGTAGTAAGTTGGAAATTTAAAGTTGTAAGAGAATTTTGATGAAGATTGTTTAGATGTTGATAGTTTAATGTTTAATAAGCATGGGAGTAATTTTGAATGAGTAATATTATTTATGAAAAAATCATGTAACGTGTAATGTGGTTAATAATAAAGAAATTTGTTATGAAATAAAAGGGAAATGATTAAGTAAGTAAAAATGAGTTATTTTAGGTAATTGAATTGGAAATGATGAAAAGGGATAAGAATGGTATGATAAATGCATAAAAAAAATGTTATCGAGTGTTTACTACCTTATACAAATATGTGTCTGGTGATACTGAAAATGATATTGCATGTATTAATAGACCTAAGAGAGATTAGGTCTTGACCTGCGTAGAGTTAAGTTATGTGATGAATTGAGATTGAGAATGGACTCGAACAGAGCTGGATGGTGAAATTGTTATTTTAACAACTGAACTTGATGATTGTATAGTGTTTTGGGCCTAAAGTACATGCGTATAAATAAGAGATTGTAAGGAAAATGAAAGTATAATGAAGAAAGTATGGAAATGGTATATATATATATATATATATATGAATGAAAATTTTTATAAGAGATAGATTAGAAATGGAGTAATAAATGGAAATTGTGTAAATTAGCATATGAACGAATGTGTATATGTAAGAGATGTTAATGATAACATTATTGAAACATGAGTTAGGCTAATGATGATTAAGTGAACAAGAGTAAATTGCTTTGAAACAGAGCCGAAACATGTTAACTTTTTGTGTAGCAAAAGATTAGAAAATGAATATGTGATTTTTGCGATACGAACTTAACATTGTGATTGGAAATGTTTGAAGAAGAATGATAGAGGAGCAATATTTATTTATAAGCCACAGGCGTGACCATTATTATGGCATGACCGTTGGATAGTTTTGGTGAGATTGATAGTTATGCTTCGAGAAACATGGTCAAGACTTATGGTTTGCATAGTTGTATCTTATAATTTTATACTAGAAATATGTTTATAATTATAAAAAATTGTGGAAACAAAAGAGAATTGTGAAAATATGATGAGCTTTAAATGATGTGTAAGAAAAGTGATTTGTGTAAATAAGGTAACTATAAGAAATGTGAGAAAATGGTAATAAAAGGAATTATGAAATGTGAGTAAGAGTTATAATGAATGTGTTTGAAAGTGGTATGAAATGAATAAGTTGATGAAAATGATGTGTAAAGTAAACAAGACTAGGGGAAGTAAATATTATCTGTAATGATGAATTCGAAGAGAATTAAAATTTGAGAATAAATTTGACCTAATAGAATTAGGTCATGAATTGAAAATAGATTGATGAATTTAAAATAGACTAAAGGTTGGTTAGAATAGAATAAGGTTGTGATAGTCATATTGTGATAGTTAGATCAATTGATCCGAAATTTAATAAGTTTACAAGTATTTATTAAAATTCAATGTGTGTAGTTGTATTAAGAATATGCAAGCTATATGATAATGTGCTTAATACAATATTCTGATATGTATATGCATATGAAAAGAGCTAAGTTATATTAGTTTCAAATAATTATAAGAGAAAAATGTTAGTGATAGTATAATGGGAATGAATCTTATTAAGGAAATAAGATTTTACTGTTGTATAATAGTGATGTCAAATTAATATGTGGTAATTGTAAAAAGAGTAGGATCAAAGTGAAGATGTGTAAAATTATGGTGTTAAGATATAAGTTATTAACATTTGAATTTAATGTTATGAGAGTATATTTTTAAGATAATGAAGAAATCAGATATCTTGAGTACAATAGGTGTGTGGTGTATATATATTAAAGAGATGAACTAATTTTGTCTAATGACAATTCGATTAATGATATGATAATCTATTATGACTGTTTGAGTAAATAGACAGTATAATGATGTGTTATTGAATGGTAAAAAGGAAATTAAGAATGAACCTAAGGGGGAGAATAGAAATTATGTAATTTGGTAAAATAATGATTTGGATGATTTATTACCATACTGGATAATTTCGAGGACGAAATTATTTAATGGGGAGAAAATTGTAACATCCGTGATTTTGGATAAATTAAATAAGTATTTAGAGATATAAATTATATATACTCTCTATATATATATCTAGAGTATATATAACATATATATATGGTATATTAATTGTATATGTTGGATTAATACATTACATACTTAATATTTAATACACATATAAGGTACATTTGATGTGTATATAAGATACACATTACTTGTGCATATGTGTAATATCCCAAAATTTTAAAAAGTTTTAATTTTTAGAAATTTGATAAAATAAACTATAATTTAAATGGATAAATTAAATTAATGGTTTTAAATGAAAAATAAAGGGGTTTTAAATGAAAAAGTGGAACATATATGTGATATATATATAAAATATATACAACATATAAAAGTCAACACTTTTTAAAAGAAAAGTCAAAGTAAAAGGGTATTTTGGTAATTAAATCTTAGAAATTTAAAATTAATAAAATAATTCAAAAATAAATTATTTTGGATGAAAGATAATATTTTGGGATTTTAATTAATTAAATAAATAAATAATTAAAAATATATTAAAATAATAATATATATAAAGTTGAAAATGTGAGTGGGAGGAAAGAGAAAATTATTTTTTTTATCTTCTTCTTCTTCTTTCCTTCAAGGCCGATTTTCATGGCTTCAAGAGAGGGATTTGCTTCTTCCAAACTCATTTAATTGAAATATTTACAAAGTTTTAAGTGGATTTTTAAGGTTTTCCTCTTTAATTAGTAAGTTTACTCACTTTTTTTTTTTGATTTCCATGAAAGTTTGAATATGTGTGTTTTGGATTTTTGAAGTTCTAAGATTTAATTATCTATTTGGATATGGATGAAGTTATTTTAAGTGATTGACAATGATTTTAAGGTTAGATTTAAGAAATGGTTGAATTTAAGTTGAGTTTGGTGGAGAGAGAGAATTTAGGGTTATGGAACATTTGAGTTTTTAAAATCATTAGTTTTAATTGTGCAAATTGGTTCCAAATGTGTTGTTTTGATGCATAAACAAGGATTTTAAAATCAAATGATGGATTTAGTTAAGTTTGGATAGAGTTTGAAGATGGTAGTATTGATTTAGGGTTTTGGAAAAGTGAATTTTCAAAGAATGATTAATTGTTTGATTTTAATGCTTAAATCATGTTATTTTATGATATAAGCGGTGGAAATAAGATTGAAATGATAATTGGATTGAGTTGGAATGTAGATCCTTCAATGGTGAAGGTTATGCCATTTTAGGATTTTGAGTAGAAGCATGTAGTTAATTAATATAATTGGTTTAAACATGCTAAAACATGTTTCCAATGATATTAAAAAACTTAAAACACTAATTTAAATGGCTTGATATGGTTTTTCAAAGTTAAAGTGAGGGGAAGCTTAATTTTGGAATTTGGTTTAGAGTGATGTTTAATTATGGTTTGATGTTGAGAATGCCTTAGAATGTGATATTAAATGATTATGTATGATCACGTTTGGTATAGGCATTGAGGGAGGTTGATTTGCTTCATCCAAGTGGTGAAGGGCAAGTTGGAAGGATAAGATTGGAGGTTGTGTTAAGCTTGCTTTGGGTTGCTAGTGAAGGTATGTACAAACTTTGAATATATTGTTTATATTTGCATGACATTTGGGCTTAGCACATTTTGGTTGGAAAATGTGTTAAGTTACTTGGTTCATTGATTGAGTATGAATAATGTGCTATGACATTTGTAATGTCATATATGTGTTAAATGCATTGTGAAAAGCCATTAATAATGGCTAAATTGTGTAGAATGTGAAATATGTATATTATGTGAAAATACCCAAAGTAATTGGGTAATGTGTTGTGAATGCAAAAATGAGATATGTGGAATAATGAAATGAATTGATATTGATAAAAATGAGAAAAATGAGAAAAATGAGAAAGATGTGAAAAATGAGAAAAATGAGAAAAAAAAAGTGAAAATAAGGCAATGTGCCTAGATTGAATATGTGACAATGAGAAAGAGATTAATAATGAGAAAATTGAATAAATGAAAAAAAATGTGAGAAAAAGATGATACAATAAGGTAATGTGCCTAATTTGATCATGAGAAAATGAGAAAAGTTTTAATAAAGGAATTATGAAAGAATTTGATAATGAGAAATTTGAATAAATTGTGTGCCTAGTATGTTATTCAATTTTCAGAGTTCTGGGTTTTGCGGCTGTGAACCTCGGATTCCACCCAAAAAGGATTTGGATGAACATTCACTTGTTATTAGGAGTCGCAACTCAGTTTTTTCTGTTCAAAGGGAAAAACTAAGAAAACCCTTGTTTGACTCCAATAATACATCCAATGTAAAGGCTTCTAATCTACGAACCCAAGGAGGATTCGGGGACTATGTCATGTATTTGATTAACTTGCCAAAAAGAAACAAATCTAAAAGGGACGAAGAAAAGAAGACAAAAAATTGTTAGTAAATTGTGGACTTGTTATTTGGGGTGAATCCCAAACATGCCTACATACTCTCGTTTTTATGAGAGATCAAAGCCCATGTAGTTCGGAAAAGCATATTTAAAGGCAATGATGCATTATGCATGTGTGTGTATATGCTTCGTGCATTGTCGGGCTTTTTGCCAAAATTGTGAGATTTTGAGCACTTAGTGCTACTTTTGATGAAATTTGGGTACTTGGTACCAAAAAGGATGTAATTTAGGCTCCGTGCCAAAAGGTTGATTTTAATTGTGATGGGCTTCATGCCAAAAGAGATTAGGTATTTGACCAAAAAGAAATTAAGAAGGAGGTGTAGTGCTCATGATATGCTTAAATTGACCAAGGATAAATTAGGATATTACCTTGTTTAGGATTCTCCCACTTCGTAGTTCCAGATCTTGTTTTCTCGGACCTTGGATTATGATTCTTGATTACGGTTTTTTTAATTTTGATTTCGATTGATTCCTGCAGCACAAGGTTAGATTTATGCAAAGAAAAGTCCGAGAGAAGTTCTTAAGCATATGAAAATAGAGAGTTCGTACGCCCGAAGCCAACCCGAAAAAACCAACCGAAAAGACCGAACCCCTGTTCTGAAGATTTGGAGGCCTTTTATAGGGAAAATGGACAAAATTCAGACCTAGACAGCGATCGGACCACCGGGACGGCAGTTGGCACCCGTACGGCGGTCGGACCGCTGCATGCGGCGGTTCAGCCGCCAAAATAGCACATCAGCTCGCATGATTTTTGCTCAAACTGATCTTTCGGGAGCTACGGACCTCCAAAAATTATTACAGGACTATATCCGTGATCCTCACGTCGTTCCGGACGTTTTAAGTACCATGAAGACATACTTTCTGTGAACTTTACCGTGGTACTCCGGTCCAGCTCGGTCGTCTGCAGTCTAAGAAAATCAGCTTTCCGAGCCTCAAAATTTGAGTATTCACAATTGCCCCCCACTGGGGTCCATAAAAATGATTTATGGGGCTCAGTGGTCGTCAGAAAAAAGATTTTGAGCGAGGTGCAAAAGACCCGCGTTTTCGCCTTTTCCTTATAAATACGCTCATTTCCATTCCATTTTCATTTGCTTTCATTCCTTCTTCTTCTTTCCTTTCCTTCAAACTTTCTTTCGACGATGGATTTCACTGGCCTAGAAGACTTCGAAATCCTACTCCCTCCCTGCAATCTTTTACTTGAGGAGGAGAAGCACAGCTCCCGGACCGGCTACTATGAGGTAAGTACCTTCCCCTTTACTCATCTAGTATGCATGCTTAGGAATTTTATTTATTTCCAGTAAGGAACTTAGAAACAAATTTTAGGAATCCTTCCTTTACATGTACTTGAATTAGCTCTAGTAATGAATCAGGAGTAATACCAGGCTTCACTATGTTCTGCCATCAGTAATTATTTCTAGTAAAGAACTTAGAAATAATCCTCTAGGAGGTCACACCCGGCTGGGGAAAGAACTTAAATTTTTCTGAAGTTGCCCCCCAAATTATCCCCAATAATGAATTAGAAAATCCCTCTCTCTGCTTTTTAGGACACTGCGATTAGGATATCCATCGCTGAGAGTCCTATGAGCACTATTCCGGCTTACATCTTTGATGCTGGGCATTCGGTGGGGGATCTTATCAGACCTGCTTTCCTCCACCGTTTGAGGACTATAGATGTGGGCAGAGATATCCACAGGGAGTTAATCTGCGCCCTGGCCGAGCGATGGTGGCCCACTACTAATACCTTCCATTTTGCTTGGGGGGAGATGACGATGATGCCTACTGACTTTTTCGTCATTTCCGGGATTCCCTTCGGCGTTGAGATGGTGGAGTTCTATGATGACTAGCGGCATGACATTTCTTCAGCCGACATGGTCACCTTGATCAGGGTTGATTATCCTCGACATCAGGCGCCTCGCTGCATTCAGCGGAGGTGGCTTGTAGAGCAGGCGCCAGCCATCTATGCTTACTATGAGGTAGGCGATCTTACTGCTGATCAGGTGGCTAGGTTTACCCTGATTCTCCTGTTTGCTAGCTCCTTCTTAGCAAACAGGAAGGACGCAGTGAGTCTCAATGTGCTGAAGAGCCTACTCGACCTGACACGACTTCAGACATACGATTGGGCTAGCATGATGCTGTGTAGATTGTATGACGACATGTCAGACCTCTGCTATACCCGCATTGCTCCATGTGGCCTGTACTACTTCTGGGAGGTAATGTAAAGAACATTTCTTTTATCTTACACATGTTGACATACACCAACTCTGATATCTTCTTCATCTTTTCCAGACTTGGGCTTACGAGTATTTTCCTGGTGTCGCCCCTTTTCTTCGTGAGCCACCTGCCCCTGCAGATCCTTTTTCTCCCATTGCTTGGAGATGGTATAAAGAGAGGGTAGAAGCACCAAAGAGGAAGCTTCCTATCAGAGAGCTGAGATCGTTCTTCGACAGCTGCTTCATGAACTCGGTAAATACCTTATCCTCATCCTTATTTATTGTATTAGAGAAAATGATTCACTAACATAATAAATTTTTACAGGTTGTATTTACAGCGATGTCTAGCTGGCTGGTAGAGTGGATTGCTCAAGATCACAGCTTTCAGCGATCACAGTTCCTGACTCGCCGTTGATTCATACTTCCCCATCCAGAGTATCAACGGTATTATCTCGCTGAGAGAGTGACTTTCCAGATCGTCGGTTTCCGTGCAGCTCCCCTGGATCCCCCTGATGATATGCTATCTCTGACGCTTCTGCCTGTTACTGCGTCCCAGTATGAGGGTGATCCCTTCGAGTCGGCCTATGCCCCGGATGATGATTATGATTTCTACTGTCTTCAGCCACTGATGCCACGCATTGGGACACGGTTCAACCCTGCACCACCTTATCGGTCTTCCCATTCTTCGGCTCCCACTTCTAGCACTCCGGGAGACCATCCCTCTTCCAGCTGGCGAGCTGACAGACCTTCTTCCTCTAGGGCTGAGGCTTCCACTTTCAGGGCTGGACCATCACAGACTGGAGCAAATAGCAGTTCATCACATTTGAGGCCTCCCCCATCTATTCTTGCGGCTACCGGTCAATTGGACCCTGCTTTGGCCGACCTGAGGCTGCCTTATGCTGTTCGTTATTGTGCGCCCGACGGTTGGATGACCCGACCAATTAGTGTGAGGGTGTACCATATCAGAGCCTTGCTCACATCACACAGGTATTCTTTTAGAACTTTTCATGAATAGGATTCACAAAGTTCTCTTGAAATTGACTGTGATTCTATGTCTTTTTTGCAGGTACCTGCTGGCCTAGTTGCTGACATGGCGGCACTGATCACTGCTTTGTCGGATGAGCTGTCTGGTGCTTGGACTGATAGTGCTTATGAGAGGCAGAACTGGCTGCAAAGATGGAGAGCCCGGCGCTGATTTTTCATACTTGTCTTAAATTATATTTGTCGTATTTGAATTATTCTCGCTTTGTACTTTATACTTTCCATGTTTTCCACCTGTCATTTGAACTTAGATACAAACCTGCATTTATTTGTTAGTATTGACAGCAAATATGTATGTATGATGCTTGTTTTTTAGAAATCTATTTTCAAAAAAAAAAAATCCCTGAAACAACCCCCCAAAAATAGCACCTAATAAGGCCTAAATAGGGCCAAAACACAAGAAATCCACAAAACATCAAAAACAGGAATCGAAGCTGGGTTGGCGGCGGCTGGACCGCCGGAGGCGGCTGTCGAGCCGTAGGAGTCGGCGGTCGGACTGCCATCTGGGCCAGGGCTGTATAAAAACGAAGTTGAAGTGCATTTTCGGGCCAGAAAATAGGTTTTTCACTGCAGGATTTTATTTTTCTCTCAACAATGAACCCTCTTTTTAACCATGTGATGCATAACTGGACCAAGAGCCTCCATAATGTTGAAAGGATCAACATGGGAAGATATGGATTGAAAGCTGTTGCCACCCTTAGAGGTGTAGCTGTGGATTGGGATTTCTTGCATGCTCGTATCAGATTTTGGGATCCCCAAGCCCACATTTTCAGATTTGGTGCCCGGATGGAGGAGATGTGTCCTCTTTTTGAGGAGTTCTGCTCAATTATTGGATGTGACCCAAATGCCCCTCTTGTAAGGCATGAGGTTCAAGTTGGCTATGTGGGGTCTTTTCAGAGGCTTTTCAACTTTACAAGGCCTCAAGCTCAAGCTATGATCATGGATGGGAGTAAGGCGATGCTGCTTCCTTTGATTGATAAATTCATGACCGCTAATTTTGAAGATGAGATTCAACTGAAACATAGGATGCGAGCTTTTGTTTTCTGCCTGTTAGCCGGGTTTCTTTTCAACCGTGATCCTGGCTTTGGAGATTTGAAGCTTTGCCCCATGATTAGGCAAATGGAAGAACTTAACTGCATTGGTGGTATGATTCTGGCTGAGACTATTCAGAGTCTTGACAGAACTGCACTCGGATTTGAAAATTGGACTGTTACCCCGATCATTCTTCAGGTAATTTTGTTATACCTTTTGTTTCTTCTCATTTCATCATCTCTCTTTTTTGTTTGTAAATAGAAAGGATCTATTTTTTTTTCAGGTTTGGCTGAGAGACCATCTCCGAGTGGTTGCCGCTCCCCATGCCTTGACTTATAACCCTTCTCAGTACCGCACCAGAAGAATCTAGATTTCTTTTCCCTCTATGGCTAAGTGGATCATCTGGTTGTATGAGCTTAGACCAGAAGAATTGTTGTGGTTCATCCCTTGGTATAGAATTTCTCGCTTCATGGAGGCAAATGCAATGCATAACCATGTCTACCTTCTTGGTTTCACTCATAGTATATGGTATAGTGCTTCTCGCGTCCTCAGACAGATGGGAATTGATCAGAGGGTTCCTCTTCCTGTTGGGCTTACCATTGCTTCCCCCATTACTCCCGGAGTTACTCGAGCTATTCTACAAACTTGGGTTAGGAACCATCAGATGATCAGGCCTTTTACAGAGCCTTCCCTTGTTCAGCCTACTCCAGAGTATAGAACTTGGTTTATAGCTGAAGTTTGGCCAATTGAAAAGCCCAGGAGGCATGCATTGCTGCAGGAGTTGGAGGGAGAGGATGTGGTTCCTCTTAACGAGGGGAAGATAGATGTTGCAGAAAGTTCCGGAACTAAGGAAGATACCAAAGACTCTGCCCCACGTAGGAGACGTAGGATTTAGATCCTAGGGTTGACTCTATTGTCTGTTTTTTGAGTTGCTTGTACCTTTTTGGTTCCTTGGATGTTTAGGACTTATGGTTTGACTCTTTTCATGGAACGAATGACTCTTTTTGTAATGAATGATTCTTTTTTGGAATGAATGACTCTTTTTGGAATGAATGACTTTTTCATTTGTTTTCCAAGCATAATCTACTTTATTTACTTGCTCTAATTTTTGCCTAAGCCGTCCTTTCAAATTTTTGACTTAGCGAGCTCTTACCCATTCTTGCCTAAGCCGCCCTTTGCGGGTTTTCAACTTAGTGGAATTTTTTTTTGGCAAAAGAAAAATGAATCAATGGTTTTCATTAAAATTTAAACCGTGCTCAAGGAGAGCTGCCTACATATCTCGAATTAGTTTGCGAGAATCAGGTCTAATGTAGTTCCTTACAATGCATGATTATACATAATATTTCTTTAATTGATCCAGATTGCATGGGTTTGTGAACTCCAGACCATCCAAATCAGACAAGATGATGGCTTCGCCGGAAAGTATTTTCTTTACAATGTAGGGTCCAGCCCAATGAGGACGAAACTTCCCACGAGGATCTGTAACGGGTGTTCTGATCTCTTTAAGAACCAAACAACCTTCTTCCAACTTTCGATCTTTGACCTTTTTGTTGAAATGTCTGGCCATTCGCCTCTGATACCCTTGAATCTGATGTAGAGCTTGAAGTCTTTTTTCATCCAAACCCAACAACTGATGATGATAATTGCTAATCCATTCAGCTTCATTTATCTGACTTTCTTGAATTATCCTTGCCGATTGAACTTCCAGTTCAATGGGGAGTATCGCTTCCATTCCGTACACCAGTGAATATGGGGTTGCCCCAGTAGGAGTTCTAATTGATGTTCTATATCCCCACAAGGCCAGTGGTAACTTCTCATGCCAACCCCTATGTTCCTTGATCATTTTTTGTATGATCACCTTTATAGACTTATTTGCCGCTTCTACAGCTCCTTTTGTTTGAGGTCTATAAGGAGAGGACTTATGGTGCTGGACCTTCTTATCCTTCAAGAGTTTAGTAAATTCTGCCTAGAAATGAGTTCCATTATCAGTAATAATCTCAAATGGTGTTCCGTACCGACAAAGGATGTTGGTTCGGACAAACTGTGCTGCCTTTTGGCGTCTAATTCTGTATAGGAAGCTGCTTCAACCCACTTTGTGAAGTAATCCACCGCTACCAAGATAAACTGATGCCCATTCGAAGCTCTCGGATGTATTTTGCCAATTATATCTATTCCCCAAGTAGCAAAGGGCCATGGAGAAGTAATTGGATTCAGGGCAACGGGAGGTTGCTTCTGCAGCTTTGCAAATATCTGGCACTGATGGCATTCTTGCACAAATGCCACATAGTCTGTATTCATGGTGGACCAATAATATCCTAGATTGGCTATTTTTCGAGCCAAGGCGATCCCATACATATGCGGTCCTGATTCGCCACCATGCACCATTTCCATTATCCGCTTAGCCTCTGCTTCATTCACACACCTTAGGTGCATTCCATTCCAACTTCTTTTGTAGAGGATATCTCCATTAAGAATGTAACCTGTGGTTAGCTGCCTTATTGCTCTCTGATCAACCCTTGATGATCCCTCTGGATAACTTCCATCCTTGAGATAACTCTTGATATCCCAGAACCATGGTTTACCATCGGCCAAATGCATTACATGGGCAGGTTGCTTCTGAAGTTGAACTTTCAATGGACGAATGGCTTTTCCCTCCTTGATATTGATCATGGAAGCTAAAGTAGCCAGGGCATCAGCAAACTGATTCTTTGCTCTTGGGAGATATTCGAAGGACAGATCATCGAATTGTTGTGCCAAATGATCAAGGCGTTGTAGGTAAGGAACCAAACGCTCTTCTCTTATTTTCCATTTCCTTAAAGCTTGTGATATTATTAAAATAGAATCACCGTAGACCTTTAGGTTCTTAATCCCCAATTCCAGAGCGGCTTCGAGCCCATTGATGCAAGCTTCATATTCCGCTTCATTGTTAGTGCAGCTAAAGTCAAGTTTAACTGCAAAGGGAATGTATTCTCCACAAGGAGTTTTGAATGCAATCTCAATTCCATTTCCATGATAATTGGATGCCCCACCAAAATATATCTCCCAAACACTTCTTTCCACATTCAAGAGGTCTTCGTTAGGGAAATTCATTTCTCGCATCTCGTCTTTTACAGGTAATTCTGCTAACTGGTTAGCTATTGCCCTACCTTTCACAGCTTTCCTCTGAAAGAATTTTAAGTCAAAAGCTGCCAATGTTGACACCCACTTTGCCATTTTGCTGTCCAAAACAGGCCACTCCATAAGGAATTTCAAGGGCCTCTATTCTGCGATGACACAAGTAGTGTAAGAAGACAAGTAGTGTTGTAACTTCGTGCAGGTCCAATACAACGCTAAACACAACTTCTCAATCTTGTTATACTTTAACTCATAGTCCAGCATCCTTTTGATGAGGTAGTAAATTGCATTTTGTACCTTCGGCCTCTTGAGCTAGCATTGCACCCATGGCTTCATCTATTATAGACAAATACAAGAGCAGAGGTTTTCCCATTCTGGGAGGTTGCAGAATTGGCGGACTTAACAAGTATTCTTTGATCTTGTCGAAGGCCTTCTGGCAGTCTTCATTCCATTCTTGTGAAGCACCTTTCCTTAGTAGCTTAAAGATAGGACCACAAGTCTCTGCCAACTGCGATATGAATCGACTGATATACTGTAATCTACCCAGCAGGCCTCGAATCTCCTTTTCTGTTCTTGGTGGAGGCATTTTCAGAATAGCCTTTGACTTTGCTGGATCAACTTCTATTCCTTTCTTGCTGACCAAATATCCCAAAAATAAGCCTGATGTTGCTCCAAATAGGCACTTTGCAGGATTAAGCTTCAAATTGTACTTGCGAAGTCTAAGGAAGAACTTCTCAAGTGCTTCAACGTGCTCTTCTGGATATTTTGACTTGACAATCATATCGTCAACATACACTTCCACTTCTTTGTGAATCATGTCATGAAAGACTGTTGTCGCCATCCCTTGGTAGGTAGCCCCTGCATTTATCAATCCAAAAGGCATAACCCTATAGCAGAAAGTGCCCTATTCTGTAATGAAAGCTGTCTTTTCTTTGTCCGATGGATGCACCATGATCTGATTGTACCCAACCGCAAGGTCAGTCATGGAAACCATCATATGCCCAGTCATCCTATCTATTAGCAAATCGATGTGTGGTAGCAGGAAATCGTCCTTGGGACAAGCCTTATTCAAATCTCTATAATCAACACACATCCTGACCTTTCCGTCTTTCTTCGGGACTGGCTAATGTTTGCTAACCAGGAAGGGTAGACAATTGGTTCTAGGAACTTATTATCCAGTTGCTTGGCAATCTCATCTTTAATTTTCAAAGACCATTCTGGCTTCATTCTTCTCAACTTCTGCTTAACCGGCTTTGCATCGGGGTATAGCGGAATCTTATGAACTGCTATGGCTAGGTCTATTCCCGTGACATCACTTGTCTTCCACATGAAGCAGTCGACATATCTTCTGATGCACTCAACAACCTGTTCCTTATTCACACAATCATATGCAATGTATGTATATTCATTTTCTTTGCCAATTATTATCTTTTCATTCATTTCTTTTATTTCATTTATTTCATTTTTGCTAGATAATACTTGGAAAGCAAAAGACACAGGGTAACCAAGAACTTGAACAGTTTCATTAATAATGGCGGAGTCATCCTCCAGAGTTACATTATATTCGACATTAGGGTTTTCTATTCCTGAAGCTAAGGAAGACTCAGAACTAAACTCTGACTCGGTGTTTGACTCAAGATTTGACTCAGTACAAGACTCAGGTTCGGGGTGTGACACAGGACTAGGTTTGACTATAGCTACTCATCCCTCCTCGGCATACCAGTTCATCAGTGGTCCATCTGTTGTCTTGATCAGCTTCGTGAAGTCCCTTTTGTCTTCAAAATTGGTTATCATAGCAACCTCATCAAAGAGACTAGGCCGCATGAAATCTTCCACTTGTGGGTCAGTTATAGGTTCTGGCTCTTCTTCCTTTATGACTAAAACATCAGCGAACATCTCAAAACACGGTAGCTTCTTTCCAGTCATAGAAGAATAGAATGGCTCCTGGAAACCACAGTAAGGAACTGCTTTCCCAGGTTTGCAAAAGTGACCGTTCAGAGTTTTAAAGTAAGGGCGCATTTTGAGGCTTTTTGCCCCCCAAGTCTTCTTTTTCTTCTTCCCATGCTCAAACTCTTCTATCTCCTCGTCTGTGGGTTTGTACCCCAAGCCAAAAGTTTCTTTATTCTCAGGCTCTTCCCATGGCCGCACTTTGGATGATTTCCTCCCAGACCTTATCATTTGCATCCCGGGTAGCAGACCTACCCTTAGCATCATTCCCACCAGGCAATTGACTTGGACCTCCCCAAAGTCATATAGGATAAATGGCCCTTTGGGCCTTTCTCCTTCAATGCATTGAACAATGTCATAATGGAACCCAGCCAAGGCCATAACAGTTTCACCAGGAACAACCTCAAAGAGAGACTAATTCGTGGTTTTCTTGTTGATTTCACATGTGTCTCCTTTAATAGTGATGACTTTTCCTTCAAAAGGAAACTTAAGTTTTTGATGTAATGAAGAAGGTACAACATTATTCTGATGAATCCACGGCCTTCCAAGGAGGAGATTAAAGCTCGCGGGTAGATCAATGACCTGGAATGACACTCCCATTTTTACCGGTCCAATAGCAACTTCCAGAGTAGCAACACCCAAAATTTCTCTTCGAGTGTTATCATATGCTTTAACAGCTTGCTACTTTCAAAGGACATACATTTAAGGCTGACCCATTATCAACGAGAAGCATGGGCACAGTCTTTCCCCCAGTTTGTAAGGTGATGTATAGAGTATTATTGTGTTTCATGCCATCTTTTGGTAGGTCTACATCAGAAACTGGATACTCAATGCCTTGGTTGATTGGGTCAAAGTGGCCACCAAAGCTTCTGGGCTTATGTCTACTGATGTATCAAGTTGACTCAAAGCTTTACTGAGAGCTTGACGGTGTGGGAATGAGGAAGCAAGGAGCTCCCAAATTGACACCTTAGCTTGAGTTTGTTTAAGCTGAGTGAGGACAGGGTCTTCCTTTGGTTCTGGTGTCTTCTTATATGGGTGATTTGGGGTTGTAGGGGCTTTCCCCAAGTCAAGTGGCTGATATTGCCTTCCACTTCTTGTCAAAGCATCGACCTCTTCAGCGAGGTCATTCAGATCCAGCACACATACTTCATTCATTTCCAAGAGAAGTTTGAAAGGATCAAACAACTCTTCTTCCGCAGTGATGGCGTGGATGGAATGATTGGGCAAAGGGTTAGTATTAATATTTGGTTGACTCCTGAGAGGAATGATGTCACCACTATCCACCAGATCTTGGATGCAGTTTTTCAGAGTCCAGCAAGCATCTGTTCTATGCCCATTTCCTTGATGGTATTCGCAATACTCATTGGCCCTATAATTGGAGGGTAATGGGTTTGGAGGAGGCCTTGGGTCCAAAGGCTTCAAGTACTTTCCTTCCACGGCCTTTTTAAACACTAGATGAAGGGGCATCCCAAGGTCGGTATATTGCCTTCTTGGCTGATTTCTCTGCCCAAGATTGCCCACATGTAAAGGATTCGCAGGGGCAATATTGACCACTTCATTGACCTTGCTTGAGGAAGCAGCTTGGCCCTGTTTCTTATACTTTGAAGTAGCTCCCTCATCTACTATCTTACCCAATTGTATCAAATCTTCTACCTTAGTTGCAGTCGCAATGAGCGATTTGAAAGTAGGTAGGTATTGGGTTTGCAGTTGAGCTTGATATGTAGGCCTTAAATTCTTGATTATGATATCAATTTGCTCATGTTCTGAAGGGCGATTGATCATTTGGGCAGCCTTCACCCTCCACCTCGTAAGGAACGAAGAGAAGGGTTCATTGTTGTTTTGCTTGGTAGTCTCAAGCTCCCTTCTAGTGACATCAACCTCAATATTATAGTGGTATTGAGTGTTAAATGCATTGCAGATGTCTTCCCAGGTCTTAATCTTGGCACGATCTAGGCTTACAAACCACTTAAGGGCAGCACCAGTCAAGGATTGTTGGAATAGTTGAGCAAAGAGCTCATCATTTAAACCCCAAGGGCTTAAGGCCCCCACATACATCTTTAGGTGAGTTTTAGGGCAAGTAGTACCATCAAATCTGTCCATCCCAGGCATCTTGAATTTTGGAGGCAATCTAGCTTGGCGAAACAAGGATAAGGAATCCATGTCTACCACCTCTTTATGAGTTTTCATGGCAGTGATTGACCTTTCAAGCAATTCAAGTTTTTTTTTTTAGTTCATCAGTTTCAGTAGCATTCTTAGAGGGTGGATCCTCCAAATTGATGACAGGGGTATTATTCTGAGCAGTCATGGGGGTACTAGTTTGCCCCACAATAGGTTCTTTCCCTAAATTTCTAGAAGTAGTGGCCGTCTTTGGTGCTCCTCCCAATTCGGCCAAGATGGCTACCCTTTGGGCAGCCAAGGCTTCATCATTTCTTTCTTGCATCCTAGCTTCAATCTCCTTAACCTGTCCATCTAGCAAGGCCTTAATCTGTTCAATAGTAGCCATTTCAGTAATTGGAGTAGTTGGTGAAGTTGGGGTAGTAGGACTTATGGGTGATTGCACAGTTGGAGTTGGTGTAGCTTGTGTAGGTGAAGGCACACAAATAATGGGTACCTGCAAAGGTTAAGGGTAAAGGATCAGGGTAGAGTGTAGGGTAGGAAGACTCTTGGTCCACTTGTATATATCAAAAGGTTTTCCCCAAAACAATGTTGTTATGTTGCATGAATGCACCTTATCACATCATAATTCGTTTTAATGAAATGTGGCACTATCATCGGGTACATACAACCTAAGGGAGGGTTCTATTGTTACATGAAAAACAGAGAATTGGCTTATAATAGGGACCCTTGAGTATTGAGTAAGATATACCTAACCACATGTGAAACAAAGAGTTTCGTGTGGGTCCAACAGTACGTTTACTCATGGGCCACTCCAAAAAGATTGGAATGGTTTGCGACAACAGGGAGGACGCTTTGGCTGTCCGCCGGCATAATCAAGGACACCTGCCGGTTAGCGCTACTTACTATCCAGACTCAGAATTTTGAACAGAGAGAGAAGAAATTCATTTGAAAATAATTTTTTTATGCAATGGAGGAAAATGATTCCCCCATATAATGCAAGAGAAAAAGATTCTCTAAATGACAAAACAACTGTACAATTAATCAAACAAGGGGTCCATCAAAGGAAAAAGATTCCTTTTGTCAATTTTATTCCAATATCCTTAAGGAAAGGATATATATTGCTAAGGTACCCTGCAAAATAAATAAAAGTGCCCTAAAGAAGGGCAAATTAGTCAAATAAACAATAGTAGTCTACTAGGATCCCATAAATCATTTTTATGGTCCCTAGTGGAGTCGACAAATTGTGAACCTCGGATTCCACCCAAAAAGGATTTGGATGAACATTCACTTGTTATTGGGAGTCGCCACTCAGTTTTTTCTGTTCAAAGGGAAAAACTAAGAAAACCCTTGTTTGACTCCAATAATACATCCAATGTAAAGGCTTCTAATCTACGAACCCAAGGAGGATTCGGGGACTATGTCATGTATTTGATTAACTTGCCAAAAAGAAACAAACCTAAAAGGGACGAAGAAAAGAAGACAAATAGATTGTTAGTAAATTGTGGACTTACTATTTGGGGTGAATCCCAAACATGCCTACATACTCTCGTTTTTATGAGAGATCAAAGCCCATGTAGTTCGGAAAAGCCTATTTAAAGGCAATTATGCATTATGCATGTGTGTGTGTGTGCTTCGTGCATTGTTGGGCTTTTTGCCAAAATTGTGAGATTTTGAGCACTTAGTGCTAATTTTGATGAAATTTGGGTACTTGGTACAAAAAAGGATGCAATTTAGGCTCCGTGCCAAAAGGTTGATTTTAATTGTGATGGGCTTCATGCCAAAAGAGATTAGGTCTTTGACCAAAAAGAAATTAAGAAGGAGGTGTAGTGCTCATGATATGCTTAAATTGACCAAGGATAAATTAGGATATTACCTTGTTTAGGATTCTCTCACTTTGTAGTTCCAGATCTCATTTTCTCGGACCTTGGATTATGATTCTTGATTACGGTTTTTTTAATTTTGATTTCGATTGATTCCTGCAGCACAAGGTTAGATTTATGCAAAGAAAAGTCCGAGAGAAGGTTTTAAGCGTATGAAAATAGAGAGTTCGTCCGCCCGAAGCCAACCCGAAAAAACCAACCGAAAAGACCAAACCCCTGTTCTGAAGATTTGGAGGCCTTTTATAGGGAAAATGAACAAAATTCGGACCTGGACAGCAGTCGGACCGCCGGGACGGTAGTTGGCACCCGTATGGCTGTCGGACCGTCGTGGATGTGACTAGCCGGAAAAAAGGGAAAAGAAAAAATGGCGGCGGTTGAACCGCTGTACATGGCGGTTGGACCGCTGTATGCGGCGGTTCAGCCGCCAAAATAGCACATCAGCTCGCACGATTTTTGCTCAAACTGATCTTTAGCGAACTATGGACCTCCAAAAATTATTCCAGGACTATATCTGTGATCCTCGCGTCGTTCCGGATGTTTCAAGTACCATGAAGACATACTTTCGGTGAACTTTACTGTGGTCTTTTGGTCCGGCTCGGTCGTCTGCAGTCTAAGAAAATCGGCTTTTCGAGCCTCAAAATTCGAGTATTCACAGCGGCATGCCTATGATTGCCTACGGGCTAAATGCTGGAATGGTGAAAAGACTGGGTCGTAAGCCAGGCCAGCTGATAAAATATGATATTTTTGGGGTGAAAAGACTGGGTCGTAAGCCTCAAAAACTGTAGCAGTCTAGTCGGGTTGAGGACCAAGATACTGGAGCCTAAGGGTCTAGCCGGGTTGAGGTCCAAGAGACTGGGGCTGTTACATTATCCATGGATATATTGCTTATAGGACTAGACACATGGTGTCATTATGGACCAAAACAGTAACTCTAAAATTTGAATAGCATATTAGATCCTTTTTGGGCCCATGTTTGTCTTTGCTTTAATGTGATTCATGAATTGTGATACAATTGAGAAATATAATGCTATGAGTTGTGATTATAAAATATTTAAAAAATATAAGAAAGTAGAATGATGTGACATTTATATGCATTGTGCATTGGCATTGCATTGAGTTTTATTGTTATTATCAAAGTTTGTACCACTAGGCTTCAGCTTAGAGCGATTGTAATTCGTCGCGCTGGTGTCATGGATGATTTGGTAGAGCCAGAAAGTTCTGCTAGACCTGGTCGGGTCTAGGTTTGTATTTATTGAGCTTGAAGAGTTGTTTTTGGGTACATCAAGATCAGAGCCAGTTGCCAGCATGTAGATATTTGATATTACAATTTATTTTTATATTATATATGTTATGATATGTTTTTGGAAGTATATAATGTAAATTGTAAAGAATGTTTTAAATAATTTGTTCAGATGGAATTTTATATGTGTTGTTAATTTATATATTGATATATAAGTATTTTGTGAAAATTTGGAGAAATTGAAAAGTATTGGTGAAATTGTGAATTGATTTTTATTGGGAGTGTTTGCTTTATGCAGGTTGTGTTTTGCTGAATTTTGGGAACGTCCAAATTACAAACAAAACTCTGACGAATTTTTCACAGAGATTTTCATATAAAATATTTATTTTGGATTCCAATAATAAGAAAAGAATATTTATATACTATTTATTTTATATATTAGTATTTGAAATCTCAAAACAGAAATGTGAAAATTTTTATTAAATTGGTCTGTTACATTTTTATACTGTATATGTATATTTTACATATGCTGAAAATATGTATTGTACGTATATAGGGTATAAGGGTGTTACATGAGTGCTAAATTGGGAACGAATGAATGATAAATTGCCCAAACCATATTGATATTAGACTTAGTTTAGGATTGAATGGCTAACCAGAAGGTGGATATCCATAGTGATAGTGGGCACTCTATGCCATCAGTGGACACATAGTGTCTATAGTGATCATGGGCATATTTGCCAAAGGAGAATACATTACATTAACAGTGGGCCTTTGGCCATATGTTTGATATTGGGCATTAAATTGCTAACAGTGACCTGTTATCCGAATCTAAGGTTTAAGCTTAGTGTGTATGGGAAAATTAAGAAGAATTACTTAAAATGTGAACAATATGTTATGTGCTTAATTTGCTAAATTTATTGAACATAGAATTTCTTTTATATTGAGTGTAATGAATATACAAATTCATCAAACTTATATTGGTGTTTAAAAGTGATGATTTTATTACTTCTATAATTAATTAATCAATTTATCTTTCTTATTTACCTTCTTCCAAATTATAAGTATACAAGAACCACTGAGCTTTGCTTAACATGTTAGATTTGTTTCTAACGCGCAGATCAAACAGGAAGAGTTGAGACTGTAGAGTGAGAGTTTCAAATTCGAGATCAATTGCATCACTAGAAAGTCTTGTGAGAACTATTTTGTATATTGAAATTTTAAGTAGTTCACATACCAAAATTACTACATTTTGAATGACAGTTCTATAAATTTATGGGTAGTGGGGTTAGCACATTATATGTATATATGTATATATTTAAGTAAACATGAAAATTTTACTTGTTACAATGTTCACAATTTATATATATAACTAATGTGTTTTTATGTTATATTAATATTTGGAAATTTAGTGGAATTGGGATTGTTAATGATAAAATGAGTTAATCTTGAGAATGGAATGAACAAGGAATGTTACGATGAATTTTCTTATAAAATGCAGAGGAAGGCAAGAACAAATAGAACATATGGGTATGTCTCTCCACTTTAGGAGGTAGTGTTGATTTAAAATACACGGGCGTGTCAACCTTGCTTGACACGGGCGTTCTCCCGTTTAAAATAATAAAGTACCTTTTTAGTTTTATCAAGTGAATTGTTATGATAACATCTGTTTATAGTCAAGTGTACGAACTATATAGGGGTGTTATATTTAGTCATATCGGAGCTTGGTTCAGGCAGTTCTAACTTTATGGGTTAAGCGAAAAGAAAAATACAACTATCATTGCTATGTAAACTATATAAGTGAATATGAATATTGATGCTGTTAATCTCTAAATGTTTATAGGTATAGATGGCTTCTGGATCACGTTAGGGTGCAGAGGAACAATCTACATCCACACACAGTCAAGTAAATGTGGGGAACCAGCTGCCATCAGAATCTTCCACAAAACAAGTCCCCTTGGACCCCTAGTTTGTGAGAAGCATGAGGGAGGTTCTCAGGTAGATTGTAGGAGTTGCTCCTCCAGCACAACCATAACCACCAGTTCCTAAAAGAATACCATTGGAGAGAATTAAAAAATTAGGAGCTGAATATTTTAAAACGCATGATACTGATGAGTCTTCAGTAGCAGAGTATTAGTTGGAAAGAATTGTGAGAGTCTTTGACCTTCTTCATTGTACTGATGAGGAAAGGTTAGAATGTGCAGTTTCTTTATACAAGAATAAGCTTATAGTTGGTGGGATACGAAGAAAAACTATATTCCTACAGATAGACTCACGTAGGCATTTTTTTCAGGAAGAGTTTAAAAAGAAGTATATTAGTGAAATTTATATAGAGGAGAAGCAGAGGGAGTTTTTGTATCTAAATCAAGGGCAGTTATCTACGTTCAAGTATGAGAGGCAGTTCATTTGCCTCAACAAATATTTTCCTGAGTTGGTTTCATCTGAAAAAGAGAATTGTAAGCAATTCGAGCAAGGTTTGAACAGTTAGATTCTGGTGGATTTAGTGGCCATAAGGATTAAGGAGTTTTCTACTTTTGTTAATGCAGTAATTGCCATCGAAAATGAAATGAAACAAGAGCAGAGACGAAGACAGCAACAAAAATAAGTGATATTCTAATGAACAACAACATGGTGGTCAGAAGAGACAGAGAAATACTCAGACACAGTATTTTGGTAGAGGAAGTGGCGCTAAATTTCTGAGATCTCGAGGGGGTAGATATGGTGTTTCTATAGGCTTGTCTTCATGGGCTATTTCTACACCTTGTCAGCAGTATGGCAAGGGACATGAAAGTGATGATTATTGGTATCGAAGTGGAGCTTGTTTGGAATGTGGTTCCAAAGAACATAAAATTAGAGGCTATCCAATGATAAAAGAACCTGAAACAACTGAAGGGTAAAGCTCTGTGTAGAGATCTTAGACAAGCCGTAGGTCAGGTAGAGGTAGTTGACCTAGTACTAGTCAGTAGGAAGGATCAGAGACAGTGGATAGACCTCATACTCAAGGTAGTGCTCCAGCCAGGACTTATGGTATAAGAGTAGTGGAGGACAGGATGCTCTGAATGTTGTAGTTGGTAAATTTTCTTTACTTGATCTTGATGTATATGCATTGTTAGATCCTAGTTCTACATATTCTTATTTATTTACAACTATAGCCTTCAAAAAGAATATGCGTTCTGATAGACTTGATTATGAGATAG
This sequence comes from Garcia nutans, assembly GCA_947685225.1. NCBI lineage: Eukaryota > Viridiplantae > Streptophyta > Magnoliopsida > Malpighiales > Euphorbiaceae > Garcia > Garcia nutans. Next base: position 1,717,786 of record CANTUV010000017.1, on the reverse strand, counting down.
AGGTTACTAATCCCTTAGGCCATAGTGTGAGAGTAAATAACATATATCAGAAATGTCCAAATAGAGTTCATGATGTAGAACATTCTGCTGATTTGATTAAACTTTCATTCCATGATTTTGATTTGATTTTGGGAATGGATTGGCTATCCTACCATCAAATAGTTATGGATTGTCATAGTAAAGCTGTGACATTTAAGATTGCAGGACATGGTGAAGTGGTTGTCCGGGGGAGAGAAACAATTCTATCATTCTAGTTTGATTTCAACTGCTAAGGCTAAAAGGTTAATTAGAAAGAAATGTGAAGCTTATCTTGTCTATGTCATTGATACATGACATTTAAGCAAGCCTTTAGGAGATATAGCTACAGTGTATGAATTTCTAAATGTTTTCCCAGAGGAATTACCAGGGGTACCTGTGAGCAGAAATTTTGATACATGACATTTAAGTAAGGCTTTCTTGCGATTTCGACACTGTTAGGCTTAGGGCCTTAAAGAACATGGGCCTAAACCTGGAGAAAATAGAGTCACTAACTAGATGGGCTGGGAAAAAGAAAGGGGTGGATGACTCGATTCGTAAGGAATCCCCAATCTCCTATTGGGTTCGGAAAGTTGGGACGCGTGGAAAAGGTGAGAATGACCCAGCACCTCTACAACGCCCGGGTCATTGGAACCAACCTCCTTTTTAGGTCTTAATATTATAAAATTCTTAAATATAATGACATTATCCATACTTTATACAATAATTAAAATAAAAGCATCATTGTATTAAAATCAAAAAATTGTTCAAACAAAATAAATAAATGGACACCCATCCGAGGATGGAAACATATCCTTACATCGTCCAATATCTTAAACTAATAGGACACCCACCAAAAGGTGGAAATATATCCTTTACATTAATCCCAAAATATGAAAATAATTTAAATTGCATGAAGCTTAATTAATGAGGTATGCACAAAGTGGAGACATACCTCTTATAATTTCTTGAAACTAAAAATAAATCAAATAACAAATATTTGAGCATTCATCATAAAATCAAATAAAACCAAACTATTTATTAGACATATAATAAATCATGCATCTAAATTTAAATAAAGCAATAAAAATATAAATTTAGATTTACATCTTGAATTAGAGTTTCTTGAACAAAATTATAGTTTGAAACTTTTGTGAAAACAATATTAGGGTCTAGGGTTTTTATAAATATTTGATCACTGTGTAAACCCTAATAACTCTTTAATATTGATACTGATACGAGACATGGCTATTAAATATATTTCTATAGTGCATATAAATTGACAGTGTTATCAAATAGAACTTATTAAACGTGTTTAAACTAAACTATAGGTATGAAATTCATAATATTAACAAACATAAGTTGTTATGATTTTGGAGAGTTTAGAAGATTGTAGTTGCATTTGAAGGCTCCATTGAATTTAAAGTGTTTGAATCAAGATTGGTTGGATATATGCTACTGCTTGAATCAATGTTATTTCTTTGGTTGAATTTTGGCAATTTGGCAATTGCCTTGACACTGCCTTGATTAAAATTACTAACCTTTTTTTTTGTTTTAATTATCAATTCTCATCTCTGTTGCTCCTTTCTCACTCTCTATTTGTGTTACTATTTTTTTTAATAATTAGGGTTTTATAAACTGCTCTTGTCTCTCTTTTCTTTAATGCCTCAAAGTTGCTGAAGGTCTAAAGTCTGCTGGAGTTCAAAAGTCCATTCAAGTTAAAAATCCCTGAAAGCTGCTCTCTGCTGAAAGTTACTAATAACTGCTCCAGTTAAAAGTCCCTAATAACTGCCGACCCTTTCTAGGTTTATAAAGTTTGTATTTATAAGAATGTGCATGCATTAGGTTTAAAAGTCGTGGGAGTTTTCCATTTTAAAAATGGATCCTCTCTGATGCATATCGAATTAAAAACCCTTAAATTTGTAGCAAATTGACACCATATCAGACTCAAACCAAGTAAAATGAGGACCTCTCGAAGTCAAGCCAATTAAAACTGAGATAAAATAATTTTAATTCGCCAGAATATAGGTCCATATCGAATTAGCCTTCCAATTCGATATGGGACCTTAACTTAAGGTCCCATATCGAATTGGGAAAGTCCCAAAATTCGATATGGGCTGTCCCTTATTGAATTGAAAGGTCCAGTTTGACTTCAACATTCCTCTGAATGCCCTAACATCGAATTAGATCAAATTGAATCTTTAAAACAAACCTCCTTAGGGTTTTAGAGGTTCAACCATTGTGCCATATAATCAAAAGGTTTATAACTCAGGCAACAAACAAGTCAGGACCAAAATCAAGGGTCTACAGTTTGCCCCCTGCTTAAATGATCTGAGACTTCAGTAGAAGAGAGTGAAAATCAATATGATTTTGAGCAGATTTTGTATGAGGATGGGTTCTCGATCCAAGGTTGAAGTAGGTTTGGGTTCTAGACCCGGAATGAGTTCTGAACTTGAAAAAGTTTTGGATTCTGGACCCGGATAGGTTTGATTGGGTTCTCGGCCTAAGATTAGATTTGGATTCTCAACGCGAGGCTGAATTTTGGATTTTTGACCCAAGACTGAATTTTGGGTTCTCAACCCAAAACTAGATTCTCGATCCTAAGCTGGATTTGGATTCTTGACCTGAAACAAGATTTTTAGGTGCTCGATCCGAAACTAGATTTGAGTGCTCAACCCAAGACTGAATTTGATTTGGGTACTTAGACCCGAGACTGGATTGGGTTTGGGTACTTAAACTCGAGACTAGGTACTTTGACCTGAGATTAGATTTTGGGTTTTCGACTCGAAACTGGATTTGGATGCTCGATCCTAAATTGGATTTGGATTCTCGATCTGAGACTAATCTGGATTCTCAATCCTAAACTGGATTTGGGTTCTCGATCCAAGATTGATCTAGATTCTCGATCCTAAACTGGATTTGGGTTCTCAACCCAAGACTAATTTGAATTCTTGATCCTAAACTGGATTTGGTGCTCGAACCAATACTAGATTTTGGGTGCTAGACTCGAAACTAAATTTTGGGTGCTCGACCCAAAATTGGATTTGATTGACCTTTTATCAGTTGAGAATTCTGACTTCCTTCTAACCATATGTTCCATTCTTTAATAGATTGTGGGTCTTTACCCGCCAAAAATGGATCTTTATCCATTGGAGGTTGGGTCTTTACCCTTAAAATATTGATCTTTATCCATTGGAGATCGAGTCTTTACACTTAAAATATGGATCTTTATCCATTGAAAAATCGGGCCTTTACCATTAAAACATGGATCTTTATCCATTGGAGATCGAGTCTTTACCCTTAAAACATGGATCTTTATCCATTGGAGATCAGGTCTTTACCCTTGAAATATGAATCTTTATCCATTGGAGATCGGGTCTTTACCCTTAAAATATGGATCTTTATCCATTGGAGATCAGGTCTTTACCCTTTAAATTGGATCTTTATCCTTTGAAAATCGGGTCTTTACCCTTCAAAAATGAATCTTTATCCATTGAAAGTCGGGTGTTCACCCTTAAAATTGGATCTTCATCCTTAGCATCAGGTCTTCACCCTTGAAAATAGATCTTCATCCTTGGAGATTGAGTGTTCACCCTTGAAATTGGATCTTCATCCTTGGCATCGGGTCTTCACCCTTGAAAACGGATCTTCATCCTTTTGGACATTTGTCCTATATTGGCTTCAGCTCTTTTAGTTGGACTGAACTTCATTTCTTTTGGGGTTCTTATGTTCTTTTTGCTCTTATTTTTGCAAAAAATTCAGCAATGGGCCTTCCATGCCCCCTGATTCCATATCCGCTTCTTGTTTGCTTCATAGAGTATTGTTGTTTACTTTTGACAAAGAATAGATAACACAAGACAAAAATGCAGTGTGATATGCTCATGTATGCATGATATGCATAGATTATACTTATAGTTTTTCCATCGACTCACAAACTGAGGTGCTCAACCGAAGTGTTCTCATTGATTCCTTCCAGATGCTCTTTCAAGTCTTGCATTGGAATGACAAAAAGCTTCGCATTTATGGCTTTTATCTTCCAAGATGAAATCATGGGTAGTGGAGGCCTAAGTAGCATAGTCAGAGATACATCCATTTCAAATTATGATTCAGCACGTCAATTGGTAGCTTCTTCATGACCTTGCCAATAATCATTTACTTTGCCCAATGTGTCGTTCGAGGTTTGACGGTTCAACATACGTCCCATAACTTGAAGGTTTATGCAACAAGAAAATAATTTTTTTAAATTAATTTTTTTAAATTTTTTAAATCAAATGTTGACTTTGTCAAATCAGTGTCACTGTACCTTAGGACTCGATTTTTCAAATTAACATATCTATAACATGATAACCCTAATTACTATACTAAACTCGAGAATCATTTTCATTTAAGTGAGGACTGCTGCACTTCAAATAGGCACTTACACATTACTTGGCCAAAGGTCTCATTGAGTTTAAATATTGTTTATCTCATATACATGCTTATTCAAACTATCTGCATAAATAGACTCTACTTACCAAGAGAGATCAACAGGTCTTTGATAGGCTTGAAATGGGGTCTATAAGGGACACAAGTTAAATGAAGGCTATTTTTAGATAGGAGCTGATATGACACTGCTGATAAATCTTTACACTACAAACTTCTTGTTGGAACCTTAGGCAGTTGGGAGAAATCTTGCTAGACTCCAATTTCCTTCTATCTCCTTGAAAAAATATAGAATTGATTAAGATGATCTTCATCTTTTCCCTTTTGCTTTTGCACAAACTCAGGACCGGGTTTTTTTTTTCTCTTTTTTTGTTTCTTTTTGTTTTCCTTTCTTTTATTCTTCTTCTTTTTTTTTTTGTTTTTTATTCTCTCTTTTTTTTGTTGGGTCCTAGCTCTAAAAGAATTGTCTTGACTATGGATCAGTGGAGTAGAGTGAGTCTACTTCAATGAGGATGAATCATTTGTTACCTTGATGTCATCTTAATAAATTAGAGATATTAGGTCCAATATCAGGTGAACTTCAATTACCCTTATGATTTTGAGAACTTTAACTATCCTTATGGTCTTGACTATGCATTCTTTTCTTTGATCTTCTTGCCTCTTTACCTTAGTGATCCTTAAATTTGTCATCAGAGTTACAATAGCTCAGGGTAAGTTATTAGGGTTTATAAGCCAATAAAGAGTAAGCTAAAATTTATGAAGGCTCAAAGGGACAACTAAGGATTGATATTTAACTGGGTGAATACTAGTTGTTAGGTAACCAACAATGCCTAGATCATCTCTCCTTAAATAATAAAAGTTCAATTTCGCCTCAAAAGTTTGTCAAAGCATGTTCTAAGATTGACTAAGACCTAGACGAAGGTAATTATATAGGAGCCCTCTCTAAGTAAGCATACACAACTCAATACAACAGAAAAATTTTCTCACCTAGTAAAGTCATTCGAATTATAATGCATAGATATACTCATTCATGAATATCATTCATCATTGGTTGAGCACCAAAAAGACCATGAAAAATTTAATGAAAATAATTTATTAAAAAAACTTTAAATTTGAAAAACATAATTGTTTCAATTAAATATTAAAGAAAGCAAAATAGAAGAGCAACATTCAAGCTAAGGGAAGTTCGTTGAGTTGGAGTCGAAGATGCTTCATTTATTTAGACATATCAATTGGGCAAGGGTTTTTCCATCATCAAGGATCATTTCTTCATCATCCACAGTTAGTCCAAGCTTGCTTAGTAACACATCCTCTTTAGCAGTTTCTCCATCCATATCATGACAAGATGACAAGATAAAACTCTTCTCCAATTCTCCTTCCATTATGAAGGTTGCAAGCAGTGGCGCCCTTCTAAATTTATGCATAGGATCATTTTTATTATCAGGCTCATCAGGCTTAGGCAGCTTTCCACTGTTAATCAAATCTTAGATCTCGTACCTTAATCGAACACATTTATCTGTCTCATGTCCTTGTGTCTGATGAAATTGACAAAAAGCTTTAGTATCAAATTTTAGGGGTAAAGGATTCAGTAAAGGTCGAGGGGCTAATGGCTGCAATAGTCCCTTCTTTTGTAGCTTGTTGAAAACTCAAGACAAATGTTTCCCCAGATCTGAAAATTTATGCTTCTTTATTGGTTCAGTTGTTGCATTTTTCTTAGCACCTCCTATTTCCCTTTGACTTTGCCTATTGGGGTGGTGGCCGCCCTTATTGCTCCACTTAGACAACACATGGTTCGACCGGTCTTGTGGAATAGGGATTGATTTCTCATTTCTTATTTGATCTCTATTAGTGAACCTATTCCTTGTTAATGTTGCCTTTCCCTTCGTCTTTACGTTAATAGGAGATGCCTCATTAGCATTTTTGATGATCTCCAGAATTTCAATCAACTGGGTCTTTATAATTTCATCCAATTGATCCCGTAGCTTGGCCATCTTAGCTTTGACAACTTTATTGACTATATCCCTTAACTGGCTTGCATCCATCCTTCTAATGAATCACTTGAATCAAAATCACTGTTATAGGTGGTGTCGTTGTATGCTCTTGAATTACCGTACTGTAGGTCTGTGAGTTAGAAAGGATCAATACCATGCAATGCGTGTATGCATGTATGTATGCATGCATAAGTAACAAACAAACAAAGATAATTAGGACGTTCCTTTTAATCTCATAATTTCCACACACGAATGGCGAGTCTCTTTTTCTAGGTACATGGTCAACAAAATACCAACATGGGATATCTTATTTTTGAAAAATTCACTCGAACGATTTAACCAATAGTTATATTTTTAAACTTAGAAGTCAGTCTATGATAATTTTCACTAATTAAGCTTTAATCCATTGGATCTATACTTAAAACAACTTTTATACTAAATTAGATTAAAACTAAATTAAGAGGTTTATCATAAATAGATTTCTCAATTGAAAAAGTAAATAATGGTTTATGCCACAAATAAGTCTATGATTAATAAGTCTTGGCATAGGCTAGGCTCACAATTAATTTTTGGTGTTCCATAATTGACTGAAATATTTGTAAGCTCATTTGTAATTGAAAATATAATTTTGGGCTATATGGTTGAAAAAAGATTTTTGACTCATCTTGAAAAGACTATCTTGAAGATTTTAAAATTTTGGAATTTGGTCTCTTGGATTTAAAGGAAAAAATTGCTTTGAACTTACAATATAGGTAGGTCATATTAGAAACAGAGTAAATCAAATAAGTCATGGCTTAAACCAAGATAAATTAACCATAATCAAGCAACAAGCATTTGGGTAAAAACCTAAGAAAAGTAACTAGGCCAATTACATGAGCTTTAGTCTTTGGGTTGAAAGGCTTAGGTTCCTATAGCAAGTATATACAAAAAGGTACAAGGCTATGAGTGGTTATGCCATCATCGATCTCCATACCTTGAATGAAAGTATGGTATTTGTAGACCCTTAATTTTGACCCCAATTTGATACAGTCCTGATTAAAGGATGCCAAAATAAATTTGATCCAACTTTAAAAGATTTAAACCTAGTTTATAATTTTTAAATAAGTCGGTTCGTATTAAAGAGGCATAAATTCAATTATAAAACCCTAAAATCAAGTTGAATCAGCCCAAATTAAAACTTTTCAGTCCATAAGTTAAAAAATACAAGAATAATTCGAGTTAGGCCAACCGGCGAGACATGAGCAATTGCTCATGTCAACCTGGAGGCTCAGGTCGACATGAGCATGCCTCATGTCGATCTGGCAGCCCAGATCGACATGGGGTCGGACTTATGTCGACCTAGGATACCAGGTCGATATGAGTGAGACTCATGTCGACCTGGACAACCAGGTCAACATGGCCTTAACTCATGTCGATCTGGTTCCCTAGATCGACATGGTTTCAATTGGTTTCTTTAGATTTTTTGACCGAAATTTCCTAAAGAGCTTAGAATTCATCTGAAAGACAAATTAACAGAGTTAGGTTTAGGGTTTTTTGATTGGTTTTGCCTATAAATAAGAAGTCTTAATACTTTAAAGAAAAAGGAAAAAAGGAGAAGGGGGCGGTAATTTTTAGCAACATTGGGACGGCAACAAACAGAGAAGAACAACAGCAGTTTTTTTTAGAACAAAGGCAACAACAAGCAGAAATATCAAGAGAACCAAAGAAGAAGGTAGAGTCCATACTGTCTTCACATTGTTCACCCAGAAATCAATTTTTTGGTGGAACCGATGATGGAGGTTTGATCTTTAATAAAAAATTATTCATGTTCACAGTAGCTTCGTTTTCTTTGATTAATAAGAACATGCAGTAACTTGATCTTTATTTTAATAACTTTAATTGTTTGCTTTAGTTAATATATTAATCAGTTGGTGTTCGTAACTCCACTTGCATGTTTTATAAAAACTTAAAACCATCCAGTAGCTGTTGAAGGTTTGAATCAATTGTCAGAATCTAGTTTGTTTACTAAAACCTCAAGAACCATAAGTTATTTTATTGAAACTCAAAACCCTAAACTATTTTTATCCAAAAGCTTAAACCATTTCATTATTAAACTCCAAAATCTTGATTATTCTTCCAAAACTTTAATTTATTTCTCCAAATCCAAAATTGTTTTTCAAAGGCAGTAAGTTAAAATCCTAAACCCTTTTTTCCAATAATCCAAGAATATCAAAACCCTAATCCCATAAATCTTTCTCTCTTAAATCCTAAATTCCTTAAACCCTAAAACCCTAATTCCAAAGCCTAATTTCGAAACCTTAATTCCAAAACCCTAATTCCAAAACCCTAGTTTCAAAAACCCTAATTCCAAAATCCTAATTCCAAAACTCTAGTTTCAAAAATCCTAATTACAAAACTCTAGTTTCAAAAACCCTAAGATCCAAATCCTAAAATTCCAAAACCCTAATTTCTTAAAACCTTAATTTAAGATGTGATCCCTAAACTTATACTTTTTATTAATTTATTTATTTTTGAATTTAATTATGTAGTTTATTATATGTTTTAATGGTTGGTTTATTTAATTTGTAATGAATGAATGAATGAATGGACATTTTCTTTATTTTTATTAATTTATTTTGGTACTAATTTAAGAGGTATGTTTCCACTTTTTGGGTACCTCATTATTTAAACCTTATGTAATTTTATTTTTGGGATTAGTATAAATGGCACGTTTCCACCTTTTGGTGGGTGTCTTATTTAGTTTTAGACATGGACAATGTAAGGATATGTTTCCATCCTCGAATGGGTGTCCATTTATTTGCTTTGTTTGGACATTGTTTTGATTTTTAATATAATGATGCTTTATTTTAATTGTTGCATATAGTATGGATAATATTTTTATATTTAAGAATTTTATAATATTAAGACCTGCAAAGGAGGCCAATTCCAATGAACCGGGTGTTGTGGGGGTGCTGGGCCATTTCTCACCTTCCCCACACGTACTCAATTTTCCGAACCCATTAGGGGGTTGGGGATTCCTTAGGAATTGAGTCATCTATCCCTTTCTTTTTCCCGGCTCGTCCGGGTGGCGACTCCATTTTCTCCTGGCTTAGGCCGTATTCTCTAAGGCCCCGAGCCTAAACAGTGCCGAAGTTGCAAGAACTATTCCACCAGGAGTGGGGACGAAAATCCCCGCTCATAGTGGCGACTCCACTGGAGATAACAGAAGTTAATTTCGTTAATCTTTATATTATTCTATTCTTTCTTATCATGATATTATCCATTGCATCATATTAGATTGCATCATGTGCATGAGTTAGGACGCCCGTGTTACCCGTGTTGTGTTATGTAAGGGATACCATACTTTCACTGAAGGTATGGAGATCGAGCATGGCATAACCACTCATAGCCTTGTACCTTTTGGTATATACTTGCTATGGGAACCTAAGCCTTTTAACCCAAAGACTAAAGCTCATGTAATTGGCCTAGTTACTTTTCTTAGGTTTTACCCTAAATGCTTGTTGTCTGACTATGGTTAATTTATCTTGGCTTAAATCATGGCTTATTTAGTTTGTTCTTTTTTCTAAAATGACCTAATTACATTATGAGCTCAAATAAAATTTTCTTTAAAGTCCAAAAGACCAAAGCTATTTTCAAAACTTTTCAAGATGGTCTTTGGATATAAAACTTTTCTAAAAATAAATTAAAAATTCTTTTCTCATGACCCAAATACAAAGCCCAAAATCCATTTTTTCTAAAATCATTTTACAATGGGCTTAGAAACAAATTTATTTTCATCCAACCTTTGTAAGAGCTTACAAATTATTTAGGGCAATTATGAAAATACCAAAAATCAATTGTAAGCCTAGTTTATACTAAAAGTTATTAATCATGGGCTTGTTTTTCCATGAATCATTAGTTACTTTTTCAAGTGAGAAGTCTATTTATAATAAACCTCTCAATTTAGTTTTAATCCAATATATTATAAAAGCTACTTTAGTTGGTTGGATGGACTAGAGCCTAATTAATGGGAATTATCATGAATTGATTTCCATTTTTGAAAATATAACTATTGGTTGAAACGTCCGAGGGAAATATTCGAAAATAAGATACCCCATGTTGGTATTTTGTTAGCCATATACCTAGGAAAAAAGACTCGCCATTCGTATGTGAAAGTTATAAGGTTGGAAGGAACGTCCTATTTTTGTTTGTTTGTGCATACATGCATACATGCATCACATGACATATCATTAATCCCTTCTGGGTCACAGCCCTGGATTATGATAGTTCAAAAGCTTAGGACAATCCGACCTACGACGAAGATGAAGAATCTAGCAACGAATCAATCACTTGCTCACCAAAAGTAATGGAGCTCAAAAAAATTCAAAGAATGGTGGATGATGCCCTCAATGCCAAGATGGAAGAAATAAAAGAGGCCCTGGCTGAGACCATGAAGAACCAATTGGCTACAATTTTAGGAAATAATGCCGAAGCATCTGCTAGCCCAAAGAAAGATAAGGGGAAGGCTAAAGTTGGTAAAGTGGCTTTTGATGATGATAAGGTGATCATTGATGATGATGACGATTGGGCTCAATACTTCCAAGATTCTCAAAACAAGAAGAAAGAGTCAAAGGTTGTTGAGAAGACAACTGTTGAAAAGACCGAGACGTCCGATGTTGAGAAGATGATTACGGATTTGGAAAAGAAATTTGAGAAGAAACTGAAAATTGAAGAGTTGTCTGAGATTGACAAACTGTTTGAATAAGATGAGGAGGTCCCTTATAAGTTCAAAATGCCTTCCTTCGCTAGGTACAATGGTACTAAAAACCCTCATCTCCATATAAAGCAGTATATCACTGCTATGCAGTCTGCCCGAGTCACTAAGGCTCAAACTCTAAGATATTTCATGCTCTCATTGGACCCTGTTGTCCAAAATTGGTTCAACACCTTAGAGGAAAGTACTAAAAAAGATTGGTACATGTTGTATAAGGCTTTCATTCAGTGATATGGGTATAATGTTGAGCTAAAAGTTATCTTGATGGAGGTGGAAACCATTAGGCAATGACCAAATGAGAATTTTATGGACTATGTAAAGAGATGGAGGAACAAGGCGGCTTTGCTCAAAAAGAGGCCTGATGAATCGGATCAGATCAGGATGATATTCAGAGGCGTCCTGCCCAACCTCTGTGAAAGGCTGTCACACACCCTTATAAGGGATTTCAAAGATCTTCTCCAAGCTTGTCTGCAAATTGAAGAATGGGAAAGGGAGAAGAATCACTTTTCAATAAGAAGGAATGAGAAAGGGAATTACCAGTCGGGCAATCAAAGCACGCAAAAAGAAGTTGATGTTAATTTCACTAGTCAAGGAGGAATGAAGCAGTTTTTGAAATTAGGGAAGCCGCTGTCTTGGGTTCTCAATAAGCTACAAAAGAAGAGATTGTTACAACCCTTGACTCCTCGTCCTTTGTCTAGACCCTTAATTTTTGACCCAGTCCGGTCCAATATGTTTTATTTAGTCCAAAATGGTTTTTGTGTTGTCTAATTGGTCCAAAATAATTTTTGTTATCTCAATTAAATATTTTTTGCTTTAGTATCTAATTTTTATTAATAAAAAATAAAAATAAACAAATAAAAATCAAAAAAATAAAAATAAAAATCGGTGTCGGGAAAATCGGCAACGAAAAAATCATCGCACTGGCCCGTGGGCATTTCTCCCGCTCCTCGTCTGCTACCGTAGTTTTCTGCGGCAGATTTTTTTACTAGCGCATTTTTTCCTGCGCAATTTTTTTCGGCAGCGCAATTTTTCCGACGCAAAATTTTCGAAACCTAATTCAATTAGGTTTCGGTTTCCTTTTCTTATCAATATTACTTGCCATGATTAATTAGAAATAAACCATATGAAACCTCTATAAATAAGGACCAAAGGCAATGAAATAAGGGGGGCCGAAAATAAAAAAAAAGGGGCAGTAGCTTGAAAACGTTGAAACCAAATCAGTGAAGGAAAATGAGCAATTCAATTTGATTTTTTTCTGGAATAACAGGGACACGATTTAAGCAATTCAAAAGGCAGCAATTGTCTTTGTTTTAATCCATCCAAGAAAAACAATTTTTGGAGGAATCATCAAAAGGAGGTATGTATTAAATTCTTTGGTTATTTTTTCACAGTAGCTAAAACTAGGATTTGTGTTTTTCAAAATTTAAAATCTTAGAACTTTAATTTAGTTTTTCTAAAGTCAAAAACCTTATTTCGTTGGTTTATTTTCCAAAAGGCTTAAAATTGTTATTTTTACTTCTTTAAAATCTTAAAACCCTAATTAAACATATTTTCAACAAAACCAAAATTTGATTATGTTTCTTTCAAAATTTTAAACTTGGTTCTGTTTTTTTTTTCAAAAAGCCTTAAAAAATATCTTTTCTATTTATAAAAACTTTAATCCGTTTGTTTAAATTCATAAAGCTTCATAAAATTATCAAATTGATTTCCAAATTCTAAAAGCCAATTCATCACCCGAGACCCTAATTTTAAATCCTAAAACCCTAATTCAACTTCCAAACCTAAAATAGTAAACTTTAACCCCTTTAAAACCTTAAACCCTAATTTTTTCTAAACTTTAATCCTTTAAAACTTTAAAAACCATAAAACCACAAATATTCTAAATTTACACAGTAAGCTTGAAATCACCATTTAAAACCATGAATCAAAAGTATTTTAAAGTGTCTAAAACCCTAGTTTCATGATTTCACCATTCAAACCTTAATTTGTTTAATCAAAGAGTTTTACCAACCTTTTAAAACATAAAATCCTCAATCTATTTTAATTCCATAAAAAGTCACAGTAGCTATAATTGGATTTTTATTTGCTTTATTTAATTCTATATTTGATTATGCTTTGATTTATTCTTATGCTTTAATTTATTTAATTTCAATGCTTGATTTATTTAATTTATCATGGATGGATGTTTATTTTATATTTTGATTAATAGCTTTGATGAATGATTTATTTATGGTGAATGGTTATTTACTTTTATTAATTTATTTAGATTTCTAAATGTTGTAAGAGGTATGTTTCCACTTGGTGGGTACTTCATTAGTTAAATATCATGTAATTTAATTTGCTTTTCTATCTTAGAACTTATGTAAAGGGCATGTTTCTACCTTTTGGTGGGTGTCCTATCTAGGCATGTGATGTAAGGACATGTTTTCATCTTCAGATGGGTGTCCATTTATTTGTTTTGTTTTGTTTTGTTTGGACATTGCTTTGATTTTAATATAATGATGCTTTCTTTTTATTGTGTGTAATACGGATAATGTTGTTATATTTAAGAATTTTATAATATTAAGACCTGTAAAGGAGGCCGGTTCCAATGAACCGGGCGTTGTGGGGGTGCTGGGCCATTTCTCACCTTCCCCACACGTACCCAACTTTCCGAACCCATTAGAGGGTTGGGGATTCCTTAGGACCGTATGAAGTTTTGGAAAGAGTTGGGCCAGTTGCGTATCGACTTGCTTTGCCACCTGAGTTGGATCGTATTCATAATGTATTTCATGTTTCTATGTTGAGGAGGTACAGATCGGATCCATCTCATGTATTGCAAAATGAATCAATCGAAGTGAGCCCAGATTTGACTTTTGAAGAGGAACCATTTGCTATTTTGGCACATGTTGTGAAAGAGCTGAGAAACAAGAGAGTGCCATTGGTGAAGGTTCTATGGAAGAATCATGCAAAAGAAGAAGCAACTTGGGAAAGTGAACAATCCATGCGAGAGCAATATCCTCAGTTGTTTCAGAGTTGATATCAGGTAATTTCGAGGATGAAATTTTCTTTTTAGAGGGGGAGAATTGTAATATCCTCATATATGCCCTAGAAGTCTTGGTTATGATGTTTTTATTGTTGTTGTTGTTATATTGGATTGTATATATATGATAATTGCAAGAGAAAAGAAATTGGGAAAGAAAATAGGGTTTAGAGAGAATGGTATATGTTGTGTATATGATGATATATATAACATATAAATGGGTCAAAGGAAGAGTCAAAGGAAAAGAGATATTTTTGTGTTGAGTGTGTAATTACTTAAATGGGCTTATATGAGACAAAAGGTGAGTTATATGGTTAAGGGTATTGAGGTAATTTACCTTTAGAAATCTCTTGGTGGAGATTAAAAGATGGAAAAGTGTTTGACTTGTGGCTATTTTGTTTTCTTTTCATTTTGGGTGCCGGTGATTGAAGGAGAGAAAGAGGAAGAGAAGTGTTCTTGATGCTAGAGTTCAATTGAAGAGGCAATCAAAGAGTTTGGTTAGAGATTTGTGAAATTTCTTCATCTAAGGTAAGAAATCTCTTGTTTTTCCTTTGTAAATTTTGAAGTTATGTTTAAAGTGAAGTGTGATTTGTTGATGTAATGATTTGGTGTATTTGATATGTGTTTGCAAGTGTTAGAATTGATTTAAAGTAAAAAAATTGGAATTGGTGTTGGTTTGGTTGTGATTATGGAAAAATAAGTGAAGATTGATAGTGGAAAATCAAGAGTAAAGTTTGAGTTAGGATTTTGAGATGGTTTGTGTTCAAATGTGTTGTTTAAGTGGTTATTGTGATGAATATGTGTTATGACATGAGTTATATCCATTTGAGTGAGTTTGTGTTGGGAATTATATGTTAAAATGCATTTGGAAGAGGGTTGGTTACATTTAGGGTTTATGCATGAGAGACACGTAATTTGGGGCGGTCGCTATTATTCAAGTGCGGTCGCGACTTAGGTCGGGCTTCTGGCCGCGAAACCTACTGTAATAATGTTTTATCTTTTGATTGTGAGGTGCGGTCGCGACTTAGGTCGGGCTTCTGGCCGCGAAACCTACTGTAATAATGTTTTATCTTTTGATTGTGAGGTGCGGTCGCGACTTAGGTCGGGCTTCTGGCCGCGAAACCTACTGTAATAAGGTTTTATCTTGTAATTGTATGGGGCGGTCGTATTCAGGTGAGGCGCGACCGCTAGAAAGGTTCTGTTCACCTTATTGGAAGCAATCTAATCCTACAACAAGATTTTCATATACATGTTAAAATAGATCATCCATTTGAGTTGTCAAGGATCAAAATAGATATCATTTGTCTAACATCATTGTTGAATCATGAAATGTGAGATGATATGGAATTGATAATGCATATGATATTACATGAATAAGGTTATGTATTGTGTATTGTGAGGCTTGTGAATGGTGATGTGTATTATGAATAATGTACTTTGAAATGTGATACTAATAATGCTATATACACAATATGAATTGAGATATGAAATGCTATAAAGCCATTGTGATTGGCTATGATGATATAATTGAATGATGTATGGCATGTTTGCCTAATTGATGAGAAAGATTGATAAAGAGTTTGAAATAAGTGTATGTTTAATATGATATTCAGTTTCAGAGTTCTGGTTTTTTTTGGAGGCATGCCTATTTAATGAAAGTTAACAGTCTTGCCGGGTTGAGGATCTCTTCAAATTGAGTTGAATTGAGGTCCAAGAGACTGGGTCTGTTACACTATCCATGGATAGAGATATATATGTATATGTTGCCTACGGGCGTGATAATGGTGTTTATGAACTAAAGCAGTAACTCTGAATTCTGAATATCGTATTAAATACTTGATGGGCCCATAGGTGTCTAGGTTTTATGTATAACATAAATGTTGTTCTAATGTAATGAAATGTTAATATTACTTATATGATGAAACGGACTATTCACGGAATATTGTTTATTGAGTATGATCTTTACTAATTGTGTGTGTATCATTGATGTTGATTTATTAATACAAATGTGAAACATTGCATTGCACTAAAGCATAACATTAGCATGAATTGTCTTACTAAGCCCTTGGCTTAGCGCGATAGTGTTTAATCGCGCAGGTAATAGAGTTGAACCCGAGAGCTCTTCTAGACCGAGTGAGAGTAGACATTGAAGAGTTGATTTTGGGAACTTAAAGATCAGAGGAGATTTGCCAATCATGTATAACTCTTTTATATTTTGTAAAGATTTTGTTTATATTGTAAATATATATATGTAATGATAAATAAGTACTCAAATGTTTTCATATGTGTAAATATTTTATAACTTCTGCTGTGTACTACTTAAATGTATTAATATATCTATAATGTATATTGAGAAAGATGATGGTATTATATAAAAAATGTTTTGAATGTTGATGAAAAGCCGTAGCACTCCTATATTCGGTGCACATATGCTACATTGTGGTGTTGTAGTGTGTGTGTACTGAATGTGGGGGTGTTACAATTGTTTTGGTATCAGAGCCTAGGTTTGAGATTCTCAACCTAGGTAAAATGTAAGAAAAAGACTATTTTGATTTTAAAAAAGTGGTTTTTGAATAAAATATATGTTGGGATTGGCAATCTCTGATCTTTAATAAGATGTATTCTACTGTGTTTGCAGTGTTAGGTTGTGATGGATTCTCACTCACGTCAGTCGATTGAGGGTAGTGCCGAGAGTATTGCTCCTGCTGAGGGAGCTAGAGTTGATAGTGTTGAGGAGGCACCTGCTTCGGTGTCGGGTAGACCAGCTGGAGAGGAGGTTCCGCCAGCCTGGTTTAGACATATGATGGAAGTTATGAGGCAAGCACCAGTGCAACCAGTGCCACCACCCCCTCAGCCTGTGGTACCAGTGAGGCACTATGATAAACTAAGGAAGTATGGAGCGGAGGATTTCCTTGGTACTACTGATCCAGCTGTAGCAGAACAGTGGCTTGACAAAGTACAGAGGATTTTTATTCAGTTGCAAGCCACATCGGAGGAAAAGTTTGATTATGTAAGATCTTTGCTACAGAAGGATGCATACGACTGGTGGAGGATAGTGCCCCATTCTATGGATGATCCACCGACCTTGTCATATGCGGATTTTCTGAGAGAGTTTGAATTGAAGTATACTCCTAGGGAGTACAAAGACATGAAGAAGATGGAGTTCTTAAGCTTGAAGCAAGATAGCAAGACTGTAACTGAGTATGAGGTTGAGTTTATCTGATTGAGCCAGTATGCTGGGGGCATTATAGCTGATGAGATAGATAGATGCAGGAGATTTGAGGAGGGATTGAGGCCCTCTATCATGTGTCTAGTGGCTGGATCTAGATATCACGATTTCTCCCAGCTAGTGGCAGCAGCTCGGAGTGTGGAGCGAGCTCAAGTTATTGCAGCTGCTTCAGAGGAAGAGGTTAGGGTTAGGAAGCCCCAGTTTGAGGCAGGGTCTTCTTCTGTTAAGAGAGGTAAAGGAAGCTTTGTTCCTAGAGTTAGTAGGAGTCAGAGGTCAACTGGTAGGTCAGTGCAGTTCCAGAGGCAGAGATTTAGACCTGCAGCTTCAGCGGCGAGTGCTCCAACCCCAGTGACTCAGAGATCCGCTCTACCTGTGTGTGCTCAGTGTGGTGGATCACATAGGGGTGCTTGTTGGAGGTATAGTGGGTCAGCTGTGTGCTTCAGATGTGGATCTCCTGAGCATTTTATTAGAGATTGTCCAGAGAGACAGGAGCGGATGTCAGTTGATACTGCAGCTTCTCGACCTAGTGTGAGGGGAGGTCGAGCAGGCAGAGGTAGCAGCCGGGGAGGCAGATCTGGGTTCAGTGTTAGAGGAGGTGCTACATCCAGGGAGAGTAGACCAGAGGAGGTTGGATCTTCCCAGAGGATGTATGTTATGCAGAGGCAGCCAGATGCTTCGGCAGTCATAGCTGGTACTTTTTCTTTATTTGATACTTCAGTACTTGCTTTGATTGATCCGGGTTCCACACATTCTTATATTAGTGCATCTGTTTTGCCTGTGTCTGATATGCATGCTAAGTCCCTAGGATTTGATGTGTTGGTGACAAATCCGTTAGGGCATAGTGTGATTGTGAGTAAGGTGCACCGAGACAGTGCAGTGAGGGTGCAAGGTGAGGAGTTCCTTGGAGATTTGATTGAGATGCCATTTAAGGAATATGATGTGATCCTAGGTATGGATTGGCTATCTAGACATGGAGCTGTGGTAGACTGTAAAAGGAAAATTGTTTCTTTGAGAACTGGTGATGGTAGAGAGGTGATAGTATCTAATGAGCAGGAACAGTTAGCCTCCTTATTTGTTTCAGCTGTTGCAGCTAGGAGGTTGATTAGAAAGGGGTGTGAAGCTTATCTTGCTCATGTGGTAGATACTAGAGTAAGAGGTTCTCCTATTGATAGTATTGCCACAGTTGCAGAGTTCCCAGATGTATTCCCAGAGGAGTTGCCAGGATTGCCTCCTGAGAGAGAGGTGGAGTTTGGTATTGAATTGTTGCCTGGTACCACTCCTATCTCTATTACTCCTTATAGAATGGCACCAGCAGAATTGAGGGAATTGAAAGTGCAATTACAGGAGTTGTTGGATAAAGGATTTATTCGCCCCAGTGTTTCTCCTTGGGGAGCTCCTGTGCTATTTGTGAAGAAGAAAGATGGTACTATGAGATTGTGCATCGATTATAGGCAATTGAACAAGGTGACTATTAAAAATAAATATCCTTTGCCTAGAATCGATGATCTCTTTGATCAATTGAAGGGTGCAGCTGTGTTTTCTAAAATTGATTTGAGATCTGGATACCATCAATTGAGAGTTAAAGCTGAAGACATTTCCAAGACCGCCTTTCGGACCAGGTATGGACATTATGAGTTTCTAGTTATGCCTTTTGGCTTGACGAATGCACCTGCAGCTTTTATGGATTTGATGAATAGGGTGTTCAGGCCCTATCTGGATCAGTTTGTAGTGGTCTTCATCGATGACATTCTGGTGTATTCGCGGAATGAAGAGGAACATGACAAGCATTTGCGGATTGTGTTTGCATTGAAGATTTGGCGACACTATCTGTTTGGGGAGAAATGTTTTATCTACACTGATCACAAAAGTTTGAAATATTTGGGTGTTCAAAAAGAGCTCAATCTTCGGCAGAGGAGATGGTTGGAATTGATTAAAGACTACGACTGTTTGATTGATTATCATCCAGGTAAAGCAAATGTTGTTGCTGATGCCTTGAGTCGGAAGTCTTTAGCTGGTTTAACTGTTTACTCGCTCTCGTTGCTTGTTGAGTTGAGAGCTTTGCATGCCAGTTTTGTACCTTGTGATGATGGTGCATTGTTGGCACAGTTGCTTTTGAAACCAGTTTTGTTAGATCAGATAAAAGAGGCTCAGTTGATTGATATGAAGATTCAGAAGATTATTTCAGATTGCAAGAATGGGAAGACTAGAGATTTTATTGTGAAAGGTGATGGGAGTCTCTGGTTTAAGAACCGATTATGTGTACCCGATGATGCTGTTTTGAAAAGAGTCATTTTAGAAGAAGCACATCAGTCAGTGTTTGCTATGCATCCGGGTAATACAAAGATGTATCATGATTTGAGACAACATTACTGGTGGATTGGTTTGAAGAGAGATATTGCAGATTTTGTGTCGAAATGTCTCACCTGTCAGAAGGTTAAAGCAGAACATCAAGTTCCAAATGGATTACTACAACCATTATCAGTACCAGAATGGAAGTGGGATAGAGTGACGATGGATTTTGTGTCTGGGTTGCCATTGACACAAAAGAGGCATGATGCCATATGGGTAATTGTGGATAGATTGACTAAGACAGCTCATTTCCTTCCGGTTCGGATGGATTATTCTTTGGAAAGGTTAGCTGAGCTGTATATCCATGAGATTGTGAAGTTGCATGGGGTTCCAACTTCTTTAGTGTCTGATCGAGATCCCAGGTTTACTTCAAGATTTTGGAAGAGTTTGCATAGTGCTTTGGGTTCTCGATTACACTTCAGTACTGCTTTTCATCCACAGATGGATGGACAGTCAGAGAGGGTAATACAGATTATTGAAGATATGTTGAGAAGCTGTGTCATAGATTTCTCTAGAAGTTGGGATAGATTTTTACCTCTTGTGGAGTTTGCTTACAACAATAGTCACCAATCTAGCATTGGTATGGCACCATTCGAAGCATTGTATGGCAGACGGTGTAGGACACCTCTTTGTTGGAATGAGCTTGGAGATAATAAGTTGATTGGTCCTGATTTGATTCAAGAAACTGAAGAGAAAGTAAAAGTGATACGAGGCAGGTTGAAAACAGCTTCAGACCGACAGAAGTCTTATGCAGATCTGAAAAGGAGAGACATAGAGTTTGATGTTGGGGATAAGGTATTTCTGAAAGTTTCTCCTTGGAAGAAGATTTTGAGGTTCGGTCGGAAAGGGAAATTGAGTCCTCGTTTCATTGGACCGTATGAAGTTTTGGAAAGAGTTGGGCCAGTTGCGTATCGACTTGCTTTGCCACCTGAGTTGGATCGTATTCATAATGTATTTCATGTTTCTATGTTGAGGAGGTACAGATCGGATCCATCTCATGTATTGCAAATTGAATCAATCGAAGTGAGCCCAGATTTGACTTTTGAAGAGGAACCATTTGCTATTTTGGCACATGATGTGAAAGAGCTGAGAAACAAGAGAGTGCCATTGGTGAAGGTTCTATGGAAGAATCATGCAAAAGAAGAAGCAACTTGGGAAAGTGAACAATCCATGCGAGAGCAATATCCTCAGTTGTTTCAGAGTTGATATCAGGTAATTTCGAGGATGAAATTTTCTTTTTAGAGGGGGAGAATTGTAATATCCTCATATATGCCCTAGAAGTCTTGGTTATGATGTTTTTATTGTTGTTGTTGTTATATTGGATTGTATATATATGATAATTGCAAGAGAAAAGAAATTGGGAAAGAAAATAGGGTTTAGAGAGAATGGTATATGTTGTGTATATGATGATATATATAACATATAAATGGGTCAAAGGAAGAGTCAAAGGAAAAGAGATATTTTTGTGTTGAGTGTGTAATTACTTAAATGGGCTTATATGAGACAAAAGGTGAGTTATATGGTTAAGGGTATTGAGGTAATTTACCTTTAGAAATCTCTTGGTGGAGATTAAAAGATGGAAAAGTGTTTGACTTGTGGCTATTTTGTTTTCTTTTCATTTGGGTGCCGGTGATTGAAGGAGAGAAAGAGGAAGAGAAGTGTTCTTGATGCTAGAGTTCAATTGAAGAGGCAATCAAAGAGTTTGGTTAGAGATTTGTGAAATTTCTTCATCTAAGGTAAGAAATCTCTTGTTTTTCCTTTGTAAATTTTGAAGTTATGTTTAAAGTGAAGTGTGATTTGTTGATGTAATGATTTGGTGTATTTGATATGTTTTTGCAAGTGTTAGAATTGATTTAAAGTAAAAAAATTGGAATTGGTGTTGGTTTGGTTGTGATTATGGAAAAATAAGTGAAGATTGATAGTGGAAAATCAAGAGTAAAGTTTGAGTTAGGATTTTGAGATGGTTTGTGTTCAAATGTGTTGTTTAAGTGGTTATTGTGATGAATATGTGTTATGACATGAGTTATATCCATTTGAGTGAGTTTGTGTTGGGAATTATATGTTAAAATGCATTTGGAAGAGGGTTGGTTACATTTAGGGTTTATGCATGAGAGACACGTAATTTGGGGCGGTCGCTATTATTCAAGTGCGGTCGCGACTTAGGTCGGGCTTCTGGCCGCGAAACCTACTGTAATAATGTTTTATCTTTTGATTGTGAGGTGCGGTCGCGACTTAGGCCGGGCTTCTGGCCGCGAAACCTACTGTAATAATGTTTTATCTTTTGATTGTGAGGTGCGGTCGCGACTTAGGTCGGGTTTCTGGCCACGAAACCTACTGTAATAAGGTTTTATCTTGTAATTGTATGGGGCGGTCGTATTCAGGTGAGGCGCGACCGCTAGAAAGGTTCTGTTCACCTTATTGGAAGCAATCTAATCCTACAACAAGATTTTCATATACATGTTAAAATAGATCATCCATTTGAGTTGTCAAGGATCAAAATAGATATCATTTGTCTAACATCATTGTTGAATCATGAAATGTGAGATGATATGGAATTGATAATGCATATGATATTACATGAATAAGGTTATGTATTGTGTATTGTGAGGCTTGTGAATGGTGATGTGTATTATGAATAATGTACTTTGAAATGTGATACTAATAATGCTATATACACAATATGAATTGAGATATGAAATGCTATAAAGCCATTGTGATTGGCTATGATGATATAATTGAATGATGTATGGCATGTTTGCCTAATTGATGAGAAAGATTGATAAAGAGTTTGAAATAAGTGTATGTTTAATATGATATTCAGTTTCAGAGTTCTGGTTTTTTTTGGAGGCATGCCTATTTAATGAAAGTTAACAGTCTTGCCGGGTTGAGGATCTCTTCAAATTGAGTTGAATTGAGGTCCAAGAGACTGGGTCTGTTACACTATCCATGGATAGAGATATATATGTATATGTTGCCTACGGGCGTGATAATGGTGTTTATGAACTAAAGCAGTAACTCTGAATTCTGAATATCGTATTAAATACTTGATGGGCCCATAGGTGTCTAGGTTTTATGTATAACATAAATGTTGTTCTAATGTAATGAAATGTTAATATTACTTATATGATGAAACGGACTATTCACGGAATATTGTTTATTGAGTATGATCTTTACTAATTGTGTGTGTATCATTGATGTTGATTTATTAATACAAATGCGAAACATTGCATTGCACTAAAGCAAAACATTAGCATGAATTGTCTTACTAAGCCCTTGGCTTAGCACGATAGTGTTTAATCGCGCAGGTAATAGAGTTGAACCCGAGAGCTCTTCTAGACCGAGTGAGAGTAGACATTGAAGAGTTGATTTTGGGAACTTAAAGATCAGAGGAGATTTGCCAATCATGTATAACTCTTTTATATTTTGTAAAGATTTTGTTTATATTGTAAATATATATATGTAATGATAAATAAGTACTCAAATGTTTTCATATGTGTAAATATTTTATAACTTCCGCTGTGTACTACTTAAATGTATTAATATATCTATAATGTATATTGAGAAAGATGATGGTATTATATAAAAAATGTTTTGAATGTTGATGAAAAGCCGTAGCACTCCTATATTCGGTGCACATATGCTACATTGTGGTGTTGTAGTGTGTGTGTACTGAATGTGGGGGTGTTACATGGGGTTGGACTCATGTCGACCTGGACAACCAGGTCGACATGGCCTTAACTCATGTCGATCTGGTTGCCCATATCGACATGGTTTCGATTGGTTTCTTTAGATTTTTTGATTGAAATTTGCATATAAATAAGAGCTTAGAATTCATCTGAAAGACAAATTAGCAAAGTTAGGTTTAGGGTTTTTTTGATTGGTTTTGCCTATAAATAAGAAGTATTAATACTTTAAAGAAAAAGGAAAAAAGGAGAAGGGGGGCGGTAATTTTTAGCAACATTGGGACGGCAACAAACAGAGAAGAACAACATCAGTTTTTTTTAGAACGAAGGAAACAACAAGCAGAAATATCAAGAAAACCAAAGAAGAAGGAAGAGTCCATACTGTCTTCACATTGTTTACCCAGAAATCAATTTTTTGGTGGAACCGACAATGGAGATTTGATCTTTAATATAAATTATTCATGTTACAATAGCTTCGTTTTCTTTGATTAATAAGAACATGCAGTAACTTGATCTTTATTTTAATAACTTTAATTATTTGCTTTAGTTAATACATTAATCAGTTGGTGTTCGTAACTCCACTTGCATATTTTATAAAAACTTAAAACCATCCAGTAGCTGTTGAGTTTGTTTACTAAAACCTCAAGAACCATAAGTTATTTTATTGAAACTCAAAACCCTAAACTATTTTTATCCAAAAGCTTAAACCATTTCATTATTAAACTCCAAAATCTTGATTATTCTTCCAAAACTTTAATTTATTTCTTCATATCCAAAATTATTTTTAAAGGCAGTAAGTTAAAATCCTAAACCCTTTTTTCCAATAATCCGAGAATATCAAAACCCTAATCCCATAAATCTTTCTCTCTTAAACCCTAAATTCCTTAAACCCTAAAACCCTAATTCCAAACCCTTAATTCCAAAACCCTAATTCTAAAACCCTAGTTTCAAAAACCCTAATTCCAAAACCCTAATTCCAAAACTCTAGTTTCAAAAACCCTAATTACAAAATTCTAGTTTCAAAAACCCTAAGTTCCAAATTTTAAAATTCCAAAACCCTAATTTCTTAAAACCTTAATTTAAGATGTGAACCCTAAACTTATAATTTTTATTAATTTATTTATTTTTGAATTTGATTATATAGTTTATTATATGTTTTAATGGTTGGTTTATTTAATTTGTAATGAATGAATGAATGAATGGACATTTTCTTTATTATTATTGATTTATTTTGGTATTAATATAAGAGGTATGTTTCCACTTTTTGGATACCTCATTATTTAAACCTTATGTAATTTAATTTATTTTATATTTTTGGGATTAATGTAAAGGACACGTTTCCACCTTTTGGTGGGTGTCCAATTCAGTTTTAGACATGGACAATATAAGGATATGTTTCCATCCTTGGATGGGTGTCTATTTATTTGCTTTGTTTGGACATTGTTTTGATTTTTAATATAATGATGCTTTATTTTAGTGGTTGCATGTAGTATGGATAATATTGTTATATTTAAAAATTTTATAATATTAAGACCTGCAAAGGAGGCCGGTTCCAATGAACCGGGCGTTGTGGGGGTGCTGGACCATTTCTCACATTCCCTACACGTACCCAACTTTTCGAACCCATTAGGGGGTTGGGGGTTCTTTAGGAATTGAGTCATCCTCCCCTTTGTTTTTTTTGGACCGTTCGGGTGGCGACTCCATTTTCTCCTGGCTTAGCCCCGTGTCCTCTAAGGCCCCGAGCCTAAACAGTACCGAAGTCGTAAGAACTATTCCACCGGGAGTGGGGGCAAAAATCCCCGCTCACAGTATTCCTTACATAACACAATACAGGTAACACGGGCATCCTAATTCACGCACACAATACAATCTAAATGATGCAATGAATAATATCATAATAAGAAAAAATAAAATAATATAAAGTCCAACAGAATCAACTTCTCTTATTCTTAGTGGAGTCGTCACTATGAGCGGGGATTTTCTCCCCCACTCCCATGTGGAATGGTTCTTGCAACTTCGGCACTGTTAGGCTTAGGGCCTTAGAGAACACGGGCCTAAATTCAGAGAAAATGGAGTAGCCACCCGGATGGGTTGGGAAAAAGAAAGGGGTGGATGATTCGATTCCTAAGGAATCTCCAACCCCCTATTGGATTCAGAAAGTTAAGTATGCATGAAAAATGTGAGAATAACCCAGCACCCCCCACAACACCCGGTTTATTGGAACCAGCCTCCTTTTCAGGTCTTAATATTATAAAATTCTTAAATATAATAATATTATCAATACTTCATACAATAATTAAAATAAAAGCGTCATTGTATTAAAATCAAATCAATGTTCAAACAAAACAAATAAATGGACACCCATTCGAGGATGAAAACATGTCCTTACATCATCCAATGTCTAAAACTAATAGGACACCCACCAAAAGGTGGAAACATATCCTTTACATTAATCCCAAAATATGAAAATAATTTAAATTATATAAAGCTTAATTAATGAGGTATCCACAAAGTGGAGACATACCTCTTACAATTTCTTGAAACTAAAAATAAATCAAATAACATTTATTCGAGCATTCATCATAAAATCAAATAAAAACAAACTTTTTATTAGACATATAATAAATCATGCATCTAAATTTAAATAAAGCAATAAAAATATAAATTTATGTTTACATCTTGAATTAGAGTTTCTTGAACAAAATTAGGGTTTGGAACTTTTGTGAAAATAATATTAGGGTCTAGGGTTTTGATAAATATTTGATCACTGTATAAACCCTAATAACTCTTTAATATTACTACTGATATGAGACATGGCTATTAAATATATTTCCATAGTGCATATAAATTGACAGTGGTATCAAATAGAACTTATTAAACGTGTTTAAACTAAACCACATATATGAAATTCATAATATTAACAAACATAAGTTGTTATGATTTTGGAGAGTTTAGAAGATTGTACCTGCATTTGAAAGCTCCACCAAATTTAAAGTGTTTGAATCAAGCTTGGCTGGATATATGCTACTGCCTGAATCAAAGTTATTTCTTCGGTTGAATGTTGGCGATTTGGCAATTGCCTTGACACTTCCTTGATTAAATTTACTAACTTTTTTTTGTTTTAATTATCAATTCTCATCTTTGCTGCTCCTTTCTCACTCTCTGTCTGCGTTCCTCTTTTTTTTGATAATTAGGGTTTTATAAATTGCTCTCGTCTCTCTTTTCTTTACTGCCTCAAAGTTGCTGAAGGTCCAACGTCTGCTAGAGTTCAAAAGTACGTTCAAGTTAAAAATCCCTGAAAGCTGCTCTCTGCTGAAAGTTGCTAATAGCTGCTCCAATTAAAAGTCCCTAATAGCTACCAACCCCTTTCTAGGTTTATAAAGTTTGTATTTATAAGAATGTGCAGGCATTAGGTTTAAAAGTCATGGGAGTTTTCCATTTTAAAAATGGATCCTCTCTGATGCATATCGAATTAAAAACCCTTAAATTCATAGCAAACTGACACCATATCAGACTCAAACCAAGCAAAATCGAATCCCTCTCGAAGTCAAACCAATTAAAATCAAGATAAAACAATTTTAATTCACCAAAATATAGGTCCATATCGAATTGGGAAGGCCCCAATTCGATATGGAGCCTATTCCATATCGAATTGGCCTTCCAATTAGATATGGAAAATTAATCTTAAGATCCCATATTGAATTGGGATCTAATTCGATATTGAATTTGGACTTTTCCAATTTGATATGGGACCTTAAGTTAAGGTCCGATATTGAATTGGAAGTCCCAATTCAATATGGGACTATCCCATATAGAATTGGATCCCAATTCGATATGGGCTGTCCCGTATTAAACTGGAAGGGCCAGTTTGACTTCAACACACCCCCTAATGCCCTAACATCGAATTAGATCCAATTGAATCTTCAAAACATACCTCCTTAGGGTTTTAAAGGTTCAACCATTATTGCATATAATTAGAAGGTTTATAACTTAGGCAATGGACAAGTCAGGACCAAAATTAAGGGTCTACAGTATGGCTAGAAAGAGAGGTGGAATTTGTTATTAATGTAGTTTAGGGTATGACACCAATATCCATCCCACCCTATAGAATGGCACCTCAAAAATTAAAGGAGCTAAATGTGCAACTTCAAGAGTTACTTGATAAATGATTTATTTAACCCAGTGTAGCACCGATTTTATTTGTGAAGAAGAAAGATGGTACCATAAGATTGTGTATAGATTATCGGCAATTGAATAAGGTGACTGTTAAGAATAAATATCCACTACATAGGATTGATGACTTGTTTGATTAGTTGAAAGAAGCATGTGTTTTCTCTGAGATTAATCTTAAATTGGGTTATTATCAGATGAAATTTAAAGAAGCAGATGTTTTGAAGACAACTTTTAGAACCTGATATGGACATTATGAATTTATTATTATGCGATTTTGTTTGACTAATGCCCAGCAGCTTTCATGGACTTGGTGAATCGAGTTTCTAAACCTTATTTAGACTAGTTTATAGTTGTTTTCATTGATGATATACTGGTTTATTCCAATAATATAGAGGAGCATGGTAAACACTTAAGAATGGTACCACATGTATAGAAGGAAAATTAATTTTATGCCAAACTGTGAAAATGTGATTTCTAGATGACAAAGGTGACATTTCTAGGACACATGGTATCGGCGGATTGTATCCGTATGGACCTTAGTAAAATTGAAACTATTTTGAATTGGCAGCCACCTAAGAATGTAATAGAAGTTTAGAGTTTTCTTGGTTTAGCTAGATACTATAGAAGAATTGTGCAAGGTTTTTCAAATATAGCACTTTCTTTGACTAAACTTCTTAAAAAGTAGACTAAATTCAAGTGGGATGATCAATGTCAAGCTAGCTTTGAATAATTAAAGGCTATGTTGACAAAAGGTCTATCTTGATAGAATTGACTCTGGGTAAATATTATGTAATTAAGATTGATGCTTCTCACCAAGGGCTTGGTTGTGTATTGATGCAAGAGGGTAAAGTAATTGCTTCTGCTTCCAGACAGTTGAAACCTCATGAATTGAATTATCCCACACATGATTCAGAATTAGCAGCTATTGTATTTGCTTTAAAGATATAGTGACATTATTTATACGGTAAAAGATGTTATATTTTTACTGATCATAAAAGTTTAAAGTATTTGCCAATACAAAAAGAGCTCAACTTAAGATAGAGGAGATGGATGGAACTAATCAAATATTATGATTGTATCATCGACTATAATCCTAGAAAAGTTAATGTGGTAACTGATGTTTTAAGTCGAAAAACTTTAGCAGGTATGTTATATATATAAATTATAATATATGTGTGTGTTAAATAACTAAAAATGATATAATGTGATATGTTAGCAGAATTGGGAGTTGAGCCAACTTTAAAGCAGAAAGTTGTAGAAGCTCAAAAACAAAGTCAAAAGTTATAGGAAGTGATGGAACAAGTGCACAAAAGTGAAAAACCATATTATGTTATTTTAGAAGATAGTGGCTTGTATTATAAGGGTTGATTATGTGTTTCGAATGTAGAGGAGCTGAAGGAGAATATGCTTAGTGCAGCTCATAGCATTACTTTTACTATGCATCCTGGAAGCAATAAAATGTACCTAGATTTAAGGCCTTTTTATTAGTGGCCGGGTATGAAAAGAGATCACCGAATATGTTACTCGATGTTTGATATGTCAGCAAGTCAAAGTAGAATATCAAGTTTCATCGAGTCTTCTACAACCCATCTCAATACTAGAGTGGAAATGGAATAGAGTCACCATGGATTTTGTGACTGGTCTTTCGAACACCTAGAAGAGATGTGATGCTATTTGGGTGTTTGTTGATAGGTTGACCAAATCAGCTCATTTTCTTCTAATCTGGATTGATTACCCATTAGATAGACTTATAGAATTGTATATTAATGAGATAGTCAAACTTCATAGAGTGTCGGTATCTATTATTTCATATCGAGACCCTTGCTTTACTTTAAAATTTTGGAAAAGATTTCAGAAAGCATTAGGTAACGTATATATAGCCATCTTCCTTTGAAAGAGTCATTTGAATTGAATTGAGGAAGATCAAGGTTTCACTAGCCAAAATCTCTTGTATTTAATGCTGTCAAAGTGCTTTTGTAGTCGCTTGCCTTGTATCACAGTCGTGAGATGCCTTTTGGTGATCAGACTGCACTTTAGCGTAGTCATAAAACTGCTACTATGTCTACTAGATAGTTCTAATGGCTAGTCCATGTGGCACTAACATGTCACGAGACTCATTGCCTTTATTATGGTCATGAGACTCATTGCCTTGGTGAACATGATTTCTTCCAAAAGCTTTGATCAATTTGAATGGTGCAGTTGCGCTATGCTGAAATCACGGTGGGAGAGAGGTTCTCATGCAAGCTTAATACAGTGATGCTAACCGCGAACCTTTCTACCAAGCTAGTGAATTTTACTTTCTACCCTATTGAGGTCGCGAAAATGTTAGTGAGGTTGCGAGATTACTTTAGTGCATGTTGAAGCTTGTCGTGCCTCTACCAGTGAAACCTTCTATGACTTGCGAAAGTTTTCAAAGTTAGGGAATAGTCACACTAGACTTGGAGAGGTCACAGTATGTGGTGTTATGGTTGTGCTGAAAATCGCAAACCCTACCATGAGATTTTAGAGAACTTCAAGACTATGGCATAGTCGCATAGGCGATAGGATGGTCGCGATAAAGCTTAACTATAGGGCACCTGAAAATGCTTAAGTCTTGAGGAAAAATCACTTCAAACAATGAATAAACCCTTTTAATTTGAGTACAAAAGATCAAAATAGAGTATATGTGATAAGGATTTGGCCAACAATCTCTCCCTTTCTTACTTTGGCAATCAAATTGAAATGTTTGTAAAAATAAACAAGTTTAAAGTTTAAAAAACATATAAGCATATGTATATACATAGATTCAAAATTATATGGCTAAAAGACTTAGTTTCTCCCCCCTCAACTCATGCTTACATTTTGCTTTGTGTGAGGCCCCAACTTATGCGGCTTAGCTCGACCGCAAAGGATATAAACCAAAATGTTGAAAAATTAGGCTAAGTCTCACAAAAAGTGCCGAGGTCACTCTACCATCGTAGGCTACACTCGGTTTAAGTAAAAATGGTTTTGGAAATGATTTTGAGTTGCCAGTTAAATTTATTTTGAAAAGAGAAAATTTAAGAAAAACCTAAAGTTGACTCCAGTATTATCTTATGGATAAAAATCACTAGTCTCGAACCAAATGATCGATTCGAGAGCTAGGATTAAGCTTATTTTAAGTAAAAGAAGTTTGGCATTTTATTAAATTATAACTTACAAAATTAATTTCATGTAATGGCAGTTATGAAATAATATACTTGAATATTATCAAATTGACTAAAATCTTTCACTGTATGTGAGGATCCCACCAGAGAGGCTTCTACTTCTAATATGCCATGAAAAAGAAAAAAAAAGAGATTTGTCTAATAAGTCCAAAAAAAAGGGAGAACCCACATTTGCTTGAAACAGACCTGTAGGCCTTCTACCTTTATGCGACATTGCTTCATCAGGCTTTCGCCCATTGTGGAAAATTCCTCGTTGCTACCTCTCGTAAGAGTCTAGGCCATGTCTCAGTCCCAGTATGGCTGAAAAGACTAAAACAAAATCATGTATTAGTCCAAGCAAATCCATTGCACATAAAATAAGAGATAAAAATTTGAATTATTATTTCATGACATTATTGACTTGAGTAATAACGAAAACATATACATACATATATAGCAAAAAGAATAGAGTAAACTGCTAAAATTAAATTAAATTTATATTTCAAAACTCAAAATGAGGGGATCCCAACTTTAACCTTATAGGTTTTAGGTTAAGCACACATTTCCCAACTATTGTTCTTGACTTGAGAACTGGTTGTTTTAATTGGCTCTTTAGGCATGTTCCAGCAATGTGAAATTTTAGGTGACTTGTGTTTTTCCCAAAAAGTTATTTTTAATTGACAAGAAAGAAAAGTTCATAATAAAATGCTAAAGATATAAGAGAAATGTTTATTTTGCATGGTGGACTTAGTACTTGGACTGATATTCCAAGTAGGCCTATATATCCATTTGAATTGAAATCAAAGCCCATGCAGTTCTAACATTGTGAAATG
Source organism: Garcia nutans (assembly GCA_947685225.1). NCBI lineage: Eukaryota > Viridiplantae > Streptophyta > Magnoliopsida > Malpighiales > Euphorbiaceae > Garcia > Garcia nutans. The sequence continues at coordinate 1,686,152 of CANTUV010000017.1, read as the reverse complement.
GTTGGTTTAACTCTTGAAAAGTTGGTTTTTTAACCTAGGCTATGTGCACCTAAGTCTAGGTTCATTTTAGGTTTGATGTCAACCCTAAATATAAAACCTGAGGTTTAAGTCCAATTTTAGGTTTAACCTTCTAAACCTAAGTCTAAGATTCAAAATTTAGGACCATATTCAAACCTAATTTGAAAAAAGATTGATTTTAGGTTCATGTTCTAACCTAAATTGAAAAAGGATTGATTTTAGGTTCATGTTCCAACTTAAATTGAAAAGGGATTGATTTTAAGTTCATTAGATTCATATTCCAACCTAAATTGAAAAAGGATTTATTAAAATTAATTAATTTTTTAATTAATTTTAGGTCAAAGTTTAATTTTGGCTTGAATTTTTAAGGACCAAATGATAGTCCTTAAAAATTAGGACCAAAAGGTTTAGCTTGGGTTTAATTTTTAAAACCATAGGATGTTCTTCAAAATTAGGGCAAAATGTATAAACTTAGCATTAATTTTGAAAACCAAAAGATAGTCTTCAAAATTGGGGCAAAAGTTCTAAACTTAGGTTTAATCTTGAAAACCAAAGGATGATCTGCAAAATTAAGGCAAAAAAGGGAACCAACATCAACAAAATAAAATAAAGAATAAAATAAGACAAAATGAGGATTTTCTTACCTTTTTCCTTGATGCTTTGATTGGTGGCAGTTTAAAAGTGTGATTGGCTCCACTTTGTCTAGGCCTTAAAGGTTGCTAAGGAAGCAACTATGTTCGATTTGGCTTAAGGAAAACTAAATCAAATAGACCAGCACCCAAATTTGCTGAGGAAGCAAATTTTAGATGGTTCAAACTAAAGAAGAATGAACCTTTTCCTTGAAGAAAGAGAGGAGGAACCTTTTCCTTGAAGAAAGAGAGGAGGAAGAAGAGAATAAGATAACTTGTAAATAAGGGCCTATTTATATGAGTTTTGAAGGTCAATAGGTAAAAATCTGAATTAGGGAATCACAAAACTACTTTTTAGATTCTCTAAGGCACCACTGGGTGTTATAGGAGCCACTGTGGCTACCATGAGACGGCCCTACAATAGCCATGTGGCTATCACACTTCAGCATAGGTAACAGGGCTGAGGTTGAGCAAGAAATTTCTCTGGACACTTTCTCTTTCGTTCGACTTCCGTTTTGAGTGATTCAAGTTGTATTGTGACCATAACAGACTGAGTTTTAATTTTATGGTGAAATATTTTTAGATTCATGCTTTGGAAAATTTTTAACTTCTCCATTTTTCATATTTAATAAATTCAATTTAAAGATTAAGTTTATAAGGTCAAAGTTATGTTCAAAGTCATTTATAAATTTAAGGTTCATTTCAATTTTACCATATTTCTTTCCCTTCGAAAAACGTAAAGGAGGTTCAAAGTACAAGCAAATTGGATATCACTAGCAATCACAAGTAAGTAATTGAGGAAACGAAATTAAACATTTCATTAATAAGAAAGAAGATTGCATTAAAACAAATGTGTGATCTTACAATTGTAGTCTACAGAATAGATGAAATCACACATGAAAAACAAGGAATAAACTAAATGAAAATGTAAAACAAGTAGAAGGAAAACAAAATAAAAAGATGAAAGGTGGCTCAATCCGATTCACTTCCTTCTTGATGTTGGTCATCCATGGGTGCTTTGCCTTTTCCTTTGCCTTATTGATTTACTTCTGTTAGACAAATGACCTTAATTTTGATCCTTGACAACTCAAATGGATGATCTATTTAACTTGTGTTTGAGAAATCTTGTTGCAGGATTAGGTTACTTCAAATAAGGTGAACAGAACACTTATAGCGGTCGCACCTCACCTGAATACGACCGCTCCATGTAATTAAAAGAAGAAATCTTATCACAGTAGGTTTCGCGGTCAAAAGTTCGACCTATGTCGCGACCGCTCCTACAGAATAGCGACCGTCCGAATATTTGCACGACCGCTACTCAAGGAACTTAAATCATTACAATCACAGTAAGGTTTGCGGTGACAAGAACGGTGAATGACTCGACCTCGCTTATCACTTTAGCGACCGCCCCATTCAGAATCGCGACCGCTCTACCATTCAAGAAGAAATTGTTTGAAGAGACAGTAGGTTTCGCGTCCTCAGGAGCGTCCAGAAGTTCGACGCGAGTTTCTCAATTCGACCGCGATAATCTACATAGGGCGACCGCGACATTCAAATTATGGCGGACATTCAATTTTGCCCTGTCAGAGAATGACACGTAATATGACCGTTATAAACCCACTTGATTATTCAAAAAGGGCGACCGCACCATTGCTAGGCGCGACCGTCCCGACAAACACAGATGGGCAAGAAGCCGGTCCGACAAACACAGCATGGGCAAGATTCCAGCTGCAGAGCACTAAAATTCGACCGTTGAAGTCTTTTCAAAAGTAGCGACCGTCCCCTGTTAAAGGATGACCGCGAGAAGCATGAGCGCGACCATCCTTGCATGAAGGGCGACCGCGAAGTGCTTCGGGCAGTTTAAGTAAAGAAGGTCTAATCTACCAATACATTATTCTTAATGTCTATAACGGCTAGTAAGACCACAATGGCTATAAATACAATGTCTCTCTGAGAAAACAAGAAAGAGGAATAAGCAAGAAATCAGATTGTAATAGCCAAGCAACAAATTTTCATTTACTTAAACTTACAATTAAATTGTAATGTATGTTAGGTGTTAGCATTGAAAACACCATTGTATAAGTTTGAGTGTAAGCTTGGGAAACACTTGGGTTGAGAGAGTAAGCCTTGTAAAACTCTTGTTAGGTTGTGAGAGTAAGCCTTGTAAAACTCTTGTTTGGGTTGTGAGTGTGAGCCTAAGAAAAACACTTGTGAAGTTAGGTGTGAACTTGTGAAAACACCAAAGTTGGAAGTAAGCTTGTAAAAACTTCAAAGATTAGTGGAACCTTAACAAGTTGTTAAGGAAGTGGATGTAGGATTGAAGTAAATCCGAACCACTATAAATCTTGTGTGTTCTTTCTTTCTTCCATTACTCAACCAACTCTCTATTCCGCATTTCTTGATTGTTGAGTTTTTTAAATTGTCATTAATTCTTGAGAAAACCAATTCACCCCCCCCCCTCTTGGTTGCCATCTTGGGACAACAATTGGTATCAGAGCCCTTAGATTTCTTAAACTTAATTGTGAAATCTGATCCACTATGGCAACTTCTTCTTCATCAAGCTCTCATGGAAATCTTAATTCTATTCTTAGACCCTACTTTGATGGAACTGATTATTCATACTGGAAACACAAAATGTATTTGTTTCTAGATAGTGAAGGGATTGAACTATGGGATTTCGTGGAAAATGAATGGAAATCTCCTACCCACGAAGTTGACGGTATTCAAGTTCCACTTCCCAAAGCTCAATGGTCAACTAGCAATGTCAGAGATCGATTCAAGAACAATAGAGCTGCTTCCATCTTGATGAATTCCATTTCAAGGGAAGAAGGCGGAAGAGTTCAACATTTAACTTGTGCACATTGCATTTGGAAAACACTTGAAAACTACCATGAAGGTACGACTCAAGTGAGATTTACCAAAAAACAAATGCATGTTCATGAATATGAGCTATTCAAGATGAAACCAAATGAAAATGTCACCGACATGACCAATCGCTTACTTGCAATTGTCAATGAACTAAAGAAGTATGGCAAGGTATATGATCAAGGTGATGTAAACAGCAAAATCTTGAGAGCCCTAAGAGCTAGAAAGAACTTTGAATCCAAAGTATCATCCATAGAAGAAGCTCATGATCTCAGCACATTAAGAACCGATGAGCTAGTTGGAAAATTACTCACATTTGAGCTACACAGTGAGAAAGAAGAAGATCAAGGTGAGAAAGAAAAGAGAAAACCAATTGCACTCAAAGCAATCAAAGAAGCTGAGAGCTCAAGCAATGAAGGTACTGATGATGAAGATGAAATGGCAATGTTCTCTAAAAGAATCAATGAATGGAAAAGGAAGAAAAGATTACAAGCAAACAAAGGTACACCTCCTAAATTCTCCTTCAAAGATAAAGAAAAGAAAAATGAGGTAAAATGCTATGAATGTGGAAAAACCGGTCACATCAAGTCGGATTGCTACAAATTAAAGAACAAAAGGAAATGGGATAAAGAAAAGAAAAAGTCTCTCAAAGCCACATGGGATGACTCTTCCTCAAGTGAAGAAGAAGAAGAGGAAGGAATTGCAAATCTTTGTCTCATGGCTATTGAAGATGACTCCAATGAGGTAAGTACTCAATCCTTTGATCTTGTAGCACATGATGATATAAGTGATATAGATGATAGTGATTTGATTGAGCACATGAATTCTAAAATAGAAAAATATTTCTCCAAAATGATGCTCTATAAAGAGAAAAACTCTAAGTTAGAAAAGGATTTTATATGCTTAAAGAACTCTACCTTAGAATTGAAAACCTCAAATGAACATTTGATGAATACAATAGGAGAATTAAATAAAAGCTCACATGACTTAGAAAAAGTGATTAAAGAGAATGAGGCATTGAAGCATGAACTAAAAGAACTAAAAGAATCAATTTCCAGATTTCATAAAGGAAAGGAAGCATTGAACACATTAATTAATAATCAAAGGTCACCTTCCTTGAAATATGGATTAGGATTCAATGGCTCAACCAACATTGCACCTAGCAAACCAACATTTGTGAAAGCATCTACAACTGAAATTTCTGATGTTCATATCAAAAATGCTTGCACCAAGTCTAAAAGAACTTCTTATGGTTCACTAGGAGATAAAGCCAAAAATAACTATGCATTGTTGTTCACTAAACTTGCACAAAAGAAATCACATACTTGTAGTTGTATGTACAATGCAAAAAGAAAAATGCAGAAGCATAGAACACCATGGCAATGCACATATTGCATGAAATTTGGTCACAAAAACTTCTATTGTTATATAAGAAAAGCTCATCTCAATTTAGAAGGCACTCTTTCTACTAACCATCAAGGACCCAACTTCATGTGGGTACCTAAAAGAAGATGATCACAATTGTCTTGCAGGTATGCCTAAAATCTACTATCAATGAAAGCACATGGCTTGTGGATAGTGGATGCTCAAGGCATATGACTGGAAATGCAAAGCTCTTTACAAATATTACCTATAAACATGGAGGTAATGTAACTTTTGGAAACAATGCTAAAGGTAAAATTCTTGGTGTTGGCTCCATTGGTTCTATTGGTAAGGATTTAATTGAAGATGTATGGCTTGTTGATGGTTTGAAACATAACTTGCTAAGTGTTAGTCAACTTTGTGATAAAGCATACTTCGTTAAGTTTGATTCCAAGGAATGCAAAATCACAAATTCAAATGATGTTATCATATTTAAGGGTACTAGAACAAACAACACTTACAATGTTAGCATACATTCAAATCATACATGTTTAATGTCCACTAATAATGATGCATGGTTATGGCATAGAAGACTAGGACATGCTGGTATGGATCAATTGAAACATATTTGCAATGAGAATTTAGTTGATGGCTTACCTAAGATAAAATATGATAAAGACAGAATTTGTGAACCTTGTCAACATGGTAAGCAACACAAAAGCTCATTTAAAACAAAGAGTGTTATAAGCACCTCTAGACCTTTAGAGCTCATTCATTTAGATTTGTTTGGACCAAATAGAGTTACAAGCTTAGGAGGCAAATCATATGCATTTGTTCTTGTTGATGACTACTCTAGATTCACATGGGTTAATTTCTTAGCTCAAAAGAATGAAGCCTTTAATTTCTTCAAAATGTTTGCAAAAAGAGTTCAAAATGAAAAAGGATATGTGATCACATCTATTAGAAGTGATCATGGCAAAGAATTTGAAAATGAAAATTTTGAAGACTTTTGCAATGAACTTGGCATTTCACATAATTTTTCTGCTCCTAGAACTCCACAGCAAAATGGTGTAGTTGAAAGGAAAAATAGAACTTTAATCGAAATGGCTAGGACAATGCTCAATGAATATGATTTACCATCTTATTTTTGGGCGGAAGCCGTTAATACAGCTTGTTACATTGCAAATCGTGTTTATAAAAGGCATTTAACTAATAAAACTTCTTATGAGCTATGGAATGGAAGAATACCCAGAATTGGATATTTTAGAGTATTTGGATGCAAATGCTTCATATTGAATACTAAGGATAATCTTGGAAAATTCTCATCCAAATCAGATGAAGGCATATTCTTAGGATATTCATCATTTAGCAAAGCATATAGGGTATTTAACATGAAAACTCTAGTTATAGAAGAATCAATGCATGTTGTATTTGATGAGTCATCTAAACTTGATCAAAAGAAAGGTATTACTTTCAATAACCCTGCAGGTACTCTTGAACCTCTTGAATCTATTGATGCTCCAAAGATCAATCAACTTGAAGAAAAGACTCAAGATCTACCTAAGGATTGGCAATACAAGAAAGATCATCCAAAGGAACTCATCATTGGAGAAACATCAAAGGGAGTAACTACTAGATCTAAAATTAATCATGTTGATGTTAATTTTGCTTTTGTTTCTCAAATTGAACCAAAAACTGTTGAGGAAGCTTTAAATGATGAAAATTGGATAACTGCAATGCAAGATGAACTTAATCAATTTGAAAGAAATAATGTTTGGCAACTTACTCCTAGACCTATAGATCATTCTATAATAGGATGCAAATGGATTTATAGGAATAAGCTTGATGAAAATGGTCACATCATTAGAAATAAAGCAAGATTGGTAGCCAAAGGTTATAATCAAGAAGAAGGTATTGACTATGATGAAACCTTTGCCCCAGTAGCCAGATTAGAAGCTATTAGAATATTACTTGCCTTTGCATGTCATATGAATTTTAAGCTTTATCAAATGGATGTTAAAAGTGCATTTCTAAACGGACTCATAAATGAAGAAGTTTATGTTGAACAACCTCCTGGTTTTGAAAACTACAAATTTCCTGATCATGTTTTCAAACTTACCAAAGCTTTATATGGATTAAAGCAAGCACCTAGAGCTTGGTATGACAAACTTAGTGCATATTTACTTGAAAATGGTTTTGCAAAAGGAAAAGAAGACACAACTCTTTTTGTTAAAAAGGATAAGCATAACATCTTGATTGTACAAATTTATGTGGATGACATAATATTTGGAGCTACTAATGAAACCTTGTGCAAAGAATTTGCTTCTTGTATGACTAGGGAATTTGAAATGAGCATGATGGGTGAACTCAAGTTTTTCCTTGGACTGCAAGTCAAGCAATGTAAAGATGGGATCTTCATCAACCAATCCAAATATACAAAAGAACTCATCAAGAAATTTGGAATGGATGGCTGCAAAACTAGCAAAACTCCCATGAGCACATCATTGAAATTAGGTAAAGATGAAAATGGTAAAGCAGTAGATGAGAAGAAATATCGAGGTATCATCGGATCACTACTTTACTTAACTGCTTCTAGGCCTGATATAATGTTTAGTGTATGTCTTTGTGCTAGATTTCAAACTAGTCCTAAAGAATCACACTTGAATGCCACTAAGAGAATCTTGAAATATTTGAGTGGTACAATACATTTAGGACTTTGGTATCCTAAAAACACATCATTTCATATTATAGGATTTTCAGATGCAGATTATGCTGGTAGTAAATTAGATAGGAAAAGCACAACAGGAGCATGTCACTTTCTTGGTAATTGTCTAGTTTCTTGGCATAGTAAGAAACAAGCATCGGTTGCTTTATCCACAACGGAAGCTGAGTATGTTGCAGCTTGTTTTTGTTGCACACAAGTATTATGGATGAAACAACAATTGCTTGACTATGGTAAGGTTTTTAACAATATTTCCATTAAATGTGACAACACTAGTGCTATCAATTTGTCTAAAAATCCTATACAACATTCTAGATCCAAGCATATAGATATTAGACATCATTTTTTAAGGGAAAATGTGCAAAATCAGAACATAATTCTAGAATTTATTGAAACGCAAAATTAACTTGCGGATGTCTTTACAAAACCCTTGAATGAAGATAGACTTAATTTTATTAAACTTAATTTAGGAATGATTGATGGAAACACTCTAAATTAATTGCCTATCAATAAGGTTTCTATGTGCATGAATTTAATGCTTCTTAACACAATAGAAATATTCTCCATCTTTCCTTGAATCTTTCATTTTTAAGTATGTCGCGGTCGCTCCAGTATTCTTTAGCGGTCGCTATCCTGTCTGTCAGTTTCATTCAAACTAATGACTCTGTGCGCGGTCGAGAAAATTTGTGCGCGGCCGCACCAATTTGAATAGTTTCGACCGTTACAGTTACATTCCTCACTCGCGAGCATACTTATCTTGACAATGGTCGCTAGATCATAAGTCGCGATCGCACCTTGTTAAATCTGCGACCGCACCCTGTACACTCTGCTCGAAAATTTATAACCGTTGGTTGTGTGACAGGTCGCAACTCTTAACTTTCAACAGTCAAAAACGGCTATTTTCTTAAATCCATCTATTTAAGAGTGTTTTGCATCAGTTTATCTGATATTTTGCCTATTAAAGCACACAAACCTTCCTCTGAAACCCTAAAAACCTCTCAATATCATCTGTTTCTCAATCACTCTCTGTTTTCCTACTCTCTTCTGTTCTAATGGCCCCCAAAAGAAAAACCACTTCCAAAATAAAAGGTCAAGCCAAGAGAGTTCCAGGAGTCACCATTAGAGAACCCATTGTTGATCCTCCATCTCCTCCTCAATCTAAAAGAGGTGAGAAAATTCACAAACCTCACCATCAAACCACTGAAGAAGATGTTAGGTATGCCATGCTAAAGAGAAAGAAGGTTGAAGGCACCAAATCTCCTTTTGGTGGGATGCTTTCTGCCTTGAACATCAAGGACGAAATTGAGAGATTGCTGGATGTCCTTGGATGGAGAAAATTTGTCTTTCCAGAAGAGGTAGGCTACTCTAGTCTGAGTAAGGAGTTTTTAATGTCTCTTCAAATAGAGAAGAGTGCAAATTCTGCACTAGGGTGGTATGGGGTCAGATTTAAGCTCTTTGATCAATACCAAGCCCTATCTCTAGAAGATTTTGGCAGCATTTGGGACTTCCCCTCTGAAGGTATAACCTCCTACAATGACCAAATCTTCTCAAACCCAACACTTTCTGATTTCTGGAGAGAAATTTCCATTGAAACCTCTTTTGAAAAGGAATCTAAAGCCAGACATATCAAATCTCTCACCCACTGGATGCTCCATAGGATTATCACCTATACCATTCACCAAAGAGCAGATTGAAACCTCTTTTGCTTGCATTTTCATATGTTTGCTAATTTGCTTTCTGTTTTGTATTTTCCTCCACTTCAATCTATATATTTCCATGTTTATATTTCCATTTGTATTTTGCTTAACATTTATTTCATTTTGCCTATGCCAATGGGGGAGAGAAAATTATAAATGGAATGTCAATAAAATTATGGGGGAGAAATAAGAAAATTATGGGGGAGAAATAAGAACAAGAACAGAAATAAGAACAAGAACAACAATCTGTTTGAACATTTGCAAATTAGGGAAAAATGTTTATGGGGGAGTTAATTTCTTGTTGAAATTTATTGAACATTTGCAAATAAGAAAAAATGTTTGCATCAAACAATAACATGTGCACCAAGATAATCTAATAATCACAATGCTCTTAACCATGATTGTTGCATATGTTAAGAGGGAGCATTTTAGACTTATTATTTTTCTTATCATTCCATTTGAAATTGTCAAAGTCAAAATGGGGGAGATTGTTAGACAAATGACCTTAATTTTGATCCTTGACAACTCAAATGGATGATCTATTTAACTTGTGTTTGAGAAATCTTGTTGCAGGATTAGGTTACTTCAAATAAGGTGAACAGAACACTTATAGCGGTCGCACCTCACCTGAATACGACCGCTCCATGTAATTAAAAGAAGAAATCTTATCACAGTAGGTTTCGCGGTCAGAAGTTCGACCTATGTCGCGACCGCTCCTACAGAATAGCGACCGTCCGAATATTTGCACGACCGCTACTCAAGGAACTTAAATCATTACAATCACAGTAAGGTTTGCGGTGACAAGAACGGTGAATGACTCGACCTCGCTTATCACTTTAGCGACCGCCCCATTCAGAATCGCGACCGCTCTACCATTCAAGAAGAAATTGTTTGAAGAGACAGTAGGTTTCGCGTCCTCAGGAGCGTCCAGAAGTTCGACGCGAGTTTCTCAATTCGACCGCGATAATCTACATAGGGCGACCGCGACATTCAAATTATGGCGGACATTCAATTTTGCCCTGTCAGAGAATGACACGTAATATGACCGTTATAAACCCACTTGATTATTCAAAAAGGGCGACCGCACCATTGCTAGGCGCGACCGTCCCGACAAACACAGCTGGGCAAGAAGCCGGTCCGACAAACACAGCATGGGCAAGATTCCAGCTGCAGAGCACTAAAATTCGACCGTTGAAGTCTTTTCAAAAGTAGCGACCGTCCCCTGTTAAAGGACGACCGCGAGAAGCATGAGCGCGACCATCCTTGCATGAAGGGCGACCGCGAAGTGCTTCGGGCAGTTTAAGTAAAGAAGGTCTAATCTACCAATACATTATTCTTAATGTCTATAACGGCTAGTAAGACCACAATGGCTATAAATACAATGTCTCTCTGAGAAAACAAGAAAGAGGAATAAGCAAGAAATCAGATTGTAATAGCCAAGCAACAAATTTTCATTTACTTAAACTTACAATTAAATTGTAATGTATGTTAGGTGTTAGCATTGAAAACACCATTGTATAAGTTTGAGTGTAAGCTTGGGAAACACTTGGGTTGAGAGAGTAAGCCTTGTAAAACTCTTGTTAGGTTGTGAGAGTAAGCCTTGTAAAACTCTTGTTTGGGTTGTGAGTGTGAGCCTAAGAAAAACACTTGTGAAGTTAGGTGTGAACTTGTGAAAACACCAAAGTTGGAAGTAAGCTTGTAAAAACTTCAAAGATTAGTGGAACCTTAACAAGTTGTTAAGGAAGTGGATGTAGGATTGAAGTAAATCCGAACCACTATAAATCTTGTGTGTTCTTTCTTTCTTCCATTACTCAACCAACTCTCTATTCCGCATTTCTTGATTGTTGAGTTTTTTAAATTGTCATTAATTCTTGAGAAAACCAATTCACCCCCCCCCCCCCCTCTTGGTTGCCATCTTGGGACAACAACTTCCTCCCTCTCGTCCAGTTGAGCTAACCACTTCTTTACTAAAAGATGGAGTTAGAATGGATTGTTCTTCAAAATAACTCTCTTGATGCTCATTCACATCCCATTCACCCAACTCACATTAAGGGATTCCCATCTTCCCATGCATTTCATACAAATCATGGTATATATGGTAAAGAAGATCAATCTTCATATTTGGTTTCTTGATCTTCTTAGTTACATCCTTCTTAAAATGTCTAAATTATTTTTTAAGGGAATGTAGAGCTTTATGGATAATATTGGTAGAGGAAGATCTACTCTCTTAAGACTTAGTGGTTTTAGATTTCCTAGGCATATGAACTTCATCCTCCATGTTATCATCTCTTTCTTCTCCCACATAAGTAAACCTAGTTCTCTTCTTTTCCCTTTCCACTACACCTTTACTACCAAATATGTATTAGTTGTTTGATCCCTCCCTTTTAACACAATTAGCATGCTCTAAATAGGCTAAAGTGAGAGCACTTGTGGCTAGATCAAGTGGGTTTCTAAGGGTAGCAAAGTTAAGATCATCAAGCACTCCAAAATGGTAGCAATTTTAGTGACTTAAGAGGATAAGAAGAAGGTTCCGGTCTTGTAATTGGCATGGAGAAAGAATGTATCATTGAGAAATTTAGGAGTATTAACTTGGACATTGTTTACAAAAGCATAGAAGGAAAAAAGGTCTCTTTGGGGTTACCTTTTCATTCCCACCCGCTCTTTAGTGAATGGTATAGGTTACTATGCAATGAAGCATCCAAATAGGGAGTGTTTTGATGCATCTAGCCTTGGAATCTTTAGTAAGTGAGTTCTTAATGGAAATTTCTTTTTGAAAATTGGTTAGGGTTTGGAGAAAAATGCTATTATCATTATAAGAAGTGGGGCCTTCAATGGAGAAACCCCCAAACACTAGCAAATTTTGTATGGGTTTTGGAAAACTATCTATCAAAGAGTTTAAAGTGCACCTCATAGAAACATACCCTAGCATTGTTGCTTTTTGCAATGGTCAAACTCAATAAGAATTCCTTAGTTAGGCTAGAATAACCCATCTCTCTTAGAAAGACAAAAGTCATCCAACCTAAGTTGTTTAGGTATCCCTCTATCTCTTCCTTAATCCCTAAAGTAGTAAGCATACTTTCAAATGGAATTTTTGTGGCTATTATTTTCTTTTTTTTCAATATAGCATATCTTACATCTTCCTCCAGTGTAACATGATGTGGTTTGTGTATCTTTTCTCATTTTTTTATTTGGTGGAGGAGAAGGGGGGTTTTGCTCTACCTCTCTAATGGTTAAGCCAGTGTTCTTCTTCCCCTTTTCTTTTGGAGTTAGCTTCTTCTTAGGAGCGATGTGAGGGATTTGGCCACATAATAGAGATATATAAAAGAATAGATAGAGAGATGGAGACAAATAGTTGGTGGAGAAGCTTGAAGTTAGGGCTTGAGAAGGTTGAGAAGTTTTGAGTATAAAAGAGTTGTAATGATTTGGAAGCTTCAAAAACTATTTTAAAAATCATTTGGGTCGATTTTATATTGAAAAAATTTAAAAAGTAACCATTTTTGTTTTTACCATTTTAGTGGTATTTTATGAAAAATCTGTGATTTTCAATGGATAGATGACCCCGAGAGGTGCTCTCACAACCAATAGTCAAATGGTGCACTCGCTAGTGTCACCGATATCATATAACATCAAGACGCTTCATATTCTTATTACCATTTCACCAATGGTGCAGCCACTAGAGTCCAGGCCAATTTAGATTCATCAAGTTAGAGACCTTGCGACCGCACGCTGATATGTAATGACCCCAAAATATATGAAACAGAGAATATCAAAAGGAAAGAGATTCAAAAACTAATTTTCATTTTTGGACTAAGTATTTCATGATGAAGGAGAATGTAGTTAATGAATTTGCACATGAAAAAATAAGCAATCTTGTATATTTTCAAATTTACTTAACTCACTAATCAGCAAACAATAATATATACACAATTATTAAACATTCAAGCAAACAATCACATAATTTTGCAAGAGCCACAAGCATAAGCATGGAAAACATAAAAAGACTATACATATGATACAAGTGTCATACAAATACGTAGTTCTTAATTCAAGGTGCTCACATCAAGCATCCTAAGGTTTTATTTAATAAAACTCACTCTTACTTCATTCAAAGGTTTTGAACAAACATCTACAAGTTGGTTTTGAGTATTAATGAACTTTAGAATCACAATATGGTTTGGAACATTGTCTCTTAAGAAATGATGCCTAATGTCTATATATTTGGACCTAGAATATTAGATGGGGTTTTTGGATTGACTAATAGCACTAGTATTGTCACATTTGATGGGAATGTGATCAAGCACTTTACCATAATCTAGTAATTGTTACTTCATCCAAAGGACCTGAGTGCGATAAAAGCAAGTCGCTACATATTTGGCTTCCACGGTAGATTGAGCGATTGAAACTTGCTTCTTACTAAACCAAGAAAATAGGCAATCACCAAGAAAATGACATGCCCTGGTTGTGCTTTTCTTATCTAATAGGCTACTAGAAAAATCAACATCTGAATATCCTAAAATGTTAAATGATGTGTTCCTAGGATAGCAAAGTCCTAAATGCAATGTTCCTTTTAAATATTTCAAAATTCTTTTAGTGGCATTCAAATGAGACTCTCTATGACTAAATTGAACCCTAGCACATATGCAAACACTATACATTATATCGGGCCTAAAAGTGGTAAGGTAAAATAGGGATCCGATAATACCTCTATATTTCTTGTCATATACTTTCTTACCACTTTCATCCTTGTCCAACTTAAAGGACACGCTCATTAGTGTCTTGCTAGCCTTGCAACTATCCATACCGAACTTATTGATAAGCTCTTTGGTATACTTGGATTTGTTGATGAAGATGCCATTCTTGCTTTGCTTAATTTATGGGGCCAAGAAAGAATTTGACCTCACCCATCATGCTCATTTCAAATTTCCTAGTCACATAAGAAGCAAACTCTTGGCACAAAGCCTTATTAGCAGCACCGAATATAATATCATCATAAATTTCCATAATTAAGATGTCATACTTGTTTTTCTTAACAAAAAAAGTTGTATCAACATTTCTTTTAGAAAAACCATTTTCTAAAAGATATAAACTAAGCCTCTTATACCAAAATCTTGGAGCTTGATTCAAACCATACAAGGCCTTAGTAAGTTTAAAAACATGATTGGAAAATCTATAGTCTTCAAAACTCAGAGGTTGTCTAGTATAGACTTTCTCATTTATAAAACCATTTAGAAAAGCACTTTTGAGATCCATTTGAAAACTTTAAAATTCATATGACATGTAAAATCTAAGATAATCCTAATAGCTTCTAATCTAGGCATGGGAGCAAATGTCTTATCATAGCCAATGCTTTCCTCTTGGTTATAGCCTTTGGCAACTAATTTGGCCTTGTTCCTAGTGATGAGTCCACTTTCATCAAGGTTGTTCCTAAAAACCCATTTAAATCCAATAATTGATGATCCTAGGGTCTAGGAACTAGCTCTCACATATTATTTCTCTTAAATTGGTTGAGTTCATCTTGCATAGCAATCACCTAACACTCGTCAACTAGAGCCTACTTAATGATCCTTAGTTCAATTTGAGAAATAAAAGCTATATTAGAATCTAAATGTCTGATTTTATAGCGAGTACTTACTCATATATAGGTATCTCTAATATTGAGTTGCTTTGGATGGTCCTTGCAATATTGTCATCCCTTAGGTGACTCTAGAGTTGCTTCCTCCTAGGGATCCTCTTGATGCACCATTTGTTGTTGTGGCGGCTTATCTTTGTCTACCTTTGTGGGATCATTCACTTCAAGTATCTTAAATGTACCTATAAGATCATGACTACCTTCCCAAAGCTCAATCTTAGAGGATTCATCAAATATAACATGCATTGATTCTTCTACAACTATAGATCTTCTATTAAAGAGCCTATAGGCTTTGCTAAAGGAGAAATAGCCTAAAACAATATCCTCATCCAATTTGGATGAGAATTTTCCAAGGTTGTCTTTGGTATTTAATAAGAAGCATTTACATCCAAATACTCTTAGGTATAACACCTTGGGTTTTCTACCATTCCATAGCTTATAAGAGATTTTGTTCACTAAAGGTCTTTTGAAAACTTTATTGGAAACATAAGATGCAGTATTAACTGCTTTGGGCCAAAGCATAAAGGAAGCTCATACTCATTTAGCATAGTCCTAGCCATTTCTACCAACATTCTATTTTTCCTTTCCATAACACTATTTTGTTATGGGGTCTTAGGTGTGGAAAAATTATGTAAAATACCAAATTTATTGCAAAAGTTTTCAAAATCCTTATTTTTAAATTCTCTACCATGATCACTTCTAATTGATAAAATCATGCATCCTTTTCCATTTTGAACACTTTTAGCAAAAATTTTAAAAGCATTAAAAGCCTCATTCTTATGAGCTAAGAAATTAAACTAAGTAAACCTAGAGTAATCATCTACAAGGATAAATGCATATAGCTTTTCCCCTAGATTAGATGCTCCATTTAGTCCAAACAAATCTAAATGAATTAATTCTAAATGTTTAAAGGTATTTATAATGATTTTTTTTTGAAATAGCTTTTGTGTTGCTTCCTAAGTTGACATGGCCAACATACCTTATCTTTGTGGAACTTCATCTTGGATAGCCCATCTATTTACTCTTCCTTGCTTAGACAATGGAGATGGTCTATGCTTGCATGCCCCAATCTTATATGATGAAGCCATGCATCATTGCTAAAAGATACTAAACACTCAAAAATGTTGTTAGCATCATGGTGTAAGTCAATTTTATAGGTATTATCAATTTTTCCTCCTTTGAATACAAGTTAACTATCATTAGATGTAACTTTGTATCCTTTGGAGTCAAATTAACTTGATACCCCTCATCACATAATTGATTACACTTAAAAGATTATGCTTTAAACCTTCAACTAACCAAACATTATTTATTGAATTCTTACCATATGTTCTAATGGAGCTAATGCCTATAATCGTACCCTTGGAAATGTTTCTAAAGGCCACACTTCCTCCCTTTTTTGTCATAAGGGTTGTAAAGAGGCATTGCCCTTCATATGGCTTGAGAATCCGCTATTTGCAAGCCAAACACTTTGTTTGGTTGTAGACTTTAGGAACACCTATAAAACAAAAGTGATTCATCTCTACTTATGTACCCAAATGAACTTAGGTCCTAGGAGCTTAGCCCTAAAAGGATCCTCTAACATGTGGTGAGCCTTCCTAACATAAAAAAGTATTAATGTGTCCATATCTCATGCAATAATGACATCTATATAAGGGTTTTGGTCTTTGCATCCTTTTTCTAGTAAATTTTGAATGATGATGTTGAGTGTTGTAGCATGCACATGTATATTGAGAATTTGAGTAGTTTTGTGCATGGTTGTGGCTTTGTGCATTATTTGTGTACATGATTGCTTGATTAGCTCTTGAAGATTTAGCTCTAGAGCTTTGTGAGCTTTGTGTAGCTTTTTTTTTAGGGATGTTAGGCTTGGTATGTGTTTTAGTTTTCTTCTCAACCTCAATACTAGATGTTTGAGGTATAAAGGCTTCAATAAATGTTAGTGCCTTGGAAGTAGATGTGGATAAGCTATCTAGTCTAAACCATATTTGGAACTAGGTGACCTTTGAGCACCAATTAAAGTATTAAAGTATCTAAGGCCTCCTTCCCCTTACGAAATTTTGAAATTAAGATTTTCAACTTATTAATTTCCTTTCTTAGAACAGAATTTTCTTTAGAAATTTTGTCTAACTAGAGGAAATTTTGGAAATTTCATTCAGTGAGCCTTTTAATTGCTATTGGAGGTTTTCAACTCAATAGTAGAATTTTTTAAATCAATAAAGTCTTTCTCTAGCTTTGAACATTTTTCTTTATAGAATTTTATTTTTGAAAAGTATTTTTGAACTTTTTGGTTCATATGATTAAGAGCCCATCATCATCCACTACCCCATCAACATCATCATTAAGACTATCACTAGAAGATAAGGGTGTAAGGCTTACCTCATTAGAGTCATTTTCATCTCCTACGACCATGAGACATATATTTTTACTTTCTTGCTCTTTCTCTTCTTCACTTGAAGAGTCATCATCCCATGTAGCCTTGAGAGCTTTCTTCTTCTCCTTATTCCACTTCTTCTTATTCTTTGGCTTGGGACAATTAGTTTTGACATGACCTTACTTCCCATACTCATAGCACTTTACATCATTCTTGCTCTCCTTATCCATTGATGAAGAGTTGGAGTTAGAGAAGGAACCCTTTTGTTAGAGAATTTCTCTTTCTAATAATTGCTTTCATTCTCCTTAAGAGAAGAGCTACTTCATCTTCATTGTCTTCATCCCCACTTTCACTTCCACTTGAGCACTCACTTTCTTTGGTTTCTTTTATTGCTTTGAGTGCAATTCTCTTCTTTTTTTCTTTCTCACCTTTTTCTTCATCCTTCTCAATTGTCATTTCATGGGTGAGAAGTTTTCCAACAAGGTTATCTATCCTTAGTTTGCTTCGGTCATGAACTTCTTCAATTAATGACACCTTGGATTTGAAATTCTTCTTAGGTAGAGTGATATCTTAGAGTATATCTTCCCATACTTCTTCAAATCTGATATAATTCCAAGTAACTAGTTTGTCATTTCGGTTATATTCTCACTAGGCTTCATCTTGAAAAGCTCATACTCATGTACAAGCATTTAGATTTTCTTAGACTTTACTTGACTTGTTCTTTTATGGTAGTTCTCAAGATTTCTCCAAATGTAATAGGCACTCGCATTGTGTTGAAGTGTTTACACTTCTTCTCTTAATAAGGAATTGACAATAATAGAGATTGCACAATACTTATAATTTGCCCTTACTTGTGCATCTGTCCATTGCTCTCTTAGAATTAGAACTACTACTCCTTCTACATTTTGAGTTGGGGGTTTCCATTCGTTCATAACAAATCCCCATAATTCAATGCCTCCACTATCTAGGCACATATGCATTTTGTACTTCCATATGGAGTAATCAGTTCCATCAAAGAAAGGCCTTAGGTGAGAGTTTAGGTTTCCATGAGATAGAGCATTATAAAAGGTTGTGATGGAGGTGGATGGTCATGGAGAGGTTTCCATGGATGTTATATCTCACAATTAAGTTGAAGAGATATCTTAGGCTCTGATACCAATTGTTATCCCTTGTTGGCAACCAATAGGGGGGGTGATTGGTGTTTTTAGAGATTTAAGAAGAAATTTAAAATTTTCTTTGAAAAGTAAAGAGAGAAAGGAGGAGAGAATCAACACAAGGGATTTATAGTTGTTTAAATTCAATAACCTTACATGCACTCCTCAACAACAAGTTAAGTATTTTACTAATTATGGTTTTTACAAGTTCAACCCTTGCTTGGTGTTTTTCAAGCTCACACTGAACTTTTACAATGTTTGAGAATATCCTCATAACCCATAAGAGTTTTTCCAAGGTGCACTCTCTAATCTAGTGTTTTACAAGCTCACACCAAACCTCTTACAAGGTGTTTAATGCACAAACCCAACACACAAGAGCAATTCAAGAATAATAAATGAAAATTTTGGGTACAAGGCAATTGAGAATTGAAATTGCAAGAGTTTGGTTATTTGTAGACCCATTTTTTTACCAAGTCCAGTTCAATATTTTAAAACAGTTCAAAATAATTTTTGTAGTATTTATTATTTATTTTAATATTTATTACTTATTTTAATAATATAATATTTATTATTTAATATACAAAAAGGAAAAAAGAAAATTATAAATATTTATTTTATAATATAATATTTATTATTAATAAAAAATAAAAATCGGACCGATCGACGAGCGACGTGCAACAGCGGGACAAGCAATTCACTGCAGGCCTGGGCCTGCTACGAAATTGCTGCCCAGCAACAGCTCGCCTCCAGCAGCCCATTGCTCGCATGCCAACAGCTCAGCACCTCGCAACAGCCCGTGCTTGCCCACAGCCCGTTCCAGCGCGTTGCCCGATTTTTGCTGAAACCTTATTAACTTCGGATTGTTTTTTATTTCCTTAACAGTTTTATTTTCCTTAACCAAATGTAATTAGGTTTACTATTTTCCTATAAATAACACTTTAAAAAACAGAGAGAGGACTTTTTTTCTTTGGGGACTTTGGGACGACAACAATTAAAAATAAAGAGATTAGCATACTTTCGATTGGCAGAGAGCAACAAGGAATAAAATTCAAACAGGAAGCAAACTCCACTTTCGACTGGAATTTTGAACGAAAATAGAGATAGAGAGCAAGACAGCAAGAAAGAAATCAAAGGCTTGAGACCACCAACTAGAAGGCAGTGTTATATGCCTGTCTTCAATTGGTTTCAACCAAGATTTACAAGCTTAAATATTGGTGGAACCTACAACGGAGGTTTGCAATCTTTTATTTAAATTGTTTTTTAAGATTACAGTAATTCGATTATTATTTTTCATTGTTTTATTTTCATTTTTGTTTCATTGTTTTATTTAAATTGTTTCAATTATTTTTTTAACCCTCAAATATCATAGTAACAAAAATATATTTTTAAAACTCTAATTAATCCTTCTTTCAAACTTTCACAGTAGCTATAATCCTTGTAAAAAAAATAATAAAAATAATAATACTATTAGTTTCTCAAAATCAAAACTCTATTTTAAATCTAAACCCTAAAATCCTAGTTTTTAAATCTAAACCTATAAAATTCTAATTTTATTTATAAAACCCTAATTCAAGATGTAAACCTAAATTCGTGTTTTTATTGCCTTATGTAAGTTAGATGCATATTTATTATATGTTTGGATGAATGGTTTATTTATATATTTGATGAATAATTTATTTATGATGAATGGTTAGTTATTTTTATTTCAAGGAATTGTATGAGGTACGTTTCCATGTTTTGGATACCTCATGTGTTGAGCATCATGTAATTTAAATTATTTTCATATTTTGGGATTAATATAAAGGATACGTTTCCACCTTTTTGGTGGGTGTCCTATTTAGTTTTAGACATTGGACGATGTAAGAACATGTTTCCATCCTCGGATGAGTGTCCATTTATTTATTTTGTTTGAACATTGCTATGATATTTAATAAAGTGGATATTTATTATGATTGCATGTAGTATGGATAATATTATGTTAATTAAGAATTTTATAATATTAAGACCTGAAAAGGAGGCTGGTTCCAATGAACCGGGCGTTGTGGGGGTGCTGGGCCATTTCTTACCTTCCCTACACATACCCAACTTTCCAAACCCATTAGGGGATTGGGGATTCCTTACGAATCGAGTCATCCACCCCTTTCTTTTTTCTGGCCCGTATGGGTGGAGACTCTATTTTCTCCGGACTTAGGCCCATTTTCTCTAAGGCCCCGAGCCTAGCAGTGACGAAGTCGCAAGAACCATTCCACGTGGGAGTGGGGGCTAAAATTTTTGCTCACAGTGGTGACTCCATTGGGGATATGAGAAGTTGATTCCATTGGTCTTTTTATTATTTTATTCTTTCTTATTATGATATTGTCCATTGCATCATATTAGATTATATTGTGTGTGTGAGTTAGGACCCCCGTGTTACCCGTATTGTATTATGTAAGGGATATCATACTTTGACTCAAGGTATGGAGATCGAGCATGACATAACCACTTATAGCCTTGTACCTTTTGGTATATACTTGCTATGAAAACCTAAGCCTTTCAACCTAAATACTTAAGCTCATGTAATTGACCTAGTTATTTTCCTTAGGTTTTTACCCCAAATGCTTATTGTTTGACTATGATTAATTTATCTTTTTTTGAACTAGGGCTTATTTGGTTTGTTCCTTTTTCTAATATGGCCTAATTATATTGTGAGCTCAAATAATTTTTTCCTATAATTCCAAAAGGCCAAAACTATTTTTAAAATTTTTGAAATGGTCTTTGGACATAAAACTTTTCCAAAACAAGTAAAAAATTATTTTCTCATACAAAGCCCAAAATCCATTTTTTCTAAATTTTTTTACAATGGGCTTAGAAATAAAATTATTTTCACTTCATTATGACCTTTTGAATGAGCTTATAAAATATTTAGGCCAATTATGAAAATACCAAAAATTAATTATGAGTCTAGTTTATACTAAGACTTATTAATCATGGGCTTATTTTTTGACATGAATCATTAGTTACCATTTCAAGTGAGAAATTTATTTATGATAAACCTCTTAATTTAATTTTAATCCAATATAGCATAAAAGCTGCTTTAGTTAATTGAATGGATTAAAGCCTAATTAACGGGAATTATCATGAATTGATTTCCATATTCAAAAATATAACTAATGGTTAAATCGTCAGAGGTTCGAGAGAAAAATATCCCACATTGGTATTTTGTTAACCATATACCTAGGAAAAGAGACTCGCCATTCGTGTGTGGAAGTTATAAGGTTGGAAGGGATGTTCTAATTATCTTTGTTTGTTTATTGTTCGTGCATCCATGCATACATACATATGTATATTTGCATCTCATATCATTGGTCCACTCTGGCTCACAGACCTGGAGTATAATAGTTCAAAAGCATACGACAACCAAACCTGTGCTAGTGACAACAATGACTCAATTAACTTCTCATCGAAAGCAATGGATCCTGAGCAAATTCAAAAGATGGTGGACAACGCCCTTAATGCCAAGATGGAAGAGTTGAGTGATGCCATGGCTGAGACTATGAGAAGCCAATTGGTTGCACTTTTAAGGAACACTGCTGAGGCGCCTGCCAGCACAAAGAAGCCCAGGGACAAGGAGAAGGCTAAGGTCAGTGAAGTAGCCTTTAATGATGACAAAGTCATCATTGATGATGATGATGACTGGGCTCAATACTTTCAAGATACTCAAGACAAGAAGAAGGAGCCAAAAGTTGTTGAAAGATCAGCCATGGAAAATACTGAAACATCTGATGTTGAAAAGCTGATAGCTGATTTATAAAAGAAATTTGAAAAGAAGCTGAAAGCCGATGAGATGTCTGAAGTTGATAATTTATTTGTGCAAAATGAGGAGGTCCCTTATAAGTTCAAGATGCCTTCCTTCGATAGGTACAACGGTATAGAAAATCCTCATCTCCATGTGAAGCATTGCTATGCAGTCTGCCAGAGCTACTAAGGCTCAAACTTTGAGATATTTTATGCTCTTATTGGATCATGTTGTCCAAAATTGGTTCAACACCTTGGAGGAAAGCACCCAAAAAGATTGGCACATGTTGTACAAAGCCTTCATTCAATAATATAGGTACAATGTCAAGCTGGAGGTTATCTTGATGGAGGTGGAGACTATTAGGCAAAGACCAAATGAGAACTTTTTTGACTATGTAAAGAGATGGAGAAATAAAGCTGCATTGATCAAGAGGAGGCCTGATGAGTCAGACCAAATCATGATGATTGTGAGAGGCGTCCTGCTCAACCCTTATGAGAGGTTGTCTCATACCCTTATAAGGGATTTCAAAGACCTCTTGCAAGTTGTTTTGCAAATTGAAGAGTGGGAAAGGGATAAGAATCACTTTTTTGCAAAAAAAAAAAAAAATGAGAAAGGGAACTACCAGTCAGGTAATCAAAGTATTCAGAAGGAAGTTAATGTTAATGCAACTGGTCAAGAAAATAGAAAACAGTTCTCAGAGCTAGGGAAACCTCTATCTTAGGTTTTCAATAAGCTACAAAAGAAAGGGTTGTTACAACCGTTGGCTCCTCGACCGCTACATAATCCTCTACCACCAAACTTCGATGTCGAGGCCTTCTGTCAATTTCATCAAATGAAAGGGCATGAGATAGATAAATGTGCTCATCTAAGGCACGAGATCCAAGATTTGATTAATAGTGATAAGCTGCTTAAGCTCGATAAGTCCAATACAAAGGATAATCCTCTGCCTAGGTTCAACAGAGTGCCACCACTAGCGACCTTCATGGCAGGAGGAGGATTGGAGGAAGATTCTATCTTATCCTCCTTTCAAGATGAGAGTATTGAAGATGTGGAATGAGGAGAAATTTTATTCAATAAACCTCCCTTAGCTTTGAGTGTTGCTCTTTTTATTTTGCTTTCTTTAGTAGTTATTTGGAACAATTATGTTTTTAAAATTAAGATTGTTTGAATAAATTATTTTCCTTAAATTTTTGTTGGTCTTTGTTCATTTTGGTGCTCAACCAATGACAAGTCTAGCTTGATAATCATGAATTAATAGATCTATGCATCATGATTTGAATGACTTTACTAGGTGAGGGAATTATTCTATAGCATTGAGTTGTGTTTGCTTACTTAGAGAGGGCTCCTACATAATTATCTTTATCTAGGTTCTAGTTAGTCTTAGAACATGCTTTGATGGACTTTCGAGGTGAAAATAAACTTTTCTTATTTAAGGGAGAGATGATCTAGGCATTGTTTGATTAGCCAACAACTAGTATCCACCCACTTAAACATCAGTCCCTAATTGTCCCTTTGAGCCTTTATGATATTTTAGCTTACTCTTCATTGGCTAGTGAACCTAATTACCTACCCTGAGCTGTTGTTAAACTTTTGGCAAGTCTTATGATCACTAAGGAACAAAAAGAAAAGAAGAAAAAAAGGAAAAAAAGAGAGAAAAGAAAAAAGAAAAAAGAAAATAAAAGAAGAAAATAAAACATAAAAGACAGTTCATAAAGTCAACTGAGTTTTCCTTCACCTAAAGCAGTAGAAGGAAAAGATAGTTTGGCTTAAATTGGTCCAACCCAACTAGAAACTCAACCAAAATTAGAGAGATAGGAGAAAGACCATTTAGTTCTTGAAAGTCTTATACTTGACAGTCCCACAGGGAAGAAGAACAAAATGATAAAGAAGCTAAAAGAAAAATGGGTAAAAAAAATAAATAAAGAGATAAAAGGAAAGGAATGTGAGTACTAAACTTTTTACATAGGCAAAAACTATCCTAATCAAGATCCAGATTCATGTCAAGAATAAAGAAGGATATTCAAAGCTCTATCGTTTTATGCTTCCAATTGTCTAAACAAGAAGTTTGTACTATGAGGGTTTACCCATTGTGTCACATCAGCTCCAATCTAAAAATGGCCTTCATTTAACTCGTGTCCCTTATAGATCCCGTTTCAAGCCTATTAAAGACCTGTTGATCTCTCTTGGTAGGTAGAGTCTATTAGTGGAGATAATTTAAATAAGCATGCATATGAGATAGACAACATTTAAACTCAATGAGAGCTTTAATCAAGTAATGTGAATGTGCTTATCAGAAGTGCAACAGTTCTTACTCAAATAAAAATGATTCCTGAGTTTAGTATGGTAACTAGGGTTGTCATGTTATAGATATGTTAATTTAGAAAATCGAGTCCTGTGGTACAATGACACTGATTTGACAAAGTCAATATTTAATTTAAAAATTAAAAAGAAAAAAGAAAAAAATTTTGTACAAAGCCTTCAAGTTAAGGGAAGTATGTCGAACCATCGAACCTCGAAGGACACATTAGGCAAAAGAAATGATTATTGGCAAGGTTATGAAGAAGCTACCAATTGACATGTTGAATCATAGTTTGAAATGGATGTATCTCTGACTCTGCTGCGTGGGGTCTCCATTATTCATATTTTCAACATCTTGAAGATAAAAGCCATAAATGTGAAGCCTTCTGTCATTCCAATACAAGACCTGAATGGACATCTGAAAGGAGTCAATAATAATACTTCAGCTGATCACCTTGGTCTGTGAGTCAATGGAACCACTGTAAGTATCATCCATGCATTTCATGTATACATGAGCATATCATATTGCATTTTGTTATCTTGTGTTGTCTATTGTTTGTCAAAGTGAACAGTAAACACTCTATGAAAGTAAAGAATCAAAGGAAGATATTGAATCAGGGGGCATGGAAGGCCCATTGCTTGAGGAAGCTCCAGTCATTTTGCAAACAAAGAAATTCATGCTTGTGAGAGGAACTAGACAACACAAACATCAATATGAACCTGCATGGGAAAAAATCATTAGTTTGAGCCTACACAGGGGGCAAAGTTTCACTTTTTCAATTTTGGAGTTCATGCGTGTACAAAATATTTTCAAACTCACTTTCAAATATTTTGCAAAAGAAAGAACAAAAATGGAACAACTAGTTAAGCTAGAATTCTCAACTGATAAAAGGTCAGTAAAATCCAATTTTGGATCGAGCACTCAACTCCTGTCTCGGGTCCAAGTACCCAATCCAGTTTAGGATCGAGCATCCAAATCCAGTTTAGGATCGAGTATCCAAATCTAGTTTTGGGTCGAGCACCCAAATCCAATTTAGGATCGAGAATCTAGTTTTGGGTCAAGCATCCAAATCCAGTTTAGAATTGAGTATCCAAATACAGTTTAGGATCGAGCATCCAAATTCAGTTTAGGATCGAGAATCCAATTTAGGATCAAGTATCCAAATCTAGTTTCGGGTCGAGCACCCAAATCCAGTTTAGGATCGAGAATCCAGTTTTAGATCGAGCATTCAAATCTAGTTTAGGATCAAACATCCAAATCTAGTTTAGGATCGAGCATCCAAATCCAGTTTAGGATCGAGAATCCAGTTTAGGGTCGAGCACCCAAATTCAGTTTAGGATCGAGCATCCAGTTTAGGATCGAGTATCCAAATCTAGTTTTGGGTCAAGCACCCAAATCCAGTTTAGGATCGAGAATCCAAAATTCAGTCTCTGGTCAAGAATTCAAAATCCAGTTTCGGGTTGAATACCCAAATCTAGTCTCGGGTAGAGAACCCAAATCTAATCTTAGGTCAAGAACCCAATTAAACCTATCCAGGTCCAGAATCTAAATCATTTTCAAGTCCAGAACTTATTTCAGGTTCAAACCCACCCATTTCCAATCTCGGGTCGAGAACCCATCCTCATCCAAAATCTACTCAAAATCATGTTGCTTTTCACTCTCTTCTACTAAAGTCTCAAATCATTCAAGTAGGGAGCAAACTGTAGACCCTTATTTTTTGACTAAGTCCAGTCCAATATTTTAAAATAGTTTGAAATAATTTTTGTAGTATTTATTATTTATTTTAATATTTATTACTTATTTTAATAATATAATATTTATTATTTAATATAGAAAAAGAAAATTATAAATATTTATTTTATAATATTTATTATGATTGCTTTTAGTATGGATAATATTGTGTTAATTAAGAATTTTATAATATTAAGACCTGAAAAAGAGGCCGGTTCCAATGAACCGGGCGCTGTGGGGGTGCTAGGCCATTTCTCACTTTCCTCACATGTACCCAACTTTTTAAACCCATTAGGGAGTTGGAGATTCCTTAGGAATCGAGTCATCCACCCCTTTCTTTTTTCTGTCCCATCCGGGTAGAGACTCCATTTTCTCCGGGCTTAGGCCCGTGTTCTCTAAGGCCCCGAGCCTAACAGTGCCAAAGTTACAAGAATCATTTCACGTGAGAGTGGGGGCAAAAATCTCCGCTCACATTATTAAATACTTAAAAGATGTATAAAATGATGTTTGGTGGTGTATTAATAGCCATCTTCATATGAAAAAGACATTTGAGTTGAATTGATGAAGATTAAGCTTTCACCAACCAAAATCTCCTACATTTGATGTTGTTAGAGTGCTCCCGCAGTCACGTGCCTTGTATTGTGATCCTAGGATGCCTTTTGGTGGTCAGATTATCCTCTAGCATAGTCATGAAACTTCTACTATGTCTACCGGCTAGTTCCAATGGCTAGTCCATGTGGCACTAACATGTCGGTTGTAACCATTCCATGCTAGACTTTATGAATGTCACTATCATGCTTCTTCTATCATGGTCTTGAGACTCACTACCTTGAATTTTCTTTGATTTTGACCAGCACATATGGCAACCTTCAATTGGTGAATAAGATTTTTGCTAAAAGCTTTGATCAATTTGAACGGTGCAGTCACGCCATGGTGAAATCATGGTGGCAGAGAGGTTCTCATATTGAGCTTTATGCCACAATGTTGGCCATGAACCTTTATGCTAAACTAGTGAATTTTTCCTTCTACTTTCTCATGATCACTACAATGTTGGTGTGGTCACAAGATTACTTTAGTGCCTGTTCACGCTTCTCGCACCTCTAACTACGAACCCTTCTATGACTTGTGAGAGTTTTCACTCTCAGGGAATGGTTGTGCCAGACTTGGAGTGGTCGTGCCATTTGGTATCATGGTCATGCTGAAGATAGCGAAACCTACTGTGAGATTCTAAAGAACTTCAAAATTATGGTACGGTCGCACTGGCCATGGGGAGATTGCGATAAAGTGAAACTATAGGGCACTTGAAAATACTTAAGTCCTAAAGTAAAATCACTTTAAAAAAAGATTAAACCTTTTTAATTTGAGTACAAAAGATCATAATATAGTATATATCAAGGATATAGCTAACAATAAATTTAATTTCCATGTCAATAACATTTCTTAAAGGGAAAAAAATAATTAGATAACTTCCTCAGGAATAGAACGTAATATTTTTTTTTCAATCTTATACACACTAGGAATAAATTCATCAATGCATCAACCTTCACCACCTTTCTTTTCATTCTTTCCTGTAGAAATTATAATCTTCACATAATCAATAACTTTTGACCATTATCAACATCAATGTGGATCACCCTTAGCCACAAGCATATCAACTACATACCATATATGCATGTTTATGTCATAATATTACCTTATAATAAAATCACATTCTTTGAAGTTTTAAATAATAGTTGAGTACCACCTAATAAAAAAGAAAACAAATAATGTAAAACAAATATAACAACCTTAAAAAATTTTCACAAATTCAAATTCAAGCATATGTTATTTTCTCTAAGTCGATTGGAAAATACATAATAAAATTCCCACATCGAGAAAAAATTAAGTCTCCAATAAACAAATTTGATGAACTATTTGCTTTAACAAAAGTTATTTCTCAATCTAGCATTTGAACTTGATAGAAATAGATAAGAAAGTAGAAGCTCAATGCCTCTTGCATAACAAATGAAAAGAAAAGAAAATTCAAAAGGGTGAATTAGCATGCTATCATAATATCTTATGAACTTAATGATATAAAAAAAGAAGTTCATATACCTTTAAGAACTTGAAAAATCTTCAACAAAAATTTAGATACTTTGTGAGTAGGGATTTTCGCCCTCACTCCCACGTGGAATGGTTCTTGCGACTTCGGCACTGTCAAGCTCAGGGCCTTAGAGAACACGGGCATAAACCTGGAGAAAATGGAGTCGCCATCCGGACGGGCCGGGAAAAAGAAAGGGGTGGATGACTTGATTCTTAAGGAATTCCTAACCCCCATTAGGTTCAAAAAGTTGGGTACGCATGGGAAAGGTGAGAATGACCCAACACCCCTACAACGCTCGGTTCATTAAAACTGACCTCATTTTTAGGTCTAAATATTATAAAATTCTTAAATATAATGCTATTATTCATACTACATACAATAACAAGAAAAAATAAATACTTAATTAAAAATTATATAAATGTCCAAATAAAATAAATAAATGGACACCCATCTGAGGATGGAAATATGTTTTTACATTGTCCGATATCCAAAACTAAATAGAACACCCACCAAAAGGTAGAAACGTGTCCTTTACATTGATCCCAAAATATGAAAATAATTTAAATTATATAAAAATTAATTAATGAGGTACCCAATCATGGAAACATACCTCTTACAATTTTAATAAACAAATAATAATCAAGAAAATATTCATCCTTGATAAATTAAACAATTCAAACATCGAAAGTAAATAAATCTATCATCAAAACATAAAATAAAATACATAACCAAATATAAAACCAAATAAAGAAATAAATGTATAAGTTTAGAATTTACATCTTAAATTAGGGTTTCTTGAATGAAATTAGGATTTAGAGGGTTTATGTTTAACAATTAGGGTTTTGGGATTTAGGCTTATAAAATAGGGTTTTGATTTTAAAAAAACCAACATTATTATTATTCTCTTTAAAAAGATTATGGCTACTTTGTACTTAGAAAGAAATAGAATTTAACTAGGACTTTTAGGGTTTGAGTGAATTAGGGTTTGGAATTTATGAAAATAGGATCAAAGCTTTGAAGTGGGAAAGATATAAGCTACTGTAATAAATTTTCAAAAACTTAAACGAAGCTACTGTGATGTTAACAAATAATCATGCACTGAAAACCAATAATAAATAGCAAATAACTTGAGCCAACAGCTGGCTGGATTTATTTTATATGGACAACCAAATATCATCAACAACTCAGGCTCCACATGAACTAATATGAATTGAAGCAAAAGATTGTAATGTAATGAAATTAATTCAAACAATTAACAATTGCAATCAGTACCGAAAATCATCAAAACATTATATTAAATTAAGTTAGATGTGTACTGTCGTTTGTTGGCTCTACCATAATTGCATCGTAGAAATTCTGGTCGAACTAGATCAAGACAACACTATTTTGTTGCCTTGATTTTGTAAATTAGATCGTCTCTTATTACTCCTTTCTTTTCCTCTCTGTCTCTTATTACTTTTTCCATTATTTGGCTAGGGTTTCTATTGCTCTTCCTTTGATTGCTATCAATCCAAGTTTTAGTCTAAAAGTCGGCCAAAAAGTCTCTAGTTTTGAACAATTACCAAAGTCCATGTTTAATTCTTTTAACGTCTTATTTATAGGAAAATCAAAAACCTAATACTAGTTGGTTAAGAAAATAAAAAATTGTTAAGGAAATAAATTAAACCGAGGTACATAAGGTTTAGGCAAAAATTGCCCAAAGGTGCAGGCTGCGAAGAATTGGACCTGCTGCGAACGGGCACTGGGGCGAGCTGCTGGCGAGTGCTGCGAGCGAAGCTACAAGCGACGTGGGCGAGGCGGCAAGCCTGCGGCTAACTGGCTTGCCCCCTGCTTGAACAATCTGGGACTATAGCAAAAGAGAGTGAAAATCAACATGATTTTTGACTGGGTTTAGAGCCGGACTGACCTCGTACCTGAAGTCGGATTGAGTTCTGGACTCAAAAATAATTTTGGATTCTAGACCCGAGGTTGAGTTTTGGACTCAAAAATAATTTTGGATTCTAGACCAAAGGTTGAGTTCTGAACTCAAAAATAATTTGGATTATGGACCCGAGGTAAATTCTGGACTCAAAAATTATTTGAGTTCTGGACCCGAGGTGAGTTCTGAACTAAAAAATGATTTGAGTTCTGGACCCGAGGTGAGATATGGACTCAAAAATGATTTGGATTCTGGACCCGAGGTGAGTTCTAAACTCAAAAATAATTTGAATTCTGGATCCGAGGTGAGTTTTGGACTCAAAAATGATTTGGTTTTTGGACCTGATGTAAGTTATGGACTCAAAAATAATTTGGATTTTGGACCTAAGAGCGAGTTTTAAACTCAAAATTATTTTTAGGTTCTGGACTAAAAATAATTTAGGTTTTGGACCCAGGGTGAGTTTTGGGCTCAAAAATAATTTGAATTCCGGATTCAAAGTGAGTTCTGGACTCAATAATTTGGGTTCTGGCCCTGGAATAAGTTCTGGACTAAAAAAAATTAGGTTCTGGACTCGAGGTGAGTTCTGGACTCGAAAATGGTTTAGGTTCTGGACCTGGATTAGTTCTAGACTCAAAAATAACTTGGGTTCTAGACTCAAAGTGAGTTCTGAAATCGAAAATGATTTAGGTTATGAACCTGAATGAGTTCTGGAATAAAAAATAATTTAGATTATGGACTCAAAGTGTTTGCAAAAGATAATTATAGTTACTAGGATGTTAATAAAAAAAATCTGCAAAAAATTTAGCTATTTTTTACCATACCTATCTCCTCTTGCCTCCTGCATGGAAAAATATTTTAAAAGTACAAAAAATATTTTTAGACACGTAAATAGCTGAATAATTGAATTTACTATTTAGATATTGTTCATCACAATTTGCTGACTATTCACTAATGGTGAGATTTTTTTATATCACGAGAATTACTGTTTCCTCTTTTTCAATTGTCTTTTCCTTCATCCTTTGTCTATATAAACCTCGACTGTCACCAATTCTCACTCACACTTTCATTCAATTATACTTTCAGTTATACTTACATAGAGAGCTTGAGAGCAGATAGTTTGAGTGAGCAGCAAATGGAGAGAATTCATGCTTTGAGATCTGTTCCTCAATCCAATGCTGAGTTGTTGGAATTTATTCGACGGTACGAAAATGGAACTGTCGATCTACTAGCTGGGATGTAGCTTCATCGTAGTTCAAATCAAAAGACTTAGGTAACACTGCAATTTAATATTTTAGTAGCAAAAATATTTATCATTTTATTCTATTTTATTTCTGTTTGTTTTTATTGTTTTTAGTTTAGTTTTTAGTTTTTAATTTAGTTATTAATTGTGTATGAACAAATTAATAGTAAAAAAAATTAGAAAACATTTTAATACTAAAAATAAATTAACTAATGGACTATTAATAAAAATTTAATAAATAAATAAATTTAAATAGAAAGTGATGAGTAATATTAGGCTATGAAACAATAATATTAGTGAGATGATATACTTACCTCGTGTTGGCCTACCTGGTTCGATGTCAGCATGATCGTTGTGTTGTCCAGGGCAGATGGTGTGTCTATAAAGCCCGGCAATGATATGACGTAGCACCTTCTCGGATAAAATGGATCATCCAAGAGTGCGGTTTTGAAAACTTTATTCTGCAATTGCCATTCGAGGAGCATCTGATAGACAGGAGTGTAGTTCAAGTATTGTCGGAACAATGGATGGACATGACTCACACGTTCCACCTTCTCGTGGGAGAAATGACCATTGGCCCAGTTGATTTTGTGGCTATAATTGGTCTTTCATACTATGGCCTTCCAGTCCCTCTTACTAATGATATCCTGACACGCGATGAAATTCAACAGTTAATTAGTATGGAACCTTTACTAAAAGAGCCATTCAAGATAAAAATTGAACCAATTCAAAATCATTAGATGAACTAAGCTGGATGGATTCGTGGAGAAATGGCTGAGCAATATGCCCAGGAATTTTTGCTATATTTGCTTGGATCAACCATTTTATGCAATATTGAATCTGGCATCCATTTGTCGGCATTGAGGGCCCTTGAAAATATGGATTTCTTACGGCTGGGGTGAAGCTGGCATCGCTTGTCTCTATCATGGTCTCGACAAGTTATGCAGGAATAAAAAGTCTTTCGTTGGCTTCATGGTGATTGTTAAGGTACTATATCCTACCATTGTCAATTCAACTCATATATTCACATGAATTTGATTTCCATTATTATTATAGGTATGGGCTTATGAGAACAATCTTGTGAGGGTGCCTGATATTTTTCGAGAGATAGTCAGGTATTCAAAGTTAAACTTTTGGTTGTCCTATAGCACAGCAGTTCTCAGCTCTCATCATGTGCACACCCAGCATTATCACTTGAGTTGCCTAACCTGGGACCAAGTAAAATAGTGTTAGTATGCTTTATATTTTATGTAAAAAATTTACTTACCTTTTTGTAATCATATAGGTTGACTTGGCTTGGTGGAAAGTTGAGGAGCGAGCGAATTGGACTTCTTTTATGAATGTTGCACTACCTTGCCAGCACTCCCGCCGAATCATTGTTGGTCATGTGTTTAGCGGCTGGTTTCTCAGGTAAAGGGTGTATGATTGGTTCCTTAGTCCCGAGCAGTGGAGGGTTTTGATAAACTGTCTGACATATACTTTAACTATTACATCAATGCCATAGAATTCATGGCGATTGGCTCGAAATGGATATGATGTTGAAAATTATCTTTGTGTACCGAGCGTGTCATACACCCAATTCATTCAAACACAGCTCTTAAACTTCGATAGTCTCCTGTTGGCATCTGGGGATTTCCCGAGGAGGAAGAAGGAAATGATGAGGAAAATAGTGATGAAGAGGAGGAGAGAGAATCTATCTCTCATTCTGGGGCTGGCACCTCTCAAGTAAATACGTGTCATTCTATCATTGCAACTGCTTCTTTTTCAACTTATTTTGACTGTTCTCATGATTATTGCAGGCTGCCGGCTCATTTGATCATAAGGCTAGACCTTCCTCTGTTGTTCCTTCTTACCAACCGAAAGTGCCATCTCATCCACAAGGCTCTAATATGAGTTACCCGGTTGGTCATCTTGTTCCATGATGATTTATGCTATATGTATGCATGATTATGTATGCTCTTACCCGTTCCTTTTCTGACTCACAACGGATGCTTGAGGAGCAAAACAAGAAACTGTAAAAGGAGTTAGCTGCTAGCCGTCAACAGGTTTCCCATCTCGAAAGATTGTATCATCAGTCGGAGAAAAACTTTCGAGACTTCCTATTTCAGGGAATGAGGAATCCTGGTGCTTCATCTTCTATGAGGCCCCAAACTAATGGCCATGAGATCTCTTCGTCTACTTCAAATGATTACTGCTATAGGCCTGAATTTCAAGAAAATAGGGACTTAGGTACTTTTCCTCTGAGCGGATTCCAAATGGATGATATGCCTCCTCCTTCATCGGGCGATGACTTTGTTAGGCTTTATTTGATCAAGGCCCACCTCCTCCTTCTCAATGAATGAAAATGTATTGACCAGTCATGAAAAATAAATAAGAAGCATTTACTTTCGCAACCTGGACTCATTTTTTTCTTTTTCTTTTTTTTGTAATCAAATGTTGGCTTTGTCAAATTAGTGTTGATATACCTCAGGGCTTAGTCTTTTTAAATAATCATATCTATAGCATCATAATCCTAGTTACCGTACTAAACTCAGGAATTAATTCTGTTTGAAAAGGAACCATTGCACTTTAGATAAGCACATACACATTACTTAGGTCACAAGGTATCATTGAGTTTATATAATGTCTATCTCATATGCATGTTTATTCAAACAATCTCCACTAATAGACTCTACCTACCAAAAAGAAATCAATAGGTCTTTAATAGGCTTGAAATGGGGTCTACAAGGGACATGGATTTGATGAAGATCATTTGTAAATTGGAGTTAATGTAATTATGCTAACAAATCTTTACACTATAAACTTTCCTTTGGAATGGCAGGCAACTAGGAGTAATCCTAAACTTTCGGCATTTTAAACTATGGATCATAGACTTCAATTTTCATATAACTTCTTGAGAAAAATCTAGATCTAATTCAGGGCGATTACTGCCTTTTCATTTTTGCTTTTGCACAAATTCAGGACCCTTTTTTTTAAAAAAGAAAGTCACTTTGTTTGTGCTATCCTACGCCTCTGATTATGAGGTAGCATGAATTTTCCTTAATAAGGATGGATCACTTTGTTGCCCTGATGCCACCTTAAAGACAAATTAGATCTAAGAAATTAGGTATGGTATGGATAAAATTTTAACTGTCCTTATGGTCTAGACTAAGCATCTTTTTCCTTAATCCTCTTATCCCTTCATCTTAGTGATCATTAGACTTGTCATAAGTGTTACATCAACATAGGGTAGGTTATCGGGCTTATAAGCCAATAAAAAGCAAGCTAAAATCTTATGAATGCTCAATAGAACAAACTATGGATCGATGTTAACAAGGTAGATTTCAGTTGTTGGCTTATCAAACAATGCCTAGATCATTTCTCTTTTAAATAAATAGAGTTCAATTTTGCCTCAAAAGTTCGTCAAAGCATGTTCTATGACAGACTAGAATCTAGACATGGGTAATCATGCAGGAGCCCTCTCTAAGTAAGCATACATAGTTCCATTCTATAGAATAATTCCCTCACCTAGTAAAGTCATTCGGATTATGATGCATAGATATCCTAATTTATGAATATCAAGGTAGACTCATTATCGGTTGAACATTATAATGCCAAAAGCCAATAAAATTATAAATTCAACAAAAGTGATTTATTCAAATAATTTTAACTTGAAAAACATAATTGTTCCAATAAAAGACCAAAGAAAATGAAATAAAATAACCAACATTTAAGCTAAAAAGAGAAAAATTCGTTTGAATGAAATTTCTCCTTACTTCACATCTTCAACACTTCCATCTTGAAATGAGGATAAGACAGAATCTTCCTCCAATCCTCCCCTTACCGTGAAGGTTGTTGGTGGTGGTACTCTGTTGAACCTTGGCAAATGATTATCTTTTATGCTGGGCTTATCTGGTTCAGGTAACTTCCCGCTATCAATCAAATTCTGGATCTCATGTCTCAACCCCAAACACTTACCCGTCTCATGGCCTTGCATTTGATGGAATTAACAAAAAGCCTTAGCATCAAATTTAGGGAAAAGAGGATTAGGCAAGGGATGAGGAGTTAAGGGTTGTAATAGTCCCTTCTTTTGTAGCTTATTTAGTACCCAAGACAGTGGCTTCCCCAATTCTAAAAATTATCTTCTTCCTCCTTGACCTATTGTATTAACATCCACCGCCTTTTGTGTGGTCTTATTACCGGACTGATAGTTTCCTTTCTTATTCCTTCTTGCCAAAAAGTGATTTTTTTTCCCTTTTCCACTCTTCAATTTGTAAACCGGCTTGCAGAAGGTCTTTGAAATCCCAAATGAGTGTATGAGACATAATTTCACGAAGATTTGGCAATACCCCTCTCACAATCATCTTAATATGATCCGATTTGTCAGGCCACCTCTTGAGCAAAGTAGCCTTATTCCTCCATCTCTTCAAATAATCCACAAAATTCTCATTTGGCCTTTGTCTAATGGGCTTAACTTCCATTAAGGTAACTTTTAGCTTGACATTGTACCCATACTGTTAAATGAAAGCCTTGTACAACATGTCCTAATCTTTTTGGATACTTTCTTCTAAGGTATTGAACCAATTTTGCACAACAGAATCCAATGAGAGTATGAAATACCTCAGAGTTTGAGCCTTAGTAGCTTTGAAAGACTGTATGGCAGTGATGTATTGTTTGACATGCAAGTGAGAATTTCCTGTACCATTGTACCTAGCAAAGGAAGGCATCTGAACTTATAAGGGACCTCCTTATCTTGTTTGAACAGCTTGTCTATTTCTGACATCTCATCAGCTTTAAGCTTCTTCTCGAATTTCTTCTCCAAATCAGTAATCAGTTTCTCAACATCTGAAGTTCCAGTCTTTTCCATGGTTGATCTTTCAACAACCTTCGACTCCTTCTTCTTGTCTTGAGGATTTTAAAAGTATTAAGCCCAGTCATCATCGTCGTCAATGACTACTTTGTCATCTTCAAAGGCTACTTCACCAACCTTAGCCTTCTCTTTGTCCTTGGGCTTCTTAGTGCTGGCAGATGCCTCAGCGGTATTCCCCAAAAGTGCAGGCAGATGGTTCCTCATAGACTCAACTAGGACCTACTTCAACTCTTCCATCTTGGCATTGAGTGCGTCATCCACCATCCTTTGAATTTGCTCGGGATCCATTACTTTTGATGAGAAGCTAATTGAGTTGCTGCTGTCACTAGCGCAGGTTTGGTCATTGTACGCTTTTGAACTATTGTACTCCAGGTCTATGAGCCAGAAAGGATCAATGATATGTTATGCAATGCATGTATGCACAAATAACAAACAAACAATGATAATTAGGATATTCCTTCCAACCTTATAATTTCCACACACGAATAGCGAGTCTCTTTTCTTAGGTATATGGTTAACAAAATACCAACGTGGGATATTTTGCTCTCAAAAAATTCCTCGGACAATTTAATCAATAGTTATATTTTTCAAACATGGAAATCAGTTCATGATAATTCCCGTTAATTAGGCTTTAATCCATCCAATCAACTATAGCAACTTTTATACTATATTAGATTAAAACTAAATTAATAGGTTTATTATAAATAGATTTCTCACTTGACAAAGTAACTAATGATTCATGCCAAAAATAAGCCCATGATTAATAATTCTTAGCATAAGCTAGACTTACAATTGATTTTTAATATTTCATAATTGACCTAAATATTTTGTAAGCTCATTCAAAAGGTCATGAAAATAATTTTGTTTCTAAGCCCATTATAAAATGATTTTAGAAAAAATAGATTTTGGGCTTTGTATTTGGGTCATCAAAAAAGAATTTTTGACTTATTTTGGAAAAATTTTATGTCCAAAGGCCATTTTAAAAATTTTAAAAATAGTTTTGGTCTTTTGGATTTAGAGAAAAAAAAAATTGTTTGAGCTCACAATGTACTTAGGTCATATTAGAAAAAGAACAAACCAAATAAGCCATGATTTAAACCAAGATAAATTAACCATAGTCAAACAACAAGCATTTGGGGTAAAAACCTAAGGACAGTAACTAGGCCAATTACATGAGCTTAAGTCTTTAGGTTGAAAGATTTTAGGCTCTCTTAGCAAGTATATACCAAAAGGTATAAGGCTATGAGTGGTCATGTCGTGCTCGATCTTAATGCCTTGAGTGAAAGTATGATATCTCTTATATAACACAACACGGGTAACACGGGTGTCCTAACTCACACACACAAATGCAATCTAATGTGATGCAATTGACAATATCATAATAAGGAAGAATAAAATAATATAAAGACCAGCCGAATTAACTTCTCTTATTCCCAGTGGAGTCGCCACTGTGAGCAGGGATTTTTGCCCCCACTCCCACGTGGAATGGTTCTTGCTACTTTCGGCACTGTTAGGCTCAGGGCCTTAGAAAATACGAGCCTAAACCGGAAGAAAATGGATTTGCCACTCGGATGGACCGGGAAAAAGAAAGGGGTGGATGACTCAATTCCTAAGGAATCCCCAAATCCCTATAGGGTTCGAAAAGTTAGGTACGCGAAGGGAAGGTGAGAATGACCCAGCACCCCCCACAGCGCCCGGTTCATTGGAACTGGGCTCCTTTTTAGGTCTAAATATTATAAAATTCTTAAATATAACGATATTATCCATACTACATGCAATCACAAGAATAAATAAATATTTTATTAAAAATCATAGCAATGTCCAAACAAAATAAATAAATGGACACCCATCTGAGGATGAAAATATATCCTTACATTGTCCAATATTCATAACTAAATAGGACACCCACCAAAAGGTTGAAACGTGTCCTTTACATTAATCATAAAATATAAAAATAATTTAAATTACATAAAGATTAATTAATGAGATACCCAATCATAGAAACATACCTCTTACAATTTTAATAAACAAATAATAATCAAGAAAATATTCATCCTTGATAAATTAAACAAATCAAATATCGAAATTAAATAAATCGATCATCAATATATATAATAAACTAAATAATCAAATCTAAAACTAAATAAAATAATAAATGTATAAGTTTAGGATTTACATCTTAAATTAGGGTTTCTTGAATGAAATCAGGGTTTAGAGGGTTTATGTTTAACAATTAGGGTTTTGGGATTTAGGCTTAGAACATAGGGTTTTGATTTTAAAAAACCAACATTATTATTATTCTCTTTAAAGGATTATGATTACTGTGTAATTAGAAATAAATAGAATTTAACTAGGACTTTTAAGGTTTGAGTGAATTAGGGTTTGGAATTTATGAAAATAGGATCAAAGTTTTGAAGTGGGAAAGAAATAAGCTACTGTAATAATTTTTCAAAAACTTAAACGAAGCTACTGTGATGTTAACTAATAATCATGCAATGAAAGCCAATAATAAATAGCAAATAACTTGAGCCAACAGGTGACTAGATTTTTTTTATATGGATAACAAAATATCATTAACAACTCAGGCTCCACATGAACTAATATGAATTAAAGCAAAAGATTGTAACGTAGTGAAATTAATTCAAACAAATAACAATTGCATGCAGTACTTAAAATCATCAAAACATTATATTGAATTAAGTTAGATGTGTACCGTCGTTTGTTGGCTCCACAACAATTATACCATAGAAATTCTGGTCGAACTAGATCAACACTATTTTGCTCCTTTCTTTTCCTCTTTGTCTCTTGTTGCTTTTTTTGTTGTTTGGCTAGGGTTTCTATTGCTCTTCCTTTGATTACAGTGGTTCCAAGTTTCAGCCTAAAAGTTGGCCAAAAGGTCTCCAGTTCTGAACAATTGCCAAAGTCCCTGTTTAATTCTTTGAACATCTTATTTATAGGAAAATCAAAAACCTAATACTAGTTGGTTAAAGAAATAAAAAATTGTTAAGGAAATAAATTAAATCGAGGTAAATAAGGTTTAGGCAAAAATTGCCCGAAGGTGCGGGCTGCGAGGAATTGGGCCTGCCTCGAGCGGGTGCTGGGAGGAGCTGTTGGCGAGTGCTGCGGGCGAGGCTACGAGCGACGTGGGCAAGGCAGGCATATTCGCCGTAGGAACTGGCTTGCCACGCACGTTGCCGCATGCCGATTCGTCAATCAGATTTTTATTTTTTATTATTTTTTATTTTTATTTTTAAAAATAATTAATAAATATTATATTATTAAAATAAAGAATAAATATTAAAATAAATAATAAATACTACAAAATTATTTTTGACTGTTTTAAAATATTAAATTGGACTTGATCAAAAAATAAGGATGTACATACTTGAAATTTCTTATGGACGCATTAGAACTTGATCCCTAAAAAAGAAATGATATATGTAACCTAGCAAAAGCAAAAAATATGATTACAAGGCAAAAAAATGATATAAAATTGTAAGTTTGATTATTTGACTTAAATGGTCATTGATTCAAAGCATTGTAACATGGAAGTATATGGAATTTTATCATTGATGTTCCAATTAACTCCATATGCCTAGGAAAAATTTGAAAACACAATCACCTTCATCATTTATGAGTTCTCCATCAAACAATATACAAAAAGTGAGATAAACATACTTGAGTTGACATTATCATAGCCATTTGTGATTGCATTTTTATTTGTGATGCCATTACCATAGCCATTTATGATTGTATCGACATTTGGGATGGCATGGCCATAGCTGTTGGTGAATGCACCAACATTTGAGCTGATATTGTCATAGCCATTGGTGACTGACTATATTAGCAATTGAGATGGCATTGACATAATCAATTGAGATGGTAAATCACCAATTTTAGTTTTTCCTAGTAAAAATAAAAAAAAAATTTATCGGATTATTATGATACAAGTAAAATAAAAAACTGTAAATAGAGTACTGCATATACCTAAATTTGATGATTATTTCTTTCAATTTGTCCTCTAAATTTCAAAATGAACTTTCACCTAGCATTTGAAGTAGCTTTGGGCTTCAGTCTTAGAGGGTCAAAAATAGGGTTTATATCCTTAAAATCTTTCCATCAACATCATTAAAATCCTCATTTTGTGTCGTCACACCCATTTTACTCAAATACAATCTTGTTAATTCTTGGTCAACTTCTTGGTCTACTATACGAAAAGCATTTTAGCACAATTGTTTTGTAGTTTTATTTACTTGACTTCTCATAATTATGTCATAAACACATCTCATTATAGTGTTGCAAAATACAATTTCAATTTCACCATCTTTCAAACATTGGCTTTTTGTTCATATTCAAGAATCTCTTATTTGCATTTTTTGTGGATCTACTTAAAATACATTTCTTGGATATCTTAGTCACATTTTTTACAATAAGAATTTTTATTGCATGCAAGCATAATGATCTCATTAACTCAAATTCCATTCAACTGCATTTGGCATCCATAATAGATTAATCAAAATTAATTATACATGTCCTTAAATTTCCTCTCTCTCCCACCGCTTCAAAAA
Source organism: Garcia nutans (assembly GCA_947685225.1). Lineage (NCBI taxonomy): Eukaryota > Viridiplantae > Streptophyta > Magnoliopsida > Malpighiales > Euphorbiaceae > Garcia > Garcia nutans. The sequence goes on along the minus strand of CANTUV010000017.1, from coordinate 1,645,242 downwards.
AGCAAACATAATCATGACTTTCGATTTTTGACCAAGTTGTGGCAATCTCATTAAGCAATTCATTGTGAGATAACTTGAAAATCTTGTGTATAAACTTTTGTTCTATGATTCAATATGCCACTATTTTCAATGGCACGGGGAGGCAAACTTTGTTTACAATGGTAATGCAAACCTTGTTTACAATGGTAATCTTCATTTACTTCTTCTAAATTTCATCCCTTTACTAAATCCTTAAAAGAAATCACAAATTTACTTAGTGAAGTAGTTTTGTTGGTTATACTATTGTTTGTACTCTCACTTCATTGAGAAGATCTAAATCCACATGAAAAGACATCTTTGTTTAAAGTAATACACCATTTTTCATGAATTTCATATGAATTATTTAATCATTTGTGGTTTATGAGTTCACCAAATTCATTAATTTGAAATTCAATCTCTGCTTCACCCTTTGTAAGCATTTATAAAATGTTTGGAGAAATTCAATCTTTGCTTCACCCTTTTTAAGCATTTATAAAATGTTTGGTGAAATTTAAAATTTGAATTGTAGCTACCCAAATGAGAAGGAGCATTTTTCGTGATATGCCATAAATATAATTAATGCTAAATATCTAGAAACACTTCTATAATGGCATTAGTTATAGATGAGGCTTGATCAATGTGATTATTGTATTGTTTTAGGTTCACTACACCAAATTCATTAATTTGAAATTCAATCTCTGCTTCACCCTTTGAAGTAGTTTCGTGATATGCCCCCCCCCCCCCCCCCCCCAATTGATCCTAGGAATAACCTAAACAATAATATAAAGGAAGATATGGTTTCACCTAATAGGAATGCACAACCAAACATAATATTTCCCAATGATGATTTACACTAATAAATGGCACACAAATTACAATAAGTGGTATAAAAAGCAACTACATCTCAAAAAAAAATCATAATCAATCCTTGATTTCCCATCTCGCAAAAAAAAATTGTTATTTTATTCTCTTGATCAACTTGAGTTGTGTAAAAGAACATCTCGTATTCAATTTTTCTAAGTTTAAAATGATTTATTAGACTTTGAAAATCACATGCTTCAATTATAATAATCTTTTACTTATTAACATAATTATAACAATCTCCTTTTGTAAATTCAATATAATTACTCACACCAACTTCCTTAGACATATAAGAGTAAAAATCTTTAGTGCTTATGTTTGTATGCACCATTGAATCAAGGTTTAGGAGTAGTCAATACCTATCAGATCTCAATAAATGAATCTCGTCAGATGGTGTCAATTCATGGATATGGCTTGAAATAAATTTGGTAACCTTTCACATGCCATTTTTAACTATAAAATGAATCATAACTTCACAATCAGTTCTTGTTTCAAAGCGCCTGCGATATTTTTCTTATTTTGAACAATAATATTCCTTTTGAGAAATATCCATAGTTCCAACACTAAAATCAAATTGAATGTATGCCTCACCTTTACTATCCACAATCATACTTATCAATTCATTCATATTTTTTTCAGTTCCACAAATATGGGGCATCATTGTCAACATTTTGCAATTCTTTATCATCTTCAGTACATATTGCTACATTAAAACTTTTACAGCTAATTAAACTAAATGTTTAACATTGCAGTGGCAATATTATCAAATAAGCAATTAATAACACTATAATGAATAAAAATTAATAAAATTATGTACCTTTTTCATAACTATTAGAATCAGACACCTTATTCCTTTTCCACAAATTGCTAAATTATTTTGTTATACTTGCAAATTTGCAAAGAAAAAAAATTATTATCAACTATATTTTGGTGTTTTAATAAATAATAATATTTTTACTATACACTATTATCAATTATAAAAATTCTTGAATTCATCATACTAAATTTGATGAGCTTAATTTTAAGAAACTCAAGTTGCAAATAGGAGTATAATAAAAAAATAATACACTTATAAAAATTTAGCTAGACATGGACATAAATATGAGTATACGTTATGCATCAGTTGGCACTTAAGAGTTAGGATTACAAAAAATAGGTACATAGTGTACCATGAGCCTTTATTGAGGTCTATTAGAATTTTTAATTCTTCTTATTATTTTATTTTTGGGTTCAGAATCAAACTTAGAGTAATGAAAATATCAATCGAGAATTCTAAAATCTAAATATAGGTTTGATTTATCTTACCAATTTATTGCCACACCAAATTGTTATTTGATTTACTTCAAATTATTCTGCACAATGTCCAATATAAATATAGAAGATAAAAATAATTTGCAACTTTTCTTCATTAAAAAAAATCTGCAACTTTTTTTTCTCTGCAACTTGTTCCTTTGAGACTGGGTGAAATCTTTAATTCCCTTATAATAATATATTGGCTTATTTACAATTATGCTACTCCACATTATAACATTTGCTTGTTTACAATCATGCCACTCTACATTACAGCATGAGCTTCTTTACAATCATTGCTTCACATGTAATTATAACATTGGCTAAGAGTGGCAATAGGTAAGATACCAGCAAAAAATGCCCTACCCGTTCCCAAACCTGATTAATTCTAAAATACCCGTACCCATCCCAAACCTGTTTATAAATATATATTCATTTCCGAACCCTTCCCAAACCCATTTATTATTACCCATTACAACCCAATACCCCTTTAAGATATAAATTTAAAACATAATAAAATATAAATTATATAATTATAATATTTTTACTTAAATAATTATAAATTAGAATCTAATGCTACTACAATTTTACTAAATAAATTTTACACCATATAATTCTATAATTAAACATAATACAATAACATTATAATTAAAAGCCAATAAATAAAATACAACAAATATAAAAAAAAAATACACAATTAAAATTTTATTATCTAATGAGCATTCCAAGTCTTCATAATATCATCTTCTTCATCTTCAATTTTTCATCAACCTTTTAAACATTAACGAAACTTGAGCATTGAAAATAAAATATGTTATCAATAATTAAAAAAAATAAATATACAAATATACTTACAAGGTAAAATGATTCATTGAAAAATTGAAGTTTATCAATAATCAACATCATCTTCAACTGAACACAAATAATTTGAGTCTAAACTTGAACAAGAATCTTTTAAAAAAATATATCTCAGCAATAAAATTATTTAATAAATTTTACTATTTAAAATAAAAATTATCACATTACCTTCAACATTTGCCCATAACAAACTTTGGGAGCACATCAATGCCTCTAAAGTATTTTCATGAAGTTTGCTTCAATGGAAATTAACAACCCTTCCACCAGTACTAAAAGGACTTAGATGCAACTGTGGACATAGGCACTGCTAAAACATCTCGAGCAATCATTCGTAGGATTGGATATTTTAACCCATTAGTCTTCCACCAACTAAGAATATCAAAATCTAGGCTCCAATGTAGAACAGGTTCCTCCAAATAATGATCTACCTCATATTTCACATAAGTACTACTAGAGGAAGAATTCAAAAATACTACCAAATCATTCATGTCCTTTTTTTGCGAATTCTGACTAGTAGATAGAGGAATTAACGAAGAAAAACTATAGGGATTGAGATGTTTTTGCTTCAAAGCCCTAGATTGATACTCATCAAGTAATTTGTAACAAGTTTGCTTAACTTCCTCAATTTCAACTTTTGCATTATCACTATAGATCATTCAAAAATAATATTCAACTACCTTTATTTTATATCTAGGATCTAACACCACATCCATAGCCAAAACAACATGAACAACACTCCAATATTTCTCAAAATTTTCAAACATTTTCTTGGACATTACAAATATAACTTCATTACTAGTACCCATCCATTCAACCAAAGAATTTCTAAGTTGACAAATAGAAATAAAAAATTAATTTCCAGTTGGATACTTTTTTCAAGAAAATAATTCAGTGGTGGAATAAAATATCTCCAACTTTTAAACCAGTTTTTCTGCCATCATTCAATCATTGTCAGCAAGCACAAATGTATAATGTTTTTTTTCCCTAATTCTCAACCTAGGAAAGACTTATTTGTATGAAATTTCTGTTTGCAACATTAAATAAGTGGAGTTCCAATGAGTTTTACAATCTAGGCTCAACTTTTTTCCATAAGAAATTTTCAATTGTTTTGTCATTTCCTCTAAATTTTATACTCTTTAAGGTGTAGTTGCCCAAAAAGCCACACTATCCCTAACTTTTGTAAGTGCATTATTCAAGAATTGATAACCCATCTTTCACCACAATATTCAAAATATGCGCAAAACATCTCATATGTAAGATATTCCCATCGCACAAAAGATCACCATACAACTTATCCACAAAGATATGAATCATACCATCATTAGAAGAGCAATTATCTATTGTTAATGTAGAAATCATGGTCTCAATATTCCACTTTGTAAAAGCCACCATCAAATTCTTTGCAAGCTCTTCTTTGGTGTGAGGAGTTGGCACCTAAACAAACCTATAAAATCATAAACAATATAAAATTAATATATAAGTAAATTTGAACTAATATTATTGAATACATGTCATATAATGAGAATCCAAATTTTAATTTACTTAAAGATATGATTTTGTAGCACCCAAGACTCATCAATGAAATGTGTGGTGAAGGACATGTAACCTTTCTTTTGATTTGATGTCCACATGTCAGTTGTGATGGCAATACGAATTTTAAGATTCTCTAATACTTTATATAACTTTCCAAATTTAATATCATAAATGTTCAAGATATCCTTCTTAATAGTATTTCGAGAAACCATCTTAAACATGGGTTGAAGACTACCGGTGAATCTTCGAAACCTAACATGCTCAACAATTGAGAGAGGATATTCATGTAAAATTACTGCACACACTAACTCTTTTTTTGATTTTTCTTAATCAAATGTAAAATTTCCAAATTGAACCTTCCCATCATTCCCCTTTTCCACAACAATTTATTTTCGCCTATCTAAACATTGGGTAATACTTGCTTTGAGAATTGACTTACAACTTTTCTATATGATTATGCAAAGATTTTGTACCATTCCTATTATTTGCTTTGAGAATTGACTTACAATAGTTACAAATCTCCCAATCTTCACCATCATGATGAACTTTCTCAAAGTGTTCCCAAACAAAAGAGGTTAACTTTCTTTTTCTACTACTCAATGATGTGGTGGATTACTATTAATGGGTTCAAGAGTTGGTTTTTGGGTAGGCATAATACTAGATATGATAGGTGTTTCCAAAACATTATTTTCAATTGATGGAGACATAATACTATCATTTTTACAACTTTCTACACCTTCAATACTTTCAAAAGTTGACATGATATCCTAAACAAAGATCCAACATAAATTATAAGTTACTAATATTATTAAAGTCCTATACAAAGTCAAAAAACAATTTATTTAATATATTACAAGCTCATATATTTATAATGTATATTGTGTGTGTGCATATATATATATATATATAATAATGTTCGCTATATTAGTTAATAAAACATATTAAGTAATTAATATATATAATCTCAAAAGTACAACCAATTAAAAAAACAACCTTACTATAACAATATGCTTAATATGTGAAATGGAAAGAATTATTAGTTTATTTAAAGAATAATATATAAAGCACCTTCCACTTATATATATCTATACACTAGACTATATAATTATTAGTTTATTTGTTTAATTCTTTTGTGTTTTAAATTCTTCTTTCTTCTGGACATATATATCCATCAACTTTTGTTTGTTTCAAGTTGCACCCCATTTTTTTCAATATATAGGCCCAAATAATAAATACAATACTATTGTTTAATAATTAATTCCTTTTTTATTATATATATAAGTTTTCCCTTTTTAATATCTCTCCCTTTAGAACCTCTTACTAGCTAATTAAGTTTACTATACTTTAAATTAATATGCTCAAAAGAAACCCAAAATCAGCCAGTAATGATTATATCTCAGTAATGAAGAAAATGTCAACAATTCAAATTCACATCTCAGTAATGATTACTTCACATTAACATGCTCAAACGAAACCCAAAATCAGCCACAATCGCATTACTATCTTAGTAACATATAAAACCCCAATGCTCAAAAGAAACCCAAAATCAACCACAATCTCATTTTTTATCTTTAATTTCTTTATTGTCTAACCATTTTCTAAAATCAGAAATCCAACTATGAAAGTCTAAACTAAAAATTGAAAAAAAAAAAAAAAAAAGAGTTCTCTAAACTTAAAAGAAAAAAAGAAAAAATCGATGTACCTGATGATCTAAAATACCAAAGTAGAGATGATCAAGGTAGTGGGAGGCGGTGGATGATGGTGAGAGGAGACAAGCGATGATAGTGAGAGTCAGAGGCAGATGTGAGAGTGAGAGGCAGTTGCAGATGTAATTTGAGAATATGTTGTGCGGCCTGAAGTGGAGAATGAAAAAAAATTTAAGTTTTGTTTAGATTTTAGGGTTACAAATAGAAAATAGAAAATATATTATATAAAATAAGTTAAAATTACGTAGTTTTATGTTAAAACTACGTAGTTTTGACTAAAATGGTTTTTAATGTATACAAAATAATTGATAATAAAAATAAAAATAAAAATAATAATTTATAATATATATATATATATATCACACATAATATATAGTATATATATGTGCGTGTTATATAGTATATATATTATACCACATAGTATAATACACTATGTTATATAATTAGACTATATATATAAATAATTTATACAGTGAAAATAATAATATAAAATATATATATTATAGTATATAATAAAAATAATTAATAATATATACATATCCCATATAATATATAGTATATATATATGTGCAATAATGTAGTATACAAAGTATACATAAATTACATATAATATATAGTATATATATGTAGTACATAGCATATACATATGGTGCATATAATATATAGTATATAAAAATATATATATCAACTATTTTTAATATATAGATATACTATTATTTTTACCATGCATATTATAGTGGAAATAATATACTATGCATAATATATTATACTACATAATGAAAATACTTGATATATATATATATATATATATATATCTTATATTGGTGAATGATGATGTTATATTAATTACAATCATCTTTATAACTTTAACCATTTTATAACATATGCAATATATATATATATAATTGATCTTGTATAATATATTATACTACATAATGGAAATACTTGATATATATATATATATATATCTTATATTGATGAATGATGATGTTATATTAATTACAATCATATTTATAACATTAACCATTTTATAACATATGCAATATATATATAATTGGTCTTATATATATTATATAAGACCAATTATATATATTGCATATGATATAAATTATAATATATATACATATTGTAGAGAATTTGTTAGATAAATACCTTTCAGCAAAATATTAATAAATTTTAGACCCTACTATTCTTAATTAGACCCTTTTAGATAAAAATACCCTTAAAAATTAAAAAGTCCGCCTCATATTTCTAGAAGCAGTTTTTTTTTCTCTCTCCCATTTTCGAATTTCATCTTCTCCTTCCCGAACTCTCTGTCATAGCAAGAAACCCTCGATCCATAGTAGTCGTATCTTCACTATTTCTTCATTGTTTCTCTCCATTTTTATCGCTTTAAGGTCGAAGCAGCTACTATTTCCTCACAGTAGCCTTCTCTATCTCAGTAGCGCTATTTCTTCGCTATTTCTTCGCTATTCCTCACTGCGATATAAAGGTATTTATACTTTTTCTCTCTCGATCTCTCTCTTCTAAATCGCTATGCTTATTTTGATTTCGAGAATGAAAATATGTTTGTGGAATGTTTGGTGTTCGATGAAATATTTAATTTTAATTGCTGATTTTTGCTTTACTGATGTGTTGATATAAACAGTTCGGATGGAAGAACAAACTGTGCATGATATGAGTTGATATGAGTTGTATGAGTTTGTCTTGAGTTGATATGAGTTGGTATGAGTTGGTATGAGTTGATATGAGTTTGAAATTAGTCGGCATGAGTTCGCTAAGAGTTGGTATGAGTTTATATGAGTTGATAATAAGTTGGTATGAGTTGGTATGAGATGATATGAGTTGCTATCAGTTAGTATGAGTTGATATGAGTATAATATTTGTATTATTGATATGAGTTGTTATGAGTTTGTTTAATTAGTATGAGTTTGATATGAGTTTGGTATGAGTTGGCATGAGTTAGAATCAGTTTGATATGGGTTATTATTATCTGTTATGAGTTGGTATGAGTCTGATATGAGTTTGTATTATTGATATGACTTTTGATATGAGTTTTGATATGAGTTGTTATGAGTTAGTTTAATTAGTATGAGTTTGATATGAGTTTGTATGAGTTGGTATGAGTTTGATATGAGTTGGTATGAGTTTGTCTTGAGTTGATATGAGTTGGTATGAGTTGTTATAATTTGGTATAAGTTTGATATGAGTTGGTATGAGTTTGATATTAGCTAGTTTAATTGGTATGAGTTTGATATTTGAGTTGATATGAGTTTGATATGAGTTGGTATGAGTTTTTCTTGAGTTGGTATGAGTTGATATGAGTTTGATATGAGTTGGTATGAGTTTGTCTTGAGTTGTATGAGTTGGTATGAGTTGTTATGAATTGATATGAGTTGGTATGAGTCTGATATGAGTTGGTATTATTAATATGAGTTTTGATATGAGTTATTATGTGTTAGTTTAATTGGTATGAGTTCGTATGAGTTTGATACGAGCTAGTTTAATTGGTATGCGTCTGATATGAGTTGATATGAGTTGGTAGGAGTTTGTCTTGAGTTGGTATGAGTTGATATAAGCTTATATGAGTTGGTATGAGTCTGATATGAGTTTGTATTATTGATATGACTTTTGATATGAGTTGTTATGAGTTAGTTTAATTAGTATGAGTTTGATATGAGTTGGTATAAGTTTGTCTTGAGTTGATATAATTTGGTATGAGTTTGATATGAGTAGGTATGAGTTTGATATGAGCTATTTTAATTGGTATGAGTTTGATATGAGTTGATATGAGTTGGTATGAGTTGATATGAGTTTGATATGAGTTGGTATGGGTTTGTCTTGAATTAATATAAGATGGTATGAGTTGTTGTGAGTTAATATGAGTTGATATGAGTTGGTATGAGTTTGTCTTGAGTTGTATGAGTTGGTATGAGTTGTTATGAGTTGATATGAGTTGGTATGAGTCTGATATGAGTTTATATTATTGATATGAGTTTTAATATGAGTTGTTATATGTTAGTTTAATTGGTATGATTTTGGTATGAGTTTGTATGAGTTCGATACGAGCTAGTTTAATTGGTATGAGTCTGATATGAGTTGGTAGGAGTTTGTCTTGAGTTGGTAGGAGTTGCTAGGAGTTTGTCTTGAGTTGGTATGAGTTGATATAAGCTGGTATGAGTTTGTCTTGAGTTGGTATGAGTTGATATGAGTTGGTATGAGCTGATATGAGTTTGTCTTGAGTTGGTATGAGTTGATATAAATTTGAAATTGCCTGTTATGAGTTTATATGAGTTGATAATAAGTTGGTATGAGTTGGTATGAGATGGTATGAGTTGCTATCAGTTAGTATAAGTTGGTATGAGATGGTATGAGTTGTTATCAGTTAGTGTGGCTTGGTATGAGTTGATATGAGTTGGTATGAGTAGTTATGAGTTGTTATGAGCTGGTATGAGTTGATATAAGTTTGTTATGAGTTGGTATGATTTTGTCTTGAGTTGATATGAGATTGGTATGAGTTGGTACGAGTTGGTACGAGTTTGATATGAGTTGGTATGAATTTGTCTTGAGTTGGTATGAGTTGGTAAGAGTTGTTATGAGTTGGCATGAGTTTGTCTTGAGTTGGTATGAGTTTTTTCTGAGTTGATATGAGTTGGTATGAGTTGTTATGAATTGATATGTGTTGGTATGAGTTGTTACGAGTTAATTTAATTGGTATGAGTTGGAATGAGTTTGATACGAGCTAGTATAATTGGTATGAGTTTGATATGAGTTGATATGAGTTTGATATGAGTTGTTATGAGTTTGTCTTGAGTTGGTATGAGTTGTTATGAGTTGTTATGAGCTGGTATGAGTTGGTATGAGTTGATATGAGTTTGTTATGAGTTGGTATGATTTTGTCTTGAGTTGGTATGAGTTTTATATGAGTTGGTATGAGTTTGTCTTGAGATGATATGAGTTTGTATGAGTTGTTATGAGTTCGAATGAGTTTGTCTTGAGTGATATGAGTTGGTATGAGTTGTTATGAGTTGATATGTGTTGGTATGAGTTGTTATGAGTTAGTTTAATTGGTATAATTTTGGTATGAGTTGGTTTTAGTTTGATATGAGGTAGTTTAATTGGTATGAGTTTGATATGAGTTGATATGAGTCTGATATGAGTTGGTAGGAGTTTGTCTCAAGTTGATATGAGTTGGTATGAGTTTTGCTTGAGTTGGTATGAGTTGAGATGAGTATAATTTTTGTCTTGAGTTAATATGAGTTGACTTTGTAATGAAAAATCAAGCAGGTAGAATGGCACCAGGTTCTCATACTAGCCCATCTTCTCAAAGTGAGCGATCTCCCTTTTGTGGGGATAAGCCCACAAGGCTCCAGGGAAGTCCAGGAGTAATGTCGTCAACTTCTCCTAAAGGCTGGAGGATAAAAAGAAGAATTCCTTCTGAACCAGACGTGATAGGTAAGGCAAAAAAGGTAAGATTCAGTGTGTTTTATAGTGACGACATGTCAATTTCTGAGAAGGAAGTGGGAGGTGAACATAGTAATGAAGAACGCATCAGAGTAAGTAATTATAAAAAATTATCTACTTCATACAACTTTTTTTGAATCTAGACAAGTCAATGATTGAGTAGCTAATCAATAGAATATGTACCATGATGTTGATTATATCATCCCTCCAAGTGATTGGAGGTACCACTAGGTCAACAGGGTAGGCCGTGGATTGCAAACAATTCAGCTGATAAAGAATGCAATTAGTTCTAATAAAGATAAGGTTTGTTTGATTAACAATAGAATATGCTACTGTGTTCAATCTCATATAAAACTTATTGATAACACTCTTTTATTATTTTGGTGTAGATGGCTGCCTTTAAATAATACAATATCAGCCACCTTCTAACTCTTGATGAAGGAAATTTTGATCATTGGTCTGGGCTTTTTCATTGGCTTTTCATACATCAAGTTCCAAATAACAATAGAAATGAGCTTTCGTTTAAGTTTGGAAAGTCACTTCTGAAGTTTGGAATTATTGAGTATTGTTTAATAACTGGGCTGAAATACAGTGGAGCGAAACACCTGGTTGAGGGAACTAAACTCTTAGTTCATTGCTATGGTGGATGGACATGGGAGAGATTATGCGATGAATTTAAAAATTGGCAGTATACTGAGCTGCAAATCAAACTAGGAGTTGCTTGCCTAGTTGACATGTTGATTTTGGGAAAGGCTAAGACTACAAAGGTTGATCCCAAAATTTTAGCTCTTGTTGATGATGTTGAGGCATTCAACAATGTCGCATGGGTATTCGTGAGCTGGAAATTCCTGTATTCAAAGTTGACAGAATTCCTAGAAAAATTGAAGAGCATGGTGATGGCCACCTACTCTATCATTGGTTTTTCTGATGCCATAACCATATTTGGAATGGAGGTAATTTCAAATTTACAAGAGATAGGGGTGGAAAGGTGTGAATATGGGTTTCTGCGATTGATGAATTGGAAAATATCTTCAAAATATCCATACTCACAAATTTGTTCAAAGTTATCCCAGCAGGTATTTTACTTGATATGAGCTTGTTATTCTGTATTTTTTCCAGTTCAAATGCTTTTATATTTTTAACACATATTGAATAAAATGTTAATGTATAGGAGCTGAGTGCTGTGGAAATAAAAATAATAAATGTTGAGGTTGATTCTCCAAATCTACAAGCACTCGGAAGAGCAAAAAATTAAAGACCCCATGGTATTTGTTACATCTCCTTCCATTTATAGGATCATAATGCTTATCAATTGAGTAACTGGTTTGGCTGCTAATTACTGTATAACTTTTCAGGAAACTCGAGTTGATAGCAAACCAGCCAGTGATGTAATATCCCACAATTTTGAAAATATTAATTTTTTGAAAATTAAATAAATGATTTAAAAGTATATATATATAATTAAGTGAAAAAGAAAAATATGTATATGATATATATATGTAGATATACATATATTTATAAGTCAACATTTTAATATGGTCAAATGTCATTTTAGTTATTAAGATATTAATTAAATGGTTAGTGGAAGATGACATAGTATATATTAATTAAGTAATATATTTTACTTGATGGAGGAATAATTATGTGGTTAAAAGGGATTGTTGGTAATGGAATTGATGATCATTATCTTCTTTTAATTTTTCTTTCTCCATTGAAGCTGGCCACCTTCATCAAAGGAAGAGAGGAATTTTGCTTCTTGCTAACTCAAGTAATTGAAGGATTTCAAGTGTTCAAGTTGGAGTTTTAAGGATTTTCTTCATATTTGGTAAGTTTCCAACTTGTTTCTTTGATTTCCTTTGGAAGTTGTATTTGTGTGAATTGGATGCTTGGTGTAGTATGTATTAAAGGTTGATATTGGTATTGTTAGACAAATGATCTCAATTTTGATCATTGACAACTCAAATTGAATGATCCATTTAACATGCGTTTGAAGAATCTTGTTGCAGGCTTAGGTTACTTCAAATAAAGCTGAACAGAACACTTATAGCGGTCGCACCAAACCTGAATACGACCGCACCATTCAATTAAAGGATAGGTTTCGTGGTCAGAAACCCGACCTCAGTAACGATTAACGACCGCACTTCATGATGAGCGACTGTCCCAAGTTATGGACGACCGCTACTCAAGCAACTCAAATCATTCTAATCACAGTAAGGTTCGCGGTGACAAGAACGGCGAATGACAGGGCCTCGCTTACCACTTTAGCGACCGCACATTCATATTCGCTACCGCTCTGCCAATACAGGAGAAAATTGCTTGAAGAGACAGTAGTGTTCGCGTCCTCAGGTGCGTCCAGAAGTTCGACGCGAGTATCTCACTTTGACCGCGAGATGTCACCTAGGGCGACCGCTACTTTCAAATTTTGGCAGACATCTCTTCTGCCCTGTCAGAGAATGACACGTGACATAACCGTTATAAACCCACTTCAACATTCAAAAAGGGCGACCACGACTGTGTGATGCGCGACAGTCCCGACAACCACAGCATGGGCAAGATTCCTGCTGCAGAGCACTCAAATTCGACCGTTGAAGCTTTTTTAAATTCAGCGACCGTGCCTTATCTAAGGACGACCGCGTGTGACAATAGCGCAACCATCCTTATATGAAGGACGACCGCGAAATGCTTCGGACAGTTTAATAAAGAAGGTTTAAACTGCCAAGACTTTATTCTTACTATCAATAACGGCTAGTAAGACCACATTGACTATAAATATAGTGCTTCTATGAGAAAAGAAAAAACAAGAAGCAAAAAAAAGGAAATTCATAGCCAAGCAACAAACCCTTTTTACTTAAACTTACATTTGAATTGTAATGAATGTTAGGTGTAAGCATTGAAAACACCATTGTATAAGTTTGAGTGTGAGCTTGGAAAAACACTTGGGTTGTGAGAGTAATCCTTGTAAAACTCTTGTTTGGGTTGTGAGAGTGAGCCTTAAAAACTCCTATAAAGGTTCTTAAGTGTAAGCCTTAGAAAAACACTTGTGAAGTTAGGTGTGAACTTGTGAAAACACCAAAGTTGGAAGTGAGCTTGTAAAAACTTCAAAGATTAGTGGAACCTTAACAAGTTGTTAAGGAAGTGGATGTAGGATTGAAGTAAAATCCGAACCACTATAAATCTTGTGTGTTCTTTCTTTCTTTCATTACTCAACCAACTCTCTATTTCGCATTTCTAGTTTGTTGAGTTTTTTAATTGTCATTATTTCTTGAGGAAACCAATTCACCCCCCCCCCCTCTTGGTTGCCATCTTGGGACAACAGGTATGTTTGAAGTTCTTTTGACTAGTTAACTATAAAATTTAGGGTTGGATTGAAGAAAAAAGTTAAGTTTGGTGAAGAGAATAAGAGTTTTGGATTGTGTAACTTTTGAGTTGTAAAGTCATGGTTGTAATTGTGTATTTTTTTTTCTTTTAATTGAGTTGTTTTGATGTTTATACAAGTATTATATGGTATAATGATGTATTTGGTTGAGTTTGTATGGAGTTGAAAAGGTTAATGAAAGATAATAGTTGGATGTGACAATTATGTGTGGATATCAGGATTTTGGCCTGACACGCCCGGTGACACAGCCATGCTTTTGGACGTGTTGATGGTTCTATTTTCAGTGTTGGTGACATGTACAGTGACACGCCCATGTCACTGCGCGTGTCATAGCTTCTATGATGTTGAAGTATTGACACGTGCAGTGACACGCCCATGTCACTGAGCGTGTCATATCTACTGTGTTGTTGTAGTTTTTACATGTGCAGTGACACACCCATGTCACTGAGCGTGTCATAGCTACTTTGTTGTAGGAGTTTTGGCACGGTCATTGACATGCCCATGTCACTGAGCGTGTCAAAGCTTCTGTGTTGTGAGTTTAGGGCACGGTCATTGACACGCCCGTGTTGTTGAGCGTGTCATGTGTAGAGTTTACCCTAGATAGTTCTTTTCCTTATTTTCCTTTGTGTATCTTATCCTCGTGTTGAGAGGTTTTGTTTATACCTATAAGTGTATCACTAAGTGATTATTTATAATCATATTTGGTTTAGGCTTTGATGAGACTTGAGTTACCCCAGTCCAAGTGTTGAGGGATATCTTGGAAGAGGAGGTTGAAAGTGGTGTTTGTTGCTTTTAGAGGTAAGTACAAACTTTGAATAATTATTTATATTTACATGACATTAGGACTTAACACATTTGGTTGGAAAATTTGGTAAGTTACCTACTACATTATTGGTGCATGAGAAATATGCTATGATTTGTATAATGTGAACTATGTGAACTTTGTGCAAAATATAATAATGGCCCAAAACGTATGGGTATTGCAATTTGTTATGTATAAATTAAAGATGGTATGTAAAGCCATTGGTGATAGCTATATTGATATAAATGAGATATTTGAAGCATTGTGCCTAGTTTGATCATGAGAAAATGAGAAAGGATTTGATAATGGAATTATGAAAGAATTGTGCCTAATATGTTATTCAATTTTCAGAGTTTTGTGTTTGGCGGCATGCCTAAGACGTAACAGTCCCTTGAAGAAGCTGGGTTGGGCTTGGTCCTTAAAGCTTAGTTGGGTGTTACATGATGTAGCAGACCCTTGAAGCTGAGTTGGGCCTAGTCCTTGAAGCCTAGTTGTGATGTTACATATGAGGTAATCCTCATTGTGATTATGATTTGCCTTCGGGCTAAACACATGGTGTCATCTTGGACCAAAGCAGTAACTTTGAAATTTGAATGGCATATTAGATCCTTTTGGGCCCATGCTTGTGTTTGCTTTTATGTGAATTATGAATTGCGGAACAATTGAGCAATTTATCAAGATATAATGATATAATGTTATGAAATGTAATATCTTTATGTGTTGTGCATTAGCATTGCATTTGAACTATATTGTTATCAAAGTTTGTATCACTAAGCTTTTGGCTTAGCTCGATTGTGATTCATCGCACAGGTGACAGGTAGATCTGGTTGAGCCGGAGAGTTCGTCTAGACCGAGTCGAGGCTAGGCTTGAGATCTTGAGTGTAGAGTTGATTGTTGGACATCAAGATCAGAGACAAACTGCCAGCATGTATATATTTTATATTTTTGTACATATTGATTTCATGTATATTATGTTATATTTTAATGTATATATATGTATATTCCGTAAACTATCAAAAATATTTTGGATAAACCTTTGGTAATGAAGTATACATATGTGTTTTAGCAAGTAATATTTCATCTATTATTTATATGATATCAGTTGAATGTTTTAAGTTTATATAGATTTTATAAGTGAAGAGTTGTTTTGTTAAAATGGGTTGTGACATCCTTGTATCCTATATTTGTATATTATATATGTTGGGTGTATGTAGTGTACGTATATTGGGTATAAGGGTGTTACAAGTGAAACCGCAAAAAAGAAGTTTAAAACATTTGAACGCAGAAGCAAAAGGGATCAAGATCTGAGTGTCATGCATGAAAGAAAAATGCATATTGATGTAGATTTGGAGAAGAATAAAATGAATTTATATTTATCACAACTGGAGTCTAGATGCAGTGCATTAGAAATTGAAAATGCACTGCAAGCTCAGGTGAATAAAGAGTTGAATGCTACCCTTTCCCGATTGAGTGATAGACTCACGGCCTTGGAGGCAATTGAATATGAAAGGGCTGCAAAGAAAAGAAAAACTAAGGAAAATATGGCCTCGGGATGTCAAAAGGAAAAGAAAGAGGCAAAGGATGAAAGGGAAAAGATTTATAGAGAAAAGTACAATGAATATGCAGAAAAGGCAGAGGGCGTAAAAGAAAAAGAAAATGAAAAAGAAGCTCAGGGATTGGATTCTACATTTTGTACACCTCTGGATGAGTATGACGATTATACTAAATCCAGGTTATTTATTGTAAAATTTTATAAATGCATGAACATCTAATCACTTAAAATATCTCTACTTGCAGCAAAGAAGTTTCAATGGCGGCTAAGGACATGATGCAGCTCAGCAGGTCATTGGTTGAGTGACGGAGATCACGTACGAGGAACATAAGAAGAAACATTTACAGATGCCGAACACCAAATACATTGGTGATGAGTGGACTCTTGAAGGAAGAGGGCAGCATAAAAAAAGGAGCAAATGTCTGCAAGTCTTGTGCCGGAAGATGGCGGATGAAGTTACATATGCACCTATTCTACCCTTGGATCCTTTCTCACCCCCATCTGCTGATCAGTGCCGAAGTTTTGATAACTGGTGGCATATGCATTTTGATAACTATAAGCAGTAAGCTGTACGTTAATTGCAGATTTATACTTTCACACTAATGATATTTAGATATAAACAAATTATTCTTCCAAGCAAATAAACATAATGATATTTTGATATATAATAGTGATCCAAGAGTGGATCAACCTTTTTCGGATGGCGAGACCTATGAGTTCACGGTGCATTCCACGAATTATAAGGATTTTTGGTATCGATTATGAGTACCCCATGCTTGGTTGTCTAACGATGTAAGATTCTCAATATAAATGCATCTTGGTGGATATTACATCGCAAATTAGTGTATTATCAAATTTATATTAATGTGTCTTGTGTTAATTGTAGGAAATTGATGTCATATTATATTATGTGCGACAAAAATAGAAATATAATGCAGACTTCTTTGACCAGAGAAAGACATGTGGTTCTTGCTATGTCCATCAAATTTTTATGGCATGTCATGACGATTTCAAAAAGAAAAACTGGATGACTCCCAGTTATTTAACAGATTTTCTGGAGGGCAAGCACCAGTATTGTAAACATGTCAAGGATGTTGACATCATTTATCTACCAGTCAATCAATCCGGACAACACTTGTTTCTTATAGAAATAAATCTACCGAAGTGGTCAATAAAGATATATGATTCGTTGTATGCAAACGCCCGCAAAAGTGATAGAACAAAATATGTTAAGCCAATTGCGGAGATGTTGCCCCATGCTTTGAATGATGTTAAATTTTTCAACCATAGGCCCGAATTGGTTTATAAAAAAAGTTTGAAGATGACAATAAGTTATGAGAAGGATGTTTGTTCGTGCCAAGAAGGGTAAGCTCTATTCTCAGTCATTGAGTAACAATAGTTATTTGTCTTTTACAGTTGCTAATAATAATACATTGTAATAGTGAAGATTGCGGAATGTTTGTTGCCAAATTCGTCGAATTTTTAATGACGGCAGGCCTCAACATATGGGACTACAATCAGAAAAATATGGAAATATTGAGATATAATACGGCAATTCATTGGGTGCATGCTACAAATTAAAATGATAACGCTTATTATAGCGAATAACATTTTGATATTTTTGTACATAAAATTGTGAATAACTCATGTGGTAAATATGAAAATTTTTATTCTCAATTATTTTGTTCGCAATAAGATATGAGCAACTATTAATTTACATGAGATTTTATTATTTATGTCGGATGCAGGATGTTGGTTTGAGTTAATGCAGGTGTCTATCAAATAAATTAGTTTGACCTGAGTTAATGCAGGTGTATACCAATAATTTTACACTCATACCAAACTCATACCAATAAAAATATGATCATACAAAATTCATACTAACTCATACCAATAAAAATACACTCATACCAAACTCATACTAACACATACCAATAAAAATATACTCATACCAACTCATACTAATAAAAATACACTCATACCAAACTCATACTAACTCATACCAATAAAAATACACTCATACCAAACTCATACTAACACATACCAATAAAAATACACTCATACTAACTCATACCTATAATTTTACACTCATACCAAACTCATACTAATAATTTTACACTCATACCAATCTCATACTAACTCATACCAATTATTTTTACACTCATACCAAACTCATACTAACTCATACTAATAAATTTACACTCATACCAAACTCATACTAACTCATACTAATAATTTTACACTCATACCAAACTCATACTAACTCATACCAATACAAATACACTCATACCAAACTCATACTAATTCATACTAATAAAAATGCACTCATACCAAACTCATGCTAACTCATACCAATACAAATGCACTCATACCAAACTCATGCTAACTCATACCAATAAAAATACACTCATACAAATAAAAATACACTCATACCAAACTCATGCTAACTCATACTAATAAAAATACATTCATACCAAACTCATACTAACTCATACCAATAAAAATACACTCATACCAAACTCATACTAATTCATACCAATAATTTTATACTCATACCAAACTCATACTAACTCTTACCGATAATTTTACACTCATACCAAACTCATACTAAGTCATACCAATACAAATACACTCATACCAAACTCATACTAACTCATACCAATAAAAATACACTCATACCAAACTCATACTAACTTATGCCAATAAATATACACTCATACTAAACTCATACTAACTCATACCAATAAAAATACACTCATACCAATAATTTTACACTCATACCAAACTCATACTAACTCATACCAATAAAAATACTCATACTAAACTCATACTAACTCATACCAATAAAAATACACTCATACCAAACTCATACTAACACATACCAATAAAAATACACTCATACCAAACTCATTCTAACTCATACCTATAATTTTACACTCATACCAAACTCATACTAACTCATACCAGTAATTTTACACTCATACCAAACTCATACTAACTCATACCAATAATTTTACACTCATACAAATTCATACTAACTCATACCATATAAAATATACTCATACCAAACTCATACTAACTCATACCAATAAAAATATACTCATACCAAACTCATACTAACTCATACCAATAATTTTACACTTATACCAAACTCATACTAACTCATACCAATAAAAATACTCATACCAAAGTCATACTAAAGTATATCATTTAAAATAATCTCATATCAATAACATAATACTTTCACACTGAAAATTTATCCGCGCTAACAATCTCAATCTGTAAGAAATTATGACTTATTCTGAAGTTTGGATCATTTTGCATCAAATCAACATTACAAATAATAAATTCATTGAAGAAATAATTCTCGGATGTGAAGATGAATATTGTTTCTATTTGTTATCTCTCGATGCTCCCGAGCCACTATGCAAATGAATGGAATTTTGGCAAGTATATCTATTGTGACCACGCTCGCGACAACAGCTGCACCTCAGATAAGTTTTATCCTCACCTAATGAAGGAATCCTGCATTTTTTTTCCTCCCAGTTGAGGTGCGCACATCTGGAGGTAAAAGAGTGACGGTGCGAATGTGATCTGGTATAGACCAATCACTGATATGATGAATTGGGTTTATGACTTCTTTGTATGCTTGAAACCAATACTCACGCGAGTATTATGGAGAACACAACTCATAAGTATCATAGCTGCTATTTCTAATAACCACAAGAGCATGAACACATGGGATTTGATCTAACTGAAACTTCCTGCAACAATAAGTTCTCTTACCCATGTCAACAACATAATTTTATCAATGTCCCTAACGTCGTATTTGTTGTTGCTAGTAGGCTCCATCTGCAATATAAAAATAATGACATGACATGACAATATCATAAATAATGGTAGTTGATGTATCAAAATTAAAAACCATGACACTTCAAAAAATAAAGAACTTACATTCATTTTTTGTGCTTTCATCATTCTATTCCTCAATTTTTTTCTACATTTATTAACATTTTATCCGTGGACTGTTCTGCCTTGTTTCGACGTTCATAAAACCATCTTTGGTACATCTTTCTAACTTCATCAACAAAATCAGTTATAGGAAGCTCTCTCCCCTTTACGAGCGCTGCATTGACTGATTCAGATATGTTAGTCGTCTTGATGTTATATCTCCTTCTATGCATATGAGACCGCATCCACCTATCCAGCCCAACACATTTTAGATATTCTTTAGCACCGGGAATACTAATGCAAAATCCACCAAATAGTTTAGTGAAATCATTTATTGTGTTGGCTTTAGCTATTTTGTAGTAGTGCTTCTCTAGGTCCTTGGTTATGTGTTTAAATTTACACTTCAAGTTATTTAACAAATGATACATGCAAATCCCATGGAATGCATTTGGGAAAACCTCTGCTACAACCTTCTGAATGCTTAGGTGTCTATCAGATATAATAACATTATCCGGTCTTTCGCCGAAAGCTTCCTTTAACCTCGTAAGAAACCACGTCCATGAGGCATAATTTTCAGAATCGCCAATCCCAAATGCCAAAGGAAATATCTATTAGTTTGCATCGTGATAAATGGCAGTGAAAAGCACACCTCGATACTTTCCTTTCAAATGAGTACCATCAATACTAATTACAGGTATGCAATTTTGGAAACCTTTTATAGCAACATCAAAACAAAGAAAAGATACTCAAATCAATCATCATCTGTGCATTGTAGATGCATAACCATACCTGGATTAGTTTCTCCTATCATATGCAAATAGGCTGGTAGAATTGAGAAAGATTGTTCTGGCATCCCAAGTCTAACATTCTCATACGCATACTCTCATCCCCTCCATGCAATAGAATAACTAATCTCAATCCCAAATTTATTACTCATGTCTTCGATAATATCCTTGGGTTTGAAAACCCTCCCAGGATTTATGAATCGCTTCTTAACACACTCTGCAACAACCAACTAGTTGCTTGTTTGTGTCTACTCTGACCAAAATCGGTCGGACATGTATGTTGAGTGACATATTTTGTAGCCATCCTACAACCCTTCAAGTCTCTGACACTTCTCGCTCTCAATCTCCATGTACAACTTTTATCAATGCACCGCACGACAAAGAAAGAAGTATTGGACTTGAATACCTTAAACTGGAATTGCTCCCTAATTTCAATGAGAGACATAGTTATCTTAATATCATCCCTTGACTTAAATATTTTTCCCTCCTCAATCATTTCAGATATATAACTTTCTCCCAACAATTCTAGAATGCTCTTGCATGCTAACAAGTTTGTCACTGTTTTTTCATTATCAGTAGTCGCATTTTCTGCCTCATTATTGCAATTAAAATGCAACTCATCACTGTGAGATACTCCAGTATGCTGAAACTCTGGCCCAGGTTCAGCTTCAAAATATTATGGTGCTACATTGATAGATTCAGTAATTGGTGCAACCCTTGCATCTGCATCTTCTAGTTCTGAACAAAAAATCAGAGCCTCTACTTAGACATTTTGTTTTCACTGATAGGATCATTACTATCATATACGGATTTATTGGCTCCTTCTTCAACACTAACAATCAATGGATGCTTAAGTCTATCTTCCATTGTAATGCCCATGAATATCCTAAGTGACCTATCATCTACTACATTATAAAAAGGATGTGGGTCATTACCAGTAACAAATTTGAATTCCATATGTGAGGTGCTGTCAATATGAAGCGCCTCTGATACTGAGTTCTTAAGTTCGTTGAAGTCAGCCATTCTATTCAGGAAAACATATTCAGCACCACCGCGAACATATTTTCCAATGCTGACATCAAATGTTCCACCATAATATATGAGAATAATTATTCCGTCCATAAATTGGATTCGTCCTCCAATACCTTTCATGCTATCCATTAATACCCTGTAGTCAGAACCATCAATATCAAACTTATATCAACCACATATAATAAAAATATCTATGTTTCTAACACATATCAAACTCATATGTAACTAGTACCAACTCATATCAATGACAACAACCAATATCACATGTATTTCAATTAAAATATCATATACCAACCTCATACCATTTATACTAAGTCTTAACAACTCATATCAAAACTCATACTAACCCAACCAACCAATATTTATACTCATACCAAACTCATACAAACTCATATCAATAATAAAAATTGATTCTAACTCATATCAACTCATACCAAAATCATACCAACTAATTATACACTCATGCCAAGGTCATACCAACTCATACCAAACTCATACCAATTATACTAACTCATATCAATAATATTTCAAACTCATAAGAGCAATAAAAACTCATATCAAACTCAAATCAATAATACAAACTCATATCAAACTCATACCAATTAAACTAACTCATATCAAAAGTTATATCAATAATACAAACTCATATCAGACTCATACCAACTCATAACAACTAATAGTAACCCATACCAAACTGATTCCAACTCATACCAAGCTCATACCAACTAATTTCTAACTTAAACCAACACTTACTAACTCATATCAAACTCATACCAACTCATATCAAACTTATACCAATTAAACTAACTCATCAAAACTCATATCAATAATACAAACTCATATCAGACTCATACCAACTCATAACAGCTAATAGTAACCCATATCAAACTGATTCCAACTCATACCAAGCTCATATCAACTAATTTCTAACTCAAATCAACACTTACTAACTCATATCAAACTCATACCAACTCATATCAAACTCATACCAATTAAACTAACTCATCAAAACTCATATCAAAACTTATATCAATAATACAAACTCATATCATACTCATACCAGCTAATAGTAACCCATATCAAACTGATTCCAACTCATACCAACTAATTTCTAAATCAAATCAACACTTACTAACTCATACCAACTCATACCAAACTCATATCAAACTCATACCAATTAAACTAACTCATAACAACTCATATCAAAACTTATATCAATAATACAAACTCATATTAGACTCATACTAACTGCTTGCAACCCATACCATCTCATACCAACTCATACCAACTTATTATCAACTCATATAAACTCATACCAACTAATTTTAAATTTATATCAACTCATACCAACTCATATCAACTCATACCAACTCAAGACAAACTCATACCAGCTTATATCAAGTCATGCCAACTCATACCAACTCATATCAACTTAAGACAAACTCATACCAACTCATATCAAACTCATATCAACTCATATCAAAATCATACCAATTAAACTAGCTCATATCAAACTCATACCAACTCATACCAAAATCATACCAATTAAACTCATATCAAAACTCATATGAATAATATAAACTCATATCATACTCATACCAACTCATAACTACTCATATCAACTCATACCAAACTCATACCAACTCATATCAACTCAAGACAAACTCATATCAAACTCATATCAACTCATACCAACTTATAACAACTCATACCTACTCATATCAACTCAAGACAAACTCATGCCAACTCATATCAAGCTCATGCCAACTCATATCAAATTCATACCAACTCATATCAAACTCATACCAATTATACTAACTCATATCAATAATATTTCAAACTCATAACAGTAATAAAAACTCATATCAAACTCAAATCATTTATACAAACTCATACCAAAATGATACCAACTCATACTAACTCATAACAAAGCATACCAACTAATTTCAAGCTCATATCAAATCATACTAACACATATCAACCTCATACCAACTCATACCAAACTCATATCAACCTCATACCAAGTATACTAACTCATAACAACTCCTATCAAAACTCATACTAAGTCATACCAACTCATATCAAACTCATATCAATAATACAAACTCATACCCAACTCATACTAACTCATATCAACTAATTTCAAACTCATATCAACTCATGCTATCCCATATCTAACTCATACCAAACTCATTTCTACATCATACCAATTATACTAAGTCTTAACAACTCATATCAAAACTCATACTAACCTAAACCAACTAATATCAATAAAAATATACTCATTTCAATCTCATATCAATAACACTATAAATAACACTAACTCATATCATAATGTTATTGATAATACTGACTCTTTTTTAAACTCTTATAAAACTAGTATCAGCTCATATCTACTCATATCAATAACACTACCTCATGTCAAACTCGTATTGATGAAAATATACTCATATTATACTAAAAATATACTTATTTCAATTATACTAACATCAAACTGATACCAACTCATATCAAATTCATATCCTCACCAAAAATAACTCATATATACAAATAACGAAAACATAGGAGGAATGAAGGAAGGATGAAGACAAAGATCTGTTATACCATTATTTAAAAAAATAAAATAATTATTATATTACTGTTCAAATATAAGCCAACGTCTTTTTCGACACCCAACCTCTGAATATTAGCTCGACATATTTTTTTTACAGGAAAACAAGAAATAACTCTATTTACCTTTTTACTTGGGCGAGACAACACAAATCGATTGCCAACAAATGGACTCGCAGAGAATAAAAAATATCGACACTATGAAAAATAGATATGAGATCGGCAAAGAGAAATAGAGAGAAGTGATTAAATAATAGGAAGATAAAGAGTAGATCGAAAAACAAAAGAGAAAGAAAGGAACACAATGGGCGGGGAGAAAGAGAGAGCCTAGGAGAGAGAAAATATTTTCCCTCCATTTTCTTTTTCCTTTTTTTTAAGGGATTGAGAAGGGTATTTTTATTAAATAAAGTCTAGTTAAGATTACTAAGGTCTATAATTTATTAATGTAATGGTCAAGGGTATTTTTTTTTTATCAAATTCCCCATATTGCATATGATATATATATATATATTGTATCAGTAATCAGTTATATTATATTATATATACAATTTAATTTGTTTATATTATCCTACTAGAAAGCAAAAACTTACAATCTAAAACAATGTTAATGTGAAATTAGATACCAAAAAAAAATATTTATGATAATTTAAGTTTGAGGTAAGATAATTGATTTGCAGTTTGGGTTATATATATATATATATATATATATATATATATATATGTGATTGATGGACTTAAACCAATCTGTCATTTAGTACCATCGCGTCTCAAAATTAATTGCATATAGATGTTCAAAATTTAAATGACAGAATGTAGATATAGAAAAAATGTAAGATGTGAATAATAAAATATAAAAACAGGATCGCACTGAAAAAATAATAATACAACATAAAATGCATGAACAAATATAAAATTGAATAATATTTGTAATACTAAAATCAATCTTTATTTAGTTATACATTTTTTTAAAAAATATATAATTACAAAATATAAACAGATTTTAATATATTATGACCATTATTTTTTATATTAAGTACTTTTCAACAATAACAAATTAGTCAATCTCTGAAACATTACACATGATATATAACAACTTCACAGCCACAAATTTTCATGTTTACACCTGAAACTTCGTGAGCTCACAATCTATGTCTAAAAAGGGTTTTATAACTAGTGAAGTTTCTATTTGGCCCCATAAATGGATTAATGGGTGGATGAACCTTGCAAGGAATGAAGTTAAACAAAGTAGGGCTATAAGGACAATGCCTTGGACTCCAAAAGAAGAAAAAACATTCATGAAATGATCTCTGATCAGGAAGATCACGAATACAATTTTTTCTAATATCAAGAACTCCACTTTTCACTAGCTTCCTACACATTGGCCCTATCACACTGAAATAATTATTTGAAAGCGATAAATTCGCCAAATTGCCTAAGGCGCATAATGCCTCCGGCACCTGCCCAAATAAATAATTTCCGGCGAGGTTTAGCTGTTCAATCTTGGCTAAGCAACCCAAAGAACATGGTAAAATACCAGTCAAGAAATTATAACTAGCATCAAAAAGTACTAATTCTTTCAAAAATCCTAATTCATAAGGAATGCAACCTGTTAATAAGTTGTTTAAGAGTAAAATTTCACTTAATGTAGAGGAAAGATGGAACATACTTCTTGGAATTGGTCCTGTGAATTTGTTGTTAGCTAAAGTGAGATAAAAAACTGGGGTTGAGCCTAAAGCTTGAGGGAGATTTTGCATGAAATTATTATTGTTAAGAAACAAAGCGTCAAGTTGTTTAGTGAAAATTTGAGGTGGAACTGACCCAGTAAAGAAATTAAATCTTATGTCTAAAAATGATAGGTCTTTGATACCAAGAACAGCCATAGGAAAATTACCAGAGAAATTGTTATTACTCAAGTCTAGTTCATAGAAATATGGTAAGTTTGCAATTTTTGGTGATATAGTGCCTGAGAAATTGTTTGAATTTGCATGAAAAATGGCAAGATCTGGAAGTTGATCAATGAACCCATCAAGACTAGGGGCAGATAGCTGAAATCCGTTGAAATCAATGGCAGCAAGGGCAATGGCAGAGAGATTATCAGGTGGGTTATCACAGTAGAAGCCTGTGTAGTTGCATATGCCTGAGCCAGCCCATGTTCGGGTGATATTAAGAGGATCTGAGGTGATAGTATTTTTGAAGGTTTGAATTATGGGGTAGACTGTGGAAAGTCTTTGGTCTAAGAATGTTAAAGTTTCTGGTATGAGTGGAGGCGATGGCTGTGGTGATGGGCATCCACAATTTAGGCCAAGTACACAAAGGAAACATGGAAGGAAGAGTAATGTAGTGTGGATTAAGGTTTTGGTGTAAAAAGAAATGATTCCCATTTGATATGTAAGAACTAAGAAGTGAAAGATTTGAGGAAGATTATGAATATTATTAAAGAATTTGCTGGTGTTTTATATAGTAGTTTAGTGTGGTAGGTGCAAGCTTCATTTTCAAGCTATAAGCTTTTGTTCAATGTTTTCTCAATTTTGCATTATATAAGTGGATTTGGAGTATAATTTATTATTTTCATTTACTTTATGTTAGGTCCATTGATGACTTTGTATTTATATTCATATTGTATGAATTAGGGCTAAGCACGGATTCTGAAGATATTCGGACCGAAATATTCAGAACTGAAAAGATTCATTGATTTTTTTACTTTATCTGAACCGTATCGTACCAATTTTTTAATATGGATCGGTTCTGGATATTAGTCTATAACCGAAGTAAGAACCAGACCAAACCGAAATGAACCGAATAACCGAAATATATCCGATTTATTATTAATAATATAAACTTATATTATATTTTATTGATGCATTATTTAATATTTGATATTTTTAAAATATATTAAAATTATTTTTTAAATTTATATTATGTCATGTTATATATTTAAAATTTCTAATTTTATATAATGCTCTATATATACCTTAGAAACTTTTATGTTTTGTTACTAATTAAGCTAATTCTATAACTAAATATAATTTATTAATATATTTATATAAATAATTACTATCATTTTTCTAGTACCAATGATAGTAATTCATTTTAATTATAGTAATCTGTATTTAATAAAATAATTTAATATAATGTATTAGTAGTTTTTAAATAATAATAATAAGTATGAATATTAACAATAATTAATACTTATGAGTACTAATAGTGAATACAAATAATATGATATAATTTTTTATAAATATGAGTAATAACATTAACAAATTAATAATTGTGAATAAATTTGACAAGAATATAAAGATATAATTACAATAATATGTTTATACATATATATAATACCATAATTATGTATTAGTAGTAAATAAAAATTTACATCACAATTAATATAGATTAAAAATTATTTGATTAATAATAATTATTCGCAAATTGTATATTAAAATATATCTACAATTGATTAATTTAAATTATTAAGATATTTAAATTTAAAGTTATTTTATTTTATTGTCTCATATTTTATTATATTTAATTATTTAATATATAAATAAATTAATAAGTAAATAAATTGGTTAATTGAAATTGGTTAATTAATTGAACTAAATTAATTAGCAATTAATTGAATAAGTTATTATTATTGTTAAAATAAATTATTAATCTTATTATAAATTTATTAACTTTGAGGATAAATGTAATTAAATTTTTAATCTTATATGATTGTGAAATTATTTATTTATTTATAATTACGAAGTTATTTAACTATTCTAATTCAATAAAATATGAATAGTTTGTAAAATATTATTAATTATTATTCTATTATTTAAATTTAAAAAAATAATTTGAAATCTTCAAATCTCCGTCTCCATTTGAAATCAAAATCGCTCTGTTAGAATCAAATATTTGAACTTAATTGAATCAAAATTTTTCAATTCGGCTTAATACGGATATTTTATATGTTCAGTTTTAGTTCGGTTCTAATAATTTTAAAATATTTAAATTTAAGTTTAATTTTAAAAATTTTAAAATCTCCGGACCAAACCAAAATTATTCACCACTAGTGTGGATAGGTTTAACCATAGTTCACTATTTTTCTTTAATATGTGATGACTATACGGTGTCATCACACTACTGTTTGTTTTATTTTCTTAAGGTTGCAGTTTTTGGCTGCCTTTTTATTGTTATAAATGTTTATTCGTTTTATTTATTTACTCACTTTTTATATTTTTATTCACGTTTATCAATTATATTCATGTGTGTGTGTGTGTGTATATATATATATATAATCGTTGCCCAATATATGTGATATGCAATATTTTTCTTTTATTTTTTTAATTATCAAAAGACAAGGAAATCAATCAAGTACATTTGATTGGTTTCCTCACTTTAATTCTTTTAAGGACTAGATAATTTCAGATTTAAAATTTTCATTTAATAGCATTGCAAGTTTTTATTGATTTAATGCAATTTTTTTAAAAAAGTAATTGAAGGAGAAAAGGATGTTTCTCTTGGCCAAAGAAAATGAAATGAAAGTAGTGCTGCTTGAAAAAATGATTAACAAAATGAACACTAAAAGAAATATAAAAATATATAGACCACAAAAGGTGAGTAAAAGGAAACACCAAGTTGTTCAATTTGCCTATCATAGTCCAATGATGATGTGTGCTCTCATTACCAAAAGAGCAATGATCAGCCACTTAATGGAAAATTAGTGCTCCAATAAGTAATTGAGAGAGTATCCCTTTGGATGCTAAAATAGACACTATAGTGACACTGTTATTATGAGAGTAATGAGTATTGAAATTACCAAAAATAATTTTTTAAAGTAAAATAAATATATAATAATAATAAATAAGGTCAAATCGACAGTAATTAACTATTTAATTCAATTTGTTTTTGAAACCAAAATAGAGTTAGAATGAAAATTAAATAAAAGGTATGATTGAGAATTAAAATTAAATTAAAAGTAAAAGTAAAAATAAATAACAGCAAAAATAATTTAAAAAATATCAATAGAATTAATTTCAGTTAAAGGAATGATTTCAGTTTTAATCTTTTGGATTGATACTTTATGCAAAAATAGTTCTTCTAAATTTTTAATAAATCAATTATAATTGTTGGAGACACTAGCAACAACTAATCATTTATTAGTTTTTAAATTAATTAAAAGACGTTCGCTAATTAATTCTTGCTAGTAAACAACCCTATAATAACGTCCTTAGAATTTAATTTACTAACAGCCTTAAGAATTAGAAAGACCTAATTTTAGCTAACTCAGCTGCATAGTTCATTTAAATTAGATTATATATTTTCTTAGTGTTATACATAATTGCCATTAATTATCAAAATAATAAAAATAATTACAGATTCAAGTATTTTAATTGGCGGTATATCATTTAACTAATTGAACAATAGACTCTATTGAACAAATAACAAAGTAATAATAATAATAAGCCACTGCACATATATAAATGCTAAAAAAATTAAAGGAAGATAAAAGAAAAATAATTAGATCTTATAATCCTGTATTGAATTAAAACTTCAATTATCCTTCAACCAATTAGAAATTAGTTAGGCATAATTTGATGAAAGAAAACACAAAATAAAATTAACAAATCTGTCAAAAACAAAAGCTAAAAACTACTTAGGGTTGTTGCCCTTTGGTTCAATGTATACCCTCTCTTCTAAAAAAAAAAACTTCCTATGTAAAATCTAATTTAGAAAAAAGCTAAAAATAAAATACAGTTCAAAATTCAAAATAGTAATAATCTCTATCCAAATAGGAATAAAAATATGTCCTAAAAATTGCAGCATATCAACTTCCAAAAAGGCTTTCTGCATCAGGTCTGGAAGAGTTTAAGTCTTGTCTAAGGCTTATCTTATGGACTTCTTTAAATTCTTTTTCAACATTTTCACAAAAAATATTTAACTTCCTTCATTAACTATAATCTATATAAGAATATCTCAAAATCAATAAAAAATTATAAAAAAAGCCAAACTATATAATTAAAATAAACCATAAATATACATAAAATACTTGTTATGGAAGGATTTCTTTTTCATATATATATATATATATATATATTACATACTCTTTAACCCGCTGGGGTTAGTCCAGCGGGCTAGCGACCCAACCCACTAGGGGAAGGTCGCGGGTTCGAACCCCCCAAAAATGTATTTCCGAGGGTTTGAACCATTTTAAAAAGAAAAAAAATATTACATACTCTTTATCGCTTATAAACTAAACAACCAAATATATTTATCAATTCTTATAAAATGCTATGGTTAATATTTTTTTTATATGGACAAAAGTCCAATTTAGCCCATAAACTATAATGAAAAGTCCAAATTGACCCTTAAAATTTTTTGGACTAAATAGGTACTTTTTTTTTTAAGTTTGGTCCAATTTGCCCCCTTTTTTAAAGAAACCATTAAATAGTTAACGGAATGAGCTAATTCGAACTAAAATTAAATATCAGGGGCCAAATTAAATTTTTTAAAAAATATTAATATAATATTTTCTAAAAAACTATTTATTAATTAATATTTTTAATATCAATAATTTATAATATTAATAAATATTTTTATAATTTTATAATTTATAATAATTTAACAATCTATAATTTAAAAAATAATTAAATAGTATATAAAAATTTATATTATTTAGGATTTTATAATATTTTATAATATAATATTAATTATAATATTATGAAATTAATATTGAAAATTATAAAAAATAATTTTTATTAAAAATATTATAATTTATAATACTAATAAATTTAATAAATTTAATTTTTATTATATTTCATATTTTTAACAATTCATTAATTTTAATATTATAAATTATTTATTATTTGATATTTTTAATATCAATAGTTTATAATATTAATAAATAATTTTTATAATTTTATAAGATAATTATCTATCTTAGTTCTATATCTTTAATTCTATTAAATAGACAGTAAGAACTTAAACTATGCTACTTTTCTTTAATTTATGACCTTTTAATATATCACAAGAGTAGATAATATGTTATTTATTCTTTATTCTTTTTCTTTCAGATTAAAATTTTTTTCTTTTGAAAAATATAATTTCTGAATCTTTTTATTTTTTTTAAATTATAATTATAATTCTCAAATTATATATATAATTATTAAATTTTTAATTATTTTTTAAATTATAGATTATTAAAAACATATGAATTACAAAATTATAAAATAATATTTATTAATATTGAAAATATTAATTAACAAATAATTTATAATATTAAAAATTAAATAATTATTAAAAAATCAAAAATCAAAAATATTAATATTATAAATTATAATATTTTTAATATAAATTATTTATTAATATTCTTAATATTGATTTCATAATATTATAATTAATATTATATTAAAAATATCATAAAATCCTTTTTAATATAAATTTTTATATATTATTTAATATTATTTAATTACTTGTTAAATTATAGATTATTAAATTATTATAAATTATAAAATTATAAAAAATATTTATTTATATTATAAATTATTGATATGAAAAATATTAATTAATAAATAATTTTTTAGACAATATTATATTAATATTTTTAAAATTTTTAATTTGGCCCACTAATGTTTAATTTTAGTTTAAATTAGCCCATACTATTAACTATTTAACGGTTCCGTTAAAAAGCGGTAAATTGAACCAAATTTAAAAAAATATTAATTCGGTGTAAAAAAAATTTTTAAGGGTCAATTTGGACTTTTCGCTATAGTGCAGGGGCTAAATTAAACTTTTATCTTTTTTCATATTAACTACTAACTTATAGTTTATATCTAAAAATATGTATTATTCTTGCTTAAGTGTCGAATTCGAGTTTTAAGTATTTTTATTTTTCTATATATAATTAATAAAAAATATTTTTATATTAAAGTAGCCAATAACATAAGAGTTTTTACATAAAAAATTATTACTATCAACTCTTTTATTTTTTTAATATTTTTATTTATTTTAAATTAAGTTGAATTTATTAGTTTCAACCTTATTTTCAATATTATATTTATTGAATTAAAGTTAATTGTTTATGTTACTCATAGTGTCAAAAATTCACATATTGACATTACATTTCAATGAATTATTGTATTAAAAAAAGGTTATATATTAATTTATTATATAAATGATACTATTTTATTAGCTAAAAGTCCGATGATGTACATCAATAATATAATATCATATAAATTAAGTAATTTAATAAATTGGCATAAAGTGTTGATATATAACTAGCGGACCAATAATTTTTTTTAATATTACTTTTATTTGATACCGTTGACTTTACTCCTCTATTTTTAGCCCTTTACAATTTTTTACATTATTTTCGTTACAGCGAATTTCATAAGAAAAAAACTATTTTATACTTTTTGTTAACTTAACGGGTGTATTTTTTATTCTAACTTTCTGCAAATGTAATAGTTTCAGAAACAATTGAAATATGAACAATATTTACAATTCTTTTACATATAAAATTTAAATTTAGAAAAATTATTTCAATTTTGCAAAAAACTTTTATGGAAAGATAAATATCAAATTAAATAATGATAAAATATACAAAAAATTTATAAATAAGTAGATATTTGAATATAGTATAAGTCGACAGCAATCCCATAAACTTCAATAAGATTAAATTCCAAGAATTTTGTTCATAATTAGACTGACATAAAATGAATACTTGCTCACAAATAAGCTCAAATGCATGGATTTGTTGTTTAAATTAGTTGTTTAATTAATAAACAAGCAAGGAAATAAAATTAAAACAACTAAGAAACAAAAAGAACTTGGTTGCAAAAGTTTGATAATTTTATTCAACAAAGACTTGTTTAAATACAGGGGAAAACTCAACTAAAAATAAGAAAAATTTGCAAAAATATTTCTAAGACAGCTAGTACAACTTGAAAACAAAATCAGCAATTAACTAAAATATAATAAAAAAATTATAACTGAAATTCTAAAATCATGGTAAAATCTATTTGAGATATATATTTACAAATCAGAAAGTCTACTGCTTCTTGAGACAGACTTCTAACACTGTTCCTTAGATCAAAAGCTGCAACTCCAAGCTTTTTCCTTAACAACTCAAACTTGCTTAGTGACAGAGACTTGGTGAATATATCAGTAACTTGGTTCTCTGTTTTGCAATAAACCAAACTTATATTTCCATTTTTCTGCGCTTCTCTCAAGAAAAATAGTTTGATCTTGAAATGCATAGTTTTTCCATGAAAGAAAGGATTATATGATATTGAAATTACAGCTTGATTGACCACCAAAATTTTTGTAGCTTGCTCTTGTTCCAAACATAGATCAAATAGAATTGTTCTAAGCCAAATGGCTTAATAAATAGCTGCATTTGTTGTAGTAAATTCAGCTTCCATTGTTGATTGAGCAACAACTTTCTGCTTTTTGAAACATCAAGAGAAAGCACCTGAGTCCCATACTGAAACAATACCCAGATGTACTATTCATATCATCCAAGGAACCAGCCCAGTCACTGTCTAAATAACCAAATGAATAAAATTTTTTTATCTCTGCAGTATTTAACTCCAAAGTCTACAGTTCCTTTGACATATCTTACAACTCTTTTTGCTGCCTTTAAGTGCAATTCACTTACACAAGGCATGAATCTTGACAAAATACTAACTACAAATAGAATATTTGGTCTTATTGTAGTGAGGTACATCAAACAACTTAATAATCCTCTAAAATGAGCTTCATCAACCTTTTCAGCTCCATCCTTCTTGCTAAGCTTCTCCTTTTGATTCATAGGAGTACTTATTGCTTTGCAATCTTCAAGATGGAACTTTTGAGGATCTCTCTTGCATACTTCTTTTGACAAATAAAAATTTCATACTTCCTTTGAGTGACTTCCATTCCCATAAAATAGGTCATAAGACTAAGATCTGTCATTTCAAAAATGTTCATCATTTCTTGCTTAAATGGATCAATAAGACCTGCATTGCTTCCTGTTATTAATAAATCATCACCATATAAAGAGATAATTAGAATTTCAGCACTGGAATGCTTGATATAGAGTGTGGATTCAGATAGGCTTTTCTTGAATCCTAAATTCAACAAATATATATACTTTTAAATCATTTATTTAATTTTTAAAAATTAAAATTTTTAAAATTTTGGGATATTATAGATAGAATCAAGGGCGTCATCCATTGAACTTAAGGAAGCTTTGAATAAGTTTTCAAAGTAAGAAACCATATGCCTCTGTAACCCATTAGGCCACTCATACCAGGTATTGTTAGTATCATAAAGTTGAGAGACTTTATTTTTCATTTGTCTGGTGCTTGCTACTCTATGGAAAAACTTGGAATTACAATCCCCTTCTCTAAGCCAATGTAACTTTGCCCTCTATTTCTAATGAATCTCTTGAGACTTCAAAATTTTTTCTTGCTATTTTTGAGATTTCTTAGAGGAGCTCACATCCTTTTTATGTGTTGAATTTCTCAATTTCCATAGCTTTTCCTTACATTAAGCCAATATTAATTTATCTCTTCCCCAACCTTATTTTTAGTACCTCTTCCCTATTCCCAGTTGAAAATTGATCCCTCCATGAGTGCATCCATTAAGCCACACTCGCTCATTGTGTTTTGAAAGCCCTCAATGAGCCACCTTAGATAAATTGCTCTCCTTTGTTTCTCATGAGAAAACATTATGTTGTTAAAATCTCTTAAGCATACCCTTGAAAAATTATTGTCTGTAGCTAAAAGTTTCAGTAAATTTGAAAGGTCATGTCTACTAACCCTCTCAAGAAAGACCTAAAACTTGTGATTCTCCATTCACTGAGCTGATCAACTCTGATTTCAACATTAATATGATTCCTTGAAAAACTTCTTAGTACCATAATATATTTGTTATTCCATAGGAAGGCTAAACCACCATTGTGTCTCATATTATCTGAAGCTTAAATTTTTATTTTTTTTACTTTTATGGGCTCTATTTTTTATTTGTTCGATAATACTTTTATGATAATTAAAAAGACAAAATTCAACCTTGTAACCTTACGAACTCTTAGAGGATCTGAACTGCATGTGGATTCCTGAGCCCATGATAGTTCCAGCTTAAGCAAGTCATTGGCCTAGGCAGACATGGATCCCAAAAACTACCTCTCTCTCGTTCCTTAAGGTACATTCAACTAACATGTCAATAGGAATGTTTAAGTGAGCTGGATCATCTGTGTATCTTCTTTTTGGATCCATGATGACTATCCTTTCTGCAGTAGTTCCTTGGTTTAAGTTATCTAAAGTTCTTGATTTAGTAGAGATAATTGTCGGCACATAACCTTTGTTACCTTTCTGCTTTGAGGTCTAGTTTTGAAGATTATAGTTCCATATTGGATAGGGAACTCTTACATTTATGGTTCTAAAAATTCTCTCTTTCCTTTTCTGGATAAGTCTTTCAGTGCTGAGGATTTCTAATATACATAACTATGTTTACTACCATTAACTTGCCGTAGGCACTAAGCATGTCTTGCTTACTTGAAGCCAAGCTCTATAAGGTCTTTCAATGATTGTGATCTTAAGTCTTTTACATAATTGGTACGTATGTCCCATCTTGTCGTAAATAAAACAAAATGGTGATAGCCTTTCATATTTGAATTGTATCCAAGTCCACTCACCTCCATCTTTCTCTACCTTCACCCTTCATTTAAGCGGTTGATGAATATCTAACTTATTATGATCCTAACACACTATCTCTAGATTCCTGTGAAGTTTTGAGGGTCATACTCTATGAAAGTCCTAATGAAGTTTCCTATTTGAATTGCTATTGCCTCTGACATGAAACCCTAGAGCAGGGTGAAGACTTGCAACTATATCAAGGTATGGAAAAGAAAGACTAGGGTTGTTCACCCAACTCGGTGGCCCAATTAGGCCCAACCTGGGCAATTTGGGCTGGCTGGGCTAGGTTTTTTAAAAAATCGAGTCTGGTTTCAGGAATTCTTTTCAATTTTTTTAAAAATTTTCAAGTCAATTAGAATATTTTTAGGCCAATTCGTCTTGACATGACTGTATATATAACCTTACAAACCCTAACCTAATTCCCTCTTGCGCCATCTCCCTCATAGCCTCCTCTTCCATCTTTTGCTCTTTAAAAATCAAGTGCTTTCTGTGATTATTGGTTTTCGGGTTTTGAGTGTTTGTTCTCAAATTTGATACCAAGATCTACTTGAGTTTTTCCCAAATTTGTTGGAGTTTTTTTTTATCTATTTGTATTTGTTTAATGATCTATTTCTTTGTTTCATATTCCTTTTGGGGTTTGTAAAAATAGTAACAATAATAATAATAGTAATATTGATGATGGTGGTGATGATGATGATGCTGATGATGATGATGGTGATGATGATGGTGGTGGTGATAGCAAAAGAAAGAGCAATAATAAACATTATGTCTAGTCTAAGAGACTTGGCCTAACTTGATTGTGTTAACCTAAGGCCAGAATTCATCTTTGCCCATGGGTCTAGGATCAAGCAATGATCCTTTCAGGCTGGGCTTCAGGCAAGGATAAAATACGAACCAACCTGACTCAAGTACACCCCTAAAAGAGAACTTCAAAGTTTGTTCATGTTCTTCAATTATATGAAGAATATGAAGTTGTTAATAAAACGACCACAGACACATCTCTTGCATTCTCTTGATGTCTATTTCACGAAAAAAAAAGTTGAAATAAATAAATTGAGTTGCCCAAATCCCTAACACCTTTACAAGTCATCAAAAGGATGTCATGGTATGTTGCATAGCAGAGAAGTTGAATGTCTTGTCCATAAAAATTTACATTACTAGGCACATCTTATAGTTTTCAGTTTTGGTGGAAGGACCAGCCCCATTAAGTACCAATATCAACCCCTCTTCCTCTTCTAGGTTTAGCCCTAGCATCACTTCATACGTGTTTCTTGTTCCTTAAAATCCATGTTGTATGATGGTAAATAACAAAAGGAATAGAGAACGAAAATCCTAAAAAAACCATAGAAAACATATTGCCCAACAGACAAGATGATACAACTTATCAAGAGAAGACTAATTATAATTCTCATATTCTTAGAATGCAACATCAATAAAAAGTACAATTATTATTCTAATGAATTGTTATTTTTTTATTATTTTAATTATTAACATAAGATGAAATCCCATTTACATATATTGAGGGGATTGGAAAAGAACTAAAAAAAATAGGGTGAAATTGACCCATATTGGCAAGTTTGTGATAATGGTAAATACAATATCCTATTGATGTTGTTAACAAGAAGGGTACATGTTTCAACTAACCTGGGGAAATTAGAGAGATATGCTAACCAACTCTAGCCCTGAAGTGTATGCATATCTAAAACTATATAATTATACGTTGTTTCATACAATATATTGAATACCAATTGATGAAATTCTCTAAAGCGTATGTTTCATATACCTAGTGATAATTAATTTAGGGAATTAAGATTATTGGAACTGATTACAAGTGGCAGCAATGTCATTGTTGCAGCATTCACCTTTGAAGCAGACATTCAATTGTTCAAGGTGTATTATCATTGTTTCTCTTTAACTAAATTTATGATTGATGATATTTGATAACTAATGTTCTTAATTTATATTTTATTAATTATTTAATTTATAGGTATACATTGTTCACATGTGCTCTGGGGGAAAGATAGATGTTGGAATTGTTAACAAATACGGCCATGTTGATACATTCCTTATAAAGGTATGATTAATTGGAAAATGGAAAATATTCTAGCTATTACGATGTACATACCAAGTTTCGTATTTGTTAGATTAGAATTAATTAAATAACTTTAATGCTAGAAATATTCATAAAAAAATAAATTTTTGGATACCAATTAGAAATACGGAAGCACAATAAAATATCAACTTCTTATATGAAAAATATAATAATTATTTTTAATTTAAAATTAATATATAATTAAAAAAAATTCATTGTATAATTTTTTAATTGATTTATTTAAAACATATTATAAAAGGAAAAGAAAAATATTAAATTATAAATCATGTAATGTCTTGAAACTATATATATATGTACATGCATATAGGAAGAAGGTGCAATTATACTCTATAAATTACGTACAAGTACAACTTGACTCTCATTCTTTAGTCAAAGGTCCAAGTGGCAATAAAAAATTAATTAAAAACCGATGTTATTATCAACTTTTATTTTTATTATTTTAAAATAATTAAATAAATCAAAAACTAAAAATAAAACAAATCAACAGCACACAACCTTATTCTCAATTTTTTCATGGCCGTTTTTGCCACCAACACCTTTTTGTTTGTCTATGGTTCGCTTCTTCTATAATTCTCCTCAGCCATATTATTATTGTTAATAGGAGCTAATAATTCATGTCTCCTCTTCTTCTTCATTAGATGGTGTTGGTTAAAATAAAAGAAATTATATAACTGGTGAATAATTTGTTATACTAAAGTTTTTGGGGGTCCCACTTAAGTGGTATGAAATCCACAACCTTTAATTTAAAAAAAAAAGAAAGAAAGTTAAGTGTGGTGAAACCCACATCAAGCTAATTGGCAATTTGCAAATTGCCACCGAAATTTCCATGTGGAAAGTTTATTATAAGTTGTCCACATGGTTGGCATATGCGGGGAAGGCCTATATAATATAACAATGGCCTTCCCCTCCTTCAAATATCATATAACAATTTATGAAGAAAAAAATAATAAACAGAGATAAAAATTATTTTATAAAAAATTATTTATGCGAGATAATTTTATGGGTAATAAAATAGTGAGATTTTGTTTCGAGTGTTTGGAAAACATTTATTACTATTTTTGGATTTATTTCATTTATGAGTGTTGTGCTTCTAGAATTTCTAAAAAAGTATTCTCTTTTATGAGTGTTTATCTTTTCTTTTGTAATTTTGTGAGAAGAAATTAATTGGACTTATTTGTGTTAAGGGTTTAAAGTGATTATTCTCTCTTGTTTTATATCATTTTCTGATTATTAGTGGATTTGCTTCTCTCCTTCACTCGTGGACGTAGGTTAACGTCGAACCATGTAAATTTGTGTTATTATTTATTTTCTCTATTTTATTTATCGCATTTTGCCCAGATAAATATTTAGTTTCCACTTTTAATCCCAACAAAAGTTCCTATCTTTTTCAATTTTTAACGTTTGTGGGTTTTTGAGTTTTGCTATTTCTAGGTCTGGATCAGTTTGTATCATGTTGGATCTTGTCGAGTTTTTTATTTGGGCAAGCAATTTTGCCTTTTTCATCGGCTTTGGAAATATAGAAGCTTCTCTCGTTGATAGGGTTGGCAACGGGTAGGATACCCGCAAAATTTATCATACCCGAATCCGGATCCGTTTAATTTTTAAACTATCCAAATCCATTTAAATCCGATTATAATTATACATGTACCCATCCCAAACCCGTTTAATACTACCCATTTATTATCCGAACCCGTTTAATTACTGTTTAAATATAAAAATTCAAAAATATTATAAAATTTAAAATATAAATTAGAATTTTTTAAATAAATAATTATAAATAAAAATTTAATATTGACATAATTTTATTAAAAATAAATTTATACCACATAATTTTATAATTAAAATAAAATATAATTAATATATAATTAAAATTTTAATAAAATATAATTAATATATAATCGGGTTCGGGTAACGGGTACCCAATGGTCTATATCCGAACCCGATCTAAACTCATTACGGATAGTAAAAATACTATCCATACTCATCCAAACTCGTTTATAAACTACTCATACCCTATATAAATAAATCAGGACCGGTTGGATACCCGAAAGTACCCGACCTGTTGCCATCCCTACTCGTTGATTGTCTCTATTTTTTTTATTTTGTTGATCCTCTATTTTTGGGTAATTTTGGGTTCCTTTTTTTTTATTAGATCTTTATTTTTTTAAAATAATTTTTTGTTGGGCAGAATTAAAGTTTGTGGTTTTATTCTGTTTTTTACTTTTTTTGTTTGTGTTCATGCTCTTTGTTTTTTCATCATAATTAATTTGAATTAAACCTCATCACTTGTCTTAATCTATAATTAACTTGTTTAGTTACATCCCAACTTTACTGGAAAGGTTTGAATAATAACTAAACTACATTTATAACTTTTTTTATTTGAGTCATGCATGAATTGGATAGTTAAAGTATGAATATGATTGTCTTTTGACATGAGACTCCTCAATTCCCCTTCCAAATGAAATGTTTTCCCTACTTCTCCTATATAAAATATTTTATTAACTACTTAGTAAAATTTAATGTGATCAATATTTTATTTTACATGAATTATTTATAAATAAATATTATATTATTGGTCAAAAAGTATTATGCAATCAATTTTTAGAAATTTTAGTGTAACTAAACATACAATAAATAATAATATTTCAACTATATTTTAAATTTGAATCCCATTTATATTAAAAATTTATCTTGTTCTAATAAAGTTTTAATAAATGTAATGTTTTTGTGTCCTTATGAAATTTAAATCCATTATAATTCGTATTTTCTTAGTATTAATTCAAGAAAAATAATTTATACCTATTTGGGTGAAGAAATTATAAAAATAATACATATATGTATTCCAAAAAAAGGTTGAAATTTAAAATTTTATCTAAAAGATTGAAATTTAAAATTTTATCTAAATTTGCATAGTGATAAGAACAAAGCCTATTTTAGAATTATATTAAGGAACAAATGCAATGCATTTGTAATCTAACAATGTCTGTTTTAGAATTTGGTGCATATTATATTTTATCTTCTTTTGTTTGGATAATAGGAAGAAATCTTATATCATCGTGCAAAATCACTAGTGTAATTTAATTATTGATTTTTTATTGCTACTTTGATCCTTGACTGAAAGTAGGAGAGAAGAGTTAAATTGCCTATTAATTGTTATTAGTTATAAGGCTAATGGAAGGTTATTTATCAAGGTCAAATTTAGAGTCATTAGGGGCTACTGTTTGAGTATTTGACAGATTCGAAACAGGGAGGACAAGGTTGGGCTGAGTATTGTGTACTAAGGCTTGGTTTCTTGGGTTTTCATTAGCCGTCAGATTTGGGTTGTTTAAAACACAAGTGTTTTCAGGAGGTTACATGGTTCTGGGCCTTGAATCATTACCGGGTTTTTATATGGATTACTTTTAAAAGAAGGTTGTGTAGAGTCTCTAGATGTTCTTTCACCAAAATTTATGGTTGGCTTACCTTTTTGGGATTTTTAGATAATATTAGAATTTGTCCTTGTTGAGGAGTCAACTCCTTGGTTTCCCTCACCATCCTCACCAGCAGAGAAATTTGTAAGATGCCATATCTTGATCCATTGGCTGTTTTATATGACCTCCCTTGATCCATGGCTAAGTTATGCCCATCTTTTTTCAATTTCTTGTTGTTTCCTTTTCGGGATACAATCATCTAGGGACCATATTTTTCGGTACTCTCTACTGGGATATTGTCCTCTTGTCTGATCGCCCCTGGATTAGCAGAGACTATGTTACTGACTTCGTCAGTCTCCTTGAAGCCCTCAACTCCAACATGTTTAATAGTTGTAGACTTCTCTAAGCAAGCAAAGGCTCCATGCCCCACCTTGCCTCAAGAGAAATAGATTTGAGGCATGGATTCATACTCAATTTTTTGTAATTTTCCATCTAGCGAAAATTGAGAAACTGAAGGCTTCCTCAAATCAATATCTATATAAAGCCTAGCAAACTTCCCACGCACTGCCAACTCTGTATTATAATCAATCTTCACCACCCTACCAATAATGTTCCCTATAGCTCTCAAGACTTTCTTGAGATAATAATGGAGTGGCATACTAGGAAGCCTAATCCATACAACCAACGAATGGAATACCTCTGAAGAACAATCAAAATTTAGTGACCAGTTATGAACCATTAAGTAGTGTCCAAGGATGACCGAAGGAGCTCCTAATAAAGCCTTTGCTGAATCCGTCTCCGATTGGAACCTCACAAGAAAGTAATTATTTTCAAGATCAATAATAAAAAAGGAGTTAGCAAAACTCCATTAGGATTCCATACGGCCAGAAAGGGATTTGTAACCAATTTTTTTACCTCATAACCTCACAATGACTACATTCTACCAAGACAAGATGATTCTTTCATGGACCTTTTTAAAGAAAGCAATCACTGGAATCTCACCATCCAAGAGGACTTGAACATCATCACCATCAAGCTCCCAGTTATCTTCTTGACCCAACAGGGCTCCTTCCACATGAAAATTGGATTTCATGAGTGTTTCTTTAAAGGAAAGAGTAGAAGGCTCTCCTCCTCCTCCAACATCTTTGAATCTAGCTTTTTTCGTCGATTGGTCCTCCTCAACTGGCGGGGGAGGGTCTTTTGCCTAAGCTTTTCGAAAGCACCATACTTTTATCAATAGTTCTCCTTTTAATTGCTTTGAACGAATCGATGAAGTCTTGCCGGAGATCCCTAATGGCTCTGGTCTTCTCTAGCAGCTAGGGTTGTCTCAAATAGATACATTTATTTTTCTTTTTTGTCTGTTCCAAATTATAGCCCACTTACAATTTTAATAAATTAGTTGTCATTAAATTTCTATAATAACCCTATTTAATATTACTTATTAAATGTCTTTTATGATAAAATGAAGATATAATAGGAAAAATATATATAAATTTATATTTCTAATAAAAATAACTAAATTTTTTTAATATTTATGAAATGGAACGTAGACCTATTTTTGTGGGACTAAGAGAATAATTTTATAAAAAGCTGAGCATATTTGAGTTTAAAAAAGAATGAGTGTCAAATTATATCTATGCGATAACTTAGAGGATATATGTGCGCCTTCTCTTCTCTCTCTCTCTCTATATATATATAATGATAAGACTCTCCATGTATTTCAATTGTTGGCATTTTATGGCTGAAAAAAATGTTTGCATTTAAATATTATTTTTACAATAAAAATCATTCATAATTTTCTTATATTTTAAAAATGAAAATTTTAAAACTTTATAATATATTTTAAATGGTTAATATTTACATTAAACTATACAAAAGATTATAGTATATATTTATATTTTAATATAACTTAAAAATAATTAGTTCCAAAAAAAATTATAATATACTTATCAGTAAACAATTCACTGACAATAATGAAAATCTATTGATAATTAGCGACCTAAACCCAGGGCCGGTGAAGGCCCTGTGCAAAGTGGGCTACTGCACAGGGCCCCCAGCTTGCACAGGGCCCCAATTTTTTTTCTTTTTTTTAATAGTAGGTTTTATGCCTACTATTAATAGGTTTTAATAGTAGGTTTTACAATTTTTTTTTTAGGAATAGGGTCTAATTTATTCTGTTTTTCTCTAAGAACAGGGCCCCTTAAATATTTAAGACGACCCTGCCTAAACCTCACACTTCGGAAACTAACTACCAACGGATACGTTGGTAAATAATGATGGAATACATTTATTGATGAAAACATTCTATCAATGAATACAAACAGTATTGTATCCATCGATATTTGTCGATGAAAATTTTTTCCATTGTTTTTATTTTTTTTCTATGAGTAGTTCAATTGTAAATTGAAATTTGAACTTTTAAAAATAATTTATTTACAATTTATAAAAAATATTTAAAGTATTGGAAAAATATAAAACAACATTTTAATTGAGATAAAAAAAATCTATGAACAAAAAATATTATTATATATAATAAATTTCATTAAAAATAATAAATAAATGTCTTTACACCTATTGTCCCTTACAAATTCGCTAATGCTAGTCGTTGACCTCTAACTTTAGTTTGTAATATTACCATATCTTGAAGTTATAATTTTTTCATGTTATCATTCTTCATTCATTTTTTGCCGGCCAAAATATAAAAAAATATTTAAACTTTAGCTTAATTTTCAGTTATATCATAAATATTTTTTGATAAATTAGTACATAAACTTATATTTTATTTCAATTTTATATTTTTATTGGTTAAACTTGTTTTTACCAGGTATTTTGTTGACGTGTAAGTAAAAAAATAAAGTAACAGGTATTAAAAAAAAGTAACG
Organism: Garcia nutans; assembly: GCA_947685225.1. Lineage (NCBI taxonomy): Eukaryota > Viridiplantae > Streptophyta > Magnoliopsida > Malpighiales > Euphorbiaceae > Garcia > Garcia nutans. The sequence continues at coordinate 1,600,345 of CANTUV010000017.1, read as the reverse complement.
TCCGTTCATTTAGTCTTTGAAAAAAAAATTTAAAACTCATGAAATGAACTCACATTACTTTTTTAACTCCTGTTAAAAAAAATAATGGGCGTTAAAAAAAATAATGAACATTAAAAAAAAGTAATGAGGGTTAAAAAAAGTAACAAGCGTAAATAAAAGATAATAAAACTTAAATTGTTGAAAACTTCAATAAAATTTTTCATTTTCATATTCTTTAAATTTTACATAAGAAATAGATTCTTATGAATTTTTTTTGTTTAATAAACAAAAAATTATGAAATTATTATTTTTAGTATAATAATAGCCTTCAATTTCATGGATGGGGAAATTTGTCCGATAATCAATGAAATGAACTGCTCCAATAGCAAATGCCTGTGAACAAGTAACAATACCATAGTTTAGCATAACTTTGCTAAAAATCTTCCAACAATCTGCAATAAGAGAGTAAATCTTAATCAATGTAGACTCATCGTTACATGCAAGTTTCACAATTCTCAAAGCTTTATAGTCATTCACAAGGGAGTTGAACCCAAATCTAAAATCAGCTTGATACTGATCCCCTTGGGATTTCATTGTAATATTGGGCTTGGGAAGAGTTATGAATTTGCTAATTGAAGGGTTCCACAAAATGAAAAGTGTACGTTGCTTTCAACATACAAATAATCTGCAGGGCAAATTAAGCCATTGCAAGAGCAAATCAAACTAAAATATTTATCAATGTTCTTTAAAGGATAATCCAACTTTGTGGACTCACTTGACTCCTCGCCATCAAAATGGAGAGAAAAATGGTCTTTCTTAGAATAGAACCCAAGGAGAAAAAAGGAATGTTTAGTTGATAAAATGGTTTGGTTTAGATATATAATACCCTTATATCCTATATACGTATAATACATATACCTATATGTGTAGAATACATAAATAGAATACAAGAATGTCATGCCGAACTACTGTAGAAACCATTTTAATTAATCTTAAAATAATTATATTACTAAAAGAAAAATTTTAACCGACAAATCCATACATTTTATAATTCTAAAATAGTACACTTAATAAAAAAAATCTCTAAAAAAAATTTGCCAGAGTTTTATTTGTATTTTTAATGAATCCTAAAACATCAAACACTCAACCTACATTAAAAATTTATACTCCCAAAATAATAATTTCACAAAATCCTCCATCTAACAACAATCCTCCATTTATCTCGACAATCAACCCAAAACCCAATATTTTATAAATTTACATACATATACACAAATCATTTTCTAAAATCATGTTTAAGATACACAGGATGTGTTTATATTATACAAAAATTAAAATATATAGCAACACAAAATATACATGTATGCAACCCTGGCACATCTGGTCTCGTGGCACAATCAGCCTCTAAATCTTAGCCACAGTCCTGGCCCCTCTTATTTGAAATTCTCTTACCTGCGGGATTCACACAACCGCACTAAGCCTATAGCTTAGTGCTACAAGTTTTAAAAACAACATATGTACATACATTTACATCTAAATACTTTCCTCATAATATAATTTGCAATATTAATATAATCAAATTTTATTTATTCCTCATTCATTATATATATCCAAACCCACAAACACACACATTCACACATACATTGGCCCAATAACCCCTATACAATTACTAAGTCCAGTTATCACATCAATTTCATGGCGTAGCTATGTTCGGGTCCATTTACAATTTTAATTACATGCCTAGCTCTGCTCAGGTCTATCAATACATGCATAGTCAATCTCAACAATATTGGACAAGTAATTGTATAAGATCTATACACAATAACACTTTTCCATACTTTCAAGTGATCAACTCAATCCTTGATCACTTGCACATTTTATCTCATGATCACATTTTTCAAGTGATCAACCTTATATGACCTCTTCCACAAGCACAGTTTTATGTTATTATCTATCACATTAGTCATGCGTCACATTCACAATGTGATGCATTCCCACATATCATTTTCATGATGTCATTTTATTTATCAAATTCTCATTAATTCATAACCAATTACACGTTATATAGTCTCTTTTAACAATTTAATCACATTTTATGCATAATGCACATAACCACTGTAACCATCATTCTACAAAGACTCATCCTCATGCCTCATGCATTAATTACTCTTTTAATTATACAATACATATATCCTTATCAAATCCAAAAAATAAAAAAGAAAGTGACACAACACATTCTCAAATTCATAATGTGTTATGCCAACTACCATATTATTCAAATAATATTTATTAAAATATGTACTAACTTATTTGCTTCCCAAATTCCCTCCAAAACTCTTTCCAAGTTAAGATTCTAAACTCCACCACTTCCAATAATTTGATCTACATACATATAAATCAATAACAAGCAACATTATTCATTTAGACTCTCTTCCATGTTCAACGTATACCAAATTGTAATTTTCTATACAATTTCCATCAAAATCTCATTAAAACCCTAAATTCACAACTTACTATTTTATCCAAACTTCAATCAACCCAACTCACTTCCAACATTTAACGATAAATTCATTACATATGCATCAATATAATACTAAAACAACTCATTTTCACAATTATTAAACCCTCTTTCAGAAACCCTAATTACACATAATATACCCCATAGACCCTAACTTCATTCAAACCTACCCATGTCCATTTTCTAACCATAAAATCAAATACATTAAAACAATATTAAATTATCTCAAAATAACAATTATTTATACCAATGCCAAAACCCTAATTTTTATATAATCTTTTCATAACCCTAAATTTATCAACTATGTTCATTTCAACCAACCAACCATCAATTCATCACATACTCATCAATTAAACTTCCTTACTACCTATTTTAGCAATTAAACACAACTTCTCTCTCTAACTATTTCCAACATAATCATAAAACCAAGGAAATAAAGCTTTAAAGAAAGAAGACTTACTTGAATTCTTATTTTCTCTTCAAAACCAACTAGATTCTTTACAATTTTTAAGTGAAATTGATTTATTTTAGAAGAATGCTCTCTCTCTCTCTCTCTCTCTCTCGACCTCAAAATCGGCCATGGAAGGACGAAGAAGAAGATGAAGACCTTTTTTTTTTCTTACCATCCATAAATATGTATATATAAATTGATTAAATAATTAACTAATTATTTATTTAAATTACTTTTAATACTAAACACATATTTCTTTCTTCTTTTGACTTTTTATTTATTTATTTAATCACTATCTTCCATCCATATATATATATATATACGTATATATCCTTTATGTTTTAGGTATATGTATATGTCATTTATACTTGAAGTATATATTATGTATATCTTTACTTATATGTATACATAATGTGTATTTTATGTATACATCAAGTATACGTTATGTGCATTTCTTGTATTTATTAAGTGTCTATTATGTATCTATTATGTATAATAAATATATAATAGGTATATAACATATACATACTATGTATATCTTGGGTATACGGTAGGTATATAAAATACATATACCTCTCACAATATCTTAATTAACCTCTATATACTTATTTAATTTGTCTAAAACAACGGATATTACAAAGTAAGTGAAATAAAGATAGGACTTACAATAAGAGCAAGCTAAGACTTGCAGATAGATATGCACCATGTAAAGATTTAATTGGTAGTTTATGAAGAATTTATATGATGATTTCTTAAAGAAAATAATCAGACATCTCTAGTTGGATGTATTTAGAGAAGAGATTAGAAATATAAGGATGGATACAGAAGAACTTGTTTATCAAATTTCCCAATCCATGAAAGTGAAGGTGATAGCAAGCAAATATTGTTTATATTTTGGGTTAATTTTTGGGCTCACTATTAGGATTTTCCATTGATTTCTAGATGTTTTTACAGAGAAAAATGACTTAAGGAAGAACTGGAGAAGAAGGAAGAAAGATGAGCTCAAACTTGAAATTTTTTGAAGAAGGTTGCTGGAAGGAGCCTCAGGCAGGAGCCTTGGGCAAGGCTGCTCCCAAATTGGACATGATAGTTTTGAAGAAATTTGACAAGCTAGCACTTTCCTTATTTTTATCTAAGGAGATACGATTTTGACAGGATTTAGAAGGATAAATTTGATCTTTTAATTTCCTATTAGTTAGGAATTTCATTAGGATATTATTATTATCTTTTTTATTTGTAATTTTCCTAGTTAGACTTAAATTAGGAAATTTTGTTTTAGACAAGGATATATAAGCTGGTTTTTCCAACAACCCTAGGGTGAATTTTAGACAAATTTTGGCTGCTTCAACTTTACAATATATCAAAGTTTTTCTTTCTTAAAGCATGAACAACTAAATTTCTACTTAGTTAAAGGGTAATTGAGATTCATATTCGTGAATTGTGAGATCTAAACAACTCAAACTTTCCTCTTCTTTAATATTCAGTATTTATATAATTCTCTGTGGCTTAATTTAATTGTTGTTTGGCTAGTTAATCAAGAGTATCCATTACTTAATTAGTTAAATAACAAATAGCTATTCAAAATTCTTGAATCCATAATTGTTCTTGATATTTTGATTTAAGTAGCAATTAGGTTTATCCTAAGAGATTATATAATCTAATTAAATAAATCTCAAAGTTGAGTTTATTGGTTAGAATCAGGTCCTTCTAGTTCTTAAGGCTGTCAATAATTAGATTCTAAGGACGTTCCTGTACGATAAGTTATTGGCAAGAATTAAATGGAGAGCGTTTCTTAATTAATATAAAATCGAAGGAATGACTGGTATTGAGAGCTTGTCCAATACTATAACTAATTTATTGAATAATTAAAAAGAGTGATCTTTGAATCTGTGATCAATTCAAGAATTGAACTAAAATTATTCCTTCAACTAAGACTCCTCTCATTGAATTTTTCTTGATTATTATATTTGTTTTTAATTTTGTTAGCTAAAATTGCTTTCTAAAATTAATTTTAATTTTCACTTCTTTCAAAATCCCTATTTTAATTTCTTATTTTAATTAATTTTCCTTGGTTATTAAAGAATAATATTAAGTAATAATTTCTTGAGTTTCGATACCCTATTCACCACTTTTACAGTTTAATTTGTTTAAGATTAGGAATTTATTTGTGGTGGCTTTGACACTTATCAAATTTTGGCACCGTTGTGGGGAAATTTTTCTAACTTATTTTGTTTCTTTTAATGACCAGGTCTAATCTTAAAGAAGAGCTTCTTTATGATTTAGAAATAGAAAAGATTGCTAAAGGCTTAAGGGAGAAAACTAAATTACAAAAATAAGCCTCAATAGCTGAATCATCTAAAATACATTCAGATCCAGCATTTGATATTGATTCTTCTTCACGCGAATTAGAAAAAGAAAAAGATATGGTTAAAGGAGAACACACTTGAAGGGAGCTAGCTGCACCGCTCATAAATCAATGGCCTTTGTGCATCGCACAACCAACCTTGAACGTCGCCTTTGAACTCAAATCTGGCTTGATACACCTGCTGCCTGAGTTCCATGGTTTGGAAAGTGAAGACCCATACAAGCATCTCAAAGAATTTGACATTGTTTGTTTAAGTATGTGACCACAACGGGTGCCAGAAGAGCAAGTTAAACTGAGAGTGTTCCCTTTTTCTTTGGACAACTGAGCCAATGATTGGCTATTTGATTTACCATCAGGTTCGATCACTACATGGACTGAATTTGTGAGTGCATTTTTGGATAATTTCTTTCCTGTGTCTCATGCTGCCAACATAAGGAGGGAAATATGTTGCATTAGCAAAAAGATTTGGAAAATCTCTATAAAAATTGGGAGAGGTTTAAAATGTTGTATGCTAGTTGCCCTCAACATGGGATTACCTTGCAAGCACTCTTATAATACTTTTAGGAAGGGCTTCTACCTACGGAATGAAGTATGTTGGATGCTGCAAGCGAAGGTGCCATAATTAACAAGACTCCTCAAGCAGCTAGAGATTTAATTTCAGTCATGGAAAACACTGCCCAACAGTTTGGCAGTAAGAAAGAGACAACTAGAAGAGTCAACGAAGTAAGTATTTTGTCTATTGAATCTAAAATCTCTCAACTGACAACTTTGGTTCAAAATATGACTTTAGGTAATACGCAACTAGCCCAAGCATGTGGAATTTGTGCACATTCAGGACATCCCATGGACATGTGCCTAACTCTTCAAGAGGAAGATCATCAACAAGTGAATGTCGTGGGTGGATTTCCCAACCAACGCCAAAGGCGCTATGATCCATACTCAAATACTTACAATTCGGGGTGGAGGGATCATCCAAATTTTAATTATGGAGAAAAAACACAAAATTCACAAACTTACCAATCAAGATAGCCTCCACCACCACAAAAATCTGGTATGTCTCTTGACGACATGTTCAAAGCTTTTATGACTAACACTCAGCAATTTCAATAGGAAACTCGCTTGAGTATTTAGAATTTGAAAAGCTAGATAAGTCAATTAGCCATATCGATCAGTAAACTAGAGTCTCAAGGGAAGTTACCATTTCAAATAGTGGTGAATCCGAAGAAAAATTCTAGTGTAATAACCTTAAGGAGTGGAAAAGAGTTGTTGGATAGCATACCTCAGAAGTAGACCCCCCAGTAGGGCTTGAAGAAAACTACAGAATATGAGATTTTGGTACAATAAGAGGAGCAAACTACTATTTCTAGCAAGGATCAACCCAAACCAGTGGTGATACTTTCCTCCTTTTCCATAAAGGTTAGCAAAATCAAAGAAAGAGAAGGAAGAAAAAAAATTATAAAGGCTTTTTGCAAGGTTGAAGTGAACATTCTATTGCTTGACGCAATTAAACAAGTACTAAGGCACGTGAAATTTCTCAAAGAATTGTGTAGTAACAAGAGGAAGCTTAATGGGAATGAAAAGGTAAGTGTGAGAGAAAATATATTAGCTGTGATTAAAAGGCAATTACCCCAAAAATTAAAAGACCAAGGTATGTTTGCTATTTCTTGCAAAATAGTCAATTTAGGTATTAAAAGAGCAATGTGTGATTTAGGAACATCAATTAATGTAATGCCTTTGTCCACTTATTCTTCTTTATAAGTCGATCCTTTAAAAGAAATAGGTGTTGTTATACAGTTATCTTAAAGGTCAGTAGTTTACCATAAGGGAATTTTAGAAAATATTTTAGTTTAAGTTAAAGGTCTTAACTTTCCAGTCAATTTTTATGTTCTTGACATGGTAGAAGATCAGTCTAACTATTCTAAACTTAGATAGGCCATTTCTAAGCACAGCTAAAACAAAAATTGATGTTCATGATGGTACACTCACTATGGAGTTTGATGGTGAAATTGTTAAATTTAATGATTATAATGCTATGAAATATTCTAGTGACGTGTCTTGTGTGTATGGAATGGATGTGATAGACTCCCTTAGTCAAGATTTATTTGAGTTAAGTGAAACTGATAAGTTGAATGTAGCTCTTTCCAAAAATCTTATAGCAAGTGCCTTAGCAAATCTATAATCAAAAGTTAAATTAGATAAGGAGCTGTGCGAAGTAGTACATGAATTGGATGCAAATAAACAAGTAAAAATTTGCATTCAATCTGAATTACCCTTATCTCACAACAAACTTTTACCTTCTATTATGCTTGCACCAGAGTTGAAGCTGAAAAAGCTACCCAGCCACCTAAAATACGTCTACTTGGAAGAAAGTAACAGCATACCAATAATAATTTCCAACAAACTGACCAAGGAAGAAGAAGAGAGCTTGATTCGGGTGCTTAAGGAGTATAAAGGTGTCATAGGATGGACAATAGATGACATTAATGGGATATAACCTTTCATATGCATGCATAAGATTTTAATGGAAGAAGATAGCAAGCCTAGACGGGAAGCTCAAAGGTGTTTGAATCCACTCATGATGGAAGTAGTGAAAAAGGAAATTTTAAAGCTCCTTGATGCAGGTATAATCTATTCGATTTCGGATAGCAATTGGGTAAGTCCAATACAGGTGGTGCCTAAGAAAATGGGCTTTACTGTTGTAAAGAATTCAAATAGTGATTTAGTTCGTACTCGAGTTCAGAATGAATGGAGGGTTTGTATTGATTATAGAAAATTAAATTCTTCTACTAGAAAGGACCATTTTCCCCTCCCTTTTATTGATCAAATGTTAGAACGATTAGCAAGTAGAACTCACTACTACTGTCTTGATGGTTATTCAGATTTTTATCATATCCCAGTAGCACCAAAGGATTATGAGAAGACCACCTTTACCCGCCCTTTTGGTACTTTCGCATATCGGAGGATGCCATTCGGTCTTTGCAAAGCTCCAGCCACATTTTAGAGGTATATGGCAAGTAATTTTTTAGAATATGTGGAAGTGATTATAGAGGCTTTCATGGACGACTTCACAATCTAAGGGAACTCCTTTGATGAGTGTCTAACTAATTTAACAAAGATTCTTGATAGGTGTCTAGAGTCAGATCTTGTGTTAAATTATGAAAAATGTCATTTTATGGTTGGTCAAGGATTAATTTTAGGACATATAGTGTTAAAGAGAGGAATTCAGGTAGATAAAGTAAAAATAGATGTTATTAAATCTTTATCTTACCCTGTAAGTGTATAGGAGATCCGTTCCTTCCTTGGTCATACTGGTTTTTATAGACGTTTCATCAAGAATTTCTCCAAAATTTCTTAACCTCTATGTCGGCTATTGCAAAGAGAAGTAGAGTTTGAATTTTACGGCTCTTACAAAAATACATTCGACATGCTTGAGGAGATGCTAGTTTCAGCTCCAATCCTATAGCCACCTGATTGGAATTTACTTTTGAGATAATATGTGATGCTAGCAATCACGCTGCAGGAGCAGTGCTTGGGCAAAGTGTTGGAAAGGAGCCTCATGTTATTTATCACGCATCAAGAACTTTGGATGAAGCCCAATTTAATCACTCTACGACTGAAAAAGAACTCCTAGTTATTGTATTTGCTTTAGAAAAATTTTGATCTTACATTCTTGGTACTGAAGTAATTGTTTACTCTGACTATACAGCTTTAAAGTACTTTCTCAAGAAGAAGGTGGCTAAACCTCAGCTCGTTCGATGGATTCTCTTGCTCTAAGAATTTGATTTGGAGAAAAGAGATAAAAAAAAGGGCCAGAAAACTTGGTGGTAGATCATCTCAGCCGACTACCACTGTAAGAGGAGCCAGTACCAATGAATGATGAATTTCCAAATGAGTATCTCTTTTCAATTCAATATTCAGCCCCTGGGTACACTGATATAGTGAATTATTTGACTTTTAGAATTTTTTCTGATGATATAACAAGGAGTGAAAAATGATAAGATCAAAAGAGAGGCTAAATATTATGTTTGGGATAATTTTGTGAAAACATTATTCTAATCAGGTTATTAGGAGGTGTCAACGAATGTGAAATCCCATCTATATTAAAATTTTCTCCCACTTATGCATGTGGAGGATACTTTGGTCCAAAGCGAACAACCCACAAAATTTTAGAATGTGGATTATTTTGGCCTATCTTATTTTATGATTCTTACATGCATTGTAAATCTTGTGAAAATTACCAAAAAACTAGAAACTTAATCAAAAGAAATCAAATGCCTCTTACTCCTATTTTAATTTGTGAAATTTTTGATGTATGGGTTATAGATTTTATGGAGATTTTTCCTACTTCATTTGGTAATTCATATATTTTACTTGTTATGAATTATGTTTCGAAATGGGTATAAGCTAAGGCTACCCGAACTGACAATGCTAAAGTAGTTGTGGATTTTTCAGGACTAATATTTTTGTCAGGTTCGGTGTTCTAAGAGCCATCATTAGTGATAGAGGGACTCATTTTTGCAATAAGGTGGTGGATGCTCTCTTCAAGAAACATAGAGTTACACATTGTACATCTACCCACAGATGAATGGGAAAGCTGAAATTTCCAACAGGGAGGTGAAGTCTATCCTTAAAAAGACAGTTAATTCAAATAGGACAGATTGGAGCTTACATCTAGATGACGCCTTATGGGCATATCGTACAGCTTATAAGACTCCAATTGGAATGTCTCCATATTGTTTGGTGTTTGAACTGTGGATCTGGAGCATAGAGTATACTGAGCTGTTAAGCATTGCAATACGAGGTTTGAAGAGTCTAGTGAGCAAAGAAAATTGCAGATTCAAGAGTTGGAGGAAATTATAAATGAGGCCTATGAGAATTCAAGAATTTATAAGGAGAAGACTAAGGCCTTCCATGATCCGATAATTTCTAGGAAAGAATTTTTCGTTGGGCAGAACGTTTTGATATATGACTCTAAGCTTAAGTTGTTTCCAAGTAAGTTAATAACTAGATGGATTGATCATTTTGTTGTAACTAATTTGTTTTCTCATGGTGCAATGGAAATTTAAAGCTTAGAGACTAGCAAAATTTTTAAAATTAATGGACACATGTTGAAGCCATTGTATGAAGGTGTGAGCGGGATTTTAGCCCCCAATCCTGGTAGAATGGCTCTTACGACTGTGGCACTATTAGGCTCGGAGCCTTAGAGAACACATGCCTAAGCCCAGAGAAATAGAGTCGCCACCCGGACAGGCCGAAAAAAAAAAGAAGGAAAAAGAGAAAGGGGGGGGGGGTGGATAACTTGATTTATAAGGAATCCCTAACCCCTTACTCGAGCTCGGAAAGTTGGGTATGCATGGGGAATGTGAGAATGACCCAGCACCCCCATAGATCCTGGTTCATTGGAACCGGCCTCCTTTTTCATGTCTAAATATTATTAAATTCTTAGATTATTATAATACCATTCACATTACATGAAATTATGAAAAATAATCAAATTATAAATCAAATAAACAAATAAACCAACAAATAAAATGGGCATCCATACAAAGATGGAAGCATGCTTTTACAATTATTCAAACGTCCATACAAATAAATAAAATGGGACACCCATCAAAAGGTGAAAACGTGTCCCTTATAATTTTTCAAAATTCAAAAATTAAATTATACATAAATAAATAAAATAAATAAGGCACCCACAAGTGAAAATATGTCATTTACATCCTTAAAAATATAATCAATAAATAAATATTAATATAATTCAATCATTTATAATAAAATATGTAATCCAAACATATAGATCATCATAAAAATTACAATTCACAGTCATATCTTAATATTAAACCCCTAACAAATTATAGTGCGTAACACACACGATGGTCCCGCTAGCCGGTTAGTGGGCGGGGGTCAAGGGGGCAATGCCCCTTCCAGGAATTGGGAACAGTGCCCCCGAAAGGTAAATGATTTACCAAACTTGTTGAATGAGTTGCCGCATCCATAAATTAGGATTTTAAATTATCAACTAATCCTAGGGTTATAACTATTGGATGGAACCTTTAAAATTATGGTTGTCAGATGAAACTTCCAAACCAAACAAATAACAATAGATTCTGCCATATTAAATAATGAACATAATTAATGGAATTCAATTAAAGTGAGTTAGTGAATCGCACTTTCGTTTGTTGGCTCTACCAAATTAATTCTGTTGAATCAAACTTTGTTTGTGCATCTCAATCCACTAAAATTGAGGCCTAATGATACTACTATCTACTTAGATCAATTTGTTTTAGCCGAGTGAAACAATCTAAGAATTGTTTTTTAGCTACTACCTTTTGTTCTCTCTCTTTTTTGTATTTTGCTTTATGTCTCTTTTAGCTTTTGGTTGCTGTTTATTACTTACTGCATCTCTTTCCTTAATTGTTGTTGGTTTGATCAACCGTGGCTCCCTTTGCCTTATGCTTTTGATTTGTATTTATAATGTTTGATTAGGGTTAACCTTGATCCTTCTCCTAATCTAGTTCTAACACTTCAATGTTATCCGATATCTGCACAAGTTAAAGACAATTAGAATTTAAAAAAAAAAACCAAACTCATGTCAAATTAGACTGGTCTAATTTGATATGAGCCTTATGCTCATATCAATTTGGACACTATACAAATCAACATGAGCCATGCTTATATCGATTTGGAATTTGTCCAACTCAAACCAAATCAAAATTTTTTTAAATTATCGGACCGAACCTATTTTTATAAATTAGACTAGCATAATTTGGACCTTTATAAATTTGACTAATTTAATTTAGGCCCTTTTTTTTAAAAAAAAAAATTAGACTGATCTAATTCAAGCTTTTAATATATGTTTAAGCTCTTTAAAATCGAATAGTATTTTGCTTGGTCTCATTTAATCGGACTCCTTTAGAATCAAAATTAAGGGTCTATAAAAGATTTCACAGCTCATGCAATGGATGAACTTGCTTTAGAATGTCTACCAACTACTTAATTAGTAGCCATGTCTAGCCAAAAATATTAAAAAATAGCGATATTGAGAGGCAAGCTAAATTTCCTTTTATTACTTTCTTATGCATTTTATCTATTAGCACTTATTTTGTTATTTTGATTTTTGTTTTTCTCTTTCTTTTTAGTTGACTTTTGTTTTTCCCTTTGATTTTGATTTTTCTAAAAAAATTATTTAAATATTTAAATATAGAATTATTGTTCATCATCTCCTTCATTTTGTTTTTCATTTTCCAGATGGTAAGGTACATGGATGATAGAGCATAGGATGAGTTATTTGTTGATGTCATAAGGGGCCTATGCATTTTTATTTTGGCCAAATACATAATTTGACACCTAACGTTTGCAGCTTTTCCCACTTGGACACTCAACCTTTCAAAACGCTCAATTAGACACCTAACCTTTTATTTTTGCAGCATTTAAACACCTTAGCACAAGAGTTACAATCGCGTGAGTTACAAACGCAATTACGTGGACATGATCTGATGACTAGGATGCCCAATAGTCATTGAATGGTGGCCAAATACATAATTTGGCACTTAACGTTTGCAGCTTTTTCCACTTGGACACTCATCCTTTCAAAACGCTCAATTAGACACCTAACATTTTATTTTTGCAGCATTTAAACACCTCGCTACGCTGGATTTTGTGCGCGTGAGACAACTTGAGGAAAGTCGCGTGAAAGGGGAAAAATATGCACAGCTAGAGGCCATGTCATCGAGAAACCTCCCTTTTAATCCCAATTGAAGAGTAAATCCCCAAATCCGTGTTATTTGAAACCCTAACTCTTCCCTTTGAAATCGAAAATTCCAAACCAAAATCCCTAACTGATTGCTAAATTGGAAGCGATTTTCCTTGAATTTTTCTTATTCTTTCCTCACAAATGGGTGATCTACCATTCAATGACTATTGGGCATCCTAGTCATCAGATCATGTCCACGTAATTGCGTTTGTAACTCACGCGATTGTAACTCTTGTGCTAAGGTGTTTAAATGCTGCAAAAATAAAAGGTTAGGTGTCTAATTGAGTGTTTTGAAAGGATGAGTGTCCAAGTGGGAAAAGCTGCAAACGTTAGGTGTCAAATTATGTATTTGGCCATTAAAAGGGAGGTTTCTCGATGACATGACCTCCAGCTGTGCATATTTTTCCCCTTTCACGTGACTTTTCTCGAGTTGTCTCACGCGCACAAAATTCAGCGTGACGAGGTGTTTAAATGCTACAAAAATAAAAGGTTAGGTGTCTAATTGAACGTTTTGAAAGGATGAGTGTCCAAGTGAAAAAAGCTGCAAACGTTAGGTGTCAAATTATGTATTTGGCCTTTTTATTTTTTATTTAAGGGAGCAGAGAGCTTATTAATGTATTATAAGACCACCATTTTTAACTTTTCTTTTCTTTTCAAAAATACCCCCATACTCTAAAACCCTTTTCTCTTTTCCTTTCTTTTCTTTTCTTTTTCATTTCTTTCTTTCTTTCCCATTTACCAGCCGTCGTTCACCTCTTAAAATGCTATCACCGAACCAGACCACCGAGCTTGATTCCTATAAACCACAGCAGCCCCAGCCCCTCGCTCACCGAACCCAAATCGTACCACCCAAGCTCCTTGCCAACATCGTACCAGCCCCATACACAGCAGCCATATAGAACCCAGCCCTCACTGCTTGACCCACATCGCCCAATCACTCGCTTGATCGATCTCACCAACCCAAACCAACCGAGCTCCTCACCACCACCGATCAACCTCCCTTCTAACACACTCGATCCACCTCTCTTCAACCAAACCCACACACCACAGCCACTATACCCCGAACTAGCAAACCATCCAGATAAAACCCCTCTCCCTTGCAGGTCGTGACAACTTCACCTCTAACCGAATCATCATCAATTGAGATGTGCACCAAACCAGCAGCGAGGCATGGGGCCTCATCCAGCAGTGCGAACAAGCGACACAGTTTTACCCGAGTGGCCAAAACATCTTCAACAGCCCCTTTGGTACATCTGCCTAGGCTGATCGATGAAGATTCCGGTGCAGATTCTGACCACCAACCTCATCTTCTCCATCTTCTCAACATAAAAGCCACACCCCCAACCATGAAGAACCCGAATAAGTCACAAATCAACAAGATCGCTTGCTCAGTAAAGAATCTGTTACAGAGGATGCTGAAACAATACCGAATAGACCCTTGGAGCTTGATTCGGCTGAGGAACAACTGAGGTATGAACAGGTCAGTAGTTTGCCCATTCCTCCAGGTAAGTATGCACACTTTCCTTCTATTGAATCTCTGTGATTGCTGGATGATATGATTCAAATGATTAGAAATATTGGTTGGGAAGCATTTTTTGTTTTGGACTGTGCAATTTTTGAGGAGCTTGTAAGAGAATTTTACTCCACCTTTACTTTCACTAAAGCTGCCGAATTTGATTTAAATACACCTAATTTGGTGAAGTTTAGACCGATGGGTTCTAGGTTCAGTATGTCTCTGAATGGATTTCATAAATCCTTTGGTTTTAGAAGTCATGGTGCTTATCTTGATTTCCTTGCACAATTTAAACCTGTCACTGTTTGTGGATTTTTATGAAGCTCCTACTCTATTCAATCCTAGCAAGTCCAAGGATTAGTATTTTAAAGACCCTAGCCTTAAATATATTCATTGTTTTCTAGCTTACTCTTTTTCGGGTATGAAAGATGCTCCAGCAGTTGTTTCCAAAACTGAATTGTTATTTTTTTTGGTGTATGAGTCTGAATAGAAAAGTTCACTTAGGATCTTGGTTGGCCTCTCAATTTTCAAATATTCTGACATTTAAAAGGCCTCTAATATTAGGACATGTTATCGCTCAGTTAGCCACACTCTTACACTTGATTGAGATTGAGCATAATGACTTGCATTTTGTTTTTGAACTTGCCCCTCTGCATTTTAAAGCCTTGGATGACATGGGTTTGTTGGGTGAGAACCATGGTGTATATTCTTCAGCACCTCCAGGACCAGTCGTACCTCGCAAACGGCATGTCTTCCGAAAGGCCACTTGACCTACAGCCTGCTGCCCCGAATACTGCTACTTCTTCCCGTCAATCGATCATGCAACAAATTCTAGATACCCTCATTCGCATTGAGTGATGGTTGAAGCACTTGGAGAAGGGTAGTGATGAGACGACTTCGCAAATAGTATGGATTGAACAACAAATCACTCAATTGTCTCATGATTTCAACATTTATCATTCCTCGTAGCATTAAAAAACTAAGGGAGTATTCGCTTTACTTACTGATTTTTGTTCATTGAGGACAATTCATATGATAAGTGTGGGGGTATATATATATTTTTGTGTTGTTTACTGCAATTGTGATGAATGTTGATAAATTTTTGGGAAATTTTCAATTATGTGAAATCTTGCATATGTTATTGATGATAGTTGAGATTTACTGGATTTTTGATGAGTTTTTAGCATTTTGGGTGCAATTTTGGCTAGATTTTGATGAGTTTTTGAAACTCTTGGAAACTTTTGAGAATGTGATTCTTTTGATGACAAAAATTTTGGTGGATTTTAGTTAATAATTTAGAAATCAGCTGTTGATTGTGATATTTGTTGAAAATTTAGATGCAAATTTGGTAATCTTGCTGCTATTGTATTGCTGGATATTTTTTAAGTTCTTAAACCTTGTTATTGTCTTGTCTGTGTTTTGCGATTTTTGACTCAAAGCCCCATTTTGTCTACTCAAACAATTTAAATGTGATATTTTTTACATCAAATTATGTGGCAGCCTTTAGCTAATTAATTTAGGTTGATTTTTGCTGCTTCAATCAATTTAGCAATCACAACTGACATAAGTATTATTTGTATAAAATGTTTAAAGATTTTTGCCCTGTGATATTTTAAACTTGATCAATTTAATTAACTAGAAGAACATGGGTAGGCTTACTTAGGTTATCTTGGTTTAATTTTTGGAATTAATTGTGAAATATAATATGAACCAAATAAATAAAAGAAAGAGCCCAAATAAAGTTTGAAAATGAACATCTTACTCCGCTGGTCAAAAGGCCATAAGTAGAGCTAGTAGCCACTTAAAAGTTTTGACCAACTGATAACCGGGTGTTGGCATCACAAATATTTACCCTTGCATCAAAAGGTTAGTGATATTTCAGGCAAGCAATTAAAAAGTTGCTTAAAAGTAAATAAAAGCCGATACATAATTTTAAGTCTTTTTGCAATTAAACTTTATAAGTTAAGTAGAGTCCTCTATGTGTAACTGGTTTTTCAATTGGTAATTAACTTATCATCAAGGTTGGGTAAGGGGTTTGACATTTTATACTTATAATATATGTCGGTTGGATTGCTAGTTTTGTGAAGTATTAAAAAGCTTATTCTATGAGTCTTTGGTTGTTGGTTGCCATCCTTTTTGAGCTATTTAAACATTGCAGGTCAAGCTGTTGATTGATAAATGCGGGGTATGAGGATTTAAATTGCAAAATGTTTGAGGGCAAGCATGGTTTAAGAGGGGGGGATTTGATAACAAGCAAATATTGTTTATATTTTGAGTTAATTTTTAGGCTCGCTATTAGGATTTTCTACTGATTTTTAGATGTTTTTACATAGAATAATTTTTGGGCTCGCTATTAGGATTTTCTACTGATTTTTAGATGTTTTTACAGAGAAAAATGACTTGAGGAAGAACTAGAGAAGAAGGAAGAATCATGGGATAAAACTTGAAAATTTTGGAGAAGGTTGCTGGAAGGAGCCTCAGGCAGGAGCCTTGGGCAAGGCTGCTCCCAGATTGGACCTGATAGTTTTAAAGAAGTTTGACAAGTTGGCACTTTCCTTATTTTATCTAAGGAGATACAATTTTGAAAGGATTTAGAAGGATAAATATGATCTTTTAATTCCCTATTAGCTAGGAATTTCATTAGGATATTATTATTATCTTTTTATTTGTAATTTTTTTAGTTAGACTTAAATTAGGAAGTTCTGTTTTAGACAAAGACATATAAGCTATTTTTTCTAGCAACTATAGAACCAATTTTAGATAAATTTTGGCTACTGCAACTTTACAATATATTAAAGTTTTTCTTTCTTAAAGCATGAACAACTAAATCTCTACTTGGTTGAAGGGTAATTGAAGTTCATATTAGCGAATTGTAATGTCTAAACAATTCTAACTCTCGTCTTTAATATTCAGTATTTATATAACTTTATGTAGCTTAATTTAATTGTTGTTTAACTAGTTAATCAAGATGGTTCATTGCTTAATTAGTTATGTAACACCCCTATACCCCGTATACGCACACTACATACTACTACACCTGTAATATACGTATACCGAATATAGGAATGCTAAGGTTTACTAAACAAACAAATCATTCCTTTATACAATAATATGAGCAAACTAAAAACATTTAAGTTATATCATAAAACACAATAAATAAAACGTTCATTCAATACGCAGCGAAAAATATAGAGATATTTCCAAATACACAAACATCAAAATTAAATTTTTACAAAACATAAAGTTTATACATGTTTAGCAGTCAGTTTTTGATCTTTAAGCTCACAATCAACACTTCAAAATCTAGACTCGGCTCGGTCTAAATGAACTCTCTGGCTCGACCCTGTCACCTGCGCGATGAACCACAATCGCGCTAAGCCAACGACTTAGTGGTACAAACTACAATAATAATATGCTTCAATGCAATGCCAATGTCACACATTTCAACAAATAAGACAATATTCACAAATGATATCTTTATATTGTTCATCACACTATATTTCATTATTTTATTCAATTATTTCATCACTCATGATTTACATTGAAACAAAGACAAGCATGGGCCCAAAAGACACTAATATGCCATTCCACTTTCAGAGTTAATGTTTTGGTTCAATTATCACATTTATCATTATCATTATCCCAACTAGGCTTCAAGGATTAGGTTCAACCAAGCTTTAAGGGGAACAAAGCATACTAAGTATCAACCCAACTTGGCTTTAAGAACCAAACCTAACTTAGTTTCAAGGGATGTAACATCTCAACTAGGCTTCAAGGACTAGATCCAACCTAGCTTCAAGAGATTGTTACCATTAGGCATGTCACCAACACAAAACTCTGAAAATGAAATAACACATTAGACACACAATTCATTCATTATTTCATTATCAATTTCATTCTCATTTTCTCATCATCATTTAGGCAACCATGCCTCAATTATCTCATTTGCATCATTATAGCCAACAACAATGGCTTCACATCTCATCAATTGAGTATACATAACCAATTGTATTGGACATATATTTTGAATTCATCATCATATAGGCAAACATGCTCCATTTATTTCATTTGAATCATTATAGCCAACCACAATGACATCACATCTCATCATATCACAATTCATATTTAAGCAATTCATCATTAAAGTATTCATCATAACCAATTGCATTGCACATACCTTTTAAATGATCATCATATCTTTCATATTATTCAAATCATAACATTAATCAAATAGTAATAACAATATAATAGATTACTTAACACATTTGTAACCAAATGTGTTAAGTCTCAAAATCATGTAAATGAATGCAACAATGTAAGTTTGTACTTACCTCAAGAGAAACTCACACTAATCTATACACTTCTTCTTCCAAGAATTATCAACACTTAGGTTAGGGCAAAACAACATCTTCACAACCTAATTCAAAAGGAATAATACACACTTATATAAATATACACATGAATTCCAATACAATTATTCACCTATTAGCCTCATACTAGACCTATGGATCACAAATTACAAACCAAAACCATTAACTAGGGCCCACGATCGTGGCCTCACAACCCCATGGTCGTGGCCTCACAAACCCCCACGGGCGTGGGTTAGAAAACGAATCTGTCCAATTGCTTAACACTTCCACGGTCGTGGCATCCAAGGGCCACGGGCGTGGCATCCAAAATGCTTCTGTTTTAGACCAAACTCATGTATTCTATGCTTTCCACTCCATTAAACACAAACACATTGAAAATCTACCAAAAAATAATTGATCAAACTCAATATTGACATCAATTACCAAGTCACAACTCTTACTCTTTCAACACCAACCTAATTCCTTTTCTTCAATTCAATTTCAAAACCACAATCAATTAAACCCAACACTCTCAAACACACCACAATCAAACATATTCATGCTCTTAAAAATCCAACACCAAACTCAAACACAACTTAAAATAAAACAAGAGGATCAAGAAGAAACTTACCAAAGTTAATGAAACTTCTCAAATTTCCAACTTGATCACTTGAAATCTTCTGCAATTTGATCTTGGAAAACAAAACTCTCTATTGCTCTCTTGCTTCTTTGATAGCCGGCCAAAAGAAAAGAAAAGAAAAGAGAAGGAAAGAAAAGAAATGAAGATGCACGAAGAAGAAAGAAACAAGAAGAAAAGAAAGAAAGCAAAGTCAAACTCTTAATAACTTTCTCCTTAAAACCCTCTCCTCCAAGCAATTAATATTAAAATACTCAAAATATCTCTATCCACTTCCACTCACTCCAATTCCACTTAATTAATTAATTAATTAATTAAAATCATTAGTTAATCTTCTTTTGACTTCCACCTTTTGACTTGTATATTTTGTATATATCTATATATATACAACATATACACTCTTCTTATCTTTTATCTCTTCTCATATAAATATATACACTAATAACACTTAATCCAATTATAACAATAATACCAAAACTTGTAGGGTATACTTTGGGATAATACAATTCTCTCCCTCTAAAAAGAAATTTCATCCTCGAAATTACCTGATATCAAGTCTGAAACAACTGAGGATATTGATCTCGCATCATTTGCTCACTCTCCCAAGTTGCCTCTTCCTTTGTATGATTCTTCCAAAAAATCTTTACAAGTGGCACTTTCTTATTTCTCAACTCTTTCACTTCATATGCCAAAATAGCAACTGGTTCTTCTTCAAATGTCAGATCCGAACTCACCTCAATAGATTCAACTGGCAGAACATGAGATGGATCTGATCTGTACTTCCGCAGCATAGAAACATGGAAGACATTATGAATTCTATCCAACTCAAGCGGCAAAGCAAGTCGATAAGCAACTAGTCCAACTCTCTCCAATACCTCATAAGGTCCAATAAAAAGAGGACTTAGTTTTCCTTTGTGACCAAATATCAAAATCTTTTTCCAAGGAGACACTTTCAGAAATACTTTATCTCCAACATCAAACTCTATGTCTCTCCTCTTCAAATCTGAATAAGATTTCTGTCGATCTGAAGCTGCTTTCAACCGATCCCGAATTATCTTCACTTTCTCTTCTGTTTCTTTAATCAAATCAGGACCAACCAATTTGCCTTCTCCAACTTCATTCCAACACAGAGGCATTCTGCATCTTCTACCATACAATGCCTCAAATGGTGCCATTTCAATACTGGATTGATGACTGTTGTTGTAAGCAAATTCCACAAGTGGCAAAAATCTGTCCCAACTCCCTGAAAAATCAATGACACAGCTTCTCAACATATCCTCTATAATCTGTATCACTCTTTCTGACTGCCCATCTATCTGCGGATGAAAAGCAGTGCTAAAGTATAATCGAGAACCCAAAACACCATGTAAACTCTTCCAAAACCTTGAAGTAAACCGAGGATCTCGATTAGACACTAAAGAAATTGGAACTTCATGTAACTTCACTATCTCACTGATATACACCTCAGCTAACTTCTTAAGAGAATAGTCCATCCGAACTAGAAGAAAATGAGCTGTCTTTGTCAACCGATCAATAATCACCCAAATAGCATCATGTTTCTTCTGAGTCAATGGCAAATCAGACACAAAATCCATTGTCACACGTTCCCATTTCCATTCAGGCACTGATAAAGGTTGAAGCAACCCTTTTGGAACTTGATGCTCAACTTTCACCTTCTGACAAGTGAGACACTTGGATACAAACTCCGCTATGTCTCTCTTCATGCCTGTCCACCAATAATGTTGCTTCAAATCTTGATACATCTTTGTACTCCTAGGGTGCATAGTAAAAACTGACTGATGTACTTCTTCTAAAATAATCTTTCTCAATCTTGCACCATCAGGATCACACAATCTATCCTTAAACCAAAGGCTACCATCACTCCTCACATGAAATTCTCGGCCCTCCCCATTATTACAATCTGAAACAATCCTCTGAATTTTCTCATCTGCCAATTGAGCCTCTTTAATCTGATCTAACAACACCGGTCTCAAATTCAACTGAGCCAAGAATGCACCATCATTACACAGCTCAAATCTAGCATGCAATGCTCTCAACTCAACAAGCAACGAGAGCGAATAAACAGTCAAACCTGCTAAAGACTTCCGACTCAAGGCATCCGCAACAACATTCGCCTTACCAGGATGATAATCAATCAAACAATCGTAGTCTTTAATCAACTCCAACCACCGTCTCTGCCGAAGATTAAGCTCTTTCTGAACCCCCAAATATTTCAGACTCTTATGATCTGTATAAATAAAACACTTCTCTCTATATAAATAATGTCGCCAAATCTTCAAAGCAAACACTATAGCTGCCAACTCCAAATCATGTGTCGGATAATTAAGTTCATGCGGCTTCAACTGCCGAGAAGCATAAGCTATAACTTTACCTTTCTGCATCAAAACACAACCTAAACCATTATGTGAAGCATCACTGTAGATCACATATGGTTTATCTTCCACAGGCAAAGTAAGAACAAGAGCTTGAGTCAACATCTCCTTCAACTGCTCAAAGCTAGCTTGACACTGATCTGTCCACACAAATCTAATTCCCTTTCGGAGTAATATAATGAGTGGAGTAGCTATCAAAGAAAAACCTTTCACAAAGCGTCGATAATAGCCTGCCAAACCCAGAAAACTTCTAACTTCAGTCACAGACTTCGGTGGACTCCAATTCAAAATAGCCTCAACTTTACTCGGATCAACTTTAATACCATCTGCTGAAACTATATGACCCAGAAAAGTCACTTGATCAAGCCAAAACTCACACTTCGACAGCTTAGCATACAATTGCTTCTCTCTCAAAGTCTGCAATACAATCCGCAAATGTTTGTTATGATCTTCTTCATTACACGAATACACCAAAATATCATCAATGAAGACCACCACAAACTGATCTAGATAGGGCCTAAACACCCTATTCATCAAATCCATGAAAGCTGCAGGAGCATTCGTCAATCCAAAAGGCATCACTATAAGCTCATAATGGCCATACCTTGTGCGGAAAGCTGTCTTAGGAACATCTTCAGCTCTAACCTTCAGTTGATGGTACCCTGATCTCAAATCAATCTTGGAAAACACTGCTGCTCCCTTCAACTGATCAAAGAGATCATCAATCCGAGGCAAAGGATACTTATTCTTGATAGTCACTTTATTCAATTGCCTATAATCGATGCACAACCTCAAAGTACCATCCTTCTTCTTCACAAACAAAAAAGGAGCTCCCCATGGAGAAACACTAGGGCGAATAAACCCTTTATCCAACAACTCCTGCAACTGCACTTTCAACTCTCTCAACTCAGCAGGTGCCATTCGATAAAGAGTAATAGAGATGGGAGTGGTACCAGGCAACAAATCGATACCAAACTCAATCTCTCTCTCAGGGGGTAACCCTGGCAACTCCTTAGGAAACACATCTGAAAATTCCACAACTGTGGGTATACTATCTAGTTGAGAATCCACTACTCTGGTATCCACAACATGAGCAAGATAAGCATCACACCCTTTTCTAATCAACTTCCTAGCTGCTATAGCTGATACAAACAAGGATGCAAGTTGTCTCTGCTCACTAGACACCATCACATTTCTACCATCACCGGTTCTCAAGGTAACACACTTCTTTTGACAATCTACCACGGCTCCATGCTTAGACAATCAATCAATGTCTAAGATCAAATCATATTTCTTAAAAAGCATTTCAATCAAATCACTCAAAAACTCCTCATCTTATACCACAACTAAACTATCACGATGCACCTTACTCACCACAACACTATGTCCTAAAGGATTTGTCACCAAGACATCAAATCCTAAGGACTCTGAATGCAATTCAGACACAGGCAAGATAGATGCACTTATGTATGAATGAGTAGATCCTGGATCAATCAAAGCAAGAACTGAAATGCCAAATAAAGAAAATGTACCCGCAATGACTGCTGAAGCATTAAGCTGCCTCTGCATCACATACACTCTCTGAGAAGACCCAGCCTCATCTGGCCTACTGCCTCCAGGTATAGAGCCTCCTCTCTAACTGATCCCAAGTCAACCACCTCTACTAACACCTCCCCCCTCGACCACCTCTACTAACACCTCTACCCCCCTCGACCACCTCTGTTGAAACTAGGTCGAGAAGCTACAGTATCAGTCTGTCTATCCTCCTGCATCTCAGGGCAATCTTTAATAAAATGAGCTGGTGACCCACATCTAAAGCATACTCCCGATCCACATGTCTTCCAACAAGTACCCCCATGGGTCCTATTACAATGAACACATACAGGTGGAATAGATCTCTGAACCACTGGAGTCGGAGCACTCGCTACAGAAACTGTAGGTCTTGGCCTCTACCTCTGATATTGAACTGACCTACCTGACTGCCTTTGGCTCCTATTGACTCTTGGAACAAAATTTCCTCGGCCTCTCTTAAAAGATGAAGACCCTGCCTCAAACTGAGATCTCCTAACTCTGGTCTCCTCCTCGGTAGCAGCTGCTGCAAAAGCTTGTGCTCTCTCAACACTTCTGGCTGCTACAACCAATTGAGAAAAATCTTGGTACCGGGAACCAGCAACAATACACATAATAGAGGGCCTCAACCCCTCCTCAAATCTCCTACACCGGTCAATCTCATCTGCAATAATTCCCCCGGCATAATGACTCAACCGGATGAATTCTACCTCATACTCTGTCACAGTCCGGTTATCTTGTCTCAAATTCAGAAATTCCATCTTCTTGACATCCTTATACTCCCTCGGAGTATATTTCTGCTCAAACTCTCTCAGAAAATCACTATAAGATAACGTTGGTGGATCATGTAATATCCCAAAGTACACCCTAAAAGTTTTGGAATACTTATTGTTATATTTGAATTAAATATATATGTTTAAATGGAAAGAGAAAAGAGGTAATGAGGAGAGTGTATATGTTGTATATATTGAGATATATACAACATATACAAGTCAAAAGAAGTGAAAGTCAAAGAAAGAGTTAATTTTTATTAATTAATTATAAGGAAAGTAATTAAGTGGAATTTGAGTGAGTGGAAGTGGATGAAGATATTTTGAATATTTTATTTGTTTAAATGCTTGGAGGAGAGGGTTTTGAGGAGAGAGTTGTTGAGGGTTGACTTTATTTTCTTTCTTTTCTTCTTGTTTCTTTCTTCTTCGTGGCTCATCTTCTTTCCTTTTCTTTTCTTTTGGCCGGCACTCCATTGCAAGAGAGCAAGAGAGAGATTTGGTCTTCTAAACTCAAGATTGAAGGAAGTTTTCAAGTGATCAAGTTGGAAATTTAAGAGTTTCTTCATCTTTGGTAAGTTTTCCACTTGATTCTTTGATTTTCTTTGAGTTTGTGAGTTGAGGTTGTGGTTGATATGTGTTTGTTTGATTATGGTGTGTTTAAGAGTGTTTGGTTCAATTGATTTTGGATTTCGGGGTATAGGGGTGTTACAGATCATCCATGGCATGAGGAACCGTCTTCCACCAATCATAAGCATCTTTCTGTAATAAGGATCTAGCATAATCAAATTTCTCTTCAGGAGTGGCTTGCAACTGGATAAATACCCTCTGCACTCTATCCAACCACTGCTCAGCTACTACAGGATCTGTAGTACCAAAAAAATCCTCAGCCCCAAATTTTCTCAATTTATCATAATGTCTCACCGGCACTTGTGGCTGTGGCGGTGGTGGTGGCTGCACTAGAGCTTGCCTCAACAATTCTACCACATGCCGTAACCAAACCGGCGGAACCTCATCAGCAACTGATCTCTCTGGCACAAGAGCAGGTGCCTCACTAACTCTCTCAACCTTAGCTTCATCTCTACCCTCTTCAGGAGCTACACTCTCAGCACTACTTTCTACGGACTGACGTGAATAAGACGTCATCACTACCTATGTCTGCAAATACAGCAGAATATACCTCGTCAAAGATCAGAAACTGCCAATACCAAAACATGTATCTTATTTAAAAATCATATTTTAAAAATCAAAATTTTTTTCTTTTTCTTACAATTTAACTAGGTTGAGAATTTCAAACCTAGGCTCTGATATCAAAATAATTGTAACACCCCTATACCCCGTATACGCACACTACATAGTACTACACCTGTAATATACGTATACCGAATATAGGAATGCTACGGTTTACTAAACAAACAAATCATTCCTTTATACAATAATATGAGCAAACTCAAAACATTTAAGTTATATCATAAAACACAATAAATAAAACGTTCATTCAATACGCAGCGGAAAATGTAGAGATATTTACAAATACACAAACATCAAAATCAAATTTTTATAAAACATAAAGTTTATACATGTTTGGCAGTTAGTCTTTGATCTTTAAGCTCACAATCAACACTTAAAAATCTAGACTCGACTCGGTCTAGATGAACTCTCTGGGTCGACCCTGTCACCTGCGTGATGAACCACAATCGCACTAAGCCAACGGCTTAGTGGTACAAACTACAATAATAATATGCTTCAATACAATGCCATTGTCACACATTTCAACAAATAAGACAATATTCACAAATGATATCTTTATATTGTTCATCACACTACATTTCATTATTTTATTCAATTATTTCATCACTCATGATTTACATTGAAACAAAGACAAGCATGGGCCCAAAAGACACTAATATGCCATTCCACTTTCAGAGTTAATGTTTTGGTTCAATTATCACATTTATCATTATCATTATCCCAACTAGGCTTCAAGGATTAGGTTCAACCAAGCTTCAAGGGGGAATAAAGCATGTTAAGTATCAACCCAACTTGGCTTCAAGAACCAAACTCAACCTAGCTTCAAGGGATGTAACATCTCAACTAGGCTTCAAGGACTAGATCCAACCTAGCTTTAAGAGATTGTTACCATTAGGCATGCCACCAATACAAAACTCTGAAAATGGAATAACACATTAGACACACAATTCATTCATTATTTCATTTTTAATTTCATTCTCATTTTCTCATCATCATTTAGGCAACCATGTCTCAATTATCTCATTTGCATCATTATAGCCAACAACAATGGCTTCACATCTCATCAATTGAGTATACATAACCAATTGCATTGGACATATATTTTGAATTCATCATCATCTAGGCAAACATGCCCCATTTATTTCATTTGAATCATTATAGCCAACCACAATGGCATCACATCTCATCATATCACAATTCACATTTAAGCAATTCATCATTAAAGTATTCATCATAACCAATTGCATTACACATACCTTTTAAATGATCATCATATCTTTCACATTATTCAAATCATAACATTAATCAAATAGTAATAACAATATAGTTGATTACTTAACACATTTGTAACCAAATGTGTTAAGTCTCAAAATCATGTAAATGAATGCAACCATGTAAATTTGTACTTACCTCAAGAGCAACTCACACCAATCTATACACTTCTTCTTCCAAGAATTCTCAACACTTAGGTTAGGGCAAAACAACCTCTTCACAACCTAATTCTAAAGGAATAATACACACTTATATAAACATACACATGAATTCCAATACAATTATTCACCTATTAGCCTCATACTAGACCTATGGATCACAAATTACAAACCAAAACCACTAACTAGGGCCCACGGTCGTGGCCTCACAACCCCACGGTCGTGGTCTCACAAACCCCCACAGGCGTGGGTTAGAAAACGAATCTGTCCAATTGCTTAACACTCCCACGGTCGTGGCATCCAAGGGCTACGGGCGTGGCATCCAAAATGCTTCTGTTTCGGACCAAACTCATGTATTCTATGCTTTCCACTCCATTAAACACAAACACATTGAAAATCTACCAAAAAATAATTGATCAAACTCAATATTGACATCAATTACCAAGTCACAACTCTTACTCTTTCAACACCAACCTAATTCCTTTTCTTCAATTCAATTTCAAAACCACAATCAATTAAACCCAACACTCTCAAACACACCACAATCAAACATATTCATGCTCTTAAAAATCTAACATCAAACTCAAATACAACTTAAAATAAAACAAAAGAATCAAGAAGAAACTTACCAAAGTTAATGAAACTTCTCAAATTTCCAACTTGATCACTTGAAATCTTCTTCAATTTGATCTTGGAAAACAAAACTCTCTATTGCTCTCTTGCTTCTTTGATAGCCGGCCAAAAGAAAAGAAAACAAAAGAGAAGGAAAGAAAAGAAATGAAAATGCACGAAGAAGAAAGAAACAAGAAGAAAAGAAAGAAAGCAAAGTCAAACTCTTAATAACTTTCTCCTTAAAACCCTCTCCTCCAAGCAATTAATATTAAAATACTCAAAATATCTCCATCCACTTCCACTTACTCCAATTCTACTTAATTAATTAATTAATTAAAATCATTAGTTAATCTTCTTTTGACTTCCACCTTTTGACTTGTATATTTTGTATATATCTATGTATATACGAAATATACACTCGTCTTATCTTTTATCTCTTCTCATATAAACATATACACTAATAACACTTAATCCAATTATAACAACAATACCAAGACTTTTAGGGTATACTTTGAGATATTACAAGTTAAATAACAAATAGCGATTTAAAATTTTTGAATCCATAATTGTTTTAGATATTTTGATTTAAGCAGCAAGTAGGTTTATCCTAAGAGATTCTATAATCTAATTAAATAAATATCAAAGTTGGATTTATTGGTTAGAATTAGGTCCTTCTAGTTCTTAATACTGTCAATAATTAGATTCTAAGGACGTTTCTGTAGAATAAGTTATTGGCAAGAATTAATTAAAAAACATTTCCTAATTAATTTAAAACCTAAGAAATGATTGATATTGATAGATTGTGTAATACTATAACTCGTTTATTGAATAATCAAAAAGAGTGATCTTTGAATCTGTGATCAATTCAAGAATTAAACTAAAATTATTTCTTCAACTAAGACTCTTCTCACTGAATTTTTCTTGATTATTATCTTTGTCTTTAATTTAGTTAGCTAAAATTACTTTCTGAATTTAATTTTAATTTTTACTTCTTTCAAAATTTTCATTTTAATTTTTTGTTTTAATTAATTTTCCTTGGTTATAAAAGAATAATATTAAGTAACAATTTTTTGAGGTTTGGCATTCTATTTACTATTTTTATAATTTAATTTATTTAAAAATATGAATTAATTTTTAGTGGCTTCGATACCTATCAGAAGGATATTATTATACTAAAAATAATAATAATTTCATAATTTTTTATTTATTAGACAAAAAAAGAAAATTTTTATATGAATATATCTCTTATGTAAAATTTAAGAACATGAAAATGAAAGATTTAAGTGAAGTTTTTAACAATATAAGTTTTATTATCATTTTTTTATGCTAGTTAATTTTTTTAACCCTCGTTATTTTTTTTAACGTTCATTACTTTTTTAATTCTCATTTTTTTAATGTAATGTCTGTTCATTTTGTGAGTTTTTAAATTTTTTTCTAAGACTAAATAAATGGATGTTACTTTATTTAATGCTTGTTATTTTATTTTTTTACTGACACGTCGGCAAAATATTCAGTAAAAACAAATCCAACCTATAAAAAGATAAAATCAAAATAAATAAATTAGTTTATATACTAATTTGTAAAAAAAAAAAAGAGTTTATGATAAAACTAAAAATTAAGATAAAGCTGAAGTATTTCTTTTTGTATTTTGGCATTTCCTACCCATTTAACTAATGAAAAACTGATGTAGAGATAGTGTCCATATCAACCCCTTAATTAGTTAAAAGTTGATATGGCACTGCCATAGCATTTTGGATGAATGAGTGTGCCACATCAGCATAATGCCATTTTTATAGCTAAAAAAGTTGATACGGAGGTTAAATCTTGCACCTCCACCATGCAATTGAAACACTTTACTATTTGAGCTTTTTAATTAGTTAAAGATGATATGGCGTCACTATGGTATTCCTAGTGGATGTGTGCCATGCCAACCCCTAGTTTGCCATATTTATTTATAAAAATGTTGGTGTGATTGATTAAATCTTGTGTCTCCACCATGCGTGAAGCTAATTATATAGGGATAACATATGCACATACCCAACATTGGAGATAGTGAGAACTAGAAATAATGTTTCATGTCGAGAAATCCATGATGATTTTATTTGGAAAAAAAAAATTAAAACATTAACTTCTTATATGAAAAATATAATAATTATTTTCACATTGAAATTAAAATATAATAAGAAAATTCGTTGTAGAATTTTGTTTTTCAATTGATTTATTTAACATATATAATAAAAATCAATAATATATGTATCATGTAATGTCTTGAGAGTGTCTCCATCTACATGCAAAAGAACAAGTATTAAGATATATATTTAAAGTGATAAGACTCTTCTTGCATTTAAATTGTTTACATTTAGATATTGTTTTTTACGATAAAAATCACTTATAATTTTCTTATATTTTAAAAATAAAAATTTTAAAATTTTATATATTTTAAATGGATAATAATTACAATAAACTATACAAATGATTATAATATTTACATTCTAATATAACTTTAAAATATTACAAAATTTCAATTTCGGTTACATTATTTATAATTAATATGAATGAGAAATTTATAATGTAGCATTGAAATGTGTATTTTGTTTTGTATAATTAATTAATTGAATAGTTTTATATATTAATTATTTTTCATATTTTTTATATTTAGAACGACAAGATGTACTTATATTAATATAAACCTAATAATTTTAAATATAAAATTTTTGATTCATTAATTGGCTTAATGACTAATTTAGAGTCAATAATAATAGTCATATAAAATCATTGGCACATATTTTTTTTTTACATATATTTTTGTGCATAACAAATTACTTTTGAGATTTGTTACAATAAACTAAAAGATCCCCAACTCCCGAACCGAGGGGATGTTTTCTCTCTCCCTCCCTTTAAGGTTCTATACTCCTCAAGGTTTCGATCTTGTGAGGTTTTTACTAGGATCAATTGCTCCTTTCAAAATATTTGAGTTTTGGAGATCTAAACCATCTGACTATAATGGAATCAGAGGAAGTGGACGATTTGATGGCATCCCTTAAATTAACAGAGGAAGAGATGAGGATCGGCGCTATGACTATAGATCATAAAGTTGAACAACTTCAAAAATATCGAATCTTACTCAGTCTCATTGGTAAGCTCCTCATTAAAAAGGATTTTAATATCCTTGCATTTCGTTCCACAATGTTAAAGAGCTGGAGATTGTGAAAAGGGTTTTGCTTGAGGGATATGGGGAAAAACATTTTTGTTTTTCAGTTTTCTTGGAATCAGATAGGAAGAAGGTTTTGGAATAAGGACCTTGGTGTTTTGATGGCTGTTTGTTGATATTGAAGGAGATACAGGAACATGATACAACATCTATTGTTGATTTTAGTAAAACCAACTTCTAGTTTCGTGCTTATAATGTACCTTTTATGTGGATGTTGAAACCAACAGCAGAAATAATCACACATATATTAGGCGATTTGATTGAAGTTGATGAAGGAGACACCTTGCGATGGAGATATTATCTGAGAGTTAAGGTATCAATCAAGGTTGATAAGCTATTACCAAGTGGGGTTCTCTTGAAATTGGACTCGAAAGTTAAATGGATTAAGCAAAGTATGAACAACTTCTAATCTTTTGCTATGGCTGCAGGCCGATGGGGCATATTGTTAGAGAGTGTGATTTTGGCAATTTTCAGAAACCATATCAATACGAAAAATTTATACAAGCATCGCCAAGGAAGATCTTTCAGTTGAGGAACCTTAATGAGAGATTGAAGGAAGATAAACTCATTGAACAACTATTCCTCAATAAGAGAACTGTACTAGAGATAAAAATCAATGCAGCGGGTCTGGTGGAAAACAAAAATGTGCCAGATCATTAAAGGATATACTAGAGGAAATTAATAAATAGAAGAACAATACGCAGTTGGTTGTTGATGAGGGAATAAACAAAAATAAAGGAATTGCAAATCAGAGCACAACGATGGAAATAGCTAGTGAACTCATTGTTGAAAAATAAATTGGGGATGGTATATGAAACAAAGAACAAAAAAGCAGTTAAGGTGGTGAGGTTACTCAAGAAGGGAATCCAAAATGGGCAAATAAATTCGATGAAAATTTCCATGAAAGAATTGCATCTAATGAAATTGAAAAGTTGCGAGGGAAGAAAGGAGATGGTATAGGTACGTGGAAAAGGAAAAAAGGAGAAAAAAGCAATAGACAAGAGGGTGAAGCACAACTAATTTTAAAATAAAAAGAAGCCTAGAAGAAAATATGGATATAGATGAAGAAGACCTTATGGTCTATAAAAAGCAAAAAGAGGCATCAAAGGAATGATCTATGTTATCAGTGGCGACCAGTGGGGTGGACCCTGGTCCCCTGTAACCATAAAGCTTATTAGCTATAATTGTTGAGGTCTAGGGGGTCCTTTAGCAATTACTAATCTTAAGAAGTTGAATCAACTTGAGACCCCCTCGTTGATGTTCTTAATGGAGACTAATGTACTAGAAGAATGTGTTCTTTTTGTGAGGAATAGGTTGGGTTTTGCTAATAGTTTTGTGGTGAAAAGTCAAAAAAATGGAGGTGGCTTAGCATGTTTCTCGGATGACATTCTATAAATGAAATTAGTATCTTTTTCTACCCACCATATAGACTTTGAAGTGATAAACACAAAGGATTCCTTACATTGGCTCCTCACTAGTTTTTATGGATGGTCTAAATGGCAAAACAAACATAAATATTGGGATTTATTAAGAACCTTAAAAGCTTGATAAGCTCTTCCATGGCTAGTACTGGGAGACTTTAATGAAATACCTTGCCAATCAGAAAAGGGGGGTGGCTCTACATGACCAAAATCTTTTATAGAAGCTTTCAGGGATGCACTATTAGACTATGAGTTGCAAGACTTATCATACGAAGGATATAAATTCACCTGGGATAATGGGAGAGATCATCCACATTTCATCGAAGAGAGAATTGACAGGGGAGTTGCTACATCATATTGAATCATTCTATACCAGAATTACCAGCTTCAAGATCTACTTTTTCCTGGCTCAGATCATCTACCAATAGTGATGGATTTAAGTGGTAATCTATTCTCTTCTAATAAAAAAAATGCAGATTTCTTTTTGAGAATATGTGGCTGCAAGATTCAACATGTAATGCCCTAATTTTTATTGAATATATTATACATTGGTGGTGAGAGAATGATGATGGTTTTGATAGAAGAGATGGAAATATAAATAACATATATATCACATATAAAAGATTAAATATAAATGGTAAAATAGTGAAAGAGTAAAGAGGTAAAATGTTAAAATATAAAATAATATTATTTTAAATAAAATCTTAATTAAATAATATATATTTGGTTAGTGGAAAAGTATGGAAAAGCCAAAAATTTTCAGAATTTTCATTTCTTCTCCTTCCTTCTCCTTTCTTCTTATCTTGCTCAATTTTCATGGAGCTTGAGAGAGGGAGATTTCCATCATCCAAATTAACAAGAAAATTTAGTTAGTTTTACACAAAGATTGAAGAAAGCTTGAGTTTTAATTCAAGTAACAAGTAAGTTTTTTAACTTTTGATGATTCTTTTTAGTAGGATTGATATGAGAATTGGGATTAATGAAACATATAGAAATTTATGATATAAAATTTATGTAGTAATGGTGATTCTAGACTTGATAATGATTTGGAATGATGTTGGCTATAGTTAGAGTTAGTAATTGAATATTAGGAATTTGTAAGGGGATTTAGATAATCCTAAGTTAAAGAAAGTTAATAGGGGTTTATAAATGCTTATATATGTTATTAATATCATCTTTGAAATTATAAATTGATTAAGGGTTGATTGAATTGAGTGAAGGAACCAATATAGGGAAGTGAAAGATTGAGAGAAATTATTGTTCAGAGGAGTTGTTTCTCTAATTTGAGCTTCAAAAATGTAAGTATATACTTAGATAATGCTTTTATCTTTGGTTTGTATCATCCTAAGTTGGAATGTGTGTGTTATGTTGATGAAAGTAGGGTGAGAGTGATTCTGGGTTGCCATGGGCATCGCCATGCAGTGCCACAGTTGTGGGCTTTGAGGCGGAGCTGTTTTGTGTAAAAATGGTGATGAAACAGAAGCAAAATGAATTCCATGGGTGTGGCCCTTGAATGCCACGACCGTGGGGATACTCAAAGGTGATTTATAGCTTCGTTTCATATCCTACGGGCATGGCTACTGGATGCCACAGTCGTGAGGTTGGTTTGTTCACATTTATTGTCGTATTTCACACTATATGGGTGTAGTAAATGACTTGCATAGCTAAGTCTTTATATATATTGTATTAAAAATGTATTTGTGTTTATAAAGTGGAGAATTATGATAAAATATGTTGATTATGTTAAGTTGATGAATTGATGAGTTACATGGTGAAAACCTCATATATGCATAGTGTGGAATGTTGTTTGTTGTCTTGTACTTTATCTAGTTGCCAGAAGATTGCATTTGGAGATTGGCATGCCATACGCGATGGGGTGAGATACTGGATGTCACAGAGATGTTACCACGCCCCTGAGTGAGACACATGAGGTGTCATATTGATGATTACGCTGTGGATGAGACACTGGGTGTCGCAGATATATTTACGTCCACTAGCGAGACACAGAGGTGTCATTATTGATGAAATAGGCCAAAACAATGGTTCTATAACTAGGTTATTGTATAAGATTGTTGGGCCCAATGCATGATGATTGTTTATGTTTATTTATATAATAAAGATAAGAATGTTTGTAACATTAAAACCTTATGCATGTTCATATACATTTGTCATAAAATTGTTACATTATCAAGTATATACCATTGAGCTCTAGGCTTAGCGTGATTTATTTATCACGCAGGTGACATGATAGAAGTTGGAAGTCCTTCTAGACCAGGATAGGTCTAGTTAGAGGTTGGATACTAGAAGCCTTTGGTTGCCACAGATCAAGCCTAAGCATAGCATGTAAATATTCTTCTGAGTTGATCTAGATTTAACATCTATTTTGTAAAATATGATAAATTGAAACATGATTTAGAGATGGTTTGTGTATAAATAATATCATGTTCACATATTTATGAATGTTTGTATGAAAATATGGGGTTTTGGGATATGACTATATGGAAATATTTTGAGAACTATTGGATAGTCATAGGTTGAATTGATTGGATTTAGTAATACTCGTAATTTAATCGAAACTCTGGCAAAATTTCTATAAACTTATTTATTTTTCTTATACCTATTTATTTATCTATATAACATTATAAACTAGCAACTAAATAATGAAGAGTGAATAGATACGGTAATAACATTTTGGTAATGCTCTTATACCCTATCTGTGCATATTACATATATGAAGGTATGTGTATTATGTGTGGGTAGGTTATGAGGGTGTTACATTTATTTTGGTATCAGAGAGTGGTTTGAGATTCTTAACCTATATGAGTTTTAAGTAAGAGAAAAAGGGGATTATAAAGTTGATTTTAAAAGTGTTGTATATGCATAGGCATAGGCATTTGAATTGATCTTTAATATGGAAACCTTTGATCTTATATCAAATATAGCTATTAGAGATGTCTCGATCTCATAGATCAGATGAGGGTAGTGCAGATAGTTTTGCTCATGGGGAAGGTATGGATGGAGCAAGTATAGGAGTTGCTGGGGAGGAATCAGTGCCAGATAGACCATCAATGCCTGATATTCCACCAGTTTGGGTAAAACAGATGGTGAATTTATTACATCATGGCCCAGCTCATCAGTAGGAACAGCTGATTAGGAAGTATGAGAAGTTAAGAAAGTTTGGGGCTACTGATTTCATAGGCACTGCAGATCCAGTAGAGGCTGAGCATTGTTGGATCGAATTAAGAGAGTGTTTGTTCAATTACAGGCTACTACGGAAGAGAAGTTTGATTATGCCTTGTCTCTTCTGCAAGGAGATGCTTATGAATGGTGGAAGACTATTTCTAATGGATTGAGGCAACCCCCAGTTTTAACATATGATGATTTTCTAAGGGAGTTTGGGAAGAAATATACCCCCCGGGAGTATAAAGATAAGAAGAAGAAGTAGTTTCTTAACTTGAAACAAGGAGATAAGACAATTGACGAGTATGAAAAAGAATTTCTCCGCTTGAGTAATTATGCAAGTGGTATATTGACAGATGAAGTGGACGAATGTAGAAGATTTGAAGAAGGGTTGAAACCATCTATTATGTGTTAAGTGACAGCGGTTCACTATGATGATTTTTCCAAGATGGTAGCAGCTGCACGAAATGTTGAGAAAGCTCAAGGGCTTGTAGCTGCACTAAGGACAGAAGAAATTAGAGTTAGAAAAGCTCCGATAAAGACGGGTTCCTCATCTTTGAAGAGAGGCAGAGGTGGTTATCCTCAGAGATTTAGCAAGGGCCAAGGATAGTTTGGCAAATTATAGCAGCAGAGGCAGAGACCTGCGGCCTCGGTAGCTAGCACACCAACTTCAAGTTCCCGTAGGTCTCCACCACCTATCTGTGTATAATGTGGTCGAATGCATAGAGGAGCTTATTAGGAAGCTGATTTTAAAGGTTGTTATAGGTGTGGATCTTCAAATCATTTTGTTAGAGATTGTCCATAGCCATCGGATGAGAAATCAGTTGATACAGCAGGATCCGGACATAGCAGTAGAGGAGATAGAGGAAATTGAAGTGGTAGTAGAGGTGGTAGATTTGGGGCTAGTCAGAGAGGGGATTCGACATCTATGAGTAGGCCAGAGGGAACTAGAGCTGGTCAAAGAGTTTATGTGATGCAGAAGGAATTGGATGCTTCAGATGTCATAGCTGGTACATTTTCCTTATTCGGTACCCTTATGCATGCATTGATAGATTCTGGATCTACCAATTCATATATTAGTGCATCAGCTTTGTTTATGAGTGGTGTGCATTATGAATCTTTGGGATTTGATGTGTTGGTGACTAATCCCTTAGGACATAGTGTGATAGTTAGTAGAGTTTATCGAGATAGCCAGGTCGTGGTGCAAGAAGAGGAATTTCTCGGTAATTTGATTGAGATGCCCTTTAGGGAGTATGATCTTATTTTGGGTATGGACTGGTTGTCTAGACATAAAGTTGTAGTTGACTGTTAGCAGAAAAATATTACTCTAAGAACACTTAAGGGAAAGGAAGTGGCAGTGAGAGGTGAGTCAAGGCATCTTTTGTCTACTTTCATTTCTGCAGTGGCTGTTAGAAGGATGATGAGGAAGGGGTGTGAGGCCTATATGGCACATGTGGTGGATACTAGAGTAGAGAAGTCTAAGCTTGACAGTATTCCTTCAGTGACTGAATTTTTGGATGTATTCCCAGATGAGTTACTAGGATTACCTCCGGTGAGAGAGGTGGAGTTTGGTATCGATGTGATGTCGGATACTACTCCTATCTCTATAACCCCTTATTGAATGGCACCAGTAGAGTTGAAGGAGTTAAAGGTGTAATTACAAGAATTGATGGATAAGGAATTTATACATCCTAGTGTTTCACCTTGGGGAGCACCAGTATTGTTTGTCAAAAAGAAGGATGGTACCTTGAGATTATCTATTGATTATCGATAGTTGAATAAGGTAACCATCAAAAATAAATATCCATTACCTCATATTGATGATCTATTTGATCAATTGAAAGGAGCAGCTGTGTTTTCTAAAATTGATTTGAGATCAGGATATCATCAGTTGAGAGTGAAAGAGGTAGATGTGCCCAACACTGCTTTTCGTACGAGGTATGGATACTATGAATTTCTTGTGATGCCTTTTAGGTTAACAAATGCACCAGCGGCTTTCATGGATCTAATGAATCCGATTTTCTGACCTTATTTGGATAAATTTTAGCGGTGTTTATTGATGATATTTTGGTGTATTCACGTTGTAAGGAGGATCATGATAGACACTTACAGATTGTATTGCAAAATTAAAGGAGAAGTAATTATTTGCAAAATTATCCAAGTGTGAATTTTGGTTAGATCAAGTAACTTTCCTTAGGCATGTCATTTCAGCAGAAGGGATTAGAGTAGACCCAAGTAAAGTTGAGGAGATCTTGAATTAGAGTCCACCTAAAAATGTTAGAAGTGAGGAGTTTTCTAGGATTGGTAGGTTATTACCATCGATTTGTAAAGGGGTTCTCTATGATAGCCATGCCACTCACTAAATTACTTCGAAAAGAGGTGAAATTTGTATGGACAGACAAATGTCAAATGAGTTTTGAACACTTAAGGGATATGTTGATTCAGGCTCCTATTCTTACTTTACCTAAAGAAAGTAAACCATATATGATATATAGTGATGCATCACATAATGGTTTGGGTTGTGTATTAATGTAAGAGGGTAGAGTTATTGCCTATGCCTCTAGATAATTGAAATCACATGAGTTGAACTACCCGACCCATGATCTAGAGTTGGTAGCTATAGTGTTTGCATTAAAGATTTAGCGACATTATCTATATGGGAAAAAATGTTTTATCTATACAGATAATAAAAGTTTGAAGTATTTAGGAGTGCAAAAAGAGTTGAATCTTTGGCAAAGGTGATGGTTGGAGTTGATCAAAGATTATGATTGTTTGATTGACTACCATCTGGGTAAGGCTAATATAGTTGTAGATGCTTTGAGTCGGAAGTCTATGGTAGGGTTGACTGCCTATTTCCTCATGTTGTTGCTTGAATTGAGAACCTTGCATGCTAGATTCGGTGTTGGGAATAATGGTGTACTTTTGGCACAATTACAAGTTAAGCCATTACTCTTAGAGCAAATTAAAGAAACACAAAGAGAAGATGCAAAGATCCAGAAAATTATGTAAGATTGCCTTAAGGGGGAGAGTGGAGACTTTCAAATTGGGGATGATGGTAATGTGAGATATAGAACACGATTTTATGTACCAGAAGATGTAGAATTGAGGAATAAAATTTTAGAAGAGACACATCAATCTGCTAATGCTATACACCCTGGGAGTACTAAAATGTATCAAGATTTAAAACAACATTACTAGTGAAAGGGTATGAAAAGAGATATAGAAAAATTTATATCCAAGTGCCTCACTTGTCAGAGGATAAAAGCCGAACATCAAATTCCTTCAGGATTGCTGTAACCATTACCGTTGCCTGAATGGAAATTGGATAGAGTAACTATGGATTTTGTTACTGGACTACCTCTAACCCAGAGAAAACATGATGCAATTTGGGTGATTATGGATAGAATGACAAAGTTAGTTCACTTTTTACCAGTGAGGATGTATTACTCCCTTGATAAATTGGCTGAAATTTATATTAGTGAAATTGTAAGACTACATGGGGTTCCAATTTCATTAGTGACAGATCGAGATCCCAGATTCACCTCAAGATTTTGGAAGAGTTTACAAGGTGTATTGGGTACTCGATTATATTTCAGTACTAGTCTTCAACCCTAGACTGATGGGCAATATCAAAAGGGTGATATTAGTATTGGAGGATATGCTGAGATTTTATGTTATTGATTTTGTTGGCAGTTGGGATAAACACTTGCCATTAGTTGAATTTGCATATAATAATAGCTACCAAACTAGTATTGGTACGACACCGTATGAAGCTCTATATGAGAGAAAATGTAGAACACCTTTATATTGGGATGATGTTGGAGAAAGAAAGATAGTAGGTCCTGAATTAATAGAGAAACAGAAGAGAAAGTGAAAATAATTCGGGATCGGCTGAAAGCATCATTAGACCCACAACAATCTTACTCTGATTTAAAGAGAAAAGATATAGAGTTCAAGGTAGGTGATAAAGTGTTTTTAAAAGTGTCTCCATGGAAGAAGGTATTAAGATTTGGAAGAAAAAGAAAACTAACTCCACATTTTATTGGCCCTTATGAAGTGTTAGAAAGAGTTGGACCAGTTGCCTATAGATTAGCATTGCCACCAGAGTTGGATAGAATTCACAATGTATTTCATATTTCTATGCTATAAAGATATATGTCGAATATGTCTCATGTATTATCATTTAAATCTATAAGGTGAATCCAGACCTAAGTTACGAAGAAGAACCTATAGCAATCTTGGCACGAGAAGTGAAGGAGCTAAGAAATAAGAAAGTGCCTCTAGTGAAGGTTTTGTGGAGGAATCACACAATGGAAGAGGCTATTTGGGAGAGTGAATAAGTCCTACGAAGCCAATACCCACAATTGTTTCAGAGCTAATTACAGGTAATTTCGGGGAAGAAATTATTTAAGGGAGAGAGAATTATAATGCCCTAATTTTTATTGAATATATTATACATTTGTGGTGAGAGAATGATGATGGTTTTGATAGAAGAGATGGAAATATAAATAACATATATATCATATATAAAAGATTAAATATAAATGGTAGGATAGTGAAAGAGTAAAAAGGTAAAATGTTAAAATATAAAATAATATTATTTTAAATAAAATCTTAATTAAATAATACATATTTAGTAAGTGGAAAAGTATGAAAAAGACAAAAAATTTCAGAATTTTCATTTCTTCTCCTTTCTTCTTATCTTGCCCAATTTTCATGGAGCTTGAGAGAGGGAGATTTGCATCATCCAAATTAACAAGAAAATTTAGTTAGTTTTACACAAGGATTGAAGGAAGCTTGAGTTTTAATTCAAGTAACAAGTAAGTTTCTTAACTTTTGATGATTCTTTTTAGTATGATTGATATGAGAATTGGGATTTAATGAAATATATAGAAAGTTATGAAATAAAATTTATGTAATAATGGTTATTCTAAACTTGATAATGATTTGGAATGATGTTGGCTATAGTTAGAGCTAGTAACTGAATATTAGGAATTTGTAAGGGTATTTAGCTAATCCTAAGTTAAAGAAAGTTAATGGGGGTTTATAGATGCTTCTATGAGTTATTAATATCATCTTTGAAATTATAAATTGATTAAGGGTTGATTGAATTGAGTGAAGGAACCAATAGAGAGAAGTGAAAGATTGAGAGAAATTATTGTGTAAAGGAGTTGTTTCTCCAATTTGAGCTTCAAAAACGTAAGTATATACTTAGATAATGCTCTTGTCTTTGGTTTGTATCATCCTAACTAGGTATGTGTGTGTTATGTTGATAAAAATGGGGTGAAAGAGTGATTCTGGGTTGCCATGGGTGTGGCCATGCAGTGCCACGGTCGTGGGCTTTGAGGTGGAGGTATTTTGTGTGAAAATGGTGATGAAACAGAAGCAAAATGAATGCCACGGGCATGTCCCTTGAATGCCATGACCGTGGGGGTACTCAAAGGTGATTTACAGCTTTGTTTCACATCCCATGGGCATGGCTATTTGATGCCACGACCGTGGGGTTGGTTTGTTCACGTTTATTACCGTATTTCACACTATATGGGTGTAGTAAATGGCTTGTATAGCTAAGTCTTTATATATATTGTATTAAAAATGTATTTATGATTATAAAGTGGAGAATTATGATAAAATATGTTGATTATGTTAATTATTGATGAATTGACGAGTTACATGGTGAAAAACTCATATATGCATAGTGTGGAATGTTGTTTGTTGTCTTATACTTTATCTAGTTGCCAGACGATTGCGTTTGGAGATTGGCATACCATACGAGATGGGGTGAGACATTAGGTATCACAAAGATATTACCACACCCCTAAGCGAGACACATGAGGTGTCATATTGATGATTATACTGTGGATGAGACACTGGGTGTCATAGATGTATTTACATCCACTAGCGAGACACAGAGGTGTCATTATTGATTAGATAGGCCAAAGCTATGATTTTGAAACTAGGTTATTTTACAAGATTGTTGGGCCCAATACATGATGATTGTTTATGTTTATTTATATAATAAAGATGAGAATGTTTGTAACATTAAAACCTTATGCATGTTCATATACATTTGTCATAAAACTGTCGCATTATCAAGTATGTACCACTTAGCTCTACGCTTAGCGTGATTTATTTTTCACACAGGCAATAGGATAGAAGCTGGAAGTCCTTCTAGACTAGGATAGGTCTAGTTAGAGGTTGGATACTAGAAGACTCTGGTTGCCACAGATCAAGCCTAAGCATAGCATGTCAAAATTCTTTTGAGTTGATGTGATGTAACATCTATTTTGTAAAATATAATAAATTGAAACATGATTTAAAGATATTTTGTATATAAGTAATATCATGTTTACATATTTATGAATGTATGTATCAAAATATGGGGTTTTGGGATGTGAGTATATGGAAATATTTTGAGAACTATTGGATATTCACAGGTTGAATTGATTGGATTTAGTAATAATCGTAATTTAATCGAAACTTCGACAAAATTTCTATAAACTTATTTATTTTTCTTATACCTATTTATTTATCTATATAACATTATAAACCATCAACTAAATGATGAAGAGTGAATGGATACAGTAATAATATTTTGGCAATGCTCTTATACCCTATCTATGCATATTACATATATGAAGGTATGTGTATTATGTGTGGGTAGGTTATGAGGGTGTTACACAACAGTACATGAAGTCATTCAGGAAGCTTGGGAAGAGAGTAATCAAGAATCTTGGAGTGGAAAAACCAACAAGTGCACTGCAATCCTACGAAAATAGGGGCGAAATAAATTTGGCAATCTTAAGACACGAAGGAAAAAGATTGTTGGGAGACTTCAAAATCTAATTTCAAGCAATACTGATGGCCAACTTTGTGAAAGGAAGAATTTAAAGGAAAAGTTATGTAGAATTCACTCCATGAAGGACACAATGTGGTGCCAGAGGTAAAAAATTCATTGGTTGGTAGAGGGTGACCGAAATACTAGGTTCTTCCATGCAGTGACATCCAAGAGGAGAAAAGTTAATCAAATTCACAGCTTGAAAAATGCAAAAGGTGATGAACTCACAGGGATACCTCTAAAAAATCATATCATCCATTTTTATGAAGAATTATTTAGTTCCAAGTATGGTAATGTGAAAGCCCATGACCTACATTTTATTGTACCAAAAATCACCCCTAAGATGAATCAAGCACTGGAGTAACCTGTCACAAGAGAAGATATTTATAGTGCCTTAAAAATGATGCATCCGATGAAGGCCTCTGGCCCTGACAGATACCCACCATCCTTTTACTAGAATTTTTAGGGTATTGTAAGAGACGACGTAGTTAAAGAGGTCATAAATGTTCTCGAAGGAGGGAGTTTTCCACATTGTTTTAATCATAAAAATATACACCTAATACCAAAGGTAAAAAACCCAAAGACGATTACTGAATTCAGACCAATCAGTTTGTCCAATGTTGTTTGTCAAATTGCTATAAAGGTGTTATATAAGTAAAAGGACTCATAGAACCAATGTTTTAAGGTTTTGGGTTAGAGTGTGATATTGTGTCTACGAATGTATTCCCTCACTAAGGCCCATCAAGTAGATCTCCCAGGTAAGTGGGCTTCCAGGCGCCAATAAATTTTGCCATGTATTAACTCTCACGAGCAGCCTACATTCCACAATTTATTTACCTTGTAAAATCTTTTCAATTAAATATATGATTTTTAGGAAAGCTTTATAATATATATTTATTGAATTATTTCTAAAATTTTATCCAAAACATGGCTTATTAAGCCTTTGAATTACAATATTTCTTTAAACTAACTTAGTTGCCTCTGCATAGAGGATTACAAGTAGCTTATATTTCCTAATTTGTTTACACTATCAATTGAACTTAAAAAAATTCTGAACTTTTTTAAGGACTAATATAGACATATAAAGATACTTCTGGCTAAAATTTTTATCTCATTAGAAAATCATCCAAATAATTTAAGCAAAATCTGATTCTCTAAGTTACTTGAAATTATGATTACTCAATTCTACTAATTTCTCTTAAAATCTCATTTTCCATTAATTTTAAACTATCACGTTAATATAATCTCACTAAAAAAAGAAAAAGAAATACAAATAACGAATAGAAATTTCTATCAATATTCAAGTCAACTTAGCAAAGTCTTAATCCCAAGTTAATTGGAATCGACTATATAGATTTCTTTTTTCCACTCGACATATTTTAGAGCTATATCTTCGGATAAATATGAAGTCATAAGATCATTTTGAACCATTTTTATCCAATTTAGTTTAGGTCTACCATTGCCTCACCTAGCTATATCTACTTTAACTTGTTCAATTGTTCTAACTAGCTCATCACTAGGTCTTCATTTCACATGGTCCAACCACCTCAAACTATACTATCTTATCTTATTATCGATAGGAAATACTCCCACATTTACTCTAATACACTCATTATGGATTCCATTCATCCTACTCTGTCTATACATCCATCTTATCATTCTTATTTTTGCAACATACATCTTACTCATATGTTGTCCTTTCATTTTCTAACACTCACTATCATACATCATTGCTTGTGGTATTGCAGTGTGGTAGAACTTTCATTTATATTTAACTAGTTTCTTCTAGTTACATAAAACTCATGTGACACTCCTCCACTTCATCCAACTAATTTTAGTCATGTGACTAGCATCTTCTTCTCAACTCATATCCTCTTGAAGAATTGAGCCAAAATATTTAAAATGAGTGCTATGAGGTACTGCCACTTTGTCCAACCTTAATCTCCATTCACATTTAACTTAAAACCGTTGGATTCTAAAGTACTTCTCCACAACTCCAACTTTCGACTTACTTCTACTTGGGTCTCATCTATTAACATAATATTATTTTCAAGTATCATGCACCAAGGGATGTTATCCTGCATATGCCTTATTAGCTCATTCATGATCAAGCTAAAGAGATAAGGGCTCAAAATTGAACCTTGGTGTAGCCCAATAAAAATAGGAAAAATCCTTGGTATCCTCTTCAACAATGTAGATACTAGTAATAGCTCCATCATATATATCCTTCAAAACTTGGATATATCTTATAGTATGCTCTTGCACTTAAGGACTCACCATAAAACTTCTCTAAGGACTTTATTATAAGCATTTTCTAAGTCAATGAAAACTATATATA
The DNA here is from genome assembly GCA_947685225.1 of Garcia nutans. Classification (NCBI taxonomy): domain Eukaryota; kingdom Viridiplantae; phylum Streptophyta; class Magnoliopsida; order Malpighiales; family Euphorbiaceae; genus Garcia; species Garcia nutans. The sequence continues at coordinate 1,555,770 of CANTUV010000017.1, read as the reverse complement.
AATCTTTCTTCATCTCTTTGCACTTTTGCATTACTTCCATAGTTGCTTGACCATACATAAACCCAAATTTATTTGGAGAGATACAAGTATCTAAACGTAAATGGTGTTCTACAATTCTCTCTTACAGTTTCATAGTGTGGCTAATAAGCTTTATACCTCTATAGTTTGAGTAATTTTGAATATTTGTTTTATTCTTAAAAATAAGTATCAAATTGCTTTGTCTTAAATTATCAGACATTTTTTTTATACTTAGAATCTTAGGAAATAAAGAAGTCAACCATGCAACACCTGCATCTTCCAAACTTTTCTACACCTCAATGAGTATGCCAACTGGACCACAAGCTTTACTGATTTTTATTCTCTTTAAAGCTTCATTCACTTCAAAAAACCTAATCCATCTAGCATTCTTCACATTTTTCTCGGCTATGTCATCCAAACCCTTTATGTATTTACTATAGTTACCATTAAGAATATCCTCAAAATAGCTTCTCCACCTTTCCTTGATATCCTCCTCTTGAACCAAAACTTTATTCTCTTTCTCTTTGATACACTTAACTTGGTTTAGATCTCAAAATTTTCTTTCCCTTATTTTAGCCAATTTATAGATAGCCTTTTTTGTTCATTTGTCCTAAGTTTGTCTTACAAACTCTCTAAAGATAGTGCTCTTTCTTGACTAATTGCCTTTTTAACATCCTTTTTTTGCTTACTTATATTGCTCAAAAGCTTTATTATCACTACACTTGGGCAATCTCTTATACCATTTTCTTTTACTTTTTACTTTTTTTTTACACTTTCTCATTCTACCACCAAGACTCTTTCGAAGGATGTCTCTATTCTTTAGATTCACTAAGTACCTTTTTAGCTACTCCTTTAATTGTTGTAGACATGCCCACCCACATATCATTTGCTAACATATTCATATCCATATTCTAACCTCCAATTTTGACCAAATCATCCTTAAGCATCATTTGTTTTCCACCTTTCAAAGTTCAGCATCTAGTCTTAGGAATTTTGTTCCTCTTGGGCCTTCTTGCCATCCTCTTAATCTTGACATCCAAAACCACTAACCTATATTGAGTGGTAAAAGCCTTTTTAGGAATAACCTTACAATCCTTGTGTAGAGTTCAATTAGCTTTTCTTGTGAGCATGAAGTCAATCTGACTTCTATTTTGCCTACTTTTGAAGGTTACTAGATGAGATTCTTCTTTTATAAAATATGTATCTGCCAATATCAAACTGTAGGCTATGAAAAAACCAAGGATAACCTTGTCTTCTTCATTTCTAATTCAGAAACCATGCCTTCCATACACATTCTGTTGTGATCATTTTTATATGAGTTTTTAGATTAATTTTGTTTACATTTTAGTTATTTTCTAAATAGTTTGTTCAAGATTGTTGCTAGGTTTCATTTTTCAATTTGAAGCAAAAGGATTCATGAGAAAAGAGAAATAAAATTTACTTGAGTCCATTATTGATGAAAATTGTAGAAGAGGTACCCAACATGGCCAAGGTATGTAATGTCTTGGTCGTGTCTTCCGATTGCAAGATTAAAAGGGCAAGACTTCAAGGCAGTATTGGACACACTCATCATCTTGGCCATGTCACTGACCATGTCTCATTATCTTGGCCATGTCGCTGACCATATCTCATCGTCTTGGCCATGTCACTAACCATGTCTCATTTCTTTGGTCGTGTTTCATCCTAAGAAAAGAAAAGCATGTGCAAATATAAGTAGTACTGAGCATGTTCACCCATCTTGGCCATGTCCAATGTGAATATAATAAGACACGGCCAAGATAAAACTGTCCTAACCATGTCACTCACTGTCCTGGATATGTCAATCATGTCCTGACCGTGTTCCTTTCAAAGAATGTGAAAATTTTGACAGAATGTGATACAGACACAAGACTTGGCCGTGTCCCATCCCATGGAAATAAGAGAACATGGTAGTGTTGAACACAGGCACCATCTTGGTTGTGTCACATCACACGGCTAAGACTAGGACTCACATGGCTGTGCCTCTCACAAGCAAGAAGAGAAACAAATGCAAGTTTGGCAGAACTGAACACATCAAGAGTCTTGGCCTCGTCACCCATCCGTGTCACATCACACGGCTAAGACAACTTATTCTTGGCCGTTTCCCACTCAAGAAGACAAAACTTTTGAACTTGGCACAAGGGACAAGGCCTCATGACTTGGTCGTATCCAATGGAAAGTTGAGTGACATAGCCAAGTCACTCATGACTTGGTCGTGTCTTGTATGCACTCTTTAAATTATTTGCACAATTTGATGGGGGACAAGGTGGGAGATGATGATGCGAACTTATGCTATTGCAATACCGCAAGTGCACGGGTCACTCAAGTAATAAAGTAGTGAGTGAGTTATCGTTTCACTAGGGACAAGGTCAAGCACTAGTACAAATTTTAACTGTTGTTTAGCAAATCAATAGTTTTGTAAAGTTTTGTAATTAAAGACAATTAACTTAATAACTTAAAGTAAAGAGAGATTGAGTGTTGTGCAAAAAGGATTGATGATGAAAATACAATCCAGATATTGAATCCCCCTAGCCATAAATATATTTATGAAAATCAATTCAACTAAATCAAATAATAGATTTGAAATGTCATTCCTCTAAATTAGACTAAAACCTTTCTCAAGTGAATTAATCCCTAATCACTAAGTAGAATGCTGAAATCTCTTCTCAAACATAATTAAGTAGATCTTGCATTAGGAATAAGGAATCATAAACAAAAGGATCTTGTAAGCCTATCTCTAGCACTCCAATCAATCGTCAATTCTTATGAGTATTCAATTCATATCAAGTTTTCTCAAGTCAATAATATAAAAATTGCAACTAATCAATAAGCATGCTATTATCAATTGGAAATAAATTATTAAGCATCATAAGAATAAAACAACTCAATCAAATGATTTAATTAAATAAAATTATTCAATCCATACAATAAAGCTAGGGTTCATCAATATCTAGATAGAGAATGAGTTAGTTCATGTTCAAAACCAGAAAACCAGAACAAGAGAAATAAGTAAAAGAATCCAAACAATCCATGGTGAATAATTTGTATTTCTTCACTTGAATCCTTGAATCTTGGTTTAGATCTTGTATAGGATGTGTCTTCACCTTCAATCTCAGCTTCAAAACTCTCTTTTTCACTCTAGAAGTCGGCTCTAGGTTGTAAAGAATGAAAATCGAATCCCTAATTCGCTCTTCAGCTCAGCTTTTATAGTGCAGATATTTTAGCCTGACATGCCCAGTGACAAGCCCATGTCACTCGGCGTGTCATTGGTACTGGAATTTTGAATATAAGGCACCATGTCACTGGGCGTGTCACAGCTTCTGTGAGTCATTGTAATAGGCACGCTCAATGACACGTCCATGTCACTGGGCATGTCAATACTTCTGTATGGCAGTATCAAAGGCACGTCCATTGACATGCCCATGTCCATGGGCATGTCACTTGAAGAATTTTGCTCTTTTCCTCTACTTTCATCTGTAATTTCTTCTGAAATGACCATAAGCCCCAAAATACAAAGAATTCCTGAAATTGATCCTAAAAAGCACTTGAACAAATAAATTAAACTCAATTGGATAATAATCATATTAAGAAATAAGGGCAAAATATCATCAATTATGCGCTTATCAAATTCCCCCACACTTGAGTTTTTGCTTGTCCTCAAGTAAACTAAATCACTATAATAAGCAGAAATGACGGACCCCTCTATATTCAAAAAGAAAAGAAAAGTTTTGACAATACTCGAATCAGAAAACCCGACGTTCTCAACCAAAAACTAATTCACAATCATAGCAGCTGAATCAAGAAGTTTCAAAACAAAATTTCCACATACTTAAAACCTAAAAATCCAGAGTTAAAAGATTGAGCATAAAATTCCAAAAACTCCAAAAGTCATGAACAAAGTAAGAAAAATGTAAATTTTCTCTTAAGTTCTTTAACTTTTTTTTTTTTACATATATGTATATATACATATATATACATTTTTATTATTTAAGGAGCCCGACTTGTTTGAACTGATACTAACCTTTTGACGTGAAGGTAAACATTTGTGATACCGACCCCCAGTTACTCAGCCAGAATCACCGTTCAAATGGCTACTAGCACTATTCATGATTCTAACTCATTTGTTTTAACTCAAGAGTAAAAATCAGCGGAACAAGGATAAATTTTTAAAGCTCCTTTTATTAGAATTATTTATTTATTTATTATTATTATTTTTACTGTTTAAGGGTTAGGAACTTAAGATATTAAAGGTGTCATACTAAGTCCGACTCAAGAATCTAAGGAATTACAACATGCTAAAAAATGTAACTAAGCTTTTAAACTTCAGATGTGTCCAATTCTCATCAATCAACAACCTAATTATAACTATTACAGTCGATCCTCATCAATTGATCAAGATAGCCAAGTTAACCTTAATAAGAAATTATCATTTAGAAATCACAAATTAATTTAATATATAAAGAGGAATCATTTCAATTCACACTATTATAGTAATCTAGCTTACTTGAATCCAAAAATAATTTGCAGAACTTAATTGAGATAAATGAATCAAATAGAAAGAATGAAATAATAGTAACTCAATCAAGAAAGTATACCTCTCCCCCACACTTAAGATGCACATTGTCCTCAATGTGTGTGCAAAACAAGAAGTAATGAAGAGAGAGAAAAACTACCCTTCCATGTCCATGATTGGACAAATATGAGTACAATTCCAAGAGTATGGTGAAGGCGAATTTGCTTCAAAACAAAAACTAAGATGCATAAATGAAGTTAAGACATAAGTAAATGAAATAAACAAACAGATAAAACAGTTCTTAAAGAAAAAGGCAATCGTCCAACAGGAATAAAAATAAAAGAAAAAGAAAAAGAACAGTAAGTAAGTCATGAAAATGAAATGAAATGTGGGCTAGTCAAAGATCGGTGCATCGCTGGAATCGTCACCACTGGTCTCATCATCGGACACATCAAATGGAGGTGCAGGTGCAGGTGGCTGGTATGGTGGAGTTGGTTGCTACGAAGGGTTAAAGCCTTGATACCTCCAGAACTCTAACATGGATTGTTCCAGCCATTGCCTTCTCAAGATCTCGTGATCCAGCTAGGCTTGGAAGGAAGTAGTCTGTTAAAGCATGAACTGCTGCATCTGGTCCTGCTGAGTTAAGATCTTATTCTGATTCACCTCAATATTCCCTATCTTACCTTCGATCCTACAAATCTGATGCTCTAAATCTGTGGGCTTCCTATCATCATCCCACTCAACATTAATTGACTGGCGTCAGTCTCGGAATGTAGGGGTCTGGACAAAAGATAGTCCAGCAAAAAAAAAAAAAGAAGGTGCAGCAGTGGAAGAAGGCCCAGCAGCAGTGGATGAACCCGGAAAATCTGTCGGTGGAGGTGGTGGTATATCTAAAGGAGGAGCAGAAGGGGCTGCCTCAGAATCCATAGGAGGTGCCTGTAGCCCAGCTACCTTCTCCCGGTTTAGTCTCTTCAACGTGTCCATACCCAATAGTTTGGGAAAACCATCCACCGTCATAGGTAGGCATCCATCTAACGCACCCAAGCGATGAGCTAGTCTTGTGACATACATGCCACCATGCAAAGTACCTGATGCTCCCTTTTTAGACTGCTTATAAAAGAAGTGTGTGATGGCGTGTGCGATATTGCATTGGGTGCAGTGTAGGAAAAATAGATCTCCCAAGCTAAGCAGCACAGGGGCTCACCACCCCTGTGCTGCTTAGCCGAGCTGTAAGAGTATGAACTAACAGGTTGTGCACCACTCGACAGGGGAAGGACTCAAAGTTGGATACCTTAGATACCTTGGGCTGATATTTATCTGCAGTGGGTGAAAAGGTTCTCCAAACCCGAGGGGGAACAACCTTATACTCGATTAAATCCATCTCGGAATTCAGATAGTCGAAAGTCTGTACCTCCTCTGCAGTGTATAACCTTAGATGTACCCCAATGTCATTAATGCTCATATGGAATCTCTGTCCCCCCCCCCCCCAATCTGAATTTCATAGTTGGCTCAGTGATTGAAACCTTAGTCTTTTGGAACTGAAAGGTACAGTAGAATTCCAATGTCAGCTCTCTGTAAGTAGGCTCATTCATGGAGAACAGTTGTTTCCATCATGGTTGGTTGATCAGTTCCCGAATATCTGCTGCAATGTTGGCTAGTTCCATAGCGTCCCTGTAATATCCCAAAGTGTGCCCTAGAAGTTTTGATATAAGTGTTGTTTTAATTGGATTTAATGTATATGTGTAGTTGGAAAGAAAAAGGAAGTGAAGAGAGAGTGTATATGTTGTATATATAGCAATATATACAACATATACAAGTCAATATGTGATGGTCAAAAGAAGATAATTAATTATTTGAAATTAATTAAGATAATTAAGTGGAATTTGAGTTAGTGGAAGTGGAAGAAGATATTTTATTATTTTAATATTAAATGCTTGGAGGAGAGGGTTTTGAGGAGATGATTTGACTTTGCTTTCTATCTTTTCTTCTTTCTTTCTTTCTTTCTCCGTGGTCCATTTTCTTTTCTTTCCTTTTCTTTTCTTTTGGCCGGCTATCAAAGAATCAAGAGAGCAAGAGAGAGATTTGATCATCCAAACTCAAGATTGAAGGAAGATTCAAGTAATCAAGTTGGAAATTTAAGAGTTTCTTCATCCTTGGTAAGTTTTTCCACTTGATTCTTTCATTTTCTTTGAGTTTGTGAGTTGTGGTTGGGGTTGATATGTGTTTGTTTGATTGTGGTATGTTTAAGAGTGTTTGGTTATATTGATTTTGGATTTTGGGGATGGATTGAAGGAAAGAGTAAGTTGTTAAAAGAGAAAGTGTTGTGGTTGTGTTTTTTGTTTGTGGTGATGATTATGATTTGTGTTTGAGGTATGTTTTGAGTTATTTTTGTGTTTTTGCAAGTTTGTTATGGTTTTTGGGTGTGTTTAGTTCAGTTTGTTTGAAGTGGGAAATGGTGGAAGAAAGTGGTTTGTTGGTTGTGTTGTTGATGTTGCCGGAATCTGGATTTTTGGCCTGACACGCCCATGAACACCACCAGGTCTATAGGCGTGTTGATGATTCTGTGTTGTTGATGGTTAGACACGGCCAGTGACACGCCCATGTCACTGGGCGTGTCATAGCTACTGCTTTGGTGAAGAATTGACACGGCCATGAACACGCCCATGTTGTTGGACGTGTCAATGTTTCTGTGAGACAGAATGTACTACACGTTCAGTGATACGCCCGTGGTTCTGAGCGTGTCAAAGCTTATGTGTTGTGAGTTTAGGGCACGGTCAGGGACACGCCCGTGTTGTTGAGCGTGTCAGGTGTAGAGTTTGCCCTAGTTAGACCTTAGTCTTATTATCTCATGTGTATTATTCCTTTGGATTAGGTTGTGAAGAGTTTGAGTTGCCCTAATCCAAGTATTGAAGGATTCTTGGAAGAAGAGTTTAGTGTTTTATGTGAGTTGCTTTTGGAGGTAAGTACAAACTACATTGTTGCATACACTCACATGATTTGATACTTAACATATTTGATTATACATATGTTAAGCAATTGATTACATGGTTAAAACATTTGATGATATGATGAAATATGAAATGTATGTTAATGCAATTGGTTGTGTACACTTGAATGATGAATTGAATTAATGTGATTTGAGATATAATGAGATATAAAACCAATGTGATTGGCTATGATGATGGTGTTAATGCAATTGATATTGTATATTATCTTGATGAGATATGAGGCCATGGTTGTTGGCTATGATGATGCAAATGAGATGATTGAGGCATGGTTGCCTATTTGATTATGGAATATGAAATGAGAAATGGATTGAGAAAGAGATTGTTAAAGATGTAATTGAAATAATTGTGTGATTAATATGTTATTCAATTTTCAGAGTTCTGAGTTTGGTGGCATGCCAATGAATCGCTGGATAGGTGAAAAGACCGGATCGTAAGCCGATTCCAGCTGAAATATGAATATAGTAACAGTCTTGCCGGGTTGAGGATTTCCTCGAGTTTAGTCGGGTTGAGATCCAAGAGAATGGGTCTGTTACACTAAGCCTCAAAATCAGTAACAGTCTTACCGGGTTGAGGATTTCCTCGGGTTGATCCGGGTTGAGGCCCAAGAGACTGGGTCTGTTATAGGTAACAGTCTTGCCGGGTTGAGGATTTCCTCGAGTTTAGTCGGGTTGAGGTCCAAGAGACTGGGTCTGTTACCCTATCCATGGATAGAGATATATGTGTATCGCCTACGGGCTTGATGATTAGGATTATGGACCAAAGCAGTAACTCTGAATTCTGAATAATATATTAATGTATTTTGGGCCCATGTTTGTCTTTGTTTGTAATGTGAATTATGAACGGTGAAATAAATGAACGTGGCTTGGGAAAAATTGTGATGAGTAATGAAACTATGAAGATACTACATGATGTGTAATATGATTATGGATGTGATAAATTGTGAAAAATAATATTCTTTGAATTGTTTATGAAATTTGATTGTGTGACATTGGAATTTCATTGAAGCATAATATTATTGTAGTTTGTACCACTAAGCCGTTGGCTTAACGCGATTGTGGTTCATCGCGCAGGTAACAGGGAAGAACCGGAGAGTTCCTCTAGGCCGAGTAGAGTCTAGATTTTGAGGTGTTGATAGTGGAGCTTAAAGATCAAAGACATACTGCCAAACATGTATATATTTTATGTTTTGTAAAACTTGAGTTTTGATGCATAAGTATTTGTAAATATTTGTTATATTTTCCGCTGCGTTTTAAATAAATATTTTATCTATTGTGTTTTATAATATAACTTAAATGTTTTAAATTTGTTCAAATTATTGTAAAAGAAGTGAGTCGTTTGGTTAGTAAATCGTGGCATTCCTATATTCAGTATACATATATTACGATGGTAATAGAATGCTGTGTACGTATACGGGGTATAGGGGTGTTACTGTCCCAATCAAAAACACGAGGTGGGGACCAATCCTTGTTGCAGAAAAGTTCAAATCGCTTTCTTTCCTCGGCATTTGAGAATCTAAGGCATTTGTTGTTTGCCATGAACTTTGAAGTTGGTCGTGTAGCGAGTTGGCTTGAACTGCCTTCCCCTCGGGCACGTTTGGCGGGTAGCTGGGAGGATGATTGTTTGCGAGGGCCCATTGTCTACAAAATAAACAAGAATTCCTCAATAACAACAAAAATATAGCACGATATGAAATACCGACAAAAGATCGGCATAAGATTACTGAAATAACGACATTATAGCAATAAAGCATAATGTAAATCCCAATAAAATTAATGCCAACAACCAATTTAAAACAAGTTTAATTAACCAATATCAACAAACACTTAACCAACAAAAGCGACAAAATTTCACCTAGGCCAATAATAGCGATGAATCAATTCGAACGACGGTAATTAATTAGATTTACAAATGAAATCTTATATCCATAACCCAACAAAACAAATCAAGCAATTGATAATTCAAACGCAAACTAAATCAAAATAAATCAAATGCCAAATAAAAAATGGAATCAAAATCAAAACAAAAGCAAAATAAATGAATCGTTGCATAAATCTTGATAAATCTAACTGAAGCAAAATAAAGCAAACGCCGCATAAATCTTGAAATTCTAAGGAAAACAAGAGATAATACAAGGAATCCATAAGAAAAACTAAAGAAAAATGAAAGAAATCCAACAAAAATCGCAAAAGTGAGAGTTCGTACCTGAAAAGTGCGAAAAACGTGTGGAATCAAATGGAAAGCGAGTGGATCCACGCAAAAAATGCACAACGGGAGTTAAAATTCCTTCTAGAGTGAATGGGTGTGTGAGTGCGGCGGTGGGAGTGCAAGAAATTTGAGAGAAAATGAGAGATGAGGGAGGAAGAAAACTGGTTTTTGCATTTAAAATGGCTTCGGGTCTTATATAAAGACGTCGGCATGCCCAGTGACATGCCCGTGTCACTGGGCATGCCCTTTGTATTGCGAGATAGTGTATTGGACACGCCCACGGACACGACCGTGTCCATGGGCGTGTCATAAGTACTGGATGAGTCATTAAATGACACGCCTATTGACACGGGCGTGTCAATGGATGTGTCACATGTACTGTGACAACAAAAGAAACAACACGCCCACTGGCCTGGGCGTGCTGGCTCTTTTCTTTTTTTATATATTTTTTATTTTATTCTTTTTAGACACGACCAGTGACACGGGGGTGTCCCTGGGCGTGCCATAACTACTGTGTCTTATTTAAAATGACACGCTCAGTGACACGGGCGTGTCACTGGGCATGTTGTAGCTACTGCCTATAAAAATTAATGACACGCCCAATGACACGGGCGTGTCCTTAAATATGCTCAATTTACCCCTCAAAATCAAATTTCCTCTATAAATTCAAATGACTGCAAGGCAAACAAACCACCAACCAATGATAGAAGGATAAAAATAAAAAAAATTGACGACACAAACTAAAAATACAGAAATTAAAGACATAAAAATTAAAGAATGAATAAAACGGTGGGTTGTCTCCCACCCAGCACTTTTTTAACATCGTATTAGTTGGACGTTCAGGGCAAGTTTCCCTAATCTTAAAGGTGTAAAACCTCCTTCAAGTCATGTATTCCCCCCCCCCCCCTCCCTCAAGTGTAATTTGAGCATGTGCCCATTTACCTTAAAATCACCTTTTTCCGAATGAGTTATTTCAACCACTCCATAGGGGAAAACTTCCTTAACTGTAAAAGGACCGGACCCTCGAGATTTTAACTTACCTGGAAAGAGTCAAAGCCTTGAATTGTACAATAATACCTGATCTCCCGCTTGAAACTCTTTCCGCTCTTTAATGTGAGCATCATGCCATCTCTTAGTATGCTCCTTATACATTCTTGTATTGTCATAAGCTTGCAATCTCCACTCATCCAACTCATTTACCTGCAATTTTCTCCTTTCACCTGCACTAGCTAGATCAAGGTTAATTTGTTTTATAGCCCAATAAGCATTATGTTCAATTTCTACAGGTAAATGACAAGCTTTTCCATATACCAACCTAAATGGCGTGGTGCCCAAAGGAGTTTTGAATGCAGTCCTAAAAGCCCATAGAGCATTGTCCAATTTCTCAGACCAATCCTTTCGGGATCGCTCTACAGTTTTTCTAGAATTCTTTTTATCTCCCTATTCGTGTTCTCAACTTGGCCACTAGTTTGGGGATGGTAAGGAGTAGCAAACCTATGTGTAACACCTAATCTTTTGAAAACTTTCTCGAGCTGAACGTTACAAAAGTGAGTACCCTTATCACTTATGATTGCTTTCGGTATACCAAATCGAGAGAACAACTTTTTCAAAAATTTCATCACTACCCTAGCATCATTGGTTGCCAAGGCTTGGGCTTCAGATCATTTAGAGACATAGTCTATAGCTACAATAATATATTTGTTACCAAAGAAATTTGGAAACAGTCTCATAAAATTGATACCCCATACATTAAAGACTTCATACACTAGAATTCCATTTTGGGGCATCTCATCATGAGATGAAATGTTTCCAGTCCTTTGGAAATGATCACAACGGTTCACAAATTCATAGCTATCCCTAAACAAAGTGGGCCAATAAAATCCTTATTCTAGTACCTTTTGAGCAGTCCTATTGGCTCCCATATGACCACCAGCTGGTCCAGCGTGGCATTGACTAAGAATGTTCATCATTTCAGGCCATGCCACACACCGTCGGATCATGTGATCCTTACATAATCTAAACAAAAAGGGATCCTCCCAAAAATAATATTTTAAATAAAAAAAAGAATTTCTTCTTTTCTTGATAAGTTAAGTCCTTAGGAAGTTCCCTAACAGCTAAATAATTAGCAAAATCTGCAAACCAAGGTGTTTCAAAATTCAAACTACTTACCTCACTTACCATGGCGTACAGCTGCTCATCGGGGAAATGATCATCAATGTCCCCTTCTTCAAACCTCTCCAAGGTTGGATTCTCCAAGCGAGAAAGGTGATTTGCTGCCAGATTTTCAACGCCCTTCTTGTCTTGAATTGTCAAGTCAAATTCCTGCAATAACAAGACCCAACGAATTAGCCTAGGCTTTGCATCAATTTTCACAAATAAATACCTCAAAGCCAAATAGTCTGTATAAACAATCACTTTTGACAAGATCAGATATGATCTAAACTTGTCAAAAGCAAAAACTACAGCTTATCTCTTTCTCTGTGGTTGTGTAATTAGCTTGAGCTGTGTTCAAAGTCTTCTTGCATAGTAGATAGGCTGAAAGTATTTCTCTTTGCATTGACCCAAGACTGCTCCCACTGCAAAATCACTCGCATTGAACATTAGTTCAAATGGTAGATTCCAATTGGGAGCTACCATTATTGGGGCATAGGTCAATTTCTCCTTAAGAGTTGTGAATGCTCTAAAACATTCCTCATCAAAGACAAAATCCATAACCTTCTCAAGGAGTCTTGTTACTGGGTGGGCTATCTTAGAAAAATCTCGTATAAACCTCCGATAAAAGCCCGCATGTCCTAAAAAACTTCTGATGGCCTTTACAGATGTGGGTGGTGGTAGCTTCTCGATGGTGTCTACCTTAGCCCGATCTACCTCAATACCTTTGCTTGAAATTTTGTGTCCCAACACGATTTCCTCTTGAACTATGAAATGACACTTTTTCCAATTAAGCACTAGATTTGTTTCCTCACATCTAATCAAGACTCTTTCAAGATTTTCCAAGCATCTTTCAAATGAGCTGCCATAGACCGAGAAATCATCCATAAACATCTCCATAATATCCTCAATAAGTTCATCAAAGATTGCTAGCATGCACCTTTGAAAAGTCGCAGGTGCATTGCATAACCCGAATGGCATTCTTCGATATGCGAATGTCCCATATGGGCAGGTGAATGTAGTTTTCTCTTGGTCTTTCGGGGCAATAGGAATTTGAAAATAGCCTGAAAGACCATCCAAAAAGCAGTAATACTCATGCCCGGATAACCTCTCCAACATCTGATCAATGATGGGCAAAGGAAAATGGTCCTTCCTAGTTGCATCATTCAATTTTCTATAGTCGATGCAAACCCTCCAACCGGTAATTGTTCTTGTTGGAATCAGCTCATCATTTTCATTAGAGACCACTGTCATCCCTCCTTTCTTTGGTACTACCTGAACTGGGCTCACTTAAGAGCTATCCAAGATCGGATATATAATCCCTGCATCAAGTAGTTTTATCACTTCAGCCTTCACTACATCTTTCATCTTTGGGTTTAGTCTCCACTGTGGTTGCACTATTGGCTTGAATTCATCCTCCATCAGTATCTTGTGAGTACAATAGGATGGACTGATACCCTTGATGTCTGCTATCTTCCAAGCTATCACTTTCTTATGCTTCTGCAACAACTGGATGAGCTTTACCTTCTGCTAAGAAGATAGGTGGGAACTCAAAATTATTGTCAATTTCTTTTTCTCTGCCAGAAATCCATACTCAAGGTGATCTGGAAGGGGCTTAAGTTCCAAGTTGGGTGGATCAATCACCGATGGTTTTTGCTTTTCCTCCTTTGGCATCTCAATAGTTTCATATGCCCGATATTTGAATGATTTGCTTGCTTCAAGAAAAGCAAGCTGCTTCATTGCTTCTCGATCCTCAACATTTTCCTGCAATAAACACAACTCAAGGAGATCCTTGAAAACAATGTTAGTAACACAATTGATGATTTCATGCTCAATAATATCATTGCATGAATCCGCCTCATCAAGTGAAAGTGAGTGTTTCATAGCATCATGTATTCGAAAAATAATAACGTTTTCACTACCCACTCTCAAAGTTAATGTGCCATCATGAACATCGATAAGGGCACGGGCTGTATTTAAAAATGGCCTGCCAAGAATAAGTGAAACATCTGCATCCTTATCGATATCGATGACAACAAAATCATTGGGGAAAATAAAATCCCCGACTTTTACTAACACATCCTCTATAATGCCACGAGGGTGGACTACTGACTTATCAGCAAGTTGGATGGTCATAAGTATTGGTTTAGGTTTACCAATGCCTAACCCTTTAAACATTTTGTAGGGCATAACACTTATGCTAGCCCCCAAATCAGCCAATGCACTTTTAACCTCAAGGTTACCTATCAAACATGGAATCTTTTAACTTCTTAGGTAACCTCTTTTGCGAAATTGCTGAACTCTTTTCAGACAAATGCACTAAAGACACTTCCTTAAGTTTCCTTTTGTTAGAAAGGATATCTTTCAAAAATTTAGCATATTTATGCATCTGTGATAAAGCTTCAGTAAATGAAATATTAATGTGCAATTGTTTAAAAAGTTCAAGGAACTTACCGAATTGAGCATCAATCTTGTCCTTATTCAACCTTGCCGGATATGGTACTCTAGGTCGGTATTCCTTCATTATGGGGCTGCTTTCTTATGGCTGGTTCTCTTTCTCACTTTCTATTACAGCTTTCTCTCCCGAAGTGACAGTAGGATCGCTTCTTTTCTTTTTCTTGTACTTCAGCTCCTTTCTCTGCCACTTCTTCTCTTTTCTCAACCACGTTGCCCTTGATCTCTTTTCCATTCCTTAGTGTAATTGCCTTAAGCTGCTCTTTAGGATTTGCCTCAGTGTTGCTAGGTAAACTCCCTTGTGGTCTCTCACTGAGCAGCTTGGCAATTTTCCCCACCTGATTCTCCAAATTATAAATAGAGGCTTGCTGATTTCTAAGGGTGGTTTCAGTTGATTGAAACATGGTTTTAGAAGTTGCTATAAATTTTTCCATCATGTCCTCCAAATTACTCTTTCTTGGAGGGGCAGCTTGTTGATGTTGGGGCTCCTGGAATCCAGGGGGAGGTCTTGGATTATTCTGATTATTTCATGGGAAATTAGGACGATTTCTCCACCCTGGATTGTATGTGTTGCTGTAGGGGTTATTCTGTTGTTGCCTTGGCATATTTCCAACATAATCTACTTGCTCTTGCCTAGCAAACATGTTGCCACTTTGGCAATCTTGACTTTGATATCCACCCCCACACCATTCACAAGACATCACCTGCATTACTTTCCCTAAAGAAGAAGAAGCTAAAGAATCAATCTTTTTGTTCATTGCTTCCAACTGTGCTGTCAAAGCAACTACGGGATCCAATTGATGTGAACCAGCAACCTTTAATTTCCCTTGTTCCCTTGGGGTTTGCCACTGATAATTTGTAAGGGCCATGTCTTCAATCAAATCCCTTGCTTCTTCAGGTGTTTTATTATTTATGGTACCTCCGCCGGCTGCATTGATGGACTGCTTACTTGCATAATTCAATCCATTGTAGAAAGTTTGGATCTGAAGCCACAACAGAAGCCCATGGTGAGGACATCTTCTCAATAAATCCTTGAATCTTTCCCAAGCATCATAAAGGGTTTCACCATCTAGCTGGAGAAATGATGAAATATCATTCCTCAACTTGGCAGTCTTGGATGGTGAAAAATATTTCTCTAGGAATTTTTCTGCTAGTTGGCCCCATGTAGTGAAAGTGTTTGGAGGAAAAGACTTCAGCCACTTCTTTGGTCGGTCTCTGAGCGTGAATGGGAACAACCTCAGCCTAATTGCATCTTCAGAGACATTTTGTATCTTGAATGTGTTACATATTTCCAGAAAAGTCTCAATGTGTGCATTAGGATCTTTGTCTGGGAACCCATCAAACTGACAAGTCTGCTGCACCATTAGAATGACATTTGTCTTTATCTCGAATTTATTTGCAGCAACCACCGGTCTCTGAATGCTTGATTCAGCCCCATTAAGAGTAGGCCTAGCAAACTCTTGCATTGTCCTTGGCTCATTTTCTACCATTTCTTCTTCTAAGATGAGATCTTCAAAGTTTGGTTCCGTCTCTGCCAGAACTGTTTCCTTTCGCTTTCACCTCAATGTTCTCTCTAACTCTTGATCTAATTCCAAGAGTTGGGAAGAGCTAGCTCGGGTCATAAACGGGAAGAAGTACCTAGAATGACAGTCAAAAAGTAAGAACTTATGTTAAAACAAAATAAAATAAAAACTAAATCAATAGTCTTGATTATATTACTAATATTGAAAATCGTTGTCCTCGGCAGAGGCGCCAAAAACATGATGGTGCGAACTTATGCTATTGCAATACCGCAAGTGCACGGGTCGCTCAAGTAATAAAGTAGTGAGTGAGTTATCATACCACCAAGGTCAAGTACTAGTGCAAATTTTAACTGTTGTTTAGCAAATCAATAGTTTTGTGAAGTTTTGTAATTAAAGACAATTAACTTAATAACTTAAAGTAAAGAGAGATTGAGTGTTGTGCAAAAAGGATTGATGATGAAAATACTATCCAGATATTGAAACCCCCTAGCCATAAATATATTTATGAAAATCAATTCAATTAAATCAAATAATAGAGTTGAATTGGCATTCCTCTAAATTAGACTAAAATCTTTCTCAAGTGAATTAATCCCTAATCACTAAGTAGAATGTTGGAATCTCTTCTCAAACATAATTAAGTAGATCTTGCATTAAGAATATGGAATCATAAACCAAAGAATCTTGTAAGCCTATCTCTAGCACTCCAATCAATCCTCAATCCTTATGAGTATTCAATTCATATCAAGCTTTCTTAAGTCAATAATATGAAAATTTCAACCAATCAATAAGCATGTTATTATCAATTGGAAATAAATTATTAAGAATCATAAGAATAAAACAACTCAATCAAATGATTTAATTAAATAAAAATTATTCAATCAATACAATAAAGCTAGGGTTCATCTATATCTAGATAGAGAATGAGTTAGTTCATGTTCAAAACCAAAAAACTAGTACAAGAGAAATAAGTAAAAGAATCCAAATAATCCATGGCAAATAATTTGTATTTCTTCACTTGAATCCTTGAATCTTGGTTTAGATCTTGTATAGGATGTGTCTTCACCTTCAATCTCAGCTTCAAAACTCTCTTTTTTGCCCTAGAAGTTGGCTCTAGGGTGCAGATATTTTAGCCTGACACGCCCAGTGACATGCCCATGTCACTGGGCGTGTCTGTAACACCCTTATACCCTATATACGTGCAATACATATTTTCAGCATATGTAAAATACGCATATATGGTAAAAAAATGTCACAGACCGATTTAATAAAAATTTTCACATTTCTATTTTAAGATTTCAAATACTAATATATAAAATAAATAGTATCTAAATATTATTTGCTTGTTATAGGAATCCAAAATAAATATTTTATATGAAAATCTCTGGGAAAAATTCGCCAGAGTTTTGTTTGTAATTTGAACGTTTCCAAAATTCAACAAAACACAACCTGCATAAAACAAACACTCCAAATAAAATCAATTCACCAATACTTCTCAATTTCTCCATATTTTCTCAAAATACTTATATATAGGTATATATATATCAACATTACATATAAAATCTCATCTTAAACAAAATTATTCAAATCATTCTTTACAATTTACAATATATGCTTCAAAAACATATCATAACATACATAATATCAAAAATGTACATGCTGGCAACTGGCTCTGATCTTGATGTGCCCAAAACAACTCTTCAAGCTCAATAAATACAAACCTAGACCCGACCAGGTCTAGTAAAACTCTCCGGCTCTACCAAAACGTCCATGACACCTGCGCGACGAATTACAATTGCGCTAAGCTGAAGCCTAGTGGTACAAACTTTGATAACAATATAGTCCAAATGAAATGTCAATGCACAACACATATACATATCACAACTCATAACATTATATCTCATTATATTGCTCAATTTTATCACAATTCATAATTCACATTAAAACAAAGACAAGCATGGGCCCAAAAAGGATCAAATATGCTATTCAAATTTCAGAGTTACTGCTTTGGTCCAAAATGACACCATGTGTCTAGCCCCGTAGGCAATATATCCATTGATAATGTAACAGCCCCAGTCTCTTGGACCTCAACCCGGCTAGACCCTTGGGCCCCAGTATCTTGGTCCACAACTCGGCTAGACTGCTACAATTTTTGAGGCTTACGACCCAGTCTTTTCACCCCAAAAACATCATATTTATCAGCTGGCCTGGCTTACGACCCAATCTTTTTAGCATTCCAGCGTTTAGCCCGTAGGCAATCATAGGCATGCCGCCAAACCCAGAACTCTGAAAATTGAATAACATACTAGGCACATAATTTATTCATATTTCTCATTATCAAATTCTTTCATAATTCCTTTATCAAAACTTTTCTCATTTTCTCATGATCAAACTAGGCACATTGCTTTATTATATCATCTTTTTCTCACTTTTTTTTCATTTATTCATTTTTCTCATTATCAATTTCTTTCTCATTGTCGCATATTCAATCTAGGCACATTGCCTTATTTTCATTTTTTTTTCTCATTTTTCACATCTTTCTCATTTTTCTCACTTTTCTCACTTTTCTCATTTTTATCAATATTAATTCATTTCATTATTCCACATATCTCATTTTTGCATTCACAACACATTACCCAATTACTTTGGGTATTTTCACATAATATACATATTTCACATTCTACACAATTTAGCCATTATCAATTGCTTTTCACAATGCATTTAACACATATATGACATTACAAATGTCATAGCACATTATTCATACACAATCAATGAACCAAGTAACCTAACACTTTTTCCAACTAAAATGTGTTAAGCCCAAATGTCATGCAAATATAAACAATATATTCAAAGTTTGTACATACCTCTACTAGCAACCCAAAGCAAGCTTAACACAACCTCCAATCCTATCCTTCCAACTTGCCCTTCACCACTTGGATGAAGCAAATCAACCTCCCTCAATGCCTATACCAAATGTGATCATTCATAATCATTTAATATCACATTCTAATGTATTCTCAACATCAAACCATAATTAAACATCACTCTAAACCAAATCCCAAAATTAAGCTTCACCTCACTTTAACTTTGAAAAACCATATCAAGCCATTTAAAGTAGTGTTTTAAGTTTATTAATATCATTAGAAATATATTTTAGCATGTTTAAACCAATTACATTAATTAACCACATGCTTATGCCCAAAACCCTAAAATGACATAACCTTCACCATTGAAGGATCTCCATTCCAACTCAATCCAATTATTATTTCAATCTTATTTCCACCACTTATATCCTTAAATAACATGATTTAAGCATTAAAATCAAACAGTTAATCATTCTTTGAAAATTCACTTTTCCAAAACTCTAAATCAATACTACCCTCTTCAAACACTAACCAAACACAACCAAATCCAATATTTGACTTTAAAATACTTGTTTATGCACCAAAACAACTCATTTGGAATCAATTTGCAAAATTAAAAATCATGATTTCAAAAACTCAAATGTTCCATAACCCTAAATTCTCTCTCTTCACCAATCTTACCCAAACTCAACCATTTCTTTAAAACCCCTTCATTTTTCATTTAAAACCATTAATTTAATTTATCCATTTAACTTATAATTTATTTTATCAAATTTTCAAAAATCAAAACTTTTCAAAAATTTGAGATATTACACATATGTACAAGTAATGTGTATCTTATATACACATCAAATGTACTTTATATGTGTATTAAATATTAAGTATGTAATGTATTAATCCAACATATACAATTAATATACCATATGTATATGTTATATATACTCTAGATATATATATTGAGTATATACAATTTATATCTCCAAATACTTATTTAATTTCTCTAAAATTACGGATATTACAATTTTCTCCCCCTTAAATAATTTCGTCCTCGAAATTATCCAGTATAGTAATAAATCATCCAAATTATTATTTTACCAAATTACATAATTTCTATTCTCCCCCTTAGATTCATTCTTAATTTCCTTTTTACCATTCCCTAGCACATCATTATACTGTCTATTTACTCAAACAGTCACAACAAATTATCATTTCATCAATCGAATTGTCATTAGACAAAAATTAGTTCATCTCTTTAATATATATTCTCACACACCTATTGCACTCAAGATATTTGATCACTTCATTATCTTAAAAATATACTCTCATCACCTTAAATTCAAATGTTAATAACTTTTATTTTAACACAATAATTTTACACATCTTCACTTTGATCCTTATACAATTACCACATATTAATTTAATATCACCATTGTACAACAACAAAATCTTATTTCCTTATTAAAATTCATTCCAATTATACTATAACTAACACTTTTCTCTTATAATTATTTGAAACTAATATAACTTAGCTCCTTTCATATGCATATACATATCAAAATGCTATATTATGCACATTATCATATAGCTTGCATATTCTTAATACAACTACACACATTGAATTTCAATAAATACTTGTAAACTTATTACATTTAGGATCAATTAATCTAACTATCACAATATGACCATCACAACCTTATTCTATTCTGACCAACCTTTAGTCTATTTTAAATTCATCAATCTATTTTCAATTCATGACCTAATTCTATTAGGTCAAATTTATTCTCAAATTTTAATTCTCTTCGAATTCATCATTACAGATAATATTCATTTCCCCTAGTCTCGTTTATTTTACACATCATTTTCATCAACTTATTCATTTTATACCACTTTCAAACATATTCATTATAACTCTTACTCACAATTCACAATTCCTTTCATTTACCATTTTCTCACATTTCTTATAGTTAACATATTTACAAAAATCACTTTTCTTACACATCACTTAAAGCTCATCATATTTTCATAATTCTTTTCTGTTTCCACACTTTCTATAATTATAAACAAATTTCTAACATAAAATTATAAGATCCAACTACGCAAACCATAAGTCTTGACCATGTTTCTTGAAGCATAACTATCAATCTCACCAAAACTATCCAACGGTCATGCCATAATAATAGTCACGCCTGTGGCTTATAAATAAATACTGCTCCTCTATCATTCTTCTTTAAACATTTCCAATCACAATGTTAAGTTTGTATCGCAAAAATCACATATTCATTTTTTTAATCTTTTGCTACACAGAAAGTTAACACGTTTCAGCTCTGTTTCAAAGTAATTTACTCTTGATCACTTGATCATCATTAGCCTAACTCATGTTTCAACAATATTATCATTAACATCTCTTACATATACACATTCGTTCATATGCTAATTTACACAATTTCCATTTATTACTCAATTTTTTAATCTGTCTCTTATAAAAAATTTCATTCGTTTTTTTTTCACTTCCATACTTTCTTCATTATACTTTCCTTTTTCCTTACAATCTCTTATTTATACGCATATACTTTAGACCCAAAACACTATACAATCATCAAGTTTAGTTGTTAAAATAACAATTTCATTGTCTAGCTCTGTTCGAGTCTATTCTCAATCTCAATTCATCACATGACCTAACTCTACGCAGGTCAAGACCTAATCTCTCTTAGATCTATTAATACATGCAATATCATTCTCAATATCACCAGACACGTATTTGTGTAAGGTAGTAAACACTCGATAACATTTTTTTTAATCATCCACATACACCTTCGTAAGTCATAATCACAATGTGACTTACTTTCCACATTTTCTTATATATCATATTAGTGTTCATATTAAAAAAAATAAAATCTCATCACACAAATCATACAATTATACTCAATTCCTCTTTTACATACAATCTATACAAAGTTAACATTTATCACCTTTCAGAGAACATTATCATTTCTCATTCTTTTGACATTACTTAGGTTATTCATCAACCCAACATATATAAACACTCTGACCATAACATAATTAACATCTTCCTTATTTAATCGCACATCTCTTAAATAAGTTTCTTATTATATATATATATATATATATATTTAACACCTCACATAAATCTTAGTCACATTTCCAATGTGACATCTCTCTCACATTTTTTTTATGCATTTATCATACCCTTCATAACCCTTTTCATCATTTCCAATTCAATTACCTAAAGTAACTCATTTTTACTTACTTAATCATTTCCCTTTTATTTCATAACAAATTTCTATATTATCAACCACATTACACGTTACATGATATTTTCACAAATAATATTACTCATTCAAAATTACTCCCACGCTTATTAAACATTAAACTATCAACATCTAAACAATCTTCATCAAAATTCTCTTGCATCTCTAAATTTCCAACTTACTACTTTACTTAAACTTCATTCTATTAATCTAACTTTCAAGAGCTAACTTTATAAACATTATTTTTATATTAATATAACATCAAAACACATCACTTTCACAATTATGGAAAACTATTTCAAAAATTTAAATTTCGTATATTGCAACCAACAACATGAACCTCACCAAATCTCATCCATATCACATTCTCAATCTTAAGATCATAACATTTATTTTTAAACAACACTAATTCATTTCCTTACACTAATTAACATCATTTATTAGATATCCTACTTTTACGTACTCAAACCCTAAATCATGCATTATTGTTCCATAATAAATAATTCGCTATCATATGTGATTTCGCTCTTTGATTTTAATTATGAGCTCTTTTTTGAAAATTATTAAAAACTCCATATTCCTTCTTCATACTTCTACCTATATGTATATAAATTTTCATAATTTTCTTCATTCATTTGTCTCATGAAATTAATTTATTACTCATGTATACAAAATTGTATGACTTCCTGAGTTTCATGTCACTCTCACTTTCAATTTTTATATTCCTTACCAATTCTTTATAAAAGCTTGTAAACTTTTAGCCATGTGCACTTGACACATATATAGACTTATATTTAAAATTTTAGATTTTTTCAAATTGATTTAATATATTTAAAAACTAAATCTTCCAAAATCAGATAATCTGTCCCTTTAATAATTTCTCTGGCAACACCCGGTTGTCCATTTTTTTCAGAAATCAAACCTTAATAAAAATTCATGAAATTTTAACCATATGTTATAAGAATACATATGATATTGGGTGTAAATATTTAGATTTTTCTGGGTTGGTTTACCATAGTTTCTAAATTTATTTGTTTTTTCAATTTCTACAGATTCTGAGTTGCTGAAATTTCTCCAACAATCTGTGTTCTTCTATTTTTCTTAATTAGAGATCCATCTTTAAAATTTATAAAATTTTATACATTGGATTCTAACATATAGAAAAACTTTCTATTAAATGTTCAAACTCATCCAACATTTCTAGATTTGTCCAAAAATTCAGACAATATCACTTTGCAGTACACCTATAAAATTTTCTGTAACGATCATGCTCATTTCTCAATCTTTTTATTTTTATATCTTAAATTATTTCCTATATTATTTTTCTAATTTCACTTATTCATCAATTGAATCATCTATGAATTTTAAATTTCAAATAAAAATTCTAAAAATTCTTAATCCAAACGCTCAAGAATGAAGTTTCTATTGTGCCACTGTAATCTATATAACCCAAATGTCATCTCAATTCATATCCATTCTATCAAATGGACATTGCCTCATCAGGAATCAGATAAATTGCCAGTGCCAATGCATACATCACAATTGAAAATTATTTTTTCTAAAATTTCAATTTTCTCTCTCTAACAACTCACCTAAGTCTAGAACCTCAAATCTAGGCTCTGATATCAAAATAAATGTAACACCCTTATACCCTATATACGTACAATATATATTTTCAGCATATGTAAAATACACATATACGGTATAAAAATGTCACAGACTAATATATAAAATAAATAGTATCTAAATATTATTTGCTTGTTATAGGAATTCAAAATAAATATTTTATATAAAAATCTCTGGGAAAAATTCGTCAGAGTTTTGTTTGTAATTTGAACGTTTCCAAAATTCAACAAAACACAACCTGGATAAAACAAACACTCCAAATAAAATCAATTCACCAATACTTCTCAATTTCTCCATATTTTCTCAAAATACTTATTCAAATCATTCTGTACAATTTACAATATATGCTTCAAAAACATATCATAACATACATAATATCAAAAATATACATGCTGGCAACTGGCTCTGATCTTGATATACCCAAAACAACTCTTCAAGCTCAATAAATACAAACCTAAACCCGACCAGGTCTAGTAAAACTCTCCGGCTCTACCAAAACATCCATGACACCTGCGCGACGAATTACAATCGCGCTAAGCTGAAGCCTAGTGGTACAAACTTTGATAACAATATAGTCCAAATGAAATGTCAATGCACAACACATATACATATCACAACTCATAACATTATATCTCATTATATTGCTCAATTTTATCACAATTCATAATTCACATTAAAACAAAGACAAGCATGGGCCAAAAAAGGATCTAATAAGCTATTCAAATTTCAGAGTTACTACTTTGGTCCATAATGACACCATGTGTCTAGCCCCGTAGGCAATATATCCATGGATAATGTAACAGCCCCAGTCTCTTGGACCTCAACTCGGCTAAACCCTTGGGCCTCAGTATCTTGGTCCTCAACCCGGCTAGATTGCTACAGTTTTTGAGGCTTACGACCCAGTCTTTTCACCCCAAAAATATCATATTTATCAGCTGGCCTGGCTTACGACCCAGTCTTTTCACCATTCCAGCGTTTAGCCAGTAGGCAATCATAGGCATGCCGCCAAACCCAGAACTCTGAAAATTGAATAACATACTAGGCACACAATTTATTCATATTTCTCATTATCAAATTCTTTCATAATTCCTTTATCAAAACTTTTCTCATTTTCTCATGATCAAACTAGGCACATTACCTTATTATATCATCTTTTTCTCAAACTTTTTTTTCATTTATTCATTTTTTTCATTATCAATTTCTTTCTCATTTTCGCATATTCAATCTAGGCACATTGCCTTATTTTCATATTTTTTTTCTCATTTTTCACATCTTTCTCACTTTTCTCACTTTTCTCATTTTTATCAATATTAATTCATTTCATTATTCCACATATCTCATTTTTGCATTCACAACACATTACCCAATTACTTTGGGTATTTTCACATAATATATATTTCACATTCTACGCAATTTAGCCATTATCAATGGCTTTTCACAATGCATTTAACACATATATGACATTACAAATGTCATAGCACATTATTCATATACAATCAATGAACCAAGTAACCTAGCACATTTTTCAACTAAAATGTGTTAAGCCCAAATGTCATGCAAATATAAACAATATATTCAAAGTTTGTACATACCTCTTCTAGCAACCCAAAGCAAGCTTAACACAACCTCCAATCCTATCCTTCCAACTTGCTCTTCACCACTTGGATAAAGCAAATCAACCTCCCTCAATGCCTAGACCAAATGTGATCATTCATAATCATTTAATATCACATTCTAATGTATTCTCAACATCAAACCATAATTAAACATCACTCTAAACCAAATCCCAAAATTAAGCTTCACCTCACTTTAACTTTGAAAACCCATATCAAGCCATTTAAAGTAGTGTTTTAAGTTTATTAATATTATTAGAAATATATTTAAACCAATTACATTAATTAACCACATGCTTATGTCCAAAACCCTAAAATGACATAACCTTCACCATTAAAGGATCTCCATTCCAACTCAATCCAATTATCATTTCAATCTTATTTCCACAACTTATATCCTAAAATAACATGATTTAAGCATTAAAATCAAACAATTAATCATTCTTAGAAAATTCACTTTTCCAAAACTCTAAATCAATACTACCCTCTTCAAACTCTAACCAAACACAACCAAATCCAATATTTAACTTTAAAATACTTGTTTATGCACCAAAACAACTCATTTGGAATCAATTTGCAAAATTAAAAATCATGATTTCAAAAACTCAAATGTTCCATAACCCTAAATTCTCTCTCTTCACCAATCTTACCCAAACTCAACCATTTCTTTAAAACCCCTTCATTTTTCATTTAAAACCATTAATTTAATTTATCCATTTAACTTATAATTTATTTTATCAAATTTTCAAAAATTAGAACTTTTTAAAAATTTGAGATATTACACATATGTACAAGTAATGTGTATCTTATATACACATCAAATGTACCTTATATGTGTATTAAATATTAAGTATGTAATGTATTAATCCACCATATACAATTAATATACCATATGTATATGTTATATATACTCTAGATATATATATTGAGTATATATAATTTATATCTCCAAATACTTATTTAATTTCTCCAAAATCACGGATGTTACAGTGTCATTGGTACTGGAATTTTGAATATAAGGCACGTCCAGTGATATGCCCATGTCACTTGGCGTGTCACAGCTTCTGTGAGTCATTGTAATAGGCACGCTCAGTGACACGCCCATGTCACTGAGCGTGTCAATGCTTCTGTATGGCATTATCAAAGGCACGTCCATTGACAAGCCCATGTCCATGGGCGTGTCACTTGAAGAATTTTGCTCTTTTCCTTTACTTTCTTCTGTAATTTCCTCTGAAATGACCATGAGCCCCAAAATACAAAGAATTCCTGAAATTGATCCTAAAAAGCACTTGAACAAATAAATTAAACTCAATTGGATAATAATCATATTAAGAAATAAGGGCAAAATATCTTCAATTATGCGCTTATCGGAGACGAGGAATTTTATTTTAAAATAATTGAAAAGTGAGGTATTTTTATAGGATGAAAGATTTAAGAATGAAAAAGAAGGGACAAATTAGAGTGAGGTGAGTTGGAAAAGGGAATTCTTTTTGTCTTTGAATTAAAAAATAATTAGAGAGAGATGAATATAGAGGGAAAGCTCATTTTGAAATGGGGAGTCACCATTTTTGGTGAGACACGTTCAACTTGTTCTTGATTTTTGGAAGAGACCATCTTCATCACCATCTACAATTTCATTTTTTCCTTTCATCTTTATATTCTTCCATATGCAAGTGACTTTCATGTTTTTGGATAGTGTTTGGGTGAACAAGCTCTTGAAAAGGGTTAGGCTTTGGAGAAAGCTTTGATTGAAGAGTTTGAGGCTTGAGAGAGTTTTTATTTTATCTTTCACTGATGGAACAATTGATTGAAGGTTTGAAGAGAGCTTAGGAGTTCTTCATCATATTCAAAGTTAAGCTAGAAGGAAGAACAAGAAGTTCAACTCTTGACATCTCAAGGGGTTATTCTTATTCTCTCATTTAATTCATTTCTAGATTATTGTTGTTTTGTTATTAGCATTAATATTTCAATGGATAATTTTGATTTGATTTATATTGAGATGAATGTTTATTTTGAAATGATGATGAGATAAATTACCCATACCTAGGGTTGTAGTAGATTTGATTGAATGACTTGATTTGATATTTCCATTAATATACCTTATTAGTGGTTATTTGCATTAGATTATATGTTAGGTAGATAGATTAACCACCTATTAATCTCTTATTATTGAATGATGGACCGAGAGGTGAAATTTGATGTTGGAACTATGCAATCAACTATCTTAAGAACAAATTAGAAATATAAGTTCTAGAGTTCAATTAATTTATAATTTCGAAGCAATTGATTGTTGTTAATTCATAAATGTGAGAACTGATGAATTGATAATTGCTAATTAATAAAAAAACAAATTAAATTATAAGGTTGCATTAATGGATAATTTGAGAATTAAACTTTGATTAAATTGATCTACAAACCCTAGGTATCACTTCAAGAATTTGAATTAATCTTGCACAAATACTTCTAGTTTTTACTTTTAGATTTTAATCACATTTCACCATATCAACAACATATATTCAAATTTTAATATTTTGTTTTAATCAAATTATTACGAATAACACATTCCTTGTGAAACGACCTTGGGGCGATCACCATTGCTATAATAGCCTCATATACTTGCGAAGGTCGCTTTTAGTAGTGTTAAGTAGAGCGCAACATATTCTCAAAATCTACTTTGTCTTTTTCTACATGTCCATTTAAGTCTCCTCTTATAAATATGTTCTCATCGTTCAAAACCTCTTGCATAAACTCATCCATATCATTCCAAAATGTGTTCATGCTCTTCCCCATCTAATCCAACTTAAGGGGCATATGCACTGACTATGTTGATGATTTTCTTCTATAGCATAAGTTTTACTAAAATGATCATATCTCCTACTCTTTTCACTAGTATAACACTCTCCTTCAAATACTGATCTAAAATTATGCATGCTTCATTCTTATTTATGTCCGTTATATAATGTATTCTCAACTTATTTACTCTTCCCTCCTACCTATTTTGTCTCTTAAATGCAGCAATATTGATTTTTATTCTCTCCATAGTATCGATATGTCTCTCAGTTTAACTGTAAGAGATCCAATATTCCAAGTGTCTATTATGATCTTACTTTCCACTTGTTATTTCTCATGTTTCTTTCTATAGAAGCATCTACCATCATCTGAACCTATATCACTCATATTTTGGACTAATTTCTTTGCCTACATCTATCCTTGATGTGAGAACCCTTTCTTATTTAGCACCACATCTAAGTGCCAACATGGCGCGTTACATTCGAGGAACGCCCTACACCCTTACCTATTTCTCACTATACCCAAGCTCTAATATAGCGAATTGCAAGTAAGGAAAGCCCTAGTGTAACACCCCCACATCCAATGCACACACACTACAACTACAACCATGTAGCATAAGTGCACCAAACATAGGGATGCTACGGTTTTCTTCAACATTCAAAACATTTAAATAGATACAATACTATTATCATTATATAATATAGAAAAGTAGATCATTTACTTTTAAAATAAAACACATTAGATATATATATACATACATATAGTTATTTCACAGCGGAAGTCATAAAATATTTACATATTTGAAAACACTTAATTCCATATTTACAAATATACAAATATGTACATTTAATCAATACTTTACAAAATATAAAAAGAGTTATACATGATTGGCAAATCTCCTTTGATCTTTAAGTCTCCAAAATCAACTCTTCAATGTCTACCCTCACTCGGTCTCGAAGAGCTCTCGGGTTCGATTCTAACAGTTCTATCACCTGCGCGATTAAACACTATCGCGCTAAGCCAAGGGCTTAGTAAGATAATCATGCTAATGATATGACTTCGTGCAATGCAATGTCATTTCTCAAACCATAATATATATGTAACATCATATATGCAAAATTTACAATATACTTTCACATTACATATCACATTTTATTATCTTTTCATATACCTCATTAGTATTCATGTAATCATCAATACAAAGCAAAACAAACATCATTCATGACTCACATTAACCATAGACAAGCATGGGCCCAAGACACACTAATATGCCATTCAATTTTCAGAGTTAATGTTTTGGTTCTATCATCACATTTATCAATATCAATATCATAGACCCAACTAGGCTTCAAGGATTAAGTTCAACCAAGCTTCAAGGGGAGCAAAGCATGCTAAGCTTCTACCCAACTTGGCTTCAAGAACTAACCCAACCTAGCTTCAAGGGTGGTAACATCTCAATTAGGCTTCAAGGATTCAATCCAACCTAACTTCAAGAGATTGTTACTATCATTAGGCATGCCACCAATAACATACTCTGAAAATGGAATAACACATTAGCCACACAATTCATTTACATATCAATTATCATTTCCATTCTCAATTCTCATCAACATTTAGGCAAACATGCCTTCATTCTCTTAATATTATCATCATAGCCAATAACAATGGCCTCACATTTCCTTTCACAATATAACACTTCATTATTCAAGTGTATACTTATCTCATCCATGATCACATTATATCTCATATAGCATCATTCATCATAGCCAAACACAATGGCATTGTCTCATATCATATCTTATTTGAATTATCATTTCATCTTTGATACAACATTTCAAGGTACATTACTCATAAAATACAATACCTTTCACAATGCATAACATAACCTTGTTTAAATCTCAACAATGCAATTAGGGCAAAGAACAACTTATATGATTCATAGCTTTAGGATCTTCCATATGCATTTGATTAGTTCATTCATTGATTCAAGTGTGTTTAAAGTGTTTTAGGGTTAGGTTTAAGAACCAACCCACCTTTGAAGAACCAAAACAATGCAAAAAGAACAAAGAAACAAAACCCTAACCAACTCATTTGATGGACATGGGCAGCACACATGAGGGACACGGCCAAGCTTGTGGCCGTGTCTCTCAATTCAACTTTGGCAGTAGCAAACACGGCTTAGGGACACGGCTGTGTCACCCAAAAATTAATCCAACACGTCCAAAATCATATGACTTGGCCGTGTCTCACATGGCCTTTGGCCGTGTCTCCCAAAACCAAAACCCTAATTGTAACCAACTCTCTTCCAAATGCATTAAAACTCAATATACATCATACCACATGCTTCAAATGAACATCATCAATGTTCTAAATACATATTCATTACAATAATCACTTTAAAACACCTTAATATCACAATTAAACAAACACCATCTCAAAACCCTAACTCAAACTCTACTCTTGATTTCCACTATCAATCTTCACTTATTTTTCCATAATCACAACCAAACCAACACAACCTCCAATTTTTAACTTACAATCAACTCTAACACTTATAAACACACATCAACACACTAAATCATCATCTCAACAATTCTCAATACACCTTAACCACAATTTCCAAATTAATAAAAGAAAACAAGAAATTACTTACCTAAAGTGAAGAAATTCCACAAATCTTCAACTTGATTCTTCAATTCTCCCTTCAATCTTGATCTTACTATCAAGAACACTTCTCCTTCCCTTTTGCTAATGGAGAGCCGGCCACTACCATCAAGAGGAAGAGAAAATGATCAAGAATCACAAAGTCAATCTTTCTTTTAATCTCCACCACAAAATTTCCAAAAGTAAATTACCTCAAGGCCCTTAACCATATAACTAACCTTTTGTCTTATATGAGCCCATATATGAACTTTCACACTCAACAAGAAAATATCTTCTTCCACTAACCAACACTTTGACTCTCCCTTTGACCATTTTATATGTTATATATATCACAATATACACAACATATAAACTTGTCTCTAAACCCTAAATTCTTTCCCAAAACACTTATACTTTTCTTTCTCAATTTAAACCAACAATCCAATAACAACAACAACAACAACATGCAAAACTTCTAGGGCATAAATGAGGATATTACAATTCTCCCCCTCTAAAAAGAAATTTCGTCCTCGAAATTACCTGATATCAAGGCCGAAACAGCTGAGGATATTGCTTTCGCATGGTTTGCTCATTCTCCCAAGTTGCTTCTTCTTTTGCATGATTCTTCCAAAGAATTTTCACCAATGGTACTCTCTTGTTCCTCAATTCTTTCACTTCCCGTGCCAAGATAGCAACTGGTTCCTCTTCAATTGTCAAGTCTGGGCTCACTTCAATAGATTCAAATGGCAACACATGAGATGGATCCGACCTGTACCTTCTCAACATAGAAACATGAAACACATTATGAATACGATCCAACTCAGGTGGCAAAGCAAGCCGATAAGCCACTGGCCCAACTCTTTCCAATACTTCATACGGTCCAATGAAACGAGGACTTAATTTCCCTTTCCGACCGAACCTCAAAATTTTCTTCCAAGGAGATACCTTCAAAAATACCTTATCCCCAACATCAAACTGAATATCTCTCCTCTTCAGATCTGCATAGGACTTCTGTCGGTCTGAAGCTGCTTTTAACCTGCCCCGAATCAACTTCACTTTCTCTTCAGTTTCTTGAATCAAATCAGGCCCAATCAACTTGCTATCACCAAGTTCACTCCAACAAAGAGGTGTTCTGCACCGTCTGCCATACAATGCCTCGAATGGGGCCATTCCGATGCTGGATTGGTGACTGTTGTTGTAAGCAAACTCCACAAGAGGTAAGAATCTATCCCAACTTCCAGAGAAATCGATGACACAGCTTCTCAACATATCCTCAATGATCTGTATCACCCTCTCAGACTGTCCATCCGTCTGTGGATGAAAAGCAGTACTGAAATGCAGTCGAGAACCCAAAGCACCATGCAAACTCTTCCAAAATCTCGAAGTAAACCTGGGATCTCGATCAGACACTAAAGAAGTTGGAACACCATGCAATCTCACAATCTCATGGATGTACAGCTCAGCCAACCTCTCCAAAGAATAATCCATCCGAACTGGGAGGAAATGAGCTGTCTTAGTCAATCTATCCACAATCACCCAAATGGCATCATGTTTCTTTTGTGTCAAAGGCAAACCAGACACAAAGTCCATGGTCACTCTATCCCACTTCCATTCTGGCACTGACAACGATTGAAGTAACCCAGTGGGAACTTGATGCTCTGCTTTAACCTTCTGACAAGTGAGACATTTTGATACAAACTCAGCAATGTCTCTCTTCAACCCAATCCACCAATAATACTGTCTCAAATCATGATACATCTTCGTATTACCCGGATGCATAGCAAATAAAGACTGATGAGCTTCCTCTAAAATGATCCTCTTCAAGTCAGCATTATCGGGTACACACAATCTATTCTTAAACCATAGGCTCCCATCATCCTTCACAACAAAATCTCTAGTCTTTCCACTCTCACAATCTAAAACAATCTTCTGAATCTTCTTATCAGCTAACTGAGCCTCTTTGATCTGATCCAACAAAACAGGCTTCAATTGTAACTGTGCCAATAATGCACCATCATCACAAGGTACAAAACTGGCACGCAATGCTCTCAACTCAACAAGCAACGAGAGCGAGTAAACTGTTAAACCAGCTAAAGACTTCCGACTCAAGGCATCAGCAACCACATTTGCTTTACCTGGATGATAATCTATCAAACAGTCGTAGTCTTTAATCAATTCTAACCATCTCCTCTGCCGAAGGTTGAGCTCTTTCTGAACACCCAAATACTTCAAACTCTTGTGATCAGTGTAAATGAAACATTTCTCCCCAAACAGATAATGGCGCCAAATCTTTAATGCAAAAACAATGGCAGCCAACTCCAAATCATGGGTAGGATAGTTAAGCTCATGCGGTTTCAACTGTCGAGATGCATAAGCTATAACTTTCCCTTCCTGCATCAATACACACCCCAAACCTCTATGTGAAGCATCACTGTAGATCACATAGGGTTGGCCTTCTACAGGTAAAGTGAGAACAGGCGCTTGAGTCAACAAATCTCTCAACTGTTCAAAACTAGCCTGACACTGATCTGTCCACAAAAACCTCACTCCCTTACGAAGCAATCTGGTGAGTGGAGTAGCTATCAAAGAAAATCCTTTCACAAACCGCCGGTAATAGCCTGCCAAACCCAGAAAACTTCTAACCTCTGTCACAGACTTGGGTGGACTCCAATTCAAAATGGCTTCAACTTTACTCGGATCAACTCTAATGCCTTCTGCTGAAACAATATGTCCGAGAAAAGCTACCTGATCCAACCAGAACTCACACTTCGACAATTTGGCAAATAGTTGCTTCTCTCTCAAAATCTGCAACACAATCCGCAGATGCAAATCATGTTCCTCTTCATTCCTCGAATACACCAGAATATCATCGATGAAGACCACTACAAACTGATCCAAATAGGGCCTAAACACCCTATTCATCAAATCCATAAAAGCTGCAGGTGCATTCGTCAGACCAAAAGGCATAACTAAAAATTCATAATGCCCATACCTGGTCCGAAATGCAGTCTTCGGAACATCTTCAGCTCTGACTCTCAGCTGATGGTACCCAGATCTCAAATCAATTTTAGAAAACACAGCTGCATCCTTCAATTGATCAAAGAGATCATCGATTCTAGGCAAAGGATATTTATTCTTAATTGTCACCTTGTTCAATTGCCTATAGTCGATACATAACCTCATGGTACCATCTTTCTTCTTTACAAAGAGCACAGGAGCTCCCCAAGGAGAAACACTGGGGCGAATGAATCCTTTATCCAACAGCTCCTGTAATTGCACTTTCAACTCCCTCAATTCTGCTGGTGCCATTCTGTAAGGAGTAATCGAGATAGGAGTGGTACCAGGCAACAATTCAATACCAAACTCCACCTCTCTCTCAGGCGGCAATCCTGGCAACTCCTCAGGAAAAACATCAGGGAACTCTGCAACTGTGGCAATGCTATCAATAGGAGAACTTCTTACTCTAGTATCTACCACATGAGCAAGATAGGCTTCACACCCCTTCCTAATCAACCTCCGGGCTGCAACAGCTGAAACAAATAAGGAGGCTAACTGTTCCTGCTCATTAGATACTATCACCTCTCTCCCATCACCGGTTCTCAAAGAAACAATCTTCTTTTTACAATCCACCACAGCTCCATGTCGAGATAGCCAATCCATGCCTAAAATCACATCATATTCCTTAAATGGCATCTCAATCAAATCCCCAAGGAACTCCTCACCCTGCACCCTCACTGCACTATCCCGATGCACTTTACTCACAATCACACTATGCCCTAACGGATTTGTCACCAAAACATCAAATCCTAGGGACTCAGCATGCACATCAAACACAGGCAATACAGATGCACTAATATAAGAATGGGTGGAACCCGGATCAATCAAAGCAAGTACTGCAGTATCAAATAAAGAAAAAGTACCAGCTATGACCGCCGATGCATCCGGCTGTCTCTGCATAACATACATCCTCTGGGAAGAACCAACCTCCTCCGGTCTAGTCTCCCTGGATGCAGCACCACCTCTAGAACTGAACCCTGCTCTACCACCTCGGCTGGCACCTCTGCCTCCCCTCACACTGGCTCGAGAAGCGGCAGAATCAACTGACATCTGCCTCTGCCTCTCAGGGCAATCTCTCACAAAGTGATCCGGTGACCCACACCTAAAACATACCCCAGCAACACCAGTTTTCCAACATGGACCACCATGGGGCCTCCCACAATGGATGCAAATAGGTAAGGTGGATCTCTGAACCATAGGGGTTGGAGCACTTGCCACTGAAGCTGCAGGTCTGAATCTTTGTCTCTGGAACTGCACTGATCTACCTGCTGGTCTCTGGCTCCTAATACTCCGAGGAACAAAACTTCCTCTACCCCTCTTCACTGAAGAAGACCCTGCCTCAAACTGGGGCCTTCTCACCCTAACCTCATCCTCTGAAGCAGCTGCAATCACTTGAGCTCGCTCTACACTTCGAGCTGCTTCCACTAACTGGGAGAAATCATGATATCGAGATCCAGCCACTAAACACATGATCGAGGGCCTCAATCCCTCCTGAAATCGCCGGCATCTATCAATCTCATCAGCAATGATGCCCCCAGCATACTGACTCAGTCGAATAAACTCAACTTCATACTCAGTAACAGTCTTGTTATCTTGCTTCAAGCTCAAGAATTCCATCTTCTTCATATCCTTATACTCCCTTGGAGTATACTTCAACTCAAATTCTCTCAAGAAATCAGTGTAAGACAGTGTTGGAGGATCATCCAAAGAATGGGGCACCGTCTTCCACCAATCGTAGGCATCCTTCTGAAGCAAAGATCTTGCATAGTCAAACTTTTCCTCAGGGGTGGCTTGTAACTGAATAAAGATCCTCTGAACTTTGTCAAGCCACTGTTCTGCCACAGCTGGATCAGTGGTACCAATAAAATCCTCAGCTCCATACTTCCTTAACTTGTCATAGTGCCTCACTGGCACCAAAGACTGAGGGGGTGGTGGCTGTGGTTGCACAGGTGCTTGTCTCACAGCTTCCATCATATTCCTAAACCAGGCTGGCGGAACCTCATCACCTACTGGTCTACCCGACCCAGAAACAGGTGCCTCACCAGCACTATCAACCCTAGCTCCATCCTCAGGAGCAACACTCTCCTCACTGCCCTCAACTGACTGTCTCAAATGAGAATCCATCAACACCTAATACTGCAAACACAACAGGACACACCTTATTAAAGATCAAAGATTGCCAATCCCAAACATGTATTTTCTTTCAAAAACTCACTTTTTAATTCAAAATATTCTTTTTATAACATATTACCTAGGTTGAGAATCTCAAACCTAGGCTCTGATACCAAAACAATTGTAACACCCCCACATCCAATGCACACACACTACAACTACAACCATGTAGCATAAGTGCACCAAACATAGGGATGCTACGGTTTTCTTCAACATTCAAAACATTTAAATAGATACAATACTATTATCATTATATAATATAGAAAAGTAGATCATTTACTTTTAAAATAAAACACATTAGATATATATATACATACATATAGTTATTTCACAGCGGAAGTCATAAAATATTTACATATTTGAAAACACTTAATTCCATATTTACAAATATACAAATATGTACATTTAATCAATACTTTACAAAATATAAAAAGAGTTATACATGATTGGCAAATCTCCTTTGATCTTTAAGTCTCCAAAATCAACTCTTCAATGTCTACCCTCACTCGGTCTCGAAGAGCTCTCGGGTTCGATTCTAACAGTTCTATCACCTGCGCGATTAAACACTATCGCGCTAAGCCAAGGGCTTAGTAAGATAATCATGCTAATGATATGACTTCGTGCAATGCAATGTCATTTCTCAAACCATAATATATATGTAACATCATATATGCAAAATTTACAATATACTTTCACATTACATATCACATTTTATTATCTTTTCATATACCTCATTAGTATTCATGTAATCATCAATACAAAGCAAAACAAACATCATTCATGACTCACATTAACCATAGACAAGCATGGGCCCAAGACACACTAATATGCCATTCAATTTTCAGAGTTAATGTTTTGGTTCTATCATCACATTTATCAATATCAATATCATAGACCCAACTAGGCTTCAAGGATTAAGTTCAACCAAGCTTCAAGGGGAGCAAAGCATGCTAAGCTTCTACCCAACTTGGCTTCAAGAACTAACCCAACCTAGCTTCAAGGGTGGTAACATCTCAATTAGGCTTCAAGGATTCAATCCAACCTAACTTCAAGAGATTGTTACTATCATTAGGCATGCCACCAATAACATACTCTGAAAATGGAATAACACATTAGCCACACAATTCATTTACATATCAATTATCATTTCCATTCTCAATTCTCATCAACATTTAGGCAAACATGCCTTCATTCTCTTAATATTATCATCATAGCCAATAACAATGGCCTCACATTTCCTTTCACAATATAACACTTCATTATTCAAGTGTATACTTATCTCATCCATGATCACATTATATCTCATATAGCATCATTCATCATAGCCAAACACAATGGCATTGTCTCATATCATATCTTATTTGAATTATCATTTCATCTTTGATACAACATTTCAAGGTACATTACTCATAAAATACAATACCTTTCACAATGCATAACATAACCTTGTTTAAATCTCAACAATGCAATTAGGGCAAAGAACAACTTATATGATTCATAGCTTTAGGATCTTCCATATGCATTTGATTAGTTCATTCATTGATTCAAGTGTGTTTAAAGTGTTTTAGGGTTAGGTTTAAGAACCAACCCACCTTTGAAGAACCAAAACAATGCAAAAAGAACAAAGAAACAAAACCCTAACCAACTCATTTGATGGACACGGGCAGCACACATGAGGGACACGGCCAAGCTTGTGGCCGTGTCTCTCAATTCAACTTTGGCAGTAGCAAACACGGCTTAGGGACACGGCTGTGTCACCCAAAAATTAATCCAACACGTCCAAAATCATATGACTTGGCCGTGTCTCACATGGCCTTTGGCCGTGTCTCCCAAAACCAAAACCCTAATTGTAACCAACTCTCTTCCAAATGCATTAAAACTCAATATACATCATACCACATGCTTCAAATGAACATCATCAATGTTCTAAATACATATTCATTACAATAATCACTTTAAAACACCTTAATATCACAATTAAACAAACACCATCTCAAAACCCTAACTCAAACTCTACTCTTGATTTCCACTATCAATCTTCACTTATTTTTCCATAATCACAACCAAACCAACACAACCTCCAATTTTTAACTTACAATCAACTCTAACACTTATAAACACACATCAACACACTAAATCATCATCTCAACAATTCTCAATACACCTTAACCACAATTTCCAAATTAATAAAAGAAAACAAGAAATTACTTACCTAAAGTGAAGAAATTCCACAAATCTTCAACTTGATTCTTCAATTCTCCCTTCAATCTTGATCTTACTATCAAGAACACTTCTCCTTCCCTTTTGCTAATGGAGAGCCGGCCACTACCATCAAGAGGAAGAGAAAATGATCAAGAATCACAAAGGCAATCTTTCTTTTAATCTCCACCACAAAATTTCCAAAAGTAAATTACCTCAAGGCCCTTAACCATATAACTAACCTTTTGTCTTATATGAGCCCATATATGAACTTTCACACTCAACAAGAAAATATCTTCTTCCACTAACCAACACTTTGACTCTCCCTTTGACCATTTTATATGTTATATATATCACAATATACACAACATATAAACTTGTCTCTAAACCCTAAATTCTTTCCCAAAACACTTATACTTTTCTTTCTCAATTTAAACCAACAATCCAATAACAACAACAACAACAACATGCAAAACTTCTAGGGCATAAATGAGGATATTACACCTAGTGATAATATCATTAGAATCCAAGTCATGAGATATAATAAAGTTTTACATTAGTTGTCACATACTACAACCCTTCTTCTTTACCCAGGCTTGGGAGTGGCTATACAAAAAAAAAAAAAAAAACTCATGCATATGTGGAGTTAATAGAAATTTCTATCAACAATTCTAAAAATTATGTTAGTTTATGTTTACTGACAAATTACCGATGCAATATTACCATTGATAATATGCTTGTCAGTAAACAATTTAATGATAGGGATGAAAATTTATTAGTAATTAGCAACAAAAACTTTGGTAGCTAATTACCAACATAATACATTGTCAGTGAATATAGAGAAAGTAAATTTATTGATGAAAAATTATGTCTATAAAAGTCAATCCATCAATAAATCAAAATTTTAATTTTTAAAAAATAATTTATTTACAATTTTATGAAAAATATTTAAATTATTAGGAAAAAAATTACAAAAAAATATAATTGAGGAAAAAATCTATGAACAAAAATATTATACTTATAAATTATTCAAAAAATACAAAAAAGAAAAATAAATGTTTGTAATTAAGTAGAAAGAGGTGGAGATAGTGGAGGATTGGAATCTCTGGATAGGAGGTAGCACTGCAAAAATTGTTGTTGCTATCGCCAACCACTTGCTACGTATGTTCTCCAAGAGCATAGTCATAGTCTGCCATTGCTCACTCCTAGACTTACATATGCTCCTAAAGAAATCTTATCGTTCTTTCTTATGTTGAAACTGCAATTAAAGAGTTGCCTACAATTGTTCAACCTCTTGATATAGTACAACAAAAGTGGCCAATGAAAAAGAGTTGGCCTCAAAAACATACTGTGAGCTAATCCTGTAGATACCAAAACAAATGTAACACCCTTATTTCCAATATACATACACCACATATACTTACTATATGTAATATACGTATAGAGGATACAAGAATGTCACAACTCATTTAAACAAAAACAAAACTTCACTTTTAAAAACCTCTGTAAACTTAAAACAATTAATTGATATCTTATAACTAGTAAATAAAACATTACTTGTTAAAACACACAAGTATCTTCATTACCCAAAAGTTTATCCAAAATATTTTTAATAAGCAGCGGAATATACATATATATATATACATCAAAATCAATATGTACAAAAATATAAGATTTATACATGCTGGCAGTTTGCCTCTGATCTTGATGTTCAAACCAACTCTGCACTCAAAGGCCCAAGCCTAGAATCGACTTGGTCTAGCTGAACTCTCAGACATAACCGGATCTACCCTGTCACCTGCGCTATAAATCACAATCGCGTTAAGCCAGAAGCTTAGTGGCACAAATTTTGATAACAATATTATTCAATTGCAATGCTAATGCACAACACATAAGGATATCATATCTCATAGCATTACATCATTATATCTCAATAAATTGTTCAATTATTTCATAATTCATAATTCACATTAAAGCAAAGACAAGCATGGGCACATAATGACACCTTGTGTCTAGCCCCGTAGGCAATATATCTATGGATAATCCAACTAGATCTGAGCTTATGACCTGGTCTTTTCACTCAATCTAGCTTCAAGGATTTGTTTTTGAGGCTTACGACCCAGTCTTTTCACCCTAAAAATATCATATTTATCAGCTGAACCTGGCTTACGACCCAGTCTTTTCACCAGCCTAGCTTTTAGGCCGTAGGCATTCATAAGCATGTCGCCAAATCCAGAACTCTGAAAATTGAATAACATACTAGGCACACAATTTATTCGTATTTCTCATTATCACATCCTTCATAATTCCATTCTCAAATCCTTTCTCATCTTTTTATGATCAAACTAGGCACA
Organism: Garcia nutans; assembly: GCA_947685225.1. NCBI lineage: Eukaryota > Viridiplantae > Streptophyta > Magnoliopsida > Malpighiales > Euphorbiaceae > Garcia > Garcia nutans. Next base: position 1,515,293 of record CANTUV010000017.1, on the reverse strand, counting down.
TTGCCTTATTATATCATCTTTTTCTCATTTGTACCAATATCAATTCATTACATTATGTTTTCACATATCTCATCACATTATTCCACATTTCTTTTCAATTACATCACATTACTTTAATACATAAACATAATTCACATTAAATATATCATAACATATTTCTCATTCATCAACAATATATTAAGTAACTTAACACATTTTTTACAACCAAATGTGTTAAGTCCCAATGTCATGTAAATGTATGCAATCATTCAAAGTTTGTACTTACCTCTAAAAGCAACAACACCACTTCAACCTCCTCTTCCAAGATATCCCTCAACACTTGGATTGATAGCTCAATTCTCTTCAAAGCCTAAACCAAAGGTGATTATAAATACTCACTTAGTGACACACATAGAAAATAAGGAAAAGCACTATCGAGGGCAAACTCTGCACTTGACACGCTCAACAACACAGGCATGTCCATGATCGTGCCCTAAACCCACAACACAGAAGCTTTGACATGCTTAGTGACATGGGCGTGTCACTGCACGTGTCAATTCTCCAACAACACAGTAGCTATGACACGCTCAGTGACATGGGCTATGACATGCTCAGTGACATGGGCGTGTCACTGATCGTGTCACCAACATTGAAAACAGAACCATCGACATGCCCAAAGGCATGGCCGTGTCACCGGGCGTGTCAGGCCAGAAACCTGATATCGCCACAATAATACCACATCCAACTAATATCTTACTTTAACCTTTTCAACTCCATACAAACTCAACCAAAACCATCATAATACTACAATAAACTTGTATAACATTAAAACAACTCAATTACAAGCAACAAACATAATCACAACCATATTTCACAACTCAAACATACACAATCCACAACTCTTATTTTCTTCACCAAATTTAACCTTCTTCTTCAATCCAACCCTAAATTCAAAGTTATCTAGACACAAGAACTTCAAACATACCCAAAATCAACTATAAATATAACTACAACAACATCCAATAAACTCATAAACACACTCTCAAAGGAAATCAAAGAAATAAGTTAGAAACTTACCAAATATGAAGAAAATTCTTAAAACTCCAACTTGATCACTTGAAATCCTTCAATTACTTGAGTTAGGAAGAAACAAAATCTTTTTCCCTTGATGAAGATGGTGGTGGTCGGCACAAAGAAGAAAAAAAAAGATGAAGATGATAGTCAACAACAACTCAAACCACACACTACTCTTTTAACCAAACACATTTCCCTAATTCACTCTCCAAGCAATATATTACTATAATAATACTAATATCATCTTCCACAATCAAACATATTAATATCTTAATAATTAAAATATCATTTGACCATAATAAAAGGTTGACTTGTATATATTATATATATCTTCATATATACAACATATACATACTTCCCTTTTCTCTTTTCTTTTTCACTTAATCAAATATATACACTAATCATTTAATTAATTTTCAACAATTAGTATATCCAAAATTTTGGGGTATTATATGGGATATTACATTTCCTTTCTTTCTCCCATTGGTAGTGGTAATGAACAACTGAGACTCATCCACATGCTCATCTATATACAACATTTGTGATGATAAACAAAGACTTAATAAAATCAATCAAGACCAAATAAATTTTGTGATGAATATTAACAATTTATATTTAGATATTTCATTTTTATTAACTTATCTGTTACCTAATATATTTATCATACAAGACTAGTTCTATTGACTATATTTTTAGTTTATTGAAAATTTAATCGAGTTTCACCTATATTTATGACAAACCCCTTATTGCAAAAATATTTCTAGCAGTATTTACAAATGAAAATATTTCTAATATTTTACCTTATATCACCTAAACTTCAAAATATCAGACAACCACAAATATTTCAAATAATTAATTCTTCAACAATTTTTTAACTAATTCTTCAACAAATTATTTAACTTATTCTCAAACATATGATTTTTCTGTAATTAAAATTCTGTTATTACAAAATTTTATTTGGTAATTTTATTCAATTTTATTTTGTAATTAATTTTTTATATTTTTATAATTGCATATTTAATTTTTTAAACCAATAATTTTAATAAATTTTCACTTTAAATTTATGGTTTTTCTACAATTAAAATTCCATAATTATAATTATTCTAATAATATTTTAATTTTTGTTTAAATTTCTGCTTTAATAATTAATAATATATATTTAAAACTCTTAATTCTATGTCAATAACTATTTTATTTTTATAATTTTTTTATTATTCTATTTTTTAATTCTGCCTTATATTTATTAATTATTATATTAGATTATATTTATTATTTTGTTAATCACTTCAAGTATTTTATTATTTTTAAAATCTATTTATTAGCTAATCTATTTTTTAGAAATTCATATTGATACATTGCAAATTACAAAAAAAAAATACTAATAATTGGAAAACATTATTCAACAAATAAAATGACTAAAAAACTTTAAAATAAAAAATAGGACATCAAATATTCGACAAAAATAAATAGAAAAATTATGAACAAATAATAAAAACAGAAAATAAAAATATATATATAAAAAAAACTTTATAACATTGTTGCTTATGTGACTTTTAATATTTTGTTTTAAGTATACATGGAATTCCTGTAATTTGTCACCCTTTACAGTTGCATGTTCTAGCTTATAGATTAACCACATTATTCTTCATCGTCTTTCACTTGAAATTTGTCATTTACAGTTGGTTTTGATATACAAAACCTACTTTCTAATTTCAGTTTCTTCATCTTCTACCATATCCTTGGACATAGTTCATCCATTATGTTCTTCACTAAATCAGTCTTTACCTTTATTATTTCCATGAGGGCTTGTTAAATATTAAAAGACATCAATAACAATGTCAGTAAATTCACGTGCGTTGAGAGATTGACAAATTTTATAATAGAATGAAAAAGTTGACGTATCAAATTAATACAAATTTAGAAATAGGATAGAATTGAAAAGTTAGCAATATTGTGGCTAAAATTGATAGTTTTCCAAAATAACATGATAGATAGATAAATAAAAAATTATAGTAGAAATCTAAAAAAATAAAATTGAAAAAAAGGAAAACAAACCTGTAGCAAAAGAATAGCCGGCAAAAAGAGTAGTGGCAACAGCGGAAGAAAAGAGGGAGATTGAGAGAGAAAAAGAGAAGAGTGACAAGGCTACTAATCCATCGATATATTTATTCCGTCAATAAATTAATAGCATTTATCAATAAATAGTCAGACACTCCGTCCAATAAATTATTACTATTTTCATTTTATTGAAATAGTTATATTCGGCTCATGCACAGTTATATTAGTCAATTAGTTCGTACCATACTAGCCTAGCTTAGCTCATATTCATCGTGCCAGTAATATTTTCATATTGTATCGTGCTGGCCTAAAAAATTATTTATATTATATTAAATTATGCTGAAATTTAAAAATTAATAGCTCAACATAACTCATTCGTCCATATATAATCATGCCATGTCATGCAACATGGCCCATATATAATCGTGTCATGTCATACAATGTTTTATCGTATAATGTCAATATATAGACTAACTCAATATTTTTATATAAAATTTATAATTAATTTTTTTAAACAAATTATTTATAGAAATTGATAAAAAAAAATAAAACATGATATATAATAATACAAATCAAACTATAATAATAAATAATAATTAAAATTAAATACAAAAACTTGAAAATCATATTAATTGTTATGGAAAAACAAAAAAAAATTATTATTGAACTCTGTTTTGATATATAGAAGCATATTATATAATTTGTTTAATATTTCAACTTAATTATAAATATGGATAAAAAAATTAATTTTTAATATCAGTAGAATTAATTTTTAATCGATACAAAAAATTTTCTATAAAAATTTTTATAAGTAAAATTTTATTTAACACTTCAAATATTTTGTTTTATAAAATTATGTTAGATAGAATGTATACTTAAATTAAAAAATTATTTATATATCAAGATATAACTTAGTAGCAAGTGTACTATATTTAGGGCAAAAAAACCTTATATCGATTCTCCCTTTCTTAGATTTTATTTATATAATTTATTTAAAATTATTCAGACCGTATTGGACCTCTTGTCATGCCGTGTTGTGCTAGCCTGATAGACCAAGTGTCTAGGTCCAACCTTGCTTATATGACACTTATATCGGGTTGCAATCTAAGGCTGTGCTTTGTATAATCAGGGCAGCTTGGCCCAATTGCCGTATCTATGCACACCTATTAAGAAAAATTATTGAATTTATTTAATATTATAAAAATTATTTTAAATAAATTAAAATATTCTCCATTAACTTATTAATATTAAAAATACTGTACTCTCATTCTATTAATTAACTTATTAATAACAATGATATAATTAAAAAAAAATTAATTTTTTTTATTATATAAAATAATAATTTTAAGAATTTTTTTTTTTTGGCAAAAATGATAATTTCACTCCGATAAAGATAGTAAAATTTATGGATGAAATAAGTTTATGCAGGAAAATAAGGCGCCAAATTCGGTCCCATGTTAATTATATTACAAAATTACTGACAAACTTTCAATTATGTTGATAATTTTTTATAAGTTAGTAAATCGTTTTTTAAATGTACCAATAGAGAGAAAATCTATCAGTAAATTGTTATAAATTTACTAAGAGAAATCATTTGTAAATATTAGACAAACGATTAAAATGAAAATTTGCATTTTTAATTTTTGAACTTTATGTAATTTGTGTAATAATTTTTGACAGATAACTTTAAGTTTTTACACTTTACTATTCGGTGATTCAAACTTTTTTTCGATAGCGGTTAAACATGTTGCCACCAATTGCCATTAAAATTACGTGACCCATTGTGAAATTTAAAACTGTAATACGTGTCAAGATATCATTCCCTCCACATATACTATTATTTATTTATTTTATTATATTTTTACCACTACTAAAACACAGCTCAAATTTTATAACGATTATAATAATAAAACCCAAACTTACCATGTATCATTCACTTGATTAGGGGATACATGTTACAACTTTAAATTTTAATAGAATTACGCCATCATATTATTTTAAAAATATACATATTTTATTTTTTTAAAAATAATATAAAAAATGATTAATATTTTTTAAAAGAGAAAAATAAATAAAAAAATAAAAATAAAATATTATCAATTGAGTGCAAATAAATAAAATATTGGTATAATTATTATAAGATTTTGGCAATTGAGTATAAATAAGTAAATGATATAATTATTTTATAATTTTTCAACTACCATTTTTATAAACTTTTAATTTTTTTTATATAGTATATTATCAGTTTTATTTAGCATACTCTAATTTAAGTAATTTATCAATGTTCTTACTATTTTAAGTTTGTTAATATTAATTTATTTTTAATATGATTAAATATATAAAATATAAATTATGTTAAAGTGTGAACCTCGTGGTTTCCGCCCGAAAAGGATCCGGGCGAACGTTCACTCGTTGTCGGGAGTCGCCACTCAGTTTATTTTGTTCGAAGGGAAAACTAAGAAAACCCTTGTTTGACTTCAATAATGCATCCAATGTAAAGGCTTCTAGTCTGCGAACCCAATGAGGATTCGGGGACTATGTCATGCATTTGATTAACTTGCAACAATGGAACAAATTTAAAGACAAAAAGATTGTTGGTAGTTTGGTGGACTTGCTATTTGGGGTGAATCCCAAACATGCCTACATACTCCCGTTTGAATAGGAGATCAAAGCCCATGTAGTTCGGAAAAGCCTATTTAAAGGCGATAAAAATTTATTCTTCTGGTATGTGTGTGTGTATGCTTCTTGCATTTGTCGGGCTTTTTGCCAAATTGGTGAGATTTAGCAGTTAGTGCTAAATGTTGAAATTTAGGTACTTTGTACCAAAAGAGTGCAATATGGCTTCATGCCAAAAGATTGATTGATTGTGAAATTTAGGTACTTCGTACCAAAGTGAGACAATTTAGGCTTCGTGCCAAAGATTCATTTTAATAATGCCGTTTAGGTACTTAGTACCAGAGAGGTGCAATTGAGGCTCCGTGCCAAAAGTTGACTTTAATTGTGAAATTTAGGTACTTTGTACCAAAGGGGATTCAATTTAGGCTTCGTGCCAAAGAGGCTGATTGATTAGTTCATTAGGCCCTCGGACCTAAAAGGATTAGGTCTTTGACCGAGAAGAAATTGAGAAGAAGATCAGAATGCTTATGATATGCTCGAATTGACTGAATATGAATTATGATATTACCTTGATTAGAATTTTTCCACTTCTAAGTTCCAGATCTTGTTTCTTGCACTTTTGAGTATGATTCTTGCTTTCTACAACACAATATTAGAAATTCTTAAGCATAAAAATTTTGTCAGCATATGGGCGTAGAAAGTCCAAAAGTCCTTTCTTTTGAAAATCTGAAGCCTATTTATAGGCAAAATCGGGCTAGACGGCGGCCGGGCCGCCAGCCACAGCGGACGAACCGCGGTGAATAGCAGACGAGCCGCGGCGAACAGCGGCTGAGCTGCCGTCATCACGGCGGCCGGGCCGCCGTGGGCGGCGGCTGGGCCGCCGTCCTGGCCCACCGCGACTCGCGCTACTTCTGCTAAAACCGACTTTCCAGGAGCTACGGGCCTCCAAAAATTATTCCGAGACCATACCCGTGATCCTTGCGTCGCACCGTACATTTCAAGTACCATATTGATATATTTCCGGTGAACTTTACCGGGGACGTCCGGTCCGGCCCGGTTTTCAGTAGTCTGAGAAAATTGGCCTTCCGAGCCTCAAAATTCTAGTGTTCACAATTGCCCCCCACTGGGGTCCATAAAAATGATTTATGGAACTCAGTGGTCTTCTAAAGAGCGAATTTTGAGCGAGGTGCAAAAAGACCCGCGTTTTCACTTTTTCCTATAAATAGGCTCATTTCATTCAACTTTCATTTGCTTTCATTCATTCTTCTCTTTCACTTCTTTCAAATTTTCTTTCGACGATGGATTTCACCGGCTTAGAAGACCTCGAAATTCCACTCCTTCCCTACGATCTTTTACATGAGGAGGAGAAGCACAGTTCTCGGACCGGCTGCTATGAGGTGAGTACTCTCCCGTTTGTCCATCTAGTATGCATGCTTAGGAATTTCATTTATTTCCAGTAAGGAACTTAGAAATAAATTTTAGGCACTTTTCCTTTACATGTACTAGTAATGAATTAGGATCTGTACCAGGCTCCATTATGTTCTGTCATCAGTAATTATTTCTAGTAAAGAACTTAGAAATAATCATTTAGGAATCACATTCGGTTGGGGAAAGAACTTGAATTTTTCTGAAGTTGCCCCCAAATTTTCTGATGATTTTTTTTTTTTTAGAACTCTACGATCAAGATATCTATAGCTGAGCGTCCCATGACCACTATTCCGACTTACATCTTTGATGCCGGGCATCCGGTGGGGGACCTTATCAGACCTTCTTTCCTTCACCATTTGAGGGCTATAGATGTGGGCAGAGATATCCACCGGGACTTGATCTGTGCTTTAGCCGAGCGCTGGTGGCCTACTACTGACACTTTTCATTTTTCTTGGGGGGAGATGACAATGACGCCTACTGACTTTTCCATCATTTCTGGAATTCCCTTTGGCGTTGAGATAGTGGAGTCCTATGACGACTGGCGGCAGGACATTTCTTCAGCCGACATGATTACCTTGATCGGGGTTGACTATCCTCGATACCAGGCGCCTCGCTGCATTCAGCGGAGGTGGCTTTTGGAGCAAGCGCCAGGTATCTACACTAGTTACGAGACAGGCCACCTTACTGCTGACCAGACGGCTAGGTTTACCTTGCTTCTCCTATTTGCTAGCTCTTTCTTAGCAAACAGGAAAGATGCAGTGAGTCTCAATGTGCTGAAGAGCCTACTTGACCTGTCTCGGCTTCATACATACGATTGGGCTAGCATGATGCTGTGTAGGTTGTATGACGATATGTCAGGCCTCTGCTATACGCGTATTGCTCCGTGTGGCTTGTATTACTTCTGGGAGGTAATGTAAAGAACATTTCCCCTATCTTTATATATGTTGACATACACCAACTCTGATATCTTCTCTTTTTCTCTTTTTTTTTTTTTTTTTAGACTTGGGCTTATGAGTACTTTCCTGGCATCGCCCCTCTTCTTCGTGAGATACCTGCCCCCGCCGACCCTCTTTCCCCCATTGGTTGGAGGTGGTATAGAGAGAGGGTAGAAGTACCAAAGAGGAAACTTCCCATCAGAGGGCTGAGATCATTCTTCGACAACTGCCTGATGGACTCAGTAAATGCTTTATCGTCATCTTTTTTATTATATTAGAGAAAATGATTCACTAATATAACAAATTTTTACAGGTTACATCTGCAGTGATGTCTCACCGACTGGCAGAGTGGATTGCTCAAGATTACAGCTTTCGGTGATCAGAGTTTCTGACTCGCCGTCGATTCATACTTCCCCATCCAGAGTTTCGACGGTATTATCTCGCTGAGAGGGTGACTTTCCAGATTACCGGTTTCCGTGCAGTTCCCATAGATCCCCCTGATGATATGCTATCTTCAACACTTCTGCCTGTTACTGTGTCCCAGTATGAGGGCGACCCTTTCGAGTCGGCTTATGCCCCGGATGAGGATTATGACTTCTACTGCCTTCATAGACTGATGCCATGCATCGGGACACGATTTGACTCTGTACCTCCTCATTGGTCTTCCCACTCTTCGGCCCCCACTTCTGGCACTCCAAGAGACCATCTCTCTCCCGACCGGCAAGCTGACAGACCCTCTTCCTCTAGGACTGAGACTTCCACTTTCGGGGCTGGAGCATCACACACTGGAGGAAGCGACAACTCATCCCATTTGAGGCCTCTCGCATCCGTCCTTACAGTTGCAGGCCAGTTTGACCCTATTTTAGCATACTTGAGGCTGCCTTATGCTGCTCGCTATCATGCACCTGGTGGTTGGGTGACCCGACCAATTAGAGCAGAGGGTGCATTATATCGGAGCTTTACTCATGTCACTCAGGTATATCCTCATAGAACTTTTCATGAAAAGGATTCATAAAATTCTCTTGAGATTGATTGTGATTTTGTCTCTTTTACAGGTACCAGTGGGCGTGATCACGGAAATGGCGGCCCTGATTACTGCTTTTTCGGATGAACTGTCTGGTGCTTTGACTGAGGCTGCTTATGAGAGGCAGAGCAGGCCGCCAAGACGAAGAGGCCGGCACTGATTTTTTTATGCTTGTCTTGAACTATGCTTGCTGTATTTGAACTATTTCCCTTCTGTATTCTGTACCTTTCATGTTTTTTTCAGCTGTTATCTGAACTTATCTGTAAACCTGCACTTATTTGTTAGTATTAACAACACATATGTATGCATGATGCTTTTTTTCTTTTTAGAAATCTCTTTTAAAAATAAATCCCTGACACAATCCCAAAAAATAGCACATAACAGGGCCAAAACACGAGAATTTTACAAAACATCAAAGAAAAGAAGAAACAGGACGGTCGGACGGTCGGCGGCGGCCGAGCCGCCGTGTATGGCCGCCGAGCCGCCGTTTTCGGCGGCCGAGCCGCTGCCCGGGCCAGACCAGTATAAAGCTCAAGGTTGCTTTACATCTGCGGGCCAGAAAGCAATCCTCTTACTGAAAGATCTTATATTTTTTTCTCAAATAACAATGAATCCCCTCTTTAATCACGTGATGCATAATTGGACCAAAAGTCTTCACAATGTTGAAAGGATCAACATGGGGAGGTACGGGCTGAAAGCTGTCGCCACCCTCAGAGGTGTGGCTGTAGACTGGGATTTCTTGCACTCTTGCATCAGATTTTGGGATTCCCAAGCCCATGTTTTCAGATTTGGGGCTCGGATGGAGGAAATGTGTCCTCTTTTTGAGGAGTTCTGCTCGATCATTGGGTGCGACCCAAATGCCCCTCTTGTGAGGCATGAGGTCCAAATCGGGTACGTGGGATCTTTTCAGAGACTTTTTAGCTTCACAAAACCCCAAGCCCAAGCCATGATTGTAGATGGGGACAAGGCGATGCTGCTTCCCCTAATTGATGAATTCTTGACCGCCGATTTTGAAGACGATATTCAATTGAGGCATAGAATGCGAGCTTTCGTCTTTTGTCTGTTAGCCGGGTTCCTCTTCAACCGTGACCCCGGCTTTGGAGATTTGAAACTTTGCCCAATGGTGAGGCAAATGGAAGAGCTCAACTGTATCGGGGGCATGATCCTGGCTGAGACTATTCAGAGTCTCGACAGATGTGCACTTGGATTTGAACGTTGGACCGTCACCCCGGTCATCCTTCAGGTAATTTATACCTTTCGTTTTTGCTTATTCCATCATCTCTCTTTTCCTTTGTAAAATAGAAATGATCTATTTTTTTCAGGTTTGGCTGAGAGATCATCTTCGAGTGGTTGCAGCCCCCCAGACTTTGACCTACAACCCTTCGCAGTACCGCACCCGGAAAATTCAGATTTCTTTCCCCTCTATGGCCGAATGGACTGTTTGGCTGTTTGAGCTTGGACCGGAAGAATTATTATGGTTCGTCCCTTGGTACAGGATTCCTCAATTCATAGAGGCAAATGCCATGCACAACCATGTCTACCTGCTTGGGTTCACTCACAGTACTTGGAACAGTGCTTCCCGCGTCCTTAGGCAGATGGGGATTGACCAGAGAGTTCCCCTTCCTGTCGGGCTTACCATTGCTTCTCCTATTACCCCCGGGGTTACTCGGGCTGTTCTACAGACTTGGGTCAGAGACCATCGGATGATCAGGCCTTGTGCAGAGCCTTCCCTCGTTCAACCTACTCCAGAGTACAGGACCTGGTTTATAGCTGAGGTTTGGCCCGTTGAGAAACCGAGGAGGTGTGCATTGCTGCAGGAGTTGGAGGGAGAGGGGGTGTAGGATTTAGATCCTAGGGTGACTCCATTGTCTTTTCTGTTTTTGGGTTGTTTTTACCTTTTTGGTTTTTTGAATGTATAGGACTTGTAGTCTGACTCTTTTGATGAACCAACTGACTCTTTTTTGTAATGACCGACTCTTTTTGTAATAGATGATTCTCTTTTGTAATGAATGATTCTTAATGGATGACCCTTTTGTTTGCTTTCCAAGCATCATCTACTTTATTTATTTGCTCTTATTTTTGCCTAAGCCGTCCTTTCGGATTTTCAACTTAGCGAGCTTTTACCCATTCTTGCCTAAGCCGCCCTTTGCGGGTTTTCAGCTTAGCGGGCCCCACTATTGCCTAAGCCGCCCTTTGTAGGTTTTCGGCTTAGCGGGATTTTTCTATTCCTTTCTTTGTTTTTTGTTTTTTTTGTTTTTTTATATATTTTTTCTTTTTTCTTGGCAAAAGAAAGATGAATGAATGATTTTCATTAAAATTTAGACCGCGCCCAAGGAGAGCTGCCTACATATCTCGAATTAGTTTGCGAGAATCAGGTCTAATGTAGTTCCTTACAATGCATGATCATACATAATATTTCTTTAGTTGATCCAGATTGCATGGGTTTGTGAACTCCAGACCATCCAAATCAGACAAGATGACGACTCCGCCGGAAAGTATTTTCTTCAAAATGTAGGGTCCCGCCCAATGAGGACGAAACTTCCCACGAGGATCTGTAACAGGCATTCTGATCTCTTTCAAAACCAAACAACCTTCTTCCAACTTTCGATCTTTGACCTTTTTGTTGAAATGTCTGGCCATTCGCCTTTGATACCCTTGAATCTGATGTAGAGCTTGAAGTCTTTTTTCATCCAAACTCAACAACTGATGATGATAATTGCTGATCCATTCAGCTTCATTTATCTGACTTTCTTGAATTATCCTCGCCGATTGAACTTCCAGTTCAATGGGGAGTACTGCTTCCATTCCGTATACCAGTGAATACGGGGTTGCCCCAGTAGGAGTTCTAACTGATGTTCTGTATCCCCACAAAGCCAGTGGTAACTTCTCATGCCAACGCCTATGTTCCTTGATCATTTTTTGTATGATCACCTTTATAGACTTGTTCGCTGCTTCTACAGCTCCATTTGTTTGAGGTCTATAAGGAGAGGACTTATGATGCTGGATTTTCTTATCTTTCAAGAGCTTAGCAAATTCTGCTTGGAAATGAGTTCCATTATCAGTGATAATTTCAAACGGCGTTCCGTACCGACAAAGGATGTTGGTTCGGACAAATTGTGCTGCCTTTTTGGCGTCTAATTCTGCATAGGAAGCTGCTTCAACCCACTTTGTGAAGTAATCCACTGCTACCAAGATAAACTGATGTCCATTTAATGCTTTTGGATGTATTTTACCAATTATATCAATTCCCCAAGTAGCGAAGGGCCATGGAGAAGTGATTGGATTCAGGGCAACAGGAGGTTGCTTCTGTAGCTTAGCAAATATCTGACATTGATGACATCCTTGCACAAATGCCACACAGTCTGCATTCATGGTGGACCAGTAATATCCTAGATTGGCAATTTTTCGAGCCAAGGCGATCCCATACATGTGTGGTCCTGATTCGCCACCATGTACCATTTCCATTATTTGCTTGGCCTCCGCTTCATTCACACACCTTAGGTGGATTCCATTCCAACTCCTCTTGTAGAGGATATCTCTATTGAGAATGTAACCTGTGGCAAGCTGCCTTATTGCCCTCTGATCAACCTTTGATGATCCCTCCGGATAATTTCCATCCTTGAGATAGGTCTTGATATCCCAAAACCATGGTTTACCATCGGCCAAGTGCATTACATGGGCGGGTTGCTTTTGAAGCTGAACTTTCAATGGACGAATGACTTTCCCCTCCCTGATATTGATCATGGAAGCTAAAGTAGCCAAGGCATCAGCAAACTGATTCTTTGCTCTTGGGAGATATTCGAAGGACAGATCATTGAACTGTTGTGCCAAATGATCAAGGCGTTGTAGGTAAGGAACCAAACGCTCTTCTTTTATCTTCCATTTCCTTAAGGCTTGTGATACTATTAAAATAGAATCACCATAGACCTTTAGGTCCTTAATCCCCAATTTCAAGGCGGCTTCAAGCCCATTAATGCAAGCTTCATATTCTGCTTCGTTGTTTGTGCAGCTAAAGTCAAGTTTAACTGCGAATGGAATGTATTCTCCACAAGGAGTTTTGAACACAATTCCAATTCCGTTTCCATGATAATTGGATGCTCCATCAAAATACATCTCCCAAACAATTCTTTCCACATTCAAGAGGTCTTCGTCGGGGAAACCCATTTCTCGCATCTCATCTTTTATAGGTAATTCTGCTAATTGGTCAGCTATTGCCCCGCCTTTCACAGCTTTCCTTTGAACAAATTTCAAGTCAAAGGCTGCCAATGTTGACACCCACTTAGCCATTTTGCTGTCCAGAACAGGCCTCTCCATAAGGAATTTCAAGGGACTCTGTTCTGCAATGACATAAGTAGTGTAAGAAGACAAGTAGTGTTGTAACTTCGTACAAGCCCAATACAAGGCTAAACACAACTTCTCAATCTTGTTATACTTTAACTCATAGTCCAACATCCTTTTGCTGAGGTAGTAAATTGCATTTTCCACCTTTGTATCTTCAGCCTCTTGAGCTAGCATTGCCCCCATGGCTTCATCTGTTACAGACAAATACAAGAGCAGAGGTTTTCCCATTCTGGGAGGTTGTAGAATTGGCGGACTTAACAAGTATTCTTTGATCTTGTCGAAGGCCTTCTGACAGTCTTCATTCCATTCTTGCGAAGCACCTTTCCTCAGTAGCTTAAAGATAGGACCACAAGTCTCAGCCAACTGTGATATGAATCGACTGATATACTGTAATCTACCTAGCAAGCCTCGAACCTCTTTCTCTGTTCTTGGCGGAGGCATTTTCAGAATAGCCTTTGACTTTGCTGGATCAACTTCTATTCCTTTCTTGCTGACCAAATATAAATAAATAAATAAATAATCCTGATGTTGCACCAAAGAGGCAATTGAGTATAAATAAGTAAAAAAATAATATTTTTTAAAAGAGAAAAATAAATAAAAAAATAAAAATAAAATATTATCAATTGAGTGCAAATAAATAAAATATTGGTATAATTATTATAAGATTTTGGCAATTGAGTATAAATAAGTAAATGATATAATTATTTTATAATTTTTCAACTACCATTTTTATAAACTTTTAATTTTTTTATATAGTATATTATCAGTTTTATTTAGCATACTCTAATTTAAGTAATTTATCAATGTTCTTACTATTTTAAGTTTGTTAATATTAATTTATTTTTAATATGATTAAATATATAAAATATAAATTATGTTAAAGTGTGAACCTCGTGGTTTCCGCCCGAAAAGGATCCGGGCGAACGTTCACTCGTTGTCGGGAGTCGCCACTCAGTTTATTTTGTTCGAAGGGAAAACTAAGAAAACCCTTGTTTGACTCCAATAATGCATCCAATGTAAAGGCTTCTAGTCTGCGAACCCAAGGAGGATTCGGGGACTATGTCATGCATTTGATTAACTTGCAACAATGGAACAAATTTAAAGACAAAAAGATTGTTGGTAGTTTGGTGGACTTGCTATTTGGGGTGAATCCCAAACATGACTACATACTCCCGTTTGAATAGGAGATCAAAGCCCATGTAGTTCGGAAAAGCCTATTTAAAGGCGATAAAAATTTATGCTTCTGGTATGTGTGTGTGTATGCTTCTTGCATTTGTCGGGCTTTTTGCCAAATTGGTGAGATTTAGCAGTTAGAGCTAAATGTTGAAATTTAGGTACTTTGTACCAAAAGAGTGCAATATGGCTTCATGCCAAAAGATTGATTGATTGTGAAATTTAGGTACTTCGTACCAAAGTGAGACAATTTAGGCTTCGTGCCAAAGATTCATTTTAATAATGCCGTTTAGGTACTTAGTACCAGAGAGGTGCAATTGAGGCTCCGTGCCAAAAGTTGACTTTAATTGTGAAATTTAGGTACTTTGTACCAAAGGGGATTCAATTTAGGCTTCGTGCCAAAGAGGCTGATTGATTAGTTCATTAGGCCCTCGGACCTAAAAGGATTAGGTCTTTGACCGAGAAGAAATTGAGAAGAAGATCAGAATGCTTATGATATGCTCGAATTGACTGAATATGAATTATGATATTACCTTGATTAGAATTTTTCCACTTCTAAGTTCCAGATCTTGTTTCTTGCACTTTTGAGTATGATTCTTGCTTTCTACAACACAATATTAGAAATTCTTAAGCATAAAAATTTTGTCAGCATATGGGCGTAGAAAGTCCAAAAGTCCTTTCTTTTGAAAATCTGAAGCCTATTTATAGGCAAAATCGGGCTAGACGGCGGCCGGGCCGCCAGCCACAGCGGACGAACCGCGGTGAACAGCAGACGAGCCGCGGTGAACAGCAGACGAGCCGCGGCGAACAGCGGCTGAGCCGCCGTCATCACGGCGGCGGCCGGGCCGCCGGCCCCGGCGGCTGGGCCGCCGTCCTGGCCCACCGCGACTCGCACTACTTCTGCTAAAACCGACTTTCCGGGAGCTACGGGCCTCCAAAAATTATTCCGAGACCATACCCGTGATCCTTGCGTCGCACCGTACATTTCAAGTACCATATTGATATATTTCCGGTGAACTTTACCGGGGACGTCCGGTCCGGCCCGGTTTTCAGTAGTCTGAGAAAATTGGCCTTCCGAGCCTCAAAATTCTAGTGTTCACATAAAGTAAATAAATTTTAAAAATTATAATTTATTTTAATGATTAATATAAAATATTATGCATTCTCCAATTTGTAGAATTGAAAATTTTTTATGCAAAACATGTAAAATTTGAAATTTAATAGCAATACGTAATTAAATTAAAACAAAAAATAATAAATTAAAATAAAATGGTAATTAACAAGATAGTGAAATGTAAAATGGTAAAAGAATAGCAAAAAATAAAGGGTAAAATGGTAAAAGAAAAGTAATTTTGTATGATTTTTTAAACTATTCCACGTTTATAGGCTTTCTATAAAATTTTATCAAATGTCGTGTCCTTTCTTACCAATTTTAATTATTGTGTTCATAATATTTAAGTCATGCAAATATATCTTGATATACAAATTAGTGAAAAATGCAGGAAAAAATTCAATTCCTAGACTTTAAAAATTTAAACAAAAAAAATTACTCAAATTAAACTATGTCTAAACTCATAAGATTATTGGCAAAAAAAAAAACACATGAGATTAAATATAAAACTATATCTGTAACTCTAAACACATGAAAATATATATAAGCCAATGTATAGGAGTAAAATAAAAAATAAAACAGTAATAACTAACTAATGTTTGGGCTTAAATGAAAATTTGCATAGAAAAATAAAGGATAAACAAGGCAAGTGAATATGGAATTACTGTAGATAAACAGTAATTTCAGGTTCACTTTTAAATTATAGAATTAAAAGTAATCAGTCGCGCGATTTTAAATTTTAAAAGTAACTGATGGTCATGCATTCAATTACTGTCAAAAAAAAATCTCAAAATCACCAAACGGTAAAATTTAAGCGTTTAAAATCATCTATCCAAAATTCATGGATTTACTGCATAAATCACACAAAGTTTGAGAGCAAAAAATGCATTTTCCTACTAAAATTTAAAACTTTACTGACATCAGTACATATGGAGTCATGTTTCATGTTTGGAACTGAAATATATTGAATTTAAGATACAATTAACATTAAATATATAAAATAAATAAATAAATGAGTAGTAATAAACATTATTTATTAACTTATACTAAGCATGCAAGGCACTGGAAGAACTCAGTACTGACATTAGACACATGATTAATGAACACACTCGAGTAATAGAACTTTATGTATAATAGAAAGCAAGTCTGATGAATAGTTTGATTTAATAACCAGAACCTTTTCCCATATCTAGAGAAACGTCAAGGCTCTGTTCGAATTCTATGGTTGGATATTTGAAGTTGTTTCTTCACCAGATCAAAAGTTCTTCTTCTAAAAATACGTGGCCCAATACTGCTCTTGTACTTCGGATATGTATAAAAGAAAGCTTCTGGGTATTCAGAATTAGAAGGAAGGATTGTGAAGAGCTCCGAAAATATTCTTACTATGTAATCGGAATTACTTTTCCCTCCGGAGTCTTTTATAGTTAATGTAAACTCCGTTGAGTAGAGCAGAAAAGCTTTCAATCTTCTGTTCTTGTTGATCAACAGTCAAACGCTTGAATATTTCCACTGCTTTAATACTATTTTTGTTAATATTTATGTCACCATTACTTATCTTCATCTTCATCATCATTGCTTGATGATCATCTTCTTCTTCACTATCTTCTTCACAAGAATCGGTTTCCTCATCATCATCTTGCTCATGATCATAGTTACGTCTACTTAACCTTGACATGATTTCTACGATCTTTCAGTTGGGCGGTTGGGTTTTAACTGTGCAATGCATAGAAATATTTATATACACAGGGAAAGAAGTGAATAGATAATTAGATATGGTCGAATAACCATTTTTTTCCTCTTTTTTTAAATGATATTCGTTGGCCTCAATTGATTCTTAAGTTTTCTTTCTTGTGCATCCATGGGAAATGATTCTATTCTTTTTCATTATTTTATTCTTTCCTATCTAATATCGCCGTGCAGAAAATAGCATCAGCTGATAATTAAGTTCATGACTCAATATAGATATAGGTCATGACTTTATTATATTCCATCATGTTATCTTTTCCTATTATTTTTTTAGACTTTTCCTATTTGATATGTTCATATTGGCCAATCATCATATCATAGTCCCTTAAATTTATAGTAACTTTATTTCTTAAAATTTTAATTTAACTATATAATTTCTCTAAACTCATATTTTTTTAACTTATAAATATAAATTCATTGATTCACGCCAAATCACTGGCATATCAATTTAGTATAAAATATATAAATATAAAAGATAAAATGATCAATATTTATTAATATAAATTTATTAGTAAAAATAAATAAATATAATAGGTAAAGTATTTAAAATAAAAATTTTAGAGATAAAATGACTATATGTCATAAATTTAGAGTGGTATATATATATTTGAAAAAAAAAATATTTGTAATCACTAATATACATATCATTAATCTTCGTTCAAATGACACACCTGCACGGGAATGATGACCATGTATATGTACATATATTTAATAAAATGTACCGGAAGTAGGCTGGTTATATAAAAGAGCCAAGCATAACTTTATGATTAACAAAGCCTAAATGCTAAAGTATAAACTACCGAGTTTTCAAGAGCAAAAAAAAAAAGCTACCAAAGTTTTCTCTATATATGCAGATGACACATCTATTTGCTCTATGTCAATTTTACCCCTCCCTGCACATCTTACTCTTCAAACCCCTTCATTTTCCTTCTTCGCCGTACATAAACAAGGAACAGGAAATAATTATGCTAACTACCACTAACACATAAGCATTTGACAACTCACCTAGCCACTTGAGTCATCACACAAGAGCAAAAGATGTTCAAGTGACGCCTAAGTTAAGCATTTGTCACTTAATTTCCCTTCTTTGCACCAAAAAGAAAATTATGGTTAGCTACTCCATTCCCTAGACCACCAAAGTATAGACGCAAAAATAAGAAAAAAAAAAACAAAAGAAATATGTTAGAAGTTTGTGACAATTGGAGTTGCAGATTTTCGGATTTGAAAATATCTCAAAAAGAGTTTATCTTATAATTTTCTGATCATATTTTAGTTGCTTGCTGATTTTGTTTTCAAATTGTAATAGCCGTCTTAGCAATGTTTTTGCAAATTTTTCTTATTTTTGATGAAGATTTCACTTGTATTTAAACAAGTCTTTGCTGAATAAAATTTTCACATTTTGCAATCAAGTTCTTCTTGTTTCTTAATATTTTAATTTTTTTTCCTTATTGTTTATTAATTAAACAGCTCACTTAAACAACAAAATAGAAAAGAAAAAATGAGAGAAAAGAAAGAAGAGAGGAAGTAAGCTAGAGAGAAAGAAAGAAGAAACGGGAAGCTTAGCAGCTTTGAGGAATTAAAGGATAAAAATTTTAGAGAACTTGGAAGGTATATGATCATGTGAGTATTGGAAACTAAATTTCAATTATAATTAGTATCTGTCAACGTTAACGAATTTTAATTGAGTAACCTAAAACAATAATTCATTCGTTTCATTTCAAGTATCGTGTAAAAAAAAATTTTTTGCTTCACTTCGACAGTCGTTTTTAGAAATTCAATGGAGTATTAATTAAAAAATTTTACTATTACCCCTTATTAATTAAAGAAAAAGAATAAGCATCGGGAAAGATGAAAAAATAATATTTAGATAAATTATAATAAAATTTTTATAAAATTTATAATGGTTAATTATTTTTTTGATCTGTGCATATTGTTCTTACACGATACTTAAAATAAAACGGAAGAAGTAAATTATATGCAAAGAAAATGTTAAATCAAATGTACTAAGTGCTGGGATTTGTGATGACATCTATGAAACATAGGTTGTCCGAATTTTTAGGCTCATTTAGAGAGAGCCATTGATCACCAACTGGAAGTTCATATACATGTTTATAATTATGAGCAATGCTAAATAGATTAAGGAGGTGTTTGGTTTAGCTGATTGAGGCAGTTGATAGCTGTTTCAAGTTAATCAGCTAAAGAATAGGTGTTTGGTTAACTTTTTTATCAACAGTTGTTAGCTGTTTGAAGGCTCAAACAGCAGCTGTTTGAAAAAGCTCCTCCTCCTAGCTTTTTCTAAACAGCTGCTGATAGTTTTTTTATTTGACAATATTAACCCTGAATTATTAGATAATATTAATATCTGTAACCTTTAATTTAAACTTATAACGTGTGATTATTAAAGTATAACGATATATGCCAAATCAATGATTTATACGTCAATATTTTATATATATATTAATTAATCGAATCTACGAGGATTGCAATATATTTTACCAAAAAAAAAGCTACTAATATTTTTTTCGAAAAAAAAGCTACCAATAAATTTTACCAAAAAAAAAGGCATCAATCTATTTTTATTGTGGCTGGTAGATTATATTTTTTAAATTTATTATAAATATATTTATTATTCAAATTTTCAAAATTTGAGTTTATTTAAAATTATACCCTTATTGGTCATTTTACACAATAACAACAACTTGCTATATTTTTACCAAACGCTCATTATTCATCAGCTAACAGCTACCAGCTATCAGCTGCATGAAACCGCTAAATCAAACAGGACCTAAATTGATCAGATCAAAAATATTTTATATATTAATTATATTTAAAAAATGACTATTTTAATATTGCATTTATTATTATTTTTAACAATAAAAGCAATGCTAGAATAGTCATTTCTCTAATGCAATCAATGCACAAACACTTATGATCCGGATCAATTTGATCCGAATTAATTTAATTCATGTAATATTTTTGTATAATTATATATTTGTAAAATTTCATAATTCTTGGAGTTTGTTTGCTATTCTAGAAAATAGAGGAAACCAAACTACCAAGAGAGTGATTGCGGTGCTAGAATCTAGAAGTCATAAGGAACACGATTTAAATATGGAAAAATGTTATTTATGCAAAATAAATTGTGCAAAATATACAAAATTCAAATATCAAAGACATAAAAGGACTAAAATAACCTCATTAAAATTCTAAAATTGAAAGGAGCAAAAGCTGTGTTGGAAATGAAAAAAAAATAATTAAGAGGAGAGAGAGCAATCTACAACTAATTAATTAGATTTATCAAGTGATCATTCATCGTCATATATACAATACAAAAATGCTAGCATTACTCTAATGCAATTAATTGTATTTTACTAGTATAATGTCCACATTATGGTAACTATTTTCAAGTTTCCATTGTGGTTATCTTTATCATATTTGCATTTATTTAGCTTTACATTAACATGTTACAAAAAAATCATATAAATCTTATATTCATATCTTGTAAAGAAATATATTTTAACGGAAATCTCCTGAGTCTCCTCTTTGCCGTGTTGGCAGCGGCACTAGTGTTATTCTCGATTCTGAATCTGGCGTTGAAGCTGAGTCTCGCAAACTTCCTTCTTCTAAATTCAAAGGAGTTGTTCCTCAACCGAACGGTCGTTGGGGTGCTTAGATTTATGAAAAGCATCAGCGTGTTTGGCTTGGTACTTTCATTGAAGAAGATGAAGCAGCAAAAGCTTATGATATCGCTGCACAGAGATTCCGTGGTCGTGATGCCATAACTAATTTCAAACCAACAGCAGCAGAAACGTTTTCTACAAGAGGTAGCTCTCCTTTTTTTCCTCTTCTTATCTTCATATATATATATATATATTGCCCATAAAGTGTTTGATTTATTGCCTACAAGAGGACTATATATTTTGGGTCAGTGTTTTAGTATGTGAATATTATACTCCACTTGACCGCCACGGATCCTGTCGATTCATCTCCGGCCACCCGTAATGGGTCGACCGGTCGGTCGTTTATCGATGCTCTCAAACAGGGCGTGTTTCCCAATCCCATCAATCGTTCTTTTGTGGATGCTTCTGCAGATTTTCCTCAAATAGCCAATAAACAACCTTCAAAGCACAGAGGCGTTCCTGCAATTTCTTTCTCGAATGAAGAGATTGGTCTTCTGTCACATCCTTTTAGATATGCTTTGATTGGATTCTTTAACTCTGGTAGACCTAATATGAAGGCTTTACACAAGGTTCTTGAGGCTGTGGGCTTTAAAGGGAAATTCACATTGGGTTTACTTGACTCTCAACATGTTCTTATAAATTTTAGCCTGGGGGAAGATTTTTTGAGATGTTGGCTTTGTCAATTATGGTCTTTCTATGGATTTGAGATGAAAGTCTTTAAATGGTCCCCAGATTTCCAACCATATGTTGATAATCCAATCTTTCCTGCTTGGATTTTGTTGAAGGGACTGCCTATTCATTTTTTCCATAAAGCTGCCCTGTTTCCTATTGCTAGTTTGATTGGTTCCCCTTTGATGGTAGATGCTGCTACAACTACCTTGATTAGGCCATCTGTTGCTTGAGTGTGTGTTGAAATTGATCTCTCCAAGGAGTTACCTGAGAGAATATGGATAGGTAATAGCGAGAAAGGCTTTTTTCAGGCCGTGGAATACGAAAATCTTCCCTCATATTGTCAAGAATGTTATAAGTTGGGTCATGCTTTTCAATCTTGTAGACTTAAGAATAAGCCTACCCTCAATGATCAGAATAACAATGAAACTGCTGCACTTAATTTAGAAAATCCTTATGCCCCAGTTTCTAAAGTTTGGGTTCCAAAAGATCCTGTTATGGCTTCAAATGCTTCTATTAATGATAATCCTTCTATCCTCAATAATAAGAAATCAGCTCAAACTCAGAACTATGCTCATATTTCGAACCCTGCTGCTACAACTTCTGCTGTTGCACCAAATCTTGCTACAATTGATGAAACTATGGAAATCATCGGGAAAGATATTAACTCAGTTCCTGACGCAGCAATTAAATCAGTACTAGATAGGGTGCAAAACTCTTACTGTGTTGCAGAAACTGGTCCATCTAATCTTAAAGTTCAGGATGATGTCTCAATGCATGAAACTCGTGCTGAGCTGGAAAACCAGGCTTCTACAGCTTCTATGGTTGACAATGTTGGCCTCACTAATCATATTGATCAAAGGAACAAAGCGGTAACTGAATCAAGCACTCAGCTAAATGACACAGTAAAGCAGCATACTTCTCCTAAACCTTCGGACCAAGCAACCATAAGCCCCAATATAGATTCTCCAAAAACTGCTGCCACCAATCTCCAATCTACAAAGAAATCAAGATATAAGGATTACTCTTCATTAGAAGAATTTAAAAAAGATCTCAAACTTTCCCAACAACTTATAAATCAATCTTTGGCTGCCATTGAAGCTAAAAGAATCCCTGCAGCCTCAACTTCCAATTCTCCTCTTCCAACCCCTGTAGTAGATGATGAAGACATCAAGGAGAAAGAAGCTAATGATATTGAATATCCAATTGAAGATAATTTCACCCTGGTAACCTCAAAGAAAAAGAACAAGAAGAACAAGGAAATCAATCAGATCGAGACTAGAAAAATGGTCACCCGAGGAATTAAAAAAAGTTATATCTAGTCTCTTTTGTTTCTAATTTATCGGAAATTTTGTTTTTATCTTTGTGCTATTACGTAGTAGCCCTGTAATAGTTTATTTCTTTGTTGTATTATGCTTATGCTGTAACCTTTTTTATCATATTTTAATAAAAATCTACTATTTAAAAAATATATATATATATATGTATGTAATAATGTATAAAAAATATATATATTTTAACGTAATTAATTTAATATAATTTTAATTTAATTATAATATAAAATATAATAAAGTGTAAATAAATATAAATTTGTAATTTAAAAATTATAATATTTTATTACAATACATGATATTTTATTACCATATTTTTAAATACAGCATACTAATGAAAGTCTAATAATAAATTTTCATATGATTTTTTAATATATTATTTCTTTTCTTAGAAAAAGAAAAGAGACCATTAATATATTATTTTTAATTTTTATGAAAAGAAAAACACTTAATTATTATGTTTTTGCTGCTCTAATAATTTTTTATTTGAAAACTTTAGTTTTTTTTTCTCTTTTTTCTTTTAAGATTTTTCTTTTTTATTTACATATTTGTATTCAATAAATATTTTTTTTTTGTAGATTTGATAATCTGTCTTATATGAATTTACTATTGTTTTGCTTTATTTTCAATTTTTTTAGGATTTTTTTTTTATGAAATTTACTTATTTTTCTTTTTATAAAAGTAATATGTTCTTGTAAAGATATTTTGTTCGTTGTGTTTGAGTTTATTTTTATATTTTTGAATGAATTATTTATATTTAAACAATTATTTTTATTCAAGTACATAAAAAATATATTTTTTGATGATCATCAGTTCTGATACTCTATCAACACAATTGAAGAATATAAAAAAATATATATTTCATGATGTCTTATATATTTTATTTTCAAATTAATTTAATTATGAATGAAAATTCATGATATTAAAAAAATTAGAAAAATAAAAAAACAGAAACAAAAATTTTATAGTGCCCAAATTATAATAGGAGAACAAAAGAAAATAAAGGGTAATTTAAGAAAAATTATAATAATTGTAAAAAAATATAATTCATTATATTTTTCATAAAAATATAATTTTAATTAAATAAATTTTTGTTGATCATCCATATTATAAAATGAGAACTCATTAAATAATTTTAATATTTAAAATTATTTATAAAAAAAATTGATTATTTGGAGACCAGTCAAGAATTTAAAATGACTAATCAAAAAATTGAAGTGCTTGTGTAGGAGGTATAATAAACATTTTTTTAAAATGGATTATGGCTAAACTTCTATCTGACATTTTCTTAGAAAAATTCGCATACCATCTTAAATGATGATCTCAAATTTCAAGTTTAATATTAAAGTTTTTAAATTTGATATGGTAAATTTTAAATTGAATTCTCATAATTGAAAAATGATAAAGTATTATTAATTTAAAAATTATTAAAATTGCTAAAATTAACCTAGATATGATTTTAATTTTCAACTAATAAATTATTTAAAATATATGAATATTAATTATGTGTTATAATCTTTTCAAAAAAAAATTATGTGTTAGAATATATTTCGTCATTTCCAAATATAGATAACAAAAATATATTATAATTATACATCGAGTCCCGTCTTAACTTTCTTTAGTTTTTTTTTTTAACTTTTCTTAAAAAAATACTAATTTTTTAATTTTTCCTAAAAAGCTTTCTTTAATTTTTAATTGATTCTTGATTTTTAATTAATATGTTAACTGATTTAGTGCATTAAATATTTAAAATTAAAAGGTATCAAATTAATTATAGTTTTACATTATTTATTTTTAAATTTTCAGCCTATTGATTTTTATTCATATAACTAAATTTATAATGTATCTGGGTTTTTCTCGATACTTGTAAAAAAGGAAAAAACACAAAGTTTAGTTATACTTTAAAATAAAAACATCAATTTCATGGATTCTAAAATTGCTATTTGTAAGAAATAAAAAAAAGTTCATATAGTTTTTATAATTTATTTTATTTTCACTATGGTCCAACTTTCAATTATATTGGGAGTGAAAACATAATTAATAAGAGAGAATAAATTTAATATTTTAATTAAAATCACTTAACATTTAATTTTAATATGTAATTGAGGGTATTTTAGTCTTTATATCTTACCAAATTTTGAGTTTGTACATTTTGTATAAATATTTTTGTACGTTTAACAGTGCCCTTTAAATATATAGTAAATGAACCCATAAATTTTGTGAAATTAAAAAAATAAATTCATACACACATCCTGATTGTATGGTTAAAATTTCGGAATTTCTAGTAAAGATTTAGTAACCAAATAAAATTGAAAAAAAAAAAGGTACTGCTAGGAAGATTTGGAAACTGGCAGAATTGGGAAGTTGGAAAGGAAATGAAAATTTAAGTACTAAACGTATTAGAAAAATTACAAAATTTTATATATGAATTTATGCATGTGTTAACAACAATTTAAGTACTAAGAACCGGGATTGTCCGGTAGTGAAGGAGGAATCTGGACAAAATAGGGAAAGCTGAAGAAATAAAAAGTTCAAGTAGTAAATAAGTTGGGAAAAAAAATGCAATTTTGCACAATCTAGCTTCTAAGATATTTTAACGTTAAATTTAGAGTATTTCATAAATTATGGGAATGATTTCAAAAGTAAATTAATTATTAAAACCTGAATGACTAAGATAGTCAGAAAAAAAAATGTAAATTTGATAATTAATAAGAGTAATAAAAATTAAATTACTGAATGAATTCCAATAAATATGAAATTTGGATAACGTTAGCAAGTGCCTCAAGGGCACTCCTTAAGGATCATTAAATAAGAGGTTTTAATTTAATTTATTAATTTTTTTTTGTTGAAAAGATAAATCATTAATGCTTATAAATTCAATAAAGTTAATTTCTCTATATAAATTTAAAGCATGATTCAATAAGGAGGTTTAATTTATTTTATTAATTACTTGTTTCCGTGTATTAATAAATTTCTTAAACCTTATATTTGATATACTATAAAAATATTGGATCTTTACAAGAATGCAAAAAAAAAAAATTAAAGTTATCATATTTTTTAAAATATTTTTAAATTTATAAGAATTTATAATTTTTTTAATAAAATACCAGATTTACGTAGTTTATTATAAATTTATTATATGTTTATGAATTTACATAGTTTATAAGTTCATTGCAAAATAGTTAAAATATCTATGGTAAAGATGAAAAAAATTTTAAAAATAATGGAGGGTGTAATTTTTCTTGAAAACTACCATTTAAAATTTTAGAATAAACAAAGATTTATTTGTAAATTAAATTATAAAAGTTTTTAATTTATAAAGGAAAATACAAATCAATTATCTAAACAATTTCCTAAATTAATTTTTAGAAAAACTCTCGATCATATTACTGTGTTCCTTACATGGACGCTAACGTAATGAGATTATCCATACACTATATATCATCTTTTAAGGTTAAGTTATTCCTATTTAATTATTAAATAATAACTTAAAAATGGAAAAAAAAAAAGAGTAAAAAATTATTGGCTTGGTGTACACATAGTTATATATATCCAATTGATACGAAATTATTATAAAAAAATACTTATTAAAATTAATTTTCATTTATTTTTTATATAATAAAAATGTTTATATTAATATTATTCAAATAATATATTTTATTTTTTATTTAATTTTGTGAGAATTTAAATTTACAATCTTATATAATTTTGAAAAAAAAATATTATTATTAAGGTTAATTCTTAATGACATGAAATTTTAACATTTATTAATGAAGTGAAAGAGAAAAAAAAACTAATACTATAATCAAGGCTATTTGTTTTGCTTAATGCTTAATAAAAGGATATTAATAAATTTACTTTTTTTTTCTTACCTTCGTGTGCAAGTGTTTTCTTCTTGCCTTCACGTGCAAGTGTGAATAAGCTTTTTCACTATTCTCTTTTTTTATGCTATTTTCAACATATCATGGATTTGGGTTTCGATAGTTTAAACCTCCGTGGTGATGAGTTGGAGGAGATTGCGGTGGAGCTGGAACAATTTGAATCACAACAATGGTGTACAACCTTTGCCTAGCGGGAAGAATTATTTCTGAACGTAATGTTAATTTCATAGTGCTAGAGGATCCTATGTCCCAGATCTAGAGGCCTAGCCAATGTATGTTTGCTAAAGAGTTTGGGCACAAAACCTATGATTTTCAATTTTTTCATGCGAGAGATCGGGCTAGAGTTTTGGCAGATGAGTCATGTTCTTCTAACAGGAATTTGCTGGTGTTGGAGACAATGCAAGACGGTGATGATCCTATTAATTTTTCTTTTGCTAAAACTGAGTTCTTGGTGCAAATCCATATGGTTCCCCCTGGATACACAACGACACAGCTGGCGACCCAGCTGGGAGATTTCATAAGAACTTTTGTCAAATATGACATAGATTCAATGCAAGCAGGTATACATGCCTATTTGTGCATTAGAGTTATGGTGAATATTCACCTGCCGCTGAAGAGGGGAAAGAAGATAAGATTGAAGGATGGGTCGATTGTTGTTCTGGAATTTAAGTATGAAAAGCTTCCAACTTTTTGTTTTATCTGTGGTATTGTAGGTCACACAGACCAATCTTATGAGATAGCCTTCACAACGCCAGAGGAGGACATCCCTATGGCATGGAGTATCTCCATTCGCGCTCCACCAAGATAGATGACAACTAGGGTTTGTAATCCCTGGATTAGGAAGGTGGAGGAGATATCTGTTGCAGGGATTATAGCCCAAAATCAAAGAGTCCATAATTTGTATCCTAATGCGTAAGGATAATGCTCCTGATAGCAAGGCACAAAATTTTAAAAACATGGAGATAGTAGTTGATGATGCTATTGGGCCAGAGGTTGTGGATGGGCCTGAGGTTATGTTAATTGAAGAGCCTAAAAAGAGACAGAGGGGTTGACTACGGAAGCCCATAATCAGACCTCAACATTGGGCTTAACTGATGGGATTAATACACATGGGAATGATGGAACTCTTATCATAAATGAAACAGTCGGCCTTGTGAAAACACTGGCCCACCAAACCGAATAAGTTTATTAAGCTGGAATTGTCGTAAGCTGGGCAACTCATGTACAATTCAAGCCTTAGTGGATATAGTCCACTTAAAGAAACTTATTTTGGTCTTTCTAATGGAGACCAAGTTAATAAACTCCAAAATAGAAAAAAATAAGGAAGATGCTCGACTATGAAGGGTGTTGGTTAGTAGATGCGGTGGGACAGTAGTGGGTTTCAGTCACTGACTCATCAGGCAATTTCATTAATGTCCTTAAAAATATCAAGAATTTACCCCAGTGGCGTTTCATGGGTTTTTACGGCTTTCCAGAAAGGGCAGATGTTGACAGTCCTATAAGCTCCTTCAACAACTATCCGGTAGTGGAACAGGGCCATGGTGTTATGCTGGAGGCTTTAATGATCTTATGTATTCATCAGAAAAGCTGGGTGGGCGACCTCATCCACTCAGTCTTTCTGAGGGCTTTTGTCAAGTAGCTAAGGAGTGTGAGCTACATGATTTAGGGATGTTGGGTTGTGAGTTCACATGGGAGAAAGGCAGAAGTATTGAAAATTGGGTTAGAGAGCGGCTTGGCAGGGTGCTTGCAAATTCAAGCTGGAAAGAGCAATTTATGCAAGCTAGGGTTCACAATTTGGTGATGGTCCAATCCAACCATTCTATGCTCTTTCTGGAGGCGTTTGTGTGGAGAAAATTGTCAAGTCCTAGGAGATTCAAATTTGATAACGTCTTGCTTAGGGAAGGTGTGTGGAGAAATTGTGAGGAAGGCGTGGAATAAGGATGGACATTACTCTATTTATTTATCGCATTAGACTATGCTCAGAGGATTTGAGCTGATGGGGAAGAAGGATGATTGGGAATTTTAAGATAAGATTACAGAGATGCAGAGAAATTTATGTCAAAAAAAATGTAGGGAAATTTTGGAACGTTGCAGGAGTCAGTATGATGTACGTTCTGTGGACCAATACAAAGCTACATCAAAAGAACATTCCAAAGTCCTAATGAAGCAAAGTGGCTTTTGGAATAATGGGCTAAACTCTTTTGGATGCAAAAGGGTAATGTTAACTCAAAATTCTTTCATTTATCAGCCTTCTCACAAAGAAAGTGCAACATGATTGAAAGACTCAAGAATACTGATGGAAACTGGTGTTCTTGTGATACTGGTTTGGAAAATGTAATCGTTGGGCATTTTGAGATGTTGTTTAAGGGAGGAACATGTAATATGGAAGATGTGCTTTATTGTGTAAATGCTAAGGATACAGAGATATAGAACGAGTTTCTTTGTATGGAGTTTACCCCTCTGGAGCTAAGGAAGGCTATCTTTTCTATGCACCTTGACGAGAACCCTCGTCCTGACCGGTTGAACTTGGCTTTCTACCAGCAGTTCTGGCCTATTGTTGGTAAGGAGGTCAGTGCCTTTTGCTGCAGAGTTATCAAAAATGCTTCACTACCTGATGGTTTAAACTACATGCTGATTGTAATGATTCCTAAGAAAGAACCGCCTAAAGACATGACACAAGTAAGGCCTATTGCTTTATGAAAAGTTGGTTGCTGAATTAAATTAATAATTGAAGGCTCATGCTTGAAATTGTTAGCTTAAACTGATGGTCTCGCAATACTTGATCTAATGTTTGCAGTAGGTATAACATAATCTTTAAGAGTTCTAGGTACAACCCTTGGTACTCCATTGTTTGCTCCTTCTCCGTTTCCTCCTTCATTGTTTGCCATGTTTCCTTCTTCTTTAGATGAATAGAGAGGATTATCAATGGGAATCTCAGCTGAAGTTCCCGCCACTTTCTCTTTTAGCTTTTCCTTTCTTTCCTTGTTTTGCTTGCAGCAAAACCTTTCGGTTTCAGGATTATATGGTATAAGTTGAGTGCTTGAATTACTACACATATAAACCTAGAACCAAAAAAAAGAAAGAAATGAAACTAGTTTTAAATAAATATCAAAATTAATAATAGTTTAATATTAGAATTGTCGCCTTCCTTGGCAACGGTGATAAAAACTTGCTAGGTCACTATATCACACCTTATACAATATCGCTAACAAGTAACATAGAGTGAGTAAAGTATCATTCCTAAGATGAAGGATATCCTAAGTACTAAATAATTAAACTAACTATTATTTGGATGATAAATTGATGTGAATTAAAAACTAAACTAACTAAAGTTAAAGCTAAATTGATTTGAAATTAAATATAATATTTATGGAATTAGGGTTAAACCTATTTTCATTGACTTACTATAGATTTTTCTAAATTATTGATTCAATTTTATTCTACTCTTGATTATTGGTTTGGTTCTTCTAAATTAAGATATAGTATCTATCGAGTACTAAACCTAATATTAAACTTAACATTGTGTCTACTCTCATGATTATAAGCAATTAAGCCAATTCATTAAGATTTATGAGTAATCTTTGTATTAATCTCTTAAATGTTTACATTATCTGTAAGTGCAAACTTAACCTAAGATTGTTATCTTCTTGAAATAATATTGTGCTTCCACTCTTGCTCTATCTTAGATCAATCAATTATTTGTCAAATAATCAATACAATAAGTATAAAGATAATAAAATAATCAAGAACAAACTTTAATTGAATCAAAATAAAAACAATTACTCCATAGAAAAATCAAATAAAAAAAGTAAAACCCTAATAGATTTTTTAGTTACTTATGATTGAAACAAAAATCAAAAGAGAAGAAGACATAATTGAAATTAAAACTAAATGAAAACAAAAGAGAATAAATAAGAAAGATCGAACTTTAGATTGAAGGGAGCTTCTGAGTCTTGAATGGATCTTGAACAAAAACCTCAACTTCTCTTCAAAGCTTGCTTTTGAAAAAAAAAAAAAGGAAATTTTGTCTCTAAATCTTATGTAGTTAATTGGATGAATGAGGGATGCCCAATGAATGATGAGGCCTTCGTATTCATAGGATTTTGGTAGATCTTTTAGTTGGAAAAGTATAAGATCTTGGATAAGATTTAGGGAGATCTTCTTGAGTTAAAAAAAATTTGGAAACTCCTAAACTAGATAGATTTTGTGCAATCTTGGATATTTCCTTCTTGATTAGGAATTATATCTTGATGATCTTCTAATTGAGGTTGGAGAAGGTCTGGACAAATCTTCATAAGATCTTTTAAATTGGAAATCTTATTATAGGAGGAAATTGACCTAATTTTTGAGTTTGGCTGCCCTAGCTTTTCCGCGGTCATGGTCTTTGGCTGCAACACCATGGTCTTTGATTTTGCTTTTGAAACCTTGGCTTTCTTCCTTCAAATTTTCAAACAGCCCATGAATCATTCCCATGATCTTTGCCTATGAAGGCTATAGTCGTGGAAATGAATTCTTCTCTAGAACTTCCTTCTCTTTTCTTCCCTTTTCTTCCATTGGTGTGGCCTTGAGTTCCACGAGCGTGGGTATTGATTTGTTTCTGTGTTTTTCACCTTTTTCCTAATTTTTGCTCAACTTCCCATCAAAAACTTATATTTTGACTTTTCAAGCTAAAATAAGAGAAATTCTAACATCAACTAAGAAAACACATTAAATTCAATTGAAAACAATTAAAAATGGGGTTAGAATTATCTAAAATGTTAGTCAAAATATGATTCTATTAGATTTGATGGCGCGGTAAGGGGAATAAATGACGGAAGTAATCTAAAGATTCTAAAGGCCTTAAATAGGGGTTAATTAGTGAAGTGAATAAGGAAATTAATCTCGGTGGCCATGAAAGTCGTGATTAAAGTGGGCTCATTATTATTGATCCAAATAACATCACATGAAGGAGGGAGTTGATGTGAAAATTATTGACCAAGGGATACAAACAATAATTACTTTGTCTCAAAACCAAAAAAATATCAAAGGTGGACCTGGTCTAGCAGTTCTGCCAAGCCCAATGAGCATTCTAAACTGGAATTGTCGTGGGATGGGCAACCCATGAACAATTCAGGAATTAAAGGACTTAGTGTCCAAAACTAAGCCTAATTTATTTTCTAATAGAGTTAATGGTGGGGAGAGATCAAGTTGAGAAATCAAAAGGAGTTTATAGTTCAAGGGTTCTTTAATCGTTGAGTATCTCAGTCATGGAGGAGGAATTGCTTTATTATGGAAAGAGGTTAATTCAACTCAATTACTCTCATAACCATATTGATGTGATAGTTTGATTAAGAGAGATGGACGGTATGTATTTCCAAAGCGAAGTCGTGGGTAGGATTAATGGAATTTATTGTGAGTATTATGCTTGAAATCAGAGCTCCCTTGGTGTATTATAAGTTACTTTTAACGACCTTTGGCCCCAATTTGAGAAGAAGGGACAAGTGAGACTCCCAGAATCTCTTATTTTTGGGTTTCGACATATTGTGCAGGATTGCAATCTAATTGGCCTAAGGATGAATGGATATCCCTTACATTAGGAGAGAGGGAGGGGTTCAAGTGCATGGATTAAAGAAAGATTGGATAGAGCACTAAAGAATCAATATTAGGTTAATTATTTTGGGGGTTCTAATATGAGGAATTTGGGGGTGTTTTGCTCTAATCACTTTGCAATCTTTCTTAAGGTCTTTACAGAAAGTAACAAAATCATAACCCTATACAATAAGCTTTCAAGTTTAAAAATGTGTGGGTTCATGAGGTAGATTGTTGGAATATTATTTTGAAAAGCTGGAAAAACTATTTTTCACTTTCAATTCAAAGCAAAATTAAAGTGTGTGAATTGGAATTGCAAAGATGGGGTGCTCAATAGAGAGATATTTAAAAAGAAGATTGAGCATTGTCGAAAGGTTATAGAGATAGACAGAAGGAGAAGGAACTTTGTCTCCCAAGCTTAATATCAGGAAGTAAAAAAGGAATTAGAGACTCTTTTAAACAAAAGAGATTGTTTCCGCAGACAAAGGGCCAACAATTTTGGCTCTCCTTAAGGGACAAAAACATTAACTTTTATCATATAGCTATTAGAGCAATGAAGAAGAATAATCATTTCACAAGCCTGAAGAATGACTATGGAGAGGAGAAATTGTGGGTGGTGGCCTAGAATCTTTGATAGTGGATTATTTTAAAAGTTTGTTACATCTACCTCTATGGACACATAAGAAATGATGCAATTTGTGAAAATCGAAAGTGACACAATCCCATAATAAGACCTTGCTAAGGCCATTTAATGGGTAGGAGGTTAAACAAGCTATATTTGATATGCATTCATTCAGATAAGTCCCCTAGGCCAGATGGGATGAATGTGATGTTTCTCAAGCAATATTGGGACATAATTGGTGCTAATGTGGTGAATGCTTGCTTGAATTATTGGAACAATAGATGGCTACCTGAAGAACTTAATGATACCAATAGTGCATTTATTCTAAAGAAGAACAAGCCAGAGCACATGAAGTATCTGAGACCAATTTTGCTTTGCAATGTATATACAAAGTGGTCTCAGAGGTCCTATCTAACAAAATGAAAGGAGTCTTACACGGGTGATCTTAAATAAGCATAGTGTGTTTCTTCATGGGTGGCTAATCTCTAATAATATTACTCTTGCTTTTGAAGTGGGTGGCTTCCTAAAAGGAAAACTCAAGGTAAAGAAGGATGGGTTATCCTCAAAGTAGACATGAGCAAGATGTATGATCAAGTGGAATTGACTTTTTTTGAAGGAAATGTTGCTAAAACTAGGGTTCCATCCAAATTGGGTGAAGCTAAAAATAATGTGTCCAATCTATATTTTTGGGGCATACATGTCAAGATTGTCTCCCATCTTTGTTGCCGTTCTTTAATAGAATGGTTAAGGTCGATACTACTTGTCTTGTGTGCCATGATGTTGCTAAATCTTTATCTCACGTGTTACTTCATTGTGAACTTGATAGAAAATGATGGGAGAGGATGGAGAAAGTTGGATCAGATACTTCAATCAAAGAGTGGATGTCAAACTGTTATAAAGTTTTCAAAATTGATCGACTAGAGTTGATAACTATGACCCTTTGGAACATATGGAATAATAGGAGCTTTGTGGTGGGGAAAGGAGTATCAAGGTCTGAAGCCCACATTCTAGCATATGCAACTCAAATTTTGAATAAATGGAAAGAGTCTCAGCAGAAGGAAAATGCCATATCTCTAATTAATCTCCAGTCTAGCTTATGTTCTAGTGAGCCTAAATAGAAAGCACCACTAACAAACTTTCTTAAATGCAATTTTGATGCCTTGATTTTTATGCAAGAAGGAAAGGTAGGACATGGATGTATTCTTTATGATTTTGTTGGAGTATTTCTGGTTGCAAAATGTGGAACCTCATGGGGAGTATCTGATCCAAGCTTGGTAAAAGCTATGGGATTCAAGGAAGCCATGAGCTGGATTAAGAATAAACAATTGGGGAAGGTTATTTTTGAGACAAAGTCTCTAGTCTTTGTTCAAGGCTTACAAAACTGTTGTGAAATTATTCATACTTTGGGCAAGTAGTAGAGGACTACAAAGTTTTGTTGAGTGAGATTCAACAAACTGTAGTTTGGTCCGTGTGAAGAGGTCAGCGAATTAGTATACCCATACTCTAGCTTGTATGACTAATTCCTTATCTAATCATAAAGAGTGGGGAGCTTATATCCATGTTTCTGTTCTTAATCTTGTTATTGCTTATGATATTTGAATAAAATTAATATCTTTCTTCTACAAAAAAAAAAAAAACACATAACTTTTGAAAAAATGCACATTAAATGTAAGATCAGAAAATTTACCAAAATTTAATTAAATTAAATAATTTGAAGAGTAAATGAAGTATTGGAAGTGAGAAAATATATGTAATGTGTATGAGAAATATAAAGGAAATATACATAACATATAGAGTTAAATATTATATAGAAAAAGACAAAAGATGAATAGTAAAAGAGGAATAAAATTGTAAAAAAATTAAAAGTAATATAAAAAAAATTATTTTTGAATGGAAGATAAAAATTTAGATTTTAAAAAAAGTAATAATAATTAATTAATTAATTAATTAAAATATTAAAATAATATATATATAGATGGAGATTAAAAGATAGAAAAAGTTAAAAATTAAATAAAGTCCTTTCTTCTTCTTCCTCTAGGCCGAATTCCATTGATGAGCTAGGAGGAAACTTTACTTCTTCTATATATCAAAATTTGAAGGATTTTCAATGATTGAAGTGAAATTAGGTGGTTTCTTCATTCATTGGTAAGTTTTTTTTATCATATTTTGAAGATTTATGGATATATATGATTATGTATGATTTGAAATTTTGTAAGAGTATATTATAATTTGTTCTAAGGTTATAGAACATGTTAGTTTGATGAGTAGACAATGATTTTAAGGTTAGATTGAAGAAAAGGTTATGTTTGGTTAGAGTTTGGAAGAGGAAGAATGAGAATTAGGATTTTGGAAAGGGTTTTGATAAAGGATGCTTGTTCATTGAATTTTATTGTTTAAATCATGTTCTAATATGATTTTAATGCTGAAAATGAACTTAAGTTATCATTTGGAATTGGTTAGAATAAAGATTAAAATTAAAGAGGCTTAGGGCAAAATTTTAAAAATTTAAAGAATGTGTGATATATTGTATTTTAATACTTGTAATGTGTTAAAATATAATGTTTGAGATGTAATTAAACCTAAAACTCAATTTGGAATTGGTTGAATCGGATTTCCAAAGTTAAAGTGCATTAGGGCTAAGAAAAGGGGAAATTGAAGGGATATACCTTAATTTATGTTTTATGCTTTAAACATCTTAAAATGTGATTCTAATATATGGTATAAATTTACATTTTTAATAGGTGTTGAGTAGATAGTTATTTCATCAACCTTGTGGTGAAGGGTATTAAAGAGTTTTAAGGTGGAGTGGAGTTTTGACTCCTTTCTTTGCTTGAAAGAGGTTAGTACATACTTTGGAGTTTAATGAAATTGATTTCATTGATTTTGAGCATAACACATTACATTTGTTGATTTTGTTATGTTACTTGATTAATATGAATGTTTATGTATGGCATTATTTGAAGTAACAATATTTAATATGAATTGATTTTGGCATAATAAGCCATTACAAAATGGCTAAATGTGATGTTAGTACAAAATATGAAAAGTGCAAATTGTGTACTAAAGTATAAAAGTGAGTCACATTTGCATTGCATGTGATGATGTTACTGAATGTGGGTGGAGAATATGAAAAAGATGAGAAATATGGAAAACTAAGGAAAAAATGGAATTTGAAAAAGTGTGATTGCATGTTACCTCCTATAAAGTTTAATTCCATAATATTAT
Organism: Garcia nutans; assembly: GCA_947685225.1. Taxonomy (NCBI): domain Eukaryota; kingdom Viridiplantae; phylum Streptophyta; class Magnoliopsida; order Malpighiales; family Euphorbiaceae; genus Garcia; species Garcia nutans. The sequence continues at coordinate 1,478,832 of CANTUV010000017.1, read as the reverse complement.
TCTTGAAATCTTATTACGCCTTCGGATGAGACACACTGGTGCCACAGATTTACTATGCCTTCGAGTAATACACATTAGTGTCTTAAATTTATTATCCCTACGGATGAGACACACTAGTGTCACAAATGAATGAGATAGTCCAAGATATTATTTCTAGAACTAGACCCTTATATAAAAATTTTTGGGCTCAATGTATGTGGATGGTCAATATGATAATTAAAGTATATAATCATTGCTCGACAATTGGCATTTAGTGCATCTATGGCATGGCATATAGAATGTAATTTATTTTATGCCAAATTATATACCGCTAGATTTTTTGCTTAGCACGAAATTCATCGAGCAGGTGACAGGGTTAATCCAGAGAATCCGAAGAGTTCTGCCAGACCTGATCAAGTCTACGTATTTAGTTTTTGCATCTGAAGTTATTTTGGGAGCTGCCACAGACCACAACCAGTTATACTTCATGTAATTATTTTAAATTGTATGAAAATTATTTAAAGTTTATACATTATGGTAGTAGACAGATATATGATGTATTTTTAAAATGCATGATGCTCAAATTGGGCTTCTCTGTTGGCTGGGTTGAATTGATGATGATGTGCATTTAGTCTGTGTCATATACTGTAACTCATGGTGGGAGAGAAATGGGTCCTGTGGTACCTTCTAGGGGTATTAGGCAGGGTGACCCTCTATCACCCTACTTATTTCTCACTTGCGCAGAGGGAATGTCAACTATTATAAGGGACTTAGAGATTAGAGGGATAATTCATAGCTATAAAGTAGCAAGAAGGGCACCAATCATCTCTCATCTATTTTTCGCAGATGATTGCTTCTTATTTTTTTCAAGCTACAACCGAAGAGTGTACAAGTATTCAAGATGCTTTGAAATGGTATGAGAATGCATCAGGACAATAAGTGAATTTTGCCGTATCTTCTATGTTGTTTAGTCGCAGTATTCATACTAATGTACAGAATAATATCTCCCATATTCTGGCTGTTCATCAGATAGAGGAGTCGGGGCCATACTTAGGTTTACCTTCAATGATGGGATGAAATAGGTTTCTAGTTTTTAAATATGTGAAAGAACGAATTAGGTCTTGCCTGTGTAGCTGGAAGAATAAATGGCTTTCTCAGGCTGGGAAAGAAGTTATTCTCAAAGTCGTAATCCAATCCATCCCAACTTATGTAATGGGACTGTTCCATTTACCAATGCAACTATGCACGGATATTGAGTCTATGATGAATGCATTTTGGTGGAGGTCTAGTGGGTCTGATGGCAGAGGTTTACATTGGCAGTCTTGGGACAAGATGTGTAAACCAAAGAGTCAAGGAGGCATGGGCTTTCGTAGAATTCATCTTTTTAACAAAGCCTTATCGGCTAAGCAAGGCTGGAGAATTGAAGTTTCCATAATCATTGGTTTCATAAGTGCTAAAGGCCAATACTTCCAAAATTGTGAATTGATGGATGCATCTTTAGGGTCCAATCCTAGTTTTATATGGCGTAGTACACATGCCGCTATAGATATCTTAAGGAGAAGGATCTCTAAGAAGATAGGAAGGGGAAGGCTGACCAAAATTTGGAGTGATCCTTGGTTGCTGGATAAAGAGAACCCATTCATAACTACCTTAGTTATTGATAGATTAAAAGATGATTCTGTTGCAAGTCTTTTGAATGCAGATGGGAATGAATAGGATAGGGATGCTATCACTGATATATTTAATGAGAGATAGGATCCAGATTTTATCTATTCCCCTAAGTATTATTGATAGGGAGGATTCATGGATGTGGAAACTGGAGGCTAGTGGAGTTTATACTGTAAAAAGCAGTTATAAGTGCTTGACAGAGGGAAATCCTATTCCCCAAACTGTAAATTGGAAGTTGTTATGGTCCATGAACATTCCACCAAAGGCCAAGGACTTTCTATGGAGATCTATGTCATCATGTCTTCCTACAGGTGATAATTTGGTGCAAAGAAGAGTAATTGCAGCTGGCATATGTCCTTTTTGCCAGCTTGTTCCAGAATCTGAGGTACACATCTTCTTTACCTGCACGATTGCTATTAGTTGTTACTCAGCTAGGGGTAAACTACTAAAATTAATTTTTAAATTTTTTTTCAACATACAAAATATATTAATTTTTATAAAGAAAAAATTTTAATTTTGATAAAAAAATAATTAAAAAAACTCAAAATATATAAAAAATAAAATATATAAAAATATATTAATAAAAATTATTGATTTTATTTTTAAATAAATTTTACATATTATAGACTAAAAAATAAAAGTTAAAAAATATTAATTTTATTATATATACATTATGTAAATATTATGTGTATATTTTATATATATTACATAGATATTATAAATATTTAGTTGATATTACGTGTATATTATTTATTTGTTATGCATACTGTGTGTATATTATGTAGATGTAATATAGATATTATGATTATACTGTACGAATATAAAATTAAAAAAATATATTAAAAATATTCTATAAATATTTAGTAGATGTTTAGTGGATATTCGGTAGATATTTATTAAATATTTAGTATATATTGTATAGATATACTATTTATTATATATATTTTGTATATATTTAATTTTTTTTATGTATATTCAAAATATGATATTAAAAATTATTAATAAATATAAAAAATAAAAAACAGCATCTAAAAAAGTAAAACGAAAAAGTAGCAGCGCCTGCTTACAGAATTGGAAACAAAAAATTTTAACAGAAAAAAAAATTTTTCTTGTCAAAATTGCTTGTGTGGACCGAAATTTACTAAAAGTGATTAGTTATCAAATCCATGGGCTAATTTATTTAAGAATTGACTATACTTATCAATAAGCTTCGCAATCCTTAACATAACTTCTCATGTCCCAGTAATTTACATTCATTTATTTGGGTTGACTTTCACTTTTCTTTTCTTTTTTTTAAACCAGAATAAGAGAAGAACTTCCATTAAAACCAGCTAGGAAGGCAGTTAGCAGACTTTGCAATTGCCTTGAGAGATTACATAACCAATCTACTCTTAAGACAATTCTTGAAAACAGAAGCTGCTAACCAATCTGCTACACTATTTTCTTGTCTGTGAACAAAAATAAATGAACACTGAACAAAAGTGACAACAGATAGGGTATTTTGACTTTCACTTGACTTCACAAATTTGGAATTCCCAAGTCGGCAACGAGGAATCCACTGGTTTATCTTCTCGTACTGTCACAAATTTGACATTTCTTCTCCGCAATTTCGACCATGATTTGGGATACGATAAATCAGTCCAAATTGTAATTGTCACATCTTACACTAAAGGAAATTAGCTGAAAGCATCATTTGCGCATGGCTGTTAACATTCAATTCGACCATAATGCCCACTAAGAAACATCGACTGCGACTTATATATAGTATAGAATATCTTAAGAATATCATTAAAGAGAACAAGTTGTGGTTAATAACAAGGAATATTTTTTATTCTTATTAGTTAAAATAAATAATTATTATAAATATTATATTATATTATAGATTAAAATTTTTATTTTATCTCTTTCTTTTGAAATTTTTATTTTACTCTCATTTAATTTATCACAACTTAATTCTTATAGTATTTTCCGTATTTTAGTTATTTTCTTTTCTTTTTTTTATATTTTTCATATATATATTTTTCTTATTTTAATGTTAGTTTGGCACTAATAACTAAAATATAATTTAATGCCTAAAAACTTTTGTTAAATTTAAATTTTAAGTATTTTTTTCATATATAATTAATTAAAAAGGCCAACAATTCATTTTATCTTTATTTTATTGTTTTATTCGATTTTATATTTTTAAAATTTTTAGAATTTTTAAATAAAATAATGGATCAAAACTGACACAAAGTGCATATAAAGCATCCACTAATTAATATATAAATTTTGTTTTTAATAAGATGATTTTATAAAAACCTTTTTTTCAAAGTTCATCTGTATAGTTAAATAAAAGATACGATATAAACGAACAAATTAATAAAAAATAGTCCAAAACACATTAATAAAAAAGAAAAAGAAGTCTAAGGAACCCATTAATTATCTTGTGGTGAAAGTTAGATGAATAGACCATTCATTTTTAATATCTTTATTTAATATATATTTTTCTACACCATTCTTTTAAAATCAAACGGAATAAGAGCATCAACATTCTTCTTACTGAATTTTAACATAATTATATATTTAAAAAATTAAATTTAAAATATTTAATTAAGTTAGAATATTTTATTATTAACTGATCTCTATATTCAATGGTCTTTATTTAAGATTTTGATACTATATTAAAAAATTGTTTAATTATTTTAATTTTAAAATGAAAAAATTTAGGTATTTTTTTATTACAATTTAGAAAAGTAAAAATATAAAATATAATTATATACAAAAAAATAAATTAAATTAATATTGCAAAAAATACTCCTAATTCTAAATTAATAGACAAACTTTTTATTTTTCTCAAAATAGAATTCATTCAGTATCATTTTAGTAAATTAATTAATATATTAAATTTTTATTATATTCATATTTAATAATACTTATTAAAAAAATTTAATCAATATTGATGTTAGGGCTATCTCAGGGAGTACTCCTAGCTCTCAGAGCTCAGGCTCGGATATTATTATAGCTACTGCTCTCCTACCTGTAACACAAGAGAGAAGAGGGATTGAGCTTTCTGGAAGAGACTCTGATGTCTAAGTCAAAGGTCAATTGCTATGAGTAAAAGAGAATAATATAGAGAGAGTATGGCTCCTTTATCTGTGAGTTTAATTCCCTATTTATAGTTGATGCGGGGGACAGAATCTGATCCATATTAGCATAATTTGGAGATATATTGTCTGCTAGATATTTGAAATTCGATGGGATCAGTAATACTCGAAACTGAGACCTTCATACTACTGAGAGCTCGGTAATGGAGATGATTAGACACTGAATTCTGGAGGAAAGCTCGATAAACTGCGATGTATCATCAGTAGTTCTCCTCAAGTAATTGATATTTATGTCAAAGTTATACATAGAAGCTCGGAAGCACCCGATTAAAAGTATATGTGCTGACTAATGAAGTAGATATTATATCACAATCTAAATTGTATCCTGTTGTTAACTATATAATGATTTTATTAAAAAAACGATTTGAACTAAATTTAAAAAGAAAAAAAAATATCAATTTTCTAAAAAAAAAATTATGAACTAATTTAAACTTTTAACTATAATACATGAGTTAAATTGAATCTTAGTCTATTTTAAATTTAAATAATAAATAACTCATATCACTCTTTTTTTTTTTTTATATTGACTCATTATTGTATGGAGTTTGAAACATATTAAAAGTCTCTTGGAGATTTTACTATATAAAAAAAAAAGTCTGTTAGAGATCTAGTACTATTAACAAATATTGGATAAAAACTTTAATTAATTATAGAAAAAATAAATAACAACATATAACTAAATTAAATATTTATTAATTTATAAAGTTATTAAGGATTTTGTGATAATAAAAATATAAAATGTAAAATTAAAAAGATTCTTTAATTTCCCCTTAAAAAAGATTCTTTAATTTTTCTAAAGTCATAAATAAAAAAGAATATATGAATATAAAATATTAATGTACTTCTCATATCCATATCCATATTGAAAAAAAAAGTAGTGATTAGATAATGCAGATACGATTCTCCTCAACTTAATTGTATATTGCGATAGTAATCCTAACATTAATATATTTAAAAATAAATTATTTTGATATTTTAAAATATTTTTTATCTAAAATAAGTTAAATATACTTAAAAATATATTATTTTGACATTTTAAAATATTATTTTTTTTATTTTAAAATATTAACATTTTTAAATCTCAAATATATTATTAAAATGTCAAATATTATTTTAAAATTATAATTCATAAACTAACGTCAAAATAATATATTTTAAAATGTCAAAATAATATATTTTTAAATATATTATTAAAAAATTATATAAGATAAAATAATCTCTCTAAGAAAAAATTCATAGATATTTCTAAAAAGTTTATGATAAAAATGAAAAATATATTAAAATTCATATATTTTTGTAATTAATTTATTTTTTATCCATCTCAATAGTTTATTTCAACACATAAATAATTTTATAGGTTAAAGACTTTTATAATTGGTAAATATGATAAAATTAAAATAAAATTTATAGTATATGTATTATTTTAATATTTTAAAAAGTTTATAATGAAATTGAAAAAATATTATGATTTTTTTATAATTAATTCTTAAAATATTAATTAAAAATACTAATAAACTGGTATAAATTCTTTTTCATTTTCCGTGCTAAAAAATTAAAAAAAAATAGAGAATAAATTTTCGAGTTATTTTCCTATCAATGACTATATGAATATACCTGATCATTGCGTCGTGCTTGATTGAAAAGTCAAGTTAATAAAGTCTCTGTCTTTTATTATTATTTTTTCTCTTTCTTTTTGAAGGAAAATATTAGCATTTATTTATTCTCTAGGGAATCCCCTAACAAAATTGTTGGGAAAAAAATTAATCCTTTGAGATAATCTACAAATGAATGAGTGGATGACGAAGTTTTTGTTTAAAACAAAATATTAAAAAAAAAAAACTAAAGTTGACCAAGAGTCTACTATCACTGTATAGAGTGGGTCCCAGATATTTGTCTTGATTTTATTAAAGTAAAAGATACGATAGACACAAGAGATAAAAGAGTGTGGGGAGAGTCTGAACTTTCATATAAAAAAAAAAGTATCCGTTGATCAATATATTATTATAAAATTATTATAATTTTATTACAGAATATCCAATCATTATGTATGTGTATATATATTTGATTTAAATAAAAATTATTTAAAAAAATAATAATATAAAATTTAACTAATATTATTAGCTAAATATATATACAATCGATATAAATAAATTTTTTTCTAAACTTTAGACAGATCCATGAGATGGGTGCTAATGAATATTATTTAATAATTTTATATATAACCAATAAACTCAAAATGAAAATAATTTCTTATTACCATGAAAAGAAATATGTGATAAAAAAATGGAAATGAAATTAATTATTAATTATCTATTTATATTTAAACTAAAATACTAGCTAACTAATATATAGTGTTTTTTACATAACTAACCTAAAAAAAATGTTCAATTTCAAAAGTATTGCACTTTAAAAAAAATTTAAAATACTTTAAAACTTTTTTCATTTACAAAAATCTCTCTCCTCTCATTTCAAATAATATTTACTTCAATTTTTATCTTTTTATTTTAAACTTTACAAGTAAATAAACATATTATAGTAAAAATAATACAAATTAGTATTTTAAATTAAACTTTCAACATATAAAAGTATTTTATTTTCAACATATAAAACTTATTAATTTTTCATAAAGATAAAAACTTTATTTTTTATTTCAAATAGGAAACAAAACTCACGAAATTTGTATAAAAAAATAAATAGAAATATATATAGAAATTTTAATTAAAATAATTGAATTTATTTTTAAATAAATTTTACATATTATACTTATAAAATAAAGTTAAAAATTAAGTTTTTCATATATATGTTGTGTGTGTATTTGTGTGTATTGTATGTGTATATATATATATATTGTAGACTGTGTATATTTTTGTGTATATTATATATATATATATATTATATATTAACTGAATATGATAAATTTTAATTGATAAAAAATATATATTTTTTATGTTATTCAATTATGTTATATATGTTTTGTATATATATATATATATGTATGTATGTATGTGTAGTGCATATGTCTGTGTATTTGTATATATGTCAGTGTATATGAAAATAAAAATTATTATTTTTTGCCAAAGAATTTTGTTGTTTTCCCATTATTAATGACAAGATCTAACTACATATAAATTTAATTTATAACAAGTGGAACATTTTTTTTATTTTTAAAAAAGAGATATGATAAAAAATTTATATTAAAAAATTGTACAATAAAATCATATCATTGATTTTAAGTAATTATTTTAAAAGAGTTTATTTTTAATATTTTTTGAATTGAATGACAAATTAAAAATTATCTGAAATTAGAAGATTAATAAAACTACTCCAAAATTTTTCCTTATTTTTCCTATCATAGTTCAAAGCAATAATTTTATTTTGGAAATTATTACATCATTATTTTACCTTTCAACTTCCATTTTCTAACCTTAAACCAAATTTTTGCAGAATATTACATCATAATTGTTTAACTTTTTAATTTCTAAATCCACTATATTAGCCACTGTTCCCATTTTGTTTTAATATTTTAAGTTAATATTATTTAAAAATTATTATTAATGCGTATAGAAGGTCTTGTGATTTATGAATGTCTAAAATAGAAGAAAGATGAGAGCTTAAATGCATAAAACTAGCTAGTCAATCACTAATCTTGTTTGATTCTGAGTTGAAAATATTTAATTTTAAGCTTTAATTTTTAAGTTGATTTATGTTTATATTAAATTTAAATTTTATAAATATGATATGTTATGATTAATAATTTAATATTTATGTAATTAATATTTGATTCATTTATATATATTTTTTATTTTTTAAAAAATATAGTTATTATTAATAATTATTATTATGCAAGAAAATTCACTTCAAGAATTATTATTATGTCATAAGTTAGACTGTCTTGACCTTCTATGAAACTATAAAACTAAAAAACAAAAAAGATATAAATGAAAAAAAATTAATAATATTAAAAAAAAAACTTAAAATAGAGTGCTTGGGTGTAATTTCCTCTAATGTATAATCTTAAAAAAAAATACAACTTTTATTATTTTTTATAAATTTTTTTTATTTTTATTAAAAATATTTTAATCATTTTATAATAAATTTTTAATAAATTGTTTAAATTAATAAACTCATAATAAATCTATAAAAATTCATATAATCTTTGTAAGACACTCTAGCTATTTTAGTCAAAGATATTTTGATCATTTTATAAAGGAAATTACATAATATATTATCTTTTAGTTTTTTTTTTTACTGCTTGAAATTTTTATTTTTATTTTAAAATTTTCTTTTTTTCACTTTGACCTTTTTTTTTTATCTTTTGCTTTTAAAAAAATACGGTACTTATTTATTCCTTTTATATTTTATCTTTTTTATCTTCTTCTTTTCTTTCCTTCTTTTCTATTTTTATTTACGTTACCTCTTTTCAAGCTGTTGGCTAGGGTGTCTATCTTATTTCTATACTATTATTATTTACTTTTGTCTTGTTGCTTACTAGTAGTACCAATGGTCACTTCAACAATATTTCTCAAGTATTTCTTCATAGGGCGCTCAATAAAATTGGTATATTTTATTTGTTTCACATCATTTCACCTTTTTTTTTTAGCAGTAATCATTTCACCTTATTTGTTCACTAATTTTTATTTTGATCGAAGAAAAGCATGGACAAGAAATGTTATTAAAGATTCCTGTGAAACATGATTGAAATAGTTTTAATTTTTTAGATTTTTAACAAATTTAACAATTATATCACTTGTATATTGGTATAATTTATAAATAAATAACTAAAAAATAATAATACGTATGTTTATATATATATACATATATTATGTATATTTTAACTAAAAATAATAATATATGTGTATCTATATAAAAATATATTGGTATATATTATAAATATTTTAACTAAAAAATAATAATATATGTGGATATATGTGAGTATATATTGATATATATGAATATATGTGAGTATATGTTGATATATATTATATATAATTTAACTAAAAAATAGTAATATATGTGAGTATGGTATATGTGAGTATATTATAATATATGTGTGTATATGTTGATATATATTACATATATTTTAACTAAAAATGATATTTTTGTAAATATAAATTTTAAATTTTTGACAATATACGTGGATATATGGTGATATATGCTTCATATAATTCCACTAAATAATGATATTTTTGCAATATTAAATTTATTTTAAATTAATAGTTATTCGATTGTTGTATTTTATTTAATTAATTTTTATTAAAATATATTAATTAATTTATGATAATTAATTTATATAAAAATGACTTTGAGATGATAAAATACAAATATTAAATTATTTATTTTACTGTTGTATTTAATTAATAAAAATATTATATATATGCATATATATTGCATTTAATTAATGAAAATGTTATATATATATGTGTGTATGTATATATGTATGTGTGGGTGTGTGAATATGTGTGTTTTATATACATTTGTATATATGAGTTGTGTGTGTATATATATATATATATAATGGCGGACGCACGGGATCCAAGAGGACTCCGGACTCCCTTCATTCATATACATACATATATACATATATATATGTGTGTATATATGTATATATATATATGTATGTATGTATATATACATCTGCATACATATTTTTTTTTATAAAATATACATGCACATTCATTTATAAATTTAAATTTAAATAAATTATATATATAATTTAAATGAATTATATATATGTATATATATGTATGTGTATATATATATACACACACAATTTTTTAATAACTATACACATATTTATTTATATATTTATAAATTTTATATTTATATATGAATTTATATATTTAAATTTAAATAAATTTGAACATATATGTATATATATACACACATTTATATATATGTAAATTTTATATGTATATATAAATTTATATATATTCATTTATTTATTTAAATTTAAATGAATTATATATATAATTTAAATGAATTATATATATAATTTAAATGAATTATATATATGCATGAATTATGTATATATAATTTATATATATGTGAATTTAAATGAATTTTATTTTAATTCATAAAATTTTTACCAAAATATATATATATATATATAATCAACTGCTCGTGTATTATGTGAAAAAAAATATTTTTAAAAAATTAAAAATGAGACTATTATGCAATATTTTTAAAATATACAAAATTATAAGATATAATTGCCATAATTATTAATTCTTAAGTATAGTTAATCTAATAATATAAATTAATTATTGATCTATTATAATATTAAATTATTTGAATTTATAGTAAAGTCATTTATATTTTTTTCCGTAAAAATTTAGCCTCCTCAATAAATTTTTTATTCTGATACTATAAGTGCGGGTGCAATGACAAACAATAAGAATGAAAAAAGTTTCTACCGACTACAAACTAACCACCATAATTTTTTATAAAAATAGAGCTCCTTTCAATAAATTTTTGTGTCTGTCACCCATATATATATATATATATATATATATATGCATGTGTGTATATGGGTATTTTAATTAAAAGAATACGTGGTTAATTTTTTGTAAAAATATGTGGTCCCCTTTATTGTAGTAGATTTATAATTTGGAAATTTGGTTTTCGTAAAATTGAAAAAAAAAAATAGTCCCGTATTTTTTAAAATAAAATTTAATTTTAGATTAATTTTGTAATTAGCTCCATTTTATATTCATTTGCTCCCAGCAACTAATTAATACTTCATTTATCTAATAAAAGGCATATATGACAACTATACATGAGTAACATGTCCACTAAAATCTATATAATAATTATTTTTAAATTATTATTTAGTATTTTTTGAGAAATTATTTTTTAATATTTAATTATAATATTATCAATTGATTAATAGTAATTTTTTATATTTGATTAGCAAAAATGCTTGATTAATAATTAATTCAGTATATAATAGATATATACATGCCATTTGGGAAGAGAATTCCCTAAAATTTGCAATAAAAAATGTATTAATATACACTACAAAAATATAGAGAATTATAGACGAATTTTTTCGTCGGCAATCTTTATTTTTTTTAATAATAATATTTACTGACAGATTATCGATAAAAAAAATTGGTTGTCAAATCTTTCGCCGGTAATTGAAACACCGACGAAAATAAAAATCTGTTGGTAAATTTACCGTCAGAAATAATCTGTCGGTAATTTTCTGACAGAATAGTAGTCGGTAATATTTACCGATATAAATTATTTTCGTTGTTACAGAAGAAAAATTATCGATAGAAAATTCTATCAATTTTACCGACGACAAATTATCTGTCGGTAATACCAACAGGCGATGAAAAATTATCTGTCGGTAATACTGACAGAAATATTTTTCTGTCGGTAATACCGATAAATAATTTTTCATCGGTATTACCAACAAAATTTCTATTCTGTCGATAATATGAAAGAAATTGCCGACAAAAATAAATCTGTCGGTAAATATATGTATAAATTATTTTTAAATTTTATAATATATAAATGTATGTATAAATTTTTTTATTAATAAGAATAAAAATATAAAAATATAAAAAAATTTAATATTTAAAAAAAATTATATGCAATAAATATTTAAATATAAAAATGATGAATATAAAAATAATAAAATACATATAACCATATGAAATTAAAATACCGTTGTACAAATACAAAAAAAAAAATTTGTGTTAGGTAGCAGGAGGTGATGAAGGTGGAGGTGGAGGAGCATCATCAGACGAAAAGTGTCGTGATGGATCGAAGGTTCCTCGAATGAAGTTGGACATAAACTCATTAAGTTGCTATTGGACCAACCTCTGCACCTCGTTTTGTTTCTATGCTTGAATTCGAGATTGAACCTGCACCTCTACCTCCATCTGCACCTGCTTCTGGATCTGCTGCTGAACAGTCCGATCACGCTCTGCCAACTACTCCTTCAAATGCTCGATCTACTCTCATAAGGCCGATGAACTACTAGAAGAAGAAGAGAAAGTTGTACTGACATACCGTGAGCCAAGTCCATATAGCTTCTTCTTATTCTCTCTGCTCACAACAGATCTAAATAAGCTATCATCGTCAACAGACATGTCAAACTAAGAGGCTTCCTCCCGAGAAGCAATGAAATGATCCTAAGATTATTAATTCTATATTTTAAATTTAATTTAGGTAATATTTAAAAAAATTATAAAATTACTTACATTTACATCTTGTGATCGACGATCTACAAATGAACGTCCGTCGTGATTCCGGGTGTGCGTATGCATAAATAGCTCATAGTTGTTCGGCAACCGACCCATGATAGACTCCTATTTAAATAAAAAAATATTAGTTTAATAACATAAAAAAAATTAAAAATTAAAATATATTTAAAAATATAAATATACTTATGAGTGTACGGGCATGATCATGATGTGATTGGCTGCCTCTCGTATGTGTGGATGGACCTGCACCATCCACAACACTGGACATCCTGTTACGAGAGGTAACTGCAGAACATTCCTGCCATAAGAGAGAGCACCACCGGGCCTGCAGATTTGCCCATAACTGATCATCAATAAATGAAGGCTGCTTTCTTGAAGCCTTCACCTCACTCAGTATATCGCTGTAGCGAATAGCTGTCTTCTTCATTAAAGCAATCCAGACAAGGCTATTAATAGCCTGGTCCTAGTAAAAATATTTCTGCAAAAAAAAATCAAGATAATTAGAATCATCTAAACGTAAAATATTAACTTGTACATTTATATTAAATATTAAAATTTAATTTTCTTTTTAACCTTAAACTCTTCGAACCAAAAGTTTTTTATCTCCGGAGAGACGGCCTTCCAAAAAACTCTTGCGAGGTCCATCTTCTGTGTCATAACCTTTTAAATGCGTCTAGTGAAAACTCCAGCTGGATCCATCATGTAGCTATAAAATTAAAAAAATAGTACACATTTATTTAAAATAAACCAATTAAATCTAATTTAGAGGGTGTTTCTCAAAACTGGAGTTTTTCAGCTTATTGTGAATAAGTGATTTTTAGATTATAATCAGATTAAAAATAAGCAGTTAAGCGATAATCAGTTTATAATCAGTTAAGTGTTTCTGTAAAATCAACTTATAATCAGTTTTTAATTGCAGAAACTGTCAAAATGACCAAACTGTCCCTGAGTTTATTTATTGTATAAAAATAATTTTTTAAATGTCAATTCAAAATTTATTTTGCAATAATAATAATAATAAAATTTATTTAATAATAATATTAGTGTTATCAATAAATTATACAAATAAAAAACTACCATGTAAATATTACCAAATTAATTAGAATCCTAAAAATATTAATTAGAATTCTAAAAATAAAAGAATTTTGATGGGAACTAAAGTGTATAGGGTGGACAAATTTGAAATATTGAAGATTAGGTAGGGATAGTATGGTCTTTTACTTGGTCAAAACTGCTTAAAAAATAAGTGCTTAAAAAAAGTAGCAAAACTCAACTTTTAAAAAACTGATTAAAATCAGATTATAATCTACTATTTAAGTTTTCAGAAACACTTAAATAAACAACTTATAATCTAAAAACTGCTTATAATCAGTTTTGACTAGCTTTTAAGTTTTGAGAAACACCCTCTTAATATAAGTAATGTAAAAAATTAAAAATACTTACTCTGACTCTCGAACAGTCAAATGTTGCATCCTACCATCACGATATGTTGCTGATGCTGTAGTACTGGCATCATCAATGTGGGCATCTGAAGTATCCGGGAGAGAAGAAGAAGCAGGATTCTCTATCTGCATCGGTTGAAAAGAAGAAGCAGGATCCTCTGTCTGGGGCCGGTGAGAAGTAAAAGCAAGATTCTCTCTAAGCATATCGTCTGTAGCCACATAAACCTGAGGATCCTCAACAAATGTATCATTTGGGACATCGTGTAACTGTAGACATGGCTGGCCTGTACTACTAGAACCTCGACCTCCACTAGATTGACTGCTAGACCCCGATCGATCCAATCTTCTTTTAGGTCTGCGATACATATTTGAAAAAAAAAACCATCAGTATAATTGATATGAATAAAATAAAACCATATAAATAAATTTTTAGTAAAAGCTATAGCTTAATTACTATTACTTATTGTTAGGATTCAGCGTTGTTATCTGGTTGGGATGATTCAGATTCAGAGTCCAGTAACAATTCATCTGATTCAGATTCTACCTCCATAGCCCCAATATTCATGAGTTCTCCATTTGGATCATTTAAAGGACCTGTATCACCCTCATTTATTCTATAAACTAACTGTATATTATCAGGACTATCTTCTTGAAATGTAGTATCAATCTCCTATTTATTGGCATACTGTTCGGGTAGATCAATCTGTGATCTTACTTTTATTTTGCAAATTGCCAACCAATTAGATGTGTCTCACCTTATGCTAAAAAAAGAAACGTAATACACTTGGACAGCTTGACTAGCGAGTATGAACGGTTTATATTTAGCATATGTCCTCATTCTATTCACTTCCACCAAATTATATACTGGATGAACTTTTGTACTATTTATGGAGTCATACCACTCACATTTAAATAACACCACCCTTTTAATTGGTAATACTGGATATTCAACATCTACAATATCTATTAATTGACCGTAGAAATCAAACACATTTTCACTATAGTTTGACCCCTTTATACAAACACTACTATTTGTTGTTGCTCTCAAAGCACAGTGAGATTCAGTATGAAATTTATAACCATTAATAAAATACACCTTATAACATCTAACGGTTGATAATGGACCCTAGGCTAAATTCTTCAAATATTTTTCAGAAATCATATTCTCATTTTCAGTTGCCTAAATCAATAAAAAAATATTTGCATAAGTTAAAAATATGGCAAATTGAAGACATGACAGTTTTTATAAATGTTAATACCAACGAATTATACTTACAAATTTTTGAAACCATAAGGAAAAATTATTCTCGACCTCAACATCAACTTGTGAATTCGCTATATTTTCATCCAAATCTCATAAGTGTTCAATGAATATGATGAAATACTTTACCAAAAATATCATTATCATTCAAATTTTTTTATTTTAATTTCGGTGTAAAAAATTCTATTTTGGATTACTATAAACTTACTAACTTACTTGATATGAGGTGTAACTTTATTACAATTCAACAAAATATAAGTATGAGCTGCACAATATTCTCTTTGATCCAATCTTCGGTTAGTTAGTTTACCATATGATCATCCTGGATGTTTGAAAATAGATAGAAGACATTCATATTGGTTTTGTATACCTCCATCATCATTCCGAGGGACTTTATGCAATTTTATTATTACGTTAGGCTCGAAATAATAAAAACAAAAAGTTGATGCCTCTTCCACTATAAAGGTATTACAAATTGATGCTTCAACTTTCGCCTTATTTTTAACATTCTTCTTCAGGTATCGCAGGTATCTTTCAAAAGGGTACATCCAACTATACTGTATCGGTTCTGCAATTTTGGCTTCATATGGCAAATGAACTGGTAAATATTCCATTGAATCAAAAAAATTCGGAGGAAATATTTGCTCTAATTTACAAAGAATTATTGAAATTTCTTCTTGTAAACGCTCAATTTGGAAAACTTTTAGAGATGTTACAGTAAGTTCTCTAAAAAATAAGCTTAACTCCATTAGAACTTCCCAAACTTTTTTGTAGCAATAACTCTCTAAATGAAATGGGTAATAATCATTGCATAAATACATGACAATCATGACTCTTCATCCCGAACAATTTATATTTTCTCATATTAACACACCTTAACAAATTTGACACATATTGGTCTAGAAACTTTAAATTTTTTACCCAGTGACATATTAATTACTTATGATTACGATCCAATGTGTAATTAGCTTTAGGATACCTCCCAGACATTTCATCTTGTTCCAACTTTGCCTTCTACAAAATATTATCAAGTCTTCTCTTGATTTGGCATTGTCTTTTGTTTTATCCGGCATATCCATTATCGTATTAAACACATTCTCAAATATATTTTTTTAATGTGCATTATATCAAGGTTATGTCTTATAAGATTTGAACTCCAATGAGGCAAATCCCAAAAGATGCTTTTTTTTTTCATCCACAATTTCGACATACACTGCTATTGGAATTTTCATTATATTCAGTTATCTTATGAAGCCTCAGTTGCTCAATCTAAAATAACAAATCTTCCTCATTTAATATAGGATGGGGATATTTCCTTACTGTAATGTTCTTTCTGAAACCTTTTCTATTCCTTCTAAATGGATTATTTGCCTTCAAAAACTTTCTATGATTGTTAAACCAACTTGTTTTATCCCCATTCAGAAGAGTAAATGCTTTAGAATCAGTCATGCAATAAGGGCATGCTAATTTACCTGCAGTGCTCCATCCAGATAACATTGCATATGCAAAAAAATCACTTATAGTCCACATAAGTACTGCTCTCAAACAAAAATTTTGTTTCTCAAAACAATAAAAAGTCGTGACACCCTCATTCCATAACTGTTTCTACTCTACTATCAATGGCTGCAGAAATACATCAATTTGATGTTTTGAATTATTTGGACCAGAAACAAGTATAGACAGAAATAAATATTGCTCTTTCATACACATCCACAGTGACAAATTATAAGGAGTGAGTATTACCAGCCAGCAAGAGTACTGCTGTTCTGATGATCCAAAAGGCTGAAAACCATTAGTACACAGACCCAACCTAACATTATGACATTCAGCTGCAAAGTCATGATGTAATCGGTTGAAATTCTTCCATGCCTCAGAATCTGAGGGATGACACATAACTCCATCTTCCTACTTATGCTCATAATGTCATCTCATGTGTTTTGCTGTAGTATTTGAAGCATATAATCTTTAAAGTTGTGGCGTGAGAGAAAAATAATACATTCTTTAAAAGGCACAAATTTTTGCCAGCCTGTAACTCGACTCTGTTTGAATCTTGATTGTTCACAAAACCTACATATTCTATCTTCTGCATAATCACTCCAATATAACATACACCCATTTTTGCAGCAGTCAATAGTTTCTATTGGCAAGCCAAGTGCTTGAACAATTTTTCTTGTTTGGTAGAAACTATTAAACATTTCATTTTTCTCGGGTATTATCTCCTTAATAACTTGGATCCATTGATCGAAAGCCTTTTTGGACATATGTTGTTCAGACTTCATATTTAAACAACGAGCCATGGTAATAGCTTTGTATATTTTTTACATCCGGGCCACACCTTTGAATCCAGTGAATTCAACAAATTATAGAGCCGTTGAGCCTCAGTGTTAGGATCCTCATTATGTTGTTCTTGATGAACCTCACTAGCTTCAGGTACATCAATATTTGGCATGCCCCAATAAAACAAATTAGGCCCAACTGCATCATATATCATTTGTGGGTAAGGATTTTCAAAGACAGATTCAACTGTACTAAATTATTGTAGAATAGATTGCTCGACTATATTCTCTTCACCATGCATATTCCAAATGAAATAATTCAGAACAAAATCCTATTTCAATAAGTGGTATTTCACTTCATCTACTTCTCGAAATCTATGATGTTGACATTTTATGCAAGGACAATGAATCTTATTGTCTTACATATAATCCCTTTGGCTAGATGCAAAATCAACAAACTCTTCTAATCCATTAACAAATGCCATAGAAAGAGTACGATCCGTGTTGAGTCGTTTATACATCCAACCACGTATTAAGTTCATTTTGCTTGTGTATACAAACAAGACATGAAATAATATCATAGAAATTAAATCTCCTTATTTCTCCTTCAGAAAAGGGTAAGGCCCTAACCCATTCAGAAACACAATATATATCTTATTTAACATAGTGCAAGAATTCTTGAAATACAAATTATAAAGAAAATTCGGCAGCATTTCCCCTAAGTTCTCTAAGTATATTACGTCAAATAATAAAAATATTCATAATTTTTGAGATTATTTGGTATACACTCAGAGAACAAAATAAGAGAAATACTATGAAATTTCTACATAACTTGCATACTATGATGTCCCACATTAATGTTAATGACCCAATAGATATATATTGTTATTTATAAACTGTCCAAATGGAATAATTCAGTAAGTTCTTATTTTTTTAGAAATAAATGAGTAACTCACCAAACGGGTACTATGGTTTATTAGAAAATTATTTTTATTCAAATAAAAGATATGTATAATCAATATTGAGGTAGTGCACCCTTTTATATTCTAACCAATTATTTACTCATGCAATTATAGAAAATATGACTAACATTGCTCATATGGTCTATAAAGTATTGAGACATTTTCTACTCGAAATGAATTCTTTTTAATAGATTAAGTGTTGTGCGAGGGATGTTTATTACTAATGAAATTATTATTCCCATTATATTTATTCGATACTTTATAAGTAATAAACTTATTTATTATTATTATTATTATTATTATTGTGCTATTAAAATATTTCTATTATTTTATTTTTGAGTCTTGGTTGGTTGCATTGCAATTGCTTTGAACTATGTTCTAAGATTGTTGTTTAATAAATAATATATCGATTAAAGAGTTCTAATCAAAACTGATTATAGATATAAAATTATTAAATTATTTCTACTATATTATGTGTGTGTAATACTAATTTTGTTATAGATTATTTTCTAATCTGATCATTTTGGTAAAAAATTAGATTATTGTTCTAATCTAATTTTGTTATTAACTATAAATTAGATTTAACAGCTAACAATCGGAATACTAAATTATTTCTATGTTATTTATTTTACCTAAGTAATAGTTCTCCTAATTGCGGATATTTTTTTTTGTATATAATTTATAATCACGTTGATGTATATGTTAAAAATGTATTAGAAATGAAATGATCATTATTATATATGTTAAAAAAAATATAAATTTTGAGGGCTATAATTATTGAACCTCATATTTTTTACTATTAATATTTTTAACAGTCACATTTATAGTATGAATTTATAATCAAATTATTCTTTTATTTTTACTATAAAAGTCAGTAAATCATTTCATCAATTTCGCTTTACCATTTTCTTATGAATTTGCAAATTTGAGATTTTTTTAATTCAAGTCAAAATAAAATAGATTTCATTATATTGCATTTTTATTTTTAATTTTTGAATTATCGAATTATTAGTAAATTATCGCGCTTATTTTTTCGTAAAAGTATAAAAATGCCAATACTTATTCAAATCTATAAAAATAAGAAATATACATATATAAAAAAATATACATATTTATATGTAAAAACCCATATACAAATACATTAAAAAATATTAATAAAAATACTATTAACATATTTTATAATTTTCTATTATTCAGCATATATAATATCAATATTTAATTGTTTAACCACAACCTAACAATACTAAAATAAAAAATACTATTAATTAATAATATAACTAAAATTTTAAATTTATACAACTAATTACCTGTAAATCAGTAGGATCATAATATGTACCCTAAATTGTACATCTTTAAACTAAATCTAAAATACAAAAAAAATATATTAATTATAATTTTTTAATGAAACTCCTGCAAAATTATTAAAAATTCATAAAATTACATAAAATAAATATAAATCCTAAATTATTTCTATTTAGCAAAAAAATTTAAAAATATAGCGAATATATTAAATTTCTCAAAAATATTTTATATTTTAGATACAAAATTAATTCTTTATATCCAATGAAATTCTATAATTAATAAAAAAGTATTAAATGTTTAGTAAGATAAAAAAATTAATACCTTAATAAAAATCTAACACACTAAAATATTTCTAATTAAAAATAAATTATTAATTATACCAAAAGTTTTAAATTTCTCTAAAATATATATTATAACTATTAAAAATTCCTCCAAATTTTTATATTTTTTCATTATGAAATTTATTAAATTAAATCTAATTTACTAAAATTTAAAAAAAAAGTATAATTTACCTAAATTCAATGTCATTTACTAAAATTTTAAATAAACCCTAACAACAATCAAATAAGCCTAAAATATTATTAATCATTACAAAAAATTTTAAAAAATTAAAACATTTTAAATTTACCTTCAAAATTATTTTATAAATTAAAACAATCACTAAAAATTTATTCATTCTACCTATTCTTTTTAATAAACATTTTACAAAAATCTAAAACCCTAAAATAATACCAAAAACACCAAAATAAAATCTATAATATAACAATAAATATAGTTTCTCAAAAACAAATTTATAACCATTAAAAATACCTAAATTTTTATATTTTTTATTCTATAATTTATTAAATTAAATCTAATTACATAAAATTTTTAAAAAATCCCAACAACAATAAATTAAATCTAAAATATTTATATTTATAAAAAATTTCATAAAATATAATTAATTTAAATTTATTTAAAATTTTATTTTTTACCATAAAAAACCTTATAAATTAATTTTTTCTACTGAAATTTAAAAAATTAATTCATTCTGCCTAATTATTTTATTTTAAACAATTATACAAAAATCTACAACAATACACATATTAATTTTTTTAACAATTATACAAAAATCAAATAAATAATTAACTTAAATTTTTTAAAATTTAATAATAATACATAATAATAATAATACATACACTACCTAAAATTCTCTAATTTTTTTATTAAAAATTTTACTTCCCTAAAATAATATTATGAGCAAATAAAAATGTGTAAAAAAAATTAATTTTTGAATATATTTTTGAAAAAATATAAAACTACCCTAAAAATTAAATAACAAATAAATAAATATACTTATCAACCTAAACTACACAAATATAAACAATAACAACATCCAACACTAAATTTATTATCAATTAAACATTCAACACAAATATAAATAATAAAAAATATTTAACAAAATTTAAAAAAAAAACTAAATAAATACCTCCAAATCTTCTTCTTCTTCTTCTTCTTTTTCGTGCAACAAGACCAAGCTCTTGCATAAACAGAAATAGCAGCAACAGAAATGGTAGCAGCAGAAACAACAGGGGAAGGGAAGAAATGAAAATAGAGAGGAAGTAG
The DNA here is from genome assembly GCA_947685225.1 of Garcia nutans. NCBI lineage: Eukaryota > Viridiplantae > Streptophyta > Magnoliopsida > Malpighiales > Euphorbiaceae > Garcia > Garcia nutans. Next base: position 1,456,978 of record CANTUV010000017.1, on the reverse strand, counting down.
CGCGAGGAAGATTATAGGGATATTTAATATTTACCGAGAGATTAAAGGTCTTTCGGTATATTTACCGATAGATTTAAGGGTCTCTCGATAAATTTACCGAGAGATTAAAGTTGTCTCAATAAATTTACCGAGAGACCTTTAATCTCTCGGTAAATTTACAGAGAGAAATTATAATCTCTCAATAAATTTACCAACAGACGAGCTATACAATCGGTAAATGACCTTGACTAATTGACTGACTGACATTAGCAATTTATTGATAGATAAATATTTCTGTCGGTATTACCAATAAAAATTTTTATCTGTCTGTAAGTTTTCTCAAAAGTAGAGTTATATTAATTGTTTGACTCTATAGAATTACCGACAGAAATATTTTTCGTCGGTATTACCAACAGAAATCTATTTTTCTCGGTAAATGCTTGACAATTGGCTGTAAAAATTTCGCCATCCTACTTTTTATTTACCGAGAGACCATTTATTCTGTCGGTAATTATCTCTAATGAAAATTTGACTATAAATTTACCGGCAGATATATATTTTTATCGGTAAATTAACTGAGAAAAACCATATCCGTCAGTAATTTTCTAACAGTTAAATCATTCTGTCAGTAAAATTAGCAATAACTATAATTAACAATTATATTGAATTTTTTATTTACCGACAGTTAAATATTTTTATCTGTAATTTACTGAGAGAAATCGTATTCTCTCGATAATACTGAATAAATAAATATTAATTATTGTGATATTTATTTACTGACAGACAATATTTTCGTCAGTACTACCGACAAAAATTTATTTCTCTCGGTAAAGTTAGGAGTAAATATAATTAATAATTATTATGTTGAATTTTTCATTTAATGAGAAAAGAATATTCTCTTTGTAAATGTCTATTATTTACCAAGAGAATATTTTTCCGTCGGTACTATCTAAAAAAATAAATTTCAATCGGTAAGTTTTATCGATAAATTCATCCGCTATAATATTGCACCATATTTATCGACATAATTTTTATCGACAAATGGATATGTCGTTATTCTATCGGTAATTTATCTGTATTATAATTTTATTTTTTTAATATTTTCTCTCGGTATTACAAATAAAAAAATTATGTCGGTAATCCGTTGTATTCTTGTAGTGATATAAGCTAATATATGTTATTATATATTTTATGTATATTACATATAACAACATATGTAAGTTGATATGCAAAGAAAATATCAGACCTTATGCTTTGTAATTAGCTTATTTTGTAATAACATAGACCTCTATGCTTTTGTAATAATAAGTTCTGGTTTTGTAATAATATTTTGACCACATTGATAATAAGTTCTGGTTTTGTAATAACATAGACCTCTATGCTTTCTCCCATTGGTAGGGCATGTCATATAAGAAGTAGACTTAGTTACATCTATTCTAGGAACATATGATTATTTAGTACTTGGTCTAGGTGTGAATGTTCCTATGGGTTCTCTAAAAGTCCTTTCTATAAGGGTTGGAGGTGACTTCCTTTCTTTCCTTACACTATTTTGTTCCTTTATCTTGCTTTTAGTCATTCCGTTTTTATTTTGATTTCTTCCTCTATTCTTTCAATGCCTTCTTTTTCATCTCTTTATTCTTTATCATCATTGCATCATCCACTAACTGATGATACACCTCATATTTTTGTGCCTCTAATATCTTGTATATTGGTATTACTAGTCCTTGCCCAAATCTATGTATCCTTATTACTTCATCTGGTACTAAGGCTAGCACATATTTACTTAACTAGTCTAACCACTTAGCTTATTCTAATATAATCATCTCAAAGGTTTGCACTAACCTTTCAAACTCTAGGGTTTAGATTGTCTTACACTTTATAGTAAGATTTCTCATAACACCATTTTAATAAATCATTCCCAACTTAAACAAGGATTTTTTCCTATTAAATCAACTACACTTCTCTTTGCTAAACCCTTCATTTGATATATATCTTAAGAATTCGAAAGCTTTTCGATGTTTCAGTGAAGGATTTAAGTTTTAGCTTCCATATGTGGATGGGTTCAATTTTATGAACTCCTCCAAAAATTTCGTAGCGTCCTACTCACATTCATATATGGATGGGTTTAATTTTATGAACTTATCAGACAACCTTCTTTCTATCTAGTTATAGTTGTTGGGCTAGGTTTGGGTTATTGTAAACTGGTGCTTCATTCTCAAGTACTAGACTAGGTGGATATCTATATTGGATAAGATAATCGGTTAGGGTTTGGTAATCGCTTTGCAATTATTCAACTATCCTTTGTATCCATTCATCCCCTTCTAGCCATCCTATTGTATTCGCTAGGTTCACTTCAGGAGTTGTTGGAGACACAATTGTATCTGGTTGTATCTATATTGACGAGACTCAATTATTTATTGAGTTTGCTGGTGGGGCAAAGAAGAGGAGGTTGCATGGGTTGGGCTCTTAGTATGTCTCTAAGGCCAGCACCTTGTCTTTAGCTTCCTTATCAACATTACAGTAAGAAATAAAGTAATTTAAGTCTAATTTTCAAGAGTAGCTCCAAGCACAATGGAAAGAGATGGAAGATATAGAAAGAGTTTCAACAATAATTTGATAGATTTGCGTGCACAGACAAAATATTTTGGTTAGTAATCTATCGGTAAAGTTTTTTTTTTCAATAGGTTTTTTAAATTAAAAATAGTTTTTTTATGAAAAAGGTTGTTATTTATTACAACGATATGCTAAACTAAACTAAAGATAAATAGAAGCAGTCTACCTTCATAGGTGATGATCTTTAGGCATCTCTATAGGCATGTTGGAATTCTACTAAGGTCCAGACTCATTTAACAATTGCTTCCCGTAACCAGATGTCTAGTATTGTGGATGGTTCAGGTTCATCCGTGCATACTGGAGGTAGTATATCTCATTACGATCATGCATGACATCTTGAAAGTACAAAAAGTATTTTGGCAATATTTTTAATAATGTTTTCAATATTTACTTAAAAATACTATTTTTCTTGATTTATATTAATTTTTAACTTAATATAAGAGGCAAACTTGGGCCAACACCCCCCACCAACTATAAGTTATTCCTCCATGCACATACAAAATTCCACAGCAGGTAAATTTTCATTGATCAGTGACCACAAGATGTAAATGTAAATTATTTTGTTATTTTGTGATTTATCTTTTCTATTTGTTAAGCAACTTTAACAACTCCAAAAGTAACTATAAATATAATTATTATAGGATTGTTTCATTGCATTCTAGAACCAGATATCTCAGCATGATACCCCGATTGATGAGTCCCAATTATTTTTATATACTACTGGAAGGGAGAAGAAGAAAAAAGTTTATGGACTTCAGTCACAATTTGTTAGCTTTGCTTCATCTAATTAAAGGCAGACTTAAAAGGGGGAGATAAAAACATTTTAGGAGCAATTGCAGGCCTAAGTTTAGCAGGAGGTCTAGCACTAGCTTCAACAATTTATGGGTCGTTGCATGGCATCTTGCGAATTTGATCCTTTATAACACTCCTTGACAGACGTGTCAGAGACCTACCAGAAGATGTTATCCAGTATTTATCAATCTTATATCTAATTTTAAATAAACTTTTGTTAAAAAAAATCAACTAAAAATTTCGTCAAAGTTCCTCTATAATATTTACTTCTAAATTTCTCTTTCAACCTTACACCACCTGCAAAAAAATATTTCTATCTTTCTTACAACCAATCCAAGCAACAATAACACCATTTCATCCATAATCAAACACAATTTAAACAAATATCACATACTTGTATCGACCTGTATTAATATATATCCATACATTATCCAAAATAAATTCTTAAATTACAAACACATGTTCCGAATGAAACCTGAATCCCAGCCAAAGTTTACATTATTAAACAACTGTCATATAAGTCAAAATTTTGTTATGTGAACAATAATTAAATATATAATACAAAAGTCTCTAAAAAAACACCTTTAATGCTACAGTTGATCTTTAAACCTCTAACACTTCATTCGATGAATCCACGTCGGTTTGTTTGATCTGTGTATCGGAAAATATAACACGCTAAGCAAATTACTTTGTGGTGCTTGTAGATACATAATTTGCTACTAAATATCATAAGAAAATAATGAAAATAATAAATGTAGCAAAATCATCATTCTAGAACAAATTATTGAAATCTAATAACTTCAAGCTAACTTAATAATATTTTAATAAATTCAAATTCTACTTAAATAACAAATAATGTCCACATTGCAATTATTTACCAAAATACTATTGGTTAAGTTTAAAATCACACTTTCACATATACAATTACCAATGCAACTCTTTATAAACATTCATAATGTACTTCTCATATTTCCATTAATTTCACTTATTTTGCCTTCATTTACCGAGTTTTAAATCCTAGACTTGGATAATGGGTTCAATAATGATAATTAAATGCCAATAATAGAATTTAAGATAAGATGAGATAACTCAATATAAGCATTGGAATACTTATACCTATATCAATCAATGTAGCTAGTTGCCCAGTAATGACATGTATATCCAGTAACAGTATTGACATAAAGTATCCAATATTGGCAAAATATGTCTAGTAACAGTATAGACATTCTCCCTCTAGCTAGTTTTTTTATCCGATAAGTATGTTTATTACAAGTATAATTCAAGTAAATTATTTATTTTCACATTTTCAGTTGATTTCACAATCAAAATGATAATTTTGCTTAAAAGAATTCATTAAAATAAAAAAAAATCTCCTTTCCCCATCAATCAATTGTCTTTCAAACTTTAACAATACAATTAGGTAAATTCTCCTCCCTCTAGCTAGGCATTTTATCCGATAAGTAGGTTTATTACAAGTATAATTCAAATAAATTATTTATTTTCACATTTCTAGTCGATTTCACAATCAAAATGCTAATTTTGCTTTAAAAAATTTGTTAAAGAAAAAAAATCTCCTTTCCCCATCAATCAATTGTCTTTCAAACTTTAAAAATACAATTAGGTAAATTCTACTTTAATTAAAGCTAAGCATATTTTATTTAAATCATAATTATCAAATATACTACAAATAATCATTTAGTTCCATAATCATTTTTCCTTCCATAATCAAATAATTCAATACTTGTATAATTCAATATTTCATTTAAACATGATTTAAGTTAAAAATAAACTAATATAGTCTTTATATACTGCAAGTATAGTTTTGTTTTCAAGAAATAAAAATTCCATAATCATTTTATTCACAAATTAATCCATAATCAATTGTCTTTCACATTTCATAATCTTCAATAAGCAATTTAAATCAAGGAAAAACTCAATTATTATCAAACTTTGTAATATACCAGCACTAACCTCTGTAATATAGCTCTTTCCTTTCTCTTTCATTTTAGTCCTTGGTTTTATAGTGATTTCCTTGAATAATCATACATAAAGTAGCTAATTCCCCTAAAATCATTGAGTTATTTTCAATGGATCCTAGGTTTTAAGTGAAGAAATGAAGAAGAAAGAAAGAAAGAAGAGAGATGGTAATGGTGGAGATGATGGATCGAGTTTAATGAAGAAGAAGAAAAAAAAAATGAATTCAAAGTTAACTTTTATAATATCGTAGGGTTTTGTTTCCATGTTTTGCATACAATATAACTTTGACACACCTACTTTCTTTAATTGTCTCTCAATTTGGGTTTAACTCTATAAAATCATAAAAATAATTATTTTAATTATTTTAAAGCCATATTACCCATATTCCATATTCCAATTATGGTATAATTTTATTTTAAGGCTACACGGGCATTTCCATAATTTTTACCGCTTTAAAATTCTTTTTCGTAAATACAAATTAAATCTATGCCCGGATTTAATTTTTCACTTTTTAAGGCTTATCCAACCTTATTTTTTCACCAATTTCAATTTTTTAGCCACACATAACATCATACACAATCCAATATATATATAATACAGAAAATTATAGTATTAAATTTCAGACATTATAACTCTCTCTTTTAAAAAATTTCATCCTTGAAATTTACCTATTCAAAGTGTCTGAAATAATTGAGGCTATCGTTGCTTCATCATTTCCTCACTTTCCCATATGGCTTCCTCAGTTGAATGATTTCTCCATAATAGTTTTACGAGAGGAAATTTTTGTTTTGCAATTCCTTGAGCTCTTGAGTTAAGATAGCCACTGGTTCCTCTTTATAACTCAGATCTGGTTATATCTCAATGGATTCTGATTGTATTACATATAAAGAATTTGATATGTATCTTCTAAGTATCGATACATGGAATACATTATGGATCTTGGATAGTTTTAGAGTTAAAACTAGTCTATAGGCTACCAGACCCAAATGTTCAAATATCTTATATGGCCCGATAAACCTAGGACTTAGTTTTCCTTTCTTGCCAAATTGAAGAACTTTCTTTCAAGGTGATACTTTTAAAAATACCTTATCACCCATATTGTGTTCAATGTCTTTTCTCTTTAAATATGCATAAGGCTTTTATCTTTTTGTTGGAACTTTTAATCGATCTTTTATTAGTTTCACTTTTTCCTCCATTTGTCTAACAAGGTCAAGTCCCACAAGCTTATTCTTACTCAGTTCTATCCAACATAGAGGAGTTCTATATTTTCTTTCATATAATGCCTCATATGGTGCCACGCTAATACTTATTTGATAGTTGTTGTTATAAGCAAATTCTACCAATGGTAGATATATGTCCCGTCTATCTTTATATTCAATAATACAACTTCTAAGCATATCTTCAAGTTTTTGTATTACTCTCTTTGATTAGCAATTAGTCTGTGAATGGAATGCAGTGTCGAAATGGAGTCGGGTACCTAATGCTTTCTGAAAAATTTCCCAAAACCTCAAAGTAAAGTGCATATTTTGATTCGATATGATAGACATTGGCACTCTATGGAGCCTGACTATCTCTTTTATATATAATTTTGCAAGTTTATCTAGTGAATAGTATGTTCTAATTGGAAGAAAATAAGTTGACTTGGTTAACCTGTCAATAATCACCCAAATTGCATCATGCTTTTTTTGGGTGTTCGAGAGACTAGTCACAAAATCTATTGTAACTTTGTTCCATTTACAATATGATATAGAGATGGGTTATAAAAGACCTAATGGTACTTGATATTCTGCTTTGACCTATTGACATACTTAGCAGTTGGTTACATACTTAGTAATGTCTCTCTTCATACCAAGCCACCAATAGAAAGGTTTCAAATCTTGATACATCTCAAACAAGCTTTAGTCAGATGTCAACAAACTTCATTAGCATACCTCCTGCCACAGCGCTAACAAGGTGCAGAAACTGCACATGAAGACTAGCCTACAGGACTACTACACCCAACCACTCAAGATCTCTGGAAACTAGCTCCACTGGTGCAACCTCCTTTGCTAGAACTTTGAGCCTGGATTTGTGCTTGAACGCTTTTTTGATTCTTTTAGCACCCTGCTGCTGATCACTAAGTGATCTTTTCTTCTGTTGTTGTTGTCTTCTACTCTGCTCATGTTTAGTTTCATTTTCTATAGCCACTACTAAATTGATAAGAGAACTCCTTGATTCTCAGTGCCACTAGGTAAACACATATCTGACTATTCAAACCATGCTCAAATCGCTTGCATTTCTCTTCCTTAGATGCTACTAGCTTGGGAACATTTTTGCTAAGATAGATAAATTGTCTCTCATATTCTGATACTGACAACTACCTCTGTTTCAAGTATAAAAACTCCTTACATTTTTCCTTTATATACACTTCACTGATATATTTCTTCTTAAACTCCTTCTGAAAGAATGCCTAAGTGAGCCTGTCAGCTGGAGTATTTTTCTGCTTTGTATCCTACCAGGCATAGGATTGCTCTTACAGTAAAGAAACTATACATTCCAGTCTTTCCTTATCAGTACAGTGAAGAAGATAAAAAACCCTCACTGTCTTCTCCAGCTAGTATTTTGCTGCTGAAGATTCATCTAAGTCCCAAGTTCTAAAATCTTCAGCTCCTAACTTTCTGAGTCTCTATAATGGAGACCTCTGAGGTACTGGTGGCTATGACTGTAGTGGAGGAACTATACCCATAATCTGTCTAAGAATCTCCCTGATGTTTCTTATAAACTGTAGATCAAGAGGTGCATACTTGCAGATTAGTTGGTTGTTAATTCCCCACACTTGCATGGCTGTGTGAGGATGTAACACCTTCCTCAACACCCTAATGAGATCCGGAAGCCTTATACCTATAAACATATAAAAGATGAAATGCATCAGAATATATGTTCACTTATACAATTCATATAGCTTAGACAATTGTATTTCACTTTTCCCATGACCCCACATGACAAAATTGCCTAAGCCGAGTTCTGATACCACCGAATGTAACACCTATTGACAGTCTTGTCAGAGAACTACCAGAAAAATACTACTCAGTACTTATCAATCCTATATCCAATTTTAAATAAACTTTTAAAAAAATTAACTAAAAATTTTGGCAGAGTTTTCTTTATAATAGTCATTGCCAAATTTTTCTTTCAACCTAACACCACCTACAAAAAAACACTTCTATCTTCCTTACAACCAATCCAAGCAACAACTATACCATTTTATCCATGATCAACCACAATTTAAAGAAATATCATATACTTGTATCAACCTATGTGAATATATATCCATACATTATCCAAAATAAATTCTTAAAGTCCAAACACAAGTTCCAAATAAAACCTGAATCCCATCCAAAGTTTACATTATTAAACTATTCAACTATCATATAAATCAAAATTATGCTATGTGAACACTAATTAAATATACAATACAAAAGTCTATAAAAAGACACTTTTAATGCTAAAGTTGATCTTTAAACCTTTAACACTTCACTTGCCGGATCCACTTCGGTCCGTCTATTTTGTGCATTAGAAAATCTAACACGCTAAGAAAATTACTTAGCGGTGCTTGTATACACATAATTTGCTACTTAATATCATAAGAAAATAATTAAAGTAATAAATGTAGCAAAATCATCATTCTAGAACAAATTATTGAAATATAATAACTTCAAGCTAACTTAATAATATTTTAACAAATTCAGTAAACAATAAATAATGTCCACATTGCAATTATTTACCAAAATACTATTGGTTAAGTTAAAATCACACTTTCACATATACAATTACCAATGGAACTCTTTATAAGCATTCATAATGTATTTCTTATATTTCCATTAATTTCACTTATTTTGCCCTCATATACTGAGTTCTAAATCCTAAACTTAGAAAACGAGTTCAGTAATGGCAATTAAATGCCTAGTAACAGAGTTTAAGATAAGAAGAAAAAACTTAGCATAAGTACTACAAATAATCATTTAGTTCCATAATAATTTTTTCTTCCACAATCAAATAATTCAACACTTGCATATCATTTAAACATGATTTATGTTAAAAATCAACAATATACCCTTTATATACTACAAGTATAGTTTTGCTTTCAAGAAATAAAATTTTCATAATAATTTCTTTCACAAATTAATCCATAATCAATATCTTTCACAATTTAATTTATTTAATCAATTCATAATCTTTTATAAGCAATTTAAATCAAGGAAAAACCCAATTAAGAGCAAATTTTGTAATGTACACGTACCAACCTCTTCAAAATAGCTCTTTCCTCCTGATCCTTGTGTTTATAGTGATTTTCTTGAATAATCATACATAAACTAGCTAATTCACCTAAAAACTTTGAATTATTTTCAATGGATCCTAGGTTTTAAGTGAAGAAATGAAGAAGAAAGAAAGAAAGAAAGAAAGAAGAGAGATGGTCATGGTGGATATGAATGTTCGGGTTCGGTGAAGAAGAAGAAGAAAAAAATGAAGTCAAAGTTAACTTTTATAATATCTTAGGGTTTTGTTTCCATGTGTTATACATAACTTAACTTTGGTATATTTATTTTCTTTAATTGTCTCTTAATTCGGTTTTTAACTTCGTAAAATCATAAAAAATAATTACTTTAATTATTTTAAAGTCCTATTACTCATATTCCATATTTCAATTATGGTGAAATTTTATTTTAGAACCATAGGGGTATTTCCATAATTTTTATCACTTTAAAATTCTTTTTTGAAAATATCGATTAGATCCATATTAAGATTTAATTTTTCACTTTTTAAGGCTTATCCAATTTTACTTTTCCACCAATTTCAAATCATTGGTCACCCATAACATCATATATTGTCAAGTGTATATATATATAATACAGAAAATTATAGCATTAAATTTTAGACATTACATCCTTCACTACATTCGGCCCTGCCTCTTCCGCCTCTTCTTGCACCTCCATCTTAGAAATTTTTAGTTTTTATTTGTTGACTGTAATTAATATTATATTTTAATTAATCAATATATTTTTTATTTTATTTGTATTATTAATATAGTAATTAATATTATTAATACATTTTTAATTTAATTTCATTCATATTTTTTTGTTTATAAATATTTTAGTTTTTAAGTTATAAAATCTATAAAAAAATGATTAAAAAATAAAATCACAATTTATTGACATATTATTAACAAAATAATTTATCTCTATATTTTAGAAATAATGAATTTTCTGACTGAGATACTTTCTATCAGTAAATTCATAAACATTTCTCTCAAATTTATCGAGAGAATATTTGTCGACAATATCGATTGCTAGAGCTATCTGTCAATAAATTTGAAATACTTTTCAACTATTCACCGATAGTATATTTGTCGGTAGTATTGACAAATAAGAAATCGATTGGTATATTCTACATATTTTTTTTATATATTTACTGATAAATTATATGTTAGTAATACCGGTAGATCTGAGTAACGGTCAATATATTTCACCAAATTTATTGGTGATTCACCAATATATATTGTTTTGTTAATACCAATAGAATAAGAAATTGCTTGGTATTTATCTATATATTTCATCTCAGTAATTACTAACAAAAATTTTGACGGTAGTAAAGGCACGATATTTATTAAGAGAATTGATTTTGTCAATAAGTTGTTTATTGGCAAGTTATTGAAAATATATTTTTTTTATCTGTAATAGTTCGGTAAAGTAGATTACCAATAAAAAAAATGTATTACCTGTAAAATTTTTGTTAGAAATTTCATATATTTTTATAATGAATTAAATTAATCAATATTATAGTGTAGCAGAAAAATTAATATAAAGACTATACCATTAAATAATTATAATATAGAAAAATCATTTATTAATTTTTAAAAACAAAGGCTGATCAAAATATATTTATTTCTATTTTTTACCTAATTTTAATAATAATTTTTTTATATATAAATTATTTTTTTAGAGTCAAGCCAATGTATAAATTATTTTTTCGGAGTTAAACCAAATAAAATTATAATTACAGTAAAATTTTTCTTATCAAGTTTTAACACAACTGCATATTCAAGAGAATCAAACTTGAGATATCTTATTAAATTAAAATAATTTCTTACTAACTTATTTGCACGCTACATTATAATTTTAATAATAATTTTCATTTATGATATTGATAATTAGTAATTCTTTTAAGATTTTTATACCGTGAATTTTATTGTTCTAATAACTATGATCGATTAAAACTTTCATTTTGATTAGAAGCATGATTTAATGTCAGTTAAAAAAAGAAGAAGCATGATTTTATTAATTAAAAGCCAGAATATTAAAAGCCAGAATACACACTCTACAAGCATACATGCTCATGGAAATAGAAAAAGCTCCAGTACAAGTTACCATGCCAATATATGAACAAAAAAAAAAGTTACCATTTCAATACGACAATACCCATATCAATCAAGAAAAAGAAGGAAAAAAAAAAAAAAGACCCACAAGACAACGCCACTCGAATGCTCTCTCTCCTAACAATCAGTATTCAGGGACAGGCTGATCCTCTTCATCTGGCGGGGCCAACGTCCATTCTCCATCTTCTCCTCTAGCCATTCCTTTATTCTTCTCAATCCACCAAGACCCAGGCACCATTAACTCATCTTTCAGAAACTCACATGACTTGTTAACCAAAGCCAAACTTCTCTTCACTTGCAATTTAAACTCCCCATTTTTACCATTCCACCCTGCAATTATATGCAACATAGCCTGCAAATTATGCCAATCACTGGGATTCTTTGAGTCTTTCAAACTTGGCGACTTTCTTGTATCAATTTCAAGCTCTGTTCCTGAATATACATAGCCCAATAATCTTCCTGGATAATGTGGAATAACATCAATTTTATTCTTTATATGCAGAACTTTAAGATTTGCGTATTTCTTAAATCTTTCATTAAAAGCTTTATTTCCAACTTGTGGAGATCCAAAAACAAAAGCAGCAACTGGAATATCTGTAAGTCCATTCTCTACTAAATCAAAAGCAGCTAAAATTGATAAACTAGCACCAAGACTATGCCCTGTAAAAATAATACTTAAATTGTCATATTTATACAGTTCTCTTAACTCTTGAATCTTTGCTACCAGCTGGCTCCTTGCACTTAATTTCGTAAATGACGATCTGGGATCGTCTGAAATGTAAATCGTAAGCCAACCCAGCATTACTTTTGGGAATTTGTCATTATCATCTTCGTTGTCACTGTCACTGCTGCTATTTTTATTAGCATCTTGCATTCGAAAAGTGCTTTCATTTAACAATGATTTGGCCGACTCGAGCTTTGCTCCTAAAATATCAACCCATTCATAATTTCTTGTCGTTCCACGAAACGCAATGTAAATTTCTCGGCGGCCGAGGAGTTTAGTATAGGCGTCAGTGGTGACAGCTATGTACCCGATCCAGTTTGATTCGCGATCCCATGATTCTCTGGACTGAGAGTGGAGAATAAAGGCTTCAGGAAGACTTACACGTGCTGTGCCGTAGAGAAAAGCAGAGATTTGATAATTCTCAGCTTCTTCAAGCATCACTTTTTGGAAAAAGCTGCGTTTGCCATAGCGGCTTGTGCCACAATATGGTGAGTTTTGGTCATTGTTGAAGGCGTCGTAGGTAGCTTGGCAGAAGTCGCCGCAGCGGAGAATTAGTTTCCGGAGGTTGAGGTCAAGTGGGTCAAGGAGATTTTCCCAGTTTTTGGAACCCAGAATTTCAGGCCATGGTGTTTCCATGGAGGAAATGGGAAGCGGGTCGGTGTCTGATTTGGAACTGTTTTTAGGGTTTTGCTATAGAAAAGGAAAGTTTGATTATTTGGGCATTAACCTCAGGTTGGATGATAAGGTTTTGTAGTGGGCACCCTGCTTTACAGTACTTTTTGTAGTGGGCACCTTGCTTTAGAGTACTTAATAGTGTGTTGACTTGAAAAAAAAATATAATATAATTTTATTAAACACTATAAAAAATACGTTTTTATTTAGATGGAGAAAAACCTGTTTATAATTTGCCTCAGATGTGTTCTAATGATAATGATATTTGATTTTTATTTTCTTTCTCCGAAGAAATAACAAATAAAAAACGCTAAAGACTAATTATTATAAGAAAGAAGGCTGGAGAAGCATTTTTCAAATAAAATCAAATTTAAATTTAGTGAAGACACAACATACTAATGAAATAAAGATGAGAATTAAAAATCCAATAAAAAAGATTGGCAACTGAATTTGGCTCACCATGCATAAATTTGACATCTATAAATTAGAAGATCTCTCATATGAAGTACAATAAAAAAATACTATAGACTAGTTGAGAAAGAATATCATGCACTATCAACCAAAATATACTCTAATTTTTATAAAATATGTATATCATATGTTTAAAGTTAATTTTTATAAAATATGTATATCATATGTTTAAGGTTTTGTCCTACTTGGTGTCAGCAGCGAAACTATGAAATTAATCGGAGGGAGCTAAATTTTTATAGAAAAAAATTATTAAATATTTAATATTATAGTAATTTAATAATAAATTTATATTATTATATTGAATATATCTGAGAGATTATAATTATATCCTATAATTTTACATATTTTAAAAACGTTATATAATAGATTCATTTTTAATTTTTAAAAAATATTTTTCCTCACACAATACACTAAGCAGTTAATTATTTATGTATATATGAATTTTAACAAAAATTATATAAATTAAAATAAAATTTATTTAAATAATATATATAATTATATATATACACACATTCATTTATAGATATATATAAATTTTATATTTATATATATAAATCCATATACAGCGGCAAAACCACAGGTTCAGTGGAGTCGGTTAACCCCCCTCCCCTACCCCTTTAATATATATGTATATATAATTTTGAATATATAATTTTTTATTATATATTATATATAATTTTATAAAATAATATTATGTATATATAATTAATAATTTATATTCATTTAATATATCTTAAAATTATATATATAATTATATACTTTTAAATTAAAATTATTTAAATTATATAAAATTAAAATTACATATATATATAAAATTACACCCTTTTTATAAAATTATATACTTTTAATATATTTTTTAATTATAAATATATATAATTATATTTATTAATAATTTTTTAAATATTAATTTTTTGATTTTTAATAAAATTCTATAAATAAATTATTAGATTCAAGAATTAAATAAAAATATATGTAAAAAATTTAATAAATAATAGAAATTTTTGATAGAAATTTTTTTAATAGTAATTTATAATAAAAATTTAAATTTTATTATAATATTAAATATTTAATTTTATCTTTAATTCTTTAAAAAAAATTTTCTTTTCTCTCTTCGTTCGGTTTCTGATTTTACCAATATTCATATATATATAATTTATTTTAATTATATATATACACACACATTTATTTATTTATATATATAAATTTATATATATTCATATATATAAATTTGCATGCATATAAACATAATCATCCAACTCTTAAAAAAACTGTCGAAGTTTTTACGTGAATATATATATATATATATGTATATATATATATATGTATGTATGTATGTATGTATGTATGTGTGTGTGTTGATGAGGGGGTCCAGAGATCCGCCCCTGCTTGATGCCTGATGGAATGCTTGGAGGGCTTCGATATGATTAAATTTAACAATGACCATAAATGGCAATTGACCTTTAAATTATTGGAGCAACTTGCACTCTGATATGAGATTTTTTATGGATAAAACAAATGTTAATTAAGATGTCAAAATCAAAATGACAACTATTTGTGCATTATTGTAATATTATTGGTTTAACCCATCTTAGACATAATAGAGGTTAAAAGGAATTTTTTTTGAGCATAGGTAAAATGGATTTGCTTTTGACATGTTCTTTTTGTATATTCATTTTTTTCTTCAAAAAATTACAATAACCCTTAAAATTTAATATAATTAACCCTTGTCTCTACTATTTTAAAATGAACTATTTTAAAGCTGATTAAAAATAAGTGACACAATATTTTATGTAATATATTTTAAACTATACATTTTTACAAAATTATATTATATTGAAAAAATATAAAAAAATAATAAAAAAACTATTTTATAACACTCTCCCTAAATCTAAATCGAAAATTTTAATTGTGCTTAATTAGTCAATTGTTATAAATATAACTCAGGAAAAAAAACCACATCTTAAAGAGTTAACACAACTTACAAAAGTGTTCTATGGAAAAACACACAGCCATAAAAGTATTTTATAAGATAAAACAAAATCTCATAAGTATTTTATAAGATAACATAAAATCTTAATAGTATTTTATACTATAACAAGACATCACAAAGTGTTTTATGGGCTAATACAAAATCACAAATGTTTTAAATGGCTAATGCAAAATCTCAAATGTATTTTAATGGTTAACACAAAATCTCAAAAGTTTTTTAAAAGTTAACACAAAATCTTGAAAGTGCTTTAAAGTCTAACAAAAAAGCTCAAAAGTATTTTAAAGGCTAGAACAAAACCTCAAAAGTGTTGTAAAGACTAACTCAAAACCTCAAAAGTGTTTTACAAGCTACATAACCTAATAATGTTAAAGCAATGCTAAAAAAACCGGAGAAGAAGGCTCTAATACCATATTAATCTAAACAAGAATGTGCTTACAATTATCATACACCTTATAAATATAAGCTCCAACCCAAACCCATTAAGTGTGTCTTCTTAGGATATTTTTATCTCCATAAAGGTTATAAATATTAAGATCCAACAACTAATAAATATTTCATCAGCAGATGTAACCCTTTTCAAAAAATTTGATCTAATTTGGCCTAATTTAATTAAAACTTGACCTAATTTTGAAAAATCTGGTCTAATTTGGCTTGAAATTACTTACGCTTGACTAGGTTAATCAAGCTAGTTGACCTATTACATACTTCTAATTAAATGGTTTTGATATTAGGTCACTCCTTTTCTCCTTCTCTTGAGAGTTCTCTCTCTCCCTTAACATCTCCTTCTTTCATATTTTTTCAGATCTAGACCTAAGGTTATCACAAGCCTTCTGGCCGATGATAATCCTAGATCTTCACTTTCTCTTGTTTCTCCTTTACTTTTTTCCAATAATTTTGTGGTTTGTTTTATAGTTGATAGATATGGCCTTCTGGTGGCCTTTTTGTCTTTCACCTTTTAAAGTGGTTTTGATTTTTAAAGATATAATAGCTTAGATAGAAGATTAATGATCAGCTTCAGCTCCAAAGGGTTACTTTTATTAGGCCTTCTCACCACAGCTTTTGGCGGCTTCTAATCCTTTTCATGATGGGTATATAAATCCCATCAGATGATGGTTTTCAAAGGGGGATTTGACTCTGATGGTCTGGGTCTCAAATCACGCCCTTTCCTATTTTTGGCTACCTTCTCAGTTGTGTTTTCTAGAAAGTATACTTGGCTGCCTTCTCCTTGATGAAAATTTGATATCTTTACTAACTCTCCTATTTCTAAGGATTCTATTAATGAGTTTTTATTCATATGTATTAGATCATTTATGGAAGAATTTTGCCTCCACTTTGATCTAAGCGCTTAATATCTTCCTTTTAGATTGTATTTTTTCAGTTTTTCAATGCAGTTCTATTATTGGCAAAAAATGGTTTTGATATTGTTTGCACCATGAAAAATATTGAGCCAAACCTAGAATCAATGATTAAGAGCCCAATTGCTAAAGCATGAGGAACTAGGTTCACTGAGGAATCAGGTCATTTGAAGAGTAGTGTAATATTTGAAATTTTAAGTATTGACTTTTTGAATCATACCGATACGGGGCTTTGTATAATGTAGAGAGTGACTCGAGTATTTATAATAGATGAGGAATAAGATTAATTAAGTCTTAAAAAGTTAAACATTTAACTTGGATATGGACTTCATCGATATTTTTGCAAAAGAATCCTTAAGTGATAAAACTTTAAAGAAATACCCTTTGACCCTAGAATTGAATTTTAATTGAGATTATGATATGAAATATGGATATTAGAACTATAAATTTAGTTTAAAAAAATTATTTTTATAATTTTATAGAATTAAAAGTTGGATTTAGAAATAAATTAAGAAAGTGGGTGTACCAAAATTACGGTGAACACACCTTATATGAAAAAACCTAATAAAAAATATATAAATAAATAAAAATCATTTTTCTTCTTCTTCTCATGCCAAAACTGACCTAACCATCCACCATAGCCAAAAGTTTTATTTCTCCTTCTTTCCTCCATCAAACCTAAGAGAAAAATTAAGGAAAATTCATATCTAATACAAAATTTCTAGTAGAATTCATTAGAATAGGTGAAAAATCCTAAAACCATCACCATAAATCAAGAAAAATTGAGAAAAGAAAAGGGAGAAGCTATTTGAAAGGAGGTTTGTGCTTGTGTATTAATAGTTTTCTATTAATTAATTTTCTTTTATTCGAAGTTTTAGACTAAACTAGAGAGGTTTACAAATTATGAAATTTTATTTGAGATTTTATCTATGTCTTAGTAGATTGTATATAAAAGTTCATAATTTTTAAAGATAATTTAATATGAACAAAAAAATAGAAGAACACAAGTTATTATGACTGTGCCAGTAGAGCCAGAATTTTATGATTTAAGAAACTTAATTGAAAACTATAGTAAATAATCCAAAAAATTTTTAAATTTTACATATAAGATCATATAAATATTTAAGACATATAGTTAAAATTTCATAAATTTTAATAAAGATTTAATTATAAAAATAAAATTAAAAATTAAAACTGCCTGAATAGTGGCTATAAAACCAGAATATGTAAGGTTAAGTAAACATAATTTAAAAACAAGGTAAATGAGTGTATAAAATTCTGAAATTTTACAGAAAAGTTCTTATATATGTTTTTGCTATATGGTAAAAATTTCATTAATTTTTATAAAGGGTTTTTACCTAAATAAAATTATAAAACGGGTACTTCCGGTAAAATTATTGTAAAAACAGAATATGTAAATTTGAGAAACAAATTTTTTAAACATAATAAAGGAACTTAGAAAAAATATGAAACTTTAAATATACATATATGTATATGCCTAAGACTTATGTTTAAATCTGTAAAACTTTTAATGGAGATTCAGTATTAAGAAAGTTAAATGTTTTAAAATTAAAATGATTGTTTAAAATATGTTATATGTTTGAAATACAATGTATTTAAGTTTAATTTAATAAGTATTAAAGTGCCAATCATACTGATGAAAAATCTAGTTAGCGGATTGAATGACTAGCCAGAAGGGGTGGACGTCCATAGTATTAGTGGGCACTTTGTGCCATTATTGGACACTTTATATTTTCAGTGATAATGGACACTCAAGACATTAGAGGACACTTTTTGTCATTTGTGATAGTGGATATTTGATGTCGTCAGTAGGCCATTGACCATATTATCTACAGTGGGCATTTACTTATCGTTAGTGAATCATTATCCGAATTTATGATTTTGGAAAATTATGAGTATGCAAGCACCACTAAGCATTGCTTAGCTATGCAAGCACCACTAAGCATTGCTTAGCGTATTAGAATTATTTTTGACACATAGATCATACTGGAGGGTAGATCCAGCTGAGTGATTTCTACCATTTCAAGATCAATTGTACATCAGAAGGTGGTTAATGAAGTATTTTATATTATGTATTTAACTTTGTTCACATAGCAGTATTATAACTACAATAACAGTTGTATAATTATGCTTAACCTAGAGTATTATATGCTTTTATATTATAGTTTGAGCTAAACTTTATACTAAGATGTATTAGTTGTGATAAATGTCTAATTGCCTAAAAATCATGATAAAAACGAAGATATTTGATTTAAATTATGGATGATAGATGATGTATTATGGAAATTGGAGTTGAGGTTGAATGAATGAAATATTGGGAGTGTTTTCTTCTGCAGGTTGTGTTTTGATTGAAGAAGATATTGAAAATGTCAAATTTTAGGGGAGACTCTGCTAAAATTTTTATTAATATTAGATTTAGTTTTATTTAAACTTAAATGTATAAGTATATAGGCATTGTATGGCATCCCTTGATAATTCATAACATGATTGTCTAGTGGTGTTATATTTAGTGGTATTAGAGCCTGGTTTAGGCGATTATAGTATGTGGGTAAAGAAAAAATTGAAATAAAACTATCAGTGCTATGTGAACAATATAAGTGAATAAGTATTATGATACATTTGATCTTTAAATGCTTATAGTTATAGGATGGCCTCCATATCTCATCAAGCTATGGAGGAAGAAGTTGCATCCTCATACAGTCAAGCAAGTATGGGGAATCAGTAGCCAACAAAATCCTCTGCAAGGCAGATACCATTGGACCCTCAGTTTGTGAGAAACATGGGGGAGGTCCTTAGACAGATTGCAAGGGTAATTCCTCCAACGCCGCCTTTACTGCCAATACCACAGAGAACTCCACTGGAAAGAATCAGAAAGTTAGGAGTGGAAGGTTTTAAAGCCCTTGACAAAGATAAATCTTCTACAATAGAGTACTGATTGGAGAGGATTGTGAGCATTTTTGACCTTCTTCACTATACTGATGAGCAGAGACTAGAATGCGCAGTCTCATTCCTGCAAGAATAAGTTTATAGTTGGTGGGATACAAAGGAAAAATATATTCTTGCAGATACTCACATGGTCATTTTTCCAGGAAGAGTTTAGAAAGAATTATATCAGTGAAATTTATATAGAAGAAAAGCGTAGAGATTTTTTGTATCTCAAGCTAAAACAATTGTCTGTGTCAGAATATGAGAGGCAATTTATTTGTCTCGGCAAGAATTTTCTTAAGTTGGTTACTTTTAAGGAAGAAAAATGGAAGCAGTTTGAACAGAGTCTGAATAGCCAGATTCATGTTTATTTAGTGGTAATGAGGATTAAGGAGTTTTCTACTCTTGTTAATACAGTAGTAGCTATAGAAAATAAAACCAAACAAGAGCAAAAAAGAAGACAGCAACAAAGGAAATGATCATCTAGTGAGTAGCAGCAGGGTGGTCAGAAAAGACAGAGAAGTGTTCAAACACAGACAAATGGTTCTAGTAAGGGAGGTCATACAAGTGGATCTAGTTTTTAGAGATCTCGAAAGGGTCGATTCAGTACTTCTACAGGCTCGTCTTCACGAACAGTTGCTACACCTTGTTAGTATTGTGACAAGGGACATACTAGTGATGTTTGTTGGTATTTAAGTGGAGCTTTTCTAAAATGTGGCTCCAAAGAACATAAGATTAAGGATTATCTTGTAATAAAGGGATCTAATGCTGTTGAAGGACAGGCTTCTGTATAGAGGTCATAGGTATGCTGTAGATCAGGCAGAGGCGGTCGACCTAGTGCTAATCAGCAGAGAGGGTTTGAGACTATTGATACACAAGATAGTGTTCCAACTAGGACATATGCTATGAAAGCAGTGGAGGATCAGGATGTTCCAGTTATTATTGCCGGTAAATTCTCCTTACTTGGCCTTGATGTTTATGCATTACTAGATTCTGGTTCTACACATTCATACATATGCACAACTATAACTTTAAGGAAGAATATGCATACTGATAAACTTAAATATAATATAGAAGTTACTAATCTCTTAGGCCATAGTGTGAGAGTAAATAAATTGCATCAAAACTGTCCAATTAGAATCCATAGCATAAAACTTTCAGCTAATTTGATTGAACTTCTATTCCATAATTTTGATATGATCTTAGGAATGGATTGGTTGTCACGACATCAAGTAGTCATGAATTGTCATAAGAAAGTTGTGACTTTTAAGAATTCGAAACACGATGATGTTGTTGTCCACGGAGAAAGGCACTTTTATCCTTCTAGTTTAATTTTTACTGCCAAGGCTAAAAGGTTAATCAGAATGAAATGTGAAGCCTACTTTGCTTATATGCTTGACACAAGGCATTCAAGAAAGGCTTTAGAAGATATACTTACTGTGTGTGAATTTTCAGATATCTTTCCAGAAGAATTACCTAGACAGCCTCCAGAAAGGGAAGTAAAATTTGCCATTGATGTAGTTTCGGGTACAACACCGACTTCCATACCATCTTATAGGATGGCACCTTCAAAAATGAAGGAGTTAAAAGTACAACTGCAAGAATTGCTTGATAAAGGGTTCATCAGACCCAGTGGGTCACCTTGGAATCCACTAGCTCTTTTTGTGAAAAAGAAAAATGGTACATTATGGTTGTGTATTGACTACCGACATTTAAATAAGGTGACCATCAAAAATAAATATTTGCTTCATCGAATTGATGACTTATTTGATTAATTGAAGGGAGTATGTATTTTCTCTAAAATTGATCTTAAATCGAGCTATTATCAGATGAAAGTTAAGAAAGCTGATGTTCCGAAGGCAGCTTTCAGAGCCCGATACTAGCATTATAAATTTTTATTCAAGCCATTTGGTTTGACCAATGCCCCAGCAGCCTTGATGGACTTGATGAATAGGGTCTTTAAGACTTCTCTAGACCAGTTTATGATTATTTTCATAGATGATATACTGGTCTATTCCAACAACAGGAAGGAGC
The DNA here is from genome assembly GCA_947685225.1 of Garcia nutans. Taxonomy (NCBI): domain Eukaryota; kingdom Viridiplantae; phylum Streptophyta; class Magnoliopsida; order Malpighiales; family Euphorbiaceae; genus Garcia; species Garcia nutans. The sequence continues at coordinate 1,435,013 of CANTUV010000017.1, read as the reverse complement.
ATGATAAATATTTGAGGATTGTGCTACAGACACCGAGAGAGAATTAATTATATGCTAAGCTATCAAAATGTGACTTATGGTTAACAAAGGTGGAATTCCTAGGACATGTGGTATCAACTGATGGTATTCATGTAGATCCTAATAAAATTAAAACTATTCTAAATTGGTAACCACCAAAGAATGTAATAAAAGTTTGAAGTTTCATTGGCTTAACTAGATACTATAGAAGATTTGTGCGGGGATCCTCTAAGATAGCACTTCCTCTGACTAAATTGCTTAGAAAGGAAACTAAATTCAAGTGGGATGATCAATGTCAAACTAGCTTTGAACAATTAAAGGTTACATTGATCGAAGTGCCTATTTTGGTACAACCAACTCTAGGTAAAGATTATATGATCTATAGTGATACTTCTCATTAGGGACTTGGTTATGTATTGATGTAGGAAGGCAAAGTGATTGTCTATGCTTCTAGGCAATTGAAACCATATGAGCTAAATTATCCCACACATGACTTAGAGCTTACAGCCATTGTATTTGCTCTAAAAATTTAGCGGCACTACTTGTATAGTGAAATATGTTATATTTATACTGATCATAAAAGCTTGAAATATCTGCCTACCTAGAAAGAGCTTAACTTAAGGCAAAGAAGATGAATGGAATTAATCAAAGATTATGACTGTATCATTGACTACCATCTTGGAAAAGCTAATGTGGTGGTTGATGCTCTATGTCGAAAGACTTTGGCAGGTAATAAACTCATATGTTATAATTAAAACATAATGTAATATATTATGTTGATAGAATTAAAAATTGAACCAACCCTTAAGCAAAAAGTTATAGAGGCCCAGCAAAGGAACCAAAAGCAGCTAGAAGTGATAGAATAAGTGCACGAAGGTGAAAAATCATATTATGTTATTTTCGAAGATGTGGTTTATACTTTAAGAATCGACTTTATATTCTTGATGTAAAGGAGTTAAAGGAGAGAATCCTTAGAGAAGATCACAATACCAAATATATTGTGCATCCAGGAAGCAACAAGATGCATCAGGATATGAAGCCTTTCTATTGGTGACATGGTATGAAGAAAGACATTACTGAGTATGTAACCGGATGCTTAGTATGTCAGCAGGTCAAAGTAGAACACCAAGTACTATCAGATCTTCTGCAACCTATCACAATACCAGAGTGGAAAGGGGATAGAGCCACTATGGATTTTGTGACTGGACTTCTGAACACCCAAAAGAAGCATGATGCAATTTGGGTGATTGTTGACAGGTTAACCAAGTCAGCTCATTTTCTTTCAATTAGAACTAATTATTCGCTGGATAGACTTGCAGAATTATATATAAATTAGATAGACTTCATGGAGTGCCACTATCTATCATTTCATAACGAGACCCATGCTTTACTTCAAATTTTAGAAAAGTTTTCAGAAGCATTGGGTACTCAACTCTATTTCAACACCGCATTCCATCTACAGACTTATGGTCAATAAGAAAAAGGTGATGCAGATACTTGAAGATATGCTTAGAAGCTGTGTTATTGATTTTGAAGGTACTTGGGATAAACATCTACCATTGATATAATTTGCTTATAATAACAGCTACCAAACAAGTATTGGTATGACACCATATGAAGCACTGTATGGAAGAAAATATAAAACTCCACAATGCTGGATAGAATTAAGTGAAAGTAAGTTTGTGGGACCTGATCTCATTAGACAAACTGAAGATAAAGTGAAGCTCATAAATGACCGGCCAAAAGCTACAGTGGATAGAAAAAGTCCTATACAGATTTGAAAAGAAGGGACATTGAATACAACATGGGGGATAAAATATTTTTGAAAGTATCACCGTGGAAGAAAGTTCTTTGCTTTGGCAAGAAAGGAAAACTAAGTCATAGGTTTATTGGACCATATGAGATACTTAAGCATGTAGGTCTGGTAGCCTATCTACTAGCTTTATCTCCAGAACTAGCCAAGATACATAATGTATTCTATATATCAATTCTTAGGAGATACAAATCAGACGCCTCACATGTAATACAAGTGGAATCTATTGAAACACAGCCATAACAAAGTTATGAAGAAGAACTGGTAACAATTTTAGCTCAAGAAATCAAAGAATTACAGAATAAACGCATTCCTCTAGTTAAAGTATTATAGAGAAACCACTAGACCGAGGAAGCCAAGTGAGAAAGTGAAGAGACAATAAGACAACAATACCCTCAGCTATTTCAAACATAGTAAACAGGTAAATTTCAAGGACAAAAATTCTTAAAGAGGGAGAGAATTATAATATTTGAAATTTTTAAGTATTGACTTTTTTAATCATGCTGATATGAGGCTATGTATAATGTAGAGAGTAACTCAAATATTTATAATAGATGAGGATTAAGATTAGTTAAGTCTTAAAAAGTTAAAAAGTTAATTCGGATGTAGACTTAATCGATATTTTTGCAAAAGAATCCTTAAGTGATAAAAGTTTAAAGAAATACCCTTTTGATCCCAGCATTGAATTTTAATTGAGATTAGGATGTGAAATATGGATAGTAAATCTTTAAATTTAGTTTAAAAAATTATTTTTATAATTTTATAGAATTAAAAGTTAGATTTTGAAATAAATTAAGAAAGTGGATGTACTGAAGTTACGGTGAGCACACCTTATATGAATAAAACTCTAATAAAATATATATAAATAAATAAAAATCAATTTTCTTTTTCTTATCATGCCAAAACCGACCTAACCATCCAGCATAGCCAAAATTTTTATTTCTCCTTCTTTCTTCCATCAAACCTAAGAGAAAAATTAAGAAAAATTCATATCTAACACAAAATTTTTAGTAGAATTCATTAGAATAGGTGAAAAGTCCAAAAACCATCATCATAAATCAAGAAAAATTGAGAAAAGAGAAGGAAGAAGCTACTTGAAAGGAGGCTTATGCTTTTGTTTTAATAGTTTGCGATTATTTATTTTTCTTTTGATTTTTAATGCTTGTGGAAGCTACATGAACTATATTAATTGAATTAATTATAAAGTGTCTTTTTTTTCGAATTGTTAGACTAACCTAGAAAGGTTTAAGAATTATGAAATTTTATTTGGAATTTTATCTATGTGTTAGCAGATTGTATATAAAATTTCAAAATTTTAAAGAAGATTCAATATAAATTAAAAATAAAAGAACACAAGCTGTCATGACTGTGCCAATAGAGCCAGAATTTTAAGGTCTAAGAAACTCAAATAGAAACTATGGTAAAATGCCTATAAAAATTTGAAATTTTACATATAAGATCATATACATGTTTAAGACATATGCCTAAAATTTCATAAATTTTAATAAAAGTTTAATTATAATAAAATAAAAAATTAAAACTGTCACAATAGTGGCTATAAAATCAAAATATGTAAGGTTAAGTAAACATAATTTAAAAACAAGGTAAACGAGTAAAATTTTAAAATTTTAGGTAAAAGTTCCTATATATGTTTTTGTTATATGGTGAAAATTTCATTAATTTTCAAAGTTTGTTACCTAAATAAAATTGAAAAATGGATACTGCCAATAAAGTTATTGTAAAAATAGAATATGCAAATTTAGAAAATAAAAATTTTAAGCATAGTAAAGAAACTTAGAAAAAATATGAAACTTTAAATATACATATATGTATGTGCCTGAGACTTATGTTTAAATCTATAAAATTTTTAATGGAGATTTAGTACTAAGAAAGTTTAAGGATTTAAAATTAAAATGATTGTTTAAAATATGTTATATGTTTGAAATACAATGTGTTTAAGTTTAATTTAATAAGTATTAAAGTGCCCATCATACTAATGAAAAATCTAGTTATCAGATTGAATGGCTAACCACATGGGTAGGCGTCCATAATATTATTGGGCACTTTATTGGACACTTTGTGTTTCAGGTGATAATAGATACTCATGCTATTAGAGGATACTTTGTGTCATTTGTGATAATGAGTATTTGATGCCATAAGTAAGTCATTGGCCATATTCTCTACAGTGGACATTTACTTGCCGTTAGTGACCCGTTATTCAAATTTGAAATTTTAAAATCAGTATATGAGGGCAAAAGAATAAAATGAGATTTAATGAAAATGAGCAAAGTGTAATATAAGTGGTTTACAAAAATTGTGTTAAATTTTTTATTGTGTTATGGAACTTTTATCTTTGTTAATAACATTTTAATCACTAGCTATAAAGTGAATATTCTTTTATCTTAGTTAATAGTATTTTAACAACTAACTACAAAGTGATTATTTTCTTATAAATTTAATTTAAATTTTAGAGCTTATTATGAATTAGTAAGTAATTTGAATACAATTGATTAAATTAATTATTAATTTACTTTATGATCAAAGTGAAGATTTTATTTTCATTTATTATTATAAATATTTTCTTTATGTTATAATTTTGGCACATTATGAGTATGCAAGCACCACTAAGTATTGCTTAGTGTGATAGAATTATTTTTGACATGCAAATCAGACGGGCAGAGTAGATCCAGCTGAGTGAATTCTAGCATTTCAAGATCAATTGCAGAGCAGAAGGTAGTTAATGAAGTATTTTGTATTATGTATTTAACTTTGTTCACATAGCAATATTATACCTACAATGGTAGTTACTTAATTATGATTAACCTAGAGTATTATATACATTTATATTATGATTTGAGTTAAACTTTATATTAAGACATATTAGTTGTGGTAAATGTCTATTGACCTAAAAATCTTGATAAAAAAATGTATTTAATTTAAATTATGGGTGATAGATGATGTATTCAAATAAATTGGAGTTGAGGTTGAATGAATGAAATATTGAGAGTATTTTCTTCTGCATGTTGTGATTTGATTGGAGAAGATATTGAAAATGTCAAATTTTAGGGGATACTCTGCCAAAATTTTTATAGATATTAGATTTAGTTTTATTTAAAATTAAATGTATAAGTATATAAGAATTGTATGGCATCCCTTGATAATTCTTAACGTGATTGTCTAGGGGTGTTACAAGCAGGCTTTTGAGGAACATATCTATGGAAGCTAGTTCACGCATAAAACATGAAGTGCAAAGGATGTGGATCATGGCCAGGACATGACTAAGGTGAACATGTGAAGTAACTACCCACTCACAACAATCAAAAGGAAAGGACAAAAAGTGTGGTTCATGGAGAATGAAGAAGAACATGGGAACCAGCCACTAACCAAAGGAATAAGAAAAAAAAAATAAAGAAGAAATGGACAAAACTAGGAACTTTCACCCAACAAATCACACTAAGAATTTCGGTAGTATTTCCTTCCAAGTAACCATAAGTAGAGAATGATTGATCAGTTAGTTCTTTATGAATTTCCTTATTTACTCAATTCTTAGATTGTTTGCTTTTGCTCGCCTTGTAATTATACATTTGTCTACCAATCTTCCATTAAGGACCTTAGAAGTTTAAGTTGATTTTGCATGCCTTATGAATTTACATTGGCTGACCAGCCTGCCATTAAAGTCTCTAGGTGTTTAATTATTTTGGTTGTCCTATAATTGCACATTCATCCACCAGTCTACTGTTAAGGCACACTGAAGCTTGTTGGATTGTTATTCTTTTATGAATTCAACAACTTATTGAATCCTTAAAAGTTTTACTTGTTTTATTTGTCTTGTGAATTTTCATTTGTCCACTAGTATGCTTCTAAAGTATACTGAAGCTTTATTAGTTTAATTCTAGCAAATTTTAACTCACTGCTAGTTTTCATCCCTAAAGAGTTTATGCGAATTGTAAAGGGTAGCTTAAGGGCTTTATTATATTTTAGGTCTTTTTTAGAATTTTTCACATTGTCTTGAGCATGAAGTCAATTTGCGCATCTTGGTTGAGGAACCTACAATCTTCTGGCATGTCTTGCACACTTAAAGGTAAAAAGGTTGCCATTCCTTAGGCAAACAATTTTTGGTGCATTTAAGTGGGACCATTTCATCAAGGATGCCACTAGAGAAGAATAATGTGAAAGAAACAACCTCGTCTAATGACCAAGAAGTAGCAGTTATTGAACTAGTGCTAGAAGGAATTGTTCCCTAAATTGTTGAGCAGATTGAGAAGAATTTGCCAGACACTCAAGCAGAAATAGTTCTTTCCCTCATAACAAATAAGGAAGCAAAAATACTGATAGAAATCCTCAAAGAAATCCAACTTAAGAAAAAAGATTTGCGAGGCCTCGCCTAAGTACTGATGATGTCCGCTCAAAAATTGAGAGCAGAAATATTCATTTGGGCTAAGTCTCATACTATACCATCGCCTATGATCTCCAATCAGTTCAGTAAGAATGAGATTAAAAAATTATCTTTTATTTTAAAAAGATTTATTTTTTTTTTATTTTTAAAAGAAACTCTCATTTTATTTTGAAAAAAAAATGATAATCTTTATTTTGAAAAGCAAAAATTAGAGAATCGCCACCTTAGTTTATTTGGCTTGGAAAAATTAAGAAAAAACTCATTTAATTGACTCCATAAAAAGGCACCAATTTGTACCCAAAAGACATTAGTCCTAAATCAATCATGATTGGTCATGGGCTAAATTTTTAAAACCAGTTTTAATAAAAGAACTTTCTCCTTGATTGATTTTAACCTTTTTTGGATTGAGAAAAAAAAGTGATTTTCATAGATTATTTGGATTGAGAAAAAAAAAGTGATTTTCATAGATTATGCCACAATTAATTGTGAATGCCATTATTATGATACATGGGCATTTAATATTATGATATCTATAAAATGCAATGCAGAAAGTAAATACAACACCTCCACCAAAAATAACAATTTCAAGGGAGTTTCAACTCTAGCCCTTATGGGTTCTAGGTTGAGCACAAATTTTCAACTAATTAATTAACTCAAGAAAGAAAAAAAGGAAAAAAACAAATATAATCATAATGGTGTCCATTGTAAAACTCACCAAATTTGTAATGGAGCCTCAAAATATCTAGAACAAAAATAAAGAACAATGATAATAATGATATTGAAAATAATAAATGATAATAATAAGAAAATAAAAGGATCGGTTGGTTATTTAGGTGAGGACTTGCCATTCGGAATGATATTTTGAATATGCCTATTTATCCCGTTTGAATGAGAATCAAAGCCGTAAGTAGTTTGTGTCTTTGGTTGCACTGGACTTTAAGTAACCAATTTTAGTTAATTTAGATTACCGAAAAGTGAGAAAATTTATACCTTGAATAGCTGTTTCCTTTGAATGTATGGTTAAAGTGATTTACCGTTCTATAGCTCCACTTGAGGAGTCTCGAGAAAAAAAAATGCCGAAATGACTTTGAATCCAAAAAATTATAAGAGAATCAAATTTACTTTGATTAAATTGATCCAAGATGAATTTATTATATTTTAGAGTTAAAAATAATTTTGGTAGCGATTTGGTATGCTCAAAAATCTGGATTGACTCTTTTGAAAAAGAAAACATCTATTTATAGTGAAAAAATAGGGGAAAATGGACAAAAATGTCCTTGCATTGCATGCGTTCCGAGCCCGTTTGAACTTCGATTTGTGTTATTTTTGTCGTTCCGGGCTCATTTGAGCTTCGATCATGCGATTCAAGTTATATTGGATTTGTTATTATGTGGGCTTTCATTTAGGGAAAAAACTAAGGATTTTTCTTCATAACTAAAATCGAGAATTTTCAGGACCATTTTCGGTAGATCTGGGCCAGTTCAAATTCCAATTTGTATGATTTTAATTTTGTTGGAACTGTAATCATATTCACCTTAATTTAGGTTTAAAATTAGGAGTTTATAGCTGCACCTATCATGGTTTCTTTTTTTTTTTTAAATAACAATGATATTGTGAATACAATGACTTCGATGCAAGATGATATGTCATGTCATGTAATGAGATGATTGTTTACTCTAGTAGGGTGGTCTACAAGATGGTCTTAGAATATTTATGTAAACATATCCTAACAAGGGTAAGAGAAGGCCCATTCTAAATTTTAATATAAAATATTATGTAAACCTACCCTAATGAAGTAAGAGAATGATCATCTAGGTTTGACCTAAGATGTCTATATAAACCTATCCTAAAGGGGTAAGAAAATATCCATTCTAGATTTTAACCTAAAATATTTATGTCAACATATTCTAAATGGGTGAGAGAAGGTTCATTCTAAGTTTTTGCCATAAAATTTCTATGTAAACCTAACCTAATGGTGTAAGGGAAGGCCCATTCAAGTTTGACCTATGATGTTTGTGTAAACCAACTCTAATGGAGTAAGGAAAGACCCATATAGATTTGACCTAAGATGTTTATGTAAACCTACCTTAAATGATTATACTACCAGTTGGTTTCTGGTCTTATGTTAATTGTTTTATAATGATGTCATCGTCTTAGTTACTAAACCGATGTTTGGGTTTCTGGGCATTCACTTAGAATGTATTTTAAACTGAATTTTAAGACTTTTAATCTAGAATGATGATTTTTGGGCTCTTGCTCAAGATAGATTTAAAAGAGGCACTCTAAGGTGTTAACCTTGGTTGTACTCTAGGGTACTGACCTATAATTAGTTAAAAGTTGGACTCTAAGATTTCATATTATATTTTAATTAATCAATACAATTTTTATTTTATTTATATTATTAATATAATAATTAATATTTTTCATACATTTTTAATTTAATTTAATTTATTTATAGGTTTTTTATTTATAAAATTTTTAATAATTTATTTTAAATTATCAAATCTATAAAAAAATGAAAAAATAAAACCACGATTTACTAACAGATTATCGATGAAATAATTTATCTTTATATTTTAACAATTATAAATTTATTGACCGAAAATTTACAAACATTTCTCTAAAGTTTATCGAAAGAATATCTATTGAAAATACCGACAACCATATATATATATATATTGGTAAATTAAAAATACTTCTCAACTATTCACTAATAGCATATTTGTCCGTAGTACCAACAAATAAGAAATTGATTAGTATATTCTAAATATATTTTTTAGATTCATTGACAGATTATCTGTCAGTAATACTGATATATATGAGTAAGTGTCGACATATATTCTACCAAATTTATCAGTGATTAACCAACATATACTCTTTCATTAATACTAATAGAACAAAGAATCACTCGGTATTTGCCTATAGATTTCATCTCGGTAATTAATGACTGAAATTTTAATGGTAGTTACCGACGCTAAACTTCTATTGGAAAAAGCACAACATTTACGGGGAGCAAGGGCGGACCCAAGATTACACCTTGAGAGGGCCAAAATTATAAATCAACAATAAAAAAATTCTAATAGATTTTCACAATAAAATTTTTTTTTTTCTAATTTCATTAAAAATTTTAGCCAAATTATTATTTTTTTAGTATCCTTTTAACTGCAAAAATAACATAAAATTTCAAGTTTAAATAATAATTAATCTTATCATATATTTCTATTTAACATTTTTGGTAAGCCTTGCAAAGTTACCATAATTAATTAATAGTCATGCTTAAATAATTAATTAAAACCTTTAGATATATATAATCCAAATAAAATTCAATATGAGGGAAGAAATTATTTAAAAACTTAACAGTGAAAATTTAAGATTTTAAATAGGTATGTTAAAAAGCTAATAAATTTTTTTAGCATTACGTTAGGATACTAATTTATTTTTATTAGAATTCAATTTTACAAATAACAATAAGAAAAATTTAGATTTGAATCAAATAGAACTTAAAATTTTTAACTAAAAAATGGTAATAAGTTAAAATAATTCATTTACTAATTGTATACATATTAATTAACTCCTTTTGGTACTAGAAATCTTATTTACTTTAAAATTTGCTCTCAAACTTGATAAAAAAAAAGAAGAAGAAAAAAATCCACGAAAAAAAAGAAAAAAAAGAATGAAATAAGAAGAAAAATGAAAAATAAAATAATTGGAAGTAGCCAAAACTTATTTATTTTTTTAAAAACAATATATATTAAATATATAAGAGAAACATTTAAAAATTTGGGGGAGGCCTTAATTATACGGTGGTTTGCCCCTGAGCGACAGAATTGAATTTTTGTCAGTAAAGTTGTTGAAATCAAAATTTTATTATAACGTAGCTGAAAAATTAATATAAAAACTACATGATTAAATAATTATTATACAAAAAAAATCATTTATTAATTTTTAAAAACAGAGGCCCAACACATATTTATTTCTATTTTTCTCCTAATTTTAAAATTAATTTCTATCTATGATATTGAAAACTAGTAATTCTTTTAAGATTTTTATCCTGTGAATTTTATTTTCATAATAACAATAATTGATTATAACTTTTCACTTTGATTAGAAGCATGATTTTATTAAGTAAAGCCAAAATGCACACTGCAAGCCATGCTCGTGGAAATAGGAAAAGCTCCAGTAGCCAATATCTGACCCAAAAAAAAGGGTTAAGCAATACCCATATCGATCGAGAAAAAAGAAAAAAAAAAAAACCACCAACAAGACAACGCTAATAGTCTCTCTCCTTACAATCAGTGTTCAGGGACAGGCCGATCCTCCTCATCTGGCGAGGCCAACGCCCATTCTCCATCTTCTCCTCTAATCATTCCTTTATTCTTCTCAATCCACCAAGACCCAGGCACCATTAACTCATCTTTCACAAACTCACATGACTTGTTAACCAAAGCCAAACTTCTCTTCACTAGAAATTTAAACTCCCCATTTTCACCATTCCACCCTGCAATTATATGCAACATAGCCTGCAAATTATGCCAATCACCGGTATTCTTTGAGTTTCAAACTGGGCGACTTTCTTGTATCAATTTCAAGCTCTGTTCCTGTATATACATAGCCTAATAATCTTCCTGGATAATGTGGAAAAACATCAATTTTATTCTTTATATTCAGAACTTTAAGATTTGCGTATTTCTTAAATCTTTCATTAAAAGCTTTATTTCCAACTTGTGGAGATCCAAAAACAAAAGCAGCAACTGGAATATCTGTAAGCCCATTTTCTACTAAATCAAAAGCAGCTAAAATTGATAAACTAGCACCAAGACTATGCCCTGTAAAAATAATACTTAAATCGTCATCTTTATATAGTTCTTTTAACTCTTGAATCTTTGCTACCAGCTGGTTCCTTGCACTTAATTTCGTGAAAGACGATCTGGGATCGTCTGAAAGGTAAATCGTAAGCCAACCCAGCATTACTTTTGGGAATTTGTCATTATCATCTTCGTTGTCACTGTCACTGCTGCTATTTTTATTAGCATCTTGCACTTGATAAGTGCTTTCATTTAACAATGATTTGGCCGACTCGAGCTTTGCTCCTAAACTATCGACCCATTCATAATTTCTTGCCGTTCCACGAAAAGCAATGTAAATTTCTCGTTGGCCGAGGACTTTAGTATAGGAGTCAGTGGTGATAGCTATGTAGCCGATCCAGTTTGATTCGCGATCCCATGATTCTCTGGACTGAGAGCGGAGAATAAAGGCTTCAGGAAGACTTACACGGGCTGTGCCATAAAGAAAAGCAGAGATTTGACAATTTTCGGCTTCTTCAAGCATCACTTTTTGAAAAAAGCTGTGTTTGCCATAGCGGCTTGTGCCGCAATATGGCGAGTTTTGGTGATTGTTGAAGGCGTCGTAGGTAGCTTGGCAGAAGTCGCCGCAGCGGAGAATTGGTTTCCGGAGGTTGAGGTCAAGTGGGTCAAGGAGATTTTCCCAGTTTTTGGAACCCAGAATTTCAGGCCATGGTGTTTCCATGGAGGAAATGGGGAGAGGGCAGGTATCTGATTTGGAACTGTTTTTGGGTTTTTATATAGAAAAGGAGAGTTTGATGTTTTGGGCATTTAACCTCAGGTTGGATAATGTTGTTTAGTGTGAGTTGTGGCCCTCCTTGCTTTAGAGTACTGAAAGCATGTTGACTTGAAAATATAATATTATAATATTTTTTTGAACTGCTTTTTTTGTTAAATACTTATAATATAATATAATTATCGTCGAAAAAAAAAATATAATATAATTTGGTGTATTCAATAATTTTTTTTGAGACTTAATTTCATATGTGATGTCTGAACTTACAGGGTTGTGATGTTGTAGTTGTTAAATTTTATATTGTCCCACCATAAAAGTCTTTAATATCATTTTTTCCATAAGTGGAGAGGGATTTCGCGGGTACATATATTTAATTTAAAATAAATAATTATATATTATTTTTTTATAAAATTTAGAAATTATTTATAAAATTAAATTTTGATAAAAAATAAAATTATAAAATTAAGTCTTTAATATAATTTTATATAATTTTTAGATATGTATAAAATATTTTAAATATAACAAATATTTTAATAAAATTTTAATGTAATTATGAGAAATAATAAAAATAAAATATTAAATATATTGGTAAAAAATATAAAAATTGGATATATTAATATTATTTTTAAATATTTAAATAGTAAAATATTTAAATTAATTTTTAAATATTTAATTTAATTTAATTAAATAGTTAATAGTGAATTTAGTTCTTCTATTAATAATAATAATAATAATAATAATAATAATAATAATAATAATATAACTTAAATTGTAAAATATTTAAATTAATTTTTAAATATTTAACTAAATTTAATTAAATAGTTAAATAATAAATTTAATTCTTCCATTATTATTTATTAATATAACTTAAATTTTATAATATTATATTAAACAATATTAATGTATCCAATTTTCATATTTTTGCACCAGTAAAATACTATAGACTAATTGAGAAAGAATGTCATGCACCAGCTAGCAAAATACACTCTAATTATCAATTTAAGCACAATACACTGTTGATTTCTACAAATTATGCATATCATATGTTTAAAGTTTTGTCTTACTTGATGGGAGGTGGAATGCTTGATATGATTAATTTAACAATGATAACAAATGGCTATTCACTTTTATATTATTGAAGCAACTTGCACTCTCATATGAGATTATTTATACAAATAATTAATGTTAATTAAGATGTCAAAATCAAAATGACAACTGCACGTGATCTACTAATTGCAAATCATTGTAATATTATTAGTTTAATCCATCTCAGGCATAATAGAGTTTAAATGGATTTTTTTTAACATAGGTTAAATATATTTGCTTTTGACGTATTCTTTTGGTATATTTATTTATTTATTTTTAATAAATTACAATAACACTCTTAAAATTTAATATAATTAACCCTTATCTCTACTATTTTAAAATGAACACTTTTAAAGCTGATTTAAAATAAGTGACATAATATTTTATGCAATATATTTTAAATTATAAATTTCTTACAAAATTATATTATATTAAAAAATATAAAAAAAACTAATAAAAACCTATTTTATAACACTCTCCTTGAATCTAAAACGAGAATTTTAATCATGCTCAATTAGTCAATAGTTACAAATATAAAAACAAAATGCTTTTTCTAAAGATTCTCTCAAACAGAAATAAAGAACGAAATAACTTAAAAGATTATAAAAATCTCATTCGTCTAAATTTAGGGTTTTTGGGTTTCACTTGCAGACCCAGCCCTACTGCTTCCATAAGTCTCAAATCTTAAGTTTTTTTCTCTGTATAAAACAAGTTCTTGGATAGTGTAATACGCCTAATTTTTAAAAAATTTAAATAAAATAAATGAAAAATATTAAATTGGATAAATTAAATAAATGATTTGAATGAAAAATTAAAGGATTTTAAGTGAAAAAGTAAAATGTATATTTGAAGTAAATATGATATATACATATACCTAACATATACAACACATATAAAGGAGTAATTAATATATATATATATATATATATAGATAAGGATGGAAAGGAAGAGAAGTTGATATTTGCTTCTTCTTCTTCTTCTTTTGTTTCTTCTTTGCCGTGAGAGAGAGAGAGAGAGAGAGAGAGAGAGAGAGAGAGCAAGGAGAATTTCTTTCATACACCAATTTTACAAGGGATTTCAAGGATTCAAGTGAAGATTTTGAGGATTATTCATCAATTGGTAAGTTACTTTATCAATTTTGCAAGTTCTGTTGAATTCTATGGAAGAACATAATATGTGTATGTTGGGATTGTGTATTAGCATATTTTAATGGCTTATTTGGGTATGTATGAAGTTGGTTTTGAGTAGCTAATGATGATTTTAAGGTTGGATTGAAGAAATGATTGAATTTAAGTTGAGTTTGAAAGTGGTTGGGTTGAAATGGTTAAGTGTATGAAATACAGATTTTGCCTGACACAGTCATGTCGTTGGATGTGTCAACGATGCTGAGTTTAACGTTGATGGCACGGCCATGTCTCTAAGCTTGTCGTAGCTTCTGTAAGGAAAAATAATTGACACGGCCATGAATATGCCTGTGTTGTTGAGCATGTCAAACTTTATGTGAGATAAAATAAATGACATGGGCAGTGACACGCCCATGTCATTGGACGTGTCAATGCTTCTGCATGAATGAGTTAATGACACGGTCATTAACACGTCCGTGTTGCTGGATGTGTTACTTGAGGATATTGTCTAAAAAACTCTTTTCTTTGTCTTTCATTTGTAAATCATTTTTAAATGATTTGATGTTGAGAATGCCTTAGAATGTGATATTAAATGGTTGTTTATGATCACATTTGGTATAAGAATTGAAAGGAAGTAGTTTGCCTAACTCTAGTGTTGAAGGGCAACTTGAAAGAGAAGGTTGAAGAGAGTTTTGAAGCTTATTTTGGAGTGTTTCCTAAGGTATGTACAAACTATTGATAAATGGAACGTGATTGCATTACATTTAGCCTAACACATTTCGGATGGAAAATGTGTTAAGCTACTTGATATACTAAATATTTATGAATATGATGTTAAGACATGTGAATTGTTATGTATGCGTTATTGTACATTGTGAAAAGCCATTGTTAATGGCTAGATTGAATAGAATGTGAAATATGTACAAAAATGTGAAATGACCCAAAGTGTTTGGGTAATGTTGTTTCATTATGAAATATCCTATGTTGAGATGAAATGTTGAAACAAAACGACAATGATATGAATGAGGTACAAGGAAAAATGAGAAAGGAATTGAGAATGGAAAATGTGAATTAATTATGTGTCTACTATGTTATTCAATTTTCAGAGTTCTGTGTTTGGCGGCTTGCCTATGAGGTTATCCGCAATATTTGCCTTTGTGGTCAGATGCTTGGCGTCACTGTGAAATTGTTTGAGGTGAAAAGACTGGGTCGTAAGCCTCAGAAATAGACTATAGCAGGCTCTTGAAGCTGGGCTGGGTCATTAAAACTTTGCCTTCGGGGCTAGACACATGGTGTCATTATGGACCAAAACAGTAACTCTGAGATTTGAATGATGTATTAGTTGTTTGGGCCCATACTTGTGTATGTGTTTGTGTGAATTATCAAGTGATGAAAGCATATATCTAAAAGTGATCTTGAATGGCATATGATGACATAGCACATGAACATTTTACATTGGCATTGTCTTTGAATTTATTATTATCAAAGTTTGTACCACTAGGCCTATGGCTTAGTGTGATTGTAACTCATCGAGCAGGTGACAGAGGTGATCCCACAAAGCCGGAGAGTTCTACTAGACCAGATCGGGTCTAGGCTTGTGTTGGTTGAGCTTGAAGCACTTTCACTATAATATGATCAGAGCCATTTTGCCAACATGTATATATTTTATATTATAGTACTTTTTAATATTATATTTTTGGAGTACAAATATATATACTGTAAATTATCAAAAAGATTTTGTATCAATGAGTAATGTGAAGATTTATATATTTTGATGTATATATGTATAAATGTTTTGAGAAATGGGGAATAAGAAAATTTTTATTAAACAAGGTAGTGATATTTTTATACCATATATGCATATTTTACATATACTGTATGTGTATATCTTATACATATATGGGGTATAAGGGTGTTACAGACAGGACCACCCCTACTTGTATGAAGTGGCCTCTAGTCAATTTCTAACTGACCAAGGTGAGTTCGTGGTCGTAGGGCATCTTATTACCAAAAGAAATTCTCCTTTGTCTTTCTCAGATTCGGAGAAAACTTCTCGAACACCTTTTTGCATATCAACATCTTATCAAGTGGTGGATGAAATCAGATCTTGGTTAATCAATTTCTTTCCACATTTTACCCATCATCCCCAAAGCTGGTCCCCTCAACTGAATCGACTCGTTGGTCTCTCTTTTGACTCTATTGATCACTCTTTCCGCTCGCACGGGTAAACTCCAGGAAAAAAAACCACATCTCAAAGAATTAACACAAATGCACAACTATAAAAGTATTATATAAGATAAAACAAAATCTCAAAAGTGTTTTATATGATAACATAAAATCTCAAAAGTGTTTTATACTATAACAAGACATCACAAAGTGTTTTATAGGCTAACACAAAATCAAAAATTTTTAAATGGCTAATGTAAAATCTCAAAAGTATTTTAATGGGTAACACAAAATCTCAAAAGTTTTTTTAAAAGTTAACACAAAAGCTTGAAAGTGCTTTAAAGTCTAACAAAAAAGCTCGAAAGTGTTTCGAAGTCTAGTATAAAATCTCAATTGTATTGTAAAGACTAACTCAAAACCTCAAACGTGTTTTACAAGCTACATAATCTAATAATGTTAAAGCAACACTAGAAAAGAAAACCGAATAAGGGAGAAGAAGGTTGTAATATCATGTTAATTTAGATAAGAATGTGTTTACAATTATCATACACCCGGTAAAGATATGCTCCAACCAATGGTAGAACTAGAACTTTAAGGAAGGGGGCAAAATTTCTAAATAAAAAAATACCGACAAATTTATAGTCAATTTTATTTTCATATTAAAAAAATTAATGAAAATAATTAACATTAATATTTATATTCAGTTTGGTTTTATATTAAATAATTAAATGTTGGTAATTTTATTATTTTTATTTTAATATTTAAATTTTACTTTGGAATATTATAAGTAAAATTATACAGTATATATTATTTATTAAATAATCTTTATATATTTTTTGAGATATTTTAAAGAAAGCGTTTAAACTAATTACTTTTAAATAAATTTATATGATAGAATATATTTTATAAAATAATTAAACTAATCACAAAACTATAAACCTAATTCATAATCAATTGTAAAATAATTAACCCAAACATAAAATCTTAAATTTTCAATTCATATCATAAGCAAATTTTAAAATAATTAACCTAATCACCAAAACAATAAAACTAAAAACTATAAAATCAAACAATAAATTAAAAAATAATTATGAATAGTTATAATACTCAATAACATTATCAAAATAATAAATTAAAGACTAATTTTAAAATTTTAAAGTAATTAATATTTAAAAATTAATTTTAAAAAATAAATACATATACACATATATACTTATATGAATATATATGTGTATATATATGGGAACCAAGGGGGGGGTGTAAATGACCCCTCGTGCCCCCTTTGGTTTTGCCTCTAGCTCCAACCCAAATTCATTGAGTGTGTCTTCTTAGGATATTTTCATCTCCATAAAAGGTTATAAATGTTAACATCCAACAACTATAAATATTTCATCTCAGTAGATGTAATCTTTTTCTAAAAATTTAGTCCAATCTGGCCTAATTTAATTAGAACTTGGCCTAATTTTTGAAAAATCTGGTCCAATCTGGCTTGAAATTACTTCGCCTTGATTAGGTTAATCAAGCTAGGCAACCTATTGCATACTTCTAATAAAATGGTTTTGATATTAGGTCACTTCTTCTCTCCTCTTCTTGAGAGCTCTCTCTCTCCCTTAACATCTACTTCTTTCATATTTTTTCAGATATAGAAATGAGGCTATCACAAGACTTCCAGCCGATAACGATCCTAGATCTCCACTTTCTCTTATTTCTCCGTTAGTTTTTTCCAATAATTTTGTGGTTTGTTTTATAGTTGATAGATATGGCCTTCCGGTGACCTTTCTATCTTTTGCCTTTAAGGTGGTTTTGTTTTTTTGAAGATCTGATGGCTTAGATATAAAATTAACACTCAGCTTCAGCTCCAAAGAATTACTTTTATCAGGCCTGCCTACCATAGCTTATGGCTTCTAATCCTTTTCAAGATGGGTATGTATATCCCATCAGATAATGGTCCTTGAAGGGAATTTGGCTCTGATGGTCTGGGTCCCAAATCACTCCCTTCCTATTTTGGCTTCCTTCTATATTATGTTTTCTAGTAAGTATACTTTTTTCATCTAGGTCCTTGATGAAAATTTGATATCTTTACTTACTCCTATGTTTTATGAGGATTTTGTTACTGAGTTTTTATTCACATGTATTAAATCATTTATGGAAGAATTTTGCATCCAGTTTGATTCTAAGTGCTTTATGTCTTCCTTTTAGATTGTATTTTTTTAGTTTTTCAATGCAGTTCTATTATTATTGTAAAAAAATGGTTTTGATATTATTTTCACAAAAAAATATCAAGCTTGACCCAAAATCCATGATTGAAAGTCCAATTGCTAAAGCCTGAGGAACCGGGTTCACTGAGGAATCAAGTCCTTTGAGGAGCAGGCTCTTGAGGAACATATTTGAGGAAGCTAGTTCACGCATAAAACATAAAGCACAAAAGATGTGGATAGTGGCCAGGACATGACTACGGCGAATAGGTAAAGTAACTACCCACTCATAATAATAAGAAGGAAAGGACAGAAGGTGTGGTTCATGGAGAATGAAGGAGAACATGGGAGTCAGCCACTAACCAAAGGAATAAGAAAAAAGAAAACAAATAAAGGGAGAAGTAATGGATGAAACCAAGGCATGGACTTTCACCGAATAAGTCACAAACAATTTTGGCAACAGTTCCTTCCAAGTGAACATAAGTAGAGAGAGATTGATTACTTAGTTCTTTATGAATTTCCTTGTTTACTTAATTCTTATTTTGTTTGCTTTTGCTCTCCTTGTAATTATACATTTGTCCACCAGTCTGCCATTAAGGCCCTTAGAAGTTTAAGTTGATTTTGGATGCCCTATGAATTTACATTGGTCCACCAGCCTTCCTTAAAAGTCCCTAGGTGTTTAATTATTTGGTTGTCCTATAATTGCATACTTATCCACTAGTCTACTGTTAAGGCACATTGGAGCTTGTTGGTTTGTTATTCTTTTACTATTTCATTAATTTATTGAATCCTCAAAAGTTTTACTTGTTTTATTGGCTTGTGAATTTATATTTGTCCACTAGTCTACTTCTAAGAATACTTAAGCTTTATTAGTTTAATTCGAGCAATTTTTGATTCACTACTAGTTTTCATCCTTGAATTCAAGTGAACCGTAAAGGGGAGCTTGAAGGCTTTATTATATTTTAGGTCTTTTTAGAATTTTGCACATCATCTTTAGCATGAAGTTAGTTTACGCATTTTGGTTGAGAAACCTATAATCTTCTGGCATGCCTCATACACTTAAAGGCAAAAGGTTGCCATTCCTCAGGCAAATAATTTTTGACATGCTTAGTGGGTCCATTTCATCAAAGATGCCACCAGAGAAGAATAATGTGAAAGAACCAACCAGGTCTAATAACCAAGAAGTAGTAGTGTAATATCCCAAGGTATGCCCTAGAAGTTTTAATACAATTGTTGTTTGATTTGAATTAAATGTATATATGTTGTTGCAAAGGAAATGATTGTGTTAATGGAATGTATATGTTGTATATATGTTTGTATAAATAACATATACATAAGTCAAAATGGAGAGTCAAGGGAAGAAGATATTTATTTGTGATATGTGAAATTACTTAAATGGGCATATAAGTTAAAAGAGTTAAGTTAAATGGATGAGGGCATTTAAGTAATTGTGTTGTTAGAATTGCTTGGTGGAGATTTAAAGAGAAGAGAAAGTTGACTTTGTTTCTTCATTTTCTTTTCTTTTCAAGTGGTGGCCAGCCATTCTTAAGACAAGAGAGCAAGAGAAAGGTTTTGAATTCTAAGAGCATTTTGAAGGAGTTTTCAAGGAATTAAGTGGAAATTCAAGAAGTTTTATTATTTTGGTAAGTTCTTTCTCTTGATTCCTTTTGTTATTTTGAGTTGTTTGTAAGCTTGATTGTGATTTTGATAGTAAGGTTGTGTTGATGGTTATATGTTGGAATATAATTGATTCAATTAACTATGGTGTTGGTTTTGGTTTGAAGATGATAAGTTAAGTGGATGTTGATATTAAAAGAATAAGAGTGATGTTGGTTTTAGGGTTTTGAAGTGGTAAGTGATAAATTGTATTGTATTATGTTGGATTAGGTTTTGAAAGAAGGCTTTTGCCCTAATTTGAGAAGTGAAGAATTCTTGGAAAAAGAAAGTGTTTAGAGTTGTATAAGTGGTGCTTAAGATAAGTACAAACTATATTGTTGTATATGTGCATATGATGTTTAAACTTAACACACACTTGTTTGTAAATGTGTTAAGGAATCAAATGTATTGTTAATGTATATTAGTAATGTGAATATTGTGATGAGCATGTAAAGTAAGGGTTAATGATGTTGATTATGTCCATTTGAATAAGGTTATGTGGTGTACAATGTGATATAATTCAACTAAAGGAGATTTGGCTTTGTTTAAAACCTTTAGCCATGAGAGACACGGCCAAACTAAGAAGAGACACGGGCAAGACTAAAGATTTTTGAGAGACACGGCCAAGTTTAAGGAAATTTGGCCGTGTTGGATCAATTTTGGAGAGACACGGCCACTGGCTTGGCCATGTCCCTTGACTGTGCTTGCTACTGCCTGATTTCTTTCATTTTGGTTTCTTTGGATTTAAGGGAGACACGACCAAGCTAGGGGAGTCTTGGCCGTGTTGAAGCTTGAATTGAGAGACACGGCCACAAGCTTGGCCGTGTCCCTTGAGTGTGTTAGCTACTGTGATTGTTTCTTGCTTTTCTTACATTGTTTTGATTCTTCAAAGATCTTTTTGTATCTAACCTTAAAAGTAAACACTCTAAACATTTTTAAAACAAAGAATGATCCATACAAATGTATGTGGAAGTTTATAAATCAATGAATAATCTAAAGTGTTAAGTATTATAACGATGATGCATATGATAAAATATGAACAATGTTAAGGTTTATGCATTGTGAATCTTGTGAATGGTAATGTGTTATATGAATAATGTACTTTGAAATGTTATATCAATGAGGCCATTGTGATTGGCTATGATAACTCAAATGTGATGTGAAGCCATTGTGATTGGCTATGATGATTCAATTGAAAGAAATAAGGCATGTTTGCCTAATTGATGATGAGAATTGAGAATGAAATAATAAATGAATTGTGTGACTAATGTGTTATTCAATTATCAGAGTTTGTTGTTGGTGGCATGCCTAATGATAGTAACACTCTCTTGAAGTTAGGTTGGGCTTGATCCTTGAAGCCAAGTTGGGTAGAAGTTTAACATGTTTTACTCCCCTTGAAGCTTGGTTGGATCTAGTCCTTGAAGCCTAATTGAGATGTTACAACCCTTGAAGCTAGGTTGGGTTGGTTCTTGAAGCCAAGTTGGGTTGAGACTTAGCATGCTTTGTTCCCCTTGAAGCTTGGTTGAACCTAATCCTTAAAGCCTAGTTGGGTTTATGATAATGATAAATGTGATGATTGAACCTGTAATATCCCAAAATATACCCCAAAAGTTTTGGAGTTATTGTTGTATTTGGATTTAAGGTATATGTTTTATGGAAATAGAAAGATAGATAAATTAATTAAAAGGAAATAGTATAAGGAATGGATGTATATGGAGGATAATATGTATACATATGATATTTGGGAAATATAAATGCAATATATATATAAGACATATACATAATGTATAAAGTGGTGTAGGGAAGAGTAAGTTTATATAGTTAAATAATAATAATAATAATAATAATAATAATAAAAGAAAGAAGGAAAGAAAGTCAAAAGGAGTAAGAAGATATTTTGGAAATAATAATATTATATTATTATTATTATTATTATTATTATTATTATATATAAGAGATAAGAACAAAGAAAGAAAAGATTCTTTCTTTCTTCTTCTTCTTCTTCTTCGTGGATGAGAGAGAGAGAGAGAGAGAGAGAGAGAGATGTGATTTTTGATCTTCACATCAAATTGCTTAAGGATTTTAAAAAGATTGAAGATGAAGTTTGAAGATTTGGCAAGAAATTCAAGTAAGTCATCTTTTGATTTCTTGGTTTAATTGAAGTTGTGTTTGAGTTTGATAGATTGTTTAAGAGTGTGTTGTTTGATTTTGATATGTTTAAGAGTATGTGAGTAAATTGATTATGGATTTTAAGGATGGATTGAAGAAAAGAGTAAGTGTGTTGAAAGAGATGGTGTTGTAATTGTGTTTAAGGTTTGTAATGATGTTTGTGATTTGTGATTGATGTATGTGGGAGTTGTTTTGATGTTTTGTAAGTTTAAGATGGTTTTTGGGTATGTTTTGGTAAGTTTGTTTGAAGTGGATGTTGGTGATAAGGGGTGTTTTGTTGGGTGTCTTGTTGTTTTGGCCGGAATATGGATTTTTGGCCTGACACGCCCATGAGCACGTCCAGGTTCTTAGGCGTGTCAATTATGTTGGTGGCAGTAGGTTCGACACGACCAGTAACACGCCCGTGTTGGTGAGCGTGTCATAGCTACTGTGAGATTTGAGAATTTACACGGCCATGAGCACGCTCATGTTGTTGGACGTGTCGATGTTTTGTGTGAGGCAGAATGTATTATACGCCCAGTGACACGCCCGTGGTATTGAGCGTGTCAAAGCTTCTGTATTGTTGGTTTAGGGCACGATCAAGGACACGCCCGTGTTGGTGAGCGTGCCATGTGTGTGGAGTTTGCCCTAGTTGATTCTTACCTATATTATCTTATGTGTATCTCTAAGTAAGTATGTATGATCACTTTTGGGATTAGGTGTTGAAGAGATTGAGTTGCTTTAATCCAAGTACTGAAGGATTTATGAAGGAAATGTAGATGGATGTGAGTTTCTCTTGAGGTAAGTACAAAACTTCATTTGATTTCATATATTTATATGATTTAGGACCTTAACACCTTCAACTATAAATGTGTTAATGTATTATAGTGTTGATGTATATATATATATGGATAATGTATATGTTATGGAAGGTGAAAGATGTGATGATATAATTTGTATGATGTGAAAGTGATGTTATGATTGATGTATGCCTAGATAATGTTCAATGCCATTGAGTGATGATAGAAATGATATGATAGATTTGCCTAATTGATGTTTAATGTAATTGATGTTATACATGTATACTTGAATAATAAAGTGTATTATTGTGAATAAGAATGTGATGTGAAGTCATTGTGATTGGCTATGATGAATCAAATGTGATATGAAGCCATTGTGATTGGCTATGATGAATCAAATGTGATATGAAGCCATTGTGATTGGCCATGATGAATCAAATGAGATGTGAAGCCATTGTGATTGGCTATAATGATAATTGAGAATGATATTGATAAAGAAATAATAAATGAATTGTGTGACTAATGTGTTATTCCATTTTCAGAGTTTGTTGTTGGTGGCATGCCTATAGTAACAATCTCTTGAAGTTAGGTTGGGCTTGATCCTTGAAGCCAAGTTGGGTTGAAGTTTAACATGTTTTACTCCCCTTGAAGCTTGGTTGGGTCTAGTCCTTGAAGCCTAATTGAGATGTTACAACCCTTGAAGCTAGGTTGGATTGGTTCTTGAAGCCAAGTTGGGTTGATACTTAGCATGCTTTGTTCCCCTTGAAGCTTGGTTGAGCCTAATCCTTGAAGCCTAGTTGGGATAATGATAAATGTGATAATTAAACCAAAGCATTAACTCTGAAAATTGAATGGCATATTAGTGTGTTGTTTGGGCCCGAGTCTGTCTTTGTTGTCAATGTGATATTCAAATGTTGAAATAAATGAATAATGGGATTTATGGCTGACTTTGTTGAAAGTGTGATTGATGATTAATGAATTGTGAATAAAATGATGTTATGAAGTATGATTTTGTAATATATGTAATAATATATTGAAAGTGAATATGGCTTTAGGAGCTTTGTTGAGATATGATTTTATGAAAATATAGTATGATGTGTAAAATGTATATGAATGTGGAATTTGTGAGTATTGTTTTCATGAAGGTTTGGATAAGTCATTGAATGGTGATTTATTGAAATGATGTATATGTTTATGTATATGAGATAGGAAGGGTAAGTATCGTGTTGTGAATGTTCCATGTAAATATGTATATAATTTATGAGATTTGTGGGAATATATGAAGAATACATTGAGAAAAGAAAACGGGGTAAAAGAACAATAAAACATGATGCTAAAAATATGAGGTATGATTCTTTGGTAAAGCATATATTTTATATTTTATATATATTTGTACTTCTAAGCTCTCGGGCTTAGCGCGGTTGTGTAATCTCGCAGGTGATTATGCGATTGATTTGAAAGTTCAGCTGTTATGCCACGAGAAGGGTAAGAGTGTCTCGAGACCAACTAGAAGGTGATGCATACATATGTGATTTTAATTATGTTGTATTTTTATAAGAATCATGATATTTGTAAATGTTCTTTAAATTAATGTAATATTACTTGAACTTGGATAAAGGTTTTAAAATAATTGAAACGAAAAGTAACATTCTTATACTTTATATACGTATTGTATGTATACCAGGTATATGTATAGTATTTATATAGAGTATGGGGGTGTTACAATTATTTTGGTATCAGAGCTTAGGCTCGAGATTCTCGGCCTAAGTGAAATTAAAAAGAAAATTTTTGAAGAGTTTAAATAGAATTAAAAAGAAGAGTTTTGAAATGCAATTGGTAATACATGCATATGCATTCACATCTAGGTTGGTCTCGAACGTGGCATTATGTGATTGGTGATGTATCTGAATTACAGGAGATAGATGATAGTGCGTAAATGAGGTTTTATATGAAAGCAAATTTTGAAATGTTGATAATTGAAAAGTGATTGTGATATGAAGAAATGATATGGAAAATTTAAAAAAAAAATTGATTATTGATATGTGTTTGACATATAAAGAAATAGCTAGAAGAATAAAGTTGGGAATGAGTTAAAAACAAAATTGAGATTAAAGTATGTAATCTTTCCTCTATTATTTGAACCTCTTTCTAATAAACTTTATGTTTGGATTTCTAGAAAGAGGAAATATTGTTGGATGGGTAATATGGAAAGATATATTATTTAAATGAAAAGAGTACGGTGAATTATTGAATGAGTTGATTGGTATAGACTAAGTGTGATAATTTAAGGTGTGGATATGAAAAGTTAAGGTTTTGTTAAAAAAAAAAAGATGATGTTGGTTAAGTACAAAGAGATATTGGTGTTGTTTATATTATTATTTTAATGCAAACATGATGATTTCAATGATAGAAATGTGATATGTTTGAATATTGTAAAAGCTCATGTAAATGGTGGTAATATATGACATTTAGATTTTTGGAATGAGCTTAGTAATTGTGAAACATATATGTTTTGATGTTGCTTTGTGGTATATACATATAAGATGTTTTAAAGTTGATATTAAGAGAATGAGATGAATAAATTGAAATTTAAGAAAATTAGTAAGTTGAAAATTTATAGTTTTAATGGAATGTGGATAAAGATCATTTAGATATTGATAGTTTAATGTGTTTAATACATGAGATATATGAAATGAATAGTAGTGCACATGAAAGTATTAAGAATTGGGGGATGAGATTGATAGTAGGAAAATTTGGTTTGAAATAAAAGAAAAGGAATTGAGCAAATGAAAATGAGTTACTTTAGGTAATTTGATTGGAAAGGATGAAAATGAATATAGAAGATATGTTAAAGATATTTAAAAACAAATGTGAGAGAGATATCACATTGGAAATGTGATTAAGCTCCTTGTGAAATGATATTATAAGTCGAGTGTATATATTTATTGAAGTTAATGAATAACTTAAGTTAGGTTAAAAGAATGAGAATGATAATAGTCAAAGGAAAATGATAAATATTCAATTTGTATAAACTATATGCAAAAGAGAAATTTAATAAATTGAATAATTATGTGTATATATAAA
Source organism: Garcia nutans (assembly GCA_947685225.1). NCBI lineage: Eukaryota > Viridiplantae > Streptophyta > Magnoliopsida > Malpighiales > Euphorbiaceae > Garcia > Garcia nutans. Next base: position 1,408,950 of record CANTUV010000017.1, on the reverse strand, counting down.
GAGGATATGTGAAATGAACTTTTCGACATGAATGAAATGATTATATGTAAGAAAGGTGGGAAATGAGTCACATTATAAGCGTGACCTATGAATGTGTATATAATATGTTTATTATTTTATACCATTATATGTTTAATGGTATTAGAAATGAGAATGGACTTGGGTAATATTGAACAGTGAAATTGTTATGTCAATAACTAAATGAGGCTATCATAAGAAGTTTTGGAACTCAAAGTAATTGTGCGTGGAAATGTAATATCCTCATGTATACCTTAAAAGTTTTGATTATGTTATTGTTATATATTGGATTGAATATATGTGTTAAATTACAAGAGAAAAGAAGTTGGGAAAAGAATGTATAGGTATTTGTGTTTTGAGAAGAAAAGAGGGTGTAGAGAGAAGTGTATATGTTGTTTATATAGTTGTATAACTAACATATACATTGGTCAAAAGGGTTGGTCAATACAAGATGATATTTATTTGTGGCATGTGAAATTATATATATGGGTATATATGAGACAAAAGATTAATTAAATGGATGAAGGGCATGGAGGTAATTTTCTTTGGTTAAGTTGCATGGTGGAGATTAAAAGAAGAAAAGTGGTTGACTTGTTGGTATATTCTTCTTTCTTTCTTGAAGAGGCCGGCCATTGAAGAAGAGAAAGAGCTAGGGAGGTGTTTGAAGTTCTATAATCAAATTGAAGAAGGAATCAAGGGTTTTGGTTAGAGATTTGTGGAATTTCTTCATTTAAGGTAAGTTTTCTCTTGATTTCTCTTGTTCTATTTGGAATTTTGTTTGAGTTTGATGGAGTGTGTTTGTGTATGGTGTGTGTAAAAGTGTTGAAATGGAATTAAAGATAAGAAGCTAGGTTGGTGTTGGTGATGGAAGAGTAAGAGTTGTGTTTAGTGAATTTTTTTCTGTTTTACAATTAGTAAAGGTTGTGACTTGTATGATTTTTAATTAATTATAGAAAAATGTTCTTGAAGTGAATTTTTGATAAGTTGTGCCTCTATGAGTCTAGAATGACTGAAAAATATGTTGATTCGATTTTGGAATGGTTATGAGTTTAGAAAGATTATTTTTATTAGACCTGTTCCAGCAGGTACCTTAACTGAGACAGCTATATTTCGGGATTTTTAATAAAATGTAGAAAAATCATATCCAATTGAATTTTGGATATGTTGTTGCTTAGTGAGTCTAGTATTTTAGAAAAATAATTTGGAACCACGTTGATTGAATTTGATTTATGGAATTCACAAAGTTCAGAACTGCTGCCAGGATGTAGGGCAATTGGGACAGTCTGGTTAGGTGAACTATTTGACCAAGATTTTGTGTTCAGTTTGATCTGAAATTTTAAAGGAATGATTTTAAGATACAAAACTAAATTCTGTAAAAATTTTAGAATTTTTAGTCAAGTAGATTATTTTATACAATTTTTCAAAATAAGGATAAAATGGAGTCTTAAACCAGAATGTACTATTCATATGGTCATTTTGCTAATATTCCTTTGGATTAGGTTTTGAAGAGATTGGGTTACATTAACCTAAATGTGGAGAATTCTTGGAAAGAAAAGAAATGTATAGATTGATGGGACTAGTTCTTGAGGTAAGTACCAATACATATGATTGTATTTAATTACATAATTTGAGGCTTAACACATTTGTTTGCAAATGTGTTAAGTGATCTATTATATTGTTAACATAATTGGACTAAGGTGATGATTGAATGATGTGAAGGATGTGAAGATCATTAACAAGGTAAGCATAAACCCTATTTGATTGTATATCCTTATATGTCTTTGAACATTAACACATTGGGATGAAAGTGTTAAATAAGCTATTATATTGTGAATGTAAATGAAGAATATATATAAAGGATGAAATATGAAATGGGAAAGGTAGGAAGAAATGAGGATCATTCTTAAGGTATGTGCAATTTGTTATGATAAATGCTCTAGTAATGAATGATGTTAATGTGTTTTGAGAAGTGAGAAAATGTTATGTTATATGCATTGTGAATCTTGTGTATGGCAATGTATTATATGAATAATATACTTTGAAATGTGATATCAATGATGCTATATGTATCATATGGATTGAGATATGATATGATATGAAGCCATTGTGATTGGCTATGATAATTCAATTGAAAGAGATAAGGCATGTTGGCCTAATTGATGATGAGATTGATAATGAAATAATAAATGAATTGTTTGTTTAATATGTTATTCAGTTTCAGAGTTCTGGATTTGGGTGACATGCCTAAGAAATGATGAAAGGTAACAGTCTTGCCGGGTTGAGGATCTCCTCATATGTGTTGAGTTGATGGTCCAAGAGACTGGGTCTGTTACACTATGAGAATTGTGAATATGAGATATATGATTTGTAACAGTCTTGCCGGGTTGAGGATCTCCTCATATGTACTGAGTTGATGGTCCAAGAGACTGGGTCTGTTACACTATCCATGGATAGAGATACATGTATATACATTGCCTACGGGCGTGATGATTGTGACTATGAACCAAAGCAGTAACTCTGAACTTTGAATAACATATTAGTGTTTTGGGCCCGAGTCTGTCTTTATTGTCAATGTGAAATGCAAGTATTGAAATATTGATTGTGAGTATTAATAATGAATTATGCTTGGTGAATTGTGAATAATATAATGTTATTAAGTGTAATATGTAAATGAATTGTGGTTGATGATAAAGGTTGTCTTTATTGGAAATATGATTTATGATTTGTATGATATGTAAATTGTGTATTGCAATAATAATTGGTATGATATGTAAAGTGTGTATTGCAATAATGGTTGGTGTGGTATATATATAATGTAGGGGTATTAATATATTGGTTTTGAGTATTGGTGATGCATTGGGGTTGGTGATAATATTATGTATATATATACATCATATATGAAATTAGCTAGGATATATTAAAGATAAAATTAAAAAGAAAAGAAGATATGATAAGAACTAATTATATATTGAATCGATGTATCATTATATATCAATACTTCTATACTATATGTTTATATTTTATATTTGGACTACTAAGCTCTCGGGCTTAGCGCGGGTGTTTATTCGCGCAGGTATATAGATGGAAGATATGAAGTCTTTTGTTATGCCACAAGAAGAGTAAAGTTTGTCGAGACCAACTAGAGGGTAATGCATACATGTATAAATTTTAATTATGATGTATTTCTGACGAGAGAGTATTTATATGTATAAATGAAGTTTTAATAAAGATAATGATTTTGTAAATGTTATTTAAATTAAGGTATTATGGTTTTAACTCTGTTACAGGTTTTTAAAAGGTAATGAAAAGTGACATCCTTATACTTTATATATTTACTGTATGTATACTAGGTATACGCATAGTACTTATATAGGGTATCGGGGTGTTACAGGAAATGTTTTATGTATAAGTGTAGTATAAGAAATTGTAAGGAAAGAATATTGTATTTGAAATTTTTAGAAGAGATGGATTGGAAATATAGTAATGAAGGAAACTTGTGTAAGATTTGTATCTGATTGAAGGTTGGGTGTAGAAATGTTAAAGATAATATTATTGAACATGAGTTAGGTTAATAACGACCATATAATCAAAAGCAAACTGTTTTGAGATGGAATTTAAAATGTGTTAACTCTTAGTGTAATAAAAGTTTGGAGAATATATATAATTTTTGTGATACAATTTAGCATTATAATCGTAAAGGCTGGAAATCGAATAATAGAAGAACAATATTGATTTACAAACCCCAAGCGTGATTGTTAATATATTATGGTCATATGATTTGGTTAGTGTGATTAGTTGATTAGTTTTATTATCTTCAGATTTAGAACTGAGATGATATAACTGTAGTACAGTTTTGGTGAGATTGATAACTATGTTTCCAGAAACATGGTTAAAAGATATGATTGGTGAAGTTATATCTTATAATTTCTATGTTAAAAATTTAATTATAATTATGTGAAGTGAAGAAATAATAAAAGGGAAGAAATTGTAAATATGATTGAAACATGTTTAGATGATATGATTGAATAATGAGATGTTCAATATAGTTGATGATATATGTGTATACTATTTTGATGTGATGAGAAACCATGATTGTTGACAATGATGTTGGAAATAAATTATAATTGAGGTATAATGCCTAATTGATTATGAAAAATGAATTGTGAAAAGATAAATGAGCGGACTTATCTGCCTCTTGCGGAAACATGCAGACCCATTGTGTTGAGCAACCGAACTTGGACTACAGACCTGGTTGGGGAAAAGTTCGTTTATGAAGCCATAGTTGTTGGCTATATTGATAAACTTTGAATGAGTATGAGAGATGATGATATAATTATAATAATAATGAAATGTATATTTATAAGCATGATTCTTATTGATTGAATATATGAATTTGAAAAGACTAGAATTTGAATATAAGTTTGACCTAATGGAATTAGGTTCTATTATTATATATATATTGTGAAATCCAATGATAAATTTCGATAAGTTAATTGTTGGTTTGAATCAAATAAGGTTGAAATGTAAGTATTTTGTGATGGATAGATCGATTGATCTAGATTTCGCTAAAGTTGCGCGTCAATATTGAGATTTAATACGTGCAGTTGTATTGGAAGTGTAAAATTTAAATGGTAATGTGTATGATGTAATATTTTGGCTTATGAATGAATATAAATAAATTGAATTATATCAATTGTATATGGTGAGAAAAAGGGAAATGTTGTTCACCTGTTAAGTAAATTTAAAAGTATTGTATTAATATTTATATTAAGTGAGAAGCAAGCTTAAGAAAGTAAGGATATTGTTATCCATTGAGGATTGGTAAATGTTATTTTGAAAGTGATTGTAAGAATGGAATAATCAATGTTAAGATATTAATTAATGACTTTTGAGGTTAAAGTTAAGAGAATATCGATAAAGAGTTAAAATGATAATCTAACTCTAATACAAAGATAAAATTCATTGGAGATGTAATGAGTTATATTGATTACTTTGTTGAGAAAGTAATAAGATATAAAGATATATATATATATATGTATATATATATATATACCCATACAATGGTGAATTATGAATTTTAGAGAAGATGATTAACTCTAAAGGGGGAGAGTAGAAGTTATGTGATTTGATGAAATCATAATATAAGAATACGATTAATATTATATGAAATTTAGATGGTGTTTTGTTAAGAATGAATTGATACTACACTGAATAATTTCGAGGACGAAATTATATAAGGGGGAGAGAATTGTAATATCCCAAAATATACCCCAAAAGTTTTGGAGTTATTGTTGTATTTGGATTTAAGGTATATGTTTTATGGAAATAGAAAGATAGATAAATTAATTAAAAGGAAATAGTATAAGGAATGGATGTATATGGAGGATAATATGTATACATATGGTATTTGGGAAATATAAATGCAATATATATATAAGACATATACATAATGTATAAAGTGGTGTAGGGAAGAGTAAGTTTATATAGTTAAATAATAATAATAATAATAATAAAAGAAAGAAGGAAAGAAAGTCAAAAGGAGTAAGAAGATATTTTGGAAATAATAATATTATATTATTATTATTATTATTATTATATATATATAAGAGATAAGAACAAAGAAAGAAAAGATTCTTTCTTTCTTCTTCTTCTTCTTCTTCGTGGATGAGAGAGAGAGAGAGAGAGAGAGAGAGATGTGATTTTTGATCTTCACATCAAATTGCTTAAGGATTTTAAGAAGATTGAAGATGAAGTTTGAAGATTTGGCAAGAAATTCAAGTAAGTCATCTTTTGATTTCTTGGTTTAATTGAAGTTGTGTTTGAGTTTGATAGATTGTTTAAGAGTGTGTTGTTTGATTTTGATATGTTTAAGAGTATGTGAGTAAATTGATTATGGATTTTAAGGATGGATTGAAGAAAAGAGTAAGTGTGTTGAAAGAGATGGTGTTGTAATTGTGTTTAAGGTTTGTAATGATGTTTGTGATTTGTGATTGATGTATGTGGGAGTTGTTTTGATGTTTTGTAAGTTTAAGATGGTTTTTGGGTATGTTTTGGTAAGTTTGTTTGAAGTGGATGTTGGTGATAAGGGGTGTTTTGTTGGGTGTCTTGTTGTTTTGGCCGGAATATGGATTTTTGGCCTGACACGCCCATGAGCACGTCCAGGTTCTTAGGCGTGTCAATTATGTTGGTGGCAGTAGGTTCGACACGACCAGTAACACGCCCGTGTTGGTGAGCGTGTCATAGCTACTGTGAGATTTGAGAATTTACACGGCCATGAGCACGCTCATGTTGTTGGACGTGTCGATGTTTTGTGTGAGGCAGAATGTATTATACGCCCAGTGACACGCCCGTGGTATTGAGCGTGTCAAAGCTTCTGTATTGTTGGTTTAGGGCACGATCAAGGACACGCCCGTGTTGGTGAGCGTGCCATGTGTGTGGAGTTTGCCCTAGTTGATTCTTACCTATATTATCTTATGTGTATCTCTAAGTAAGTATGTATGATCACTTTTGGGATTAGGTGTTGAAGAGATTGAGTTGCTTTAATCCAAGTACTGAAGGATTTATGAAGGAAATGTAGATGGATGTGAGTTTCTCTTGAGGTAAGTACAAAACTTCATTTGATTTCATATATTTATATGATTTAGGACCTTAACACCTTCAGCTATAAATGTGTTAATGTATTATAGTGTTGATGTATATATATATGGATAATGTATATGTTATGGAAGGTGAAAGATGTGATGATATAATTTGTATGATGTGAAAGTGATGTTATGATTGATGTATGCCTAGATAATGTTCAATGCCATTGAGTGATGATAGAAATGATATGATAGATTTGCCTAATTGATGTTTAATGTAATTGATGTTATACATGTATACTTGAATAATAAAGTGTATTATTGTGAATAAGAATGTGATGTGAAGTCATTGTGATTGGCTATGATGAATCAAATGTGATATGAAGCCATTGTGATTGGCTATGATGAATCAAATGTGATATGAAGCCATTGTGATTGTCCATGATGAATCAAATGAGATGTGAAGCCATTGTGATTGGCTATAATGATAATTGAGAATGATATTGATAAAGAAATAATAAATGAATTGTGTGACTAATGTGTTATTCCATTTTCAGAGTTTGTTGTTGGTGGCATGCCTATAGTAACAATCTCTTGAAGTTAGGTTGGGCTTGATCCTTGAAGCCAAGTTGGGTTGAAGTTTAACATGTTTTACTCCCCTTGAAGCTTGGTTGGGTCTAGTCCTTGAAGCCTAATTGAGATGTTACAACCCTTGAAGCTAGGTTGGATTGGTTCTTGAAGCCAAGTTGGGTTGATACTTAGCATGCTTTGTTCCCCTTGAAGCTTGGTTGAGCCTAATCCTTGAAGCCTAGTTGGGATAATGATAAATGTGATAATTAAACCAAAGCATTAACTCTGAAAATTGAATGGCATATTAGTGTGTTGTTTGGGCCCGAGTCTGTCTTTGTTGTCAATGTGATATTCAAATGTTGAAATAAATGAATAATGGGATTTATGGCTGACTTTGTTGAAAGTGTGATTGATGATTAATGAATTGTGAATAAAATGATGTTATGAAGTATGATTTTGTAATATATGTAATAATATATTGAAAGTGAATATGGCTTTAGGAGCTTTGTTGAGATATGATTTTATGAAAATATAGTATGATGTGTAAAATGTATATGAATGTGGAATTTGTGAGTATTGTTTTCATGGAGGTTTGGATAAGTCATTGAATGGTGATTTATTGAAATGATGTATATGTTTATGTATATGAGATAGGAAGGGTAAGTATCATGTTGTGAATGTTCCATGTAAATATGTATATAATTTATGAGATTTGTGGGAATATATGAAGAATACATTGAGAATGGAAAACGGGGTAAAAGAACAATAAAACATGATGCTAAAAATATGAGGTATGATTCTTTGGTAAAGCATATATTTTATATTTTATATTTATTTGTACTTCTAAGCTCTCGGGCTTAGCGCGTTTGTGTAATCGCGCAGGTGATTATGCGATTGATTTGAAAGTTCAGCTGTTATGCCACGAGAAGGGTAAGAGTGTCTCGAGACCAACTAGAAGGTGATGCATACATATGTGATTTTAATTATGTTGTATTTTTATAAGAATCATGATATTTGTAAATGTTCTTTAAATTAATGTAATATTACTTGAACTTGGATAAAGGTTTTAAAATAATTGAAACGAAAAGTAACATTCTTATATTTTATATACGTATTGTATGTATACTAGGTATATGTATAGTATTTATATAGAGTATGGGGGTGTTACAGAACCAAAACATCTACTCTGAAAATTGAATGGTATATTAGTGTGTTTTGGGCCCATGCTTGTCTTTGTTTAATGTGATTTATGAATGGTAAAATGATTGACTAATGAGTTATATGGAAGGATGTTGAAATGTGATATGTTTATATATGTGTACTTTATGAAATATATAGGTATGTTGTTAGCCTTCCATCTATGATATTGATTTATTAATAAAATGTGTGACATTACATTGCACTAAAGCATAATGCTAGCATATTTTGTACTACTAAGCCGTTGGCTTAGCGCGATAGTGTTTGATCGCGCAGGTGACAGAGTTGAACCTGAAGGCTCCTCAAGACCAAGTGAGACTAGACATTGAGAATTTTCTTTTGGGACTTAAAGATCAGAGAAGAGCTGCCAATCATGTATATATATTCTATGTTTTGTAATCTTTGATTTATAACATATTTGTAATAACTTCCGCTGTGAATTAATAAATGTTTTTATATATGGTGTCTTTTGGATTTCTTTTAAAATGTTTGAGATTGGTTTCACTTATTTACAAAGATATTTGTTGTGTATTATTTTAAAACTGTGGCATTTTCTATATTCAGTATACGTATATTACGATCGTTTAAGCATGCTTAGTACGTATACGGGATATAGGGGTGTTACAAGTAGCTACCAAAGTAGTACCAAAAGTAATTATTCTCCAAATTGTTGAGCATGTTGAGAAGAATTTGCTAGACACTCAAGCAGAAATAGTTCTCTCCCTAAAAGAAACTGAGGAAGCAAAAACACTAATAGAAATCCTCAAGGAAATCCAACTTGAGCAAAAAAGATTGCAAGAAGGTTGTTGTCCCAAGATGGCAACCAAGAGGGGGGGGGGGGGGGTGAATTGGTTTCCTCAAGAAATAATGACAATTAAAAAACTCAACAAAATAGAAGTGCGAAATTAAGAGATCGTTGAGTAATGGAAGAAAGAAAGAACACACAAGATTTATAGTGGTTCGGATTTACTTTAATCCTACATCCACTTCCTTAACAACTTGTTAAGGTTCCACTAATCTTTGAAGTTTTTACAAGCTCACTTCCAACTTTGGTGTTTTCACAAGTTCACACCTAACTTCACAAGTGTTTTCTAAGGCTAACACTCAAGAACCTTTAAAGGAGTTTTTAAGGCTTACTCTCACAACCCAAACAAGAGTTTTACAAGGCTTAGTCTAACAACCCAAGTGTTTCCCAAGCTCACACTCAAACTTATACAATGGTGTTTTCAATGCTAACACCTAACATTCATTACAATTCAAAATGTAAGTTTAAGTAAAAGAAAAATTGTTGCTTGGCTATCAAATTCTGTTTTGCTTTTCACACTATATTTGTTTTCTCATAGAAACATTGTATTTATAGCCAATGTGGTCTTACTAGCCGTTATTGATAGTGAGATTAAAGTCTTGGCAGCTTAGACCTTCTTTACTTAAACTGTCCGAAGAATTTCGCGGCCGTCCTTCATACAAGGATGGTCTCACTCATATCTAACGCGGTCGTCCTTGGACAAGGAGAGGTCGCTGCATTTTAAAATTACTTTAAATACTTCAACGGTCGAATTATAGTGCGTTGCAGTAGGAATCTGGCCCATGCTGTGATTGTCTGGACGGTCGCGCCTAACCAAGGTGCGGTCGCCCTTTTTGAATGTTGAAGTGGATTTTTAACGGTCATGTCACGTGGCATTCTCTAACAGGGCAGAAGAGATGTCCACCAAAATTTGAATATCGCGGTCGCCCTAGGTAGTGTCTCGCAGTCGGATTGAGGTTCTCGCGTCGAACTTCTAGACGCACCTGAGGACGCGAACACTACTATCTCTTTAAGCAAATTCTTCTTGAATTGGTGGAGCGGTCGCGAATCTATATGGGCGGTCGCTACAGTAGCAAGTGAGACCGTGTCATTCACCGTCTTTGTCACCGTGAACCTTACTGTGATTAGAATGATTCGAGGCCTTTGAGTAGCGGTCGTCCAGAACTTGGGACGGTCTCTCTTCTTGAAGTGCGGTCGCGACTTAGGTCGGGCTTCTGACCGCGAAACCTACCGTGATAAGGTTTCATCTTTAAATTGCATGGTGCGGTCGTATGCATGTAGGGTGCGACCGCTAGAAGTGTTCTGTTCAGTCTTTTTGAAGCAACCTAATCCTGCAACAAGATTCTTCAAACACATGTTAAATGGATCATTCAATTTGAGTTGTCAAGGATCAAAATTGAGATCTTTTGTCTAACAATCTCCCCCATTTTGACTTTGACAATTCAAATGGAATGATGAGAAAAATAATAAGTTTAAAATACTCCCCCTTAACATATGCATGAATTATGATTAAGAGCATTGTGATTATTAGATTATCTTGGTGCAATTGTTATTGTTTGATGCAAACATTTCTCCCCCATTGTCAATAAACATACCTTGGTGCAAATGTGGTGCAAATGTTCAACAATCATTCCAAGTTATTTCATTTCTCCCCATTGTCATAGGCAAAATTTGATGATTTAAACATTGATGATTTAAGAGAAGTGAACATTATGTTTATTAAAATGTAAGAGAAAAATACAAGGAGATAGTAAACAAAAACAGCAACAAAACAAAGCAAGACAGAACACAAAATGTAAGTATAAAAATTATCTAATCAGATTCATCATCCTCATCTATCTCTTCTTCTACTAAAGGAGCTTTTCCTTTATCAAGAGGAGCAATTGAGGCAGAGCTAGTGCTAATGGACTCTTCTTCTTCAGGAAGGCTTTGGGTATGATCACTTATATCCCAATCTTCAAGGTTGCATTGAGGCAAGTCCAGTTTGCCTTGCATATCATATAGATCATGATGCATGTGAGATATAAGGTCAATTCTCTTGTTCAAGTGCTGGAATCTTTTGGAGACACTCTTCTTGAACTTAGAGAGTTTCCTAGAGAGAGATTTGATAGCATGGAGGATGAGTTGAGTAGAGGATGAGGTAGTTTCTTGAGTAGCTTTGGATGAAGCAGCTTTTGGAGGTAATTCTACTGCAACTTCTACAGAGTCTCCCTCTTCCTCAATTGTGTACCTTGGCCTTTTTTTCTGTCTATCAACAACTCCTTTCTTGCCAAAGTAGTACACATATGAGCCTTCAATCTTCCTCACACATCCAGCATGCTCTAAGTAGTCAATAGTAATGGCACTAGAGGCAAGATTGAAAGGGTTTCTCAAGGTAGCTAAGTTCAAATCATTTAGCAAATTTAGGTGCCTAGCTATTTGAGTAATTTGTGAGGATAGGAAAAAAGTACCAGTTCTTGTAACAGCATGATGATAGAGGGTGTCAATCAAGAACTTGGTTGTGTTCATTTTGATGTTGTGGGTGAAAGCATATAAAAAGATGAGGTCTCTCTTAGTTACTTTCTCATTCCCATCTGCTCTTTGATGGATGGTGTAGGTGATAATCCTATGGAGCATCCAATGGGTGAGAGTTTTTATGTGTCTGGCTTTAGATTCTTTTTCAAAGGAAGTTTCAATAGAAATTTCTTGCCAGAAATCAGAAAGAGTTTGGTTTGAGAACATTTGGTCATTGTAGGAGGCTATACCATCAGTAGGGAAGTTCCAAATGCTGCCAAAATCTTCTAGGGTTAAGGATTGGTATTGATCAAAGAGTTTAAACCTAACTCCATACCATCCTAGTGCAGAGTTTGCACTCTTTTCTATTTGGAGAGACATTAGAAACTCCTTGCTCAGACTGGAATAACCTACCTCTTCTGGAAATACGAATTTTCTCCATCCAAGGACATCTAGCAATCTCTCAATCTCATCCTTGATATTTAGGGCAGAGAGCATCCCACCAAAAGGAGATTTGATTCCCTCAACCTTCTTTTTCTTTAGCATGGTGTACCTAATATATTCTTCAGAAGTTTGGTGATGAGGTTTGTGAATTTTCTCACCTCTTCTAGATTGTGGAGGAGATGGAGGATCAACTATGGGTTCTCTAATTGTGATTCTTGGAACTCTCTTTGCTTGTCCTTTGATTTTGGAAGTGGTTTTCTTTTTGGGAGCCATCAGAAAGTCAGAATAGAAAGGAACTTGAAAAACAGAGGGTGATGGAGAAACTGATGATTTTGAGAAGTTTTTAGAGATTCAGAGGGAAGTTTGTGTGTTTTAATAAGCAAAATATCAAAGAAACTGATGTAACATACACTTAAATAGATGAAATTAAGAAAATAGCCGTATATGACTGTTGAAAGTTAAGAGTTGCGACCTGTCACACAGCCAACGGTTATAAAATTTCGAGCAGAGTGTACAGAGTGCGGTCGCATATTCAACAAGGTGCGATCGCGACAATCAGTCTAGTGACCATTAGTAAGATAGGTACGCTCGCGAGGGAAGAAACTGTCTGTAACGGTCGAAACTATTCAAATTGGTGCGTCCGCGCACAAAATTTCTGGACCGCGCACAGAGTTATTTGTGTGAATGAATCTGGCAGACAAGATAGCGATCGCGAGAGGATACTGGAGCGAACGTGACTGTCTTAAATTTGAAAGAATCAAGGAAAGATGGAGGAATTTTCTAATGTTTAGGCAAAAATATACATATATGCATAAAGAAACTTTATTAATAGGTAAAACTTTTAGTTAATTCAAAGTGATTCCATCAATCATTCCCAAATTGAGTTTAATGAAGTTAAGTCTATCTTCATTCAAAGGTTTTGTAAAGATATCAGCAAGTTGATTTTGTGTATCTATAAATTCTAGGATTATATTCTGATTTTGCACATTTTCTCTTAAGAAATGATGTCTAATATCTATATGTTTGGATCTAGAGTGTTGGATAGGATTCTTAGACAAATTGATAGCACTAGTGTTGTCACATTTAATGGAGATATTGTTAAACACTTTACCATAGTCAAGCAATTGTTGTTTCATCCATAATACTTGTGTGCAACAAAAACATGCTGCAACATATTCAGCTTCCGTTGTGGATAAAGCAACCGATGCTTGTTTCTTACTATGCCAAGAAACTAGACAATTACCAAGAAAGTGACATGCTCCTGTTGTGCTTTTCCTATCTAAGATACTACCAGCATAATCTGCATCTGAAAAGCCTATTATATGAAATGATGTATTCTTAGGATACCAAAGTCCTAAATGCATTGTACCACTCAAGTATTTCAAGATTCTCTTAGTGGCATTCAAGTGTGATTCTTTAGGACTAGTTTGAAATCTAGCACAAAGACATACACTATACATTATATCAGGCCTAGAAGCGGTTAAGTAAAGTAGTGATCCGATGATACCTCGATATTTCTTCTCATCTACTGCTTTACCATTTTCATCTTTACCTAATTTCAATGATGTGCTCATAGGAGTTTTGCTAGTTTTGCAGCCATCCATTCCAAATTTCTTGATGAGTTCTTTCGTATATTTGGATTGGTTGATGAAGATCCCATCTTCACATTGCTTGACTTGCAGTCCAAGGAAGAACTTGAGTTCACCCATCATGCTCATTTCAAATTCCCTAGTCATACAAGAAGTAAATTCTTTGCACAAGGCTTCATTAGTAGCTCCAAATATTATGTCATCCACATAAATTTGTACAATCAAAATGTTATGCTTATCCTTTTTAACAAAAAGAGTTGTGTCTACTTTTCCTTTTGAAAAACCATTTTCAAGCAAATATGCACTAAGTTTATCATACCAAGCTCTAGGTGCTTGTTTCAATCCATATAAAGCTTTGGTAAGTTTGAAAACATGATTAGGAAATTTGTAGTTTTCAAAACCAGGAGGTTGTTCTACATAAACTTCTTCGTTTATAAGTCCGTTTAGAAATGCACTTTTGACATCCATTTGAAAAAGCTTAAAATTCATATGACATGCAAAAGCAAGTAATATTCTAATAGCTTCAAATCTGGCTACGGGGGCAAAGGTTTCATCATAGTCAATACCTTCTTCTTGATTATAACCTTTGGCTACCAATCTTGCTTTATTTCTAATGATGTGACCATTTTCATCAAGCTTATTCCTATAGACCCATTTGCATCCTATTATAGAATGATCTGTAGGTCTAGGAGTAAGTTGCCAACATTATTTCTTTCAAATTGATTAAGTTCATCTTGCATTGCAGTTATCCAATTTTCATCATTTAAGGCTTCCTCAACAGTTTTTGGTTCGATTTGAGAAACAAAAGCAAAATTAACATCGACATGATTAATTTTAGATGTAGTAATTACTCCCTTAGATGTTTCTCCAATGATGAGTTCCTTAGGATGATCTTTCTTGTATTGCCAATCCTTAGGTAGATCTTGAGTCTTTTCTTCAAGTTGATTGATCTTTGGAGCATCAATAGATTCAAGAGGTTCAAGGGTACCTGCAGGGTCATTGAAAGTAATACCTTTCTTTTGATCAAGTTTAGATGATTCATCAAATACAACATGCATTGATTCTTCTATAACTAGAGTTTTCATGTTAAATACTCTATATGCTTTGCTATATGATGAATATCCTAAGAATATGCCTTCATCTGATTTAGATGAAAATTTTCCAAGATTATCCTTGGTATTCAATATGAAGCATTTGCATCCAAATACTCTAAAATATCCAATTCTGGGTATTCTTCCATTCCATAGCTCATAAGAAGTTTTATTAGTTAAATGCCTTTTGTAAACACGATTTGCAATGTAACAAGTTGTATTAACGGCTTCCGCCCAAAAATAAGATGGTAAATCATATTCATTGAGCATTGTCCTAGCCATTTCGATTAGAGTTCTATTTTTCCTTTCAACTACACCATTTTGCTGTGGAGTTCTAGGAGCAGAAAAATTATGTGAAATGCCAAGTTCATTGCAAAAGCCTTCAAAGTTTTCATTCTCAAATTCTTTCCCATGATCACTTCTAATAGATGTGATCACATATCCTTTTTCATTTTGAACTCTTTTTGCAAAAGTTTTGAAGTAATTAAAGGCTTCATTCTTTTGAGCTAAGAAATTAACCCATGTGAATCTAGAGTAGTCATCAACAAGAACAAATGCATATGATTTGCCTCCTAAGCTTGTAACTCTATTTGGTCCAAACAAATCCAAATGAATGAGCTCTAAAGGTCTAGAGGTGCTTATAACACTCTTTGTTTTAAATGAGCTTTTGTGTTGCTTACCATGTTGACAAGGTTCACAAATTCTATCTTTATCATATTTTATCTTAGGTAAGCCATCAACTAAGTTTTCATTGTAGATATATTTCAATTGATCCATACCAGCATGTCCTAGTCTTCTATGCCATAACCATGCATCATTATTAGTGGACATTAAACATGTATGATTTGAATGTATGTTGACATTATAAGTGTTGTTTGTTCTAGTACCTTTAAATATGATAACATCATTTGAATTTGTGATTTTGCATTCCTTAGAATCAAAATTGACAAAGTATGCTTTATCACAAAGTTGACTAACACTTAGCAAGTTATGTTTCAAACCATCAACAAGCCATACATCTTCTATTAAATCCTTACCAATAGAACCAATGGAGCCAACACCAAGAATTTTACCTTTAGCATTGTTTCCAAAAGTTACATTACCTCCATGTTTGTAGGTAATACTTGTAAAAAGCTTTGCATTTCCATTCATATGCCTTGAGCATCCACTATCCACAAGCCATGTGCTTTCATTGATAGTAGATTTTAGGCATACCTGCAAGACAATTGTGATCATTTTCTTTTAGGTACCCACACGAAGTTGGGTCCTTGATGGTTAGCAGAAAAAGAGTCTTCTAACTTGAGATGAGCCTTTCTTATATAACAATAGAAGTTTTTGTGTCCGAATTTCATGCAATATGTGCATTGCCATGGCATTCTATACTTCTGCATTTTCCTTTTTGTATTTATCGTATTATGCATGCAGCTACAAGTATGTGATTTCTTTTGTGCAAGTTTAGTGAACAACAATGCATAATTATTTTTAGCTTTTTCTCCTAGCAAGCCATAAGAAGTACTTTTGGTACTTTTAGACTTGGTGCAAGCATCTTTGATATGATCATCAGAAATTTCAATTGTAGATGCTTTTACAAATGTTGGTTTACTTGGTGCAATGTTGGTTGATCCATTGAATCCTAATCCATACTTTAAGGAAGGTGATCTTTGGTTATTAATTAATGTATTTAATGCTTCCTTTCCTTTATGAAATTTGGAAATTGATTCTTTTAGTTCCTTTAGCTCATGCTTCAATGTTTCATTTTCTTTAATCACCTTTTCCAAGTCATGTGAGTTTTTATTTAACTCTCCTATCGTATTCATCAAGTGTTCATTTGAGGTTTTCAATTCTAAGGTAGAGTTCTTTAAGCATATAAAATCTTTTTCTAACTTAGAGTTTTTCTCTTTATAAAGCATCATTTTAGAAAAATATTTTTCTATTTTAAAGTTCATGTGCTCAATCAAATCACTATCATCTATATCATTTGTATCATTATGTGCTACTAAATCAAAGGATTGAGTACTTACCTCATTGGAGTCATCTTCAATAGCCATGAGACAAAGATTTGCAATTCCTTCTTCTTCTTCTTCTTCTTCACTTGAGGAAGAGTCATCCCATGTTGCTTTGAGAGACTTTTTCTTTTCTTTATCCCATTTCTTTTTGTTCTTTAATTTGAAGCAATCTGATTTAATGTGACCAGTTTTTCCACATTCATAGCATTTTACCTCATTTTTCTTTTCTTTATCTTTGAAGGAGAATTTTGGAGGTGTGCCTTTGTTTGCTTGTAATCTTTTCTTTCTTTTCCATTCATTGATTCTTTTTTAGAACATTGCCATTTCATCTTCATCATCAGTACCTTCATTGCTTGAGCTCTCAACTTCTTTTATTGCTTTGAGTGCAATTGGTTTTCTCTTTTCTTTCTCACCTTGATCTTCTTCTTTCTCACTGTGTAGCTCAAATGTGAGTAACTTTCCAACTAGCTCGTCGGTTCTTAATGTGCTGAGATCATGAGCTTCTTCTATGGATGATACTTTGGATTCAAAGTTCTTTCTAGCTCTTAGGGCTCTCAAGATTTTACTGTTTACATCACCTTGATCATATACCTTGCCATACTTCTTTAGTTCATTAACAATAGCAAGCAAGCGATTGGTCATGTCGGTGACATTTTCATTTGGTTTCATCTTGAATAGCTCATACTCATGGACATGCATTTGTTTTTTGGTGAATCTCACTTGAGTTGTACCTTCATGGTAGTTTTCAAGTGTTTTCCAAATGCAATGTGCACAAGTTAAATGTTGAACTCTTCCACCTTCTTCTCTTGAAATGGAATTCATCAAGATGGAAGCAGCTCTATTGTTCTTGAATCGATCTCTGATATTGCTAGTTGACCATTGAGCTTTGGGAAGTGGAACTTGAATACCATCAACTTCATAAGTGGGAGATTTCCACTCACTTTCCACGAAATCCCATAGTTTAATCCCTTCACTGTCTAGAAACAAATACATTTTGTGTTTCCAGTATGAATAGTCAGTTCCATCAAAGTAGGGTCTAAGAATAGTGTTAAGATTTCCATGAGAGCTTGATGAAGAAGAAGTTGCCATAGTGGATCAAATTTCACAGTTAAGTTTAAGAAATTTCAGGCTCTGATACCAATTGTTGTCCCAAGATGGCAACCAAGAGGGAGGGGGGGGGGTGAATTGGTTTCCTCAAGAAATAATGACAATTAAAAAACTCAACAAAATAGAAGTGTGGAATTAAGAGATCGTTGAGTAATGGAAGAAAGAAAGAACACACAAGATTTATAGTGGTTCGGATTTACTTTAATCCTACATCCACTTCCTTAACAACTTGTTAAGGTTCCACTAATCTTTGAAGTTTTTACAAGCTCACTTCCAACTTTGGTGTTTTCACAAGTTCACACCTAACTTCACAAGTGTTTTCTAAGGCTAACACTCAAGAACCTTTAAAGGAGTTTTTAAGGCTTACTCTCACAACCCAAACAAGAGTTTTACAAGGCTTAGTCTAACAACCCAAGTGTTTCCCAAGCTCACACTCAAACTTATACAATGGTGTTTTCAATGCTAACACCTAACATTCATTACAATTCAAAATGTAAGTTTAAGTAAAAGAAAAATTGTTGCTTGGCTATCAAATTCTGTTTTGCTTTTCACACTATATTTGTTTTCTCATAGAAACATTGTATTTATAGCCAATGTGGTCTTACTAGCCGTTATTGATAGTGAGATTAAAGTCTTGGCAGCTTAGACCTTCTTTACTTAAACTGTCCGAAGAATTTCGCGGTCGTCCTTCATACAAGGATGGTCGCGCTCATATCTAACGTGGTCGTCCTTGGACAAGGAGCGGTCGTTACATTTTAAAATTACTTTAAATACTTCAACGGTCGAATTATAGTGCGTTGCAGCAGGAATCTGGCCCATGTTGTGATTGTCTGGACAGTCGCGCCTAGCCAAGGTGCGGTCGCCCTTTTTGAATGTTGAAGTGGATTTTTAACGGTCATGTCACGTGGCATTCTCTGACAGGGCAGAAGAGATGTCCGCCAAAATTTGAATATCGCGGTCGCCCTAGGTAGTGTCTCGCGGTCAGATTGAGGTTCTCGCGTCGAACTTCTGGACGCACCTGAGGACGCGAACACTACTGTCTCTTTAAGCAAATTCTTCTTGAATTGGTGGAGCGGTCGCGAATCTATATGGGTGGTCGCTACAGCAGCAAGTGAGACCGTGTCATTCACCGTCTTTGTCACCGCGAACCTTACTGTGATTAGAGTGATTCGAGGCCTTTGAGTAGCGGTCGTCCAGAACTTGGGACGGTCGCTCTTCTTGAAGTACGGTCGCGACTTAGGTCGGGCTTCTGACTGCGAAACCTACTGTGATAAGGTTTCATCTTTAAATTGCATGGTGCGGTCGTATGCATGTAGGGTGCGGCCGCTAGAAGTGTTCTGTTCAGTCTTTTTGAAGCAACCTAATCCTGCAACAAGATTCTTCAAACACATGTTAAATGGATCATTTAATTTGAGTTGTCAAGGATCAAAATTGAGATCTTTTGTCTAACAAAGGTCATGAAAAATTGTCTTTCACAATACATGAGATTTAGAGGAGTAACAACCAGTCTCACAATGTGAGTCTTTTAGGTTCAAAAGTTTAATCATGCTTGGAAAACTATAGTGGAAGAGTTCAAGGGGCACTCCCCAGCCATCAAAATCGATGAGCCACCTCATCCTTAGGGGTAGGGAGAAGAAATGTCATATCCGTAATTTTAGAGAAATTAAATAAGTATTTAGAGATATAAAAGTTGTACATAACCAATATATATATACCTAGTGTATATATAACATATACATATGGTATATTAATTATATATGTTGGATATATATATTACATACTTAATATATTTAATACACATATAAGGTAAATTTGATGTGTATATAGGAATATTATTTGTGCATATGGGTATTTATATTCATTAAATATACATTACATAGACATAGTATATACATTACATAAATACGTACATAATGATATATGTGAAATATAAGTAACATATATAAGATATATATATATATATACACACACATAAAGTATACAATATATATATGTGGGATATAATTTGGTGTTAGAAAAGTGAATGATGAAAATAATAATAATAAAATAATATTAGATAGTGAAATATGATGAAAAAGTGTGATATTTTGTAATTATTAATTAATTAATAATAAGTAAATAAAAATAATTCAATATTAATTTATTTTTGGGTGGTAGAAGATTAAATATATTTATTAATAAATAAAAAAATAAAAAAATATTTATATATAAGCCTAGAAATTAAAGAAGAAAGAAATTAAAAAGATAAAAACATAAATAGTAAAGGATGGGTAAATTAGTAAATATACTTTATAAAATTTAAAACTTAATAAAATAATTTAAAAAGGAAATATTTTTGAATGGAAGATGAAAATTGGTATTTTTAAAATAAATAAATAAATAAATAATTAAAATAATATATATATATATATATATGTGTGTGTGTGTGTGTGTGTGGTCTTAAATGAAGGAAAGAGAAAAAAAATAAAAAATTTTAAAAGAATTTTTTTTTTCTTCTTCCTCTCTTTGACGTTTCTCCATGGATGAGGAAGATTGGTTTTTGCTTCATTTAAACAACCAATTTCCAAGGATTTTACAAGAATCAAGTGGGTTTTGGTGATTTCTTCATAAATTTGTAAGTTTTCCTTTACAATTTTGAAGTTCCATCTAAATATATGATTATGTATAATTTGAGATTTTAATGGAGTGTGTTTTAATTGGTTAAATGCATATGAAAGATGCTATTTTGTTTAATTATTAATGATTCTTAAGTTGGATTGAAGGAATGGTTAAGTTTGAGTTAAGTTAGTTGAAGAGAGAGAATTTGGGGTTATGGAACATTTGGGTTTTTTAAATCATGAGTTTTAATTGTGCAAATTGGTTCCAAATGTGTTGTTTTGATGCATAAACAAGGATTTTAAAATCAAATGATAGATTTAGTTAAGTTTGGATAGAGTTTGAAGATGGTAGTATTGATTTAGGGTTTTGGAAAAGTGAATTTTCAAAGAATGATTAATTGTTTGATTTTAATGCTTAAATCATGTTATTTAATGATATAAGTGGTGGAAATAAGATTGAAATGATAATTGAATTGAGTTGGAATGGAGATCCTTCAATGACGAAGGTTATGCCATTTAGGATTTTGAATATAAACATGTAGTTAATTAATATAATTGGTTTAAACATGTTAAAATATGCTTGTAATGATATAAATAAACCCAAAATAATAATTTAATGGGTTAATATGGATTTGCTAAGTTAAAGTAAGGAAAGACCTAATTTTTAAAATTTTGTAGTAGTGTTGTTAAGTTTGATGTTGAGAATGCCTTAGAATGTGATATTAAATGATTATTTATGATCACATTTGATATAGGCATTGAGAGGAAGTAGTTTGGCCAATCCAAGTGTTGAAGGGCAACTTGGAAGAGAAAGTTGGTGAGAGTTTTAAGATTATTTTGGTTGTTATTTGAGGTATGTACAAACTTTGAATATATTGTTTATATTTGCATGATATTTGGGCTTAACACATTTTGGTTGGAAAATGTATTAAGTTACTTGGTTCATTGATTGAGTATGAATAATGTGCTATGACATTTGTAATGTTATATATGTGTTAAATGCATTGTAAAAAGCCATTGATAATGGCTAAATTGTGTAGAATGTGAAATATGGATATTATGTGAAAATACCCAAAGTAATTGGGTAATGTGTTGTGAATGTAAAAATGAGATATGTGGAATAATGAAATGAATTGATATTGATAAAAATGAGAAAAAATGAGAAAAGTGAGAAAAATGAAAAAAATGTGAAAAATGAGAAAAATGTGAAAATAAGGCAATGTGCCTAGATTGAATATGTGACAATGAGAAAGAGATTAATAATGAGAAAAATAAATAGATAAAAAAAAGTGAGAAAAAGATGATATAATAAGGCAATGTGCCTAGTTTGATCATGAGAAAATGAGAAAAGTTATGATAAAGGAATTATGAAAGAATTTGATAATGAAAAATATGAATAAATTGTGTGCCTAGTATGTTATTCAATTTTCAGAGTTCTGGATTTGGTGGCATGCCTATGATTGCCTACTAGCTAAACGCTGGAATGGTGAAAAGACTGGGTCGTAAGCCAGGCCAGTTGATAAATATGATGTTTTTGGGGGGAAAAGACTGGGTCGTAAGCCTCAAAAACTGTAGCAGTGTAGCTAGGTTGAGGACCAAGATACTAGGGCCTAAGGGTCTAACCAGGTTGAGGTCTAAGAGACTGAGGCTATTACATTATCCATGGATATATTGCCTACGGGGCCTCCCCGGCAACGGCGCCAAAAACTTGTTGCACTCAAATTAAGTACTACTACAAAGCGTCACTCGCAAGTATACGAGGTAGCTGTAGCAAAGGTGATCGCCCCAAGGTCATTTTTCCAAGAAGGTGTGGTTCGTAATAGCTTGATTGACAAGTATTTAAATGCGGAAGTGTTTGATGTATGAAATGTACAAGATTAATTTAAACCTAAAATTAACGTGCGTAGGTTGAAGTGTATGATGGGTGTGCAAGATCAAATTGATTCTTGGGAAGGTGCCTAGGGTTACAGGTCCATTCAATCAAAGCTCAATTCTCAATTATCCATTAACATAACCTTGTAAATTAATTTGTTCCTTAAGATTAATTAGTCAATTACCAATCCATTAGTTCTCACATTCATGAATTAACAACAACCAATTATTTAACATTAGCAAATTAATAAAACCTAGAACTTATATTTCTAATTCATTCTTAGGGTAGTCAATTGCATAGTTTCGATATTAAACTTCTCCTCTCGGTCCGTCATTCAATATTTAGTAATCAATAGGTGGCCAATCTATCAATTTATCTTTAATTTCAATGCAATCAACATATAACAAGATATATCAATGGAATCATCAAATCAAATTATTTAATCAAATATACTACAACCCCAAGCATGAGTAAATTAGCTCATCATATGTTTTAAACAAATACTCATTTCAAAATAAACCAAATCAAAGTTATTCATTGCAGTATTAATGTTCTTGATACAACAACAACAAATAAGAAATGGATTAAAAGAAAGAGTTGGAAAAACCCCTTTTTGAAGATGCTAAAAATCGGACTCCTCGTCTCTTTCGTAGCTCCTTCTTGGTGTGTGATGATGAACTTCCAGCTCTCTTGAACAAATGGTTCTCTTCTTGAAGGAGTGGATGATAGCTCTCTCAAATTCTCAACTCTCCAATCAAGCCTCTTAAAACCCTAATTCTTAAGGACTAATAACTCACTTCAAAACCAACAATTGTTTTTGCTCTTGGTGTGTGAAAAGAAATGGTGAATGAAGATGAGGGAATGGTGTCTTCCTTTCTCAAGCAAGAACCAAGGGAGAAGATGAAGAAGATGATGAAGAAGAGGTGTGTAGAGAATGTCCACTAAATTTATTCAAAATCCATTTTCTAATCCCCATGCTCTTCCACTTTGAATTGTTTAAGACACCCATCATGCCTTGTCTCCCACTTACTAATTTCTTTATACCTTTCTTCCATAAAATCCTCCCACTTTTCACTCTTTTTTGTTCTTTTTGTCACCCACTAAAACACAACAGCTCATTCCTCTTGCAAGCCAGCTAAGGACCCAGGGTGACACGGCCAAGCCATATGGAGCTTGGCCGTGTCTAGTGATTTTCTTTCTTGGGGACACGACCAAGCTTTTGGCCGTGTCCCATTCTGTATGCTTTGTCCTTGTGAGACACGGCCAAGGACACAGCCGTGTCATGTGACACGGCCAGTGTCCTGGCCGTGTCCAGTGATGGTGTCTGTCTCTGTTTATTTCTTTTCTTTCTTTGCTTTCTTTGCTCTTTTGTTCCTTTGGAGAGACACGGCCAGTGGCTTGGCCGTGTCTCATGGTCTTGTTCGCTACTGGACTTGTTTCCTTGAGGGACACGGCCAAGCCATGTTAATCCTAGCCGTGTCTCATGCTTGTCCTGGTTCTTCTTCTTTTGATGAGGGACACGGCCAAGCCATGACAAGCTTGGCCGTGTCACTTGATTTTCTCCACAAATTCCACCAATTTTGATCAAAAGGCTCCATCGAATGTACTTCAACCTAAATCAACAACTTCAAACAAACTTAAGTACAAATTAACATGAAAATTAACTTAAAATCAACAAAAACATCAAAGAAAATATATACAAAATTGATCTAAACACGGGGCTAGACACATGGTGTCATTATGGACCAAAGCAGTAACTCTGAAATTTGAATAGCATATTAGATCCTTTTGGGCCCATGCTTGTCTTTGCTTTAATGTGAATTATGAATTGTGATACAATTGAGAAATATAATGAGATATAATGTTATGAGTTGTGATATATATATATATATGTGTGTTGTGGATTGACATTTCATTTGGACTATATTATTATCAAAGTTTGTACCACTAGGCTTCGGCTTAGCGTGATTGTAATTTGTCGCATAGGTGTCATGGACGTTTTGGTAGAGCCGGAGAGTTCTCCTAGACCTGGTCGGGTCTAGGTTTGTATTTATTGAGCTTGAAGAGTTGTTTTTGGGTACATCAAGATCAGAGCCAGTTGTCAGCATGTACATTTTTGATATTATAGTATATTTTGATATTATGTATGTTATAATATGTTTTTGAAGTATATATTGTAAATTGTAAAGAAGGATTTGAATAATTTTGTTTAAGATGGGATTTTATATGTAATGTTGATATATATATATATATATCTATATATAAGTATTTTGAGAAAATATGGAGAAATTGAGAAGTATTGGTGAATTGATTTTATTTGGAGTGTTTGTTTTATGCAGGTTGTGTTTTGTTGAATTTTGGAAACGTCCAAATTACAAACAAAACTCTGGCGAATTTTTTCCAGAGATTTTCTTATAAAATGCTATTTCGGGTTACTATAGCAAGTAAAGAATATTTATATACCAACTAATTTTATATTTTTAGTATTTGAAATTTTAAAACAGAAATGTGTAAATTTTTTATTAAATTGATTTGTGACATTTTTATATTGTATATGTATATTTTACTTATGCTGAAAATATGTATTGTATGTATATAGGGTATAAGGTGTTACATTTATTTTGGTATCAGAGTATAAGTTTAAAGTTCTCGACCAAGGTGGGTTGATAGAGAGTGAAAATTAGAATTTTAAAAAAATGATTTTCAATTGTGATGCATGCATTGGCACTGACAATTTATCTGATTCCTGATGTGGCATGTCCGCTCGACATAACGGATATGAGTTGAGATGACGTCTGAGTTATATAGATGAGAGTGGCACAGTAGAAGCATCATTCTGGACCTTATGGATTAAGAATTTTTAGAACTTCTATTCAAAATTAAGATTTATAGTTGATTCAATTGATGAATAAGTAGAATTAAGAAAAATAATTTATGAAATGATTTAAGATATGAAATAAAAAGTTTGGAAAATGGACATGACAGTTACAGAAAATTTTATAGGTATGCTGTAAAATGATATTGTTGAATTTTTAAATAAATATAGAAATGTTGGATGAGTTTGAAAATTTAATGAAAAGTTTTTCTATATTTTAGAATCTAATTTATAAAATTTCATAATTTTTAAAGATGAATTACTAATTAAGAAAGGTAGAAGAACACAGATTATTGGAGGAATTCCAGAAACTCAAAATCTGTAGAAATTGAGAAACATATTTAAAAACTATGGCAAATCCATCCAGAAAAATATGAAAATTTACACCCAATATCATATGTATCCCTATAACATATGGTTAAAATTTCATGCATTTTTATTAAGTTATGATACTTGAAAAAAATGGACAACCGGGTGCTGTCAGAGAAATTATTAAAAAGACAGATTCTCTCATTTTGGAAGATTTAATTTTTAAATATATTAAATCAATTTGGAAAAATTTTAAATTTTAAATATAAGTCCATATATGTGTCAAGTGCACATGCTAAAATTTTACAAGCTTTTATAAAGAATTGATAAGGAATATAAAAATTGAAAGTGAGAGTGACATGAAACTAAGGAAGTCATACAATTTTGTATACATGAGTAATAAATTACTTTCATGAAACAAATGAATGAAGAAAATTATGAAAATTTATATACATATGGGTAGAAGTATGAAGAAGGAATATGGAGTTTTTAATAATTTGCAACAAAGAGTTCATAATTAAAATCAACAAGCGAAATCACATATAATAGCGAATTATTTATTATGGAACAATAATGCATGATTTAGGGTTGAATGTATAAAATTAAAGTATCTAAGTGGATGAAATTTAGTGAGGTTCATGTTGTTGGTTGTATTATGTGGAATTTGAATTTTTGAAATGGGTTTTCATAGTTGTGAAAGTGATGTACTTTGATGTTATATTAATATATAGGTAATGCTTATAAAGTTAGCTCTTGAAAGTGAGATTAATATAATGAAGTTTAAGTAAAGTAGTAAGTTGAAAATTTTGATTGTAAGGGAATTTCGATGAGGATTGTTTAGATATTGATAGTTTAATATTTAATAAGCATGGGAGTAATTTTGAATGAGTAATATTATTTATAAAAGTGCTAACTGAGGTGTAATGTGGTTGATAATATAGAAATTTGTTATGAAATAAAAAGAAATGATTAAGCAAGTGAAAATGAGTTACTTTAGGTAATTGAATTGGAAATGATGAAAATAGATATGAAGAGTATAATAATTGAAAAAAAAATGTGTGAGAGAGATGTCACATTGGAAATGTGACTAAGATTTATATGAAGTGTTAAATATATATATATATATAATAAGAAACTTATTTAAGAAATGGGCGATTAAATAAAAAAGATGTTAATTATGTTGTTGTCAGAGTGTATATATATGTTGAAGTGATGAATAATTTAAGTAATGTCAAAAGAATAAGAAATGATAATGCTCTCTGAAAGGTGATAAATGTTAACTTTGTAAAGGTTGTATGTAAAAGAGGAATTGAGTATAATTGTATGATATGTGTGATGAAATTTTTCAATATGAATGCTATTGTGATATGCAAGAAAATGTGGAAAGTAAGTCACATTGTGAATATGACTTACAACGGTGTATGTGGATGATTAAAAAAAAAAGTTATCGAGTGTTTGCTACCTTATACAATTACTTGTCTAGTGATATTGAGAATAATATTGCATGTATTAATAGACCTAAGAGAGATTAGGTCTTGACCTGCGTAGAGATAGGTCATGTGATGAAATTGAGATTAAGATTGGACCTGAGCAACATTGGATGGTGAAATTGTTATTGTAACAACTAAACTTGATGATTGTGTAGTTTTTTGGGCCCAGAGTACATGCGTATAAATAAGAGATTGTAAGGAAATGGAAAGTATAACGAAGAAAGTATGAAAGTGAAAAAAATGAAAATTTTTATAAGAGATAGATTAGAAATGGAGTAATAAATTAAAATTGTGTAAAATTAGCATATGAACGAATGTGTATATGTAAGACATGATAATGATAATATTTTTGAAACATGAATTAGGCTAATGATGATCAACTGATCAAAAGTAAATTGCTTTGAATCAGAGTTGAAATGTGTTAACTCTTCATGTAGTAAGAGTTTAAAGAACTTATATGTTATTTTAAAATGCCACGGATGTGTGACCATTAAGACATGGGTGTAGGTTTGAGATAAGAGCTATTTTAGAAAGAATTATAGTGAAGGCGGTGTTTATTTGTAACCTACAGACGTTGACTTAAGATGATACAATTGTGAAATATATTGAGTGAAATTGATAGTTTTTGTTTCATGAGATACAAGCAAGATTTGTGGCCGGTATAGTTGGACTCATAACCTTATGTAGAAATTTATTTATGACCATAAATAGTGTGAAAACAGAAGAAAATTGTGAAAATATGATAAGCTATAAATGATGTGGAAGAACAGTGATTTTTGTAAATATAGTAACTATAAGAAATATGAGAAAAGGGGTAAATGAAAGGAATTGTTAAATGTGCATAAGAGCTATATTGAATGTGTTTGAAAGTGGTATAAAATGAATAAGTTGATGAAAATAACGTTTAAAGTGAAAGAGGCTAGGGAAAATGAATATTATCTGTAATGATGAATTCGAAGAGAATTAAAATTTAAGAATAAATTTGACCTAATAGAATTAGGTCATGAATTGAAAAAAGATTGATGAATTTAAAATAGACTAAAGGTTAGTAAGAATAGAATAAGTCTATGATGGTAGTATTGTGATAGTTAGATCAATTGATATGAAATATAGTAAGTTTATAAATATTTATTGAAATTCAATGTGTGTAGTTGTATTAAGAATATGCAAGCTATATGATAATGTGCACAGTACAACGTTCTGATATGTATATGCACATGAAATGAGCTAAGTTATATTAGTTTCAAATAATTATAAGAGAAAAAAATTATTTATAGTATATTGTAATGAATCTTACTAAGGAAATAAGATTTTGTTGTTGTATAATGGTGATATTACATTAATATGTGGTAATTGTATAAAGAGTAGGATCAAAGTGAAGATGTGTAAAATTATTGTGTTAAGATAAAAGTTATTAACATTTGAATTTAAGTTTATGAGAGTATATTTTTAAGATAATGAAGTGATCAAATATCTTGAGCGCAATAGGTGTGTGGTGTATATATATTAAGAAGATGAACTAATTTTGTCTACTGACAATTCGATTGATGAGATGATTAATTTAATATAAGATTTTAAGATTATGTTTTTATTTGGATGATTTATTACCGTACTTGATAATTTCGAGGACGAAATTATTTAAGGGGGAGAAAATTGTCATATCCGTAATTTTGGAGAAATTAAATAATTATTTGGAGATATAAAAGTTGTATATAACCAATATATGTACCTAGTGTATATATAACATATACATATGGTATATTAATTATATATGTTGGATATATATATTACATACTTAATATATTTAATACACATATAAGGTAAATTTGATGTGTATATAGGAATATTATTTATGCATATGGGTATTTATATTCATTAAATATATATTACATAGATATAGTATATACATTACATAAATATGTACATAATGACATATGTGAAATATAAGTAACATATATAAAATATATACATATACATAAAGTATACAATATATATATGTGGGACATAATTTGGTGTTAAAAAAGTGAATGAAGAAAATAATAATAATAAAATAATATTAGATAATGGAAGATGATGGAAAAGTGTGATATTTTGTAATTATTAATTAATTAATAATAAGTAAATAAAAATAATTCAATATTAATTTATTTTTGGGTGGTAGAAGATTAAATATATTTATTAATAAATAAATAAATAAATATTTATATATAAGGCTAGAAATTAAAGAAGAAAGAAATTAAAAAGATAAAAACATAAATAGTAAAGGAGGAGTAAATTAGTAAATATACTTTATAAAATTTAAAACTTAATAAAATAATTTAAAAAGAAAATATTTTTGAATGGAAGGTGAAAATTGTTATTTTAAAATAAATAAATAAATAATTTAAATAATTTAAAAATATATATATGTGGTCTTAAATGAAGGAAAGAGAAAAAAATCAAAAATTTTAAAAGAATTTTTTTTTTCTTCTTCTTCTTCCTTTCTTTGACGTTTCTCCATGGATGAGGAAGATTGGTTTTTCCTTCATTTAAAAAACCAATTTCCAAGGATTTTACAAGAACCAAGTGGGTTTTAGTGATTTTTTCATAAATTAGTAAATTTTCCTTTACAATTTTGAAGTTTCATCTAAATATATGATTATGTATAATTTGAGATTTTATGGAGTGTATTTTAATTGCTTAAATACATATGAAAGATGCTATTTTGTTTAATTATTAATGATTCTTAAGTTGGATTGAAGAAATGGTTAAGTTTGAGTTAAGTTGGTTGAAGAAAGAGAATTTAGGGTTATGGAACATTTGGATTTTTGAAATCATGAGTTTTAATTGTGCAAATTGGTTCCAAATGTGTTGTTTTGATGCATAAACAAGGATTTTAAAATCAAATGATAGATTTAGTTAAGTTTGGATAGAGTTTGAAGATAGTAGTATTGATTTAGGGTTTTGGAAAAGTGAATTTTCAAAGAATGATTAATTGCTTGATTTTAATGCTTAAATCATGTTATTTAATGATATAAGTGGTGGAAATAAGATTGAAATGATAATTGAATTGAGTTGGAATGGAGATCCTTCAATGGCGAAGGTTATGCCATTTTAGGATTTTGAACATAAAAATGTGGTTAATTAATGTAATTGGTTAAAAATGTTAAAAAATGCTTGTGATGATATAATTAAACCCAAAATAATAATTTAACGGGTTAATATGGATTTGCTAAGTTAAAGTAAGGAAAGACTTAATTTTTAAAATTTTTTAGGAGTATTGTTAAATTAAGATTTGATGTTGAGAATGCCTTAGAATGTAATAGTAAATGATTATTTATGATCACATTTGATATAGGCATTGAGAGGAAGTAGTTTGGCCAATCCAAGTGTTGAAAGGCAACTTGCAAGAGAAAGTTGGTGAGAGTTTTAAGATTATTTTGGTTGTTATTTGAGGTATGTTCAAACTTTGAATATATTGTTTATATTTGCATGATATTTGGGCTTAACACATTTTGGTTGAAAAATGTGTTAAGTTACTTGGTTCATTGATTGAGTATGAATAATGTGCTATGACATTTGTAATGTTATATATGTGTTAAATGCATTGTGAAAAGCCATTGATAATGGCTACATTATGTAGAATGTGTACTATGTATATTATGTGAAAATACTCAAAGTAATTGGGTAATGTGTTGTGAATGCAAAAATGAGATATGTGGAATAATGAAATGAATTGATATTGAAAAAATGAGAAAAGTGAGAAAAAAAAAAGTAAAAATAAGGCAATGTGCCTAGATTGAATATGTGACAATGAGAAAGAGATTAATAATGAGAAAAATGAATAAATAAAAAAAAGTGAGAAAAAGATGATATAATAAGGCAATGTGCCTAGTTTGATCATGAGAAAATGAGAAAAGTTTTGATAAATGAATTATGAAAGAATTTGATAATGAGAAATATGAATAAATTGTGTGCCTAGTATGTTATTCAATTTTCAGAATTCTGGATTTGGTGGCATGCCTATGATTGCCTACGGGCTAAACACTGGAATGGTGAAAAGACTGGGTCGTAAGCCAAGCCAGTTGATAAATATGATGTTTTTGGAGTGAAAAGACTGGGTCGTAAGCCTTAAAAACTGTAGCAGTCTAGCCGGGTTGAGGACCAAGATACTGGGGCCTAAGGGTCTAGTCGAGTTGAGGTTTAAGAGACTGGGGCTGTTACATTATCCATGTAAATATTGCCTACGGGGCTAGACACATGAAATTTGAATAGCATATTAAATCCTTTTGGGCCCATGCTTTTCTTTGCTTTAATATGAATTATGAATTGTGATACAATTGAGCAATGTAATGAGATATAATGTTATGAGTTGTGATATATATATATATATGTGTGTGTGTGTGTGTGTTGTGCATTGACATTTCATTTGGACTATATTGTTATCAAAGCTGTACCACTAGGCTTCGGCTTAGCGCGATTGTAATTCATCGCGCAGGTGTCATGGATATTTTGGTAGAGCCAGAGAGTTCTACTAGACCTGGTCGGGTCTAGGTTTTTATTTATTGAGCTTGAAGAGTTGTTTTTGGGTACATCAAGATCAGAGCTAATTACCAGCATGTACATTTTTGATATTATTGTTGCGCTCTAATAAACACTACTAAAGCCACACTCGCAAGTATACGAGGCTGCTGTAGTATTTCGGTGAACACCTCAAGGTCGTCTCACAAGGAAGCTAGATAGACTAATTATTTATCAAATCATAATGAACAAATTATTAATTAGTAGTTTTTGATTTATAAGATTGAATTGCTGAACAACTAATGAAAAAGAAAATGAATTGAATTTATAGCAATGAAAGGAAACTAAACAAGGATATTGATTCACTTAATAAAAAAGCCTAGGGTTTGCACTTCTCTACTAATTTATATTTATGAATGGTTATTTCTCTCAACTGGTTTAATTTCAAAGATCATATTTCAAGCAACTTAATTAATCAAATCAAGGAAATGAGCTCTCGCATTCAAACCTCTTTCAATTAATCTTATTACAATCAAAATGATCTTTTCCTTAGGTTTATATCTCTAATTCACCTAAGTCCCTAATCGAATTGTTCCAGCATTAGACTTCATTTCTCAATCCTTCATCTAAATACCTCAAACACATAATTGGTGGCCAATCAATTGTATATTAACATTAATCCATTCAATTAAGGATAAAAGAAATAATTTAATTAAGAGCAATAACCATTTCATACAATCATAGTAGATCCATACAAACCCTAGACTAGATCAAAATTAGTTCATAATAATGCTATCAAACAAATTCATCTCATTAAAATTCAAATAAATTAATTTAGACATTAGAGATTTCATAAATACAATTTCAATGAAACTTAAGAGATAGAGTTTAAGAACAAAACCAAATTACAAACTTCCTTTGGCTTCTGAAGAATCTCTTGCTCAGATTTTTGCTAAAAGAATAATGCAATGGCTAAAACTAATTTGATCTAGAGTGTTTGCATGAAAGTGAAATCAATCTT
Organism: Garcia nutans; assembly: GCA_947685225.1. NCBI lineage: Eukaryota > Viridiplantae > Streptophyta > Magnoliopsida > Malpighiales > Euphorbiaceae > Garcia > Garcia nutans. The sequence continues at coordinate 1,376,384 of CANTUV010000017.1, read as the reverse complement.
CAAAAGAAAAGTGAAGAATAGCTGAAAAGTATGTGTTGGACGGCTGGAAGTGTGGATGATCCCCCTTCTCTTGCCCTAATCTTCTTATTTATACAAAACCCTCACTGAAAATCTGCGCTTTCTTTCTTTCTTTAGTCCCATGGAGTGACATGGCCAAACTTGTGGTCGTGTCAGTGGCTTGGCCGTGTCACCTGGGTGTATCAGCTTTTATTTCTCCTTGCTCTTCTTTGCTTCTTTGGAGATGAGAGTGACACAGCCAAGCTTGTGGTCGTGTCATGTGACACGGCCAGTGGCTTGGCCATGTCTCCTGGGTGTGTCAGCTTCTGTTTCTTTCCTTTGGTTCTTCCTTTGTTCTTTGGCTTAGGAAGGGACACGGCCAAGCTTTTGGCCATGTCATGTGACACGACCAGTGGCTCGGCCATGTCACTTGCCAGTGTCAGCTTCTGCCAAATTTTCCTTTCTTTCTTGGTTCCCTTAGTTTTGCCCTTTAGGTGAGACACAGCCAGTGGCTTGGCCATGTCTCCTGCCCGTGTCATGATCTGCCAAAAATTTCCTTGAGGTGACACGGCCAAGCTTGATTTGGCTTGGCCATGTCTTGCTGCTTCATGCTCTTCTTTCTTTGTTTTGATCTTCCAAGGGAGTTTTTTGCACTTTAACCTAAAACAAACACTTAAAACAAACTTTAAACAAGAATCAAATGAAACATTAACCAAAAATACATAAACATCACACTAAAAAATAGTACAAAAATGACATAAATACTGGGATAAATTAAAAACTACCAAATTGATGAAATCACTAAATAAACAGATTAAAACTACCAAAATGCATGAAGAAAACAATAATCATCATAATAAATAACAATTTTATGACAAAAACTAATAAAATAATTATAGTATATTTTGATATTATGTATGTTACGATATGTTTTTGAAGTATATATTGTAAATTGTAAAGAATGATTTGAATAATTTTGTTTAAAATGGGATTTTATATGTAATATTGATATATATACCTATATATAAGTATTTTGAGAAAATATGGAGAAATTGAGAAGTATTGGTGAATTGATTTTATTTGGAGTGTTTGTTTTATGCAGGTTGTGTTTTGTTGAATTTTGGAAACGTCCAAATTACAGACAAAACTCTGGCAAATTTTTCCCAGAGATTTTCTTATAAAATTCTATTTCGAGTTACTATAGTAAGTAAAAAATATTTATATACTAACTAATTTTATATATTTAGTATTTAAAATTTTAAAATAGAAATGTGTAAAAATTTTTTAAATCGATTTTCGACATTTTTATACTGTATATGCGTATTTTACATATGCTGAAAATATGTATTATACATATATAGGGTATAAGGGTGTTACAAGAAAAATATTTGCCTTCATGAAGGAGGGGGGAATTCAATGGCAGTTACTATAATAATAATGGCTTTAAGGGACCTAATGGAGATTATACACATGGAGCACCTCTTCTGCGATAGATATACAATACTACTAATCCTCTTAACCAGCCTATTTTGTATGAGGTTGAGAATTTTGCTGCAGGCGTGCACATTATGACTAATTTTCATAATAATCACCCAGTTCCTTAAGTGCGCAGGCTTCAGCCTCCAATTAATGTTGAGGCTATTTGAAGGTGATGCAAAAAATTTACAAACCTGGCTTGAGGTAGACAAGCCGACCCAATTGTTTTTAAGCTTTTCCCAAATACCATCAACAGGGACAATCCTTACCCTCGAGGATACAAGACTTATGAATTCTCCCTATTTTGGAATAAGAACAAACAATCCATTATATAGCATATTGCCAGATTCACTATACAGATTTGGTGAGCTAGATAATTATAAAAACTTTGCACAATTTAAGTTGAGATTATTTCCAAATTCATTGACTGGTCTAGCCTTTATTTGGAACATAATGTTGCCTAAAAATTCGATATTCACTTGGCCAGGAATGGAAAGGTAGTTCTACAGTCAATTCTACATGGTGTGTTGTCCCAAGATGGCAACCAAGAGGGGGGGGGGGGGGTGAATTGGTTTTCTCAAGAAATAATGGCAAATTAAAAACTCAACAAACAAGAAATGCGGAATAGAGAAATTGTTAAGTAGTGAATGAAAGAAAGAACACACAATATTTATAGTGGTTCGGATTTTCTTCAATCCTACATCTACTTCCTTAACAACTTGTTAAGGTATCACTAATATTTGAAGTTTTACAAGCTTACTTCCAACTTTGGTGTTTTCACAAGTTCACACCTAACTTGACAAGTGTTTTGCTAAGGCTTACACTCAAGAACCTTTACAAGAGTTTTTAAGGCTCACTCTTACAACCTATACAAGAGTTTTACAAGGCTCAGTCTCACAACCTATACAAGAGTTTTACAAGGCTCACTCTCACAACCTAAGTGTTTTCTAAGCTCACACTCAAACTTATACAATGGTGTTTTCAATGCTTACACCCAACATTCATTACAATTCAAATGTAAGTGAAATATGTTGCTTGGCTATGAGTTCTTTTATTCTCTCTTTTTCATCATCTTATTTTTCTTAGAGTAGCAATGTATTTATAGCCAATGTGGTCTGACTAGCCGTTATAGATAGTGATAATAAAGTCTTGGCAGTTTAAACCTTCTTCAGTAACCTATTCGAAGCATTTCGCAGTCGTCCTTCATGTAAGGATGGTCGCGCTAATGTCTCGCGCGGTCGTCTTTGTTCAAGGTACGGTCACTGCATTTAAATTTGCTTCAACGGTTGAATTTGAGTGCTTTGCAGCAGGAATCTTGCCCATGCTATAGTTGTCGGGACGGTCGCGCATACGCTAGGTGTGGTCGCCCTTTTTGAATACTCAAGTGGGTTTATAACTGTCATCACATGTGGCATTCTTTGACTGGGCAAAATGAAAGTCCGCCTAAATATGAATTTCGCGGTCGCTCTAGGTGTAATCTAGCGGTCAAGTTGAGACACTCGCGTCGAACTTCTGGACACACCTTAGGACACGAACACTACTTTCAGTTTAAGTAGATTTGTCCTGAATCATCAGAGCGGTCGCAGATATCAAAGGGAGGTCGCGAAAGTGATAAGCAAGACTGTATCCTTCGCCGTTCTTGTCACCGCGAACCTTACTGTAATTAGGATGATTTGGGTTTCTTGTGTGGTGGTCGTCCATGAATGTAGGATGGTCGCTCTTATGTAAGTGTGGTCACTACTGTGGTCGGGCTACTGACCGCGAAACCTACTGTGATATAGTTTCATCCTTCAATCGAATGGGGTGGTCGTTTCCATGTCTTATGCGACCGCTAAACATGCTCTGTTCAGCTTTATTGAAACAACTTAATCCTACAACAAGGTTCTTCAAACACATGTTAAATAAGTCATTCAATTTGAGTTGTCAAGGATCAAAATTGAGATCATTTGTCTAACAATCTCCCCCATTTTGACTTTGACAATCAAATGGAATGATGATATAAATTAACAAAGATATAACTTAGATTGGCTCATAATCTTTCCTTATTCAAATTGCTTATGTGTTGAATGTTAATAAATTTTTTATAATGCTCCCCCTAAACATATGCATGAGTCATGTTTTAGTTTGGAGTATAACTTGGTTTCTTCCCCATTCTGTGATTTAATATCATTTGACTGTCTTTCATTAGTAAAAACAATCATTCCAATCTTTTGACTAACATTCCAATCTTTAGTAAAATCAATCTTTCTTTCTCCCCCATTGTCATAGGCAAAATGCATAATATGTAAAGATAATGAACAACTTGGTGTATAACAAACAAAATGTTTAATAAGAGAGGGCAGTACATGGTTTAAAGAAAGATAGGAATAAGATAAAACAAAAAAACATAACATAACAAAAAAAAACTAAACTAATCAGAATTTTTATCCTCATCTATCTCTTCTTCTTCTAAAGGGGCTTTTCCCTTATCAAGAGGAACATTAGAAGGAGAGTTAGTGCTAATAGATTCTTCTTCTTCAGGGAGACTTTCAGTATGATCACTTATATCCCAATCCTCAAGATTGTATTGAGGTAAGTCCAGTTTGCCTTGCATGTCATAGAGATCATGATGCATGTGAGATATAAGGTCAATTCTCTTGTTCAAGTGATGGAATCTCTTGGAGACACTTTTCTTGAATCGAGAGAGTTTCCTGGAGAGAGATTTGATAGCTTTGAGAATGAGTTTTGTAGGGGATGAAGTAGTTTCCTGAGTAGGTTTAGATGAAGTAGCTTTTGGAGGTAGTTCAATAGCAACTTCCAAGGAGTTTCCTTCTTCCTCAATTGCGTACCTTGGTCTTTTCTTTTGTCTATCCACAATGCCTCGTTTGCCAAAGAAATACACATATGAACCCTCAATCTTCCTTACACATCCAGCATGTTTTAGATAGTCAATGGTGATGGCACTAGAGGAAAGATTGAAAGGGTTTCTCAAGGTAGTTAAGTTGAGATCATTTAGTAAGTTCAGGTGCCTAGCTATTTGAGTTATTTGTGAGGATAAGAAGAAAGTTCCAGTGCCTGTAACAACATGATGATATAGAGTGTCAATCAAGAACTTGGTGGTGTTCATTTGGATGTTGTGGGTGAAAGCATATAAGAATATGAGGTCTTTTTTTGTTACCTTCTCATTTCCATCAGCACTTTAATGAATGGTGTAGGTGATGATTCTGTGAAGCATCCAATGGGTGAGGGATTTGATGTGTCTAGCTTTTGACTCTTTTTCAAATGAGGTTTCCACAGAGATTTCTTGCCAAAAGGTAGAGAGTGTTTGGTTGGAGAAGGTTAAATCATTGTAGGAGGTTATTCCATCAACAGGAAAGTCCCAGATTTTGCTAAAGTCTTCTAAAGTTAAGGCTTGGTATTGGTCAAATAACTTAAATCTAACCCCATACCACCCTAGTGCAGAATTTGCACTCTTTTCAATCTAAAAAGACATGAGAAATTCCTTGCTTAAACTAGAATAGCCTACCTCTTTAGGAAATACAAATTTTCTCCAGCCAAGAACATCAAGTAAACTTTCAATCTCATCTTTGATGTTGAGGGAAGAGAGCATCCCACCAAATGGAGATTTAGTTCCCTCAACTTTCTTTCTCTTCAGCATGGCATATCTCACATCTTCCTCAGAGGTTTGGTAGTGAGGTTTGTGAATTTTCTCACATCTTCTAGACTGTGGAGGAGATGGAGGAACATCTGTTGGTTCTCTTATGATAATTCCTGAAGGTTTCTTTCCCTTCCCTTTCCCTTTGGAGGTTATTTTCTTTTTGGGAGCCATTAGGGTTGAAGAACAGGAAGAAAACTGGAAAACAGAGAGTGTTTTGAGAAGGAGATGATCTTGAGAGGATTTTAGAGATTTGAAGGGAAGTTTGTATGTTATAAGAAGTATAATATCCAAGAAACTGATGTATAATGCTCTTAAATAGAAGAAATTAAGAAAATAGCCGTTTATGACTGTTGAGAGTTAAGAAACGCGACCTGTCATACAGCCAACGGTTACAAAATTTTGAGCAGAGTGTACAGAGAGCGGTCGCTTATTTGCATAGGTGCGATCGCGAACTGTACTCTAGCGACCATTAGCAAGATTAGTGCATTCGCAGGTGCAGAGAATGTCTGTAACGGTCGAAACTGTTCAAATTATTGCGACCGCTCATAGGGTTTCTCGACCACACACAGAGATATTAATTTAGATGAATCTAGCAGGCAAGATAGAGATCGCTAAAGGCATTGGAGTGAACGCGAGTGACTCATAAATGAAAGAGTCAAAGAAAGATGAAGGATTCTTAATTTTTTTAGGCAAAAAGTTTATACATTGTGATGAAAAAAGTTTATTGATAGGAAATCTTTTATTAATTCAGAGTAGTTCCATCAATCATTCCTAAATTAAGTTTAATGAAGTTAAGCCTATCCTCATTCAAAGGTTTTGTAAAGATATCAGCAATTTGATTATGTGTATCTATAAACTCTAGGACTATATTATGATTTTGTACATTTTCTCTCAAAAAATGATGTCTAGTATCTATATGTTTGGATCTAGAGTGTTGAATAGGATTTTTAGACAAGTTTATTGCACTAGTGTTGTCACATTTAATGGAGATATTGTTAAACACTTTGCCATAGTCAAGCAATTGTTGTTTCATCCATAATATTTGTGTGCAACAAAAACATGCTGCAACAGTAACCGATGCTTGTTTCTTACTATGCCAAAAAACTAGACAATTACCAAGAAAGTGACATGCACCTGTTGTGCTCTTCCTATCTAAGATACTACCAGCATAATCTGCATCTGAAAAGCCTATGATATGAAATGATGTGTTTTTAGGATACCAAAGTCCTAAATGCATTGTACCACTTAAATATTTCAAAATTCTCTTACTAGCATTCAGGTGTGAAGTTTGAAATCTAGCACAAAGACATACACCATACATTATATCAGGTCTAGAAGCGGTTAAGTAAAGTAGTGATCCGATAATACCTTGATATTTCTTTTCATCTGCTGCTTTACCATTTTCATCTTTTCCCAATTTCAAGGATGTGCTCATAGGAGTTTTGCTAGTTTTGCAGCCATCCATTCCAAACTTCTTGATAAGTTCTTTTGTATATTTGGATTGGTTGATGAAGATCCCATCTTCACATTACTTGATTTGCAGTCTAAGGAAGAACTTGAGTTCACCCATCATGCTCATTTCAAATTCCCTAGTCATACAACAAGCAAATTCTTTGCACAAGGCTTCATTAGTAGCTCCAAATATTATGTCATCCACATAAATTTGTATAATCAAAATGTTATGCTTATCTTTTTTAACAAAGAGAGTTGTATCTACTTTTCCTTTTGAAAAACCATTTTTAAGCAAATATGCACTTAGTTCATCATACCATGCTCTTGATGCTCGTTTCAATCCATATAAAGCTTTGGTAAGTTTGAAAACATGATCAGGAAATTTGTAGTTTTCAAAACTAGGAGGTTGTTCTACATAAACTTCTTCGCTTATAAGACCGTTTAGAAATGCACTTTTAACATCCATTTGAAAGAGTTTAAAGTTCATGTGACATGCAAAAGCAAGTAATATTCTAATAGCTTCTAATCTGGCTACAGGAGCAAAAGTTTCATCATAGTCAATACCTTCTTCTTGATTATATCCTTTGGCTACCAACCTTGCTTTATTCCTAACGATGTGACCATTTTCATCAAGCTTATTCCTATAGACCCATTTGCATCCTATGATAGAGTGATCTGTAGGTCTAGGAGTGAGTTGCCAAACATTATTTCTTTCAAATTGATTAAGTTCATCTTGCATTGCAGTTATCCAACTTTCATCATTTAAAGCCTCATCAATGGTCTTTGGCTCTATTTGAGAAACAAAAGCAAAATTAACATCTATATGATTAATTTTAGATCTAGTAATTACTCCCTTAGTTGTTTCACCAATGATGAGTTCCTTAGGATGATCTTTCTTGTATTGCCAATCCTTAGGTAGATCTTGAGTCTTTTCTTCAAGTTCATGTTGATTAATCTTTGGAGCATCAATAGTTTCATGAGGTTCAAGAGTACCTGCAGGGTCATTGAAAGTACTACCTTTCTTTTGATCAAGTTTAGATGATTCATCAAATATAACATGCATTGTTTCTTCAACAACTAGAGTTTTCATGTTAAATACTCTATATGCTTTGCTATATGATGAGTATTCTAGGAATATACCTTCATCTGATTTGGATGAAAATTTTCCAAGGTTTTCCTTAGTGTTCAATATGAAGCATTTGCATCCAAATACTCTAAAATGTCCAATTTTGGGAATTCTTTCATTCCATAACTCATAAGAAGTTTTATTAGTTAAATGCCTTTTGTAAACACGATGTGTAATGTAACAAGTTGTATTAACGGCTTCTGCCCAAAAATAAGATGGTAAATCATATTCATTGAGCATTGTTCTAGCCATTTCAATTAAGGTTCTATTTTTCCTTTCAACTACACTATTTTGTTGTGGAGTTCTAGGAGCAGAAAAATTATGTGAAATGCCAAGTTCATTACAAAAACTTTCAAAATTTTCATTCTCAAATTCTTTGCCATGATCACTTCTAATAGATGTGATCACATATCCTTTTTCATTTTGAACTCTTCTTGCAAACATTTTGAAGTAATTAAAAGTTTCATTCTTTGGGCTAAGAAATTAACCCATGTGAATCTAGAGTAATCATCAACAAGAACAAATGCATATAATTTGCCTCCTAAGCTAGTAACTCTATTTGGTCCAAACAAGTCCAAATGAATGAGCTCTAAAGGTCTAGAGTTACTTATAACATTCTTTGATTTAAATGAACTCTTATGTTGCTTACCATTTTGACAAGGTTGACAAATTCTATCTTTACCATATTTTATCTTAGGGAGACCATCAACTAGGTTTTCATTACAAATATATTTTAATTGATCCATACCAGCATGTCCTAGTCTTCTATGCCATAACCATGCATCATTATTATTAGACATTAGACATTTGAATGCGTGATTTGAATGTATGTTGATATTATAAGTGTTGTTTGTCCTAGTACCCTTAAATATGATAACACCATTTGAATTTGTGATTTTGCATTCTTTGGAATCAAAATTAACAAGGTATGATTTATCACATAGTTGACTAACACTTAGCAAATTATGTTTCAACCCATCAACAAGCCATACATCTTCTATTAAATATTTACCAATTGAACCAATGGAGCCAACACCAATAATTTTACCTTTAGCATTATTTCCAAAAGTTACATTACCTCCATGTTTGTAGGTAATATTTGCAAAGAGCTTTGCATTCCCGGTCATATGCCTTGAGCACCCACTATCCACTAGCCATGTGCTTTCGTTGACAGTAGATTTTAGGCATACCTACAAGACAATTGTGGTCATCTTCTCTTAGGTACCCACATGAAGTTGGGTCCTTGATGGTTAGTAATAAAGGTGTCTTCTAACTTGAGATGAGCCTTTCTTATATGACAGGAAAAACTTTTATGTCCAAGCTTCATGTAATATGTGCATTTCCATTGTATTTTGTGTTTCTGCATTTTTCTTTTTGTATTCCAAGTATTATGCATACAACTACAAATATGTGATTGCTTTTGTGCAAGTTTAGTGTACAGAAATGCATGATTACTTTTAGCTTTAATTCCTAGTGAACCATAAGAAGTTCTTTTGGTACTTTTAGACTTGGTGCGAGCATCTTTGATCTTTACAGTATCAACATTAGAAATTTTAGTTGTAGATGCTTTTACAAATGCTGGTTTGCTTGGTGTAATGTTGGTTGAGCCATTGAATCCTAATCCATATTTTAAGGGGGGTGATCTTTGGTTACCAATTAATGTGTCTAAAACTTCCTTTCCTTTATGAAATCTTGAAATTGATTCTTTTAGTTCATGCTTTAGAATTTCATTTTCTTTAATAATTTTTTCTAAGTCATGTGAGTTTTTATTTAACTCTTCTATTGAATTCATCAAGTGTTCATTTGAGGTTTTCAATTCTAAGGTAGAGTTCTTTAAGCATATAAAATCCTTTTCTAACTTAGAGTTTTTTCTTTATAGAGCATCATTTTAGAAAAATATTTTTCTATTTTAAAGTTCATGTGCTCAATCAAATCACTATCATCTAGATCATCAATATCATCATGTGCTACTAGATCAAATGATTGAGTACTTACCTCATTGGAGTCATCTTCAATAGCCATGAGACATATGTTTGTAATTCCTTCTTCTTCTTCTTCACTTGAAGAGGAATCATCCCATGTGGCTTTGATAGACTTTTTCTTTTCTTTGTCCCATTTCCTTTTATTCTTTACTTTGAAGCAATCCGATTTAATGTGACCAGCTTTTCCACATTCATAGCACTTTACCTCATTTTTCTTTTCTTTATCTTTGAAGGAGAATTTAGGAAGTGTACCTTTATTTGCTTGTAATCTTTTCTTCTTTTTCCATTCATTTATTCTTTTTGAGAACATTGCCATTTCATCTTCATCATCAGTACCTTCGTTGCTTGAGCTCTCAACTTCTTTGATTGCTTTGAGCGCAATTGGTTTTCTCTTTTCTTTTTCACCTTGATCTTCTTCTTTTTCACTGTGTAGCTCAAATGTGAGTAGTTTTCCAACAAGCTCGTCGGTTCTTAATGTGCTAAGATCATGAGCTTCTTCGATGGATGATACTTTTGATTCAAAGTTCTTTCTAGCTCTTAGGGCTCTCAAGATTTTACTGTTTAAATAACCTTGATCATATACCTTGCCATACTTCTTTAGTTCATTGACAATAGCAAGCAAGCGATTGGTCATGTCGGTGACGTTTTCATTTGTTTTCATCTTGAATAGCTCATACTCATGAACACATTTGTTTCTTGGTGAATCTCACTAGAGTCGTACCTTCATGGTAGTTCTCAAGTGTCTTCCAAATGCAATGTGCACAAGTTAAATGTTGAACTCTTCCACCTTCTTCTCTTGAAATGGAATTCATCAAGATGGAAGCGGCTCTATTGTTCTTGAATCGATCTTTGACATTGATAGTTGACCATTGTGCTTTGGGAAGACGAACTTGGATATCATCAACTTCATAAGTGGGAGGTTTGCACTCACTTTCCACAAAATCCCATAGTTCAATCCCTTCACTATCTAGAAACAAATACATTTTGTGTTTCCAGTAGGAATAATCAGTTCCATCAAAGTAAGGTCTAAGAATAGTATTAAGATTTCCATGAGAGATAGAGTTTGATGAAGAAGAAGTTGCCATAGTGGATCAAATTTCACAATTAAGTTTAAGAAATTTCAAGCTCTGATACCAATTGTTGTCCCAAGATGGCAACCAAGAGGGTGGGGGGGGGGGGGTGAATTGGTTTCCTCAAGAAATAGTGGCAAATTAATAACTCAACAAACAAGAAATGCGGAATAGAGAAATGGTTGAGTAGTGAATGAAAGAAAGAACACACAATATTTATAGTGGTTCAGGTTTTCTTCAATCCTACATCCACTTCCTTAACAACTTGTTAAGGTATCACTAATATTTGAAGTTTTACAAGCTTACTTCCAACTTTGGTGTTTTCACAAGTTCACACCTAACTTGACAAGTGTTTTGCTAAGGCTTACACTCAAGAACCTTTACAAGAGTTTTTAAGGCTCACTCTTACAACCTATACAAGAGTTTTACAAGGCTCACTCTCACAACCTAAGTGTTTTCCAAGCTCACACTCAAACTTATACAATGGTGTTTTCAATGCTTACACCCAACATTCATTACAATTCAAATTTAAGTGAAATATGTTGCTTGGCTATGAGTTCTTTTATTCTCTCTTTTTCATCATCTTATTTTTCTTAGAGTAGCAATGTATTTATAGCCAATGTGTTCTGATTAGCAGTTGTAGATAGTGAGAATAAAGTCTTGGCAGTTTAGACCTTCTTCAGTAACCTGTTCGAAGCATTTCGGGGTCGTCCTTCATGTAAGGATGGTTGCGCTAATGTCTCACGCGGTTGTCCTTGTTCAAGGTACGGTCGCTGCATTTAAATTTGCTTCAACGGTCGAATTTGAGTGCTTTGCAGCAGGAATCTTGCCCATGCTATAGTTGTCGGGATGGTTGCGATACGCTAGGTGTGGTCGCCCTTTTTGAATACTCAAGTGGGTTTATAACGGTCATCACATGTGGCATTCTTTGACTAGGCAAAATGAAAGTTCGCCTAAATATGAATTTCGCGGTCGCTCTAGGTGCAATCTCGAGGTCGAGTTGAGACACTCGCGTCGAACTTCTGGATGCACCTTAGGACGCGAACACTACTGTCAGTTTAAGCAGATTTTTCCTGAATCATCAGAGCGGTCGCGGATATCAAAGGGCGGTCGTGAAAGTGATAAGCAAGACCGTATCCTTCACTGTTCTTGTCATCGCGAACCTTACTGTAATTAGGATGATTTAGGTTTCTTGTGTGGTGGTCGTCCATGAATGTAGGACGGTCGCTCTTATGTAAGTGCGGTCGCTACTGTGGTCGGGTTACTGACCGCGAAACCTACTGTGATATAGTTTCATCCTTCAATCGAATGGGGCGATCGTTTCCATGTCTTGTGCAACCGCTAAACATGCTCTGTTCAGCTTTATTGAAACAACTTAATCCTGCAACAAGGTTCTTCAAACACATGTTAAATAAGTCATTCAATTTGAGTTGTCAATGATCAAAATTAAGATCATTTGTCTAACATGGTGGAACCTAAATTTTGTATTGCAGAGCTATCTAGGTGACCTAGAAGCCTAGGGAAATGATTAACAAGTTCATTGCTAGGTTCAAAAAGATTAGGAACGAGTACAAGATATACTTTCCTAAGACAGAATATATCAAGATGGCACAAAGAGGCCTTGACTTTGAGTTAAGGAAGAAGTTCCATGGGATGGAATCCAGAGACATATACGAATTAGTAGCAAATGTGTTTGAATATGAAAAATTATTGCATAAGAAAAAGCAAAAGAGGAAATCTGACATGGGATCCTATTTTTAGGATTTTAGTAATAAAGAGGTGGTTGTGGCTAATTTGGCTACATCAGGCTCTTGCATCTACTCGGCGCTAGTGAAGGAAATACCAAATTTGTGGAAAAAGGCCAATGCCATAAGTGCCTCGCCTATGTATACTTTCGATATGTGAAAGATAGAGGAGATTTTTAACTTTGTCATCAAGGAAGAGTTCATCAAACTACCCCCAGACCATAAATTCCCCAACAAGGAGGAATTGAAGAACCAATATTTTCTCAAGCACTATAATTCAAAGAACCATTCCACTAATGTATGCCAGCGGTTTAGGAATCTGGTGCAGGATAGAATCAATAAAGGAGTTCTTAATTTCCTATAACAATAGAGCCAATACTAGTGGATGAGGATCCTTTTCCACCTATGGCTATAGTGATTTTGGCCATGGTTGGTATGTGATCTTTCCTCACCTATAAGAAGGAGAAGAAGAAGGAAGAAAAGTTACATGCAAGACTAAAGAATATTTGCAACTGACAAGCAAATTAAGAGAGACTCAAAGGAACAAGTTCTTTAGCAAAAGAAAGGGGTCATGCCTTAGAGAACCATATTTGTGGTTCCATCATCAGTGATGCTTAGGGACAAGTGGTATAAGGTGCAACATAAGAAATTTCCTCAATTGCTATCCAGAACATAGAAAAGAAGGTTGATGAGAGAAAAAGTAGCTGAAAAGATGCCAAAAGGAAATTGAGGAGCAACAAAGCTATCGAGGATGCTGTAAAAGATTTTGAGGATGATACAATCAATTTTGAAATAATTAAGAACATTTTATGGTGTGTGAGATCCTCATCCCCTTTAGTTGTTCAATAATAAAGTTACTTTTACTATAAACATTTACGGTAAAAATCCTTGAGGAGGATTTAATTGAAGTCAAGAGACTCGAGGGCAGTTCATGAAGAAGCAAATGAGGACACATCATATTGTGGAATTACCATCCAAGCAAAAAGGCCTGGGAAAGTAAGAAGAGTAATTTTAGAAAAACCATTAGTTGAAATGACCAAACATATACAGTCGTTGTATGTAAAAGCAGGCCTAAATAAGAGTCTTGTTTTTAGAGTTTTAATAGACAATGGATTAGCAGTCAATATCATGCCACTCAGGATGATTAGGTCCTTAAGGAAGTTTGAGGAGGATCTCATCACCACCATTATGTCAGTGTCAACATTTACTGGAGAGATTAATCATGCCTTAGGGATTTTATTTCTATAAATCACTATAGGTAATATGGCTTCCATGGCCACATTCTTCATGGTGAATTCCTCAACCAATTATAATGCTTTACTCGGAAGGGACTGGATACACACAAATTATTGTATGCCTTCCTCACTGCACTAATTCTCAATATGTTGGTAATGTAATGAGGCAGTAGTCATATGGACAGAGAACAAGCCTTTTTTAGCTCAGTCTGACACTATTGACATATGATACTACAATGGCATGGGCCAATCAAAGTCTGTGGCCGCAAAAGAAATGGTGAATAGTATGCCTATATGGTGTCCTCAAAGGATTATATAAGAAGCTAATTTGAAGCCATTCTAAAGTCTACTATAATCATGCCAATCAGGCTAATAGATTACTCATAATTGAAGAAAGCAATGACTAGATCCTCAAAGGAGGAAGTGGTAATTGCAGTTGTATGAGCGAAAATTTTTGCCTCCACTCCTGGTGGATTGGTTCTTGAGACTTCGGTAATATCAGGCTCTAGGCCTTAGAGAACACGGCCTAAACCCGAAGAATTTGGAGTCTCCGCCCAGATGGGCCCAAAAGATAGAAAGGGGTGGATGACTCGATTTCTAAGGAATTCTCAACCCCTACTTGGGTTTGGAAAGTTTGGCACATATGGGAAAGGTGAGAAGTGACCTAGTAATCCCATAACGTTCGGTTCATTGGAATCGGCCTCCTTTTCAGGTCTAAATATTAATGAATTCTTAAATTACTATGACATTATCCAATTACATGCAATAGTGAAAAATAAACAATCATATTATAAATTAAACAAATACTCCAACAAATAAAATGGGCACTCATATTAGATGGAAATATGCCCTTACAGTATCCAAGTCCAAAATATAAATAAAATAGGATACCCACCAAAAGGTAGAAATGCGTTCCTTATAATTGTTTCAAAAATAAAATAATCAACATAACAAAAAAAACAATTTAAATAAACTAAGGCACTTACTATAGGTAGAAACATGCCTTTTACAATCTCAAAATTTCAAATAATAAGAAATTACAATCCATAAATATTTAAAGAATTATAAAATTATGGGCCAAAGTAATGAAATTAAGATCAATCACAAAAATTTTAATCCATAAGTAAATCTTAATATTTACAAGATAGGGTTTTGTTGGGGAATTAGGATTTTGCTAATAAAACTAAGGTTAAACATGCAAAATTAGCATTTTATAATATGATTGGGGTTTTATTTTGGAAGTTATGGCTTTGGTTTGGAAATTAGGGCTTTAGATTTTATGGAATGTAAATCAAGGTTTTGGTTAGGAAATTAGGGTTTTAATTAAGACAAGAAAAATAATGAATTCTTCAATATTAAAACTAAGAGGATGAACAATTGAATGGATTTAATCTATAGAAAACATATGTTCATTTGTTGGCTCCATGAAATCAATTCTGTTGAACCAAACTTTATTTGAGCACCTTAATCCACCAAAGTTGAGGCTTGATGATGCTATTGCTAGCTTGGATCAATTGGTTTTGGCCTAGTGCTTCAATGATTCGAGGATCAATGAATATTTCTGGCTATTGTCTCCCTTGTTTTTGCTTTCTGTCTCTCCTTTTTGATTTTACTGTATTAGCATGGCTGCCTCCCTTTTTTGAATAAAAATAACTTATATTTATAAGCTTTTCTTAGGGCAACTTAGCTCGTCCATCCTTATGCAGTTCAAACTCCCTCCTACTTACCAAAGCCAAAAGGAATTTTCATGTAAGTAGGAATGCATTTGGCCTGAATTGAGGCGAGATGGAGGCCTCATATTGAATTGGTGGCCACCAATTCGATATGAGTGGAGGCTTATATCGAATTGGGGCCAAGCCAATTTGATTTGAGTTGACTCATATCAAATTGGACCCGTGACCGAACCATTTTAAATTATTGGCACAAATTTAACTGGACCGTAATTAATTCAATCATAATAATTTTAATTTTTAGTTTCATTAAAGTCAAATTTAATCCGGAATCTTTTAAATAAAACACAATTTGAATTGGGCCAAAATTAAGGATCTATAGTTTGGCCATCTAAAAAATCAAAAGATAAAAGGCACAACAAGGTCAAAACCTCACCCACATAAAGGTAAATCATATGGACTACCCAAATAGCTTGTTTGAGCCATAAACTAAACATTTCTTCTATTAACCAACTATATTTTATTGTTTTTGGATATGCTGCCTCTTAGAAACTTATTTTTTTAATCAAAGGTCAAACTATAAACCAAGAAGAGGAGGAACCCCCCTCCTTCCACCCCTCAAATCAGAGTAGCTCTATCTATAAGAAGTTTGATAAGAGAGTTGCTTATGAAACAAGAAAGAAGTATGAGTGACCTCTAACAAACCATTTTTGCAATAGTTCAAACCATTATTGACCAAACACTTTCCCAATATCATGCATCAAAATATACAAATACTTTCGAACCATGGCTAATCCAACCTTCTTTTTCTCCTTAAAAGGTACTAATGAACTAACTAACTAATATGTAAACATTTGTTGAAGCCATTCTTAAGAGGCAAGAAGAAAGTTTCAGGAATATGCTTATTAGCTATCAAATTGACTTTAACAAGACTTTGATTGACTCCTTGATTGCACACCACAACTCAATCATGTTAGAGGTCTAAACTATGCTGCAGAGGAAGCAGTCAGACATTGATTCATAATCCAGTTAGCCTTCACTAGTAATTGCCTTACCCATCAAGGAACAACTGCAAAACCACCAAAGATTCCTCCATCTAGCTCCCTTGTGAATCCATTTCAAAGGGGAGACAATCCAGAAAACCAAATCCTCATGGAAAAATTGGAAGCTATAGAGAAACAGATTGAAAATTTCAAGTACAGAGATGAGACTCTAGATCTCGAGTGATTAACCTTGTATCCGAAAGCTCGACTACATCTCAAGTTCAAGATGCTGGAAATGTATAAGTTTGATGGAACCTTTTGTTCCAAAACTCACCTCAAGATGTATATTGGGGCCTTTAAATCTATGGGACTCAATGATGAGCTCCTTGCTCATCCATTCCAATGATCCCTTAACGGTGCTACAGTTAGATGGTTTATGGATCTGGATAAAAAGAAATATCAAACCTGGAAGGATATTTTCAATGCTTTCACTAAGTAATACCACTACAACATTGAAGTGGATATAACCAGAAGGAACTTTGAAACTACTAAGCAAAGGTTAAAAGAAATCTTTCTCTTCGTTCCATACAAGATGGAGAGGAAAGGCAGTATAAATGTTCAACAAACCTTTTAAACAATAACATATTGACATCATTGTGAAAAACCAGTTGCCAATGTACTAAACACATTTGCAGATCCAATATTCACCATCCTTCAAGGCCCTCATTGCTATAGCTACCAAGATTGAGGATTTGATACATATTAGATAAATCAAGGATGAGACAGCCTCCTCCTCCAAATTTAGGAAGAACCCGAATTACACTAATCCTTAGGCTACCAATTAGAAGGGTGAAGTGGCCAATATCAATCTACAACTACAGATTTGCCTAGAGAAGAACCAGCAGTGGGTTTTTATAGACTTGGGTATTCCACTTAGTATGGTATATAAGAAAGCCTTAAAAGCCCAGCTCATTCAATCATTGGATCCTAAGCCTGCATTAAACCTACTTCCCAAAAAATGGAATGTTAATGAGTACTGTGAATATCACCAAGGTATAGGCCATAAGACAAATGTCTGTAGAAACCTCAAGCATTACATCTAAGAGTTGGTTGATAATGGGTCCATTCTGCCTCCCAAGTGACCCAATATAAGCACCAACCCATTACTGGCCCATCAAGGGACCAATGTTATTGCTTCCTTAGTTGATAACATGGTAGACCCAACTTCCTTGATCTAAGAATATTGTTATGTGTTAGACCTTAGTGATTTCTTGGAAAAGATTAATGCAATGACAAGATGTGAGATAGTAACTCTGCCACCATTGGATTTATCCCAATCTAACCTACCTCCAAAAATAAATCTTACTCCTGAACTTGAAGAGGATCCCATATTAAATGTGCTAAAAAAGACCCAAGCCATTTTTACTATTTGGAGCCTCCTTCAGTCCAACTACCCTCATCACCAAGCTCTTTGTAAGGCTTTGAGTCAGATTTAGATGCCGGTCGAGACAAAACCTGAGGTCTTAGTTGCTTCTGTTGTCCCAAGATGGCAACCAAGAGGGGGGGGGGGTTGAATTGGTTTCTTCAAGAAATGATAGCAAATTGAAAAACTTCAACAAATAAGAAATGTAGAAGATGTAGAAGATTGAGTAGAGAGTAGAAAAATCAACACAAGAGATTTATAGTGGTTCGGATTCAACAATCCTACATCCACTCCCCAACCTTAATTGGGTATTCCACTATACTTGAAGTTTTACAAGCTCACTTCCAACTTTGGTGTTTTTACAAGCTCACACCTAACTTGACAAGTGTTTTACTAAGGCTAACACTCAAACCACTTACAAGAGTTTTACTAGGCTCACTCTCACAACCTTTACAAGAGTTTTTCTTAGGCTCACTCTCACAACCTTACAATTGGTGTTTTAATGGCTAACACTCAACCTTACATGAAGAGATAAATAGATGAATGCTTAAGTAAATAAATTGCAAGAGTTTGGACAATATTAATATTTATTCTCTTGCTATAAGACTTGTTTGAGGTGGTATTTATAGGCCTCAAACCAGTTCTGCCCGTTGGTGAAGTGGGTAGAAAAGTGAAACTCCAACAGCTACAAAATCTTCTTGGATTTTTGTGTCAGACTGTTGGGATGGTCGCGCACCACCTTTGGATGGTCGAGCATCCTGGGATGGTCGCGCACCCCCTTGGGGCGGTCGCGCATCTGTTTGTGCGGGCATCCCAGCAGTTTGGTGCGGTCGCGCAATTCAAATCTCTAACGGCTACTTGACACATGGCATCTTCTTATTAATTCTTTAACTAGCCGTTGAAGCCCACCAACGGCTATATAAATGTAGCGGTCGCGAAGCCACATTGGGCGGTCGCGCATTGTCTTGCGTCGAGTCATTCACCGTTCTTGTCACCGCGAACCTTACTGTCAAACCAAGACAGTTTGGATGGTCGCGCAACCCCTTGGGGCGGTCGCGCGTTCTTGGATGGTCGCGCAAGGCCTTGGGGCGGTCGCGCATCCCTTCAAAGACAGATTTTCAGCACTTAGGAAATCTTCAAATTTCTTTGCATTTCAGCTCATTCTAAGTTGCTTTCCTGCCATATAAACACTCATTGAAGCCATTAGATCACTTCAATTTGTTTGCCAAGATCAAAAACAAGATTGACCTAAATCTAGGTCAACAATCTCCCCCTTTTTTGATTTTGGCAATCAAATTGAATTTGAAATAAAAATAATCAACAAAAATAGGCAATACTTCCCATTATGGAAAAACATAAGAAAATTCAAAAGATAATGTTCAAATTCATCAAATTCTCTCCCCCTTTGCCAAAATTCAAAAAGAGGAGGGGAGAGATGAAGAGTAATCAAGCCAATGGCCAAGACAAGATCAAAATCATTGTTTGTGTGACTTTATAATAGAATTCAAAGCCAATGGCAATCACCATAAACAAAATTCACAAATCTAAGTCATATACTTAGAAAAAATAAAAGTACCAATCAATGAAAATATCAAAATCAATGAAAAATATGTTAAGGATACCAATTGATTGGATTATACTCCCCCTCAATTGATGATCTCCCCCTCAAGAAGTGAAAAACTTAGAAACAATTGAGATCCATTTTTATCAAAATATTCAAGTTTTCTCCTCTCTTGTTGGAGTCAAATCAAGAGGAATATAAAAAGAAAATTAAATACAATTCAAGAAAGTGATTAACTTAATTATGAACAAATTTAAAATGTAACAAAAATAATTTAGTCAACCATAAAATCATTTTTCAACCTTAATGTCAAACATAACATGTAAAGTAAAAATTAAAAGTATAAAATTTCAAATGTTGTAAGGCAAGAATTGTTACCAATTTTTTTAATGCCAATTGCCTTACTATTAGCATTGTTGGACTTGGTTTGATGGAGTACTCATTCTCCTCCATCTTCATGCCATTTACCCTTGTCAATTAAGGGATTTTCCTTGATAACCTTTTCTAAGCTATGTTTGCTTTTAGATATTTGTTCATTTGAGGTTTTTAATTCTAAAGTAGAATTTTTTAAACATACAAAATCCTCTTCTAGTTTAGAGCATTTGTCCTTATGAAATTTTATCTTAGAAAAATATTTTTCTACTCTAAAGTTCATATGTTCAATTATATCACTATCATCTAAAGCATCATCAATATTGTTGTAATTTAAATTCATGTTTAAAGATTGGGTACCTACCTCATTGGAGTGTTCATCATCTCCCATAGCCATGAGACATAGATTTTCAATTGCTTGCTCTTCTTCTTCTTCTTGCTCTTCTTGCATTTCCATTGCCATCTCATGTGTGAGTAATTTGCCAATGAGGACATCCGTTGGAAGCTTGCTCAAATCATGTGCTTCCTCAATGGATGATACTCTTGCTTCAAATTCCTTCTTTGTAAGAATTCTAAGGATTTTGCAATTTATGTCTTCCAAAGAGTATACTTTGCCAAATTTTCTCAAATCATTGACAATGGCAAGAAGTCGATTGGTCATCTCCGTGACATCTTCAAAGGACTTCATTTTGAAGAGTTCATACTCTTGAATAAGCATTTGGGCCTTCATGAATTTTACTTGATTAGTACCTTCATGATAATTCTCCAAGGTCTTCCAAATACTATAGGCACTTGAGCATCCAAGAATTCTTCCACATTCTTCCTTTGGCAATGAGCTTAGGAGAATGAAAGAAGCCTTTTTATCTCTCCCATTGCTTCTTCTTTGTTCTTCGTTCCACTCTTTTCGTGGAATCTCTTTTTCTACACCATCAACCACTCTTGTAGGAATCTTCCACTCATTTTCAACATAATCCCAAAGCTCTATTCCTTCACTATCTAGGAGCAAAAACATCTTGTGTTTCCAATATGAATAATCAAAGTGAGGTATAACAAGGGAGTTTGAGTTTCCATAATAATGAGCCATGGAGTTGGAAGAAAAAATTGATGTAGAGGTATTAGTGGGTGTGGTTGCCTTTGAGGATCAAATTTCACAATTAAGTTTAAGAAATTTCAAAGCTCTGATACCAATTGTTGTCCCAAGATGGCAACCAAGAGGGGGGGGGGGTTGAATTGGTTTCTTCAAGAAATGATAGCAAATTGAAAAACTTCAACAAATAAGAAATGTAGAAGATGTAGAAGATTGAGTAGAGAGTAGAAAAATCAACACAAGAGATTTATAGTGGTTCGGATTCAACAATCCTACATCCACTCCCCAACCTTAATTGGGTATTCCACTATACTTGAAGTTTTACAAGCTCACTTCCAACTTTGGTGTTTTTACAAGCTCACACCTAACTTGACAAGTGTTTTACTAAGGCTAACACTCAAACCACTTACAAGAGTTTTACTAGGCTCACTCTCACAACCTTTACAAGAGTTTTTCTTAGGCTCACTCTCACAACCTTACAATTGGTGTTTTAATGGCTAACACTCAACCTTACATGAAGAGATAAATAGATGAATGCTTAAGTAAATAAATTGCAAGAGTTTGGACAATATTAATATTTATTCTCTTGCTATAAGACTTGTTTGAGGTGGTATTTATAGGCCTCAAACCAGTTCTGCCCGTTGGTGAAGTGGGTAGAAAAGTGAAACTCCAACAGCTACAAAATCTTCTTGGATTTTTGTGTCAGACTGTTGGGATGGTCGCGCACCACCTTTGGATGGTCGAGCATCCTGGGATGGTCGCGCACCCCCTTGGGGCGGTCGCGCATCTGTTTGTGCGGGCATCCCAGCAGTTTGGTGCGGTCGCGCAATTCAAATCTCTAACGGCTACTTGACACATGGCATCTTCTTATTAATTCTTTAACTAGCCGTTGAAGCCCACCAACGGCTATATAAATGTAGCGGTCGCGAAGCCACATTGGGCGGTCGCGCATTGTCTTGCGTCGAGTCATTCACCGTTCTTGTCACCGCGAACCTTACTGTCAAACCAAGACAGTTTGGATGGTCGCGCAACCCCTTGGGGCGGTCGCGCGTTCTTGGATGGTCGTGCAAGGCCTTGGGGCGGTCGCGCATCCCTTCAAAGACAGATTTTCAGCACTTAGGAAATCTTCAAATTTCTTTGCATTTCAGCTCATTATAAGTTGCTTTCCTGCCATATAAACACTCATTGAAGCCATTAGATCACTTCAATTTGTTTGCCAAGATCAAAAACAAGATTGACCTAAATCTAGGTCAACAGCTTCCATGAGCAAGTCAGCAACAATCTCCTTTTCTGACTAGGATTTACCTAAAGGAGAGATGGTCCACAATCATGCCCTTTTCATAACTGTCATGGCTTAAGAAAAAATAATGCCCATAATCTTAGTTGATAATGATTCAACATTAAATGTTTATCCACTAAAGGTTGCCAATTGCTTAGGAATTGAGATGGCTGAGCTCATGCTTTTTTACCAGATAGAGAGGGCATATGATAATACTAAAATGGAGGTTCTGGAAGTAGCCAACATCAAGGTAACCATTAGTCTTGTAGAACATGAAATCCCTTTTTAGATTCTAGATGTTCATCCATCAAGTAAAGGCAATTCCTTCCTTTCTGCATTAGAAACTCAAGTTTGCTAAAGATGAGATTGTCACCATAAAAAGGGACCCAAGTGCAAAGTTAGGTCTACTAACTAACGTTCCCATTATAGAAATCCAACTGGAACCCTCAGCCACAGTTCTCCTAGGGTTTACCTTTGGCATGATGCAATTCATTGAAGAAGAGGCGGGTAAAGAACTCATACCCTTTGATTTTGATCCTTATTTTAATCCAATTGTTGCCAACATACTCAAACACGTGAACTGTTTCCTTTGAATTGGATTGGCGTAAGAACTAACAAGGTATGCCACAGTTTCCATATTACCCTTCTGTCCAACCACCATTTGGTTTAGGCTTTGAGCATACCTAAGAAGACATATAAGAAATGGAAGAAAAGGATAAGGATAAGGTCCCAGTGTTAGAAGATGGGAGAAGCATTCAACTTGCCTATGAGACCATATTTCAAAATCCTAAATGAATATTTTGTCAAATAAGGAACAAACTCTCTCTACTATGGGTTGCCTAAACCATGGGTGAACCTAATTACTATTGCACTAACTCTAGGTTTTGAAATTTTCTTTAAAAAGTCAGGCTTAGCTTAGAAGATAGCGAGCCTGTCTTAGAGATGGGGAAAGATTTTAAAGATAACATGAAGCCTAGTCTTTTTCAAGTAGCCATCATAGAAGATGAAGCAGGGTCAAATTTCAACCACCTCATCTAGCCAGTTGTAGGGATACCTAATAATTAGTACAATGAGAAGAATAGCAATCCATCACCTTCAAAGTTTGAAGCCCAGCCCAAATCAAAGTCAGATCCAACTTGGAGTCAAAATCCAAGCCCGTGTCAGATATTGAGCCAAAAATTAAGTTCAAGTAAGATGTTGAGTCCAAGTTAGAGTCCACCAGCTCAGATTCTGAGTATGTTAGTTCAGAGTCTGAATCTTCTGAGTCATCCAAACTTAAGTTTGAGTTTCAATGTAATAGTGAACCTTGTAATCATTTCTCATTAATAAGACTTCCAAGGTTTCTTTTTACTTTCCTTTGTCTCCTCTCTCTTATGATGAGCATTATGGAATATTTAATATAAATGAAATCAATAAAGATAAAGAAACTATAAACTTGGGAACATTAGACAAACCAAAAAACACTTACATAGCATCCTTATTCATAAATAAATACGATTTGAAGCTATTTTTAGAAGAATTCAAAGTCCGTTTCACTTGGAATCCCAGTGACATGACAAGAATCAACCCTTCCATAGCAGTTCATAAGATCCCCACTTATGGTCACATAAAGCTTATCAAATAGAAGTTGCGTAGGATAAAGCTTGAAGGGTCCTTAAAAATTAAAGAAGAGATAGCTAAGCTATTAGAAATCAAATTCATTGAACCCGTAACATACCCTAAATAGGTAGCCAACATTGTGCTAGTTCTAAAGAAAGATGGGAAAGTATGCATGTGTGTAGATTACATCAATCTCAATGAGGCATGTCCCAAGGATGACTTTTTGCTACCTCACATAAACCTTTTAATGGACGGTATGGCTGGATCTAAGGTAGTTTCATTAATCAATCTCGATGCTGAATATAATTAGATTTTGGTCCATCCTCCAAGCAAAGAGAAGACAGTTGTGAGCAGGAATTTTTTCTCCACTCTCGGTGGAATGGTTCTTGCAATTTCAGCAATGTTAGGCTTAGAGCCTTAGAGAACATGGGCCTAAACTAGGAGAAAATAGAGTCACCACCCAAACGGGGTGGATGACTCGATTCCTAAGGAATTTCCAACCTCCTATTGGATTCAAAAAGTTAGTTACGTATGGGGAAGATGAGAATAACCCAGTACCCCCATAACGCCTGGTTCATTGAAACCGACCTCCTTTTCAGGTCTAAATATTATTAAATTCTTAAGTGTTATAATATAATCCATACAACATGCAATTATTGAAATAAATATTGATTGAATTAAAATTGAAATAAGTTCAAACAAAACAATAAATATGGGCACCCATACAAGATAGAAATATATCCTTACAATAATGTCTAATGTCCAAAACTAACCAAAATAGAATACCCCCCAAAAGGTAGAAATGTGTCATTTACATACATCCTAAAATCTTTAAATAAATTAAAATCTAAACAAACAAGATACGCATATAGTGTGGAACATGTCTTTTGCATCCTTAGATAAGAATAATCAAATTAAAATAATTAACCAAATACAATTATACTATTCAAACATTCGTAATAGTCAAAAGTAAATCATCCATTAATAAACCAAATAAAATAAATCATCCATCATAAGTATATAACGATAAGTTAAATATTCAAACTTAAGTTTTTAATCTTACATAAAGTATTAAATACATAAAATTAGGGTTTACATCTTAAATTAGGGCTTATAGGATGAATCTAGGGTTTCGGGATGGATTTAGGGTTTTAGGGTATAATCTAGGTTTTTAGAAAGTAAATTAAGATTTTAGGGTTTTGGTTTTTAGAAAAATAGAATTAAGATTTTAAATATATGGAATTTAGAGTTTTGAAAATCAAATTGGGGTTTTGGATTTTAGGAAATTTAGGAATTAGGGTTCTGGATATTAGGGTTTAGGAGTTAAGGGTTTAAGGTTTGGGATTTAGGTATTTGAGATTAGGGTTTACAAATTAGGGTTAGGTATTTGATATTAGGGGTTTACAAATTAGGGTTCTTACAGACTGGGATTTCTTAAATGAATGTTAGGGTTTTTATATTTTATGAATATGCAAAAGTGGTTTTGGGTGATCTAATTTAGGGTTTTGATAATTATACTAGAGGTTTAAAATTAAATCTTAGGATATTATGAAATTGAAACAAATAAAAATAAAATAAGCTACTGGATGAGACAAACAGATTAGGTTTTGGTTTTATAAATAAGTAATTAGGGTTTTAGTAATTAAGCTATTGGACAAAAAAAACTTGGATAAATAAGTTATTGTGATGATATTTTGAAAGGTAATTACAACTACTGATTAAAATAAATTGGATTAGAAAACTAAACCTGCATTTGAAGACTCCACAAGGGTTGAATCTTGAACCAAAATTCGGGCTAGTCTGGATCAGTTGTAGTATTGGTTGATTGTAACAATTGATGGCACAATTGCTGGGTCTTGATTCTTTTGCTTAATTATTATTGTTGCTTATGTATTAATTTTGTTACCTCCATATTAATTATTATTGATTCCCCCACTGTTCTCTACTTTTGTTTATATATTTATAGGCTAATGACCATCAAATTTTTAAACCCTAATCTGCTACCAATCTGAAGGTTATTTGAAGTCCCATCTTCATAAGGAAATTTAATTTGTCTTGAAACCACAATTAAAGCCTGTGAACCTCGGTTTTCCACCCGAAAAGGATTCGGAGGAACGTTCACTTGTTGTTAGGAGTCGCCACTCAGTTTTTTCTGTTCAAAGGGAAAAACTAAGAAAACCCTTGTTTGACTCCAATTAATGCATCCAATGTAAAGGTTTCTAATCCGCGAACCCAAGGAGGATTCGGGGACTATGTCATGTATTTGATTAATTTGCCAAAAGAAACAAACCCAAAAGGGACGAAGAAAAGAAGACAAGCAGATTGTTAGTAAATTGTGGACTTGCTATTTGGGGTGAATCCCAAACATACCTACATACTCTCATTTTTATGAGAGATCAAAGCCCATGTAGTTCGTAAAAGCCTATTTAAAGGCAATTATGCATTTATGCATGTGTGTGTGTATGCTTCGTGCATTGTAGGGCTTTTTGCCAAAATTGTGAGATTTTGAGCACTTAGTGCTAAATTTGATGAAATTTGAGTACTTGGTACCAAAAGAAAATGCAATTTAGGCTTCATGCCAAAAGGTTGATTTTAATTGTGATGAGCTTCATGCTAAAAAGTTGATTTTAATTGGAATAGGCTTCGTGCCAAAAAGATTAGGTCTTTGACCAAACAGAAATTAAGAAGGAAGTGCAGTGTTTATCACATGCTTGAATTGACAAATGATGAATTAGGGTGTTACCTTGCTTAGGATTCTCCCACTTTGAAGTTCCAGATCTCATTTTCTCGGATCTTGGATTATGATTCTTGATTACGGTTTCTTTTTATTTTGATTTCAATTGACTCCTACAGCACAATGTTAGATTTATGCAAAGAAAAGTCCTAAAAGAAGTCCTTAAGTGTATGGAAAACAGAGAATTCGTCCGCCCGAAGCCCAATGAAAAACCGAACCAAAAGCCCAAACCCTTTTTTGAAAATTCAGCAGCCTTTTATAGACAAAATTCAGACTGGACAGCTGTCGGACATGGTCAGCAGTCGGACCGCCGTAGCTAGCCGAAAAATTGGGAAAAGGGCAATGTCTGCGGTCGGACCGCCGTAGCTCGCCGGTGGTCGGACCGCCAAGCTCGGTGGTTCAGCCCTAAAAAAAATCGCACGATTTTCGTTCAAACTGATTTTCTAGGAGCTACGGATCTCCAAAAATTATTTTGAGACCATATCCGTGATCCTTGCGTCGCTCCGGACATTTCAAGTACCATGAAGACATACTTTCGGTGAAATTTGTCGTGATCATCAGGTCTGGCTTGGTCTTTTGCAGTCTGAGAAAATCGGCTTTTCGAGCCTCAAAATTTGAGTATTCACAATTGCCCCCCACTGGGGACCATAAAAATGATTTATGGGATCCAGTGGCCTTCTGAAGAGCGAATTTTGAGCAAGGGGTAAAAGACCCGCCTTTTGGCATTTCTGGATTGCTTGAAACACTTCTGATTTTTCTCTGATTGTATTTTGACTTTTCTGCACCTGCACTTTTGTTTAGCACGACTGATTTGCTTTTGATTTCCCCTTCATTTTCATAAAGGTATTTATTTGCTTCTTTACAACCATTGCATGCACAACTGGACCAAGAGTCTTCAAAAGGTTGAAAGGATCAATATGGGAAGATATTGATTGAAAGCTGTTGCTACTCTTAGAGGCGTAGCTGTAGATTGGGATTTCTTGCATGTTTGTGTTAGATTTTGGGATCCCCAAGCTCACGTGTTCAGATTTGGTGCCCAGATGGACGAGATGTGTCCTCTTTTTGAGGAATTCTGCTCAATTATTGGATGTGACCCAAATGCCCCTCTTGTAAGGCATGAGGTTCGAGTTGGCCATGTGGGGTCTTTTCAGAGGCTTTTCAAATTTATAAGGCCTCAAGCTCAAGCTATGATTATGGATGGGAATAAGGCGATGTTGCTTCCTTTGATTGATGCATTCCTAACTGCTAATTTTGAAGATGAGATTCAACTGAAGCATAGGATGCGAGCTTTTATTTTCTGCCTGTTAGCTGGGTTTCTTTTCAACCGTGACCCTGGCTTCGGAGATTTAAAGCTTTGCCCCATGGTTAGGCAAATGGAAGATTGATCAGAGGGTTCCTCTTCCTGTTGGGCTTACTGTTGCTGCCCCTATTACGCCCAGAGTTACTTAAGCTGCTCTTGGGTTAGGAACCATCAGATGATCAGACCTTTTGCAGAGCCTTCCCTTGTCGAGCCTACTCCAAAGTATAGGACTTGATTTATAGCCAAAGTTTGGCTAATTGAAAAGCCAAGGAGGCATGCATTGCTGCAGGAGTTGGAGGGAGAGGATGTGGTTCCTTTTAACGAGGGGAAGATAGATGTTGCAGAAAGTTCCGGAACTAAGGAAGATACCGAAGACTCTGCCCCACGTAAGAGATGTAGGATTTAAATCCTAGGGTTGACTCTATTGCCTGCTTTTTTGGATTGCTTTTACCTTTTTGGTTCATTAGATGTTTAGGACTTATGGTTTGACTCTTTTGAAAGAAAAAATGACTCTTTTTGTAATGAATGATTCTTTTTTGGAATGAATGACTCTTTTTGGAATGAATGACGTTTCATTCTCTTTCCAAGCATTATCTACTTTATTTACTTGCTCTAATTTTTGCCTAAGCCGTCCTTTCAGATTTTCAACTTAGCGAGCTCTTACCCATTCTTGTCTAAGCCGCCCTTTGCGGGTTTTCGACTTAGCGAGCCCCACTATTGCCTAAGCCTCCCTTTGTGGGTTTTCGACTTAGCGGGATTTTTCTTTCTTCCTCTTTCTTTCTTTTTTTTTTTTGGCAAAAGAAAAATGAATCAATGATTTTTTAAAATTTAGACCGTGCTCAAAGAGAGCTGCCTACATATCTCGAATTAGTTTGCGAGAATCAGGTCTAATGTAGTTCCTTACAATGCATGATTATACATAATATTTCTTTAATTGATCAAGATTGCATGGGTTTGTGAACTCTAGACCATCCAAATCAGACAAGATGACGACTCCGCCGGAAAGTATTTTCTTTACAATGTAGGGTCCAGCCCAAAGAGGACGAAACTTCCCACGAGGATCTATAACAGGTGTTCTGATCTCTTTCAGAACCAAACAACCTTCTTCCAACTTTTGATCTTTGACCTTTTTGTTGAAATGTCTGGCCATTCGCCTCTGATACCCTTAAATCTGATGTAGAGCTTGAAGTCTTTTTTCATCCAAACCCAACAACTGATGATGATAATTGCTAATCCATTCAGCTTCATTTATGTGACTTTCTTGAATTATCCTCGCCGATTGAACTTCCAGTTCAATGGGGAGTACTGCTTCCATTCCGTACACCAGTGAATATGGGGTTGCCCCAGTAGGAGTTGTAATTGATGTTCTATATCCCCACAAGGCTAGTGGTAATTTCTCATGCCAACCCCTATGTTCCTTGATCATTTTTTGTATGATCACCTTTATAGACTTATTTGCTGCTTCTACAGCTCCATTTGTTTGAGGTCTATAAGGAGAGGACTTATGATGCTGGATCCTTTTATCCTTCAAGAGCTTAGCAAATTCTGCTTGGAAATGAGTTCCATTATCAGTGATAATCTCAAACGGTGTTCCGTACCGACAAAGGATGTTGGTTCGGACAAACTGTGCTGCCTTTTTGGTGTCTAATTCTGCATAGGAGGCTGCTTCAACCCACTTTGTGAAGTAATCCACCGCTACCAAGATAAACTGATGTCCATTCGAGGCTTTTGGATGTATTTTGCCAATTATATCTATTCCCCAAGTAGCGAAGGGCCATGGAGAAGTGATTGGATTCAGGGCAATGAGAGGTTGCTTCTGCAGCTTAGCAAATATCTGACACTGATGGAATTCTTGCACAAATGCCACACAGTCTGTATTCATGGTGGACCAATAATATCCTAGATTGGCAATTTTTCGAGCCAAGGTGATCCCATACATATGCGGTCCTGATTCGCCACCATGTACCATTTCCATTATCCGCTTAGCCTCTGCTTCATTCACACACCTTAGGTGCATTCCATTCCAACTTCTTTTGTAGAGGATATCTCCATTAAGAATGTAACCTGTGGCTAGCTGCCTTATTGCTCTCTGATCAACCCTCGATGATCCCTCCAGATAACTTCCATCTTTGAGATAACTCTTGATATCCCAGAACCATGGTTTACCATCGGCCAGATGCAATACGTGGGCAGGTTGCTTCTGAAGTTGAACTTTCAATGGACGAATGGCTTTCCCTTCCTTGATGTTGATCATGGAAGCTAAAGTAGCCAGGGCATCAGTAAACTGATTCTTTGCTCTTGGGAGATATTCGAAGGACAAATCATCGAATTGTTGTGCCAAATGATCGAGACGTTGTAGGTAAGGAACCAAACGCTCTTCTCTTATTTTCCATTTCCTTAAAGCTTGTGATACTATTAAAATAGAATCACCATAGACCTTTAGGTTCTTAATCCCCAATCCCAGGGCGGCTTCGAGCCCATTGATGCAAGCTTCATATTCTGCTTCATTGTTTGTGCAGCTAAAGTCAAGTTTAACTGCAAAGGGAATGTATTCTCCACAAGGAGTTTTGAACACAATCCCAATTCCATTTCCATGATAATTGGATGCCCCATCAAAATAAATCTCCCAAGCACTTCCTTCCACATTCAAGAGGTCTTCGTCAGGGAAATTCATTTCTTGCATTTCGTCTTTTACGGGTAATTCTGCTAACTGGTCAGCTATTGCCCCACCTTTCACAGCTTTCCTTTGAATGAATTTTAAGTCAAAAGCTGCCAATGTTGACACCTACTTTGCCATTTTGTTGTCCAAAACAGGCCTCTCCATAAGGAATTTCAAGGGACTCTGTTCTGCGATGACACAAGTAGTGTAAGAAGACAAGTAGTGTTGTAACTTCGTGCAAGCCCAATACAATGCTAAACACAACTTCTCAATCTTGTTATACTTTAACTCATAGTCCAGCATCCTTTTGCTGAGGTAGTAAATTGCATTTTCTACCTTTGTATCTTCAGCTTCTTGAGCTAGCAATGCACCCATGGCTTCATCTGTTACAGACAAATACAGGAGCAGAGGTTTTCCCATTCAGGGAGGTTGCAGAATTGGCGGACTTAACAAGTATTCTTTGATCTTGTCAAAGGCCTTCTGGCAATCTTCATTCCATTCTTGTGAAGCACCTTTCCTTAGTAGCTTAAAGATAGGACCACAAGTCTCTGCCAACTGCGATATGAATCGACTGATATACTGTAATCTACCTAGCAAGCCTCGAATCTCCTTTGACTTTGACTTTGCTGGATCAACTTCTATCCCTTTCTTGCTGACCAAATATCCCAAAAATATGCCTGATGTTGCACCAAAGAGGCACTTTGCAGGATTAAGCTTAAAATTGTACTTGCGAAGTCTAAGGAAGAACTTCTCAAGTGCTTCAACGTGCTCTTCTGGAGATTTTGACTTAACAATCATATCGTCAACATACACTTCTACTTCTTTGTGAATCATGTCATGAAAGATTATTGTCGCCATCCTCTGGTAGGTAGCCCCTGCATTTATCAATCCAAAAGGCATAACCCTATAACAGAAAGTGCCCCATTCTGTAATGAAAGCTGTCCTCTCTTTGTCTGGTGGGTGCACCATGATCTGATTGTACCCAACTGCGAGGTCAGTTATGGAAACCATCATATGCCCAGCCATCCTGTCTATTAGCAAATTGATGTGTGGTAGTGGGAAATCGTCCTTGGGACAAGCCTTATTCAAATCTCTATAGTCAACACACATCCTGACCTTTCCGTCTTTCTTCAGGACTGGCACGATGTTTGCTAACCAGGAAGGGTAGACAATTGGTTCTATGAACTTATTATCCAGTTGCTTGGCAATCTCATCTTTAATTTTCAAAGACCATTCTGGCTTTATTCTTCTCAACTTCTGCTTAACCGGCTTTGCATCGGGGTATAGAGGAATCTTGTGAACTGCTATTGCTGGGTCTATTCCAGTGACATCACTTGTCTTCCACATGAAGCAGTCGACATATCTTTTGATACACTCAACAACCTGTTCCTTATTCACACAATCATATGCAATGTATGTATATTCATTTTCTTTGCCAATTATTATCTTTTCATTCATTTCTTTTATTTCTTTTATTTCATTTTTGCTAGATAATACTTGGAAAGCAAAAGACACAGGGTAACCAAGAACTTGAACAGTTTCATTAATAATGGCGGAGTCATCCTCCAGAGTTACATTATATTCGACATCAGGGTTTTCTATTCTTGAAGCTAAGGAAGACTCAGCACTAAACTTTGACTCGGTGTTTGACTCAAGATTTGACTCGGTACAAGACTCAGGTTTGGGGTGTGACACAGGACTAGGTTTGATCGTAGTTGCTTGTCCCTCCTCAGTATACCAGTTCATCAGTGGTCCATCTGTTGTCTTGATCAGCTTCGTGAGGTCCCTTTTGTCTTCGACATTGGTTATCATAGCAACCTCATCAAAGAGACTAGGCTGCATGAAATCCTCCACTTGTGAGCCAGTTATAGGCTCTGGTTCTTCTTCCTTTATGGTCAAAACATCATCGAACATCTCAAAACCCGGTAGCTTCTTTCCAGTCATAGAAGAATAGAACGGCTCCTGGAAACCATAGTAAGGAACTGTTTTCCCAGGTTTGCAGAAGTGACCGTTCAGAGTTCTAAAGTAAGGACGCATTTTGAGGCTTTTTGCCCCCCAAGTCTTCTTTTTGTTCTTCCCATGCTCAAACTCTTCTATCTCCTCGTCTGTGGGTTTGTACCCTAAGCCAAAAGTTCCCTTATTCTCAGGCTCTTCCCATGGCCGCACTATAGATGATTTTCTCCCAGATTTTATCATTTCCATCCCGGGTAGCAGACCTACCCTCAACATCATTCCAACCAGGCAATTGATTTGGATCCCCCCAAAGTCATATAGGATAAATGGCCCTTTGGGCCTCTCTCCTTCGATGCATTGAACAGTGTCGTAATGGAACCCAGTCAAGGCCATAGCAGTTTCACCAGGAACAACCTCAAAGAGAGACTAATCCGTGGTTTTCTTGTTGATTTCACATGTGTCCCCTTTGATAGTGATGATTTTTCCTTCAAAAGGGAACTTAAGTTTTTGATGTAATGAAGATGGTACAACATTATTCTGATGAATCCACGGCCTTCCAAGAAGGAGATTAAAGCTCGCGGGTACATCAATGACCTGGAACGGCACTCCCATTTTCACCGGTCCAATAGCAACTTCCAGAGTAGCAACACCCAAAATTTCTCTTCGAGTGTTATCATATGCTCTAACAATTTAATCAGAAGGTGTAAGATCTGTAGCCTCCAACCCCAGACAGCTTGCTACTTTCAAGGGACATACATTTAAGGCTGACCCATTATCAATGAGAACCATGGGTACAGTCTTTCCCCCAGTCTGTATGGTGATGTATAGAGCATCATTGTGTTTCTTACAGTCTTCTGGTAAATCTACATCAGAAAACCTGATACTTAATGCCTTGGTTGATTGGGTCAAAGTGGCCACCAAAGCTTCTGGGCTTGTGTCTACTGATGTATCAAGTTGACTCAAAGCTTTACTGAGAGCCTGACGGTGTGGGAATGAGGAAGCAAGGAGCTCCCAAATTGACACCTTAGCTTGAGTTTGTTTAAGCTGAGAGAGGGCAGGGTCTTCCTTTGGTTCTGGCGTCTTCTTATATGGGTGATTCGAGGTCTTAGGGGCTTTCCCCAAGTCAAGTGGTTGATATTTCCTTCCACTTCTTGTCAAAGCATCGACCTCTTCAGTGAGGTCATTTAGATCCAGCACACATATTTCATTCATTTCCAAGAGAAGTTTGAAAGGATCAAACAACTCTTCTTCTACAGTGATGGCGTGGATGGAATGATTGGGCAAAGGGTTAGTATTAATGTTTGGTCGACTCCTGAGAGGAATGATGTCACCACTATCCACCAAATCCTGGATGCGATTTTTCAGAGTCCAGCAAGCATCTGTCCTATGCCCTTTTCCTTGATGGTATTCACAGTACTCATTTGCCTTATAATTGGAGGGTAATGGGTTTGGAGGAGGCCTCGGGTCCAAAGGCTTCAAGTACTTTCCTTCCACAGCCTTTTTAAACACTAGATGAAGGGGCATCCCAAGGTCGGTATATTGCCTTCTTGGCTGATTTCTCTGCCCAAGATTGCCCATACGTAAAGGATTCGCAGGGGAAATATTGGCCACTTCATTGACCTTGCTTGAGGAAGCAGCTTGGCCCTGTTTCTTATACTTTGAAGCAGCTCCCTCATCTACTATCTTACCCGATTGTATCAAATCTTCTGCCTTAGTTGCAGTCGCAATGAGCGATTTGAAAGTAGGTAAGTATTGGGTTTGCAGTTGAGCTTGATATGTAGGCCATAAGTTCTTGATTATAATATCAATTTGCTCTTGTTCTGAAGGACGATTAATCATTTGGGCAGCCTTCGCCCTCCATCTTGTAAGGAACGAGGAGAAGGGTTCATTGTTATTTTGTTTGGTAGTCTCAAGCTCTCTTCTAGTGACATCTACCTCAATATTGTAGTGGTATTGAGTGTTAAATGCATTGCAGATGTCTTCCCAGGTCTTAATCTTGGCACGATCCAGGCTTACAAACCATTTAAGGGCAGCACCAGTCAAGGATTGTTGGAAGAGTTGAGCAAAGAGCTCGTCATTTAAACCCCAAGGGCTTAAGGCCCCCACATACATTTTCAGGTGGGTTTTAAGGCAAGTAGTCCCATCAAATCTGTCCATCCCAGGCATCTTGAATTTTGGAGGCAACCTAGCTTGGGGAAACAAGGATAAGGAATCCATGTCTACCACCTCTTTATGAGTTTTCATGGCAGTGATTGACCTTTCAAGCAATTCAAGTTTCTTTTTCAGTTCATCAGTTTCAATAGCATTCTTAGAGGGTGGATCCTCCAAATTGATGACAGGGGTATTATTCTGAGCAGTCATGGGGGTACTAGTTTGTCCCACAATAAGTTCTTTCCCTAAATTTCCAGAAGTAGTGGCCGTCTTTGGTGCCCCTCCCAATTCAGCCAAGATGACTACCCTCTGGGCAGCCAAGGCTTCATCAATTCTTTCCTGCATCCTAGCTTCAATTTCTTTAACATGTCCATCTAGCAAGGCCTTAATCTGTTCAATAGTAGCCATTTCAGTAATTGGAGTAGTTGGTGTAGTTGGGGTAGTAGGACTTGTGGGTGATTGCACAGTTGGAGTTGGTGTAGCTTGTGTAGGTGAAGGCACACGGATAGTGGGTACCTGTAAAGGTTAAGGGTAAAGGATCAGGGTAGTGTGTAGGGTAGGAAGACTCTTGGTCCACTTGCATATATCAAAAGGTTTTCCACAAAACAATGTTGTTATGTTGCATGAATGCACCTCATCACATCATAATTCATTTTAATGGAATGTGGCACTATTATTGGGTACATACAACCTAGGGGAGGGTTCTATTGTTACATGAAAAATAGAGAATAGGCTTATAATAGGGACCCTTGAGTCTTGAGTAAGATATACCTAACCACATGTGAAACAAAGAGTTTCGCGTGGGTCCAACAGTACGTTTACTCATGGGCCACTCCAAAAGGATTGGAATGGTTTGCGATAACAGGGAGGACGCTTTGGCTGTCCGCCGGCATAATCAAGGAGACCTGCCGGTCAGCGCTACTTGCTATCCAGACTCAAAACTTTGAACAGAAAGAGAAAAATTTATTTGAAAACAATTTTTTATGCAATGGAGGAAAATTATTCCCCCATATAATGCAAGAGAAAAAGATTCTCTAAATGACAAAACAAATGCACAATTAATCAAACAAGGGTCCATCAAAGGAAAAAGATTCCTTTTGAGAATTTTATTCTGATATCCTTAAAGAAAGGATATATATTGCTAAGGTACCCTGCAAAACAAATAAAAGTACCCTAAAGAAGGGTAAGTTAGTCAAACAAGCAATAGTAATCTACTAGGATCCCATAAATCATTTTTATGGTCCCCAGCGGCAAATTAATCAAATAAGCAATAGTAGTCCACTAGAATCCCATAAATCATTTTTATGGTCCCCAGTGGAGTCGCCAAATTGTGAACCTCGGTTTTTCACCCGAAAAGAATTCGGAGGAACGTTCACTTGTTGTTAGGAGTCGCCACTCAGTTTTTTCTGTTCAAAGGGAAAAACTAAGAAAACCCTTGTTTGACTCCAATTAATGCATCCAATGTAAAGGTTTCTAATCTGCGAACCCAAGGAGGATTTGGGGACTATGTCATGTATTTGATTAATTTGCCAAAAGAAACAAACCCAAAAGGGAAGAAGAAAAGAAGACAAGCAGATTGTTAGTAAATTGTGGACTTGCTATTTGGGGTGAATCCCAAACATGCCTACATACTCTTGTTTTTATGAGAGATCAAAGCCCATGTAGTTCGGAAAAGCCTATTTAAAGGCAATTATGCATTTATGCATGTGTGTGTGTATGCTTGGGGCATTGTCGGGCTTTTTGCCAAAATTGTGAGATTTTGAGCACTTAGTGCTAAATTTGATGAAATTTGGGTACTTGGTACCAAAAGAAAATGCAATTTAGGCTTCATGCCAAAAGGTTGATTTTAATTGGAATAGGCTTCATGCCAAAAAGATTAGGTCTTTGACCAAACAAAAATTAAGAAGGAAGTGCAGTGTTTATGACATGCTTGAATTGACAAATTATGAATTAGGGTGTAACCTTGCTTAGGATTCTCCCACTTTGAAGTTCCAGATCTCGTTTTCTCGGATCTTGGATTATGATTCTTGATTACGGTTTCTTTTTATTTTGATTTCAATTGACTCCTGCAGCACAATATTAGATTTATGCAAAGAAAAGTCCTAAAAGAAGTCCTTAAGTGTATGGAAAACAGAG
The DNA here is from genome assembly GCA_947685225.1 of Garcia nutans. Classification (NCBI taxonomy): domain Eukaryota; kingdom Viridiplantae; phylum Streptophyta; class Magnoliopsida; order Malpighiales; family Euphorbiaceae; genus Garcia; species Garcia nutans. Next base: position 1,339,757 of record CANTUV010000017.1, on the reverse strand, counting down.
AATTCGTCTGCCCGAAGCCCAATGAAAAACCGAACCAAAAGCCCAACCCCTTTTCTGAAAATTCAGTAGCCTTTTACAGACAAAATTCAGATTGGACGGCGGTCGGACCGCCGTAGCTCGCCGGAAAATTGGGAAAAGGGCAATGTCGGCGGTCGGACCGCCAAGCTCGGTGGTTCAGCCCTAAAAAAAATCGCACGATTTTCGTTCAAACTGATTTTCTAGGAGCTACGGACCTCCAAAAATTATTCCGAGACCATATCTGTGATCCTTGCGTCGCTCCGGACATTTCAAGTACCATGAAGACATACTTTCGGTGAACTTTGTCGTGATCGTCCGATCTGGCTTGGTCTTTTGCAGTCTGAGAAAATCGGCTTTCCGAGCCTCAAAATTCGAGTATTCACAAAGCCAAATTCAAATGACCATGGCAAATTAAGGCTTCAATTTGTCATGGACAATGGTCAGTGGCGAATTAAAATGCCCTTAATTTGCTATGGACAATGGTCCATGGTGAATTGAGCCATCAATTCGCCATGGTTCCTTGGCCATGGGGAATTGAGGCTTCAATTCACCATGGTTCCAAGGCCATGGCGAATTGGGAGTAAACCGAGCTTGGTCGGACCTTCAGGGTTGGATTAGATTTGATTTAAGCTTTTAAAATTGGATTGGATTTGATTTGGTTCTTTAAAAGTTAAATCAGACTAGGTTAGGATTTTCAAATTTTAACCAACTTAATTTAAGCCTTTTAAAACTAGATTGACCTGTTTCAAAGCTATAAACTAGGTTTACACTTTTAAAATCGGACCAAATTTAGCTTGGCCTTCTTTAATTGAGATCAAATTGGCTTAGGGCCAAAATTAGGAGTCTGCAGTTTGCCCCTTGCTCCAGCGATTTGAGATTTCAGTGGAAGAGAGAGAAAAGCAACATGAATTTGAGCTGATCATAGATATGGATGGGTTCTGAACCCGAGGGTTCTGGACCTGAGACTGGATCTAAGTTCTCGACCTGAGATAAGACTTGGGTTCTCAACCCGAGACTGAATTTAGGTTCTTGACCTAATATTGAATTTTGGGCTCTCGACCCGATATTGAATTTGGATTCTTGACTCGAGACTAGATTTTGGCACTCGATCCGAGATTGGTTTGAGTTCTAGACTTGAGACTGAATTTGGTCTGGACCCGAGACTGGATTTGTATTCTCGACCTGAAACTGAATTTGGGTTCTAGACCAGAGATTGGATTTGTGTTCTGAACCTGAGACTAGATTGTGGGTTCTCGACTCGAGACTAAATTGTGGATTCTCGACCCGAGACTGGATTTGGATCCTCAAACTGAAATTAGATTTGGGTTTTCGATGCAAAATTGGATTTGGATTCTCGACTCAACACTGGATTTGGATTTTCGACCCGATACTGGATTCAACTGACCTTCTATCAATTAAAAGTTCTAGCTTTCTTCTAACCATCAATTTCAGCTCTTCTAGCCGACTGACCTTCTGTCAGTTGAGAGTTTTGGTCTTCTTTTAGCTAATCACTTTTAGATCTTCTAGTACACTGACCTTCTATCAGTTGAGAGTTCTGGCTTTATTCTAGCCAATTAATTTTAGCTCTTCTAACTAAACTGACCTTCTATTATTTGAGAGTGTGGGCTTTCTTCTAGTCACATATTCCATTCTTCAATGGATTCTACTGACCTTCTGTCATTTGAGAATTTTGGCTTTCTTCTAGCCAGTTGTTCCATTCTTCAATTGATCATAGGTCTTCACCATTTAAAATGGATCTTCATCCTTGGACATATGGTCTTCACCCTTCAAACTGGATCTTCATCCTTTGGACATCAGATTTTCACCCTTCAAAATAGATCTTCATCCTTGGACATCGGGTCTTCACCCTTCAAAATGGATCTTCATCCTTGGACATCTGTCCTGCATTGACTTCAGCTCTTCTAGGTAGATTGGTCTTTTATCTTTTGCATCTTCATTCTTTTGGAGTTCTTACTTTCTTCTTGTTTTGTTCTTCCTTTTGCAAAAAAAAAAAATCAGCTATTTTTTAGCTAGTTCTCATATCCTCTCTTTTCCCCATGGGTGACAAAATATTAAAAGTGAGTCTGAAAATATTTTATATAAGCATAAACTCAAAATTGAAAAGAAAAACTTTGCCCCTTTTGTAGGCTCAAACCAATTATTTTGTTTCCATAAAATCTTTAATTGATGTTCACATTTTGCCTGGTTCTTTGTATAAGCATGCATATCCATTTTTATAAAATGATGGACCTTCTTCAAGCAATGGGCCTTCCATGCCCCCTGATTCCATATCTGCTTCATGTTTACTTCATAGAGTATCTGTTGGTCACTTTGACAAATCATAGACAATGCAAGACAAAAAATATATATAGTGTGATATGCTTATGTATGCATGAATAAAACTTACAGTGGTTCTATTGACTCACAGATTGAGGTGATCAGCTGAAGTGCTCCCATGGATCCTTCCAGATGCATGTTCAGATCTTGCATTGGAATGGCAAAAAACTTCACATTTATGGTTTTTATCTTCAAGATATTGAAAACATGAGTAGTAGGCCCCAAGCAACATAGTCACAGATACATCCATTTCAAACTATGTTTCAACACATCAGTTGGTAGCTTCATCATAACCTTTCTAATAATCATTTATTTTGCCTAATGTGTCCTTTGAGGTTCAACGGTTCAACAAACTTCCCTTAACTTGAAGGTTTATGTAAAAAGAAAATAATTTTTTTAATCAAATGTTGACTTTGTCAAATTAGTGTCATTGTACCTCAGGACTCGATTTTTTTAAATTAACATATTTATAACATAACAACCCTAGTTATCAACCTAAACTTAGGAATCATTTCCATTTGAGCAAGAACTATTGCACTTCAGATAAGCACATACACATTACTTGGCCAAAGATCTCACTGAGTTTAAATATTATCTATCTCATATGCATGCTTATTCAAACTATCTCCACTAATAGACTCTATCTACCAAGAGAGATCAATAGGTCTTTAATAGGCTTGAAATGGGGTCTATAAGAGACATGGGTTAAGTGAAAGCCATTTTTAGATTGGAGCCAATGTGACACTGTAACACCCCTTCCCGACCTATAATAAGCCGAGGAGGAATGCTACATCAAGATACGAGCTCTGGTTATGTCAGCTTACTTAATGTTCCTTATAAAAATTTTTCAAAAAAAATTTTGACGGAGTCTCCCTTAAAATTCTAGGTCCCAAGTGTCGACAAAATTGATTTTTCTTATATTTGAAAAACATTTTGTTTCACAATTCAACTCAAGTACACTCCCAATAATCCACCCTTATAACCTCAACTACAATCCTGCAAGAAGAATTCACACTTCTATATTCACAATCCGACTCAATTTAAAACCATACAGTTATTATACATTACTAGATTTATACATATAAATACTCTCTCGTCAGAAATACATCATAATTAAAATTTATACATGTATGCATAACCCTCTAGTTGGTCTCGACAAACTTTACTCTTCTTGTGGCATAACAAAAGACTTCATATCTTCCATCTAAAAACCTGCGCGAATAAACACCCGCGCTAAGCCCGAGAGCTTAGTAGTCCAAATATAAAATATAAACATATAGTATAGAAGTATTGATATGTAATGATACATCGATTCAATATATAATTAGTTCTTATCATATCTTCTTTTCTTTTTAACTTTATCTTTAATATATCCTAGCTAATTTCATATAAGATGTATATATATATATATAATATTATCACCAACCCCAATGCATCACCAATACTCAAAACCAATATATTAATACCCCTACATTATATATATACCATACCAACCATTATTGCAATACACACATTACACATCATATCACTCATTATTGCAATACACAATCTACATATCATATAAATCATAAATCATATTTCCAATAAAGACAACCTTTATCATCAACCACAATTCATTTTCCTATTACACTTAATAACATTATATTATTCACAATCCACCAAGCATAATTCATTATTAATACTCACAATCAATATTTCAATACTTGCATTTCACATTGACAATAAAGACAGACTCGGGCCCAAAACACTAATATGTTATTCAAAGTTCAGAGTTACTGCTTTGATCCATAATCACAATAATCAAGCCCGTAGGCAACATATATCATATCTCTATCCATGGAGAGTGTAACAGACCCAGTCTCTTGGACCATCCACCCGACTAATCGAGAAGATCCTCAACCCGGCAAGACTGTTACTTTTCATATATTTCACATTTATAATTCATATAGTGTAACAGACCCAGTCTCTTGGACCATCAACTCAACAACTTGAGGAGATCCTCAACCCGGCTAGACTGTTACATTTCATATGTTATAGGCATGCCGTCAAATCCAGAACTCTGAAAGTTGAATTAACATATTAGACACAACTCTTTTCATTTATATCTTTGTACATTTCTTTCTCAATTCATTTCATTTTCATAACAGGCAACCATGCCTCAATTATAATTCATTTACATTCTCGTAGCCAACACAATGGCTTCACATCTCATTTGATTCATCATAGCCAATCTCAATGGCTTCACCTCTTATCATATTTCAATTCACGTTATAGCACTTCATCATTCAAGTATACATAAACAATTATATTGAGCATATATCTTAAATTCATCATCATATAATCAACATGTCTATTTATTTCATTTCAATCATTATTACCAACCACAATTACAATACATTTCATCATTTCTCAAAACACATTAGCACAATTCATCATTACAATATTTATCATAACAAATTGCATTGTACTTACCTATTTGAATGATCTTCATATCTTTCACATCATTCAATCATAACCTTAATCAAATTATATTGACAATATAGTAATTCACTTAACACATTTACAAACAAATGTGTTAAGTCTTAATTCATGTAAATAAGTGCAATCATATAAACTTTGTACTTACCTTAAAACCAACTTACACCACTCTATACACCTACTCTTCCAAGAATCCTCAACACTTAGATTAGGGCAATTCAACCTCTTCACAACCTAATCCAAAAGGAATATTAGCAAAATGACCATATGAATAGTAAATTCTGGTTTTAGACTAAATTTTATCCTTATTTTGAAAATTTGTATAAAATAATATACTTGACTAAAAACTCTAAAATTTTTACAGAACTTAATTTTACATCTTAAAATCATTCCTTTAAAATTTCAGATCAAACTGAACACAAAATCTTGGTCAAATAGTTCACCCAAACAGACTGCCCCAATTGCCCTGCATCCTGGCAGCAGTTCTAAACTTTGTGAATTCCATAACTTAAATTCAATCAACTTGGTTCCAAATTATTTTTCTCAAATACTAGACTCATTAAACAACAACATATCCAAAATTCAATTGAATATAATTTTTCTACATTTTATTAAAAATCCCGAAATATAGCTGTCTCAGTTAAGGTACCTGCTGGAACAGATCTAATAAAAATAATCTTTCTAAACTCATAACCTATCCAAAATCGAATCAACATATTTTTCAGTCATTCTAGACTCATAGAGGCACAACATATCAAAAATTCACTTCAAGAACATTTTTCTATAATTAATTAAAAATCATACAAATCACAGCCTTTACTAATTGTAAAACAGAAACAATTTCACTAAACACAAACATACATCAATTATTCCATTTTCCAACTCATATATATATCAAACCCTTACTAACCAATTTAATAATCCATCATCATCCTCACAAATAACCATTTAAATCTACACATATCTTTCAATCTTTCACTATTATCATCTTAACATACTAACTACATCCCATATCAATACAATCAATGGAAATCAATTCAAAGAAATGAATACTTACTTGAGTAGTCTTTGCCAAATCTTCAATCTTCACTTCAATTCTCTTTAAGCCCTTAAAAATTTTGATGTGCATAATTAAAATCTCCTTTCTCTCTTTCTCTCTCTCTCTCTCTCGTAAGAAGAAGAAGAAGAAGGAGACAAGAAGATTTTTCTTCTTTTCTTCATACTTATCCTATATATATATATAATAATAATAATATTAATTATTTCTAAAAATTCTCCACCACAACCTTCATTCAACCCTTTGACTTTCTTTTCTTCTTTCTCTTTTATAAATATTATTATCATTATTATTAATTAATTAATATTATATATATATATATATTCACTTTTCCTACACCACTTTATACATTATGTATATGTGGTGTATATGTGGGTATATGTATATTCCTTTTATATTTCCCATATATTTTCCAAATACCAAATATACATCTCATCCCTCAAATACATCTACCTCTTCATTTCTTTTCTCTTTTCATCAAACATATACATTTAATCCAAATACAACAATAACTCTAAAACTTTTAGGGTATATTTTGGGATATTACAATTCTCTCCCCTTTAAATAATTTCGTCCTCGAAATTATCCAGCACAATAACAATTCATTTATAATAAAACACCATCTTAATTCATATGAAGGTAATCGTATTCTTATATTATGATTTCATCAAATTACATAACTTTTACTCTTCCACCTTTAGTCAATCATCTTTTCCCAATTCACAACTCATCATTATATAGCTATATTTATCTTATTACTTTTTCAACAAAACACCCAAAATAACTCATTACATTTCAAAGAAATTTTCTTTTATACAATAATCAAATCATCTTATAATCTATAAATATACCATTCATCTATTACATTCAAGATATTTATCACTTCATCTTTTTATAGGCAATCTTTTAACTTTAATCTTGGAAATTATTGAATTAAATCTTACTATAGATTATCCTGTTATTACAATCACTTTTGAAAATAACCACTTATCAAACCTTGATTGATAACAATATTTTCATTTCTTATACTTAAATCCCTCTTTACCATGTTTTTCACTTAATATTAATATCGATACAATCTTTATAAATTTACTTTACAGATAATCAACCTTTTTCCTTTCATTATCTTTAATAACTGATATATCATAATTCATTCATGTATCAGCATATCACTTCATATATACATTATCATATATATCTTATACTCTTAGCATAACTATACATATTAAATCTCGATAATAATTCACAATCTTAATGAATTCTAGATCAATTGATCTAGCTGTCATAAAATAACAACATTTCAATCTTATTCCATTCAAACCAACCATTAACTTATTTAAGTTTATCATCACATATCAATATACATAACACAATTCTATTAGGTCAAACTCATTCTCAACTTCTAATCCCTTAGGATCCATCTGTTCGACTCCTTACTAACAAATTACTTCAAATTATCTTTCAATATTCATATATATCTTCTGCTTTCAATAATAGCAGTGCAATCTCCCATAATTCTCATAATTTTTCTCATACTATAATTATTACCCATAGTTCATTCACTTAACATTGTTTCCATCAATTAATTTATCTTATAACAAAAATATATTCAGTATCATTTTCAATCACATTTCATAAATTTCTCCCATTTATCATATTCTCACATTATCATACCATTACTATGATTACATAATCACTTTTTATTCATTCTTCACAATTCAAGACATTTACACGGTTCTCTTCTCTATTCATATTTTTCATAATTATAAACAAATTTCTAACATAGAATTGATAAGATACCACTTTACCAATCACAACTCCTAACCATATTTCTTGAAACAAAATTATCAATCTCACCCACATAATACTACAATCATATCACCTTAGGCCCAAATCTGCTGATAACAAACTTAACCAGCCAATTACACTAAACAAATTATATAGCCAGAGTATATTAATAGTCACATATGTAGTTTATAAATCAATATTGTTCCTCTATTATTCTTCTTCAAACATTTCCAACTATCTCAAAAGTTGACATAATTCAACTTTGTCTCCAAAACAATTTGTTCTTGATCATATGATTATCATTAGCCTAACTCACATCAACAATATTTCTTATAACACTTATGTGTACAACATTCAATCATATACAAACTTTATACAACTTCCATTTCTAACCTATCTCTTATAAAACTTTTCATACATTATACTTTCCATCTTTATTAAACACATATACATATAATATATTTCCACAAGCATAATCCTTCAACCAGAAAGCATTATATGATAGTCTAGCTCAGTTATTATCATAACAATTTCATCGTCCATTGTTACTCGAGTCCTTTTTCACTTTCCATTACAATCCATAGTCTAACTCTTCATAAATCAAAACTTAATTTCTCATAGATCCACTAATACATGCCATATCATTCTTCATACCACTATACAAATAATTATACCACATTCACATACATAGGTCACGTTCACAATGTGACTTGCTTTCATATTTCTTACACTTTACAATTATATTTAATTCCTCTTTTTCATACCATCAATACACATTTAACATTTATTATTTTTCATTGAACAACACCATTTTCATCTTCTTTTTTTTTTTTTTTTTACATGACTTAAATTATTTATATATATCTCACATATTTATACATATGTCCCTTACATCCAATCATATACACATCGCCCATTAATCCCTATAAAATTTCCAAATTTCGTTATCACAAATCTCAATTTCTTGAACTAACATTGCTCAATCCAATTCTCACTATTAATATTATCACATGACCTAACTTTGCACAAGTTTATCAATGCAAGAGTACTCATTCTCAACACTAATAGATATGTAGTTGTATAGGTTACAAACACGCAATACTATGCGTACATTACACTTTCAAGTGATCAACTCAATCCTTGATCACTAGCATCTTACATCCCATTATCACCTTCCAAGTAGTCAACCTTATCATGATTACTTCATCACTTGCCAACTTTTAGTTCATCAAATTACATATCTGTAAGTCATTCTTAATATGCAAAAATTTTCATTCCACTTAACTCATATACGTACTATACATTAAATTTTCGATATTTAAATAATCTTTATCCAAATTCCGTTAACATTATAAATTCTCCTCTTACTACTTTGCTTAAACTTCAATTTACTCATCTCGTTTTATTAATATAAACTTAAGTAAATATCTTATATATACATACTACAAAGCAACATCAAAATATATCCTTTTTACAATCATTAAAGCTCATTTCAAAAATCCAAATATTACACATTATCACCATTAACATGAGCTTTAACAATACTCAAGCATATTATATTCCTACCATTCAAACCACAATGTTTACATTAAATTAACAATACTAACAACACCATTTTATCTCCTTGCTTAACCCCTATCATTTTTTTTTAATCTTAACTTTACATATTCAAACCTTAAGTTATCACACTTTGTCTATATCAATCAACTCATTCAATATTCCACCATATTCTCTTCATTATAATTACATATCCATCCATATTATCCATCAACAATATTTCCTCTCCCTTGCAATCCAAACATAAGCTTTATTAGAAAGAGATTCAAATAGTAGAGGAAAGATTACATACTTTGATTTTGATTTTGTTTTTAATTCATTTTTTTTTACTTTATTTTTCCTGATCATTTCTTTATATTATAATCATATTTCACATTTTCTTTCCTCAAGGAAACTACCATTCTTTAATTTATCACTTAAACTTACATAAATTTTTCCATCTCATTGCTTTCTTTAAATTTCCATTCATATAGAACTTCATCCACACATTATTATCCATTTCATACAATTCAATACATTTCAATTCATATAATACCACATTCGAGACCAACCTAGATGTTAATGCATATGCATGTATCAAAAATTTCATTCTTTTCATTTTCATTCATCATCATTTTTCTTTTTAAAACATTTCCTTTTTAAATTTACTTAGGCCGAGAATCTCGAACCTAAGCTCTGATACCAAAACAATTGTAACACCCCTTCCCGACCTATAATAAGCCGAGGAGGAATGCTACATCAAGATACGAGCTCTGGTTATGTCAGCTTACTTAATGTTCCTTATAAAAATTTTTCAAAAAAAATTTTGACGGAGTCTCCCTTAAAATTCTAGGTCCCAAGTGTCGACAAAATTGATTTTTCTTATATTTGAAAAACATTTTGTTTCACAATTCAACTCAAGTACACTCCCAATAATCCACCCTTATAACCTCAACTACAATCCTGCAAGAAGAATTCACACTTCTATATTCACAATCCGACTCAATTTAAAACCATACAGTTATTATACATTACTAGATTTATACATATAAATACTCTCTCGTCAGAAATACATCATAATTAAAATTTATACATGTATGCATAACCCTCTAGTTGGTCTCGACAAACTTTACTCTTCTTGTGGCATAACAAAAGACTTCATATCTTCCATCTAAAAACCTGCGCGAATAAACACCCGCGCTAAGCCCGAGAGCTTAGTAGTCCAAATATAAAATATAAACATATAGTATAGAAGTATTGATATGTAATGATACATCGATTCAATATATAATTAGTTCTTATCATATCTTCTTTTCTTTTTAACTTTATCTTTAATATATCCTAGCTAATTTCATATAAGATGTATATATATATATATAATATTATCACCAACCCCAATGCATCACCAATACTCAAAACCAATATATTAATACCCCTACATTATATATATACCATACCAACCATTATTGCAATACACACATTACACATCATATCACTCATTATTGCAATACACAATCTACATATCATATAAATCATAAATCATATTTCCAATAAAGACAACCTTTATCATCAACCACAATTCATTTTCCTATTACACTTAATAACATTATATTATTCACAATCCACCAAGCATAATTCATTATTAATACTCACAATCAATATTTCAATACTTGCATTTCACATTGACAATAAAGACAGACTCGGGCCCAAAACACTAATATGTTATTCAAAGTTCAGAGTTACTGCTTTGATCCATAATCACAATAATCAAGCCCGTAGGCAACATATATCATATCTCTATCCATGGAGAGTGTAACAGACCCAGTCTCTTGGACCATCCACCCGACTAATCGAGAAGATCCTCAACCCGGCAAGACTGTTACTTTTCATATATTTCACATTTATAATTCATATAGTGTAACAGACCCAGTCTCTTGGACCATCAACTCAACAACTTGAGGAGATCCTCAACCCGGCTAGACTGTTACATTTCATATGTTATAGGCATGCCGTCAAATCCAGAACTCTGAAAGTTGAATTAACATATTAGACACAACTCTTTTCATTTATATCTTTGTACATTTCTTTCTCAATTCATTTCATTTTCATAACAGGCAACCATGCCTCAATTATAATTCATTTACATTCTCGTAGCCAACACAATGGCTTCACATCTCATTTGATTCATCATAGCCAATCTCAATGGCTTCACCTCTTATCATATTTCAATTCACGTTATAGCACTTCATCATTCAAGTATACATAAACAATTATATTGAGCATATATCTTAAATTCATCATCATATAATCAACATGTCTATTTATTTCATTTCAATCATTATTACCAACCACAATTACAATACATTTCATCATTTCTCAAAACACATTAGCACAATTCATCATTACAATATTTATCATAACAAATTGCATTGTACTTACCTATTTGAATGATCTTCATATCTTTCACATCATTCAATCATAACCTTAATCAAATTATATTGACAATATAGTAATTCACTTAACACATTTACAAACAAATGTGTTAAGTCTTAATTCATGTAAATAAGTGCAATCATATAAACTTTGTACTTACCTTAAAACCAACTTACACCACTCTATACACCTACTCTTCCAAGAATCCTCAACACTTAGATTAGGGCAATTCAACCTCTTCACAACCTAATCCAAAAGGAATATTAGCAAAATGACCATATGAATAGTAAATTCTGGTTTTAGACTAAATTTTATCCTTATTTTGAAAATTTGTATAAAATAATATACTTGACTAAAAACTCTAAAATTTTTACAGAACTTAATTTTACATCTTAAAATCATTCCTTTAAAATTTCAGATCAAACTGAACACAAAATCTTGGTCAAATAGTTCACCCAAACAGACTGCCCCAATTGCCCTGCATCCTGGCAGCAGTTCTAAACTTTGTGAATTCCATAACTTAAATTCAATCAACTTGGTTCCAAATTATTTTTCTCAAATACTAGACTCATTAAGCAACAACATATCCAAAATTCAATTGAATATAATTTTTCTACATTTTATTAAAAATCCCGAAATATAGCTGTCTCAGTTAAGGTACCTGCTGGAACAGATCTAATAAAAATAATCTTTCTAAACTCATAACCTATCCAAAATCGAATCAACATATTTTTCAGTCATTCTAGACTCATAGAGGCACAACATATCAAAAATTCACTTCAAGAACATTTTTCTATAATTAATTAAAAATCATACAAATCACAGCCTTTACTAATTGTAAAACAGAAACAATTTCACTAAACACAAACATACATCAATTATTCCATTTTCCAACTCATATATATATCAAACCCTTACTAACCAATTTAATAATCCATCATCATCCTCACAAATAACCATTTAAATCTACACATATCTTTCAATCTTTCACTATTATCATCTTAACATACTAACTACATCCCATATCAATACAATCAATGGAAATCAATTCAAAGAAATGAATACTTACTTGAGTAGTCTTTGCCAAATCTTCAATCTTCACTTCAATTCTCTTTAAGCCCTTAAAAATTTTGATGTGCATAATTAAAATCTCCTTTCTCTCTTTCTCTCTCTCTCTCTCTCGTAAGAAGAAGAAGAAGAAGGAGACAAGAAGATTTTTCTTCTTTTCTTCATACTTATCCTATATATATATATAATAATAATAATATTAATTATTTCTAAAAATTCTCCACCACAACCTTCATTCAACCCTTTGACTTTCTTTTCTTCTTTCTCTTTTATAAATATTATTATCATTATTATTAATTAATTAATATTATATATATATATATATTCACTTTTCCTACACCACTTTATACATTATGTATATGTGGTGTATATGTGGGTATATGTATATTCCTTTTATATTTCCCATATATTTTCCAAATACCAAATATACATCTCATCCCTCAAATACATCTACCTCTTCATTTCTTTTCTCTTTTCATCAAACATATACATTTAATCCAAATACAACAATAACTCTAAAACTTTTAGGGTATATTTTGGGATATTACAGACACTGTGGACAAACTTTCACACTACAAACTTCTTGATGAAACCATAGATAGTTGAAAACATTAAACTCTAGACACCATTTCTACCTTTTAGGCATCTTATTATCTTACTTCATGAAAAGATAGAGCCTATCTTCTTGGTAGAAATCTGGATTTGATTATGATGACATTTACTTTTGCAAAAAGTTTTAAAACCTATTATTCTTCCCTCTTCTTCTTCTTCTTTTATTTTACTTCTTCTCTTTTTCTTCTCTTTTTTTTTTCCTTCATTTTCCTTTTTTTCCCTTTCTTTTTTTATTTCTTTTTCCATTTTTTTTTACTTTGACTTCTTTTTCTTTTCTTTTTTAAGTCCTAGCTCTAAAAGAGTTGTCTTGTTTGTACCAACTTATGTTTCTGATAATGGGTGAGTGGAGTGGCATAGACTATTGTAAAATTGAAACAAATAAAAAATAAAGTAAGCTACAGGATGAGACAAACGGATTAAGTTTTTGTTTTATAAATATGTGACTAGGATTTTAGTAATTAAGCTACTGGACAAACAAAAACTTGGATAAACAAGCTACTGTGATGATATTTTGAAAGATAATTGCAACTATTGATTAAAATAAATTGGATTAGAAAACTAAACATGCATTTGAAGACTCCACCAAGATTGAATCTTGAACCAAACTTTGGGTCAGTCTGGATCAATTGTAGTATTGGTTGAGTGTTACAATTGCTGGGTCTTGATTCTTTTGCTTAATTGTTGATATTGCTTATATATTAATTTTTTTGCCTCCATTAATTCTTACTAATTCTCCCACTTTTCTCTGCTTTTAATTGTCTATTTATAGGCCAATGACCATCTAATGTCCAAACCCTAATCTACTACTAATTCATTATCTGAAGTCCCATCTTCATTAAGAAACCTAATATGTCCTGAAACCATAATTAAAGCCAAAGTCAAATGACCATGGTGAATTAAGGCTTTAATTCGCCATGTACAATGGTCCATGGTGAATGTCCATGGCTAATTAGAATGCCCTTAATTCACCATGGATAGTGGTCCATGGAGAATTAAGCCATCAATTCGCCATGGTTCCTTGGCCATGGCGAATTGAGGCTCCAATTCACCATGGTTCCAAGGCCATGGCGAATTATGAGTAAATCAGGCTTGGTCGAACCTTCAAGGTTGGATCAGTTTTGATTTAAGCTTTTAAAATTGGATTGGATTTTATTTTGTCCTTTAAAAATTAAATCAAACTAGGTTAGGGTTTTACAAATTTAACCAACTTAATTTAGACCTTTTAAAACTGGACCTACCTGTTTCAAAGCTATAAACTAGGTTTACGCTTTTAAAATCGGAATGAATTTAGTTTGGCCTTCTTTAATTGAGATCGGATTAGCTAAGTGCCAAAATTAGGAGTCTGTAATAGCCTTCACTGCAAAATGGGTTTTTATTATTACAGGGTCATGCCTTTTGTTCTCAATAATGTTGTCGCTCCTTTTCAAAGAATAGTTACTACCCTCTTCCACAACATAATACATGAACATGTTGAGGTCTACATGGATGATGTGGTCATTAAATTAAGGAAAGCAAAGAAACACACAGAAGCCTTAAGGTGGTTCTTCCTTAAACTTTGCAAGTACAACTTGAGGCTTTTAGAGTATTTAGGGCACTTTTAGAGTATTCTTGGGACACATGGTTAGTCAACAAGGGGTTGAAATTGATCCATCTAAATCAAAAGCAATTCTTAAAATGTCAACACCACAAACAAAAAAAGAGATATGGGGATTCCTTTTTCGCCTGCAATATATTAACCACTCTATCTCATAGCTACTTATTGTATGCAAACCTATTTTCAAGTTGCTTCAAAAGGATACAACTGTAGAATGGAATGAAAAGTGTCTTCTAGTCTTTTAAAAAATCAAGTAGTACCTATTGACCCTACCAGTTTTGAAGCTGCTAAGGCTGAGAGATCCACTACTTTTATATTTCTCAATTACTAAAGAAGTGATGAGAGTCATGTAAGCATAGCATGAGGAAGATTCAAAGAAAGAGCTCATAATCTATTATATAAGTAAGAGGCTACTCATATATGAGCTCATGTATAATCAAATTGAGCACCTCTACTAAGCTTTGGTATAGGTGTGTCAAAAGTTGCACCATTATCTAGTTTCATATACCATGCATGTAATCACATATCAGAGCCCTTTGAAATTCCTTATGGAAAGGCCGGTTCTAAATAGCAAGATGGCCTGATGGCTAACTATCTTTGCCACTTTTGACCTCCCATAAAGCAATTAAAGGAAGCATAGTTGCTAACTCGTTAGTAGCTACTCCTTTTCAGGACACCATAGATGAGGCAGAATTTTCAGACGAGGATATCATGAATGTTGAAAAGGAGGTGTGGATCATGTACTTTGATGGGGCATCTAATGTCTTGATTATTCTTGAAAGGGAACACATCCCTTTGGCAGTGAAATTAGCTTTTGAAGTCACAAATAATGAAGTAGAGTATGATGCCTATATAACAGGACTTGAAATCTCCTTAAGATTAAGACTTATGTAACTAAAGGAGTATCGGGATTCGAACTTAATTGTATCCTAAGCCTTGATGAAGTGGAAAATAAAAGAAAAATATTTGGTTCCTTACCATCGATGTTTGGAAAGTTTAGCATAATAGTTCAAAGAGGTCTCATTATATTACTTTCTCAAGCTAAAAAGCAATTTACAGATGCATTGGCTACACTTGCATCATTGACCGGCATGGAATGAGAAATGATGATGCAACTGATAGCCATAGAGGTAATATCTGTGCTACAGTCCAAATAGCATATGAGAAACCATAGTTCTAGGATATTTATAATTTCATCCAAAAAGGTGAATACCATAAACAAGCCTTAAAAGCATATAAGAGAACCTTAAGATAATTGGATAGCCAATGCATCCTCAATAATGATGTTCTTTATAGACCGAAGCACAAAAGGTAATGAAATGGGTATACAGAGATGAACGAGGCCCCCACATGAATGGACTTGCCCTAGCACAAAAAATCACTAATTTGGGTTATTATTGGTTCATCATGAGGGAAAATTGTGCAAGTTCTTTAGAAAATGCCACAAATGCTAGATATATGCCAAACTAGTTAAACAATCTAATGCCATTGCACCCTACAGCAACCCCTTTGACCCCTTGCAACACGGGGGATTGATGTGATAGGGTAAATATCACCTAAGTCTTTCAATGGACTTGAGTACATTATGGTGGCAATAGATTATTTTACCAAGTGGGTAGAAATAGCCTCATACTCAATTTTTTTAAACCAATATCATTTGTCAGTATGGATTATTTGTCAGATAATGGGTCTCACTTTCAAAAAGAAGTAATACAGTTGATGAAGAGGTACAAGATCCAATATTATAGATTTTCACCTTATTAACTGCAAACTAATTAAGTTGCCACGGCTACCAATAAAACTATAAAGAATATCCTTCAAAGGATGATGGAAATCCATAAAAGTTGGCATGAACAATTGCCATTTGCTTTATAGGGATACAGAACTATTAGCCAAACTATCGGCCTCTATTTTGATCTTTGGCAATCAAATTGAATAGGACTAATATTTTTACTAAGCTATATGTGAGCAGGGATTTTTGCCCTCACTCCCGGTGGAATGGTTCTTGTGACTTCGGCACTGTTTAGGCTCAGGGCCTTAGAGAACACCAGCCTAAGCCCAGAGAAAATGGACTCGCCACCGGGACGGGCTGAAAAAAAGAAAAGGGTGAATGACTCGATTCCTAAGAAATCCCCAACTCCCTAATGAGTTTGAAAAGTTGGGTACGTGTGGGGAAGGTGAGAAACGGCCCAGCACCCCCACAACGCCCAGTTCATTGGAACCGACCTCCTTTGTAGATCTTAATATTATAAAATTCTTAAATATAACAATATTATCCATACTACATGCAACAATTAAATTAAAGCATCATTAAAAATAAAGCAATGTCCAAATAAAACAAATAAATGAATACCCATCCGAGGATGAAAATATGTCCTTACATCATCCATGTCTAAAACTAAATAAGACACCAGCCGAAAGGTAGAAACGCATCTTTTACATTGGTCCAAAATATAAATGTAATTTAAATTACATGATGTTTAATACATGAGGTATCCAACATATGGAAACATACCTCTTACAATTTTGAAATAAAAAAATCAATAAAAGTAAACATCCATTCATGAGAAACAACTCAAATATCGAAATTAAATAAATCAATCATCAAAATATATAATACATTCATCCAATTTAAATAAAACAGTAAGTATATAACTTTAGGGTTCATGTATCAATTAGGGTTTCTTAGGTTTTATGTTTAACAATTAGGGTTTAAATAAATAAGATTGAAGCTTATGAAAATAAAATAAAATATTTAGATATTTAAAAGGAACAACCTACTGTGATGATTTGGAAAATAGAATTAATTAAGATTTATGGATTGAATAAATTAGAGTTTAGGTTTAGAAAATAGGGTTTCGAAATTGGAAGAAACAAGCTGCTATAAATCTTAGAAAAATAGATTTAGTTAGGATTTTAAGAAAACATATTATTATTTTGTGGTTTTAGAAAAGTGTAATTAGGGTTTTAATTTCATAAGATAGTTTTAAGGGTATTAAGGATTTATGGTTTAAAAAAAAATACTTTTTAGGGTTTTAAATAAAGTATAGAGGGTAAACAGAATAATTGATCAAATAACAAAAACATGTATGTTTAAATAATTGATCAAATGTATGATGAAGCTACTGTGAACATAAACAAAGAAATAGAGATTCAAACCTCCGTTGTTGGTTCCACCACAATCTGAAATCCTGGTTGAACAATAACAAAGATAGTGTGGGCTACCTTTGATGGGTTGTTTATTATTTGCTGCCTCTTGATTCTTCAAGCTTGAGATTATAAATAGACTACCAAAAACAATTTCGAGCTCCAAAGGTCCAAATCCTCTTTTAAGATCAAAAGTCCAAAAGTCCCTTTATGTGTGTTTTAATGCAGTATTTATAGGAAAAAAAAATAAAATCCTAATACTAAATGGCTAAAGAAATAAAAACCCTTTTAGGAAATAAAATTAAAAAGCCAAGTAGAATAAGGTTTTGGCAAAATCGCGGGTGGGCCGGGTGTACGAAAGTGCATTGGCAAAGAAAATCTATGCTCGCTGAGCTTGGGTGCTGCTGGCTCGGGCACAGGCCAGGCCAATTCACCGCAGGATTTTCCTGCAGCGAATTGGCCTATGGCCATTTTGCCGCAGATCCCAAGCCAATTCATCGCCCGCGATGAAATTTTTTCGTCACCAATTCTTCCATCGCCGATTTTTATTTATTTATTATTTTTTTCCTTTTTATTATTACTTTTTTTATTTTTATTAAAAATAAATATTATTTAATTAAAATGGCACAAAAATTATTTTGGACTGTTTAAAAATATCGGATTGGACTGGGTCAAAAATTAAGGGTCTACAATTTGCCCATTGCTTGAGCGATCTGAGACTACAACAAAAGAGAGCGAAAAGCAATGTGATTTTTACTGGATTTAGAGCCATACTGGACTCCGTACCCAAGGTTGGTTTGAGCTCTGGACTCAAAAAATAATTTGGGTTCTGAACCAGAGCTAAGTTCTGGACTTAAGAATAATTTACCCGAGGTGAATTTACGATTTGGGTTCTGGACCCAAGGTGAATTTAGGATTTGGGTTCTAGACCCGAGGTAAGTTTTGGACTTAAAAATAATTTGAATTCTGGACCCGAGGTGAATATAGGATTTGGATTCTGGACCCAAGGTTAATTTAGGATTTGGGTTTTGGACCCGAGATAAGTTCTGGACTTAAAAATAATTTGGGTTATGGACCCGAGATAAGTTCTGGACTTAATTTGAGTTCTGAATCTGAGATAAGTTTTAGGTTTTGGGTTCTGGACAAGAGTTAGAGTAATTTAGATTCTGGACCCAAGGTAAGTTCTGGACTTAAAAGTAATTTGGGTTCTGAACCCAAGGTAAGTTATGGACTTAAAAGTAATTTGGTTATCTGCAAAAAATGATTGTAGTCAGTAGGATACTAAAGAAATTTGCAAAAAAATTAGCTATTTTTTACTATGCGTATATCTTCTTGCCCCCTGCGTGTAAAAATATTTGTACACATGCAAATATCTGAATAATTAAATTGAATACTTGAGTTTACTATTTATTTACTATGTAGTCATTATTTACGCAGTATTAACTAATTATTCATTTACTATTTATCAACGGTAATATTTACTTTTTTTTCTTTTCTTTTCTTTTCTTTTCTTTTTTCTTTTTCACGAGAATATTGTTTTTTCCTTTTTTATTTGTCTTTTTCCTTTGCAATTTTTCTATATAAACCTCCGCTCATTTCTACCATATTCATCCACACTCACATATTTTGATAGTTAAATTAGAGAGTTTAGCATAGAGTTGAGGAGAAAATCCATGTTTCGAGATCAGGACCTCGATCTAATACTAAGTTATTGGAATTTATTCGATGACATAAAAATGGAACTGCAAGTTTACTAGCTGGAATGCAGCTTCATCGCAATTCAAGTCAAAAAACTAAAGTAACAATGCAATTTAATATTTTAACAGCACAAATATGTATTTATTATTTTATTATATATATATATTTCATTTTTTTTGTTTTTTTTGTTTTTTTTTTGTTTTTTTTAAGATTTAGGAAGAATAATTAATTAGAGGACTATGTTTAAGAATTTAATAAACAAGTAAATAGATAGACTAAAAATAATGAATAAATTTAGTCTATAAATCAGTGGTATTGGTATGATGATATACTTACCTTGTGTTAACTTACCTGGCTCCGTGTTAGCGCGATCGTTACCTTATTCGGGACGGAGGGTGTGTCTATAAAGCCCGACAATGGTATGGTGTAACACCTTCTCGGGTAAAACAGATTGTTTGAGATTGTAGTTTTGAAAGCTTTATTTTCCAATTACCATTTGAGTGTCCAAAAGATAGGAGTGTAGTTCAAGCATTGTCGAAGCAGTGGATGGACATTACCCATACTTTTCACCTACCTATAGGAGAGATGACCATTGGCCCAGTCGATTATACAACCATAACTAGTATCTGGTACTATGGCCTTTCGATCCCTCTTACCAATGATATTCTGACACACGAAGAAATTCAACAGTTAATCGGTGTGGAACCATCATTAAAAGGGCCTTTCAAGATAAAAATTGAGCCGATTTGGAGTTATTGGATGAACTACGAAGTATGGATTCATAGGGAAATAACCAAACAATATGCTCGAGGATTTTTACTGTATCTGCTAGGGTCTACTATTTTATACAGCACCGAATCTGCCATCCATTTGTCGGTGTTGAGGGCCCTTACTAACATGAGTATGGTACCGCTTTACGGCTAGGGTGAAGCTGGCCTTGCCTATCTCTATCATGGACTAGACAAGATTTGCAGAAATAAGAAGTCTTTCATTGGTTTCATAGTGGTTGTCGAGGTGCTCTTCTTCCACCAATGTCAATTTCATTCTTATTCTTGCATGAATTTAATTTTTATTGTTGTTGTAGGTATGGGTATATGAGCATAATCTTGTAAGGGTGCCTGACATTTTCCAAGAGAGAGTTGGGTATTCGAGATTAAATTTTTGGTTGTCAGATCGTGTAGCAATTCCCAGCTCTCACCATGTGTACACCCAGCGCCATCTCTTGAGTTGCTTAACCTGGGGCCAGGTAAAATAGTATTAGTATACTATAAAATTTATATAAAAGTTCACTTACCTTATGTCATTTTGTAGGTCAATTTGGCTTGGTGGAACACAGAAGAGCGAATGAACTAGACTTCTTTCATGAATGCCGCATTGCCTTTTCAGCATACTCGCCGAGTCATTGCCGGCCCTGTGTCTAGTGGCTAGTTTCTTGGGGAGAGAGTGTATGAGTGATTCCTTGGTCCTGAGAGATGGAGAATCCTGATGAGTTACCTGAAATATACTTTAAATATCACATCAATGTCGGAGAATGCGTGACGGTTGACCCGGCACGGTTATGATGTTGAAACCTTTCTCTATCCATCGGGTGCATCATATACCCAGTTTATTCGAGTAGGACTCTTGAACTTTGATGTATCTCCTGTTGGCGTATGGGAGGTTCCCGAGGAAAATGAGGATGCAATGAAGAAGAGTATCACGAAGAGGGAGGAGGGTCCATCTCGCATCTCGGGGATAGTACCTCTCAGGAAAACTTTTACCATTTTGCCATTGCAATTACTTCTTTCTTAACTCGTTTTGATTGTTTTAATGATTGTTGCAGGCTACTGTCTCATTTGGTCATGAGGCTGGACCTTCCTTTACCGCTCCTCCATTTGCTCATTCTAATCAACCAGAGATGTCATCTCATCCACAGGGCATTGATATGAATTACTTGGTAGGTTTTCCTGTTCCATGATAATTTATGCTATATGTATGCATGATTATGTATGCTCTTACCTTTTTCTTTTTGGCTCATAGCGTATGCTTGAGGAACAAAATAAGAATCTTCAAGAAGAGTTAGCTGCTAGTTGTCAACAGGTTGCCCATTTTAAAAAATTGTATCACCGGTTAGAGCAAGATTTTTGAGACTTCCGATTTTAGGGGATGAGAGATCCTGGTGCTTCGTCATCTAGGGGACCCCAAACTGATGACCATGAGATTCTATCGTCTAAGGTAATAGAAGTTCAGATGCTCCTGCTTTGAGCGGACTCGGGATAGATGACATGCCTCCTCCTCCAACAGGTGATGACTTTTTCAGGGCTTTGTTTGATCATGATCCACCACCTCTTTCTCAGTGATCTATTATTATTGTATTAATTGAGGAAATATTGTATAATAAAAATAATGATAAAAATAATAATGATGATATATAATTTACACTTTTACTATAAATTTTTACTTAATTTTTTTTATTTTTTTATCATCATTATTATTTCTACACTATTGGTCTTTCCTCTTCACATTCAAAATTTTCACAGTAGCATTGATTCACAAAATCGAAGGCAATGCCGTAATTCAAAACCATTTCATCGCCAATTTTCTATCCTTTCCCATCTCAGTCTCAAGCTATTCCTTGTCAATTTTGGAATAGTCAATCATCCTATATAAATTTCTTTTCATTCCATGATCTCATACAGAAGCCAGGAAATTTTTCACGAATTCAATTTCAGCATCAAAATTCCTTTTAACAATTCCAATTTTCCTTCAATTGTCAACAATGACCGAACTCAATTTGAAGAAAATAAAAGGTCTATTTAAAAATATGAATGTCATTCATTGGAAACAAATATCTTGGTCAAAAATCAATACTTTGAAGTGTTTTCAAAATATTAAATTGGACCATTCTTTTTTAGATGTCGTGGCTTCTTTTTGGAATGTGAATTCTATGACATTTGAGATTAATGGCTTTGAGATATGTCTCATGATTGAAGAATTTGAGGCCATCCTTGGATATCCAAGAAATCAACCAATGGCGGTACTTATATTGATTTCCAAGACTCAACAAAAGATGCAAATGTTATTTCAACTTTCAAAGCCCGAAGTTCTACAGTTGACGAGAGGTGAGAAAATTCTGCTTGGTCCCTTAATTGACTTTTGCCTTTCTCACTTGGCTCTTACTATGGCATGGGGACTTATGCTTTGTCTATACTTGCTTGGCCAATTCTTGCTTGTTTCTTCTGATGGTGATATTGATCCACGAGTATTGGATATCATGGACCAAATGGAAGGAGGCTTGTCACTGATACTCGTGATCTTAGCTGAGACTTTAGTTAGACTAGACCAACTTAAATTGAAATTGTTAAGGAGATTGACCCGGAGTCCATTGCTGCCTCAGGTAATTACCTAAACTGCCCTTTCGGATTTTCAATTTAGGTTTCTTTTCTTTTATTATTATTATTATTGCTCTAATTTTTACCTAGTCCACCCTTGTGGGTTTTCAAAACTAGCGAGCTGTCCTAATTTTTGCCTAAGCCGCCCTTACTGGTTTTCAACTTAGCAGACCCCTTTTTTTTCTTTTTTTTTCTTTTTTTTAATTCTTTTCTTATGCTTACAGATTTGGCTTCAGGTGTGTCTCTGCTTGCTCGATACTCCATCTATGGATTTTGCCAGATATCTGCCGCAACATCACTCTGCTAGGAAACTACTCTACCCTGCTTCTTTATATGCCGACTGGGATGACTGGATTCGTTCTCGTGCTGAAGTCAACATCCATTGGTTAATACCTTGGTGAAAGATTTCTTGTATCACCATTCGGACGTACTTGATGTATGTTTCTCTTGCTACTCATTGTCGAGGTGCTTATTATGATCCTCGCCGACTTGACCGTTAGTATGGAGCTGAGTCTCGAGATTCTAATTTTACTCCTGATTTGGACATGCCTTGTCTGACAGAAGCCTACTTGGATCAGCTGAAGCAAAGCTGGCCTACACACTACACTTATCGTCTATCAAAGATTTTACATTTTTCAATTTCTCTAGAAAAAATATTGTTAGGATGTAAAAATAATGAAAGTAGTAATAAGAGATGTTTCTTTTCCTTTCATAATTTGTCAACAACTTTTGCTATTGTGTTTATTTCGTTTTATCCATATTTGCTCAAATACTTAAAACAGTGCACATTGAACAATTTTAATATTAATTCTGCTTTATTAAATTAGGGAACAACCAAACATAAAGCCAGCATACACAATATCACTTCTGTTGCCAACTAGCCCTTTTGGGTTTTCTAATTGACGATTTTCTCTCGCTTAGCCATAATTGTTGCCTAGCCCGTCCTTTCAAAATTTTGAAACTAGCGGACTGCTCTAACTTTTGCCTAGGCTGCCCTTTTGGGTTTTCAACCTAGCAAGCTCTCTTTTTTTTATACATAAAACCTCTTCAACCTGTCAATGTTCACTGGCTTGCTAAACTCATTCCCGTCCATGTCTGATAACTTCACCGTACCCTTATTCATGACTTGTTTCACAACATATGGCCCTTTCCAGCTAGACCTAAATTTCCCTCTTTGATAAAATACGTTAGGCTTACATTGTTTCAATACTAAATCACCAACTTTGAGTTTTCTGATCTTAACCCTTCTATTATAGGCTCGAGCTATCCTCTTTTGATACGGTTGATGATGATACAGTGCTTTTAACCTTCTCTCCTCTAGTAAAGCTAACTATGTGTATCTGCTCACTACCCATTCCATCTCAGGCAGTTCAACTTCCAAGACCACTCTTAATGACTTGATCTCAATTTTAATTGGCAACACTACTTCCATCCAATAAACCAAAGAGAACGGTGTCATTCCAGTAGGCATTCACAAACTTTTTTTGTATCCCCACAAGGCAAAAGGAAGCATTTCTGACTAATCCCTGTATATCTTGATCATCTTAGATAGGATCTGCTTAATTGTCTTATTTGTCACTTCTACAGCACCATTGGCCTTTGGTCTATAAGGAGAGGATCGGTGATGATGGATTTGGTATTTTGAGAATAGGTCCTTAACTGCACCTTGGAATTGTACCCCAATGTATGATATCACACTGTGAGGGAACCCATATCTACAGATGAGATTCTTTTCAATAAATCTAGCCATTTGACTTGCCCCCAGTTTGTTGAAAGATTCGGCTTTGACCCATTTTGAAAAATAATCTACCGCTACTATAATGAAACGGTGACCGTTTGAGGCTGTTGGATGTATCTCTCCTATAATGTCAATCCCCCAAGTGGCAAAGGGCTAGAGTGAAGACATAGAATTTAATTCTTCAGGAGGCATGTGATTTAAATTACCATACATCCGACATTGCTGGCACTTCTTCACAAACTCAATACAATCTCTCTCCATGGTCAACCAGTGTAACCTTATTGAATTATCTTCTTAACTAGGGCTAAACCACTCACGTGTGGACCATAACTTTCCGCATATATTTTTGACATAATATGCTCCGCTTCAAGCCTCCTTAAACATCTCAAATGCACCCCTATCAGGCCATCTTCGATACAACTCTTCATGAAAGGTGATGTATTGTAAGGACCACTGCCTTATAGCTCTTCTTTCTTTCTTTGTTGCTCCCAACGGGTATTCTTTCTCTTCCAAAAACCATTTTATAGTATCATGCCACGCATCATGGTCTATATCAGTTTCCATGATTGTCTCATATTCATAGCAAGGAGTTGATGAACTGGTCAAAATCAGAGGCTTAAGGAATAAGTTGATAGGATTTTCCCGTACCGAAGTCAATGTGGCTAGGGCATCAGCCATCTGGTTTTCTTCTCTTGGTAGGTGTATAAACCTGCACTCCTTAAAGTTCTTCTTCATCATGGTCAAGTAATAGTGGTGTGAATTTAATTTCTCTTCTTTTAACTTCCACTCTCCATTTACTTGGGATACTACTAGCAATGAATCGCCAAAGACTTCCACCTTATCCACCTTCATAATCATTAGGGTTTACAAACTAAAGATACATGCTCCATATTCCACCATATTATTGGTTGCCCTGAACTTCAACTTCTTGGCTAAAGGAATAAGTTCCCCTTCGGGTGATTCTAGTATGACTCCCAAACCTGCTTCTTTACTATTCACTGCCCCGTCAAAATATATTTTCCATCCTTGTACTTCTATAGCCTCTAAATGTTCATCTGAAAATTCCAAGACTACCTCTTCACTATCTGGTAATGGTTTTTGGGCCAAGAATTCTACTACTGTTCTACCTTTGATTGTTTTTCTGGTTACATACTCAATCTCAAATTCTTCCAATATTATCAACCATCGCCCATACTTTCCAATCAAAGAGGGTGTCTCCCTTAAATACTTCATTGGATCCAACCTAAAAATTGCTTGTACACTATAAGATTGGAAATAATGCCGCAACTTCTTAGAAGACCAAACCACAGCTATATAGGTCTTTTCAATGATATTATACTTAATTTCATAAGGTAGGAGCTTTCTACTCAAATAGTAAATTGAGTGCTCAATCCTTGACTCATCTACTTGGGCTAGTAGGGCTCCTATTGACTCTTCTTCTACTGCTAAGTATAGTAACAATGGTTTATCGGGTTTAGATGGTTTCAAAACATGTGGATTTAGTAGATGCTCCTTTATTCGCTCAAAGGCCTCTTGACACTCTTCATTCCACAGGACTGGTTGATTCTTTTTAAGCAATTTGAAGATAGGTTCACAAATTATGGTGAGCTTTGCTATGAACCTGCTAATGTACCGTAATTTGCCAATAAATCCTCAAACTTCTCTCTCCGCCTTAGGGGCTGGCATATCTCTGATTGCTTTAACTTTGTCAGGGGCAATCTCAATGCCATTTGGACCAATCACATGTCCTAACAATTTACCTAAAGTAACCCCAAACACATACTTCTTCGGGTTTATTCTTAGCTTATACGTCACTGCTCTTTCGAAGAATAATTCTAAGTTTTGGAAGTGTTGTTCTCTTGTATCCGAATTCACCATCATATCATCAACATACACTTCGACTTCTTTATGCATCATGTTATGAAATAATGTGGTGGTCATCCTTTGGTAGGTTGCTCCAACATTCTTTAACCCAAATAGCATTATCCTATAACAAAATATACCCTATATAGTAATGAAAGCAGTTTTAGCTTTATCCTCTTAGGTCATTAACACTTGGTTGTATCCGAAAAATCCACTACAAACGAGTGTAGCACGCTTGAGGTTGCACTATCAATGATAATATCTATATGGGGTAAAGGAAAATCATCTTTAGGGGAAGCCTTGTTTAAGTCTCTATAATCCACACAGACCCTAATTCTTCCATCTTTCTTTGGCACGGGTACTATATTGGCTAGCTAATCTGGATAATCTATCACTTCAAGGAATTTTACTTGTATTTGTTTAGTGGCCTCTTCTTTAAACAATTCAGCCCATTCAGATCTTAATCGCCTAACCTTTTGTTTGACAGGTTTCATATGGGTGTAAGTAGGAATAAGATGTTTAGCTATGTCTCGATCTATTTCAGGCATATCCTCATAAGACTAAGCAAATACTTCTTCATATTTTTTTGAATAGTTTTTCAAATCTCTCTCTCTCATCAGGAGTAAGGTCGGATGCTATGCTAATATTTTTAGGATTTTTGGTTGTTCCCAAATTTAATGATTGTGTATCAACAAAGTTAATATTAAAGATACTCATGTAACCACTATTTAAATGTCTGCAACCATCAGGAGAAACATCACACAAGTAAGCAAAATTAGACTTTATTGTATTCATTTTGGAAAAGAAAACATCATCATCCTCATACAAATCAGACAAATTAAAATCATTGTCATTGCTCTCAAAATCATAAAGCAGAACATCTTCAAACTTTTCTTTAACCAGGGCAGCAATCTCCTCTGGAGTTTTTTTTTACTTTCAGGACAACTTCTTTCTTCCTTTCCAGATTGGGCTCCTTGTCAGCTGGCAGGGTGAGCTCTTTCTTCACTTGTTCCATTATCTTGGCAATGTCAGCAAAAATTTTAAAACCCGGGATCAACTTTCCCATGAGCATGATTGGCTCAGGCTTTCCTTGGAGTGGTTCCACATTTGGAGCTTTAACAAAGATCTCTTTAAGTGGTGGGAAGCTCATCCTCTCATTCTTCTTTTGCTGGACATCTTTGTTGGCTTCTTCATATCCTAACCCTTTCTTGGAAGTTTGAGTTTTGAAATCTGGAAGCTTTGTCACACCGGCCTTGCCCTTTCTAAGACCAGCTCCAGGAAGGTAGCTCATATTCTTCATCATATTCAAGACCTTAGAGTCCACTACTTCATCATCAAAAATTATAGTTACTTGGAAACCATTGAGAGGCCTCTCAATCATTAGAGCATTAACAAGCTCATTATCCTCGGCCTCGATGACCACCGTTTCATCTTCGTTAGGAAACTTGATCATTTGATGAAGGGTGGAAGGAACTCTACTAAGAGGATGGAACCATGGTCATCCCAAAAGTAGAGCAAAAGTAACAGGTATGTCCAAAACAATAGATTCAATAATAGATTCAATTGGACCAACCTTCACAGCAACTTTGAAAGTTCTTTCGACATGCCTCTTGGTATTGTCATAAGCCCGAATGGTTATCTCGGTTGGGCTTTGATCCCTCGTTGACATAGCTAGCTTTGGCAATATTTTAAGTGGACAAACATTTATGGAGGACCCATCATTAATCATTACACATGGAGCCCTTTTTCCTTTGATTTCTACTTTGATAAAGAGAGGGCGGATGTGATCTCTCCCCTCTTTTGGTAAATCCGCATCTGAGAAAGATATCATTCCCATATTTACTTCACTCTTCTTTTGAACTTCTTCACACTTCATTACTCCTTCCACTTTTATGAAGTTAATCAGCTCCTCAGGTGTTATGTAGGTGGAAAATGGCATGCTAGCTAAGGCCTTGGCCATAGTTTCACGATGCTTCTTAGAAGTGGCCAATAAGTCCCAAATGTTGACACTTGCTTGGGTTCTTTTTAACTGCTTAAGCATAGTGTCATCTTCCTCTTCTTTATTTCCCACGTCGACTTCTTTTTCTTTATTAGCTACTACCTCCTTAGGTGGTGGCCTTGCATAAGGCTTATCAGATCTTGTGTTCATTACTTCATCTTCTTCATACTCGGACCAGGTTCATTCCTCCTTCTTGGGTATAAGATCATCATCACTATTGCTTGAATCCCAAAACTCATTCACAACACAGATTGCTACTTCTTTACCCACCATAGCTTGTTCAACTTTGCTAAATACCACTTCTTCTTTGGTTGCTTCTTTATCCACATCTTGGAAAGAATACATGACAAAACTTCCATGCAAACCTCCTCTAATCATGAAGGTTGCCAGTGGTGGTACTCTATTGAACCTTGGCCATGGATTGTCTCTAGTGTTTGGCTTGTTGGGTTCTGGTAGCTTCCCACTATCAATCAAATTTTGGATCTCATGCTTCAACCTCACACATCTATCCGTGTTGTGCCCTTGCATTTGATGAAATTGACAAAATGCCTTAGTGTCAAAATTAGGTGGGAGAGGGTTAGGCAAAGGACGAGGATTTAAGGGCTGTAACAATCCCTTCTTTTGTAGCTTATTGAGGACCTAAGACAGCGGCTTCCCCAATTCTAAAAACTGCCTTCTTCCTTCTTGGCCAGTAGCATTAACATCAACTACCTTTTGCATGCCTTAGTTACCTGACTGATAATTTTCTTTCTCGTTCCTTCTTGTTGAAAAGATGTTCTTCTCTCTTTTCCACTCATCAATTTGTAGACCAGCTTGTAAAAGGTCTTTAAAATTCTGAATGAGAGTATGAGACATCCTTTTGCGAAGGCTAGATAACACTTACAATCATTCTAATTTGATCGGATTCATCATGCCTTCTCTTGAGCAATGAAGCCTTATTCTTCCATCTTTTCACAGAGTCCACGAAATTCTCATTCGGTCTTTGTCTAATGGACTCCACCTCCATTAGAGTAACTTCTAATTCAGGATTGTATCCATATAATGAAGGCCTTGTATAGCAAATCCCAACTCTTTTGAGTGTCATCATCTAAGGTATTGACCAGTTTTGAACAACAGGATCCAATGAGAGCATAAAGTACCTTAAAGTTTGAGCCTTAGTAGCTCGGGCAGACTGCATAGCAGTGATATACTGCTTCACATGGAGGTGAGGATTTTTAGTTCCATCAAACTTTGCAAAGGATGGCATCTTGAACTTATAAGGGACCTCCTCATCTTGTTCAAATAGTTTATCGATCTCGGACATCTCTTCGGTTTTTAGTTTCTTCTCAAATTTCTTTTCCAAGTTCGCAATCATCTTTTCAACATCTGAAGTTTCAGTTTTCTCCACAGCTGATCTTTCAACAATCTTCGGCTCTTTCTTATTGTCTTGAGGATCTTAGAAGTATTGAGCTCAATCGTCATCATCATTAATGATCACCTTATCATCATCAAAAATCACTTCACCAACTTTAGCCTTCCCCTTGTCCTTTGGCTTCTTGGTGCTAGCAGATGCTTCGGCATTATTTCCTAAAATTGCAGCCAATTGATTCTTCATGGTCTCAGCCAGAGTCCCCTTTAGTTCTTCCATTTTAGCATTGAGGGCGTCGTCCACCATTCTTTAAATTTGTTCAGGCTCCATTGCTTTTGGTGAGAAAGTAATTGAGTTAATGCTAGATTCTTCGTCTCTAGCGTAGGTCTGATTGTCGTAAATTTTTGAACTGTCGTAATCCAGGGCTGTGAGCCAAAAGAGATTAATGATATGTCATGTAATGCATGTATGCATAAACAATAAACAAACAAGGATAAATAGGACATTCCTTCCAACCTTATAACATCCACATACGAATGGCGAGCCTCTTTTTCTAGGTAATATAGTTAACAAAATACCAACATGGGGTATCTTGTTTTTGAATAATTCTCTCAGATGTTTCAACCAATAGTTATATTTTAAAAATAAAAATCAGTTCATGATAATTCCCATTAATTAGGTTTTAATCCATTCAACCAACTAAAGTAGCTTTTATGCTATATTGGATTAAAACTAAATTAAGAGGTTTATTATAAATAGATTTCTCACTTGAAAAAGTAACTAATGATTCATGCCAAAGACAAGCCCATGATTAATAATTCTTAGTACAAACTAGGCTCACAATTGATTTTTGGTATTTCATAATTGACCTAAATATTTGTAAGCTCTTTCAAAAGATTATGAAAATAATTTTGTTTCTAAGCCCATTAGAAAAAAACTTTAGAAAAAATGGATTTTGGGCTTTGTATTTGGGTCATGAGAAAAGAATTTTTGACTTGTTTTTTAGAAAAGTTTTATGTCCAAAGACCATCTCGAAAAGTTTTGAAAATAGCTTTGGTCTTTTAGAGTTTAAAGAAAAATTTATTTTGAGCTTACAAATGTACTTGGGTCATATTAGAAAAAGAACAAACCAAATAAGCCATGATTAAACCAAGATAAATTAACCATAGTCAAACAACAAGCATTTGGGATAAAAACCTAAAGAAAGTAACTAGGCCAATTACATGAGCTTTAGTCTTTGGGTTAAAAAGGCTTAGGTTCCCATAGCAACTATATACCAAATGGTAGTTATTCCATGCTCAATCTCCATACCTTGAATGAAAGTATGGTATCCCTTACATAACACAACATGGATAACACGGGTGTCTTAACTCACACACACGATGCAATCTAATATGATGCAAAGGATAATATCATGATAAGAAAGAATAGTATAATATAAAGACCAACGAAATCAACTTCTCTTATCCCCAGTGGAGTCGCCACTATGAGATGGAATTTTTGCCCCCACTCCCGGTGGAATGGTTCTTGCGACTTCAGCACTGTTTAGGCTCAAGGCCTTAGAGAACACGAGCCTAAGCTCGGAGAAAATGGAGTTGCCATATGGACGGGCAGGGAAAAAGAAAGGGGTGGATGACTCAATTTCTAAGGAATTCCTAACCCCCTAATGGGTTTGAAAAGTTGAGTATGTGTGGGGAAGGCAAGAAACGGCCCAGCCCCCCATAATGCCCGGTTCACTGGAACCGGCCTCCTTTGAAGGTCTTAATATTATAAAATTCTTAAATATAACAATATTATCCATACGACATGCAATAATTAAAATAAAGCATCATTAAAATCAAAGCAATGTCCAAACAAAACAAAAAAATGAACACCCATCCAAGGATGAAAATATGTCCTTATATCGTCCATGTCTAAATCTAAATAGGACACCCGCCGAAAGGTGGAAACATGTCCTTTACATTGGTGTAAAATATAAAAGCAATTTAAATTACATGATGCTTAATACATGAGGTACCTAACATATGGAAACATACCTCTTACAATTTTAAAATCAAAACAAATTAATAAAAGTAAACATCCATTCATGATAAACAAATCAAATATCGAAATTAAATAAATCAATCATCAAAACATATAATAAACACAATCATCAAAACATATAATAAACATTCATCCAATTTAAATAAAACAGTAAGTATATAACTTTAGGGTTCATGTATCAATTAGGGTTTCTTTGGTTTTTTGTTTAACAATTAGGATTTAAGTAAATAAGATTGAAGCTTATGAAAATAAAATAAAATCTTTAGATATTTGAAATGAACAAGCTACTGTGATGATTTAGAAAATAGAATTAATTAAGATTTATGGTTTGAATAAATTAGGGTTTAGGTTTAAAAAATAGGGTTTCAGAATTGGAAGAAACAAGCTACTGTAAATCTTAGAAAAATAGATTTGGTTAGGGTTTTAAGAAAACATATTATTGTTTTGTGATTTTAGAAAAGTGTAATTAGGGTTTTAAATTTCATAAGTTAGTTTTACGAGTATTAAGATTTTAGGGTTTTGAAAAAATTACTTTTTAGGGTTTTAAATAAAGTTTAGAGGGTAAACAGAATAATTGATCAAATAACAAAAACATGTATGTTTAAATAATTGATCAAATTGTGTGATGAAGTTACTGTGAACATAAACAAAGAAATAGAGATTCAAACCTCCGTTGTTGGTTCCACTACAATCTTGAATCCTGGTTGAACAATAACAAAGACAGTGTGGGCTGCCTTTGATGGGTTGTATATTGTTTGCTGCCTCTTGATTCTTCAATCTTGAGATTATGAATAGACTTCCAAAAACAATTCCGAGCTCCAAATGTCCAGATCCTCTTTTAAGATCAAAAGTCCAAAAATCCCTTTATGTGTGTTTTAATGTGGCATTTATAGGAAAAAATAAAATCCTAATACTAATTGGCTAAAGAAATAAAAACCCTTTTAAAAAAAATTAAAAAACCAAGTAGAATAGGGTTTTGGCAAAATCGCGGGGGGGTCGGGCATGCGAAAGTGCACTGGCGAAGAAAATCTGCGGGCACTGGGCTTGGGTGCTGCTGGCTCAGGCACTGTGGCCAATTCACCGTAGGATTTTTCTGCGGCGAATTGGCCTATGGCCCCAAATTGGCTTGTGGTCAATTCGCTGCCTGCGATAAAAATTTTTGGTAGCCGATTCTTCCGTCGTCGATTTTTATTTAATTATTATTTTTTATCCTTTTCATTATTGCTTTTTTTTATTTTTATTAAAAATAAATATAATTTAATTAAAACACCACAAAATTTATCTTGGACTGTTTAAAAATATTGTATTGGACTGGGTCAAAAATTAAGGGTCTACACTACATTTTGTAGGACCTAAAATTTATTAAAAATTTCTCCACAGCCTAACCGGTCTATCAGCCAGGTCGACCGAACTTAAAAAAGTAGTTCATAATATCGAGCTGAGGAATGATAATACTAAGCTAAGCTTGTTATTCCTAATCAAACCCACTGAAAGTCTACCGAAATGATGAGCAACGAAGTAACGAATGTTCTAAAATCAAGTTGACCGAACTGGAAAATGCATCAAGGATGAGCTGATCACAGAGCACGAGCTGAGCAACGAACTGAGCATATTGAGCCTTAAGCTGATAGAATTAAGGATGAGAAAATCTAATTAAACTCAAGACAAAGTATACAGAAGAGCTCACACTCAATGTCACTCTCACTTTATGAACATACTATATGCTTTGCCGGACTATTGTGAAGTTCGAGCATACTGAGCTCATGATAAATCCTTAGAACATCTAGTAAAGGTCATGGTCACTGAATACTCTGATAACTTCAGCATACCACGGTAGGTATGATCGGACCTGATGCAGTCCGACCACACCGAACCAGAGCTAAAAATCCAAGAGGTTCTACTAGTGCTCACGGTCGTCAATACTCTCAAAATCTCAGCATACCATACAAAGACCAACCAAACCAAACTGGTCCCGAGCATACCACTAGTATGGAGTTTAAAAACTATAATCATTGTTTATCCACTCAATTAGTGGATGCCACGTGTACTAGCCATTGAAGAACTTTTGTCAGAAAATATGAAGAGCACGACCAAACCAAGCTCAGTCCAACCGTGTAGAGCCTGAGCTAACCGAACTAAAGGAAGTCTAACTATACCAAGCCTGAACCGACTGGACCAAAGTCAGTTAGACTATGAATTAGCTCAAAAAAGTGATTAAAGTGGGAGAATTAAACATTTTGGCTCCCACTCCAAATGGCTAGTTGAAGACTTGAAGTCCATAAATACCACAAGAAATCACATTTTTTTAGTAAGATTGTGGTTGTAATAGCCAAGTTTAATATCTTTCATTTCATTACATCAAAATTTATACTTGTATTCTTTAAGTGTTAGCTGTTAGCATTGAAAGACCATTGCAAGTTTGAGTGTGAACTTTGAAAAACTTAGGTTATAAAGTGAGCCTGAAAAAACTCTTGTTGGGTTGTAAAGGAAATTCTCAAACCTTATAAAAGTTCAGTGTGAGCTTGTGAAAACAGCAAGTTAGAATTGAGCTTGTAAAAACTCCAGATTAGTGGAACCTTAACAAGTTTTTAAGGAAGTGGATGTATGATTGAGATAATTCGAATCACTATAAACCTCTTGTGTTCATTCTTCTCTCTCTACTCCTTTCTTGCTTTGTTCCATTTTAAAATTTCAATTTACCATCACTTCTTTAAATCAACTAATTCACCCCCTCCCCTCTTGATTGCCATCTTGGGACAATAAGAACATATGTTTGGACACCAATAGGGGAAACCCCCTTCTCGCTCATGTACGGTATGGAAGCAATACTGCCCATTAAAATGGAGATCTGATCAGCTCAGGTTCTTTAGGAGAGTCAGCTTAATGAAGTCAAATGGGCTAAGGCTTACTATGATTAGCTATAGGCTATCGATGAAAAAAGAAAGGATGCCTTATATAGGATACAAGGTTATCAATAAAAGATAGCCAGGCATTATGATAAGAGAATCAAGGATCGAGGCTTGCAGGAAGGACATCCAGCATTAAAGGAAATCAAGGCTCCTATGCATGATCCCAGAGGAAAGTTTAGACCAAATTTGGCAAGTCCATATCTACCCAAGAAAATTATGTCATGAGTAGCAACTATCTTGTCAGATCTAGACGACATAGAATTCTTCAGTCCATCAACATGGACCAGCCCAAAAGATATTTTGTCTAAGCAATCTCTCAATGTAATAGAACTACATCGACCTAATTCTCAAAAAATAAAAACCATGCAAAGTTGAAAATATGAAAGACAACTTAGGTAAAAGTTAAGGCGTGCTCGGTAAGTTGAAAACCCAAAAAGCAACTCGGGCAAAAATTAGAGCAAAATAATAAATATAAGTAGGAAGCACTCCTTGGGTTCAGTTTAAAATATCTTAAAATAAACATCTCATGTAAAATAAGAAGCAAAAAAAAATATTTCTATTCCATAATGCTCATAAGTTTCAAAATTTCACAAGTTTGTGTTTAACAAGAGTCAACGTAAAAGAGTCAACCAAAAGTAGTCTCATAAATCCTAAGTTGTCTTATCAATAGTCTCAGCCTATAACTCAATTATCAAAGTCATCGTCGCACCTTTTTTGTTGGCCACACTATAGTAATAAACCCAGTCCTATACCTATCCAAACAGCTGGTCTACAAATGCAGAGAATGGCTCTATAAAATATCTTTTTTGTCTGATACAGCACAAGAACAATCCAAAAGGAATTCAAAAAAGCTCCAAAACTAACAAAAGTTCGCATGGAAAATCACAAAAAATGATTAGCCCCTTTTATAAAAAGTTTGGCCCGGTTATAAGCAGCGTGCGTGCCACCTCACATAGTAATAAAAATAAATAATAAAATAAAATAATCATAAAAATATCATAGTAAATAAAATGCAAATAAATATGACATAATAATAAAAAGTGAAGCAACTATCAAAATACTACATGCATCATAAGCATTCCATATATAAAAGTTTGACATTTGTTTTTAATATTAAAGTGCTCCAAGATAGCATGAGAAGATCAACTGTGGTGACCGCGATGATGTCAGCCAGTCTTGTGCTCTCCTATAGATAGATGAGCCAAACTTGATGCCTCACAATAGTGTGCCATAGCATAAGTATGCTCTGAACACTCAAAAAGGCCACTGCAAAGATACCCAAGGAAATTTAGCACAAAATAGCAGGTTACAAAACAAATTGCCAGGAGAGAAAGACACACCTTTATAGCTTCAGGAGGCAGTGGAGGATAATGAATATTTGGTACCTGATATTGCACTAGCTATAGATCATCACCACCTAGTAAGATATTTCATCACTCATCTAATAAAAGCTTGGGATACCCTCAGGAGTAGTAGGCCTTGCACCTGTAAAAGCAAACTAGGAAAAATAAGTAAATAAATTAGGGTCAAAAAAAATTTACCTCATCAGATCTCATATTATTAAAAGCCGATCTCAAGTTCCTAAAATCAAGAGAGGGAGTTAGGGACTAATTACTTCATACTCAATGGCGGCTAGCTGGAAACACATATAGTTAGGCATTACCCAAGGTCAAACTCAGAAAAGGGAAATACTCATAAGCCCACATCTGTAAGATAATAGTTGTATGTTAAGATTCATCAATAAAGAATTAATGTCAAAATAATTAGGAAAACATATCTCCCAGATAATATAAGTTCCTCTAATCGAGTCAACATCACCTCGAGAAAGGCAACCCATTTCTTCATACATGGTGGCTAATAGAGCTCTACCCCAGTCTTAATAAAAAAATTTGAGCTAGATGATCCAAACTCATTGAGATTCTTGGATCAATAGTATCACTGTTTGTATACTAGAAAGAGCATCCTAATAGTAAAGGAATAACAAAATGAGAAATTTGGACAAAAGAGTCCAACATGAGGAAGCCATCATCTCAGCTCAACATACCATTAATATGGGATTTCAGTCAATGACGGGTAAGACATTGGTCAACCACCTTAGGAAAGTCATTGAGAAGGCTCAACACCTGTTCATTGGTCAGATTCTGCCAATTAGGATATAGATCAAGAGTGTGCATCCCAAAATGAAGGTTAGTCAAAATATGCAAGTCATGGAGCGTGATGGTCAACTCTCTACAAGGAAAGTGAAAAGTGTTAGAGGAGTCCCACCATCTCTCTATTAATGCTCTTAGGAGGGAATGCTTTACGTAACTAGAAGTGTCCATGACTAAAAAGTCAAGAAATCCATAAGGAGCCAAAGGTTTCTCACCTCACGACTCAAATGGATGTAGGTAAGGTTAGAATGCTCGCCTCGTAATATTTGATGGCTATGCTGATAAAATTAAAGGTAAAAATAAATTAACTACTCATGTAGTTTGTTTTTCTTTTATAAATTTGCCAAAAGCAATGAGAAAGGTCTATTTCTTTTGTTTTGTGGGTTAAAGTAAAAGAAAAGTACCTCAATATAACACCCCTATACCCTATATTTGTATAATACATATATCTCGTATACGTAAAATATGCATATAGAATATAAGAGTGTCATATTAATAATCAACATGAGCCCCTCAATTCAATATAAAAATAATTATAAGCTTATAACTGAAAATCTATAAAAAAAAATTTGCCAGAGTTTTACCTGTTATTCCAATAAATCCAAAATGCAAACAAACACAACCTGCAATATAAAAACACTTCCAATACATAATTCCCCAAATTCTATCATTTCTCCATTGGATACTCAAATATTTAAGCACTCTAATAAAGTGTACAAAGCATTAAACATTTCCTAAAATCATATTACTTTCCAACCACCATTTTTCTATACAAGATTAAGTATTTAATAAGTAAAAATAATGTACTTTATATACATACTCAAAACTATATAAAATCTCCTTTGTTTCAAATACATTCACAATTGGTTATTATATTATACAAATCTAGTATTCTCAAAGAACCTTGTACATGATATGCAATACTACTGGTCTGGTCTCGTGACATATATAACATCCAAGTCTTAATCATAGTCTGGACTTCTCTGGTCTGTACTGCTAATACATGTGCGATAAACACTACCACATTAAGCATATAGCTTAGTGGTACATACTTTGATAACATTAAACCCTTTAATATCCAATGCATTTTTACTTAAAACATATAAAGCCTCATGCCATCAAGACATGCAATACTCATTTATATTTTCCCTATCTCATAAAATAAAATATTTAAAATCCAATGCCATAACAATTTTTACTATTCATCCACACAAGTCATGCTATCATCACATACAACATTCATTATCATATTAATATCCTATACCATTAATTCACATTTTATGTACAACACATTTCACAGGCACATACATTGGGCCTAACAAGTCCCCATACAATATTCAAGTTTTAGAAATATTGCTTTGGCCTATCTCGACACCGAGGATCTAAATGTCATATTATACCTCATGTAGGTGCATCCTCTATTAATACCAGTGTGTCTAGCTCCGAAGGCAAATAATTATTACATCATAAGTGATACCAGCGTGTCTATCCCCGAAGGCAAAAAATAATAGTGGCACCAATGTGTCTAGCCTGAAGGCAATGGCATGCCATACCGACAGCACCAAATGCAACTTCATTATACAGAGCCATACACACATGACATCTTTACATAACCACATTCTCTTTTCATCACAACACTTTTCCATACTTTTCAAGTGATCAAGTCAATCCTTGATCACTTACACATTTCATCTCATTTTCATACTTTTCAACATAGTTCAATCATATTTCACATCACATATTCATATTATCATTTCATTTGTCAATTCCTCATTTTTAATCACATTTATCATTTCTTACTCATATTATATAGTGTGGCTCATTCTCACATTTCCACCTTGTCCCACAACCTTTTTTTTTATGATTTCATTCACATTACCCAATATATCCATGTTATACCTTAACAATCACATCACATAGCACAAAACATTATCATAATTACAAACACATATACATTATCACATTTTATCGATTTTCATCATATTCACTCTTTTTCCACAATTTTCCATATTTTCATATTCCTTGACTATTTTCCACATTTTATATTTATTGCCTACAATTTCACATCACATTGCAAAACACATTGTCGCTTAACATAAACCCATGCATAATTCACACACTTGTATGCTTTACATAAAACATTATTAAACACCATTTTTCAATGGATAATACAACATTCACATCAACACATACTTATACATAATGTCACTTTTAAGGAACACGAAGTCTCTCAAAGTGTACCATTATAGACAATGCCAAACATGCAAATTCAATTTAGAAGTTATCAAAGTATGTACTAATCTTGCTTAGCCTTAAAATCCAACCAATTCACCTTTCAAGCCCAACTTCCTTTAAATGCTAAATTCTTCTTTTAGGGCAACTTTAGCCTAAACACATATAAACCAAACAACAAATAAAATTATTTAATTAAAATCACTTTCAATCTCAATTTATATCAAACTATCATTAAATACACAATTTTCATCAAAATCACAATAAAACTCTAATTTTACCACTTACCACTTTTTTTTAAACTTCACCCTAAGCAACTTTTTTTTCCGCCATCCAATCATAAAATCATCAATAATACATCAATATAACACCAAAATAATATATTACAATAATTATAAATACTTCTTTCAAAAATTCTAAATTCACATTATCTAACCATAAACCTAATTTCACCAGTTAAGCTCATCTCAACCAATTAATCACTCAATCAACATATACACATCTCAATCACTTCATAACTATCATCTTTCTCAATTAAAACCATTTTCTCTCTCTAACCATTTTAGAAATAATCTTAAAATTAAATAAAACAAGCTTAAAATAATAATACTTACTTAATTCCTCATTTAATCTTCCACTTAAATCACTTAGATTTTAATGAAATTTGTTGTGTTTAAGAAAGAAGAATTTATCTCCCTTCTCTCTCTCTCTCTCTCTAAAATTGACTATGGTGGATGAAGAAGAAGAAAAAGAAGAAGTTGATTTATTTTATTTTCTTTCTTCTTTCCCAACCATAAATATATATATAATTAATTACTTAATTAATTATTATATAAATATTATTTACTTTATTCTTATTAAATTGCCATCCATAAATATACACTTTGACTTTTTTTTTCTTTTCATTTACTTTTTTTTCTATTTTTTTGTTTCTTCTCTTTCCCACATTTTTTTCTCCTTTTTTTGTGTTACCCATTTCTTTTTTTTTCTTTAATGTAGGTATATATATATTTATATAATTAATTATTTAATTAATTTAATATTAAGATATTATTAATGTAATATCCCAAAGTATACCCTAAAAGTTTTGGAATATTTATTGTTGTATTTGGATTAAATGTTATAAGTGTATATGTTTAAGTGGAAAGAGAAAAGAGGTAAAGAGAAGAGTGTATATGTTGTATATATAGAGATATATACAACATATACAAGTCAAAGAAATGGAAGGTCAAAAGAAGATTTATTTATTTTTAAATTAATTGAAATGGAAATTAAAGGAAGTGGATGAGGATATTTATGAATATTTTATTATTTAATTTGCTTGGTTGAGATTTAAAGAGATGATTGAGTGGTTAAGAGAAGAGTTGAGTGGTTGACTTTGCTCTTCTTTCTTCTTCTTCTTCTTTCTTTGTTGGCCGGCTATCTCCATAGCAAGAGAGGAAAGAAAGATTTTGCTCATCTAAACTCAAGATTGAAGGATGTTTCAAGTGATCAAGTTGGAATTCTAAGGGTTTTCATCACTTTTGGTAAGTTTTCAACTTGATTCCCTTGTTTTCTTTTAAGTTTGTGTTTTGAATTTGGTGTTTGATTGTTGATAGTATGTGTATATTTGATTATGGAGTATTTGAGGGTGTGTGATCTTCTTGGTGTTGATTTTGGAGTTTGATTGAAGAGATAGAGTTAAGTTTGGTGTTGGAAGAGCAAGTGTTGTGTTTGAGTTGTGTGTATGTGATGGTTGTGAATTGGTGTTTGATGTATGTATTGAGTTGTTTTGATATTTTTGCAAGTTATTATGGTTTATGGATGTGTTTAGTTAAGTTTGTTTGGAGTGGAAAATAGTGGAAGTAAGAGGTTTGTTGGATGTGCTGTTTTTGTTGCCAGAATCAGGATTTTTGGCTTGAGACGCCCATGAGCACGGCCAGGTCTTTAGGCGTGTCAATGGTTCTATTTTCTGGATGGGTGACACGATCAGTGACACGCCCATGTCACTGAGTGTGTCATAGTCACTGTGTTGAGGAAGAATTGACACGCCCGTGTTGTTGGACATGTCAATGTTTCTGTGAGACAGAATGAATGACACATCCAGTGACACGCCCGTGTTGCTGAGCGTGTCAAAGCTTCTATGTTGTGGATTTAGGGCACGGTCAGGTACACGCCCGTATTGTTGAGCGTGTCATGTGTAGAGTTTACCCTAGTTGGTTCTTAGCCTTATTATCTCATGTGTATTTTTAAGTGAGTGTGTATTATTCCTTTTGGATTAGGTTTTTAAAGAGATTGAGTTGCCCTAATCCAAGTGTTGAAGAATTCTTGGAAGAGGAGTTTGGTGTTGTGTGAGTTGCTCTTGAGGTAAGTACAAACCCTACATTATTGCATACAATTACATGACTTTGGGACTTAACACATTTGGTTGTAAATGTGTTAAGTAATTTATTACATTGTTAATACATTTGATTAATGTTATGATTTACACAATGTGAAAGATATGATGATCATTCAAAATGTATGTCCAATGCAATTGGTTATGTATACTTTAATGATGAGATGTGAAGCCATTGTTGTTGGCTATAATGATGCAAATGAAATAATTGGGGCATGGTTACCTAGTTTGATTATGAGATAAATGAATTAATTGTGTGTCTAATAAGTTATTCAATTTTCAGAGTTCTGGGTTTGGCGGCATGCCTATGAATCGCTGGGCAGGTGAAAAGACCGGGTCGTAAGCCTCTAAAACTGTAACAGTCTAGCCTGGTTGAGGACCAAGAGATTGGGGCCCTAGGTTCTAGCCGGGTTGAGGTCCAAGAGACTGGGTCTGTTACACTATCCATGGATAGATATATATATATATCGCCTACGGGCTTGATGAATGTGATTATGGACCAAATCAGTAACTCTGAACTTTGAATAGCATATTAAATTCTTTTGGGCCCATTCTTGTCTTTGTTTCAATGTGAATCATAAATGGCGAAACAATTGAATAAGATAATGAATTGTAATGTTATGAAATACAACATTTCTGAATATTGTCTCTATTGCTTGAAAGTATGACATTGACATTTGCATTAAAGCATATTGTTATTATGGTTTGTACCATT
The DNA here is from genome assembly GCA_947685225.1 of Garcia nutans. Lineage (NCBI taxonomy): Eukaryota > Viridiplantae > Streptophyta > Magnoliopsida > Malpighiales > Euphorbiaceae > Garcia > Garcia nutans. The sequence continues at coordinate 1,297,246 of CANTUV010000017.1, read as the reverse complement.
AAGCCTATGGCTTAGCGCGATTGTGGTTCGTCACGCATGTGACAGGGTAGAACCAGAGAGTTCAGCTAGACTGAGTCGAGTCTAGACTTTAAAGTGTTGATTGTGGGCTTAAGGATCAGAGATGAACTACCAAACATGTATAAACTTTATGTTTTGTAAACATTGATTTTGATGTATTTATATATGTAAATACCGCTACATTTTCTACTGCATAATGAATAAATGTTTTACCTGTTATATTCCATAATGTATATATATAAATATATATGAAATGTTTTAAGTTTTCTCATATTAATGCAGAAGAGAAAAATTGGGTTATCTAATATAAACCGTGGCACTCCTGTATCCGGTATACGTATATTACAGATGTAGTAGTATGTAGTGTGCGTATATGGGATATAGGGGTGTTACATCTGTTTTGGTATCAGAGCCTAAGTTTGAGATTCTCAACCTAGGTAAATTGTAAGAAAAAGAAAATTTTGATTTTAAAATATGTTTTTTTTTTAAATAAGATACATGCTTTGGTACTGGCGGTCTGTGATCTTTGATGAGGTATATTTTGCTGTGTTGCAGATATAGGTAGTGATGGCATCTCAGTCGCGTCAGTCCATAGAAGGTAGTGCTGAGAGTGTAGCTCCTGAAGAGGGTAGAGATGGAGCTAGGGTTGAGAGAGCTGGAAAGGCACCTGCTCCTATGCCAGAGAGACTAGCTGCTGATGAGATTCCGCCGGTTTGGTTACGGCATGTGGTAAAATTGTTGAGGCAAGTTCCAGTGTAGCCGCCATCGCCACCACAGCCGCAAGTGCCAGTGAGACATTATGATAAATTGAGAAAGTATGGGGCTGAGGATTTCTTTGGCACTAAAGATCCTGCAGTAGCCGAGTAGTGGTTGGATAGAGTTTAGAGAGTATTCATCTAGTTGCAAGCCACTCCTGAAGAGAAGTTTGATTATGTTAGATCCTTATTGCAGAAAGATGCTTATGATTAGTGGAAGACAGTTCCCCATGCCATAGAAGATCCACCAACTTTGTCTTTTGGTAATTTTCTACGGGAGTTTGAGCAGAAATATAGTCCGAGGGAGTATAAGGATGCCAAGAAGATGGAATTCCTAAATCTGAGACAGGAGAACCAGACAGTGACAGAGTATGAGATTGAGTATATCCGGTTGAGTCACTATGTCGGTGGGATTATTTCAGATGAGATTGATCGGTGTAGGAGATTTGAGGAGGGATTGAGGCCCTCTATTATGTGTATTGTTGCTGGTTCTCGGTACCAAGATTTTTCTCAGTTCGTTGCCGCAACTAGAAGTGTTGAGAGAGCACAAGGTATTGCAGCAGCTACTACTGAAGAGGAGGCTAGAGTTAGGAGACCTCAGTTTGAGGCAGGGTCTTCATCTATGAAGAGAGGCCGAGGAAGTTTTATTCCAAGAGTCAGTAGGAGCCTGAGGCAGTTAGGTAGGTCAGTTCAGTATCAGAGGCAGAGATCAAGACCTACAGTTTCTGTAGCTAGTGCTCCGACTCCAGTGGTTCAGAGATCTACTCCACTTACATGTGTCCATTTTGATAGGATACATGGGGGTGTTTTTTGGAAGATTGGTGGATCAGCTGTGTGTTTCATATGTGGATCGCCTGACCATTTCATCAGAGATTGTCCTGAGATACAAGAGTATAAGCAGGCAGATTCTGCAGTTTCTCGACCTAGTGTGAGAGGAGGTCGAAGTGGCAGAGGTATTAGTAGAGGTGGTCGACCTGGGATCAGTCAGAGAGGAGGCTCTACATCCGGAGGCAGTAGGCCAGATGAGGCTGGGTCTTCTCAGCAAGTGTATGTGATGCAGAGGCAGCCGGATGCTTCAGCAGTTATTGCGGGTACATTTTCTTTATTTGGCATTTCAGTTCTTGCTTTGATTGATCCAGGATCTACTCATTCATACATAAGTGCATCTATCTTGCCTGTGTCTGAATTACATTTTGAGTCCCTAGGATTTGGTGTCTTGGTGACAAATCCTTTAGGACATAGTGTTATGGTAAGTAAAGTGCATCGTGATAGGTCAGTTGTAGTACAAGGTGAGGAGTTTTTGGGTGATTTGATTGAAATGCCTTTTAAGGAATATGATTTGATCTTAGGCATGGATTGGTTGTCTAAGCATGGAGCTGTGGTAGACTGTCAAAAGAAGTGTATTACCCTAAGAACTGGTGATGGTAGAAGTGTGATGGTATCTAGTGAGCAGAGACAACTTGCATCCTCGTTTGTTTCAGCTGTTGCAGCTAGGAAGTTGATTAGAAAAGGGTGTGATGCTTATCTTGCTCATGTTGTGGATACCAGAGTAGTGGGTTCTCAACTTGATAGTATACCCACAGTTGCGGAATTTCCAGATATTTTTTCTAAGGAGTTGCTAGGGTTACCCCCCTGAGAGAGAGGTTGAGTTTGGTATCAATTTGTTGCCTTGTACCACTCCCATCTCTATTACTCCATATTGAATGGCACCTGCTGAGTTGAGAGAGTTGAAGGTGCAGTTGCAGGAGTTGTTGGATAAAGGGTTTGTTCGCCCTAGTGTTTCTCCGTGGGGGGCTCCTATTTTGTTTGTAAAGAACAAGGATGGTACTTTGAGGTTGTGCATCGATTATAGGCAACTGAATAAGGTGACTATTAAGAATAAGTATCCTTTGCCTCGGATTGATGATCTTTTCGATCAGTTGAAGAGAGCAGCAGTGTTTTCCAAGATTGATTTGAGATCAGGGTACCATCAATTGAGGGTTAAAGTTGAAGATGTTCCTAAGACAGCTTTCCGCATAAGGTATGGGCATTATGAGTTCTTAGTGATGCCTTTTGGGTTGACGAATGCACCTGTAGCTTTTATAGATTTGATGAATAGGTGTTTAGACCCTATCTGGATTAGTTTGTGGTGGTTTTTATTGATGATATTTTGGTGTATTCGCATAATAAGGAGGAGCATGACAAGCATTTGCGGATTGTGTTGCAGACCTTGAGAGAGAAGCAATTATATGCTAAGCTGTCGAAATATGAGTTTTGGCTTGATCAAGTGACTTTTCTGGGTCATGTGGTGTCAGCAGATGGTATAAGAGTTGATCCGAGTAAAGTTGATGCAATTTTGAATTGGAGTCCACCGAAGTCTGTAACTGAAGTTAGAAGTTTTTTGGGTTTGGCAGGCTATTATCGACGCTTTGTGAAAGGTTTTTCTTTGATAGCTACTCCACTCACTAGATTACTTCGAAAGGGAGTTAGATTTGTGTGGACAGATTAGTGTCAAGCTAGTTTGGAGCAGTTGAAGGGGATGTTGACTCAAGCTCCTGTTCTTACTTTGCCTGTGGAAGATAAACCATATGTGATTTACAGTGATGCTTCACATAATGGTTTAGGTTGTGCTTTGATGCAGGAGGGTAGAGTTATAGCTTATGCTTCTCGGCAGTTGAAGCCGCATGAGTTGAATTACCCGACACATGATTTGGAGTTAGCAGCTATAGTTTTTGCTTTGAAGATTTGGCGACACTACTTGTATGGGGAGAAGTGTTTCATTTATACAGATCATAAGAGTTTGAAATATTTGGGTGTTCAGAGAGAGTTGAATCTTCGACAGAGACGGTGGTTGGAGTTGATCAAAGACTACGACTATTTGATTGATTATCATCCTGGTAAGGCAAATGTTGTTGCAGATGCCTTGAGTTAGAAGTCTTTAGCAGGTTTGACTGTTTATTCACTCTCGTTACTTATTGAGTTGAGAGTGTTGCATGCTAGTTTTGAATCATGCGATGATGGAGCCTTGTTAGCTCAGTTGCATTTGAAACCGGTGTTGTTGGATCAGATTAAAAAGGCTCAGTTGGCTGATGAGAAAATTCAGAAAGTTGTGTCGAAATGCCAAAAAGGAGAGAGCCGAGATTTTCTTGTGAGAGATGATGGCAGCCTTTGGTGCAAAGATAGATTGTGTGTTCCTGATGATGCTAGTTTGAGAAAGATTATTTTAGAGGAAGCACATCAGTCGGTTTTTGCTATGCACCCTGGGAGTACCAAGATGTATCATGATTTGAAGCAACATTACTGGTGGTCAGGTTTGAAGAGGGACATAGTGGAGTTTGTATCCAAATGTCTCACTTGTCAGAGGGTGAAGGTCGAGCATCAAGTTCCTACAGGGTTGCTCCAACCTTTATCAGTGCCCGAATGGAAATGGGAACGTGTGACAATGGACTTTGTGACTGGTTTGCCGTTGACTCAAAAGAAGCATGATGCTATCTGGGTGATTGTTGATCGGTTGACAAAGACAGCTCATTTTCTTCCAGTTAGAATGGATTATTCTCTGGAAAAGTTGGCTGAGTTGTATATCAGTGAGATAGTGAGATTGCATGGAGTTTTAATTTCTTTGGTGTCTGATCGAGATCCTCGGTTTACTTCAAGGTTTTGGAAGAGTTTGTATGGTGCTTTGGGTTCTCGATTGCACTTTAGCACTACTTTTCATCCGTAGACAGATGGGCAGTCAAAGAGAGTGATACAGATTATAGAGGATATGTTGAGAAGTTGTGTCATTAATTTCTCTGGAAGTTAGGACAGATTTTTGCCATTGATAGAATTTGCTTATAACAACAGTCATCAATCTAGTATTAAAATGGCACCTTATGAGGCATTGTATAGTAGAAGATGCAGAACGCCTCTATGTTGGAATGAAGTTGGAGAAGGTAAACTGGTTGGTCCCGATTTGATTAAGGAAACGAAAGAGAAAGTGAAGATAATTCGGGATCGGTTGAAAGCAGCTTCAGATAGGCAGAAATCTTATATAGATTTGAAAAGGAGAGACATAGAGTTCAATGTTGGAGACAAAGTATTTCTGAAAGTGTCTCCTTGGAAGAAGATTTTGAGATTTGGCCGCAAAGGGAAGCTAAGTCCTCATTTTATTGGACCTTATGAAGTATTAAAAAGAGTTGGACCAGTTGCTTATCGACTCGCTTTGCCGCCTGAGTTGGATAGAATTCACAATGTCTTCCATGTTTCTATGTTGCGGAGGTATAGATCAGACTCATCTCATGTTTTGTCAGTTGAATCTATTGAGGTGAGTCCGGATTTGACTTTTGAAGAAGAACCAGTTGCTATTTTGGCACATGAAGTGAAAGAGTTGAGAAATAAAAAAGTGCCACTTGTGAAGGTTCTTTGGAAAAATCATGCAAAGGAAGAGGCAACTTGGGAGATTGAGCAAGCGATGCGAGATCAGTATCCTCAACTGTTTCAGACTTGAGATCAGGTAATTTCGAGGACGAAATTTCTTTTAGAGGGGGAGAATTGTAATATCCCAAAGTATACCCTAAAAGTTTTGGAATATTTATTGTTGTATTTGGATTAAATATTATAAGTGTATATGTTTAAGTGGAAAGAGAAAAGAGGTAAGGAGAAGAGTGTATATGTTGTATATATAGAGATATATACAACATATACAAGTCAAAGAAATGGAAGGTCAAAAGAAGATTTATTTATTTTTAAATTAATTGAAATGGAAATTAAAGGAAGTGGATGAGGATATTTATGAATATTTTATTATTTAATTTGCTTGGTTGAGATTTAAAGAGATGATTGAGTGGTTAAGAGAAGAGTTGAGTGGTTGACTTTGCTATTCTTTCTTCTTCTTCTTCTTTCTTTGTTGGCCGGCTATCTCCATAGCAAGAGAGGAAAGAAAGATTTTGCTCATCTAAACTTAAGATTGAAGGATGTTTCAAGTGATCAAGTTGGAATTCTAAGGGTTTTCATCACTTTTGGTAAGTTTTCCACTTGATTCCCTTGTTTTCTTTTAAGTTGAGTTTGGTGTTTGATTGTTGTTAGTATGTGTATATTTGATTATGGTGTATTTGAGGGTGTGTGATCTTCTTGGTGTTGATTTTGGAGTTTGATTGAAGAGATAGAGTTAAGTTTGGTGTTGGAAGAGCAAGTGTTGTGTTTGAGTTGTGTGTATGTGATGGTTATGAATTGGTGTTTGATGTATGTATTGAGTTGTTTTGGTGTTTTTGCAAGTTATTATGGTTTATGGGTGTGTTTAGTTAAGTTTGTTTGGAGTGGAAAATGGTGGAAGTAAGAGGTTTGTTGGATGTGATGTTTTTGTTGCCGGAATCAGGATTTTTGGCCTGACACGCCCATGAGCACGGTCAGGTCTTTAGGCGTGTCAATGGTTCTGTTTTCTAGATGGGTGACACGATCAGTGACACGCCCATGTCACTGAGTGTGTCATAGTCACTGTGTTGAGGAAGAATTGACACAGCCATGAACACACCCGTGTTGTTGGACGTGTCAATGTTTCTGTGAGACAAAATGAATGACACATCCAGTGACATGCCCGTGTTGCTGAGCGTGTCAAAGCTTCTATGTTGTGGATTTAGGGCACGGTCAGGTACACGCCCGTGTTGTTGAGCGTGTCATGTGTAGAGTTTGCCTTAGTTGGTTCTTAGCCTTATTATCTCATGTGTATTTTTAAGTGAGTGTGTATTATTCCTTTGGGATTAGGTTTTTAAAGAGATTGAGTTGCCTTAATCCAAGTGTTGAAGAATTCTTGGAAGAGGAGTTTGGTGTTGTGTGAGTTGCTCTTGAGGTAAGTACAAACCCTACATTATTGCATACAATTGCATGACTTTGGGACTTAACACATTTGGTTGTAAATGTGTTAAGTAATTTAGTATATTGTTAATACATTTGATTAATGTTATGATTTACACAATGTGAAAGATATGATGATCATTCAAAATGTATGTCCAATGCAATTGGTTATGTATATTTTAATGATGAGATGTGAAGCCGTTGTTGTTGGCTATAATGATGCAAATGAAATAATTGGGGCATGGTTACCTAGTTTGATTATGAGATAAATGAATTAATTATGTGTCTAATAAGTTATTCAATTTTCAGAGTTCTGGGTTTGGCGGCATGCCTATGAATCGCTGGGCAGGTGAAAAGACCGGGTCGTAAGCTGAGCCCAGCTGAAAAATGTGAAATATGATGTTTTTGGGGTGAAAAGACCGGGTCGTAAGCCTCAAAAACTGTAACAGTCTAGCCGGGTTGAGAACCAAGAGACTGGGGCCCTAGGGTCTAGCCGGGTTGAGGTCCAAGAGACTGGGTCTGTTACACTATCTATGGATAGATATATATATTGCCTACGGGCTTGATGAATGTGATTATGGACCAAAGCAGTAACTCTGAACTTTGAATAGCATATTAAATTCTTTTGGGCCCAATGCTTGTCTTTGTTTCAATGTGAATCATAAATGGTGAAATAATTGAATAAGATAATGAATTGTAATGTTATGAAATACAAAATTTCTGAATATTTTCTTTATTGCTTGAAAGTATGACATTGACATTTGCATTAAAGCATATTGTTATTGTGGTTTGTACCACTAAGCCTATGGCTTGGAGCGATTGTGGTTCGTCACACAGGTGACAGGGTAGAACCGGAGAGTTCAGCTAGACCGAGTCGAGCTTAGACTTTGAAGTGTTGATTGTGGACTTAAGGATCAGAGACGAACTGTCAAACATGTATAAACTTTATGTTTTGTAAACATTGATTTTGATGTATTTATATATGTAAATACCGCTACATTTTCCGCTGCATAATGAATAAATGTTTTACCTATTATGTTCCATAATATATATATATATATGAAATGTTTTAAGTTTTCTCATATTAATGCAGAAGAGAAAAATTGGGTTGTCTAATATAAACCGCGGCACTCCTGTATCCGGCATACGTATATTACAGATGTAGTAGTATGTAGTGTGCGTATATGGGATATAGGGGTGTTACAATTAATCTTATTCCTATCCAAAATTAAATTTTAATTTTCTTCTTATTTATATATTTATTTATTTCAACTCATATATATATATCATGTATATTTTTTGTATATGTTATATATCTTTACATACTCTTGTTTACATCATATATATATTGTATACATATTGTGTATACAATGTATATATATTTGTATATTTAATATTTATACCTTGTATCTCTCTCTTTCAATATATTAACTAAACTAACATAATAATTATTTATTTGTATCTAAAAATGAGGGTGTCACACTCAATGATGCACATATGAGAAACATGGGTAGCAGCATCCACTAGCAAGTCACCGACCACAGTCACCTCCATAGCCTTGCTTGATGAAGGGGAGGACATCTTTCAAATATACTCAAAGTAGAAAATAGAGAGAGGAAGATATAGAGAGAGAAAGGGAGGAGCTCAAATTAGCATCCTCCTCCCCTATTTATAAAGGAGGAGAAAAGCCCCGTCAAAAACCAATTCAGGAAAAGTCAGTCAAACTGAATTTTGCAGCAATACTTAGACTGAAAAAATGATTTCACATGTATTCTAAACCCAAAAACATTTGGAAAATCATGTTTATTTGCTCTAATTTTACCCAGTTCACACTATTGTCCCTACTTTTAGAATAAAATGGATGCAAAGGGGTGCAATTGTGAACCTTATTTTTTACATACATATGACAGGGGAAGTCAATATGGACCTAGAATGGCGTGCAGTGTCAGGCGCAGTGGTTTGCGGACGACAGCTCCCAATGTAGTCGTCCATACCTCACGCAGCCAGCAGCTTACATAACAAGTAGCCAACCACATTTAGGGTAAATATTAGCCATTGAATCTGATTTTTTTTACATATTTTCCCTATAAATAAGGATCTTTACTTCTAAAAAGGGACCTTTTGACTGGTAGAAAAATATACTTGAATTAATGCCCATTTTTATTTCAAAAATTAATTAATTATAATTGATTTTTCCTTTTTCTTCTCTTGATTAAATTATTTCTTGTTTGCTCACAATTCAAGAGTGATAGAATTATGAAGTGGAAAAGCACTTTAAACTTACGTCCAGACAACCAGGATGAAATCCATAAAAATATTTCTCTAACCCATAAGGGTTGAGCTAATACTCTTCTGTGTATTCAATCTTGGAGTTTTAATTATTAATTTTAATTGGGGATTTGTGCTTAATCTGATACCCATAAGAGCTAGAGTCAAAGCTCTCCTATGTATGTCAATTTGGGGTTATAATTTTATTTCTACTTTCACATTTAGATGGATGTCATGATTATAATTGCACATACATATAATTATGTCATTCACACTTTAATTGCCATTGCATAAAAATTAATTTTTCAAGAGTTAAGATTTAATTAAAGGGGAATATTTTGTTGCTTAAAATTAACTTGAAAACATAGTCTAAAACTCATCGTGATTAGTTTCTGACTAGCGCCTTTTGGGTACAAAATTAACCCCTTTTTATGCAATCAACAAAATGAGTTTTGTCCTTAATTTTTTTCAAAACAGATTAAGTGAGATGGTTCTAATCAAGCTTTCAAAACAAAGTCATCTTCTCTTTTTAAAATAAAAGGAAAGTAAATCTTTTTTAAAATAAAAAAATCAATTTTAAACTCATACTTATCGAACTGATTGAAAACCGTACGCAGCAGTGTTATGTAAGTTCAAACCCAAATAAGCATTTCGGTTCCATCTTAACAGGCTGAATTCAGTGCTCTGGCGAGGCCTCACACCGAGATTATCTATTCACTATTTCTCTTAGGCCAAATTATAGTAAAGGACCCTGGTTGTTCGAGATAACTAAAGATGATAAGAGTATTGATAGTAGAGGTTGAGGAGGTCGGTAGCATTACTAACCCAATAGTGAATTGAATGTCTCGACTGGTCTTCAAAGGTGAAGATACTCAGTTCCGTACGCTAGAGGAGTTTGAGGACTCTTTTTTTTATTTCAAATCCGTTTTAAAATTTTCCCCTATATTTTGAGCAAGAAGTCAGTTTGCGCATTTTAATTAAGAAATCTATAATCATCCGATATGCCCCACACACTTAAAGGCTAAAAGTTATCATTCCTCATATAAACAGACATAAATTTATTTCAATTACAATACAATATTATTTTTAATTTAAAAAAGATATTTAATATTTTTCTCATTTGATTCCAAGAACGATAAATCTTTATAATATATAGTTTCTTTTAAATGATTTATAAAATAATTTTAAAATAAAATATATATTCTTATTTCAAATTTAAAAATTAAGTAAAACTAACGGATATTTTAACAATTTGAATGGGGGTTATAATATAAATTAAGAAAAAAAATTAAAATATATATAGTTTTTGGAAATTTTTAAATATTAAACATTTTTAGAGTTTCAATTAAAAATTAAATAAATTTGAAGAATGTATTAATAGTTTGAGTAAATCAAGATATATATTCCCATAAATGTAGAATTTATTAAAATTTCAAAAATTTAAAATTATATAAAAGCGATCATAGAGTATTTTACTAATAATTTTAATGGGATCATTTTAAAATTTTTAATGAGACCCTGATGACTTAAAATATATATAAAACAATAGGATTTTTAATTGGAACATGTATTGTCTCCACTCCTGATTATAAATATAAGATTTCAATGAGAATAATTTCATGCATTTTTAGTATCTTCATGATTTAATAAAACTAATTATTTTATTTTTAACTAAACATAAAAAATGAGGACATTCAAAGTTGTTTTTTTTTTTTTAAAATCTATGTTCAGTAAAATAATTTTATAAATGTTGAATTAAAAAAAAAACTCCTTAACAACTATTTAATAATATTTTCATTCACATAAATTTCTAAATAGTTTTTTTAAAATATTAAAAAGCTAAATTTATAGCTGCAGCAATTATTGACTTTTTTGTGTTTACTAACAACCACGTTTTCCACACAATTTGTAATCAAAAATATTTTTATATTATTAATAAATTATATAAAATTAATTTTAGAAGCCATCTTATAACTTAAATTAATAGTAAATTTACCATGGAACATGTATAGACTGTTCTAATTTTACCACTTCAGTTATCCTACCGGCTCAACCTCATAAAAATAATTTACATAAAAAATAATAATAAATTATAAATAAATTATAAAATTAATTTAAGTTTTTAGCAATAAGTTTCAAATTTCTCCTTTTTATTTAAATTCTTAAAATATTATTATATTACCCTCTTAAATTTTAAAAATTATTTTCATATTATCTATATTTATTTTATTATACTAAAATAGCTAATTCTGATATAATATTATAATACGTATTATGGTTTTAATCCTGACATTATCCTAACTTATTAATATTTTAAATTAAATTTATTATGTATAAATAAAAATAGAATATTATATTTGATATTAATATATATTTATTTAAAGATTTTAAATAAAATTATAATATTTTTAATTTAGTATTGATAATAATTATATTTATTTGAAGAGTTCAAATAAATTACGATATCTTATTTAATATTTATAATAATTAATTATATAAATGTATGTGTGTATAAATACAAACAAATTATATCTATTATACTATTATTTTATTCTTCCATAATACTATTTAATTTTAAAAACACACACTATTATTCAACAAATATAAATAATATATCATGTTTTCATGTTTTTACTTTTATTTTTAATATTATTCTTATATTTCATTTAATTTATTATTTATTTTTCATTTATTTTTATTTAATCATCATATTTATAATTATAATGAAGAAGATTGTCATTCTTTCTCTCATCATCGTTCCTTGCTCTTGTTCTTGCATTTTCTAATTCACCATCGATTGTTATTTAATATATTTTTAGTATTTTTTATCATGTGATTATTTTTTGAATAATTTATTATATTGTTTAATTTTTATTTTTTTTTTTGCTATTGAATTTTTTCTATTTTTTTTACCTTTTTTTTGGTTATTTATTTATTATGTAATTTTTTTATTGTTTGGTTGTTGTACATTTTTTTATATGTGTGTGTGTTTTTTATAATGTTTTTGGGTTGAATTTTTTGTTATTTATTTTTATGGTATTTTTAGCTGCTTTTTGAGTTTTTTAATTAACTATTTTTATTTAATTTTGGATAAATTATAATTTTGTTTTAATTTATGTTAAACTTTTTTTTAATTTCTGTATTTTTTTTTGTTAAGGTTTTGTTCTGATTTTAGTTATGTTAATTTTTAATTTTATTTAGGTTTATTATTTGATTAGTTTTTTTTTAATTTATGTTATTTAATTTTATACTATATTATTTAATTTTTTATTTATCTTTAATTGCTATTATTTAAATTTTATTTGGATTAAATTTTATAATTTTTATAATTTAATTTTTATAACTAACTTCAATTTTTCTTTGTTTGAAGAAGATATCTAACATTTTGACAAGCACAATAGAAATATAAAATACGACTATATTCAAATTTTTTTTATATAATTTTGTGTATAATTCAGAAAATTTTCAATAATTAATTTAATTTTAAACACAAAATTAAACTTTGCCTTGAAACATTTATTTATCAACCTACAAATTCAAGTTTTCATTTAAAAATGTGAAAAATCAATATAATATATAGATTTTGAGTACAAATGTCCGGAACATTATGCGAAATTTTTTCTAGTTTGTTAAAAAACCAATTGCATTTAAATTTATTTTCAATTATTATAATTTTTATTAATTTATATATTTTTTACATTATGTATTATTAATTTATTATTTTTTATTAGACTTTTGATTCAATTCAAGTTAAATCTCTAATATGTAACTCTTATATCTCTCTGAATCGGATTTAAAAATATTAATTAATATTTACAATTAAAATGGGAATTTTCTAATAATTATGCTCGTGAAATAATTAAAAAACCCCCCCAAAAAAAACCTAAACAATTTCCACATTCGGATCACACATCCAATTGAAGAATTGATATCTAAATAGGATAAGAATAGGATATATATGAATATAATAATAAAATCATAATATAATTTTAATATATACATACAACAAATAATAACATATACATATTATATATCAAACATCTATTACAACTATCAAACATCTATAAAATAATTTTAATTTTTTTAAAATTTATTTTTTTAAGTGTATGTACGCACATCATCTACATAATATTTATATAAAATACATACAACATATACAAATAAATATATAACGTACACATAATATCTACTAAATATCTATAACATCTATAAAAAATCTACCAAACATATAAAATATCTACCAAACATCTACAAATCATCTTCATAACGAAATTAATTTTTTAAAATTTTTTTATCTGTATAATATATAAAATTTATTTAAAAATAAATTTAATAATTTTTATTAATATAGTTTTTTATATTTTTCTTTTTTAGTATTATTTATTTTTTATAATTAAAATTAAAATTTTTACTTTATAAAAGTTTATAAATTTTATATGCTAAAAAATAATTTAAAATATTAATATTTATTATTTTATTAGAAAATTTTTACTTAATAGTGAAGTGTGAAAAAAAATAAAAATTAAAGTAAAATATTGATTGTAGAGAGGGAAGAGGTATTTTTTTAAAAAAAAATATTTTAGCGAGATATTTTTAAAAATTTACTCTTTTTTTAATGTAAATATTTTATTTTTATTTTATTTTTAAAATGAAATTTATTTTTTTAGATAGTTTTGTACTTAAAATATATATAAAATAATAGAATTTTTAGTTAGATGATGTATTGCCCCCACGAAATATAAGATTTCAATGAGCCAATAATAAATTTTTATTTTTTTTAGAGATAGACTAATGTCGTATTCTCAAAAAAAGGTTAATTTAAAGATCACATGTACTTCGCACTTTCCCATTTTAAAGAAGGGGTTAGTTATATTCTCACGAGAATGAGATATTTAAAAGAAGTAAGAATATTAATATCCTTAATTAATTTATTATACCGGTATTACAATAATAAAAATAAAACTACATAATTCTTATTAAAATTCATATATTTTAACGATTAATGTTCCCTATTTTATACTTATTAAATTAAATACTATTTAAATTACATTAGTGGACGGATTTTTATGGTTTTTTAAAGAAAAATAAATAAAAACAATTTAAATTAAGAATATTATATAATTTAATGCGTTTTTGGTATTTTCATGATATAATAAAATTAATTATTTTATTTTTAAAATTTTATTTTTAACTAAATATAATTAGAAAATATCTCGTGCGATATTGTGAGTATTTTTACTCAATTTATATATATTAATTTCAAACTTAAAATAATTTTAAATAAATATCATTTTCTCATATCAAAATACTTCAAAATTGATGAGCATAAATATTTTTTTTCAATAATTGATTTAAACATATTAATAAGTATTCACTTAATCGTTATTTTAATTATATTACTCTATACACAAAAAAAAAATATTTTTCTTCTAAACTTTTTAATAAGTGTTTGTTTAATAATTCTTTTTGTTATTGGATATATAATATTTTTTGTATTGTATTAATGAAAAAAATAAATAATAGATCAAACGAATATAAAAAAATATAAAAAACATGATATATCAATTATATATCAATTGAACAATAGAGTAATAGTTGAACAATAGTATTATGGTTTTGAAATTAAATATTGTTGTGAGAGACGATAATAGCATAATATACTAATTATTATCAATATCAAATAAGATATCTATTGGTTTTGGGTCGGGTTCGCCCATGATGGATGGATAGACTCATAGACCAATATATAGATAAATATTATTTAATTATAATACTTATTTAATTAATATTATCAGATAATATTAAGATATATGGGAAAAGATAGTATCCTATCGTGATTGAGATAATCTAAAAGAGTTTGATTTTATTTCTAAAATCAAACACAAATCATTCTAAAGAGAAGGATACTGCTGCTATAAATATGTGAGTATATACAAGTTTTAAGAGGTTGCTGCTATAATTTTCTCTTATAGATTTTCTTACTCTAAAAGTATGAGATTGAGAGGGTTATGCTTGATTTTTAGACTATAGGAAGTAAGAATTTTTTCTTTTTGGTGATTGTTCTTCAAGACTGATAGTATAAACATGAGATTAATCTTCTGTAGGTATCATCAAAGGTAAGATCTGAATATCTATTTACTTGAATCTATTTTTTTCAATGTTGGTATTAGAGCCTTAATTGTTTGTGTTCCAGTTTTTATGAATAATTAGGTTAATTAGTTGTGTAAAAATAATTTTTGGTGAATTATTTATAAACTTTGATAATCAACTCATATGGACATGTTTAGGCATAAAAAAGCACTACCTTATTGCCTCTGTATATGTAATTTTATGATTCCATATGAAAATAGACATGTAAAGCTTCGATTTGGTATGTTATTTGAAAAAATCAGAGTTCAATTAAGCAAGATATGACCTTCTAAATTTTAGTATTCGAATATAAAATTTTAGGATTTTCAGAAAATATTTTTATGTTCTTCACTCTCCTTAATGGCTACTATGTATACTACTCCATATCATAGGGTATCTTTTAATTCAAAATAACCATCTAACCGTGACCAGAGACCCTTAAAAACCCTCAATGATAAAAGTATGGTCGACTGTATCAGCTTGCAAGGCGGCGCATGGACCACATGGGCCGCGTATGGTAGCTACCCTGGACCACGCTAGCCTAGTGCCAAACGACATGCGGCACATTGCAGCACGAAATGATATGTTGTTTCGTGTGCAGCCAACGGGCTCCTCCAAACATACGCATTGCCATGTGGCATCGCTAAATGCTGACATGTGGCAGCACTTAATTGGTCAGTTTTAAATTTTTGATGTATAATTTATTTTTAGACTCCGTTTTTTTATCATTTTCGCTCAATTTGACTCAAAATAATTTTTTAAATTTAATATTAAATTTTAAATAATTTTTGAGCCACTATAAAAATATTTTTAATTTAAAATATTATTTTTAAATATAGAAAATTCAATTTTTTAATTAAGAAAATATTTTCTTAGCCTAAAAAAATTAAGAAAAAATTTCAGAAAATTATTTCTATATACTGAAAAATTATTTTAAGTATTCATATCATAATTTAAATTATTTTTATGCCACATAAATATTTTTTAGTTGCCTAATTGGTAGTAAAAATGTATTTGTAATGCATATTATTATACAATATGTATATAATATTATTATATATATTTGTTATATATAATTTCTCTTAATATTTTTCTGTAATGAATTATAGAAAATGGTTAAAAGAGTATAAACTTCTACCAGTGGCATAAAAAGATGAGCATAAATTTTTTTAAAGAGATGAAAATAAATGTTTTCAAAAATTAGTTATAAAAACAAATCGAGATGCGTCTAAGAAACTATATATTATGATATATCTTGTATGTTTATACTAATTGTCAGTCAATTATTGAATCAGGTGGTTTGAAAATCAAATAGTCTTTGTATTTAACTTTGAAAACTGAATTGTGCATCTTAAGTTTTATAAAATTATTTATTGCTAAATCATATACTTGCTAAATGGGGTATTAGCTTTAAGCATATAAATGGTTATTAGATATTTTCTAAAAAATAACACGTGTTAAAGGATTAAATAAACTTAGACTTAAAAAAAAATCTAAGTATGACACTAAGCAGTGAGAGAGTATGAATACCAAATATAGCCATAACTTAAAATGCAATAACAAGCCATTAAACTTATTTGCAAAAGTCGAGAAAGTTATTTCCTGCAAGATGTGAATATATAGAACATGCATAAAATTAATAATTATGAATTTATCCTTGGTTTATTTTAGTATCTCTAAAATAATTATGGATATTTTCTTGCCATAATTATTATAAGTATATAGTTTGTGAGCTATTTACTTTGTCTTAATTAATGGAATATGCACTTTTTATTAATTATTTTGTATAATTAATATAATGCATGATATTAATTATATCATTAATTACTTAGTATAATTAATATAATACTTGGCATTATCAAAATTTTAAAGTATTCAAAATATTGTTATAAAACTTGGTTTCAATAATTTTACTTGAATATTTTTGCATATATATTTTACGTTGATATTAATTATGCATATGATCAAGACGATGATTGAAAACGTAGTTTGACTCGAGATTGTATGTATGTTATTATCAATGTATAATTGGTTATAAAAAATATTGGCATGTAAACTAGTGTATTAATAATGTGTGTATATTGTCTAATGTAAATTACATATTTACTTAATATTGCTTTTGTTGTGTTTTAAATTTTGTTATTAAATTTAACAATGTGCTATATTGTATGGTACAATTATGTGTTGAACATGCTAAAACTTTTTGAACCCTTAAATATTATCAAGGAATGTTTGCTCAAGGGTAATTTGGTCTAGCATAAGTGGGACCATAAAACCCATGTCGGTTGCAAGTATAGAACCCTTAAGCTCATATCATATTGTTTAGTACAACTAATGATGATATTATGAAGGAGTTTTGTAACCATGAACATGCTAAGGGCATATAAATATTTTTTTTTAAGAAATTTAATAAAAAAAATTTTGACAAAACTTCCATCTTTGCTGCTAAGTTTGATGCTTACAAAAAGCGTCAAGAACACTTGATAAAGAGACATCTAACAGAGAAGTCAAATAAGCTTAGTTAGTTATATAATGATAGTCATTTGTTGACCTAAGAGCAAAATATCCAAGCGATTATTCATTCCGTGCCTAAAAGTTGGGAGCATATGAGAGTGCACCTAATACACTCTTGTTAACAAAGGACTTTGCATACACTTATATAGAGATAGTAGCTAATCAGTTAGCTCAATGTAACTATAAGACCCAGAATATATGAACAAGTCCAACTCAATGGAGTTTTGGACAGAAAACGTGAGTATAGCAAGTTAAAGGCAAGGATGAAGATGATTAGGTTTAAAATAAAAGTCTAAGATAGCCAACATGAAGGACTATACCACACCTAACAAGGTATAATAAGGCAACTCACATGTGAGTGAATCCTTATTTTTAATTCAGTTTTATTAACTGAAGGATGTCCTATGTGGATTAAAAACCTAGGAGTAACCAATTATGATAAAGGATTCCGAAGCCTTCATACAATTTCATTGATAAACCCAACTGAGGTACGAATGACTTTTATAAGGATCAACACATGTGTTGAAATAAATGCCACCTGCAAATGAGTTTTGCGTGGCAATCAAACCTTGTTACTCCATTTTATCCTTTATGTTTCACAAATTTTATAGAATTTGACTTCTATATTTGGTTTGACTTTGACTTATTTTCTTGAAGTTCCATGATAATTAAGTACATTTGTATTTTGCGTAAATATTTTTTCTTTATGGCTTTAGATATGTTTTTTGACAAGTTGTTTTTTCTTGTTATGGATATTGTAAGCACTGTGATTTCCAATATCATTTTTCCTTAATTTAAAACTTCACAAAGTTATAAGAAAGATGTGGATGTGCTAGATTTGATCTTTTCAAAGGCCACTAATGATTAGATCGATTAGTAAAGACTGGTCTCCTATTAAATACTGATCAAGTGAAATTGTTTACTTAATAAATTATGTCTAGCTGGCAAACTATAAAAAATCTTTTCGAAAAGGACACAAGAGCCCATATCCTATTGCAATTTATTCATTCAGACATCCGTGATACAATGAATGTGAGGGCATAATGCTTATTATTTCATCATATTTATTAATGAATGTACTTAATATGGTCATGTCTATTTGATAACACATTAATCTGAAGCCTTAAGGTGCTTCAAGATTTGGTTCAACCTAGTTGAAAAATCAATTAGACTATGAAGTGAAAGCATTTCGAACAAACAGAGATAGTAAATATTTATCTGATTAGTTCAAGTAAATGTATGATGAAAAATGAATAGAGCAATAACTTACTATTCCATAAACTTCACAACAAAATGGTGTTGTTTGTAAGGAGAAATAGAACTCTCCTTTGAACGACTAGGTTACTTATGGCTCAAACTATCCACCGCCCATTGAGGTGATGCATTACTGAGAGTCATATTTGTTCTTATTCTAATTCCCTCCAAGTCATTTACTTCCACTCCATATAAGTTATGGACAGATTGACATGCTCATCCGAGTGTCCCAAAATCTTGGGGACACATTGGTTGTGAACATGATACCTCTCAAAACATAGAAAATTAGACCCAAGAGATAAAGAGAGTATAATTATGAGATATTCTAAAATATCCAATGGATATGTTTTCATGGGCAAGTAAAACAGTGGGAGAATAACTTAGGTTGAATCACAGATGTCACATTCTTATACAATGAATATTCCAAGCAAGGCAAATTAAATCAAGAGCTCTCCTTATATGCAACTTTTGGATTAAAATTTACATTGACCACTTCATCCGAGTGGGAGGAATTTGGTGGATGCAACTCTACCATCAACTAGTCCGAATGAGAGTGATCCTAGTTCAAGTGGGAGTACCAATTTGGTAGATTAGTCTCCACCAACTGGTCCAAAGTAAAGAGTGATCCTAGTTCGAATGGGAGTGCTAATCCTAACTCTAGTGGGAACTATGGATCTTGATTTAATACACATATTAATATAACTTGATGAGACTGATCCTCAAGATTTTGATTTGAGATGAAGCAACTATGAAATAATACCTCATTGACGACTTAAAAATCGAAGGCCATGGGGAAGTATTCATGGTTGTGGTTATGTCTCAGACAAAGATGAGCTAAAGAATATCTAAGAGGCTCTCTCGTGTCTTGCTAAGGACTAAATGAATAAATGCAATCGAAGAAGAATTAGTTTCTTTGAGATCAAACTAACTATAAGAATTAGTAGATCTTCCGAAAGTATTCCAAGCTGTTGGGAATAAATGAATTCTCAAAATCAAGCAAAAGCTAGCAGCAGTCTTTTTCGAGAGGCATATGGCTCTTCTCAATTCAAAGGGGTATACACTATAGAGATATGTTTTCTCTTGTTATGACTTTTATATTTATGAGGTTAATTATAGTAAAATTGGCAAACCTTGATATTAAATTGCATCAAACGGATGCAATATGACCTTTTTTTTTTCTCAATAGAGACTTAGATGAAGAAATCTATATGGAATGACCAACAAGCTTCATCAAATATGGTCATAAAAAAGTTTGAAGGTTGAAATGTCAATCTATGACCTTAAGCAGTTTTTTCAAAATAAATGGTACATTTGTTTTCATAATGCTTACCATGATAGATGAGGGTTATTATTTCTATATCAAATGACTGAAAGCAGAGTTTGCTATAATGTCATTATATGTTGATGACATTCTAATTACTGGAAATAACAAGGTGTTTCTAAACCACAATAAAGACTAGTTATCAACCAATTTTAAGATAAAAGATATGAGTGAAGTCACATATACTCTTGGAGTAAAGACTTTAAGATCGTTTGAGAAAATTATTGTCTCTTTCAAAAAAAAGATATATATTTAAAAAGCACTTGAACGATTCAAACTCATGGATACACCAGTTGCTAAAGGCAAAGGCTTGAGTAATAAACTATGCTTCAAATCTTTAAGAGAATATAGAGCACAAGAAAAATATCCATTATACAAGTATTATTGAAATTTCATTTGTATGCAATGGTGTATATAAGAATTTATATTGCTTTCCCATTGGGTTGACAAACAAATATAAATATGTTCAGCACTTTAAAAAAGCAGCTAGAAGCATATTGTACAAAATTATTTTCTTTTTGAGACGTGATTACACGTAAGGAAGTGAACACAAAATATATTTTCTATGCATCATATGGTTGTAGGTTTCCTTACCAAACTAATTATTAGAGATATATCCATTAGGCATACAAGTTCTCTTAGAGTGTGCAGATGTCGATGTATTTATACTATTTATCTCTCCGAGATTATATTCACTTGACTATTTCTTTTATTAATATTGAACATGATGTTTGTTTTGTGTTTACATAAGTTTAAAATATTTGGTACATTTAATGTTATTAAGAGAATATCAAACATTATATAAATTAACTTTCACACATGGTTACTTTCTTTCTATTTGTCTATATGGCAAGTGAAGATGAGATTTCTTTCAAGTATTTTTATCTGGGTGATAATGAGCTCGTGCTTAAATAAGATGGTCGTCTCATTTACATAATGAGATTGGGTATTTACTTTCTTTTGGGATGGTTATATCATGCTCAATTCTTTCTAAGTCCCCAGATGTTAGTTCTGAATCAAATTGAGTAGATATGTGAATGCCAGTTAGGCATTGAGCATGTCTAAATTGTCATTTGTATAGTGTTTTAAATCAAAAATATATTTTTTGATAAACATGTGCCCCATTGTAATAGGAAGAACACTGTGGCATGTGTTTCGTACCACATGTGCGAAGTTTCGACCACAGGGTGGACAAAAGTATATGATCTCAACTTTTATCAATGTGAGACCCTTGTGAATTCTGGTTCTAAAAAAGGTTACCCTTATGACTTTTGATTGGTTCTTGAGATATAGTTAGATGTTTGCTATCTTAAGGTGTTACTAGAGGTTTATGAATGATTCGACTTAATGAGATATTTCTAGAAAAGCAAGTTTAATCATGATTAAGGGAACTGGAGTAAAAGAAAGATTACTAGATTGTCACTTTTTTTATATCCACAGATCGATCAATTATGTTTGTCAGCTTACATAATTGTAGGTACAAATTGTCTTGAGATCTTATGAGAACAGTAAAAAAGTGATAAGTAATCTAGGGTAAAGTATACTATACCTACTCCGAAGTCATTTTAGCAAATGAGATGTTATATATCTCTAACAAGTGTATAGCTCAAAATTCTCGTAGTATGTTGATCACACAGCCTATTAATCTAGTACGAGCTGCATTTAACCATGATCTCTTTTAAGCATGTGTCACGTCATGTGCGAGTGGGAGATGTTGGTTTTAGATCGGGTCCATCCATGATAGGTGGATAGACCCTTGAACCAATATGTAGATAAATATTATTTAATTATAATATTTATTTAATTAATATTATCATATAATATTAAGATATGTGAGGGAAGATAGTATCCTATCATGATTGGGATAATCCAAAAGAGTTTGATTTTATCTCTAAAATTAAACAAAAATCTTTTTAGGAGAATGACACAGCTACTATAAATATGTGAGTATTTACAAGTTTTAAAATATTGTTACTACAGTTTTCTATTATATATTTTCTTACTCCAAAAATGTGAGATTGAGAGGGCTAGACTTGATTTTTAGACTATAAAAAAATAAGAACTTTTCCCTCTTTGATGATTGTTCTCAAGACTGGTAGTATAAACACAATGTTAATCTTCTGTGGACATTGTCAGAGGTAAGATCTGAGCCTCTATTTATTTGGATCTATTTTTTTCCAATAATATCATAATTCTATTTGAACTATCTAAATAAATATAATTATTATCAATATCAAATATGATATCATAATTATATTTGAACTCTTCAAATAAATATAAATCAATATCAAATATAATATCACAATTCTATTTAAATTCTATAAATAAATATCAAATAAATATCTATTATATAATAAATTTAATTAAAAATATTAAGAAATTGAGATATATGACAAATTGAGATAACAACACGTGATACAATAATTTAATTTAAAATATTAAGAAATTAAGACATATGACAAGATTAAAATAACGGCACATAGCATAATATTATACCATCGTTAATTATTTTAGTATAATATATATTACAACTACAAAATGATTTTTTTAAAAGACTATAAAATTAGTTTTAATTAATAATTAATTAACTATAAATATTTATACTATCAAATAGGATTATGATCAAATAGGATATCATAATCCTGTTTAAACTCTTCAAATAAATATAATTATTATCAATATAATAGGATATCATAGTCTTATTTGAACTCTTCAAATAAATATCAAATAAATATTTATTCCAATAAATAATAGATTTAATTTAAAATTTTAAGAAATTGGAATAAAGAATAATCAATTTAATTTAAAATTTTAAGAAATTAGAATAAATAATAATAAATTTAATTTGAAATCTTAAAAAATTAAGATATGTGGAGACAGTGATATGTGACCCAATACTAAGTTTAGAAAATTATAACACATGAAAAGATTGAGGCAGTGACATATGACACAATATTGTATTAACGATAATCGTTTTATTATATATATATATAGTAGAAAAGGTTTCGCGCAATGTTGTAAGTATTTTTCATATATATATATATATGTATATATGAATACTATTAAAGAGATCAAATTATGATAAATCAAAAGGGAATTTTTTTACTTTTACCCTCATTTTACTGAAATTCCTATTTTACTTCATTTGAAGTATCATAACTTGATACCTATAGTATTTTTCTTATACACACACAACACCAATTTCAACGCTATATATACACACACGTACACCAATTTTAATGCTTATAATAATTTTAAGCAAATAATTATTTTTTTATATCAAAATATTTTAAAATTGATGATCATAAATATTTTTTCTTCGAGTATTGATTTAAACATATTAATAAGTGTTTATTTAATAGTTTCTTCAATTGTATTGCCCTATAAACAAAATAAATATTTTTCTTTTTTTTAACATTTGATTTTAACCTATTAATAATTAATAGTTCTTTTGATTATCCAATAAATAATTTTTTTAATATTTTATTAAAAAATAATATATCAAACAAAATATAGAAAAAAATATTAAATATAATATCTTAATTCTATTTGAATTATCTTAATAAATATTAAATAAATATCTATTATATAATAAATAATAAATTTAATTTAAAATATTAAAAAATTATAATATGTGGCAAGATAGTACTATTATGGTTTTGAAGCTGAATATATTATAAATAAAGAGAATAATAGAGCAGTAGTTATGGTTTTTTCATATATATATATATATTATTAATATCAAATATGATATTATAATCCTATTTGAATTTCTAAATAAATATAATTATTATCAATAACAAAAATGATATTATAATTTTATTTAAACTCTCTAAATAAATATAATTATTATTAATATCAAATATGATATCATAATCCTATTTGAACTCTTAAAATAAATATAAAATATAATATTATATTTTAACTCTCTAAATAAATATCTATAATATAATAAATAATAAATTTTATTTAAAATATTAATTAAAAAATTATTATATATAACAAGATCGAGACATCGATATATGCAAGCCAATATTAGCTATTTTAGTGTAATATACGGATATAGATTTCATGTTAGAATGTTGAATTGAAAAAAAAAACCTTTTTAACAACTATTTATTTATATCCTCAATCACAAAAATTTCTAAATATTTTTTTAAAAATATTAAGGTGAAAAATAAATTTATAGGCGTAATTAATATTCTCACAATTTTATAGCAGTAATTATTGATTGTTTACTAACAGCCACACTTATCACATAATCTGTAATCCAAAATAATTTTATATCAGTATTAAATTCTATAAAATTAATTTTAGAAACCACCTTGTAACTTAAATTAATAGTTATTATAAAATTAATTTAAGTTTTTAGCAATAAGTGTCAAATTTCTACCTTTTATTTTTTAAAATTCTTATCACTTATTCTATTACTATCTTAAATTCTAAAAATTACTTTCATATTATTTGATAAAAAATGATTGCATTTAAATTTAATTTTGATTATTATATTAAAATTTTTATTAATTTATATTTTTAAATTATGTATTATTAATTTTTTATTTTTTATTAGACTCTCAATTCAATTCAAGTTAAATCTCTAATATGTAACTCTTATTTCTCTTTGAATCGGATTTAAAAATATTAATTAATATTTACAATTAAAATGGAATTTTTCTAATAATTATGCTCGAAAAATAATTAACAAACCCAAAAAAATAAGAAAAACCTAAAGAATGTCTACATTCAGGTCGCACACCCAATTGAAGAAGTAATATCTAAACAGGATAAGAATTGGATATATTTATGAATATAATAATAATATCATAATGTACTAATTAATTAAAAATAATAAATAAAAAAAATATCCTCACAAGTCACATGGCCAACTGCCAATGTACTGAGAAATAACACATGCCTTCTCCTGAAAGGAAATATATAAAATTCCCAATTTGCTTTCAGTCAAAAAGCTGTGATGCATACCCACACACTTTTCTCCATCTTTAGGTGGAATAATTATACGGTACAACTGTTGTAGCAATAAATACCTACAATACATCAATAGAATTCTTACACGTAGGCATTTATTGCTACAATAGAAAATGTCTACGTGTAAGAATTCTATTGGTGTAAAAATTTTAATGTCAATAAATACCTACGTGTAAGAATTCTATTAGTGTGTTGTAGGCATTTATTGGTACAACATTTGTAGCATATAATTATTCCTTTAGGTGGGTCTACTAGCCTGACATAAATTACAAAAACAAATCTCCTATTTCAACGCACCTTCGTCTTTGTAATCCTCCTTCTCTTCAATTTCTACCCTTAACCTGTTCGCCCACAATATCTATATATATGTCCAAAGGAACCCATCACGCCAAAACATCCATACCCAATAACAATGGCTCCTGCTAGAACATCTCTCGCCTTCTTTATCGTTTTTGGTTGCCTTTTTTTCTCCTCTTTAGCTCTTGATATGTCCATTGTTGATTACAATATCTTACATGGACAAAACCCAGAAGAAAAAACTGATTCTCAGATTCAAAGAATATATGAGATTTGGCTTGTCAAACATGGCAAAGCTTATAATGCTTTAGGAGAGAAGGAAAAGCGGTATCAGATCTTTAAGGATAATCTTAAATTTATTGATGAGCATAACTCGGCGAACTGGAGTTATAAGCTTGGATTGAACAAGTTTGCTGATCTGACTAATGAGGAATACCGGGCGATGTACTTGGGTGCAAAGATGGAGAGGAAAAATAGATTGGCAGGTTCGATGAAGAGTCGGAGGTATTTATATAAGCACGGTGATGATTTGCCGGAGAAGGTTGATTGGAGAGAAAAAGGGGCTGTTGTTGCTGTCAAGAATCAAGGCCAGTGTGGTAAGTTTCTTGATTTTCGGTTATGGTTTTTGATCAAGCTTGAAGCATACATGACCGTGGGACCAAGAAATTTCGCATCATACTTTTCTATGGATTTTCTTATTAGTTTCGGAACAAGGACTTTGTTTGACCTGGAAACTATCGTGTTCGTTTTGTGCTATTGTGCTTTTGTCTGTTTGCTATATAATTAAATTTACTGTAGATTTTTTGTGGATATTATATTGCTGGGTATATAATAATATGATGTTTTATAACAAATATACATGTTGTTTTTGGGGGAATTAAGATCAGATATATTGCTCTGATGATTATAATCTAAATTAGTTGTTCTTTTATTATGGTGGTTAGCCTCAATTCTTAAAATTATTTCTTTTTCCTGCACATTGATAGTATCATCCAGATTTTTGGTAAAACCTATGTCAGATTATGATTATTTCCAGTTTTTTATAATGATGATATGAAAGAGACCCTTTTTTTTTATTTATAATGATGATATGAAAAAAGACCAATTTTTGTGATGATGATATGAAAAAACCATATTTTGTATATGCATGTTTATCAGGGTGCAATTGAAATCTATATTTTGAATATGCATGTTTAAATTGAAATTGGGTAAGGATTATTTGGTTAAATTTCAATCTAAATATTCTGTGTCTCATTCTTTAGGATGTAGTATGTATTATGAATTCCATTGGAGTACCTGTAATTGTGAAATCTCCCTAAAAAAAAAAAAGCAGCCGCTCCCGCAATGCGCTGGTCCATGGGAGGTCTGGACCCATAGGTCTATTGTATGCCTCTTGCTATTCCAAGAGCTGTTTCCACTATTTGAACCATGACTTCAGGTCACATTTTGCTCCCTTACTTGTGAAATCTCCCTAATCTAATTGAATTGTTTATTTTTTGAATGAAGGGAGTTGCTGGGCTTTCTCAACTGTTGCTGCAGTTGAAGGGATAAACCAGATTGTAACTGGTGACTTAATCTCTTTGTCAGAGCAGGAGTTGGTGGATTGTGATAGATCATATAACCAGGGATGCAATGGAGGTCTCATGGACTATGCCTTTGATTTTATTATCCAGAATGGTGGTATAGATACTGAAGAAGATTACCCTTACAAGGCTGCTGATAACACATGCGATCCGTTTAGGGTATGTGTCTTATCTTGTTCATTCTTTTTTTTTTACCTCCTTGATGTCCTGCCATGAAAGAAACATGTTTTTGTACATCTATTGGAAATTTTCGCTTTATTTAATTATCTTGCATTCTTGCAGAAGAATGCTAAGGTAGTTACAATTGACGGATATGAAGATGTTCCTGAAAATGATGAGAATTCCTTGAAGAAGGCTGTAGTTAATCAACCAGTTAGTGTAGCCATTGAAGCTGGTGGCAGAGCTTTCCAACTCTATCAATCGGTAATTACTCTTTTTAATTCTCTAAGACAGCTAAATATTAAACCTTTCTAGGACAGCTGAATTCATTACACCCTTTATTTTTATTTTTCTTTTTCTCTGAATGTATATGACTTGATACATATGACCTCAATCGTATAATCAATTCAAAGAAAAGATTATTGAATCGTTTTTATATCTGAACTTGGAAACAGCAAAATATTGAGGTCCAATGCAATTGATTACTTTGTCTTTGTCTTAATTTTCTCATTCCTTGACGCAGGGTGTTTTCACTGGTAGATGTGGCACACAGCTGGACCATGGTGTGGTTGCTGTTGGATATGGTACAGAAGATGATAAAGATTACTGGTTAGTGAGGAACTCATGGGGTCCTGACTGGGGAGAGGATGGTTATATCAAGTTGGAGCGTAATGTGGCTACTACCACAACTGGAAAGTGTGGAATTGCAATGGAGGCTTCATACCCCACCAAAAAGGGTGCAAATCCCCCTAATCCTGGTCCCACCCCTCCATCACCAGTGAACCCTCCACCTCCAAAGAAGCCTGACACTCAATGTGATAATTACTTCTCATGCCCTGATGGAAACACGTGCTGCTGCTTATACGAGTACAGTGGCTATTGCTTTGGATGGGGGTGCTGCCCTCTCGAGTCTGCAACCTGCTGCGATGACCATTACAGCTGCTGCCCACACGAATATCCTGTCTGTGACCTTGAAGCAGGAACCTGCCGAATGGTAACTAATATCTTTTTGCTTATTATAATTTAGAAAGGTCTATAAGGTTTTTATAAATGTTTGCTGACATATTTTATGATGGCAGAGCAAGGATAACCCATTGAGCGTAAAAGCATTTATCCGTGGTCCTGCTCGAAGAACCCGCTCTCACTTTCATGGCGTGAAGAAGATAATAGGTGCTTAAAGACTCAGGATCTTTAAGGGTCTGCAGGACATTAGGCTTGGAATGCTGCATTGGAGAAATGTTTCCTGCTTGATGATCCAACCATCAATGAAGGAATTTGGGAGGAGAAATTGTTTTTTCATTGAACTACCAGCATTTGCATCTGACACTATTTAATCTGTTGAGGAACGTTTAATTTTTTTTTTTTTTGGGTTTCTATAGTTTCTTGGTGATTATTGTAAATATATTTCAGTTCAGCTAAAGCATATGCAAAACAAAAGCACTCAGAAGAGTGCACATTTCAACTGAATTTGTATAGTCACCAGCTATTGATTCTCATTCATTATGATGATTACTTGTTTCGTTACATATATGTGTGTGTTCATTTATTGTTCATTTATTTTATAAAGTATAAATCAAAGTTCAGATGACAAGGATTATTTGATGTGCCTGGTTTATTAGATGTTTGGTGCTGAACTTTTCTGGGTATCTTTTTATATATTTCAATTCACATAAATTTAAAATTTTAGTTGTAAATGTAATCTCTCTCTTTTCTTTTTTCTTGTTCAAATAGGAACTAGCAAATACAATCCAATTGATGGACAATTACTGTCCAAGTCACATGTATCCTATCTGTTGCATTGGGTAAGGTTAAAAATCATTTTTTTCAAGTAAAATTTTAACATACAAAGCCCCGGAATATGTCCATGTTGAGTTAAGAAGAATTTATTTAGAGGGGCTGCTGATGCTCATTGGATTGCTGCATATTTTCTTTATTTTTTTGTTGAAAAAATAGGAGCTAAGCAATTTCGTCAAAAAGCCCAGTTGAGTTGTCATATGGAATATCTTACTCCTGTACGATCTGATTAGTTTTTTTTTTTTTTTTCATCTTTTAGTATAGTTAACGGGAAAGTTATTCAAGGGAATCATAAATAGTTTATTAAAAAAATATAATGTAACAAAATTTTCTAAACATAATTAATAATAATTTGTATAAAAAAATTATAAATATGGAAATGAGTCTTTATTTTTCATCATTTAAATTGTATTTATCGCTTTTTTATCAAATGATAGTCATTCATAATCTTGTAAATTTTAAATTTTTCAGCAATTTCTTTTTTAATAAAAAAATCATTATTATTAAACAATGAATTCTAATATAAGATAGTACGAAATGTTGATATTTTATATTATTATAATTTTTTAATCAAAATTTATTAATAGAATTGCTTGTTTAAATTTAAAAAATAAATAACTATATTAACTCAAAATTTCATAAATAAAAGACACATATCTTATGAAGTTAAAAATTTCTTGATTACAATATTTAACTGTTGAACAAAAAGGAAAAATAAAAAGGCTTTTGAAGGGTAAAGGTGACAGATTAGAAAAGTAGAAGTTTTAGTATAATTTAGGACTCTTTTTTTATCATAAAAAAAGAAAATTTGAGAGTTTTAATTTTATTAGTTCAATAAGATTATTATTTTTATACACCTTCAAATATTTTCTTTTTATAATTGAAAACTTATAAAGTTAATATTTAATTAATTTTTTGAGGAGAATCAAAATATATATATATATATATATATATACCAACAAAACTTAAAGGATCACAAGAGGAAACAAGCAACCTAGTAGAGTTTATAAGCAACAGGCAATACACACTCTTATATCTATACATAAATTTAAATAAAATTTAAAGAAATATTAAGAATGTAAAAGAGTATGTTAAAAATATATCAAATATTTTATTAATAAAATTTAAAATTATACAAAAAAATAAATACAAGAATATTGGTATGTAGAATTGTTACACCTAAGTGCAGGCATGACTAATGTCCATTCGAATTCTGATCCTAAATTTATATCTGAGTTTTCATCTGATATACCAATAGTTATAGTATTATACAAAATACAAAAATTTACAAACAAGTTTCTGATGTACCAGATCAGAATGAACTCCAGATACAGAACATATTTATACATAATATAATTTTAAAAATAAAATACAATAATTAAAATACAAAAACAAATATTTAAACTTACTGAAAAATTTTACAACAGTGGAGAGATATATAAATGGAAGAAGATTTTCGTAAAAGGGAAAGGAAGAACCTAAACTAAGCTTGTGGTTTTTCTTCAGAGTGTAGAGG
This sequence comes from Garcia nutans, assembly GCA_947685225.1. Classification (NCBI taxonomy): domain Eukaryota; kingdom Viridiplantae; phylum Streptophyta; class Magnoliopsida; order Malpighiales; family Euphorbiaceae; genus Garcia; species Garcia nutans. Next base: position 1,266,844 of record CANTUV010000017.1, on the reverse strand, counting down.
ATTCTGAAGAAAAAAAATTTCTTGATTCAAGCTTCAGAAGAGGCTCCTTTAAATAGATAGGACTTTACTGATCTTTACTATACTTTTCACATGCTAGTACTGTAGATAAATAATATATTGTCAGGTGAACAGTATCTTTATGCATTCGACACTATAAATAAATAGTATCTTATCGAGGTACTATTTACTTTATTATTAACAAATAGTATTTACTTTATACTATTGATAAATAGTATTTTGTTAGTACTATTTTTACTATAACCATGTGAAAGAATAAAGTTTCATCAGCCTTTTATCAAATAAATCTTTATTTTTTCTCTTTTTCCTTTTCCTTTTTCCTTATTTCTTTATTTATTCTTTTTATTTTTTACCTTTTTCTTTTTATTTGTTTTTACTGGAGATAAGACTTCATAACAGTCATTTTCACTACTAGGGGCATGTCTGAATCTGAGTCGGATTCAGAAGATGAGTCTGATGAAGATGATGAGGTGGATGATGAGTCAGAAGAAGAAGAAACATATTCTTTTCTTCTAGGTTGGGCTTTTGATTTTTTCGAATGGGTTTTAGTGGAGGAACTGGAAGAAGAAGGTTTTATGGTCATGGGCTCAGAAGTTGAGGGAATGGACTCAACCATCTGTTTCATAATGGTTTTATACTGTCACATCCGCCTACCTAATTTTTGCATTGTAGTCACGTGCACAGTGAGAGAAGGGGAAAGGAGAAGATAATTCCTGACAACGGCCCCAGATAAGGCTATAGGACCACTGGGACCTAATTGAAGAAAAATGCAAAGTGTTAGGGAGGTGATTGTAATTTCAAAAAGTTTTGGGGAGGTGACTGTAATTTTCAAAAGTTTTGGGGAGGTAAATGTAATTTCCAAAAGTCGTACCGGATGTTCTTAATAGTGCACATAACAGATTCCAAAAAAGGAAAATAGAGAAAAATTGGGTCACAACGACGGGTAACGGTTTTTCCAGAAAACGCACGGTTTAGAAGATATAGGGGATTTTGACTAGGGACATTTTGGTCATTATACATGAATTTGAAGTAGGAAATAAACACAAGAGTGAGTAGAGGACGTCAAGAGGGTAAATATGAAATGATCGTCAGTAGAAACGGGGCCCGGGCAACACCCGAGCAAAGAAAGGACCTAAAGGAAATTTTGTAAAAAGTCGAGGGCTTATTGGTAATTTTTTAAAATGACTTGGAAACTTAAAATAGACTTTAAAAATAGAAAGTAGAGGTCAAGAGGATCAAAACTATACATAGTTTGCCTCGTGAAATTGTACGGGTTAAAAGTTACGAACAAATAATCGCCAGAGGGTATTTTGGTCTTTTCACACCTTAGACCATAGATATTTCAACACAAGATGGTGGAGGGGCCAAAATATAATTAAAAGAAAGTTTAAGGACTTGGGTTTTTAAATAAATAAAAGGAGGAGACATTTGGGCTAATGAAAAGTGGACATTTAAAAGCTATAATAAAGAAGAAAGAGAAAAGTGTGGACATTTGGTTTGAAAACACTCATTCATTCAAAAGTGATCATCATTTTCCTTATATATATATATATATATATATATATATATATATATAATGAGATGAAGAACAAACTCTCTCTCTCTCTTCCACTTCCAAATTCGGCCACCATAGGAAAATATCAAAAGATTTCCAAGTTTTGCCAAGTTTGATTTTCAAGGTAAGTTTTAAGGTTTTCAAGTATGTAGAATTCAATTCTAGTATCAATTTTAGGTATTTATATAACTATTGGGAGATTGGAGATTAGGGTTCTTAAGGTGGATTTGGGAAAATTTTAAGTAGCTATGATATTAATCAATTAAATGAAAGAATCAAGGTTTTTAAGGTTTAATAAGGTTAGATTAGGGTTTAGTTTGAAAAGAAATGGAGGATAGCTTATTATTCTAAATTGTTAAGGTTTATGTTTAAGGGTGTGTTCTTGAATTTCTTGAAGGAAAAACAAAGATTAAGGAAGGAGAAGGAGGAAAAGCAAAAAGGGAAGTAAAAGAATAAGGTTTGGTGTTTTACCATAAAAGAAATTTTATTTTTCTTACAAACTTTGTTTTATGGAATTTTTGATGTTGATGAACTTTAATTAGTTTGATTTGAGTTAAACATGCAAAAGTTATTAAAGGGAAGTGTTTGAATCTTCACTTTACCATTAAAGAAGCCTTCATATTGATTTGCAAAATAAAAATAAACTATCCTATGTATTTCATATGTTTGGGCCGAAATGGTCCCAAAAAGATAGCTTTCTGGATCTTTTTGTGACAATTGTTTGAGGCAGCAAATGAATGAATTTTTCAACAAAATTTTACGTGTAAGTAGATAACATATGAAATAAGTTTTCTGTAAAATTTTAGCCAAAAATAAGATCATTTACCTGGTCAAATGCATGACTGAAGTGGACTGAAATTTTGACAAAAACCCAGATTTTACTATTTATTTGGTCATGTCATTTTGCGTTGCCGATTTTTCTCGCCGCAACACTATTTATTTGGTCAATTTGTGATCTTTTGAGAAATGCTTTGAAATGTTTAATATGTTTATTGTGGATTTTAAATATGTGAAAAAGAATAACGGTTTGACCAAAGAATGTGGTGCGCGGCGTAAATGGCAAAGCGCGATGAGAATTTAAAATGATTTCTTGAATCATTCTAAAATAAAGTTTGAGTCTTAAATTGAATCATTTTAATCTTTATGCTCTACTGGATAGTGGGAGTGGTAGATAAGGGTATGGTGCACTATACTAACGCATCCAGTACTGCTCATTATTGTGATATGATATTTTATTCAGTGGTGAGGCCACTGAAGCCAATGGGGAGGCCCATTGGTTATAACCAGGATGGTGAGGGCCATTCCTGTGATCCGATATTGGTGGTGAGGGCCACCTATGTTACAGTGGTGAGGGCCACTGCTTTATCGCTATGGTTCCCTATATACCAGTAGAGCTTGAGCCAAAGCCATATTTTTCGTTAAACTACGTAATGCAAAATGAGTTGATTTATGGTTTTTACATTTGCTAAAAGCATATCACTCTGAATGTACAATAATTTCTATTGGTTCAAGGCTGGTTAAATTATGATTTAATTATTTCCTTTTATTTCAAATACTTTCATATGTTACTTTTTATTTTTATTGGTAAAGTACCCACTGAGCTACAACGCTCAGCGAGTTAAGTTTTCCTTAACTCGTAGGTTCGGAGCAGTAGCAAATTCTTGGAAAGTGATGACCAGACCCACATCATATCTCAGGGTAGATCTTTTAGATTCCATTATGAGTTAGCTAGTTGTGTCATGTATATGTATATATAAGATTGAGAATCAGTATATGATACTGTATGTTATTGGTATGTAATAATAATAAATCTCTACTTTATTTTGGATTAGAAGTGTGAATTTTTCTTGCAGGATATAGTTGAGGGTATAAGGTGGAATCATTGGGAGTGTATTGAATTTGTTTGTGTAAAAATATTTTCAAAAACCAGAAAAACCAGTTTTGTCGAAACTTGGGACCCAAATTTCTAGGCAAAACTCTGGCAAAATTTTGGTAAAATCGGAACTAAAATTTGGCTAAGTAAAATTGGTAGCAACATTAGGATAGTGTGGCGCCTCTACTCAGCTTACACATGTAGGCCGGGAAGGGGTGTTACATATACCTCTCAGCAGTCTTCGCAACCACAAGAAGGGCTTGACAATGAGCTTTTTGGGCCCTAAAAGATATGGCATGATTTGGATCAACCTTACCATATTCTCTTTTGAAGCACCATTTCTTGACTATGAGATTGGTCGTGGTATTTCTAAAGGAATTCCACCACTTAACTTTATTCATTCTTGATACCATTCATACATTAGTACCAGGCGTACATTAGTACCAGGCTGATAAGACAACTCAAAATACCATTGATATGCCCATGGTATAAAAAATTTCATACAAAATATCAAAAGAGAAGGGAATTATTTTTCATACAGGGTTGGATGGGCATTGGCTTTAAAATAGTGATAAGCTGAAAGTGCTTCAGGTGATAAAGTCATTTCATCATGACCAAAATAACACCACTATTTAATAAATCACATAGGGATTGTATCCATCTTGATGTTTGTATAGAAATAAGTAACCAAGAATGTGTATGTGTAGGGTTCTAGAAAAATAGGGCTTTAGTCCAGGAGTCTACATAATCCCAATAGGTATAAGAAAGACTATTTTATAGGTGAGAAAATTAGTTTTAATTTGCACTGGGATATTCAAGAGTTTTTCCCATTTAGAAGAATGTAGAATTTTTTTAATTTGAATAGAAGAGTGGGAGATAATGGTTTTATCATTAGGATCAAGATTATGTTTAAGCTTTATGGATCCAGTATCCTCAAGGATAGCTAGATAATATTTTTGAGGTTTAGATAAATCAGAAGGTTTAAAATACCAGTTTTTTGGATACACAAATTTAATAGAATCCAATGAATTTTGATTTGCTTCTCGCAAAAATCCATTTTTAAGTATTAATTTTGTATTTTTAAAAGTTTTGTAAACCATTTTGAATATCTTTTAAATTAAAAGTTTGAAGAAATAATTTGAGTTGGAGGTTTTGAAACATTCAACTCTAATTTTATAATGTTTATGGATAGGGTATTTAAAGAAGAAGATTCTCCTGTCTCAGATTTTACAAAAAGGATTAGAGCTTTACCTGTGGCTACAGGAGCCAAGTCTGTAGGAGGCGGAAGACCCAATTTTTGAAGGGCCTGAAGTACCTCTGAAGAGTAGACTAACTGATTAACCCATTATTTTATTACTTCATTTTGGGCTTTATCATGTTCTGCTGAATTGAGCATTTCGGTACAAGATTTTATGGTTATAGAGCCTGATGGCTTGGTAATATTGTTTGAATTGTCAGATGGCTTTATTAGTTTGCTTTTTCTTTTTATTTCCCATGATTCTTGTGAATGAATTCACGAATCAGGAAGTTAGATATACTATTATTTTCTTCTTTAATATATTCTATATCAAAATAAAAAAAAATACTCAAAATAGCTTGTCATCTTGCAAAAATTGGTTTTGAGGCAAGGTTTTTAACATATTTTTGCAAAACTTCTTTCACAAATTTGCGATCAATATGAAGTAAAAAAAATTTTATTTAATAAATTAGATTGGAATTTAGAAATACAAAGTAATATACTTGTTTTGATCAAATATGTATACATGTTTAGATTAATTTTATTGGCTTTTAGTTAATTTTTTTTTATTTTAGTTTAAAGTTTGCTTGAAGTGTTTAATTTAGATGGAAGTGCAAAAGAATGGATTGATGGATCAAAATATTGGAAAAACATGAGACACAACGAAGACACTTCATGGCTTGGCTGTGTCCCTCATCCAAGGCAACCACTTACATGACATGGGCTGAATCAATAAGGCTTGGCCGTGTCCTTCATAACAATTGGGTAGATACAAACACTGGCAGAAGACACGACCAAGCCACTGGCAGTGTCACATGACACGGCCAAGGCCTTGGTCATGTCCCACTTAATGAAACCAAAGAGCAAGAGAAGGCAGTAGAGAACACAGTCAAGAGACACGGCCAAGCCACTAGGCCTTGGTCGTGTCTCACTTGAAAAAGGAAGAAGACATTGAAGCAGCCATGGACACGGCCTCAAGGCTTGACCATGTCCCAAGAAGAATAAGTGACACGACCAAGTCACTCAAGGCTTGGCCATGTCCCATGTGATATCTTTAAATTATTTTACACTAGATGAGGGACAATTGGAGACAAAAGGCTCTTTCTTTTAAAAAAAGAATTATTAAAAAAGAGTAAAAGGTGGATGAATTTATGGGAAGAAATATAAAACAAAAAAAAAAGAGGGAGACAAGGTGTGGTGTGTGAGTTGGCAAGAGATGGTTGGTGTCTTAAAGATGAAAAGGAATTGAAAGTGGAGGAATGGAACAAGATTCACATTGGTTTTTATTGGAGAGCTATCTTGTTATTATTCTTGTTCTTGGTTTTGAAGAGGAGATGCCATTCTCTCTTCATCTTCAATATTCATTCATCTTTCATTTCTTCCATAGATAATATTTAATCAAGTTTGGGGATAAAATTGAGTGAGCAAGCTCTTTAGAGGATTAGGGTTTGAAGAAAGCTTGATTGGAGTTGGAAGATTGAGAGAGTTACCATTCCATCCATCAAGAAGAGAGCCATTGATTGAAGAGGCTTGAAAGTTGTTCATCATACATCAAGGTGGAAGCTAGGAGGAAGACAAGTAGTTCAACTCTTGGAGTCTACAAAGGGATTTTTCATATTGTCTCTTTTAATTCATTTCTAGATTGTTGTTGTTTTATTATAAACATTAATATTACAATGTATAATTTTGATTTGATGAATATTGAGATAGATATTTATTTTAAATTGATAATGAGCTAATTTACTCATGCCTTGGGTTGTAGCAGATTTAATTTAATGACTTGATTTGATAATTCCATTAATTTACCTTGTTATTGGTTGATTGCATTGGACTTAAAGTTAGATTGATAGATTGGCTACCTATTAATCACTTAATATTGAACGATGGACCGAAAGGCGAAATTCGATATCGAAACTATGTAATCAACCACCTTAAGAATGAATTAGAAATATAAGTTCTAGGGTTTGTTTAATTTGCAATTTTAAAATAATTGGTTGTTAATTCTTGAATGTGAAATCTAATGAATTGGTAATTACTAATTAAACTCAATGAACAAATTAAAATACAAGGTTATAATAAAAAATAATTTGAGAATCAAGATTTAATTAAATTGACCTACAACCCTAGGCACCATTCCTAGAATTGAATTGATCTTACACAACTATTACTCATTTTTACTTTCAAATTTCAATTACAACTCATCAATTAAACAACACACACTCAAGTTTAATTTATTTGTTAATCAAACTATTACAAAATAATTCCTTCCGTGTGAGACGACCTTAGGGCGATCACCGTTGCTACAATTACCTCGTATACTTATGAGTGTCGCTTTGTAGTAGTAATTAATTGAGCGCAAAAATACTTAAAATCTCTTTTTTAATAATAGAATAATTTAATTGGGTTGAATTTTAATATCCTGAGGTAAATTAGACTATGGTTTCTCTACCCTCTTTAATTTGCTTTAATATCCCACCATATCCTATATCTGAGGAATCAGTCTCTACAATCTTAGGGGATGATGGATCAATGATATAAAGACAATGAATAGTTTTTATTAAGGCTTTAATATGTTGAACTATACCAGTATGGACTTCAGTCCATGGGCTAGGATTTTCCTAAGCCTATCATGTAAGGGCTTTATTAACCTATTAAGATTTTGATAAAATTCTATAACATAATTTAAATATCCTAAAAATCTCTATAATTGGGTTTATTTAATATTTATTTATGAAACTTATTTTCAAATGCTAAGTTTCTTTCTATGGACTCTATTATACCTTATTCTATATAATGTCCTAAAAATCTAACCTTGATTTGAAATAAGGACATTTTAGTTTTACTAAGTATTAAACCATTCTTCCTTACCACCATAAAAAATATTTTTAAGTGTTTAAAATGTTCATCTATGGTTTTACTAAATATTAAAACATCATCAATATAAACTATATAAAATTTTATATAAGGATTAAATATATTATTCATCATACTCTGAAATTCAGGTGGTGCATTTTTTAAACCAAAGGCATTATATTCCATTCATACAGCCAAATGAAATAGTAAATGAAGTTTTATATCTGTCTTTAGGGTTAATCTGAATTTGCCAAAATCTATATTTCATATCAAATTTACTAAATATTGTTGCTTCATTTAATCTATTTAATAAATCTTTTTTTATTTAGAATAGGGTATCTAATCCATTTTAATGCTTTATTTAAAGGTTTATAATTAATTACTAATTTTAGAGCTCCCCGTTCTATCTCAGAGGTCGTATTTACATAAAATGCAGCACAAGACTATGGGCTTCGAGATTTATAAATTAATTTTTATTTTCTAAATCAGTGATTTCGTTTTTATAAAATTCTATCATATCTGGACTCATTTGAATGGGTCTAGCTTTAGTGGTAATGGACTTTTCTTCAAAGCCCACTTCATAAGGTAAATCAACCATATGTTGTTTTCTCTTCCAAAATATATTGGGCATGTCATCAAACAATTCATTTTCAATTTGAATTTTAATCTGGTCCATTTTACGTTTTACTAAATTTGTGTTGAATTATTTATTTAATTTTTGCAATCGATAATTATTTTTTAAATTATAAAGTTATTCAGACTTTGCCTTTATTAATACATTTATTTTCAGTTCATAAATAGAATGTGTTTTAAGTAAATTTAAATTCTTTTTTCTAGGTTTTTCTATAAATGGAAATACAATTTTATGATTTTTTTATCTTAAAAGTAATTTTATCATTTTTTACTGAATAATGAGTAATTAAATTCATAAATGATATTTCTAGAATTACCATATGCTGAATTTCTTTGTTTAATATAAATGTATTTTTTTAATTCTAAGTTTTCATTTATTATTAAGGCTTCTGTTTTATCAATAATTTATATTTTAGATTTATTATCTGTAGATAATTTTTCTCTAATATTTTTCTAAAATCTTTTAGGTACTAAAGTAGATTTTATACAATTTAAGTCTGCTCCAGTATCAAATAGTGTTATAGTATCTATAATATAATTCTTATTAAATTTTAATTTTATTGATATTAAATATTTTTTAGATGTTATTTCATGTAATAAAAATATAAAATTTTATGGTATATTCTGTTTACTTATTATACTAACTTCATTATTTTTATTTTCTTCTTCTTCCTCAGAAGAACCTTCAAAAGAAGTAGATTCTATGTTATTATTTAAAAGTATTTTTATTATTTCTGAATCATTTTTTTATTTTTTCTTTTAATTCTTTTAGATCTATTTTAATTTCTTTTTGTAAGTCCTTTATTGTGGTTTAATTTTTATTTGTTTAATTTTTATTTAATATTGTTGTTAAATCATATATCTGTTTACTAGTACTAGGTAATACTGAAAAAGTTTTAGGTTTATTATTTATTTCACTAAAATTATCTAATAATTTATTTAAAAATCTCTCTTGTGTTTTAGGGTCACTTATATGTTTTACTAATTCCAAAAGAGATTCTTGTTCTTTAGTTAACATATTTATTGTCTTATTACTTATTTTAGAACTACTAGATTCTGAGTCTATATCATCTATTTTATTTAATTTTTTAGATTTTGAATATTTTTTAGATTATGAATCTAGATATAATTCATAAATTTTATTTAGTACAGATTCTTCAAGTTTTAATTCTTGATTTTTTTTATTAAATTTATAAAATCTAGATGTATGTCCTTTTCTACCATAATTATAATATTCAAAATCTTTATATGCTATATTATTTTAAAGAATTTTTTATTACTAGATTTTCTATATTTATATATTTTTTATATTTAGGTTTTTTATAATATTCTTTTTTTATTAAATTTTCTTTTATAATTTTTTATAAGGTTTTTTTATAAGATTTAGAACATTGTCCTTGACAACCTTTATAATCCTGGGTTATGTTATAATAAAATTGTTTATAGATTGATCCTAGTTATTGTTTCATTTTTCTCATTTCAAACTTTAAGGATTTTTGTAACTTTATATCTTGACAAAAACTTTAATCATTCATTTTGAACTATGCTGATCAGCAGACTATAAGTCAAAAGGTCATAAGAAATTGGATTTCCATATTCCTATTTTATTTAATTTCTAACTCTTTCTCCTATGAAGAAAGGTAATCCTGTAAGAAATTTTTTCTTTCAGAAAGCTTGGTTGAAATATTCTCTTCGCATTACTCTAGTTAGAAATGTAGTTTTATAAAACTGAAAATCACCAAGTTTTTTACACCTGAGGTTACTTAGTAATTTAGCATTTTTATCTTTTAAATGAGTTGGATCTCCTATAAAATGAAGTAAAATAGTCAGAATAAGTGTTGCCACTGCATCCTGAATAGTATCACCATATTCATTTAAAATAGGTATTCCATCCTCATAGGTTTTAATTGCATTTAGGATTTCTATGTATTATTCATAAATGAGATTATTATCCCACAAATCTTTTAATTAGCCTATGAAGCCAGCTATAATTAATTCTAATATAGTTCTATTAGATGCATCAGTTTGAGATCTATAAGTATGAGCAGCCATAGTCATCTATTATAGAAGACTAAGGATGTTATACTCATAGAGGTTATCTATGTTCCATTCATATATTGAAGAAGAATTATATTTATATTATGATAGTACATTATGTCTTTCTATAATACCAAAATCTGGTGCAGAGATCATAGGTACAATAGATTGATTATGAACTATACAATTTATTTCAGGATTTACTGTTTTATTGAAAGAGTCAAGATCTTCAGTTCCAGGATAAAAAATCTCTTCTGATTCTGAATCTTGATCTTGTGTAACAATACTAATTATTTTAGATTGTGGTGTATCTTGAACTACTTTTTTTTTTATTCAGAAGTTGATTCAATTTTACTAAATTGATCTTTAATTGCTTTAATAAAATCAGAATCTTTATGTTTTTTAACCTCTTGTTGTCCTGATTTAGAAAATTGAAAAGGTTTAAAAACATGATTTTTAAGTTTTCTTTCTGATTTTTCTTCTTTATGTTTTATTACTTCTTTATTATTAATAGAGTTTTCTATCCTATTTAATTATTTTTCTATACTGTGTAAATGCGCATTACAAAAATTATTTCGTTCTAAGATTTTTATATTTGAATCATCATCAGCAACAATTTTAAATGGTGTGGCTTTAATTTTTCGATCACCTTATAAAAATATACTAGTGGCTTTAGGTGGATGTCCACTCTGAATTATTTTATCTTGAACTTTCTATTCTGTTTCTTTATTCCTAGTAGTTATAGGACTTATAGTTTTTAAGTTATTCTATACTGAATAAATCTTTTTAAATCATTTGAAGAATTTAATTTATATTTCATTTTGATTTATAAAATTAATATATTCTGCTTTTAATTTTTTAAAATTATTTTCTTTACAAATTTTATTTAACTTATCTAAATTTTTAGTTGCTGTAATTTCTTCATAAAATATTTTTTTCATTAAATTAAAATTCTTTAGTAATTACATTTAATTCTTTATCTATAATTGCTACATTTTCTGTTATAGTTGAGGCTGTAGGTGAATTAGTTGGAGAAGGTGAGAGATCCCTATATAGGTTTTGACTATTTATTCTAGGGTTATGCTCTGGGTGGTTTAATCCATTAGGATCAACATATAAGGGCCGTGGAATAGCTCTACTGCAGTCTATACCTTTCATTTTATGATTGGATTCAGGTATATCTGAAGTAGAATACTTGGGCTTTACAAAATTTGCTTTACTCGTTTAGGATTAGGTTCAGGATAAGAAGCATATATGACAGAAGGTAACTGTGATGCTTTTCCTATATCCACTATTGAAGCAGAAGAGGAAGTATCCAAATACCTACTGCTCTATGTCTGAAAAATTTTAATTTTACTTTACCATCTTCATACTATTCAATTTGACTAATATTGATATTAGGCTTTACAGTTTTCTCAGTTTCTGAAGGAGAGACTGCTCCTTCTAAAATTCATTGATCAGGAAGAAAAATATCCTTTCACTGTATGATTTTGGGAATCACAGTATTAGCTTTACTAAGGTATGTCTAGAGAAACTTAGTTTCTTCTTTTCTATGTTGCATTTTATATTTAGTTGCAAAGGCAAATACTACAGCTTTATATTATATTTTATAGATTAATGCTATAGGAATATATCCTTCTAATATTTTATAATTGTAGATTTTAATTTCTAAAATTACACTTTTTAATATATTTGGGTCATTTAATGATACAGTGATATCTGTAATGTACATCAAAGTTAATAGGTCCTTGACTCAGACTAGTCTCTACAAATTCTAAGAGAGAGTCTTGAAAGTTCAAAAATCCAGCATCTCTAATAACAACCAGAATACTAATATTTAAACCTTCCTTAGTCAAAGGTTTTATACCAATTTGTATTAATCCTATATGTATATACTTATATTTTTATCTTTATATTGCTTTAAAACTTGAGGAGGCAATATGGTAATCATTTCAAAAGGGTTACTTAACTATATATCTTTTTCTTTTATTTTTATCGTATAATCTGTTTTAAAATATTTATCTTTGGATTTTTATAAATTTGTTCTTTATCTACCTTAGGTATTTCCCAATCATCTATTACTTTATAAAAATCTTCTAAAATTACTTTATTCCTATGTACTATCCTTTTAACTTCTGAGGATTCAGAATTATCAGTTTTAGTTATACTGGCAGATTTATATAGCAAATGTTTCATTTTTAATTTTTGAAAAATAGTATAAAAGTGATTTTTATGATTTTAGAAGCGATCACTGACTTACTGCCCTACAATGTCTATCATCGGCTTAACACGAGACTTACTGCATATCCAAATTCCTAGGTCAAATATCACACTCTTAATACTATAGATCAAAATTTAAAAATAAAATCTTCTTTATATATCTCTACTACCACCCCGAAAACTTAGATGGCTCTGATACCAACAAAATCCTTCTTCCATTTATGTATCTCTCCACTATTGTAAAGTTCTCCAGTAAGATTAAATATTTGTTTTTATATTTTAATTATTGTATTTTATTTTTAAAATTATATTCTGTATAAGTATGCTCTATACCTGCAGTTCAGTCTGATCTAGTCCATCAGAAACTTGTTTGTAAATTTTTATATTTTGTATAATACTAGAACTATTGGTATATCGGATGAAAACTCAGATATAAATTCAGGAGCTGAATCCGAAAGGACAATATTTCTATTTGCACTTTGGTGTAACAATTTTACATACAAGTATTCTTATATTTATATTTTAATTACTGGTATTTATATTTTTGTTTAATTTTAAATTTTACTAATAAAATATTTGATATGTTTTTAACATACTCTTTTACATTCTTAATATTTCTTTAAATTTTGTTTAAATTTCTATATAGATCTAAGAGTGTGTATTTCCTGTTGCTTAGAAACTCCATTAGGTTGCTTGCTTCCCCTTACAATCTTTTAAGTTCAAACCAATTTTTTTTTGTTGGTATCAGATCCATTATGTTTTGTGGTATCAAAATCTAAGTAACCTAGGTTTTCGGGGGTGGTAGTAGAGATATATAAAGAAGAATTTATTTTTAAATTTTGATCTATAGTATTAAGAGTGTGATCTTTGACCTAAGAATTTGGATATGCAGTAAGTCCCGTGTTAAGCCGATGATAGGCGTTGTAGGGCAGTAAGTCAGTGATCGCTTCCAATATCATAAAAATCACTTTTATACTATTTTTTAAAAATTAAAAATGGAACTTTTTTTATGCAAATCTGCTAGTACAATTAAATCTAATAATTTTGAATCCTTAGAAGCTAAAAGGATAGTAAATAAGAATAAAATAATTTTAGAAGATTTTCATAAAGCAATAGATGATTGAAAAATACCTAAGGTAAATAAAGAACAAGTTTATAAAAAACCAAAGATAAATATTTTTAAAATAGATTATACAATAAAAATGGAAGAAAGAGATATATAATTAAGTAACCCTTTTGAAAGGATTACCTTGTTATCTCCTCAAGCATTAAAGCAACATAAAGATAAAAAAAAAAATAAGTATATACATATAGGATTAATACAAATTGGTATAAAACCTTTAACTAGGAAGGTTTAAATTGGTTGTTATTAGAGATGCTAGATTTTTGAACTTTCAAGACTCTCTCTTAGAATTTGTAGAGACTAGTCTGAGTCAAGGACCTATTAACTTTGATGTACATCAAGATATCACTGTATCATTAAATGACCCAAATATATTAAAAAGTGTAATTTTAGAAATTAAAATCTACAATTATAAAATGTTAGAAGGATATATTCCTATAACATTAATCTATAAAATATAATATAAAGCTATAGTATTTGCCTTTGCAACTAAATATAAAATGCAACATAGAAAAGAAGAAACTAAGTTTCTCCAGACATACCTTAGTAAAGCTAATACTGTGATTCCCAAAACCATACAGTGGAAGGATATTTTCCTTCCTGATGAATGGATTTTAGAAGGAGCAGTCTCTCCTCCAGAATATGAGAAAACTGTAAAGCCTAATATCAATATTAGTCAAATTGAACAGTATGAAGATGGTAAAGTAAAATTAAAAATTTTCAGACATAGTATAAGCAATAGGTATTCGGATACTTCCTCTTCTACTTCAACAGTGGATGTAGGAAGAGCATCACAGTTACCTTCTGTCATATATACTTCTTATCCTGAACCTAACCTTAAATGAGTAATGCAAACTTTTGTAAAGTCTGGGTATTCTACTTCAGATATACTTGAATCTAGTCATAAAATATAAGGTATAGACTACAGTAGAGCTTTTCTACAACCCTTGTATGTTGATCCTAATGGATTAAATCATGTAGAGCCTAACCCTATATTAAATAGTCAAAACCTTTATGGGGATCTCTCACATTCTCCACCTAATTCACCTATAGCCTCAGCTATAACAGAAAATATACTAAATATAGATAAAGAATTAAATGTAATAACTAAAGAATTTAAATTTAATGAAGAAATATTTTATGAAGAAATTACAGCAACTAAAAATTTAGATAAGTTAAATAAAATTTGTAAAGAAAATAATTTTGAAAAATTAAAAGCATAGTATACTAATTTTGTAAATCAAAATGAAATACAAATTAAATTCTTCAAATGGTTTAAAAAGATTTATTCAGTACAGAATAACTTAAAAACTATAAGTCCTATAACTACTAGGAATAAAGAAACAAAATAGAAAGTTCAAGATAAAATAATTCAGAGTAAGCATCCACCTAAAGCCACTAGTATATTTTTATAAGGTGATCGAGAAATTAAAGCCACACTATTTAAAATTGTTACTGATAGTGATTCGAATAGAAAAATCTTATAACATAATGTGAACCTCGGTTTTCCGCCCGAAAAGGATCCGGGCGAAAGTTCACTCGTTGTCAGGAGTCGCCACTCAGTTTATTTTGTTCGAAGGGAAAAACTAAGAAAACCCTTGTTTGACTCCAATAACTTGTCCAATGTAAAGGTTTCTAGTCTGCGAACCCAAGGAGGATTCGGGGACTATGTCATGTATTTGACTAACTCGACAATAAATAATAAAAAAAAGAAATGAATGTAAAAGGGACGAAGAAAACAGAATAAAGAGATTGTTATTAAAATGTGGACTTGCTATTTGGGGTGAATCCCAAATATGCCTACATACTCTCATTTTTATGAGAGATCAAAGCCCATGTAGTTCAGGAAAGCCTATTTAAAGGCGATGAAATTTATGCTTCATGCATGTGTGTGTGTATGCTTCGTGCATTGTCGGGCTTCATGCCAAGGATTGTGAGTTTTAGCACTTAGTGCTAAATGGTGAAATTTAGGTACTTTGTACCAAAGGAGTGCAATTTAGGTTTCATGCCAAATGTGAGATTTTGAGCACTTAGTGCTTCGTGCTGGTGTCGGGCTTCATGCCAAGTATTGATCGAGCTTTTTGCCAAATTTGTGAAATTTAGCACTTAGTGCTAAATGGTGCAATTTTGGGTACTTTGTACCAAAAGGATGTAAATTTTGGGCCTTTGGCCTGCATTGTCGGGCTTTCTGCCAAATTGGTGAGATTTAGCACTTAGTGCTAAATGGTGAAATTTAGGTACTTGGTACCGAAAAAGGTGCGATTTAGGCTCTGTGCCAAAAAGTTGATTTTAATTGTGAAATTTAGGTACTTTGTACCGGAAAGATGTAATTTGGGCTTCGTGCCAACAGATTGATTAATTAGTCCATTAGGCCTTAGACCTAAAAGGATTAGGTCTTTGACCAAGAAGAAATTGAGAAGAAGATGTAATGCTTATGAAATGTTTAAATTGACAAAGAATTGATTAGAATATTACCTTGCTTAGGATTTTTCCACTTCGAAGTTCCAGATCTCGTTTTCTTGGACCTTGGATTATGATTCTTGATTACGGATTAAATTCGTCAGCATGAGGCCCGGAGTCTCCAAAAGCCAACCCCTTTTTCTGAACCCTCAAAGGCAGTTTATAGGCAAAATCGGGCTGGACTGCGGCCGGGCCGTCGTCCACTGCGGCCGAGCCGCCGTGGATGTGACGAGCCGAAAAGACGGAAAGTTTTGGCGGCTGAGCCGCCGGTTTTGTCCGATTTTTGCTCAAACTGATTTTTCGGGAGCTAGAGACCTCCAAAAATTATTCCGGGACCATATCCGTGATCCTCACGTCGTCCCGGACATTTCAAGTACCATATTGACATATTTTCGGTGAACTTTACCGTGGACCTTCGGTCCGGCTCAGTCGTCTGCGGTTTGAGAAAATCCACTTTCCGAGCCTCAAAATTCGAGTGTTCACATTGCCCCCCACTGGGGTCCATAAAAATGATTTATGGAGCCCAGTGGTCTTCTAAAGAGCGAATTTTGAGCGAGGGGTAAAAAGATCAACCTTTTGGCATTTCCGATTGCTTGCAATATTTCTGATTTTTTTGTACCTGCACTTTTGTTAAGCACAAACAGTACATATGTATGCATGATGTCCCCTTCTATTTTTCAAAAAGGTTTTTTTTTTTTACAACCGTTGTATGCACAACTGGACCAAGAGTCTCCATAAGGTTGAAAGGATCAATATGGATTGAAAGTTGTTGCTACTCTTAGAGAGATATTGGTGGATTGGGGATTTCTTGCTCGCTTGTACCAAATTTTGGGTTCCGCAAGCTTACGTCTTCAGGTTTGGTGCCCGGATGGACGAGATGTGTCCTCTTTTTGAGGAATTCTGCTCGATCATTGGATGTGACTCAAATGCCCCCCCCCCCTTGTAAGGCATGAGGTTCAAATTGGCTATGTGGGGCTTTTCAGAGGCTTTTCAACTTTACAAGGCCTCAAGCTCAAGCTATCAGTAATTATTTCTAGTAAAGAACTTAGAAATAACCCTCTAGGAAGTCCAACTCCATTGGGGGAGGAACTTGAATTTTTCTGAAGTTGCCCCCAAATTATTCCCGGAGTTACTCGAGCTGTTCCTCAAACTTAAGTTAGGGACCATCAGACGATCAGGCTTTTTGCAGAGCCTTCCCTTGTTCAGACTACTCCCGAGTACAGAACTTGGTTTATAGTTGAAGTTTGGCCAATTGAAAAGCCAAGGAGGCTTGCATTGCTGCAGGAGCTGGAGGGAAATGAGGTGGTTCCTCTTAACGAGGAGAAGGCAGACGCTGCAGAGAGTTCCGGAACTAAGGTAGATACCGAAGACTCTGCCCCACGTAGGAGACGCAGGATTTAGACTCTAGGGTTGGCCCTTTTTTTTTTTTTTGAATGAATGACTCCCTTGGGAATGAATGACTCTTCTTGGCATGACTCTTTCCTTTGCTTTCCAAGCATTATCTACT
Source organism: Garcia nutans (assembly GCA_947685225.1). Taxonomy (NCBI): domain Eukaryota; kingdom Viridiplantae; phylum Streptophyta; class Magnoliopsida; order Malpighiales; family Euphorbiaceae; genus Garcia; species Garcia nutans. Next base: position 1,249,328 of record CANTUV010000017.1, on the reverse strand, counting down.
TTATTTACTTGCTCTAATTTTTGCCTAAGCTGTCCTTTCGGATTTTCAACTTAGCGAGCTCTTACCCATTCTTGTCTAAGCCGCCCTTTGCGGGTTTTCGACTTAGCGGGCCCCACTATTGCCTAAGCCGCCCTTTGTGGGTTTTCAACTTAGCGGGATTTTTCTGTTTGTTTTGTTTTTTGTTTTTTTGTTTTTGTTTTTTTTTTGGCAAAAGAAAGATGAATGAATGATTAAAATTTAGACCGTGCTCAAGGAGAGCTGCCTACATATCTCGAATTAGTTTGCGAGAATCAGGTCTAATGTAGTTCCTTTTGGAATGCATGATCATACATAATATTTCTTTAGTTGATCCAGATTGCATGGGTTTGTGAACTCCAGACCATCCAAATCAGACAAGATGACGGCTCCGCCGGAAAGTATTTTCTTCAAAATGTAGGGTCCCGCTCAATGAGGATGAAACTTCCCACGAGGATCTGTAACAGGTGTTCTGATCTTCTTCAAAACCAAACAACCTTCTTCCAACTTTCGATCTTTGACCTTTTTGTTGAAATGTCTGGCCATTCGCCTTTGATACCCTTGAATCTGATGTAGAGCTTGAAGTCTTTTTTCATCCAAACTCAACAACTGATGATGATAATTGCTGATCCATTCAGCTTCATTTATCTAACTTTCTTGAATTATCCTCGCCGATTGAACTTCCAGTTCAATGGGGAGTACTGCTTCCATTCCGTATACCAGTGAATACGGGGTTGCCCCAGTAGGAGTTCTAACTGATGTTCTGTTTCCCCACAAAGCCAGTGGTAACTTCTCATGCCAACGCCTATGTTCCTTGATCATTTTTTGTATGATCACCTTTATAGACTTGTTCGCTGCTTCTACAGCTCCATTTGTTTGGGGTCTATAAGGAGAGGACTTATGATGTTGGATTTTCTTATCCTGCAAGAGTTTAGCAAATTCTGCCTGGAAATGAGTTCCATTATCTGTGATAATCTCGAATGGTGTTCCGTACCGACAAAGGATGTTGGTTCGGACAAACTGTGCTGCCTTTTTGGCGTCTAATTCTGCATAGGAAGCTGCTTCACCCCACTTTGTGAAGTAATCCACTGCTACCAAAATAAACTGATGTCCATTTGATGCTTTTGGATGTATTTTGCCAATCATATCAATTCCCCAAGTAGCTAAGAGCCATAGAGAAGTGATTGGATTCAGGGCAACGGGAGGTTGCTCCTGCAGCTTAGCAAATATCTGACATTGATGACATCCTTGCACAAATGCTACACAGTCTGTGTTCATGGTGGACCAATAATATCCCAAATTGGCCTGATGTTACACCAAAGAGTCACTTTGCAGGATTTAAGCTTCAAATTGTACTTGCGAAGTCTAAGGAAGAACTTCTCAAGTGCTTAGACGTGCTCTTCTGGAGATTTTGACTTGACAATCATATCATCAACATACACTTTTACTTCTTTGTAAATCATGTCATGAAAGATTGTCGTTGCCATCCCGTCTATTAGCAAATCGATGCGTGGTAGCGGAAATCGTCCTTGGGACAAGCTTTATTCAGATATCTGTAGTCAACACACATCCTGACCTTTCCGTCTTTCTTTGGGACCGGTACAATGTTTGCTAACCAGAAAGGGTAGGCAATTGGTTCTATGAACTTATTGTCCAGTTGTTTGGCAACCTCTTTTTTAATCTTCAAAGACCATTCTGGCTTCATTCTGCTCAATTTTTGCTTAACCGGCTTTGCCTCTGGGTATAGCGGAATCTTATGCACTGCTATGGCTGGGTCTATTCCCGTGACATCACTTGCCTTCCACATGAAGCAGTCGACATACTTCCTGATGCAATCGACAACTTGTTCTTTATTCACACAATCATATGCAATGTATGTATGTTCATTTTCTTTGCCAATTATTATCTTTTCATTTATTTCTTTTATTTCATTTATTTCATTTTTGCCAGATAATACTTGGAAAGCAAAAGACACAGGGTAACCAAGAATTTGAAGAGTTTCATTGATAATGGTGGAGTCATTCTCCAAGATTACATTAAATGTGACATTTGGGTTCTCTAAATCTGAAGCTATAGAGGACTCAGAACTAGACTCTGGCTTGGTGTTTGACTCAGGATTTGACTCGGTACAAGACTCGGGTTCAAGGTGTGACACTGGACTAGTTTTGACTAGAGCAGCCTGTCCCTCCTCGGTGTACCAGTTCATCAGTGGTCTATCTGTGGTCTTGATCAGCTTGGTGAAGCCCCTTTTTGTCTTCAAAATTAGTTACCATAGCAACCTCATCAAAGAGACTAGGCTGCATGAAATCTTCCACAGTGATGGCATTGATGGAATGATTGGGCAAGGGGTTAGTGTTAATGTTTGGTTGCCACCTGAGAGGAATGATGTCACCACTATCCACCAAATCCTGGATGCGGTTTTTCAAAGTCCAGTAAGCATCTGTTCTGTGCCCATTTCCTTGGTGGTACTCACAGTACTCATTGGCCCTGTAATTGGAGGGTAATGGGTTTGGGGGAGGCCTTGGGTCCAAAGGCTTCAAGTATTTTCCTTCCACGGCCTTTTTAAACACTAGATGAAGGGGCATTCCAATGTCGGTATATTGCCTTCTTGGCTGATTTCTTTGCCCAAGATTGCCCACACGTAAAGGATTCGCAGGGGCAATATTGGCCACTTCATTAGCAGCTTGGCCTTGTTTTTTATACTTCGAGATAGCTTCTTCATCTACTATCTTACCCAATTGTATCAGATCTTCTACCTTAGTGGCAGTAGCAATGAGCGATTTGAAAGTAGGTAGGTATTGGGTTTGCAGTTGGGATTGATATGTAGGCCTTAAATTTTTTATTATGATATCAATCTGCTCTTGTTCTGAAGGGCGATTGATCATTTGGGCGGCCTTTGCCCTCCACCTCGTAAGGAACGAGGAAAAGGGTTCATTGTTGTTCTGCTTGGTAGTCTCAAGTTCCCTTCTGGTGACATCCACCTCAATATTGTAGTGGTATTGAGAGTTAAATGCATTGCAGATGTCTTCCCAGGTCTTAATCTTGGCATGGTCCAGGCTTACAAACCACTTGAGGGCAGCACCAGTCAAAGATTGTTGGAATAATTGAGCAAAGAGCTCATCATTTAAACCCCAAGGGCTTAATGCCCCCACATACATCTTGAGGTGAGTTTTAGGGCAAGTAGTCCCATCAAATCTGTCCATCCCAGGCATCTTGAATTTTGGAGGCAATCTACCTTGGGGAAACAAGGATAAAGAATCCATGTCTACCACCTCTTTATGAGTCTTCATTGCAGTGATTGACCTTTCCAGCAATTCAAGTTTTCTTTTCAGTTCATCAGTTTCAGTGACATTCTTAGAGGGTGGATCCTCCAAATTGATGACAGGGGTATTCTGAGCAGTCATGGGGGTACTAGTTTGTCCCACAATAGGTTCCTTCCCTAAATTTTCAGGAGTAGGGACTGTCTTTGGTGCTCCTCCTAATTCAGCCAGGATGGCTACCCTTTGGGCGGCTAAAGCTTCATCAATTCTTTCTTGCATTCTAGCTTCAATTTCCTTAGCCTGTCCATCTAGCAAAGCCTTAATTTGTTCAATAGTAGCCATTTCAACAATTGGAGCAGTTGGTGAATTGGGGTAGTAGGACTTGTGGGTGATTGCCCAGTTGGAGTTGGTGTAGTTTGTGTAGGTGACGGCACACGGATGGTGGATACCTGAAAAGGTCAAGGGTAAAGGATCAGGGTAGTGTGTAGGGTAGGAAAACTCTTGGTCCACTTATGTACATCAAAAATTTTCCCCAAAACAATGTTGTTATGTTGCATGAATGCACCTCATCACATCACAATTCATTTTAATGGAATGCGGCACTATCATTGGGTACATACAACCTAAGGGAAGGTTCTATTGTTATGTAAAAATAGAGAATCGGCTTATCATAGGGACCCTTGAGTCTTGAGTAAGATATACCTAACCACATGTGAAACAAGGAGTTTCGCGTGGGTCCAACAGTACGATTACTCATGGGCCACTCCAAAAGGATTGGAATGGTTTGCGACAACAGGGAGGACGCTTTGGCTGTCCGCCGGCATAATCAAGGAGACTTGCCGGTCAGCGCTACTTGCTATCCAGACTCAGAACTTTGAACAGAAAGAGAAGAAATTCATTTGAAAACAATTTTTTATGCAATGGAGGAAAATGATTCCCCCATATATGCAAGAGAAAAAGATTCTCTGAATGACAAAATAAATGCACAAGTAGTCAAACAATAGATCCATCAAAGGAAAAAGATTCCTTTCTTCAATCTTCAGTCCAATATCCTTAAAGGAAGGATATATATTGTTAAGGTACCCTGCAAAACAAATAAACGTACCCTAAAGAAGGGCAAGTTAGTCAAATTAACAATAGTAGTCTACTGGAGTCCCATAAATTATTTTTTATGGTCCCTAGAAAGGTTTCTTTTGTCAACTTTCAATTCCAATATCCTTAAAGAAAGGATAATCATTGCTAAGGTACCCTGCAAAATAAATAAAAGCACCATAAAGAATGGCAAGTTAGTCAAATAAACAATTGTAGTCCACTAAGATCCCATAAATCATTTTTATGGTCCCCAGTGGAGTCGCCAAATTGTGAACCTCGGTTTTCCGCCCGAAAAGGATCCGGGCGAAAGTTCACTCGTTGTCAGGAGTCGCCACTCAGTTTATTTTGTTCGAAGGGAAAAACTAAGAAAACCCTTGTTTGACTCCAATAACTTGTCCAATGTAAAGGTTTCTAGTCTGCGAACCCAAGGAGGATTCAGGGACTATGTCATGTATTTGACTAACTCGACAATAAATAATAAAAAAAAGAAATGAATGTAAAAGGGACGAAGAAAACAGAATAAAGAGATTGTTATTAAAATGTGGACTTGCTATTTGGGGTGAATCCCAAATTTGCCTACATACTCTCGTTTTTATGAGAGATCAAAGCCCATGTAGTTCGGGAAAGCCTATTTAAAGGCGATGAAATTTATGCTTCATGCATGTGTGTGTGTATGCTTCGTGCATTGTCGGGCTTCATGCCAAGGATTGTGAGTTTTAGCACTTAGTGCTAAATGGTGAAATTTAGGTGCTTTGTACCAAAGGAGTGCAATTTAGGTTTCATGCCAAATGTGAGATTTTGAGCACTTAGTGCTTCGTGCTGGTGTCGGGCTTCATGCCAAGTATTGATCGGGCTTTTTGCCAAATTTGTGAAATTTAGCACTTAGTGCTAAATGGTGCAATTTTGGGTACTTTGTACCAAAAGGATGTAAATTTTGGGCCTTTGGCCTGCATTGTCGGGCTTTCTGCCAAATTGGTGAGATTTAGCACTTAGTGCTAAATGGTGAAATTTAGGTACTTGGTACCGAAAAAGGTGCGATTTAGGCTCCGTGCCAAAAAGTTGATTTTAATTGTGAAATTTAGGTACTTTGTACCGGAAAGATGTAATTTGGGCTTCGTGCCAACAGATTGATTAATTAGTCCATTAGGCCTTAGACCTAAAAGGATTAGGTCTTTGACCAAGAAGAAATTGAGAAGAAGATGTAATGCTTATGAAATGTTTAAATTGACAAAGAATTGATTAGAATATTACCTTGCTTAGGATTTTTCCACTTCGAAGTTCCAGATCTCGTTTTCTTGGACCTTGGATTATGATTCTTGATTACGGATTAAATTCGTCAGCATGAGGCCCGGAGTCTCCAAAAGCCAACCCCTTTTTCTGAACCCTCGAAGGCAGTTTATAGGCAAAATCGGGCTGGACAGCGGCCGAGCCGCCGTCCACTGCGGCCGAGCCGCCGTGGATGTGATTAGCCGAAAAGACGGAAAGTTTTGGCGGCGGAGCCGCCGGGGTCACGGCGGCTGGGCCGCCGATTTTGTCCGGTTTTCGCTCAAACTGATTTTTCGGGAGCTAGAGACCTCCAAAAATTATTCCGGGACCATATCCGTGATCCTCACGTCGTCCCGGACATTTCAAGTACCATATTGACATATTTCCGGTGAACTTTACCGTGGACCTTCGGTCCGGCTCAGTCGTCTGCGGTTTGAGAAAATCGACTTTCCGAGCCTCAAAATTCGAGTGTTCACACATAATAATTTTTGTAATGCACATTTACACAGTATAGGAAAATAATTAAATAGGATAGAAAACTCTATTAATAGTAAAGAAGTAATAAAACATAAAGAAGAAAAATCATAAAGAAAACTTAAAAATCATGTTTTTAAACCTTTTCAAGTTTCTAAATCAGGACAATAAGATGTTAAAAACATAAAGATTTTTATTTTATTAAAGTAATTAAAGATCAACTTAGTAAAATTGAATCAACTTCTAAATCAAAAGAAGTAGTTCAAGATACACCATAATCTAAAATAATTAATATAGTTATACAAGATCAAGATTCAGAATCAAAAGAGATTTCCAGTCCTGAAACTGAAGATCTTGACTCTTCTAATAAAACAGTGAATCCCGAAATAAATTGTATAGTTTATAATCAATTTATAGTACCTACAATCTTTGCACCAGGCTTAGGTATTATAGAAAGACCTAATGTACTATCATAATATAAATATAATTCTTCTTCAGTATATGAATGAAACACATATAACCTCTCTGAGTATAACATCCTTAGTCTTATACAACAGATGACTATGACTACTAATGCTTATAGAACCCAGACTGATACATTTGATAGAACTATAGCAGAGCTAATTATAGCTGACTTCACAGGCCAACTAAAAGGTTGGTGGTATAATTATCTCACTGATGAACAAACACTTAGAAATCCTAAATGCAATTAAAACCTACGAGGATGGAACACCTATTTTAAATGAATATGGTGATACTATTCAGGATGCAGTGACAACATTTATTCTGACTATTTTACTTCATTTTATAGGAGATCCAACTCATTTAAAAGATAAAAATGTTGAATTACTAAGTAACCTCAGGTGTAAAAAAACTTAGTGATTTTTAATTTTATAAAAACTATATTTCTAACTAGAGTAATGCTAAGAGAAGATTCCTACTAGGCTTTCTAGAAGAAAAAATTTCTTGCAGGATTACCTTTCTTCCTAGGAGAAAGAGTTAGAAATTAAATAAAACAGGAATATAGAAATCCAATTTCTTTTGATCTTTTGACTTATGATCTACTGATCAACATAGTTTAAAAGGAAGAATTAAAGCTTCGTCAGGATATAAAGTTACAGAAACCTTAAAATTTGAAATGAGAAAAATAAAATAAGAACTAGGATCATTTTGTAAACAGTTTGATTATAACATAACCCAAGATTATAAAGGTTGTCAAGGACAGTGTTCTAAACCTTATAAAAAATCTTATAAAAAAACCTTATAAAAAGAATTATAAAAGAAAATTTAATAAAGAAGAATATTATAAAAAACCTAAATATAATATAAAAAATATAGAAAACCTAGTAATAAAAAATTCTTTAAAAAAAATATAGCAAATAAAGATTTAGAATATTATAATTGTGGTAAAAAAGGACATATATCTAGATTTTATAAATTTAATAAAAAACTTCTAGAATTAAAACTTGAAGAATATGTATTAAATAAAATTTATGAATTATATCCAAATTCAGAATCTGAAAAATATTTAGAATTTGAAGAATTAAATCAAATAGATGATATAGAATCGAAATCTAGTAGTTCTAAAATAAGTAATAAGACAATAAACATATTAACTATAGAACAAAAATCTTTTTTGGAATTAGTAAAACATGTAAGTGACTCTAAAACACAAGATAAAATCATAAATAGATTATTAGATAATTTTAGTGAAATAAATGATAAACCTAAAACTTTTTCAGTATTACCTAGTACTAGTAAACAGACTTATTTAACAACAATATTAAATAAAAATAAACAAATAAAAATTAAACCCACAATAAATAACTTGCAAAAAGAAATTAAAGAAATTAAAATAAACTAAAAGAATTAAATGAAAAATAACAAAATGATTCAGAAATAATAAAAGCACTTTTAAATAATAACATAGAATCTACTTCTTTTGAAGGTTCTTCTGAGGAAGAAGAAGAAAATAAAAATAATGAAGTTAGTATAATAAATAAAGAGGATATAACCTAAACTTTTATATTTTTATTACATGAAATAACATCTAGAAAATATTTAATATTAATAAAATTAAAATTTAATAAGAATTATATTATAGACACTATAGTTCTATTTGATACTAGAGCATACTTAAATTGTATAAAATCTACTTTAGTACCTAGAAGATTTTGAAAAAATACCAGAGAAAAAATTGTCCATAGCCAATAAATATAAAATATAAATTGTTGGTAAAATAGAACCCTCAATTATAAATGAAAACTTAGAATTAAAAAATATATTTATATTAACTAAAGAAATTCAGCATATGGTAATTCTAGGAATACTATTTATGAATTTAATTACTCCTTATTCATTTAAATGATAAAATTGCTTTTAAGATAAAAAAAATCATAAAATTATATTTCCATTTATAGAAAAACCTAGAAAAAAATTTAAATTTACTTAAAGCACATTCTATTTATAAACTGAAATAAATATATTAATAAAGGCAAAGTCTGAATAACTTTGTAATTTAAAAAATAATTATCGATTACAAAAATAAATAAACAATTAAATACAGTTTTATTAAAATATAAGATGGACCATATTAAAACTCAAATTGAAAATGAACTGTGTGTTGACCTACACAATGCATTTTGAAATAGAAAATAATATATGGTTAATTTACCTTATGAAATGAGCTTTGAAGAAAAGTCCATTATCACTAAAGCTAGACCTACTCAAATAAGTCTAGATATTATAGAATTTTGTAAAAATAAAATCACTAATTTAGAAAATAAAAAATTAATTTGTAGATCTCGAAGTCCATGGTCTTGTGCCGCATTTTATGTAAATAAGGCATCTGAGATAGAACGGGGAGCTCCCAGATTAGTAATTAATTATAAACATTTAAATAAAATATTGAAATAGATTAGATACCTTATTCTAAATAAAAAAGATTTATTAAATAGATTATATGAAGCAACTATATTTAGTAAATTTGATATGAAATCTGGATTTTAAAAAATTCAGATTAACCTTAAAGAAAGATATAAAATAATATTTATTGTTTTATATGGCCAGTATGAATGAAATATAATGCCCTTTGGTTTAAAAAATGCCCATCTGAATTTTAGAGAGTGATGAATGATATATTTAATCCTTATATAAAATTTTGTATAGTTTATATTGATAATGTTTTAATATTTAGTAAAACTATGGATGGGCATTTTAAACACCTAAAAATATTTTTTATATTGGTAAGGAAGAATGGTCTTAGTAAAACTAAAATGTCCTTATTTCAGACCAAGATTAGATTTTTAGGATATTATATAAAATAAGGTACAATAGAGCTCATAGAAAGAAACTTAGCCTTTGAAAATAAGTTTTCTGATCAAATATTAAATAAAACCCAATTACAAAGATTTTTAGGATGTTTGAATTATGTTATAGAATTTTATCCAAATCTAAATAGGTTAATAAAGCCCCTACATGATAGGCTTAGGAAAAATTCTAGCCCATGCACTAAAGTTCATACTGGTATAGTTCAACATATTAAAAAAAACTATTCCTAGTCTTTATATCCTTGATCCATCAGCCCCTAAGATTGTAGAGACTTATGCCTCAGATATAGGATATGGTGGAATATTAAAGCAAATTAAAGAGGGTAGAGAAACCATAGTCCATTTTACCTCAAGGCATTGAAATTTAACCCAATTAAATTATTCTACTATTAAAAAAGAGATTTTAAGTATTGTACTTTGTATTTCTAAATTCTAATTTGATTTATTAAATCAAAAATTTTTACTTCATATTGATTACAAATATGCAAAATAAGTTTTGCAAAAAGATATTAAACATCTTGCCTCAAAATATATTTTTGCAAGATAACAAGCTATTTTTGAGTATTTTTAATTTTGATATAGAATATATTAAAGGAGAAAATAACAGTATACCTGACTTCCTGGCTCATGAATTCCTTTACAGGAATCATGGAAAATAAAAAGAAAAGGCAAGCCAATAAAGCCAAAGAGGTTGTAAAGTCAGATCTTGATACTTCTCCTAAAGCCCTATCTGACCATTCACACAAAATTACCAAGTTATCAGGCTCTAAAACTATAGAATCTTGGGTCGAAATGCTCAATTCGGCAGAACATAATAAAGCCCAAAATGAAGCAGTAAAACAATGGGTTAATCAGTTAGCCTATTCTCTAAAGGTACTTCATGCCTTTCAAAAATTGGGTCTCCCGCCTCCTACAGACTTGGCTCCTATAGCCACAGGTAAATCTCTAATCTCTTTTATAAAATCAGAAACATGAGAATCTTCTTCTTCAAATGTTCTGTCTACAAATATTATAAAATCATAGTTGGATGTTTCAAAATCCCCAACTCAAATTATCTCTTCAAAATTTCAATTTAAAGGATATTCAAAATGGTTTACAAAATTTTTTAAAAATATAGAATTAATACTTGATTTGCGAGAAGCAAATCAAAATCCATTATATATTATTAAATCTGTATATCCAAAAAACTGGTTTTTAAACCTCAGAAATATTATCTAGCTATCCTTAAGGATATTGGATCCATAAAGCTTAAACATAACCTTGATCCTAATGATAAAACCATTATCTCCCACTATTCTATCCACATTAAAAAAAGTTCTCCATCCTTCTGAATGGAGAAAACCCTTGCATATCATTGTGCAAATTAAAGCCAATTTTTCTCACTTATAAAATAGTCTGCCTTTTTATACCTATTGAGATTATGTAGACGCTTAGACTAAAGCCCTATTTTTCTAGTACCCTACACATATACATTCTTGGTTACTGTATTTTGATACAAACATCAAGACTGATGCAATCCTATGTGGTTTATTGAATGATGATGTTATTTTGGTAATGATGAAAGGACTTTATCACTTAATGTACTTTCAGCTTATCATATTTTAAAGCCAATACCCATCCAACCCTATATGAAAAATAATTCCCTTCTCTTTTGATATTTTGTATGAAATTTTTTATACCATGGGTATATCAATAGTATTTTGAGCTATCTTATCAGCCTGGTACTAATGTACGAATGGTATCAAGAATGAATAAAGTCAAGAAGAAATACCACTACCCATCTCACAGTTAAGAAATGGTGCTTTGAAAGAGAATATGGTGAGGTTAATCCAAACCATGCCATATCTTTTGGGGTCCAAAAAGCTCATTGTCAACCCCTCTTGCAGCTGCGAAGACTACTGAGGAGTATAAAACTATTATGGAACAAATGGTTAAGTCTATTCCCTCAACTTCTGAGTCCATGATCATAAAGCCTTCTTTTTTTGGTTCCTCCATTAAAACCTAGTCGAAGAAATCTAAAGCTTAGTTCAGAAGAAAAAAAAAGTATTTTCTTATTCTGACTCATCAACTACCTCATCATCATCATCATCTGACTCATCTTCTGAATCCGACTTAGATTCAAACTATGCCCCCATCAATGAAGATGACTGTTATGGGGTTCTATCTTCAATAAAGACAAATAAAAAGAAAAAAGAAAAAGAAAAAAAAAAGATATTGTCGGGATACATTATTCCTTCATATGGTTACAGTAAAAATAGTACTAACAGAATATTATTCATTAATAGTATAAAGTAAATTCTATTCAACAATAGTAAAGCAAATAGTATTCCGACAATGTACTATTCATTTACAGTGCCCGACCCGTGAAGATATTGTTCACCTGACAAGATACTATTTATCTTCAATAGCAACATATGAAAAGCGCCGTAAAGATCAATAAAGTCCTATCTATTTAAAGGAGCCATTTCTGAAGTTAAAAAAAAAAAAGAAGAAATATTTTCTCCAGAATCCTTTACACTTTGAAGAAAACCACAAACTTAGTTTAGGTTCTTCCTTTCCCTCTCACAAAAATCTTCTTCCATTTTTGTATCTCCCCACTGTTGTAAAGTTCTCCATTAAATTTAAATATTTATTTTTATATTTTAATTATTTTATTTTATTTTCAAAATTATATTCTGTATAAGTATGATTTGTACATGCAGTTCAGTCTGATATGGTACATCAGAAACTTGTTGGTAAATTTTTGTATTTTTTATATACTAGAACTATTGGTATATCAGATGAAAACCCATATATAAATTTAGGAGCTGAATCCGAATAGACCATATTCCTGTCTGCACTTGGGTGTAACAATTTCACGTACCAATATTCTTGTATTTGTATTTTTTTTATATAAATTTAAATTTTATTGATAAAATATTTGATATGTTTCTAACATACTTTTTTACATGCTTAATATTTCTTTAAATTTTGTTTAAATTTTTATATAGATCTAAGAGTGTGTATTGTGTGTTGCTTAGAAACTCCACTAGGTTGCTTGTTTTCCCTTGCAATCCTTTAAGTTTTGTTGATATATATATATATATATCACGCAATATAATTTAATTATTTTTTTAAGTTTGAGAGATCTTACCCCGAGACCTCTCTCTCTCTCCACCGAAATTAATTATGAAAGATATTTGATTATTTATCTAATATAATATGTCTGTTATTTCAAAGGATTATGATTTGATAAGAAAGAGAGAGAGAGAAATATAACATACATTATTTTTTAATTTTCCCATTGTATTTCTATTTGTTTTTTCTTCTTTTACTTTTTTTCTTTATGCCATTATCATTGGAGATAATTACATAAATATCTTAAAAGTAAATTCTGTTTTAAAAAATACTGTATCTAAATAAAATTTTTATTTTTTTAGAAATTAAGTTTTATAATTGCAAATATATGGCCATTAAAACTTCGGCCACCTCTTGACCACTTGTTCACTCCCTAATCAATTGAATGGGTTTATTTACTTTAAACAGTGAAAGTACAATCAACTAAAACTTGATTCTTTTTTTCTAATTATATATATAGTTCGTTCTGCAATATTATGATATTTTAAGTAAATCATGATATTGATAATAACTATTTTTCCTTAAATTTTTGTTTTTAATTTTATTAGATTGTGCTAAAAAAGTCCCCAAATTTAGCAAATATATATTTGATATTTTTTCAATTGATTAATTTATTTTTTAATTATCATTAAATCTTAAAAAAATTTTGAAAATATTTTAACATTTTCTCTTTACTTCATATAATCCAAGTAAATTTTCTTTTTATAATCTCTATTTCTTGCCAATAAAATTTAAAATATTTTTTTTTCTTATCTAATGACAAATAATTAATTGATTTGTTAAATATTTTACATAAATTTTTGCAATTCAAAAATAACTACACTCACTTTTTTCTGTTATAAAATATAATATATATTGTAATTCTTTAGTTAATTTTAAATACCCACATATATTGTTATTTTTTAGTTAAGGTATATGTAACATATACGGATATATGCCACCACATACGTATATATATGTAACATATACCGGCATATACTAACATATACTCACATATATTATTGTTCTTTAATTAAATTATATGTAACATATACCGACATAAATATAATATATATAAATATCTAATTATATGTAACATATACCGATATGTACCCACATATATTATTATTATTTAGTTAAAGTATGTGTAAAATATACCAACAGATACTAACATATATCTATATATATCTAATTATATGTAACATATACTGATATATATTATTATTCTTTAGTTAAAGTATATGTAGCATATACCGACATATATCTACATATATATAAATCTAATTATATGTAACATATAACGACATATACCGATATATACCTACATATACCTGCAAATATGTAACATATATAGATCTAGTTATATGTAGTATGTATCGACATATACTAATATATACTGATATATACCGATATATATGTAGCATATATTATTATTCTTTTATAACATATACTCTCATATATGTAGCATATATATTATTATTCTTTTTGATATATTTAGTTATATGTAATATATACCCACATATAAATATATATATATATAATAGTTTTATACCCACATTTATCTACGTATACCTACATATATCGATATATACCTATGTATATTATTATTTTTTAATTAAAATATATGTAACATATATCAACATATACCTACGGATATTATTATTTTTTAATTAAAGTATATATAGCAAAAAAACAATAAGAAAAAAAATCTCAAATTATTATATTTGAAATAAAAAATAATTAAAAAAAACAAAAATAAAAAATTTACAAAGACAAAAATTATCAGCCATATTGTAATTATGAAAAATAAGCAAGCACTGTTTTCTTTTTATATGCTTATGAATGATTTTTCAAATTTCTGTTTTAATCTCAAATCTGTAAATGCAATCAACAAAAGGAAAAGTCTTATTTCTTGCTTCATAATTAATTTTATTTTATATGCTAATTTATTCATTCTAATTGGAACCAACAACGGCCGCTAATACTACAAGAACCACCCAATTGTTGGCTTGGCAACAAGGTAACAGGGTTGGAAAATTCATAAAATGTAAACCACTAGACGTAGTGCCTCTATGCAAAGCACTATTATTAACACGGGAAAGTCCAAAATAGGGCCACCACTCATAACTCGATTATTAGGATTAGCAAGTATCAAAAAATTAGCCGGAATCTTTCTTTCTTTCTTTTTTTTTTTTTTTATTAAATTAGCCGGAATCTAACTATGAGTAACTAAATATTATCATCACCAATTAGGTAATATTTCACAAATTCAAACAAGTTATTCGAATATAAATTTTCACATAGAAGCTTATAAGTATTGAAAGATTTATATTAAAAAACAAAAATACTATTATTGGCTTATCATTTAGTTAAGGAAATTAAACTTTAGAAAAGCAACTTTTGTTATTATTAATAATAATACATAATTAAAAAAAATTAATTCGTAACAGTTATTGTCAAAGTGAATGCAATAGCTTTAATATTATTCAGTTTGTCATTTCATCAAACACTTAAAAAGTATTTTTTTTACAATAAAAAGGTGAATTATATATATATATATATATATAAACAGCTTCTATAAAATTTTTAATGTAAAGAATATAGCATGATACAATTGCCCAAGTGAAAATTTACAACTTGGATTTGATACGTCAAGTTATCAAACTAACAAATCAAGAAGGTCCAATAAAACATAAGAAAATCAACTTCACTTTTCAAACTAATCAACACAGAGTAACGAGAAATAAGAAATTCAACAAAGAAAAGTACTTCCAAGATATTTTAAACTCCCAACAAATCAAGAAGCCTCACAAATTAAATGTAGCTCGGACGATGATATATCTATGTAACAACAGTTGGAAGTACTCCTTGATTCAAAGCATCATTCAAAAATACCAATTGTATCTCGTATTTTTAAACTCTCCAATCTCAAGACGAAGAAGAAGAAGATGAAGAAGGGAAGGAACTACAAAATCGAATGAAAAAGAGGAAAAATTTGAAAGAAATGAAGAAAGAAGCCTAGGAAGAAAAGAAAATAAAGAGAAAGGAAAGCTACTGTATATTTGAAATTAAAAAGTTAAAAATAAAAAAAAATAATTAGTAAAATTGAAAATGAAATTTAAAATATAGTAAAAAGCATAATTTTTTCTTATTATTAAGTTATGGGCTAAAAGCCCAATGTTATCCCTGTTCCCATGACAGGATGAATTAAAAAAAAATGACAAAAAGATGAAGTTGAAACCTTGATTTTGATACTTTTCCTCTTCAACTCCTTATAATACTTTGTAGCCTTTCAACTTAGAATCCTGATCTTATTTTGAAGTCGGAGCCATTGCAAACTAGAAATATAATCAAATTCAGATGACTCACTCAAGTTTTTTTGGTCCTTAATATTATTGTGTATAAAGAAAACTCTAGAGTCCATTTATAAAATAGAATATTGTAGATAATGTCATAATGATTTGTAACAATATCTCATTATTGAGTTTCTAACATTTAAAAAAATAAATTATGATGTTTCTAAAATTTAAATCCATAAATATTTTTTTCCTTTATTACAATAGTACATTTGATTGCACAAATTTTTAAAAAAATTGACTATATAAATTTTATTTGATCAATAATACTGTGTTTATTTGCTAATAATCTATATAAAATAAAATGCTAGGCCCACTAACTTTACCAACCAGTTGGTAAAATATTTTACTTAGGAGGAGTAGGAAAAAATATTTCATTGGAAAAGGAGATGAGGGGTCCATATGTCAAAAAATAATTATACCCTTAATATAAGATATGATAAAATAAGAAAGAGATGTTATAAAGGTAGTTTAGATATTACTTAAATTTTTTCTATAAAGTTGAATTGCAACCAAACAAATTAATATTTTTTTAATATATTTTTTCAGTATTTTATTGCATCTTAAAAATACGGTAATATAATATTTTTCAATAAAATATAATCTCAGAAATATACCTCTGTAAAATACATTTATAGTAACCAGTTTTTTCAGTAATTTACCAAACGCACTATAAGTATTTGTATATATTTATTTTTTTATTATATATTAATATAATATATGTAATTTTTATAAATTACCCTTAATTCCTTCTCTCTTGCCAACTTCTTATTTACTTTTCTTTTCTTTTTTCCTCATTTATTATTTTTCCCTTAATAATATTTTGTCTTTTGTTATTACTTGCTAAAAGAATTCATCTTTTTCTCATGTTTTAAATATAAATGCTTATAAATTAATTTATAAATCAAACTTTGAATACATGATATAATTAATTAAAAAATAAATATGGTTATAATTAATTATATATACTAAAAGTTTTAATATATTATATAATTAATTATAAAAAAATATGATTATAATTAATTATATATACACTAAAAGATTTTTTTAGTGAAGTTCATGTTTAAATTAATTTGACTTAATCATAAAACTTAGAAAATAAACCTATTATATTATTAAAAAAAATTAAAATTTGATTATTGCTAATAGCTCAAAATTTTAAGTTATTACAATTTAATTTATTGATCCTAATAACCTTTTTTTATATAATAGAATTGATTTATGAAGTAATTTTCGTATTTCTCTAATTAATATATTCATATTAAAATCTCAATTAATACTATATATTTTTATATTTTTTGTTTATTGAATGATTACTATATACCGATAATAGAGCTAATTTATTTTAAAGTTTAGAGTTTGAAATATTTAGTTTAATGGTAAAAGATTTGAACTTAAATAATTGTGGTGCTATATAATAATGATGAAAAGAAACGAATATAAAAAAAATTAAATTAATTGGTTTGGATTATTTTTATTATTGACACGAGTTTTTAATTTAGTATTATATTGTGAATCACATATATTAGTTATAAATATTTATAACTTTTTTGTCCAATAACTATAATATAATTTTGTTATACTTCTATTGTATTTGTTATATAATGATAAGAACCTTTACTAATTATTTAAAATATCAAATAAATTTTATATTTTCAAATTGTGAATACTAAAACGATATATAATACTAAAACATCCATATCTATATATAATACTAAAATAATTGTAGCTAACACAATATTATGTCACATATCATTAACTCAATTTTATCACCATTCTAATTTTTTAATATTTCAAATTAAGTATATTATTTATTATATAATAAATATTTATTTGTATATTTTAAATAGAATTAGAATATTATATTTGATATTAATAATAGTTAATTATAGTTATTTGAAAAGTTCAAATAGAATTTTGATATGTATTGAAGTAATGAAAAATATATTTAATAATCATTTGAAGAGTTTAAATATAATTCAAATGTCGTACTATGAAAGTTATACTTAATTTTATAAATAAAAAGGTTTTATAATTGGCTTGTACATAATCTTTGATTCAATAATAATAATAATAATAATAATAATAATAATAATAATTCGATATTTATTTAGAGAGTTTAAATAGAATTAAAATATAGTATTTGATATTGATCTATATTTATTTGAAGAGTTTAAATATAATTATGGTATCTTATTTGAAATAGATAATAATTATATTCATTTGAAGAGTTCAAATAAAATTATAATATTTTATTTGATATTAATAATAATTAATTATATATATAACATTTAAAAAATATAATGACTACATTATTATTTTTTTATCCATAATACTATTTAACTTTAAAATCAAAATACTATTGTTCAACTAATGTAAATGTAATATAAAATGTTTTTACTTTTATTTTTGATATATATATTTTTTCTATATTTCATTTGTATTTATTTGATCATTATGTTTGTAACTATAATGAAAAATATTATAGTTTTTTTCTCTTATTATCGTCTCTCGCTTTATTCCTTGCCTTTCTTCACTGCCAATTATTGTTTATTGCATTTTTTAGTATTTTATATTATATGATTAATCTTTTAAATGATTTAATGTGTTGTTTAATTTTGATTTTTTGTTTATGTTTGGATTTTTCAATTTGTGTAATTAGTTTTTTGTTAGAGATTTATTTTAATTTCAATTATGTTAATTATTTTATTTTAATTCTTTGTTTATATAATACTCCCAATATCACACGAGAACCTTTTCTAGTATAAGATTAATTTTACAATTTCTCTTTAATTACCTAAGATCTCATTAGGTAATTAGATAACATAAAGAAAATCACAACAGATAATATTAATTTCCATAAATTTATTTAGTAAAAAAATATCTAGAAATATAAGTTTTTGGGAAATTGTTGATTTAGGAATATTAAAAACTTGAAAAAAAGAAAAAAAAATTCTGTTACATTTTACTGAAGTGTAAATTTAGTAATTTTCTAAATTATAACTAATATTTTTAAAACCGGATCGGACATCGAATAGAATTGACAATTAGTTCATAATTTAACTGGTTTAATCGGTTTGACTCATGTTTAATAATATAACAATATTATGATTTTTTTTATTTATGTATATTAATAAAAAATCTAAAAATCCTAAACAATTTTAAAGTAAAAGTTTAAAAATAATAGAAATATACTTTATCAATTTTAAAAAAATTACATATTAAATCCAATATATTTATAATTATTCTAATATTTTCTCTTATTTTTATTAAAAATGACTTAAAATTTTAAAAATTGGCTCGATTTGGTTCGGTCCAATTCAACCGATTCAATATGATTTAATTGATTTTGACCAGTTTTATTTTTTATTTTTATTTTATAAATTTGGTTTTTTAGTAATTTTAAATCAAACCAACATTTAGTTTTCTGTTTAACTGTCCATCCTATTGACCGGTCCGATATGGTTTTAAAAACACTGATTATAAGCCTTTTATATTTTTATTTATTTTTTCTCCAAATAGGTAAGAAAAGATTTTGAAGGATTGGAGGAAGTTATTTTTTATTTTTTCTCTCTTATTATTATCCAAATAAAATAAATGAGAAAAAAATAAAATTTCCATTCTTTTTTTATTCATTTCTTTCAAAACAAACAAAAAGTTAAAAAGCATATTAACTAAATAAGAAAATAAAAATCCTAATATAGTAAAATAAGAAAACTACTAAAACGACCAAAATTGGCCAAACAAATAAATAAATAGACTAGAAATAAAATATTTAATTATACAAATAATTATTTAATTAAAGAAAGAAAATTTATCAAAACTTTCTAAAAATAAAATAATGTGTTTTTTTAGGTATGAGTGATGACATTTGGCTAAAAAATGCCGAATTTCTTTAAAAAGCTGTCGGTTTGATTTGTTGATTTATTTTGTATTGATCTAAACTCAATAAACACTCAAATCTCAATTTTAAAATTTTGACTAATGTAAATTTCTATTAATTTATTGTATGAATAGTAAGACTATTTGATATGCCTTACCACCTTTCATCATTAAATAATTAGATAATTTCATCTTGAGAAAAAAACCAAAAAATACTTAAATTTTACAATTTTTTCACATATATCATGAATTTTTTTTAACAAATTGGTTCATAAACTTTATTTTTTTTTCACTTTTATTATTTTCACCGATTGAAAATATGTTAATGGGTGAATCAATGACGTGTCAGTGTGGATTTTTTTTGAATTTAATTATTAACAAGCGTTAGTTTTATCAATGAAAAACTAACACCTGTTAATATTAGCTTTAAAAAGTTTAAATATAACATGTGTCACTATTATATGGGTCGATAGTGACACCCCTTATTTTTTTTTAATTAAATGCTATATAGCCAAACCCTAGAAATGAAATCCATTATGTTTCCTTATCCTTTTTGTTCAATACATTACCTAACATGAGCAATAACAGTACGAGCAATCACTCTATGCAATCAAATGCAACTTCATCTGGGGGAATTGAATGATGCAAACAGGAAAGGAGAACTTATGTTTATACTTCAAGGAAAGTAAGAACCTAGGCAGAAGATTTTGAAGATGTCCCTTGTGGAAGGTAATTTTAGGTTAAAATTGTTTATTTTTCAATAGTACTTACATACAATTTTAAATGATGCTAACTTAACTTCTGATATGCAAGGAAAATTATTATGAATTTTTTGTTTAGATTGATCCTAAGCCAACTACAAAAGAGATGGCCATTTTTAACAAGATATACAATGAGAAAAAACTAGTGGAAGAAAGATTGCTGTGTGAATGTGAAAAAGTAATTTTTTTATCCGGACAGATTAAAAAACTTGAAGATCATCTTAAGGAGGCATTGGAAGAAAAGGAAATAATAGGAATAGAGAAAGAGCATTTGATGAAGCACATTAATTTGGGGAAAGAGGAAAGGAATTATGCTTGCTTTTCTTCAACCTATACTCCCATATACATGTTTCTTATCTCGGTTGAAAAGTGAACCCTATATCTTTGCCTTATTTGCCCCAATTATTTTTCATGTAATTTCTTATGACCTTCATTACTCTCAGCTATAGTTAGAGCAAATCCGCTCCTTCTATTAAGTGTATTTTGCATCATAACTTTTGTTGGTTGAGATTCTTTCCTTGATCTTCCATGTCTTCTTTATTTTACTAAAAGCATGATAGATGGATATAAAAAGCATGCACAAATATTAAATGGCAAATTCTAAAAGTCTGACTTGCACATTTGTAGGTCTTTGCAATGGTGGGGAGACATTTGCATTTCCCTTAAATGAACATGTTCTTTTGTTGTGTTCATGTTCTTTAAATGACATAAAGAGCATGTCATCTCGACTCCTTTTTGCTCAACTTCTATGGATTTTCAGGCTGCTCCTCAATAATTCTTCTCCTCTTCTTCCGAGGTCTGCCAACCATCTTATTATAAGGAGGAGGCATCAGTGGTAATCCAATAATAGGTGACACATCAGTTCTCCATTGATTGGTTCTATACCTTCTCCGTACTTCTTCAAATAAGTTGTGATCTAGTAGTACTCATCAACAAAATCAACAACATCCCTCTTTTGGAAATTAATACACGCACATGCATGTGTGCATGGTATGCCAACTAAATCCCATTCTCTGCAACTAAAAATCATTTTATTCAAATCCACCGTAAATTGATTCTCATTCCAAGAAACTTGGAATTTATCACCGACAACTGGTTTCACAATACAACATCTTGTATTTAAATAATTCTTCCCAATCTTGTCTCTTATTTTAGGGAAAATTTTATCAATACACTTCTTTGTCATGGTAAATTTAGAATGCATCATCTCCATGGGTGATGTCCTTATAACATCCACTAATTCAATAATTGGTTTCATCCATGCCCTGAGGATGCATGCATTAAAAGTTTCAAAGACATTGTTATCAACCATGTCACTTTTAGACCAAGACTTAATGAGAGACTTACAAAAAGCTTTGTGATTTAGCCTCATCAAATCTTCATGCGCAGCTTCATTCTTAGAGTTCATCTCATTCAAAAAAGCATTCATTCTAGCATCATATGTGCTTTTAATAGCTCCTCAGAGCAATGTTTTAAGTTTCTTATCTCCATGTTTCTTTTTCCAATTTGCATAAATGTGTCTTGCATAATTCCTATGTTGGCTAGAGGGGCCAACTGAGCGACGACCTTTTTAAAACCCTACATTCACCAAAGTATGAAATAAATGAATTGTCATTTAAAGACTCAATTATATTATTTAAATAATTTTCCTACAATTACATATGTTTGCATGTTGTTGCTTGCTTATGAATGTCAACCCTAGATTATTACCAATCGCCAAAAGTTTAAATACATAATAAGAACCATCTCCAACTACACTTATTCTCATATTCAACCACAGCCCACCATATAGGAAACATCTGATTATTCCTATCCTTGCCATACACTGACAATAGAAACCTGCCACCATAGTCTTCAAGAAACACCCATTGAATCTAATTATAAGTCTGCCCCCCTTTAGATATCCATTTTTTAGTGCATTAATACCGATAAAGAATCTCTTGAAGACTACCATTCCTAGTTCTAAATGCGTATCTAAATCAAACTCATAAATCCCATGAGGATCAACCCTCATCAATTCTGCCTTGTAGGATCTCATCTTCTTATAATGATCTTCAAGTGATCCCTTAACATATCCAAATTTTTCCATCTTGCACGATAACATGTGGTTTTGCTAATATTCAAGCAACACTTATCATTCACATCATTCTCCAATTCCTCTACATCCCAATTCAGATTATGCCTACACTTGTGCATGTACATCTTAGCTAACCATGTTGCATTTTCTTGTCTATTGCTTGATTTCCTGAAACACTTATGAGTATTCCTTAACCTTTTTAATTGCTATAGTTATAACTCCTTGAATTTTTCTAGCATATAATCTCCAGGGACATCCTTCTTCTCAAACTGCTTCAACCAGTGATTTAGATAACTTTTTAAACCTTATGTTATACCTATTGACAATTGCCCATTTCTAAATAGCTTTTTTACATTCATGACCACCATCAAAAGCCATACCTCCTTATAAAGACCAAATTTTGATGATCACAATTCACATCATACTCAGTGTATGCCGTCTTCTTCTTTCTATTCCTACTAATAGTTTCATTCAAATTTGACCCACTACTCTGTACTGACCTCCCATTATCGTTAGAATCATGATATTCTGATGCAATGATATTCTTACCCTCATCACCATCTTTATTATGTGGATGTGGATGTTCTTTTCCTTTTTCAACAAAAGAAGCAACCCTACCCCTACTCGTCTCATTTTGGTGCTCATCAACTTCATCTAATCCTTTATTCTTCGCACTCTTTCAAGCAAATATATACTCCCTATCATTTGTAAATAAACTCCCATCTGATAATCCATCATCAATGTCACTTCCATCTAAAGAAAAATGATTAGAACCATCAAATTCATTCTCTGCTCCAGCTATAAAAGCTTCATTTTCCCTCTCGGTATTACTTGCATTCCTTCTAATAGCACCTTCATCATTATCATCCACAACCTCTTGAATCGCATTCCCTTCGATGTATATGTTAATTACCCTATTACACACTTAAACATCTCCAACACTTAATTTTCTGATTTTATCTTACATAGACCATCATCTAAGTTAAAACCCTCAATCTGATAAAACATCCTTCCGACAATGTAACCTATCCCCTTTACATCATTAAACAACTCAAAAAACTATTTTTATCACCATCACAATTGTTAAACTAGATCTAGCCCATTTCAATTCTCCACCATAATAGTATTTAATGGTAAAATAAGTTTCCAAAGTGAAAATACTTAACTAACCTCTTATAATGCACATGAAAGCAACCAAAACCAAGGAGCATGAAGTTGACTGTATTCCCACAAGAAGACACAAGGGACTGGCTTGCCACCTCTTTTCTTTCTTTGTCCTTATCGACAATATGGTGAAGGAGTGGAGAATTTTTTATTTTTCATCGGGACCAATTAGGTTTTGGCTATGTAGCATTTCATTAAAAAAAAATCCGATATTACTATCGATCCATATAATAGTGACGCCCGTTAAATTTAAACTTTTTTTTTCCGAAGCTAATATTAATGGGCATTAGTTTTTTATTGATAAAACTAATGCCGGTATCGATCCACTAGATAACATACTCCCAACGAATGAAAATGATAAAAGTAAAAAAAAAAATTGAAGTTTATGAACCAATTTGTCAAATTTTTTTTTTTATGATAGATGTGAAAAAAGTGGTAAAGTTTAGGTATTTTTTGGTATTTTTCCCTTTCATCTATCTACTTCACATTACAAATGTCATAGCACATTATTCATACATAACCAATGTATCAAGTAGCTTAACACATTTTTCAACCAAAATGTGTTAAGCCTAAATGTCATGCAAACATAACAAATGTATTCAAAGTTTGTACTTACCTCAAATAGCAACCAAAATAAGCCTAAAACAACCTCTAATCTTATCCTTCCAACTTGCCCTTCACCACTTGGATGAAGCAAATCAACCTCCCTCAATGCCTAAACCAAATGTGATAGCAAATAATAATTTAGTACCACATTTAATGGCATTTTCAATATTAAACCATAAATAAACCCCATCCAAGCAAAAATCCAAAATTTAAGGCTAACCTCACTTTAACTTTGCATTCTCATACTAGGCCATTCATTTTAATATATTAAGTTTATTTATATTATTAGAAACATATTTTAATACATTTAAACTATTTACATTATAAAAATACACTCTTATACAAAAAATCATAAAACGGCATAACCTTCCCCCATTGAAGGTTTTCCATTCCAACATAATCCATTAATCATTTTAAACTTATATTTATCACTTATATCACCAAACAACAAGATTAAACCAATAAAATTATATAATTCAACAAGAAAAATCATTTTTCAAAATCCTAAACCACACTTCTATTCTCAAACATTAACCAAACACAACCAAATCTAATATTTGACTTTAAAATACTTGTTTAAGCAACAAAACAACTCATTTAGAACCAATTTTCACAATTAAAAATCATGATTTCTCAAACCCTAAAAGTCCATAACCCTAAATTCTCTCTCTTCACCATTCTTTATCCAAATTCAACAATTCTTCAATCCAACCTTAAAATCATTAACAACTACCCAAAATAACTTCATACACACCAATTCCAATAATTATAACATACTACTTCAAAAATTCAAAAATCGCATATTCAAAATTTCTATGGAAATCCAAAGAAAAAGCTAAAAAAAACTTACCTTTTCAAGTTGAAATCACTAAAAATCCTCTTTGAACCTTTGAAATCCTTCAATTCTTGGAGCTAAGAAGAACAAAAATCCTTATGCTATCTCCCATGGTGGTTCAGCCAAGAAGAAGAAGACTATTTTTGTTAATTTCTCTTTCCTTTCATCTTTTAATTATAACCATATATATATATTAATATTTTAATAATTAATTATTTAATTATTTATTTAATAACTTAAAAGTCCAAAAATCCTTCTTCCATTTAAAAATTATTTATTTTTGAATTAATTTTATAATTTTGATTTTTTAAGTTTTAATTACCAAAATATCCTTTTTACTTTGACTTTTGATTTTTCTTTTAAAAAGTGTTGACTTTTATATGTTATATTTATGTTGTATATATATTACATATATATTTCACTTTTTCATTTAAAATTCCTTTATTTTTTATTTAAAACCATTAATTTAATTTATCCAATTTAATTATAATATATTTTATCTAATTTCCAAAAATTAAAAATTTTTTAAAAAAATTTGGGATATTACAGGCTGGTTCCTTGGTGAGAGGGTACATAATTGGTTCCTTGGCCTTGATCAAAGGTGTGAGCCAGCTAATATTCCAGCATCTATGTTGAATTGTACGTCTATGCTGGAGGATTCCTTGAGACGTGCCAGGAATGGATTTAATGTCAATGCTTTCTTGCTCCAGCCAAAGTTGACATGCATTGAGTTCATGCGAGACCAGCTTTTGCATTTTGTAGTCTCTCTTGATGGTGTGGAAGGTATAGAGATTCAGGAAGATGAAGAAGAAAAAGAGGGAGAAAGTGATGAAAGTATGGGGGAAGAAGGTGATGAGGAAAATGAGGATGAGTATGATGTGGAAGATGGTGATGAGGGGGAGGATGATGAGGATGAAGATGAGGATGAGGAAAGAGGGTCTTCTTCTCATTCTTGTGGTGACCCCAGGGTTGGCATTTCTCCAGTGAATGCTTAATATGTTGTCCATCATAACCACTTTAATTTCTTCTAACTTTTTTCTATGATCTTTACAGGTTACTAGTTCATTTGATCATGAGGCTGGACCTTCCTCTGTTGCTCTAGTTTAGCAGCAATTGTCTCCAGTTCAGCCACAAGTTTCTCTAATTCAACGACAATTTTCTATATTTGCTCCTTCTTCTTACCCAGATATGCCATCTTATTCTCAGGGCTTCAATCCAAGTTACTTAGTCTGTTATCCTGTTTCAATATTAATGTATGCTATATGTATGCAAAATTATATATGCTTTTACCTTCTTCCTTTTCTGGCTCGTAGAAAATTCTAGAGGAATAAAATAGAAAGCTGCAAGAGGAGTTAGCTACCAGTCATCGAGAGATGGAAGCCAGTCGATAAGATACCGATCATTTTCAAGATCTATACCATCGGTCAGAACAGAGCTTTTGGGACTTCCAGTTTCAGAGCTACAAGGATCTCGGTGCTTCTTCTTCAAGGGGGTCTTGAAATGATGACCATGATGTGCCTCCTCCTTTTCCAGGTGACGACTATTATAGACTTGACTTTCAGGGTGATAGGGACTCAAGTGCTTTGGGTGGATTCCAGGCAGATGACATACCTCCTCCTCCATCAGGCAATGACTTTTTTAGGGCTTTATTCAATTTTAGAATGCCTCCCCCTTCTCAGTAATCAACTTGTATTAAAATAAACAAATTGTAATAATAATAATAATAATAATAATAATAATAATAATAATAATAATAATAATAATAATATGAGATTTACTTTTTCTACAACTTTAACTTTTCACTTTTTAAAAAAAAATTTCTCATCATCATAATTTTTTTTTAATATATATTCATTCAAACTGTCCATGTCGAATTCATAAGTTTGAATTCATCATGGACTTAGATGAACATGACAGTCCAACAACTACTGGACGTAAACACCTTTCCTTGCACATCTTGGTTTCAAGTCACTGCCTACTCCGTGTGCACTTCAGTCTACAAGCCATTATCTATTTAAATCAGTCGTTCTCCTCAATCTAAGGTAATCTTAGTAATCTACTTTTTACCATTATCAAAACAAGTGAACTTGCCATTCTACCCACCATCCCTTTTTTTCATGATTTTAGCTACCATGGCAGAAATAAATCTCGCACAAACAATTTAAATAGCTTCAATTCTTTCAAATCCTAACAATGATCGAGCTTAATTTAAAGAAATCAAAGGTTTATTCAAGGCCATCAAAGCCACATATTGGGATTGTAGCAGTCCAACCTTAATTGGCCTCTGGCTCAGCCTTCTGAGCACTGGACCACTACATCTGCTTCCCCTCACGGGTCCACAGTAGGATTTGTTTATTTGGCTCAATTAAGAGTCGCCTCCCCCATTCAAACCCGCGACCTCTCCCTTAAGAGAGTCTTAGGAAGCGAACCAGTACCATTTGTTCTAGAATGTAACACCCTCATACCTTATATACATACTATACACATATACCATATATGTACAATATCCATATAAGGCATAAGAATGCTATGTTATAAATCCTTTCAAACCTTTCATTATCATTTTCATATAGATACATAGATAAATAAGAACATAAGAACATTTTTCATTTAATTACATATATACATTTATACATTGTCTTTCCAAAAAATTACTTGTATACATATACATATGGTCAAACTAAAGAATAACAAAATGGACATGCATGCACCACCTTCTTGTCGGTCTCTGGCACACCCTCTATCTTCATATAGCACAAATATCCAACTCTCTAATCAACATCTACTTACTTGTATGATTCACACAACTGCTCTAAGCTTCACAGCTTAGTGATACATATAAATACAAATACACAATTACAAAATAGGGATTCACATCTCACTTACATATCATTACACTATTGAAAATCACATTCTATATTCATACATAACTATTGGCTTCACATCCCACTCACACATCATTGCAATTATTAAGTTCAGCTGTCACACTTTCAGTTTCTCGACCCAGCTCTTCTTGGGTCTAATTTAAATTTCAATCACATGACCTAGCTCTGCTCAGGTCAACCATCATTTCAAACACATGACCCAACTCTACTCAAGTCAAGATCTAGCTCTGCTCAGGTCTAACAAAATATGCACATCTAGGCCTAGCTCTGCTCACTACCTCTCGTGCATATCCAATCAATCTTAACACAATTAGGCAAGTAATGATATAGGTTACATGTATATAATATCACTTTAGTTTATACTTTTCCAGTGATCATCACCATTCTTGATCACATCACATTACTAGTTCACCTCATTCATACGTAGGTCACATGCTTTATTTCTTATTTTTCTCATTCATTTCAATATCATATCATTATTCATTTACAATACACACTTGACATCTAACCACAATGCAAACATGAGCCAAACTCACCATATGACTCATCAACATACCAATATGTAGCATAATTAACATATTTTCTCATAACTCTTCAAGTGACACTCAACTTCTACAATTTTGACACGCAAACGCCCAGGGACATGGGCGTGTCACTACCCGTGGCTTTAATATTGTCTTATAGTTGCTATGAGATGCCCAGAGACATGAGCATGTCACTGCCAAAAGCTTTAAAAATATCTTTTCTATTTATGTAAACTTCAAATCACTTTGTTTAAACTTATAAAACCTCATGAAATCAACAAATTGGTTTTCCAAATCCTAAAATCAACAAATCACCCGAAACCCTAAAATCAAAAGCCTAAAAACCTAATTCAACTCCAAAACCTAAAATAATGAACCCTAACCTCCTTTAAAACTTTAAACCTTAATTTTTTCTAAACTCTAATCCTTTAAAATTTTAAAAACTATAAAAACATAAATGTTATACTTTTTTTTACACAGTAGCTTAAAAACACAATGAATAGCCGTAAATCACAAATCAAAAGTATTTCAAAGTGTTCAAACCCTAGTTTCATGATTTCACCATTCAAATATCAATTTAGTTAATCAAATAGTCTTACCAACCTTTTAAAACATAAAACCTCAATCTATTTTAATTCCATAAAAAAGTCACAGTAGCTTAATTTTATGAATTCCAAAACCTTAACACATGAGATAAAGAACCCTAAATGGAAACGGTAGCTATAATTTGGATTTTTATTTACCTTATTCAATTCCATATTTAATTATGCTTTGATTTATTTAATGTGCTTTAATTTATTTAAGTTTAATGCTTGGTTTATTTAATTTATCATGGATGGATGGTTACTTTCTATTGATGTTTAATACCTTTGATGAATGATTTATTTATTATGAATGGTTATTTACTTTTTATCAATTTATTTAGATTTCCAAATGTTGTAAGAGGTATGTTTCCACTTGGTGGGTACCTCATTAGTTAAATATCATGTAATTTAATTTGCTTTTTCTATTTTAGAATCAATGTAAAGGGCATGTTGTCTACCTTTCGGTGGGTGTCCTATTTAGGCATGTAATGTAAGGACATGTTTCCATCCTTGGATGGGTGTCCATTTATTTGCTTTGTTTGGACATTGCTTTGATTTTAATATAATGATACTTTCTTTTAATTATTGTGTGTAATATGGATAATGTTGTTATACTTAAGAATTTTATAATATTAAGACATGTAAAGGAGGCCGGTTCAAATGAACCGGGCGTTTTGGGGGTGCTGGGCCATTTCTCACCTTCCCCACACGTACCCAACTTTCCGAACCCATTAAGGGGTTGGGGATTCCTTAGGAATCGAGTCATCCACCCCTTTCTTTTTCCCGGTCCATCCGGGTGGCGACTCCATTTTCTCCGGACTTAGGTCCGTGTTCTCTAAGGCCCAGAGCCTAAACAGTGCCGAAGTCACAAGAACCATTCCACTGGGAGTGGGGCCGAAAATCCCCGCTCACAACCGTGATCTTGGATGAAACTCTAGTTAGACTGGACAAATTCAAGAAAAGTTCTTCAAGGAGGTTGGCTGGAAGTCCCTTGTTGCTTCAGGTAATTACCTAAATTTCCCTTTCGGATTTTCAATTTAGGCTTTTATTTTTATTACTCTAACTTTTGCCTAGTATGCCATTGTAGGTATTTGAAACTAGAGAGTTTTCCTAATTTTTGTCTAGGCCGCCCTCAAGGGTTTTCAACCTAGCAAACATTTTTTTATAATTTTTTCCTAGATTGCCCTTATGGGTTTTCGGAGCTAGCAAACGGCCCTAATTTTTACTTAGGCCGCCCTTGCGGGTTTTAAACCTAACAGGCTTTCTCCTTTTTAAAATTTTTTTAATAATTTTTTTAATTGAATTGTTGCTTGCCTTTACAGATCTGGCTATAGAAGCGTCTTTGTTTGCTCGACACCCCATCTATGGACTTTGCCAGATATTTACCATGAGATCATTCTATAAGGAAATTGCTTCATACTGCTACCTCATATGCTAAATGGGTTAACTGTATCTGCTCACGAGCTGTTGTTAACATCCGTTGGTTGGTACCTTGGTGGAAGATTACCCATGTCACCATTCAGATGTATTTGATGTATGTTCCTCTTGCTTCTCTTCATCAAGGTACTTGTTATGATTCTCATCAACTTTGAACGCCAGTATGGCACCGAACCCTAAGGTTCTGAGTTTACTCCTAATTTGGCATGCCTTGTTTGACAGAAGCCTACTTGGATCGACTGAAGCAAAGCTGGCCTACACGTTACACTTATTGTATGCCATAAATGATGCATTTGTCAATTTTTTAGATAAAATGATGTTAGGATCAAATAAGAATAATAAAAGATATTTTCTTTCCTTTTCTAATTTGTCATCACCTTTTGCTATTGTGTTATTTATTTTACCCTAATGGTCAGATTATTTCGAAATAGTGCATATAGAATAATTTTAATATTAACTCTATTTTATTAAATTGGGGAACAACCAAATATAAGTTAGCATAAACAAGATCACTCTATCACCAACTAGCCCTTTTGTATTTTCTAATTGATAATTTTCTCTCATTCAGCCCTAATTATTGCCTAGCCCGCCTTCTCAGGTGTTCGAAACTAGTAGACTACTATAACTTTTGCCTAGGCTGCCCTTTTTGGGTTTTCAACCTATCACACTTTTTTTTAAAACATAAAATCTCTGATAGCTTGACTACACCTTTGTTCATGACTTGCTTCACAACGTATGACCCTTCCCAATCAGATATAAATTTTCTTCTTGGATCAGGGACATTAGGCTTATACTGCTTCAACATTAGGTTGTTGACTTTAAACTTCTTGATCTTAACCCTTCTATTGTAAGCCTGAGCTATCTTTCTTTGATACACTTGATGATGATATAGTGCTTTTAAACTTCTCTCTTCTAAAAAGCCAACTTGGTGTATCTACTAACTAACTATTTTGTCTCAGGCAATTCAACTTTCAGGACTACCCTCAATATTTTGATACAACTTTTAGCACCCCATCGGGCCATCTTTGATACAACTCTGCATAAAAGGTGATGTATTGTAAGGACCATTGCTTTATAGCCCTTCTCTCTTCCCCTGTTGCCCCCAATGAGTATTCCTTATTCTTCAAGAATCGTCTTATGGTGTCATACCACTCTTCATGGTCTATTTTAGTTTCCATGAATGTTTCATATTCATAGCAAGGAGTTGATGAACTAGTTAAAACCAGAGGCTTAAGAAATTAGTTGACAGGATTCTCCCACATTAAAGCCAATGTGGCTAGGGCATCAACCATCTAGTTTTCTTCTCTTGGTAAGTGTATAGATTTGCACTCCTTGAAATTCTTCTTCATCATGGTCAAATAATCGTGATATGGTTTTAACTTCTCTTCTTTCAACTCCCACTCTCCATTTACTTGGGATACCACTACCAATGGATCGCTGAAAACTTGCACCTTATCCACCTTCATAATCATCTGAGTTTCCAAGCCAAAAATACATGCTTCATACTCTACCATGTTATTGGTTGCCTTGAACTTCAACTTCTTAGCTAGAGGGATGAGTTCCCCTTTAGGTGATTCCAATGTTACTCCCAATCCTTGTCCCTTTCTATTTACGACTCTATCAAAATACATCTTCCATCCTTGTACATTTATGGACTCTAAATGTTCATCTGGGAATTCTAGAACCACTTCTTCACTATCCGGCAATGGTTGTTGAGCCAGGAATTCTGTTACTGCTCTACCTTTAATGGTTTTCCTGGTTACATATTCAATATCAAATTCTTCTAAAATTATCAACCATTGGCCATATTTCCCAATCAACAAGGGTGACTCCCTTAAATATTTCACTGGATCTAACCAGGAAATTGCTTGCACATTATAAGACTGAAAGTAATGTCACAACTTCTTAGAAGACTAAACCATAGCTATACATGTCTTTTAAATGATACTATACTTAATTTCATAAGGTAGGAGCTTTCTACTCAAATAGTAGATTGCGTGCTCAAACCCCAATTCATTTGCTTGGGCTAGCAATCATTGCTCCTATTGACTCTTATTCTATTGCTAAGTATAGTAACAAAGGTCTATCGAGTTTAGGAGGTTTCAAAAAAGGTGGGTTCAACAAACATTCTTTTATATGCTCAAAGGCCTTTTGACATTCTTCATTTCATTTTATTGGCTGGTTCTTCTTAAGCAATTTAAAGATAGGTTCACATATTGTGATAAGCTTTGCTATGAACCTGCTAATGTACTGTAATCATCCAATGAACCCCCGAACTTCCTTCTTCGTCTTAGGGGTTGGCATATCCCTAATTGCCTTAACCTTATTAGGGTCAATCTCAATATCGTTTGGGCCAATCACGTGTCCCAGCATTTTACCTGAAGTAACTCCAAACATAAAAATTTTTGGATTCAACCTTAGATTATACTTCTCTGCTCTTTCAAAGAATATCTCTAGGTTTTGGAAATGCTAGTCTATTATATCTGACTTCACCATCATATCATCAACATAAACCTCAACTTTCTTATGTATCAAGTCATAAAACAAGGTGGTAGCCATCCTCTGGTAGGTTGCTCCAGCATTCTTTAACCCAAACGGCATCACCATATAACAAAATATACCCATGTAGTAAGAAAGGCAGTCTTAGCTTTATCCTCTTGGGCCATTAACACTTGATTGTATCCAGAGAATCCATCTATGAATAAGTGTAGCACGCTAGAGGCTGCATTATTAATAAGGACATCTATATGGGGTAAAGGAAAGTCATCCTTAGGGGAAGCCTTGTTCAAGTCTCTATAGTCCACACAAACCCTAATTCTCCCATCTTTCTTTGGCACGAGAATTATATTGGCTAACCAGTCTGGATAATCTATCACAAGGAACATTACTTGTATCTGCTTAATGACTTCTTCTTTGATCAATTCTGCCCATTTTGGCCTTAACTATCTAAGCTTTTGTTTGATAGGTTTCATGTGAGTGTAAGTGGGAATCATACGCTCGGCTATATCTCTATCAATCCTAGGCATATCCTCATCAGACCAAGAAAAGACTTCTTTATATTTTTTAAATATTTTTTCTAATCTCTCTCCCTCATCAGGAGTAAGGTTGGATTCTATGCAAATATTTTTAGGATTATCGGTTGTTCTCAAATTTAATGATTGTGTATCAATATAGTTAATATTAAAAATACTCATGTAATCACTTTTTGAATGTATGCAACCGTGAGGAAAAATATCATACAAGTAAGCAAAATCAGACTTTATTGCATTCATTTTGGAAAAGAAATCATCATCATCCTCATACAGAGTAGAAAAATTAAAATCAAAATCAAAATCAACATCAATGTTCTTATCATCATAGACTACAAGGTTCTCAAAATGTTCTTCGATGAGAGTAGCAATTTCCTCTTGAGTCTTCTAGATCTTCAAGGTAGCTTCCTTCTTCTCTTCTAGACTAGGATCTTTGTCAGTTGGCAGGTCAAGCTTTTTCTCCTTCTGTTCCACCAATTCAGCAACATTAGCAAAGATCTCAAACCCAGGGATCATCTTTCCCATTAGCATAATAGACTCTAGCTTTCCTTGTAGTGGCCCCAGTTCTGGTGCTTTGACAAATATTTCTTCAAGTGGAGAAAAACTCATCTTCTCATCCTTCAATTCAGTCTCAGATCCATAACTCAAACCAATCTCAGGTCCAGAACCCAATTTGATCTCGGGTCTAGAACCCAAACCAATCCCCAGGTCCAGAACCCATCCCTATCCAAGACTAGCTCAAAGTTATATTATTTTTCACTCCCTGAATGAACTCAAGATCATTCAAGTAGGGGGCAAACTATAGACCCTTAATTTTGGCCCTAAGCTAGTCTGATCCCAATTAAAGAAGGCCTAGTCAAGATGGATCCTTTCTTAATGATTTAAACCTACTTTAAAACTTTTAATTAGATTGTCCAGTTTTATAAGGTCTAAAATAGACCAGTTCAACTTTTAAAGCCTTGAAATGGTCTGATTTGAAGTTGAAGCAGGTTTGATTCGGTATGTATTGTGCCATATCAAATTGGGCTTGTCCAATTCAGTATGGTCAGTGTCCATATCGAATTGGACTTGATCCAATTCGATATGGAAGGTCCATATCGAATTAGAACAAGTCTAATTTGATATGGAAGCATCCATATCTAATTGGATCAATTCTAATTTGAAATGGACACATCCATATCGAATTGGAGTTGTCTACTTCGATATGGATGTTAGTCCATGTTGAATTAAATAAGTTTTAATTTGATATGGCCATAGTTTTCATGTCGAATTTAAAGCATGTTAATTTGATATGGTTCCAGTTTAAGACTTAATCCGAGCCATGCTTAATTTGAAAATCTAGATTAAGCTCGGTATTTACTTGTTTTAACCTAGTTTATTCTTATAAATAGGGAGCTTAATAATAAAATGGGTAGCCACAATTATTAGGGGAGGAATTATCAACGAGCCAGAAAATTAGGTTTAACAATCTTTAGCAGCTAGAATTAAAAAAAATATATAGAGAGCAAAAAAATAAAGAAAACAAAAGAGAGGCAGTTGTTGCACTCAATTTATTACTACTACAAGCGACACTCGCAAGTAGACGAGGTATTTGTAGCAAAGGTGATCGCCCCAAGGTCGTCTCACAAGGAAGAAATTGTTTTGCAATATTTCGATTGATAAGTAAATTTAAAAGCAAGAGTGAGATGTTTTGGAATGGTAAAAAAATAATTTAAATCTAAAAGTAATATGTGTAATGGTTGTACAAGATTAATACAATTCTAGGAATGGAGCCTAGGGATGTAGATCAATTTAATCAAAGCTTAATTCTTAAATTATCCATTAACATGACCTTGTATTTTAATTTGTTCCTTGAGTTTAATTAGTAATTACCAATTCATTAGTTTTCACATTCATGAATTAACAACAACCAATTGTTTTGAAATTTCAAATTAACAAACCCTAGAACTTATATTTCTAATTCATTCTTAGGGTAGTTGATTGCATAATTCCAATATCTAATTTCACCTCTCGGTCCTTCATTCAATATTTAGAGATCAATAGGTAGCTAATCTATTAACCTAACATTCAATCCAAAACAATCAACTAGTAACAAGGTATATTAATGGAAATATCAAATCAAGTCCACTACAAGAAAAATGCAGTTTAGCTACGGCCAATTCTGTAGCAAGTCCGTAGCTATTACCGGCTTAGCTACGGAATTGTTACGGAAAATTTTCCGTAGCTAAAAACCCGTAGCAAAGCTTTTTTAGCTACGGAAACTGTTTCCGTAGCAACTATAGCTACGGATTAGCTACTGACATTCCGTAGCAATAACCCTTCAAACTTTTCTTCAAAAATTTCGTAGCTAAACAAGTCCGTAGCTAAGTTTCCGTAGTAATTCCGTAGCTAAGTTTCCATAGCAATTCCATAGTTGCACTTCCGTAGTAATTCCGTAGCTAAGTTTGTTAGCTACGAAAACATAATACGTAGCAGTTCCTTAGGTGAACGTCCGTAGTAATTCCGTAGCTAAGGTTGTTAGCTACGGAAATATAATCCGTAGCAGTTCCGTAGGTGAACGTCCGTAGCTAAGGTCGTTTGCCTGTAGCAATTATGTAGCTAATTTCCATTCCGTAGCTAAATGCCTGTAGCAATTATGTAGCTAATTTCCAAAGCAATTCCGTAGCCAATAATACCACATTCTGTAGCAAATTCCATAGCATTTGCAAAATAATATTTTTATTAAACCTGCTAAAATTAAACTCCAAAGAACAATTATAATTAAAAAAAAATCCATAGTCATTTTATAACATAAAAGTTCATATAATCCACATTAATGCAAAGTACTACAGGGGATAAGTGTTTAATCTCAAATGTAAATCCTAAAAATTCATATAATATTATACCTAAAGATATAGAAATAACAACGTAACTTAATATTTAATCATCAAAATAATTGTCATTTGGTGAACCTATATCAGCAGAGTCATCTGTAAGAGGTGGTGCAAATGATGCCCGCCATCGCCTTGATTCCTCTCGGTCTTCTTTTATTTCTTTGATAAGATTAACCATCATTTCTTCAAGCTTTGACTGTCGTTCATTCAAGTTATTAAGCGTTTCTTGTTGAGCAGTTGTAGTTGGTGCATTTGATGAGGAACTTGAAGCATATGACCCTCCCTTTGCTGATCCAAGGCCATAAATGCGATTCTTTTTTTTTCCTCCAGCTGCCTCGATGAATAACAGGTCCTCATCAAGATGAATGCTATTATCTTCTTCAGAATCCATCTCCGAATTTTGTACAACAGTATCTTTAAGTCGCTTAAAATTCTCCTACAACATATATAAATGTACAATTAAAGTAAATTGTTTCAAAATTTTAAAATTATAATGAATCAAAAGAAATCAAACTTACATAGACAGTTTCAGCACGCTTATCGATGAACTCAGCTGGATCCCCTCTTTTATCTTTCTTAGTATGCATATTAAGAAAGATAACACTTTTTGAAGGTTCTCTTTTTTCGACATCTTTTTCCTTCTGCCAAATTGAAATGACCATTGAAACATAAATTAATTACAACGTATTGCATGCACAAACGGGCAGCATATGAACATGGAATCACGCCACACGGCGATCCAAATATAAGGATAAAACAAAACAAAATAAAAGGGAAATAGTCACACAGCAGCCAACAACTAGGATTATATATATATCAGTAGGTTTATGAAATGTATGAATTTATGAAATCACAATCAGCAGCAAATATAGCCTGTAATTTACAGAAAAAATAGCAAGAAAAGAGAGTTATATACCTAAAGTTAAAGTACAAAAGTAAGAGAGAGAGAGAGGGAGAAGGCAGGAAGTGTAGGAGTTATGAATTATATGAGTTATAGTATTACGTGTTTGTGTAGCAAAATGTTTGTGGAAAAGCTGAAAACTCTTACAATATGGAAGAACAAAAACAGAGCAGCACTACTTGAGTAGGAATAAGCCGAGAACCAAATGAAGAAGCAAATTATCATGAAGATATGAATATCACAGTTATTACCAAATATCATGGAGTCAATCAGCAAGATACAAATTCACACCAATATGTTATTTTTCAAGCAGCTCAAAAACTAAAATTAGAAAAAAAAGGTGTGAGCAGCAGCTTATCAAACAGAATCGGAAAAATATTGGCAGCATCTCCCCTTATTTATTGATAAATAGAAGATGAAGGAGAAGAACTTAAGAAGAAGAAGAAGGGGGGAAAAAAACAAAAAGTAAACAGTAAAAATACCAAATCAGAGATATGCAGATTTGAAGAAGAAGGAAAAAAAAAGAGTAAACAGAGACATACAATGCGAGAAAGGAACATGATAGCAAAATACTTATTTAATTTATATAATTTTGTTTGATATTTTATTATTTTATTATATTTTGTGTTATTTAATTTATATAATTTTGTTTGATATTTTATTATTTTATTATATTTTGTGTTATGTTTGAGTATTATTTACAGATAGTTAATATTTGAAGTAGAAATAAATAAAGAAAGGGCAAAAGTTGAAGTGCAAAACGCGTTCAGCTTGCAAGCAAGCGCGGGCGCGTTCCAGTATAAGAGAAACAAGTGTGGGCGCGCAGGGAAACAAGCGCGGGTGCGCTTCCAGTAAAAGAGAAGCAAGCGCGGGCGCGCAAGAAGCAAGCGCGGGCGCGCTACAACATGACGCGGGCGCGCTACAACATGACTCGGGCGCAAGAAGCAAGCGCGGGCGCGCATGACTCGGGCGCTACAACATGACGCGGGCGCGCAAGAAGCAAGCGTGGGCGCGTTCCAGTATTAGAGAAATAAGCGCGGGCGCGCTTCCAGTAAAAGAGAAGCAAGCGCGGGCGCGCTACAACATGACTCGGGCGCTACCGTTTGTTGATTTCTGAATGTAGACTGAACTTTAGAATATGAGTTTCACTTATTCTATAGAATTAGTCATTTTCTATCATCAACAGGAAAAAGAAAAATCAAACTTTATCAAACAAGCTAAGGAGAAATGATGATACTATTACTGCAGCAGGAAACAGAAATTCAGTTGCTTCTACCACATCTTTTATTTTCAAAAGAAGAAGTTGAAGTGGGAAGGATGTTGCAAGAATACCAAAGGATATTTCAGACACTACATTTGTCAAGCCTAAGGCCAAAACAGATTGCAGCGGATCAAGTGTTCATGTGAATTCTTTTTCTTTTCTTATGTTCATAAGAGCAAATGAATTCAACAATTCATTTCAATTTTTACATTAGTGCAGTGCTGCATGACATGAAAAGACAACAATCAACTACAGTGGTATAAATTTTATGACGAGAAGCGAATTGGGAAAACCTGAAGTCATAGTCTCAGGGAAAAAATATAAATATAATATCACATGCACTTGATTCAGAATATCATACTTTTGAAGCTAGAGCAAAAGCATATTCCGCTACAACTGTCTTTCCAGCTGAGGTGTGAGCTGCCACAAAAATAGATTCTCCCTTCTCCAAATAATATATAGCCTGCAATAACCATTAAATCAAAATGATGAAGAGGAAAGGAGTTGATTAGGCAAGAAGCAATTATAAGAAATTCCATGAGTTGCCCTTCAAGACAGAACACTGGCTGTATGTTGGTGCAACAGAAACTTAATGATCATATCTTGCACTAGATAGAAAGATTGGCTAGTTGATTAAAATCCTACCATCAAGTAACAATGCAATGCCTACTAAGGCAAAAGTTCCAAAGGAAGTTCAGAGGAAAGCAGTACTCTAGTAAAGGCAATTATAGAGTTGTTGAGAAAAGCCCAAGATCCTTCAAGGTGTATTCTAGGAGAATCAAAAAAGCTGAGGACAGCTGAGATATTACCAACACAGCTGGACACATCAGCCCTTTCTGTTAGAGGCAATCATTTATAATGAAAGCAGTAGCAATTTGTAGGCATCTTTTAGCATTCAGTCATTTTGGGCAGGGGAATTATTCTCTCTGTAATCAGGCTTGTACCTAGGAGGTTATTCATTACCTATTTTTGTTTCTCTCTCATTCTCTTGTCTAGTTACCGTACTCATCTGTGTACACACTCCATTATTAATCAAATGCATTCCTGCCATTTTCTTATCTCTGTTTCCGCTATCGTTTACTGCACTCTAATATTCTATGTTACTTACATTACCTCATGGCTCAATAAATGGAACCATAATATACAGCGGAAACTTGTAGACAAATTTTCCAATCTTCAAAATGATTTATCTCAAACCAAAGTAATTTTTGAATCCCTAATAGATTCAAGTTGTCCTGATTCTATAACAGAAGATTTAAAACTTGTATTGGATAGAAAGAAAAATGCAGCTACATGGATCAAAGCAGCAGTAGAATGTGACTTAAACCCAAAAGCACCCAAAAGCATCAAACGGAACAAATTACACATTTGCTGCTAGGAATTAAAGATCCGAAAATGAATTTTTCTCAGAAATAGTAAATAATCTGCAAAGCAACCAAAATTGGGTGAAGGGAAGTAGATTGAATGTATCATCAGAAATAGCAAATGCATTGAATTGTGAATGTAGGACATGGTTTTTGAATGACATTGAGGATTATTTAGATCGGGTTTGTACCAGAACTAGCAGCAGTTCTACAGTTTAACTTGAGAGTTCAAACATCAAAAACCCCAAATCCTAAGATACTGAAGCATAACAACAATAAAATGAAAGTTAGAGGGAGAAAGATATCAGAACCTTTGAGCTTTCTCTTGTCTCATCTATGTTGTCTTCTTCTGCCAAATTGAAAGTGGTTACAGATTGAGACACCAGCGATGGAAGCGGCGAATGGAGGTTGTGGTTGGTTATGGCTTGGGTTCGCAAGTCATGAGAGAGAGAGATTGATTGAGGAGAGCAGGCTGCAACGTGAAGGGGAAGATTGAAAGCAAACTGAGAAGGAACAAAGCAAAGGCAGATCAAAGCACGATTCTGAATTTTTTTCCCCTTTTTTTAGAGGAAAGCGGGATTCTGAAATTTGCAAAGGAGGGAAGTAGAAATTTTTTTTTTGAGAAGAAAGTAGAAATTAGGGTTGTATAAGAACTTAAAAACTAAATATTTTTCGCTACGGAAATTCAGTAGCAAAGGATAAATCCGTAGTTAAACCGCAGCTGAGGGAATGAGTAATATGTTTGCTACAGAATGGCTACAGAATCCTGCATAGCTAAAAGGATCGCCACTGTGGAGCGAAAATAATTGCTACAGAAATCTATTCCGTAGCTAACGTCGCTACGGAATAGCTATGGACTTGCTACGGCAATATATAATTTAATAAAAAAGGCAATTCCATAGCTATGCCATAGCAATTCCGTCGCTATGTTGCTACGGAATCTGTCCGTAGCAATTTTCCGTAGCTATTTCACAGTTTTCTTGTAGTGGTCTTTCAATCAAATATACTACAAACCCTAGGCATGAGTAATTTAGCTCATCATCATCAATTTAAAACTAATATTCTTCTCAATATATATCAAAACACAATTTTCCATTGAAATATTAATGTTCTTAACAAACAATAACAATCTAGAAATGAATTAAAAGAGAGAATAGAAAAACCCCTTTGAAGATACTAAGAGTTGAACTTTTAGTCTTCCTCCTAGCTCCACTTTGAATATGATGAAGAACTAACAAGCCTCCTTCAATCAATGGCTCTCCTCTCAAAAGATGGAATTGTAACTCTCTCAAGCCCACAACTCCTCAATCAAGCTTTCTTCAAACCCTAAACTTCACAAGAGCTTACTCACCCAATTTATCCCCAAAAATGTTAAGAATATTGTTTATGTAAGAAATGGAAGATGAAGATGAAGGTGATGTTCTTGGTCTCTCTCAAGACTAAGAACAAGATGATGAATCAAGAGGGAACTCCCCTCCAAGAAGCCTCCAACGTCTATATATTCCCCCACTTTCATCTTCTTTTAATTTTGTTAAGAGACTATCCATCTATGCCAACTCACACACCACACTTTGTCTCCCACCTCTTTCTTTATTTTATATTTCTTCTCATAAATTAGACAACCTTTTTGATCTTTTATTATTTCTTTTTAAAAGATATCACCTATTGTCCCCCAATTCGTACAAAATTATAGAAAGAATTTTCACAAAACACAGCCAAGTCATGAGTGACTTGGCCATGTCACTCAATTTCTTATGGACACAGCCAAGCCATGTGACAGTGTCCATGGCTGCCTCATTACTTTCTTCATTTTCCAAGTGGGACATGGCCAAGGCCTTGGCTGTGTCATGTGACATGGCCAGTGGCTTGGCCGTGTCTCTTGAGTGTGTTCTCCATTGTTTGCTATCTTTGCTTTGAGCTTTAGATGGAATATGGCCAAGGCCTTGACCGTGTCATATGACACAGCCAATGACTTGGCCGTGTCTCTTGGGTGTGTCCATTTCTGCCTTGCTTCTTTGGTTTGTCTTTTTTTTTTTGGTGAGAGACAGCCAAGGCCTTGGTCGTGTCATGTGATAGGGCCAGTGGCTTGGCCATGTCTCTTGAGTGTGTTTGTCTCTGCCAAAATTTCCTGCCTCTTTCCATGTCAAATACTTTAAACAAACTTTAAACAAAAATTAAAAGAAAAATCAATCAAAATCCAATAAAATTAAACTAAAAACAAATACACAAATGATCAAAACAGCAATGACCTACATTGATCCACGGATCATTAGTTCTCCAACCAATAAACTAACTATCCAAGCAGTAGTAAAACAAGCATTTGGTTCAACATATTAAATTGGTGGAGTCAATAATGCAGGTTCGATTTCCTTTAACCAATTCACTTTTATTATTTATTTTGGCTTGTTTAGTCAATGCATGGTTCAAGTAGTAATCAGTATTATGGGTTGTTTGCAGCAAGCCGTAGTGTGAGCGGGGATTTTTTCCACCACTCCCGGTGGAATGGTTCTTGAGACTTCGGCACTATCTAGGCCCGGGACCTTACAGAATACAGATCTAAATCCAGAGAAAATGGAGTCGCCGCCCGAACGGGCTGGCAAAAAGAAAGGGGTGGATGACTCAATTCCTAAGGAATCCCCAACCCCCTAATGGATTCAGAAAGTTGGGTACATGTGGGGAAGGTAAGAAATGGCCTAGCACCCCCACAATGCCCGGTTCATTGGAACCGGCCTCCTTTACAGTTCTTAATATTATAAAATTATTAAATATAACAATATTATCCATATTACGAGCAATAATTGAAAAAAAGCATCGTTATATTAAAAATTAAAACAAAGTCCAAGCAAAACAAATAAATGGACACCTATCTGAAGATGGAAACATGTCCTTACATCATCCATGTCTAAGCTAAATAGGACACCCACCATGAGGTAGAAACATGTCCTTTACATTGGTCTAAAATATAAAAGCAATTTAAATTACATAGAACTTGATTAATGAGGTACCCACAAAGTGGAAACATACCTCTTACAACATTTGGAAATCAAAATAAATCGATAGAAATAAATAACTATTCATCATAAATAAATCATTCATCAAAGATATTAAACATCAATCAAAATAGAAAGTAAGCATTCATCCATGATAAATTAAATAAATCAAGCATTGAAATTAAATAAATCAACTACCAAAGCATATAATAGACTACATAATCAAATAAAGCAAGTAAAGATACAAATTAGGGTTACTGTTTCTATTTAAAATTCTTTAATTAATATATTAGGGTTTTGGAATTTTAGTATTTTAGTATTATTATTTTTATTTGTTTAACCTACTGTAAAGGTTTTGGAATATTGTAATGAATTAGGGTTTCATGAATCAAATTAGGGTTTAGGGGTAACATTATGAAATTAGGGTTTTATAATATTAAAACATTAGGTTTATAGTTCTTGGTTACTGGATTGTTGTTTTTAGGCTTACTGTGTTGAGTTTTAATATTTAGGTTTATAAGATTTTAAATAGTAGGGTTTTGAAGATTAGGGTTTATGAAAACTAGGGTTTACGTATTGGTTTTGAGGGAATTAGGGTTTTTAGTGTTTCGGAAAATATATTTAATTTTAGGATTTGAGAAAATAATTTATAGTCTTATAAAGCTTTATGTAATTTTTTAGAAACAATAAGATAAATTTAGGGTTTGGACATTTAACAAAACATTTGGGAATTTTGGAAAAAAGTGAAAGGAAAACAATTTAGGGTCTTTTAAAAGCTTTTATAAATAGGAAAAATGTTTAAGATTTTTGGAAACAAAAGAGTATTTTTTTTTTTAGGGTTCTTAAGGTTTAGAAAAGAAAGAATTAGGGTTCTTGAGTTTTTAAAAGAAACAGAAGGAACATTTTAAGACTTTTGGAAAACAAAGAAACGAATTAGGGTTTTTAAGGCATTTAGAAATAGAGGAAATCATTTAAGGTTTTTTGGAAATGAAGATCATGTTATTACATCTTCAAAGATCAAAGTTCTATGTGTATAATCTTATGAATAAAAAAGAATATAGCTACTGTAAAAAATAAAAAGAAATTAAAGATTCCAACTTTCGTTCGTTGGTTCCACCAAAAATTGCTTCTTGGATGAACAAGGACAAAGGCAAGGTTGCTGCCTTTGATCAATCATTGATTTGCTTGCTTATTGCTAGAATTTTCAAAGTCCCACTATTCGATCA
Source organism: Garcia nutans (assembly GCA_947685225.1). Lineage (NCBI taxonomy): Eukaryota > Viridiplantae > Streptophyta > Magnoliopsida > Malpighiales > Euphorbiaceae > Garcia > Garcia nutans. The sequence continues at coordinate 1,205,041 of CANTUV010000017.1, read as the reverse complement.
AAAGTCCTTTTTTCTTGTTAATCTTTTTCTCCAATTGTCCTCCCACTTTTCTGTGTCTTTTTAGTGTTATTTATAGGAAATTTTCGAAGCTTTATTCCAATTGTTTAAGGAATTTATCATTAATTAGGAAGAGGAAACCGAAACCAAATATAATTTAGTTTCGAAAAAAATTGCGTCGAAAAAATTTTGCTGGCGAAAAAAACTGCTGTGGGCTGCTGAGAGGAACCGCGTCGAAAAATTGCGAGGGGCCGGCTGCGGGCCATTTCCCCCAAAGGAAGTTCCTGCGGGCGAAGTCCACTGTTTTTGGCGATGAATTTTTTCGTCGTCGATTTTTCCGTCACCGATTTATTTTTATTTTTATTTATTTATTATTATTATTATTATTATTATTAAAAATTATAAAAAATAAATATTAAAACAAATATTATTTAATTAAGATAACATAAAAATTATTTTAGACTAATTAAAATATATTAGACCGGACCGGGTCAAAAATTAAGGGACTATAGTTTGCCCCATGCTTGAACGATCTGAGACTTTAGTAAAAGAGAGTGAAAAGCAATAAGACTTAATTTTTGATGAGATGGTTATTTGAATTTGTTTTAGGTACTTGGACCCGAGAATAGATTAAATTTGGATACTTGGACCCGGGATTGGGTACTTTGACCCGGGATTGATTTGATTTGGGTACTTGGACTAGAGATTGAGATTGACTAACCTTTTATCAGTTGAGAAGTCTGACTGCTCTGGCTGTTCTATGCATTGTGGTTCTTCACCCTCAAAATGGATCTTCATCCTTTGAGATCGGGTCTTCATCCTTGAAAATGGATCTTCATCCTTTGAGTTCGGGTCTTCACCCTTGAAAATGGATCTTCGTCCTTTGAGATCGAGTCTTCACCCTTGAAAATGGATCTTCATCCTTTGATATCAGGTCTTCACCCTTGAAAATAGATCTTCATCCTTTGAGATCGGGTCTTCACCTTTGAAAATGGATCTTCATCCTTTGAGATCAGGTCTTCACCCTTGGCACTGGGTCTTCACCCTTTGAAAATGGATGTTCATCCTTTAGACTTCGGTTCTTCACCCTTTGAAATTGGATCTTTATCCATTAGAGATTGGATCTTCATCCTTGGCAACCGGTCTTCACCCTTTGAAAATGGATCTTCATCCTTTAACTTCACCCTTTGAAATTGGATCTTCATCCTTGGAATGAGGTCTTCACCTTTGAAAACAGATCTTCATCCTTGGAAATATAGTCTTCACCCTTAAAAGTGGATCTTCATCCATAGAGATTTGTCCCATGCTGGCTTCAACTCTTCTAGCTGGATTGATCTTTTGTCTTTTGCGTTTTCATTCTTTTGATAGTTCTAATGTTCCATTCTTTTTGTTCTTCCTTTGCACTTTTGCAAAGCAAAAGATTTCAGCCATTTTTTTAGCTAGCCTTCATATCTTCTCCTTGCCCCCCATGATTTTTCTATGCAGGCTCTAATTGATGTTTGTCTTGTCTAGCTTTTCACACAAACACGTATTTCCTCTTTTGCAAAATTACTGGAACTTTCTCAAACAATAGGCTTTCCATGCCCCCTTGATTCAATATCTTCTTTTGATTCTTTACTTCGCAGGGTATTTGTTGTTCACTTTGATAAAGAATAGACAATACAATACAAGAAAATGCAATGTGATATGCTCATGTATGCATGATATGCATGAATGATACTTACAGTCGTTCCATTGACTCACAGACCGAGGTGATCAACATAAGTGTTCTCATTGGTTCCTTTCAGATGCTCGTTCAGGTCTTGCTTCGGAATGACAGTATGCTTCACATTTATGGCTTTTATCTTCAAGATGTTGAAAATATGAATAATGGAGGCCCCAAACAGCAGAGATACATCCATTTCAAATTATGATTCAGTATGACCTTGCCAATAATCATTTCCTTTGCCCAATGTGTCCTTCGAGGTTTGATAGTTCAACATACTCCCTTAACTTGAAGTCTTTGTAATAATTTTTTTTTAATTTGAAATGTTGGCCTTGCCAAATTAATGTCAATGTACCTCAAGACTTGATTTTCCAAATTAACATATCTATAATATGACAACCCTACTTATCGTACTAAACTCGGGAATCATTTCTATTTAAGCAAGAATTGTTGCACTTCAGATAGGCACATGCACATTACTTGGCCAAAGGTCTCATTGAATTTGAATATGGTCTATCTCATATGCATGCTTATTCAAACTATCTCCACTAATAGGCTCTACCTACCAAGAGAGATCAACAGGTCTTTAATAGGCTTGAATGGGGTCTATAAGGGACACGGGTTTAAATGAAGGCCATTTGTAAGTTGGAGCCAATGTGATACAATGGACAAACCTTCACGCTACAAACTGCTTGTTGGAACTTTAGGCAATTGGGAGCAATCTTGCTAGACTCAAAATTCATTCTATCTTCTTAGCATTAATCTGGATCTTGATTAGGACAGTTTTTGCCCTTGCAAAAAGTTTGGTATCCAAATTTGCTTCTTTTCTTCTTCTCCCTTTTCTTTCCTTTTATTTTTCTCACTCTTCCCTTTCTTTGAGCATTTTATCATTTTGTCCTTCTTCCTTGTAGGACTGTCAAGTACAGAACTTTCAAGAACTGGATGGTCTTCCTTCTTTTTCTCTGATTTTGATTGAATCTTTGGTTGGGTTGGACCAATTCAAGTCAGATTGTCCTTATAAACCAAATGGAAGCCTTTAAGAGAACTCAGTTGGCTTTCTGAACCGCCTTTTTAGGTTTTAGTTTTTCCTCCCTTTTTGTTTTTTTTTTCTTTTTTCTTCTTATTTTTTCTTATTTTCTTTTCTTCTTCTTTTTTTTTTGTTTTAGCTCTAAAAGAGTTGTCTTGTTTGGGTTTCTAATAATGGATGAGTGGAGTGACATAAATTTCCTTTAACAAGGATTAATCATTTGTTACTCTGATGTTATCTTGATAGATTGGAGATATTAGGAGGACTTCAACTACCCTTATGTCTTGATAATATCAATTATCCTTATGATCTTAACTATTCATTCCTTCCTTTGATCTTCTTGCCACTTCATCTTAGTGATCATAAGACTTATCAAAAGTATCACAACAGATTAGGGTAGGTTGTTGGGGTTTGTTAGCCAATGAAAAGAAAGCTAAAATTTTATGAAGGCTCAAAGGGACAACTAGGAATTGATATTTAGTAGGGTGGATACAAGTTGTTGGCTAACCAAACAATGCCTAGATCATCTCTCCCTTAAATAAGTAGAGTTCAATTTTGCCTTAAAAGTTTGTCTAAGCATGTTCTAAGACTGACTAGGACCCAGACAAAGGTATTATGCAGGAGCCCTCTCTAAGTAAACATACACAACTCAATGCAATAGAGCAATTCCCTCACCTAGTAAAGTCATTCAAGTCATGATGCATAAATATATTAATTCATGAATCATCAAGATAGATTCCTCATTGGTTTAGAACCAAAATGAATAAAGACCAACAAAAATTTTGATGAAAGTGATTTATTCAAACAAATTTAAATTTGAAAAGCATAATTGTTCAAATTAAATATTAAAGAAAGTAAAATTGAAAAGCAACATTCAAGCTAAGGAAAGTTCGTTGAGTTTAAGCTTCTTTTCCTTTCACATCTTCAATATTTCCATCTTGAAAGGATGATAAAACAAAATCTTCTTCCAATCCTTTTCTCACTATGAAGGTTGCCGGTGGAGGTACTCTTCAAAACTTAGGCAAAAGATTGTTCTTGGTATTGGGCTTGTCTGGCTCCGGTAGCTTACCACTATCGATTAGGTCTTGGATCTTAGGCTTCAATCGGGCACATCTATCAGTCTGATGTTCTTGAGTTTGATGAAATTGACAAAAAGCCTTAGTATCAAATTTTGGGGGTAAATGATTTGGCAAAGGTCGAGGGGCTAATGGCTGTAATAGTCCCTTCTTTTGTAGCTTGTTGAAGACCCAAGACAAAGGCTTCCCCAATTCTGAGAATTGTCTTTTATTTCCTTGATCAGTCACATTAACATCAACTTCTTTTTGCATGCTTTGATTGTTAGGCTGATAATTCTCTTTCTCATTCCTTCTTATTGCAAATCGATTTTTCTTCCTTTCCCACTCTTCAATTTGTAGACTAGCTTGGAGAAGATCTTTGAAATCCCTTATAAGGGTGTGAGACATCCTTTCATGGAGATTAGGCATGACACCTCTCACGATCATCCTTATTTGATCGGATTCATCGGGCCTCTTCTTGAGCAAAGCAGCCTTATTTCTCCACCTTTTCACATAGTCCACAAAATTCTCATTTGGCCTTTGTCTAATGGACTCAACTTCCATTAAGGTAACTTCGAGCTCAATATTATAACAATATTGTTGAATGAAAGCCTTGTACAACATGTCCCAATCTTTTTTTAGTACTTTCCTCCAAGGTGTTGAACCAATTTTGGACAATAGGGTCCAATGAGAGCATGAAATATCTCAGAGTTTGAGCTTTAGTAGCTCGGACAAACTGCATAGTAGTGATGTACTGCTTCACATGGAGATGAGGATTTCCAGTATCATTGTATCGAGCAAAGGATGGCATCTTGAATTTGTACGAAACTTCTTCGTCTAGCTCAAATAATTTGTCAACTTCGGACATTTCTTCGATTTTCAACTTCTTCTCAAATTTCTTTTTCTAAATCAGCAATCATCTTCTTAACATCAGGCGTCTCGGTCTTTTCAATAGTTACCTTCTCAACAACCTTCTGCTCCTTTTTGTCCTGAGGATCTTGGTAGTGTTGAGCCCAATCATCATCATCAATGATCACCTTATCATCATCAAAAGCTACTTCACCAACTTTAGTCTTCCCTTTGTCCTTTGGCTTCTTAGTGCTAGCAGATGCTTCGTCATAATTTTCTAAAATTGCAGTTAATTGGTTCTTCATGGTCTCGTCTAGGGCCTCTTTTATTTCTTCCATCTTGGCATTGAGGGCATCATCAACATTCTTTGAATTTTTTTCGGGCTCCATTGCTTTTGGTGAAAAAGAGATTGAGTCATTGCTAGATTCTTCGTCTCCGGCATAGGTCGAATTGTCGTAAGCTTTTGAACTATCATAATCTAGGACTGTGAGCCTGAAAGGATCAATGATATGAGATGCAAATGTATGCATGTATGTATGTATGCACAACCAATCAACAAAGATAAGTAGAATGTCCCTTCCAACCTTATAACATCCACACACGAATGGCGAGTCTCTTTTCCTAGGTATATGGTTAACAAAATACTAACATGGGGCATCTTGTTTTCGAATAATTCCCTCGGACGTTTTAACCAATAGTTATATTTTCAAAAATGGAAATCAATCCATGATAATTCCCTTTAATTATGTTTTAATCCATTAAAGTAGCTTTTATGCTATATTGGATTAAAACTAAATTAAGAGGTTTATTATAAATAGATTTCTCATTTGAAAAAGCAACTAATGATTCATGCTAAAAACAAGCCCATAATTAATTATTCTTAGTATAAACCAGGCTCACAATTGATTTTTGGTATTTCATAATTGACCTAAATAATTTGCAAGCTCTTTGGATGAAAATAATTTTATTTCTAAGCCCACTGTAAAAAGATTTAAAAAAAAATGGATTTTGGGCTTAGTATTTGGGCCATGAGCAAAAGAATTTTTGATTTGTTTTTAGAAAATTTTTATGTCCAAAGACCATCTTGAAAAGATTTGAAAATAGCTTTGATCTTTTGGACTTTAAAGAAAATATTTATTTTGAGCTCACAATGTATTTAGGTCATATTAGAAAAAGAACAAACCAAATAAGCCATGATTTAAACCAAAATAAATTAACCGTAGTCAAACAACAAGCATTTGGGGTAAAACCTAAGGAAAGTAACTAGGCCAATTACATGAGCTTTAGTCTTTGGGTAAAAAGGCTTATGGTTCCCATAGCAAGTATATACCAAATGGTACGAGGTTATGAGTGGTTATGCCATGCTCAATCTCCATACCTTGAGTGAAAGTATGGTATCCCTTACATAACACAACACGGGTAACACGGGCATCCTAACTCACGCACACGATGCAATCTTATATGATGCAATGGATAATACCATTATAAGAAAGAATAGAATAATATAAAGACCAACAGAATCAACTTCTCTTATCCCTAGTGGAGTCGCCACAGTGAGCGGGGATTTTTGCCCCCACTCCCTGTGGAATGGCTCTTGCGACTTTGGCACTGTTTAAGCTCGAGGCCTTAGAGAACACGAATCAAAATTTAAAGAAAATGGAGTCGCCACCTGGAAGGGCCGGGAAAAAGAAAGGGGTGGATGACTTGATTCCTAAGGAATCCCCAACCCCCTAATGGGTTCGGAAAGTTGGGTATGTGTGGGGAAGGTAAAAAATGGCGCAGCACCCCTACAACGCCCGATTCATTGGAACTGGCCTCCTTTACAGGTCTTAATGTTATAAAATTCTTAAATATAACAATATTATCCATATTACATGCAATAATTGAAATAAAGCATCGTTATATTAAAAATTAAAATAAAGTCCAAGCAAAACAAATAAATGGACACCCATCCAAAGATGGAAACATGCCTTTACATCATCCATGTCTAAGCTAAATAGGACACCCACCATGAGGTAGAAACATGTCCTTTACATTGGTCTAAAATATAAAAGCAATTTAAATTACATAGAACTTGATTAATGAGGTACCCACAAAGTTGAAACATACCTCTTACAACATTTGGAAATCAAAATAAATCGATAGAAATAAATAACCATTCATCATAAATAAATCATTCATTAAAGATATTAAACATCAATCAAAATAGAAAGTAAGCATTCATCCATGATAAATTAAATAAATCAAGCATTGAAATTAAATAAATCAACTACCAAAGCATATAATAGACTACATAATCAAATAAAGCAAGTAAAGATACAAATTAGGGTTACTGTTTCCATTTAAAATTCTTTAATTAATATATTAGGGTTTTGGAATTTTAGTATTTTAGTATTATTATTAATATTTGTTTAACCTACTGTAAAGGTTTTGGAAAATTGTAATGAATTAGGGTTTCATGAATCAAATTATGGTTTAGGGGTAACATTATGAAATTAGGGTTTTAAAATATTAAAACATTAGGTTTATAGTTCTTGGTTATTGTATTGTTATTTTTAGGCTTACTGTGTTGAGTTTTAATATTTAGGTTTATAAGATTTAGGTTTATAAGATTTTAAATATTAGGGTTTATGAAAATAAGGTTTTACGTATTGGTTTTGAGGGAATTAGGGTTTTTAGTGTTTCAAAAAATATATTTAGTTTTGGGATTTGAGAAAACAATCTATAGTCTTATAAAGCTTAATGTAATTTTTTTACAAACTGTAAGATAAATTTAGGGTTTGGACATTTAACAAAAAATTTGGGAATTTTGGAAAAAAGTGAAAGGAAAACAGTTTAGGGTTTTTTAAAAGCTTTTAGAAATAGGAAAAATGTTTTAAGGTTTTTGGAAACAAAAGAGTATTTTTTTTAGGGTTCTTAAGGTTTAGAAAAGACAGAATTAGGGTTCTTGAGTTTTTAAAAGAAACAGAAGGAACGTTTTAAGATTTTTGGAAAACAAGGAAACGAATTAGGGTTTTTAAGGTATTTAGAAACAGAGGAAATCATTTAAGGTTTTTTGGAAATGAAGATCATGTTATTACATCTTAAAGATCAAAGTTTTGTGTGTATAATCTTATGAATAAAAAAGAACGAAGCTACTGTAAAAAATAAAAAGAAATTAAAGATTCAAACCTTCGTTTGTTGGTTCCACCAATAATTTCTTCTTGGATGAACAAGGTCAAAGGCAAGGTTGCTGCCTTTGATCAATCGTTGATTTGCTTGCTTATTGCTAGAATTTTCAAAGTCCCACTATTCTTTTTTTCCTTGTTAATCTTTTTTTTCCATTGTCCTCCCACTTTTCTGTGTCTTTTTAGTGTTATTTATAGGAAATTTTTGAAGCTTTATTCCAATTGTTTAAGGAATTTATCATTAATTAGAAAAAGGAAACCAAAACCAAATAGAATTTGGTTTCGAAAAAAATTGCGTCAAAAAAATTTCGCTGCCAAAAAAAACTGCTATGGACTGCTGCGAGGAACTGCGTTGAAAAATTGTGAGGGGCGGGCTGGCCATTTCGCCCCCTGTAATTCGTCGCCTATTTATTTTTATTTTTATTTATTTATTATTATTATTATAATTTTTAAAAATTATAAAAAAATAAATACTAAAACAAATATTATTTAATTAAGATAACACAAAAATTATTTTTGACTAATTAAAATATATTGGACTGGACCGGGTCAAAAATTAAGGGTCTACACGTAGGTTTAAATTAAAACAAACAAAAACTCAATCACCTATATTTTTATGAATATCAAATCCTAATCCTGTGTATTTTATATAGTTTGCATGTTTTAGCTTTAGTTTGTATATTAAATCCTAGAATTGAATATTAATCCCTGGTTTATGTATTTTAATCTTAGTTAATATGTAAAAATCTTAATCTTGTATATTTTACATCCCAAAACCCTAATTGATTAGTTTACATCATAAAACCCTAATTTACATCAATAAACCCTAGTTTTATAATGTAAGCTCAATTTATGGAAGCAAACCCTAGTTTTGTATGATGGAATCCTAATTTGGTTAAAGTTTGAATCTTATTGTTTGATGGTTGATTTTATATTTAAATCAATCACTCTCTATGGATGTTTGAATGGTCTAATTGTATTTGGTTAATTATTTAAATTCTAAGGATGTAAAAGGCATGTTTCCACATCGTGGGTGCCTTGTTTGTTAAGTTTAATGTAATTTAATTTATTTGGATTAATGTAAAGGGAATGTTTCCACCAAATGGTGGGTACCCTATTTTAGTTAGTTTTGGACATTGGATATTATTATAAGGGCATATTTCCATCTTGTATCAGTGCCCACTTTTGTGTTTTTTTGAACCTTCTTTGATTTTAATACAATGAATGTTTATTTACCTTAACTTGCATGTAGTATGGATAATATTTTAATAAGTTAAGAATTTAATAATATTTAGACCTAAAAAGGAGACTGGTTCCAATGAATCGGACGCTATGGGAATTTTGGGTCATTCTTACCTTCCCCATGCGTACCCAACTTTCTGAACCTAATAGGGGTTGGGGATTCCTTAGGAATCAAGTCATCCACCAATTTCTATTTTCCCGGCCCGTCCGAGTGGAGACTCCATTTTCTCCAGATTTAGGCCCATGTTCTCTAAGGTCCTGAGCCTAACAATGGCGAAGTCGCAAGAACCATCCCACTGGGTGAGGAGACAAAATTCCCAGTTTATACTATTTTCTTCATTTGAGCTCTCAACATCTTTGGTGACTTTTAGAGTTATGGCTTTCTTCTTATCCTTCTCACCCTTATCATCCTCTTTTTTGATATGCAAATCAAAGGTGAGGAGCTTGCCAACTAGCTCATCGGTTCTTAACGTGCTAAGATCATGAGCTTCTTCAATTGAAGAGACTTTTAATTCAAAGTTCTTCTTGGCTCTTAGCACTCTCAATATTTTTCTATTGACATCACCTTGATCATAGATTTTTTCATATTTCTTCAAGTCATTGACAATAGCAAGTAGCCGATTTGTCATTTTGGTGACTTTCTCATTGGGCTTCATCTTGAAGAGTTCGTACTTATGTATAAGCATTTGGGTTTTTGTGAACCTCACTTGGGTAGTACTCTCACTATAATTCTCAACAGTTTTCCAAATTCTATGTGCACAAATAAGATGTTGGATCCTTCCAACTTCTTCTCTAGATATGGAATTCACCAAGATGGAGGATTCTCTATTATTCTTATAGTAAGCTCTTTCTTAAGCATCCGTCCACTTGTCTCTAAGAAGAGGCACTTGAACACCATCAACCTCATGAGTAGGAGGTTTCCATTCATGTTGTATAAATTTTCAAAGCTCAATTCCCTCACTATCAAGAAATAAATTCATCTTATATTTATAACAAGAGAAATCCATTCCATCAAAGTAGGGTCTAAGAAAAAAATTGAGATTTCCATAAGAAGTATATGAAGAAGAGTCTGCCACTATGGATCAAATTTCACAATTAAGCTTTTTGAAATTTTAAGGCTCTAATACCAATTGTTATCTCAAGATGGCGAATTAGTTGTTTGAAGAAATGATGGCAATTCAAAAATCAAAAGCAAGGTAAATTGAGAGAAGAGTAGAGTAGATGAGAATGAACATGAGGAGTTTCTAGTGGTTCGGATTACCTCAATCCTACATCCACTTCCTTAGTAACTTGTTAAGGTTCCACTATTCTTGAGTTTTTACAAGCTCAACTCTAACTTGATGTTTTCATAAGATCACATTGAACTTTTATAAGGTTTGAGAATTTTCCTCACAAACTAACAAGAGTTTTCCTAGGCTCACTCTAAAACCTTGTGTGTTAAAGCTCTCACTCAAACTTACAATGGTGTTTAATGCTCACACCTAACACTCAAAGCAATACAATTGGAAATTTTGATGTGAAGTAATAAAAGTTATTTTTTTTTTTGCTATTACAATTACAATTACCCTTAAATAAGAGGTTTCTTTAGGTATTTACAGCCATTAGCACTCTAACTATCCGTTTGAGGTGGTTCCCATATGTTTAGTTCTTTTTTCCATTTAATTTGTGTCTGAGACACTTTGTACGGCTGCTATGTATCTTGAGCGGTTGCACAATTCAAATTTTCTTCAACTGCTATCTCCAACGGTAAAATTTGAGTGCCGGACAGGATCATATTTCCCATCTTGCCATGTCTTGCGGTCGCACAATGCTTAGTTAATGTTTAATTTGAAATCCTTCTTCCACGTGTCCAATTGTCATTGTTTCAGCATGTTTGGCACTAAAATTCAAATTTGTTGGTGTAGTGCAGTCGCACAAATTAAGTTTCTCACTGCAGAATACCATTGTTATCTCTTTTATGAATTGGTGGGAGTTTGGTTGTTGCCGGAGCGGTCACACAAAGTAATGTGCGATCACACAATGGTTTATGCGTCGATGCTCAGCCACACACTCTGGCTACTATCACTTTTGTGAGTTTTGAGTTTTTGTTCATAGGTTTGTGCGGTTGCTCAAGTAATTGGAGTGATCGCACAATGTGCTTGTGATCTGACTTGGCTGCACCAGAGACCGTGATTTCTTCTATGCTTTTAAGGAGTTTCTTTCCCTTAGCCTTTATGCGGTCGCTCAGTATATTAGGCAGTCACACGAGGCTTGAAGGTTTTAGTACCTATAAAACAAACTTGTTTGAAATAATTAGTGCACATCAATTTGATTATTAATTATCAAAATAGAGTTTAATTGCCCAACGCATATTAAGGGCATCAGTTGGCTGAGACATGGGTGCCTTTGAAGAAAAAGAATGCAGGGTCAGTGGCTCAGAAAAAGTTGCATATTGTGATACATAGTGTTGGGTAAACGCTTGGTCAATCATGGTTTGGACTTTGGCTAGTATGGTTTCTTGGAGCTGATTTTGTTTGACAAGGAGTTTTCCAACTGAGTTGTTGTAATACCCTTATACCCTATATAAGCATAATAAATATACCTTGCCTATGTAAAGTACTTATACAAAATACAAGAATGTCACTATAAATGACTGTAGAAAATTCTCCCTCAAGAAAGCAAAAATAAATATAGTTTATATAAAGATAATTTATAAAGAATATATATATATTATTAATTAAATATTAAAACACAAATTTAAAAGAAAATCTATGAAAAAATTTGTCAGAGTTTTGTCTGTAAATTAGACTTTTTTTAAATCAAATAATCACAACCTGCATTAAAATACACTCCCTATATATATATATTCCAAATCTCCAACATTTCCTCCAACAATCATCCCACATTTCATTATCTTATTTATATATGAATAAAAATATTACAAATATTTACAACTCTTAACCAAATATTAAATTTACAATATTTTTATATAAGTTCGTAATATATGCAAACATAATAAGTTTAACAAAACAAATATTTACATGTTATGCAAGCAAGCTCTGGTCATATGGCAACTAACAGACTTTAAGTGCAAGTCCAAGACCTAGACCTAAAGGGGTGTATTGGATTAAGATTTTATTAGATTTTAATTGATTTTAAAAATCTAATGGTATTCAATTCAGATTTATTTGAAATCTTATAAAATCCGATGGCATTCAATGATGACTTTTTAGAAGTCTATTAAAATCTAATGGTATTCAAAAACCATTGATTTTAATGAATTTTACAAATTTTTAGATTTCATTGGATTCCAGGATATTAGATATAAATAAAAAAGCTTAATATATCTGTGTCCCCTCCAACTTGACACGATTTGTCACTTAGCCTCTCATAATTTTTGAGGGACCAATTGATCCCTTCAATTCATTAGTTTCAATAACAAACTACCCCATAAAAGTATATAACCAATAATGTATAAGCGTGTGTGTTACACTCACTCTGACATTAGTGCTACATGGATGCCATGTAACTAAAAAAAGGGCACATCAGAAAAAATAAAAGTCCTAATTCATGTTTTGAGATCCAAATCCCCAATTTAAAGAACTCTCCCTAATTGTTTTCTCCAAATTCCACTTTCAAATTGATTGAAATTCTAAAATCCATTACGAAACTGTTAAATGCTAAAATTGATTCTCATAGTGTCAATCCTTTCCAATTTTAAGAAAATTAAAAAATATCAATTAAAAATATTCAAAGACAAATGAAGAATTGTTAGAATTAATTGAGTATCAAGCTTTATATACAATTGTTGACATTTCATCTTTTGAAGATCTAAAAAACCTAAATATAGTTCTTTTTTTAACTTTTATAACCCCCAATCTTTAACACAGTAGCCATTTGCTCAATCTTAAACACAACGACCATTTTCTTCAGCTCAATTCCAAGATTCCACTGTTGAGGAGGCTGTTGTTGGTCCTCAACACATGATTTATTATTCAACTTTGAAATCAAATGATCCATTATAGTAAGTGAACTAAAAAGAGAAGAAAGAAGAGGGATAATAACATTTCATCAAGATTATATGCAAATAAGCTGGTTTTCAACATTGTAGATGGCTAGGCTAACTTCCATCAATAGCGGCTGTGGTGAAGTTTATATTCCTTGAGATATCAACCATGCACATGAAGATGATGGACATAAGGTTGAAAAGAGAAATAAAATTTATAGAGAGAGAAATGGAAGTTTATAGTTAAAATTTTATGTAAATAGAAATGAAGAGAAAAGGGGATTAATGATTTTGAAATTTGATTTAGGGAAGAAGGTAACAAGAGAGAGAAAGAAAGACAGAGATTAAAATGTTGGTTTTGATTTATATTCTAAATTAATTTAACAAACAGTCAGTCTCTTTACACGTGATGTATGAGGTAAATTCATGCGCAGTGCCATCTCAACATTAAGGGGGTAGTTTGGTATTAAAATCAATAAGTTAAAGGGGTCAAGTGGTTCTTCAAAAACTATATGGGGCTAAATGACAAATCATGTCAAGTTAGAAGGGCTATGAATGTATTAAGCAAAAAAAAAAAAAACTCTTTTACAAATCCAGCATCCATTCTAAAGATTTCACCCTTAAAGAAAAATCATGTTTCACCTTTTCTAGTTGTGTTTTTGCCTAAACCCATTTGATATTTTCGTGTCTTTGTAGCCAAATGATGGAACCCACCATTTTTTAACAATTGAAGCAACATAAGTATAAGAAAATTGTAGAAACTAACAATTGAATGGCCATAAAAACCTCATCCTAAAATGGAAAAGAATAAAAGCAATAATAAAAAAATGAATTTACTTGGACAATTGAATCAATGAAAGCTATAGTGAGATCGATAAGAACCATTTTTATTAGATCAAGATTTTAGAAACAAATATAAGAAGATGAAAGGAACAAGTGTTGTGAATCGCAAGTAAAGCATTGTGTTGAATTAAACTGATTCCAAGGAGATTGAATCAACATGAACAGAATCCAATATACCAATTTAGAATGTTATTATCCTAATGTTTCAAATATTTGTTTTTAATAATATAAAAAATACAATGATTTTTTTATCATTAGCATATTAACAAATAATATATAAAATTATAGGTGATTGCAATTACCTTTTTCTATGACGTTTGTCTAACAGTCTCTAGCCTTTTATCATATAAAACACTTTGAGTAGTGAAATTTATAATATTTATTTATTTTCCAATATCACAAAGATTATATTTATAGTATAATGTTTCTAATATTAATTTTTTATCAAAATATTAATTATATGAAAATTTTAGAATTTCATCAAAATCTATCAAAGTCTATAATAAAAATCTAATAAAATTTATTAAATTCCATATAGGATTTCAACGGAATATATAGAATTCCATTAAAATATTTAAATTCCATTAAAATCACCAATTCTTTTAAAATCTATTATAATCTTAATCTAACACACCCCCTTTAGCCTAGCAGGGTTTTTCGCCTCTACCATGTCACTTATGCAATGACAATAATCATGCTAAGCTATTAGCCTAACGGTACATATTTTGATAACAAAAGTGGTTTAAAAACAATTCTTAATGCTTTTCAATATGCCAAGTATACCATATACACTTTGGTTACTAAAAATATCATGGTCACATACATTGGGCCCAAAAGTTCCTATATAATATTCAAGTTCCAGAAATATTATTTCAACCAATAGTGACACTGGGGATCTAAATGTCATATACCGTCCAAAAGTGCGTCCCATATTGACACCAACGTGTCTAGCCCGTAGGCACAATAATAATAATGATACCAGTGTGTCTAGTCCGAAGGCACATTAAATACTATCATGTATCCTTGGCATGCCAATCCAATAATGCCAAAAATAATTTTCTGGAAGATGATATTATATAAGGCTAACATACATCATAGTAAAATCCGTTTTTCTATAATCATATACAATTTTCTCATTTTAACATAACTAACAACATTTCTCATAATGTTAGTCATATTTACAATGTGACATCATTACCCATACTCCTTAGGCATTTTTCACATTTTTCTCAAATAACATAAATTATTGAAAATATTCATTTTACAATGGCATAACATATTGTATTTTATGCATTTCACATAACATCACACAAAACCATGTATATTACATCTTAAAACCCATTTCAAAGTAGCTTAGCATATTCATAACTCACAATGTGCTAGGCTAAATTAAATGCAATTGAAATCCATAAAACTAAAGTATGTACTAACCTTAATTATGCCAAAATCTAAGCCCTAATCACCTTTTAACTTTAACTTTACGAATTTCCCCTCAATACTTTAATTAGAAAAGTCCACCCAAATTACTTCCAAACCAAATTATAAGTATAAAATAGCATTGGACACTCATTCTAAAATCTTTTAATCAATTAAACATCAATTATATCTATTTTACCCAAAATTGCTACAAAATCCTAATTACCCTTACTACTTCTTCCAAACTACCACCAAACTCATTCATTTCAATCATCCAACCTTAAAATTATTACTTTCACACCAAATAACATAATAACAACTCATTCTAGTAATTATTGACACTCCCATCAAAAGTGTTAATTTACATATTCATATATTTAAAGAAACTTAGTAAAATCCAAAGAATCATTACCTATTACTTGAAAATTCCTTGAAAAACACCCTTAATCCTTGAAAACTTGATGAAATTTGGTGGGATGAAGAGCAAAAATCCTCCCTTAGCCCTTTATGAAAATCGGCCTAAGCTTGAAGCAGGAAGAAGAAAAAGTGACTTTTTAATTTCTATCTTCTAACCACATATAATATATATTAATTGAATAATTAATAATTAATAAATATTAGATATTTTATCTCTTCCACCCAAAAATATTTTAATTTTGATTTTTTTTACTTTTACTTTTTTACTTTAATTTTGACTTTGACTTTTGACTTTTTGACTTTTTATTTTTAGATAAATTTATACTTTAGGTATATTTCACATATATCCAACATATACATTAGATATTTTCTCTTTTCAACCCATTAATTAACCCTTTTAAATTATTTATTTATTTATATTTTAACAAAAATACAGATGTTACAGTTGCTTTCAACATGGGTTGACCTT
Organism: Garcia nutans; assembly: GCA_947685225.1. NCBI lineage: Eukaryota > Viridiplantae > Streptophyta > Magnoliopsida > Malpighiales > Euphorbiaceae > Garcia > Garcia nutans. The sequence goes on along the minus strand of CANTUV010000017.1, from coordinate 1,188,869 downwards.
ATGATGGGTTCTTTCTTCTTAATTCATGGTTTGACTTTTGAAAAAAGAAAAGTTTTAGTGTGAGGTAGGATTCAAACAAAAATCTGGGTGTTCCATAGAGCTTAATTCAATGTTTTCTCTCTTCCTTTGAAAAAAGAAATTTCCTATTAGATTTTTTTAAAAGCTTAAGATTTAAGGCTCATATTTTGATGAGGTCTATTTTGCTTGGTTTTTCGATGGGTCAAGTTTAATTTTTGAGGAAAGGACTAAGCCGGTAGGGTCTTAACCTTATTTTTGAATGGTTGGGCTATTTTAGCTTTTGATTCTTGGGGTGGACAAACCAGCATGGTTTAAGGCCAAGCTTGATGGTCAAGGCTTATGGTCCTTTATCATTTTGGATAAACCAAGGTTTTTAAAGTTCATAAAGGTAAATTAATGTGATCTAAGTTTAATGTGGTTTAAGGTTATAGCTTCAATTTGAAATGAGTTTTAGAAGAATGATACATTAAAATTGTTGGGATGGCATAGATGGAATGCTTGCATATATGCATGAATGAAAAATAATTTTATACATGTGGCACAAGATTGGGGTACATGCCACTTAAGGATAGGGTCTATGACCTTTATATGCAAAAGATGGTTTAGTCCAAATAGTCTCGTCGCACCAGGACAGCTACATACCTAACCACATGTCAGATAATGAATCTGGCGTGGGTCCAATAGTAGTGTATATCCGTTACACCTCAAAAAGATTAAAGATTCATTATGGGTTGGATGCTTTCACCATCTCTCAACATACCTAATAAATGTTGCCAAGTGGATGCTACTTGCTATCCAAAGGTTTCCTAAACTAAATGGTGAAGAACCCTTATGAATGATGAAGGAAAAACCAACCAAAGAGAAAAAAAATCATTTGAAAAAGCCCATGAAAATTTTATTTTAAAATTTTTAAAGTCCCCAGTAGAGTCACCAACTATGAGGCCTCTCTCGAGCACCGATCTTGCATGCTCAAAAAATGGAGCCGAAATGCTCATTTGGGCTTAGTCTCACGTGACATCACCATATATGGTCTCCAGTCAGTTTAGTAAGCACATGTTTGAAAATTAATTTTATGTTTCGAGAAAATATTTTGCTCTCCTTTTTATTATGAAAAAGAAGATGTGACTTTTATTTTCAAAGCATTAATTATAAAGTTACCACCTCAATTTATTTAATCTAGGAAAATTTAAGAAAAAAACTCATTTTGTTGACTCCATGAAAAATATTTGATTTTTATCCAAAAGGTAATAGTCTGAAACCATTCACAATAGGTTATGGGCTAGTTTTTTAAAATAAAAATAAAAGGATTTCTCTTTAATTGGTTTTAACCTTTATGATTAAAAGAGATATTTTTATGTTGATGACAAAGGTAAGCATGAATGACAATTAATTATGCATGAGCAGTTAATAATATGATATCCATAATTACAAGAAAAATAATTTATAACAACCCTAGAAATAACATTCATAGGGGAGTTTTGACTAGCCCTTATAGGTACTAGGTCAAGTACAAATCCCCAACTAAAATTATTAATAGCAAATAATATCAAATAAATACGACATTCATTCAAATAGAAAATCAATATAATGAAATCGCAAGATTAAAGAAAAAATAAATTAAAATAAATCCAAAAGGACCAATTTGGGTTGTTAAGTGAGGGCTCGCTACTTAGAGTGATATTTTAATTGTGCGTATTTATCCCGTTTGAATAAGAATCAGAGTCGTAAGTAGTTCATGCATTTGGTTGCAAAGGACTTTAATTAACTTAGTTAATTTAATTACCGAATGGAAAAGAGAGATAAGTGAGGAAATAAATACATTTAGTGATCGTTTTCTCTTGATAAATGGTTGGAGAGCTTTGCCACTTCTTAACTTCATTTAACCAACTAAAAAATTAATTATGTAATTAATTGAATGAAATAAGTATGATGGTGAATGAATTGATTGAAGAAATAAATTAATTTGCAAAATTAATTTAAGCCTAGTGTCATAAAATCAGTTTGACAGAATTTTATTGTCTAAAAATCAGACCTTTTAATTGAAAAGAGAATCCCTATTTATAGAAGGTCGACAAAATTAGGTCATATAGGCATCTGAGACGTGTAGCCTGACCAGGTCACTCACAGTGATGCCGAGCGCACGTGGTCGCGCCCTACATCATCAAGGCGAGATTGGCTCAGTGCGACTATCGTGACCAGGTGGCGCCACAATTTGGCACAACCAGAATAAATTTTAATTAATTAAAGGAAAAAAATTTATTTTTAGTCAAATTAATTAATTTTTGAAAATTTTAATTTCCTAATATCTAAATTAGATGCAAAATCAAGAGTTCACAATATGAAAATTTCTAATCATAAATTTATACTAAAATTATTATTAATATTAATATTATCATTGCATAAATTATCAATGTATAATTAATTTATTGGGAAGATTAAAAGTCATACATCTTATTATTTAATTTTTAAAAAGGGCTTCTTATAAAACTACCAACAAAGCCAAAAGTTTTTTCAAAAATACTGTTGATATAAAAAAATTTTAAAAATACCTAAAAAAGTTACAAAAATACAAAAATATATTATAAATCATTATATTTTTATGATTTGTATACGTTATAGATATGTTATAAAATTCTTCAAAAAAATATAAAAATTCAGTTTATTTCATATATTATTTATAAAAAAAATATGTTTAATGAAAATAACAAATTTTCATTAAAAAATAATTTTAAAAAATATTTTCATATCTAGATGACACAGCCAAGTCACTGGCCATGTCACCTGACATGGCTAGGATAACCATGCCTTGGTCATGTCACTTTGATAAAAAAAGGAAAAAGAAAGGCAGAGGTAGACACATGCAAGAGGCACAGCCAAGTCACTGGTCGTGCCACATAACACACCCACTGACTTGGTCATGTCCCACTTGAAAAGCAAAATAACAAAGAGAAGCAGAATAAGACACGTCCAGGTGACACGACCATGTCACTCCCTATAAGAAACATACATTGAAAGGTAGTGACGGACTTAGACAAGTGACTTGGCCATGTCCAAGGTAAAATTGATAGACACGACCAAGTAATCCAAGTCTTGGTCGTGTCCTTACTTGATTCCCTTTAATTATTAACACGATTAGAGGAGACAAAATGGAGTCAACGGGAATGTTTCTATTTAAAAAAAAGATAAAAGAAGTGGAAAGGTGAGTTATTTTTATGGGAAGTGTTGCGCTCAACTAATTACTACTACAAGCGACACTCACAAGTATATGAGGTATTTGTAGCAACGGTGATCACCCCAAGGTCTCTCGCAAGGAAGAAATTATTTTGTAATAGTTTGATTAGCAACAAATTTAAAAGCAAGAGTGTAATGTTTGAAGTAGTGGTATAAAGCAATTAAAATTAAAAGTAACGTGTGTAATGTTGTACAAGATTATTTCAATTCTAGGAATGGTGTCTAGGGTTGTAGATCAATTTCATCAAAGCTTAACTCTTAAATTATCCATTAACATGACCTTGTATTTTAGTTTGTTCCTTGAGTTTAATTAGTAATTACCAATTTATTAGTTTTCACATTTATGAATTAACAACAACCGATTGTTTTGAAATTACAAATTAACAAACCCTAGAACTTATATTTCTAATTCATTCTTATGGCAGTTGATTGCATAATTCCAATATCAAATTTCACCTCTCGACCCTTTATTCAATAACTAGAGATCAATAGGTAGCTAATCTATCAACTTAACATTCAATCCAATGCAATTAACCAACAATAAGGTATATTAATGGAAATATCAAATCAAGTCATTCAATCAAATCTACTACAAATCCTAGGCATGAGTAATTTAGCTCATCATCATCAATTTAAAACAAATATTCATCTCAATATAAATTAAATCACAATTCTACATTGAAATATTAATGTTCTTAACAAACAATAACAATCTAAAAATGAATCAAAAGAGAGAATATAAAAACCCATTTGAAGATGCTAAGAGTTGGACTTCTAGTCTTCCTCCTAGCTCCACTTTGAATATGATGAAGAACTAACAAGTCTTCTTCAATCAATGGTTCTCCTCTTGAAAGATGAAATGGTCACTCTCTCAAGCCCCCAACTCCTCAATCAGGCTTTCTTCAAACCCTAACCTTCACAATAGCTTGCTCACCCAATTTTATTCCCAAAAATGTTAAGAATCTTGTTTATGGAAGATGAAGATGAAGGTGATGTTCATGGTCTCTCTCAAGACCAAGAACAAGAAGATGAACCAAGAGAGAACTCCCCTTCAAGCCTTCAAAACATGTATATGTATATCCTTCCTCCATTCTTTTTAATTTCCTAAGACACAAAGCATGTTTTCTAACTCACACACTCCACCTTGTCTCCCACTTATTTCATTATTTAAGTCTTCATCCCATAAATTAGGCAACCTTTTTCTTCTTTTAATATTTCTTTTTAAAAGATGGAACTTGTTGTCTGATGGTGTTAACCTATGCTATTGCAATACCGCAAGTGCTAGGGTCACTTAAGTAATAAAGTAGTGAGTGAGTTATCATTCCACTAGGGACAAGGTCAAGTACTAGTGCAAATTTTAACTGTTTAGCAAATCAATAGTTTTGTGAAGTTTTGTAATTAAAGACAATTAACTTAATAACTTAAAGTAAAGAGAGGTTGAGTGTTATGCAAAAAGGACTGATGATGAAAATACTATCCAAATATTAAATCCCCCTATCCATAAATATATTTATGAAAATCAATTCAATTACGCCAAATAATAGAGTTGAATTGGCATTCCTCTAAATTAGACTAAAACCTTTCTTAAGTGAATTAATCCCTAATCACTACATAGAATGCTGGAATCTCTTCTCAAACATAATTAAGTAGATCTTGCATTAAGAATAAGGAATCATAAACCAAAGGATCTTATAAGTCTATCTCTAGCACTCTAATCAATCCTCAATCCTTATGAGTATTCAATTCATATCAAGCTTTCTCAAGACAATAAAATGAAAATTGCAACCAATCAATAAGCATGCTATTATCAATTGGAAATAAATTATTAAGCATCATAAGAATAAAACAACTCAATTAAATGATTTAATTAAATAAAATTATTCAATCCATACAATAAAGCTAGGGTTCATTAATATCTAGATAGAGAATGAGTTAGTTCATGTTCAAAACTAGAAAACCATAACAAGAGAAATAAGTAAAAGAATCCAAACAATCCATGGCAAATAATTTGTATTTCTTCACTTGAATCCTTGAATCTTGATTTAGATCTTGTATAGGATGTGTCTTCACCTTCAATCTCAGCTTCAAATGTAACACCCCTATACCCAATATACGCACACTACATACACCCACTTCTATAATATACGTATACCGGATACAGGAATGTCACGGTCTATTTTAAATCAAACCAGTCTTTCTATTATCAATATAAGAAAACTTAAAACATTTAAGATATATTATAAAACATAATAGATAAATTATTTATTTATTAAGCAGCTGAAAATGTAGCGGTATATACATATATATACATCAAAATCAATATTTACAAAATATAAAGTTTATACATGTTTGGCAGTTCATCTCTGATCTTGAAGTCCACAATCAACACTTCACAAGCCCAAACTCGACTCGGTCTAGCTGAACTCTCCGGTTCAACCGGATCTACCCTGTCACCTGCGCGATGAACCACAATCGCGCTAAGCCTACGACTTAGTGGTACAAACCACAATAACAATATGATTCAATGTAATGCCAATGTCATACTTTTAAGAATTAGAAACAATACACAAGAATATCATATTTCATAACATTACATGTCATTATATTATTCAATTATTTCATCATTCATGATTCACATTTAAGCAAAGACAAGCATGGGCCCAAAAGAAACTAATATGTCATTCAAATTCTGGAGTTAATGTTTTGGTCCAATAATCACATTTATCAAGCCCGTAGGAGATTCATTATCACAATGAGAAACATCTTATATCTAACATCCCAACTAGGCTTCAAGGACTAGGCCCAACCAAGCTTCAAGGGGAGCTAAGCATCAACCCAACTTGGCTTCAAGGACCAAGCCCAACCTAGCTTCAAGGGATTGTTACTTTTAGGCATGCCACCAATAACAAAACTATGAAAATTGAATAACATACTAGGCACACAATTCTTTCATTATTTCATTATCAATTCCATTCTCATTTTCTCATAATCATCTAGGCAACCATGCCCCAATTATTTCATTTGTATCATTATAGCCATCAACAATGGCTTCACATCTCATCATTACGGTATACATAACCAATTGCATTGTACAAACATTTTGAAAGATCATTTTATCTTTCACATTATGCAAATCATAGCATTAATCAAATGTATCAACAAATTAATAGATTACTTAACACATTTACAACCAAATGTGTTAAGTTCCAAAGTTATGTAAATGTATGCGGTCATGTAGTGTTTGTACTTACCGCTAAGAGCAACACACACCAATTCCAAACTCCTCCTCCAAGAATCCTTCAACACATGGAATAGGGCAACTCAAACTCTTCAAAACCTAATCCAAAAGTGATTATACACACTCACATAGATATACACATAAGATAATAAGGATAAGAACCAACTAGGGCAACTTCTACACATGACACGCTCAACAACACGGGCGTGTCCTTGACCGTGCCCTAACCCACAACACAGAAGCTTTGACATGCTCAATGACATGGGCGTGTCACTGGCCGTGTCAATCCTCCCTCAACACAATGGCTATGACACGCTCAGTGACATGGGCGTGTCACTGGACGTGTCAATACTACTCCAACACAGAAGCTGTGACACGCTCAGTGACATGGGCGTGTCACTGGTCGTATCACCCATCCAGAAAATAGAACCATTGACACGCCCAAAGACTTGGCCATGTTCATGGGCGTGTTAGGCCAAAAATCTTGATTCCTACACCAACAACACCACATCCAACAAACATCATACTTAACCCTTTTCCACTCCAAACAATCTTATCCAAAGCCATCAATAAATCATACTAAACTTGCATAAACACCAAAACAACTCAAAACAAGCATCAAACACACTCACAACCACAATCACAACTCAACCCATACACAATCAACAACTCTTGCTTTCCAACACCAAACTTAACCTTTCCTCCAAACCAACCCCAAAATCAAAATCAAATAAACAACACCATCTCAAATACATTAAAATTAACCACACACACATCAACAACAACCATGAACCAAGCTCAAAACACAAACTCAAAAGAAAACTAAAGAATCAAGTGGAAAACTTACCAAAAGTAATGAAAACCCTTAGAATTCCAACTTGATCACTTGAAACACCCTTCAATCTTGAGTTAGGAAGAACAAAAATCTCTCTTTCCCTCTTGCTATGGTGATGGCCGGCTAAGCACAAGGAAGAGGAAGAAGAAAAAGATGATTGAAAGAGCAAAGTCAAACTTGCAACCTCTCTTAGCCACACAACCTCCCTTTTAATATCCACCAAGCAATTATAATAATAAAATAATCATAAATATCATCATCCACTTAATAATCAATTTCAATTAATCCAAATATAATTTAATATCTCTTTTGACCAACTAATGAGTTGACTTGTATATGTTGTATATATCTCTATATATACAACATATACACACTTCTCTTCTCCTCTCTTACTACTTAAACATTAATATACTTTATATTATTTAATCCAATTACAACAATAATCATTTCAAAAATTTTAGGGTATAGTTTGGGATATTACATCAAAACTCTCTTTTTCGCTCTAGAAGTCGGCTCTAAGTTGTAAAGAATGAAAATTTGATGCCTAATTCGCGCTTCAGCTCAGCTTTTATAGTGCAGATATTTTAGCCTGACACGCCCAGTGACACGCCCATGTCACTGGGCATGTCATTGGTACTGGAATTTTGAATATAAGGCACGTCCAGTGACACACTCATGTCACTGGGCGTGTCACAGCTATTGTGAGTCATTGTAATAGGGACGCTCGGTGACACGCCCATGTCACTGGGCATGTCAATGCTTCTGTATTGCAGTATCAAAGCCACGTCCATTGACACGCCCATGTCCATAGGCGTGTCACTTGAAGAATTTTGCTCTTTTCCTCTACTTTCATCCGTAATTTCCTCCAAAATGACCATAAGCCCCAAAATACAAAGAATTCCTGAAATTGATCTATAGATTCTTTATTATTGACCCAGTCCAGTCCGTTATTTTTTATAGTCCAAAATAATTTTTGTAATATTTTAATATTTATTTTAGTATTTATTATTTAAAATTTTTAATAAAAATTAAAAATGGGGAAGTGAATAAAAATAATAATAATAATAATAAATACACAAAAAATAAAAATAAATAAATAATAAAAATAAAACTCAGTGCCAAAAAAATTCATCGCCGAAAACCAGTGGACGAACTAGCCTTGGGCCATTTCGCCCGCAGGAAGCTCCTGCGGGCGAATTGGCCTGCAGCCCGCCCCTCGCAATTTTCGACGCGGTTCCTCGCAGCTGCCCGCAGCAGTTTTTTTGCCAACGGAATTTTTTCGATGCAATTTTTTCCAAAATCAAATTCTATTTAGTTTCGGTTTTCCTTTTCCTAATTAATGATAAATTCCTTAAACAATTGGAATTAAGCTTCCAAAATTTCCTATAAATAATAATAAAAGACACAGAAAAGAGGGAGGACAATTGGAGAAAAAGATTAACAAGGAAAAAAAGACTTTGTATCGGATAGTGGGACTTTTAAAATTCTAGCAATAAGCAAGCAAATCAATGATTGATCAAAGGCAGCAACCTTGCCTTTATCCTTGTTCATCCAAGAAGCAATTTTTGGTGGAACCAACGAACGAAGGTTTGAATATTTAATTTCTTTTTATTTTTTTACAGTAGCTTCATTCTTTTTTTTATTCATAAGATTATACACACAAAACTTTGATATTTGAAGATGTAATAACTTGATCTTCGTTTCAAAAAAAAAACCTTAAAAGATTTCCTCTGTTTCTAAATACCTTAAAAACCCTAATTCGTTTCTTTGTTTTCCAAAAATCTTAAAAAGTTCCTTCTGTTTCTTTTAAAAACTCAAGAACCCTAATTCTGTTTCTTCTAAAAGTTAAGAACCCTAATTCTGTCTTTTCTAAACCTTAAGAACCCTAAAAAAATACTCTTTTGTTTCCAAAAACCTTAAAACATTTTTCCTATTTCCAAAAGCTTTTAAAAAACCCTAAACTGTTTTCCTTTCACTTTTTTTTGAAATTCCCAAATGTTTTGTTGAATGTCCAAACCCTAAATTTATCTTACAGTTTCTAAAAAATCACATAAAGCTTTATAAAACTATAAATTGTTTTCTCAAATCCTAAAACCAAATATATTTTCGGAAACACTAAAAACCCTAATTCTCAAAAACCTAATTTTTAAAATCTTATAAACCTAAACATTCAAACCCGATATAGTAAATCCAAAATAATAATCTAGTAGCTAAGAATTACAAACCCTAATAATACTAAAATTCCAAAACCCTAAAGTATTAATTAAAGAATTTTAAATATAAACAGTAACCCTAATTTGTATCTTTACTTGCTTTATTTTTAGATTTAATTATATACTTTATTATATGCTTTGATTTATTTAAGTTCAATGCTTGATTTATTTAATTTATCATGGATGGATGTTTACTTTCTATTTTGATTGATGTTTAATATCTTTGATGAATGGTTTATTTATGATGAATGGTTATTTATTTCAATCGATTTATTTTGATTTTCAAATGTTGTAAGAGGTATGTTTCCACTTTGTGGGTACCTCATTAATTAAGTTCTATGTAATTTAAATTGCTTTTATATTTTAGACCAATGTAAAGGGCATGTTTCTATCTCATGGTGGGTGTCCTATTTAGCTTAGACATGGATGATGTAAGGACATGTTTCCATCCTCGGATGGGTGTCCATTTATTTGTTTTGCCTGGACATTGCTTTAATTTTAATATAATGATGCTTTATTTCAATTGTTGTGTGTAATATGGGTAATATTACTATATATAAGAATTTTATAATATTAAGACCTGTAAAGGATGCAGGTTCCAATGAACCGGGCATTGTGGGGGTGCTGGGCCATTTCTCACCTTCCCCACACGTACCCAACTTTTCGAACCCATTAGGGGGTTAGGGATTCCTTAGGAATCGAGTCATCCACCCGTTTCTTTTTCCCGACCCATCCGTGTGGCGACTCCATTTTCTCTAGACATAGGTCTGTGTTCTCTAAGGCCCCTAGCATAAACAGTGCCGAAGTCGCAAGAACCATTCCACCGGGAGTGGGGGCAAAAATCCCCGCTCACAGTGGCGACTCCACTGGGGATAAGAGAAGTTGATTCTGTTGGTCTTTATATTATTCTATTCTTTCTTATAATGATATTATCCATTGCATCATTTAGATTGCATCGTGTGCGTGAGTTAGGGAGCCCATGTTACCCGTGTTGTGTTATGTAAGGGATACCATACTTTCACTCAAGGTATGGAGATCGAGCATGGCATAACCACTCATAGCCTTGCACCATTTGGTATATACTTGCTATGGGAACCTAAGCCTTTTAACCCAAAGACTAAAGCTCATGCAATTGGCCTAGTTACTTTCCTTAGGTTTTACCCCAAATGCATGTTGTTTGACTATGGTTAATTTATCTTGGCTTAAATCATGGCTTATTTCGGTTGTTCTTTTTCTAATATGGCCCAAGTACACTTGCAAGCTCAAATTAATTTTTCTTTAAAATCCAAAAGACCAAAGCTATCTTCAAAACATTTCAAGATGGTCTTTGGATATAAGACTTTTCTAAAAATAAATCAAAAATTCTTTTTCTCATGGCCCAAATACTAAGCCCAAAATCCATTTTTTCTATAATCTTTTTACAATGGGCTTAGAAATAAAACTATTTTTACCTTTTCTTTCAACGAGCTTGCAAATTAGTTAGGTCAATTACAAAATACCAAAAATCAATTGTGAACCTAGTTTACACTAAGAGTTATTAATCATGGGCTTGTTTTTGGCATGAATCATTAGTTACCTTTTCGAGTGAGAAATCTATTTATAATAAACCTTTTAATTTAGTTTTAATCCAATATAGCATAAAAGCTACTTTAGTTGGATAAATGGATTAAAACCTAATTAATGGGAATTATTATGAACTGATTTTCTGTAACACCCCTACACCCGTATACGTACACAGCATGCTTATACGATCGTAATATACGTATACTGAATATAGAAATGCCACACTTTTCAAATACACAAATGACATTTAAAAAAATTAAAAATTTAATGACATACCAAATGTTTAAATGAAAATCATAAGACACAATAGATAAAAACGTTTGTTTATTACGCAACGGAAGTTACATCCAAAACTTACAAGTGCATATATATTAAACGTCAAAAATTACAAAATATGAAATATATACATGATTGGCAGCTTGACTCTCTGATCTTTAAGCTCTAATCCAATTCTTCACAATCAAAACAAACTCAACTAGGTCTAGAGGAGTCCTCCGTCTCAACTCTATCACCTCTATCACCTGCGCGATGAATCATAATCGCGCTGAACCAACAACTTAGTAGTACAAACCATAATGCTATTATGCTTTATCAATAACAATGATATACATTCAAACCATAAAGATTGTACTCAATGTACAATATCTCATGAATATTACATTTCATCATTTAAGTAATACTATCATTTCATTACATTATCTCATCCATTATAAGATCACTCATAACATTCATGTAACATAGACACCTATGGGCCCAACAAGTATTTAATACGATATTCATAATTTAGAGTTACTGCTTTAGTTCATAATCACAATAATCAAGCCCGTAGGCAACATATATATATATATATATATATATCTCTATCCATGGATAGCGTAACAGACCCAGTCTCTTAGACCATCTACTCGGCTAAACTCGAGGAGATCCTCAACCCGGCAAGACTGTTACTACAATTCACATTTCACATTTATCAAGTAACAGACCCAGTCTCTTGGACCATCAACCTGACTAAATCGAGGAGATCCTCAACCCGGCAAGACTGTTACCAAATCATATATCTCATAATCACAATTATCATAGTGTAATAGACCCAGTCTCTTGGACCTCAATTCATCTCAAATTGAAGAGATCCTCAACCCGGCAAGACTGTTACCAAATCATATATCTCATAATCACAATTATCATAGTGTAACAGACCCAGTCTCTTGGACCTCAATTTATCTCAAATTGAATAGATCCTCAACCCGGCAAGACTGTTACCTTTCATTTTATAGGCATGCCTCCAAACTCAGAACTCTGAAACTGAATAACATATTAAACATACAATTATTTCATTTGTATAACCATAGCCATTCACAATGGCTTCTCATTACATTTGAATCATCATGTCTCAATTATAATTCATTCCCATCATCATTGCCAACAATCATGGCTTTTCATCACATCAAAACTATCATCATTCAATCATATCAGTTATCTCATTATAACTCATAACATTACTTTCACATTTCACAAATTAAATATCTTCTTACCTTGACCCACCATTTTGACTTATGTATATGTTATTTATACTACCATATATACAACATATACACTTTCTTTAAAAATTCTCTTCTCTTTCAAATTAACATATACATTCAATCCAATTAAAACAACAATAATATTCAAAACTTCTAGGGCACATTTTGGGATATTACAATTCTCCCCCTCTAAAAAGAAATTTCGTCCTCGAAATTACCTGTTATTATCTCTGAAACAGTTGAGGATATTGATCTCGCATTGCTTGCTCGCTTTCCCAAGTTGCTTCTTCTCTCCCATGATTCTTCCATAGAACCTTCACCAATTGCACTTTCTTATTTCTCAAAGCTTTCACTTCATGGGCCAATATATCAACTGGTTCTTCTTCAATTGTCAGATCCGAATTCACTTCAATGGATTCAATTGGCAAGATATGAAATGGATCCGATCTATACCTTCTCAACATAGAAACATGGAAGACATTATGGATTCTATCCAATTCAGGCGGCAAAGCAAGACGATAAGCAACTCGTCCCACTCTTTCTAAAACTTCATACGGTCCAATGAAACGAGGACTCAGCTTCCCTTTTCGACCAAATCTCAATATCTTTTTCCAAGGAGACACTTTCAAAAATACTTTATCTCCTACATTATACTCAATGTTTCTCCTCTTCAAATCTGAATAAGATTTCTAACGGTCTGAAGCTGCTTTCAATCTATTGAGAATTATCTTCACTTTCTCTTCAGTCTCTCTAACCAAATCAAGACCAATTAACTTACCTTCACCAGTTTCATTCCAACATAGAGGCGTTCTACACCGTCTACCATACAATGCCTCAAATGGTGCCATTCCAATACTGGATTGGTGACTGTTGTTGTAAGAAAACTCCACAAGTGGCAAGAATCTGTCCCAACTACCAGAAAAATCAATGACACAGCTTCTCAACATATCCTCAATAATCTGTATTACTCTCTATGACTGCCCATCGGTCTGTGGATGGAATGCAGTACTAAAATGCAATCGAGAACCCAAAATACCATGTAAATTCTTCCAGAACCTCGAAGTAAATCTAGGATCTCGATCAGACACTATAGAAGTAGGAACTCCATGCAACTTCACTATCTCATGGATATACAGCTCAGCCAATCTCTCAAGAGAATAATCCATCCGAACCGGAAGAAAGTGAGCTGTCTTTGTCAACCTATCAACGATCACTTAAATAGCATCATGTTTTCTCTGAGTCAATGGCAAACCAGATACAAAATCCATGGTTACTCTATCCCATTTCCATACAGGCACTGATAAAGGTTGTAGCAACCCTGTTGGAACTTGATGTTCAGCTTTCACCCTCTGACAAGTGAGACATTTAGACACAAAATCTGCAATGTCTCTTTTCAAACTAGACCACCAGTAGTATTGTTTTAAATCATAGTACATCTTTGTATTGCCCGGATGCATAGCAAAAACTGACTGGTGTGCTTCTTCTAAAATAATCCTTCTCAAATTAGCATCATCCGGTACACATAATCTGTTCTTAAACCAAAGACTACCATCACCTCTCACAAGAAAATCTCGGTTCTTTCCTTTTTGACAATCTGAAATGATCTTTTGGATTTTCTCATCAACCAACTGAGCCTCCTCAATCTGATCTAATAAAACTGGCCTCAACTGCAATTGAGCCAACAATGCACCATCATCACAAGATACAAAGCTAGCATGCAACGCTCTCAACTCAACAAGCAATGAGAGTGAATACATAGTCAATCCTGCCAATGACTTTTGACTCAAGGCATCAGCCACAACATTTGCCTTACCAGGATGATAATCAATCAAGCAATCATAATCTTTAATTAATTCCAACCATCGCCTTTGTCGAAGATTAAGCTCTTTTTGAACCCCCAAATACTTCAAACTCTTATGATCAGTATAAATGAAACATTTTTCTCCAAACAAGTAATGCCGCCAAATCTTCAAAGCAAACACTATAGCTGCTAACTCCAAATCATGCGTCGGATAGTTAAGCTCATGCGGCTTCAACTGTCGAGAAGCATAAGCTATAACCTTATCCTCTTGCATCAAAACACAACCCAAACCACTATGTGAAGCATCACTGTAGATCACATATGGTTTATCTTCTACAGGCAAGGTAAGAACAGGCACTTGAGTTAACATCTCTTTCAACTGTTCAAAACTAGTTTGACACTGATCTGTCCACACAAATCTAACTCCCTTTCGAAGTAATCTGGTGAGTGGAATAGCTATCAAAGAAAATCCTTTCACAAAGCGTCGATAATAGCCTGCCAAACCCAGAAAACTTCTAACTTCAGTCACAGACTTTGGTGGACTCCAATTCAAAATAGCTTCAACTTTACTCGGATCAACTTTAATACTTTCTGCTGAAATAATATGACCGAGAAAAGTCACTTGATCAAGCCAAAATTCACACTTTGACAGTTTAGCATATAATTGCTTTTCTCTCAAAATCGGCAGCACAATCCGCAGATGCTTGTCATGCTCCTCTTCATTACGCGAATACACCAAAATATCATCAATAAAAACTACCACAAACTGATCCAGATAGGGCCTAAACACCCTATTCATCAAATCCATGAAAGCTGCAGGTGCATTCGTCAACCCAAAAGGCATTACTAAAAACTCATAATGCCCATACCTGGTACGGAAAGCTGTCTTAAAAACATCTTCAGCTTTAACCCTCAATTGATGGTACCCAGATCTCAAATCAATTTTGGAAAACACTGATGCTCCCTTCAATTGATCAAAGAGATCATCAATTCTAGGCAAAGGATATTTATTCTTGATCGTCACCTTATTCAATTGCCTATAATCAATACACAATCTCATAGTACCATCCTTCTTTTTCACAAACAATACAGGAGCTCCCCACGGAGAAACACTGGGGCGAATAAATCCTTTATCCAACAATTCCTGTAACTGCACCTTCAACTCTCTCAATTCAGCAGGTGCCATTCTATAAGGAGTGATAGAGATGGGAGTGGTACCAGGTAACAAATCGATACCAAACTCAACCTCTCTCTCAGGAGGCAACCCTGGCAACTCCTCTGGAAACACATCTGGAAAATCTGCAACTGTGGTTAAATCATCAAGTTGAGAACCCCTTACTCTAGTATCCACCACATGAGCAAGGTAAGCATCACATCCTTTCCTAATCAACCTTCTAGCTGTAACAGCTGAAACCAACGAGGATGCAAGCTGTCTCTGCTCACTAGAGACCAATACAATTTTACCATCATTAGTTCTTAAAGTGACACATTTCTTTTTACAATCTACCACAGCTCCATGTCTAGATAACCAGTCCATACCCAAAATCAAATCATACTCTTTAAAAGGCATTTCAATCAAATCTCCACAAAACTCCTCACCTTGTACAACCACTGCGCTATCTTGGTGCACCTTGCTAACAATCACACTATGCCCTAAGGGATTTGTTACCAACACATCACATCCAAAGGACTCAGCATGCAATTCAGATACAGGCAAAACAGATGCACTAATATATGAATGAGTAGAGCCTGGATCAATTAAAGCAAGAACTGAAATGCCAAATAAAGAGAAAGTACCAGCAATAACTGCAGAAGCATCGGGTTGTCTTTGCATCACATAAACTCGTTGAGAAGGCCCAGCCTCATCTGGCCTAGTATCCCTGGATGATGATCCTCTCTGACTGTACCCAGATCTACCCCCTCTGCTGAAACTTCTGCCCCCTCGACCACCTCTAACACTAGGTCGAGAAACTGCAGAATCTATTGGCCTCTGCTCCGGCATCTCTGGACACTCTCTAATGGAATGATCAGGAGATCTACACCTGAAGCACACAGCTGATCTACTATACCTCCAACAAACACCCGAATGTCTTCCACCACACTGAGCACATATAGGTAGAGTGGATCTCTGAACTACAGGAGTAGGAGCACTCGCTACTGAAGCTGTAGGTCTCGATCTTTGTCTCTGAAACTGAACTGACCTACCAGCCTGCCTCTGACTCCTACTGAACCTAGGAGCAAAACTGCCTCTACTTCTTTTCACAAATGAGGACCCTGCCTCAAACTGAGGTCTTCTAACCCGGGTCTCCTCTTTAGTAGCAGCTGCTGCTATACCTTGTGCTCTCTCCACACCTCTAGCTGCTGCTACCAGCTGAGAGAAATCCTGATATCTAGAGCCAGCCACAATACACATAATTGAGGGTCTCAATCCCTCCTCAAACCTTCTACACCTGTCAATCTCATCCGAGATAATCCCCCCGGCGTAGTGGCTCAACCGGATAAATTCTAACTCATATTCTGTCACAGACTGGTGATCTTGCCTCAAGGTCAGAAACTCTATCTTCTTCACATCTTTATACTCCCTTGGAGTATATTTCAGTTCAAACTCTCGGAGAAAATCACTGTAGGACAATGTTGGTGGATCATCCATAGCATGGGGTACTATTTTCCACCAATCATAAATATCCTTCTGTAGCAATGATCTGGCATAATCAAATTTTTCTTCTGGAGTGGCTTGCAACTGAATGAAAATTCTTTGTACCTTATCTAGCCACTGCTCAGCTACCGTTGGATCAATAGTACCCAGAAATTCTTCTGCTCCATACTTTCTTAATTTATCGTATTGCCTCACTGGTACTATTGGCTGTGGTGGTGGCGGTGGTTGCACTGGTACTTGCCTCATTATATCAACCATATGCCTAAGCCAAACTGGGGGAACCTCCTCACCAGCTGGTCTCCCTGACACAGAAACAGGGGCCTCTCCAGTTCTATCCACTCTAACTCCATCTCTAACATCATCAGGAGCTATACTCTCAGCACTACCCTCAACAGATTGATGCGAATAAGGATCCATTATAACCTATATCTGCAAATGCAGCAGAACACACTTCATTAAAGATCAGAGACTGCCAATACCAAACATGTATTTTATTCAAAAACCAACCTTTAGAAATCAAAATACTCTTTTTCTTACACTTGACCTAGGTTGAGAATCTCAAACCTAGGCTCTGATACCAAAATAATTGTAACACCCCTACACCCGTATACGTACACAGCATGCTTATACGATCGTAATATACGTATACTGAATATAGAAATGCCACACTTTTCAAATACACAAATGACATTTAAAAAAAATAAAAATTTAAAGACATACCAAATGTTTAAATGAAAATCATAAGACACAATAGATAAAAACGTTTGTTTATTACGCAACGGAAGTTACATCCAAAACTTACAAGTGCATATACATTAAATGTCAAAAATTACAAAATATGAAATATATACATGATTGGCAGCTTGACTCTCTGATCTTTAAGCTCTAATCCAATTCTTCACAATCAAAACAAACTCAACTAGGTCTAGAGGAGTCCTCCGTCTCAACTCTATCACCTCTATCACCTCTATCACCTGCGCGATGAATCATAATCGCGCTGAGCCAACAACTCAGTAGTAAAAACCATAATGCTATTATGCTTTATCAATAACAATGATATACATTCAAACCATAAAGATTGTACTCAATGTACAATATCTCATGAATATTACATTTCATCATTTAAGTAATACTATCATTTCATTACATTATCTCATCCATTATAAGATCATTCATAACATTCATGTAACATAGACACCTATGGGCCCAACAAGTATTTAATACGATATTTAGAATTCAGAGTTACTGCTTTGGTTCATAATCACAATAATCAAGCCCGTAGGCAACATATATATATATCTCTATCCATGGATAGCGTAACAGACCCAGTCTCTTGGACCATCTACTCGACTAAACTTGAGGAGATCCTCAACCCGGCAAGACTGTTACTACAATTCACATTTCACATTTATCAAGTAACAGACCCAGTCTCTTGGACCATCAACCCGACTAAATCAAGGAGATCCTCAACCCAGCAATACTGTTACCAAATCATATATCTCATAATCACAATTATCATAGTGTAACAGACCCAGTCTCTTGGACCTCAATTCATCTCAAATTGAAGAGATCCTCAACCCGGCAAGACTGTTACCAAATCATATATCTCATAATCACAATTATCATAGTGTAATAGACCCAGTCTCTTGGCCCTCAATTTATCTCAAATTGAAGAGATCCTCAACCCGGCAAGACTGTTACCTTTCATTTTATAGGCATGCCTCCAAACTCAGAACTCTGAAACTGAATAACATATTAAACATACAATTATTTCATTTGTATAACCATAGCCATTCACAATGGCTTCTCATTACATTTGAATCATCATGTCTCAATTATAATTCATTCCCATCATCATTGCCAACAATCATGGCTTTTCATCACATCAAAACTATCATCATTCAATCATATCATTTATCTCATTATAACTCATAACATTACTTTCACATTTCACAAATTAAATATCTTCTTACCTTGACCCACCATTTTGACTTATGTATATGTTATTTATACTACCATATATACAACATATACACTTTCTTTAAAAATTCTCTTCTCTTTCAAATTAACATATACATTCAATCCAATTAAAACAACAATAATATTCAAAACTTCTAGGGCACATTTTGGGATATTACATTTTCATTTTTGAAAATATAACTATTGGTTGAAACGTCTGAGAGAAATATTCGAAAATAAGGTACCCCATGTTGGTATTTTGTTAACCATATGCCTGGAAAAGAGATTCGCCATTCGTGTGTGGATGTTATAAGGTTGGAAGGAACGTCCTATTTGTCCTTGTTTGTTAATTATTTGTGCATACATGCATACATGCATACATTTGCATCTCATATCATTGATCCTTTCTGGCTCATAGACCTGAAGTACGACAATTCAAGAGCATACAGCAATACCATCTACAACATTGACTTTAATTTAAGTGCTTCATTGGGAGGATGGATGCAAACCAGCTAAGGGATATAATCGATGAAGTAGTCAAAGCTAGGATGGTCGAACTACAAGACCAATTGGTTGAAATTATGAAGACCCAGTTGATTAAAATTCTAGAGATCATCAACAAAGTTAATAAGGCATCTGCCATTGACATAAGAAAGAGGGGAAAGGCAGCATCAACAGAGAACATGTTCAATAATAGAGATCAAATGAAAAATGAAGGATCAATCCCTATTATACATGATCGGCTGAACCATATGCTGACTAAATGGAACAATAGGAGCGGCTACCACTTCAATGAGCAAAATCAAAAGAAAAGAAGAGATGTTGAGGAAAATGCAGCATCTGAACCAGCAAAGAGGCGTAAATTTTCAGACTTGGGGGAACCTTTGTCAAAAATATTGGAGAATCTAATGAAGAAGGGATTGTTACAATCTTTGACTCCTCGTCCTTTGCCTAATCCTTTTCCGCCCAACTTTGATATTAAAGCATTTTGCCAATTCCATCAAAGGCTCGGACACGAAATGAATAACTGTATGAAGTTGAGGCATGAGATCTAGAATTTAATTGACAGTGGAAAGCTGCTTGAGCCTGATAAGCCCAGCACTAAGAATAAGCCTCTTCCTAAAATTGGAAGGGCGCCACCTCTTGCAACCTTCATGAAGAGTTTTATCTTGTCATCTCATCATGATATGGATAGAGAAGCTACTAAAGAGGATGTACTACTAAACAAGCTTGGGCTAACTGTGGATGATGAAACGATGACTTTTGATGATGGAAAAAATCCTTGCCCTTGATATGTCTAAATAAATGAAGTATCTTCGATGCCAACTCAACGAACCTTCCTTAACTTGAATGTTGCTTTTCAATTTAATTGGAACAATCTTGTTTTTCAAATTTAAAGTTGCTTTGAATAAATTACTTTCATTAAAATTTTTATTGGCCTTTTTTCATTTTAGTGCTCAACCAATGAGGAATCTATCTTGATATTTATAAATTAATGTATCTAGGCATCATGCCTTGAATGACTTTACTATGTGAGGGAATTACTCTATAACATTGAGTTGTGTATGCTTACTTAGAGAGGGCTCCTGCATAATTACCTTTGTCTAGGTCCTAGTGAGTCTTAGAACATGCTTTGACAAACTTTTGAGGTGAAATTAAACTCTGATTATTTAAGGGAGAGATGATCTAGGCATTATTTGGTTAGCCAACAACTAGTATCCACCCAATTAAATGTCAATCCCTAGTTGTCCCTTTGAGCCTTCATAAAATTTTAGCTTTCTTTTCATTAGCATATAACCCCAACAACCTACCCTGAGCTGTTGTGATACATTTGACAAGTCTTATGATCACTAAGGTGAAGAGGCAAGAAGATCAAAGAATGGAATGCATAGCCAAAGCCGTAAGGATAGTTGATGCTTTCAAGACCATAAGGGTAGTTGAAGTTTTCCTAATATCTCCAATATATCAAGACAACATTAGAGTAACAAATGATTTATCCCTGTTAAAGAAGATTTATGTCACTCCACTCATCCATTATTGGAAACTCAAGTTGGTATGAACAAGACAACTCTTTTAGTGCCAGAACCAAAAAAAAAAGAAAAGAAAAGAAGAAGAGAAAAAAAAGAAGATAAAAAAAAGATAAAAAAAAAGATAAAACCTAAAAAGGCGGTTCAGAAAGCCAACTGAGTTCTCTTTTACCTAAAGCATCAAAATGCTTCCATTTGGTTTATAAAGACATTTTGACTTGAATTGGTCCAACCCAACTAAAGATTCAATCAAAATTGGAGAAAAAGGAGAAAGACCACCTAGTTCTTGAAAGTTTTGTACTTGACAGTCCTACAAGGAAGAGGGACAAAATGATAAAATGCTCAAAGAAAAGGAAGAGTGAGAAAGATAAAAAGAAAGAAAAGGGAGAAGAATAAAGAAACAAATTTAGGTACCAAACTTTTTGCAGGGGTAAAGACTGTCCTAATCAAGATTCAGATTAATGCCAAGAAGATAGAAAGAATTTAGAGTCTAGCAAGATTGCTCACAGCTGCCTAAAGTTCAAACAAGAAATTTGTAGTGTGAGGGTTTGTCCATTGTGTCATAATAGCTCCAACTTACAAATGGCCTTCGTTTAAACTCATGTCCCTTATAGACCCCATTTCAAGCCTATCAAAGACCTATTGATCTCTCTTGGTAGATAGAGTCTATTAGTGGAGATAGTTTCGATAAGCATGCATATGAGATAGACAATATTTAAACTCAAAAGAGATCTTTGGCCAAGTAATGTTTATGTGCCTATCTGAAGTGCAACAATTCTTGCTTAAATAGAAATGATTCCCGAGTTTAGTACGGTAACTAGGGTTGTCATGTTATAGATATGTTAATTTGGAAAATCAAGTCTTGAGGTACATTGACATTGATTTGGCAAAGACAACATTTGATTTCAAAATTAAAATTCAAAATAAAAAATATTTTTGTCATACAAAGCCTTCAATTTAAGAGAAGTTTCTTGAATAGTCAAATCTCGAAGGACACATTGGGCAAAGGAAATGATTACTAGCAAGGTTATGAAGAAGCTACCAACTGACATGCTAAATCATAATTTAAAATGGATGTATCTCTGCTGTTTAGGGCCTCCATTATTCATGTTCTCAATATCTCGAAGATAAAAGCCATAAAATCAAAGCATCCTGTCATTCCAAAGCAAAACTTGAATGGGTATCTGAAAGGAGTCAATGAAAATACTTCCAATGATCACCTTGGTCTATGAGTCGACGAAACCATTCAAACATCCTGTGAAGCAAAGAATCAAAAGAAGATATTGAATCAGGGGGCATAGAAGACCCATTAGTTGAGGAAACTCTAGTCATTTTGCAAAAGAAAGAAAGAAATGCATGCTTGTTTGATGAGTTAGACAATATATAAACATCAACCAAAGCCGCATAGGAAAAAATCATGAGCTTGAGCCTTTACAGGGGGCAAGGAGAAGATATGAAGGCTAGATAAAAAGAAGAAGAAAAAAAGAAGTTGAAGTAAAATAAACATTATATATTATCATTATTATTTTTATTGTACAATGTTTATCCAATTGACACAATATTTATATATCACTAAGAAGGTGGTGGTAAGTCATCAAATAAAGCCCTAAAAAAATCGTCGCCTGTTGGAGTATGAGGCAAATTACTCATATCGAGTTCACCCAAAGCAGGAGCACCAAAATCCCTATTACCTTGGAGTTCCGATTTGTCACGGTCCTCATCAGAAGTGGACAGAAGGATCTCATGGTCATCAGTTTGGGGGCCTCTAGATGAAGAAGCACCAGGATCCCTCATCCCCTAAAATCGGAAGTCGCGGAAATTTTGTTCTGATTGATGATACAAATTTTCAAAATGAGAAGCTTGCTGACGACTCACGGCCAATCCTTATTGAAGTTTCTTATTTTTTTCTTCAAGCATCCGCTATGAGCCAGGAAGGAAAAGAGTAAAAACATACATAATCATGCATACATGTAGCATAAATTACCATGAAACAAGAAAACTTACCAGGTAATTCATATCAATACCCTGTGGATGAGATGGCATATCTGGAGGACTAGAATGAGCAAATGAAGGGGCAGTAAAAGAAGTTCCAGCCTTATGATCAAATGAACTAGCAACCTACAACAATTATTAAAAGTCAAAATAAGAAAGAAGCGATTGCAATGGAAAATGGTAAAAGTTTTACCTGAGAAGTGCTCTCCCCGAGATGTGCCCGAGATGTGGAATGAACTCTCCTGCATCTCCATAATGTTCCTCTTCATCTCTACCCTCATTTTCTTCGAGAATTTCCCGTACACCAACATGAGTCACATCAAAGTTCAAGAGCTTTATTTGAATAAAATGAGCATAAGATGCACTCAGCGAATAGAGAAATATTTCAACACCATAACCATGTCGAGCCAACCACCATGCATCCTTCGGCATTGATATCATATTTAAAGTATATTCTGGGCAAGGCATTAGAAACCTCCACTACTCTGGACCAAGAAATCACTCATAAACTCTCTCTCCGAGAAACCAGCCACTAGACACTAGGCCAGCGATGACTCGGTGAGTATGTTGGAAAGACAGTGCAGCATTTAGTCCAATTTGTCCACTCTTCTGGGTTCCACCAGGCCAAATTCACTTGCAAAGTGACATAAGGTAAGTAAACTTTCATATAAATTTTATAGTATACTAATGATATTTTACCTGGTCCCAGGTTAAGCGGCTCAACACGAAGCGTTGGGTATGCATATGGTGAGAGTCGGGAACATCCACGTGATCAGACAACTAGAAATTTAATCTTGGATACCTGACTCTATCTCGGGAAATACCAGGAACCCTAACAAGGTTGTGTTCGTATCCCATGCCTACAACAACAATAAAAATCAAATTCATTCAAAAAAAGAATGAAATTGACATTGGTAGAAGAAGAGTACCTCGACAACCGCCATCAAGCCAATGAAAGACTTCTTATTTCGGCAAATTTTATCAAGACCATGGTAAAGACAGGCGAGACCAGCTTCACCCCAGCCATAAAGTGGTACTGTCCTAAAGTAAGAAAGGGCCTTCAACACTGACAAATGGATGGCGGATTCAGTGCTGCCTAAGATGGTCGACCCAAGCAAATATAACAAAAATCCTTGAGCATACTGTTGGGTCGTGTCTCTGTGAACCCATCATTTATAGTTCATCCAATAACTACGAATTAGCTCGATTTTTATTTTAAAAGGCCCTTTATATGATGGTTCCATACCAATTAATTTTTGAATTTCTTTAAATGTCAAAATATCATTGGTAAGAGGAACCGGAACACCATCATACCAAATGCCGGTTATAGCAGCAAAATAGACCGGACCAATTGTGATCTCTCCAATGGGCAAGTGAAAAGTATGAGTTGTGTCCAACCATCGTTCTGCAAGTACCTGGACTACGCTCCGGTCTATCAGATACTCCTCGGATGGTAATTGCAAGACAAAATTCTCAAAGCCGCAATCTTGGATAATTTGCCTTATCCGAGAAGGCTCTACATCATACCATTGTCTGGCTTTGTACATACACCCTCCAGCCCGAACAACGCAATGATCACGCTAACATGGAGCCAGGTAAGTTAATATCACGTAAGTACATATTGTTCTATTTGCATTCATATATTTTTTCTAAATTTTCTAAAAAAATATAATAATATAAAAATAAAAATAAAAAAATAAAGACAAACATAATGATAATAAAAAACATAAAAATAATAAATAATAATAATAATAAATAACAAAAAAAAAGAAAAATAATAATAATAATCAAAAAGGAAATAATTATCTGGCTCTTTTGGTTTGAATTACGATGAAGTGGAATCCCGGCTAGTAGATTTATATTTCCATCTTAATGATGCCGAATAAACTCTAATAACTCAGCATTAGGATGAGTTCCTGATCTTGAAGCATGCATTTTTTTTTTCAAAACTATATGCTAAATTTGAAAGAATTATAGTAATGAATGAAATTAACTAATTTGATGTGAATGAAATGAAGGAATTTGTTCGTTTAAATAGAGGAACAGCAAGGAAAAAAACAAAATTCAAAAAGTAAATTTTACTATTGATGAATAGTAAATCTTACTATTGATAAATAGTAATTTTACTATTTATAAATAGTAAATTACTATTTATAAATAGTAGATTACTATTTATAAATAGTAAATAGTGCATAAACAGTAACTGCACAGTAAATAAAATAATAAATTCAATTATTCAATTTAATCATTCAAATATGTTTGTGTGTATATAAATATTTTTACACTCAGGGAGCAAGGAGAAATGTACATAAAAATTAGCTAAATTTTTTACAAACAAAATTTATATGCTACTCACTATAATTAGTTTTTGCAGATAATTAAATCTCTATTAGCTCGGGTCCATAACCCAAATTATCCTCAGGTCCAGAACCTAAAATCTCTTCTAAGTCCAGAACTTAGCTCGGGTCCAAAACCTAAATTATCCTTATGTCCAGAACCTAAAATCTCTTCTAAGTCCAGAACTTAGCTCGGGTCCAAAACCCGAATTACCTCTAGGTCCAGAATCTAAAATCTCTTCTAAGTCCAGAACTTAGCTCGGATCCAGAATCCAAATTATCCTTAGGTCCAAAACCTAAAATTTCTCTTAAGTCCAGAACTTAGGTCGGGTGCCGAACCCAAATTACCTCTAGGTCCGGAACCTAAAATCTCTTCTAAATTCAGAACTTAGCTCGGGTCCCGAACCCGAATTACCTCTAGGTCCATAACCTAAAATCTCTTCTAAGTCCGGAACTTAGCTTGGGTCCAGAACCCAAATTATCAATAGGTCCAGAACCTAGAATCTCTTCTAAGTCCAGAACTTAGCTCGGGTCCAGAACCCAAATTATTGTTAGGTCCAGAACCTAAAATCTATTTTAAGTCCAGAACTTAGCTTGGGCCCCGAACCAAAATTATCCTTAGGTCCATAGCCTAAAATCTCTTCTAAGTCCAGAACTTAGCTCGAGTCCAGAACCCAAATTATCTTCTAGGTCCAGAACCTAAAATCTCTTTTAAGTCCAGAACTTATTCGGGTCCAGAACCCAAAATTACCCTTAGGTCCAGAACCTAAAATTATCCTTGAATCCAGAATTCAAACCGGGTCCAGAACCCAAAACCTCAACCATCTCAGAAAAATTAAGTCTTATTGCTTTTCACTCTCTTTTACTAAAGTCTCAGATCGTTCAAGCCAGGGGCAAACTGTAGACCCTTAATTGACGATATTTTAATATTTATTTTAGTATTTATGATTTATAATTTTTAATAAAAATTAAAAATGGGAAAGTGAATAAAAATAATAATAATAATAATAAATAAACAAAAAAAATAAAATAAAATAAAATAAATAATAAAAATAATAAATAAAAATAAAAATCGGCGACGAAAAAATTCGTCGCCGAAAAAATTCGTCGCCGAAAACTAGTGGATGAACTGGCCTTGGGCCATTTTACCCGCATGAAACTCCTGCGGGCGAAATGGCCTGCAGCCCGCCCCTCACAATTTTCGACGCGGTTCCTCGCAGTTGACCACAGCAGTTTTTTCGCCAACAAAATTTTTCCGACGCAATTTTTTCCAAAACCAAATTCTATTTAGTTTCGGTTTCTTTTTCCTAATTAATGATAAATTACTTAAACAATTGGAATTAAGCTTCCAAAATTTTCTATAAATAACACTAAAAAGATACAGAAAAGAGGGAGGACAATCGGAGAAAAAGATTAACAAAGAAAAAAAGACTTTGGATCGGATAGTGAGACTTTGAAAATTCTAGCAATAAGCAAGCAAATCAACAATTGATCAAAGGCAGCAACCTTGCATTTGTCCTTGTTCATCCAAGAAGCAATTTTTGGTGGAACCAGTGAACGAAGGTTTGAATCTTTAATTTCTTTTTATTTTTTTACAGTAGCTTCATTCTTTTTTTTTTATTCATAAGATTATGCACACAAAACTTTGATCTTTGAAGATGTAATAACTTGATCTTCATTTCAAAAAAAAACCTTAAATGATTTCCTCTGTTTCTAAATACCTTAAAAACCCTAATTCATTTCTTTGTTTTCCAAAAATCTTAAAACGTTCCTTCTGTTTCTTTTAAAAACTCAAGAACCCTAATTCTATTTCTTCTAAAATTTAAGAACCCTAATTCTGTCTTTTCTAAACCTTAAGAACCTTAAAAAATACTCTTTTGTTTCCAAAAACCTTAAAAAGTTTTTCCTATTTCCAAAAGCTTTTAAAAAACCCTAAACTGTTTTCCTTTCACTTTTTTCCGAAATTCCCAAATGTTTTGTTGAATGTCCAAACCCTAAATTTATCTTACAGTTTCTAAAAAATCACATAAAGCTTTATAAAACTATAAATTATTTTCTCAAATCCTAAAACTAAATATATTTTCGGAAACACTAAAAACCCTAATTCTCAAAACCCTAATATTTAAAATCTTATAAACCTAAACATTCAAACCCGATATAGTAAATCCAAAATAATAATCTAGTAGCTAAGAATTACAAACCCTAATAATACTAAAATTCCAAAACCCTAAAGTATTAATTAAAAAATTTTAAATAGAAACAGTAACCCTAATTTGTATCTTTACTTGCTTTATTTTTAGATTTAATTATGTAGTTTATTATATGCTTTGATTTATTTAAGTTCAATGCTTGATTTATTTAATTTATCATGGATGGATGTTTACTTTCTATTTTGATTGATGTTTAATATATTTGATGAATGGTTTATTTATGATGAATGGTTATTTATTTATATCGATTTATTTTGATTTTCAAATGTTGTAAGAGGTAAGTTTCCACTTTGTGGGTACCTCATTAATTAAGTTCTATATAATTTAAATTGCTTTTATATTTTAGACCAATGTAAATGGCATGTTTCTACCTCATGGTGGGTGTCCTATTTAGCTTAGACATGGATGATGTAAGGACATGTTTCCATCCTCGGATGGGTGTCCATTTATTTGTTTTGCTTGGACATTGCTTTGATTTTAATATAATGATGCTTTATTTCAATTGTTATGTGTAATATGGATAATATTGTTATATTTAGGAATTATATAATATTAATACCTATAAAGGAGGCCGGTTCGAATGAACGGGCGTTGTGAGGGTGCTGGGCCATTTCTCACCTTCCCCACACGTACCCAACTTTTTGAACCCATTAGGGGGTTGGGGATTCCTTAGAAATCGAGTCATGCACCCCTTTCTTTTTCTCGGCCTGTCCGGGTGGCAACTCCATTTTCTTCAGACTTAGGTCCATATTCCCTAAGTCCCCAAGCCTAAATAGTGCCGAAGTCCCAAGAACCATTCCACCGAGAGTGGGGGCAAAAATCCCGCTCACATGATCCTAAAAAGCACTTGAACAAACAAATTAAACTCAATTGGATAATAATCATATTAAGAAATAGGGTCAAAATATCATCAATTATGCGCTTATCATTGTCTCCCACTTTGTCCCCCCATTTCATGTAAATAATTAAAAGAATTCTCACGAGACACAGCCAAAACATGAGTGACTTGGCCGTGTCACTCAATTTCTTGTGGACACGGCCAAGTCATGTGACCGTGTCCATGGCTACCCAAATATTTTCTTTCTTTTCCAAGTGGGACACGGCCAAGGGCTTGGCCATATCTCTTGAGTGTGTTCTTCCCAGTTTGCTATCTTTGCTTTGGTCTGTAGATAGAAAACAGCCAAGGCCTTGGCCGTGTCATGTGACACGGCCAATTGCTTGGCTGTGTCTCTTGGGTGTGTCCACTTCTGCCTTGGCTTCTTCTTGTTTTGTTCATTGGCTTCATTTGGTGAGACACAGCCAAGGCCTTGGCCGTGTCATGTGACACGACCAGTGGCTTGGCCATGTCTCTTAAGTGTGTTTGTCTATGCCAAAATTTCCTGCATCTTTTCTTGGATGAGGGACACGGCCAAGCCATGAAGTGTCTTAGCCGTGTCTCATGTTTTTCCACCTTAAAAATCTATCAAAATGAATTAAAGCTCCATTGTTTTATTCTTCAACCTGAATCAAATACTTCAAACAAACTTTAAATACAAATTAAAAGAAAAATCAATCGAAAGCCAATAAAATCACACTAAAAATAAACACATAAATGATCAGAACAACTACCCCACACTTAATTATTTGCTTGTCCCCAAGCAAAGTCAAAATCAAAACAAACTAAACAAGATAAACTTAGTCAAGTTCAAGAGTTATAAGGATGTATCAAGACTCCCATTTTATTAAATCCACAATCATTATCAAATCAAGAAGAATCAATACTCAAGCAATTTAATGACCTATCCATGCATACCAAAAATTGTCACTCCCTCACAAAACTTCTTAAGTGTTTAATCAGGTAGTGTTTAAACTCTCAACATTCAATGAAAGATTATCTCTATAGGCTTGCTTATCAATCAAATCTACACCACCTAATTACAATCAAGCATCAATCATAAGGTCTTTCTTTGGGTTGTAATGGGGCTAAGGTAAAGGCATGACATTCAGGAAATGTGAACTTATTCATTAAGTTCAAGAGCGCTTTAGGAATGAAGTAACCGATCATATGTATAACCCAACAATCCCAAAACACCTTCCACTCACCTACCACTTGACATTTAAGAGCTTTTCAAGGGAACTCGCTTATTAAATTTTACAATGATTATTCCCAAACTTATTCCAACCCTACAAAAAAGAACAACAACTTTTATTATTTTGATTTTTTCCTTTTTTTTATTTTTGTTTTTTTTAAATATGGTTTGTAACTAAAGAAGATAATAATTTGTAATTTTAAACCCACTAAATTTCACCCCACACTTTATTTAACACAACACTCAATCATAAACGCTCTTAAAATGCTCTTGACCTAATGCAAGGGTAATAGTTAAAATAATAAAGTTCAAGCTAATAGTGTTGTGAAAAAGAAAGAAAAATAAAAATAAAATAAGCTCAAAATTGGCTAACTAAGGTCGGATATAAAGTTGGTCTTTTTAAGCCAAAATAAGTTCACCTAATTGCCTTAATCATATTGATGCCTAATTGAAATTTTTATGTAGTCTCAAAATGCATGTCAAAGCAAGTTCTAGCAATTCATCAATCAAATATGTTTACACACAATAAAGAATAATAAGTTGGTGGCTCAATTCCTCACTAGTTTAAAGGTGATGCAAAGAATAACCATCAAAATTGACAATAAGTACCAATTCTAATCAACTCTCAAATTCATACTTCAAAAATTCAAAGGTCATCTATCAATAATCTTATAACAATTGAACTTTTCAAAATTCATTTATTCAAAGAAAAACATTAACTATTAAACAAATATAAGTTAAAAGTAAAAACACAAATTGCACCCTGCACTTAAAGATTCACATTGTCCCCAATGTGAGCATGCATAAATTAAAAGAGAGAGTTCAGATGAAACCTAATTTCCATCGTTCCCATATTCGATATGAAATGCTCCTTCCATCCTTAATGAAATTGTAGCCCATGTTTGAAAGAATGAATAGCATGCAACTCTGAAAGGTACCCAATATATTGCAAAGCCTAAGTAGCATCCTTTGAAGAGCACATGTCCAAAGGGAATGTGTGAAGGTTGTCTTAGGGTGATCCTCCAATATTATAGGAACTTGGTAAAAATATTTTTCAGTCTGCAATATGGTTATATTCATTTTTTGCTCTCCCTCGCCACTGAGAGTGGAAGAGATGATCATTGGTTGCATATTATTCCCCCCAACCAAAACATATGCCAAAAGTTTTGGGGTCTTTGTAGGTTCAACCAAGTTTAGTTGAATCTCTTTCTTATCCACTTTAGCTATCTGAAGTCCCCTCTCAACAACCTCATCATTTAAGATTAATTTGCTCTCCTCAGTTTCTGAATTGGAAATTTTAGGCTCTACTTCCAAGGTCATAGCCATCTCAAGCTCATCTTCACTATCTTCACTAACTTCTTTGGAGGCATGTCATATAGTTCAGAAATTTGCATACCCTGCTTCTCATCCTTCAATCTACTTGGGAATGAAATTGGTGGCATGTAAAGATTTGGAGGCTCATGCAATTTTGGTGAAGTTGATGCTTCCAAATTCTCCTCCTCCTTTGATTGACTTGGTTCCTCTATGTTGGGTTGTATCTCCTCACCATGTTCTTCTTGATTAGTACCTGCATCAAAGGAATCACAAACTTTGTTATGTATCACCTTTTCACTCCTCAAAATTGTGATTGCATTGGCTTGCTCTATTTGGCTTGGAGATTCCACTTTTTGGTGTGCTTGGAGTTGATTTGCCAATTGCCCAACTTGAGCTTTCACCTTGTTCAATGATAACTCCAAAGAATGAAACCTCTTATTGCTCTCTTCCCGATTTTGTGTGTGAATTTGAAGGAAAACATTCAAATTATCTTCCACTATGGGTTTCTTAAATTGATCTCGATTTTGTGTGCTAATTTGAATAAAGGCATTCAAATCATCTTCCAAAGTGGGTGTCTTGAATTAATCATAATTTGAAAATTCTCCTTGAAAGTAAGAACTTCTTTGATAAGGCTGAAAAAATTATTGAGGTGGAATTTGTTGCTGGTTTTTCCAAGAATATTTTGGGTAGTTTCTCCAACTTGGATTATAAGGATTGGAATATGGGTCATTTCTACCCCTTGCCTGGAAACATTCAAAGGCATATTCTTCCTCTTGCCTCTCTTGGTATTGTTCAAAACCAAATGAACACATATTTTCACTATGTCCTGCAATGCCACATGCTGGACATACTTCACGAGTAGGCATAGGTGCTCTTCCTCTTACATTTAGCATCTTAAGTTGACTTGTTAATTTTGCTAATTGCCATGTCATTTCAGAATTAGCATTCACATCATAAACTCCCTCGTGTTTTGAGAACTGCATCTTTACAATAAACACATAGTAATTCAAAAAGAAACACTTTAAACAATTTAAATAAAAAATCAAACTACTAACAACAATTGCCTTCCCCGGCAATGGTGCCAAAAACTTGTTACGCTCGACTAATTACTACTACAAGCGATACTCGCAAGTATACGAGGTAGTTGCAGCAACGGTGATCGCCCCAAGGTTGTCTCACAAGGAAGGAATTATTTTGTAATTGTTTGATTAGCAAGAAATTTAAAAGCAAGAGTGTGATGTTTGAAGTAGGGATGAAAAGCAATTAAAATTAAAAGTAAGGTGTGTAATGGTTGTACAAGATTATTTCAATTTTAAGAATGGTGCCTAGGGTTGTAAATCAATTTAATCAAAGCTTAACTCTTAAATTATCCATTAATATGACCTTTTATTTTAATTTGTTCCTTGAGTTTAATTAGTAATTACCAATTCCTTAGTTTTCACATTCATGAATTAACAACAACCAATTATTTTGAAATTACAAATTAACAAGCCCTAGAACTTATATTTCTAATTCATTCTTAAGGTAGTTGATTGCATAATTCTAATATCAAATTTCACCTCTCGGTTCTTCATTCAATATCTAAAGATCAATAGATAGCTAATCTATCAACCTAACATTCAATCCAATGCAATCAACCAACAACAAGGTATATTAATGAAAATATCAAATCAAGTCATTCAATTAAATCTACTACAAACCCTAGGCATGAGTAATTTAGCTCATCATCATCAATTTAAAATAAATATTCATATCAATATAAATCAAATCACAATTATACATTGAAATATTAATGTTCTTAACAAATAATAACTATCTAGAAATGAATCAAAAGAGAGAATATAAAAACTCCTTTGAAGATGCTAAGAGTTGGACTTCTAGTCTTCCTTCTAGCTCCACTTTAAATATGATGAAGAACTAACAAGCCTTCTTCAATCAATGGCTCTTCTCTTAAAATATGGAATGGTCACTCTCGCAAGCCCCCAACTCCTCAATCAAGCTTTCTTCAAACTCTAACCTTCACAATAACTTGCTCACCCAATTTTATTCCCAAAAATGTTAAGAATCTTGTTTATGGAAGATGAAGATGAAGGTGATGTTCATGGTCTCTCTCAAGACCAAGAACAAGAAGATGAACCAAGAGAGAACTCCCCCTTCAAGCCTCCAAAATGTGTATATGTAAATCCCTCCTCCATTCCTTTTAATTTCTTAAGACACAAAGCATGCTTTGTAACTCACACACTCCACCTTGTCTCCCACTTATTTCATTATTTAAGTCTTCATCCCACAAATTAGGGAACCTTTTTTTCTTCTTTTAATGTTTCTTTTTAAAAGATGGCACTTGTTGTCTCCCACTTTGTCCCCCATTTCATATAAATAATTGAAAGAATTCTCACAAGACACTGCCAAGTCATGAGTGACTTGGCCGTGTCACTTAATTTCTTGTGGACACGGCCAAGTCATGTGATCGTGTCCATGGCTGCCCAAATATTTTTTTCTTTTCCAAGTGGGACACGGCCAAGGCCTTGGCTGTGTCATGTGACACGGCCAGTGGCTTGGCCGTGTCTCTTGAGTGTGTTCTCAACAGTTTG
The DNA here is from genome assembly GCA_947685225.1 of Garcia nutans. Lineage (NCBI taxonomy): Eukaryota > Viridiplantae > Streptophyta > Magnoliopsida > Malpighiales > Euphorbiaceae > Garcia > Garcia nutans. The sequence continues at coordinate 1,155,296 of CANTUV010000017.1, read as the reverse complement.
CTATCTTTGCTTTGGTCTTTAGATGGGACATGACCAAGGCCTTGGCCGTGTCTCTTGGGTGTGTCCACTTCTACCTTGGCTTCTTCCTGTTTTGTTCATTGGCTTCATTTGGTGAGACACGGCCAGTGGCTTGGCCATGTCTCTTGAGTGTGTTCATCTCTGCCAAAATTCCCTGCCTCTTTCCTTGGATGAGGGACATGGCTAAGCCATGAAATGTCTTGGTCGTGTCTCATGTTTTTCCACCTTAATAATCCATCAAAATGAATTAAGGCTCCCTTGTTTTGTTCTTCGACTTGAATCAAATACTTCAAATAAACTTTAAACACAAATTAAAAGAAAAATCAATCAAAAGCCAATAAAATCACACTAAAAATAATCACATAAATGATCAAAATAGGAAGAAATTTTAATAATGTGAAAAGGAGAGAACAAAAGGAAGTGGGAGTATGGATTTGGAAAAGAAAATTCTTTGTCTAAAATAATGGGAATAAAAAAATAATTGAAGGGGGATATGGGGATACACGTTGGAGATTGGAGGGACTACCTTCTTGTTCTTGTTTCAAGACACCACCTTCATAAACATCTACATCTTCATCTTCCTTCCATCTTCATTTTTCTTCCATAGACAAGAATTTAATATTTTTGGGATAGTTTTAGGTGAACAAGCTCTTGAGAAGGTTAAGTTTGGAGAAAGCTTTGATTGAAAGGTTGAAGGCTTGAGGAAGTTTTCACTTTATCTTTCAAGGGTAGAACCATTAATTGAAAGGTTGAAGAGGGATTTGGAGTTCTTCATCACATTCAAGTTAAGCTAGGAGGAAGAACAAGAAGTTTCAACTCTTGGCATCTTCAAGGAGTTTTTCATATTCTCTTATTTAATTCATTTCTAAATTATTATTGTTTTGTTATGAACATTAATATTTCAAAGGATAATTGTGATTTGATTTATATTGAGATGAATATTTATTATGAATGGATGATGAGCTAAATCACTCATGCCTAGGGTTTATAGTAAATTTGATTAAATGACTTAATTTAATTATTTCCATTAATATACTTTGTCATATGAATTGATTGTATTAGATTAAAAGTTAGGTTGATAGATTGGCCACATATTAACCTCTAGATATTGAATGAAGAACTGAGAGATAAAATTTGATATTAGAACTATCTATTCAATCACCCTAAGAACGAATTAGAAATATAAATTATAGGGTTCTATTAATTTACAAATTCAAAACAATTGGTTGCTGTTAATTCATGAATTGAGAACTAATGAATTGATAATTGCTAATTAATCACAATGTTAACCAAACCCTCCTATTTCTTATCTTAGGCAATCAAATTGAATTTAACTAACACTTGCACCAAGTTACATTTCGCAAAAAGTTATTTCTTTGGGAGAAAAAAGGAAATGTCTGATCAAACTACATAAAAGCCCAACCGGACCATGGATGACCAAATGAGCCAAAAGACACATAAGGTTTTACTGTGGAGAGTACTCCCAAAATCACACCGTACCACATCAAGTTCGACCAAACTATATGGCATACCGACTGGACCTTTGAATGAGAAATGAACAAAAAATACACATAATGATTCACTGTCAGAAGTACTCCTATTTTCTCAAAGTACCACATAAGTCCGATCAGACTCCAAGATATTTCGACCGGACCATAGAAGCCAATTTTCTCCAAATATCCAGTAGATTTCCCGATCAAGGGTACACCCAAAAATTGGACTGACCAAGATAAGTCTGACCGGACTGGATGCAAGCCCAACCAAACTATTTAAAAAATTACTCAAGTCAGAAGTCGTTGCATCTCAACTCAATAAGTGGAAGCCATGTGGACCAACCATTGGAAGAGCATTAAGCAGAATTTCAATTACTCCGACCGGACTATGCATAATTTCAATCGGACTACACTATTTTTTATTGGACCCTTACTAGTCCGACCAGGAAATTGCTATGGTAGAGAAATTTGTGGAAGATAAGAATCAAACATATTAGCCCCAACCTCAAATGGCTAATTCTGGACTTGAAGGCTATAAATTCCTTAAGTAACTTTATTTTTAAAAATAGTTTATGATTGCAATAGCCTTCTTGAATATCTTTCTTTCTTTTGCATCAAAATCACTTTTTGTATTAATTGAGTGTTGGGTGTGAGCATTAAACACCATTTTAAGTTTAAGCGTGAGCTTGGAAACACTTAGAGTGAGCCTGGGAAAACTCTTGTAAGGGTTGTGAGGAAGTGATCTCAAACCATTGTAGTAGTTTAGTGTGAGCTAGAAAAAATACCAAGTTAGAGTTAAGCTTGTAAAAACTCAAAGGAAGTCGAACCTTAACAAGTTGTAAGGAAGTGGATGTAGGATCAAGGTAAATCCAAACCACTATAAATCTTTATGTTCCATCTTCTACTTAATCTTCTTCTACATCTTCAATATTTCTTTTTAATCTTTGATTTTTGAATTAGCCATCAATTCTTAAACCAAACTAATTCACCCCCCCTTTTGGTTGCTATCTTAGGATAACACACAAGAAACAAATTAAATTACAAGGTTGTATTAATGGATAATTTGAGAATTAAGTTTTGACTAAATTAATATATAAACCTTAGGTACCATTCCAAGAATTTAAATTAATCTTGTACAACTATTACTAGTTTTACTTTTAAATTTTAATTATGTTTTACCATTTCAATAACTTAAACTCAAACTTTAATATTTTATTTTAATCAAATTATTATGAACAACACCTTTCTTGTGAGATGACTTTAGGGCGATCACTGTTGCTACAATAACCTCATATACTTGCGAGTATCGCTTTGTAGTGGCATTTGTTGTCCCAAGATGGCAACCAAGAGGGAGGTGAATTGGTTTCCTCAAGAAATGATGGCAAATTAAAAACTCAACAAACAAGAAATGCGAAATAGAGAAATGGTTGAGTAGTGAGAAGAAGAAAGAACGCACAAGATTTATAGTGGTTCAGATTTTCCTCAATCCTACATCCACTTCCTTAACAACTTGTTAAGGTTTTACTAATCTTTGAAGTTTTACAAGCTCACTTCCAACTTTGGTGTTTTCACAAGTTCACACCTAACTTGACAAGTGTTTTACTAAGGCTAACACTCAAACCACTTACAAGAGTTTTACAAGGCTCACTCTCACAACCTTTACAAGAGTTTTTCTAGGCTTACTCTCACAACCTTTACAAGAGTTTTTCTAGGCTTACTCTCACAACCTAAGTGTTTTTCAAGCTCACACTCAAACTTTTACAATGGTGTTTTCAATGCTTACACCTAACATTCATTACAATTCAAATGTAAATTTGGAGTAAAAGAAAATATGTTGCTTGACTATAAAATTCAGAATCTTTTTTTAACAGAATAATAATGAATTTATAGCCAATGTGGTCTGACTAGCTATTACAGATAATGAGAATTAAGTCTTGGCAGTTGAGACCATTTTCAATAGACTGTTCGACGCATTTCGCGATCGTCCTTGATGCAAGGATGGTCCCGTTCATGACTCACGCGGTCGCCCTTGGACAAGGTGTGCTCGCTGCATTCAAATTTACTTCAATGGTCGAATTTGAGTGCTCTGCAGCAGGAATCTTGCCCATGCTGTGGTTGTCGGGACGGTCGCGCATAGGATAGGTACGGTCGCCCTTCTTGAATGCTGAAGTGGGTTTATAAAGGTCATCACACACGACATTCTTTGACAGGGCAAAATGAAAGTCCACCTAAATATGAATGTCGTGGTCACTCTAGGTGCAATCTCGCGGTCAAGTTGAGACACTCGCGTTGAACTTCTGGACGCACCTTAGGACGCGAACACTACTGTCAGTTTAAGCAGATTTCTCCTGAATCATCAATGCGGTCGCGGATATTAAAGGGCGGTCGCTAAAGTGATAAGTGAGACCGTATTTTTCACCGTTCTTGTCACCGCGAACCTTACTGGAATTTGGATGATTTGGGTTTCTAATGTGGCGGTCGTCCATTATTGTAGGACGGTCGCTCTTATGGGAGTGAGGTCGTGACTGTTGTCGGGTTTCTGACAGCGAAACCTACTGTGATATGGTTTCATCCTGCAATGGAGTGGGGGCGATCATCTGCATGTCTCGTGTGACCGCTAAATATGCTCTGTTCAAATAAATATAATCCTGCAACGAAGTTCTTTAAACACATGTTAAATAAGTCATTCAATTTGAGTTGTCAAAGATCAAAATTGAGGTCGTTTATTTAACAATCTCCCCCATTTTTACTTTGACAATCAAATGGAATGATGATATAATTTGAAAAAAAAATGTAAATTAGATTGACTAACAATCTCTCTTAATTTAAAATGCTCATGTGTTGAATGTTAATAAATTTTTACAATGCTCCCCCTAAACATATGCATGAATCATGTTTATGTTGGAGTACAACTAGGTGCATTAGTATAATACCATTCAAATGTATAACTTGATTCATTAGTAAAATATCATTCTCATTTTATATCTCTCCCTCTTTGTCTATCTCTTACTTTATATCTGTCTTTCTCTCCCCCTTTGTCATAGGCAAAATACATGATATAAGAGACAATTAGAAGATTATGTATATAAAACACAATGTTATTAGATAGAGGGTAGTACAAAGATAGTGCAAAAAAGAAATCAGAGAAAAGAAAACAAAATCAAAACAACAAGACATAGCCAAAAATAGGAAAAATAAATTAATCAGAATCTTCATCCTCATCTAGCTCTTCTTCTTCTAAAAGAACTTTTCCCTTATCAAGAGGGACATTGCTGGTAGAGCTAGTGCTGATTGATTCTTCTTCTTCAGAGAGACTTTCTGTATGATCACTTATATCCCAATCCTCAAGATTGCATTGAGGCAAGTCCAGTTTGCCTTGCATGTCATATAGATCATGATGCATGTGAGATATAAGGTCAATACTTTTATTCAAGTGATGGAATCTCTTGGAGACACTTTTCTTGAACCGAGAGAGTTTTCTTGAGAGTGATTTGATAGCTTTTAGAATGAGTTTTGTGGGAGAGCTAGTTTGAGTAGGTTTAGATGAGGAAGCTTTTAGAGGTAGTTTAACAACAACTTCCAAGGAGTCTCCTTCTTCCTCAATGGTCTACCTTGGTCTTTTCTTTTGTCTATCCACATCACCTCATTTGCCAAAGTAATATACATATGTACCCTCAATCTTCCTTACACAGCCAGCATGTTCTAGATAGTCAATGGTGATGGCACTTGAGGCAAGATTGAAAGGGTTTCTTAAGGTAGCTAAGTTGAGATCATTTAGTAAGTTCATGTGCCTAGCTATTTGAGTTATTTGTGAGGATAAGAAGAAAGTTCCAGTTCTTGTGACAGCATGGTGATACAATGTGTCAATCAAGAACTTTGTTGTGTTCATTTGGATTTTGTGGGTGAAAGCATATAAGAAGATGAGATCTCTTTTTGTTACCTTTTCATTCCCATCAGCTCTTTGACGTATTGTGTAGGTGATGATCCTATGAAGCATCTAATGGATGAGGGATTTGATGTGTCTAGCTTTTGACTCTTTTTCAAATGAGGTTTCCACAGAAATTTCTTGCCAAAAGGTAGAGAGTGTTTGATTGGAGAAGGCTAAATCATTGTAGGAGGTTACTCCATCAACAGGAAAGTCCCAGATTTTGCCAAAGTCTTATAATGTTAAGGCTAGGTATTGGTCAAATAACTTAAATCTAACCCCATACCACCCTAGTGCAGAATTTGCACTCTTTTCAATCTGAAATGACATGAGAAATTCCTTACTTAAACTAGAGTAGCCTACCTCTTCAGGAAATAAGAATTTCCTCCAGCCAAGAACATCAAGTAGACTTTCAATCTCATCTTTAATGTTGAGGGCAGAGAGCATCCCACCAAATGGAGATTTGGTTCCTTCAATTTTCTTTCTCTTTAGCATGGCATATCTCACATCTTCCTTAGGGGTTTGGTGGTGAGGTTTATGAATTTTCTCACCTCTTCTAGACTGTGGAGGAGATGAAGGAACAATTGTTGGTTCTCTTATGATGATTCCTGAAGGTTTCTTTTCTTTCCCTTTCCCTTTGGAGGTAATTTTCTTTTTGGGGGCCATTAGAGTTGAAGAACAAGAAGAAAACTGGAAAACAGAGAGTGTTTGAGAAGGAGATGATCTTGAGAGGGTTTTGGAGATTTGGAGGAGATTTGGAGATTTGGAGGGAAGTTTGTATGTTATAAGAAGTAAAAGATCCAAGTAACTGATGTATAATGCTCTTAAATAGAAGAAATTAAGAAAGTAGCCGTTTCTGACTGAGAGTTGAAAATTGCGACATGTCATACATCAACGGTTACAAAATTTCGAGCAGAGTGTATAAAGTGCGGTCGCCTATTTGTATAGGTGCGATCGCGAAGGACACTCTAGCGACCATTAAGAATATTGATGCGCTCGCGAATGCAGAGAATGTCTACAACAGTCGAAACTGTTTAAATCTTAGCGATCGCGCACAAAGTTTCATGACCGCTCACAGAGGTATCAATTTAGATGAATCTTTCTCTCAAGATAGCGATTGCTAGAGGCATTGAAGCCAACGCCAGTAGCTTAAAAATGAAAGAGACATGAAAGATGATGGATTTGTGTAATTAAAAAAAAATCTATGCATTGAGATGTTTAAGAAATTTTTATTGATAGCCAATCTTTTATCCATTCAGGGAAGTTCCATCAATCATACCTAAATTTAGTTTAATGAAGTTAAGCCTATCTTCATTCAAAGGTTTTGTAAAGATATTAGCAAGTTGATTATGTGTATCTATAAATTCTAAGACAATATTCTGGTTTTGTACATTATCTCTCAAAAAATGATGTCTAATATCTATATGTTTAGATCTAGAGTGTTGGATAGGATTTTTAGACAAATTGATAGCACTAGTGTTGTCACATTTAATGGAGATGCTGTTAAATACTTTGCCATAGTCAAGCAGTTGTTGTTTCATCCATAATACTTGTGTGCAACAAAAACATGCTGCAACGTATTCAGCTTCCGCCGTGGATAAAGCAACCGATGCTTGTTTCTTACTATGCCAAGAAACTAGACAATTGCCAAGAAAGTGACATGCTCCTGTTGTGCTTTTTCTATCTAAGATGCTACCAGCATAATCCGCATCCAAAAAAACTAAGATATGAAATGATGTGTTTTTAGGATACCAAAGACCTAAATGCATTGTACCACTTAAATATTTCAAAATTCTCTTAGTAGCATTCAAGTGTGATTCTTTAGGACAAGTTTGAAATCTAGCACAAAGACATACACCATACATTATATCAGGTCTAGAAGCGATTAAGTAAAGTAGTGATCCGATAATACCTTGATATTTCTTTTCATCTACTGCTTTACCATTTTCATCTTTACCCAATTTCAAGGATGTGCTCATAGGAGTCTTGCTAGTTTTGCAGCCATCCATTCCAAATTTCTTGATGAGTTCTTTTGTATATTTGGATTGGTTAATGAAGATCCCATCTTTATATTGGTTGATTTGCAATCCAAGGAAGAACTTGAGTTCACCCATCATGCTCATTTCAAATTCCCTAGTCATACAACAAGCAAATTCTTTGCACAAGGTTTCATTATTAGCTCCAAATATTATGTCATCCACATAAATTTGTACAATTAAAATGTTATGTTTGTCCTTTTTAACAAAGAGAGTTGTATCTACTTTTCCTTTTGAAAAACCATTTTCAAGCAAATATGCACTTAGTCTATCATACCAAGTTCTTGGTGCTTGTTTCAATCCATATAAAGCCTTGGTAAGTTTGAAAACATGATTAGGAAATTTGTAGTTTTCAAAACCAGGAGGTTGTTCTACATAAACTTCTTTGCTTATAAGTCCATTTAGAAATGCACTTTTAACATCCATTTGAAAGAGTTTAAAGTTCATGTGACATGCAAAAGCAAGTAATATTCTAATAGCTTCTAATCTAGCTACAGAGGCAAATGTTTCATCATAGTCAATACCTTCTTCTTGATTATAGCCTTTGGCTACCAACCTTGCTTTATTCCTAACAATGTGACCATTTTCATCAAGCTTATTTCTATAGACCCATTTGCATCCTATGATTGAATGATCTTTAGGTCTAGGAGTGAGTTGCCAAACATTATTTCTTTCAAAATCTTGCATTGCAATCATCCAACTTTCATCGTTTAGAGCCTCCTTAATGGTCTTTGGCTCAATTTGAGAAACAAAAGCAAAATTAACATCTATATGATTAATTTTAGATCTAGTAATTACTCCCTTAGATGTTTCACCAATGATGAGTTCCTTAGGATGATCTTTCTTGTATTGCCAATCCTTAGGTAGATCTTGAGTCTTTTCTTCAAGTTCATGCTGATTGATCTTTGGAGCATCAATAGTTTCATGAGGTTCAAAAGTACCTGGAGGGTCATTGAAAGTACTACCTTTCTTTTGATCAAGTTTAGATGATTCATCAAATACAACATGCATTGTTTCTTCAACAACTAGAGTTTTCATGTTAAATGCTCTATATGCTTTGCTATATGATGAGTATCCTAGGAATATGCCTTCATTTGATTTGGATGAAAATTTTTCAAGATTTTCCTTGGTGTTCAATATAAAGCATTTGCATCCAAATACTCTAAAATATCTAATTTTGGGAATTCTTCCATTCCATAGCTCATAAGAAGTTTTATTAGTTAAATGCCTTTTGTAAACACGATTTGCAATGTAACAAGCTGTATTAACAACTTCCGCCAAAAAATATGATGGTAATTCATATTCATTGAGCATTGTTCTAGCTATTTCAACCAAGGTTCTATTTTTCCTCTCAACCACACCATTTTGTTGTGGAGTTCTAGGAGCAGAAAAATTATGTGAAATGCCAAGTTCATTACAAAAACTTTCAAAATTTTCATTCTCAAATTCTTTGCCATGATCACTTCTAATAGATGTGATCACATATCCTTTTTTTCATTTTGAACTCTTTTTGCAAACATTTTGAAGTAATTAAAAGCTTCATTCTTTTGAGCTAAGAAATTAACCCATGTGAATCTAGAGTAATCATCAACAAGAACAAATGCATATAATTTGCCTCCTAAGCTTGTAACTCTATTTGGTCCAAACAAATCCAAATGAATGAGCTCTAAAGGTCTAGAGGTACTTATAACATTCTTTGATTTAAATAAGCTCTTATGTTGCTTGCCATGTTGACAAGGTTCACAAATTCTATCTTTGTCATATTTTATCTTAGGGAGACCATCAATTAGGTTTTCATTACAAATATATTTTAATTGATCCATACCAGCATGTCCTAGTCTTTTATGCCATAACCATGCATCATTATTAGTAGACATTAGATATTTAAATGCATGAATTGAATGTATGTTAATATTATAAGTGTTGTTTATCCTAGTACCCTTAAATATGATAACACCATTTGAATTTGTGATCTTGCATCCTTTGGAATCAAAATTAACAATGTATGCTCTATCACATAAATTGACTAACACTTAGCAAATTATGTTTCAACCCATCAACAAGACATACATCTTCTATTAAATCTTTACCAATTGAACCAATGGAGCCAACACCAATAATTTTACCTTCAACATCATTTCCAAAAGTTACATTACCTCCATGTTTGTAGGTAATACTTTTAAAGAGCTTTGCATTCCTGGTCATATGCCTCGAGCACCCACTATCCACAGGCCATGTGCTTTCGTTGATAGTAGATTTTAGGCATACCTACAAGGTAATAGTGGTTATCTTTTCTTAGGTACCCAAATGAAGTTGGGTCCTTGATGGTTAGTACTAGAGGTGTCTCCTAGCTTGAGATGAGCCTTTCTAATATGACAAAAGAAACTTTTATGTCCAAATTTCATGCAATATGTGCATTGCCATAGTGTTTTATATTTTTGCATTTTTCTATTCATATTCCAAGTATTATGCATACAACTACAAATATGTGATTGCTTTTGTGCAAGTTTAGTGTACATAAATGCATGATTACTTTTTGAGAACTTAGCTCTATTTCCTAGTGAGCCATGAAAAGTTCTTTTGGAACTTTTAGACTTGGTGTGAGTATCTTTGTTCTTTTCAATATCAACATTAGAAATTTTTGTTGTAGATGCTTTTACAAATGTTGGTGTGCTTGGTGCAATGTTGGTTGAGTCATTGAATCCTAATCCATATTTTAAGGAAGGTGATCTTTGGTTACCAATTAATGTGTCTAAGGCTTCCTTTCCTTTATGAAATCTTGAAATTGATTCTTTTAGTTCTTTTAGTTCATGCTTCAGAATTTCATTCTCTTTAACAATTTTTTCTAAATCATGTGAGTTTTTATTTAACTCTTCTATTGAATTCATCAAGTGTTCATTTGAGGTTTTCAATTCTAAGGCAGAGTTCTTTAAGCATATAAAATCCTTTTCTAATTTAGAGCTTTTTTCTTTATAGAGCATCATTTTAGAAAAATATTTTTCTATTTTAAAGTTCATGTGCTCAATCAAATCACTATCATCTAGATCATCAATATCATTATGTGCTACTAGATCAAAGGATTGAGTACTTACCTCATTGGAGTCATCTTCAATAGCCATAAGACATAGGTTTGCAATTCCTTCTTCTTCTTCTTCTTCACTTGAAGAGGAGTCATCCCATGTGGCTTTGAGAGACTTTTTCTTTTCTTTGTCCCATTTCCTTTTATTCTTTACTTTGAAGCAATCCGATTTGATGTGACCAGTTTTTCCACATTCATAGCACTTTACCTCATTTTTCTTTTCTTTATCTTTGAAGGAGGATTTAGGAAGTGTACCTTTATTTGCTTGTAATCTTTTCTTCCTTTTCCATTCATTAATTCTTTTTGAGAACATTGCCATTTCATCTTCATCATCAGTACCTTCATTGCTTGAGCTCTCAACTTCTTTGATTGCTTTGAGAGCAATTGGTTTTCTCTTTTCTTTTTCACCTTGATCTTCTTCTTTTTCACTGTGTAGCTCAAATGTGAGTAATTTTCCCACAAGCTCGTCGGTTCTCAATGTGCTGAGATCATGAGCTTCTTCGATGGATGATACTTTTGATTCAAAGTTCTTTCTAGCTCTTAGGGCTCTCAAGATTTTACGGTTTACATCACCTTGATCATATACCTTGCCATACTTCTTGAGTTCATTGACAATAACAAGCAAGCGATTTGTCATGTTGGTGACGTTTTCATTTGATTTCATCTTGAATAGCTCATACTCATGAATATGCATTTGTTTCTTAGTGAATCTCACTTGAGTCATACCTTCATGATAGTTTTCAAGTGTCTTCCAAATGCAATGTGCACAAGTTAAATGTTGAACTCTTCTACCTTCTTCTCTTGAGATGGAATTCATCAAGATGGAAGCGGCTCTATTGTTCTTGAATCGATCTTTGACATTGATAGTTGACCATTGTGCTTTGGGAAGAGGAACTTGAATACCATTAACTTCATAAGTGAGACGTTTCCACTCACTTTCCATAAAAATCCCATAGTTCAATCTCTTCACTGTCTAGAAACAAATACATTTTGTGTTTCCAGTAGGGTCTAAGAATAGTGTTAAGATTTCCATGAGAGATAAAGTTTGATGAAGAAGAAGTTTCCATAGTGGATCAAATTTCACAATTAAGTTTAAGAAATTTCAAGCTTTGATACCAATTGTTGTCCCAAGATGGCAACCAAGAGGGAGGTGAATTGGTTTTCTCAAGAAATAATAGCAAATTAAAAACTCAACAAACAAGAAATGGAGAATAGGGAAATGGTTGAGTAGTGAGTAGAAGAAAGAATGCACAAGATTTTAGTGGTTCGGATTTTCTTCAATCCTACATCCACTTCCTTAACAACTTGTTAAGGTTTCACTAATCTTTGAAGTTTTACAAGCTCACTTCCAACTTTGGTGTTTTCACAAGTTCACACCTAACTTGACAAGTGTTTTACTAAGGCTAACACTCAAACCACTTACAAGAGTTTTACTAGGCTCACTCTCACAACCTTTATAAGAGTTTTTCTAGGCTTGCTCTCACAACCTTTACAAGAGTTTTTCTAGGCTTACTCTCACAACCTAAGTGTTTTTCAAGCTCACACTCAAACTTTTACAATGGTGTTTTCAATGCTTACACCTAACATTCATTACAATTCAAATGTAAATTTGGAGTAAAAGAAAATATGTTGTTTGGCTATAAAATTCAGAATCTTTTTTTTAACAGAATAATAATGTATTTATAGCCAATGTGGTCTGACTAGCCGTTATAGATAATGAGAATTAAGTCTTGGCAGTTGAGACCATTTTCAATAGACTGTTCGATGCATTTTGCGGTCGTCCTTGATACAAGGATGGTCGCATTCATGACTCACGCGGTCGCCCTTGGACAAGGTGCAGTCGTTGCATTCAAATTTGCTTCAACGGTCGAATTTGAGTGTTCTGCAGCAGGAATCTTGCCCATGTTGTGGTTGTCAGGACGGTCGAGCATAGGATAGGTGCGGTCGCCCTTCTTGAATGCTGAAGTGGGTTTATAACAGTCATCACACGTGGCATTCTTTGACTGGGCAAAATGAAAGTCCGCCTAAATATGAATTTTGCGGTCACTCTAGGTGCAATCTCGCAGTCGAGTTGAGACACTCGCGTCGAACTTCTGGACGCACCTTAGGACGCGAACACTACTGTCAGTTTAAGCAGATTTCTCCTGAATCATCAGTGCGGTCGCGGATATTAAAGGGCGATCGCTAAAGTGATAAGCGAGACCATATTTTTCACCGTTCTTGTCACCGCGAACCTTACTGGAATTTGGATGATTTAGGTTTCTAATGTGGCGGTCGTCCATTATTGTAGGACGGTCGCTCTTGTGGGAGTGCAGTCACGACTGTTGTCAGGTCTCTGACCGCGAAACCTACTGTGATATGGTTTCATCTTGCAATTGAGTGGGGGCGGTCGTCTTCATGTCTCGTGCGACCGCTAAATATGCTCTGTTCAAATAAATCTAATCCTGCAATGAAGTTCTTTAAACACATGTTAAATAAGTCATTCAATTTGAATTGTCAATGATCAAAATTGAGATCATTTGTCTAACAGCATTAAATATAGCGCAACAATATGTCATGTGTATGTTGTGTATATATATTATCTTTTAGTTTTTATATATTGTACAATCTTTATATGTTATTTAATTATAGTATATATATTATATATGTGTGTCTTCTAGCCTCTATATGTTGATTAATTGTAGTGTATATATTGTAGATATGTTGCGAATATGTTACTATTTATTTTGTGTATTACGTATATGTAATATATATGTTATGTATATATTTATTTTTTTATGTGTATAATAAAAAAATAATAATAATAAATATTTATGAATAAAAAAATATTAAAAACAAAAAACAAAAAGAAAAAAGAAAGTTAAAATGAAAAAAAAAATGATACCATAAAAATGAAAGAAAAAATATGCACCGTATATTTGAAATTGTAGCGTATAAACACAGTAATCAATGTAATTTTCTCTTTTAAAAATTCTAAATAGGATATAAATTAATTATTATTATAAATAAATTGTTAGTTAAATAAATTATAATAAATTATTGATGTATATTAATTTATTAGGAATGTCAAAAATTATATATTTTATTGTTTCATTTTTAAAATTTAAAAATATATAAATTAATAATTATTATAAATAAATTATTTAATTTATAATTAATTTATTATAAATATTTTGAGTCATGTATTTTTTAACTTTTTAAATTTCTAAAAAAATATAAATTAATTAATATTATTAAATTATATCAATATGTAATTAATATATAGAAAATTAAAAGTCAAAATATAATTTATTAAATTAAAATTATGAAATTATATTAATGTTCAATTATTTAATGAGTAAATTACAAGTCATCTCTGAAAAATTCACTTACTCAAATTATTGTTCCTAAAGTTCACTTTTCATACTAGTGTTCCTTTAAGTTTTCACATTGATAACAACTTAGTCCTTGACCCAAATTTTCGTCTACTTCGTTAACTGTAATCCTGTGCAGAGACACCTAGATTACCATGCTTGATTGCCACATCATACCCTCTTTTTATATTTCCTTCTCTATCATTGCGTGGGGTGTATTTAAACTCCATCAACACCATTTGTCATGTGTTTTTCATTTCTTTTTATTTAATTTCTCTATCTATGATTCTTTTATACTCAATTTCTTTCTTTCTTTTTTATTTTCTTTGAAATCCTTGGATTTAATCTTCTTCACATCTGAAAAATGTTGCAAGCATCCCATGTTGAATATTCTAAATATTGTGCTCTGATTTGTGACTGCAATGAGATTACTTCTCTTTACGAGTCAAAAGGCAACCCAATGAGACGTTTTTATGGCTACATGCTACTACAACTATAGGATATTTAGAAAATTATTTTTTTAGTTTATATGTGTTTGGGTATTGTGTCTTTACATAATTATTGTTTCAATAATGGGTCTTTGTCATTTGGGAAGACTTCCTAATGGAAATATTGTAACACCCTTAACCCTATATACGTACAATACATATTTTCAGCATATGTAAAATATGCATATACGGTATAAAAATGTCACAGACCAGTTTAATAAAAAATTTTCACATTTCCAATTTAAAATTTTAAATTCTAAATATATAAAATTAAATAGCATATAAATATTCTTTACTTATTATAGAAACCCAAAATAAATATTATATATGAAAATCTCTGGAAAAAATTCGCCAGAGTTTTGTCTGTAATTTGGACATTCCAAAATTTAGCAAAACACAACCTGCAAAAAAGAAAATACTCCCAAATAATTTCAAATCACCATCTCAACCATACTCCTTAATTTCACCAAGTTTCTCAAACATTTATATATAGATATATATAATTTAAAACACATTTACTCTCCCATTTCAAATACATTGACTCAAACATTCTTTATAATATACAATACATAAAATCTAAAACATAATATATTATGCATGATACTCAAAATGTACAATAACATTAAAATATATACATGTTGCTGACAGTGTTTCTGATCTCGATAACAACTCAACAAGCTCAACAACAAGTCTAGACCCGACCTGGTCTAGAAGAACTCTCTGGCTCAGCTGAGTCTACCTTGTCACCTGCGCGATAGAAATAATCATGCTAAGCCGAAGCTTAGTGGTACAAACTTTGATAACTATATAGTCCAAATGTAATGTTAATGTACAAAATATATATATATATATATCACAACTCATAACATTATATCTCATTATATTGCTCAATTGTATCACAATTCATAATTCACATTAAAACAAAGACAAGCATGGGTCCAAAAGGATCTAATATGTTATTCAAATTTCAGAGTTACTGCTTTGGTCCATAATGACACCATGTGTCTAGCCCCGTAGGCAATATATCAATGGATAATCCAACTAGATGTGAGCTTACGACCCAGTCTTTTCACTCAGTCTAGCTTCAAGAATTTATTTTTGAGTCTTACAATCCAGTCTTTTCACCCCAAAAACATCATATTTATCAGCTGGACCTGGCTTACGACCCGATCTTTTCACCAGCCCAGCTTTTAGCCCGTAGGCATTCATAGGCATGCCGCCAAACCCAAAACTCTAAAAATTGAATAACATACTAGACACAATTTATTCATTTTTCTCATTATTAATCTCTTTCTCATTGTCATATATTCAATCTAGGCACATTGCCTTATTTTTACATTTTTTTTCTCATTTTTCTCATTTTTTACATCTTTCTCATTTTTCTCACTTTTCTCATTTTTTTCAATATCAATTCATTTCATTATACCACATATCTCATTTTTGCATTCACAACACATTACCCAATTACTTTGGGTATTTTCACATAATACACATATTTCACATTTTAAACAATTTAGCCATTATCAATGGCTTTTCACAATGCATTTAACACATATATGACATTACAAATATCATAGCACATTATTCATACAAATCAATGAACCAAGTAGCTTAACACATTTTTTCAACCAAAATGTGTTAAACCCAAATGTCATGCAAATATAAATAATATATTTAAAGTTTGTACATACCTCCACTAGCAACCCAAAGCAAGCTTAAAACAACCTCCAATCCTATCCTTCCAACTTGCCCTTCACCACTTGGATGAAGCAAATCAATCTCCTTCAATGCCTAAACCAAATGTGATAGCAAATAATCATTTAGTATCACATTTAATAGTATTATCAATATTTAACCATAATTAAACATCACTCCTATAAATTTTCAAAAATTTATACTTTCCTTACTTTAACATTAGAATTCCATTCTACTATAATTAAATTAGTGTTTTAAGTTTATTTATATTATTAAAAATATATTTTAATACATTTAAATCATTTACATTATAAAAATACACTCTTATACATAAAATCTCAAAAATGGCATAACCTTCCCTCATTGAAGGTTTTCCATTCTAACACAATCCATTACTCATTTCAAGCTTATATCCATCACTTTTAACACTGAACAACATGCTTAAATAAATAAAATCACAACAATTCAACTATTTTGGAAAATCACTTTTCCAAAATCTTAAATCTCCACTTCCATTCTCAAACTCCAACCAAACACAGCCAAATCCAATATTTAACTTTAAAATACTTGTTTATAAATCAAAACAATATATTTAGAACCAATTTGCACAATTAAAGCTAATATTTTCAAAACCCTAAAAATCCATAACCCTAAATTCTCTCTCTTCACCATTCTTTATCCAAACTCCATCATCTCTTCAATCAAACCTTAAAATCATTATTAACTACCCAAAATAACATCATACACACCAATTTTAACAATTATAACATACTACTTAAAAATCCAACTTCTCACATAAATTAAACTTCCATGGAATTCAAAGAAAAAAGTTGGAAACTTACTAAATTTGGTGAAAATCACTAAAAATCCACTTTGAATACTTGAAATCCTTCAATTTGTGGAGTATGGAAGAAGTAAAATCCTTGGTCTAGCTCCCATGGATATTCGGCCATGAAGAAAAAGAAGATGAAGATGAAGACTTTTTTAAAATTTTCTTTTTCTTTTCATCTTTTTTTAAACCATATATATATATATTAAAATAATTTAATAATTAATTATTTAATTATTTATTTAATAAATTAAAAGTCCTAATTTCCCTCTTTCATTCAAAAATAATTTATTTTTAAATTATTTTATTAATTTTAAATTTTTAAAAATTTATTTACAAAAATGCCATTTGACTTTGACTTTTCTTTTAAAAAGTGTTGACTTTTATATGTTATGTATATTTTGCATATATATCACATATATATATTCCACTTTTTCATTTAAAATTCCTTCATTTTTCATTTAAAATCATTAATTTAATTTATCCTTTTGAATTATAATTTATTTTATCAAATTTTTTAAAAATTAAAAATTTTCAAAAATTTTAGGATGTTACAATTGCAACTTTTTTATATGGATTGATCCTAAAAATCCTAAATAAGCTACAAACATCATCAATGCTTTGTTGAGGAAGGTTGATAGATTAGAGAAAGAAAAGAAGGAGTTAGAGAAGACAAATACAGTGATTGGGTTGTTTTTTTTTTTTTTTTGTGGGAATTGTAATTGCTACTGTGGGGATACCTATCTTCTCATCCTTTATGGCCATGAAAAAACAATGATGGTAGTGTATATTTTGTGGGCTTTTACTTTAGGCTAGTATAGTGTATTATTTTATGGGTGTTGTAATTGTACTAAAAGTTGTTTTATTAATGTATATTTTAGTTCACTTATTCTTTTGATTTATTCATTTGTTTATTTCATTTGTTTGTTCATTTGAGTTGATTTGTTCATTACCGATATAAACAAGTACTAGACAAAATTTAGATGAATAATATTGTCATTCATCAATATAAATAATTGTTGGCTTAATACAATACAATAACATAAAAACGAAATCTTACATCCCTCAAGTGTATACATCAATTGACAAAAATCCACAAAAACCACAAAAGTCATTACAAAATGGCTTCAAAAATAGTATGCAATTCAACCTTCTTAACCTTCATTGAGTATAACGGCTTTACAAAAAAGTGCCATTTTCAACCTTCATTGAGTACAATTGCTTTACAAAAAAATTTGCTATCCAAAAAATATACTCTAGTCATACTATGATAATGCTTTCCTGTATGAGCTATGTGGGCTCAAAGCATCCATTTGGATTGATTGAGATCTACTAGCATTGGTGTGTTGAGAAAAAAAAGCAAAACATAGTTAATGACAAAAAGATATTATCAATATTAGTAACATCCCTCAACTTTATTTTATGGTACGTCGTCGTCCTTCAAATTGCAATAAGATAACACCTATAGTCCCTCAAGTTTATAGTAATAACATTGTCATCTCTGAAGTTTGGTTATAATTACCAATCTTGTCTAAAATAAAATCATCAACTTAAATATAAATAATATATATACCTATGAACTCACATTCCATGGATAATAAATTTATTCATTGTACTAAAAGGTTTTAAAAAATACTTATAAAGGAGGAAGTTGCATCTTTATTATTTAGTTTGTGTGATCTTCTTTTGTGACCATATTGACCATAATGACTACACCTCATTCTGTATCTTTGGCCCTCTAAAACTGTTGTATCTCTTTTTGTCCTTAACTTGACACTTCCCTTTGTATAGGTGGTTGAAGATGGAGTTGCAGATAGAGTATTTTTGATTTGCTTCTTGTAGAGTTGGTGTTTTATGAACTTGTCTAGAAGTAGCTTGCTCCTTTACCCTGATTTTTTTCTTCTTACTCTTTACCTTCTTCCTTTTTTTTTTGCAGCTATTAGTGGGGGAGTGATTATGCAACTTCAATCTACTTTTGGCCATAAATCATGCCCATTAATAGGTTCGATGGTGTGGCTATACACTCTCCTCATTGTGGAAACATGGTAAAAGGGGGTGCACATACTTCTCAACATCGTCCTCTTGGTGAATTATACATGCAATGGCGTGTGGCCATGGGATACTAGTCAAATCCCATCTTCAGCAACTACAAGTCATCTTCTCCATATCAACATCGTCCTCTTGCTAAAAACTTGTACTCTTGGTGATCCATTAAAGGTGGGGAAATAATCTCGAAAAAGTTCCTTGAGTTCTTGTAATTTTTTTTTCTTCTGATTTTTGGGCATAAAAGTTCAGTGGCATTTGAAAGATCTTGCTTCTTCTTTGCTATCATTCTCATTAGTTTGATTTCTGATCCATGGTGAGTATTGGTCTCAATCTTGCTTCTAAAATATAATTATTGAAGCATTCACCCATATTATTCAGAAGAATGTCACATTTAGTGAAGTTAAAAGCGCTCGCTTGGTGCGCTTAAGCGCTGAAGCGAAACGCTAGATTGAGTTATCGCTTTTCATATGTTTGGAGTGCACAACTTCAGTAAAACACACGCTTTCTGCGCTTTGTACGTCTGACATAGGATTCTAAAGTGCTCACCTTTCTATATAGCGTCTTTTAAGATTTTCTTAAGTAGTATTTTTAGTAAAAATAAATTATTTTAGTTGTCTTTCACTGTATGACTCTTTATATTCCTATATAATAGTTACTTTTTGACTGCTGGACTTTTTATATTCTCAAAGTAAGATTTTCTCCAAAAATAAAGACAAAAGCAAAATCTAAAATCTCTTTGATGAACAGAGAAAGAAGTAAAATCTCTTGGAGTGAAGAAGATGAATAGCTGTGAAATAATTTGTCGAATTTGTTCTTTAAAGAGAGTATGACGTGGCAATTAAACGTGGTAATCTAGGTGGCGTCATATAGAATTGTCGCTAACAAAGTAGGCAAAAATTTAGGATTAAGTTGTTACAAAACTGTGAACTTAAGGGATAATCGGTGTGAAAAGTGAATATTAGAGATGATAATGTGAGTAAGTGAATTTTTCAGAGGCAACGAATGTAATTTATTCATTATTTAATAGAAGATTAAAAGTCACAGATATAAATTATTAATTATTAGATTTGAAATTTTATATAAATTATTAAAATTAATATTTTTTTAATTGATGGGGGTGGTCATCTCAAATCACTTTTTCTTTTCTTAAGTTTAAAAGACAGAATATGGCAATAGGCATTAAGAAGGTGTTTCTCAAAACTTAAAAGCAAGTCAAAACTGATTATAAGCAGTTTTTAGATTATAAGTTGTTTATTTAAGTGTTTCTGAAAACTTAAATAGTAGATTATAATCTGATTATAAAGTTGGGTTTTGCTATTTTTTTAAGCAGTTTTGACCAAGTAAAAGACCATACTATCCATACCTAATCTTCAATATTTCAAATTTGCCCACCCTATACACTTTAGTTTTCATCAAAATTTTTTTATTTTTAGGATTCTAATTAATTTGGTAATATTTACATGGTAGTTTTTTATTTGTATAATTTATTGATAAGACCAATATTATTATTATTATTATTATTAAATAAATTTTATTATTATTATTATTATTAAATAAATTTTATTATTATTATTATTGCAAAATAAATTTTGAATTGACATTTAAAAAATTATTTTTATACAATAAATAAACTCAGGAACAGTTTAGTCATTTTGACAGTTTCTGCAATTAAAAACTGATTATAAGCTGATTTTACAGAAACACTTAACTGATTATAAACTAATTATCAGCTAATTATTAATTAGTTTACAGAAATACTTAACTATTTATTATTAATTTGATTATAATTTAAAAATTACTTATTCACAATAAACTAAAAAACTCCGATTTTGAAAAACACTATCTAGTTATTTAGAAAAATGCCGAACTGCTGATGGATATTTCCCAATATCGCTTGACCGTTGGATGACAAATATAAAATGAAACCCTAATCACTTTCTACTGTTTCGTTGACCAAACCGAGCACGTGAATTCTTGAATGACGCTAACACATTGCTTCCCAATTGCCACCTGATTATTTTGATATTACTCAAATCAACCTCTCTCTCTCTCTCTCTCTCTCTCTCTCCCTTTTTTTTCTTTCTTTCTTTTTCTCTCTGAAACCCTAATTCAGTTTCACTAAATTCCTGGCTGATGCCCGGTGACTAAGGTAAGATCATTGCAATATATCTCATTGCTTAATTTTGTTGATTTTGAATTCATATTTAATTGTTCTTCAATGGATTCCTGTGGAAATTTGGATATTTTTCGATGGCCAGTGTGTTCTTAGCAATCGAAGCTTCAGTGTGGTCGAATACCAATAGTAAGTTAGTTTTACAATGGGTTGCTTTGAGTTTGATTGGTTTTAAATAGTACGGAAGTTGCTAAATCCCATCTGGAAATAGTCATTTATTTTTATTATTGTCTTTGTCCGTTAGAACTTAGAATAATAATGCGTTCTATTGGACTGCTTGTATAATATTTTTACCCTTACGAAAATGCAGTTCTTGTTCCGTTTCTTGATCTGTCTTTGAGAAGCTAATTCAAAATTTAAGGGAAATGCTCTTATACATGTGCACAATTTTTACATATTCCTTCAGAGTCGCCATATTTTTGTTTTTATGTGGCTCGTTACAGAAAAAGGTTAAGCTGGAAAATGAGTGGTGTTTTTGACTCTTAGCTCAATTGCTTTGTGTTTACTTGCTGCGTTGTGCTTTTTTTTTTTTTTTTAAATTATGTAATTTTTACGCTGAAGCTTTATTTTAAGTTCACTGTAGTGACTGCTTTTATGCAATATTCATGAATATTTTTCTTCAGTAATTATCAAGGGTTCTAGGTAAGAACAATGGATTCTGGATCTGTTGATTCATCAACTCCATCTGTTAAAGCTCCCAACGTACAATCTCATGTTGCGACGGATCCTGTACCAGATAATTCTCCACGTGATGCACCTTCAAAACTATCTGCTGCTGGCATAACATCATGGGCCAAAAATTTGAAAATTCCCCAGCCACTGAGCCCCTCACAAGATGACTCACCAACTGGAAATTCTGGAAAGTCAACTTTTGCACGTTTTACTAGTGGATTTGGACTGCGCTCGTCTCCAAAATCTCCTACAGCTGATGATAGTTCTGAAGGAACTTCAACAACTACGCAATCTGGATTTATTGGAACAATTACTAAAGGCTTAGTTGATACATCTAAGAATGCAGTGAAGGCTGTACAAGTCAAGGCACGCCATGCTGTCTCTCAAAATAAGCGAAGATACCAGGTTGATTGTGGCTTCTGCAAAATTCTTTAAATTTTAACTAAAAGTAAATAGATCACTTTCATGATTTGTTTCTTGTTCATCCCTTGATGGTTCTTTTTAAATATATATTTCCACCTGATTCCCCTTCAGCTTTTATGATAAGCATAGGATGTATGCGCCCTAGTCTACTACCAGTTCTGAAATATGCTTAATAGGGAGAGTTAGAATATACTTATAACAGTGATGTGGAAGAAGTACTATTAGTATTTTTTTTCCCTTATATTATAAGTAAGCTGTATCTATTAATGGAATCAGAATGAATGTTAGGGGTAAACTTTTGATGTCTTTTGGGAAGAGAGAGGTCAAGAAAGGAGTGCGCCAAATTAGAAAAGCACTACTTTGGAACCGAACTCTCTTGTTAACCAACAACAAATATATGGGCATACCTCTCTGTAATTTCCTTTAGAGTGAATTTTCTATTCGTTAATTCCAGCAGTCAAAAGTTTCTTTTTTCTTCAATGAGCATAGGAATTTTCTTCCTAGTTCTATGAAGAGAAATTCCAAATATTTAAAATCCTTTTTTCCAAATTTTGTTCATTGGTAATCCCAAAAGAATTATATGGTAAATGCGTAAGTGTTCTCATCCACTTACAATTGCTAGGAAGTTATTCGCTAACTCACCACTGTTAGAAATATTTTCTATGATTTAGGTATTTAGAGCTAATTTATTAGGTGCTCTCTAGCTTTCTGAAAAGTGAGTGCTATTTAATGGGACCATGTGCAGAATACAAAACTTGACTGGGTAGTTGACCATATACTGATTTGTTATAGCTGTCTTCCAGTGCGCATGAAAGGCTTTATATGTGTTGATCTTATATTTTCTGTTTCCTTGAATCATTGTAGAGGAGGATATCTGACCCTCTAACATGTATTTTTGCTTTATTTCTATTAAATACTATCTTTTCAATCCTGAAAAAAAGGGGGAAAAATATGTTCACATGTTATTTAGAAAATACATTTGTAGAATACTTTTAATTGGTATTCTTCATAGGTCGTTGTGTGCCATAATTGCCACCAATCATCATGCTCTGAAGGTGTCTTATGCTTTAATATAAAGGAAATGCTCAAGAGCCTTGATACCTTGTCAGCTGCATGGGATCTATAAATTTTTTATGTATGCAGGAGCAAACAATATGAGATGGCTGTATTGGGCTATGGGTTGAGACTCTGTATTCTCTAGTTGTAGCCAAAAATGAAGTTGATCTATGTCTCCATATGCATGGGAATATTATATATGTCTCATGGGTGATCCTGCTAAAACTATGTGAATTAAGCATCCTTATTGTTTCTGTAAATTATCCATATATGATCCGATTTTCTTATTTCTTGTTGCTATTTTACAGTTGGCATATCCTTTATGTAGATGGATGTTTATGTGTTTAGACTTTAGAGAATGTACTGATTTTCTTAAATTTCGACACCTAGTTCTTACTTGATAATGCGTATATAAGGGATCAGGATTTCATGGTTTAAGATAGTCATCAAAAAATTATTGATAGCTGTTTTTTTTATTTGGTGATAATTTCTTTCAAATGTTGTAAATTGATTCCTATTACTTCTCTTCAGGAAGGAGGATTTGATTTGGATATGACATATATCACAGAGAATATAATTGCCATGGGGTTCCCTGCTGGTGATTTGAGCTCTGGTTTTTTTGGATATGTTGAGGTAAGCAGGTTAATTTGCCTATGATTTGCATTTAACTTTAATGATTAATTTTAATGTTGAGCTCTGGTGTAGGGATTCTATCGAAACCACATGGAAGAAGTGATTAAGTTTTTTGAAACTCATCACAAGGTTCTTACTTCGTCCACTCTAACCTTCTACTTTAGTATGGCTTTTGTTTTCTTTGTTTGACCTCAAATGAGTGCGCATGATTAACCTGTTGGATATGTGAGATTATAATCAATATGATATGATCTTGTTTTTTGTTTGACAATGTGCTTTTCAAAAGAATGTTTGGTTGTATTTTGTCCACATTTGTCTCTTGGAAATCTGTGTTCTTATTTTCATGTTTCTTGTGGATGCAGTATGATCCATTTTGTTCTTCACTGTAGATGATAATGATGGATTATAGTCCAATTTGGATAAGATAATTCCTTGTAAATGTGTTTTATTTGGCACTCCAAGTATGCAATGTCTTATGAGTCTTAATTAGGCTTATAATTACTGACAGTCTACTAGCTCTGGTCAACTCAATGATATACAATCCATTTGATTGCGTGAGTCCTCTTTCTAGAAATGGTCACATTGAGGAGTAGCCATACATTGGGAAAATGTTGCTATTTTGACCCTTTTCTAATTTTAGCTTAATTTTTCTAAAATTTTGATTTTTACTACTCAAGATTTTGGCGGCAATGGGTGGTTCATTTGGTATTGAAGTGTTCTTTGTTCCTAAAGCAATTTTTATTTAATCTATTTTCTATTTCTATATGGTGGAATACTGTTCAAATATTTTACCACAGATTTACTTTCTATGCGCAGGACAAGTACAAAGTATACAATCTTTGTTCTGAGAGGCTCTATGATGCATCATTATTTGAAGGAAAGGTGCGTTGTTCTTTTTACTTTAGTTTATGAAGATGAGTAGTTACATCATCAGAAAAGAATCTGAATTGCATCAGGCTTGATATACTTGGCTCTTCTTTGATTAGGTTTTGGAATAAATTTCCATTTCCATTCTCCATTTCTTTGATTGAAAATGCTAATTACATGTAAAAATAGTTGAATTTCATCCAATGGTTCTGATTTTGTAATCATTGAAAGCATATCATTTGGTATGTGGAAGAGAAATTAATTATGCAAGATTGTCTAGGATCTTGTGTAGGTTGGTATGATGTTATTTGTATGTGAGAATCAGTAAGTGCTGCATTAAATTAATCTTGACGGCCTGTGTTGGAACATTTGCAGAGGACTGCTTAAGCAGCTCTTTTACATTTTATTCAGCATTAATAAATTTGAATTGTTACATTCATTACCAAGACTTTGGATGGTTTCATATAGAATGTTGATTTGACAATAATGGCAATGATGTTAAGGCTTCTTCAAGAGCAACCAAAATGTTCTGTTTCAGGCGCTTTAAAATGCATGCTCATTACTATTGCTTCTATTGGGTATTAAATCAAAACATTTGTGGTAATATTTATTTCAGATTTTGTTTGTTTGGCTTGATGTTGACTGTTTATATGCTAATAGTTGCAATGGTTTAGGTAGACTCAATGTTTGAATCATATTTATTCAAGAAACAAAAAAGTATATGGTAAATTTGTCAGCATAATTGCTGCTTACCATATCATGTATCAACTCTTGCTTTTAAACATTCCTGATAACTTTCCTAGGAACAGCTCAAAGATTAATAGCATTATAGCAGCTTTTCTAAGTTGATTAGTTTAATTTTCATGAGATAGCAGATGATCTCATGTCTGCTGAGACTGCTATGCGTGTTTCAATCTTTCTTTCTTTTCAAACAACTTCTGAAGCAGTTCCATATTTTCTCCTTTGCTTTTTTCTGTTTCAATGAGATGTCCTTATCATCCACTGCACTTTTTAAACTTGATTAGGTAATTCATTACATTTTGTTGGTGTGTGTTATAGATTCTATATAAAGTGCCACTTATAGTGTATGCCAATTTGTATTATGGTGTTGTATTGAATTACATGTAGTTAAATTTGTTGAAACTTGCATGTGATATTGCATACATGACATTTTAGGTTCAATTTTCCTATTTATGGTATTCACTTTATTATTGGTATGGCATCACTATGGGTTATTTTATAAGTTTCATCTTTGCTTAGATGGCCCTCTGATGAACTGTGCCAATAGAAATGCTATCTTGTAGTTTTTGATAATTGCTGCTTCAAATTCTTTCCCAGGTGGCTAGTTTTCCTTTTGAAGACCACAATTGCCCTCCAATTCAACTCATTATATCATTTTGCCATAGTGCTTACTCATGGTTGAAGGAGGATATTGAGAATGTTGTTGTGGTGCACTGTAAGGCTGGAATGGCAAGGACAGGGCTGATGATATCTAGCCTTCTTCTATACTTGAAGGTACAATTTTTTTTAACATTTTATTCTTGAGTAAGGACGAGTATGGTGGATATCTGGTGACTTGCACATGCTTCAAATTTACTGCATAATCTTTTAATATAGACTAATTTGATATATTTCTCTAGTTCTTTCCTACTGCTGAAGAGTCGATTGACTATTACAACCAAAAGAGGTGTTTTGATGGGAAAGGGCTTATTCTGCCAAGTCAAATTGTGAGTGAATTATTGCTATATCTATTGCAAATATACATACATGATACATCATTACTTTGCTGAGCTTCTTTAAGTTTATCTGATTGTTTTTTGCATTTTTTCTCTTTTCTGTAGAGATATGTAAAATACTTCGAACGCATCTTAACATACTTCAATGGCGAAAACCAACCAGGGCGTAGGTGTGCTTCTGGTTTTCTCTTTCTCTTTCTCTATCTCTCTCTCTCTCTGCATAATGACATTGCAATTTATGCAGGTGCATGCTTAGGGGATTTCGGCTTCACCGATGCCCTTATTGGATCCGGCCTTCTATCACTGTATCTGATCATAATGGTGTGTTGTGGCATTCTTGCTGTTTTTTTCCCCTTCTCTTTCCTTTTCTTTTTTAATAATTGAATTTGTTATAGTAGTCTATGTACCCTATGAATAAAGTCAAAGTTTACCAATCCCCTAAACTTATCATAAGTAGAAGGAATGTTGTATTCCTGTATTTTCTTCTTTCTTATTCCTTCATTTGTTTTTGGTTTGATCTGATTTATTTGATGGCATTAAATGAGTTTATATAGTCTACAGATCTACCATTATTATTGAGTTGATTCAAACCTTTTAAACTTGTGTGTTGGAACATGTTGAAACTTTTATGGGTATGCACTTCCTGTGCCGGATATGTGCCTGTTCCACAAGTAGTCCTAGACTTGTACGAGCAGCAGTTTGTTTATTTGATAAATGAATTATTATGAGGATTATTCTTATACTGTAATCCCAAAGAGATTGATCACTAATGCCTGCCTTTATTAAGTCTTAAAAAAAAGAAGCTACTTTCTATAGACTTGAACGTAAGGCCTTTTCTTCCTTTTTTGAGCAATGACTACTAGTGCTATGGAAAACACCTAAATGGATGCAGCCTGGGTCAGTGGATTATTAAGGCAGACGTACAAGAGGTGTAGAACAGTACATGTTAAAGCTTAAACTTTACTGCTTAAATGCACATGTAATTCAGTATATTTATCTATGACAGCTTGGAATTCTATAATTCTTTCCTTATCTGCAGGTGTTCTCTTCTCCTCAAAAAAGCATCCTAGAACCAAGGACTTATCGGTATGTCTTCTGAAGTATTTGGTAGACGTGTCATGCTGATGCTCCATAAGCTTATATGGGCTTCTGGTTTTAAGAGTTTCAATTTTGAACTCTATTTTATGCTTTTTTCATAAATGAGTTATAACAGATGTATGTTCTCTCTGCAGCCAGAAGACTATTGGTTTAGTGCACCAAAGAAAGGTGTTATGGTCTTTGCATTGCCAGGAGAACCTGGTCTGACTGAGTTAGCTGGAGATTTTAAAGTCCATTTTCATGACCGTCAAGGAGATTTTTACTTGTCAGTATTCTAGTTTGGTTGCTTCTGAATGGTATCCTGTTTGATTTCAACAATGGGAAATGGTGTGCATTGCTGATTGCTATTTTTTGTAATTTCAGTTGGTTAAACACAACAATGATGGAAAATAGAAAGGTTTTGAACACCAACGATATCGATGGGTTTGACAAGGTAATAGTATTGGACACTTAATTATGCGCAGGCATTGTCTTTTCTCACAGCAAAACAGCTAGCTTTGAAATTTGTTGATTGTAGTCAAAGGGAGTGTACTGAACAGCCAGTTCTGTTGACATTACTGCTCTCAAATATCTTCTTTACTTGGTGTTCATGACACACCATAACAATCTGGATGAACTTTGTGCAGAGAAAACTGCCTTCCCCAGGATTCCAGGTTGAGGTCGTGCTAGTAGATTATAATGGCACCATTCCAGCAGGGAAAAGCAGTGAAACGACTGTGAACACATCAATTGAAGGTTCAAATGCCAATACTTCTGCTCCAGTTGATGCTGGTGCTAATACAGCTTCTCCCAACCAAAATAAGAACCATGGAAGCAATGATAAAGATGATGTGTTTTCAGATGGTGAGGTAGAGGAATCTATTTCCTCAAATAGGCAAGTTCAAGCTGCCTCTGCTGGGGGAGGAACTGCTGTCACGACAACCTCTAGTTCTGAAACAAATACTAAATCAGATCAGGTTGCAAGTTTAACACATACAACCGAGCACCTTTCCATTGGAAATGCAGGATCACAACCTGCTGCTAGTCAGCCAAAAAGTGATATTGCCAGTGGAGCTGTCTCAAATCTTGCAGTTAGCAACTCAGAGAGCGAGTTCAAAGCAATGGCTGCTGATGCTTCTGTCTTCACTTTTGGAGATGATGAAGATTATGAAAGTGAGTAAAGAAAGGGGATTGAAGAATCTGTACATAAAATTGGCTTGCAAGTTACACATCAACCAACCGTGGCGGTTCAGTCCATCCGTTTTATTATAATGTAAATGTATCTTTCTGCCTTATCAGTTGTTCGAGGTAAAGTAGAAGCCAAGTGCATGAATAATTGTTGCATTAGATTGTGGCGCAATTTGTTTCATACTTTGATTATTTTCTTTGAATGTACATTTTTTTTTGAACTGAATTTCATTGAATGTACATTCTTAGATTATATTGTACAAATGTCTCTATGTATCTTTAAAAGTTGTCTTCACTTAAATTCAAGTTAATTACGGTGGTTCCTAATCTTTTACTTTTATTCTATTAAAATTTTTACATTTGATATTGTAAAGATAAAATTTTTAACTTTTGATATTGCCTGAATAAAATTTCTGATATTATTTTTTAACAATTGAAATGTGACGTGTTAAGGCATATGTTGCACGTGGCAAAAAAAAAAGAAAATTAAAATCCCTCATTCTACACTCATATGTGAGAAAATATGATAAAAATACGACGTTTGATTTTAGATCATCTCAAAAAAATTTAAGTGGAGATTTTAGATCATCTAAAAAAATATAAGTGGAGAATAAGGTAAAATTAAATTTATTTTTTGTTATATAGAATATATAATGGTTACATCATATTCTAATTATCGAAAAATAATTTTAAAAATCATATTTTAATTGTTAAAAAATAATTTTTAAATTTTATTGAGACAATAAAAAGAATTTTAATTAGATAAAATAAAAGTTATGATTGGCATAATTAAGCTCTTAAATGCTGAAAGTAGCTTAGGTTCTTGGGAGTGTTTTGTGCCCAACAATGCCAAATCATTGAACATTTACTTGTTGGAATATAGGGATTTGCTATGGATGGAGACTCTGATTGGTACTTACATGTTCATAAATTGAAGAATTTTATATAAAAGATATCCTAAAAGTGAAAATAATTTTAAAAATATATATATTTTTAAAAGATATTAACTTTTTTAATTTTTTAATTTTAAAACTATCAACTTTTAAAAATATACATTTAGTGTTTATGAATGGAGGTACATTATTCTTAGAATTTCAGTTATATATATATATATATTCAGTTATATACAGAGGTATATATATATATATGTATATATATATATATTTGAATGCATATATAGAGGTGTATTATTATCTAATATATTTTTAGTATTTATTATCTAATATTTTAGTTAAATTAAAAAAGGCATTTTTAAATTTTTTAAAAATTATAAAATATTTTTAAAAAAAAATGAAAAAAGACATGTCATGTAATTTATTCTAAATTAAATTCCCTTAATCATGTTTGAACCCACATGATGGTTTTTTTTTTAAAAAAATTGCGTAACACTTGAATAAAAAAAATACTCTTTTTTTTTTATTAGTTTATGTTTATTTATATATTTTTAACTTAATTTATTTAATGATTTAAGCCATAACATAGATTCAATCAATGGATTAACATAGATTCAATCAGTGAATTATTACAAAATTTTAAAATAAAATGTCTTCTTAGTTTGTCCAAGTGTTTGGCGTGGCTTTTTCGTTAGCTGCATGTCTAAAAATTTCTATACTCGGTGATGAACCCTAAGACAAAGACTGTTATTTACTTGCAAGAAAAAAAAAGGCTTCCACTGGTGTCAGCAATTGCACTTTAAAAGTGGTAACAGTCCAATTCTCAACTGAAACCAAATTGATTATTAAACTGAAATCATAACGGCTAGAGTTAGAATCAATCTTATAAAATTAAAATCTTAGGGGTACAGTTTGATTTCAATTCCTCAAAATAGGAATTATAAACTGTTGAAATTAGAATCGGTGGTTCAAAACCATTTTATCGGTGCTGTGTGGCAGTTTGGCCACATGGACAAAGCGACCAATGGCCACAAATATGTTGTTGCATTTATCCTTTTTCTTTAAATGTAATATTTTAAAGTTTTAAATATTTTTAAAATATTTTTATAGGAAAATATATATGATTAAATTTTTATATTGATATTTAAAAAAATACATTTAAAGGAAATAAAATATTTTAAAAAAATTATTTGATTATTTAATTTATTTGATTATTGAAATTATTTTAAAAAATGCATATTATTTGATATTTTTATTATATCTCAAACCTGCATTCTGTTGGTATTTCAGCTTGATATTTATCACTAGACTACTTCTATTTTTGATATATTATTTATCTTTTTATATTCATATTAAAATTTTTGTATTTATATATATATTTATAGAAATAAAAAGGCTAAATAATTATAAAGTTTTCGAAATTTTATATATTACACTAGTCAGTCCCTGTATTTTTAACATCTAATTTTTGCATTCTCCTATTTTTAAAAATTAAACTGTTTAGTTCTTCTGTTAATATTTTCATCCTAAAAATATTAGTCAATTTGATATTATAAAATGATTTATTTGCTCTTCTTTTATATATATTTTTCTTTATTATTTGTTAACTCGTGCTTATTTTTAATTTTATTTATATTTTTTACACATAATTTATTTATATTTTATAAATATTATTAAAAAATAATTTTAAATAATATGAATAATATCTTTTATTATTTTGCAGATATTCTATATATATTATTTATTTTAATTTTATAGGTAATACTAAAAAAATAATTTTAAATAATACAAATAATAATTTTTATTATTTTGCAGACGATCTATATACAAAATAAAATTAAAAATAAAATAAATTTAATAAATAACAAAAATAAATATATATATATATATAAAGGAAGAACAAGTAAGTTATTTTATAATATCAAAGTAGTTGACTAATGATTTTAGGATGAAAATATTGATAAAATCACTAAATAGTTTAATTTTTAAAAATATAGGGATGCAAAAATTAGATATTAAAAATACAGAGACTGACTAGTGTAATATGCAAAATCACAGAAACTTCATAATTATTTAGCCAAATAAAAATTAAGAACCGGCAAGAGAGGAAGTGCAGAGGCGGGAGAGAAAGGCTAAGCTCCACTTTTTAATGGCGATATATTTTATTATGTTTTATTTAAATTAATTGATCTTATATTTGCTTATTCTATCATATTATACATGCCATATCACTATATTCATGCATACTTAGCACATTTTTTTTTATAGATCCAATGTACATAGATATTTTTATGTAATTTTTCTTTTTTTAGACAAAATGTAGTAAGTATATCCGGTTATGTAATTAATTTATTCATTCCCCATATTTTACTTTCTGGATAATTATATTAACATATTTTTATTCTGATGGGTGCCTATTTATTATTTCTGCACTCCTGCATAACATGAATCATATATATATATATATGTGTGTGTGTGTGTGTGTGTGTGTGTGTGTGTGTGCACGTGCGCACGTGCCCGTTTGTGCACATTTGGATGTATATAATTTATTTATTTATTTGAAGAGAATTAGTAATTAATATTCTAAATAGCTCCAATTTGACAAATTATTAATCATAGAGGAGATCAATTTTTATGAACAAGGAGTATGTGGGTAGTAGTATACTTCTTATTGTTCTCATGCATACTTAACTTCCTGAACT
The DNA here is from genome assembly GCA_947685225.1 of Garcia nutans. Lineage (NCBI taxonomy): Eukaryota > Viridiplantae > Streptophyta > Magnoliopsida > Malpighiales > Euphorbiaceae > Garcia > Garcia nutans. The sequence continues at coordinate 1,122,914 of CANTUV010000017.1, read as the reverse complement.
AAGTAGGGGGTTAAGAATTCCTTATGGAATCAAGAATATGCTACCTCCAATCCTTTCTCGATTTATGCCAGGTGATGACTCCATCATTCTTATAGGTCTTAGCCTCTTAGATCTCTAAGGTCAAGAACTTAGCAGTGTTGAGGTCGCAAAACCACCGGGAGCGGCAAGACAAGCTCTCACAGCTTGGTTTTGACAATCCAATTGTTCCCAATGGATTTTTGTCCTTTCAAAAGATTAACCAAATTCCAGACTCGGTTTGATATCATGGATTAACCAAATTCCAGACTCCATTTGATATCATAGATTCTAATTCTTCTTCATTACTTTTACCCATTTATTCTTGGCAGGGCATTTGAGAGCCACTTGGAAATTCTTTGGTTCATCATATTCTTAAGACACAACCACGAATACCTCATCTCTACCTTCGATGTCAAAATGATGATGAGAGATAATTCCACGGTTGCTCCATCTCAAATTGTAATCTTAAGAAACATATTCACCAAGTTGTATAGGTATTTCTATTAAATCAAGATCCATAAGGCTCCCACTAGAATTGGGATCCACCCTCTCACTTGGACTGGAATCACTCTCATTTAGACTAGTTGGTGGAGTTAAATCCATCAAATTTCTCACACTTAGATGAAATGGTCCTTATGAGTTTTGTTCCTCAGCTTCGAATAAGGAGAATTCTTGATCTAATTCACCTCATTTAGGAAAATCATTCTCTAAAAATATGATGTCCCGTGATTTAAATTTGGTTGTCCATCACTGTCTTGCTCACCTAAGAAAATATATCCTTTTGATATTTAAAAATATCTTATGAAGATGCTCCTTTTACCTCTTGGGCTTAGTTTCCCATATTTGTGTGGGGTATCATGTACATATGCGATGCATCCCTAAGATTTTAGGATGCTGAGGACAATTTGATGACCTATACATAATTCATATGGAGTGGTTGGAATTGACATAGAGAGCATACAGTTAACTAAGTAGGTGGCTGTTAATAATATATTACCCCAAAAGGCAATGGGTAAGTTAAATTGAGACATCATCGACTTAACAATTTTTATGACTGTTTGGTTCTTCCTTTCTACAACACCATTTTGTTGTAGTGTTTGCAAAATAGTCCACTAATGTTCTATCCCTTTTTCATTACACATTTATGTTAATTGATCAAACAAATACTCGCAACCTTTATTGGATCTAAGTTGAAATAGTTCTTGAAGCAATTTAAAACCTCATACTTATGAGCAATTAAATAGATATGACCATGCTTTGTATAGTCATTAATAAGGGTGATTAAATAGTAGACTTTGTGCCTAGCCCTGACATTCATTGGACTTTGAACGTTAGAGTGTATTAATGGCAATGGGGTAAAGGTTCTTTTGCCCTTATTGAAAGATTTTCTTGCAACTTTTCTATCTAGATAATACTTGTGAGTAAATAATCTACTTTGTTAATATCGTCCAAGAGACCATCTTTAGCTAATATATCAATTTGATGTTAGCCTATATGACTTAGCCTAGCATGCCAAATATTCACATCATCGTCAAATTTATGAGAAGTAGTGGATAAGGAAAAACTAATATTAGAAGAAGTGTAATCCTCAGTATTTGAAATAATGAAATTGTCAAAAATGTACCCAGAGCCATAAATTTTTACCCCAAATACAATTATATTAAGTTACTATGGAAATTCCAAGAGAACCCTAATCTAAGCAAAACAATAATAGAAACTAAATTCTGTTTGATTTTTGGGAGGTAGAGAACATTATGGAGCAACAAGCTAGGTTTGGCCTCCATGTAAAAACAAATTGCAGGCACCAATGCCCTTCACTTTAATGCATGAGTTGTTTGCTACAAAGATTCATCTTACCTCAGCGGGTGATCGATGAAATTCTATGAAGGCTTTACAATCTTTTGTTGCATGGTTGGTTGTTCCTGAATCTATAACCCCAAAAGGATTTGTTTCAGTTAGCAATACAAAACTTCAAGCAAAAATTCCATTTTCACAATAGTTAATGAAATGTATTAGGTGTAGTGCATTCCTTAACATAATTGCCTTTATTACCATAATTAAAATATTTGACTTTCACAACATTTTTTTCTTAGGACGCTTTCTTTAATTTTTCTTTGATTTCTATTGGTCTAACCCTCATTTCCTTTTCCCTTGTCTTTATTATTATTAAACTTGTGCTTGATGCCATGACTTACACTTGGGGTTGCTTGAACCAAATGTGCTTCTGCACTAGATTGCATAGCATTTAGCCTATCAGCCTCCAATCATAAATGATGGGAAACATCAGCAAAGGTCTTGATTAGGAGGCTATGAGTTAGGTGGATGCACATGCACTGCTTGTAACATCCAAAATTTTTGAAAATTTCTAATTTTTAAAAATTTTGTTAAAATAAATTATAATTTAAAAGGATAAATTAAATTAATAATTTTAAATGAAAAATGAAAAGATTTTAAATGAAAAAGTGGAATATATATATGATATATATGCAAAATATACATAACATATATAAAAGTCAACACTTTTTAAAAGAAAAAGGGCATTTTGGTAATTAAATCTTATAAATTCAAAATTAATAAAATAATTCAAAAAAAATTAATTTTGAATGGAAGAGGGAAATTAAGAATTTTAATTTATTAAAAAAAATAATTAAATAATTAAATATTAAATTATTTTAATATATATATATATATGTGGTTAAAAAAAAGATGAAAAGGAAAGAATATTAAAAGTCTTCTTCTTCTTCTTTTTCTTCTTCTTCTTCTCAAGAATGTGGCTTCCATGGATGATTGAAGACCAAGGATTTTGCTTCTTCCATACTCCATAAATTGAAGGAATTAACAAGTTTCAAGTGGATTTTTGGTGATTTCCACCAAAATTAGTAAGTTTCCATCTCTTTTCTTTGAATTCCTTGGAAATTTAGATTATGTGAGAGTTTGATTTTCATGTAGTATGTTATAATTATTGGAATTGGTGTGTATGATATTATTTTGGGTAGTTAACAATGATTCTAAGGTTAGATTGAAGAGATGATGGAGTTTAGTTAAAGAATGGTGAAGAGAGAGAATTTAGGGTTATGGATTTTTGGGGTTTTGAAAACATGAATTTTAATTGTGCAAATTGATTCCAACTGAGTTGTTTTGATTCATAAACAAGTATTTTAAAGTCAAATATTGGATTTGGTGGTGTTGGGTTGGAGTTTGAGAATGGAAGTGGAGATTTAGGGTTTTGAAAAAGTGATTTTCCAAAGTGGTTGAATTGTGTGATTTTATTTGTTTAAGCATGTTGTTTAGTGTTAAAAGTGATGAATATAGGCTTGGAATGAGTAATGGATTGTGTTGGAATAGAAAACCTTCAATGGGAGAAGGTTAGGCCATTTTTTAGATTTTGTATATAAGAGTGTATTTTTATAATGTAAATGATTTAAATGTATTAAAATATGTTTTTAATAATATAAATAAACTTAAAACACTAATTTAATTGTAGTAGAATGGAATTCTAATGTTGAAGTAAGGAAAGGCTAAATTTTTGGAAATTTGTAGGAGTGATGTGTAATTATGATTTAATGTTGGAAATGCCATTAAATGTGATACTAAATGATTATTTGCTATCACATTTGGTTTAGGCATTGAGGGAGATTGATTTGCTTCATCCAAGTGGTGAAGGGCAAGTTAGAAAGATTGAATTGAAGGTTGTTTTTAGCTTGCTTTGGGTTGCTAGTGGAGGTATGTACAAACTTTGAATATAATGTTTATATTTGCATAACATTTGGACTTAACACATTTTGGTTGAAAAATGTGTTAAGCTACTTGGTTCATTGATTGTGTATGAATAATATGCTATGACATTTGTAATGTCATATATGTGTTAAATGCATTGTGAAAAGCCATTGATAATGGCTAATTTGTATAACATGTGAAATATGCATATTATGTGAAAATACCCAAAGTAATTGGGTAATGTGTTGTGAATACAAAAATGAGATGTGTGTAATAATGAAATGAATTGATATTGATAAAAATGAGAAAAGTGAGAAAGATGAGAAAAATGAGAAAAGTGAGAAAAAAAATGTGAAAATAAGGCAATGTGCCTAGATTGAATATGTAAAAATGAGAAAGAGATTAATAATGAGTAATATGAATAAATTGTGTGCCTAGTATGTTATTCAATTTTTAAAGTTCTGGGTTTGGCGGCATGCCTATGATTGCCTACGTGCTATACGCTGGAATGGTGAAAAGACTGGGTCGTAAACTAGGCCAGTTGCTAAATATGATATTTTTGGGGTGAAAAGACTGGGTCGTAAGCCTCAAAAACTGTAACAGTCTAGCCGGGTTGAGAACCAAGATACTGGGGCCTAAGGGTCTAGCCGGGTTGAGGTCCAAGAGACTGGGGCTGTTACATTATCCATGGATATATATATTGCCTATGGGGCTAGACACATGGTGTCATTATGGACCAAAGCAGTAACTCTGAAATTTGAATAACATATTATATCCTTTTTGGCCCCATGGTTGTCTTTGTTTTAATGTGAATTATGAATTATGACACAATTGAGTAATATAATGTTATGAGTTATGCTTATGAAATATTTAAAAAATATAAGAAAGTGGATTGATGTGACATCTATATGCATTGTGCATTTGGTATTGCATTGAGTTATATTGTTATTATCAAAGTTTGTACCACTAGGCTTCGGCTTAGCGCGATTGTTTCCATCGCGCAGGTGACAGGGTAGACCCAGTTGAGCTAGAGAGTTCTTCTAGACCAGGTCGGGTCTAGACTTGTAGTTGAGCTTGTAGAGTTGCTATCGAGATCAGAAACACTACCAGCAACATGTATATATTTTTATGTTATTGTACATTTTGAGTTTTATGCATAATATATTATGTTTTGAATTTTACGTATTGTATATTATAAAGAATGTTTGGGTCAATGTATTTGAAATAGGAGAGTAAGTGTGTTTTAAATTATATATATCTATATGTATAAATGTTTCATAAACTTGGTGAAATTGAGAAGTATGGTTGAGATGGTGGCTGAAAATTATTTGGGAGTGTTTTCTTTTTGAAGGTTGAGTAATTGCTAAATTTTAGGATATCCAATGTTTAGACAAAACTCTGGCGAATTTTTCCCAGAGATTTATATATATATTATTTATTTTGGGTTCTTATAACAAGTAAATAATATTTATATAGATGTTTTTGACCCATGGGTCCTACCCATTCTTTAAGGATAGAACTGACTCAAAAACCAACAACTCTCAATTCACTTTGCAAGCACTCACAATCAGCATCTAAATAATTGGAAATTCAAGCTTGTCTTGATCATTGATGCAAACTGAAATTGAGGCAACAATGAAAAATAGGAATACATATATTACCTAACTAATGCAAGCGTGATTGACACATCTATGGGTAATAATGACTAAGTTACAAAGGTTATTTAATTATAAAAGAAACGGAATTATAAGAACTTCGATTCTTTTACATGTTAATAGGTTATCTAGACAACTTAGGGTGTGTTTGGGATGTTTTTTTGTTTTTTCTTTATTTTTAAGGAAAAAAAATCCAAAACATATTCAATAATATCATTAAGTTTTAGATTTTTCTGATAACATAAAAACTATTTATACTAAATATATAATCCATAAAATATAGTTTTGAGGATTTTGATTTTGAGAAGACATTGTATAGTAATAAAACTCTTATATATATAACATTTTATATTAATAAAAATTTTTTTTAAGAAAAAAATTAGTTTTGACATTATCTTTTTAATTTTTTAATAATTTGATGTATAGATTTTAAAACAGAAAAAAAAATATTTTTAAAAAATATAAAACTAAAACTAAAAATAGTTTTTGGTTTTAAAAAAATAAAAGCAAAAAATCTACAGCAAAAACGAACACACCCTTAATTTTCAAAAAAAAAAAATTAACTTCAATCAATTTTTTTGTTTTCATTTCCTTCTTTTTCTTGAGTAATATTTGTTACTCTTTATTAGAGAAATCTAAAAAATACAGCTTAAAATAAACTTATAATTTTAAGCTCATCCTTTAAAAATCTATTTTACATTATAATTTTCTTAGAATTGTTGAAAATTATTGTGATTTTACTATATAACAATAATTTATTACATTTCTAACTTGAACCTATATTTTGAGATTTAATATCAATGTAATTTAATTTCACTTTCAATTTTTATTCATATTCAATCATACTTCTTTTGAGATTTTGATTTTACTAAAATCAAAATCATATATAACAAGAACTAGAATTAGAATTGAAATTGAGTATAATCATAACCCAATTTAAACCAAAATTGAAATCATGTTTTGCTATAAATTAAGTGAAATTCTTGGCCTTTGGATTAGGGTTGTGCTAGAAGATGTAGGTTCTTTGATCGAAATGCGCTAAATGTAACTTCTGTAGAGATGTGTGGATTTCTCAAAGGACCAATGAGAAATCAAAGTCACCAAACTCCCTTTGATCAATTTGTTTGGATTGTATAACTAATTAATGAAATACTTGAAGAAAATGGACTGTGAAAAAATACTGAGTGAGATGAAGAATGAAACGGAATTGACATTAATTTACTAAGATTGGAATATAAACAACAAACTATAATGCTATGCTAAAGAACTAAAACTAAATAAAATGGAATTGATCAATTAGACATCTAAATTAAGCTAGCAAACTTGCAAAGAATTTGTTATGGAACAGGAAGAATTTGCTATGGAACTTGAATTTTTGTAGTTTTCATTTCTTGGATTGAGTGTTGGGTTGATTGTTTTATTAATTGTTGGTTATGATTGTTGGCTAGCCCCTTTTATCTTAATCTTTTCTCCTTTTAAACCTCTTCTTTGGAAGTAAGCCCTAAGTTTTAGGCTTCATATAACTACTAAACCCATTTCCATTTTTTATAGGCTTATGGGGTTGTGATTCTTAAAAATAGGAAGTTGCTATTATAGATAAGAAAACCCATGTCCATGACTTCAAGTTATAATTCCTCATTCCTTCTTCATCTTTTAAAGCTTAATTGCTTTACCTTTTGCTCCATATATTGTGCTTTCATTGTGCCCATTATCTTCCATAGCATGAATCTAGCTTTTTTTTTTTTGTCAACTTTCCACTTTTATAACTACCAAATGTGGTTACATTTTGGGTGCAAACAATGCGTGCCCCCTCCCAGCATAAATTAGACGTGTAAAGCCAAATTACATAGTGTAGAATTTATTGTCATCTTCAGCCTTCACAAGGAAAAGTCATCCACAGACTCTATAGAGAAAAGTTTTCTACAACTTTTATAGGAAAAAGTCCTCTATAAACTATACATGTAAGAGTTTTCCATAGCTTCTATAGGAGAAGTCCTCCATGGGCTATTTAAAACTCATTGCATATCAACTCTCTCTCTCTCTCACTCTCTCCCTCTCTCTCTTTTAGGATACAAAGTAGCTAGCAAGCCTACTAATTTCTTTTTATATTATTAATCGTTAATTTTTATAGAAGTTTCCCAAAGGCAAACTTTTTGTAAGAACATTAAATAACCATTAGAATAACTTTAAAACAATTATCACAAAATAAGAAAGATTTACTTGTGTATGTGACAACTTACTGAGGAGGTGTCCCCGAGTTTTTTAGACTTCCATCACTTTTTTTTCTTCTCTTATATCCTTTAGGTTTTCCATTGGCTCAAGATCCTCCTCAATAGTCTTCTCATGGAATTTTGTTTTCTTCTTAGGTTGATTCTCTAATTCTGTCTACCTTCTTTCTGCAACTTTTTATCTCAAGAGCCTTTTGTTTGAGTTCTTGTCAAAGGCTATGGAAATTTATTATTTTGCACATTATGCCATATGTTGCTTGGCAACACCACTGTAGGTACCACAAATTTAGGTTAGTGGCACTGCAGATGACCAGCTTCGTGATTGAATCAGGTATTCCTTGCCACCATTTTATTTTGTAAAAAAATGTTAGGCACCATTTTATTGTTCTTTCTTTTTTGTCATGAATTATAATAGGGATAGATTGTGTATTTTAGGGTAGCCAATTTGTCTTAGGCTAGACCCATATTCCATAACTTTTCTTGTCATTACTTCAACCTCCATAAATATTGAAGAACTTTGCTTTTGTGGAGGGGGTTGCGGAACTCTATTGTTTGTTAGTGAAATACCACCTGTATAAAATTTTTATCATCATAACCATTAGATTGAGTTTAAAGGTTAGTTGAAAAAAAAATTTGGTGAGGCAATTTTGGCTCGCCATTTTGGTTGCCATTACTACATATGCTCATGTGGAGGCCATCAATTTCTTCTCTTTTATAAGAAGAAATGCATTTTTCTCTAGTTTGCACCTGTGGACATTGCATTTTATTAGGCTCTTGGGCTATGGAATACCCCCCGAGCTCATCAACATTTTGCTTTTCAGGCTTAGTGATAGCATTTTAAGTCATAAGCCTCGTCTCCCTAGTGGATTATTCCTTATTATGAGAAAGGAACTAGATGCACTTACTCAAAGTTCACATCATTTCCTCTTAATGTTGTTGAATATGTTTGTGTGACTTTAATAAATTTCTCAATATTTCAGCAAAAGTCTTATTCTCACCATCTTCAAAAATTGTGGGAGTCTACATTTCTGCAAATATTCAATAGTATTATCTGTGTCATCAGTAAATAATACCACTACATAATATTTCACCTATTACAATTTGTGTGGATATTAATGTTGAACCTGTGGAAACACAACATTATTTCTTTCTATATGTTCTATCATTTGTTGTACACATCCTTCTTGCATTGCTATTCCAACAATAATCTTTGTGTCCTAAAACCCAACCATTTCTTCTTCTAAAATCTATCTTTTGTATTCTAATATTGTGAGCAAAGATTTTTTCCCCACTCCCTGTAGAATAGTTCTTGCAACTTTGATACTGTTAGGCTTTAGGCCTTAGAGAACATTAGCCTAAACCCAAAGAATTTGAAGATGGGATTTTATAGTTTAAAATAAATAGTATATAAATATTCTTTGCTTGTTATAGGAATCCAAAATAAATATTTTATATGAAAATCTTTGGGAAAAATTTGCTAGAGTTTTGTTTGTAATTTGGACGTTCCCAAAATTCAACAATACACAACCTGCATAAAACAAACACTCCAAATAAAATCAATTCACCAATACTTCTCAATTTCTCCATATTTTCTTAAAATACTTATATATAGGTATATTTATCAACATTACATATAAAATCCCATCTTAAACAAAATTATTCAATCATTCTTTACAATTTACAATATATACTTCAAAAACATATCATAACATACATAATATCAAAACATACTATAATATAAAAAATGTACATGCTGGCAACTGGCTCTGATCTTGATGTACCCAAAACAACTCTTCAAGCTCAATAAATACAACCCTAGACCCGACCAGGTCTAGTAGAACTCTCCGGCTCTACCAAAACGTCCATGACACCTGCGCGACGAATTACAATCGCGCTAAGCCGAAGCCTAGTGGTACAAACTTTAATGACAATATAGTCCAAATGAAACTTCAATGCACAACACACACACACACACACACATATATATATATATATATCACAACTCATAACATTATATCTCATTATATTGCTCAATTGTATCACAATTCATAATTCACATTAAAGCAAAGACAAGCATGGGCCCAAAATGATCTAATATGCTATTCAAATTTCAAAGTTACAGCTTTGGTCCATAATGACACCATGTGTCTAGCCCCGTAGGCAATATATCCATGGATAATGTAACAACCCCAGTCTCTTGAACCTTAACCCTGCTAGACCCTTAGGCCCCAGTATCTTGGTCCTCAACTCGGATAGACTGCTATAGTTTTTGAGGCTTGCGGCCCAGTCTTTTCACCCCAAAAATATCTTATTTATCAGCTGACCTGGCTTACGACCCAGTCTTTTCACCATTCCAGCGTTTAGCCCGTAGGCAATCATAGGCATGCCGCCAAACCCAGAACTCTGAAAATTGAATAACATACTAGGCACACAATTTATTCATTTTTCTCATTATTAATCTCTTTATTTTTGTCACATATTCAATCTAGGCACATTGCCTTATTTTCACATTTTTTTTCTCACTTTTCTCATTTTTCACATCTTTCTCATTTTTCTCATTTTTCTCACTTTTCTCATTTTTATCAATATCTATTCATTTCATTATTCCACATATCTCATTTTTACATTCACAACACATTGCCCAATTACTTTGGGTATTTTCACATAATATACATTTTTCACATGTTACACAAATTAGCCATTATCAATGGCTTTTCACAATACATTTAACACATATATGACATTACAAATGTCATAGAATATTATTCATACACAATCAATGAACCAAGTAGGTTAACACATTTTTCAACCAAAGTGTGTTAAGTCCAAATGTTATGCAAATATAGACATTATATTCAAAGTTTGTACATACCTCCACTAGCAACCCAAAACAAGCTTAACACAACCTCCAATCCTATCCTTCCAACTTGCCCTTCACCACTTGGATGAAGCAAATCAACATCCCTCAATGCCTATACCAAATGTGATCATACATAATCATTTAATATCACATTCTAAGGTATTCTCAACATCAAACCATAATTAAACATCACTCTACACCAAATCCCAAAATTAAGCTTCACCTCACTTTAACTTTGAAAAACCATATCAAGCCATTTAAATTAGTGTTTTAAGTTTATTAATATCATTAGAAACATGTTTTAACATGTTTAAACCAATTACATTAATTAACCACATGCTTATGTCCAAAACCCTAAAATGGAATAACCTTCACCATTGAAGGATCTCCATTCCAACTCAATCCAATTATCATTTCAATCTTATTTCCACCACTTATATCATTAAATAACATGATTTAAGCATTAAAATCAAACAATTAATCATTCTTTGAGAATTCACTTTTCCAAAACCCTAAATCAATACTACCATTCTCAAACTCCAACCAAATACAACCAAATCTAATATTTGACTTTAAAATACTTGTTTATGAATCAAAACAACACATTTGGAACCAATTTGCACAATTAAAGCTCATGTTTCCCCAAACCCAAAAGTTCCATAACCCTAAATTCTCTCTCTTCACCATTCTTTAACCAAACTCCATCATCTCTTCAATCTAACCTTAGAATCATTGTTAACTACCCAAAATAACATCATACACACCAATTCCAACAATTATAATATACTACATCAAAATTCAAATTCTCACATAATACAAATTTCATAGGAATTCAAAGAAAAGAGTTGGAAACTTACTAGTTTGGGTGGAAATCACCAAAAATCCACTTGAAACTTGTTAAATCCTTCAATTTATGGAGTACGGAAGAATCAAATTCATGCTCCAAACTCCCATGGAAAACGTCCTAAAGGAAGAAGAAGAAGAAGAAGAAGAAGAAGACTTTTTTTAATATTTCTTTTCCTTTTCATCTTTTTTTTAACCATATATATACATATTAAAATAATTTAATAATTAATTATTTAATTATTTATTTAATAAATTAGAAGTACTAAATTCCCTCTTCCATTCAAAAATAATTTATTTTTAAATTATTTTATTAATTTTGAATTTCTAAGATTTAATTACCAAAATACCCTTTTACTTTGACTTTTCTTTTAAAAAGTGTTGACTTTTATATGTTGTATATATTTTACATATATATCACATATATGTTTCAACTTTTCATTTAAAACTCCTTCACTTTTCATTTAAAACCATTAATTTAATTTATTCATTTAAATTATAATTTATTTTATAAAATTTTCAAAAATTAGAACTTTTAAAAAATTTGAGATATTACACATATACACAAGTAATGTATATCTTATATACACATCAAATATACCTTATATGTGCATTAAATATTAAGTATGTAATGTATTAATCCAACATATACAATTAATATACCATATGTATATGTTATATATACTCTAGTTATATATATTGAGTATATACAATTTTATATCTCCAAAATCACGAATGTTACGGATGTTGAGAACCCATAAACTAACCTCGAGTCCAGAACCCAACCAATCCAGTTTTGGGTCCAGAACCCAACCAATCCACTCTTAAGTCCAGAACCCAACTAACCTCAAGTCCAGAACCTAATCAATCCAGATTCAAGTCCAGAACCTAAACAATCCAGTTTCGAGTCCAGAAACCAATTAATCTAGCTTCAGTTCGAGAACCCAACCAACCTCGGGTTGAGAACCCAAAATCCAGTATTGAGTTGAGAATCCAAATCCAGCCTAGGGTCGAGAACCTAAATCCAGTCTTGGGTCGAGTACCCAAATCAAATCCAATCTTGGGTCAAGAACCCAAAATCCAGGATCGGCTTGAGTATCCAAATCAAATCCAGTCTTAGGTTGAGAACTCAAAATTCAATCTCAAGTTGAGAACCCAAATCCAGTCTCAGATCGAGAACCCAAATCCAGTCTCAGATCGAGAACCCAAATCCAGTCTCGAGTCGAGAACCCAAGTTCAATCTTTGGAAAAAATTCAAGTCCTAGCTCAGGTTGAGAACCAAGATCCAGTAGCGAGTCAAGAACCCAAATTCAATTCATGGGTCCTGAACCAACCCTTATCCAAGATTAACTCAAATTCATGTTGCTTTTCGCTCTTTTCTACTAAAGTCTCAGATCTTGCAAGTAGGGGCAAAACTGTGTACCCTTAATTTTGGTCCTAGCTAATCTGATCTCAATTAAAGAAGGCCAAGCTAAACTTAGTTCAATTTTAAAAAGCTTAAACCTAGTTTATAGATTTTAGATGGGCCGATCCAATTTTCCAAGGCCTAAATTAAATTGGTTTAATTTTAGAAGCCCTAAACCTAGTCTGATTTATTGTTTAAAGACCAAAATAGGTTTGATTCAATTTTAAAATGAAAAACCAAGTCGGGCTAGACCAAAAATATTAAATCATGATGAATTGGTTAGCCAATTTGCCATAGAGGGGCCTCCATGGAGAACTGGCCTTGCCAATTCTCCATGAAAACCCATCCGTGGTGAATTAGGAATTCCCGATTCACCATCATCTTTACAATTTAATTTTTAATTGTTATTACCCAGACTAACTTGGTTTATTAAGTTTCCTAGTCAAAATTGGATTTGTTTAAACCGTCCGATTAGTATTAGGTTTTTTTTCTTTACCTATAAATAACAAAGGTTAAGACTGAAATAGGACCATCAATTTTTTTGATTAGCAACACAGCAGCCAAAAACAATTAACAAAAAAGAGAAGAAGTAACCAAATAATTAATTCAAAACCCTAGCGACAACCATAATGAAAAGCAATCCCAAATACACAAAACCATAATAAACCAGAAGGCAGTAGTACACTGTCTTCACGTTTTTCAACTTAGATTCTACAACTGGTGCAAATAAAGCTTGGATCAATGTGAAATATCGGTGGAACCAACAAACGGAGGTTTGAAATTCCATATCTAATCGGTTTTAAAATTTCATTAGTTCATCCCTTATTATTTCAATGAATTATTTTACTTTGTTCTTTTTTTTTTATAAAATATCCAGCAAACTATTTTGAGAACCCATGTCTATAAAACTTATTTTGAATATCAAGTGAACTACTTTATCCATGGTAGCTTGTTTAACCTTGATTCAATATCACAATAGCAATAGCAATTGATTTCATGCAATATTAATTTGAACTAAACATATTCCAGTGATCTAAAATTTATAAATATAGTTACAAAAATTATGTTTTTTTTTTCAAAACTAAAACCCTAGTTCTATTTTCTAAAACCAAAATCCTAATTCTATTTTCTAAATTCAAAACCCTAGTTCTATTCTTTAGAACCAAAAACCTAGTTTTATTCTTTAAAATCAAAACCTTAACTTTGTTTTTCGAAACCCCTAATCATATTCTCCTAAAAGCCTAATTCATAAATTAAAACCCTAATTTTGTACATTTGTTATTCAATGTGACATTAAGGCCTAGATTTTGTGATTTATTTTATGCCTTGATGGATGATTTATTTTATTTGATTTGTGGTAGATGATTTACTTTTTAATTATTGTGAATGTTTGAATGGCTTAATTCATTTAGTTAATTATTTTAATGTTTATTATTTTTGTTTCAATGATGTAAGAAGTATGTTTTCACTTTGTGGGTATCTCATTGATTAAAGATTAATGTAATTTAATTTATTTTGAATTTTGGATCAATATAAGGGATATGTTTCCACTTATAGTGAGTGTCCTATTTTAGTTTTGGATATTGGATATTTGTAAGGGCATGTTTCCATCCTCGGATGGATGCCCATTTATTATTTTGTTTGAACTTATTTTGATTTGAATACAATGATTATTTATTTTAATAATTGCATGTAGTATGGATGATTTCATAATATTTAAGAATTTAATAATGTCTGAACCTAAAAGGAAGACCGGTTTCAATGCCCTGGGCATTATGGGGGTGCTGGGTCATTCTCACCTTCCCCATACGTACCCAACTTTCCGAACCCATTAGGAGGTTGGGGATTCCTTAGGAATCTAGTCATTGACCTCTTTCTTTTTCCCAGCCTGTTCAAGTGGAAATTCTATTTTCTCTTGGTTTAGGCTCGTATTCTCTAAGGCCCTAAGCCTAACAGTGCCGAAGTAGCAATAACCATTCCACATGGGAGTGGGGGAAAAAATCCCTGCTCACAGCCATATTGACATCCACTGCTTTCTGTGCATTTTGACTACCAAAAATTCCCCTTTCATTCATTCTTATAGAAAAATGATTCTTCTCCCTTTCCCATTCCTCTATCTGTAAGCCAGCTTGGGGGAAATCTTTGAAATCTCTTATAAGAGTATGACATAGCCTTTCACGGAGGTTAGAAGAGTAGCCTTGTTTCTCTATCTTTTCACATAATCAATAAAGTTTTCATTCTGCTTTTGTCTGATAGTTTCTACCTCCATCAAAGTCACTTCTATCTCAGCAATGTATCCATACTGCTAGATTAAGGCTTTGGATAGCCAATCCCAGTCTTTTGGGTGTTTTCCTCTAAGATATTGAACTAGTCTTGCACAATAGGATCTAAAGAAAACATGAAATATATCAGGGTTTGAGCCTTAGTAGCTCTAGCAGACTACATGGAAGTGATGTACTACTTGACATAAAAGTGGGGATTTTCTTTTCCATAAAACTTAATGAAAGGAGGAATCTAGAATTTGTAAGGAATTCTTTTATCATCCTCAAACAACTTGTCCACCTCTGACACTTCTTCTGTTTTAAGCTTATTTTCAAACTTCTTTTCTAAATCAGCAATCATCTTTTCAATACTGGCAGATTCAATCTTCTCCATAGCCTTTTTCTCATTTTGTTTTTCTCAGAGGTGTGCCTCCCAATCTTCATCGTCATCTATCACCATCTTTTCTTTATCAAAAGCTACCTCTCCCACCTTAGCCTTTCTTTTATCAATTGGCTTCTTGGTACTAGTGATTGCTTCATCAATGTTATCTTCCAATAGTGGAGCTAGCTGACTTCTCATGGCCTCAGCCACGGTCCCCTTTAGTTCTTCTATCTTTAAGGGCATGGCCTCATTCACTAGGTTTTGAATTTGCTCACTATTCATTGATTTTGATGCCAAGTTAACTGAACCTTCATTGAATTCTACATCATTATCACAGGACAGATTGTCGAAAGCGCTTGAACTACTAAACTCCAAGTCTATGAGCTAGAACAGATCAATGTAATGTATATATGTATATATGCATGTGTAACAAACAAGCAAACAAATAAAATCAGGATGCTCCTTCCAATCTTATATCTTCCGCACACGAGTAGCGAGTCTCTTTTCCTAGGTGTTATGGTCAACAAGATATCAATAAGGGATACTTTGTTTTCAAGAATCTTTAGATGAATTATTCATTAATTGTGTTTTTAAATATAAAAGTTAGTAAGTGATAATTCTCAAATTAAGCCTTAATCCTTTGGGTCCACTGAAAAATCCAAACAACATTTTTGTTGTATTTTGGATTAAAACTAAATTAATAGGTTTATTATAAATAGACTTCTTATTTGGAAAAATAGCTAATGATCCATGCAACAAATAAGCCCATAACTAATAAGTCTCGTACAAATTAGGCCCATAATTGATTTTAATATTCCATAATTGACCCAATTAATTTAAAGCCTATTGAAAGTTAGAAAAATGATTTTAGCCCATAAATTGAAAATTGGTTTTGGGCCCACCTCTAGAAAATAAATCCCATTGCAAAAATGGTTTATTAGCTTTGCGCTTCATGTTTGAGCCATAAGGTAGAAAAAGATTTGACCTATCTTCATTGAAAAAGAGTTTTATGCCCATTTTGAAAAAGCTTTAAAAATGATTTTGGATTCGGGTTTAAAAGAAAATAATCTTGGGCTTTCACCATAATTAGGTCATTTAGAGAAAACCAAACCAAATGGCCCATAAGTCAAGCTAAGATATGTCAATCATATCTAAAAAATAAACCTAATGAAATTTCCTAGGCCAACTACATAGGCTTTTAATCTTTTGGGTAAAAGGCTTTGGTTCCCATAGCAAGTATATATCAAAAGGTATAAGGTTGTGATTGGTTATGCGATGATTGGTCTCCATACCTTGAATGAAATTATGTTATCCCTTACACGCACATAACACGGTTTCCACAAGGGCATTCTAACTCACACACACAATGCAAATCTAAATGATGTAATGAATAATATCATAATAATAAAGAATAAAATATTATAAAGCCCAATGAATCAACTTCTATTATTCCCAGTGGAGTCGCCACTGTGAGCGGGGATTTTTGTCCCCACTCCCAGTGTAATAGTTCTTGCGACTTCGGCACTGTTAGGCTCTAGGCCTTAGAGAACATACGCCTAAACCCAAAGAATTTGGAGTCACCACCCGGACAAGCTAGGAAGATAGAAAGAGGTGGATGACTCAATTCCTAAGGAACTCACAACCCATACTGGGTTTAGAAAGTTGGGTATGCATGGGGAAGGTGAGAATGACCCAGTACCCTCATAACACCCGGTTAATTGGAACCAGCCTTCTTTTAGGTCTAAATATTATTAGATTCTTAAATTATTATAATATTATTCATGTTACATAAAATTAAAATAAATAAACATTCATCATATTATAAATTAAACAATCAAACAAAATGGACACCTATACAAGATGGAAACATACCCTTACAATTGTTCAAATATCTACACAAAAATAAATAAAATAGCACACCCACCCAAAAGATAAAAATATTTCCCTTACAATTGTCACAAAGTCCATAAAATAAATTAAACCACATAAGTAAAATAAATAAGGCATCTACAAAGTGGAAACATACCTTTTACATCATTCTTAAAATCCAAATAATAATAAGTAAATGCAATTTAATTAATCATAAAAAGCAATTGATTTAAGCAAACAAATAATCACCAAAATAATCATAAAATTATCATGAAATTTAAACTTTAATAAAATTAGTGTTTAATATTTAATTTTGAGTTTAAGTTCTAAGACTAGAGTTAAACATGCAAAGTTAGGGTTTAAATCCCAAAACTAGAGTTAAACATGCAGTTTAGGGTTTAATCCTAAAAACTAGAGTTTAATTATGTAATTTGGGGTTTTATTTACAAGTTAGGGTTAAATCATGCAATCTAGGGTTTGGAAGGCTAAATTAGGCTTTTAGAGTGAAATTGGAATTTTAGAATGAAATTGGTATTTTAAACCTAAAGCTAGGGTTTTAGAAAGTCAATTAGGGTTTTTTTATGTAAAGCAAGGGTTTAGGGTTATGGAATCAGGTTTTAAGTATGTAAATTAGGTTTTGGTTTACAAAATATTTGAGCAAATCCAAGTCATTAAATCGAATAACAACAAATTCTATAAGATTAAACCATGAAGATGATCAATTGAATTAATAAATACTAAAAATCATACAATCATTCATTGGCTTCCCCAAATTAATTTTGTTGAACCAAAATTTGTTTGAACACCACAATCCACCAAAGCTGGAGCTTGATGATGCTATTACCTACTTTGATAAAATCAAATTTTGAGCGAGTTAAATTATCCGAAGATTAATTATTGTTTTAGCTACTATCTCTCTTTTGGTTGCTGTGTTTTTCTCTGTGTTAATTGCTCATTGTTTTCTAATTACCCTCTGTTTCTTGCCTCTTTTTTTGCCTTTCTAATTGATAATTATGGCTGTCTTTTTTGCTTAACCTAATTGCTAGCTACATTTTAGCTCTTGTTAATTGCCTTTAATAGGCAACATTAGGGCAACAACCGATTAAACAATCCTAATCAAGTTAGTAACCTCCCTTGTTATCCGAGTTGATTTGAATTTAAACCCAATTAGGATACATAAATTTGCATGGAAATTGAATTAAGCTGTGATTAGGGACTTATGGCAAAGCAGCCTTTGCTAATTCACCATGAACTTGGCTTTTTAACCCGAACTGGCTCAGTTTGCTCTTTTAAAATTGGACCAAACTTAGTTTGGGCTTTTGAAATTGGTCCAGACTTATTTTATGAATTTAAAATTAGTCCAAACTTATTTTAAACTTTTAAAATTGGACAGGACTAGGTTTAAACTTCTAAGATTTGACTGACCATTTTTAATTGGGAATGAACACATTCGGGTCCAAAATTAAGTGTCTAAAGTCTTGCCCCATGCTTGAACGATCTCAAATTTATTCAGAGAGTGAAAAGCAATTTTTCATGATAGATTTTGACTGATCTTAGATACTTTAATAGATTGGGTCTAGTTCAAAAAATCTAAATGCTTTAACAAATTCGAGTTGGTTTGAAAAACCTAGATGCGTTAATAAATCCGAGTTGGTTTAGGTGCTTTAAATAAACCTGAGCTAATCTGGAAGATCTGGATGCTTTAACAAATCTAAGTTGGTTTGGGTGCTTTTAATGAACCTGAACTAATTTAGATTCTTTAACAAATTCGAATTGATTCGGGTACTTTAAATAATCCCGGGCTAATCTGAATGCTTTAACAAATTTGAGTTGCTTTGATGGACTTTAACTGATTCAGGTTTTGGACCAGCAATATCAGCAAAAAATTAATTTTAAAAGTCAGCAAAAAATTTGGCTATTTTTTAGTTGTCTGCTATATTGGGTACCTTCTTATATATCCTTGCCCCAATGTGGAAAAATATTTTTACTGGTAAAATATATTTTTAGACATGCATAAACTTAGACCAACAATAAATGTCAATTTACTGTGGCCATGTAACTCTATGATTCTAATGAATATCTTATCTTCTCGTGATTCTGAGATCAGTTGCATTATTTAAGCAAACTGTTCATTGTAATCAATAATGTGTATATGACCAAAGGAATATGATAATTTTCTTTTCTTTTATGTTTGTTTGTGCTTTCCTGTGCTTTTCTTTTCTTTCACTTTACTTTACTTTTTTTTTTTAAAAACTGGATCACTATTTTATTTAGATGGCAATGACTAAGCCATTTTCTATCACATATTCATTTACTTTCAAAATTCCTTTTCCTTGCTCTTTAGCTTATTTGTTTTAATCTTCCAATTTCATTTAAACATTCCAGTCCTCGTATTTTGCAAATGGAGGAGAGGCAACAAACTTCTAGAACTAGGTCCTATTCCAATGCCGAGCTGCTAGAACATATCCGAGATCATAAACAAGGGAAGGTTTTTCTTTTAGTTAGGATGCAGCTACATCGCAGTGTAGGAGAAAAAAATGAGGTAAGCATTACTTTGTTGCAATTTTAATTACTTAATAACATAAAACTTATTAGTATAATTTAATGAAAAATTTTACAAAAAGTATTTATGCATGAAAATTAATGTGTCACAAAATAAATTTCTAGGATCCATTTAGCAAAAATTCATGAGAAAAATAGAAAAACCTAATATTTAAAGAAGATAGATTTATGCAGGAAAAGGAATCAATTAGCAATTATTTATGAGCAGAAAAAATATAAATATTAAGTTACAATATTTAAAAATAAAATACTAGATTTTTTGTACACAAAGAGAAAATTGTTAAAATTCTAAAAATAAAATTTTAGAGCTTATTTACTTACCTCGCATTGACTTACCTGTTTGGTGACAACATGACCGTTGTGTCATCTGTGGCGGAGGGTGCGTTTATAAAGTTTATTAGTCGTACAATAAATCACCCCCTCCAATGAAGCGGATGATCAGAGAGTATGGCTTTGAAGATTTTGTTCTGCATCTACCATCGCAAGGATTCCAAATTAATAGGAATGTGATTTAGGTGCTTGCAGAATGGTGGAAAGACACCACCAATACTTTCCATCTGCCAATGGAAGAGATGACAATCTGTTCAGTTGATTTTGCTGCTATAACTAGCATCTGGTACTATAGGATCCTGATCCCGTTTACAAATGTCTTACCAACATGCTACAAAATTTGGCAATCAATAAGTATGAATCCCTCATTAAAGGAGCCATTCAAGATAAAATATTAACCAATATGGGAGTACTGGATGAATTATACCTGACCAATTTGTAATGAAAGAGCCGAGCAGTACATTTGAGGGTTCTTGTTATATTTGCTGGGTTCTACTATTTTATATAGTACCGAGTCTGCCATCTATTTATTAGTGTCGTGGGCCCTTGTCAATTTAGACCTTGTACCATTTAATGGATGGGGGAGGCTGATCTTTCCTGCGTTTACCACAAATTTAACAAGATTTGTAAGAATAAGATATCGTTTACTGATTTTATGGTCATTGCTGAGGTATTAACTTCCACCATTTTTTATTCAAATAAAGGGCTTTCATGAATCTGACCTTCCTTATTTTTTCAGGTTTAGGCATATGAGCACAACCTTATGAGAGTACCTAGTATTTCTCGATAGAGTATTGGGTATCCGAGGCTCAACTTTTAGTTATCGGGTCGTACTGCAATGCCTAGCTCTCATCATGTGCATCCTCATCGTTATCACTTGAGCCGCTTGACCTGGCATCAGGTAAAAGAAAATTAGTATTTATTAAAATTTATAAAGAAGTCAACTTACCCCCATGTTTGTAATTTTGCAATTGGACATTGCTTGGTAGGGTGCTAATGAGTAGGCCAACTGGACTCATCTCATGAATGTTGCACTACCTCTGCAAAACTCCCGTCGATTCATTGTCAGGCTAGTTTCTAGTGGCTAGTTCCTTGGAGAAAGGGTGTACAACTGGTTCCTTAGCCCTGAGCAATGGAGGGTTCCTACGAGTGTTGCAACATACACTTCAGACATCACGTTAATGCTGGAGAACATTTGGATGCATGCTTGAAATAGATATGACGTTGAAGCTTTTCTTCTTTCACCTGTTGAGTCATATGTCCAATTTATTCGGGAATAACTTTTGAATTTTCAAGTCTCTCTTACTGGTGAATAAGGAATTCATGAATAAGAAGAAGAAGAAGAAGAAGAAGGAGGAGAAGAAGAAGAAGAAGTAGTAGAGGAAGAAGAGGAGGGTGATGAAGATAAGGATGATGCTCTTCCTCCCAATCTCGTAGTGATGCCGAAGCTAGCACTTTACAAGTAAATGCAAATACATTACCCATAACTACTTCCTCTTTATCCGTTCTAACTTTGTATGATCATCTTGCACGCTACTAGTTCCTTTGATGATGAGGCTAGACCATTCCATACAATTATGGTTCAACTGCAAGTACTGCCTTCTCATGATGATGCGTTATTTTTTCCCCAGGGCTTCGATTTGAATTACATAGTCTATAACCCTCCTTTAACACTATTATGATTTATGTATGCATGAGAAATGTAGGAACTTACCTTTTTTCCTTTTCTAGCTCACAAAGGATACTCCAAGAATAAAATAGAAAATTGCAAGAAGAATTAGCTACCAGTTGCCGAGAGCTAGATGGTAGTGGTCAAAGTGCTAGCCCTGGAACCAAAAGTCTTGGAACTTACCTTTTTCCTTTTTTGCTCATTTCAAGCATCATCATGGATTGGGATGTTTCCTTTCCAAACCCATGAAAAATTTGTTTTTCCTCTTCATGCACCGATTTGCAATTCTGAGCCTTATAGAAATCTTTTTTCGAGTCGATCTTTATATTTTCTTCTTATTTAACCTTCTTTCTTGTGTTCCTTTTGCACACACCACACATTTGTTTTTTTTTTCTTTCATTAATATTTGACTTTGCTCACTAAACAATTTGGAATCCTATGAACCTAAGCATGACCGAAGCCAATTTAAAGAAGATGAATGATTTATTTAAACCTTTAGAGCCATTCATTGGGAACAAGTATCCTATTCTCAAATTAATGCTTTAAGGAGTTTCCAAATATCAAACTGAATCAACCCTTTTTGCATTCCATGGCTTCCTTTTGGAATGTAGAATCTAGAACTTTTAAAATTAACAACTTCGAGCGGTGTCCCATGATCGAACAATTTGAAGCCATACTTGGATATCCAAGTGATTGCAAGATAGCATTGCTCATATTATCCTCCAAATCTCATCAAAAAATGCAGATGCTATTTCAGATATCCAAACTTGAAGTTCTTCAATTAACTAGAGGTGAGAAAATTTTGCTTGGTCCTTTGATTGATTTTTACATATCCCGATTGGCTCCCACAAAAGTATAGGGGCTCATGTTCTACTTATGCATGCTTGATCGATTTTTGTTTGTTTCTTTTGATGGTGATATTGATATATGAATGCTAGATATTATGGACCAAATAGAGGGAGGATTTTCACTAGTACCTTTGATTTTAGCTGAAACCCTGGTTGGATTGGATCAATTCAAAATTGGCTCTTCAAGAAGGCTAGCTGGAAGTCTTTTGCTGATTCAGGCAATTACCTAAACCGCCTATTTGGGTTTTCAATTTAGGCTATTGCTATAATTTTTTCCTAGTATCCCCTTGCGGGTTTCTAGAACTAGTGAACTTTATTACTATTTGTTATTTAGGTTCTAATTTTTGCCTAATCCGCCCTTATGGGTTTTCAAAACTAGCGGACCACCCTAATTTTTGCCTAGGCTACCCTTACAGGTTTTTAACCTGACGGGCTCTTTTTTCTTAATACCTTCTTCTCTTCAGATCTGGTTGCAGGAATGCTTTTGTTTGCTTGACACCCCAGCTGTAGATCATTTAAGATACTTGCCACGACACTATTCTGCAAAAAAACTTCTCCACCCTGCTTCTTCATATGCTGAGTGGCCGAGTGGATCAGTTTAAGAGTTGTCATCAACATTCGCTGGTTAGTGCCATAGTGGAAAATCAATCTTATCACCACCCGAACATATTTGATGTATGTTCCACTTATTGCTCTTTGCTAAGGTACTTGCTATGATCCTTGTCATCATGGTCCCCAGTATGGAGCTCAACCTCAAAATTCTGACTTTACAGTAGATATGGACATGCCTTTTCTTATCAAAACCTTTTTTGATCGCCTGAGGCAAAGCTAGTCTGGATGTTACACTTACCAGCTTCTATGAATTCTTTAATTGTTAGTCTTTAAATAAAATAATGTTAAGATGAAAGATATTTTCTTTTATTTAATTTGTCATGACCTTTTGCTATTATGCAATTGATGTTAACCTTTTGGTCTTTATCCAAAGATGGTGCATATAAAATAATTTTATTATTAACTCTTATTTTATTAAAGTGGGGAACAACCATAAACATGTATCAATCATTCATAAGATTGCTCCTATCGCCAATCAGCCCTTTCGAGTTTTCTAATTAGCAATTTTCTCTCATTTGTAGCCCTAATTGTTACCTAGCCCACCCTTTCAGGTTTTTCAAACTAGAAGGTTGCTCTAATTTTTGCCTAAGATGCCATTTTAGATTTTCAACCTAGCAAGCCCCCCTTTTCTCTCAATGGAGTCCCCACTATGAGTGAGAGAAAGAACACAAAGAGTTATAGTGGTTCAAATTTTACCTCAATCATGCATCCACTTCCTTAACAACTTATAAAGGTTCCACTAGTCTTAAGTTCTTACAAGCTTAACTCTAACTTGATGTTTTTCCTAGCTCACACCAAACTATTACAATGGTTTGAGATCAATCCTCGCAACCCTTACAAGAGTTTTTCCAGGTTCACTTTCACAACCTAACTATTTCTAAGCTCACACTCAAACTTTTGATGGTATTTAATGCTCACACCGAACACTCCAAGATTTTAGGTTTTGATTTTTAGATAAGATAATGAAAAATGTTGTTCAATGAAATTACAATAACAATCAAAGTATTCTCTTACCACAAAAATGAAGTTTTGTGAGGTATTTATAGCCATTTGGCTTAAAGTAGCCATTTGAAGTGGTTCCCACAAGTTTAGTGCTTATCTTCCAATAATTCTATGGCCGGAGCTCAGTGTGAAGTCACTCAGCTAGGTGGACAGTCGCACGGTTTGAAAGTTCTATGTAACGGCTAGTTCCAATGGTTGGATCTTGTTGTTTGACAGAATCTAGCTTGCCCATACCTTTGTACCGTGCGATTGCTCGACACAAAGTTACCATTGAGTTCAAATTTCTTTATCTACGTGTTCGGATATTATTGGTCGAAGGTATTTAGCGCTAAGATTCAAATATGCCGCACTTGTTCAGTCGCTCGATTCTTCTGGGCGGCTGCATAAAGTTTTGAGCATTGAGAAAGTATCGCGAGAGCTGACCGCTATCTCTTCTATTCTTTTTGGACATTTACATCTTTGTTATGTGAGGTTGCTCAAGTGTCTTGGGTGGTCGCATGAGATTTTGCCATCCTGAATTCACCGCTCACTGAGACCACTATCCTTTCAGTGAATTTATGAATTTTTACCTTAATTTGGTGCGTCGCTCGGTGCTCTAGTACGGTCGCAAGCCTACCGGATGTCCTAACTTCACCGTTCACTGGAAATGCAAACTCTTTTATGGAAATTGTGGATTGAGTTCAGTTTCCATAGTTGGCCTGTCTAGCTCTATATCGAGCTGCACTGCTTGCTTAGCTCGGTTGTTCCATCGGGCTACTTTTAGCTCAATAATTCAATTCTCTTACCTCGACAGTTCTATAACTAGCTCGACACTCTATATGTACATACAATCTCAATTTGATTGTCAATGATCAAAATAGAGCTTGATTGTCCAACAAACTCAATAATCTCTCCCTTTTTTACTTTGGCAATTAAATTGAATTTAAGTTTAAAAATAAACAAATGCATGAAGCAATTAATAAATTTTCTCCCCTAGGCAGCACAAAAGTTTGATGAAATAAGTTAGTGTTCACACATGCCACGCCCTTGGCATTCAAAAGCCACACCCATGAGTTGCATTTTATGATTTTTGAGCTGGAAATATTGAACATGAACACACCAAGCAATCTTTACTTTAACCTTTTCAAGTTTTTCTCCATAAAAAAAGTTTGCAAACACTCTATTTGAACACCCTTCCTCCAAGGCTTCAAGCACAAGAGAGATATAAAAGAATTAGATTAGATTCATCCAAGAAATAAATTTAGTTTAGAGTTTCTTAGAGAATGAGAGTGAACTTTGGTTCAAGAAGGAATTCAAGATCCAAATTAAGTTCTTCTTCAAAGAAACAGAGTTTGATATTTCTTGTTCTTTAAATTATGTTTTCAATTATCTTCTTTAATATTTTCAATGCTTTTATTTAAATAAGGAAGAACTAATCCTCTTTAGAGTTAGTCCCTTACATTGAATTTATCATAGAATTATAAGTGTTTATTTGGTTTAATTTAGTTGATCCTTAAATTATTTTGTTATCTTTAATCTTAATGCACCAATTATCTTGCCAATAATTAATTGAATTGAGATGTTGTGTGATGGAGCGAGAGTAGAAGCACAATATTAGTCTAAGAAGATAACAATCTTAAGTAGTTTTCACTAAGAGATAAGGTTAACACTTAAGAGGTTGATTTAAGATTTTCACAAAACTTAATGAATTGATTAAATTACTTATAATCATGAGAGTAGATAAAAGGATTGAAATCATTAATAGTTCTAGTACTTGAGAGAGACTTGAATTTAACTTAGGAGAATCCAAACATTAATCAAAGGAAACCAGAATTAAATCAATACCTTAGAAAAACCATGATAAATCAATAAAGGTGACTAAACCCTAAGTATTAAATTATTAGAAATTTATCCTCATCCCATTTAGTTTAATCAATAATCAAATTTGATTATCCAAATAATAATCATTTTAATTGTTTGGTATTTAAAATTAATCTCCTTGTGGGAATGATACGTTACTTATCATTATATTACTTTTTAATGATTTGTGCACTTGTAAATAGCTAGGCTGGAACCTAACAAGTTTTTGCCGCCATTGCCGGAGAGGCAATCATTCTAATATTGATAATATTAAACTATTATTGCTTTGGATTTTTACTTTTCTACATTATTTCTTTAATTTTGGTTTATATGAGAAGAAATCCAAATTCAAAACTTGAGCCATATAACCCAGAAATTGAATAGTTTTGTAGGAAGAAGAAAAGGGAAAGAAAAGAAAAGAAAAAAGTGGAAGGAACTTCAGCAGAAACTCATAAAACAAATAATCTTATGGATTCATCTAATGCAGAATCAACCATGGGCGATCCACAGAATATGACCCTAAAGTAATATGCTATGCCTTCAGCTCAACCAAGGTCTAGCATAGTCAAACCACCAGTAAAGGCCAATACTTTTGATCTTAAGCTAGCACCTATCAATCTGATTCAACAATCAGTTTTCCATGGTTTTCCACATGAGAATGCATATGCTCACATCTCCAATTTTTTTAGAAATGTTTTATACTTTTAAAATTAATGGTGTATCCAATGATATTATTCATTTGCGTCTTTTTCCAATTTCTTTAAAAGATCAAGCAAAGGATTGGCTCACTTCTAAAGCACTAGGTACATTCATGACATGGGATTAATTAGCCGCTGCTTTCCTAGTAAAATATTTTCTACCTGCTGTAGACCTTTGATTTTAGCCCTAGATAATCTGATCCTAATTAAAGAAGGCTTAATCAAGTTTGGTCCACTTTTAATGGCTTGAACCTATTTTTAAAGCCTTCAATTAGATTGCTATATATTTAATGAGGCCTAAAATAAGATGATTCAAAACAAACCTATTTTAGCCTAAAATAGGTTTGTTTTGAAGGATTGGTCAGTTCTAATTTGACATGGGGGATTAAATGCACTTCATGGGTGTACCCATGTCTAATTGGGCTTCTTAATTCGATATAGGACAGCCAATATCGAATTGGGATGCTCCAATTCGATATGGACATTCCCATATCAAATTGGGACTGTGCCAATTCGATTGCGGAGGTCCCGTATCGCTTTAAGGCAATCCTAAGCTTAATTCAATATAATTCGATATCAAATTAAGGCAATCCTAATTCAATATAAAGCTTATAGCTTTTGATTGCATGTCAGATTAGAAGAATTTAAGTCTGGCATGCTCATGGTTTGGGTCGAATTAAAATCAATCTAATTCGATATGCCTCAGAAATTTATTTTAAAATGGAAACCTTTCACGAGGTTTAACCTAATATATCCTTATATAAATACAGTTTTAAGAGGTTCAATAATTTGGGGGGGGGGGGGGGGGCATTGATTTTCAAGAATATCTTAATTTACACAAGGGGATTAGCAACACAGAAGGCAATTTGGATTGAGCAACTAGCAGCCAACAATAAGGTGAAAAAATTTAACAACCAAACCTTAGCAGCATTAAGCAATATTGACTGAAAGTTAGCAGTCAGTAACAAAGATAAGCATATCACAAAACTATAAAATCACAAAAGGCAGTATCACACTATCTTTGTCTTGTTCAGCCAGAGTTTAAAATCGTTGCAAGATTAACATTTAATTATGGTGGAACCAACAAACAAAGGTACGTTTACTACATTTAACACCTTTAAATTCAACTTAGGATGCTATGTTGATAACTTTAAATACTGGTTATTTTTCTTTATTGTCTAAATAAGTTCCAGTAGTTTGATATTCATTTATTTCAATTCACATTCATTTATTAAAGCATAATCAATAATTATAGGCTTTAAAATTGGCAACAATTTACTTATTCAATTCTGTTTCATCCAGTAGCTTGTCAAATCAAAAGTTTTTAATATCACAGTAGTCTTGTTTTAATAACTAAAACCCTAATTCAAATCCCAAAACCTTAATCTACATTTATAAACCAATAAAACCAACTTTCAAAATTTGTAACCCTAACCAAGTTTTTCTAAAACCCTAAAAACATCAATCATATTTTCTTAAGTCCTCATTCATATCAAATAAAATTCTAGTTTGTACATTTATTGATTAATATGATATAGAATTGATTATTAATGCATGTTAATTATATGTCTTGATGGATGATTTATTTTTACTGGATTTTATGATGAATGTTAGAATGTTTGCTTATTAATTTATTTTAGCTTCAAGAAATTATAAGAGGTATGTTTCCACATTGTGGGTACCTCTTTTGTTAAGTTTTATGTAATTTAATTTATTTTAAGTTTTGGACAAATGTAAAGGATATGTTTCCAATAATTGGTAGGTGTCCTATTTTATTTTTTTTCTTTTGGACATTAGACGATTGTAAAGGCATGTTTCCATTCACGGATGGGTGCCTATTTATTATTTTGCTCAGACTTGTCTTAATTTTGATATAATAATTCTTTATTTTAATGTTTGCATGTAGTATGGATGATTTCATAATATTTAAGATTTTAATTATGTATAAACCTGAAAAGGGGGCCGATTCTAATGAGTCGGGCATTGTGGGGGGTGCTGGGTCATTTTCACCTTTCCCATTCCTATGCGTACCCAATTTTCCAAACCCAATAGGGGATTGAGAATTCCTTAGAAATCGAGTCATCTACCCTTTTTTTTCCTGGTCCATTCAGGTGGCGACACCATTTTCTCTGGGTTTACGCTTGTGTTCTCTAAGGCCCTAAGCCTAACAGTGTCAAAGTCACAAAAGCCATTCCACATGGGAGTGGGGACGAAAATCCCCACTCATAGTGACGACTTCACTGGGGATAAGAGAAGTTGATTCCATTGATCTTTATATTATTTTATTCTTTCTTATTGTAATATTATCCATTGTATCATTTAGATTGTATTGTGTGCGTGATTTAGGATGCCCGTATTACTCGTATTGTGTTATGTAAGAGGTACCATAATTTCACTCAAGGTATGAAGATCGAGCATGGCATAACCACTCATAGCCTTGTACCTTTTGCTATATACTTGCTATGGGAGCCTAAATTTTTCAACCCAAAGACTAAAGCTCATGTAATTGGCCTAGCTACCTTCCTTAGGTTTTTACCCCAAATGCTTGTTGTTTGACTATGATTAATATATCTTAGTTTGAGCCATGGCCTATTTGGTTTGTTCTTTTTCTAATATGACCTAATTATATTATAAGCTAAAAATAATTTTTTCCTTTAAATCCAAAAGGCCAAAACTATTTTTAAAATTTTCAAGATGGCTTTTGGATATAAAACTTTTCTAAAATGGGTAAAAAAAAAATTCTTTTCTATCTCATGACCCAAATACAAAGCCTAAAATTCATTTTCAAACAACATTTTTTTACAATAGGCTTTGAAACAAAATTATTTTCCCTAACCATCTTTTTGAATGAGCTTACAAACTATTTAGGTCAATTATGGAATACCAAAAATCAATTGTGGGCCTAATTTATACCAAGAATCATTAATCATGGGCTTTGTTTTTTGCATGAATCATTAGTTATTTTTCCAAATGGGAAATTTATTTATGATAAACTTCTTAATTTTGTTTTAATCCAATATAAGATAAAAGCTATTTTCAGTTGATTCAATGGATTAAATCCTAATTAATGAAAAATATCATGGACTGACTTCTATGTTTGAAAATATAACTATTGGTTAAAATCGTCCAAGGGAATTTTTTTTAAAAATAGAATATCCCATGTTGATATTTTGTTGACCATGTACCTAGAAAAAGAGACTCATCATTCGTGTGTGGAAGTTATAAGGCTAGAAGGAACATTTTAATTACTTTTGCTTGTTTGATTACTTGTGCATACATGCATACACACATTGGATCACATGTCATTGATCCTTTCTGGCTCACAGACCTGGAGTACAGCAGTTCAAGAGCGGACGACAACCCAACCTACACTAGTGACGTAGAATCCAGTAGCAACTCAGTTAGCTTCTCACCGAAAGCAATGGAACCTGAACAGATTCAAAGGATGGTAGAGATGCCCTCAATTCCAAGATGGAAGAACTAAAGGAGGTCCTAACTGGGACAATAAAGAGCCAACTAGCTGCACTTTTGGGAAACATTATTGAGCATTTGCCAACACTAAGAAGTAGAAGGACAAAGGAAAGGCTAAGGTTGGGGAAGTAGACTTTGATGATGATGAAGTAGTTATTGATGATGATGATGATTGGGCTCAATACTTTCAAGATCCTCAAGATAAGAAGAAAGAGCCAAATGTTGTGAAAAGGTCAACTGGAGAGAAGACTAAGTTTGCTGGTTTTGAAAAAATGATTGCTGATTTGGAAAAGAAGTTTGAAAAAAAGTTAAAAGCTGAAGAGGTGTCTGAAGTGGACAAGCTATTTGAGTAAGATGAAGAAGTTCCTTACAAGTTCAAAATGCCCTCTTTCGCTATGTACAATAGTACAAGAAATCCTTACTTGCATGTTAAATAGTACATCACTACTATACAGTCTGCTAGAGCTACCAAGGCTCAAACTCTAAGGTATTTCATGCTTTCGCTAGATCCTGTTGTGCAGAATTGGTTCAATACCTTAGAGGAAAGTACTTAAAAGAACTAGGATTTGTTGTACAAAGCCATCATCTAGTAGTATGGGTAAAATGTTGAGTTAGAAGTGACACTGATGCAGGTAGAGACTATTAGGCAAAAATAAAATGAAAGTTTTGTTGATTATGTGAAGAGATGGAGAAATAAGGTTGCACTTCTCAAAAGGAGACCTGATGAGTCTAACCAGATTAGGATGATAGTCAGGGGTGTCCTACCCTATATGCGTGAATGGATGTCTCACACCCTTATAAGGATTTTCAAAGATCTTCTCTAAGCTGGCTTGTAAATAGAAGAGTGGGAATAGGAGAAGAATCAATTTTTAGGAAAGAGGAATGAAAGAGGAAACTATCAATCTGGCAGTTAGAGTGCACAAAAAGAAATGGATGTCAATGCAAAAATTTGTCAAGCAAGTATAAGATAGTTTTCAGAGTTGGGAAAACCTTTGTCTTGAGTTTTTAATAAGTTGTAGAAGAATGGGCTATTATAGCCATTGGCTCCCCAACCTTTTTTGAATCCTCTGCAATCAAGCTTTGATGCCAAGGCCTTTTGTCAATTGCATCAAGTGCAAGGGCATGAGAAAGATAGATGTGTTCGCTTAAGGTATGAAATCCAATATTTGATTGACAGTGGAAAATTGTCTGAGCCTAATAAGCCCAACACCAAGAATAATCATTTGCCTAAATTTGGAAGAGTACCTCTACCAGAAACCTTCATGGTAAGAGGAGGATTGGAGGAAGATCTTGTCTTATCTGCCTTTCAAGATATGAGTGTAGAAGACATGAAGAGAGAACAAGATTGACTTAACAAACTTCCCTTAGCTTGAGTGTTTCTCATTTTATTTTACTTTCTTTGGTATTTTATTAGAATAATTATGTTTTTCAAATTATAATTGTTGGAATAAATTACTTTTATTGAATCTATAATTTTATTGGCTTTTGATATTATAGTGTTCAACCAATGATGAGTCTAGCTTGATAATCATAAATTAGTATGTCTATACATTATGATTTGAATGACTTTACTAGGTGAAGGAATTATTCTATAGCATTGAGCTGTGAATGATTACTCAGAGAGGGCTCCTGCATAATGACCTTTGTCTAGGTCCTAGTCCATCTTAGAACATGCTTTGATGAACTTTTGAGGTGAAATTGAACTTTGCTTATTTAAGAGAGAGATGATTTAGGCATTGTTTGGTAAGTTAATTACTAGTATCCACCCATGTTAACATCAACCCTTAATTTGTCCCCTTGAGCCTTCATGATATTTTAGCTTGCTTTTATTGGCTTATAAGCCTGATAACCTACCCTATGTTGTTGTGACTCTTATGACAAATCTAATGACCACTAAGATAAAAAGGCAAGAAGATCAAGGAAAAGATGCATAGTCAAGACTACAAAGATAGTTGAAGATTACCCGAACTATATTTAATATCTCCGATCTCTTTCATCATTGAGATAAAGTCAGAACAATGAAGTATTTATCCTCACTAAAGTAGACTCACTCTACTCCACTCATCCATAGTCAGAAGTATAGATTGGTGCAAACAAGACAATTCTTTTGGAGCTAGGACCCAACAATAATAACAACAAAAAAGAAAAAGAAGAGAGAAAGAAAAAACAAAAACAAAAAACAAAAAAATTACAAAAAAGGGTCTTGTGTTTGTGCAAAAGCAAAAGGAAAAGATAAGTCCTAATCAGATCTATATTTCTTCCAATGATATATAAGGAAATTAAAGTTTATCTTTTCGTGAAGCAAGACAATAAGACGCCCAGAGTTTAGTATTGCTCCTAGCTACCTATGGCTCCAACAGAAGATTATAGTGTGAAGGTTTATCAGCAGTGTCACATTAGCTTCAGCTCAAAGATGGCTTTCATTTAACCCGTATCCCATTATAGACCCCGTTTCAAGCCTATTAAATACCTATTGATCTCTCTTAGTAGGTAGAGTCTATTAGTGGAGATAGTTTGAATAAGCATACATATGAGATAGACAATATTTTAACTTAATGAGACCTTTGGCCAAGTAATGTGTATGTGCCTATCTGAAGTGCAACAGTTCTTACTTAAATGGAAATGATTCCCAAGTTTTGTATGGTAACTAGTGTTGTTATGTTAATTTGGGAAATCGAGTCCTGAGGTACAATGACTCTGATTTGATAAAGTCAACAATTGATTTTTAAAAAAAAAGAAATATTATTTTCTTGTTGCATAAACCCTCAAGTTAAGGAAAATATATTGTACCATCGAACCTCGAAGGGCACATTGGGCAAAATAAAGGATTATTTGCAAGATTATGAAGAAGTTACCAACTGGCATGCTGAATCATAATTTAAAATGAATATATCTCTTCTGCTTGGGCCCCCACCACTCATGTTTTCAACATCTTGAAGATAAAAGCTATAAATGCGAAGCCTTCTTCCATTCCAATGCAATACCTAAATGAACATCTGGAAGGAGCCAATGAGAACACTTCAGCTGATCACCTCAGTCTATGAGTCGATGGAACCACTGTAAGTATCATCCATGCATATCATTCATACATAAGCATGTCACACTATATTTTTGTCTTGTGTTCCTATTCTTTGTCAAGGTAAACAATAGATACTCGATGAAGCAAATATGAAGCAGATATGGAATCAGGGGGCATGAAAGGCCCATTGCTAGAGAAAGATCCAGTCACTTTACAAAAATGGAGATGCATGCTTGTACAAGGAACCAGACAATACAGAAATATCAATCAGAGCCTGGTTGAGAAAAAATCATTGGTTTGGGCCTACACAGGGGGAAAAACTTCATCTTTTCAATTTTTGAGTTTATTCATGTACAATATATTTTTATACTTACTTTCAATATTTTGCCACGCAGGGAGAAAAGAGAGGATATGAGGACTAGCTAAAAAATAGATGATTTTTTTAACAAAAGAAAGAACAAAAAGAATAGAACAAGAAGAAAATTAGAACTATCAAAATGAATGAATATATAAAAGATAAAAGATCAGGACAATGGCCCAAGATAAAGATCAGATCAATTCAGCTAGAAGAGATAAAGTTGAGGCAAGACAAAGGCCCATCCCCAAGAATAGAGAATCAAGATGAAGATTCATTTCTATCAAGGCAGACATTTTCAAGAGGATTTGTTGAATCATCCACTATCCAGCCTATATTGGATTTGTTGAAGTATCCTGACAGGACAATCTCTGGCCTATATTGGATTTGTTAAAGTATCCTGATGGAATAGCTTTTCTTGATATGTTGAAATATCCAAGTTTGCTTTTGGTGAGATATTAGAGTCGCTCACTATCCTACCAAGATATTAGAGTCACTTGGCGGTTGCATCAGGATATTAGAGTCGCTACTGATCTTTATCTTGTTCGGCCAGAGTTTTAAATCGTTGCAAGATCAACAATTAATTATGGTGGAACCAACAAACAAAGGTATGTTAACTACATCTAACTCATTTAAATTCAACTCAGGATGCTATGTTGATAACTTTAAATACTGGTTATTTTTCTTCATTATCTAAATAAGTTCCAGTAGTTTGATATTCATTTATTTTAATTCACATTCATTTATTAAAGTATGATCAGTAATTGTAGGCTTTAAAATTTGCAACAGTTTACTTATTCAATTCTATTTCTCCCAGTAGCTTGTTAAATCAAAAGTTTTTAATATCACAGTAGCCTTGTTTTAATAACTAAAACTCCAATTCAATTTCCAAAACCATAATCTACATTTATAAACCAATAAAACCAGTTTTCAAACTTTGTAACCCTAACCGAGGTTTTCTAAAACCCTAAAAACATCAATCATATTTTCTTAAGTCCTAATTCATATCAATAAAATTCTAGTTTGTACATTTATTGATTAATATGATATAGAATTGATTATTAATGCATGTTAATTATATGTCTTGATGAATGATTTATTTTTACTTGATTTCATGATGAATGGTCGAATGTTTGCTTATTGATTTATTTTAGTTTCAAGAAATTGTAAGAGGTATGTTTCTACATTGTGGGTACCTCATTTGTTAAGTTTTATGTATTTTAATTTATTTTAAATTTTGGACAAATGTAAAGGACAAGTTTCCACCAATTTGTGGATGTCCTATTTTAGTTAATTTCTGTTGGACATTAGACAATTGTAAAGGCATATTTCCATTCATGGATGGGTGTCTATTTATTATTTTATTCAAACTTATCTTGATTTTGATATAATAATTCTTTATTTTAATGTTTGCATGTAGTATAGATAATTTTATAATATTTAAGAATTTAATAATATATAGGCCTGAAAAGGAGGCTGGTTCCAATGAACCGGGTGCTGTGGGGGTGCTGGGTCATTCTCACATTCCTAACCCAAAGCTGTGACCTTAAGAAGTGGTTTGCAACTTGAAGATCCTTTACCAACCCAAACTCCAAAATAGGTAAAGGAAAAAGAAAAAGAAGAAGAAATCAAGGAGAAGGAAGCACCAAAAGAAATTGTCAAAACATATGAGCCTCAAATTCCTTTTCCTTAAAGGCTAAGGAAGCAAAAATTAGATAAGAAATATGAAAAATTTTTAGAAGTATTTAAACAACTTCACATAAATATTCCTTTTGCAGAAGTGGTTGCTCAGATGCCCACTTATGTGAAGTTCCTAAAGGAGTTGCTATCTAATAAAAGGAAGTTAGAAGAAAATACAAAGATTGCACTTATAGAAGAACATAGTACGGTGATTCAAAATAAACTTTCTTCAAAGCTAAAAGACCCAGGGAGTTTTTCTATTCCTTGTACTATTGGTGAAACAGATTTTAATAAAGCTTTATGTGATCTAGGTGCCAGTGTCGGTCTAATGCCTAGTTTTATTTGCAGAAAACTTGGTTTCACTCAACTTCAGCCAACAAGGATGCCTCTCTAGTTAGTAGATCATTCAATAAAATATCCAGTGGGAATAGTGAAAGATGTCCTAGTAAACGTGGATAAGCTCTATATTCCAGTAGACTTCATGATTTTAGAAATGGATGAAGATGTAGAAATTCCACTTATTCTGGGAAGACCATTTTTAGCTACAGCTAGAGCTATGATTGATGTTCGTGGAGGAAATCTCACTTTGTAAGTTGGAGAAGAAAAAGTGGAGTTTAATTTAACTAAAGCAGCCAGACATCCTGCATTTCTTGATAATTATTTTCTTATTGATGTTGCTGATGAATGTGTGCAACAATTTTGTGAGAAAAATTTAAAAGTTCTTTAGAAACTTGTCTTGCTCAAAGTACCACCCCAGAAGATGAAAAAAAGAAATGGTTGCTTATGCTTCAGCTTTAGAGACAACTCTACTAATGTACTTTTAGAAATTTGAAGCACTTGACAAAGGTAAGGCCTTGCCTCCTCCTTATATTGAAAAAGCTCCAGAATTGGAATTAAAATCTCTTTTAAATAATCTTAGGTATATACATTTCTTGGACAATAATACCTTGCCTGTTATTGTCAATGCTAATTTGTCAGATATTCGAATGAGTAAAACCTTTAACTTGGTTAGAAAATATAAAAAGTAATAAGTTGGACTATATATGATATTAAGGGAATTAGCCCTTCAATATATATGCATAGGATTTTATTGGAAGAAAATTCTAAGCCTGTGGTACACCATCAAAGGAGATTGATTCCAAATATGAAAGAAGTGGTACAGGTAGAAATGACAAAACTATTAGATACATGAATAATTTATCCTATTTTTGATAGTTACTAAGTGAGTCCTATACATGCAATTCTAGAAAAAGGAGGGATGATGGTTAAAAAAATGAAAATAATGAATTAATTCGCTCAAGAATAGTCAGTGAATGGCATGTTTACATAGATTATAGGAAGTTGAATAAAGCCACCCGAAAGGATCACTTCCCATTACCATTAATCAAATAAATACTTGAAAGACTTACAGGTAATGCTTGTTTTTGTTCATTGAATGGTTATTCAGGTTATTTTTAAGTTCCTATAGCACTAGAAAATCAAAAGAAGACTAAATTCACATGTCCATATGGAACTTTTACTTACCAAAGAATCCTTTTGAACTATGCAATGCACCAGCTACTTTTCAATGATGCATGATAGTTATATTTTTTGATATTGTAGAATCAATTGTTGAAACTTTTACGGATGATTTCACAGTTTATGGTTCCACTTTTGATGATTGTTTACAATATTTGGAACAGGTACTTAAAAGATGTGAAGAAACAAATATTGTCCTCAATTGGGAAGAATGCCACTTTATGGTAGAAGAAGGAATTATACTTGGACATAAGGTTTTTGAAGAAGGAATTAAAGCAGACAAAGCTAAAATAAAAATCATTGAAAATCTACCACCACCAACTAATGTGAAAGGAGTTTGAAGTTTCTTAGGACACGTAGATTTTTATAGGTGTTTTATTAAATATTTTTTTAAAAATTACTGAACCCTTATGTGAGTTATTAAATAAAGATGATGTTTTCAATTTTTCTAATGAATGCTTAATTGCTGTTAACAGGTTGAAGGAAGCTCTTACAATAACTCCTATTATCTCACCACCAAATTGGTCTTTACCCTTTGAGCTCATGAGTGATGCCAGTGATTACACAATTGGGGGTGTTTAGAGTCAAAGAAAGGATAAGAAAAGTCATGTAATCTACTATGCAAGTCGAACCCTTGACAATACTTAAATAAATAATGCTACAACAGAAAAGGAAATGCTTGCTATAGTTTTTACTTTGGATAAATTTAGATCTTATCTTTTAGGCTATAAAGTTATTATTTATACTGACCATGCAGCAATCAAATATCTTATTAGCAAAAAAGAAGCTAAACCAAGACTAATTAGGTGGATTTTGCTTTTTCCAATAATTTGATCTTGAAATAAAAGATAAAAAGGGAGCTGAAGATCACTTATCAAGATTAGAAAACCAAATGAATAAAGAAGCATTGCCCATCAATGAGCCATTCCCTAATGAACAACTTTTTTCTATTAAAAATTGTATTCCCTGGTATGCTGATTTTGTTAATTATTTGGCAGGTAATATTCTTCCACCAGAACTATCGTACTGTAAGCGGGAATTTTTGACCCCACTCCCATATGGAATCGTTCTTGCGATGTCTAAACTGTTAGGCTCAGGGCCTTAGAGAACACAGGCCTAAACTCGGAGAAAATTTGACTGGATTCCTAAAGAATTCCCAATCTCCTATTGGGTTCAAAAAGTTGGGTACATATGAGGAAAGTGAGAATGACCCAGCATCCTCATAACGCCCGGTTTATTAGAACCGGCCTCCTTTTCAGGTCTAAATATTATTGAATCTTAAATATTATAATATTATCCATAATACATACAATTGTCAAAAGAAATAACATCCATCACTTTATTAAAATGAAATAAACAAAACAGGCACCCTACCATAGATGGAAACATGCCTTTTACAACGTCTAATGTTCAAAAATAAAATAAATAAAATAGGACACCCATCATTTGGTTGAAACATGCTCTTTACATTAATCCAAAATTCAAAATAAATTAAATTACATTAAACTTCAACAAATGAGGTACGCACAAAGTGGAAACATACCTCTTACATCTATAAGACTTAAATATTTAACCAAACTAAAGCATTCAATCGTTCACCATGAGGAAAATAAAAAAAAATCAAATTATTCATAAAAATAAACATTAATAAATCATGCATTCAAGACACAAAATAGTCAAATCTAAATTCTAAACTTAAATAAAGCAATAAATATATAACTTTTAGGGGTTTACATTTTAAATTAGGGTTTTAGAACATTTATGATTAAATTAGGATTTTTTAAGGATAAAATTAGGATTTTTTGGTTTTATGGACAAAAAAGGGGTTCTTAGGGTTTTAAAGACAAGACTTAGGGTTTTTAGGGTTTAGGAAACAAGATTAGGGTTTTTAGGGTTTTGATTTTAAAAACTAGGATTTTTTGAACTTTGGAAAATAATTTTAAGATTTTAGATATTGAATTAGGGTTTGAAAATTTTGAAAAATAGATTAGGCTTTTATTTTTAGAGAAACATAATTTAGGGTTGTGGGACTTTATAAAACAATTTAGGGTTTTAAGCTATTGTAAATCTTTTAAGTTATTTAAACAATATATTGTGGATAGATATTTATATGAGATATGTCTTGCTGGATGTGTTAAACTAAAAGATACGAGAATAATTAAGCGGTATGTAACTAACTACTTATCATACAAAAAATAAAAGAAATGAACCATGCCTAATATGTACTTGTATATAAATCAAAAGGATGAAATTCAAACATAGGTAGTTTAATAGATGAAGTAATAATAAATTATCTTTACTGTAAATTTTAGCGAGTTAAGTTAGAAAAACACACCTTAATTTGTAGATTCCATAAAAATTTAAATGTTGGTACTTTGCTTGCACCAAACTTGTTCCTCTTGGTTGGAAGGAAATCAAGATAGTGATTTGATCACTTTTCATGATACTTACTCTATATTTGATCACTTTTCATTTTTTGTTTTATAATTATTTTGTTGTTGTGTGGTACTTCAATGATGCTGAAGGTTGCTCTCCCTTTTTTCTCTTCTTAAGCCTGTATTTGTAGGAGAGTATGTTAGGTTAAACCTTTTTAAAGCTTCCAGTTTTAAAAATGGATTCCTGAGGCATATCGAATTAGATTGATCTTATTTCGACCCAACCGAGAGCATGTCATACTCAAATTCTTCTAATCTGACATGGAATCAAAATCCATAAGCTCCATATCGAATTAGGATTGTCCTAATTGGATATGGAGTCCACCAAATCAGTTTCCATGTCAAACTAGGGTCCCATATTGAATTGGGGAAGGCCCAATTCAATATGGGACCTTCCTATAATGAATTAGGGTATCCCAATTTGATATGGGTTGTCTCATATCAAATTAGGAAGCCCAATTCCATATGGGTACACCCATGAGGTGCAATCAATCCCCCACGTCGAATTAGAGTCGGCCAAACCTTTAAAATAAAAATATTTAGGGTTTTAAAGATTGAACCATCTTATTATAGGCCTAATTAAACTATACCAATCTAATTGAAGGCTTAAAAATAGGTTTTAGCCATTAAAAGTGGATTGAACTTGATTAGGCCTTCTTTAATTAGGATCGGATTAGCTAAGGCTAAAATTAAAGGTCTACAGTTTACCCCCTGCTTGAACGATCTAGAATTTATTCAAAAAGTGAAAAGAAATATGATTTTGAGCTAATTTTGGATAAGAATCAAATTTTAGACCCGGGGATCTAGTTTTGGTTTTAGACTCGAGGTTGGTTGGGTTTTAGACCCAAAATTGGATTTGTTGGGTTCTGGACTCGAGGTGGTTGGGTTCTAGACCCAAAATTGGATTGGTTGGGTTATGAACCCGAGGTGGTTGAGTTTTGAACCCAAAACTAGATTGATTGGGTTTTGGACTCAAAACTAAATTGATTGGGTTCTGGACCCGAGGTGGTTGGGTTATGGACCCGAAACTGAATTTGTTGGGTTCTCGATCTGAGAATGGATTTGATTTGGGGACTCGACCCAAGATTGGATTTTGATTTGGGTACCTGACCCAAGACTGGATTTGAGCTCTTCTAGCTTGACCTTCCCTTTGTCATTTGAGAATTTTGGCTTTCTTCTGGCTAATTGGTTCCATTCTTCAATGGATTCTGATGACCTGTCATATGAGAGTTTTGGTTTTCTTCTAGTAGATTATTCCATTTTTTAATGGATTGTGGGTCTTTACCCTAAAAAATTGATCTTTATCCTTTGGAGGACTGGTCTTTACCCTTCAAAAATGGATCTTTATCCTTTGGAGATTGGGTCTTTACCCCTCAAAAATTGATTAATATCCTTTGGAGATCAAGTCTTTACCCTTTAAAATTTGACCTTTACCCTTTGGACATTAGGTCTTTACCCTTTAAAAATGGATCTTTATCCTTTGGAAATTGAGTCTTTACCCTTCAAAAATGGATCTTTATCCTTTGGAGATTGAGTCTTTACCCTTTAAAAATGAATCTTTATCCTTCGTCATTTGTCCTATATTAGCTTCAGCTCTTCTAGCTAAACTGATCTTTTGTCTTTTGCATCTTCATTCGTTTGAGAGTTCTAATTTTCTTCTTATTCCATTCTTTTTATTCTTCCTTTTCCAAGCTATTTTTAGCTAGTCCTCATATCCTCTCTTTGCCCTTTGCATGATAAAATATTGAAAGTGAGTCAAAATATTTTGTACACGTATAAACTCAAAAATTGAAAAGAGGAAGTTTTGCCCCCTGTGTAGGCTCAAACCAATGGTTTTTTCACATTCAGGCTCTAATTGATGTTTGTATGTTATATGGTTCCTTGTATAAGCATGCATATCCATTTTTGTAAAGTGACTAGATCTCCCTCAAGCAATGGGCCTTCCATACCCCCCTTTTGATTCCATATTTGCTTCATATTGTTTCATAGAGTATTGATTTTTATCTTGACAGAGAATAGACAATGCAAGATGAAAAATACAGTGTGATATGCTCATGTATGCATGGTATGCATGAATAATACTTACAGTGGTTTTATTGACTCACTGACTGAGGTGCTCAACTGAAGTATTCTCATTGGTTCCTTGCATATTCTCGTTCAGATCTTGCATTGGAACAACAAAAGTCTTCGCATTTATGGATTTTATCTTTAAGATGTTGAAAACATGAGTGGTAGGGGCCCAAGCAGCAGAGATACATCAATTTCAAATTATAATTCAGCACGCCAATTGTAACTCCTTTATAAACTTACAAATAATTCTTTATTTTGCCCAATGTATCCTTTGAAGTTTGGCGATGCAACATACCTCCCTTAACTTAAAGGTTTATGCAACAAGAAAATAATTTTTTTAAATCAAATGTTGACTTTGTCAAATCAGTATCATTGTACCTCAGGAATCAATTTTCCAAATTAACATATCTATAACATGACAACCCTAGTTATTGTACTAAACTTGGGAATCATTTCCATTTTAGCAAGAACTATTGCACTTCAGATAGGCACATATACATTACTTGGCTAAAGGTCTCATTGAGTTTAAATATTGCCTATCTCATATGCATGCTTATCCAACCTATCTTCACTAATAGACTCTACATACCAAGAGAGATCAATAGGTCTTTGATAGG
The DNA here is from genome assembly GCA_947685225.1 of Garcia nutans. Classification (NCBI taxonomy): domain Eukaryota; kingdom Viridiplantae; phylum Streptophyta; class Magnoliopsida; order Malpighiales; family Euphorbiaceae; genus Garcia; species Garcia nutans. The sequence continues at coordinate 1,080,951 of CANTUV010000017.1, read as the reverse complement.
CTTAAAACAAGGTATATAAGGGACACAGGTTAAATAAAGGCCATTTTTAGATTGGAGATGATGTGACACTACTGAAAAACCTTCACACTACAAATTTCTTATTGGAATCTTAGACAGCTGTAATCATGAAAAGATAGAGCTTTGAACATTCTTTTATCTTCTTAACACGAATCTGGATCTTGATTAGGACAGTCTTTGCCTTTGTAAATAGATTGAAACCCTTATTCTTTTCTTTCTCTCTCTCTCTTTTTCTTCTTTTAGCATTTCATCATTTTGTCCTTTTCCTCCGTAGAGTTGTCAAGTGCAAGACTTTTAAGAACTAGATGGTTTTTCTCCTATCTCTCTGATTTCTGTTGAGTCTCTGGTTGGGTTGGACCAATTCAAGTCAAACTATCCTTGTGAACTCTTCCGTTGCTTTAGGTAAAAGTGAACTCGATTGGCTTTTTGAACTGCCTTTTTGGGTTTTATTTTCTTTTCCTTTTTTTCTTTTTCTTTTTCTTTTTCTTTTTTTTTAGTTTAGTTTAGTTTTTTTTTTGCCTAACTCTAAGAAGGTTGTCTTACTTGTATTATCTCATGCTTCTGACTATGGATAAATGGAGTAGAGTGAGTTTGCTTCCATAAAGATAAATCATTTGTTGTCGTGATGTCATCTTAATAGATTGGAGGTATTAGATCTAGTATCAGGTGAACTTCAACTATCCTTATGGTCTTAACTATGCATTCCTTAAGACTTGTCAAAAGTGTAACAACAACTTAGGGTAGGGTATCAGGCTTACAAGCCAATAAAGAGAAAGCTAAAATCTTATGAAGGCTCAAAGGGACAACTAGCAATTGATGTTAATAGGGCTGATACTAGTTCATGGCTTACCAAACAATGCCTAGATCATCTCTCTCTAAAATAAGTAGAGTTCAATTTCACCTCGAAAGTTCATTAAAACATGTTCTAAGATTGACTAGGATCTAGACAAAGGTCATTATGTAGGAGCTCTCTCTAAGTAAGCATACACAGCTCAATGCTATAGAACAATTCTCATACCTAGTAAAGTCATTCAAATCATGATGCATAGATACACTAATTTATGAACATCAAGCTAGATTCATCATCAGTTGAACACCAAAATGAACAAATACCAATTAAACGAAAGTGATTTATTCAAGCAATCTTAATTTGAAAAATATAATCGTTCTAGAAAATATTAAAGAAAACAAATAACCAAATAAGCTAAGAGAGGTTTGTAGAGTTGGAGTAAAAAAAATGCTTCATTTACTTGGACATGTCAAAACTAGCAATCCTTTCCTTAGCAGTTTCTCCATCTATATCTTGAAAAGATGACAAAACAAAACTTTTCATCAATCTTCCCTCTATCATGAAGGTTGCTGGCAGTGGCACTCTTCTAAATTCAGGCAAAGGATTGCTTTTAGTGTTGGGCTTATTAGGTTTAGGCAACTTTCCACTATCAATCAAATTTTGGATCTCATGTTTTAGTCATAAGTATTTGTCTATCTCATGCTTTTGTATCTGATGAAATTGACAAAAGGCTTTAGTATCAAATTTTAGGGGTAAAGGATTCAGCAAAGGTCAAGGGCCAAATGGCTGTAATTGTCCATTCTTTTGTAGCTTGTTGAAAACCCAAGACAAAGGTTTCTCCATATCTAAAAACTTTCTTCTATTTGCTTGACCAGTTGTATTGACATCGATTGCATTCTGTGTATTTTGGCCGCCAGATTGATAATTTCCCTTCTCATTCTTTCTTCTAGAAAAATGGCTCTTCTCTCTTTCCCATTCTTTTATTTGTAAACCAGTTTGGAGAAAGTTTTTGAAATTCCTTATAAGGGTGTGAGACAGCCTTTCGCGGAGGTTGGGTAGGATGCCTTTGACAATTAACCTAATCTGATCTGACTCATCTGACCTTTTCTTAAGCAGTGCAACTTTATTTCTCCACCTCTTTACATAATCAACAAAATTTTCATTTTGCTTTTGTCTGATTGATTCTACCTCCATCAGAGTCACTTCTAATTCTACATTATACCCATACTGTTGGATCAAGGCTCTGTACTGTAAATTCCAATCTTTTGGGTGTTCTCTTTTAAGGTATTGGATTAGTTTTGCATAATAAGGCTCAATGAGAGCATAAAGTACCTTAGAGTTTAAGTCTTAGTAGCTCGAGTAGACTACATAGCAGTAATATATTACTAGACATGAAGATGAGGGTTGCCAATTCCACCAAATTTGGCAAAAGAAGGCATCTTGAACTTGTAAAGAACTTCTTCATCTTGTTCAAACAACTTGTCTACCTTCAACATCTCTTCAGTTTTCAACTTGTTTTCAAACTTCTTCTCTAGATCAGCAATCATCTTCTCCATATCTGAAGTTTTAGTCTTTTCCACAGTTCATCTTTCCACAACCTTCGACTCTTCCTTCTTATCTTGAGGTTCTTAGAAGTATTGAGCCCAATCATCATCATCATCAATGACTACCTTGCCATTATTGAAGGCTACTTCGTCGACCTTAGTCTTCCCTTTGTCCTTCTGCTTCTTAGTACTAGCAGATGCCTTAGCAGTGTTTCCTAAAAGTATAGCCAGTTGGCTCTTCATAGTCTCAGCCAAGACCTCCTTCAATTCTTCCATCTTGGAATTGAGGGCGTCATCCACCATCTTTTGAATATGCTCTGGCTCCATTGCTCTTGGTGAGAAGCTTATTGAGTTGTTAGTGGAGTCTACATCACTGGCATAGGTTGAGTTGTCGTACGCTCTCAAACTGTTGTACTTCAGGTCTGTGAGCCAGAAAGGATTAATGATATGTAATGCAATGCATGTATGCATATATGCACAAGTAACAAACAAAGATGATTAGGACTCTCCTTCCAACCTTATGACTTCCACACACGAATGGCGAGTCTCTTTTTCTAGATATATGGTCAACAAAATATCAATATGGGATATCTTAATTTTGCAAAACTTCCCTTGGACGATTTAACCAAAAGTTGTATTTTCAAATTTAAAAGTCAGTATATAATAATGTCCATTAATTAGGCTTTAATCCATTGAATCTTAACTAAAATAGTTTTTATGCTATATTGGATTAAAACTAAATTAAGAGGTTATCATAAATATATTTTCCAAAAAAAAACTAATGATTCATGTCAAAAATAAGCCCATGATTAAAATTTCTTAGTATAAATTGGGCCCATAATTGATTTTTGGTATTCCATAATTAACCAGTGGAGTCGTCACTATGAGCCAGAATTTTTGCCCCCACTCCTATGTGGAAAGGTTCTTGCGACTTCAGCACTGTTAGGCTTAGCACCTTAGAGAACACAGGCCAAAATCTGGAGAAAATGGACTCACCACCTAGACGGACCAGGAAAAAAAGAAAGGGGTGGATGACTTAATTCCTAAGGAATCCCCAACCCTCTATTGGGTTTGTAAAGTTACATACATATGGGGAAGGTGAGAATGACCCAGCACCCCTATAATACCGAGTTCATTAGAACCGGCCTCCTTTTCAGGTTTCAATATTATTAAGTTCTTAAATATTATAATACTATCTATAATACATACAATTGTCAAAAGAAATATCATCCATCACTTTATTAAAATGAAACAAACAAAATAGGCACCATCCATAGATGGAAACATGCCTTTTATAATGTCCAATGTTCAAAAATAAAATAAATAAAATAGGGCACCCACCATTTGGTGGAAACATGCCCTTTACGTTAATCTAAAATTCAAAATAAATTAAATTATATTAAACTTCAACAAATGAGGTACCCACAAAGTGGAAACATACCTCTTACATCTTTAAGGCTTAAATATTTAACCAAACTAAAATATTCAATCATTTACCATGAGCAAAATAAAAAAAAAATCGAATCATTCATAGAAGTAAAAATTAATAAATCATCCATTCAAGACACAAAATAGTCAAATCTAAACTCTAAATTTAAATAAAGTAATAAATATATAACTTTTAGGGTTTACATTTCAAATTAGGGTTTTGAGAACTTTTATGATTAAATTAGGATTTTTTTTAAGGATAAAATTAGGATTTTTTGGTTTTATGGATGAAAAATAGGGTTCTTAGGGTTTAAAAGACAAGACTTAGGGTTTTTAGGGTTTAGAAAACAAGATTAGGGTTTTAGGGTTCTGATTTTAAAAACTAGGATTTTTTGAACTTTGGAAAATAATTTTAAGGTTTTATATATTTAATTAGGGTTTCGAAACTTTGGAAAATAGATTAGGCTTTTATTTTTAGAGAAACAAAATTTAGGATTGTGGGACTTTATAAAACAGTTTAGGGTTTTTAAGCTACTATAAATCTTTTAAGTTATTTAAACAATAAATTATGGATAGATATTTAAATGAGATATGTCTTATTAGATGTGTTAAACTAAAAGATACGAGAATAATTTACTGGTATGTAACTAACTACCGATCATACAAAAAATAAAAGAAATGAACCATGCCTACTATGTACTTGTATATAAATCAAAAGGATGAAATTCAAACACATGCATTTTAATAGATAAAGTAATAATAAATTATCTTTACTATAAATTTCAACGAGTTAAGTTAGAAAAACACACCTCCATTTGTAGATTCCACCAAAATTTAAACGTTGACACTTTTTGCTTGCATCAAACCTGTTCCTCTAGGTTGGAAGGAAATAAAGACAGTGAGCTACTGCCGTGTTTGATAATACTTTCTCTATATTTGATCACTTTTCTGTTTTCTATTTTATAATTATTTTATTGTTGTGTGATACTTCAATGATGCTGAAGGTTGCCCTCCCTTTCTTCTCTTCTTAAACCTGTATTTATGGGAGAGTATATTAAGTTAAACATTTTTAAAAATTCCAGTTTTAAAAATGGATTCTTAAGGCATATCGAATTAGATTGATCTTAATTCGACCCAAATCGTGAGCATGTCAGAATCAAATTCTTCTAATCTAACATGGAATCAAAATCCATAAGCTCCATATCAAATTAGGACTGCCCTAATTCGATATGGAGTGCACCAAATTAGGTTCCATGTCAAACTAGGGTCCCATATCAAATTGGGGAAGGCTTAATTCGATATGGGACCTCCCCATATTGAATTGGGGCATCCCAATTTGATATGGGAGTCCCATATCGAATTAGGAAGGTCCCAATTTGATATGGGCTGCCTCATATCGAATTGGGAAGCCCAATTCCATATGGGTACACCCATGAAGTGCAATCAATACCCCATGTTAAATTAGAGCTGACCAAACCTTTAAAATAAACCTATTTAGGGTTTTAAAGATTGAACCATCTTATTTTAGGCCTAATTAAACTATACCAATCTAATTAAAGGCTTTAAAAATAGGTTTAAGCCATTTAAAGTGGACTGAACTTAATTAGGCCTTCTTTAATTAGGATCGGATTAGCTAGGGCCAAAATCAAAGGTTTACAAGTAAGCTCAAAGAAAGAAATTTCTTTCTGAAGTTAAACATTATATATGGGAAGAACCTCTCCTATTTAAGTATTGTGGGGATGAAATGATTCGTAAATGTATAACAAAAGAAGAGATTAAAAGTATTTTTGAGTTTTTTCATTCGAAAGAATGTGGTGGTCCCTCCAGCACCTCCAAAACGATTGCTAAAATTTGGCAATCTGGACTCTTCTGTCCAACAATGTATAAAGATACAATAGTTTTTGTTTAGTCATGTGATCACTGTCAACGAACTGGGAATATTTCAAAAAGACAAGACATGCCACTAAATTCAATCCTTGAAGTTGAACTCTTTGACGTTTAGGGAATTAATTTTATGGGACCCTTTCCACCTTCATTCAATAATCAGTATATCCTGGTGGTAGTTGATTATGTATCCAAATTTAAAAAGAATATTTTCACAAGGTTCAGAGTTCCTAGAGCTATGATTAGTAATACTAGTACTCATTTTTGTAATAAGAGCTTTGACACTCTTCTTAAGAAATAAGGAGTACACCACAAGGTGGCAACACCTTATCACCCTCATACCAGTGGACAAGTGGAAATATCAGTTAGGGAACTTAAATGGATTTTGGAGAAAATAGTTAGCACTTCAAGAAAAGATTGGTCTTTCAAATTGGATGATGCACTTTGGGCTTACAAAATAGCTTTTAAAACCCCAATTGGTATGTCTCCTTATCATCCTGTTTCTGGGAAAGCATGTCACCTACCAATGGAGTTAGAGCATAAAGCATATTGGGCCATCAAAACAATTAAACATAAATTTGAAAGTAGTAGGACAAAAGCAACTTCTGCAATTAAGTGAGTTGGATGAAATGCATGGCATGATAAGTCAATCTAACCAAAGCAATTCCATGAAGGACAATAAGTTTTGCTGTACAATTCAAGGCTAATGCTTTTTCATGGAAAATTAAGGTCCCGTTGGTCAGGACCATTTAAAGTTATAAAAGTTTATCCTTATTGTGTAGCTAACATTCAAAATCAAGGAGGAGAAACTTTTAAAATAAATAGTCAATGGTTAAAGTCCTATTACACTTCAAATAACATGTCAAACATCAGAGATAGTCAATGTAATGACTATAAAAAATAGCGCTTGTCGAGAGGCAACCCAATAATCTTTATGTTTCTTTGTTATTTTCAATAATTTTAATTTTGTTTTCCCTATGATTTTAATTAATGATGCTTTTAAATTTGTTTTTCAAACAATTTGAAGATCAAAATCATAAGAAAGTGAAGGAAACTAGAGGCTATGACCATGGCATGCCAGCCCTACGCCTGTGGGGTACATATTAAAGCTGTGAAAATTTAGGAGAAAAAGAAATTTGACAAGGCTATGGCAAAAAAATGACACGACCTTGGCTCACAAAGACCATGGTCGTGGACTCCAAGATGAAACTGCAAAAATTGCTGCATAATTTCATGAAGAAAATGCTAGTAGAAAAATCAATGCCACGCCCTTGGCTACCCTATTCCGTGATCGTGGCCTTGCAAATAAATCTACCGAGATAGGTCTCAAATGCCTGTTGTCTAGTCAAAAGCATCCCCACACCCATGGCACACCTTGCCATGGCCATGGCTCCCCAACCCCTATAAAACCATCATATTTTCTCTCTCTTCTCACTTTTGCAAACCCTGGCTGCCCATTTTTAAATCCCACAACCTTGCACTCTCAAACCACACCCAAACACTTCTTTTCAACTAAATGTTCATCAAATTTCATCTACAAATCCACACAAAAATGCCAAGAAGCAAGACTCAAGCTAAGAAATCAAAGGGAGAAAGCTCTAAGAGGAGGAGACAAGTGGAATCTTCATCAAATTCATCTCCATCTTCATCACCACCTCTTCAACTTCCAAATCGGTATCTTCAAATTCAATTCTAAGATGAAGTGCAACGCAAAAGGTACCATGAACTTAATTCTAGAAAAATAGTGCCCTCTCGATTCACTGATGAAAAGGTTTTTGAATAATTGTCTTGGAATAATGATTTAGTGATACTATTTACTATTGTGAATTGATTATCACTTGCAGCTATGCATTTTCCTACTTATGCTGAGATAACTTTGGAGTTTTTAAGCACTTTTATGTTCGCGTCTCTGGATAGGCTGGGTAGGCATAATGGCAAGGTGAATTTTAGATTGGCCAACATTGATTATGATTGGGATATTAATACTCTTGGAGATGCTATAGGAAAGGAAGGATTGCATGGAACATTTGGATTTGCTGAAGGGTTTAAGGAGCAAGAGACTTAGACTAGGTTAGGCGTGCTTAATCAATTTAATGGTAAGAGTTCTAAGACCACTAATTTTACCAATCTACTCTACAGATACATTCATATTGTCTTAGCTAATACCATTTTTGGTAGAGATGAAAGTTAAGGAAATGTTAATTCTAAGGAATTACATTTTTTCTATTATGCCTTAGAAAGGGAAACATTTAATGCCGGGTATTGGTTTGCAAAATATTGTGAACAAGTTGTTAAACCTTGAGGAAAGATACTCATTGGGGGCCTAATTACTAAAATTATGGATTTTATTTGCATTTGGTATGGTCATCTTACACTAATTCCTAGAAAATCCACAATTGACATGATAGTAGTTCTTGCAATGAGAAGAGAGGATGAATATATGTAGCTTTAGGCCCTATGGATGCTAATGTGGACATTGATGAGGATGAGTTAATGAGAGAAGTTGATGATTTTGAGGACACCAAGGAGCAACGTCATTCTCCTCCTCATCCTTTTGAGGTCGGACCTTCTATTCCACCTAATTCATTTGAGCATTTTTCTAACAGACTTGATTCTTTTTAGAATAATATGAACTGCAGGAATGATGCATGGGAACAATGCTTTGATAGCATGGAGCAGTGGCTTGGAGGTGTTGAGACTGAGGTATGTACAGTCTCCACTCAGATAACTGGATTGAGCGAGTAGATCACCACTTTCTCCGCCCAGTTTAGCATGTATTATCCACCTTCACAGCATGGTGATCGGTGAGGACAGTGGTATTTACAGTTTGGGGGAGTTTTTCAATTTTGTTTTGGCTGCTGAACTTGTGGTTCTTTTATTTTTCTTTTTTGATCTTTTCTGGTACTTTTATTTTTCTTTTTAAGCTAGTTTTAAGTTTTTATATTGATGGTTACATTTGGCATTGTTTGGTTTAGTATTTTGAATTTTTATTTTAATTATAAGTTTAGTTTAAATTTTTAAGGATGATTTGATTTCTCTATGTCTTTTTTTAGAATAAAATTCAATATAGACTACTTATATGTTATTTTATGTGTTAAAATTTTTCATTTAATTTTTAAAAATATAAGGTCAAGAATTTGGTAAAATAATTATAACTTATGGATTTTGAACCAAATGAAACCTTTTTATTTAGTTGAAAGTAATTGATTATGAATATTTGGAAAAGCTTATATTCTTTTATTTTATTTTCTGCCTAGGCATAGAACATGTTTAAAAGAGATTTCAAGGTAAAATTGAACCTTGCAAAACAAAGAAAAAAAATGATATAGGCATTGTTTGTTAAACCAAAATCATATATCCACCATATTTAAACATTGCCTTTATTTTACCCCCCTTTGAGCCTAAAATAAAGATTTTTAGCTTGAGTTTTTCCTTGATTTAATTTACCAAAACTACTACCCTTTTAAGGTTACTTTTCTTTTGAAAAAAAATTCAAATTTATTCGATTATAAATCCTTTAAATAGATTCTTAATTTTAAAGTTTGGGGAAATTTATATATATACATATATATAAATGTATATATATAAAAATTTAGTTAAAAAAATTTTAAATTCTCCCTAAACCAATAAAAGCAAGCAAGGATTTAAGGACAAAGGATTTTTAAGTGTGCAAAAATAATGAAAGCTTTTCGAAAGGAAAGTAACCTATTTCAATTAAGCGTTGATTTAGCCCTCACCTTTATAAACCCCATTACAACCTAATAAAAGTCCTTCTGATTTTCTTCAATTTAGTAAGGTAAATTAGTGGAGAAAGCTCGATTAAATAAGCATATGAGAATAGGCTAAGTTTGCATAAAAAGAATATTTGCTCTTCTAAAAAGTTTAATGATTGATTGCAAACGATTAAATTTCTTGGGTAAAGGAGGAGAGAATGAAATAAGTGGAGTTATGAATCTAAATTTAAAATCTACATTTTGAAGATTTAATTGTCTAAACTTTTACACATAAACTAAACATATGAAAAATTCTATAATAATAAACTTCAATTGCTTGAGGACATGCAATTATTTAAGTTTGGAGGAGTTTGATAGAGTGAAATTATGATGAATATTTTATATAATTATAACCATGATTTTAATTTTTTTTTCTAATTGAATTTAATGGATTTTGTTTGTTTTAGTTAGAATTATATTATTTATGCTTGGAAAGGCAAGATTCAAGGTTATTAATGATTAGCGGTACAAAAATTGAAGAAAAAATAAGGAAAAATGAAGAAAATACAAATGCCACGCCCATGGCTCTTCAAGGCCACGGCCGTGGGTTTCAACTTGAGTCTGCCTTGTCAAAAGAAGAAGAAAAAGGGAAGTTCCAGAACTAAGTTTAATGCTGAGCCCATGGCAATTCAATGCCATGCCCTTGTCATTCAAAACCCCACTTCCTAAAAGAAAGAAAAGAAAGAAAAGTCAGAGTTTTCACTCAGTTCAAAAGTCACACCAGTGGCCAACCAGCACCATGACCGTGGCTCATCAGACCGACTTTGGCAGCTAAAAATTTTGATGAAACAAGTCAGTGTTCACACATGTCACACTTATGACATTGAAAAACCATGCCCATGGGTTGCATTTTATGATTTTTGAGCTAGAAATGTTGAAAATGAACACACCAACCAAGCTTTACTTTGACCTTTTACAGTTTTTCTCCACTAAAGAAGTTTCCAAATACGCTATTTAAACACCCTTCCTCCAAGGCTTCAAGCACAAGAGAGATATACAAGAATTAGATTAGATTCATCCAAGAAATGAATTTATTTTAGAGTTTCTTAGAGAATGAGAGTGAACTTTAGTTCAAGAAGGAATTCAAGATCCAAACCATGTTCTTCTTCAAAGAAAAATAGTTTGATATTTCTTGTTCTTTAAATTATGTTTTCAATTATCTTCTTAAATATTTGCAATGCTTTTATTTCAATAATGAAGAACTAATCCTCTTTTGGTCCTTTACATTGAATTTATCATGGAATTATAAGTGTTTATTTGGTTTAATTTAGTTTATCCTTAAATTATTTTGTTATCTTTAATCTTAATACTTTAATTATCTGACCAATAATTAATTGAATTGAGATATTGTGTGATGGAGCGAAAGTAAAAGCACAATATTAGTCCAAGAAGATAACAATCTTAAGTAGTTATCAATTAGAGATAAGGTTAACACTTAAGAGGTTGATTTAAGATTTTCACAAAACCTAATGAATTAATTAAATTATTTATGATCATGAGAGTAGACATAAGATTGAAATCAATAATAGTTCTAGTACTTGAGAGAGACTTGAATTTAACTTAGGAGAATCTAACCATTAATCAAAGGAAAACTAAATTAAATTAATACCTTATAAAAACCATGATAAATCAATAAAGGTGACTAAACCCTAAGTATTAAATTATTAGAAATTTTTCTCATTCCATTTAGTTTAATCAATAATCAAATTTGATTATCCAAATAATAATTAGTTTAATTGTTTAGTATTTAGAATTAACCTCCTCATGCGAATGATACTTTACTTATCATTATATTACTTGTTAACGATCTGTGCACTTGCAGATAGCTAAGCTGGGACCTAACATTAGCTTGTAGTCTTCTCTTTCTCTTCCAATCACTTAACCTTTTGGATAGCATAGCCAATTCTTCTTCATTGTTACTATCTTCATCACTTAAGCTCTCAACTTCTTTGATGGCTTTGAGAGCTATTGCTTTCCTTTTCTCTTTTTCACCTTGCTCTTCTTTTCTTTGAGAGTTATTGCTTTCCTTTTCTCTTTTTCTCTTTTTCTCTTTTTTCGATGACATTTTCATTGTGGTTCATCTTGAATAGCTCATACTCATGTACATACATTTGCTTCTTGGTGAGCCTCACTTGGGTAGTACACTCATGATAGTTCTCAAGAGTTTTCCAAACGCCATGTGCATAAGTGAGATGTTGGACTCTCCCAACTTCTTTTCTTGAAATTGAATTCATCAAGATAGAGGCTGTCCTATTATTCTTGAACCGATCTCTCACATTGGCACTTAACCATTATGATTTAGGAAGAGAAACTTGAACACCATTAACTTCATGAGTACGAGGTTTTCACTCATTTTCAACAAAATTCCAAAGCTCAATTCCTTTACTATCTAGGACCAAAAACATCTTATGTTTCCAATAAGAATAATCCATTCCATTGAAATAAGGCCTAAGGAATGAATTTAGATTTTCATGTGTAAAGGTGTTTGTTGGAGGAATGGCTACCATTTTAGATCAAATTTCACAATTAAGTTTGAAGAAATTTACTTGCTCTGATACCAATTGTTGTCCCAAACTAGCAACCAAGAGGGGAGGGTGAATTGGTTGATATGAAGAGTGATGGTAAATTTAAAAAACTCAAAAGCAAGAGATGAAGAAGATGTAGATGAAGATGGAGTAGAGTAGAGTAAAGAAGAGAAAGAACACAAAGAGTTATAGTGGTTTAGATTTTACCTCAATCCTACATCCATTTCCTTAACAACTAGTTAAGATTCCACTAGTCTTGAGTTTTTACAAGCTTAACTCTAACTTAGTGTTTTCCCTAGCTCACACCAAACTATTACAATGGTTTGAGATCAATCCTTACAACCCTTATAAGAGTTTTCCCAGGCTCACTCTCACAACCTAAGTGTTTCTAAGCTCACACTCAAACTTTTGATAGTGTTCAACGCTCACACCCAATACTCTAAGATTTTAGGTTTTGATCTTTAGATAAGATAATGAAAAATGTTGTTCAATGAAATTACAATAACAATCAAAATATTCTCTTACCATAAAAATGAAGTTTTGTGTAGTATTTATAGCCATTTAGCTTAAACTAGTTGTTTTAAGCGGTTCCCACATGTTTAGTGCTTGTCTTCCATTAATTCTGTGGTCGGAACTCATTATGCGGTCGCTCGGCTAAATGGATGGTCGCACGGTTTGAAAGTTCTGCGTAACGGCTAGTTTCAATGGTCGGATCTTATTGCCTGATAGAATCTAGCTTGCTCATACCTTTGTGTCGTGCAATCGCTCGGCACAAAGTTATCGTTGAATTAAAATTTCTTCATCCATGTGTTCGGATATTATTAGTCCGAGATATTTTGCACTAAGATTCAAATATGCTGGACTTATGCGGTCGCTTGGTTCTTCTGGGTGGTTGCACAAGGTTTTGAGCATCGAGGAAGCAACATGAGAGCTTACTGCTATCTCTTCTATTCTTTTTGGACAATTATGTCTTTGTTACGTGCGGTCGCTTGGGTGTCTTGGACGGTTGCACGAGGTTCTGGCGTCCTAACATCACCGCTCACTGAGACCACTATCGTTTCTGTAACTTCACCACTCACTGACAATGCAAACTCTTCTGTGGAACATCTGGACTTAGCTCAGTTGTCGTAGTTAGCTTGTCTGGCTCAGTATCGAGTTGCACTGTTTACTTAGCTTAATTATTCAATCAGGCTACTTTTAGCTCGATAGTTCGATTCTCTTAGCTTGTTAGTTCTATATCTAGCTTAGCACTCTATATGTTCGTTCGGTTCTTTGCTCGGTAAGTTTAAATGTCAGTTCAATAGTGTGCTCATGCTGCATTTGTGCGGTCGCTTGGTCTTTCGTTTAGGCGGTCGCATAAAGGCACTTGGCTTTTAACTCTGCAAAACAGGCTTATTTGAAATCATTAGTTCTTTCTTAATTTGATTGTCAATGATTAAAATAGAGCTTGATTGTCCAACAATCTCAACAATATCCACACAAAAATAAATAAAATAGGACACCCATCAAAAGGTGAAAATGTATCCCTTATAATTATCCCAAAGTCCATAGAATAAATTAAATTACATAAGTAAAACAAATAAGAAACTCACAAAGTGAAAATATTCCTTTTACATTGTTCTCAAATCCAAATAATAATAAGTAAACACAATTTAATTATTCATAAAAAGCAATTCATTTAAGCACACAAATAATCACTAAAATAATCATAAAATGATCATGAAATTTAAACTTTAATAAAATTAGGGTTTAGTATCTAATTTGGGGTTTAAGTCCTAAGACTGGAGTTAAACATGCAAAGTCAAGGTTTAAATCCTAAAAACTAAGGTTAAACATGCAGTTTAGGATTTGATCCTAAAAACTAGGGTTTAATTATGTAATTTGGGGTTTTATTTACAAGTTGGGGTTAAATCATGCAATCTAGGGTTTTTAACTTAAAACTAGGGTTTGGAAGGCTAAATTAGGATTTTATAGGGAATTTGGGATTTTAGAATGAAATTGGGATTTTAACCCTAAAGCTATGGTTTTGGAATGTCAAATTAGGGTTTTTTTATGCAAAGCAAGGGTTTAGGGTTATGGAATCAAGTTTTAAGTATGTAAATTAGGTTTTGGTTTACAAAATAGGGTTTGAGCAAATCCATGTCAATAAACTGAATAATAACAAATTCTACAAGATAAAACCATGATGATGATCAATCAAATTAATAAACATTGAAAATCATGCCTTCATTTTGTTGGCTCCACCAAGTTAATTATATTGAACCAAACTTTGTTTGAACTCCACAATCCTCCAAAGCTAGAGCTTGATAATGCTACTGCCTACTTGTATCAAATCAAATTTTGGCCGAGTCAAATTATCCAAAGATCAATTATTGTTTTAGCTGCTATCTCTCTTTTAGTTGCTGTGTTTTTCTCTCTATGTTAATTGCTTACTAATTTCTAATTGCCCTCCATTTCTTGCCTCTCTTTTTTTGCCTTCCTAAATGATAATTTTGGCTGTCTTTTTTTGCTTAACCTAATTGCTAGTTGCATTTTAGCTCTTGTTAATTGCCTTTTATAGGCAACATTAGGGAAACAATTGGTTAAACAATCCTAATCAAGTTAGGAACCTCCATTGTTATTTGAGTTGATTTGAATTTAAAGTCAATTAAGATATGTAAATTTGCATGGAAACTGAATTAACCCGTGATGAGGGACTCATGGAGAATTTGCTAGGCCAATTTATCATGAACTTGTCTTTTTAACTCGGATCAACACGGTTTGTTCTTTTAAAATTGGACCAGACTTAGTTTGTGCATTTAAAATTGGTCTAGACTTATTTTAAGCTTTTAAAATTAGACCAAACTTATTTTAAGCTTTCCAAATTATACCAAACTAGGCTTAAGCTTCTTGGATTTGACCTGGCCCTTTTTAATTGGGCTGAACTCGTTTAGAGCCAAAATTAAAGGTTTACAAATATATTATTATATAATGTGTCCCACTAGGCATACCAATTTTGTTTTGCTAAAAATCAAATGAAATTCTTGGCCTTTGGATTGCTGATGTGATATAAGTTTCTCAACAAAATGCGCTAAAGGTAACTTCTATCAAGAAATGTGTACATTTCTCAAAGGACCAATGGGAAATCAAAATCTCTATACTCCCTTTTCATAAATTTGTTTGAATTTTATGCCTAATTAATGAAATACTAAAAGAAAAAGGACTATGGAAAAATACTAAGTGAGCTAAAGAATGAAATATAATTGACATTAATTTACTAAATTTGAAATATGAATAATGAACTACAATGCTAAGCATTAAAAGTAATGAACTAAAGAACTACAACTAAAGAAAATAGAATTGATCAATTGGACAACTAAATTAAGCTAGAAAACTTGTAAAGAATTTTATGTGGAACTTGAATTTCTATAGTTTCTTGGATTGAATGTTGAGTTGATTGGTTTATTGATTGTCAGTTATGATTATACCTCTTCTTTGGAAGTAAACCCTTAATTTTTAGGCTTCATAAAACTACTAAACCCATTTCCATTTTTGCTGGGATTATAGAATTGTGATTCCTAAAAAATAGGAAGTTGCTGGCAATGGTGGAACCATGATTTAACTTAAGTGTCAAAATTTTAAAGCTAAAAAAATTATATTAAATATATAAGTTAATTATGAAAAAATTTAAGATAAAATCGAACAAAAGTAATTCTTTTAACATTACAGTAGTGCAACAACTAATTTGTACTCTTGGTTTGACAATGATATGTGCTATTAAAGTGTCATCATAATTAAGAATAAATATTTCCTATTGAAGTTCAAGTTGTAACTTGCAAGGGCTATAAAGATTCAAATATAATTTTTCTGTTATTACTTGATTTTTTTAATTTATCTATCAATTAATTTGTCATGTATTTTAATATTCCAATTCCCTCAACCTTAGGTCTTTAGGTCTTCTTCAAAATTATTATGTGAAAATCTTTATAGAAAAATAATTGAAAGTATGATAAAAAAAAATAACAATTAAAATAGTAATAATTATTTGAAAATATTAATACTAGAATGGGAGATTACATAATAATAATAATAATAATAATAATAATAATAATAATAATAATAATAATAATAATAATAACAATTGCAGCCTATTATTATTGAAAAAAAGGAAAATCAAATGTGTAAGATTCATAGTGAGAATGCATAAATGGAGAGGGACAAATTTACTAAAATAGTTTAAATTATATACATAGGGAGAGACTAATTTACTAAAGTGGCTGAAATTATATACATACATACATACACACACACATATATGTACATACATACATATATATATATATATGTGTGTGTGTGTGTGTGTGAATCGGGGGAGGGGGGATCCATGAACCACCTAAGACACCTCTTGGTTCGACTCACGGTTGTTGTCATTAAGAAAACCCATGTTAATGACTTTAAGTTACAATCCCTCATTCCTTCTCCATATTTTAAGGCTTAATTGCTCCACCTTTTATGCTTTCATTATGCCCATAATCTTCCATAGCTAGCACCCCCCCCCCCCCCCCCCCCCCCCCCCTTTGTCAACTCTCTACTTTCTATAAGTATCAAAATGTGATTACATTTTGAGTGCAAAAGCCATGGTTTTAAGATCATGCTTAGGTTCCACCAAATCTAGAAGTGGAAACGTTGAAAGTAAAACTAAAATTGGTGATTTCGAAACTGTGGCCATCATTGTTGCACTCTAACAATCAAGTCAATTGGAGTTTAGAGTTAAAATGAAAAATAGAAAGTACAAAGTGTATAATAATTGAGATGCTCATCGTACGTTAATTTGAACTATTGACATATATTTTAAACCAAATGTGTCAATTTTATATTTTTTTAAACTTAAACTAAAATATTTTTATCAGTTATCTCCTGTTATTGAATTGGTTAACAATTTTTTTTATTTTTTAACCAATAAAGTTTAAATTTTTAGTATTTTAACATTAAAATTACACTTGTTAATATAGTATTCAAACCAATTTATATTAAGCATTGATCAAGCATAGAGCTAAGGTGAATGCAACAAGAAACTTTCTCTTCCTTGTGCAATTTTCCCTTCCCTTGTGAAGCCTTCCATAAAACTCTTTTCTCTTTCATTTGATCTATATCTAGGGCTGCCATTGGCCATAATCTGCTCCTCTATCTTTTCTCTTTTTTAATCTCTTTTCTAGATTTTTCTGGTGGTTTGGGCTTTTCCCCCTTGATATCAAACCCTTATATGGTCTTCTTGTCCTCCACAACCATAAGTATGTGGATTTCATGGTTTTTGTTAAACCACTCAATCTTTGACTTAGTTTTTGCTCTGTGGTTAGAGTCTGATGGGGTTCTATTGCTTTCATGGTTACTTAAACAATGTGTTTTTGTTTTTCGTTATTGTTTCCCTTTTAAGTGTAGCATATTTATTGGGATGTTATTTGCCCATATTACATCAAAAGAATTAATTTCATCACCTTTGCCCATGGGGTCTGAACCATGGGTATCTAATTTTCTCCAAAATCTTTTGATTTGGCATGCCCATTAGCTGATTTAGAGGCTTATATTGTATCCTTCTGTTCGCAAAGCTCTTATGTTGTTGATTCAAGCTTTAGAAGTTTTTTTTTTTTTATCTCAAGTGGAGAGATTCTTTTTTCCAATCCTCAATTCTCATAGATATAAAATCAGAGGTTTTATTGGAACCTGATCTTCATCATCTTTCTTCACGGTGGCTATGGTCCTTTCTTCTATCCAGTAGTTGTTTTCTTGTTAATTTCATCTATTGGTTTTTAGGCCTTTAATCTTTGTTTATTTTGGACAATAATTCCTAAGAGTTTATATTTTTATGTTGTTTGGTTTTATATGCTTATGTATACTGGATTTTTTGTGGACATCCCTTTGCTATGTGTTTGTGTTCTATTTTGTGTTCTTGTTTATGCCTATATTTGTGTTCGTAATCTTGCTTACATTTAATGAAATTATCCTTTGTTTATTGGCTAAAAAAACTATTTTATATTAATCAATTAAATAATATAGTTTAAAATTTTTAAATCATAATATAACAAATACTAAAATGCATACATAATATTGGACTAGTTAATTTTTTAGTTTTATTTTATCAATTTCAATCTGTTTATTTAATTTTTCTTAGTTACCCTTGATAGTTTTTCAGTTTGGTCTTTTTTATGTTTTAGTTAGCCCTAATAATAAGGAAATCATCTCTTATATCTTTCTAATATGATATCAATTATAAATATTGTGGGATTAGGTCGATTTCTACAAGATTTTAGAAATATTAGGTCCAATATTTTGTTGAAAATTCATGATTTATTTTTTTAGGAATGATTTTCATTCGTGTATGATCAAAACTATAAGTCTTTATTGCATTGAGACCACTAATGAGACTTGTTGCATAAATTTAATTATTTCTATAATAGTGTTAAAGTAAAAAATTATTTGTATTGTATTCAGTGTTTATGTTAAGAAAAAACTTCATATTATTATATTATGGTCTCCCAATAAGCTTATGTCAAAGTATGCACGTACAAGTCTGTACGATTGGATTAGTTAATAGTTAGACAAACTATACATATATAATGCGTCAAAGGGAAATGCTAAGTTTTTTTTTTCCAGGGAAAATGCTATGGCTTTAAATTGCTCATACTAATGTTCTTTTAGGTGATTAATTAGTTGCATGTCCTACTAATTTACTTAACAGATATTTGCATAATTCAAGCTGCTACTTACCAATTTATTTATATGATTAAATTGAGTTGAAAAATTTTTTTTGGTTAACAAAAGAAATTTTATTACCAAAGAATTAACATATATGTACATATAGGATATAAAAATCAAAGCAACAAAAAAGGATGCTCCAAAGTATCAGTTCTATCAACAAACAACCACAAACACCCCCATATCAGTTAACTAAATGACCCACCATTAAAAGCCATTCACAACGAAACAGAGAAGATCACCTCTTGTAGCATAACAGTAGGCAAAACACAAATCACATCTAAACATACTCCTTATCTCTAGCTGTTCCATTTTCTCATTTCCTCTCCAAAACCATTCAACCAAAAACACTTCATAGAGAATGCTACTTACAGCAGACCTTATTAGTGTCAGTAGTACCTTGTTGAAAAATCACCATATTTCTCTCCCTCCATAAATGGTACATGGTGGCAATTAAAGCACCTCTCTTGATTTTTGCTAATGAACTCTTCCCACATGCTTTCTTTGTAAACCAACTAATCTCCCTTCTCCATGAGAAACAAGGCCTATTACAATTGCTTTTTTTCAACACCTGTAACCAAATGCCCTTGCTAAAAGGGCATTAAAAGAATATATGCTTCACTGTTTCAGATACATAACCACAAAATAGCATAACTCATCACCAATTACACTCCATCTAAACAGCTTACTCTTAACAGTCAGCTTATTCTTCAAAGTAAGCTAAAGAATAAAATTGTATCTTAGGATGCTACCTTTTCCCCCAAACTACTTTCCACCAAGAAACCTATGGAATTTTAGACCTAAATGCATCCCAAGAACTTTTAATAGTGAACAAGCCATTTTTAGTGAGCTTCCAGGAAATAGTGTCAGCCTACACTTCATGAATTGATCAATTCCTCACCTCCTACCAGATCTCCTCAGTCAGGGTATCCATAGGGGTCAAGTGAAATCCTCCTCCTATTTCTCAATAAATCTTTAACCTTAACCCATTTAGAAATATTAAAATCTATTATATTAACTACAGGGTATTTCTCCAGTAAACTCTCTCCATTTAGCCACGGGTCATGCCAAAATGCAACCTTCCCCATCCTAAGTTTGTAGCTAAAATGACAATTAAACTTTTCTCTCAACTTTACCATATATCTACAAGACCAACTAGCATCCAAATGTAATCTCTAGAAACTCAGCTTTTTCAATTTATTTTTAATAACCCAACTGGCCTAGCTTGAATTCTTCAAGCAGAGTAACTCCCAAATATATTTACCAATGACAGCTGCATTCCAAGACCTAACATCTTTAATATCTAAGCCCCCCTCCTTCTTGGGCTTACAAACCTCTTCCCAAGCTACTAGACTCTTACTTGTTTTCTCAACCTTACCCTTCCATAGAAACCATCTATACCTTTTATCAATTTCTCTAATCACTGACTTAGGAAGAATAAAATGGCTGGCCTAATAAATATGGAGACTATGAAGCAAACAATAACTAGCTGGAGTCTAACAGTATAAGATAGGAAAAATGACACCCTCCACCATGTTTTTTAAAATTTGTACTTTTTTACCAGGAGTATTTTAATCATTTTATTATAAACTCATATTAACACGAATAGAGAAGGAGGCGGAGTTATTTTAGACGGAGTAGCAGTAATTCATAGTACTCATTTCAAATACCTTAGTTCTATTATTCAAGCGAATGGTGATTGTGAAGAAGATATAAATCACAAGATTAAAGCTGGTTAGATAAAGTGGAGGAGTGCCACATGAGTGTTATGTGACTGAAAGATGCCAATCAAATTAAAAGAAAATTCTACCGCACTGTCATATGGCCTGCGATGATATATGGTAGTGAGTGTTGGGCTGTGAAAGAACAACACGTGAGTATGATGCATGTTACAAAGATGAGAATGATAAGATGGATGAATGTACACATTAAAATGGATAGAATCAGGAATGAGAACATTAGAAAAAAGTAGGGGTAGCGCCTATCGAGGATAAGTTAAGAGAGCATAGATTGACATGGTTTTGCCATAAGCCTAGAGATGCTCCGATAAAAAAAAAAAAACTAAACTAGTTTAAATAGAAATACCTAATAGAGGCAGGGATAGACCTAAATTAACTTGGACTAAAGTGGTACAAAATAATCTTGTTGTTTTAAATTTATCAGAAGAGGTAGCCCTAAATCGAATCGAGTGAAAAAGAAGAATCCATATAGCCAACCCCAATTAGCTTGGGATTAAGGCCTTGTTGTTATTATTATTGTTGTATTATAAATTCATAATAAACTCATTATAAACTGTGTAAAATTTATAAACTCATAATAAACTCAGTGTAAACTCCTTGTAAACTAATAAAAATCTGGTATTTTGGTAAATTTTTTATAATTTGTGGTATTTTAGTAAATATTTTATAAATATGGTAAATTTAGAATTATTTCCAATTTTTCTTATATTTTTTTCAAAAACCCCATAAGATAAGGATTTGGTAGCCTAGGTAGAAATTCTAGCAGTTATTCTATTAATCAATGCTTCACAATGAGCCATTTTAATGCTTGTAGAGACTAGCCCATAAAAGTAACATGCATCATACCTTCTTGGAACTTTATAGGTTGGATGATCTATTGTTTAATTTTTGGGTTAACTCCACAAAAAAAATCAAACTCTTTGCCTCGTTTACTTGCAAACCTGAGACATTCTCAAAGTGCTTCAAAATGTCGGCCATCCATTTAATAGAACTGAAATCACCATTGCAAAATAAAAGCAGATCATCTATAAAATAGATGTGATTAATCTTTAAATCCTTCACCCAGAATGAAAAATGAAAGTCAAGAGGGATTACACCAGTTAAAAGCCCTTAACAGATATTCAATAGCCAAAACAAAAAGAAGAGGAGATCATATGGAGTCTCCTTGCCTAAGCCCCTTCTTTCTTGGAAAAAAAACCCTTCATGCTGCCATTGATTAAAAGAGTAAAAGAAGGGATCCTAACACACTTCATAATCTAATTAATAAATCTGCTAGGGAAGCTTAGCACTATTAGGACTTCCTCAATAAAATCCCATTGAACAGTTTTATAAGCCTTTCTCAAATGTACTTTCAATGCACAATTAGCTTTGCCACATGATCTATGATAGTTCCTAACCAGCTCATGAGCTATCAGGATATTGTCACCAATTTTCCTTTTAGGAATAAAAGTAGATTGGACAAGTTCACCAATTTTTCCAAAACCAGGCCAATCTTATTAGCTAGTATCTTAGTTATCACTTTGTATAGGACAGTGCAACATGCTATAAGTCTATAATTAGTAAGACTAGATGGATTGTGTGTTTTGGGAATAATTATAAAGGAAGTGAGATTAATCTGTTACAGAAGTCTACTATATTAAAAAAAAATTCAATAATAGCTTTGGAGACTTCCCTTCCCATAATATCTTAAGTCCTCTTGAAGAATGCTCCGTTAAATCCATCCACTCTTTGGGGCTTTATCACCACCGATGGACCACACAACAACCTTAACCTCCTCCATAGTCACTTGTGTACACAACAAAACAACATCCTCATTTGTCACTATTATATTAAATAATTATTTAAAAATATATATTATTCATTAAATGATTATTTTAAAAATTAAATTTACATGCATTTTTTACGTGATCATATTTTTATAGGCTAGATAATTTTTTATATAATTTTACAGATGAAAGAAAATTATTCGAATAACTTTTCCAAACTCTTATTTTATCTTTATATGTAAATTAAAAAATCCCAAGAAATTGGATTGAAGCTGAGACGTGTCCGGCGGCAACAATAAAGACCGTGTTACTCACGCTGGCGCGTGAAATTTGTAAG
This sequence comes from Garcia nutans, assembly GCA_947685225.1. NCBI lineage: Eukaryota > Viridiplantae > Streptophyta > Magnoliopsida > Malpighiales > Euphorbiaceae > Garcia > Garcia nutans. The sequence continues at coordinate 1,058,415 of CANTUV010000017.1, read as the reverse complement.
AAAGTAGAAACTTAAACGCGTGGAATTCCGCTATATTGACCAGCCGAAGGCTTAACGTTTTAACATTGACGAATGAATAACCGTCTCGCCATCTGCCTTCTACGCTTTATAAATGCTCGTTAAAATTTGCAGATTACAGAAATTCAGTGCCTGAAGAGAAATAATAAATTAGCAAATAAACTAGAATCCCAGAAAAACCCACTCAATTTATTATTATTTCTAAAACAAAATAATATATTCAGGAAAAATATAATATAATAATAAAGCGTAGAATTTTTGTTTTATTTATAAATTGATTCAGATGTACCAATATTCAAATCAGCTATCGTCTTCTTCTTCTTACCCATCTTCTACCATGTCTATTTCTGGTATACAAGGCCAGCTTCTTGAAGTTACAGGTATTTGTTTTTCATTTTTCTTTAAAATTATCCTCTTTGGGTTATTTTTAGCGTACCCTTTTAACTATTGTTTGTTATTGTTTATTTTTTTTTCTTGGATAGATTATCGTATCTATTGTTTTGAGCATTCTTTTAATTTTGTTTTTGGATTCAGTTATTGGGTGTAGCAAATTGAAAGATACAGAATGGATTTCTAGACAAGATCCTTACGTTATTATCGAATATGGTAGCAATAAATCCCGTACAAGAACTTGTACAGGTATATTTTAACTTTTTAGATCTGAAATTGAAGCCTTTTTTTGTTTTGTAAAAGTTCAATTTTTATCTTTTTATTTTTAAAGGTTTAGTCAAACTTGATACAGATATATGATCTTTTTTTATTATGTTTTTATTTATGATTTTCTTTTTTCAGATGGTGGTAAAAATCCTACATTCCAAGAAAAGTTTGTATTTACTCTTATTGAAGGGTTAAGAGAGCTACATATAGTGGTTTGGAACAGCAATACTTTAACATATGATGATTTCATTGGCAGTGGAAAGTAAATAATCTCCACCCCTTTTGTACAATTTCATTTTTTTTGTTTACTCATTCACCTCTTTCTTTTTCTTTTTTTTTTTAATTGTTGTGAATAGGGTTCAATTACATAAGGTTTTATCCGAGGGCTATGATGATAGTACTTGGCCCCTTCAAACTAAAACTGGCAGGTAATGATGAATGCAATTTGCCCCCTTTTAAGTTGTAAATGAGTAATTGGAGTGTGGTGTTGTAATTTGGAAGGTTATTGATTGTTTATCTGTGAAGAAATTTGAAAATTTTTAGCATATAGTCGTGGTTCTCATACTTTAATATAGTATTTTGGTGTCACATTCTCTACCTGAGTTGGAGAGACAATCCCCTTTAAAACAATGCAGGAGGAATACACGGCTTTGAGATATGAAATAGATTTCAATTTGGGTGCGTTTAGAATATCAAATTAGTGGTTATATATTAAAAGGTTCATGCGTGTATATACTGATAATTACCCTGTTTTGACAACATTCTCCTTGATGTAGAGATTCAATTTTGGATGTTTTAGGTTTCTTCCATTTCATATTTCTGCTCAAGCGCAAATTCTTTTTATTGGGCTTCCTCCATCTTATCATTTTATACATATAGTCGTATTTCTCATACTTTAATACAGTATTTTGGTGTCACATTCTCTACCTGAGTTGGAGAGACAATCCCCTTTAAAACAATGCAGGAGGAATACACGGCTTTGAGATATGAAATAGATTTCAATTTGGGTGCGATTAGAATATCAAATTAGTGGTTATATATTAAAAGGTTCATGCGTGTATATACTGCTAATTACCCTGTTTTGACAACATTCTCCTTGATGTAGAGATTCAATTTTGGATGTTTTAGGTTTCTTCCATTTCATATTTCTGCTCAAGCGCAAATTCTTTTTAATTAGAGTCCATTGGGCTTGCTCCATCTTATCATTTTATACATATAGTCGTGGTTCTCATACTTTAATACAGTATTTTGGTGTCACATTCTCTACCTGAGTTAGAGAGACAATCCCCTTTAAAACAATGCAGGAGGAATACACGGCTTTGAGATGTGAAATAGATTTCAATTTGGGTGCGATTAGAATATCAAATTAGTGGTTATATATTAAAAGGTTCATGCATGTATATACTGCTAATTACCCTGTTTTGACAACATTCTTCTTGATGTAGAGATTCAATTTTGGATGTTTTAGGTTTCTTCCATTTCATATTTCTGCTCAAGCGCAAATTCTTTTTAATTAGACTCCATTGGGCTTGCTCCATCTTATCATTTTATACATATTTGAGTTTTTGCGGAAAGGATTTAAGGTCTATGGTCAACATTTGTATAGTGTCTCTGCTCTCAGTTTTTGTTATCATGAGAAAACAAAGTTTGGACTTGGGAAGCATTTAATTGAAATGGGTGTGTATGATTTGGGGTTTGAGGCTTTTTTTAGCTTTGTTCTGTTTTGGATAACTCCTGGAATTTGAATAATCAAAGTTGTTGGACCGTGGATGCTAGATTAATCAAGTGCTTTTTGTTGTCAACTACAATATTGGTATATTAAATCATAAGCGTCATCTCTTTGAACTTAAAGCTTTTTTGTGGTACTTTTCTCTTTTTCTTCCCAAGTTTTTCTTGAAAGTTTAGAACTGAAATATAAATATTTAGAGAATTAATATATTAGTTTTGGTTGGCATGCTAAGCTTTTATATCCAAAGCTATTTTTTAATCTTCCATTGATCTACTTTTTACTGTTTCAATTAGTGTCATATTGTACCCACTCAACCAATGCTTGAAACTGAATGAACAAGTCATGCATGTGAATGAATTCTATATAAACTCAATTTTGGAAGAATTTTTATCTTTGGTATGTTAGATGTAAAATTTTGCTCTTTTACGGAAGCAAATTCAATAGAAATAAAATAAATATGCCCAAAACAATGCTCAAGTATGTATTCCTTTTTAATCCTACTCTAATATATTTTAGAACTGCAATGACATGGTAAGAGAAAATAATTAACTTGATTATTCTCGAGATTGTCAAGAAAAATAAAACAACATACTTGAGCACATATAAAGACACTTTGAATATGAAGTCGTGTTTTTGCAAGTATAGAGCAATTAAATTTCATATAATTCCTCCAGACTATATCCCATTCCTCAAATCAATTATAGAGTTCATATATCTTATTTCTATAATGAATATTTGTTTGCAACACATTAATGTGATCTTACTCTTCTATGATATGATATATTTACATTTTAATTGTTAACAATTATGCTTCTCTTATAAAATGTTTTTTTAATAAACTATAGATATGCTGGAGAAGTGAGGCTCATATTGCATTATCCAAATGCCAAGGTAAGCAATCTCTGCAATCTTTTTGTGGTTGGATATTGCAATATGATTTTTAAGTGCATCAAGAAATTTCTATTTGTGTAAACTGAATTGCTCCATATGCTTATTTGTAGAAACCAGCAGCAAGCTTTGTTCCTTCGGCTCCACCATATGCTGCACCTGTTTCACGTATATCAGCATACTCTGTACCACCTGCAGCATCTGGAGCTCCTTATGCACCGCCTTCAGCATCTGGATCTCCTTATGCACCACCAAGCACAGGATACACAACTTCATCTCCTTATCCTTACCCACCCAATCCAGGATACCCTCCATCTGCATACCCTCCTCCACCAACTGCTTATCCTCAACCATACCCATCACCTTCAACTTACCCTCAAGCACAATATCCACCACCTCCACATGCTTCACCCTTCTATCCTCCAGGTGAGTTAATATCGCATGCCTATTTCATTTGCTGATGCTAACATTCATCTCAGCATTAATGTTAAAATGATCTCTGTTCAGGTCCTTTTCCTGGACACTATCCTCCACCGCCATACTAAGAAGCTCAGGTCCCAGTGAAGATGAAACATGTGGAATTTCGCTTCCTGTATAGACCATTAGAATTTAGTCTTGGTACTGATTCTTTCCCAAAGGCACCTATGTGTAATGGTAAGGATGTATACTGTGACTTGGAAGATCATTGGATTAAATCAGCAAAACACCCCCCTTGCAATAGAAGAAGACTTCATTCGCTCATCTTCCAGAACCTACAATGTGGTGTGCCTCATGTTATGCAACTCTTGAGGGTTTGTCTTTTCTTTGACAATTGTCCATAAAATTTGTTCTGAAAGATTTGTATCTTTTCAAGTTATTAGTTTTGTTTTTTATTGAATTTTTTTTCTTTGGTTATCAAGTTAATATTATCTTTCATTTTTGTTGATTAATTGAAAAAACATTGTTAAAGTTGAGTGGTACCATTACCAATTTACCATTTGGTCACCAGAAAGCGATGGAGTTGGAATGGGAGTAGATATGATTTTTGGTTTTCTATTGGTGATGCCATATGGGGAGTGAAAAATCAGATGATAATTTTTCCTTTTTGTTATTTTTATTTGCTGCATTCTGAATAGACGATGGTGAAATTCCTTTGAAATGGGAATGAGGTTTCTGTCCCATTCCTAGTTTTGTATTTACTAGTTTATCACATATTGACCGTGTGAAGAGTTCAGTGTGTTTGCTGGCTTGAGACACTCATTTGGCCCTCTTCCTTTTCAGTATTTTCAATTGTAGATTCAATTCATTTTGTTGACTGAGTGGCACATTTCCAAAACCAAGTTACCTGAACACTAGCCAATAACAGGTTCTCCACCATCATTATACTGCTAAATTTGCAGATTTACTAGGACCAGTCAAAGATATATCCGTTGCTTCATTGTTTTTTAAGACCATTCCTGATTCTTTGTTTTTTCTCATCAAAAAGAAAATTCTTTTAATGGTAAGGAGTTGGTTGGGTTCGAATTCCAAATCTCCTACATTAGCACAATGATGATCCTTTGTATTTATGTCTTTGTAAGGATTTAGGGATGGAAGCAATTTCTACACTGGTGGTGATAAAAAAAATTTTGAGCAGATAGGGGCACCACCAGGAAGTTCAATTGTCTGTGTGAGCTTATGAACATGATTAATGTTATCGTTACCTTTCTAAGATGGGTCTTCACCCAACTGGGAAGAAATAAGCTTCTAAATATGTTATAAGCCATGAAGCCTAGGCACCTGTTTTAAAGTGGCGGACTGCCTCTAATCCATCTCCTACTAACAATTAACTATCCTCTATCTACTAACTACACCGCCAAAGAAGTTTTTCAGAAGAAGTTTATCTGTTAAAAGCATGCGTTTTGCATTGCATGGGCAATAGGAGATGGATTAATTTGTGTTTGATTAAGTTTGTTTTGACACATTCAGTTGTAGGACTGCCAGGACAGCTGAAAGAGATTGCAATTTGAATCTTTCCAAACTCCTAATAATCTTCAGGGAAATATTAAGGTAATCCAACATATAAAAGTTGAGTCTATACGATGAAAGAAATAATACTCTTGGAGTAAGAATCTTCTCGTTGTTTTGTGCTTATGCCAGACTTCCAACGCCTAATTGCTATAGAATCTTATTTTCCAATTAAGCAAATATTGAACAATCCATTTCACTTTCTACCTATCTGCTCCTGGGTTTAAATCCAGTACTAGAAGATTTCCCTTCTCGATAACAGTGTTTGGATGGGGTTGAGCTTAAGATTCAATTAAATAAAAGGTAAGAGAAGTGTAAAAATTTAATATTTTTTAATTGGGAAAAAGTAAAACCTTAATGTTTTGATTAGAAAGAAAGAGAATGTATAAAAATACAAAAATCTGCATATTTTTTTTTTCTTACGTATGGAGAAAAACCTCAGAAAATTACATAGACACCATTTGATTAAACTATCCGCGTGTTTTATTAAAAGGATGTATATGTACAATATTAGTTTCATATATTTGTAAATAACAGTATCAAAATATTTAGATTTATCTAAACATATTAAAGGAAAGATAAAATTGAAAAAAAATGTTATATTATTAAGTTTTATTATTAGAGTAGTTTTGGATTTTTAAATTTAATTAACTAAATGCAAATAATATTCATTTGGATGGGAAATCTTCCTTTTTCCCCCCTTATTTAATTTTTATAGTTTTTTTTAAGAAGGGTAAAAATCATTCCTTTATCTTTTTTTTTTTTTGAGCAGTATCATTCCTTTATCATTCATCCCTCTTCCTAACCCCTAGTCCAAGCAGGCAGCAAGTACACTATTACCTGGGTTCAGGCCAATAATCAATGATAGAAATGTTCGGATTGGATCTAACACGTAGCATTGTAGTGTTAAATCAAGACGACAATACCTTACCAACTACCTGGATTTGAAACTTCACAAAAATAATAACTACAGTGTATTAGAATCTCTTTTCTTCAATTCAGAAAAAAAATATACTAAATATATCAAAGAGATCATTACCAATTTGAAAACTAATGGATCCATGCTACATGCAGTCTGTGACTCTGCATGTAGAGGAAAATAATAATAATAAAGCACAAGTTGGTGAAATATTAACAGATCTTTTTGATGGGTCATGATGATATGATGTATAGTCATTTCTCATATGATTTAGAGGACCTGGGAACAGCCTTGATAGATTTCAAGAACTGGTCATTTTCTTTATATTGTTGCTATTCTTTTGTCCTGAGAGTAAAAAAAAAATTCTTCATGGACACCAAGGCTGTAGAATTATTCAAGTCAACCGCTTCTCTGTTTCATCAGAAAATCCAAGCTAATCATATGTAAAATTTGCAGACATTGCTTTTTTGTTGTGAGTTGTGACAGCTATGGGGAATGATCATTTTTTTCAAAATTCTGGCTGAAAATATTGCTGAAACTCAAGAAATGATATTAAAGAACTCTACAAAAATGCCTCACACATAATTCTTTTATTTGAATTACAAATATTAAAAGCGAAATTGTCATGTATATTAGATGGAAGATGGATAAATTTTTAAGTTAATAATGGACAATAAGCTATACTTAAAAAAGCCGGTGTTGAACTTACTCTACTTTGATGTTTTGCTTTCTCTATTGAGTTTATTACAATTAATCATTTCTCACTTTGCATTGATGAGATATGCTAACTAATAACAGCACTAAGGATCACAGACGCATGCATGCTCCTAAGAGAGATTCTGTTATATATGTTAATTGATTATATTAATTATTATAGTACTATAGTATCTGCACAAGCTGTTGCATGCAGTAATGGTCACACATGCATTACTCATCTGAAATATTCCAATATCATTACCTAAGAAGGTGAAAATGAACATTTGAAAATAATGGGTTAGAATAAATCAATTATATGTGCTCCAACCCTTTTCGAGAAAAATTTTACCCCATATGAAGTATCACTTTATAAAATCAAAATAGAACTTCATTATTTTCCTTCCGACTTTACTCTTTACATTATTATCATCACTACTCCCTAGCATTAATAAATCTTCCATTTTTTTTTATGTTTTTTCTTTAATACTCTTTATTTTTGTTAAACACACAAAAGAATACTTTAGTTTATTAGAAATGTTTTTTATAAAATTAAGAGGCTAAATACATATATAGCCTCCTGAACTTGTAGCGTTTAGTGACTTTGCCCCATAAACTTTTATTTTAACTAGTTTTCTCTTTGTACTTGTCTAATTTTTACTAACAGACACTTATATTAATGAATACTTGTCTCTTTTCCTCTTGTATTTTTACTTTTTGACTAAATAGATATCTTAGTAACTCAATGTGGCTAGAAATAACCCAGCGAGTTTGTATTTATAAATTAAGAAAATGTGAGTTCAGAAGACGAGGTGGTTAAATTAAAAATTTAGGGGTAAAGTGAATAATCGGTACAAGTTTAAGGTTTTACATATGTATTTAGCCAAATTAAAATATTTTGATAATTATTTTAATATCTGCAAAAAGGCCAAAAGTGATCCTTTCAATGAAATAAATAAAATATCAAAATTATTGAGAATACTTGAAAAACATATTAAGTAGGTTTAATTGATAAATTAATATGCCTAATTAAGCCTATTTAATTTACCAGGTCTATTCATTTGAAACTTGCTTGAATATAAAAAAAATTTAAAAATTAACTTGATAAGTAATTTAAATAGAATTTCGTTCAATGTGATGTGAAGTTAATTTAATTTAAGTATATTTAAAAAAATTCACTCATGTTGAATTATTTTTCTAGAACATCAATATCATGAGCAATCCAATTAACCTGAATTTAATTTGAAAAATCTTTTATATAATGTCACATTGACAAGGTATAATAATAATAATATATGTAGCATGTTTCTTCACGCATAAAATTAAAAACTAGTCTTAGTGGTTGGCATGTGATAATAGTTTTTGTGGATGAGTCAAAGGTAGTAAGCTAATTAATATGTTTATATTTTGTGGTTGGGTAGTATCGATTGGTTGAAAGAGAAAATTCGTTATAGTGGATGGCAATCTTAGTAACCCAATTATAATCAAGTGGTTGATGTTTTAAATCTTTATAAAGTAGCCACACTCAAAGAAACACAATCAAACATCATCCACATTTGCTTAAAGTTCTATGAAGGAGTGTGCTTCAAAAGCATTGCACCTTTCTTACATGTTTTAATTTAATTAATTAATTAATTTTTAATAAAGTTGATGATTAGGTAAGTAGTACTGGCAATGGATGATTAGACTTAACCTTTTTGGATGGTCTGGCCATTATGACGTGGAGGGTGATCATAATTGTACAAGAGGCTACTAATTTCATAAGTTTAAACTTTAAAGATTAAGTGTCAACTAACAGAATCAGTAGTTACTCCATCATCATATACTCATTCTTCATTTCTACTATGATTTTATTTTATTTTTTATGTTAGTTAATTAACACCCGAAGATGTTTATACTAATTATTGATTGACACAAAAATAATAATTTAGTTTTTTTTATCAAAAGAAAGATTTTATTAAAATTAAAACCATAGAACATAAATCCAATTAATGTTAGATAAAACCCAATTAGGGTAGAAAACATACTAGAGGAGAAACAAAGGAAAACAGTAGCAGCCAACAAACAAACAAAGCAACAACACCAAACAAGCAAATTAAAACCAATTGATACTCAATACCCCCTTTAGTTGGAAGCTTACAGAGACCAGCATGAAAGGACCCTCCAACGATGGCCACATGAACGCAAGGTTATGGCCGAAAATTGAGAAAAAAATGTAGAGCCGTGAAGATTTTTTACCATTACCGAAGCCTGTAGATCAACCGAAAAAGAGAATATGAGCAGCTTCACTATCTTATGCATCTTCATGTCTTGAATCAGTTGAGGGAAAGAGAAAAGGATCAAAGATCTTACCTTGGGGCCATAAAGGAAGAAGAAAACTGCCATAAAAATCACACCTGAGAGCTTCTTCCTTGAACATATGTAAAGTGCTAAGGAGGGGCTAAGAGCTTTGCTCCAACTAACAGACGAATAGGGGTCTATAGGTTTGAAAGGTGATATTTTTGGCTCAAAAAGAGGAATCTTAAAGCACCAAAACCCAAAACAAAACAGACACCATCGGCAAATAATTCCGAAGAGCTAGAAAATGGTATAATCTAGGATGGTTTTATATGGAAGTTATGGTTGCCAGAAACTCCTAAAAGAACTAAAAGAAAAAAAAAGGATCTAAATCTACTAATAGTAGAAAGAGAAAAGAGTAAATCTAGGGCTACCGCCGACAAGAATTGATGACGGCCCTAGATCTAAGGCTAAAACCACAATGGCGCAGTAGTTCTCTAAGGCATAGATGGAGCTTCACAGCGAAGAGAGAGGGACTTAGAAGAAGTCTTTTTTAAAAAATAATTTAGTTGGTTGCATTTTTTAATTAATCAGATGATAATACTATAAATTATATCAATTTTTTTTTGTTATTTTGACTAAAATTGAAAATTTGTGATAAAATTAAAAAAGGTATATATATATATATATTTAACTAACCTTATAATTAGTGGTCATAAGCCATTTAGTAGCTAGGATTTGTGCGAGTTCAGGTCCAATTATTTCACATGAGAATCATATTGGTCTCATTTTTTAAAATTAATTTTGATTCATGTCAAGTTAATAATTAATTAGATTAATCCATAAATAAGTATATGTATTACTGTTGAGTTTAAATCCCATTTGAGTAAAAAAATCAAAGAGTTTAATTTCATTTATTTATTTTTATTAGAAAATAACAATTTAAAAATTGTCAATTTTTATATTTTTATTAATTAATTTTGAATCAAATAACTTATGTTTCATGTGGATTAAATGGGCCATAAGAGTCAAGTCAAGGAGCCAAGTCTACTCGTAAATTATAACCATCTGGGGATATCAGATGGGAGTGAGAACCTTAATGCAAATGACTCCATATTTCTTGATATACAGAATGGAAGTGGTACTACCGATGGAAATGGAGATTAAGTCACTTAGGGTGACTTAGAGTCGAAATTACAAGAGGCAAAATAGATAAGGGCAAAGTACATCCAGTTGACTCGGTTAGGCAAGAAGTGACTGGAGGCATTGTATCAAAATTGAATAACAAGGGCTTATGACAAGAAGGTAAAAGTTAGGAGAATTAGGGTTAGTGATCTAGTGTTGAAACAGTGCAAGCAGAATGTTACTAATCTTAGGGGTAAGTTCAAGCCGAATTGGGAAGGTTTATTTTTGGTAAAAGAAATCTTATAGAAAGGAGCTATAAGGATTTTAGACATGTATGGGAATGAGTTCTCTGAGCTTGTTAATGTGGACCATTTAAAGATGTTTTATGTGTGAGATAGGTTTATATGCAAAGTGAATCTAATAGGAAAAAAACAGCTAGTTGATGTAAGTGAAAAGGGGGAATGGGATTGTAAATGCAATGTATATATTCCCAATTGTTCAAATATTTAATGAAATGGTGTTAGACATGAATTCACATTTATTCTTATCTTATCACCTTGGCAGTACATTCATAAAAAAATAAACATTGACTATGAGTAAAAGAAAAATGATGATAAATATTATGAAAAAGAAAAAAGATATTTTGTAAGCATCTTAGATTTTACAGACAAGACTAAGATAGTTGGTTCTAATGCTCAACATCCAAACTAAATTCATCGGCTGCCTTAAATAAGCTTCCATCATGACTAGGAGATGGAAAAGTAGAAGAAAATAATTTTGGTAGAGAGAAGGTTGAAGGAAATAGACTATATTGCAAAGATGAGAAAATTTAATTGAAGGAAGAGATGAAGGGGTGGTGAGTGTCTTTTTTAGAGCAAAAAGGGGTAAATTATTGAATAAGCCCTAGAATATTGAGTTTGACATTTAAAGGTTGTGAAGACTATCAAACTTAACAATAGTCATGTGTTATTTGACAGTTTGCTTGGATGATCAGGAGGGTGAAATGTCTACGAATAAGAATGTCGAATAAGTGAATCAAAGTATCAGATTCAATGTTTGTACTATGGAGTTCGATATTGGAAATATTGAACTCAACAATCCTTGATGATAGAATGCAGCAACAATAGGAAAAGAGACAACCTACTAAGAAAGGATGCAATTTCTCATTGATCAACCTGTAACAAACAATGCAATATGATCCATAAACATTCAAGATCTTTGTTTTGAGAGTGTATAGGTAATAAAAGGAAAAGGGATATCCATTGGGAAACTTGAAATATATTAACCATTCACGGGGAAAAGGAAGCCATAATACAAGCATACATCCATAAGTAATATCCTAAACACTACATAAAAGTGCCAAAGCATCCATAAAATACAAGTAATAGCCCTAAATATCCAAAATGGCTACAAAAATAAATTCTAAAAACATCCAAAACAATTTGTATGGCAACAAAACTATTGGAAACATAGTAGAAGATAGAAAGGCGATCACTGGTAAATCCCTCATGGAGAGTGGCAACCTGCCCTTCATCAGTTACAATCACTGAGCCACCTCCAGCAACTGCAATAGCCTCTCCATAGCACTAGTCTCAATACCAACATCACAAGCATCAACCTGGGTCTCTAGCACAATATCCTACGCTTTGGTCTTTATAACCATCACCTCGAACTCATTGCATATACCTCAAGTATCCTGGCTGGGATGGCTCTCCGGCATCATCTTGCTCCATACTCATATTAGCAAGTGCACCACCACCCAAAGGACTGAGGACTCCGGCCTTATGTGAAGGGTCCCAGCAACTCTAAATATTTAAACCTATTAGCTCCTGCTCACCATTTCTAGAAGAGCTACGAAAACCCTCCACGTCATGAGAATCATCTGATAATTCTTAAGACTAGGACCCATCAACATCGGAAACATCATCCTTGAGCTTCTTCTCCAACTCCTTCACCTGATCCTTCAAGTCTACCACTTCATCCTCTAGCTCGTTAGCCTTCTTCTAAGCACTCTCCAACTCCCTTTGCTAGGATTGATATCTCTCCTCATGGTCCTAGAACATGGCCTGCAGGATCAGAGAATAGAAATGAGCATACATGGCATAAACATATGCATCAACATACATTGCATAATTTTTGCATGATTTAGGTAATTTTATTTTGCAAATAAGAATAAGTACCCCTAGTGCTACAATCCTCTCTTCTTTCATAATAATCTCTCATTTTGTACTTCCAAAGAGAAGAAGGGCGTACCACTAAACTTATCGAGAGAGAAGATAATTGGGTAGACAATTAGGTAGTGGTGGCAGTTTATAGACCACAAGCCTCCATAAAGACTTCCCAGGGAACCTACAAACATAAATAGTAAAGGGAATAAATCAAAATAAAAGTGAAATACAAATACATAGAGCATAAGAAAATCACTCACATAGATAGCATTAGAAGGAACCTGTGGAATAGGGCTACCCAATGGGGTTAGCACTTCTTGAACTAGGGTTCACCCACCCTATAAAAAATGAAGTAAGGCATGCATTACCAATCGAGCATCCCAAACAATAAGGTGGTAGAGATGCTAGAAGATAGAGGCTGCTTTCGAGAAGCTAGAGGTGTCATTAGAGAATGATAAGGAATTTGGGTAGGCCATTTTGTACAAGCATAACCACTTCGAACCTTAGTGGCACGGTATTTCCTTTGGAAAGTCTGAAGCAACGGAAATTTAAAAAAAATGAAATTAGTGATCATGAAGAAAAATGAAGGCCAATCATAAAAAGTCAAATGAAAGATAAAGATCACACAAGATCCAAACCTAAGCAAGAGAGGAGGTAGCCTGAGCCTTAGTCCTAGCATCTCCACCGAGTCAGGATAAGGAGCTAGTTCAAGAATGTTCAAATCTTGGTCAAGGGGCTTAATATGGAGTAACTCCTTCCAGACATACTCAAGACAAGGAAGATTCCCAAAGAGATCTAAGAACTAGACATAATTCTCTCCCCCATTGGCAGCGTATCTACTCTAGCTCACACATACTAGTGGAAGTGAAAAATGTGCATGGAATACTTATAGGGACTAATCTCATTTCTAGTCCTTGGTGTCATTCCCAGACCTGCTCATCCAGGAACTATGTGCTAGAACTAGGACCAGCCAACAACACCCTCATGTCCTGCCAATACATTCCCTGTTGTATATACTTGGCCCAAAGATGATGACCTTGATTAGTCGAATCCCAACAAGCCAAAATAGCCGAATCCCAGCAAGCCATATTAGCCTAGCTAGGACAATTTAAGGTAAGGTTACATATTTTCAATTATAAATAAACTAACATAATGTTTTGTATTTACCTTTTCCCTTGTGAGATGAGTCAGAAATAGCCTTAATAAATGAACATTATGTGAAGCATCCATAGGCATCTTCAACCCCATCCAAGTGCCTAAGTGAGGAAACGAGTGTGCCAACCTCCTTGACATTGGGAGGCTTCACTATATTATGCTTATATGCCTAAATATGCAAAAATATGGCAAAAATATTTTTAAAAATTTCCAAATGAATGAAAGGAAAAGTTACAAAGGATGAAAGTGAGAACCAACCCTAACCACAACCATCAGGCATGTAATAAACAGTAGTACCCCTATAATCCTAGTCAAGGTCATGATACAAGCAAGACAAATTGGGCCTCACCCCAGTTGAACTAGGATACTCAAGATAAATTAGATAAGGCTCGAATAACACTTGACACAATTGCGGAGTTGGAATAAGCAAACAATGTGTAACAAGTAGATATAGCATAAACCCTTAAGCACACTGTATTAGGCTTTCATTCGAATTAATTGCAATCATCCTATCCTCGGTCAAGTAATTTAATGATCCTAGTGTACATAATGTTGTCATTCTAGTTCATGTCTACCCTAAAGATGAGAAGATGCCTCCTGTCAAAAGAATTGAGAGGAAGAGCATCAAAAGGTATATGCTTGCCCCCAAATCCAATGTCTATAATGGCAGCATAATTGATGGGGCCTATAGTTATCTCCTCAAATGGAAAATGGAACATGTGGATCATATCTAATCATCTCTCAGAAAGCATCTATATAACACATCAGTCAGTCTTCTCTCCTTGATTAGGAAGGGTGGAGATGAAATTATTAAAGTAATAAACGGATGTGACATCACGGACAACCTAGGGTTATACCATACTTTCGCCTAGTGAAGGAAGCTTGCTGTCTAAATCTCCCTGACATCAAAATGCAAACAAAAAGGAGAGAAAAAGGTAAGTATGTATTCCATATGTAACAATTAAATAAATAAAGATTATATTTTGCAGGAAAAGAATGAAAAAGAGCAAGACAAGGCGAGTTAAAGCTAATTTTTATCACATGAATATCGAATTTGATAATACAAATGTTAAATTCAGGATTTTATACAATGCAAACAAATGAATAGAGTAATAAACTGTCAAACTTGATCATAAGACTATTGCATTTAATAGTATTTGAGGGCTTAGTCGATAGTTGTCAAATGGGATTCACTTAGGTCATCCTAAATAAGCTCTGCTCAATGAAACACGGTAATACCCTTATACCATATATATGTACAATACATACACCCCTTATATGTAAAATACATATATAGAATACGAGAATATCATTCTTTTAATCATTATAAAATTTACCAAAAATTTCCAATAAAATAATTTATTCACTTAAGGATAATTTAATAGATAAACAAATATAATTATAATTAATTTAAAAATTAAAATAGCATTTGTTAATAAAAATCTCTGAAAAAAGTTACTAGAGTTTTGTCTGTAAATCAAATATTTTCAAAATCCAATAAACTCAACATCCACAAAAATAATGCACTTCAAATATACATTTAAATTTGTCTAAACTTCCAACAACATTCACACATCCCAAAATCGTCAAAATCATATGTTCATTTATATACCCAAAAAGTAACTCAATATTTAAATTACTCAAACATACTTTATATATACATATATAAATACTTTTGATATTCATAACACTTAATCCAATACTAAGTTTTTAACATTTTTATATAAACCATAATTCATACAAACATAATGCGATTAACTAACAATAAATTTTTATATGCTATGCAGTGGCTCTGGTCTGGTGGCAAACTGTTAAACTTTTAGTAATTTCCATAAGTCTTCGACTTGGTAAAGTCTAGCAGAACTCTCTACATCCACTCTGTCACCCGCGTGATGAAATTCAATCGCGCTAAGCTACTAGTTTAGTTGTATATACTTTGATAAACAAAATAATTTTTAAAAATGCAATGCGAACTTCTTTTATCATATCATGATTAATGCTCTTATGTACAAACACTCTCTCAAAGTTCATCAAAATACTACCATCACATGTATCGGGCTCGTGTAACCCTGTATAATATTCAAATTTTAGAGATATTATTTTGCTCTATCTCAACAATGATGACACCAGCGTGTCTTACCCGAAGGTGCAAATATAACTGTGACACTAGCATGTCTCGCCCAAAGGCGTAATCATAACTGTGACACTAGTGTATCTCATTCAAAGGCGTATGGCATGCCAAACAATACCAAATACAAAATTCTAAAATAAGATGTTATATAGGGTAAACATACATTATACCTCATTATCAGTTAACTTAGCCAATTTCATCAGTCCTTTATTTTTCAACATTTTTTCATAACTGTATCTCAATTTTCACATATTTCCATCATGGATAGCATATTTCCTTGCCATTTTACAATGTGGCCAATTTTCACCATTCAAGATACACAATGCACATTAAAGTAGCATAACACAATTTTAGAAACACTATGCTAATTCAAATGCAACTGCAATATAATTATCAAAGTATGTCCTAACCTTTCTTAGCTCCAAAAACCACATAGCTCCACTTTTCACCGCCAAACCCTAAATGTCACCTTTATGGCTCTCTTGATCTAGACATATATGAACCAATCTATTAATAATACAATTCATTTAAAATCATTTCCTTACTTAATTATTATCAAACTACCAATCTATTAATAATATTATTCATTTAAAATCATTTCCTTACTTAATTATTATCAAACTAACATTATTTACACAATTTCTACCAAAATCTCAACAAAATCGTATTTCCCACCATGTACTACTTTGCTCAAATTTCAACCTACCCAACTTACTTCCAATATCCAACTATAAAATCATTACCAACATATCAAAATAGCATCAAAATAATTCATTTTAGTAATTATACTCATCTCCATTCAAAATTTTAATTTTACATAATCTTGCCATAAACCCAAACTTGACCAAAATCCACTCAGATCTAACAACCAACCTTAAAATCATTACTTATATTAAAAATACTTCAAAACAATCAATAATAACAATTATTGAACCCTCCATCTAAACTTGAATATTCACATAATTAATTTAAAACCCTAACTTTACCAATCAAGTTTTCTTTAACCATTTAATTACTAAATCATTACATATCCATCATATTAACTTCATTCCTATCAATTTAACAGTTTAACTCAATTATCTCTCTCTACCTATATAGTAACATAATGTTAAAACTAAAGGAAAATAAGTTTAGATTAAGAAAAACTTACTTGATTCTTACTAAATCTTCAAAATCACCTTAAAACCCTTGGAAATCTTGTGAGATTTGAAGTATACAATGGAAGAACTCCTCCCTTTCCTTAAAAAGAAATTTGGCTACATCCATGGAGAATGAAGAAGAGGATAACTTTTATACACTTCAATTTCCAATCTTGCCCTTTACCAATTTATGTAATTATATAATTTTTAATTAATATAATATTAGATATTTTTCCTTCTTCCTAACCATAAATAATTTAAATTTTGTTTTTTTTGTTGTTTTTTTTATAATAATAATATATTTAACTTTTAACATTTAGTACTTCACTTTTGACTTTTACTTTTTATCTTTTTATGAAAATGTATATATTAGGTATAAATTATGTATATATCATGTATATACTATGTATATCTTATGTATACATTAGGTATATATCATACATATACCACTCCCAACACTCTAAATATCCTCTATATTAATTATTTTATTGTATTATCATAGGTGTTACAAACACTCAAATTATAGTCCAGATATGTTTCTTAACTTAACATGTGGTCATCTTTACCCTAATTATCAGTTTTTATGACCATTTGCATAATCAGAGGATCAAAAATAAGAATAAGAGCAATAGAATAATTAACAAGTAATATAATCGACATTTTCTCATGATTACGCGATAGTAGAATTATCAATTTCAACATTACAACTATCGAATTTGATAATCCTCATAGGCACACCAATAATAATAGCAATAAATGATAGAAATTTCCATGCAAATCTGATTTCAATCAACTTAAAAGCAATAAAAGGACAAAGATAAATTAAAAACTAACCTCAGAAGGAGTAGCTTGGCTCTTATGTTCTTGTAGAGGCAACATTGATACTATACTTGTTGATTTCAAGCCAATTCACTTCCATTTAGTATGGAATCGCAATGATTTGTTGGAATGGATATAATTCAATTTTCTCTTGTGGTATGGACCAAAGTTGAATCAAAGTAAGAAATTGAAGAAAACACAAGTAGGGTTTTGGGATTCAAAAGGACTCAATGAGGAAGTAGAGAGTATAAGAGTTTTATATGTAACGTAAATGAATTGCTCCCTCACTACAAGAAAAACTGAATCAGACAACGGTTAAGGAAAAAACCATTGTCTGAAAAAAATAGACAACGATTTTTTTTTCCCAAAAAAGCGTTGTATGATTAATTTTCAAACAACTGTTTTTGGTGTTTTTTTTAACCGTTGTCTATTAGGTGTCATTTTGGTCACACCAGACAACGGTTTTTTAGGGACCATTGTGTAATATATGTTCAGACAACTATTTTTCTGGTCATACAAAACCGTTGTCTAATAAGATGTTTCAGACAACGGTTTTTCAAAAGTGTTGTATAATTCAGCGTTTCTGACAACGGTTAAAAAAAACCGTTGTCTGAAGCAAACATACAGACAACGGTTTTTAGGAACTGTTGTGTAATATATGTTCAGACAAGTGTTTTTTTGGAAAAAAAAATCGTTGTCTGATAAGATATTTCAGGCAACGGTTATTTAAAAAGTGTTGTGTAATTCAGTGTTTCAGACAACGGTTAGAAAAAACCGTTGTCTGAGGGCAAACATACAGACAACGGTTTTTTAGGGACCGTTGTGTAATATAGGTTCAGACAATGGTTTTTTCTAAGACGTTTCAGACAACGGTTATCTGTAAGAAACCATTGTAAGATGTTTTTCTGGTCATACAAAACCGTTGTCTGATAAGACGTTTCAGACAACGGTTAGAAAAAACCGTTGTGTAATATATGTTCAGACAACGGTTATCTTTTAGAAACTATTGTCTGATTAACTGTCAGACCATTTTATAATATTTGTTCAGACAACGGTTTTCTGTAAGAAACCGTTGTGTAATGTATATTCAGACAACGGTTTTCTGTCAGAAATCGTTGTCTGATTAACTGTTCAGACCATTGTATAATATATGTTCAGACAACGGTTTTCCGTAAGAAACCGTTGTCTGATTAACTGAGTGTTAAAAAAAATTGACTTAAATAAAAGTAATCCCTATACACAAATCAAAACAAAAACACAAATCAAATGAAATCCTCCACTAACAAGTGTTAAACCAAATCCACCAGCAAGGTGTTAGAGCAAAAACCACATGATTCAATAAATTATATAACCAAATCTTTGAACAAAGTGTCAAATAAAGATACAAATCGAATGATAGGTACAAATGAAACTTTCAAAAAATTTAAATAAGAAACACAAAACTTTCAACAAAGCGTCCAACCAATCTTTCATTAAATTCTGAATGATATAAACAAAACATTCTACAGGCAGCAGGGAGTTGTGACAGGCATTAAGGATGTTGGACCTGCAAGTATAAAGGATGGAAAAATTAATGGCAGGACATAATTTCAAAATTGAACTTAAAACAAATGAAATTATTACCATCATGACAGCTGAATCAATTCTTCTTCCTCCCGCATGTAACTACTGTTTTCTTCATCGAGTTCATCAACATATGGGAACGTTAGTAAATGTAGCTCATTCTCAAGTTCTATTTCTACAGATCCCTCATTTTCATCATCACTTTCATCATAGTACTTGTCAGGTATTTTAAGACAACTGACCATAATTTTTCAAGAAGGTCATCTATGTAACAAACTTGCTTGACATGTTTTCCTAACACAAAAGGATCGTTTAGAAAACCTAATTTGTTCAAATTAACCAATGTATATCCCAAGTCATCTACATTAACCCCTTTGTTCATATCTACCCAATTACAATGAAAGATAGGAACCCTAAAGTGGTTATAGTCCAACTCCCAAATACTTGTAATAACTCCATAAAATGTATGTGAAGTATGCTCGATGTTTTTATCCTTACCCTTCACAAGCATTGTATCGACATCTACACAAACACCGCTACACTGAACTTGCCGCGTATCATCACGTTCTTTGGTGTTGTAGGTAACATCGTTGATTCTATAGCCACTGAATGTAGCTACATCCTTGTTAGGCCCTGCTGCAATCCACATTATATCCTTAGTTAATGTATTCTTCTCATCAAGTAATTCTGATGCAATCTGTCCAAAAAATTAAATTGGCCATAAGTATGATATAGCCTTTGAGAGAAGATAAATATTGTAGTATTTCAAAAGAATTCACAAGTACAGGGCATTCATTATTTTTCAGTAAAATATATAAAGAAACATGCCTATTTTTGCTGCAAATTGCAGCAAAATACTTGGGCTATAAGATTTTACCTTTTTATGAAACCACTTAGGGAATGTTTCATTTTGCATGTTCTTTAGCCACTCTTCATCATTTTCATGTTGTGGATATCTTGTTATCAAAGAAGTCATATGTTCACTGCAAGTAAAATCAACTTTATTGATTTTTGAAACAAAATGCAGAAAATAAGGAAATAACAAAAACAAATTGAAGTAACTTACTCAAAATATGGGCGAACGTCATTACAATTTTGGAGAAGACACAAATGTGCTAGGTGCAAGTCCTTCTTACTTGGCGTTATCACTATTGCACCAGATAAGGGTCTGTATTTTGCGTCGTTCTTATCCCTACCATTTTTCGGCAATCCAACAGTTGCTTCTTCAAAGTTGACCAAACACTCAACGGCCTCTTCTGCAACATAGGCCTCAGCAATGCACCCTTCCGGACGAGCCCAATTCCGTACATAACCATTGAAAGTCTTCATATATCTCTCGAAAGGGTACATCCAGCATAGGAAGATTGGCCCACAGAGCTCAACCTCTCTCACAAGATGAATTGAGAGATGGATCATTATATCAAAGAAGGAGGGGGGGGGAAGTACTTTTCTAGCAAGCTTATGGTCTCCACCAACTAAGCTTGCATTTTTTCCAATTTATCCACCTCGATGACTTTACTGCAAATTGCCTTGAAGAAGAGGCAAAACCTAATAATAGTGCACCTAACCTATTTTTGTAGTACTGACTGAATTGCGATGGGGAGTAAGTGATGCAACATTATATGGCAGTCATGAGATTTCATTCCAACAAGTCGCAGATTTTCCATTGATACTAGACCCATAATGTTTGAACAAAAACCATAAGGTAACTTCATGCCAACCAAGGATGAGCAGACAATCTTCTTTTCTTTATGCAATAAGTTCCAAGATGCCGTCGGCAACTTCTCTTTTTTTTTCAGGAGTTTTTGGCCTCAGCTCCGTTCTTATTCCCATTTCAGCCATATCAAGACGGACAGACTCCTTATCTTTTGACTTCCTTGGTATATTTAGCAAGGTACCAGTCAAAGCTTCACATATATTTTTCTTGATATGCATCACATCAAGGACATGCCTAACCGGCAAAAATTTCCAATACTCAAGTTGAAAAAATATAGACATCTTCTTCCAAATAGGTCGAGGTTCACCTTTATTCAATCGAGGTTGGCGTTGTGTCTTACCATAGACATGGCCCCTTAGTGGTTGTACCCTTTCAAACACCTCCTCTCTAGTTAAAGGAATAGGAGCCGACAACTTCTCCACGATGTTATCAAAGGCTAATTTTTGCCTTCGATATGGATGATAACGGGGCAACCACCTACAATGCCTCATAACCACCGTCTTACGATAATTTGCCAACCTGGTAGCTTTTATTTTATCAACACAGACAGTACAAGCATTATACCCTTTAATGATGTTGCCCGACAAGTTGCCTAAGGCTGGATAATCACTAATTGTCCACAACAAAATTCCCCTTAGTATGAAGAACTCTTTCTTATATGCATCATACACTTGTTTCCCATTCCATAACACTTGAAGATCTTCTATAAGTGGCTGAAGGAACACATCAATATCATTTCCGGGCTGATTCGGTCCGGATATCAATAAACTTAACATAATATACTTTCTCTTCATACAAAGCCAAGGTGGTAAGTTGTAAATACATATCAAAACAAGCCAACATGAGTAATCAGTTGATAATCCACGGAAGGGATTGAATCCATAGGTAGATAAAGCTAACCGAAGGTTTCTTGTCTCTGAAGTGAACTCAGGCCACTTTTGGTCGACATCCTTCCATGTTTGTGAGTCTGCCGGATGTCTAATTTTACCATCCTTTTGTCACCCGGTGTCATGCCAAGTCATTTCCTTTGCAATTTGAGCTGTATTGAACAAATTCCTCAACCTTGGTATTAATGGAAAATACCATAGAACCTTAGCAGGGACCCCTCCAATTCTTTTCCTTTCTTGTCCAGCTTCCAATTCTAGAGGCTCCACATATGCGGCAAATTGTCTCATCTTCATCTCTCTCACCACGATATAAGAGACAATCATTCGGGCACACGTGTATTTTTTCATACTCCATACCCATAGCACATAAGGTTTTCTTGGCTTCACTGAAGGAAGAAGGGATACTATTGCCTTCTGGAAGCATTGACCCAAGCAAAAGGAGAATATCAGAGAAGCATGTATCAGAAATGCCATGCTTTGCTTTCAAGTTATATAACTTGACTAAAGCTTTCATCTTAGTATAACCCTTGCATCCCGGATAAAGGGTTTCATGTTCACCTTCAACATGGTTAATGAAATCAGAGGAATCTAATGAAATATCATCATCGTCGACATTATCATGCCCCGTTCTTATGTTTGTTTGATCAACTAATTCTGAGAAACAATCGGTTTCAGCAACTAAAGGACTCCCTTCTGGATTTGAATCTTAGTGCCATATCCAGTAAGTATAGGTTTGATTAATACCATATTGGAAAAGATGATCCCTAACAGTTTGAGCCTTCCATGATTTACTGTGAGCGCATCTTAAGCATGGACAACTAATTTTTGTTTCATCAAACCCATTCTCAAATGCAAACATTAACAACTCTTCCACACCTAATTGAAACTCTCTTGTTCTTCTATCAGCCTTCAACCAAGATCTATCCATCTTTTAGTTGGACCAGTTCTGTAATTTGAGCAATAATTCAGTTAGTTGGACCAGTTCTGCAATTTTGACAGCAATAATTCAGTTAATAGCAAGAACCAGATACATAACACCTATGTGAACTCCACTGAATTATGGTGATGTCAAATAGAACCTGAAAGGGAAGTATAATCACCTCAGATGCGAGAGCAGATGTAGCAGCTAACTTCTATGAAGGTTTCTCGAAGACAGCTATCATATGGTTGTTGTGGTTTGAATAAATTTGCATGAGGAAGCTTGGACTGTTATGTAATTTTCAACCTGAAGGAGAAAGAAAAAGGGTTCACATATAGAACTTAAAAGTTGTCATTGAAAAGAAAAGCTAGCACCAAGAGCAAGGAAAGGGGTATTTCTTGGTTACAATTCAGGAGTGAAAGGTTTTCTATTTATGGATCTCATAACAAAATAAATTTTAGTCAGCATTTATTTACAGTTTCATGAGCAGCACTTTCCAGTTCATAAAACTAAACAAATACCAGTTCACACAACTGATGTTTTAACAGACATTCAACTTCAATCACAACAACTTGAATCCACAAATAATCCTCAATTCACTAACACAACTCAACATACCATTTCAACTGATAGTCATCAAACAGGGGACCAAAGACTTATAAACAAGCAGAGAAATCAGAAGCATGGAGACATACTGTAGATCTTGAAATTTAAGCAGCAAATTGAAGGGATAGAACAACATTATAGTAATCCGAAAATACAATGCAACATTATAGTAATCTGAAAATACAATGCAATAATTCAATTTGATTAAACAGAGGAAAGAATTCTATGGTTGTGCTGAAAATCCAATATACCAAGTTATGTATATACATACAATAGCTTAATGAACATCGGCAGCAAGGAGAGTGCAGATGGGATGATTACTTACGGCTCATAAGAAAAAAAATAATCTTCTTTTGACTTAATTGGGACAATGCAGTTGCTGACAAAGGAGACGGCCGACATTAATGAAGACCGCAGCAAGGAGAGTGGTGCTTAGGGTTTGGCAGCGAGAGAACCACGACTATTGAAGCTGAAAGAGGAATGAGAGATGAAGCAGAATCAGAAACTTGGACATTTTATGGAAGTTAGATTTTCTTAGTATAAAAACATGCTAAGGATCCAGTGGCTATTTGCAATGTATGGAAGTTAGGCTTTCTTAAGCCAAACAAACTTGACTAAGTATTAAAAGCTAAGGTTTGGATTTATAAACATTTCATAAACCTGTTAGAAACTTTAAAGTCCACCATTAAATAATGATTTAGATATAATATGATATTATATAAGTAGGAATACAAGTATATATTAGTATATATATATACAAGTATATACATGTATATACAAGTATATACAAGTATATATAAGTATATATACAAGTATATATAAGTATATATTAGTATATACAAGTACATATATTAGTATATACAAGTATATATTAGTATATATACAAGTATATACAAGTATATATATTAGTATATACAAGTATATATAAGTATATATATTAGTATATACAAGTATATATTACTATATACAAGTATATATTAGTGCTAGTTCTTTGATAAATTTTTGCTCATGTTCTTCTCACATCCCACTAACTCTAATGTTTCTCAAATCATAATCATAATCTTCACTTCCATTTGTAAGTGTTCTTGTGGACTTGCTTATTGAACTCTTGCCTTGCAATTACATGCTTTCTATCTAGATGGCTACTATATGACTAACCATGAGCATGGTTCCTGTGTATGAAATTTAATTCTCTTAGTTGGCTATACTTTTCAATATTAGTATATATATATTAGTATTGTGTAATGGCTATATGGTGACAGGGAAATCCAGAGTTGGAACTAATTTCATTAATTGCTCCTATGCATTTGATAGTAATCTTGTCTATCTGTTGCATTTCACTAGATCTTTCTACAAGCATATATTGGGAGTTAAAGTAACATATCACGATATCGAAGCTTTTGATCCAGATTACTTCAATCACTTTAAGTGGATGCTTAAGGTATGTATGTTGCATTTCTTCTTTTTTTTACCTTAGAAAGAATAAATGTTAGACTTATTTAGTTTTTGCTCAATCTAATTTACATCAACACTAAATTTTATAATTATATAGGGTTCCATAGAAATTTATCACTACTAATTATTTAAATTGTATTGCCTTAAGCACTTGTGGATGAATTATAAATTGAAATTTATAAGTCATCTATATAAGTGAATTTATAAAGTTAATTTAACAAAATTTTGAAAAATCCATTTTGTTTCAAAAGAGGGATGTCAAAACTTCAAAAATTTTGAACACTTAAATTCCCCCCTTTATTTCCAAAAAAAATTTTCATTTGCCCCCATTTTGCCAAAAACACGGCTGTTTTGAAATTTAGCAATAAACCTAAACAGACCTATCTCCTCCTTCCCTCTTTCGATTTCTCTCTGTAGACCTAATTTGTTTCCATTTTCACGGGTAGAAAGCTTCAGAAACTAAATTTTCACCCCCATCTTGTAAATATTTCTACACCAAACTTTGTTCTCCTCCTTCCCTCTTTCCATTGCTAGACCTAACTTTGTTCTCTTCCTTCCCTCTTTTGAAATCTTCAGTCTTGACCTAAAAATGCATGGCCCATCCATATTTCTTCTTCCTCTTCTACCTTTCTCTCTAACCCACCCGCCACTCACTGCGGCTCTGCATTCACTCCCTCAGTTCCAGCCTTCGAGGTTCGTTATATACTTTTGTCGCCCTGCATCTTTTTTTTTTTAATTTTTTCTGTTATTATGTTATTGTATAATTTTCTTCTTCCTCTTCTTAGTTCTTAGAAGTTTGTTTTATAAACCATTTTCATGTTAGACACAGAATGGTATGAAGTCAACTCAATTTTTGATCTTTTTCTTCAATCCAACTATGCTTAGCCTGTTTTCAGAAAAATATTGTTTTTGCAGCATAGGCTTAATTTGTGTTATAAGTTGTACACCTAAAACCTCCATCCAAGTTGCAATTGCTATACAAGGGGATACATTTACTGGGCTCTGTAGTTATAGTTTCTTTTTGTGGCTAATTTTCTGCAGTTGATCCCAATGTGCCATGCATATGTTACTTAACTTCTGTTGGAACCGTTATGTTTGGCAGTTCCTTGTGATGACATGAAATGTTTAAATACCGAAATGTTTAATGTGTTGCTTCCATGTAGTCTTCTAGGAAATATAAAATTAAAGAAGTAGAAACAGGTGGAATAGCTCGAAAAGTAGTCTTGATGTGATGGAAAATTTTGTTATGGATAAGGTGATAAAGCATCTCAAGTGCATGTAACTAAAGGTCAAAGTAGTTACTATTAAATCCCTAATTCAAAATTACTCATATAACTAGATCCAAAAGAGGTACCATAACAATCCATAATTGATGTTTTTCTTCCGTGTGTCGTACTATAGTCACTAAGTGTCCTGTTCTTATAGGAAATTTAAATGTTGTGGCACTGAGTACGAACATAATTTTGTTACTATTGTGGCATGTGATTTAGTCATGAAAATATTTCCTGCTTTGATTATGATTATGTGGCTCTTACCAATTGCCTTTTCTGTTCTGCAATTTTGAAAGAGTATATTTATTTTCCTCAAATTAGCAATGGCAAACCTGTCTCTTAACCCTATTTCCTTCCAAGTAGTGTAACCTTAGAATTGACCAAAGGGCATGAGAGTTATTCTTAGAGATAGTGATAGTATACTATCACTATAACGGTGTCAATTTGATAACACAAAAGATTGAACTCATCCATTAATGAACTTCCAAGTATCAAAGTTTAAAAGGGAAGGATTTGCATTTGTACTCATGCTTCTCATACTTGCAGCTGCTTACATCAACATTCTTCTGAAATGCATTTTCACATATAATTCTTACCTATTGGTTGATGCTTGTCATACCTGCATCTGTTTTCTGTGATTTCCAATGTTTAAACTGGATGATTTCGTACAAAATGTAACTTTTAATTTATGAATGCAGGTGCTGATTATGGCTCCTTCGAAGAAGAAACAATTGTATCAACTACCCACCCATACTTCTCCCCATGTATGTAAACAACAAGCCCGGTCTTCCCCAAATCCAGCCACAATGAGAGTGGTGAAGGCTATCTCCAGGACACGATCAATGCACCCAGATAAGCCGTCGACTTCTTCCCCCGTATCTTCGAAGAGGAAGTCGATCTCTGAAAACTTGGAAAAAAAGATGTCCAAGAAAAGAAAGCGAGTGGATAAGGGTAAGCTGAAATCAAACGAGGACGATGTTGAAGGGATAAAACTGCTGAAACGAGGGTGTGTCTCCATGCACCGAATTGTTAGACGGAAGATCAGTGGCCAAAAGCCTACAGTTTCATTTAATGCAAAGGGAGCACCGTTTGGTAGGGCTGCTTCAGAGATGCAATCATATATCGGAGTTTTAGCAAGGTCTAAAGCCCCGATATGGCATGATTCCTGGAAGGAAGTTGCTGAAGACGTCAAAACAAAGATTTGGGATTGTGTCCAGGTTATGCAAAATCCTTCCCACATAATTAATTTATATACATTAGTTTCTCAATTGCTTTATATACATTGGGTTTTCAGTAACTTATTCATCTAATTTTAATTTTGTTGTTTATGTATGTAGATGGCTTTCGTTGTACCGCCGACTTCCAAGAAAATGGTACTGCAGTCTGCTGGTAAAAAATGGAGGGAATTCAAAAGTCGGTTGATGAGACTCTATGTTCTTCCACACCGTGATGAACCAGAGAAGCTGCGGTTTCCTCCAGCTGACTTCACATTCATTGAGCAGTTGCACTGGGACATTTTCGTTGCTGATCGTCTGGGAGTCAAGTTTACCGTAAGGAAATCTTCAATTTTCTTGTTTCTTAATTTAGTTCCAAATGGTAATCTGGATTCCTTTTTCATACTTATGATGTTTTGTTCCTTTTTTTCATAGCAAATTCATGAAGAACAAAACAAGAGAGGTATGCAGAACAAGTATCCTCATCGATTGTCTCGAAAAGGATACGCGAACTTGGAAAGTGAATGGGTTAGTGTTGACTTGTGTATTTAATTTTTTTTTCTATGACTTGTGTATCGTCAATATGGATTTATAATGCTTCTTAAAACATGTTTATATTACTAATAAGGTCATCCTCTATATATACATGCAGACTGAATCTCATCCTGAAGGGATTTCAGAGATCGATCGATCGAAGGCTTGGATCCTTGCAAGGCAGGACTGACAAGGAAAGTTTAAAGATGAGAGAGTGAAGCACAAAGCTGAGGAAATCGTAAGTTCTGATTTTCGATTCAAGTTTCAACTCAATTCAGTAACTTTTCTTGTTTCCTAATTTATTAACTACATCCATTTTGGGTCTATTTTTTAGGAGTCATTAAAGAAGCAAGTTAGTTCAAGTGAAGTAGTTGAACAAGGCGCTGATGATGTGTTATCAAAGGCGCTTGGTAAACCGGAGCATTCTGGAAGAGTACGTGGCCTGGGAAGGCACGTGAAGCAATCTGTCTATATTGGTCTCCCAAGATAGAGAAAAGCAAAGAGTATTGATGAAAAGATACGGGAGGGGGTTCAAATGGTCATGGAGGAGGAGACCAAGAAAATTATAGCGCAGAGAGATGCATTTTGGGCTGCTGAAATTGCCAAGATTAGAGCAGAATTTTTGTCAAAGCCTGTGTCTAGTCCAAACATGCCTTCCCAACAAGCAAGTTGCTCCAATTCAATTCCTATTGTGAAGGATCAAGAGGCGCAAGTGCCAGTTGTGAGGAAGAATTTGAGTCCTCAATTTGATGCAAATTCTGTTGAAGCAAAAAGGAGTCTCAATTCGGATGAAGCAAAAAGGAGTCTCAATTCTGTTGATGATGAGAAGGTCCTTGCTTTGAAGAAAGTGGAGGTGCTTGATAAGGATGATGTTCATGAGGTTGCTGCTGAGGTTGCTGCTGCTGAGGAGGCAGAACGTATCAAGGTTGTTGCTACGGTTGCTGCTACTGGGGAGGCAGAAGGTATTGAGGTTTCTGCTGATGTCAAAGGTCCCAATAATGAGGAGGTTGTTGAAATAAAAAATGATGACATCGTTAAAAAAAATGATGATGATGGGTTTGATAATCAAGTGAAATTGGCGAAGCTGGCCATAGGATCACCGAGCAATATTGTTGCTTATGCAAAGGTTGTTGAAGGACATGGCCGTCTCTCCATGGAGTTAAGATTGCACAAGAGAATGCAAGAGTGTCGATCACTCGTACAAGGTTTGAGGATACTACTTACTATTTATTCAAACTTCTAATGATTATATTCAAACATATAAATAAATGTAATTTTTCCATGTTTTTTATATTTACAGACGTCAATATCCCATTCCTAGTCGGTGATGAAATTGTTATTATGGACCAGAAATTTGATTGTGCTGGATGGGGTGTCTAATCCAAAGGTTAAGTTTTGAGAAATGAAAGTTTGCATAATTGCTTTTTTTTTTCTATTTACTGTGTTCACGTGCAAATTTTTTATTTTCAGAGTTTTAAAAAAGCTTGTGTGAAGGAAAAAGCCTCCAAGAAATTAAAGAAGCCTGTTGTTATAGAAGCTGATATGTTTGAGGAGGAGCTACATGTTCAGATGGGTGCTAATTATCCAGCGCCTTTGAAACGTTTGTGGCTATGGGCGAAGGATGCCTTAAGCGATGATCGAACAGTTAGTTTTGCCCTAAGTGAATAAGCATTTGGTGTGAGCAAAAAGCAAGTTGTGTTCTTACAAGATCTACATACTGTGTGCGCCGGAGGTGAAATGTTCAGATCCATACTTACCATATTTATTCAGTAAGTTTCCAAGTACAAAAGCTTTTTATTTTCTTTGTTAATTGTGCTGGAATTAAACTGATAATATGTACCAACTATTACTTCATTTTGTATGCAGCTACTTGTATGAATATGTTAAAAGGCATAAAATGGTTGATATGATTGGCTTTGTGGATCCCAGCATGATTGATGCCATTGGATGTGGTAATTCAGGGGGGAGGTCACGTACACTTGCGAGTCGATTTAAGGGGGCTAAAGAAGGGCAATACTTTCTCTTGCCTTTCAACGATGTGTGAGTATTTCTTTACCTTTCTTTTTTATCCGCTATCATAGCTAATGAGAGTTAGTAGCTAAATAACGCTGCTTCTGCATGTGATTGTGATTGATGTTATGAATTGAGCCTTTGTGATTGCTATTTTGGTGATTGAAATCACTGTTTCATTGTCGGTTTTATATTTATTCAGATTTTTTAATTCTCATTTACTACATTTGACAATCTAAATTTGACAATATGCATTGAAGCAGTAATCGTAGTTAAACCTTATGTGTTTCTTGTTCCTATTTAAGCAGCAACAATTTAGTATAAAAGATATATTATGTCCGTATGTATATATAAATGTTAGTAGTATCACTTTTCATTATCAGTTTTGACCATCTTATTCCTGTTTTCCCTCATTTGTGAAAATGACATGATATTGTTGTTTATTTAAGTTTGGCATTACTTTAAGTTTGGCTTGTTGCTGCTGTGATTGATTCATTAATTGTTTATTTAAGTTTGGCATTACTTTTTGTTCAATGAATTGTTTGGCGTTATGTTCTTCCAAATATGAAGAATTGCTTGTATTTTATTTTGTTATTTCGTAGGAATCACAGGGTATTGACTGTTGTAAATCCAACGGGAGAGGTAGTCTACCACATGGACCCTCTTAAACGTCACATTGCTAGCCAGGAATGGATAGAGGTTGTTGACAAGTAAGTTGCGTTTCTAAAGTCTGCCTATTTAGTCTTAAGTTATAAAATTTGGGGAAAATGCAATTTTGTTGACTTGTATTGTGTTTCTTATAGTGCCATAAAGTTATACAAGGAGAGTGTCAACAAGACTGTGAGGAGGAAAATTTTATGGGAGAACATGGCGGTATTGTTTTTCTCATCATTTCTTATTTATACAATTTATACAATAATTTTTCCTATACTCTTTTTGTTGTTGGGAAAATGGAGCATTGGATTGGAAATTGATATGTAAATTGCTTGTTCTATGAAAGAAATATTTCTAAATTTGGACTGCATTTTTTCATTTGAGTACAAACTTGGAGTCCACAAAGCATTTTTAGTTGGTCTGCATTTTTTCATTTCAAATTGCAGCACTGCTGGCATTACTTGTATACTTGCTCGTATATATTTGGATTGCCTTTTGTGTTCTCTTGTGGCTTTGGTTTTCATATTGAATATTTCTGTTGAAGATTTTTCAGTCCGTGGCCTTGTGTTTTCTTGTTCAGTTAGTCAAAAAACAAAATCTACTATTATATATTAGTATAATAGTATATAGTATAATATATAATTCTTGATGATGAGATTGATTAGGAATTTGATATTGGATTGGTATTTTTATACTATTGCTCTGGTTTCTGTTTCAACTTTTATTTTTTTTCTGGATTAAAACCAATGTCTCTATTTGCTCATCTCTGTTTGACATTCGTCAAATTTGTTTCTTCTATATTGTTATTTTGATCTATGTTGATGAATACTGTTATGTTGATTGAGGATGACAGTGGTTTTCTTGAAGTCTTTTTGTTTGATTGATGATTAGTATGCCTATTATGAGTTCTTCCCAAACTGATTTTTGTTTCAAATTGTTCAAAAAAAATGCCGTTTTGTTTCTTCATATTACCTTTGTTCATGCGGATTAATATTTGTAAAGAATACAGCTCTTCAAACTCAGTTTCCTCTGCTTTTAAATCTAGTCTACTGTCTTGAATCTTTTAGAATAAAAATCATCTTCTTCTTATGGGTTTCAGCTTTAAGTATCACTGTAAATTTTAAAATCAATGTTGAAGTCTACTTTGTTAATCAAGCAGCATACAAATTTCTTCTTATGATATGATGGTGTGGATATGTTAAATTTAGTACATTTATTTTGATCTTTGCAAAGGTTGGTGGCTGCTGGCATGTCTAGTTTGGGGGTTCTCTTTCAATTTAAGAAATGCCTCTAAAAGTCTAAACTATAGCAGAACCTGAAACTGATGGGATTCTTGCACTGGAGAGTTTGTTCTTATGTGATTTTTATTTTCTTTTTTCTTTTATTCTAAGCTTTGCAATATACTTTATGTGAGCAAGTTTGTCTTTTAATGTTTTCTTCTTTCATTTCTTATCATTTAAAGCAAATATGCATATTATAGGTATGAGTTTGCTCGTTGAGCCTGAAATTTTATATGGATGTGTCTTGTGTTCATTTTTCAGAATGTTTGTTCAGATTTCAGGTTAGGTTGTGTGATTAGGTTGATGTGTTGGTTTGCATATGGGTTTACATATGGATGTAACATGTGGTACTTCATTTTTGTTTTCATTTGCTATTTCAGGGGGTTCCTGTGCAGAAAGGGGCCACGGACTGCGGCCTCTTTGTCATGAGGTACGTGAAGGAAATCTATTATGACAAGGAGCTTCAGTTTGCAGCTAAGGTGAGAATTTTAATTATTTTCATTTTTTATATTATAGTTTTGTATTTACCACATGTGGCTAACCAAAATTTGATTCATTTTTCAGTGGCTACGCAGAGGCGAGTATAGTGATGCCGACATCAGCGAGATTAGGATTGACTTCGCCAAATATTTCATGAAGCGTCATTCAAGTTGAAGTTAATAGTATAATTTAGTGATATATGTATAGTGTTGATTTTTTTTTTAGTTTGTTAATATGTTCAATGGTTGAATTTGTGGAGGTTTTTTTATTCCCAAATTTGCAATCCTCCATTGTAAAGTGTTGTCTTATATGTATAATGTACAGTTTAACAGACAATGGTGGTGAAATGAAAATGAACATTGAAACTATTGTCTACTATTTAGTGTGCCACATTAATTAACCGTTGTATTTAGCGTCCTTCTACAACGGTTTTAGATTAATTAACCATTGTCTGAAAAATTAAAAAACGTTGTGTAAACCTTCATTAGATAACGGTTTTTGATAAGAAAGCATTGTGTAAACCTTAATCAGACAATGGTTTTTAATAAGAAAGCATTGTATAAACCTTCATCAGACAACAGTTTTTAATAAGAAAGCATTGTGTAAACCTTAATCAGATAACGGTTTTTAATAAGAAAGCGTTGTATAAACCTTCATCAGACAACGGTTTTAATAAGAAAGCATTGTATAAACCTTCATTAGACAATGGTTTTAATAAGAAAGCGTTGTGGAAACATTAATCAAACAACGGTTTTTAATAAGAAAGCGTTGTAGGAACCATCATCAGACAACGGCCAAAAACCGTTGTCTGAAAAATTAGAATGTGGAAACCTTCATCAGACAACGGCCAAAAACCGTTGTCTGATAAAATTAAAAACCGTTGTGGAAACCATCTTCAGACAACGGTTAAAAACCGTCGTCTGAAATGCTATCAGACATCACCTCAATGGACAACAATTTTTGTCTTCATCAGACAACGGTCAAAAAGCTTTGTCTAAACTTTCATCAGACAACGGTTATTAGAAACCGTTGTGGAAACCATCAGACAATGGTTAAAAACCGTTGTCTGAAAAATTAGAAACCATTGTCTGAACCGTCATCAGACAATGGCCAAAAACCATTGTCTGATAAAATTAAAAACCGTTGTGCAAACCTACATCAGACAACGGTTTTAAAACCGCTGTCTGAAATGCTATCAGACATCGCTTCAATAGACAATGGTTTTTGTCTTCATCAAACAACGGCCAGAAAGCGTTGTCTGATTCAGTTTTCCTTGTAGTGCCTCTGCATGGTTTTTAAATGTTTTAGTTGAATTATCACGCAAATTTTCTAAATTATCAAAGTTTATTAAAATTATTGAATTTGAGAGCCCAATTCTTAGAAGATTTTAGTAAAGCCTAGATAGGGGGCAATTTCGAACCTTCAAAAGTTAAATTTTCCATTCAGATGATAATACATAACTGAAAATCTTCATCTTTCTCAAGAACAAAGAGTGAAACCAACAGGATGAATTCAGATTCACAAGACATTAACCGGAAAATAAGAAAGTGTCTTATGCATGTGCATCACTTTAAAAAGAATTTTATGGTTATACATGAAAACCAAAATTGGTAAGGTTCTATTATTTATGGGAACAATTTAGAAAAATCCAGCCAACCTTGGTCCGATGTTCAATGTTGAATGCTATCAGGTCATAAATACTGACTTAAAGAGGGCTCCAACATGAATACAGTGGCTTAAGAACTTTCACTTTCCTTTAGAACATGTTTGAAGGGACTGTTGAGGCAAAATAAAAAATCTCTGGCTAACTAGGGAAATGATTCAGGAATTTTTGGCTAGCAAAATAATTACACCTACTTGAAATGTAAATAATCCATAAGGGTCCCTTTTGAAGCAAAAAATGCATTTTTAGCTTGCTTTTCTTTGTCTACTAAACCTATCGATCCATATTAGATGAATGTTATCTCATTGATTGACCTTGATATATCATTTCATAATCATGCATAAAGGATAAGGCAAAGGGATATCATTAATAGACATAAAAAAAAAGAAGAAAAAAGAAACACAAAAATAGCTTGAGAAAATAAAAGAAAGATCAGTAGGGCAAGGCAATAAACACATTTTTCAAATGGTAAAGGACGGAGCCTCAGAATTATAAATAAGAGATAAGAAAATGCCCAAAAATCCAAAATCTCAATATGAAGACAAGGAAGAAAAGAAGAAAAAAAATTCCAAAAAGAAGAAATGAAAAAAAAATTCCCAAAGATCCAAAATCCCTAAGATGAAGACAAAAAAGAAAAAGAAGAAAAGAGTTTCCATTGAAGCACCAAAATAAAATGCACTATTCCTCAAGGATAAATACTCTGGGGCAAATCATTGACACCATTAAAGTCCCAAATGTGTAAAATTAGCCTTCACATTAAGCCCTTTCACCTATTTAGTCTCATTGAAAACCTAATAAAGGCCTAGTGATCATTTCATTAGGAAGAAGTGTATTAGTGGAGATGGACTTGACAGACAAGTATATGAAGAGAGAAAATAAATGTAATAAGAAAGATTTGGGTCATGTACTAAGTATGTGTTTATCTGAAGTGCAACATATTTTTAGCTATCAATGTTGAACTACAAACATGGAAGTATGCATACAGTACAAGTTCTTAAAGATTATTAAAACATTGTTTGTCGAGATCACGGGGATCCCCATATATAACTAACCATAAAAGATAGATATTTTACCTGAACAGAGGGTAACTACCTCCTCATGCATAAAATTTTTGATGTGTGTGAAAGATATTTCAATGCTAACTTTCAATATCTTCGCACGTAATAGGCAAAGGATGGATACTTACCTAGGGTACTAAGAATGGCAAAAGAAATACCTGAATTTTTAGTAATTACAAAGTCAGTCGTCAATCAGCCATCCATTGTTATAGAACAAAAGTTCCAAAGGACCTAAAAGAGAGTGAGCATGCCTAATCAACCATTTGCTAAAGGATAAAAGGTCTAAAGTAGCTAAAAGAGGGAAAGCATTCCTAACCAGCCATCTAACTTGTCGAAGGACAAAAGGTCCGAAAGAGCTAACAGAGGGCAACCATGCCCAATTAACCATTTGCTAGAACAAAAAATGTCCAAAGGAGCTAAAAAAGGGTGAGCATGCCTAATCTTTTATTGCCAAAGGATAAAAGGTCCAAAGGAGCTAAAAGAGGGCGATCATGCCCCAATCATCAACCACTTGCCGAAGGACAACAAGTTCAAAAGAGTTAAAAAAGGATGAGCATGCCTGCCCAACCATGCAACTTACCGGATTAAAAAAGGTTTGAGGAAGCTAAAAGATGGCAAGCATGTCCGACACAAACCATCTACCATAAGCGAAGTAGGCTCAAAAGAGATGACCATCAGTTGCAAACGATAAAAGGTGCAAACCATCAAACCCCAAAGAGACAAATAAAAGGTCTAGCCTAACTAATATAATTAAAGGAAATGAGTAACAACCATACACAAATAGAAACCTTTTGCCTTTTGCTTTTATAAGTCTAAAAGACTTAGGTCACTTAAGTAAAGGGCAAATTATAGACACTCTAAAATGACACCTTTTACAAAACTGTTGAAAATTTACAAATTCGATGGTCTCAATGTCGAGTTTGATCGTTTTCACAAATTGTTGAACCTTAAAGAGAACACAATTGATGAATTAATGTCAAGCTTGAGATTTAATTATGTCATGCTTGACATTTGCATGTCATGTGCAACTTGCACCTACCTATAAAAGGCTGGTGTAATGCATCATTTAAAGGATCCAATAACCACACTTTAGAAGCTTCTTTGCTAAAAAAAACCTCCAATCAAAGAGTCTACAGAGGAAACTCCACGAACCAATCAAAAAACCAAGAGAAGACCATTACAGTAACATTTCTTATTGGATCAAAGTTCCTTGGCTCAATATTTTGGAAACTACGTAACTTGCACTATGAAGGTATATTTCTTTTTCTTTGGTCCTTCCTAAATCTTTTATTGGGTCCATATATGTTATATATAATAAAGTGTGTGAGTTAATCATGAAAACAAACACATAATGATAGCAAATGGATCAAAGGATGTTAAAAATGGAGAAAAAAAGGATAAAATACACAAAACCTTGATTCTTAAATATGTTTGATGTTAAGTAATGTTTTTGTATTTAACATGAGTAGTTCAGGGCCTGTGTAAGTTAATATTATCATTTATTTAAAGTTTTAACTTGGAAAATCTAAGAATAAAAATGGGAAAGTTAACCTTTATTTTGAGTAAGAATATTATTGAGAATGATAGTTTTACTATTGAGCTTAATAGTATCCTTGTACGGTTCAATATTCATGATGAAACAACATTTTCAAAACAGTATTTCATTAATATCAACTATTTCATGAATCAATATGTAACATGTTGAGTTAGACTTAGCCAATATAATTGGAATCACCTTATTTTAGAATAAAAAATGTAGTATGGATTAGGAAATAGATGAAACAATTTGTAAACAAGAGAAGTGACATGGAGATTGTCGATTTGATCTCCTAATAGTTGAACTTAAGAGTCCCATTATTGAATAAATATAGAAAATAAATAGAACTCAAGACTAGTAGTCTAATGTAATGAAATATCTTTTTTGACATTCCAACTATCAAACTTGACAGTTGGATTGTCGAACTCAGTATTTTATTCATTTTAGTAGCCATGTGTTATCATTGTGTAACACCCTTATACCTTATATACGTACAATATATATTTTTAGCATATATAAAAATATCACAAACCGATTTAATAAAAATTTTCACATTTCTGTTTTAAAATTTTAAATACTAAACATATAAAATTAAATAGTATATAAATATTCTTTACTAGTTATAGTAACTCGAGATAAGATTTTATATGAAAATCTCTAGAAAAAATTTGCCAGAATTTTGTCTGTAATTTAGAACTTTTCAAAATTCAACAAAACACAACCTGCATAAAACAAATACTCCAAATAAAATCAATTCACCATTTCACCAATACTTCTCAATTTCTCCATATTTTCTCAAAATACTTATATATAGGTATATATATCAACATCACATATAAGATCCCATCTTTAAAAAAATTATTCAAATCATTCTTTACAATTTACATTATATACTTCAAAAACATATCATAACATATATAATATCAAAATATACTGTAATATCAAATATCTATATGCTAGCAACTGATTCTGATCTTGATGTACTGAAAAACTCTTCAAGCTCAATAAATACAAACCTAGACCCGACCAGGTCTAGTAGAACTCTCCGACTCTACTAAATCGTCCATGACACCTGCACGACGAATTACAATTGCACTAAGACGAAGCCTAGTGGTACAAACATTGATAACAATATAGTCCAAATGTAATGTCAATGCACAACACACACACATATATATATATATCACAACTCATAATATTATATCTCATTATATTAGTCAATTGTATCACAATTCATAATTCACATTAAAGCAAAGACAAGTATGGGCCCAAAAAGGATCTAATATGCTATTTAAATTTCAGAGTTACTGCTTTGGTCCATAATGATACCTTGTGTCTAGCCCCATAGGCAATATATCCATGGATAATCCAACTAGCTTTGAGCTTACGACCCAGTCTTTTCACTCAGTCTAGCTTCAAGGATTTATTTTTGAGGCTTACGACCCAGTCTTTTCACCCCAAAAACATCATATTTATCAGCTGGCCTGCCTTATAAACCAGTCTTTTCACCATTCCAGCATTTAGCCCGTAGGCAATCATAGGCATGCCGCCAAACCCAGAACTCTGAAAATTGAATAACATACTAGACACATAATTTATTCATTTTTCTCATTATTAATCTCTTTCTCTTTTCCACATATTCAATCTAGGCACATTGTCTTATTTTCACATTTTTTTCTCACTTTTTCTCATTTTTCTCATTTTTCTCACTTTTCTCATTTTTATCAATATCAATTCAATTCATTATACCTCATATCTCATTTTTGCATTCACAACACATTATCCAATTACTTTGAGTATTTTTACATAATATACATATTTCACATTTTACACAATTTAGCCATTATCAATGGCTTTTCACAATACATTTAAACACATATATGACATTACAAATGTCATAGCACATTATTCATACACAATCAATGTACCAAGTAGCTTAACACATTTTTCAACCAAAATGTGTTAAGCCCAAATGTCATGCAAAAATAAATAATATATTCAAAGTTTGTACATACCTCCACTAGCAACCTAAAGCAAGCTTGAAACAACCTCCAATCCTATCCTTCCAACTTGCCCTTCACCACTTGGATGAAGCAAATCAACCTCTCTCAATGCCTATATAAAATGTGATCATAAACAATCATTTAATATCACATTCTAAGGCATTCTCAACATCAAACCTTAATTTAACAACACTCCTACAAAATTTTAAAAATTAAGTCTTTCCTTACTTTAACTTAGCATATCCATATTAACCTCATTAAATTATTATTTTGAATTTATTTATATCATTACAAACATATTTTAACATGTTTAAATTACATTAATTAGCCACATGCTTATGTTCAAAACCCTAAAATGGCACAACCTTCACCATTGAAGGATCTCCATTCCAACTCAATCCAATAATCATTTCAATCTTATTTCCACCACTTATATCATTAAATAACATATTTAAGCATTAAAATCAAACAATTAATCATTCTTTGAAAATTCAGTCTTCCAAAACCCTAAATCAATACTACCATCTTCAAACTCTATCCAAACTTAACAAAATCCATCATTTAATTTTAGAATCTTTATTTATGCATCAAAACAATACATTTGGAACTAATTTGCACAATTAAAACTCATGATTTCAAAAACTCAAATGTTTCATAACCCTAAATTCTCTCTCTTCACCAAACTCAACTTAAATTCAACCATTTCTTAAATATAACCTTAAAATCATTATTAATCACTTAAAATATCTTCATCCATAAATAGATAATTAAATCTTAGAACTTCAAAAATCCAAAACACACATATTCAAATTTTCATAGAAATCCAAAGAAAAAGTGTGTAAACTTACTAATTAAAGAGGAAAACCTTAAAAATTCACTTCAAACTTTGTAAATATTTCAATTAAATGAGTTTGGAAGAAGCAAATCCCTCTCTTGAAGCCATGAAAATCGGCCTTGAAGGAAAAAAGAAGAAGATGATGAAAAAAAATGATTTTCTCTTTCCTCCCACTCACATTTTCAACCTTATATATATTATTATTTTAATATATTTTTAATTAATTAAAACCCCAAAATATTATCTTCCATCCAAAATTATTTATTTTTAAATTATTTTATTAATTTTAAATTTTTAAGATTTAATTACCAAAGTATCTTTTTACTTTGACTTTTCTTTTAAAAAGTGTTGACTTTTATATATTGTATATATTTTACATATATATCACATATATATTCAACTTTTTCGTTTAAAATTTCTTCATTTTTCATTTAAAATCATTAATTTAATTTATCCATTTAAATTATAATTTATTTTATTAAATTTTCAAAAATTAAAACTTTTCAAAAAATTTAGGATATTACACATATACACAAGTAATGTGTATCTTATATACACATCAAATGTACCTTATATATGTATTAAATATATTAAGTATGTAATGTATTAATCTAATATATACAATTAATATACCATATTTATATGTTATATATACTCTAGATATATATATTGAGTATATATAAAATTTTACATCTCCAAAATCACGGATGTGACAATTTTCTCCCCCATAAATAATTTTATCTTCGAAATTATCCAGTACGATAATAAATTACAAATCATTATTTCATCAAGTTACATAATTTCTATTCTCCCCCTTAGGTTCATTCTTATTTACCTTTTTACCATTCCAAAACTCATCATTGTACTGTCTATTTCCTCAAACAGTCACAACAAATTATCATATCTTCAATCGAATTGTCATTAAACAAAATTAGTTCATCTCCTTAGTATATGTACACTACACACATATTGCACTCAAGATATCTGATCACTTCATTATCTTAAAAATATACTCTCATCACCTTAAATTCAAATGTTTATAACTTTTATCTTAATACAATAATTTTACATATCTTCACTTTGATCCTACTCTTTATACAATTACCACATATTAATTTAATATCACTATTATACAACAACAAAATCTTATTTCCTTATTAAGATTCATTCCAATTATACTATAACTAACATTTTTCTCTTATAATTATTTGAAACTAACATAACTTAGCTCATTTCATGTGCATATACATAT
Organism: Garcia nutans; assembly: GCA_947685225.1. NCBI lineage: Eukaryota > Viridiplantae > Streptophyta > Magnoliopsida > Malpighiales > Euphorbiaceae > Garcia > Garcia nutans. The sequence goes on along the minus strand of CANTUV010000017.1, from coordinate 1,017,773 downwards.
CAGAACGCTGTACTATGCACATTATCATGTAGCTTGCATATTCTTAATACAACTACACATATTGAATTTCAATAAATACTTGTAAACTTATTAAATTTCAGATCAATTGATCTAACTATCACACTATGACCATCACAGCCTTATTCTATTATGACCAACCTTTAGTCTATTTTAAATTCATCAATCTATTTTTCATTCATGACCTAATTCTATTAGGTCAAATTTATTCTCAAATCTTAATTCCCTTCGAATTCATAATTACAGATAATATTCATTTCCTTTAGTCTCATTCACTTTACACATCATTTTCATCAACTTATTCATTTTATACCACTTTCAAACACATTCAATACAGCTCTTACTCACATTTCATAATTCCTTTCATTTATCTTTTTCACACATTTCTTATAGTTACATATTTACAAAATTCACTTTTCTTACACATCATTTATAGCTTATCATATTTTCACAATTCTCTTCTGTTCCACACTTTCTATAATTATAAATAAATTTCTAACATAAAATTATAAGATACAACTATGCAAACTATAATTCTTGACCATGTTTCTTGTAGCATAATTATCAATCTCACCAAATCTATCCAACGGTCATGTCATCTCAGGCCCATGCCTGTGGATAACAAAACTAATTGGTCAATATACTAAACAATCATACAACCATGGCATAATAATGGTCATGCCTGTGGCTTATAAATAAATACTACTCTATCATTCTTCTTCAAACATTTCCAATCGCAACATTAAGTTCGTATCGCAAAAATCACATATTCATTTTTTTTTAATCTTTTGCTACACAAAGAGTTACCATATTTCAGCTCTGTTTCAAAGCAATTTACTTTTGATCACTTCTGTTTCAAAACAATTTACTCTTAATCACTTGATCATCATTAGCCTAACTCAATTTTCAACAATATTATCATTAACATCTCTTACATATACACATTCATTCATATGCTAATTTTACACAATTTTCATTTATTACTCCATTTCTAATCTCTCTTATAAAAATTTTCATTTATTTTTTTTTTCACTTCCATACTTCCTTCATCATACTTTCCTTTTTCTTAAAATCTTTTATTTATACGCATATACTTTGGGCCCAAAATACTATACAATCATCAAGTTCAGTTGTTACAATAACAATTTCACCGTTCAATGCTGCTCGGGCCCATCCTTAATCTCAATTTCATCACATGACCTAACTCTACTCAGATCAAGACCTAATCTCTCTTAGGTATATTAATACTTGCAATATCATTCTCAATATCACTAGACAAGTAATTATATAAGGTAACAAACACTCGATAATATTTTTTTTAATCATCCACATGCACATTCGTAAGTCATATTCACAATGTAACTTATTTTTCACATTTTCTTATATATCACAATTGTGTTTATATTGAAAAATCTCATCACACATATCATACAATTATATGCAATTCCTCTTTTACATACAGCCTATACAAAGTTAATATTTATCACATTGCAAAGAACATTATCATTTCTCATTCTTTTGACATTACTTAGGTTATTCATCAATTCAACATATATATGTATACTCTGACCACAACATAATTAACATTTTTCTTATTTAATCGCCCATCTTTTAAATAAGTTTCTTATTATATTTTTTTTTTCTAACACTTCACATAAATCTTAGTCACATTTTCAATGAGGCATCTCTCTCACATTTTTTTTATGCATTGATCACACATTTCATATCCATTTTCATCATTTCCAATTCAATTAACTAAAGTAACTCATTTTCACTTGCTTAATCATTTCCCTTTATTTCATAACAAATTTCTATTATATCAACCACATTACACCTTAGTTAGTACTTTTATAAATAATATTACTCATTCAAAATTACTCTCATGCTTATTAAACATTAAACTATCAATATCTGAACAATCCTCATCGAAATTCCCTTACAACTCTAAATTTCCAACTTATTACTTTACTTAAACTTTATTTTATTAATCTCACTTTCAAGAGCTAACTTTATAAACATTATTTTTATATTAATATAACATCAAAACACATCACTTTCATAATTATGGAAAGCCATTTCAAAAATTCAAATTTCATATAATGCAACCAACAACGTGAACCTCACCAAATCTCATCCATATCACATTCTCAATCTTAAAATCATAACATTTACTTTTAAACAACACTAATTCATTTCCTTACACTAATTAACATCATCAATTAGATATCCTACTTTTACATACTCAAACCCTAAATCATGTATCATTCATTTTTTTTATGAACTCTTTGTTCTAAATTATTAAAACTCCATATTCCTTCTTCACACTTCTACCCGTATGCATATAAATTTTCGTAATTGTTCTTATTCATTTATCTCAAGCAATTAATTTATTACTCATGTACACAAAATTGTTTGACTTCCTTAGTTTCATGTCACTCTTGCTTTCAATTTTTATATTCCTTACCAATTCTTTATAAAATCTTGTAAACTTTTATCCATGTGCACTTGACACATATATGGACTTTTATTTAAAGTTTTAAATTTTCCAAGTTGATTTAATATATTTAAAAATTAAATATTCCAAAATCAGAGAATCTGTCTCTTTAATAATTTCTCTGGCAGCACCTGGTTGTCCATTTTTTTCAGGTATCATACCTTAATAAAAATTCATGAAATTTTAACCATATGTTATAGGAATACATATATTAGTGGGTGTAAATTTTCATATTTTTCTAGGTTGGTTTGCTATAGTTTTTAAATATGTTTCTCAATTTCTACAAATTCTGAGTTTCTGAAACTCCTCCAACAATCTGTGTTCTTCTACCTTACTTAATTAGCAATTCATCTTTAAAAATTATGAAATTTTATACATTATATTCTAACATATAGAAAAGTTTTTCATTAAATTTTCAAACTCATCCAACATTCCCATATTTATTCAAAAATTCGAGCAATATCATTTTACAGCACGCCTATAAAATTTTCTGTAACTATCATGCCCATTTCTCAAACTTTTTATTTCATATCTTAAATCATTTCATAAATTATTTTTCTTAATTTCACTTATTCATCAATTGAATCATCTATGAATTTTAATTTCAAATAAAAGTTCCAAAAATTCTTAATTCATACGCTCCAGAATGACGTTTCTATTGCGCCACTCTGATCTATATAACCCAGACGCCATCTGAACTCATATCTATTATATCAAATGGACATTATCACATCAGGGATCAAATAAATTACAAGTGCCAATGCATGCATCACAATTGAAAATTATTTTTTTATTATAATTTAATCTCTCTAACAACCCAACTAGGTCGAGAACTTCAAACCTAGACTCTGATACCAAAATAAATGTAACACCCTTATACCCTATATACGTACAATATATATTTTCAGCATATGTAAAATACGTATATATGGTATAAAAATATCACAATTCGATTTAATAAAAATTTTCACATTTCTGTTTTAAAATTTCAAATACTAAATAAATAAAATTAAATAGTATATAAAAATTCTTTACTAGCTATAGTAAACCGAAATAACATTTTATATGAAAATCTCTGGAAAAAATTCGCCAGAGTTTTGTTTGTAATTTGGACGTTCCCAAATTTTAACAAAACACAACCTACATAAAACAAACACTCCAAATAAAATCAATTCAGCATTTTACCAATACTTATCAATTTCTCCATATTTTCTCAAAATACTTATATATAGGTATATATATCAATATCACATATAAGATCCCATCTTAAACAAATTATTCAAATCATTCTTTACAATTTACATTATACACCTTCAAAAACATATCATAACATATATAATATTAAAATATACTGTAATATCAAATATCTACATGTTGGCAACTGACTCTGATCTTGATATACTGAAAAACTCTTCAAGCTCAATAAATACAAACCTAGACCCGACTAGGTCTAGTAGAACTCTCCGGCTCTACCAAAACGTCCATGACACCTGCGCGATGAATTACAATCGCTCTAAGCCGAAGCCTAGTGGTACAAACTTTGATAACAATATAGTCCAAATGTAATGTCAGTGCACAACACATATATATATATATATATATCACAACTCATAATATTATATCTCATTATATTACTCAATTGTATCACAATTCATAATTCACATTAAAGCAAAGACAAGCATGGGCCCAAAAAGGATCTTATATGCTATTCAAATTTAAGATTTATTGCTTTGATCCATAATGATACCTTGTGTCTAGCCCCATAGGCAATATATCCATGGATAATCCAACTAGCTTTGAGCTTACGACCCAGTCTTTTCACTCAGTCTAGCTTCAAGGATTTATTTTTGAGGCTTACGGCCCAGTCTTTTCACCCTAAAACAATCATCTTTATCAGCTGGCATGGCTTTCGACCTAGTTTTTTTACCATTCCAGCATTTAGCCGGTAGGCAATCATAGGCATGCCGCCAAACCCAGAACTCTGAAAATTGAATAACATACTAGACACACAATTTATTTATTTTTCTCATTATTAATCTCTTTCTCATTTTCATATATTCAATCTAGGCACATTGCCTTATTTTCATATTTTTTTTCCTCACTTTTTCTCATTTTTCACATCTTTCTTATTTTTCTCACTTTTCTCACTTTTCTCATTTTTATCAATATCAATTCATTTCATTATACCTCATATCTCATTTTTGCATTCACAACACATTATCCAATTATTTTGGGTATTTTCACATAATAAATATATTTCACATTTTACACAATTTAGCCATTATCAATGGCTTTTCACAATGCATTTAAACACATAAATGGCATTACAAATGTCATAGCATATTATTCATACACAATCAATGTACCAAGTAGCTTAACATATTTTTCAACCAAAATGTGTTAAGCCCAAATGTTATGCAAAAATAAATAATATATTCAAAGTTTGTACATACATCTACTAGCAACCCAAAACAAGCTTAAAACAACCTCCAACCCTATCATTCCAACTTGCCCTTCACCACTTGGATGAAGCAAATCAACCTCCCTCAATGCCAATATCAAATGTGATCATAAACAATCATTTAATATCACATTCTAAGACATTCTCAACATCAAACCTTAATTTAACAACACTCCTACAAAATATAAAAAATTAAGTCTTTCCTTACTTTAACTTAGCAAATCCATATTAACCCATTAAATTATTATTTTGAGTTTATTTATATCATTACAAACATATTTTATCATGTTTAAACCAATTATATTAATTAACCACATGCTTATGTTCAAAACCCTAAAATGGTATAACCTTCACCATTGAAGGATCTCCATTCCAACTCAATCCAATTATCATTTCAATCTTATTTCCACCACTTATATCATTAAATAACATGATTTAAGCATTAAAATCAAACAATTAATCATTCTTTGAAAATTCACTTTTCCAAAACCCTAAATCAATACTACCTTCTTCAAACTCTATCCAAACATAACTAAATCCATCATTTGATTTTAAAATCCTTGTTTATGCATCAAAAAAACACATTTGGAACCAATTTGCATAATAAAAACTCATGATTTCAAAATTTCAAATGTTCCATAACTTTAAATTCTCTCTCTTCACCAAATTCAACTTAAATTCAACCATTTTTTAAATCTAACCTTAAAATCATTGTTAATCACTTAAAATAACTTCATCCATATCTAAATAGATAATTAAATCATAGAACTTCAAAAATCCAAAATACACATATTCAAACTTTCATGAAAATCCAAAGAAAAAGTGAGTAAACTTACTAATTAAAGAGGAAAACCTTAAAAATCCACTTGAAACTTTGTAAATATTTCAATTAAATGAGTTTGGAAGAAGTAAATCCCTCTCTTGAAGCCATTAAAATCGGCCTTGAAGGAAAAAAAGAAGAAGAAGATGAAAAAAAGTGATTTTCTCTTTCCTCCCACTCACATTTTCAACCTTATATATATTATTATTTTAATATATTTTTAATTAATTAAAACCCCAAAATATTATCTTCCATCCAAAATTATTTATTTTTAAATTATTTTATTAATTTTAAATTTCTAAGATTTAATTGTCAAAATACATTTTTACTTTGACTTTTCTTTTAAAAAGTGTTGACTTTTATATGTTGTATATATTTTACATATATATCACATATATATTCCACTTTTTCATTTAACATTCCTTCATTTTTCATTTAAAATCATTAATTTAATTTATCCATTTAAATTATAATTTATTTTATTAAATTTCCAAAAATTAAAACTTTTCAAAAAATTTGGGATATTACACATATGCACAAGTAATGTGTATCTTATATACACATCAAATGTACCTTATATGTGTATTAAATATATTAAGTATGTAATGTATTAATCCAACATATACAATTAATAAACCATATGTATATATTGTATATACTCTAGATATATATATTGAGTATATATAAAATTTTATATCTCCAAAATCACAGATGTAACACTTTGTCTTTATTTTTATCGTTGTTTATGTTTCATTCAAGTTAACCCCTTTTATTAGGTCATTAAATATGTTATACATGAAATCTCATTTCATGCATGCATACATGATGTCTCTTTTTAGATTTGATGCATATAGACTTCCAATGTAATTTTCCTTTTTAGAAGAAATATAGTAGGAATATCGGTGATGTAATTAATTTATTTGTTTCCTTTTACTTTATTTTGGAGGATTGTATTAGCATATTTCTACTTCAGTGGGTGCCTATTTACTATTTCTACATTCATGCATTGCAAAATCATCCTTAAAAAATATGAATGAGTGTTGAATGTATAGTTTTTATTTATTTACTTTATGATACTGATTAATAGATAATATTTTGAGTAATTCATATTTGATAATATGTGAATCATAGAGGAGATCGATTCTAATGAACCGAGTGCAGTATTAGGATCCTTCCTATTATTCTAATACATACCTTATTTCCTGAACCCAAAAGAGGATTAGAGCTTCCTCTTATAATCAAGAGTATGCTACCCCCTATTATTTCTAAGTTTGTAATAGGTGGTGACTTCATCATCTCACTGGCCTAAGCCTATTGGATCCTTGAGGTTAAGAACCTAATAGTGCCGAGGTTGCAAAATCACTGGGAGCAATGGACCAACATTTATAGTGGTGACTCCACTTGGCAAATTTGAGAAGTTGATTCTATTGATTCACATATGATTTTATTATTAATTATTTAAAACATTATACTTGCATTATAGTGGTTGGATGTTGTGTGTCCACTAGGGTAACTCATAAAACCCGTATTAAATGCAAGGCATACTATATTTTAGCTAAAGATTTGGAGAACAATCATTCCATAACCAGTCACACGCCTTGTACCTTCGAGTATATCTTGCTACAAGAGCCTTTGCCTATTACTTTTGAACTATGCACATGTAGGAAACTTAGCAAATTTCCCTAAGACTACTCAATATAGCTTTGCTCCCCTAATCGACAAACTTTTGATTCTTTAATGAGACCCATTTTTAGTTAAACTAAAAATTATCAAACAATTACGGGACCATTTTAAGAATGAGAAGTTTGTTTTGGAGATTTATGAATACCACAAGTCTTTCTATTATGTAACCTAAGATTATAAACCCAATCCTTCATGAGGGATTATCCATAAGTTATTCATTTTTATACCTATAATCCCTATTAGGCAACCTATCTTTGAACATATAAAGTGATGGTAATTTTAGGGTAAAAATTAAGAGATCATTGTGTAATTTAGAGAATGCCCTCAAGATGAAAGAATACGAAGGGTTGGATTTCATATTATAGGATACACAATTTGAAAATTCAATAAGAGCTTGACATTCTTGGAAGTAGAGTACCCCCTGTTGGTATTTTATGCTGGCCATAAAACCTAGAAAAACATACTCACTTGATGAATGCAGAAACAATAAGGGTGGAAGATCCATTTGTATAGTTTATTCTTTTTATATATATGATTAGATCTATTTATATCGTTCATTCATTATATATATATATATGATTACATATATAGCATTCATAAAAATTTATCATATGTAGTATTTCATCTATTTTATGGCTAGTAGACCTTGAGTAGAAAAGTGTAAATGCCACTGATAACACTCTCTTTGGAGACATCTCTTCTACAAATAACTCAGTAGGCTAAACCTTTGCCACCATGGATAAAGAAAGGATCAAAGCTCTTATTAGGAATATGATTGCCTTTGAAACGTCAAAAATATATATATATATGGTAGCCTTAATAAAAATGATGCAGAACGGAGGTGTGAGAAGGGGTTTTCGCCCCAAATTTCGGTGGGATGTTCTTATGACTTCAACACTATTAGGCTCGGGACCTTAGAGAACACAGGCCTAAACCGGGAGAAATAGATTCGCCACCCGGACGGGCCAGGAAAGAAATAAAAATGGGTGATGACTCGATTCCTAAGGAAACTCCAACCCCCCCCCCCTATTGGGTTCAAAAAGTTGGGTATGCATGGGGAAAGTAAGAATAACCCAGCACCCCCATAGCACCCGGTTCATTGGAACCGGCCTCCATTTTAGGTATAAATATTATAAGATTCTTAAATTATTATAGTATTATTCATGTTACATGCAATTAAAATAAATGATACCATATTATTAATCAAAACACATCAAACAAAAAGGAGCACCCATACGAGATGGAAACATGCCCTTACAAATATCTAAATATTCAAAATAAAAATAAAATAGGACACCCACCGTAAGGTAGAAACATGTCCTTTACAAAGTCTCAAAGTTCATAAAATAGATTACATAATTGAAAATAACTAAGGAACTTGTGAGCCGAAATTTTTCCCCCACTCCCATGAGAAATGGTTCTTGCGACTTCGGCACTATTAGGCTCGGGTATTTAAAGAACACGGGCCTAAACCCAGAGAAAATAGAGTCACCAACCGGACAGGCCTGGAAAAGAAAGGGGTGGATGACTCAATTTCTAAGGAATCTCCAATCCCCTAATGGGTTCAAAAAGTTAGGTACGCTTGGGGAATGTGAGAATAATTCAGTACCTCTACAATGCCCGGTTCATTGGAATCAGCCTGCTTATTTAGGTCTAAACTTTATTAAATTCTTAAATATAACGATATTATCCATACTACATGCAATCATAAAAATAAGTAATCACTTTATTAAAATCACAAGAAGTTCAAACAAAATAAATGGGTACCCATGTTGGATGCAAACATGCCCTTACAATGTCCCATATCCAAAACTAAATAAAATAGAATATCCACCATTTGGTGAAAACATGTCATTTACATTAATCCAAAATCTAAAATAAATTAAATTACATAATAAAAACCAATGCACTCACTAAGTGGAACCACGTCTTTTACAATCCAGATAAATAATTAATCAAGTAAATTAATTCATTCAAGCATGAAAATTAAAAATAAAACCTCCATCTTAGGGTTTGGAAATTGGAAAACTAGTTTTGGAAATTTGGAAACAATTTAGGATTTTTAGAAATTGGGAAACAGATTGGGGTTTGGAAAGTTTTAGGTTTCTAGGAAAATAAGTTTTGGAAGTTAGGTTTTGCATGTTGTAAAATTAAACTACTGGGTTAAAGAAAATTATGGTTTTGGAAGTTGAGTTAATGGGATTAAAAGTTTAAGGTTTGGTATTTTAGTTTTAGGGTTTAGACTTACTGGATATATAAAGTTTTAGTGTTTAGGGTTTTAAGGAATTGATGAATTGGATATTAGGGTTTGGGGAAATCAAAGGGTTTCTAGAGCTAGGGTTTTAGGAGACTTATGATTCTTGAACTAGGGTTTGATGTTAAGGAATTAGGGTTTTGTTGATTAGGGTTTTAAGTAGTAAGAAATAAAGTCTAGGATTTAATTTTATAGATTATGGTTTTAATAGTTGATTAGAGGTTTTAAATTAAATCTTAGCTTACTATAAAATTCAAAACAAATAAATATAAAAATGGAATATTGAATGATAGTAACAGATTCAGTCTTAGTTTTATAAAATATGTATTTATGGCTTTAACTATTAAGCTACTGGATTAAAGTAACAATCAAATAAACAAACTACCATGATGATTTAAAAGATGGTTTGAAAATATTGAAAGAATAAATTGTATTAGAAATCTAAACATGCATTTGAAGGCTCCACCAAGGTTGAAAGTGTTGATCCAAGCTTTTGAATTGCCTGCAATAACTTTGTTTTTAGCTGAGACTGCCTTACTTGTTGAATTCTTATGTCTGTGTTGTTGCTGGATTGCTAATTGTTAAATTGTGCTGCCTTGTGAATTGTCTTCTCCTAAAAATCTCTTATTAAACCTGTCTTTATAGAAGAGTATTAGGTTAAACCTTTTAAAACTTCCCATTTGAAAAATGAATTACTGAGGCATATCGAATTAGATTGATCTTAATTCAACCCAAACCATGAGCATATTGATATATGTCCATTTTATAGATATTTTAGTATTATTATTTCTTGTGTTTAGTGTGTTTTTATTATGTTTTATTATGTTATTTGTTTTATTTTTATTGTTATGTGTTTTAGTCCTTATGTTAGTTATTTTGGTTGTTTTGTAGTGTTTTTGGTGGAGAAAAATGGCTTGAAAAGGAAGAGAGAGCTAGGAGGGCAAAATGTTTCACAGGGACTCTGTGCGAGTGCTAGAAGCCTGTGAGATCTGGACGGCTTATATTTTAAAGAGATGATCTAATCCAAGGGCCACGAGTGAATGAAGGCTTTGCAGGCCCAAAATAGACCTAAAGAAATAAAACACGCCAATTTAAGGGGGATTCACATTTTGACACTGGAGAGGAGGTATGGGGGCGACTTCCAAAAGAGAAAAACACAATTTTGAAGCTTTTCCTTGGAGATTTGGGATTCTTGAAGAAGAACTTTGGATTTTCTTGCATTAGAGTTTGATTTTCTTCTTTCTTTTGTTATTTTACAATGAATTCTTATTCAAACTTGTGGTTTCTTGATTTCTCCATGGAGGAGTAATTCTTTTTATTAGGGGAAACATGATCCCTTGATTTGACAGGATGCAGTATTTTTAGAATTTTCTTTTCAATTTGAGATTTATGTCAGAATTGGTATTTTCTTAATGCTTGGATGAATGAATTGATTTTATTACTTGATCGTTTTCTGATAGAAGATTAGGTTTTGAAATTTAATTTATTTCATTCTTGATTTTATAATTCTGACATAACAATTTAATTTCGGTGTTTTCTGATAGAAGCCTAGGTTGAATTGTGGGTTTAACTTGTTTCCTAATAGGAGAGTTATTAAATTAGGTTTTAATTTATGCGATTCATGTTCTAATTTTCCGGATAGGAGTTAGGCATGAATTGAGAATTTATTTCCGGATAGGATAAATTGGCCTTAATTAGGAAAACCTACCAATCTCAATGTTGATGTTTTATGATTAACTTTGCGTCCTATTAAGTCAAGGAGGAGTGTGGATCCTAACCTTTTAATTATTGATTTCTTTCTCAAAAAGCTGTTCAATTGAGTGTTTTATTTAATTTAATTATGAGGGTGTTTCTCAAAACTTAAAAGCTGGTCAAAACTGATTATAAGCAGTTTTTAGATTATAAGTTGCTTATTTAAGTGTTTCTGAAAACTTATATAGTAGATTATAATGTGATTTTAATCAGTTTTTTAAAAGTTGGGTTTTGCTACTTTTTTTTAAGCACTTATTTTTTAAGCAGTTTTGACCAAGTAAAAGACCATACTATCCCTACCTAATATAACACCTCTATATCCCGTATACGTACACAGCATGCTAATACGATCGTAATATACGTATAATGAATATAGAAATTGCCACCATATACTTAACAAATGACTCATCCCTTTACAAAAACATGAACAAATTTAAATCATTTAAAAGAAATTATAAAAGACAAAAGATAAAATGTTTATTTAAAAGCAGCGGAAAATGTAACAAATATTTACAAATATATATACATAAAAATTCAAATTTTACAAAACATAAAATATATACATGTTTGGCAGTACTTCTTGGATCTTTAAGCTCCACTATCAACACCTCAAATCTAGACTCTACTCGGCCTAGAGAAACTCTCCGGTTCTTCCCTGTCACCTGCGCGATGAATTACAATCGCGTTAAGCCAACGGTTTAGTGGTACAAACTACAATAACAATATGCTTCTACGCAATGCCAATGTCACACATTTCAACAATTAATGTAATATTCACAAATGATATTTTTATATGGTTCATAAGAATACATTTCATCATTTGATTCAATTATTTTATCACTTATAATTTACATTAACACAAAGACACTTATGGGCCCAAAAGACACTAATATGTTATTCAAAGTTCAGAGTTACTGCTTTGGTCTATAATCATAATCATCAAGCCCGTAGGCAACATATATGTATATCTCTATCCATGGATAGTGTAACAGACCCAGTCTCTTGGACCTCAACCCAGCTAAACTCGAGGAGATCCTCAACCCGGCTAGACTGTTACTTGTAACAGACCCAGTCTCTTGGATCTCAACCCGGATAAACCCGAGGAAATCCTCAACCCGGCTATACTGTTACTTTAATTCACATTTCACATTATTCAACTGGAATCGGCTTACGACCTGGTCTTTTCACCTATCTAGTATTTTATAGGCATGCCGCCAAACTCAGAACTCTGAAAATTGAATTAACATATTAGACACAAAATCTTTTCATTTATCTCTTTATACATTTCTTTCTCAATTCATTTCTTATTTCATTCTCATATTCAAAATAGGCAACCATGCCTCAATTATAATTCATTTGCATCATCATAGCCAACAATCATGGCTTCTCATTTCATCAATACAATTCATCATATCATCATATCTTTCACATTTCATATTCCATATTTCATATAGACAAACATGCTTTAATCATCTCATTATGTCTCAATTCATCATTTAAGTACTCACAATCAATTACATTGAACATCCATTAAAAATGATCATCATTGGTACATATACATAGCAATTTACATTATTCATAGATTTAGAATCATCAACATACATTCCACATAATTCACATTGTGCACAATATAGCATTATTCATATGCATCATCAATGTTCACATTATATCAAACATAACATTAGATGTCTTAACACATTTACAATCAAATGTATGTTAAGTCTCAACATCATATGAATGTATGCAATAATGTAGTTTGTACTTACCTTAAACACCACTTATACAAATCTATACTTTTCTTTATCCAAGAGTTCTTCACTTCTTAAATTAAGGCAAATCACCTTCTTCCAAAACCTAGTCCAAAAATGATACAATACATGAATTCCAATACAATTTATCACTTATTAACCTCATCTAAGACCTTTAAATCACAAATTATAACTCAACACCTCATATTAGAGGCCACGGCCGTGGCCACCCCAACCCCCACGGGCGTGGGTTAGAGAATGATTCTGCCTCCTTTGCTCCAAACCTCCACGGCCATGGCTACAAATGGCCACGGCCATGGCAACCAAGGGCCACGGGCGTGGCATCCAATATGCTACTGCTTCTAACCAAATTCACATATTCTAGGCTTACAACTCCAAAAAACACAAACAACATGAAGATCTATGAAAATAATTGATCAAACTCAAGTTAAACATCACTTACCACTTCAAAACCCTAAAACTAACATCACTCTTACTCTTTCAATACCAACACCAACTTAACTTATTATCTTCAAACCAAAATCAACACCACAATCAATTAAATCAAACATATTCCAACATATTACAATCAACACAACCCTACTTTCAAACATCAACAATCAAACTTTTACACAACTTCAAATAACAAAAGAAATCAAGAGAGAGAACTTACCAAGGTTGATGAAACTTCAAGATTTTCCAACTCAATCACTTGATTCTTCCTTCAATTTGATTTTAGCACTCAAAAACCCTCTCTTGCTCTCTTGTCTTTGTGATGGCCGGCCAAGCAATTGGAAAAGAAGAAAATGAAGAGTAAAAGAAGTAAAGTCAACTTTTTCATCTCTTTAAACCTCCACCAAGCAATTTAAAAAGAAAATTACCTAAATACCCTCTTCCATTTGTTTTAACTTCCTTTAACTTACATGCCCTTTTTAGTAATTTCATAATTAACAAAATAAATATCTTCTTCCTTTGACCATCCATTTGACTTGTGTATATGTTATATATATTTCCATATATACAACATATACACTCTCTTTTAAATTCTTTTCTCTTTCCAATACACATATACATTTTAATTCAAATAAACAACAATTATATCAAAACTCCTAGGGCACACTTTGGGATATTACACCTAATCTTCAATATTCCAAATTTGCCCACCCTATACACTTTAGTTCCCATCAAAATTCTTTTACGTTTCTTCTTAAATAAATTTTATTATTATTATTATTATTATTATTATTATTATTGCAAAATAAATTTTGAATTGACATTTAAAAAATCATTTTTATACAATAAATAAACTCAGGGATAGTTTGGTCATTTTGACAGTTTCTGCAATTAAAAACTGATTAAAAATTGATTTTACAGAAACACTTAACTGATTATAAACTGATTATCAGCTGATTATTAACTAGTTTACAGAAACGCTTAACTGCTTATTTTTAATCTGATTATAATTTAAAAATCACTTATTCACAATAAGCTGAAAAGCTCCAGTTTTGAGAAACACCCTCTTATTTTCGAATCAATCACTTAATTTTGTTGCTTAAATAATAGTAATAGTAGTAGTGAGATTGGCCTCCAAACTTTGGTCTCTTGGGATACGATAATTGTTCAAAAATGGCTTAAAAAGGAAGAGAGAGCTGGGAGGGCAGAATGTTTCACAGGGACCCTGTGAGAGTGCTAGAAGCCTGTGAGATCTGGACGGCTCATATTTTAAAGAGATGATCTAATCCAAGGGCCACGAGTGAATGAAGGCTTTGGAGGCCCAAAATAGACCTAAAAGAAACAAAACACGCCAATTTAAGGGGGATTCACGTTTTGACACTGGAGAGGAGGTATGGGGGCGACTTCCAAAAGAGAAAAACACAATTTTGAAGCCTTTCCTTGGAGATTTGGGATTCTTGAAGAAGAACTTTGGATTTTCTTGCATTAGAGTTTGATTTTCTTCTTCCTTTTGTTATTTTACAATGAATTCTTATTCAAACTTGTGGTTTCTTGATTTCTCCATGGAGGAGTAATTCTTTTTGTTAGGGAAAACATGATCCCTTGATTTGACAGGATGCAGTATTTTTAGAATTTTCTTTTCAATTTGAGATTTATGTCAGAATTGGTATTTTCTTAATGCTTGGATGAATGAATTGATTTTATTACTTGATTGTTTTCTGATAGAAGATTAGGTTTTGAAATTTAATTTATTTCATTCTTGATTTTATAATTCTGACATAACAATTTAATTTAGGTGTTTTCTGATAGAAGCCTAGGTTGAATTGTGGGTTTAATTTGTTTCCTGATAGGAGAGTTATTAAATTAGGTTTTAATTTATGCGATTCATGTTCTTTCCGGATAGGAGTTAGGCATGAATTGAGAATTTATTTCCGGATAGGATAAATTGGCCTTAATTAAGAAAACCTACCAATCTCAATGTTGATGTTTTGTGATTAACTTTGCATCCTATTAAGTCAAGGAGGAGTGTGGATCCTAAGCTTTTAATTATTGATTTCTTTCTCAAAAAGCTGTTCAATTGTGTGTTTTATTTAATTTAATTATTTATTTTCGAATCAATCACTTAATTTTGTTGCTCAAATAATAGTAATAGTAGTAGTGAGATTGGCTTCCAAACTTTTGTCTCTTGGGATACGATATCGGGACTCCAAGTCCTATACTACTTGATTGACTAGTACACTTGCTAGTGTTTGCTAGGACGCGTCACATATCA
This sequence comes from Garcia nutans, assembly GCA_947685225.1. Classification (NCBI taxonomy): domain Eukaryota; kingdom Viridiplantae; phylum Streptophyta; class Magnoliopsida; order Malpighiales; family Euphorbiaceae; genus Garcia; species Garcia nutans. The sequence goes on along the minus strand of CANTUV010000017.1, from coordinate 1,001,818 downwards.
GACTCAAATTCTTCTAATCCGACATGGAATCAAAATCCATCAGCTCCATATCGAATTAGGATTTCCATAATTCGATATGGAATCCACCAAATCAGTTTTCATGTAGAATTAGGGTCCCGTATCGAATTAGGACATCCCAATTTGATATGGGAGTCCCATATCGAACTGGTCCATCCCAATTCGATATGGGACAGCCCGTATCGAATTGAGAAGCCCAATTCGACATGGGTACACCCAAGAAGTGCAATTAATCCCCCACATCGAATTAGAACCAACCAAACCTTCAAAATAACCCTATTTAGGATTTTAAAGGTCGAACCATCCTACTTTAGGCCTCATTCAATTATACCAATCTAATCAAATACTTAAAATACATTTAAGATTATTAACAATGAACTAATTATGACTTAAGCCTTTCTTTAATTATCTTCGAACTAGTTAGGGCCAAAATCAAGGCTCTACAGTTTACCCCTTGCTTGAACGATCTAGAATTTATTCAGAGAGTGAAAAGCAACATGACTTTTAGCTTATTTTGGATAAGGATAGGATTCTAGACCCAGGGATTTAGTTTGGGTTCTGGATCAGAGATTGGTTTTGATTCTAAACCCGAGACTGAATCTAAGTTCTCGATCTGAGTTAGGACTTGGGTTCTCGACCAGAGATTGAATTTGGGTTCTACACCTGAGACTAGATTTGGGTTCTTGACCAAAGACTGGATTTTGATTTTAGTACTCGACCTAAGACTAGATTTAGGTTCTTGACCTGAGACTAGATTTGGATTCTCTACCCAAAACTGAATTTGATTTGGGTACTCAACCCGAGATTGGATTTGATTTGGGTACTCGACCCTGGACTAGATTTGGGTTCTCGATCAGAAATTGGATTTGATTTGGGTACTCGACCCAAGATTTGATTAAATTTGGGTACTCAAACTTAGATTGAATTTGATTTGGGTACTCGACCCGAGATTGGATTTGATTTTAGTACTCGACCTGAGATTAGATTTGATTTGGGTACTCGACCCGAGATTGAATTTGATTTGGGTACTCGACGTAAGGCAGAATTTGGATTCTTAACCCTAGACTGGATTTTGGGTTCTTGACCCAGGACTGGATTTGAGCTCTTCTAGCTTGACAGTCCCTTTATCATTTAAGCATTATGGCTTTCTTCTAGTCAATTGTTCCATTCTTCAATGGGTTGTGGGTCTTCACCCTTCAAAATAGATCTTCATCCTTGGACTTCGGGTCTTCACCCTTCAAATTGGATCTTCATCCTATGGACATCGGGTCTCTTTTTTCTTGAAAATGGATCTTCATCCTTAGACATCGAGTCTTCACCCTTTAAAATAGATTTTCATCCTTGGACATCTGTCATGCATTGACTTCAGCTCTTCTAGCTGGACAAATCTTTTGACTTTTGTACCTTTATTCATTTGAGAGTTCTAATTTTCTTCTTGTTCCATTCTTTTTATTCTTCCTTTTGTAAAAAATTTAGTTATTTTTTAGCTACTCTTCATATCTTCTTTTTGACCCATGCATGGAAAAATATTAAAAGTGAGTCTAAAAATATTTTATACACGCATAAACTCAAAAATTGAAAAGATGAAGTTTTGCCCCCCTTGTGTAAGCTCAAACCAATGATTTTTTTCCATGCAGGCTCTGATTGATATTTGTGTATTGTCTGATTCCTTGTACAAGCATGCATCTCCATTTTTATAAAGTGACTGGCTCATTCTCAAGCAATGGGCCTTCCATGCCCCCTGATTCCATATTAGCTTTATAGAGTATTATTGTTTACCTTGACCAAAGAATAGAAAACGCAAGACAAAACAATTACAGTGTGATATTCTCATGTATAAGACTTACAGTGGTTCCATTGGCTCACAGACTGAGGTGCTCAGCTGAAGTGTTCTCATTGGTTCCTTCAAGATGCCCGTTCAGGTCTTGCATTAGAATGGCAGAAGGCTTCACATTTATGGATTTGAAAATATAAGGGGGGGCAAGCAACAAAGATAGATCCATTTCAAATTATGATTCAACATGCCAATTGGTAACTTATTCATAACCTTGGAAATAATCCTTTGTTTTACCCAATGTCTCCTTCGAGGTTCGACGGTACAACATACTTTCCTTAACTTGAAGGTTTATGCAACAAAAAAAATAGTATATGTATAAATATTTAAATCAATTTTTGACTTTGTCAAATCAGTGTCATTGTACCTCAAGACTTGATTTTCCAAATTAACATATCTATAACATAACAACCCTAGTTATTGTACTAAACTTAGAAAGCATTTCCATTTAAGCAAGAACTGTTGCACTTCAGATATGCACATGCATATTACTTGGCCAAAGGTCTTATTGAGTTTAAATATTGTCTATCTCATATGCATGCTTATAAAACTTATCTCCACTAATAGACTCTACCTACCAAGAGAGATCAACGGGTCTTTGATAGGCTTGAAATAAGGTTTATAAGGGACATGGGTTATATAAAGGCCATTTTTATATTGGAGCTTAAATGACACTGCTGACAAACCTTTACACCACAATCTTCTTGTTAGAACCATTTTCATCTTCTAGGCATCAGTTTTATCTTTTGATTTCATGAAAATATAAAGCTTGAATGTCCTTCCTTCTTCTTTGCAGAAATCTGGATCTTGATTAGGACAGTCTTTGCCTTTGCAAAAAACTTGAGACCCTCATTCTTTTCTTTTTCTCTCCCTCTTTTTTTCTTTTGGCATTTCATCATTTTTTTCCTTTTTCCTCTGTGGGGCTAGCAAGTGCAGGACTTTTAAAAACTAGATGGCCTTTCTCCTATCTCTCTGATTTTGGTTAAGTCTCTGATTGGGTTGGACCAATTCAAGTCAAACTATCCTTGTGAACTAAGTGGAAGTCGTCTATTGCTTTAGGTAAAAGAGAGCTCGATTGGCTTTCTGAATCACATTTTATTTTATTTTCACTTTTTTTAAGTTATAGCTCTAAAAGAGTTGTCTTTTTTATACCAAGATAAATGGAGTAGCATAAATCTGCTTCAATCCTAACTTTATCTTAATAAGTATGTGATATTAAATCTAATTAAGGTGTCCTTCAATTATCATTATAGTCTTGACCATATATCCTTTTCTTTGATCTTCTTTCTCTTTAGTAACTCAATGATCATCAGACTTGTCACGAGTCTCACAATAGCTCAAGGTAGGCTATTATTCCATTCTAGCCAATAAAAAGCAAGCTAAAATCTTATGAAGGCTCAAAAAGACAACTAGGAATTGATGTTAATAGGGTTAATACTAGTTATTGGCTCATCAAATAATGCCTAGATCATCTCTCTCCTAAATAAATAGAGTTCAATTTTTCCTTAAAATTTTGTCAATGCATTTTCTAAGATGGACTAGGACCTAGACAAAGGTTATTATGTAGGAGCCCTCTCTAAGTAAGCATACACAATTCAATATTATAGAACAATTCCCTCACCTAGTAAAGTCATTCAAATTATAATGCATAGATATACTAATTTATGATTATCAAGCTAGACTCATCATTGGTTGAATACCAAAATTAACAAATACCAATATAATCAAAAATTTTGATGAAAGTAATTTATTTAAACAATATTAATTTGAAAGACACAATTGTTCCAAATAAGTATTAAAGAAAGCAGAAATAAAATAAGTAGCACTCAAGCCTAAGGAAGTTTGTTGAATTATAACAGATGGTGCTTCATCTATTTGAACATGTCAGGGACAATGGTCATCACCTCCTCATCCATAATTCCTCCATCTACATCTTGAGAAGTTGATAAGGCAGAACTTTCCTTTAATCTTCCTTTTACCATGAAGGTTGCTGGTGGTGACACTCTTCCAAATTTAGGCAAAGGATTGCTCTTGGTATTGGGCTTATCCGGCTCAGGTAGCTTACCACTATCAATAAGATCTTGAATTTCATATCTTAATTGAGCACACTTATCTATCTCATGCCCTTGCATTTGATGGAATTGATAGAAGACCTTGGCATCAAAGTTTGATGATAGAGTATCATGAAGCGATCGAGGAGCCAACGGCTGTAATAATCTCTTTTTTATAACTTGTTGAAAACCCAAGACAAAGGTTTCTCCAGATCTAAAAATTATTTTCTATTTCCTTAGTCAGTAGTTGCATTGACATCCATTTCTTTTTGTGTACTTTGACTTTCGGATTGGTAGTTTCCTCTTTCTTTCCTCCTTCCTGAAAAGCGATTCTTCTCTCGTTCCTACTCTTCTATTTGCAAGACAGCTTGGAGAAGATTTTTAAAATCTCTGATAAGGGTGTGAGATAGTCTCTCATGAAGGTTACGTAATAGTCTCTCATGAAGGTTAGGTAGGACACCGCTCACTATCATTTTGATCTAGTCAGACTCATTGGGCCTCTTTTTTAGAACAGCATCTTTACTTCTCCACCTTTTTAAATAATTAACAAAATTCTCATTATGCTTCTCACTAATAGTTTCCACTTACTTCCAGTTCGACATTGTATCCTTTTTGCTTAATGAAGGCTTTATATAATATATCCCAATCTTTTTGGGTATTTTCCTCTAAGGTGTTGAACCAGTTTTGCACAATAGGATCCAATGAGAGCATGAAATACCTTAGAGTTTTAGCATTGGTAGCTCTAACATACTGCATAGCTATGATTTACTGCTTAACGTGCAAGTAAGGATTTCCTGTATAGTTGTACCTTGCAAAAGAGGGCATCTTGAACTTGTAAGAAACTTCTTCATTTTGCTCAAATAGTTTGTCCACTTCCGATACCTCTTCAGCTTTTAACTTCTTTTGAAACTTCTTTTCTAAATCAGCAATCATTTTTTTAAAACCAGTAGACTCAGTCTTCTCTCCGGTTGATCTTTCCACAACCTTCGGCTCTTTCTTCTTATCTTAAGGATCTTAGAAGGATTGAGTCTAGTCAACATCGTCATCAATAACCACTTTGTCATTATAAAAGGCTACTTCGTCAACCTTAGCCTTTCCTTTGTCCTTTTGATTCTCAGTGCTGGCAAATACCTCAATAGTGTTCTCTAAAAGTGCAGCAGTTGGTTCTTTATAGTCTCAGCCAGGGCCTCCTTCAATTCTTCCATCTTGGCATTGAAGGCATCGTCTACCATCCTTTAAATCTGTTTGGGCTCCATTGCTTTCGGTGAGAAGCTAACTGAGTTGCTACTGGATTCTACATCACTGGTGTAGGTTGGGTTGTGATACGCTCTTGAATAGTTGTACTCCAGGTCTGTGAGCCAGAAAAGATTAATGACATGTATGCACAAATAACAAATAAACAAAGATAATTAGGAAATTCCTTCCAACCTTATAACTTCCACACACAAATGGCTAGGCTCTTTACCTAGATATAAGGTCAACAAAATATCAATATGGGATATTCTGTTTTCAAAATATTTTCTCGCACAATTTTAACCAATAGTTATATCTTTAAACATAGAAGTTAGTCCATGATAATTTCCATTAATTAGGCTTTAATCCATTGAATCTCAACTAAATTAGCTTTTATGCTATATTGGATAAAAACTAAATTAAGAGGTTTATCATAAAATAGATTTTTCATTTGAAAAAGTAACTAATGATTCATTTCAAAAATAAGCCCATGATTAATAATTTTTGGTATAAATTAGGCCAACAATTGATTTTTGGTATTTCATAATTGACCTAAATAGTTTGTAATCTCTTTTTTATAATCTTTAGATGAAAAATAATTTTATTTTAAAGCCCTTGGGCTTTGAAAGTTTTGGGCCATGAGGTGGAAGAAGATTTTTGACTTATCTTGAAAGGTTTTATGTCAAAAGGCCATCTTAAAAATTTTGAAAATTTGAAATTTGTTCTTTTGGATTTAAAGGAAAAAATTATTTTGAGCTTACAATATGATTAGTTCATATTAGAAAAAAGAACAAACCAAATAAGCCATGGTTCAAACCAAGATGAATTAATGATAGTCAAACAATAAGCATTTGGGGTAAAAAACCTAAGGAAAGTAGCTAGGTCAATTACATTAGCTTTAGTCTTTGGGTTGAAAAGCTTAAGTTTCCATAGCAAGTTAATTCCAAATAGTACAAGGCTATGATTGGTTATGCCATGCTTGATCTCCATACCTTGAGTAAAAGTATGGTATCCCTCACATAATACAATACGGGTTACACGAGCGTCCTAACTCACACACACAATACAATATATATGATGCAATGGATAATATTATAATAAGAAAGAATAGAATAATATAAAGACCAATGGAATCAACTTCTCTTATTCCCTATGGAGTCACTATTGTGAGTGGGAATTTTCGCCCCAACTCCTATGAGAAATGATTCTTGTAACTTTGGCACTATTAGGCTCAAGGCCTTATAGAATATGAGCCTAAACCCGGAGAAAATGAAGTCTTCACCCGGACGGGCCGGGAGAAGAAAGGGGTGGATGACTTGATTCCCAAGGAATCCTCAACCCCCTAATGGGTTTGAAAGTTGGGTATGCATGGGGAAGGTAAGAATGACACAGCACCCCCACAGCGCCTGGTTCATTGGAACTGGCCTCCTTTTTAGGTCTAAATATTTTTAAATTCTTAAATATAACGATATTATCCATACTATATGCAATCATAAAAATAAGTAATCACTTTATTAAAATTAAAACAATTTTAGACAAAATAAATGGGCACCTATACTAGATGAAAACATGCCCTTACAATATCCAATGTCCAAAACTAAATAAAATAGGATACCCACCATTTGGTGGAAAAGTACCCTTTATATTAATCCAAATTTTAAAATAAATTAAATTACAAAATAAAAACTAAGGCACCCACTAAGTGAAAACATGCCTTTTACAATCCAGATAAAAAATTAATCAAGTAAATTAATTCATTCGAGCATGATAATTAAAAATAAAACCTCCATTTTTGACAAAGCAATATAAACCATCCATGATTAAAAAAAATGTATAACAACTCAAATAAATAATTAAAACTAGAGTTCAAACTATTAAATAAACAAAAATAGGGTTTTTAGTATAAAATTAGAGTTTTAGAGTTTTCAGAAAACAGATTAGGATTTGGAAATTGGAAAACTAGTTTTGGGAATTTGGAAAACAATTTAGGGTTTTTAGAAATTTGGAAACAGATTGGGGTTTGGAAAGTTTTAGAAAAATATATTAGGGTTTAGGTTTCTAGGAAAATAAGGTTTGGAAGTTAGGTTTTGTATGTTGGAAAATTAAACTACTGAGTTAAAGAAAATTATGGTTTTGGAAGTTGAGTTAATGGGATAAAAAGTTTAAGGTTTGGTATTTTGGGCTTAGTGTTTAGACTTACTGGATATATAATGTTTTGGTATTTAGGGTTTTAAGGAATTAATGACTTGGATATTAGGGTTTGGGGAAATCAAAGGGTTTATGGAGTTAGGGTTTTAGGAGACTTAGGATTCTAAAACTAGGATTTGATGTTAAGAAATTAGGGTTTTGGTGATTAGGGTTTTAAGCAGTAAGAAATAAAGTCTGGGATTTAATTTTTACATATTAAGGTTTTAATAGTTGATTAGAGGTTTTAAATTAAATCTTAGATTACTATAAAATTCAAAACAAATAAATATAAAAATGGAATACTAACTGATAGTAACAGATTCGGTCTTAGTTTTATAAAATGTGTACTTAAGATTTAAACAATAAAGCTACTGGATTAAAGTAACAATCAAATAAACAAAATACCATGATTTAAAAGATGGTTTGCAAATATTGAAAGAATAAATTATATGTAACACCCCCATATCCAATGCACACACACTACAAGCACAACAATGTAGCATAAGTGCACCAAACATAGGGATGCTACGGTTTCCTTAACATTCAAAACATTTTAAAACTTGATACCATATCCATATCATTATATCTTATTAACAAAATAGATCATTTACTTATAAAACAAAACATATTAGTTATCTATATATATATATATATACATTTATATATTACACAGCGGAAGTTATAAAATATGTATATATATGAAAACATTTGAATACATATTTACTATTATACATATATTTACATTATCAACAAAACTTTACACAATATAAAAGATTTATACATGATTGGCAAGTCAGCTCTGATCTTTAAGCTCCCAAAATCAACTCTTCAATGTCTACTCTCACTCGGTCTCGAAGAGCTCTCGGGTTCGATTCTATCAGTTCTATCACCTGCGCGATTAAACACTATCGCGCTAAGCCAAGGGCTTAGTAAGATAAAAACATGCAATAGACATGCTTAAATGCTATACAATGCCAATTCTAATTTATCATACATGTAACAACATAAATGCAAAGCTAACAACATACTTTTACATTTCATAACCTAACATACATATATGTATATCAGAATTCAACATCTGTGCATATATTTTATTAGTTAATCATTTAATCATTCATGAACAACACTAAGCAAAGACAAGCATGGGCCCAAGACACACTAATATGTCATTCAATTTTCAGAGTTAATGCTTTGGTTTTGTTATCACATTTATCAATATCAATATCATATACCCAACTAGGCTTCAAGGATTAAGTTCAACCAAGCTTCAAGGGGAGCAAAGCATGCTAAGCATCAACCCAACTTGGCTTCAAGAACTAACCCAACCTAGCTTCAAGGGTTGTAACATCTCAATTAGGCTTCAAGGATTCAATCCAACCTAACTTCAAGAGATTGTTACACTCATTAGGCATGCCACCAACAACAAACTCTGAAAATGGAATAACACATTAGCCACACAATTCATTTAGATTTCATTCTCAATTCTCATTATCATTTAGGCAAACATGCCTCATTTATCTCCATTAAATCACCTTAGCCAATAACAATGGCTCCACATTTCATTTCACAATATAATACTTCATTATTCAAGTGTATTTTTATCTCACATAGCATCATTCATAAATATTAACATTTCATTCCACATTTCTCATAAAACACATTACCATTCAAAGTGCAATACATAACATTGTTAATTCTCAACAATGCAATTAGGGCAAAACACAATTGACATGATTCATAGCTTTAGGACCATCCACATTCATTTGATTAGATCATTCTTGTGTTTGAAACATGTTTATAATGTTCATGTTTAAGTTTAGGAACAATGGAACTTTTGAAGAATTTAAACCATGCAAAGAGAACCAAGAAATCAAACAATGTTCAAATCATTTGAAGGGCACGCCCAACTCACTTGATTGACACGCCCAACCAGCTTGAGTGACACGCCCGTGTCCTTAAAAAGAAAAGAGGCAGTAGCTTTCTCAAATAAATGACACGCCCAACCAACTTGAGTGACACGCCCGTGTCCTTAAAAAGAAAAGAGGCAGTAGCTAATTCAAACAATTGACACGCCCACTCCCCTAAGGGACACGCCCACTCCCCTAAATTGATTTTGGCCGTGTCACCAAATCACAAAACCTTAACTAAAACCAACCCTTTCTCAATTGCACTCAAACACAATATTCATTATATAACATATTTCACATGAACATAATCAATGTTCTAAACACATATTCATCACAAGAACTATTTCACCACACATTAATATCACAATTAAACACTAATTAACTCAAAACCCTAAAATCAACATCCTTCTCCATCCATCCAAATCAACAACCATCATTTCCAACAACAACCTTCAATTAAACTCATAACTTAAAATCAATTTAACACTTGAAAACACAACCAAACACATCTCAAATCCACCAAATCACAAAATCATCAAACCCTACTTTACTTCCAACACAACTTCCAAATAAGTAAAGAAAACAAGAAAATACTTACTTGAAAAGAAGAAATTCCACAAATCCTTTGTCAAAACCTTGGATTGCTTCATCAACTTGCTTCTTGCCTCAAGAACACTTCTCTTTTCCTTTTGCTAATGGAGAGCCGGCCACTTCATGAAGAAAGAAGACAATGATCAAGATACAAAGTCAAATTTTGCTTTTAATCTCCACCAAGTGTTCTTATCCAAGCAATTACTAAAACACCCTCAATCATATAACTAACCTTTGTCTCATATAAGTCCTTATATGTAATTTCATTAACAACCAAAAATATCTTCTTCCACTTCATTTGACCACTTATATGTTATATATATCATCATATACACAACATATACATTTGTCTCTAAACCCTAATTCTTTCTCCAAAACACATATGCACAAGCATTCTCATCCCAATTTCTTTTCTTACCCCATCATATGCATTCAATTCAATTTAACAATAACAACAACAACAACAACAACAATATAATCAAAACTTCTAAGCCACATATGAGGATATTACAATTCTCCCCCTCTAAAAAGAAAATTCCGTCCTCGAAATTACCTGAAATTAACTCTGAAACAACTGAGGATATTGCTCTCGCATCGTTTGCTCATTTTCCCAAGTTGCTTCTTTTTTCCCATGGTTCTTCCAAAGAATCTTCACCAATGGCACTCTCTTGTTTCTCAAATCTTTCACATCACGTGCCAAGATAGCAACTGGTTCCTCTTCAAAAGTCAAGTCTGGGTTCACTTCAATTGATTCAAATGGCAACACATGAGATGGATCCGACCTGTACCTCCTCAACATGGAAACATGGAATACATTATGAATACGATCCAACTCAGGTGGCAAAGCAAGTCGATAAGCAACTGGCCCAACTCTTTCTAACACTTCATACGGCCCAATGAAACGAGGACTCAATTTTCCCTTCCGACCGAACCTCAAAATCTTTTTCCAAGGAGACACTTTCAAAAATACCTTATCTCCAACATCAAACTGAATGTCTCTCCTCTTCAGATCTGCATAAGACTTCTGTCGGTCAGAAGCTGCTTTTAACCTGCTTCGAATTAACTTTACTTTTTCTTCAGTTTCTTTAATCAAATCAGGCCCAATTAACTTGCTATCACCAAGTTCACTCCAACAAAGAGGTGTTCTGCACCGTCTTCCATACAATGCCTCGAATGGGGCCATTCCGATGCTGGATTGGTGACTGTTGTTGTAAGCAAACTCCACAAGCGGTAGAAACCTGTCCCAACTTCCAGAAAAATCGATGACACAGCTCCTTAACATGTCTTCAAGAATCTGTATCACCCTCTCTGACTGTCCATCCGTCTGTGGATGAAAAGCAGTGCTGAAATGCAGTCGAGAACCCAAAGCATTATGCAAACTCTTCCAAAATCTTGAAGTAAACCTGGGATCTCGATCAGACACTAAAGAAGTTGGAACACCATGCAGTTTCACAATCTCCTGGATATACAGCTCAGCCAATCTCTCCAAAGAGTAATCCATCCGCACCGGAAGGAAATGAGCTGTCTTAGTCAATCTATCCACAATCACCCAAATGGCATCATGTTTCCTTTGTGTCAATGGCAAACCAGACACAAAGTCCATTGTCACTCTTTCCCACTTCCATTCAGGCACTGCCAATGGTTGAAGCAACCCAGTTGGAACTTGATGCTCTGCTTTAACCTTTTGACAGGTGAGACATTTCGACACAAAATCTGCAATGTCTCTCTTCAAACCAATCCACCAATAATGTTGTCTCAAATCATTATACATCTTCGTACTACCCGGATGCATAGCAAACACTGACTGATATGCTTCTTCTAAAATGACTCTTTTCAAATCAGCATCATCGGGTACACACAATCGGTTCTTAAACCAGAGACTCCCATCATCTCTCACAACAAAATCTCTAGTCTTCCCAATCTTGCAATCTGAAATAATCTTCTGCATCTTCATATCAACCAACTGAGCCTCTTTGATCTGATATAACAAAACTGGTTTCAATTGCAACCGTGCCAACAATGCACCATCAACACAAGGTACAAAACTGGCATGCAATGCTCTCAACTCAACAAGCAACGAGAGCGAGTAAACTGTTAAACCAGCTAAAGACTTCCGACTCAAAGCATCAGCAACAACATTTGCTTTACCTGGATGATAGTCAATTAAGCAGTCGTAGTCTTTAATCAATTCTAACCATCTCCTCTGACGAAGATTGAGTTCTTTCTGGACACCCAAATACTTCAAACTCTTGTGATCAGTGTAGATGAAACATTTTTCCCCAAATAAATAATGGCGCCAAATCTTTAATGCAAACACAATGGCAGCCAATTCCAAATCATGGGTCGGATAGTTAAGCTCATGCGGTTTCAACTGTCGAGATGCATAAGCTATAACTTTCCCTTCCTGCATCAATACACATCCCAAACCTCTATGTGAAGCATCACTGTAGATCACATATGGTTTGCCTTCAACAGGTAAAGTTAAAACAGGCGCTTGAGTTAACATATCTCTCAACTGCTCAAAGATAGCCTGACACTAATCCGTCCACACAAATCTCACTCCCTTACGAAGCAATCTGGTGAGTGGAGTAGCTATTAAAGAAAACCCTTTTACAAACCGCCGGTAATAGCCTGCCAAACCCAGAAAACTTCTAATCTCTGTCACAGACTTGGGTGGACTCCAATTTAGAATAGCTTCAACTTTACTTGGATCAACTCTAATGCCTTCTGCTGAAACAATATGTCCGAGAAAAGCTACTTGATCCAACCAGAACTCACATTTCGACAATTTGGCAAACAACTGCTTCTCTCTCAAAATCTGCAACACAATCCGCAGATGCATATCATGTTCCTCTTCATTCCGCGAATACACTAGAATGTCATCGATGAAGACCACAACAAACTGATTCAGATAGGGCCTGAACACCCTATTCATCAAATCCATGAAAGCTGCAGGTGCATTCGTCAGACCAAAAGGCATAACTAAAAATTCATAGTGCCCATACCTGGTCCTGAAAGCTGTCTTCGGAACATCTTCAGCTCTGACTTTCAGCTGATGGTATCCTGATCTCAGATCAATTTTAGAAAATACAGCTGCACCCTTTAATTGATCAAAGAGATCATCGATTCTAGGTAAAGGATATTTATTCTTAATAGTCACTTTGTTCAATTGCCTATAATCGATACATAACCTCATAGTACCATCTTTCTTTTTCACAAATAGAACAGGAGCTCCCCAAGGAGAAACACTGGGGCGAATAAATCCTTTGTCCAACAACTCCTGTAATTGCACTTTTAACTCCCTCAATTCTGCTGGTGCCATTCTATAAGGAGTAATAGAGATAGGAGTGGTACCAGGTAACAATTCAATACCAAACTCCACCTCTCTCTCCGGAGGCAATCCAGGCAACTCCTCTGGAAACACATCAGGGAACTCAGCAACTGTGGCAATGCTATCAATGGGAAAACCCTTCACTCTAGTATCTATCACATGAGCAAGATAGGCTTCACATCCCTTTCTAATCAACCTCCTGGCTGCAACAGCTGAAACAAATAAGGAGGCTAACTGTTCCTGCTCATTAGATACTATCACCTCTCTACCATCACTAGTTCTCAAAGAAACAATCTTCTTTTTACAATCCACCACAGCTCCATGTCGAGATAGCCAATCCATACCTAAGATCACATCATATTCCTTAAATGGCATCTCAATCAAATCTCCAAAGAACTCCTCACCCTGCACCCTCACTACACTATCCCGGTGCACCTTACTCACAACCACACTATGCCCTAACGGATTTGTCACCAACACATCAAATCCTAGGGACTCAGCATGCACATCAGATACAGGCAAGACAGATACACTAACATAAGAATGTGTGGAACCCGGATCAATCAAAGCAAGTACTGGAGTATTAAATAAAGAAAAAGTACCAGCTATGACTGCCGATGCATCTGGCTGCCTCTGCATAACATACATCCTCTGGGAAGAACCAACCTCCTCTGGTCTACCCTCTCTGGATGCAGCACCTCCTCTAGAACTGAACCCTGGCCTACCTCCTCGGCTGACACCTCTGCCTCCTCTACCTCCTCTCACACTAGCTCGAGAAGCAGCAGAATCAACTGGCATCTGCTCTTGCCTCTCAGGGCAATCTCTCACAAAATGGTCTGGTGATCCACACCTGAAGCATACCCCTGCAACACCAGCCTTCCAACAAGGACCACCATGTGGCCTCCCATAATGGATGCAGATGGGAAGAGTGGATCTCCGAATCATCGAGGTCGGAGCACTTGCCACTGAAGCTGCAGGTCTAAATCTCTGCCTCTGGAACTGCACTGACCTACCTGCTGGTCTCTGGCTCCTACTACTTCGAGGAACAAAACTTCCTCTACCCCTCTTAGCAGAAGAAGACCCTGCCTCGAACTGGGGCCTTTTCACTCTAACCTCCTCTTCAGAAGCAGCTGTAACTATGGCCTGGGCTCTCTCTACACTCCTAGCTGCTGCAACTAACTGGGAGAAATCCTGATACCTGGAGCCTGCCACATGACATATAATTGAGGGCCTCAATCCCTCCTCAAATCGCCGACATCGATCAATCTCATCAGCAATGATACCCCCAGCATACTGACTCAGTCGAATAAACTCAACTTCATACTCAGTAACAGTCTTGTTGTCTTGCTTCAAGCTTAAGAACTCCATCTTCTTCATGTCCTTATACTCCCTAGGAGTATACTTCAACTCAAATTCCCTCAGAAAATCAGTGTAAGACAGTGTTGGAGGATCATCCATAGAGTGTGGCACTGTCTTCCACCAGTCATATGCGTCCTTCTGCAGTAATGACCTGGCATAATCAAACTTTTCCTCAGGGGTGGCTTGTAACTGAATAAAGATTCTCTGCACTTTGCCTAACCATTGCTCAGCCACTGCTGGATCAGTGGTTCCCATAAAATCTTCCGCCCCAAACTTCCTCAATTTATCATACTGTCTCATCTGAACCTGAGGCTGGGGTGGTGGTGGAGGTGGCTGTACTGGTGCTTGCCTCATTACTTCCATCATATGTCTAAACCAGGCTGGCGGAACCTCCTCTCCAGCTGGTCTACCCGACACCGAAGCAGGTGCCTCCTCAACACTATCAACCCTAGCTCCCTCGGCAGGAGCAATGCTCTCGGCACTACCCTCAGCTGACTGTCTTGAGTGAGGATCCATTAACACCTAATACTGCAAACACAGCAGATTACATCTTATTAAAGATCAGGGACTGCCAATCTCAAACGTATATGTCATTCAAAACTCACTTTTTAAGTAAAAATATTCTTTTTATTACATTTTACCTAGGCTGAGAATCTCAAACCTAGGCTCTGATACCAAAACAATTGTAACACCCCCATATCCAATGCACACACACTACAAGCACAACAATGTAGCATAAGTGCACCAAACATAGGGATGCTACGGTTTCCTTAACATTCAAAACATTTTAAAACTTGATACCATATCCATATCATTATATCTTATTAACAAAATAGATCATTTACTTATAAAACAAAACATATTAGTTATCTATATATATATATATACATTTATATATTACACAGCGGAAGTTATAAAATATGTATATATATGAAAACATTTGAATACATATTTACTATTATACATATATTTACATTATCAACAAAACTTTACACAATATAAAAGATTTATACATGATTGGCAAGTCAGCTCTGATCTTTAAGCTCCCAAAATCAACTCTTCAATGTCTACTCTCACTCGGTCTCGAAGAGCTCTCGGGTTCGATTCTATCAGTTCTATCACCTGCGCGATTAAACACTATCGCGCTAAGCCAAGGGCTTAGTAAGATAAAACATGCAATAGACATGCTTAAATGCTATACAATGCCAATTCTAATTTATCATACATGTAACAACATAAATGCAAAGCTAACAACATACTTTTACATTTCATAACCTAACATACATATATGTATATCAGAATTCAACATCTGTGCATATATTTTATTAGTTAATCATTTAATCATTCATGAACAACACTAAGCAAAGACAAGCATGGGCCCAAGACACACTAATATGTCATTCAATTTTCAGAGTTAATGCTTTGGTTTTGTTATCACATTTATCAATATCAATATCATATACCCAACTAGGCTTCAAGGATTAAGTTCAACCAAGCTTCAAGGGGAGCAAAGCATGCTAAGCATCAACCCAACTTGGCTTCAAGAACTAACCCAACCTAGCTTCAAGGGTTGTAACATCTCAATTAGGCTTCAAGGATTCAATCCAACCTAACTTCAAGAGATTGTTACACTCATTAGGCATGCCACCAACAACAAACTCTGAAAATGGAATAACACATTAGCCACATTTCTTTTGATTAACTGGATCGAAAAAAGGGTGATTAATTAACTGGAGGAAGAACCTAATTCTTTTGATCCTTATCTCTAAGCAATCAAAAATGTTCATAGACGGAGGTTATACCCAATCTCTCGCAATATAGTGACGAAAATGAATGTTCAAGTTCTATATTCTACCTTTTTAACCCCCAAAGATATAAGAGCAGCACCAATTAGAATGTCACGTACCACCCTTATGAACTAGGTGAATTTGATTAGTTTTCTGTTAAAGTAACGCAGCTCTCGCATTTAATTACCTAACTTAGATTATTATAAATGGTGATCAAGCACTTATAATTTTAAGGCATAATCAAACTCAAATTAATTAAACATCTAATTAAGTACTTTGATCATTTTATTATTTTTATTAACATGATTGTAATACCAATTATACCATAGGAATTTAGCCTAAGTTAGAAAATATAACAACAAAAGAAAACATTTTAAATAATATTATAAAGCAGATTTACTAAGTAAATGAAATGAAATAAAATAGATGAAAGTAAAAATATATATGTAAAAAAAACAAAAGAATAAGGGAAGAGAATTTGTCACTCTTATAAATAACTTGCAATTCTTCTTCTGTTGACTTAGAATAATTACAGAATATTTATTTAAGTGCTAAAGAACAGAAAGAAAATTCATCCTTCTCTAAGGAAAATGGCCCCTTCTATTTATAGAAGTAGAAAAGATGCAAAACAAAGTTATATCTTTTGACCAACCAATACAATTGTTGAAAAAGAGTGTAATGAAAAGTTGTAGTCTTTGGTCAAAAATCACAACTCAAATTGGGTTATGATTTTTGGCACAGGTCATAAACGGTAGCACCCAAGTCATGGTGTAGCGCGCCCGCGCTTGCTTCCTTGCGCGCCCGCGCTTGCATGCAAGCTGAACCTGCGTTTGCACCTCATCTTTTGCCCTTTCTTTATTTATTTCTACTTCAAATATTAATTATCTGTAAATAATACTCAAATATAACACAAAATATAATAAAATAATAAAATATCAAACAAAATTATATAAATTAAATAAGTATTTTGCACGCAAATGCGACGCTATCAATTCCCCCACGCTTAGTCTTTTGCTTGTCCCCAAGCAAAATATTGCAAGCACTTTAATTGTACCTCATTTCAATCATTGATTTGGACTTATTAAATAATCTACCAAACTTAGGAAATGATTCAAGAGTGAACTCAAGTATTAAAGTATTATATGTTAACATATTATCCATAAACCATCCACTTAGCAATCAAAGTTTAGAGTTAAGTAATTAAACAAACTTAAAACAATTAGAAAGTCAAAAATCCACTTTTAGAAAATAAAACAGAAAGTTCTTAAGGACCAAAATTAAAGCACGCATGTGTGTTTCTTGTCTCAAGGCATTTGTAGGTAACCTATTTCTAGCACTCGAAATGGTTGCGTTTTACGCTCCATACCATTTTCTCACCTTTTACCTCATTACCCCTTTCTGTATTGCTTTTTATTTTATTTTTTATATATATTTTTTAAGAAATTTTAAGTGGTTGCGTTTTACGCTCCATACCACTTCTCACCTTTTACATAACGGATTTTTCGTTATTCCCTCTATATATAAATGTATATATTTTTTCGCAATACCCTCATCCTTTTTTGACTTGAAACATACATGTATTATGGCTGTAGTTTCCTACTTACTTTCTATTTCATTTTCTAACTTAGGATTTTATGCATTCACTTAGTTAAAAATTTGGTTAAATACTTAACTAAAAACTTGTATTTCACTAATGACAATTCGAAACAACATGTTAAACAAATAATACCAAAGTTCAAAATTAATTCTAAACATATAAATAATGAATTTCCTAAATATGGTATACTATTCAAGACTTCCATTTCAATAATTGAAACAAGTATACATTCAAAATGTTGGAACAAACAATTAACTAAGATGAAAAAGTTGACTTTTTTGATTTGTCTTTTTTTTTATATCTAAAAATGGAAATATGAAAATATACTTTTTATAACATAATGCATGCACACTTTTCCCCCATACTTGAGAGACACAATGTCCTCATTGTAAAAGATCATGCAAATTACATAAGATCAACAAATTAAAATGAAAACCAAACACAACAGGAAAAATGAAAAATAAAAGAAAAGAAAATAAAATAAAATAAAAAACGATAAAAACCTCATTCCACCGGTGAATCCGGTGGAGACGGTGTAAACTCCAGGTTTTATTTGCGGAAGTAAGACTTCAATCGGTGGGACATCTTTCGCTGTTCCTTCTCCATTTTGTTGATTTGGACAGACATATTGGAGACAGTCATCTGCATGTCGGCCTGCTTTCCTTCCAATTGTTCCACCTTACCCAAAACCTGCTTCCAACCCTCTGTGTTATCTTCCTCTTCCTCAGTATCAATGTTTGAGGATGTTGCCGGTGCCTTGCCTCTAGCAGAACGCCGGACCTCTAAGGGTTCTGTCCTAAGTTTATTGCTCACCCTTTCTTCCCAAGTTTTCCATAGATAGGAAATTGTATCTTCATCCTGGATTTCTACTACCAACCCTGCCCTCTTCAAAAATGGACTATCCAAGAGACTGTAGTTTGCTACTTCAGTAGGGAGACTAAATGGCAACCCGGGTTCAGCAATTCGGTATAAGATGGAAATAATTCCACTTACACCAGTGGAGATCCTTCCCAGATGGCGGGAAACATTATAAATTGCCTCAAACAGAATTCCAGTAATATCCACCGTTTTTCCCTCTAGTAAGCATTGCAATAAGAACAAATCTGTGGTCTGAACTTTGGTGGCTTCAACCCGGCAAAAGATGGAGTAGGAGAGGTATTTGTGTAGATACAGCAAATATTCATCCTTTAACCACTTGTTGCTGGAGTTTCTGGGATTGTATTGAGTCTGCCCAGTGAGTATCTCCCAAATAGATGCAGCATTCCATCCCGTAGGTTTTTTTGCAAATCCGTCCTTGGGGAATCCCAAAGTGCGGTTCATCATATCATATGTGAGATAAAGCTCTATTCTCTTGATTCAAAAACTGAGAACCGTACGGTCCTCGTTTGCCCAGTTTAGAGTTGTTAGAAACTCTAATGGAATATTCACACTATCAGGGACTTTGATTTTGGAGTAGGTTTCTAAGTGAAGAATACGTAAGTATTCTTCCATCTTGTCCATCATGCCCATCTTCTCCAAGAATTCGAAGTCCATCAGATACATCTCTGAAAAGTGATATTGAACTATTCTTTCGTATCATTCACATTCTTCTTCGGAATAAATAGGAAATAAGGCGTTGTATTTAGATTGCAGATTAGTTTGTGAAGAAGGATGGGAGGAAGGGCTAGACATTTTATAAGGGAAATGAAGAAACGGATAAGGAAGTTGGTTTTTATTTTGGATGAAGTTGCAACGTTTGAAAGGTGGTTAAGTTGGATGGAAAGAAATTGGTTTTAAAGAGATGGGTTTTAAATTGAAGTGGTGCAGAAGGTGTTGGAGAAGGGTCACGAGAATTGGAAATGATTTTGTAAAAGAATAAGGTTTTGTTTAATGTCAAAAGTTGCAATTATTTTGGTCATAAATTATAACTCTTGGGAATAAAACAAGAATTGGGAAGGGGCTGCAGAATTCCAGTAATAAAATGTCAAAAGTTGCAATGATAACGGCTAAAAACTGTTCAAAACTGTCCAAAAATTGTCCAAAAACTGCTTACGAAGCGCGCCCGCGCGAAATAAAGGCTAGAAAGCTCGCGCGCGCGAGGCCAAAGGGAAAAATTGTCTCGCATGCGCGAGCCTTTGGTCTTGGCTGGGTTGCGCTTGCGAGGCTCCTTTTGCATGCAAATTAATTTTTTTTTTTTTTGCATGGCTTTGTGGCAGTGCACGTGAAACAAAATGTTTTGTTTCATTTGCTTGTAATTGCAACCTGCAAAAAAAATGCATATTAATTTGCTCTTTTTTTTATTATTTTTTTAAGGAAATAAATAATAATAATAATAATAAAATGTAACTAAAAAAATCAAATATTATACTATAATATATTATAATTTAATTTATGACTAATGATTAATGATCCAAATAAATGGTATCCATCCTGAAAGTAGAATTACCGACTATATATGGTTTTAAACGATGTCCATTGACCTTAAAAGATTCCCCATTTTCATTTAAAATTTTGACAGCTCCATGGGAAAAAACTTCTTTAACTCGAAATGGACCGGACCACCGTGATTTTAACTTACCCGGAAAAAGTTTAAGCCTGGAATTGTAGAGTAAGACCAATTGTCCTTCATGAAAATTTTTTGCTTGAATATGCTTATCATGCCATAATTTAGTTCGATCTTTATAAATTTTGGCATTCTCATAAGCATTTAATCTAAGCTCTTCCAATTCATTTAATTGAAGGAGTCTTTTTCTTCCAGCTTTTGCCAAATCAAAATTTAGAACTCTTGTTGCCCAGTATGCCCTGTGCTCTAACTCAACCGGTAAATGGCAAGATTTTCCATATATTAATTGATATGGGGTCAATCCAATTGGAGTTTTAAAAGAAGTCCTATATGCCCATAAAGCATCATCTAATTTCATAGACCAATCTTTTCTGGTAGAGACCGTTTTTTCTAATATCCACTTTAATTCCCGATTACTAACTTCTACTTGCCCACTAGTCTGTGGATGATAAGGAGTAGAAATTTTATGGGTTACACCATACTTCTTAAGCAGTGATTTGATTAAATAGTTGCAAAAATGCGAACCCCCGTCACTTATTAAAGTTCTAGGTGTACCAAATCTGGGAAAAATGTTCTTTTTAAGCATCCTCTTTACTGTATTGGCATCATTGGCTACTGTTGCCATAGCTTCCACCCATTTGGATACATAATCGACCATAACTAGTATATATTTAAATCCTTTAGAACTCGGGAAAGGTCCCATAAAGTCGATTCCCCAAACGTCAAAGATTTCTACTTCAAGAATATTGCTCAATGGCATCTCTTGACGTTTTCCAATATTGCCAGTCCTTTGGCACCTATCACAGGATAAAACAAAATTCTTTACATCTTTACATAGTGAAGGCCACCAAAATCCTGCCTGCAATACTTTAGCAATCGTTTTGGAAATTCCAAAATGACCACCTACTTGTAAAGAATGGCAATGTCTCAATATTTCTTGAATTTCATCTTGGGGAACACATCTTCGAATAATATCATCGCTGCATCGTTTATAAAGCAAAGGTTCTTCCCAATAGTAATGTCGAACATCTCTAAGGAATTTCTTCCTTGCTCTATAGTCTAAATCAAAGGGTAGAATTCCACTTACCAAGTAATTAGCAATATCAGCAAACCAAGGCTCCTCCTGACTAACTACTCTGAACAATTGCTCATCCATAAATGTTTCGTTTATTGGTATCCCGTCATCTTGCTCCATAAGTAGCTCCTTATCAAGTCTAGATAAGTGAACCGCAACGAGATTCTCACTACCCTTTTTATCTCTTATCTCCCAATCAAACTCTTGAAGCATTAATATCCATCGGAGTAATCTTTGCTTCGCATCTTTCTTTCTTAAGAGGTATTTCAAGGCGGCGTGATCAGAATTCACAATTACTTTTTGACCAACCAAATATGCCCGAAACTTATCAAATGCATATACGATGGATAACATTTCTTTTTTTGTGGTGGTGTAATTAATCTGAGCATCATCAAGAAGTTTACTAGCATAATAAATAACATATGGCTTACCTTCTTTTCGTTGACCAAGAACTGCTCCAATAGCAAAATTGCTTGCATCACACATTATTTCAAAAGGAAGATTCCAATCAGGTGGTTGTAAGATAGGGGCTAAAATAAGTGATTGTTTTAAGGTATCAAATGCACTTATACAAGCATCATCAAATACAAACTCTGCCTCTTTTGCCAGTAGATTGCATAATGGCTTGGAAATCTTGGAAAAATCCTTGATAAATCTTCTATAAAACCCTGCGTGCCCTAAAAAACTTCTTGCATCCTTGACAGTCTTAGGGTGAGGTAGATTTGCTATTACTTCCACTTTAGCTCTATCAACTTCTATACCTTTACTTGATACCAAATGTCCCAAAACAATTCCCTCTTGAACCATAAAATGGCATTTTTCCCAATTAAGTACCAATCCATGTTCCTTGCACCTGTCAAGAACTTTAGAGAGATTTTGGAGACAATGTGAAAATGAAGACCCATAGACACTAAAGTCATCCATAAAAACTTCCACACATTCATCGATTAGATCACTGAAAATAGAAAACATGCATCGTTGGAATGTGGCTGGTGCATTGCAGAGACCAAATGGCATTCGCCTAAATGCAAAAGTTCCACAAGGACATGTAAAAGTTGTCTTATCTTGGTCCTCAGGATGAATAGGAATTTGGTAGAAACCACTAAGACCATCTAGATAGCAAAAGTATGAAAATTTGGCTAATCTTTCTAGAACTTGGTCTATGAAAGGTAAAGGAAAATGGTCTTTTTTTGTAGTCTTGTTAAGCTTTCTATAGTCAATACACATACGTCAGCCAGTGACTGTCCGAGTAGGGACTAAATCATTATATTCATTTTTAACAACTGTAAGTCCCCCTTTCTTTGGTACCACTTGAACTGGACTTACCCAATTACTATTGCTGTTGGCATATATGATACCATTGTCCAAAAGCTTAATTACTTCTTTTCTAACAACTTCCTTCAAAGTCGGATTTAGTCTTCTTTGACCTTCGATTGTTGTTTTAGCATTATCTTCCAAAAGTATCCTATGCATGCAGAGATTAGGACTTAAGCCCTTAAGATCATGAATTGAATATCCTATAGTACCTTTATATTCATTTAACACATAGGACATTTCTTGTACTTGATCATCTCTAAGGGAAGAATTAACAATAATTGGCTTACTAGAATGAGAATCTAGAAATGTATATCTTAAACTAGAAGGCAAAGTCTTAAGTTCAAACGTAGGCTTACTCTTAGAATCATCATCTTCTTTTCTTAAGCTCTCAAATTTATTGTGTTTATAAGGAAGTGTGACTGCAATACTTTTTACTGACTCAATGATGCAATCATTTTGAGTGCTGCCAATACAATCGTATAAAATTTCAGTGACACAATTATCAATCTCATCGATTGTATCAATTCTATCAACCATACGAAAAGGTGAAGACTCATGCATCATCTTTTTGATATTAAATTCAATAGTCTCACCATCGACTTCCAGAGTAATTTTCCCTTTTTTCATATCAATAATGACGCCAGCGGTGACCAAAAATGGTCTACCGAAAAGTACAGGGATTTCAGGATCTTCCTCCATATCCAGAACAACAAAGTCTGCTGGAATAATAAAATTTCCTACTTTAGTAGGAACATTTTCAACAATACCCACTGGGTACTTGATGGATTTATCAGCCATAGATAAACATTTATTCGTTGGTTTTAACTCCCCCATGTCCTATCTCTTGAACAAGGAGTATGGCATAAGACTAACACTTGCGCCAATATCACAGAGGGCCTTGTCAAAACAAGTATTCCCTATTACGCAAGGAACAGTAAAAGATCCTGGATCATTCAACTTAGGAGGAGAATTTGAGAGTAAGGCTTGAGACTCCTGGACTAAAGCCACAAGTCAGTCTCCTTCTAATTTACTTTTATGAGTCACTATATCTTTCAAAAATTTACCCCATGCAGGCATATCTCTTATAGCATCAGTAAAAGGTATAGTGATAGCAATTTGCTTTAAGTACTCAAGGAATTTACCAAATTGTGAATCTAATTTCCTCCTCATCAATCGTTGAGGAAATGGTAGGGTAGTAGGACTTACCTTTGGTTCTTCTTTACTGGAAGTAGGAATCCCCTTATTTACCTTTTTCGTATTGATGTTTGGATCATTTGGACTTTCAGTATTTTCCTTAGGTTGTGGATCCACAATCTCCTTACCACTTCTCAATGTAATAGCTTGACACGTCTCTTTAGGTTGGTACTCAGGTTGGCTCGGAAGTTTTCCTAGAGTTTTTGAATTCATAGAGGCTTGTTGGGCTATTTGTGTCTCAAGCATTCGCGAATGAGTTGAAAGTTGATCTATTTTGGAATCAAGATGCTTGAGTTGCTCTTGAGTTTGTTTATTTGTGGTAATTTGTTGGTTAATGAATTGTTCCAATAGGATTTCCATATTGGACTTCTGCGATTGGAAGGGTTTAGATGGGAAACCTGGTGGGTTCCTATCATTAGGATAGTTTGGTGGGTTTAGGGAGGCTGTAGGGTTGGACCATGAAAAACCTGGGTGATTCCTATGTTGGTAGTTATAATTATTTTGTGGAGGATTATTCCGTTGATTATAACCGCCTTGAACATAGTTAACTTGATCACTGTTGTTCATAGTACAATCTTGATAGTTGTGTGTCCCACCGCAAAGTTCACAAGTCAATTTCATATTCTCTACTTGATTAACTTGAGATTTTGCCATTAATTTTGTCAGAGCCTCAACCTTTGCTGTCAGAAGATTGATGCTATCTAATTCTAGGACACCCTTGCCCCTTTGCGTAGCTGGCTCATCACCAATATAACCTTGAGATGCTAGTTCATCTAACAGAGACACGGCCTCTGTTGGAGTCATTGTCATCCATTTTCCACTAGCACCTGCATTGACAATGCTTCTATCCTCATCTGTCAAACCATTATAGAATATGTTTGGTATCATCCATTCTGGTAGACCGTGGTGAGGACATTGTCTTTGCAATTCCTTAAATCTTTCCCAAGCATTGTATAAGGTTTCATTTTTCCCTTGCTTGAAAGTAGAAATCTCATTCCTTAATTTAGCAGTCTTTTGGGGTGGAAAATATTTATGCAGGAAAGCTTTCTTCAATTGATCCCATGTAGTAATGGAATTATTGGGCAAACTTGCCAACCAAATTTGTGCCTTATCTCTTACAGAGAAGGGGAACAAACGAAGGCGTATTGCATCATCCGATACTCCATTTATCTTAAAAGTTGCACATACATTAAGGAATGTAAGAATATGTGCATAAGGATCCTCTCCTGGCAGTCCTCCAAATTGGTTATTTTGAACCATTTGGATAATACTTAGTTTAATCTCGAAGTTATTGTTGGCAACTGTTGGTGCCACAATGCCTCCGACATTATCTGTAATATTTGGCATAGTAAAGTCTGCCAAGGTTCTTCGTTGATCGGCCATTGGTGATTTCTTTTGATCTCCTTGTATTAATCTTTGTTTCCTGCGCAGAGCACGAAAAGTCCTTTCAATTTCAAGATCAAATAAACCACTATCTTGGCTTCTACAACGTCTCATAAAAAAAATTAAATAAAATAAAATATCCTAAAGCAACTTTTTCGTCAATCAAAATAATATCAAAAATATAACCGTTCCCCGGCAACGGCGCCAAAATTTTGCTACGGGCAGGATTGCACAACAAAATTTAAATAATAACCCTTACCCAATATAGTGGTTAAGTAAGGGGTCGAACACTAGGAACGATTTTCTTGAATATTATTCAATTAATTACTAAAGATGTCTAGGCTTACTGATAGTTAAGATGTTTATTATTAATTAATTTAACTAAGAAAAGGATAAAATAAAACAGAAATTAAAAACAAAGTTAACAACAAGATGGCAAAATAAAAAAATTCAATGAATTAAATTGTATAATCAGTATACAGTCATGTTATTAAAAATAATAATCACTTCGAAAAAAGGGTGATTAATTAACTGGAGGAAGAACCTAATTCTTTTGATCCTTATCTCTAAGCAATAAAAAATGTTCATAGACGGAGGCTATATCGTGTCTAAAATTTATTTGCAAATCCATATATTTTATATCTTGTATAAACAAAAATTTGCTGGAAACTTACAAAAAATTCTAAAATAATACGTGAAAAAAAGGGTTTACTTTCACCTCAATTTGAATCTCCAAAGAACTTGGTAGTTAGAATACCAAACAAGAAAATTCATTAGAAATTGATAGAATTTGCAAATAACTTCTAAATGAGTAAGATTAACTTAACTAATTACAATTTTGACTCGAAACTAAAATTAGCTGATTTTATAAATGAATTCTATGCTAGGTTGTATGGGTTTTTATTTAAAAGATTGTAACCATCAAATTTGAGTATTTAAGTTATATTGGTTTTTCAATTTTCACTGAGAGTTTTTCAATGAGGGGTGAAGTTGAAATAGAATTGACATGTGACAGTATATAAATCCAAATCAGTCACATAATACCAAAAGATTCCATTTCTAGGTTCTGAATTTAATCTAACGATCGTCTTCTTCCACCAATTGGTTTGTTTTTTTCCTTTTTTTTTCTTTTAGGATTGGCACAATGAACAAAACAACTTATCTTTGATGAAAATTAAACTATTTTGTGTCTTTTTATATTGCATTTTTAACTCTTGATAATATTTCAATTTTAAAAATAATTTAAGATTTAATGTCACTTTATTATGAGATTGAAACACTAATTAATTTTTTTTATCATATAAAGGAATATTGATATTAATCATAGATATTAAATTATTAGAGAAAGCAATATTTAAATTTTAACAGGCATTTTAAATAATTTTATATGCATTAGTAAATTAAAACAATAACAACAAATGATATTTTTTTTAAACTAACTTTGCATAATTATCAAAATATGTATATTCAAGACTACATAGTATGTATGGAGAAATCTGGACAGAAATTTTAGCCTCTTATTTTGAAAAAAGAATGTGTTTAGACAATCTATCAGTTAGCATATTATAATAAAATTATTATATTTTTATTTGTGAGACGTGTATAACTATCATTATATATATATATGTATGTATGTATTTTTATATCCTGTTTTTGAAAAAACATAATAATAAATCAGATCCAGCTATTTTTTTTCAACTTTCTAAAAAATCAAGAAAAAAAAAATAGAGGGGAGAGTGATAGGCAACTGCCCAAAGATATCCAAAATCTTTGTCTGAGAGAGCAGACATGCTTTCAATATAGGAACCCAAAGTTTCACATATTTGGGACAACTGCTGACCCCCCTCAAATACTCCTATTGTCCTTTTCTTTCTTACCAAATAAAAAGCCCCTTCTTCTGTTGGGCCCTTATTTAAAACCATTTTTTTAATCCTTTTTTTTTACCTCCAATGAAATGTGTTAAAAAAAAAAAGAAGAAGAATGGCTAACATGGTGTAAATTTATTTAGAAATTTAATATTGAAAAATGTTACGTGCATCAATTTATGATAAATCAAATAAAAATAAAAAAATAAATAAAATAAGAGTAAAATAAAAATTTTAGTATGTAATATAATACTCTTTTTGTCTCAAAATATTTGCATGTTATACTCTTTTTTAGATGTTTCAAAATATTTACATAGTTTATGTATTTCAATATTTAAGTAGTATTATTTTCTCATAATAATAACCGGTGTAATTAAGTTATGTTTCCAAGAGATAGGGGTGGCAAAAATTTAATTAACCAATCGAATTTTTGGTTAACTAATTAAAAATTTAGTTTGGTTAACCAAATTTAGAATAATTCGGTCAGTTCGATCTAAAAATTTATATAAATTCAATTTTCAGTTTGGTTAACGGTTAATCGGTTCGATTTGGTCGGTTAACCGTTAATCGAATATTTTTTTAAAAAAATTATTTAGTTATTATTTTTTGTTTAATTCTTTAATTACATTAATTTTTTACTATGAATATAAATTTTTATTGCAAAATAAAGTTAGTTTTTAGTTTTTTTAATAAGTTTTATTTAGTTATTTAATTATACTAATTTTTTATTATAAATAAAATTTTTATTATAAAATTTAAAAAAAACTAGTTGATCGGTTAAATCAATTTAATTCGGTTAATTAACCGAATTGATCGAAATAAAAATTTGATCGGTTCGGTTAAAAAATTTTAAAAAAATTGATTCAGTTAATATGTCTGTTCGATCGATTAATTAACCGAACAAACCGATGCTCACCCCTATCAAGAGGGGTTAAAATATTAAATGAAGGACTTTTGTTGATATCTTAATGTGTTAAGGATAAAAAAAAAGTAAAATAATTTTTATTGACCGATTCTTAATATATTTATTTTTGTCAAACCGGACAAATATTTTAAGAATGAGAGAATATTTATATTAATTATTCACTTTTATTAGTAAAAATAAAAAATACTCCGCTTAATTTATCACAATTTAATTTATTTAGTAGTGTCCTTTAATATTTTACATATATTAATTCACAATATTTGATATAAGAGTGAATTTGATATTTATATATTATATTTTTTCCATTCTAAATTAATTATATATTTTTTTATTTTAAATTATAATTCATTTATTATTTTAATAAATTAATTGATGCATTAAAAATCTTTATAATAATTATATATAATGTTACTTATTAAAAATATTTAATAAATTGATCTCATATTAAAATAAAAGTGAAATAAAAAATACATATAAATTTATATTTTTGATAAAAAAATAATCAATTTTTTTTATTTTTGTGAAATAAAAAATAAATCTGAGAATATATATATATATATGAAAAAAAAAAAGGTGGTAACAATAAGTACAATATCTTTAAATCTGGAAGAGGACCACCCAACCCATAACACTGGTATTACCATTAATTCACGATTGAATGCTGTTTGTCTACTTCCCCAATTCACTGTTTTGCTTCTATATATGTAGAGGCACTCACCAAAGGCATATTCATCAAGGGCCCCACTTGGAATTTTCTTTCTTTTAAAAAAAAATAATAATTATAAGATTTCAAGTTTTAAATAAGAGTTCCATTATTTGCAGTACATGGCTAATATATGTTGGAAAACAGAGCCAATTGGCCTTCAACAACTGGAGCTCACTTCATTTACTATCTGGGTTGGATGGGCTTTTTTCTTTTTAACTTTTTTAATTCTTTGTTATTAATTACTTGTCACCTCTTCCTCTTTCCTTATATTTATCTGCTACACTTTTTTTTTAAAAAAAAATAAAGACTTAAAAAATTATGAAGTCTTGCATGGTTTAATCATACCTATGGTGATTGTCACTTAATTTCATTTAATTTTATCACATAAATTCAATTTCTCATAATCGAATTCCATTATTCTAAATAATTGATCTTTCATTTTGTTTTCAATATTTTCAATAATGGAAAAAGAAAATATGAATTTGAATTTAAATTTGTAGCTAACTAATTCATACACTAATTAAAAAAATAAGGAATGATGACCATTTTACTTAAATTTAAATTTATTTGGAAAAAGAAAATAATTTTTATTATATCATAATAAAATTGACATGATTTTGTTAAAAAATATGCCTAATCATTATTCTCTATGTGTATATATTCTTATGTATTATTTCTTAAAAAATATATTATTAGAACTGAGCAAGTCGAATTTCATTTCATATGAGATATTTTAAGTTTTTTATAAATTTAAAACATTACTAATTTTTGGTAAAAAAAATTAATTACATATTTTTGTGAGACATGTTTCGAAGTTGGTTATTGAATCTTAAACAAATAATTAAATTTTGATCAAAAAAAATAATAAATGTTGTTCTATCATTAGATTGAGTATTGGATTGTATGAACTGAAGTTAAAGAAAATATGTTGGATCGTAAGCGGTTTAAAATTGTTGGCATTATTATAAGAGAAGAGATAATAAAAACATTGGATACCGATTGGGAAGTGTTAAATAAAAAGGGATAAGTAACAAAAAAAAAAACTTGCAAAAATTTATTTGATTCACGCAATGGATGTGCAATTTTTTTTTAAAATTTAATTTTGTTTAATTGGGTCCTATGCTCTGAATGTTCTCAGAAAAGACTGCAACTCTTTGGGACCATTTTTGGATATTATAATATGGATAGTTTCTTTACTGTTTCATACATATATAATTAATGTTTTGTTTTTATTATTTTTTATAACTCTTCTTATTTTGAAAAAAAAATAAAGAAATTCGCACATTACTACCTTTTAGGATATATGTTGTGCAGAGAGGTAGCTGAACCTTCTATCACTTAAAGATGCTTCATTATTTCTCCTAAATAAATAAATGCCCTAGACGAAGTTTTAATTTCTAGATTCTGTAATATAAAATATTAGATTTACATACACATATATACGTATGTATGTATTTTTAATTCAGTAATGATTAGAATTATGCTTCTTGATGAAATTTGAAAGAATATCTTTTGCTATTTGATATGTGAGAAATATTATATTTTTAAATCGAGTGGATAATTATTCTTTACATAAACTAATAGTTTTATTTTAATATTATTCCCAATTGATTAAAGATTTTTATTGACTTATAACTAGTAATAAGTAACATTGCAAATAAGAGCATTATATATTAGGTTCTTAAGAATTTTTGTGTAATCATATATTCATTTTTTTTTAATATTTAATTAAGTCTTGTGTAAGTCTTATATATCAGAGAGAGTTATTCGAGAGTGTTATAATTTTAATATTTGAAAGTGATGAACACATTGAGCGAATTTGATATTTGAGTTTGAGTGTTATTTCCTTTCTAACCACTTGTGTACTTGGACTTATTGAATCATGTAAAATTTATTATCTTTTCCATTTTAATGTTGCATCTTTCATATAATTTTAAATTAAATTTTGAATCTATCCTAACAGTAATAAAATAGTATCATAAATTAAGTTTTACATATTTTACTAAACATGTTAAAATTAATAATTTAAGTATTATAACTATTGAAAAAGAATTAAATAAAAACAACTTATTTTCTTTAAAAAATCTGTCATTTTAAAAATAATATTTTTGTTTTATTATATATTAGTCATTTGATTTTCGATTAATATTATGACACTAATATTCTGATTTCCCTTTAATATAATTTTTATTACCAAAATAGAAAAAGAAAATATAACTTTATTTTTAAATATTCCAAATTTATATTTGTTCATCTTTTTTAACTAGAGAGATGATGCTACACACTGCCTAGAAGATATTGCACACATTGAGGGAAATAAAGGAAAAAGAAAAGAAATAAAGGGCAGGCCTATGCCAATGTCAACCTCAATTTATTTTCCACATAAAATAATAGCATAATGTTTTGGGAAGTTTTACCCCCAAAATAAAAACAATACAATATATATCATTTTAGGAAATATCATGTATTTTTATATATACTATATATAAAAAATATTAATTAGTAAATAAATTTTATATACATTTATATCAAACAAAGTAGAATTTATTTTTGTTGGGTGATATTGAAATTATTAGGTCGTACTTGCCTGAATCCAATTGCACAAGTGCTTGATATTTGGACCACATTTATATTTTTCATATCTATACTTAAGAATTATTATGTCATTCCAAAAGAATGAGTAGAAGGCAATTGCTATAACTTGAAAATTATGTCAAATACTATGTATGCCTCATTATACATCTTATGAGTTAATTACTTTCACTGTATTATTTACTCGCTCAACTCTACCTTATTAAATATAGAACATTCACATTAACTATCAATTAATATATATATTATTCAAATTCCACGTCAACAAATATCTCAATTTTATTTTAATTTTATAACTACATTAAAATCTTAATTTAGTATGCATATTGAAACACAGTTTAAAGATAGATATATATATTCTTTTAAATAATAAATTTAAAATCAATTTCTTTCTTTCCATATTAATATTAAAAAAATCTCAATCGCCTATTAGTCCCTGAATTGAATTTCAATTCATAAGAGAGAGAATTTATCATGTTTCTTTCAGGTTTAAATTATAAGTGCTCCTATAATTTACTGAAATTGTACATATAGTTTATGGCCATTATTTGTGTATATGATTATATTCATTGGAAAAAACAAAGTCAATTTGAAGCAACCACTGAGTGAAATTTGTTCCCAAATGAAAGCTAATCTGAAAAAAAAAAAATAATCGAGATGTCATAAAATTGATTTGATATTGTTGACTCTCTGTATGATAGATAAAAATGTCAAAAGTCTTTTCATTTTGATTACACAATTTAACATTTCTAGTTATGGTCCAAGAGACCAATTAAACTTAAGCTGGCTTTATTCACTTTCCTCCTTCTATTTGGGAAAATAGTCTTACCCAAATAATAATTTATGTTATTCCCCACTTATTGTAAATTATAAACTATATAATTTACATAACTTTCTTTTTTAATTACTTTGGTTAAATTAATACATCATCCGTTCTAAGATTATAGTCTTATTTATATTTTACACAGTTTAAAAAAATAATTAAGTTAATTTAACAATATATATTTTTTCATATTCTTTTATATATACCCCTAATTAATTCACAAACTTTATTTAATGAAATAAAATTATGATAGAAATATTATTATAGAAATAATAACTAATTTAATAGAAATACATTTATGGAGAATGAGATATGTATTATATTCAAACTTTATTTATTTCATTCATTTTTTAATTAATAATGATAAAATTGAAATTAACAATTTTATAGAAATTGCTTCTCAACATTAAAAACAAATACTAATTAATTGAGGGGTACAATTAAAAACACATATAATATTTAAAATCAAAAATAAAAAATAGACTATTA
The DNA here is from genome assembly GCA_947685225.1 of Garcia nutans. NCBI lineage: Eukaryota > Viridiplantae > Streptophyta > Magnoliopsida > Malpighiales > Euphorbiaceae > Garcia > Garcia nutans. The sequence continues at coordinate 969,012 of CANTUV010000017.1, read as the reverse complement.
TTTTGGGACCCAAAAAAAAAAGTGAGATAATAAATTTGGAACGGAGAAAGTACAAGTATCACTGCATACAATTTTGGGACGGAGGGAGGGAGTTCCAAGTATCATTGCATTCATTCTTTAGTTTTTAAAAAAAAAATGAAAAGATTAATCATATTATGACAATTATATCGTATTATTTTTAAGAATCCATACTTAATTTACTCAAATATAAATTATTAATACACAGAGTAAGATTACATATATTAATTTTATGCCAAATGAAACAATTAAATCATTTTCCACTAACATAAACATTAAGTAAGGTATTTCAGTGAGTTAAGAGGGCCATTCATTGCCCTAAAGATATATATGTATAGAAGGCAGATGGCAAGATGCAAACAAAGGTAAGAGTAGGGATGATAATTTTGTCCAATTCGGTGGACATTTGATCCTACTCGGTTGTGCATTCGGTTAACTAAAACCGAATCGAAAAGAAATATGAAATAACTGAAATTTTATAAATTTTATAAATAGTAACCGAACCAAATAGAATAATTCAAGACACTGAATTCTAACCGAACTAAAATATTTTAACGCAGTTAATCAATTATTTCAATGAACCGATTTTTCTCCTATATGTAATAGTAAAATTTTTCAAATTAATCAATTAATAAATTTTTAAAAATAAGTAAACTTATACGTAAATATATAAAAACTAGTTGTTTAGTAATATTATTAGAAGCATAGTTAAGTCAATATTAAATATATTAATATTTTATCACGATCCGAACTTAAGGGTACGTGACCGACACTAAGAGGCAAAAAACCCTAGGCATTAGACCCCTCAGTCAGCCTAAAGTAACATAACTACAAAAATATTTAAACCATCAGATCAATCATTCAAAATTTAATACCAAGTCACAAAATCTCAACAGTATGAAAATTTGTAGAGTTTCTAAAGTAGAAATACCGTATAATGCATAGTAAATTACGTATTCAACTAATTCATAAATAGATTCGGCTACCGAGGAAGAGAGGTAGGGTTATTGAATAAACTACTCTCAGAAGCTCACCCTAGAGACCTGAATAAAAATAGTGAGATAGGAGTGAGCGTCTTAACTCATCAAATGATACCAACTAATACACAAACTTAGTGTCCTACCCTGATTATATGCTAACTATATCTGAAGATGCTCAAAGATCATGCCAAGCATACAACAATATAAATAATTATCTAAGGATGAAAATTAGTCCACAGGAACCGCTTTAAGCCTCAAATCCGGGAGTCAATCCTCCTATCTATCTCTCTTCATCCAACATGGTCTTTTACAATTCAATACATTATATATGAATGCATGAAATGCAGAAAAATATATTAAAAAGTATCACTTACATTTTAAGTGAAGAAAAAAGACTTAGTCAACGACTTGGTCTAAAAAAGGTAGGGTCTGGTATTAAATGGTTTACAAAATAAAATACCATAAAAATATTACGACAATAATTTTAGACTCTAAAAATAGATATTTTATGGCTGAAAAATTCAATATAATTTATTCTCAATTGGTCTTCGAAAATACAAACAATTGATATAATTAATATAATTTAATTAATTTACTAAATTGAAATCGAATTCTAAAAATTCAATTATCATCTTTATACATTTTATAGTTTCATGCTTAGTAAAATTAACTATTTAACACAACATATTTTGTTGGATGTACTCATCGATCTCTCGCTAGAGTTTTGCCAAAAAAAATTTATTGAAAGATTTCAATGGCAAATTGGATACCCACATGTTTGTCTCAGAGAGAGAAATTCAAAAATATATATCACTCCCCCTCACTCGCTCAAAAATAGCATCGGAAATCGCTGCCTTAGTAGGATTCTGACCAAAATTTAAGTTAGTTCAAAAATTACAAATGATATACTAAAACAAGGTTCAGGAGGAGAGGAATTCAACCGTACCTGAATTGCTGAAAAAGAAGGCCAGAATCGACTAGAAAATCATCGAAAGCTCTTTGTAATAACTCAATTTTTAACTGATTTAAAATAATATTTTTTAAATAAAAATAATTATTTTATTATTTAATTAAATTATTTTTATTTATTTGAATTAAAGGAAAAGGGAAATGAAGGGAGGAGAGAGAAGAGTTTGTGAGGGAGAGGGAGAAAATGACAAAGAGGGAGAGAGAAACAGTGGGCCGATAGGTTTTTCTCAGATCTATTGTCGTCCGGTGATCAACTATCAATACCACATATACCACCGTATAGCCCATCATTCGACGAGTTCAGCGCCATCAAAAATGCCGCCATTGGCCACTGAAGTATTGTTCACGCACCGTCCAACTAGTCCGCCTTTTGAGAGCTTTCAATAAAGATTTAGCTGATTCCGACGTTCTTTTTCAGCGAGACTGGTATTTTTAAAATTCTCTCTTTCCAAGCTTTATTTTGATATGTCATTTGTGAATTTTAGAGTACATTTAAGATTAGTCAAAATCCGGTCATCATTTTTCGGCGACAGTGATACTAGTCCGGCGACTGAGATACTGCTCTGGCAATGAAAAAAATAAATGAATAATAAATATATGTAATTAGTTAGAAATTTTGGAAGTTAAATTAATTTATAATATGTGATTTTAATTAGTTATCTAATTAATTATATTTAAAAGAAAATGAGAATAAAATAAATAAATAATAAAAAATAATAGATAAATAGCAAATATAAAAGGAATAAGTTAAATAATAATAATAAATATGTATAATTAATGATTGATAGTTTAATATATTAAAATTTGAATATTTAGGATGTGTTAATTAAAAATTAATTAATTGTTAAGTAATAACTTATAGAATTAAAATATATATTTAGAATATATATATATACTTTTAATTAATTAGTTAAAATTAAATGAAAATTTTTATTAATTAGTATTAATTAAATAAGAATTTGATTAAAATAAATTGATAAGTTATAATTATTGTTTATTAATTATAGACAAATATTTAATGAGTTATATTAAATTAGATTATAATTTTATGTAAAGATTTGTAATTTAAAGATTATAATTTTAATTGATTGTTTAAAATAAAAATTATTTAATTTGCTAATTAATTTAGCCATTAATTTAATTATGATTATTATTTATCAATATATATAATTAATTAATATTATCTAATGAATATATTATGGTAGTTTAATAAACTATTGTGTTTGATTGAAAATGATGATGGAGCCCAAAATGGGGGCAGAAAAGTTGATGTTAACGATTGTGGGATACTTAAAAGTATTATTTATTATTTTGTTTCAGGAGAATGTCCTAGCTATTGGGGAGACTCTGCCAAAATTTTAGCAGAATCTTTAGAGTCATCCACCCATCCATATTCTAATGGTTTTTATAGTCATTTAAAAATAATTTTCAAATGTTTTTCATTACTATTTAAATGTTCCATGGAGAATCGTTAGATTTTTGTATATTTGTGAGTTATATATATTAATATAATATCCTGCTTTCATAATTTACTCTAATAGCCAATTTTACATAAATGCATTTGATTGCTTATGCAATATAAACATAATTATTATTATTAGCATTTGATTATAGAAGCATAATGTATGTCAGTGCATAAGTTGATGGCTTTTGATGCATATAATATGTGTTTATCAGATAGAGTTAGGATGATATGAGACCACAAATGATCAGAGTTATGGGCTAGGATATGATGACACTATATGATGATGAGATTAGGACTGCCGTGACAGCGGGGACATTCTCATGCTCAGCGCTGTTTGTCAGTCGAGTAGCGCTGCTTGGCTAAGGCCGTGACGACAGACCCTACATATTATAATATAAGAGAAATGTGTGGACTAAGAGAACAAGATAGGAGGATCGGCTCCCCAAATTGAGGTTTAGTATTGTCCTTGATTATGTAATTTTGATTGTTTGGTTGACATTTGCATAAGCATTATTTGCATGAGATCACTATATTATATTAATTTCTATATAGCTCATTGAGTCTAACGCTTATTCATATTCACTATTTTTTCAAGGTTGTAGGTTAAGCGTGGGAGAAATACTTAATCGAGTTAACATGCCTTTCATATCTTGACAGGAGTGTCACTTATATATTTTATTATATAACTATATTATTTGTGTATCTTAGAACTCCGCGTGGTATTTTTTTCTTTGTATATCTTTTTATTTATTTAGTTCTGATGTTTAGCCAAATATGTTTATTAACCAATATTTGATGATGATGATACGATATTATACTAATTGTATATAGTAGTGGCCTGTGGGCCTAATTTGAGACAGTACCTATTGTCCCAGTCTATTTTTCTCGAGAAATGAGTTGTCAGACTGATTATGAATTTCAAAAGTTACGTGCTTTCCCGTTTTCTAATGCTGGTTACGTACCCTCGGGTTTGGATCATGATACAGTTTGTATCATAGTAAAGATTTTGTGGCCTGTAGCATGTCTATGGTTGAAAGAGTTCATTTTGGTATATGTTCATATATCATGAGAAGTATATGTTTGCTTTTCGATTTAATTGAGTCTCAATTGCCTCAAATTTAGCATGATCCGTGCGTATAAATTTAGTGGTGGTTGTACGTATTTGTTTGTATGAGACATAAGATTTGTAGTTTATGGCTTCAAAGTGGAAAATAGTAACCTTTTAACAGTTCCTTAAGCAGACTTGGTAGCTCAAGAGACAAGGTTATTGACGTAAGATAAATGCTAAATTGGTTTGAAGGATGTTTGGGAGTGAAAAATAGAATATAAGATAGATGAAATTGAATATGAAGTATGGTATATGATGAAGTTAGATTATACATGATGCATTAAATTATAATGTGTTTAACTTGTAAAATTTTGGATGTCAAGGACGATGAATGACTCTGAATAATTAAGCCATACAAAAGTTGGACTAATAAGTAGTAATATTCATGATATATATGAATAGTAGTTTTAGATATATGAATCAAAGATGACATTTGGATTTGACATGGAAAAAAATGAAGACGATAGATAATAATTTAAGGATTATAAGTACATAGTGAACTTAAATTTTTCTGAGGGAGAGTGTATGATGAGCTTAGGTATGAAAATATAAGTAATATCAAAATATAGAAATATTAGTTGATGTAAATTATTTTGGATGATTAAAGAATGTATGTCTATAATGTAGCTAGAGTTATGATGTTGGAAATAATATGGAGTACACTGACAAGTTGAAGTGGTAGAGAATGGTTGAACACTGTGAATTTTTTTTTGGTTTAATTAGTCAAATATATAGAAAAATGTTATCAATTTAGTTAGGGTCAATGTGATACAGAAACATCATTAGTAGGAATGAGTAACTTCTATTCTAAGGTCCAATTGAATTAATTAATGAATTAAAATTTTGAGTTTTGACTTTGATGAGTTGATGATAAGGAATTGGATTTAACATTTGAATTGATTGACTAGAAAATGTATGTATAATGATTCATAATTTCGGAATAACTACGATATTGATATTTAGAAAGTGTGCAAGAGACAAGAGCTATAAAATTGTAATAATTAGGAATATCGAGGTAAAATACGAGAGTAAGGTCTAAAATGGCTATTTAAACATTTGGAGATAAATTGTGATAATAGCTGAGTAAGATCTCGAGGTGATGGAATAGTCGATCTAAGAGTTAGTTATAGTTCTTAGGATAATATATATTAGAGTGCGTAGAAAAGCGTGAGAAGTTTGATTTTTCACTTGAGCGTTTACCTTAGTTTGAAAATTCGATGATGAATTTTTATTAAATGGGGGAAGAATGTAATAACCCAATGTTTAACTAATTTAAAATAATAGTTTTTAAATAAAAATAATTATTTTATTATCTAATTAAATTATTTTTATTTATTTGAAATAAAGGAGAGGGAAATGAAGGGAGGAGAGAGAAGAGTATGTGAGGGAGAGGGAGAAAGTGAAAGAGAGGGAGAGAGAGAAAGTAACAAAGAGGGAGAGAGAAATAGTGGGTCGATGTGTTTTTCTCATATCTATTTCCGTTCGGTAATCAATTATCGATACCGCTTGTACCACCGTGTAGCCCATCGTTTGACGAGTCTAGTGCCGCCAATAACTCCGCCATTAGCCATCGGAGTACTATTCACATACCGTCTGATCAATCTACCTTCTGAGAGCTTTCGACGAAAATTCTGGCCAAATTCGACATCCTTTTCCAGCGAGAGTGGTATTTTTGAAACCCTCTTTTTTCAAGTTTCATTTTGGTATGTCATTTACGAATTTTAGTGAACATTTTAGGTTGATCGGAATTTGGTCACCGTTTTTTCGACGATGATGATACTATTCTGGTGACTGATATACTATTATGGCAATGAAAAAAATAAATGAATAATAAATATATATAATTAGTTAGAAATTTTAAAGTTAAATTAATTTAGAATATGTAATTTTAATTAGTCAACTAATTAATTGTGTTTAAAAGAAAATGAGAATTAAATAAATAAATAAATAAAATAGATAAATAGCAAATATAAAAGGAATAAATTAAATAATAATAAATATGAATAATTAATGATTGATAGTTTAATAGATTGAAATTTGAATATTTAGGATGTGTTAATTAAAAATTAATTAATTGTTAAGTAATAACTTATAGAATTAAAATATATATTTAGAATATATATATATATATAATTTTAATTGGTTATAATTAAATAAAAAATTTTATTAATTAGTATTAATTAAATGAGAAATTGATTAAAATAAATTGATAAGTTATAATTATTGTTTATTAATTATAGATAAATATTTAATGAGTTATATTAAATTAGATTATGATTTTATGTAAGGATTTGAATTTAAAGATTATAATTTTAATTGATTATTTAAAATAATAATTGTTTAATTTGCTAATTAATTTAAATTAATTTAACCATTAATTTAATTATAATTATTATTTATCAATATATATAATTAATTAATATTATCTAATGAATATATTGTGGTAGTTTAATAAACTATTGTGTTGGATTGAGAATGATGATGGAAGCTCAGATAGAGCAGTTATGTTGATATTAACGGTTGTGGGATGCATAGAAGTGTTATTTCTTATTTTGTTTTAGGAGTATGTCCTAGCTATAGGGGTGACTGTCAAAATTTTGACAAAATCTTTTGAGTTATCCATCCGTCCATATTATAGTTTTTATTATCATTTGAAAATAATTTTCAGATATTTTCTATTACCAATAAGATGTTTCATGGAAAATTATTAGATTTTTGTATATATGTAAGTTATATAGATTAATATAATATCTTGCTTCCCTTATTTACGCTAATAATCATATTTGCATAAATGCATTTGATTGATTGTGCAATATAAACATAATTATCATTATTAGCATTTGATTATATAAGCATAATATATGTCAGTGTATAAGTTGATGGCTTTTGATACATATAATATATATTTATTGGATAGAGTTAGGATGATATGAGAGCACACATGATGGAGTTACGGGCTAGAATATGATGACAATATATGATGATGAGATTAGGACTAGTGTGATGGCGGGGTCATTCTCATATTCAGCACTGCTTATCAGTCGGATAATGTTGCTTGGCTAAGGCTATGACGACGAATCTTATATATTGGAATATAAGAAAAATGTGTGTACTAAGAGAGCCATATAGGGGGGATCAGCTCCCCAAATTGAGATTTAGTATAGCCCCATTGATTTACTCCTATTATTATTTGATTATGTGATGTTGGTTATTTGGTTGACCTTTGCATAAGCATTATCCGCATGGGGATTGCTATATTATATTAATTTTTATATAGCTCATTGAGTCGAATACTCATTCCTATTCATCATTTTTTCCAGATTGCAAGTTGAGCGTGGGAGAAATACTTAATCGAGTTAACTTGCCTTTCATTTCTCGGCAGGAGTGTCACTTATATATTTTATTATATAACTATGTTATATATGTATCTTAGAACTCCGTATGATATTTTTTTTCTTTCTCTATCTTTTTATTTATTTAGTTCTGTTGTTTAGCCAAATATATTTATTAACCAATGTTTGATGATGATGATGCGATATTATACTAATTGTGTATAGTAGAATATGTGGGCCCAATTTGAGACAGTAACTGCTATCCTATTCTATTTTTCTTGAGAAATGAGTTGTATGGCTGACTATGAATTTTAGAAGTCACGTGCTTTTTCATTCTTTAGTGTCGGTCACGTACCCTTAGATTTGGATCGTGACACTCTTGGTAGGCGGTCACTTTGTGTGGTGCTTGTGATGCTGTCCGGTGGTCATTGCCCATGATTCAGGTGGTATCCAGCTCGTCATCGATGGACAAAGCTGCTAGCCAACGCGTGTTGGTGGCCGACAACTTGACGCGATAGATCAGAGAAACTTCATTGGCGCACTCTCTCTCTCCCATACTCTTTCTCTCTCCTCTTAAATTTATTATTATTATTATTATTATTATTGGATGTTACATAGTTAATATTAACAAATATCACTATAAAAATAAAAATAGTCTAAAATATATTTAATATAGAAAGTGCTAGTTTAAAGTTATAAAGATGTCAAGTTATAAATAAAATAACTGTTAATAAAATATTATGTTAATTAATTTGTAAAATTTTCATATATATATAATAAATTATAAGTTTTAATTGCAACATAAAAAGTATAATAAATTTATATATATAAAGTAATAATTTGGTTAATTTTTATATGATCATAAAATTAACCAAATTAAACTGAAAACCAACTATACCTATACCAAAATAATTGAATTTTTACAATTCGGTTTGATTATTCAATTAAAACCGAATAATGCATACCACTATCTGATTGGATAATTTATATTCGATCAATTTATATATAATTGGAGTAGAGTATGAATTAGAAAAATTATAACTGAAATGGATTTGGGTTAGATGCTGAATCTCATCCCTGGGTAAGAGAGGCAAAGTTTCTTTGCTAGTGAGTATAATAAATAATATTGTTTCCATTTTCCAGTAAACAAAACAAAAATATTAGCTTGGAATATTAACATAGGCTGTCTATGGGTCCTCGCCACTGTTTATGGTCCTCTCTTTTATTGTCTTTAGACTTTACAGCTGTAACCGAAGAAAAAAAAAGCATAAGAAGAAAAAAAACATAATAGCGATTTTGGGCATGAATTATGTGAATTCATGTGATATATTTATGTATGAATCAATTATAAAGGGAGACAAAGTCAAAAGATTAGGTTTTTTTTTCTTATTTTTTATTTATCAGAACAAATTTTAAGCGGAGATTTTGATTCAAGGATAAAAGTTAAACTGAGATTTTAAAATTAAGGCGATAAATTTAACTGTTAAAATTATTGAAATTTATTTTTTATCCATATTTAGTTGTACAATTCAATTTAATTTAACTAAATTTTAATTTCAATTTAATAGAGTCAGCCATATGACTTTTTTTTCTCTCTTAATTTTTAGCAATTATAAACTATATTTTATGATTATAAAAATTTTTCTGAATATTTTTTTCTCATATTAATTTAGGTCTATTTCTAATTATATTAATTTTAAAATATTTTATTTTTTCTAATAAGTATATCATTAGAGTATCAAATTATCTCAATATATAATTTCTTATTTTATTTACAATAAAGAGCTATGCTCATATTTTCATTAATGCACTCAATTTGAATTGTAATATTTGTTAATTTGATATATTGATAATTAATATCAGTAATGCATATAATATGTTTTGAAAAGAAAATAAATAATTAAAACCATAGGACTAAAAGCCTTTCCAATGATCATATAATACAACAATAATTGAGGTAGGGACAATTGATCTTTGCCGTATTTAATTGAGCAATAAGCCTTTGAAAAAACATCTCTCTATGTCTCTCTCCCTCACTAGGCATGCATCTACTAGCAATATCATATAGTCTGTACCTACCTAAAAGTAGAAAGTGAAATAAATAAAATTAAATTAAAAAAAGGACACCTAAGCAATTTGACAGATTTTGTCTCCCATATTCAAAATCCCCCACCATTCACCTTTTCAAACTTTGTTGATTCAGTCGCTCTTCCATCCAACTCAAACCAAATCCTTCCTTGACCAAAAATAAAAAAACAAATCCTTCTTTCTGTCTCCCTCTCTCTCTTCTTGAATTTTCTTCTGTGGGAAGACTTCTTTTTTTTTTTCTTAATTAATTTTCTTAAATAACTGTTATTGCTTCCCACAGGGTTTATAGAAAAAAAAAATGAATAAGTGAGGCCTATTCATTTATGTTGTAATTTTTTTATTTTTTAAAACTAAAAATTATTTTTAGTTTTTATTTTATATTTTTTAAAGATCTATTTTATATTTTTAAAAATTATATCATAATTTTTTTTATTACAAACATACATTTTATTCATCTATTTTAAAAGTTTCGAATTTAAATTTTATAATTGCAATCAAAGTAATATTGTGTATATTTGTATGTAGTTATTTATTTATTTGAATTACTTATCTAATGCACACAATAATTGAATAATTGTGATGAAATATAAAATTGAAAGAGAAATTTTAAGTATAATTGATTTAATATCAATAATCAAGTCGATTTCTATTTTCAAGCATGATTATTATGCAAACATGAATTAATAAATAATAATTCTGTGATTACTTAAAAATGGAATCATGAAATTTCGAACTATGTAGTGTATGTAAAAGCATTGCATTTCGTATCAAAAAGGCATACATCTTCAGAAATTGAAGACTGCAAACCATAATTACCATATGCATAAAAATAAGGGGAAAATATGTAAAGAACACTTGGTGAATTATTTTTCCAATGTAAATGGTTGGCATGCACTGAATAAATTAAATTCAATAGATTCCAAGAAATAATATATTACACGTGAAAAAAGTAAGAGAAACCCATAAGAGAAAAAAGAATGGAGAAAATTATTTAAAGAAAAGAGAAAAAAAAAAGAAATAAAGAAAAAGAAAGAACCAAAAGTATAAGCATGCTCAATTTAGAATCCACTAAGAATAGGGCATCATGAATCTCTGGCAATTAAAGGGAATTTCTGAAACTTTATAATCTAGTGGGTATCACAACTTTTCTTAATCTTTAACTTAGATTATGTTATTAATTAATCCAATATTTACTCTATTTTCATATTAACTAACCCAGAGGGAGGTCGGAACCAACAAAAGATTAATTATATGTAAAGCTGTATATGTAGAAATTAGTCCTAATTTGTTTAGTGGGAAGCAAAAGCACTAATGGAAATTATTTCTATTGTGGTTTAGTTGTGCTAATTAATAAAATTATACTAGTAATTAGTAAGTATCTATAAACCAAAGTTCTAGTGTTACAAATTTAGCAAGCAAGATTTATCAGATCTACATTATATTAGCAAAAATAAGAGCAATGATAAAGTTTTTATAGGATGCTATTTATTGACAAACTCTATATTCAAATCAATATTAATCTTCATAGCTTGATTAAGTTCATGTCTTATCTTATATGGTGATATTAAGTCAAAAGGATTTGGCTATAGAAGCAAATATTAGCAAGAAAGGTGAATAGCAAGTACTTTGACGAGTGGAGGTATAAATACTTGTTCATATGGTCGGGCATAAATTTTAAAAATATCGAAATTTTGAATATGTTTGATCCATAATTTTTCTTATGAATTGAAATTTATATCTTGATTTGTGAAATGTCTACTAATAATTAACCTTAATAATAATAATTAAGGTTAATAAAGTATTCGCTTAGTAAGCAAATTCACACTTTTAATTATTAAAAATTAAAATTGCACTTATTATCTTTGAATTTATTGCCTTTTCATGGATGTTTTTAGATTTTAATTTATTGTAAAAAAAAAAACTTCAATTTTGATGTATACCTTATATTTATCTTCTTCTTCTTTATTTCACTTTGGATTCCTTTATTATTCAATTTCTAGGTCTATGGCTGGTCAGAGAAATGACTATGGCAAGAGATCGAATTCCCAATATGACTATAAGGGAGGCAAGTGGAGGAATCCCGATGATGATGGTAACCAACCACATATGATTAGGAGTGATGACATCATGTATTGCTACTTATGCTCGCTAAAAAATATTATTAGGGTGATGTCGTCTTTCATACCAAGACTCAAATACAATCATCAATCAAGAAAATTATATCCAATAAAGTTGTGAACAGGTCGAATTCAATCAAATTTAGGATATTTTTCAAACCGATTTAACTTGACCTTTTAATAAAAATTTCTAACTGAACCAGATTAAACCAATTTAAAGTTTCAATCGACCCATATATATTCCAATTTAGGCAAGTAAAATAGAGTGAAATCGAGTGCATGCAACAACTGATACAAATGTATCATTACCCAGCTTTTCAGTGCATGTAGATGCAAATGCAAATCTAGTGTATGAATGAACAAGAAAATACAAAGTCACAAACTCTAAATCAACACAATACATTAAAAACTTATTCCATAAAATAAATCAAAATTTATTCTATAAAATAAAATAAACCTACATCAAAACCTTAAATTGACAAAAATCATGTTACAAAAAATTAAACTACATCAGAACTCTAACAATTAACTGTTGGATTATTTATATGGACCAATATTTATACATTAAATATAACTTTAGGCTAAAATAATTTTATGACATATATTCTACCATAATAGGCTTGGCCCAAATATTAAAGTGATCTAATTTGGTTAAGGTTAATTTTGGGCATATTTAAGATTATAAAGTATGGGTTAATATATGTGTAGATACTTTAATGTTATTTCTAATTTTATGATGGGCAAAATTGGAAATTACCACATTAGGGTTATGGTCCCCAAATTGTATGTTTGGAACTTCTTATATAATCCCATCAATATGAGAAGTGTGGCTACCCCTACCAAAACTCATACATATCAATTTGGAAGATCAAAACTCAAAACTAAGGCTAAGGATTCCAATATTCATGATGGATTCAGGTACGCTTCCGCTTCCAATTTAATCTATTTATTCTTGATGATTTAGCATGGTTGATTTTATTGTTGATGATGTTCATCAATTAATTTAGAAATCTTAATATTCGGTATCAGAGCCACTCATGTTGAATCATTGAGATTTATGAATTTTGTTTTGGTCTTCGGATTGCTGACAGTTTGAGACTTATTTGGTGACTGTTTTGCTTTATTATAAAACATAATCATACCAATTTGTCATATTGTTTGCCACGGCAACCAGATTTGTAGATGCTCTTTGGTTTGTGTTATTGCTATCATATTATATCGTATGGATTTGCTTGATCAAAACATAAATAATATAGAATGGATATTGGGTGCCGTAGCAACCAAAGTAATGCTGGAATTCATTTTGGCATTTTAGATTGTTATATTATGATTTGATTTCTACAGTATGTGTTTTGTAGACCGTGGGCAAATTTTAGCATTATTTGTTTGTATCATTTCTTTCTTCCGTGGGTCCCATTGGTTTTATTTATTGAGAAATTGACAAAATTCATTTAAGACTACATACTGCATAAAACTATAAATATTAAAAAAAAAAGGTTAATTTTTCCTAGAAAGGGTCCCACCACTTTTGGCTTGGACATTCTTTTGTCAACATATATGTCAATAATATATTCTTATATCATTGTGCAAAAGCTTACAGATTGCAAATGTGTTAAGTGAATATATATATATATGGATGTTATTACTTGTGTATGTATAAAATGCTACGGTCACTAACAATGACTAATTTTAGAAATTTTAGATTTAAATAATGGAAAGATTATATATATTTTTTGAGATAAATTGATTGACACAATAAGGCTCACCAAAGTAAACTTAGTGGAGATTAATTTATTTTAAAATATATAAAGAGTTAAGTGTGTGTGACTAATGTGAATATAAATTGGCCCAAAGGAAAGTTTATATTCAACATAATCACATATACTCTTGTGGTGATAAATATGTGATGATTATTTGGTTTTACATGTGAGCAATAAATCAACCCAAAGGATGATATATTGTTTGGCATGTTAATTTATCATCAATATTTAATTGCTACGCCAAGGTACCACTTGCAAGTTAATATTTTGTCCAAAGATGAAATATTAATGGAGCGCCCGGTATCTTGAGATGGGGTTTACCATTATTTAAATTTATTTTTCAACTTTGGTTATACTTTGGAAATATGTGAGTGTATTGATTGTTTGTTTTGCTTTGTTTTGGATTCAGTTAATACTACCGCAGCTAATATTTCTGCCAACATTAATTCAGTTCCTATGTTAAATGGCACAAATTTTAAGGCGTGGCAAGAGAGTGTTCTTATCACTCTCGGAGTCATGGATCTGGACTATGCGATAAGAGTTCAGAAACCCGCTGATCTTACTGATAAGAGTACCTCTGAGGAAAAGAGGGAGATGGAAAAGTGGGAAAGGTCTAATCGCATAAGTCTTATGATCATTAAGCGTGCCGTTCCAGAAGCTTTTAGGGGCACTATGTCTGATCAAGTGGATACTGCTAAGGGTTTCCTTGAGCATATAGAAAAAAGATTTGCTAAGAATGAAAAGGCTGAAACTAGTACAATCTTAGCAAAGCTTATTTCTATGAGGTATATAAGAAAAGGAAACATAAGGGAGTACATTATGGAAATGTCTCATCTTGCTTCAAAGTTGAAAGCACTTAACTTGGCCTTATCTGAGGACTTGTTGGTGCATTTAGTTTTGATATCTCTTCCATCACAGTTTAGCCAGTTTAAGGTGAGCTATAATTGCCAAAAGGAATCTTGGTCACTTAATGAGCTCATCTCACACTGTGTACAGGAAGAGGACAGGATGAAGCAAGAGAGAGTTCCAAGTGCTCATTTAACATCCACTTCTAAGGACAAAAAGAAAGACAATAAGAGAAAGAAAGATAAGGAAGCTGCAGAAGTACCACAAAAGAAGCAGAATAAGGAACAGAATCAGAATTCTTGTTTCTTCTGTGGTACTCCAGGTCATGTGAAGAAGCAATGTAAAAATTATCATGCGTGGCGCGTAAAAAAGGATAAGCTTCTTAATTTTGTTTGTTCAGAGGTTAATTTGGCTTCAGTACCTAGACACACATGGTGGATAGATTCTGGTGCAACAACTCACATCAGTGTGTCTATGCAGGGTTGCCTGAGTTACCGAAAGCCTAATGATGTTGAAAGATACATCTACGTTGGCGACGGAAAGGAAGTTGAAGTTGAAGCAATTGGGATATTTAGATTGTTATTAAGAACTGGATTTTATTTAGACTTGAAAGAGACATTTGTTGTACCGTCTTTTAGAAGAAATTTGATTTCTGTTTCTGTATTGGATAAATTAGGTTATTTTTGTTCATTTGGAAATGGAAAATATAATCTCTTTCAAAACTCAAATTTAATTGGCTCTGGTTCTTTATCTGGTTATGATAATCTATATTTGCTTGACACAATTGCTTCATTTCATGAATCTTTATCTATTGGTACAATAGGCATAAAGCGCAAATTAGCCAATGAGAATTCAGCTGCGTTATGGCACAAGAGATTGGGTCATATCTCTAAAAGGAGAATTGAGAGACTTGTGTCTGACAGTATTCTTGATCCCCTTGATTTTACAGATTTTGATGTGTGTGTAAACTGTATCAAGGGAAAACAAACAAATGTGAGGAGATTTGGTGCCAACAGAAAATTAGACGTCTTAGAACTAATACACACAGATATTTGTGGTCCGTTTCCTAAGGCTTCTTGGAATGGACAACAATATTTCATTTCGTTCATAGACGATTTTACACGATATGGCTACCTTTATCTCTTACATGAAAAATCGCAATCCTTGGACATGTTCAAAAGTTATAAGGCTGAAGTTGAGAATCAACTCAACAAAAGGATTAAAAGCATCAGATCTGACCGTGGTGGTGAATACTATGGTAGATATGATGGTTGAGGTGAATAATGTCCAGGACCATTTGCGAAATTCCTAGAGGAAAGCGGTATCGTCCCACAGTACACCATGCCAGGTTCACCTACTATGAATGGTGTAGCTGAAAGACGAAACAGAACGCTTAAAGATATGGTAAGGAGTATGATTAGTCATTCTACCTTACCAGAATCACTCTGGGGAGAGGCATTAAAGACTGCAGCTTATATACTCAACAGAGTTCCAACTAAGGCAACTACAAAAACTCCATATGAGCTTTGGACAGGTAAAAAGCCTAGTCTTAAGCATTTACATATTTGGGGATGTCCAGCTGAGGCAAGGCCTTATAGGCCAAATGAAAAGAAATTGGACTCAAGAACTGTCAGTTGTTACTTTATTGGATACTCTGAAAGATCCAGGGGTTACAAATTTTATGATCCCACTACTAAGGCTATATTTGAGACGGGAAATGCCCGATTTTTTGAGAATGTTGAGTTTGCAGGGGGAGAAAGAGTTAAGGACTTTGACTTTGAAGAGGAATATGTGAATATTCCTTTAATTGCTCTTGACAATAATCAAGAACAGTTCACCATACTTGATATTGTTCAAGATGCAATTTTAGACAATGTCATTGTATCTCCCACTCAAGTTCACGATATTATTCCAGAAGAACAAACTCAACTACCTCAAGAAACATTGCCATTAAGAAGATCCGCTAGAGAAAGAAGAAATGCAATACCAGATGATTATATTGTATTTCTCCAGGAACATGAGGTTGACATTGGAGTGATGGAAGATGATCCAATCAACTTCCATCAAGCCATGCAAAGTATTAACTCTCAAAAGTGGATTGATGCTATGAATGAAGAGATAAAGTCCATGCATGACAATGAAGTATGGGATCTTATCCCATTACCAGAAGGTGCAAAACCTATTGGTTGTAAATGGATTTTTAAAACCAAAAGGGATTCGAAAGGTAATGTGGAGAGGTATAAAGCACGTCTTGTTGCTAAGGGCTTTACACAGAAAGAAGGCATTGATTATAAAGAGACTTTCTCTCCAGTTTTCTCGAAAGACTCTTTTAGGATTATAATGGCTTTAGTGGCATATTTTGATCTTGAGTTACATCAGATGGATGTTAAGACTGCGTTTCTCAATGGCGACATTGATGAAACATTTTATATGATACAACCAGAAAATTTTGTATCGGGTGATGCAAAATCTATGGTTTGTAAATTAAAGAAATCCATCTATGGACTTAAGCAAGCGTCTCGACAATGGTATTACAAGTTTCACCAAGTTGTCATCTCATTTGGTTTTGAGGTAAATTTGGTTGATGATTGTATATACCATAAGTTCAGTGGGAGTAAGAATATTTTTCTGGTTTTATATGTTGATGATATTTTGCTTGCCAGTAATGATATAGGCCTATTGCATGAAACTAATAGATTTCTAGCTAAGCACTTTGAGATGAAAGATCTTGGTAATGCATCTTTTGTATTAGGAATCCAAATACATCGAGATCGTTCTCAAGGTGTACTTGGATTATCACAAAAGGCCTATATTGAAAAGGTTCTAAAGAGATTTGGCATGCAAGATTGTAAACCAGGAGATACCCCTGTGGCTAAAGGAGACAAGTTTAGTCTTAACCAGTGCCCTAAAAATACCTTTGAGGAAAAGGAAATGCAGAAGATTCCCTATGCTTCAGCAGTAGGAAGTCTGATGTATGCACAAGTTTGTACGCGTCCGGACATTGCGTACATTTGTGGAATGTTGGGCAGTTATTTGAGTAATCCTGGCATGGATCACTAGAAGGCAGCTAAACGAGTTATGCGGTACTTACAGAGAACCAAACATTACATGCTCACATATAGAAAGTCGGATAAATTAGAGATTATTGGGTATTCTGATTCCGACTTTGCTGGATGCCAAGATAGCAAGAAGTCTACATTCGGTTATATTTATCTGCTTGTTGGAGGAGCTATTTCCTGGAAAAGTGCTAAACAGTCACTTGTCGCTCCTTCCACCATGGCAACTGAATTTGTGGCATGCTATGAAGCATCGAATCATGGAATATGGCTGCGAAATTTTGTCACTGGGCTGCGAATTGTGGAAAGTATTGAAAGACCACTTAAGTTATTTTGTGACAATAAATCAGCAGTTTTATATTCCAATAACAATAGGAGCTCGACCAAGTCAAAGCACATAGACATCAAGTTCCTAGTTGTTAAAGAAAGAGTTCAAAGTGGACATTTGTCTATAGAGCATATTGGTACAAACTCCATGATTGCGGATCCACTTACTAAGGGACTACCACCTAAGGTCTTTCATGAGCATACTTCTCATATGGGTGTTATGTCATTTGAGAAAATTTAGTTTTTAGTGGGAGTTTTGCATTTATTTATTTATTTTTCTGGTTATAGACAACTTTCGGTTATGTATTATTTTCTGCAGAAATAAAGTTTTTCAGTTATTCCACTTTGATTTTAGCATGATGAGGTTTTATCATGGTTTTAGTAGGATCAGTTGGAAATAGACATGTTTAGATCACATTGCATATAATTTTCATGCTACACATCCATACTTGATCTATGTCATTTGGTCATATTAGTATATGTGATCAAGGATAATTTTATTATGATGTAACTATAATAAATAATGCCTTGGTTCTATATTGATATAGCTAATGGACGAGATTGTTCGGAAAGTCATTCGGTTATGATAGATAAGTTTTGAGCTCATAAGGTTATATTATGACATAAGATTATAAAGTTTTAAAGTTATATTTATGTACAAATATAGTCCAAGTGGGAGATTGTTGGATTATTTATATGGACCAATATTTATACATTAAATATAACTTTAGGCTAAAATAATTTTATGACATATATTCTATCATAACAGGCTTGGCCCAAATATTAAAGTGATCTAATTTGGTTAAGGTTAATTTTGGGCATATTTAAGATTATAAAGTATGGGTTAATATATGTGTAGATACTTTAATGTTATTTCTAATTTTATGATGGGCAAAATTGGAAATTGCCACATTAGGGTTATGGTCCCCAAATTGTATGTTTGGAACTTCTTATATAATCCCATCAATATGAGAAGTGTGGCTACCCCCACCAAAACTCATACATATCAATTTGGAAGATCAAAACTCAAAACTAAGGCTAAGGATTCCAATATCCATGATGGATTCAGGTACGCTTCCGCTTCCAATTTAATCTATTTATTCTTGATGATTTAGCATGGTTGATTTTATTGTTGATGGTGTTCATCAATTAATTTAGAAATCCTAACATTAACAAATCAAAACTATTTTATAAAATTAAATAAAATGACCATAAATAGAAAATAAAATGTTGAAAAAAAAAACCCTAACAAAAAATCAAACTAAAAAATCTTTAAAATAAAAAGAAAAACAAACTAAAAAACGCTCATTTCCAATGAACCCTAAAATAAAAAATAAATAAAATAAAATAAAAAATTGATAGAAACACAAAAACTAAAAATCCTAATAGAAAATAAAAAACTAACTAAGAAATTGAGAAGAATCGGAGAAAGAAAAACTGAGAGGGAGAAAGAATCAACGAAGTGAAAGAAAAAATGCTTAGAAGAAAAAGAATCGACAACCAAAGTGAAAGAATAAATGATTAGAAAAAGAATAGCGGAGAAAGAGAAACTGTGAGACTGGGTTTGAGAGTGAGTGAGAATTGAGAGAGAATGAGAGAATTAAGTAACTAGTGAAAATCAAAATGAACCCTATGTATTGTTTAGGATGCTATGCATATTTTTATATTCATTCGAGTTCGGGTTCAAGTGAAAATTTGAATTTCAACCTAAATGATCGACCGAATCCAAACTTATTTAAAAAATTTGAATCATTTTCAACCAATTATTGCATTTCAAATCAATTGAATTCGCTTTAGACCATTTAGTTCAGTTGGATTCCGTCAGACTCATAAACTTTGCAAAGCCTTGGTGTCCATCTTCCATTCAAATTCAAATCCACTTTCAATTACTAAGACTTTATTCTGAAACACAACAATGAGCAAGAACTTACCCTTAAACATAAAGTTGAAAAAAGAAGGAGATAATCTACTAATAAATAAAGGAATTGGATCAGCAAGTAGCATATTAGAGTACTTGAAGGAGACTTTGCCTATCTAGCACATCAAAGACTTTCTTGATTTCCCTTTTAGTACTCCCTTTGGTTTCTTTAAGATTTGTGTTTATTCTTTTCTTCACCTACTCATCTTCTCTATTAAATTAAACACAAACTCTCTATATAATATTATGATGTTTTTTGGATACAAAGTTTTCTTCATTTGTAGCTTGATGATGGGATTTTGTCATTTTATAGGTAATGATTTTGGGAGTAGTGTTACCCTTTCTCATCTAAAACCATGGGGAATCGTTTTCTAAGGTGCTTTAATTTAAGATTAATTTATCACAAACAAGTTTGGGTGTGAGTTATTTGTGGGTTTGATTTATGGGAAACAAAAAGCTTTGAGAGGTTTTAGAATTGGATCTTAGAGAGAGAAAGAGAGAGGGCGAGTGATGGGTTCAGTGATGATGGAAATGACAATAATGCTAAAGGGTGGTGAGGTGAAAGGAGATGGCAGAAAGAAAAAAATGAAATATTGGTGAAAGATTTTTGGAAAGAGAAAGGAAAAAAGTACGAAAGATGATTTTAAGTGAAACAAGACACAGATGGCATCAGTGCCGAAATCACATTATAAAGAATTGCCCCCTTCATTTTTTAATAAAAAAAATGTATGTGTATATATACATACATATGCATACTAAAATTTTTATAATTTGTTCCCTTTTAAAATTTTAAATTATTCACCAATCCTTTAACTTATGCAAGAAGTAAAAAAAAATCAATTTGCCTCAAATAAACAAGTTTCTCTTCTAAAAATTGACAAAAAAAATATATTCTTCAAACATAAAATAAGAAAAGAAGAATTAAGAGACTAAAAAGAAATTAAAAGTGCAATAAAAATTGAGAAAGAATGCAATGATATAATTTTTTTTTATTTACTTTTGATTTTGATTTTGATTTTATTATTTTTACTTCTGATATTATGTGATAATTTTTGCTTCAAATATTTTTTAAGACATTTTGTTTATATTTTTTTTTTGGAAAATTACATTGTTTATGCCATTATAGGTTCTTTTTTTCAAATCTATGGAGGTTAAAGTTTTTTTTTTATATATTTGTCTGAAAACACGCCCTTTTTTTCCACATTGCTTTTTATTTTTTTCTATTTTTATTTTTTTCATTTTAATTTTTTATGTTTTTTTATTCAGAAATAAGTTTTTTGATGTTTCCTAATTTTTTTTTGATTTTATATTCTTACAAATATAAAATATTTGCAGAATATCTACCAAATATCTACAAAAATTATTTAATATTTATTTAACTTTTATTTTTAAAATTTTATATTCACACAATATACATATAACATACACAATAAATACATAATATATACATAATATCTACCAAACATCTACAACATCTACATAATATACATCAAATACATGCAGAATATCTGCCTAATATCTATATAATAAAATTAATATTTTTTTTAAGTTTATTTTTTATGTCTATAATATGTAAAAGTTGTTAATAAATTTAATAATTTTTATTACTATATTTTTATATATTTTATTTTTTTATTATTTTTTGAGTGTTATTTGTTATTTGTAATCAAAATTAAAATTTTTTTTTGTAGAAATTAATATATTTTATATATTAAAAATATAATTTAAAATATTAATTTTTATTATTTTATTAAAATATTTTTATTTAATTGTAAAATTTTTTAAAAAATAAAGTAAAATATTAATTGTAGCAAAAGATGAGGTATTTTTTACAAACAAAAATCTTATTTTAGTGAAGAATGATGTACTTTTAAAAATTTACTCCAACTTTTTATAGAAGTATAAATATTTTTATGCAATATTTAAAAAATCTTTTATTTTTTGGATAGTTTTATAAATATCTCTATTTTTATTAATTTAATTTTTTTTTCAAATGAAGATGATTTATTAATATGTTATAAATTTACAAAATGATAATTGTATATGAAAAGTATAACAAGTATTGAGACAAAAATATAAAGCGGCAATTAGAGACAAAATCAGGATTTTATGAAAAAAAATTAAAATATGTTGAGTATAATGTCATCATATATAAATTTTGAAAAGTTCAATGGCAAAAATGACTAGAAAAATAATCATTATAACCAAATAAAATTTTGAATGGTTTTTGTGCAATAAATTGAAAATGCAAGAAAAATATCGTATTAAATAATAGGTTTAAGAACAAATTATGTAAATTGAGATATGTATTAATCATAGTTTGATATCATAGGTATCACTATTTCACGAAAAAAGATAAAAATAAATTTATACTTTTACTTTTACCCATCGTATCATATATACATTACTTAACATTACATCCATAAATTGGTAAGTAGCCACAGAAAATTCGTCTATATTCAATTATAATTGAAACTCCTTTTCAGGGGAATTGATGAAAGATAATTAATTAATTGATCACTTTTTAAGATTAAAGATTGGGTAATGCTAAATGGCCAGACAAAATATGGTCATAATGGCCAGAATTAACTTTTTAGTATTCAAAACTACTTTTATATCCTTTTCTAAGGTTTCAATTTAAAATTTGAAATTCAAATTTTTATTCTCTATCTTATTTATTGCTCTAATTTCCTATAAGACAATCAATTTAATATGTTAATCTTTTTCAAAAAATTTCATTCATTTTCAAAATATAATTAATTCATTCATCTTAAAAGTATTAACCCTAACCAATAACCATTTTAAATAAAATAAAATAAATTATGTTAATTAAAAGATGGAATATGAAACAATCAGAGCCATCTATTCTTCAAAAGAAAATTATACAAATAATGGTAAAAGCGTAAAAGAAAATATCACTTCTTTGCATTGGCATATATGATGGATCTACGGAAGAAAAGAAATAATAAGAAATATTATGTTGTTTTTCGTGGTTAGGAGATTGAAATTTAAGAATCATGGTATGCTTGTGCAGATATGGTTATTGGAGTGAAAGGGGGCTTATACAAATCTTATGATATAATGGAAGAGGCATTGGATGCTTTGAAAAATTTTCAGAATCGATTTTCAACCGATGATCAAATATCAAGTGTTGTTGCTGCTAAAACAAAATTTGGATCAAGGCATGATGAACATCATACTGAGGAAAAGAGAGAAAAGATTGGAACCTCTTGTAATTAGGAGAAAATAGAAATTGATATTGGGTCTCTTATGTTAGTGTTTATTTCTGAAATTAGTATTGGTTTGAAAATAGCCAGAAACTAATATTGGAAGGTGAATTTTCTTTCTATTCTGGAAAAAAAAATGGTTGCCGAAGTTTTGCCTCCCTTGAGTGAGAAAGAGATGGTGACCACCTTTCTCAATACTCTCTCTTCTCCTTTCTAGGATCGCATCAATCTTTCTACACATTTTGCTGGCTTGTATGGTTATTTTTGTGCGAATTGATTTTGATTTCTTGTGGGTTTTAGAAACTATTCATGTTATGATATATTGTTAATGGAAGATATGATTTTTTATTTTAATATAAACTTCACTTAAGGATCGATTGTAATTTTTTTTACATATTTGTTTTTTGAGAAATTAATGAAAAATGCATTAAAAAAATGTGGTATGCTCTGTTTTATGTTCAATTATTAGCCAAGCTTTGTTTTGTTTTTTAATTATAAAGTTGAGGTAATATTTTTACAGCTTCTTCTCACGTTTTATATTTAGAAGCCAAGGAGGATGGGTTAAAAGTTTCATGGAATCTATATATACTATGTTTTTTGAAAATTAATGAAAAATGCATCTAAATTTGTATGCTCTATTTTATGTTAAACTCTTAGCCAAGTTCTATTTTGTTTTTAATTATAGAGTTGAGGCAAAATTTTTACAGCTAGCAATTCATGTTTTTGGAATGAAAGTCGGGTTGAAGATTCATGGAATCTGCATCTATGATGTTGAGTATTGTAAAAAGTAACTCATATAAGAAAAAGGAGGTTTTACAGAAGGTTAAATCTAATTTGATACAAGGTAGCTATTAGTGTGGTTGTTTATTGTATTGTATACATGAGGAATAGTATAATTTTAAATTATTTAAGTTTAAATCCTTGAATTATTATTCTTCATATTATCTTCCATCTTCAAGTTTATTTAAATATTAAGCTAGCAAATGTATGGTAGTAAACCATTTGTTAACCTCACTATTTTTTTAATACTAATCCAGTACCTTATGACTTATAATTATGCTGACATCAATAGCATCCAGCACTTCACAAAGTACTCTCCTTCCACTGGCTACATTCATTGTGTTAGGCAGTAAACAACCTTGACAGTTATTATCACAAAACTAAATACATAAATTGACACAAAACTGGAAACATAGAAAGTATCATCCAGTTTTCATTATGCCATACTAGATTAGCAACGTTCTTAAAAAAAATTGTTCAGAAGATAGATAAAATTAAAAACATCCAACAAAATATATGTAAAATTATATCCTAGATATCATCATTCAATTATCCTATGCACTTCAATGCCCATAACATCACTTCTTATATCCAGGATATTGAAAACAACCTCATCATTTTGCTTGAGTTGCAACATTTTGCATAGATTTGTCCATCCTTTCTCAAATCTCACTTTCAAGCTTCTATTGTTCTCCCTCTTCACCAGCAATATATTAAACTCATCTCCATTCTATGCCTTTATATGGAATTCTCGACATCCAGTATCTTCAGTCAATGTCAATACCAGGTTATTATTGAAGTATTATAATGGAATGTTCTTCATTCAAAGCATAAACAGGAAAGAAATCCATATTACCAATCATATAATCGAAAAAAAATCATGAATCAATTGCACAACACAATGTATAATGCATTATGGATATTTGATAGTTTATCAGTTATAGAATTCACTAATTTATATTTCCAGTAACAAGCATTCAATTTTACAATCAGCCTGTTATCACTGGGAGGAGGATTGTCCAATATCTCCACAAAAGACGATGAAGGAGAAGTAAATTCACTTATGAGTAGGGGCCATAATGAAATCCTTGTGAACCCGTGATCCATTGTTGTTATAAAATTCAACATCAAATATGTCCTTGCCAGCAATCATGCATCCAAAAGCTCCAATTGCTTCATCCCTGAACATATCTACAAATTCTCGCCAACCCTTTTTGAAGTAATACAATCCTTCTTCATTCTTCATAAACCTTACTGGTCATTTATTATCACACCCAGACCTTAGTGTAATTATGCCTTCCAATTGACCCATTCTTAGGTCATTTACCAATTTATGTTGAATGAGTTGATAAATACATATAATCATTATTCACCAAATCAGATGAAAATCTAATTTTTTCTTAATATAAATTTGAAACAATCTGAATTTCATTTTAATTTAATCACTTACACATAATATAATCTCTATCTACAACTTAAAACCCGTAAGCTTTCTTAAAAATATTTGGGGTTGGGGATTTCACATTTATCAAATATTAAAATCTCTTTATGATACATAATCAAATATAGTGATATATTGGAACAAAACAGAGTTTTACGAAGTCATACGCACAATATGACAATTAACAAAGCTAAATGATCGAACCAACAAATATAATAAAAATCAAAACTTTTGAGAAGATATTTGTTCAAACTTACCAGGAAAGGGTAGTGATTCATTACATACTTCATATGCATTTTAAACCCTATTGTTGCCATGTCTTTTCCCTTTCTTTTTAAACACTTCTTTCTCTGCAACTCATATCTATTTGGAGAAAGAGACAGGGAAGTGAGAGATAGGGAAATTTTATATATCTATATATTGATGAAAATTCCCTTAAACTATCCAATTACACATTAGATCAGACTAACAAAAGATGTTATTATAAAGTGTAACTCATGCTATTATACATATAAATTACATTGTATCAGTATAAATAAATATAGCTAGGGTGTATATGCTCAATAATTATATTTATATAACTTAGGTAGCAACCTTAAATATTATATACATATATATATTGAATATAACAAATATATATACTATTTAACATATATACACACACTTAAATGATTATTTACTATGTAACTTGTTTCCAAGAAGTACATTTTAATAACATTAAAATATAGAATATTATTCTTAAAATATAAATAACATTAATCAAAATACATAAAAAGTAAGATTACATTGCACTAACCATTTTTACTAAAAAAAATTACATTAAAATATACAAAAATGTTATGAAAATTAAAATAATATAACACAAAATATAAAACCTAAGAGTACATGATACCTATGGCCTACGCTTGTGGACTTTCATGCCCAGAATACATGTGAGTGCATCCAATATTTCTAAAACAATTTCATCCTTGAATTTAAGTTCCATTGTTGTGATTATATCATTCCATCCCTTCTCGATTCTTACTTGGAATCCACCATTCTTGTTCATCCTTTTAACCACCAAAACGTCATACTCATTTTCATTTTTTGTCCTGATTTTATATTCTTTACTAATAATGTTCTTAACCCATGTGAAATCCATATTATTCTTGAAGTACTCCAGAGGGATGTTCTGCAATATGGAAGCAAATACATATTGTGAATAAAATACCATTAACAACCACACGATGTAATATTAGTAATAATAACGTTGAAGTGTGACACTTACCAATTTGTATTTCCAGTCCCGGGATTTCAATTTCACATACAACTTTGTATTAAAAGGAGGAGGTACATTTGAAAGATCTTTTTGCACTTCTTCTCCATTCTTTTTTGTAACCGTGACATCAAAAAATCATCTTCTGCATTTATAAACACTATTAAACGTATTCTATCATCCCAGAACATGTCAAATCTCCACCCTTTATCAAAATAATACTAGACTCCATCGTTCTTCTTTATTCTAATTGACAAATTATTGTTTCCGCAGTACCTCAATGCAACGAGTTGACCCAAGTGATTAATTTGCATATAATTAAGCACTGTTCGAGTGACTACCTAGGGTTGGGGTTTTTAGTTTCATAATATTAGTAATATTTTCTTCATCAAATCAATATAATTTTCAGTTCTGGATGATAAACATGAATAAATAACAACATCCATAACACATATGCAAGTGAAAAATGACGGTTTGCATACCCATAACATAGCATTTCTTCACAAAACTTGAATAAATTAGATAACAATTTAAAATTTATTACAAAAATAAAAAGAAAATGAATAAATGATTGGCAAATGCTAACCATCGAAGGATAGTGTTCCAAAATGTATTTGAGTGAAGCTAGAAATCCTCGTTTGTCGTCCATGGTAGTATGAAGTTACTTTTTCAAAATAGAGCACTCCTTCAAATCAGGAAGACGAATTTAAACAGATGCATAATAAGACAAAAAGCAACACATATATATAATAGTTTACTTAATTTAAATGGTGCGTCGTCTCCATTATTTGAAAGTTTAGTTTGTGTAATGGGTTTTCAATTTGCACCGGTTTTAAAATAGTGAAACAGTACGTTCCATCTCAAGCAATATTATGAATTTTTCAATTCATACGATACCGTTTTATTTGGCAAATTATATAAATAACACTAAACAAATATGAATTACTACTGTAATTAGGGATGTTCATGGGCCGAATTTTACCCTAGCCCGACCCAAAAAATGTTAGGGCTATACTTTGTAGCCCGTGGCCCAGCCCTAAGCTCGGTCGGGCCGGGCCACTTCGGGCCTTGACCGGGTTTGGGTAGGGCCGGGCAAGCCAAATTTTTTTTTTAAAATTAAAAAAAATTAAGGATATTTTTTAAAATTTTAATAAAATTTACCTATAAATATTATTTTAAAATTTATTTTACCAAATTATATCTAATAATATAGAAATTATTATATTAATATTTATGATAATTAAATTAATTAATTTTTTAGTTATTTCATTATTCAAGTAAAAAATATAAAAATTATAAAAATTATTTCTCATGGATTAAATTTGTAAGATTCCCAAATATCATAAAATACATATAATATTTTGAATTTTTAAAAATCATTTTATATGAAATTTAAATTACTAAAATATATATTTTTAAAAAAAAATAAAAAAAATTAACACCTCGGGTCGGGCCAGTTCAAAAATTTTTAACATCAGCCCAAAGCCTAACTAGAGCATAGCTTTGGTCTAGCTTTGAAACTCGTGGCCTGACCCTATTATAGATTCAAGGCGGCCCAACTCGACCCGAACCCTTCGGGTCGGCCGAATTTTTTGGGCCGCAGGTTTTTGAACACCCTTAACTGTAATAAAAATTATTGTGAAAACAATTATAAAAACAATTATAATGTATAACCATTAAATATCATCCAAATAAAATACTATAATAAAAATAATATTGTTCTAATTTCATCAAACATATAACATCCATTCAATGTATTAAAAAAAACAACTGAAAGAAATAAAATATAACAACACCCTTTAATTCTTTTTTCAAAGAAATTTGATATCATCACTGAACGATCTTATGAACTTGGAGGCTCAGAATAACATTTCTCTTATCCATGATATCTAGAACAACATCATCACCTTCCTTTAGTTTCATGGGTTTGCACAGCTCCGCCCATCCTCTCTCAATCCTTATTTTGAAAGTGCCATTTTTGTTGTCCCTCTTCACCATTGACACCTGGAACTCATGTCCATCTTCAATTCTTATCTTGAGATCTCGCTGATTAGATTCATAGAGCACAGTGAAGGCGAGATATTTTCTATAGTATTCCAAAGGGATGTTCTGCATTAAAAGTATGAATGTTTAAATGAAATCAAATTGCCAGCAAATATACTAAACATGAATAATCATAGAAATGCATTTTGAATAATTGAACATAACAGATAGCAATAAATAAAGCATAACGACTAGTTCTATAAGGATTAGGGATCAATAATCAATATCAAAATCACATAAAAGTTTGCTCCTTTATCATGTACAAATCTTACTAATCTATATTTCAGACAAAGTAACTGTGAGGCTAGTATCAGAGTGAGATGATCATTTAAAATATCTACAAAAGATGATGCAATAGAAAGAGTAAATTCATGCACATGGATAGACGCCATGGTGAAATTCTTTTGAAGGATCGACCCATTTTTGTAATGAACTATGGCATCAAAGATCTCAGTCCTTCCAATCTTAAATTGAATGTATCCAAATCCATCATCCATGAACATATCGACGAGTTCTCTCTAGCCCTTTCCAAAATAATACAACCCATCCCTATTCATTTTACACCTGACTGGCCATTCTCTCTCACCCCAACACCCGAGTGTGACTAAACGACCTAAATGCCCAAGCTTCATGAATTTAAGAACCACCTTTGGAATGACCTGAAAAATAGTATTTCATGGATAAATCACATAAATAAGATGGACAAACGTATACTCATAACATAATATGGGAAAACAGAGGAAAACAATAGATTTTAGTAAAAATAAAAAAATAAAAATCATCCACAAGACAAGTTATACAAATATTAGAAGCATTCTCAGTAAACATTTTGCATATAATAGTGACAACACATACTAATTGAATGAAAATATAATCGGAAAAGTCAAAATTTTAATATGAATTTTAAAAAAACTTGAATAAAAATGGAAAAACAATTTCATTCATCTTACCAAGTTTGGGAGTTGTTTCTAAATGTATTTCACTTGAGCTCAAAATTCAAGTGGCCCAACCATTGTCACAGAGTTGAAGTTGCCCTCTTTGATGTTTTATCTGCCAAATTTTGGAGGTACCGTGGAGAAGAAGAAGTTCAATAGACTCATTAGAAACTGATATCGAGGACTAAATAATTATTACCTCATTTACCAACGATCTTGACTTTATCATCTCTTTTAATTCACTTTATTACTTCAGTTTACTTAATTTTCTTTTACGTTTTATGCTATTGATATACAACATTGTGTAACTATGCTTGTTATATCTATAACAGAAAATAATAATAAAATTCCCCATATAACACATGCATATATAATTAAATTTCAATATGTAACACTAAATATTTTCAATTGAACATGTAACATGTACTAATTAGTAAAATTAACCATGTAACATTCACTAATTAGTAAAATTGACCATGTAATATTAGAATTGACAATATAATATGTATAAATTATTAACATATAACAAGTATTAATTAGTGAAATTGACCATATAACATGTACTAATTAGTAAAATTGAACATGTAACATGTATTAAGCTGTTAATTGAACATGTAACATGTGCTACTTATTAAAATGACCATATAACATATACTAATTAGTAAAATTGAATATGTAATATGAACTAATTAATGAAATTGAACATTGTACTAATTAGTGAAACTGACCATATAACATGTACTAATTAGTGAAATTGAATTTGTAACATGTACTAATTAGTGAAATTGACCATATAACATGTACTAATTAGTGAAATTGAACATGTAACATGTACTAATTAGTAAAATTGACCATATAACATGTACTAATTAGTGAAATTGAACATGTAATATATACTAATTAGTGAAATTGAACATGTAATATGTACTAATTAGTAAAATTGACAATGTAACATGTAAGTTATATAATATTGTATAAATTATTAACAAATAACAAGTATTAATTAGTGAAATTGACCATATAACATGTACTAATTAGTGAAATTGATAATGTAATATTGAATTTGACCATATAATATGCATAAATTATTAACATATGACAAGTATTAATTAATGCAAATGACAAAATAACATGTACTAATTAGTAAAATTGAACATGTAATATGTACTAATTAGTGAAATTGAACATGTAACATGTACTAATTAGTAAAATTGACTATGTAACATGTAACGTATATACTATTGTAATTGAACATATAAAATATACTAATTAATAAATTTTAACATATAACAAGCATTAATTAATAAAATTTACCATGTAACATGTACTAACTGACTAAATTATATGTATATATTATTAACATATGACAAGTATTAATCAATGAAATTGACAATATAATCTGCACTAATTAGTGAAATTGAACATGTAACATGCACTGATTAGTGAAATTGAATATGTAACATGTACTAATTAGTAAAATTGACTATGTAACATGTAATGTATATAATATTGTAATTGAACATATAACATATACTAATTAATGAAATTTAACATGTAACAAGCATTAATTAATAAAATTTACCATGTAACATGTACTAATTGACCAAATTATATGTATCAATTATTAACATATGACAAGTATTAATCAATGAAATTGACAATATAATTTGTACTAATTAGTAAAATTGAATATGTAACATGCACTAATTAGCGAAATTGAACATGTAACGTGCACTAATTAGTGAAATTGAATATGTAACATGTACTAATTAGTAAAATTAACTATGTAACATGTAATGTATATAATATTGTAATTGAACATATAACATATACTAATTAATGAAATTTAACATGTAACAAGCATTAATTAATAAAATTTACCATGTAACATGTACTAATTGACCAAATTATACGTATAAATTATTAACATATAACAAGTATTAATTAGTGAAATTGGCCATATAACATGTACTAATTAGTGAAATTCAACATATAACATGTACAAATTGAACTTTTTTTTTTTGAACTGCAGTTTGAAATTGAACATGTAACATGTACTAATTAGTAAAATTGACTATGTAACATATAACGTATATAATATTGTAATTGAACATATAGCATATACTAATTAATGAAATTTAACATGTAACAAGCATTAATTAATAAAATTTACCATGTAACATGTGCTAATTGACCAAATAACATGTATAAATTATTAACAAATAACAAGTATTAATTAATGAAATTGACCAAATAATATGTACTAATTAGTGAAATTGACCATATAACATGTACTAGTTAGTGAAATTGAACATGTAACATTAAAATGTACAATATAATATGTGTTAATTATTGAAATTGAACATGTTACACATAAAATTGAAATTGAACATGTAATATAAATAAAGTAATTGTTATAATAATTAATGTTATATTGAACAACTTCGTGAAATATTTCCAGCAATTGTTATAATAATGCATATTATATGTTAATACATTTAGCAATTCCAATTCATCTTGTCACGTTTAATCCATTGATCTAATTGGACATATAACACATAAAATAATTGAAATTGACATTGTTACTGAAAATTTCACTTATGAATATACTGAATTTTTCAGATTATTCATTGACTAAATATTAAAACAATATATTGTTAACAGGCACACCATACATTAAACATTAACAATACATAAATTTATTAATTTTTTTAATACAATCATGAAATTTATATGTTTGAATTTATTGCATTTCTGGAAAAAAAAAATGTGACATAAACCATCCATCAATCAAAGAAAAAGGCCTATAATGGAACAAGAATTTAAACAAAATAATAAAACTTCATTATCATATATAATTTCCAAATTTTTCATTGGCATTTTTTTAACATGTTAAAGCCCATTTAAAAGTTTAATATTAAAGTTTTACATTCAAATCTCGACAGATGCTAAAGAGTCATCAATAATGATGACACGTGCAACTTCTTTTTCCTTAACATCCTTAGCCACTTGCATAAAGATCTCATATGTGGCAGTTAAAGGTTCTTCTTCAAGTATTATATCCTGAATTATATTCTTAACTTCCAACAATGTTTTGAAGAGTTTCTTGATCTCTTCTCTCATTTCATCTAGTTTCTTCCAATTTACTTCATTTTTTTATGTATGAAAAATAACCAAATGTATTTTATAACAAAAATTTTCATTAGCATAAAGTAAACATAAGATAATTATATGGAATTATGTTATATAAAATTATACAATGTAACACGACTTAATAATTACATCAATTCCTTATCTGCATGTATAAAATTGAACATTATTATATATCTTTGTATCCACTAAAACAACTAGCTGTGCATAAGTCCACTTATATTATCACAAACTACCATTTGCTTCAGCAAGATTTCTTACATAGTTTGGCTTCCTTCAGCAATGACAATTAGCCCATTCAAATCTATATGATTCTGAAAGGAAAACAACAAATATTATCAATTGTCAATATATTGTTAATGATACAAAAATTGTACAATATATAATGTAAAGTTTTAATCATCAAATAATTTACTCACATGTCCATTACTGCTATTGAAAATACTTGTATTTGCTTCACTATGGCCACGTCGGCCTACAACTCAACATCCTTCGCCTTTGCCCATCCCTCTGGCTCTGGCTCTGGATCTGCCTCTTCCTCTTCCTCTTCCTCCTCTTCCTCTGCATCCTACTTTAATTCCAGAAGTATATCGATTAGTGCATGGAACATCCATACTAGATCGAATATTGTATTTTCACCATCTTCATTAACTTCATCGTCATCTGCAGTGCTTGGAACATCCTTACTGCCATCCCAATTCAACACATTTCTCTTTAATTCAATTAGCTTTGATTTAATATAATCCATTTTTTGCATACTATCCATGCCAATATATGTAACTTTCTCAAATAATTTAACAATTTCTTGTATCTTTTATACTCTTTCGTCATGTTAGGATAACCTCCTGAGAAAAATTTCTTCAAATGAGTACAATAAACATCCTTTCTCCACCTTCTCATGATATACCTTTGATGTAGTTCATTAATTTTTTTGTGTGCTAGTACTTTCAAAATGTGCGCATAAAATACCTCTAGATTCAAATAAGTTGTAATTGCATTGCAAGTATTGTCCAATTACCCTATAGTCAACAGTAAAAACAAACTTTTTTCCAAAAAAATCATTTTTAACTGACCTATTTGTGATGTGAAAAACCTCAACACCTGGCTCTGTTTCCATAACATTTCCTTCATTGTCTCGAGGAATACTCAATTCACAATGATATAAGCGTATCATCTCTTTACGAAACAACTTGAATATTGGTCAGGTTAGAGAATGTTGCATTTGTTCTTCCCATGTGAATCCAGACTCGCATTTTGTATCCACATACTTTGACTTAAATTCAACTTTGATTTCTTTCTCATACTTATCTCTTATTGCCACCTCATATTGATCCACAAAATATTTCAGTGTGCTTCTACTATTTATAAATCCATTAAAAAATGCATACATTCCCTTACTCCTCTGTGTTGATAGCATGCCAATCCAAAAAAAATGTCTAAGGTACACAGGAATCCAATTTTGCCTCTCACCATACAATTTCATCAACCACTCATTTTTTTCTAGATGATGATTTGTAAGAAAAGCAGCCTATCTTCTCTCAAACTCTTCTATAGTTAAGCTATCAAAAACTAGTACTTTAAATTCTTTCTTAGCATCATTATACTCTTCAACACCCCTTAACTTCACAGGCTGCTTTGTGAATATATGCCATAAGCAATATCTATGAGTTGTGTTAGGCATCACTTCACGCATGGCAGCCTTGATGCTTTCACACTGATCATTTGGCTGCACATCTCCCATCGTAAATAGCCAACTAGAAAACAACCACTTAAATGTTTCTGCATCCTCATGTGAAACTAAAGCACAACCTAAAAGAATTGACTGGCTGTGATGATTAACACCAAGAAACGTAGCAAATGGCATCATATACTTGTTTACACGGTAGGAGGTGTCAAAACATACAACATCATGAAACTCTTGATAAGCAGTTTTACTTTGTGGATGTATCCATATAACATTTCTTAACCTACCAGCATTATCAATATCCATCAAGTTAAAGAAATCTCTATCCTTCCTTTACATCTCATAGAAAAACTTATGAATTGATTCAACATCGCTATTTTCAAGCCTAAGTCACCTATTATTATTAATAAAGTTTTTACAGTCCTCTGACAAATAATTCATATTTTGTGGCCCATTATATTGAACTTCAATCAGTTTTATACTTTTACATATTCTTAAACCAGCTCTATCATTTGCCTCTAAGCTTCTCTTCAAACCATTACTCAATTGCCTATGCTCAGCCATCAGTCTTGACATGTTAGGGTCTAGAAAATGACTATGCTCATGCACTACTTTCGTGACAAGCCAAGTTCCATCCTCTTCTACAGCAGCATTCACTCTAGCAGAACAATTTGACCTTTTGCTAAACTTCATGCAATTTGCCTTTCTACCCTTATCAAAAGCAAATAGTGCATGCTTTGGAATTTCTCCAGCCTTTTAAACTACTGATCTTCTAGTAATGCAAAATCCTTTAAATTTACCATGATTTTTATAAAAATTAAACAATTCATCGATGTTGGGAAATTGCATACCTGTAGGTATATATGTTAGTCTAGATATATAGCATTTTAATGGAACGCATGAATACAAGCAATTTCAAATATAATGCATTACTAAATAATCAAATTGCATTAGATTGAGGAGGGGTGGGGGTCTTTTGTTTATAATCTGATTTAATATTATTTCTTTCAATAATGATTTATCATATCGAGCAATAACTGCATATACACATATATATAAGTTAATAAAACAAAGCATAGAACTCACCTATCACTAGACTTATTTCTAAATCATGAATCTCCACCTCTTGCAATCCATCATCATCTTCATCATAAGCTTCATCTTCCTCCTCGTCTTGTAGATTATAATCATATTCATCTTTATTTTCCTCGCCGTACTGAAAATTGTAAGCATCTACATCTCCATCGTCGGCTCTATAGACATATTGCGTTGAAGAAATATCAATATCATTACTGTATATGTTGTCATCCTCTAAAAATCCAAATATATCATTCAATCTTCCTCTTAAATTTCCCCCTCTGTTAAAATCGTGATGGCTATTTTGATCTTGGACTGTATTTTCTTCCATCATTTAAAATCACCTTGCTGTAGATTTCTTCAATCTATGCTAAAAATATTTTTATTTTTCTATAATTTTTTGTATTATTATCTAAAAATTTACTAATTATTTTTGTTTAATCCATTTTTAAAGTTAGTTTGAGGCTTTCAGTAGATAAACACTTTAATTAGTTGTTTGTTGATAATATTAGAATTGAAACCTATATATTTCCAACGTTCTTTATTTAATACCAGATTTTGGAGGAAAATATATTTCACGTTCAGAGCCAAAATACATATAAAGGGCAATAATGACTTTTTACCTAATATGGCCAAATTCTAGCCACCTCAATCTGGCCAACTTAGTTTTTCCTTAAAGATTATTCAACACCACCATTAGCCTAAATACAATAGACAATGGTGTAATGTTTCTTTAGGTTGGAACTAGGCTGCTAAGAAAGAGAAAGACAATTAATTAATCATTTATTTATTTATTCAGCATGTTTTATAATTTTTTATGTAAATTATTTTATCCTAATCAAGCCCATTAAAACTATAAAAATGATAAAAATTTATTAAATTTTAATGTGATTATATATTTAAAATTAAAATGTGAGACCTCTAATTAAAAAAAATAATTTCTTATTAATTAATTTATCCATTCAGTGTATTATCTGTCATTTTAAAAAAACTGCTCTTTCTATTTTTTTAGTTAATATCCTGAAATTTTTTTAAATTTTGCTTTTTCTCGACACATGAATTTATATATTTTATTAGGTATATATATTAATTATACAACCAATTAATATAATTAATAAAGGGTCATACAAATATTTTTTTTAAAAATAACATTTAAAAATAAAAAATAAATTAAATTTTGAAATGAATAAAAAGAAACATCAAACTATTAATCCGAAGTAGAATAATGTATTCATCATTCTAAAAAGCAACAAAATATTAATTTAATAATTAAATATAACTACTTTTCTAAAAAAATATTTAATTATAAATTTTCTAACATACACCTTGATAATAATAATAATTTTAATTTTTATTAAGAAACGTTTCATTTTTATTATATTTTTTATTAATTATTTTTAAAAAAATTATTACAATAAATTTTAACAAAAATAAGACATATTTTAATAAAAATTAAAATATTTATTATTATTTAACATATACTCCAATAACACATATTAAAAAAAAAATTTAGTTATATAAATAATAACTATTGTTATATATGTGATAATTTAATATTCCAGCTATTTGAGTAAAATTATCATTTTTATAAAAAAAAAAATATATCTCATTAAAATTATCACTTTATATAATAAAAAAATTAACTAATATTTTCTAAATAAAAAAATTAACTAATATTTTCTAACTATATCTTTATTATTAATAAGTTAATTAATAAAGTAAGAAAATAATAATTTTAATATTAATATATTAATGAATGATATTTTAATTCATTTTAAAATAATTTTATATAATATTTATAATAAAAATTAAATAATTTTTTTAAAAAATATATATGAATTGAAGACCATAATTTTAGTTAGATGAAGAGAGTATAATTTTATTATTCTCTTCGTTCCACAAAGATTGTCAACTATTTCATTTTAGAATGCTTTAAAATGATTATCTATTCTTATTTATAGAATATATTTAATTTTTTTTTATTTTATCTTCTAATAAATTCATACTTTATATAAAAAATTAATGATAGTTTAAATTATTTTTAAGATAAAATAAATATATGAACATGGATAAATATATATATATATATATTATTAATGTATTAATTATATTTTTTAAAAATTTATAGAAAAAGGGAAGTGATAATATTTTTATTTTTTTAAAATTTATAAAAAAAAGAAAAAGAAAGGCTATGATATATATATATATATATATTACGGAGGGAGTACTTTATTTATAATCAATTTAACGACATAAAAAAATTTCAAAAAAAAATTTAATAAAAAAAAAGAGTAAAGTCTAAGCAACAAAAGAGAAGGTTGGCTCTTCCCACGAGGTCAAAACCTCTCCAAATCCAAAAGTCTCTTATAACCAAACCCCATAACCTACTGGCCGACAAGCTGTTCCTCTCTTCACATGCAAAACAATATATAAATAAATAAAAATAAACCATAAATATTCTTTCTTAACTATCTTATTATTTATTAAATTAATTCATAATCTATTAATTAATCCAAATCTTCCACATTCCACACATCAATCTGTCTTTCTACCTCAATAACATTTTATTTTATTTTATTACAAACTTTTCAATTTTAATTATTCAAATTATAAGAAAAAATATTTATAATTATTAACTGTTAAAGGTGACTTGTGATCAATAATTTTTCTTATTTTTTTTATGCATGCATATTTGATTTGATTAAAAGGGCACATTTATATATGACGTGATAAACTCTAAAAAATAATTAAAATAAAAATTTTAATGTATTTTGTAAAAAAATTATTTTTTATTTTTAAATCATATAATATCATCCTAAATTTTTTTAATTAAATTAAATGAATAAAATTAATTTAAAATATAAAAATTAGTTGATAATATCATTTTATTAATAAATACATAAAACACATATCAAGCCATCAATATTCAACTATTAATATACACTCTTGATAAAAAAAATTTCTATTTTTTTATTCTAACTACAGTGAATGGAAATATATATATAACTCAACTCCATTAAACTTTAGTCTCAAATTAGTTAAAATTAATTATGTAAATTCTCTTTTTCTATTCTAAATCATTATAGACTACATATTATACATATGTGGGACTATAAATTATTTTCAAATAATTTTTTTATCATATTAGATTGAGCTTATCCCACTCCTAAAAACATCTACCTTAATATGTAATCTCTAATAAATGTATCATTATATTTTTGTTTTACTTTATTAAATCACCTTAATATGTATGTTCATATCTTATCTTCATCTTTTTTTTTAATGCAGTTATTGCCAATATTATCTCTTCTAATATGTTTACACATTTATTTTAATATTCTCATTTTAGACACTTATTTTACCAATATATTAACCCTTTCAATGAGATTAAAAGCACAAAAATTAATCTATAATACTAATTTATTATCAAATAAAAAAACAATTGACAAGACATTAAAATTATTTACCTAATACCATTAAAAATAAATTAACTTTAGCCATTAATCCTTAGTTTGATAGTTACTCCCACTTAAATTTTAAATTCAAATCTTAAATTTAAATCTTAGGTATCTCTGCCTAACATATAATTAATAAAACAAATTAACTTTGCACTTGAACAAAACTAAAAAATAACCAGCTGAAAAATCTTATCTTAAGAAAACGAAAGAGTAAAATATAATATACAAATGACAAAAATGGTTTGAATTTATTATATGAATTATAATGAAATTAATATGTCCATATATAATTAAAAGTATCTCTCAAAAGAGACTTACAAGAAAAAGGAACAGAGCCAAAAAGACATAATAAATAAGAGGGAGACGATGATGATGACATGACATAAGACCCTCTCAATATCCTTTCCTCTTCTCCAAAAAATGCCACCTATTTTAACCAATTTATCTCCATCATCCCAAAGTGGTCAAATCTTGCTTGGAATTTTAGGCCATATATATATAGAGAAGGAGAAGAAGAAAAGGCAAATTTAATTTAAAATTGAAAGGCATTAAACATAGTAAGACTATAGACTTTTGTCTATAAAAAGAAAAAAAGAAAAAAAATATAATTAATTAATTAATGGGGCTACCAAGGATGTCTACATATACCCATTGGTCTTGGGCTCTGCTCTTCTTAAAAAGTGGTGCTTCTGATTTTGAAGAGACTACTGAAGTCCCCAGAGCCCAAGATTCTTTTGAGCTATCACAGCTAAACACAGTTGCTTCTATCACACCACTTGGACTGCTAGGCATTGGCTCATAATCCTTGCGCTTGTTACTGTAATTCTTGCCATTGCTTTTATTCTTGGCCTTCGATATACTCATAATAAGCTGATAACAATCATTTACTTGTTGCTGTTACCAAAACCAAAAAAGAAAACAATAATAAATGAATGAATATTTGTTGATGAGTCCATTTAATGTGTTGTAATAATTAGTGCATTATGTGTGATTCTTGGTGGTTCGTCTCTTACTTAAAAGAATCTAGAATTATGACCAATGTTTCTTGATTTATTGTTATTATATTAAATCTTTAAAAACTCCTATAAATTTAATAAAATCTCAAAACAGTCCAAAAATAAAAAATAAAATCTCAAGAAGAAAAAATCGATGATAATGAAAGGTTTATGCATGCACATGTACTAACCTTGCTTATTTTAAGCGCACCCAGAAGCTGGTTTTGATAGTCCAGGGAGTTTAAAGGCTCAACTTGGTCTATAATGTGCATCATTGTAGCAGTAGCCAATATTGAAGAAAGATAACTGATAGATCTTGAATCTATTAAAAAAAATTTTAAAATAAATCGAAGAAATTAAAAGTAAACCCAATGATGAGAAATCGTATGCGTATTTTCTTTTATTTCTTTAGACATGTTATGGAAAAATTTAAAATTATGGTCAAAAAGTGTGATTTTTTACCAGAGACAACAGTGAGTAGTAGATGTTCACATCTTCTAAAGAACTCCCAATGAAGATTAGTCTTTAATCCAAGCCTTCTAATGATGTGATCAAGAAATGAAAGTGGAGTCACTGGATGCATCTTCCATTTAAGTGTAGAAAGCACTAAAAGCTCCATTCTTTGGATGGTTTTTGCTTCAAAAACATACTTAGTGTTCTCCACCTAAAATAGAACAAAAACCCATGTCACAATCAGAATCAAGAAATAATAAAATGGCAAACAAGTCTTGACTTAGTAATAAGCGAGTCGTCCTTAAGCCGTGAGAATTATGAGTTCGATTCAAGTTATAAGCATAATACTTAGGCAAGAATAATAATAAAATGGCAATAATACATACCTGGAGGTCTAAGAGAAGAGGAACTTGGGTCTCTTCAACTTTTGCAGCCAAAGAAAGACAAGTGACAGCTACAAGCTGGATCATCCATGGCTTGTATTTTTTATAACAAGGGCTAGAAAGGAACCTATCAAGATAATTAACAGCCAAGATTGCTGTAAGAATTGAAAATCCATAATGGGCATTGACTTTAAGTATCCACTCCACGGCTGCTTGACGAGCAAAACAAAGACAAGACTCTGTTTGTAATTCCACGTTCACTTGCGACTGTTGCTCTTCTTCTTTGGAAAAGAGAGAGAGAAGCTCTCCATCTTCCCAAAACAAATCTTGCTCGAGCAAAGAAATTGGAAAAAGAGAAGGGTTTTTCATGGTTCCATTCTTTATTTTAATGGTGTTATGAAACAAGTGTTGTTCTTGCTCTACTTCTTCGTCGTCTTCTTCTTCCCATTTCTCTTCTTCACAGTAAAGAGTGGTGTCTAGCAAAGAAGAAGAGGTAAGTTCTGGGAGAGTGAGAGTAGTGTTGGGTTCCATCTTCTCCTGAGAAGAAGAGGTTGAGGTCCACTACTCATTATACAGAAGAAAAGCTCATTGTTGGTTGTCTCTTTTGCTTTCTTACAGGGTGCCCCTTATAGGGTCTCTTTCTTTCTTTCTTGCTTTGTGGGGGATGGTGAAGATAGGGAGCGGTCTGGTGGCTAAGAGAGAAGAGGCCTCAAAGCATAGAAACAAAGGCAAAGGCAGACGATGATTTATTGTTAACACAGCGGGT
Source organism: Garcia nutans (assembly GCA_947685225.1). Classification (NCBI taxonomy): domain Eukaryota; kingdom Viridiplantae; phylum Streptophyta; class Magnoliopsida; order Malpighiales; family Euphorbiaceae; genus Garcia; species Garcia nutans. The sequence continues at coordinate 927,381 of CANTUV010000017.1, read as the reverse complement.
TTCATGCTTGTCTCTTTTTGTTTGTTTTTGTTTATCTTATAAATATAAGATTTTTAGATTTTTAGAATTTTGTTCTTTTTTTTTTTAATCAGAAGAATTTTATTCTTTCAAAATTATAAGAATCAATTTGTTTATTAGAATCGACTGGTTTAAGTGCTTAATATATCATATTTTAATGTAAATGCTTAATTTAAATATATCTACTGCGTTGAATAATTGTTTTATACAAAGTTTTTAATCTAAATTTTAGTTGAAACTAAATTTATCAAAAATTTGCAAAATTAAATTTTATATAATTGGAGAATATAATAAAAAAAATACTGAATTATGTCTCTATAAAATTAAAGCTCAATATTATTGGCTAATAATTAAATTCAGATGCACCAGTTAAAATAAAAAAATACGAAATTTTATAATTTATTTTCTCTTCAAAAATTGTTGTACATTGGAATAACAAGAGTCAATACTTTTTTTTGTGAGCAGGAGAGTCAATACTTTGGTCTATTTGTGATTTCAGTATTTAATTCATGATTTGAAAAATAAAATTTTAAATTTTGACTTTATCGTCTTAAATTATTTTATAGAGTATTAAATTTAATATTCTTAAAAATAATTAAATTTAATTAAAGAATCAAATTTAAATTATAATATAATTTTTAGTATTATTTAAATCAGAAATTTTTAATATTATTTACCGTATACTCGGCTCTAACTATTCTCAAACTCATTGAATTTTTAGTGAATTAAGGAAATAAAAAAGAACAAAAGAGAAAAAAAAAATGTAAAATGTTGGGTTTAGGAAATATTTTGTGCTTTCGGCGAGTTTGGTTGGCGGGCAGAAAATGCAACGGCACACACACAAGTCGGGGAATAATTATATGCTACAACTGTTGTAGCAATAAATACCTACAACACACTAATAGAATTCTTACACGTAGGCATTTATTGCTACAACAGAATTAAATAAATGTCAATAAATACCTATGTGTAAAAATTCGATTGGTGTGTTGTAGGCATTTATTGCTACAACAGTTGTAGCATATAATTATTCCAAGTCGGGGCCCATGAAAACAACCTCTTAATATACCTAAATAAAGTCTTTCTGCTCTCTACATTGAATTGACACAGCACCTATAATTCTTTATTTTTATTATAAAAATTTCAAAATTTTACTCATATATTATTTTTTTGAAATTTCACTTGCTTATATAAACTGATTTAATTTATAAATAGATTAGTAATTTTTAGTATTTTTGGTAACTGTAATTTTATTAATATTTAGTATTCATTTTGTCATTTTATTAAAAAAAAAAAAGAGCAAAGAGGTGCTTTTGTCTTATGCCCTTGATTTTAATCACAGCTTTGACCTTTGTTACCATCCGCCGTTTCCGCATATATGTAAATTATTGGAATTAGAACAGTGAAAATCTTAATTTTTTTTAAAATTTTTACCATTAATTTTAAAATTATTTTTTACAATAAATTTTTGATATATTTTTTTTATTGTTGTCTTAATAATTAATATGTATCCCGTGGCAGTGATGGAGAGGCTCTTTGCTGATTCTGCAGGGGTCATTTGGACTTTAGCTTTAGACTAAAAGTCGCTCTGTGTATATGTTTTTCTGGGTTTGAGCCATCCTGTTTTCACCAAAATAAAATAAATAAATATCAAAATTTATTAATAATTTTTTAAAAAATTGGCTGCAAGAATTTTAGGACTTATAATTTTATAAATTATTTTAATATTAAATGTTTATTATAATTTCAAAAAAAAATCTTAGAAACTGGGATTGATTTTAGGAGTAATGTGTGGTGTTGCACGTTATCCTTATATTATATTTATAGGTCAATTAGGCCTCACATACTATGGTTTGATTATTATACCAATTTAGCTTTTTAATTGAAAATTCAGCCTTAATTAAATTTATAATTATAATAATTTAATAATAAATACATACATAATTACTTAAATTTATTTTCTTGTCAAGGTCATAATAAACAAATGAAATTTAAAAAAAAAACATTAATGCGAACGTTCGAAATTTGAAAATTTTAAGTGTGAAATTTGAATTAGATTTTTTAATAGCATGATGCAAATATTCTTAATACTGATATATCCAAGGATTGATGTCGTTTTGTTATCCCTTCTTTAGGCTTTGTTTGGTACGGGTCGATTGAGTATTTAAAAAAAATGAAAATTCCAGGAAAATGAACTTTGAAAAATTGTTTGGTTTATATGTCAGTATTAACTTCTCCAGAAGATTTTATCTTTCTTAACTGTACGATAAATCATTTAATTAAGAGGGACAGTTAAGTTGATTTCCATGAATAGAAGCACATTGACTTTTACTAAATTATTGTTAATTAAATTTCTTCATTATTTTATATTAATTTTTAGGTAAATAGATTTTGTATTATCCTATCTTTTGAATTATCATAAAAGGTATTATTACTTATTATCTTTAAAAATACATTCATCTTACCCCTACCAATTAGATAAGTTGGCGAGAGACTATTCTAATTTAATAAGAAGTCTCGAGTTTGATTTAATAGCTTAGTAAAAAAAATTTTACCGCCCTTAAAAAATATCCTAATTAAATCAATTAAACATGCTCAAAGTTGTTTTTAGAAATAACAATTGATGAATTATTTTTGAATATTCAACTCACTTTTATACATCTATACATGGCATAAAATGGTTTATAAATAAGTTTGAATAATTGAATAGATATAAATAGTATTTTCATTATATATAACGGGTTTGAAAAGCGATTATATAATAGAATTTATATTAGTTGTATTTTATTAAATTTAATTATATATTTATTGTATTTTTTTAATTACAAAATTACATGGTGTGAAATTATTTTAATAAAATTATATTAGTATTATATTTTTTATTTACAATTATTTGATTAAAAATATTATAATTATATAATTTAAATTTTATTACATTTTTGAATTCTTATACTTAAATGGGTAACAAGTATGATAGTATATGGGTAGGTTTTAACAAGTACTTTAAAATTAAATGAATTCAAATATGTATATAATTACAATTTTCTCCAATATTTTATTTGTTACCATTCTTATATATCTCCTAGCAAGATAGTAATATCAATAGAAAAAATATCTACAATGAATCCAATGAAGTCTTGGAACAAAAGTCAGTAGGCTATGAAAAAATTTCTCTATCCCAAATAGTACATTGCATAAGCTAAAATACTCCTTATACATCAGCCAACTGGAACCAAAGATTCGGCTAACAGAAAAGGTAAAAATTACCGCTTTGAATAAATTCTCCAGAAGATGAGAACCAACAAAAGAAAAAACCTTCATATCTTAAGAGTCCTAAGCATCCTAAAATCTGAACATTGATGAAATTAGGGGAACATGCGAATAAGCCATCTGAAAGAGGGACCACTTCAATAAAATCTTTGATAAAACTATGTAAATGAGCTTGAAGAGAGGGGTGATCCGTGGAACCAAAACCAAGATCGCTTGAACTACATCTATGGAAAGGATTAAAACCTTTTTAAGACTTCTATGATAGATCAACAAAAAAAGTTTCAATGGCCAATTAACCATTATCCCCATATTAAGAAGGAGGGGCACAAAAAAACCAGATAGTGCTAGATCTAAAAGAAGAAATAAAACACAAAGAAACAAGTAAAAGGTAAGAACTAAGGAAGAAATCCAAACAAAAACATAAAAAAACAGAAAACTTAGAAGAAAATCCGAACAAAAATGATAAATAAATGATAAACATGGAGCTGGCTGAAAGAACGAAGAAGAAGATAATAGGTGAGAGAGCTTTTTATGGAGAAGACGTATAAACAAGAAGATGATGGGAAATTTTCTACATCTTTTTTTTTCTGTGGTACCCAATATATATAGGAGAATTACATCAATGATAAATACAAGAAAAGATAAATATGCAGCTAGTAATCTACCACACGGTTGTAACAAATTCATATATTTTTGGGTTATTATCCAAACTACAACTGGAGTTTTAGATGAACTCTTCCATGCAACACTCCCCCTCAAGTTGGTGAGCAGATGTTAATCAAACTCAAATTGTCAATAATGACATGAAAAATCCTTCATGTTACAGCTTTAGTAAGAACATCTTCCAGTTGATCTTCGGACTTTACAAACACAAATTGAATCACCTTTTGGTCTAACTTTTCTCTGAAGAATAATCTATCTATCTCCACATGCTTAATATGATTGTATTGTACAAGATTCTGAGCAATCTAAATACAGCCTTGCTATCACAAAATAAATTTATGGTTTTGGATACATCAATCCCGAGGTCACTTAACACTCTTTTAATCCATAATAGCTCACACAAACCTTGGGACAATGCTCAAAATTCAGCTTTAGCACTGGACCTAGCCACAACCTTTTGTTTTTTACTTTTCCATGTTACCAAGTTACCTTCAACAAAAAATTTACATAAACTGTAGTAGACCTCCTAGTCAAAGGATCACCTGCCCAATTTGCATCTGTATATCCTTCAACCACACCTTTAGTATTCTTTGAGAATAATATCTCCTTTCCTGGAGCACTTTTTAGATATCTTAATATTCTGTAAATGGCATCCAAGTGCTCCTCATAGGGTGAATGCATAAATTGGCTTACAATGCTAACTGTATAAGAAATATCTAGCCGAATATGTGTTAAGGAAATTAATCTTCCAACTAACCTTTGATATAAGCCTATATCCTCCAACTTCCTATCTGAACACTTTTTCCAATTTATGATTAAACTCCGTTGGTGTTTCTACAGTTTTGCAGGCTAACATTCCAATTTTAGCCAATAAATCCACCACATATTTCTTTTGGCACAAATGAATTCTTCTATTCAATGTTGAAACTTCAATGCCTAAGAAATACCTTAAATTTCCCAAGCCTTCATCTCAAATTCAGTTGCTAGATAATCCTGTATCTTTTTAATTTGTTCAACATCATCTCCAGTTAAAATCATCTCGTCAACATACACAATCAGTGCAGTGATTTTCCTACCACTATTTTTAATAAACAAGGTGTGATCTGAGTTACTTTGACAAAATCCAAAAGAAATCAAAGTTGATGTAAGTTTACTAAACCAAGCTCTAGGTGATTGTTTAAGACCATAGGGTGATTTTTTCAGCTTACATACCTCATTCCCAGAAGTGGTATTTAGTTTCATTCCAGGTGGAAAATCTATGTAAACTTCCTCCTCCAGATACCCATTCAAGAATGCATTCTTCACATCCAACTGTTTCAATTCCCAATCTCGATTCACAACTATAAAGATAATAATCTTTATAGTGTTTAGCTTAGCTACTGGTGCAAATGTTTCCTAGTAATCGACTCCATATTTCTGAGTATAGCCTTCAGCTACTAGCCTTATTTTGTACCTGTCAATGCTTCCATCTGGCTTTAGTTTTACTGTGAAAATCCATTTGCACTCTACAGACTTTTTCCCATCAATTAATAAGACAATCTCCCATGTCGAAGTTTTCTGCAAAGCACTCATTTCTTCCTCCATTGCCCTTCTCCACTGAGAATCTCCAAGCGCTTCCTGCACACTGTTAGAAATCACAACTTTTGATAATTAATCAACATTTAAGAGCATATGATTCAAAAAACATATGATTAGAGACATAATTGCAAAGGAGGTATTTGGTTTTGGCTTTTGGGTCAAGTTCATAAACTTTTCTAGGGACACCACGGTTAACACGTTCTGATAATTTTTTAGTGGGACAAGTCTCAGATTCAGTGCATACCTGGAGTTCTGGCTGTGGTTTAGGACAAGTCTCGGGTGGATTTTCGTGACATAGAGAATTCCCATGCATTGGAGTTAAAGGTTCAGCTATATTTTCAGCATTCTCAACCTTTCCTTCATTATTTTCATCACTCACCATCTTCTGCCCAGGAATATTATCTACTATTATGTCCTGCACCTTTTCTATTTCTCTGAAAAATACTCTCTCCCTTACTGAATTTTTCCTTAGGCTCCTCACTTCCTTTTTCCATATTTTCTCTTGTCCCATTTTTATTCCCTTTTATAATAATTGCTTTGACACCAATTTCCAGCACTTCATCATTTGTTCTCTCGCTACTCTCCCCCTAAACATATGATGACATGCTAGATTCACGATAAAAAGGTAAGGATTCATGAAAAGAGACATCTGAAGTTACATACAATTTTTTCATTGTTGGTTTGTAACATCGATATCCCTTTTTAAAATATGAATAGCCAAGGAAAATACATTTAGTGGATCAAGGGTCAAGCTTTGTTCTAAGACTCTTCGACACATGCACATATGTCATGCAACCAAATATTCTAGGTTCTAAATTTGGCATATGATCAATCGAGCATAAAGTATTCAATTTTTTCTATGGTATTTCAAAATTGAGTACACGTGATGGTGTCTTATTAATTAACTACACTGTCGATTTTACTGCTTCCCCTAATAGAATTTAGGAACATTCATGCCAAATAGAGATGCCCTAACAACTTCCATGATTTGCCTATTTTTCCTTTCAACTAGCTCATTTTGTTGTGGTGTATAATTACAAGATGTGTTGTGTCTAATTCCATGTTCACAAAGAAAAGAATGCAATTCAGACTCTATAAAACTCTATAGCATTATCAGTTTGCCAAAATTTAATTTGACAATTATATTGGGTGCGTACCATAGCATGGAATTCTCTAAAGACTTTTATTGCTTCACTTTTCCATCTTAAAAGAGAAATCCATGTATACCTAGTGCATTCATCAATAAAAGTGAGAAAATAAAAAGAATTGGATAAAGAAGGAACTTTTGATAGCCCCTAAATATCTAAATGAATAACACCAAATGACAAACTACTCTTATTCAAACTAGGAGAATATGAAATTCGGTGACTTTTAGCAAGTTCACAAACATCACAATTCAACAATTCTAAATTAACATCATGAAATAAATCAGGCTTTAATTTTTTGAGATAACCAAACGCAAGGTGTCCAAGCCTTCTATGCCATAGCCATATTTTACTCATATTTTTTTTTGAATTTGCACTTGTCACACCATAGCACATTCTTTTCTCCCCCTCGGTTGTTAGGTCCAAAAAATATAGATGATTCCTCTTAACACCATAGCCAAGAATCCTCCTTGTCGCTGTATCTTGAAAGACACAAAACTTTGCCAAAAAGTGACAGTACAATTTAAGGTTAGTGTTATTCGACTAACAACAATAAATTATGTTTCAAACTAGGTATAATAAGAACAATTTCAAGGGTAATATTGTCGGTTAAGGTGATAGTTCCCTCTCCTAAGATGGGTGCTATGGTTCCATTTGCAGTTGTTATTTTAGTGGTTTCAGTTTGAATTGGTTTTTCAATGCAATTTATATCTTTAACCATATGGTCTGTTGCTCCCGAGTCAACCAGCCAAGTAGTTTTTCCTGCAGTAACAGAAAAATATTGAATCTTTCCAGTGTTACCTGACATGGCAACATTAGCTGAGACATTAGATGGCTTGTTGTCTAACTTCTTTTCCTTTTATTCAAAGTGAAGACCACCCTTTGGGATATTTTTTTGTGGCTTCTTTGTGAAATCCCACCATTCAGGATAACCATTCTTTTTCATAGCAATGTTGCTCAGTATCTCTTGTCTCACCATAATATGTACAAAACAAACTATTATTTTTTCTAGTAGGTTTTGATTTACCTCTTTGAGCCACCAATGCTTTGGATTCTCCAATAGTTTTGTTGATGCCCATTGTTTGTTTTTGCTATGCAGCTCTCCTCACATAAGCATAGGTGCTCTCAAAGTCCAGCTTTGGGTCTTTCCTTAATACTTCATCACGTATTTGTTCAAACTCCAGATCAAGACTGCTGACAAAGATATGTACGCACATTCGCGTCATGATGCGTTGGACAACCATGATTCCTTCTACACTTATTTTTTAATGCATCAATCACTGGTCAATCTCTTGGAATGTGGCCACCAGCTTATAATATGTTGCCAATGGTCTTCCACGCTAAATTGTTTGAAATGATCGTTGGTTCAGATCAAACAGTCTTGTCTCATCGGAGCCATCGTAATATGTCTTCGCTAGCGCCTCCCAAATTTCTTTCACAGTTCCTAACCATATAAACCTTTCCATAAGTGCAGGCATCATTGAATCAACTAGCCAGCTTCTGACTTTATGGTTTTTGGCTAGTCAATTTTGGTACGTTGGGTCTATTTGCTCCGATCTTGGTATATCTCCTGTCAAGTATCCTATTTTATTTCGTGCCCCAATTCTCATTTTCATCAACTACGACCAGAGCTGATAATTTATTTCATTGAGAATTACGAAGGTTAAGAAGGCGGTATTGTCTTGTTGTACGATAATTGAAGAGGGATAGTTCATGGTGGGTTTGTTGCTTGGATTCATGGTGTTTCGAGATAATTCTCGAGCTTTTCCAGTTTGATTTTGAGAATGGGTGTCTACAATTTGACTTTCATCATTTGAATTGATATTTTGCCCCTTCATATCAGCATCTCTGATACCATATGGAGAAGACGTATGAACAAGAAGATGATGGAAAATTTTCTATATCTTGTTTTTTTTTTCTGTAGATGTACACCAATATATATAGGATAATTACATCAATGATAAATATAAAAAGAGATAAATATGCAACTAGTAATCTATCACACGGTTGTAACAAATCCTATATTTTTGGGTTGTTACCCAAACTACAACTGGAGTTTTGGATGAACTCTTCCATCCAACATTTTTTTAAGAGAAAGGCACTAGGGTTTTTTTGCCTTTTTTTTTTTTATTATCTTCAATCAAGTTAACTTCATAGAAAACATACTTCTCTAGAAAGTAATCATTGCAAACCAAACAATGCCTAATAAATGGTAGCATAATACATCTCATCATAATATATTTTCATTAGTATATATTACACCTTAAATTCTAATTAAGACATTCTATTTAATACTTCAACTTTTATTTTTATATTTATTAATCATCTCAATTTTTTTTTACTTTAGTATATGTTAAACATTCATCATAGATGTAAAACAATTTTTTTTTAAATAATTAAGATAATATATATTAATTTTTTCATCATCACTCCAAAACTAGAAAATTAAAATCAATGAGATAAGAATATTTATGATTTGAAAATAGTATTGAGCAAAATGATAAAAAATTTTTAATTAGGTGGAAAAGTTGAAGAAAAATATTCAGTGATAATGAAAGTTGAGAAAAAAAATATAATGATTTATGAAATTTTATAATTTTATGATATATAAATAATTATTCCTGTTATTTTATTAAAATTAAATTATATGTTTTAAGTAAATTTTTTTTAGTATTACAATATTGGAAAGAAAGAATTGATCCTAAATTTATTTAGGGAATGTGCAATTACTGCTAGACTATGATTCAGTGTGCATATTTTAAGTAATTTTTAATTATTGAAAATAAAAAATTAAAATACTAAAAATAACTTGGATTCAGTTGATTCAAAAAATAAAAGTCTAAGACTAATTAATTTGGATCTAAAACTATTTACTCCTCTGACTATAAATTTAACTGTATAACTCTCCAATACAAATTGATTGAATCATACTGAGTTACTAATATATTTATTTAGTATAAAATATATAAATATAAGAAGTAAAATGTCTAGTATTAATTAATATAAATATCAATTAGTATAAAATAGATAAATATAAGGGGAACAAAATGGTTAAAATGAAAGTTAAAAAAAAATAATACTTAGAAAAATATTTGGCTTAGAAAAATATATAGACAACTCAAACAGAAAAAAATTCAAATCGGCAGAGATATAAACATTGAAAAAAAATAATAAAAAAAAATAGTCTCCGAGAGACTGACATAACTTGAGAAGCGAGAGAAAAATTAGAGAGAAGTTAAAGAAATTTAGAAAAGAGAGGAATAATTGGAAATGTGTAGCTGGCTAGTGAACCTTAGAGTTTTCAGTTTAAAATGCTTATATATGAATAAAAAACGACATTGTTATATATATATATATATATATATAATTGGTCGGGCTCGGGCTAAAGTAGAAATTAGAACTCCAACCTAATAATTTTTTTAAAAAAAAATCTTAATCCATTATCGCTCGAGTATAATTTTTAAATAGACTAAATCCTCTAGAAATATGCAGTTTAGTTGGTTTGGTCGGATTATAAATTTCTGCAGCCCTATTGAAAAGAAAAGTTTTTCATTTTCTCTAAAACTTTTACTTCCCATTTTATTTTGTTACCACTAATATTTTTTCTTGGACGGCCTTTTTTTTTTTTCGTTTTGATTTGAATTTTATTATATAATGTTGAAATTTACTAATTTCTAATAACGTTGATTTTTATATATTTGTTCCTCTTAGCTACTTTTTTTTATTTGATTTTTTTTTATCATTTTAACATTGAATTTTCTTTTTTAATTATTTTTTATTTGATTAATAGTTCAATCAAAATTATAAGTCTTATTTTTTGCAACAAATCTAAGTTTGTTGGTATCTATATTGAAGTTGCAAAAAAAAAAAAAACCCCATCAAAATAGTTGAAAAATAACTATCAGTTAGCACTCAGTATGATTCAATATTTCAAATTGAAATTGCCAATTCTTATTATATTTTGATATTAGTTTTAAAGAATTACAATATTCAAAAATTTCACAATTTTATATTTTTATTTTTTGATTAATGAATATTCAATTTCTAAAAATAAAATAAAAAAAGTTAAGGTTAATATATAATCTTCAATTTTTCATGTTCTTGCAATTATATCGTATTAATTTTTTCTTTAATTCTACACTAGTTGGAAATTTTTAGCTGCATTCTACTCCAAAACTAAATTATAAATATATTATTATTATTATTATCATTATCATTATTATTAATTGAAGGATAAAAGTGAAATTAATCTTGAAATGTATCATATTGTATTATAAATTCTGTTTTTAAATTTTAATATAAGTTAATTGATTTTTCCAACTTTATAAATTTGATAAATTAATGAACTACTCTTTTATAAAAATGTTCAATTAATTTTAATTGAAATTTAAAAAATTAAATTGACAATATCATAATTAAAAAATTTTGAGCATCTTGAAAATTTTAATTAATAGAATTTTTCTGATAATTCTGATTTGGGATAAACATTATAACTAAAATTGTGAAATTTGATTAAATTAATAAAAAAATATAATTGCAAAAATAAAAAAATATATGATAAATTTATCCACTAATGAGGTAGTGATTTTATAACATGCATGTGGCGGTGGCAAAGAAATGAGGAAAGTTGAAAGATTGGCAGCTTTAAAACCTTATTATTAATTACGCCTTAATCCGTACAGTTTCCTTGAATTATCATATGTTTTACTTAAAGTTATTATAAAATTTCAAACTTATTATACATGTATATATACATTAACTAAAAAGACATGCAGCATTGTGCATGTACCAGGCCCGGCTCTTGGGGGGAGCACCATGAGCGGTTGCTCAGGGCCCCCCAAGGCAAGCCATCAAAATTAAGGGGCCCATAAAAGGAAATAGCATACGTTATTTTCCTTTGATGTCGTTTGTTCAATGCGTAGCATAGCTACCAATGACCATCCACTTCCAGACAAACCACGGCCAAGGGCTTAATTCAAAGAATGTTGTAACTGTTGATGAGAATTAAGGGAAAGGAGAGGAGGGAGGAAAACAATAGTTTTTTTTTTCTTTTTTCCTTTTCCATTCACAAGTTTTGATGTGAAATAATTAGAATATTTGCCCGTGATTCTTGGAATTTTTTTTCTTAATTATTCTCCCTTGAAAGAGAAGTAATCACAGCACTATTTTACTATATACACGTTGCAACAAAGTTCATAAGTTGAATCACTTTGGATTGGTTTAGTTGTTTAGCAATGCAATAAAAAAAATAAGAAGGGCAAAAAAAAAAAGCTTAATTTAGTGGTAGTACTTAAATTTCAATTTGTTATTTTTTACACATTAACGTTATCGATTTTCATTTTGTCTATTTTTTTCGAAAAACTGATATATTATCACGTCAGCTCTCTTTAATTTTCATCTATTTTCCCTCAACAATAACAAAAAAAAAAATTAATATGATACCTCCCATCATTCCTATTAGATGTTAATGTTAAGCATAATGTAGACACCATATTAACAATTCTCTTCTTATGTAAAATGGATAAAAAATTGGAGATGATAGATTTTAAACAGACAATAAGCAAAGACACATATTTTTATTTTTCTTGTCAATTTTAGGCTTAACTGATTTGCAGGTGTTAATGCTAATGCTAATTTGCAGGGAATATTGCATTCCTAGCGCTCGTACACATAATAAGACTTTGCTACACCTATAAATATCAGCCTCAAAGTATAGGGAACCTATGTTAATAATAACTTGGCAAGAATAATTTGATTCCTGTCTTCTAAATTATAATTTTCCATAGTTCGCTTGCCATAGGAAGCTTAAAATTGCAAGAAAAGAATTCCAACTTCCTCAAGCACATTCACAAGGATAGTGCACATACATAAAAGTATGCTATTTCCTTTGAATGGTAGATGCCACATCTTAATTATCTTAATTTTAGTGCACACACATAAAAGTATCGCTCCGACACTGTTTTTTAGGGGCCCATATCTTAATTTCTGCTCGGGGCCCCTAAAATGTCCAAGACGGCCCTGACATGTACTATTATAGTTATTTTATAATTTTAAAAACACCTTGAAATAGCTTGATTGGTAAAAAATAAAAAAAAATATTATATAGTTTAAAAGCCACAGAAATAATTGAAAGGGGGAGAAAACCTGATTCCCCTAAAACATAAAATATGCATAGATCACTAGATTATTCAAATTAAATTGCAAAGGGCTGAATTGCATATCTGACATCATCGTATGTTGATGCTGAAGACGATTTTGAGATTTGTCGCCTTCCAGGGGATACACACTTTAGGTTTAGCGGAAGCACTACTGAAGGAACGTAATGTTCTCTCTTAATTGTTATGTTCCCCCGGAGACCACGACCTCTTATTTATAACTGATGATGATGATTAATTTCTATTTTGGTCCTTCAACAAAACAGAAATTCTTAACAGTCTCTACACTTATAATCCTATTACGAGTAGGACACCTCAATAGTCAACAATCCTAATTTGATCAAAACTTTAATTTGACTATCTTAATTTGACTGCAATACACATTTAATATTTAAATATATTTAGCCCACATTTAGGATTAATTTTAATCAATATAAAATTAATTCTAACAATCTTCCACTTGGGCTAACATATATTAATTGTAAATGTATATACCTTAATGAGCTCATAAAAGCAGTCATACTGAAGGTGCCTCAAACAATCTCGTCCGTTGATTATATCGATAAATGACTGAAGGGCCAGTCGCCACATTCATCGTGACTCAAACCACCATCAATCACATTACCAATACTCTCAAATGATATAGATCAATAATAGGAGTATAGCATGGAAACTACATGTAATGTGATCTAATCATGCCTGTTTCCAACTGGTTAATCTTAAGTAAGATCAAACATAAATATAATACAGAGTGTAAAACACATAATAAAATGAAAGAAAAACTCATTTTTCTGCAGAAACTGAATGTACTTTATAAAATATATCCAATGTCAAAGAGAGCATACATAAAACTTAATGCAAACTTAATGAACAAACTCTCACTGAAACTAAATAGTCTCAAATAATGTGACACCCATATGAGCAGTGTGCTCATGAAAAACTTTCGGGTATCACAGCCTTAGTGAGCGGATCCGCAATCATGGAGTTTGTTCCAATATGCTCTATGGATATCTGTCCACTCTGTACTCTCTCCCTCACAGCCAGAAACTTTATCCCAATGTGTTTCGATTGAGAAGAGCTTCTGTTGTTGTTGAAGAATAAAACTGATGAGTTATTATCACAGTATAACTTTAATGGCCTTTCAATGCCATTCACAATGCGCAGCCCTGTGACAAAGTTCCTCAGCCAGATTGCCTGATTGGATGCCTCATAACTTGCTACAAATTCCGCTTCCATGGTGGAGGTAGCTACTAGAGTTTGTTTCACACTCTTTCAAGAAATAGCACCACCAGCCAAGAGATATATGTAGCCTGAAGTGGATTTCCGACTGTCTTGGCATCCCGCGAAATCAGAATCAGTATATCCAATGATCTCAAGCTGATATGATCGCCTGTATGTGAGCATATGTCCCTTAGTTCTCTGAAGATATCTCAAGACTCTTTTGGTTGCTTTCCAATGATCCATTCCTAGATTAATGAGATATCGCCCTAACATGCCAACTATGAATGAAATATCTGAACGAGTGCAAACTTGAGCATACATCAGACTCCCAACTGCCGACGCATAAGAAATCTTCTGCATCTCTTGAATCTCAAGTTCACCCTTTGGACACTGATCAAGACTGAATTTATCTCCTTTAGCAACTGGGGTATCAATTTGTCTACTGTTGTGCATACTAAATCTCTTGAGCACTTTCTCAATATAGCCCTTTTGTGATAATCCAAGAATACCTCGAGTACGGTCTCGATGTATTTGAATCCCTAATACAAAAGAAGCTTCACCTAAATCTTTCATCTCAAAGTGTTTTGAGAGAAAGACTTTGGTCTCGTGCAGCAAGTCCTTACAGTTAGTAGCAACCAATATGTCATCCACATATAAGACCAAAAAGATAAACCTACTCCCACTGAACTTGTGATACACACAATCTTCCACAGCATTTGTCTCAAAACCGAAAGAGACAACTACTTTATGGAATTTGAAGTACCACTGACGAGAAGCCTGCTTGAGTCCATAAATGGATTTCTTTAATTTGCATACCAGTCGCTTTGGGTCTCCAGACATAAAGTTTTCTGGCTGCACCATATAGATGATTTCATCAATGTCTCCATTGAGAAACGCAGTCTTCACATCCATTTGATGTAACTCAAGATCAAAATGTGCAACTAGAGCCATGATTGTCCTAAAAGAGTCCTTCGATAAAACTGGAGAGAAGGTCTCTTTATAGTCAATCTCCTCTTTCTGAGTGAAGCCTTTAGCTACAAGACGAGCCTTATATCTTTCCACATTACCATTAGAATCCCTCTTGGTCTTAAATATCCATTTGCAACCAATAGGTTTCTTTCCTTCAGGTAATGGGATAAGATCCCAAACTTGATTGTCTTGCATAGATTTATATTCTTCACTCATTGCCTCAATCCACTTATGAGAGTTGGAATCCTGCATGACATGATGAAATCTGATTGGATCATTTTCCACCATGTCTATAGTGTCCTCATGTTCCTGAAGATATACTACATAATCATCTGGAATAGCATTTCTTCTCTCTCTAGTGGACCTTCTTAAAGGCACAGGTTCTGGCTCAAATTCTTGAGGTTGTTGAGCTTGTTCTTGAGGAAGTTGTTCAACATTGTCTTGTATTGGAACTTGATGTGCTTCTGGAACAGTGACAGGCGTAGGAGCCAGAACACTGTTAGGAGTAATGATAGGAATCGACACTGAGTGTTCCTGACTCAATTCCTCCTCAAAGACAATGTTTCTAACCTTACTTCTCCCCCCAAACTCAACATCCTCAAAAAATTTTGCAATTCTCGTCTCAAAAATAGATTTGAAAGTAGGATTATAAAATTTAAAAACCCGAGATTGCTCAGAATAACCAACAAAGTAGCTACTAACAGTTTTGGAGTCCAATTTTGTTTCATTAGGCCTATAAGGCCTAGCCTCAGCAGGACATCCCCAAACATGAAGGTGCTTTAGACTGGGCTTGCGTCCAGTCCAAAGCTCATAAGGTGTTTTTGTAGCTGCTTTAGTTGGTTCTCTGTTAAGGAGATAGAATGCTATCTTTAATGCTTCTCCCCACAGAGACTCAGGTAAAGAAGAATGACTAATCATACTTCTAACCATATCCATAAGAGTCCTGTTACGTCTCTCAGATACACCATTCATGCTAGGTGTACCACGCATGGTGTATTGAGGGATTATACCACAGTCCTGTAGGAAAATAGCAAATGGTCCTGGACGTTGTTCACCTGAACCGTCATATCTACCGTAGTACTCACCACCACGGTCAGATCTAACGCATTTAATCTTCTTTCCGAGTTGGTTTTCAACTTCGGCCTTATAAGATTTGAAAACATCTAGAGACTCTGATTTCTCATGAATGAGATATAGGTACCCGTAACGTGAGTAATCGTCTATGAATGATATGAAGTATCTTTGGCCATTCCTTGTTGCTGTAGGGAATGGACCACAGATGTCCGTATGTGTCAATTCTAAAACGTTTGATGATCTATTGGCACCTAGTCTCTTTTGTTTAGTCTGTTTGCCTTTAATACACTCAACACAGGAGTCCAAATCTGTGTAATCAAGTGTGTTTAGGATACCATCTGACACAAGACGTTCTATTCTAGATTTGGATATGTGACCCAAACGTCTGTGCCAAAGTTCAGCTGAATTATCTATATTCAGCTTCCTTTTGATACCTATAGTACTAACTTGTAGGGTCTCATTATAAGAGGCATCGATATCTAACATATATAGATTATGAAGTGCATACAAGAAACCAGTACCTAAAATTTTTGAATCCATAGATAAAGTAACTTTATTGTTTCCAAATGAACAAGTAAAACCAGATTTTTTCAAATGGGAAACAGAAATTAAATTCCACCTAAAAGACGGAATAACAAAAGTATCTACTAGATCAAAAAAAAATTCCAGTTCTTAAATGCAATCTAAAATGTCATATCGCCTCTACTTCTACTGGTTTGCCAGTTCCCATATAAACGTATCTTTCACCGCCAGTTGGCTTTCGGTAACTTAGGCAACCCTGCATTGAAACACTTATGTGACTAGTAGCACCAGAATCTATCCACCAAGTGTTTCTAGGTACCGAAGTTAAATTAACTTTAGAATAGACTAAAACCAAATATTTTCCCTTATCAGCAGTCTTATTATCAGTTTTTTCATTCATAGGGACAAAGTTGGGATTACACGGCATGCTAGCTGAATTCAAAGAAAATAAATAATAAATAAATGACATAAGCTCACAATCCACAAAAAATTGAAACAAATCACAGGAGTAGAGTTCAAATATTGGAAACAAGATACCGGACACAACATTAATATTCTCATCTTTGGACATAAAATATTAACTGTAATTGGTATCTCAACGCAGTAATCAAATATTGACAATTCAGTCCTGTTAAATAATAAACATTTCTTTGGGCCGATTTATTATCCACATGGATGAACACATAATAATTATCACATATTTATTACCGCAATGTATTCTCAATTCAGCCATATAACAACCTTACTTTGGGCTGGTTTACTACCCGCAATGAATTTTAATACACTTGTCTAATATTCCAAATAAATTAATTTACACAATAGAGGTCACTTTGGTAACTTTTTGCTTCAATTAATTCACAGTGCTCTGATACCAATTGAAAGGGGGAGAAAACCTGATTCTCCTAAAACCTAAAATATGCATAGATCACTAGATTATTCAAATTAAATTGCAAAGGGCTGAATTGCATACCTGACATCATCGTATGTTGATGTTGAAGATGATTTTAGGATTTGTCGCCTTCCAAGGGATACACACTTTAGGTTTAGCGGAAGCACTACTGAAGGGACGTAATGTTCTCTCTTAATTGTTATGTTCCCCCGGAGACCACGACCCCTTATTTATAACTGATGATGATGATTAATTTCTATTCTGGTCCTTCAACAAAACATAAATTCTTAACGGTTTCTACACTTATAATCCTATTACGAGTAGGACACCTCAATAGTCAACAATCCTAATTTGATCAAAACTTTAATTTGACTATCTTAATTTGACTGCAATACACATTTAATATTTAAATATATTTAGCCCACATTTAGGATTAATTTTAATCAATATAAAATTAATTCTAACAATAATTTAATCAGTAAGAAAATTTATTTCTCTTATTATTAATTATTGTTTGATTTCCGGGACTAATAATAACTATAAGATAATTTCTGAATGCATGATTAAATCGAGTTAACGTATAAGTTGATCCAAAAAATATTCACCCATAGTTGGCTAAAAAAAATTAAATTTGATTAAATCATGATTAAATGATTATCGATTGATGCAAAAATATTAGACGTTAACTTCAAATCTTCTTGAAACCTAGCAGAAATTAACTTTAAGTTGGAAGTTGAAGTAAAAGAATTTTAATAAAATTTTTCTCTTAGCTCTCGTAACTTTCTTTTTTCCCATCTATGGGTTTTGTTTCACTGATGTTAAAATAGGGTTTTCTTTCATGGAAAATCCTATGACAATGCTCTCTGTTACAACAAAAGAAGATGATGGGATTCGAGTTGATTTTGCTCTTGAAAATAGAGGGGAACAGGCTAAGCTTTGTTTAGTGTGTATGTTTCTAACAATGAATACCATTAGTTTTCAGACTCTATGCATCACATTTGTGAATCTTTGGCATCCCCTGAAGGGTGTTAACATTAAGAAGTTGAAGGCTACGAGGTATTTATTTCAATTTTTTCATGAAGTTGACATTGAAAGAGTATTAGAAGGGGCTCCATGGTTCTTCAATAAGCATATGCTAGTATAGGATAAATTTGAGAAGGGTCATGATCCTTTAACTATTCCTCTGGACCACACTATTTTCTGGGTACAGGTTCATGATTTGCTTGCAGGATACATGTCTGAAGGGATGGCTAGGCTATTGGGCAAATTTGTTGGCTCTTTTGTTCATATGATGCTTAGTCCATATTGAATAATTTTAATGGCTAAATTAGGGTTAAGATGGATATAAGGGCTTTGTTGAAATGAAGAAAGAAGATTGTGACAATAGATGGGTCTATATTATATGTTTCATTCCAATATGAGCAGCCAACTGTGTTTTGCTATCTATATGACAAATTAGGCCACACTGATAGTTGTTGTTAACTTAGAATACAATGGAGAAAAGAAGGAAAATTAGTTATTATGAGGTGACCGAATAAGGGTTGTGACTCGTCGGAATGTGCAGCCGATGAGCAGTTGGCTTCATGACAAATATGGAAATATGCTAGTTGATTTTGGGACATCATTATTGCTATGAGGATTAGGGATTATTAAAAATTCAAGAGCGGAGATTTTAGGATCGCTACAAATGATAATCAATAAAATGAGGGGGACGTTATTTGCATGGCTAATGATATGGAAGTAGATTATAGGTGTGTGGGCCAGTCTTCAAAATGAGTAGATTTGGATAATGGGTTGGTGGGCCAAGAGGATGAGGAGGCAATAATGAGGCTTTATTAAATTAAAAAAATGACCTCGTAATAGAAGAATTTTAGCTGCATCTGTTTCTCACCATAGGGATTCAGTTGAAGTTGTCAATTCATTCATAAGGATTGAGGATATGATTTTATAGGCTGATCCTATTAAGTAAGATAGCCAGGAGCAATGAAAACACTTATTTGTAACTGTTGATGGATCGACAACCCTTGAACAATTAGAGCACTCAATGATTTAACTTTGAGTTATAAGCATGAGATTATTTTTAATGGAAACGTTAGTTTGTGCAGCTCAGATGGAAGAAATAAAAAATTGCTTGGGTTATGATGTGTTAGGGCCCAGCCTAGCTTACTATAAGTGCACAGGTCGTAATTAAATAATACAATAGTGAGTGAGCATCATCCTATGAGGAAGGGTATTTTAAGTACAAAGCAATTAGATTATTTATTATTTGGATTAAAAAGATTGAATTTAAAATTAAAGTAATATGAATAAAACTAAAACTAATTACTTAGGGTTTAATCTAATATTTTTGAACTTAGGGTTAGACTACCTTAATAGATTAACTATGAATTTTCTAAGGTATTGATTCAATTTTAATTTTTCCTTGATTCATGTTTTCTAAGGTATTGATTTAATTTTAGTTTTCCCTTTATTAATGGTTTAATTCTCCTAAATTAAGTTTTAGTCTCTTATAAGTACTAGAACTAATATTGATTTTAACCCTTATATCTACTCTTGTGATCACAAGTAATTAAATAAATTCATTAAGATTTTTAAGAATCTTTTATCAACCTATTAAGTGTTTACCTTATCTCTAAGTGAAAATTTAACTTAAGATTGTTATCTTCTTAGACTAATGTTATGCTCCCACTCTCCTTTCATCACACAATATCACAAATCAAATAATTATTGGCAAGATAATTAATGCATTAAGATAAAAAATAATAAAATAATTAATAGGAAGAACTTTATTTGAATTAAATAAATATGAATCACTCCATAGAAAAATCAATAAAAGGGTCTAACCCTAATTAAGATTTATATGCATAATTGAAAAAAATAACTAATTAAAAAAACTAATTAAAAATATTGAAATCAAAAGAACATAAATAAATCAAACTCTAATTCTTCTTTAGATTAAATGAAACTCTTCTTGGGTTTTGAATCTTTTCCTTAAAACAAGCCTTCTTCTTTCTTTCTAAAGGAAAATCTTGAGAACAAAACAAAAAATTTCATTGAGAATTTGATGATAAATGTTGGAAGGAGGCTTGCTTTTTATAGT
Source organism: Garcia nutans (assembly GCA_947685225.1). NCBI lineage: Eukaryota > Viridiplantae > Streptophyta > Magnoliopsida > Malpighiales > Euphorbiaceae > Garcia > Garcia nutans. Next base: position 906,777 of record CANTUV010000017.1, on the reverse strand, counting down.
GGTCTTAGAAGTCTTCTATCTTAAATAGGAAATATCTAGGGAAAATCTTAGAGACTTCTAAACTGAATAAGAATAGATTTAGGAGACTTATAAACTCACTAAGAATAGAACTTAGGGCAGCCTTGGATAATTTTAAATTGATTAGGAATAAATCTTGAGCAAATATGAAGACTTCTTTCTTGATTAGAAATCAAAATCGAGCAAGAATTTATATAAAATTACAAGTTGTAGTTGCCTAGTGGTCTTCACGATCTTAGCTTTAAGACCCCACGACCTTACTTAATTCCACTTCAGTTGATCTCAAAAATCTCTCTTTCAGGCAAAAGGCGAATAGACTCTACGGGCGTGGCGATGAGGCTTCATGACTATGGACTTGAATTGGCCATTGGAACTCTTGCTTTCTCTTCTTCACTTTTCGAATAGCCTTGAGATGAAGTCTAGAGCCGTGGAATTTGATTCCCATGTCTGTATACTTGGATTTCTTTTTGTTTTGGATAATTTTCTTCCTTTTTAATTCGCATCTCAATTTCTTCCAATTCTTCATCAATTTTTGGTCCAATTGCACCCAAAAATATATATTTTGTAAAGCCAATTCTCAAATTGAAATTATTTTAACTTTACAAAGAAAACATATTAAATTCAATTGATAATAATAAAAATGTAGCTAGAATAATTATTAAATAATATACACAATATGGCTTTATCATGATGCTTGTTTCACAGTGGACTGAATTGGTAGATGAAGTGGGTTATGTTTGATATGTAAATAATTTTATTGATTGTCGTATAGAGTTAAAAGGAAATACTTTGAGGCTGACCTATTTTCATGGTTATCTTGAGAGGTGATGGTGCAAAAACTCTTGAAACCTTCTTAGAGCTTTAGTTGCTAGGGATAAATGGCCTTGGTTAGTAGTGGGGGCCTTTAATGATATTTTGACTTTAGAGGAGAAGAAAGGAGGGAACAACCATCTTATCTCTTGAATGGTTTTAAGGCAACTTTAAGTGATTGTGGTTTGATGGAGGTTACCATGATCGAGTATCATTCCACCTAGGAAAGAAGTAGAGGTATGGAGGCTTGGGTTTGTGAGAAATTGGATAGAGCTATTGTAATATCCCAATGTGTGCCCTAGAAGTTTGGATACAATTGTTGTTTGTTTGAATTATGTGTATATGTTTTGTTGATAAGAAAAGAAATTGAAAAGAGAATGTTTATGTATTGTTTTAAAAGGAAAGTAATGTGTAGAGAGAAAGTGTATATGTTGGGTATATTGTTATATATATAACATATACATTAGTCAAAAGGGATGGTCAATGGAAGATGATATTTATGTGTGGTATGTGAAATTACTTTAATGGGCATATAAGTGACAAAGGTTAAGTTAAATGGATGAGGGCATTTAAGTAATTGCTCATGTAGAATTGCTTGGTGGAGATTTAAAGAAGAAGAGAAGTTTGACTTGATTTTTATTTCTTCTCTTCTCATTTTTGGTGTGGCCGGCTACCAAAGGAAAGGAGGAGGAAGAGAAGTGTTCTAAGTTCTAAACATCAATTTGATGGGAAAATCAAAGGATCAAGTTGGAGATTTGTGAAATTTCTTCAATTGAGGTAAGTACTCTCTTGTTTATCTTTGTTATTTTTGAAGTTATGTTTGAGGTGGGTTGTGATGTGTTGAGATTATGAATAGGTGTGTTTGAGATGAGTTTATAAGTGTTGAGATTGATTATAAGTTAAAAAGGTTGGATTGATGTTGGTTTTGGTTTGAAGATGATAAGTTAAGAGTGATGTTTGGTTTTAGGGTTTTGAAATGGTAGATGATTAAATGGATTGTTAATGTATGGGTAATGTGAATATTGTGTTAAACATACAAAATAAGTGTTAATGACTTTGATTACATCCATTTGAATGAGTTTATGTTGTGCTTAATATGTTTAAATTCAATCAAAGGAGTTTTGGCTATGTTTAGGATTTTATACATGAGAGACACGGCCAAACCAAGGAAGAGACACGGCCAAGTCCATGGAAATTTGGCCGTGTTGGGTGATTTTTGGAGAGGACACGGCCGTGTCCCTTGCCCATGTTGGCTTCTGTTGCTTTTGGTTGAGAGGCTTTTGGTTGAGAGACACGGCCACAAGCTTGGCCGTGTCCCTTGAGTGTGTTGGTTACTGTGTTTGGTTTTTGCTCTTCTTACATGATTGAGATTGAACCTACATTTGATAATGCATATGATACTAAATGAGCAAGGTTATGTATTATATACATTGTGAATCTTGTGAATGGTAATGTGTTATATGAATAATGTACTTTGTAATGTTATATCCATGATGCTATATGTAAAATGTGAAGGATATTATGAGGTAATTGATTATGTATAGCTTGATGGAAGTAGTTCTTGAAGGTGAAAGCTATAATGATCATCCAAAAAGGTATGTGCAATGCAATTTATTATGATGAATGTTTTAATAATGATTGAAATGAAATAGAGGGACATGTTGTTTAGATGATGATGAATTTTAAATACATGTGCAATGAAATTGATTATGTATGCTTGAATGATGAAGTGTACAATATGAATTGAGATAAAATGTGATGTGAAGCCATTGTGTTTGGCTATGATGATATATGTATTATGAGAAGCCATTGTGATTGGCTATGATAATTCAAATGTGATGTGAAGCCATTGTAATTGGCTATGATGATTCAATTGAAAGACATAAGGCATGTTTGCCTAATTGATGATGAGAATTGAGAATGAAATTGATAAATGAATTGTGTAGCTAATGTGTTATTCCATTTTCAGAGTTTGTTGTTGGTGGCATGCCTAATAATAGTAACAATCTCTTGAAGTTAGGTTGGCTAAGGCCTTGAAGCCTAATTGAGATGTTACAACCCTTGAAGCTAGGTTGGATTGGTTCTTGAAGCCAAGTTGGGTTGATACTTAGCATGCTTTGTTCCCCTTGAAGCTTGGTTGAACCTAAATCCTTGAAGCCTAGTTGAGGTAATGATAATGATAATGTGATAATAAAACCAAAGCATTAACTCTGAAAGTCGAATGGCATATTAGTGTCTTTTGGGCCCGAGTCTGTCTTTGTTGTCAATATGATATACAAATGTTGAAATAAGTGAGATCTATGGTTGACTTTGTTGGAAATGTGATTCATGATTGGTGAATTGTGAGTAATATAATGTTATGAAGTATGTTGTGTAATGTGTGTATTGATATATTGATTGTGAGTGTTAGTGATGGATTCTGATTGATGAATTGTGAATAAAACAATGTTATGAAGTATGATGTGTAATGTGTATATTGATTGTGAGTATTAATGATGGATTGTGGTTGGTGATAATGATATGTATATTATAAATGGAATTAGTCGAGATATATGAAAGGTACAAGTCAAAAGGAAAAACATGATAAGATATTAATGGTATATGAAAGTGATATTTCATTATAGGTTAGAATTTCTATAATGTATGTTTATATTTTATATTTGTACTACTAAGCTTTTGGGCTTAGCGCGGATGTGTAATCGCGCAGGTGACTAGGTGGAAGATATGAAGTCTTTCGTTATGCCACGAGAAGAGTAAGAGTTTGTCGAGACCAAATAGAGGGTGATGCATACATGTATAATTTTTAATTATGATGTATTTCTGACAAGAGTATATTTATATGTATAAATGAAGTTTGGATAAATATAATATTATGATATATATGTAAGATCATTAAAAGTATAATAATTTTGTAATTGTTCTTTAAATTTATGTATGGTGGTTTGAACTCTGTTAAAGGTTTTAAAAATGTTTCGAAAAGTGACATCCTTATACTTTATATACTTACTGTATGTATACCAGGTGTATGTATAGTACTTATATGGAGTATCGGGGTGTTACAGCTATAACCAATGAGGATTGGTCGATGCTTTACCCATATAGCCATTAGTGTTTTGGTAGCACCATCATCTAATCACGCCCCAATCTTAGTAGACCTAACACCTATTTTTATTGCTTGTCTAAAAAGAAATTTTAAGTTTGATAATTCTTGGCTATCGGATGGAAATATTGAACCTGTTGTGCGACGTGGTTGGTTTGAAGTGGGAATGTGTGACAAAATGGGTTGAAAGAATGCTTATGTGAAAGAACTGGAAAGGTAGGGATGGCATCACAACTCAGATTTTCAGGATAGGAAGAAATTTGTGTCAAGGATGCTAGAAAATGGGCGGGACAATTTGAAAGGGGGCTAAATATGATGCTTTGAGGCAAAAATGGAACATTATTCAAGATAAAGAGGATATTAGATTAAAGCAGTGAGCTAAGCAATTTTGGCTTTTTTTGGAGATAAAAACTCCAAGTTTTTCATTCAAAAGTTAAAACAAGGAGAAAAATTAATAGAATTATTGGACTATAAGATGAGAATAATGTTTTGATCAGTGACAATAATGGTATAAAGACCATGGTTCTAGATTATTTTAGCAAAGTATTTTGGAGAGATGTGTCACAAAACGAGAGAATGATGGATTTAGTACCACAAAAAGTGATAGATGATATGAATAGATTACTCATTGCTCTGTTTACCCATGATGAATTTCGTGATGTAGTCTTTTAGATGCACTCGAATAAAGCTTCCGGCCTGGAGAGTTAGAATCCAACTTTCTATTAGAAAATTTTAGCATATTATTGGTAGAGTCGTAGTGGAGGGTTGTACCACTTAGCTTCGAGAATGTGTCTTTCCTCCCACTCTTACTACTACTCTAATTGTGTTGATTCCAAAAAAGAATAAACCCTTCTTTTAAAGATTTTTGTCCTACACTTTATAATGTTTTATACAAGATTATCTCAAAGGTTCTGGCTAATAGGTTGAATAGGGTGTTACCTAATATTATCTCTGAAAGTCAATCTACATACATTTTTCCTAAGTAGATTGATTACATATAATATTTTAATTGCATTTGAGCTTATTCATAGTGTGAACAATAAAAGACTTAGGGTTTTGGGTGATGTGTCTCTGAAGGTTGACATTAGTAAGGCGTATGATATGGTAAATTGGGATTTCTTACAGGATATGCTACCTAGATCGGTTTTGATTCAATTTGGATTAATTGGATGATGCTTTGTGCTATGAATGTGACTTTCTCTTTCCTATTAAATGGGGAAGAGATTGGGCCTATTATTCTTGGGTGAGACTTAACACAGGGAGATTCTTTGTCTCCCTGCCTATTCGTCATTTGTGTAGAATGCCTCTCTGTTTTGCTCCAAGAAGCTTGAGGGGTGGTATAATTTATGGGTGCAAAGCAAGTGGTGAGTGTCCTAGGATATCACACTTATCATTTGCAAAAGACTGTAATTATTTTTCTTTAGAGCCAATGAAGATGAGAGTCGAAAGGTGACAAATATCCTTGAAGAATATAAGAGAGCTTCGGGGTAATCTATGAACTTTTAGAAGTTAGGGATCATGTTTAATTCATATGTGGGGGATGATATGAGGTACAAAATTTATAGTATTATTGGGGTGTCAAGACCTTTAGATAATGGTGCTTATGTGGGGTTGCCTTCTTTGATTGAGAGAAATAAGAGGCAAAAATTCAAATTTTTTAAGGAAAGGCTTTGGAAAAAGGTGAAAGAATAAAGTAATAGATATCTCTCTAGGACCGGGAAAAGAGATTTTATTAAAGTCTGTGGCGCAAGCAATTCCTTATTACCATATGAATGTTTTCCTTGTGCCCAAGTTGACGTGTGACAAGTTGCAAAAAATAATGAATTTCTATTGGTGGGGTATGAAAAATGAAGGGGGAAGGAGTATTCATTGGTTATCTTGGGATAAATATGATAAAGCAAGAAGGTTGGAGGAATGAGCTTCGGGGATTTACATTGTTTTAACAAAGCCATACATGTTGGGGAAATAATGGTGAAGAATTATTATCAACCCATATACTCTTCTATCTCGTATTTACAAAGCTAAATATTATCCACAGGGGGACTTTTTATTCGCTTCTTTAGGGTCTAGCCATAGTTATACTTAGATGAGTATTTTGTCAACCTAGGAAATATAAAACAAGGAATCTGTTGGAGGATTAAAAATAGTAAGAATATTTGGGTTAGAAGAGATCCTTAGATTCCGAAAGAGGGGTCATTTATGGTAAAGGATGGTATAGACTTTATTGATCCCAATTTGAAAATGCGAGAAATTACGATGCCTAATGGCAGGAAGTGGAATGTGGAAAAAATCTTGGAGCTTTTTAGTGTGAGGGACATTAGAGTTATTTTAAGCATTCCTCTTAGTCTCAATGATATTAAAAGATCAAATTATTTGGTATTTGAGAAGAAGGGTGCTTATAGAGTTAAAACTGGATATTACAAATGTCTTTATATGTATAGAAGAGAGGACGAGATGATAGAGGGTGTTATATGGAGTAAAATTTGAAAACTGAATATCTATTGTGGGGAAGAGGAGATGATGAACCATGTGTTGATGGAGTGTGAGAAAGCTAAAGAAGTTTGGGAGCTGCTAGGTATCAAATGAGTTTGCCTAATATTGATTTTAAAGGTTTTCTTGTTTATACTTTTAATTCCTTATCCATGGAGAAAGTTGACGAGTTGGTAGCTATTGCTTGGCAAATTTGGTAGTCTCATATGAAGCCATTTGGAAAGAGTTGTCCGTCTTCTAACAAGCCTCAAATCAAAAGTGCTCACCCTTGTGCATGAATGGAAGTTGATGTTATCTTTGTCTAATCAAAATTCAATTCCTGTGGCTTAATGGCAGAACCTTTAATTTGGTGCTTCTCAAAATCACACTTGCAAGCGTTCTTAGATGGAGCAATTTTCACAGATATTGAATCAACGGGATATGGTGCTCTCTTTGAGAACATGGAAGGGAATTTTTTACGTGTTATCTCTGGTACCTTTCATGAAATTTCTAACCCCAAAATTATTGAAGCTCTTGCACTATGAACTATTCTCCTTTGGGCATATATATTAACTTGTTGGAATCGAGTTATGTGTTTACTGACTCCCAAATTTTATTTCATGCTCTTAATTCTAGAGATATAGATTTTTTAGTTTTTGGTGTGATTAGTTTGGATTGTAAACTAATTTTATCTTCTAGGCCTGACATTTCTATTAGATGGGTGAGATGATATATATATATTTCAATGGCTCGACTAATTCTTTGGCTAGGAATGCCTTTAGTTTCCCTCATGTACACATTTGGGAGTCGTTTTCAGAGTGTAACTCTTCACCTTGATTTATATTATCATTTTTTTTTAAAAAGTAAAAGAATTCGAGAGATCTGAAAAAATTGTTTTAATGGTACCTATTTAGTTAAATTTTAAATGAAAAATAACTATTGTACCCTTTTTTTTTGTCTATTCACCAATAAATTCAATTTTGTTTTAATTCTCCATGAATTTCTTTTAAATTAAAAATAAAAATTCTTTTCAATTTTGATCAAATATATATAAAAGAAATTATTTTTTTTAAAAATTATAGTAAATATAGGATATTTTAAAAAGTTAAGGCATATATTATTAAATTGAAAAAAATATTCAGATTGATGTTTTTATGATTGCGCAAAAATAAAGCTAAAATCTCACGGTAGTAGTTTTCCAACTCTTATCGAATAAGTTTGAACAGTTCAAACAATATTGAATAACTTTATATCATAATTAGCTAACATAATATTCTTCTTTTGTCTTTAGGTTTTCTATTTTTATGTCCTCTTAAACTTTTTAATGTCTATGTATCATTTATTTACCATTTTTAATATATATATATATATATTAAAATTATAGTCCAAATTCAAATTATTATATGCCAAAGATGGATTTATATATAATACTAAAACATATAATACTGAGATAATATTATGTCACATGTCTCTCTCTTATCTTAACATATGTTCTAATTTTTAAAATAATAATATTATTTATTATTTATTATAATTAAAATTTATTTAATAATTAATAATTTGAAAATTTTAAATATAATTAAGATATTCTATTTAATATTGATAATAATTATATTTATTTAGGGAATTCAAATGGAATTAGAATATCTTATTTGACATTGATAATAATTAGTTATTATCTAATAATATAAATTAAAATTTTTAGATATTTAATTAAAAATAAATAAAATAAAAATTTTAATAAAATAAAAATTTATAAATGAAATTTTTTACTAACACTTAGATTTATGATTTTATTGTGCAGCCAAACCGGGATTGCAATTAAAAAAATACTAATAATAGTAATAATTTAATTTATTAAATTAAATTAAATTTGTATATTAATTGTATTTAAACATATGAAGAATACAAATTACCATCATGTGTGACAATTATTACAAATGATTATTTAAAATTTTATAGAATCAATTATATATATATATATAATTCAAACCAAAGTTCCTTAAATCCAATTCAAAAACTACAACAAAATTTGGAGGTTACATTAAATTTGCCTATTGTATAATAAAAATATCTATATTAAATTTTAAATTTTAAATTTTTAAAGTATTAAAAATATCTATATCAAGGTTCAAATTAGATTAAGTTTTCAAACTATTAAATTTATTATTTATTAATTAATTAGTTGTCACAAATATTTTTTTAGACAATTGAGCTATGATTAGAGTATTTTATTTGATATTGATAATAATTAATTATTATCAAATAAGATAATAAACTATTATATATATATATATATATATATATATATATATATAAGGAACATACATAAAATTTAGTTCTTCCCTCGCTATGATTCCCTTATACGATTTTGTAGGTTGTGGCAACGAATTAATCCTAGACTACTCCTTTAGTTGACCCAAAATTATTTAAGATATAATTTCTTAGTTTAACTTTATCTTAATTTACTTAATTTGTATGTTCTTTATTGATTGTTTTTTTTTCCTTCTCCTTATTTGCAATTATGTTTTGAATTTAATATTTTTTACTTAATTTTATTAAATTTAAGATAAAAATTTGTATACTATTATTTTTTTATCAGAGTTTTGTAGCCAATTTTTATATATTTTTTTGTTGTTTTGATGAATTTAGATTGTTAGCATAATAATAAATCAAGTAGTTAATATACATACTAATTCTTCAGTTAACTCATATGGGCTTAAGGTATAATTTTAATTATTATTAAATAAATAATTTAGACTCGTAAGTGTTATTCTTTTAATTTTTATTATAAGTATTTTTTTATTTGTTATTAATTGTGTTGAGTTCATTTGGTTTAAAAAATAATTTTTATTATTTATATAAGATATTATGATAATATCAAGATATTATAAATATATGTATTTTATAATTTAATAATTATAGATCAAGTGTTTAAATTTATCAATATATATTATTTTTATTTTTTTATAGCTATAGATAAATTATTATACAATTTAAAAAATAAAAATTCCAACAGCATCATGCCGTTCTAATAAGTTAACATTCTTTATTACTTATTTCAATTCTTAATATATTATCATTACTATTTTTAATTCTAAATAACCAAATTAGAAAGGAGTTTACATTGTTAACAATGCTGTTTAACTTAGTTCTATATTCAAGTCCTCAAGAAAAAGAAAACAAAGTCAATTTGTTGCTGAAAATAATCATAAAGCGAAGCACATTTCTTGTCAAATTGGTAGTTCAACTGCTTTATCATTTCAGTAGGAGAATACATCACTTTCAAACATATTTCATACTTATATATATATATATATGCATATAGTATTTATGACCTTAATTTATCTATAAATTTTATACTCATATTTATTATATATAAATAAATCAATTCAGTACAAACAAATTATAATATTACTAATTTAGAGTTCATTCATATATTAAGAAAGGGTTTATAGGATTTCCTTTGAATATGATGAGCAATGGGATGGAATTTCAGATGAATTTTCATTTATAGCGAGTACGAAATATATAAATTTATTAAAAATTTTAAATGGAATTCATTTATATTATAAAAATTTTAAGATAATTTGAATTTATTTCTAGTTGCAATTTGAATTTATTTCTAGTTGCAATCTTTAATGATTCATTCTATTTATGCCTAACTGCATAACAAAATAATTTGGGTGATTTTTTTGAAGAAATTGTGTGATTTACTTTTAGTCTCATGCAATTACAATCTCTCATTTCAAGGGCCAAAACATAAATGTACTTTTCATACTAAAAATATTTTCTACTTTTAAGTTCAATTAAAAATATTTAAATATAAAAATATTGAAAACCACAAATTAATCACATAACTGGCCATTTTTTCTTTTAATAAATTTCGGCTAGTATCATACTAAAGCTACATATCCAAGGTAACAACTTTTGTAAAATATAGATGGTATTAAACTTTTGATATGAAATATAGATAGTATTCCACTCATTTTAACTAGACTCAGAAAGTAAATCTCCTCAGAAAATTAAAAAAAAAAACCTCCTAAGAAATTTGACTCTTCGATACAATAAGCCCACAAAACAGAGTCTCAAAAAATTAGACATTTCTATCGATGAGGACAAGTATGAAAGATTGTGATTGAATTCAATACTTGAAAGATTGTGATTGAATTTATGAGCTGTGTGACTTTGTTACTAAGAGCCCAAAACTGTGCGTTTTATGGCTAAAATTCTCATACGTTATCCTATATAGGAAAAGAAATGGAGAACTGGTACTTTTATCGTAAAAGAACAGAAAGCTCTAGCTGTGTCTTTGACTATATTACCTATTAATTTTTTTTAATCAAGAATTATAATTAAGGACCATGTGCATCAGCTATTTTGATATTAACATATGTAAAATTAATTCTTGTCATTCAATGTATGTCTCGACTATGTCTCGTAAAGTCTGCTCAAAATATTCATTAATAGGTATAAATTATGAGGAAAAAAAAAGTCGAATTCAATGAAATTAATATTATAATATAACCATATGTACCTAACACATGTGAAATCATGAAAAATTGTGATGGAAAAAAAGGGCCCGTTGACTAGACGAAAGTGATGCCCAGAAACTTCCGAAAAATTCTTCTTCACATGCGTCGGCAGAAAACAACTTCCAAAATGCCAAGAATTCTTTAGAGGAAGTTTAGTAATCTAGGAAATCACCTTTTTGTTAGGTTGCATTTGGATCCAATACCCTAATGAAAAATTCGACTCGTAACTCTAATAGATTATCATACATTAATAAATCTTTTAAGTCATTGAACGCATAGATCAACTAGTAATGAATTATTACTCTAATTTAATTAGAAATCTCAAATTTCAATTTTAACTATACAGTTATATTAAAACTTAATAGAGATAACTTTACCGCTTTTATGATCCATGTATAAAATTTGTTTAATATTTAAGAATATTATCTTTAAGCTACTTGTTACATAGACTATTTTCAAGAGGCAAGACCTAGTGTTATTTCATTTAATTAAATTAATATAAGAACTTTAAATATGTTCATGTTCATATAATTATTATTTGGGTTGTATTAGCCCGAAAGATCAACAACTCATTTTGTTTTTCTAATAATTATAAAATATTAATGATAGTGGAAGTAGTAGGTCACGTTCCACTTGATATGAGATATTAGCACATATATGTAGAAACAAATATATGAGAATGAGTGATTTAAATTGTGATGGCGGATGATGATTGATATGGAATTTTATTGTCTGTTAATCAATTGTTGTCTAAGTCAAAATGGTACATTTGTGATCCTTTGACTCAAATGATATGATTGCCTCTTATATAGGTTGTTATATTATATTATTGCTTACATGTCAATGCTAAGTTGTTAACCACTACTTTACATATGGTTTATGACCGCTATAACTAGTTATACAATGAGGCAGCTGGTAAGCAAAGATGGAGTTTGATAATTTGAGAAAATAAAAATAAGGTCCTATGCTACGTATATGTTGTTGTAGACTTAATTCCTTGGTAAACGTTTTGTGAATTAGCTAGAAAGAGTTTCTAGTTAATAATTTAATCTATCAATTTTTTAATTAATAATCTAATATGTCAAGAATTAGAGCTGTGATATGGTCATATGATCATAGTATTAAGGTTTGACATACACCACAACTGTAATACCACTATTTTTAAATGTTAATGGTAAGAAAATTAGAATAAGATAGAGTAAGATCGTGGTTAAATTTAGAAAATATGAAAATTCCAAAAATATAATGAAACCGTACTAAGATGTGGGACTTAATTGAAATCTCCATATAATAAGTGTGGGTCACAGTGTAATTGTTAAAAGATTTAATTGGAATTGGTTAAAAAGTTAATTGAGCTAAACATTAAATTAATCAGAAGGATAAGGATTAAATATGAATTACCTTAATAATAAAATTTTAATAAACACCAATTATAGGTTACTAGAAATGCCATAAACGTTGACTATTAAAAACCTTATGTTGGATAAAGTAAACATGAAATTATAAAGATTTTATGCATCTAATTTTCAAGATGATAGTCATGTATAATCAAAATTATAATTACATTATATAAAATATAGTGAACTATCATAAAATCGCGAAATAAATATCTCTTATATATTTTTATGCTTTTCTTCAATGTCACTTAAAATTGAAGAAAGAGAAAAAAAGTAAAAATTAGAGAGTACATATTCAGATTTTTTTTATCCTTTATATAGGCAATTACCATTTCTTAGTAACTATTTGTATATGGAGTTATGGTAATTGCCACTTCTCTCTCTCTCTCTCTTTTTAAAAATAATTTTTAATCAACTTAATTTATTAATAATTAAATGAATTAATTGGGTGGGTATATTATAGGTAGCTTCTGATCTACATCTCCAACTTACATATGATGAGATCATCTCTTTTCAATTTCTATAAGATTTATACTTTAATAAGTATACCATGTGACAATACATACTTTGAGAGCAATATAGTTATATCTCTATTAGGAGTATATAACTTCTTGAATAACGAATCTTGAGTTAAATATAGTATGCAATACCCTAGATTATTTGTCATATTTCATCTTTAATGATCTCATTGATATGAATAAATATTATTATGTTTATAATTATATTTTTCTTTACATATAGGATAAACATAATTGGTCAATAATTGAATACACAATAATAATGTGATAACTCAAAAAATGATTTTCTTCTTTTCTTGATTCTTGCAACTTCATTTTTCTTACTTTTCCAAAAATATTTCATTAGATTGAATCATTCATAATCTTTGAGTAACATTCTAAGATAGCAATTATTAGACAAAATTTTGAAAAATAGATAAAAGCATTAAGGGTATTCTTTGTGATTTTACTTTTTAAAATCTCAAGGTCTCACACAATGTTAAAGTTGAGATCAAAACTTTCATTACTCTTGTAATCAAGAAATTTCGCACATGTGGTATGAATTACATATTATGATATTATCTTCCTTTCATATGGAGAGTATGCCTTTTACTTCTTATAAATACCACACAAATTTCAACATACATACATAATATCTAATATGAGTACACTTTCATAAATTCCAATTCTTAATAACTCTAATTTGGTATAAAGATAGATAATTTTGTGAATTTTAACAATTTATTACTTATGGTCATAAGTATATACCACACACATGATGACCTTCTTTTTTTTTTTTGTTACTAAATGGCGACGTAAAGTATTTCAACCTTGACTCTCTATTATCACTTAGATAATAAAGTTTAAAATTGTATCATCTCCATTCCTACAAAGTAATAGAGGTGATTGCCTGTTTGAAAAGGCCAAACTTACATTTGTCTAGCATGCTATTCAATCAAGAATGTATATATGTACAAAACAAATATACATTTACTTATGTATATTCCATATTAAATGGAAATTGAGCGTTAAAAAAGTATCATTAATTAATAATGATAAAAAATATGAACATCATTCATTTAATTTATTTTTAAGTACAATCAATATCTATGCAAGCCTATTGCTTTACAATGCCTATAATATGCATCTCTTGGTATAGGTTTAGTAAATGGATATGCAATGAGGGCTGTAAACGAGCCGAGCCGAGCCGAGCTGAGCCGAGCTTTGATAAGCTCAAGCTCAGCTCGGCACTTAAAACTTGAGCTCGAGCTTAATTCGAGCAGAGCTCGAGCTTGGCTCATCTCAACTCGTGTTCGACTCATTAATTTATTAAACGAGTTGAGCTTGAGCTTGATTTTATACTCAAGCTCGGACTCGGGCTTGGAATATATAACAAAATAAAAAAAATTATAACAAGGGACTCTATTAATGCTAATTTCCATCAATTTAATAACCAAAACAAACCCCTAAAATTAAAATAATAAATGATTAATAATCATATCACAGCAAAATAACCACTGATTTTAAGCAAGATATTCTGAAAAAATGTGAGTTTATCATTCTTAACCCTGCAATGAAATGCACCCTCATATCCAGAATGAAACCACCTTGCCAAAAAGGAATATAGACTAGTAAATAATCTAGCAATAATTAACTAGCTCATATATGGTAGTGGTAGTAAATGAAACACCTATACTAACAATCATAAAAGGGATTGCTGGAATTCATTAAATTTCATAATGCATACAGCAATCAATTGATAGTATAGGTGTTGTTGTTTTTTCAATACAAACTAAGCATATAACAATCAATTGATACTTTAAAGAAAATAAGAACTTGTGTCACTTTCGTCGGAGCACCGCCGCCAGAGCTTTGCCGGCCGACCAACCATTATGAAGGTGGTGGCTTTTGGAGGCATGGTCGGTATCATTTTCTTCTTCTCGACGTCAGGAGTCCAAATATGGTGATCTTTTACCGTGAATCACTGTCATTTGATTGAAAAATGAGAGTAAAGCTAGGTTCTGTAGTCATCGACTCCGATCTCTCTCTCTAGTGAGCTTCAGATAGCATGATGTGTATAGACATAAAGCTCATGAAGAGATGAACCCAACGCCACCAACCTTGCCTGAAATTACCACCGAAATAGGCTAGAAAATGGAGTTGATGAATCTTGCCACAGTCACCTTTAGAAGGCCTGTTTGTGGTCGTTCGTGGACAGTTGTCACCATTGTTTGTCTCCCCAAGGTCGCCGGTCTATTGTCTTTCCACTGGTGGATGCAGTGTCGGTCATCGCCGGCCAAAGATGGCCGAATTGAAGACAACCGATCCCCTCCCCCCTCTCTCTCCCTCCTTCTCTCTCTCTCTCTCTCCTTATTAATTCAATTTTTTTTGTCTTAAATTGGAAGGCCAGAATCACGATTCTTAGAAAAACCATGAGTCTTCTATTAAGAAAAAAAAGAGAAATCGAAATATTTTTATTTATTTATTTATTTATTTTCTATTCTAACATTTTGTTTAGCTTTAATTTCAATTAATTTATAATATACTTATTTATTTGTTATATTATTAATTATATTTGATACTTAAACTTGCAATGAGCATATTAGAAGAAAAAAATATTAGTTTTTATTGAAAATAAAATACAAAAACACAACTTAAGATCAATAGAAATTTAGCAATTCCATCAACAATAAACCTCAACATCGATCAACTATAAATAATAAAATTATATATATATATATATATATAATAAGTTACTTAGCAAAATTGATTGATTTAATTTAAAATAAATATTTATAAAATATATTAGAGTTAGTATTGCTAATGATATTATATCATTTTCATTAGATTAGATGTATTAACTTATTCTTATATGAATATTGATATTGTTTATCATGAATATAGGTACCTAACTATTGCTACTAATATATATATAAAATATATTTTTTAATATGACCTAAATTGATTGGGTCTCGGCTCGGTAAATATACTTAGCAAAATTTATTGATTTAATTTAAAATAAATATTTTATAAAATATATTAGAGTTAGTTTTCATATTATGTTATATATTATATTCACTTAGACATTTCTATCATATTTTATATATTTGTGTACGTGTGTATATAAACCAATATTTGTATATAATATACATTTTAAATTTAATTTCCATTACATTAATAAAAAAGATAAAAATAATAAAAAATATTTTAATATATATATAAATGAATGAAATAATAAAATAATAAAGTATAATATAATCATAAAATATATATAATTATATTAAATTTTTTCAAATGTGTAAACTCATCATTTTTATTGAAAACTAATATTATTATAAAAAAATTACTAGATAGCAATAATTTATATAACCATGTTGAACATCAAAACATAATATAATTAATAGTATTGTTAATAAAATATAAGTATAGTAAATAGTATTGCTAATAATATTATATTATTTTCATTTTTAATATACCATAAGAAGTAATATCAAACTTATTCTTATATGAATAATGATATTGTTTATCATGAATATAGATACCTAACTATTAATACTTAATATATTTTTATAAATATTTTTTCATATTTATTGCTAGTAAAAATATATTCAATTTAATAGTATATTAATATATTATTTTATATTTATTTATTAAAAATTAGTAACTATTAATTGGTAATTATATAATATTATTATACTCATAATACATAGTTAGTCATATCATACAATAGACATAGTACTAATAAATATAATTTGAGATATAAGTTCTTAAAAAGATAGAACTGATAATAAAATTAATAAATATAATATACTAATAAAAATAAAAAATATATTTTTTAATATACCCTAATAAACGAGCTAGGCTCACGAGCTTCTTAAATGAGGCAGCTCGCGAGCCTGACGAGCCGAGTATCTCTGAGCTTGGGCTTGACTCATTTAATAAACGAGCAGCTCAAGCTCGGCTCATTTTTAAACAAGCTCGAGCCTGAATGAGCTTTTACCTAGCTGAAACCCAAGCCGAGCTTGAGTAGCTTGGCTCATTTACAGCCCTATCTGTAACCATATCATGCGTAGATATGTATCTCATGTGCACTTCATTCCTTGACACCATATCTCGTATAAAATTAGTTTTGATTTCTATGTGCTTTATTTTTCCATGATATTTGAGATCTTTGGTATATGCTATTACTACTTGATTATCACAGTATAATTTCACTGGTTCAATATCACCATTTGTCACTCCCAAATGATTCATGAACCATTTTAACTAAATGACTTCTTGCACTGCAGCTGAAAATGCTACAAACTCAGCCTTCATTGTGAATAATACTATGCATGATTATTTCTTACAACTGTAAGATATAACCCCACTATTTAGTAAGAAAGTATATCCATATGAAGACTTTCTTTCAGCTAAATCTCCTCCCTAATTAGCCTTTATGTAGCCTCTTAAACGTAACTCACTTCCTTGATAACATAGTGAGTAATCATCTATTCCTTTTAGCTATCTCAACATTCTCTTTATTGCTTTCTAATGTGCTTATCCTAGGTTAGACTAATATTTGCTCACTAACTCAACAACATAGCAAATATCAGGTCTTGTGCACATCATGGCATACACGAGTCTTCAAACAACACTATCACATTAACCATAACTCAATACATTTTCACAGTTCTCTTCTCTTTCCATACTTTCTATAATTATAATCAAAATTTTACCATAACATTATAAGGTACAACTATACCAACCATAACTCTGGATCATGTTTCTTGAAGCATAATTATCAATCTTACCAAAACTATCCTATGGTCATGTCATCTCAGGCCCATGTCTGTAGATAACAAAACTAACCAGCCAAAATACTAAACAAAACATATGGCCACAGTATATTAATGGTCACGCCTATGGCTTATTAATTAATACTGCCCCTCTATTATCACTACAAAAATATTAGGCATTTGCGACGGAAATTTGCAACGGAAAATTTTCGTCTCAAATTTGCGACGGATCTGCAACGCATTTGCGATAGAATAACAAGTTGAAGAAATTTTGAGAAAGCCGTCGCAAATCGGATGCAAATCCGTAATAAATCTGCCACAGATTTTTGTTCGTCACAAAGTTTCGTCTCTAAAGTTGGCTGGGATTACTCCCGCAGAGGATTTTTGAGAAAATTTTTACCGTCTCAGATTGGTCGCAGATTCGTTGCAAATTTGTTACCCATTTGCTATGGATTTGCGATGAAAATAAGATTTGACTATATATATATGTATCCATCGCAAAGCGGTGGCAAATCTGTAGCAAATTTGAGACAGAAAATAGCTGTCGCAAATTTCCGTCGTACAACTGAAAGGGAATTTTTAGCGGGAGCCCAAAATTGGCGGAATCTAAAATCTATCCTGGTTGGTCGCAAATTGCTATGTAAAATTGGTCGCAGATCTGCGTATGTTATAGGTTCACGTGCGAACTTCTCTAATGCTTGCTCCTACAAAATAACCTTAGTTTGATGCAAAATCTCAGAATGTTGTGATTCCAAAGTTGGTATACTAATTTGAGAATGTCATTCTTAACACGGCATCTTGAATCCACTGCAGCTTGTACAGAAAAGCTTTGCTCGTTTGGTGTTCGCTGACTTTGTTAAATTACTGGGAGTGAGTTCAAAAAAAGCATTTGAAGTTTTGCAAATTTTGACTTATTTATCTTTTTTTTATGTATTTAAATTATTTTATTTTAAATTTATAATAAGTTAATGTTGGATATTGATATTTTAGTTATGGGTATTGAATATTGATATTTTGATTATAAATCTTATATTTTATGGCCTCAACTTTACCGAAATTATCCCTTCTTTTTGAGAGATAGGCCCTTCTCCATTAAGCCCATTACAGTAATTTCAATTATCCATGGAGAGACGATAAAAGTTATGGAACACGATTAAGGCGCTTCGCTTTCCCTTTTTCAATTTTAAACCCGACTAAAGAAACGTTGAAAGAAAATGGAGAAACCAAAAAGGGTACAAGCAAAGAGCAGTAAACAAAAGCATAACAGATCACAGATTTGCTACCGCTAGCTGCACCGCCGACCGCCACTGATAGCAACAACACCACCAGCAGCGGGATGTTCAAAATTTTCAACAGAGGGAAAGATACGGCAAGTGATGCCTCACCGCAATCCTTGACTTCCTTATCCCAATCAACATCGCCCTCTTTGTCCGGGTCTCTGGTGACCAGATCGGCGAGACCAATCAGACTAGTGTACTGCGACGATAATGGAAAGTTTCGGATGGATACAGAAGCAGTTGCAACACTTCAGCTAGTTAAGGAACCAATCGGCGTTGTTTCAGTTTGTGGCCGCACTCGCCAGGGCAAAAGCTTCATTTTGAATTAGGTGATTTTTTGCTCATTGTCATCTACTTGAAGAAACGCAGTGTAAATTTTAGTTTCCTCTTTGTATTTTGAACTTTAGGGTTTGTAATATAGAATTTAAGAGGGATGTGGTTGGCGATTTTCGATTTCGATATTTTGAAGAGAAGGTGCTGTGTTTTGTGGGTTTTGAAGCTATTAAATTCATCGATTCTGCTATTGAAACAGTAATGTGAAGGGAAATCGTTAATGAATTCATTGTTTCTGCTTCATTAGGTTGTCAACTCTAGGAATGAAGTTCGTTATGGTTGGAAGAGAAGAACGAGCTCGTTCTAAAAATTACCTGCTGAGACAAGCGGAAATGTAGCTTTCTCTTTTGATTTTTAAAATTGTACAAACACTTTTTCTCAAGGAGTGGTTTAATTTGGGGGTTCTAGCATTTCTTGTAATTGCAATTTTGAAGCAAGAGTCTGCTAAGGCAACGAACTTCCATTCAATTTTCTATAGTGCAGTTCTCCAACACCTTCGCAACATTTGTTTTAATGTTATACATATATGGCCTGTTCTATTTTATCAGCCAAATCAATCTTTTTATACCTTGCACTCAAAGGATTTTATATGTTTTATTAGCTAAATATTCTTGAAATCAACTTAACAAAGAATTTCTTCTAAATATTCAAGATTAGTTGGCCTTTGCTTTTGGGCAGTTTATCTAGAGAAGTACAGATGATGGATAAAATCCCGTTACCTTTTCCTGTCATTTCTTTCTCTCCATTAGTTCTGCTTCATGCTAAATTTGGTACTCAAACATTAAATTTTTTCTTCTTCTTGTTACTTTAGTTCAGACTGTTTTCAACAGAGGCTTTTTTTGCCAGCCTTTATTATTTGTTGCTTAGAATTATGATGATTGTGTTTAACATTTGTATGTTCACATGTATTACTTGACTTTTGAGTTTGTCATTTCTAAATTCTTTTAACTAGGACCTGTATTTGGGTTATGTGCTGTAGCTTCTTGGCAGGAGCAGTGGTTTTCAAGTGGATTCATCTTATAAGCCATGTACAAAAGGGCTTTGGTTGTGGAGTGCACCCTTAAAGAGAACAGCTCTTGATGGAACTGAGTACAATCTATTATTATTAGATAGTGAAGGAATAGATGCTTACGATCAAACTGTAAGTTTCATTTCCTTTTATGAGAATTAACTGGTAATCATCTTCTTGGTTATTTGATTAGGTCTTGGCTGACTTGTTCTAAATTTCTTTTTTTTGTAACATTTGTGGCTTAATTACAATCATTACTGTGCACTTTTTCTTTTTTATCTTTTGAATAATGTGTGATTAGTTGTTACTTTTTGCAGCTAGCAATCTTGGTTGACATATCTTTTCTCTTGGCAGGGGACATATAGCACTCAAATATTCTCTTTGGCCGTTCTCTTATCTAGTATGTTTATTTACAATCAGGTTAGAACACTTATGTCAAGAATCCCGAAAACTTATCTAGTATGTTTAATTACTTTGTTAACGTGCATCATATTATTCTTTTCATTTACTCTTTTTAATATTATTTGCAGGTTAATAATGATGATGCAAGTCATGATTCAATGGAAAATGATAATTGAAGATCTATATTGTTATTTTCAAGATAGATTATTTATAGTAGTGTTCTTAACACTTGTATAGTTAAATTGTAAAATATTTTATTCTATTGAAGATTAATAAAAGAATTATTTTTATCAATGTAATTAGTGTTTTTTTAGATTGTGTTTAAATGTTCCAAATGTATTTATAAAGTTTACATAAAAGTAATTGATAATACAAATAGTTCCAATAAAAATCAATATTAAATTACTACGGATTTGCTATGAATCTGCGACGGATATTTGAAATCTATGACGGAATCTGCGACAAATACTGCGACGACAATCTGCAATGGAATCTGCAACGAATTTGCGACGGAAATCTGTGACGGAATCTGCGACGAAAATCTGCGACGGCTACCCTTTACCCACAAAAATTTAAGCGCGAGATTTGCAACCGCAGAGTGGTTGCAAATCCGTCGCAATATGCGACGGCCTGTCGCAAAATTGAAAACTGCGACGCCTTTTTTATTAACGGATCATATCCGTTGCAGATCGGTGGCAGATCGGTCGTAAACTTGATTTGCGATGGATTTGCGACGGATCTGTGACGGATTCTGTCCGTTGCAGATAGCGTGTTTTTTTGTAGTGTATTCCTTTTCAAACATTTCCAATTACAATGCTAAGTTTGTATCACAAAGATTACATATTCATTCTCTAAACTTTTGCTACACCAAGAGTTAACACATTTCAACTTCATTTCAAAATAATTTACACTCGATCATATGATCATCATTAGCCTAACTCATGTTTCAACAATATTATCATTAACATCTCTTACGTACACACATTCGATCATATGCAAATTTTACACAATTTCCATTTATTACTCCATTTCTAATCTATCTCTTATAAATTTTCCATTTATACACATATACACAGAACATTTCCACATGCATATACCTTGGGCCCAAAACATTATATGATAGTCAAGTTCAGTTATTACCATAACAATTTCACCGTCCAGTCTTACTCGAGTCCATTCTCACTCTCAATTTCGTCACATAGTCTAGCTCTGCGCAGGTCAAGACCTAATCTCTCTTAGGTCCACTAGTACATGCAATATCATTCTCAATACCACTAGACAAGTAGTTATACCACATAAACATTCATAGGTCACATTCATAATGTGACTTACTTTTCACATTTCTTACATATTACAATTACGTTCATATCGAAAAACTCATCTCACATATCCTAT
Source organism: Garcia nutans (assembly GCA_947685225.1). Classification (NCBI taxonomy): domain Eukaryota; kingdom Viridiplantae; phylum Streptophyta; class Magnoliopsida; order Malpighiales; family Euphorbiaceae; genus Garcia; species Garcia nutans. Next base: position 884,757 of record CANTUV010000017.1, on the reverse strand, counting down.
ACATGTATACACATAATCATACATCTATATTTAATTTCTCTTTTACATACAATCCATACAAATTTAACATTTATTACTTTTTATTGAACATTATCATTCTCATTCTTTTAACATGACTTAGGTTATTCATCAACTCAACAGATATATACACTCTAACCATAATAACACTTCACATAAATCTTAGTCACATTTGTAATGTGACATCTCTCTCCCACATTTTTTTAAATGCATTTAGCATACCCTTCATATCCATTTTCATCATTTCCAGTCCAATTACTTAAAGTAACTCATTTTCACATGCTTAGTCATTTTCCCTTTATTTCAAAACAAATTTTTGTATTATCAATCACATTACCCAATTCATAGTATTTTCATAAGCAATAATATTCATTCAAAATAACTCATATGCTTAATATACATTAAACTATCAATATCTGAGTAATCCTCATTAAAATTCCATTAAAACTCTGAACTCTAAACTTACTACTTTACCTAAACTTCAATTTATTAATCTCGTTTTCTTAATATTAACTTTAAAAACATTCTATATATACCATAATGTAACATCAAAACATATCATTTTCACAATTAGTAAAGCTCATTTCAAAAATCCAAATTTCACATATTACCACCATTAACATGAGCTTTAACAAAACTTAACCATATCACATTTCTAAAATTAAAATCACAATGTTTGCATTAAAACAACAATGCAAACAACATCATTATATCTCTTTACTTTAACCAACATCATCCCTTTTTTAAAATCTTAACTTTACATAACCAAATCTTAAATATTCACACTTTGTCTATACCAATCAACTCACTCAATATTCCACCATACTCTCTTCAATTTAATATCATATCTATCCATTTAAACATTCAAACAATATTTCCTCTCTCTAGCAATCCAAATATAATCTTTATTAAAAAGAAATCCACATTTTTAGAGATAAAAGTACTTACTTTAATCTTGATTTTTTTTTCTAACTCATTTCCAACATTATTCTCCTATTCATTTCTTTATAACCTATTTCACAAGCACACTTCAATGATAAAAAAATTTTGAAATTTGCTTTACTTAAGTAAACTCCCATTCTTTAATTTATCAATTAAACTTGTACAAATTTTCCCATATCATTTCTTTCTCTAGCTTTACTTTCATGTAAAACCTCATTCACACACTATCATCCATCTCATATAATTCAAATACATTACAAAGCACATAATGCCACATCCGAGACCAACCTAGGTGTTAATGCATATGTATGTATAACAAATTTCACTTTTCAAAAATTTTCCTCTTTTCTTTTTTAAATCTACTTATCCTGAGAATCTCAAACCTAAGCTCTAATACCAAAATAAATGTAACACCCCTATACTCTATATAAGTACTATACATATACCTTGTATGCATAAAGTACATATATAAAATATAAGGATGTCACTTTTCATTACAGATTAAAACCTTTACCCTAGTTCCAAACAATAATACATTTTATTTAAAGAACATTTACAAAATCATTATACTTTTGATGATATTACATATATATAAATTACCTTGTCTTTTCCAAAATTTATTTAGGTAGATATATATATTTTTATCAAAACACAACATAATTAAATTGTATATGTATGCACCACCTTCTAGTTGGTCTCGAAATACTCTTACCCTTCTCGTGGCATAACGTTTTGACTCCCGGATCAATCATCTATTCACCTGCGCGATTTACACAACCCCGCTAAGCTCGAAAGCTTAGTAGTACAAATAAAGATTATAAACATACATTATAGAAAATCATACTCATTTATTAACTTCATGTATCATTATTTTCTTATCATGTTTTTCATTTTCAATACACCTTTCATATATTTCCACTAATCTCATAATTTATATACATATACACATATATCATAAAAATAAACCACAATTCAATGACTTATTAGAACATTCATAAAATAAAACTCACAATGTCCACATCCATATTCATATTACACGTCATATTGTATTTTCATAATCTCATCATTCAGCATAGTTTCTCAAGCCACATTCCTTTTCAATAAGTTATGTATTGTAATCATATCATATTTCATAACATTACATTTCATTATATTATTCAATTGATTCATCATTCATGATTCACATTTAAGCAAAGACAAGCATGGGCCCAAAAGAAACTAATATGTCATTAAACTTTCAGAGTTAATATTTTGGTTCAATTATCACATTTATCATCCCAACTAGGCTTCAAGGACTAGGCCCAACCAAGCTTCAAGGAGAGCAAAGCATGCTAAGCATCAACCCAACTTGGCTTTAAGGACCAAGCCCAACCCAGCTTCAAGGGTTTGTAACATCCCAACTAGGCTTCAAGGACTAGGCCAAACCAAGCTTCAAGGGGAGTTAAGCATGTTAAACTTCAACCCAACTTGGCTTCAAGGACCAAGCCCAACCTAGCTTCAAGAGATTGTTACTTTTAGGCATGCCACAACAACAAAACTCTGAAAATTGAATAACACATTAGGCACACAATTCTTTTTATTATTTCAGTATCAATTCCATTCTCATTTTCTCATAATCATCTAGGAAACATGCCCCAATTATTTCATTTGCATCATTTTAGCCAACAACAATGGCTTCACATCTCATCATTAGGGTATACATAACCAATTGCATTGTGCATACATTTTGAATGATCATTATATCTTTCACATTATGCAAATCATAGCATCATTCTCATGCATCAATAATATAATAAATAACTTAACACATTTTCCAACCAAATGTGTTAAGTCCCAAAATCATGCACATATATACAATCATATAAGATTTGTACTCACCTCTAAGAGTAACTCACATCAATTCCGAACTCCTCTTCCAAGAATCCTTTAACATTTGGATTAGGGCACTCAAATCTCTTCAAAACCTAATCCAAAGGTGATTATACACACTCACTTAGTGATACACATAAGAAAATAAGAATAAAAACTAACTAGGGCAAACTCTGCACATGACACGCTCAACAACACGGGCGTGTCCCTGATCGTGCCCTAAACCAACAACACAGAAGCTTTGACATACTCAGTAACATAGGCGTGTCACTAGACGTGTCATTCATTCTACCTCACAGAAACATTGACATGCCCAACAACACGGGCGTGTTCATGGCCATGTCAATTACTTTATCTCTCAGTAGCTATGACACGTCCAATGATATGGCTGTGTTAATGGTCGTGTCACAAACGTTAAACTCAGCACTGTTGACTCGCCCAACGACATGGCCGTGTCACTGGCCGTTTTAGACAAAAATTATGCATTTCGAACTCCCATCCATGTAAACACAATCACTCCAAAATCTATACTACAACACCCTTAATCAACATCTTGGTTTATATTCATAAATCACTTATCAATTCAACACTTATATAACTTCAACATATCATAATAATAATCATTATATACATCATCCATGTATCAATTACTCAATTTTCCTAACTCATTTATACTAAACCCTTGCTAAACAATTTCAACAATTCATCATCATCCACACAAATAACCATATTTTCTTCATCTAAACACCAATTCAACACACATATATATACTTCAATCTTTCATTATCATCACCTTCACACACTAACCATATCAAATATAAACTCAATCTATAGAAATCAACACAAGAAAATGAACACTTACTTGAATTCTTTGCCAAAACTTCAATATCCACCTTCAATTCTCTTAAAGCCCTTATGAATTTGATGTGTATGTGAACAAAATCATACTCTCTCTCTCTCTCTCTCCCAAGTTCAAGAAGAAGAAGAAGAAAGAAAGAAAGAAAGTGAAAGCTCTCTTGTCCAACTCTCATCCTTATCTTATATATATATATATAATAATATAATTAAATACACCTAAAAATTCTCCACCACAAAATTGATCCATCCTTTGACTTTCTTTTCTTCTTTTTCTCTTGTTATTATTATTATTATTATTATTATTATTATTATTATTATTAATTATTTACAATTTACTTTCCTACACCAATATATACATCATGTATATGTGATGTATATGTTGATATATGTATGTCTTATATATTGTATTTATATTTCCCATATTTTTCAAATACAATATATACATATCATCCTTCATATACATCTATCTCTTATAAAATTTTCTTAACATATTTCACCAACATACTCTCTCACAACTACTATTCCAAAGTACATCAAAAATCGGGGTATTACATTATACACCTTATGTTCTTGGCCTTCTTTAATGAAACCTATTGATTGTTCCATATAGATTTCTTCTTCTAATTCTCCATTGAGAAAAATTGTCTTTACATCCATTTAATGTAACTCAAGATTCATGCTGGCAACTATAGCTAGAATTAGTCAAATTGGAGTAAGTCTTACAATAGGCGAGCATGTTTCTTCATAATCAATCCCTTTTTGTTGTGTATACCCTTTTGTGACTAAATGAGCATTGTAGCATTCAATACTACCATCAGATTTATGCTTGATTTTGAGAATCCATTTGTTCCTAATGGCTTTATGTCCTTTTGGCAAATCAACCAAATCCCAAACTTGGTTCGACTTCATAGATTCCATCCCTTTTTCCATTGCTTTAATCCATTTCTCCTCTGGAGGGCATTTAAGAGCTTCATTCACATTTTTTTGGCTCTTCTTAATCTTGTGGAGCAACTAAGAAAATTCCCCTTTCAATCTCAAAATGATTACATGGAAGACTTTTCTTTGTTGTTTAGTGTATTTGAGATTATTCAAATATACTCCCACTTAGACCAACTTTTAAAATTGGATTTGATATAGGTAGTAATTAAGTATCTAAAAATTATTCATTAATTCTCATGCCACTCCCACTTGAATGTAGTGTATCTAATTGATTTGTATTAGTGGAAGTAATGCATTATTGAGTTTCATACAAAGATAAGTCCTTACCTATCTCACCCTTTTTTGGAAAATCATTCTCTATGAATGTGACATCTCGTGATTCAAATTTGGTAATTCTACCACTATGTTGCTCACCTATGAACATGTATCCTTTGGATTGCTCAGAATATCTTATAAAAATAAATTTCTTCTCCCTTGGACCTAATTTTCCATATTTATGGGAGTCTTTGTGTACATAGGCAACATAACGCCATGGCCTTGTTAGGCTTTCATTTTGTCCATGACTCGTATGGCATGGTGGTAACTAATTTAGAGGGCACACAGTTGAGAACATATGTGGTTGTTAATACTACATCACACTAAAAGGTAATGGGTAATTTTACTTATGTCATCATGGATCTCAGCATTTCAAGTAAGGTCCTATTTCTTCTTTCGACAACACCATTTTGTTGTAGTATTGTGGGAATAGATAATTGGCATTATATTCCTATTTCACCATAAAAACTTCTAAACTGATCATATAGATACTCATAATCCCTATCAATTCTCAAAACTTCTATTTTCCTATCTAATTAATTCTCATCAAGACTTTTATACTTTCAAATACAATTCAAAGCTTCAGATGTGTGAAAAAAAAATAGAGCCATATCATGTGTCATCATCTATAAATGTGATGAAATAAATAGCCCCATTTCTAGCCTTACCTTCGTTAGACCACAAATGCCAAAATGGATTAATTGCAATGGAACTTCTGCTTTAATACTTTTCCAAATGGTTTTCAAGTTGTTTTCCCAGCTAGGCAATGGTCACAAGTAGACAATACTACATTTTCTAATCTTCCTAACAAGCCTTCTCTTGCTAGTGTATACATACATTTTTTATCAATGTGACCAAGTCTAGCATGCCATACTATCCACCTCATTTTCATCAATATTAGAAGATGTTAACAAGGAAAAACATGCATTACTAAAACAATAATCCACATCAACACCATTTTTAGTAAAATTCAAGCTGAATCCTAGTTTAAATAATACCAACACAAATACTAAAATTTGACAAATATTTGAAGCATAAAATACATCATGTAGAAGCAGGATTCGACCACCATGCATGACTAACATGCATGTTCTAATCCTCTTGACTTTAACTCTTGAGTTGTTTCCTACATATATCTACCTTGCTCTATATGAAATTCTCTAAAATTCTACGGAGTTTCTCCTATCCTTTGCTTCATGGATTGTGGCTGCTGAGTTTACAATCCATAAAAGGATGAGATTCAATTAAGAAAACAAAACAAGAAACATTAATTACAAACTCATGAAAAAAAGTGTTACCTTATTTGGCTCACCATAATCACGAGTGAAGTATCCCTTTTTGCCACACTTATTGATTTTTGCTATATTCTTTTTTTTTTAGGATTTGTTTCTTTTCATATTGGTAGAACTTCCTTATTTTATTGGCCTGAGTACTTCATTTGTTCTCCCCTTATTGGTATTCACCTTGGAACTTACATTTAAGTCCTTTCCCACCTTATGAGCTGGAACTAGCCATATACACATCAATATTAAGCTTATCAACATTTAGGCGATCCTTTTCCAACTCTAAATGCCTTATGGTATCTTCTAAAGTTTTGATGCCTTCATTATGGGTTAGGTGAATCTTCATATGTTCCTAACTTTGGGTCAAAGAACAGATAATAACTTGGACCTTTTGTTCATCTGTCAGGACATGACTTGCATCTTTCAGTTCATTTATCATATTTGAAATGTGCTTTAAATGTTGTTTCATTGTATGATCAGATCTATTCTTGTAAATGCCAAACTTAATAGTAAGAGATCAAAGTTTGGTATTGGACGTACCTCCAAACCTCTTTGAAAGTGCAGATTGCATCTCCTTTGTTATCTCATACTTTCTAAAATCCCTCATTATGTCATTGTCCATATTTCTTGGCAGCACAATGTGAGCAATAGAGTTTTTTTCTTCCAAGCCTCATAAGCCGCACAGTCTCTCCTACGTTAAGCCGTGGTTCTGCCGTTAGGTTCGATCATGGATTTCTTAAGTGCCTCAAAATCCTCATGCTTCTCCAATACATACTATATTTTCATGCTCTAAATCTCATAACTGTTGCCAATCAATTTTGTACACTTATTGAGTTTAATAATAATATTTTTGGATGCACATGTCATTTCTAAATACTTTTACAAAGACATACGCCAGTCATTTAATGCTCAGAACATACATGTATCTTCTTAATATTGATTAATCACAATAATAATAGTCTCACTTTAGGTTTAGAGTAAAAAACTCACTTATTGTCAACAATAATCATCTAAAACAGTAATACTTAATTATAATTAACATGTAAATTAGAAAAATTAATTCGTATTAAACGAATAGGTAATTACATTTATATAGCAATCACAAATGCAATAAATCATATATTCAAAAAACAAATAATACAAATTTTATTACAGTAAATAAAATATGTTTATAATAAATTAACAAGTTCAAATCTTAAAAAAAAGAAATTATATTAAAAAAGGAATTAGAATCTACGTATAATCCTAATAACAAAGAATGACCTATATAGTTTGTATAGAAGTTCTTAAATAACCTTAAGCAAAGGATTCCCTATTATTTTATGGTGTCCTCTATGAATAGAGATTCCAATCGAGGCATTAGCTATTTTCCTAACAACCCAACTTGCATATTCAATAATAAAATTCTTTTGCAATATCCTACAGCTTTTGTATCCCATTTGGTTGCAAGCTAAATTAATGAGACCTTCCAAATTGGTTGTTAAGAGTTTATTTTAAAGCCATATATCTTTCATTGTCAAATAATAAAGGTCAAATACATATATAATCCCTTGAAACTTGTTGCATTTAGTTATTTTACCTAATAAACTTCTATTTTAACAAATTTACCCCTTGTACTTATCTATTTTGTACTAACAGATATTTATATTAATGACTACTAGTAACTTTGCTCCATGGATTTATATATTTTATACCACATAGGTATATTAATGACTCATAAAATAACATGATTCAACAAGTTTATATTTATAAATTAAGAAAAACATAAGTTCATGAGGGTGATATGGTTAAATTGAAAGTTCTAAGGGAAAAGTAACTGAATGGTATAAGTTCAAGGGCTATATATTTATTTTTTAAACCAATAATAAACCTCCTTTCCTACTAATGACTTGTATCTTCTTATTTATCTCAATAAAATGCTCTACTAGAAGATCTACCTCATTTAATCTTCCATATGGTTTAAATTTAGTATATGTAAAATCCCTTTTCATCCTATCAACCATTTCCTGTTGGGCTTAGTTCTAATGTCTATAAGAGTTCTCAAAATTGTATAACAAATAGAGAAAAAAATTAATTATATGTAATTAATTAATTAATTTTTATTCACAAATAAACAAATATATATATATATATAAATATATGAGACAAACACTATATATTTCACATATCATGTAACATATACATAAAAAAAATTATTTGTTTGAAAAAAATATTACAAAAAAATTGATTAAATTAAATACTATATTAAATAAGGACTCTGTTGTGTGAATATATGACATATAGGTACGAAATAATAAGTAATGAAGTTTATCCTAGTAGTTAACAACCTCACTATTGGGCTGCTAGTTCACAAATTCAAACCCTAGCAGCCAAACAACGCGAAGTTTCTATCTTTTCAACCTATAACCACCAAAAAAAAAAAAATCTAGATTTCCAAAATTTTTAACCCAACTTCAAGAATACATAACTTTCTCGTTTTAAGTCAAAATTATGCGTATAATATGTTGTTGGAAAGCTTGTAATCTCTACTTTTTAATGCAATGAAACACTTAATTCTAACTTATTTACAATAAGTTTTTTATTCTCAAAGTAGGCCATACGAACATATTTATTGAACATGAAAAAAAAACAAAATTAAGCATGTATTACTAAACCTAACACCCTAATACCAATATTGGATTAATTAAGCACGAAATTACAAAGATTATATGCATTTAATTCCTATGATCATAGTCATGCATACTCAAAATTATAATCACATCATATAAAATATAATGAACTAAAATTATAAAGCTACGACGTAAATACCTCTTGTAGATTCACAAGCTCTTATCAATATCACTCAAAATTAACATAATAGATTTTTTCAATTCAGAGGATTTTCCTTTTTTTTCACATTAAAATCAGAGAGTATGTATTTTTCCTCTAATTTTTTATCCTTTATACAAGCAATTACCACATCATGGTAACTATTTATATATGGGGTTGTGATAACTATCTTGACAGTTACCACTTCTCTCTTATTATTATTATTTAATTTTTTTAAATTGGCCCATCATGGTTGCCTAACAATATAATCTTTGATTCAGATATGATGGGAATATTTCTTTTTAAATTTCTATAAGTGTTCGCTTGAGGATTGGTAAGTCTTGGTGTTTAATTGTGCGAGGCGTGCTAGAGGATTATAAGTTCTTCAACCAAACTGTGCTGACTTGACTTTTAATCTAGATGATAGTGTAAAATCCCAAAAAGGACTTAAAATGGAATAAAGTCCCCAAGCTCCCCTCTTTGGTTCACTTGAATTTCTCAAGGATGTAAACTGTATATAAATGGAAAATATAATGTGCCTCAAGAGCAAATTGGTGAATGAATGTATATTCATAATATGAAAACACTCTAAAGTATTTTTGAATATTTAAGTAGAATGGTGGACAAATGTGCATTTGAGCAACAATCTAAATAGATTATGCCTTAAAAAGAATAAAACAATTAACATGATTTTTGGGGATAAACTAATAGGCCTTTGAGTGAATGAAGGACAACCAAAATAAATTATGCCTTAAAAGGAGCATAACAATTAACAAGACTTTTGAAGATAAATTTAACATACTTTGTATGAATGAAGAATGCTCAAACAACAAGATTCATACTTTAAAATTATACCGTGTGACAATGCATATTTTGAGAGTATTATAGCTATACATCTATTAGGAGTATATTACTTCCTAAATAATGAATCCTAGATAAAATATAGTATGCAATACTCTAGATCATTTACTACATTTCATCTCTAACAATCTCATTTATATGAATACATATTATCGTATTCATAATTATGTTTTTCTTTACATAAAAGATAAACATAATTGGTTGACCAATGAATACTCAATAATAATGTAATAACTTAAAAAATGATCTTTCTCTTTTCTCAATTCTCACAACTTCATTTAACTTGCTTTTCTAGAAATGTCTTATTAGACTGAATCATTCATAATCTTTTTGGTAACATTCAAAGATAACAATCATTAGAAAAAATTTTAAAAATATGCAGCCTTATCCATACTAGTCCTTTCAACATTAACCTCTTGAATTTTGTTTCACTGGCTTCATGTGAGTGTGGATAGAAATCTCATGTTCTGCTATATTCCTATTAATCCCTGCTAATAGGATCAACCAAATACTCTCTCATACTTCTTAAAGATTCTTTCCAATTCCTTTACCTCTTCAGGGGTGAGATATGATGTAATGCTTTTATGTTCCTAGTGTTTTTGACTATTCCAATATTTAATGAATGTGCATGCATAAAATTGTCATTAAATAAAAGGAAAACACATCCATTAGTAGACACATCACACAAGTAAGTGAAATTAGACTTCATTATTAATTTTAGAAATAAAAACATCATCGTTATAGAGAGGTTAGCAAAAATAACATCATTATAATTATAAGGAGTAGCACCATCATCACACTATTCTTTGATAAGGACAACAATAATGTCAAAGTCATCTTCAACTGGGATGGTTGGAGTATACATCTCCTAGAGCTTTAGTCCTTCAACCTTTAGGGCCAACTCTTTATCTTTAACACCTTGCTCATTAGCTTTCTCAATCATTTTCGGCATCAAATGAGCAATATAAGTAAAGATCTCTTGTCCAGGCAGCTCTTTCCTTGGGACAATGATGGCCTCTATCCTCCCCTTTAAATGGTCTTGGTTCTAGTACTTTGTCAAACAACTTTCTCAAAAGGTTTCCTTTCAAGTTCTCCTCCTTCTTCTTGTCTATCAAACCTTCTCCTTAGTATCCTAGTCCCTTCTTGGCAGTTTGACTTTTGAAGTTTGGGAATTTGGGCATACTTGATTTATTTTTCCTTAAACTTTTTCTCGGGAAGGTACCCTATCTTATTCATGATTGATTTGACAACAAGGGGTACGTTATCAGTTGAGACCATGCATACATCAAATCTAGCCATTGTTTGGGCCACTATAAGGAAACTACCCTCCTCATTTCTCTTGGTCTCAATCATCACAACAATGTTTTCCCTGGGAAATTTGATCTTCTAGTGGAAGGTTAAGGGGACTCCTCTTAGTGGGTTGAACCAAGGCCTTCATAATAATATTGCAAATGTGCTTGGAATCTCAATAACAACAAACTCAACTACAAATTCAATGGGCCTTATAGTTACCACATATTGTAAACAGGCCTCTTGGAATTGTCATAAGCCATAATCACAATGTCTATGGGAGTCAGGTTGGTAGTACCTAGACTTAACTTTGGTACCAGTTTAGCAAGGCAAACATTGATGGTAGGACCATCATTGACCATCACGGAGGAGGTCCTTTAGCTCCTCACCTCATCTTTAATGAACAGAGGACGAATATGGTCTCTACCATCCTCAGGGAAATCTTCATATGAGAAGATAATTACTTTGGAGTTTCCTTAGGCATTAGAGCTTTTCAGTCTCTTATCACTAATAACTCAAGTAACTCCTTGGGGCTAGCAAGAGATGGAATTTGCATATTAGCCATAATTTTGGCTACCAACTCTCCATGCTTGTGGGATGAGATAAAAATCCCAAATGTTTACACTAGCCTAGGTTCTTTTTAACCATTTCATTTCAACATCCTCTTCCACTTCTTTCTCCTTATTCTTTTTCTGGAACAATTCCCCTTTCTTTTTCCCTATCAGTTCTCTTTCCTTTCCCCTTACCTGAATCTCAGGTATTAGGTCTTCCAGATCTAGTGACTTGCACTCCCTTATCTTCATCTACCTTTACCCGAAAGGATTTTCATTTATGGCATTCTCCATTGCATCTCCTTGGGCATCTACCATATCCTAGAAGTTATTAATCATTATTACATACATTTCAATTCCTCCTTCATAGTCAGACATTTTATTAGGGAATTTTCTACATCTTTAAAAGCGGTTAAGACTACCAACTGATATAGTTTAGAATTAATTAGGTAAGCTGCTGGTGGGGGAGTGTTGTGTCTGGGTAATGAGTTAATTTGGATACTATTTTGGTGCATTCAGTTATCTTGCCACTGTCTATCAAGTTTTGGATTTTATATTTTAGGCACATGCATTAAGTGATGTTGTGTTCAGGCATTTGGTGGAATTGGGAAAAAGCATTTAGGTTTGAGTTGGATGATGGTGGATTTAGTGCAAGTTTTAGCTTTAAAGGTGACAAAAGACATTGGGTTTTAAAGTATTTAAAGACCTTGGATAATGGTCATCTGAGGTCTGAGAACTTTCTTTGGGTTTCTACAACATTGATTTCTGTGGTCTTTTGGTTATTACTTCCGAATTGATAGTTAGTTTCCTCTGGGTGGCATACCTTCCTTCTTCTCTTTCAACTTTTTCTAGTTGTATTCTCAACTCATACAAATCTTAAAAATTCTTGACAAGTACAAAGTTCATTTTCTTCTTTAAGTGAGAGCCTTTTATCAATAGTATAATCTGATCCCTCTTGTTCTTGGGTGGCCTTTCTCCAACAAGTGCAACTTCCCTCTTCACCTTTTCATATAATTTGAGAAGCTCACATTCTATTTTTGACTTAAGGTTTCTAGTTCAATAAAGGAGACCTTTATGTCTATGTTGTACCCAAATTTCTTGATGAAGGAACTGTGGAGTAGCTTCCAATTTTCCTTAGTATCATCATTTAGAGGCTTGTACCAATTAATGGCATTTCCAACTAGAGACAACCTAAACAATTTCAAAATTTGTTCATTTGAGATTGAGGTAGTCTTCATAACAGTCACGTACCCCCTACTCTGAAATGTTAGGCAATTTGAATTAGGGCAACATAATCTCATCTTCCATGAACATCTTGTCTAACTCCTTCATATCATCAACTTTGGAATATTGTTGTTGATGTTTCTTCCTAAAGGTCTCCATCCTTTCATCCTCATCCTTGCCATCCTTGATAATGACCTCTTTCCTTTTCTTTTTGGTATTTCTAGCCGACCGTTTAGCTTAGTGTGAGACCTTGCACGAGCATTGAAAGTTCGGCCAGCTAAAGGATGGCAATCAAAGTGCTAAAAATTAGGCTAAGTCACTTACGGGAGTGTCGAGTTCACTTTGCTATCATAGGCTATGCTCAGTTCAAGTAAAATGGTTTCGAGTCACCACTTAAATTTATTTGTTTTTGAAAAAATGGAAAATTAAGAAAAACCTAATAAAGTTGATTCCAATCATACTCTATGGATAAAATCACTATCCTCAAACCAAAGAATGAATTCGAGGGGCTAGGTTTTCACTTATTTTAAGTAAAAATAGTTTGGCTTTTGATTAAATAAAAACTTATAATGACAATTATAAATTTCAAAATAAAGTATGACAATTATAAATTTTGTGTAATGAAAATTATAAGTATGATATGACAATTATATATGATATAACAAATAAATTACATCCATACATTCATCCATTCATAGCAAAGGTAAAGATAAAGTGCAAAAATTGAAATAAACTTAATATTTCAAAAGCTCAAAATAAGGGATCCCAACTCTAGCCTTATAGATTCTAGGTTGAACACACCTTCCTCAAAAGAAAGCAAGTGAATAAAAAGTTATAAAAAAGGAGATGAAAGAAATAAGAAATGGTATGTTTTATGATTAAGTGGACGGAGTAAAATTCCAAGTAAATTTGCATATCTTGTTTGAATGAGAATTAAAGCCCATGCGATTCTAACTATTTTTCAATTGTTGGCTTTGACTTAAAATTGTGATTTTCCTAGTCTGACCTAGGCTAACCTAAGTCTAAGTCCAATTTTAGGTTTAATTTTCTAAACCTAAGTTTAAGGATTCAAGTTTTAGGTTCATATGCCAATCTAAATTTTTAAAAGGATTTGATTAAGGATCTTATTCCAACCTAATTTTAAAAGGGTTTTGTTTAGTTTCTTATGCCAACCTAATTTGAAAGAAGTATTTGATCTAGGTTCTCATTCCAACCTAATTTGGCAAATATTTTGATTTAGGTTCTAATGTCAACCTAATTTGAAAAATGATTTGATTTAGATTCTTATGCCAACCTAATTTGAAAAAGGATTTGATTTAGGAGAATTCTTAGGTTAAAGAAACCTAGTTTTGAAAGATATTTTTGAAAATAACTTTTGTTCAAGCTTTTTTAAGTGTAATTCAATTTTTTAGATCCAATCTCAAAGCCCAAATGATGGTCTTTGAAGTCCATTAATCCATGAACAATCAAATTTAAAAGTAAAGGGATTAAAGTTTACATTTCTTAATACCCTTGGTGGTGGTAGCCTAAGCGTATGTCCAGACTATAGTTCCACGATGGTTAGGGAATTTTGGTTGCCAATGACACAACTAGCTTGGGGTTGCTTAAGGAAAACAAATACCCAAGTTGACTAAATACCCAAATTTGCTAAAGAAGAAAATTTTAGGCAATTCACACTAAGGAAGATTGAACCTTAAGAAAAGAGGGAGAGGGAGTAAGGCAACTAGTAATTAGGTTTACTTGGTTAAATAGTATGTGTGAAAGTGAGTTGGGAAGCGTTTATTTATAGAGTTTTGGAAGGTTAAAATAAAAAATAAAAAAAAAACTTAGGGCATTGCGATACAAAAATCAAGGCTAGCAAAACTGCCATTTGCAATATTTTTTTATCCTCATGGCAGTAAATGCTACTGCAACGTAGCCTGAGGATACTGTGCGGTAGCTGTAGGCCCTATTATAGTGCACTACCCAATTCTGGCTTGATTTGCACAGTCAACTTCTGGAGGCTTGCTTGGGCTCACCCGATAATTTGAATATTTTTGAAGCGTTGACTGAATTTTAATCAAAATTAAAAAAAATTAAGAATTATTAGATTCCAAAGTTCTAGTTTTTGCAAAAAACTTCAAATTGCCCTTTTGGTCCAATATGGCATCTAATTCATGCGATTCTAGTTGTGTTGACTTTATTATCACATTGACTTTCCTTTAGGTGCGAAATTATGGGTTCACATTTGGACATTGGATGGCCCTAGTGTGGACCCTTATTTTTGGCCTAGATAAAATTCAAAAATAGCATAAGCCTAGTTTAAAATCTTGAATCAAACTAGTCCATTTTATAAAGGCCCAAATTAAATTTATAAAACAAGTTCGGTCCGAGAATTATAAAAAATTAGATTTAGTTTGAGTTGGAGTAGGTCCAGATCAACATGAACATGACTCATATCAATTTGGAGTGCATGAGCTTGGCTCATGTCGATTTGGCCACTCCAAATCAACATGAACCTAACTCATGTCGATTTGGATGCTCTAAATTGACATGAACCCTATACTTAAACGATTCTAAAAGAGTTTGGTTTGTTTAGGAATCCTAATCATGTTTAAATTGTCCAAATCTCGAAACTAGATGAGGATTAATAATGAAGGTTAACCCTAATTGATACATTATAAATAGAAATCAATAGAGAAAGCTAGGGGAGGCAGCAATGATTAGTAATTAAACAGCCAACTTTGCAAAAACCAAAAGAGAGACAGATAGTCAAAACAAGGAGACACAGTAGCTGGAACAACAAACAATCTCCGGATTGTTTAAACATCAACCAAGAAATCTCAGTTGATCTAGACTCAAGTCCATTATTCAATCAAAACGGTGAGCTTGGTTTAACGAACATCTTGGTGTAGTCAAGAACGTAGGTATATCTCTTAAAATCATAATATTTAATGCTTTTATTCTAAATATGATTCAATTACAATGTTCATGCTATACCTAGTATTTTCACTTAACAAATGTTCATCAGATTTTAAATTATTTAAATAATAAAATTATTCTTACTTGCTTATTGTGGTTTGAAGATACATAGGAATTACCTAAACTTTATAAGTTATTATTTATCTATTGAAAAGCCCATGATCTAAGTTATTAAGAATTATATTGATTTCAGATTTTAATACTTTAAAAGCTCATCTTACTTGCTGTGTTTATACGGTTAGGTTTTGCTAGATACTACTATTAGTATCTTTAGCTACTTTATTTGTTGTGATTGTTAAAACATAAGTCTTAAGATTAATATAAAACCCTAAATTGAGTGATAAAACCATAGTTCCATAACTAAACCCTAATTTTGTAACAAAACTTATTTTGTAAGTCGTTTACCTTTCAGAGGTGCTGCCCCATTGACCCATTGTGTGTTATGCACTATAGTTCGTTAAGGGGTTAATATTAAGACTTGTTCATAGATTGCTCTTTTTTGTGATTTTATTTTATTTAAGCTCTAATTTATTATTGTTCAATGACTATGTATATGATCGTTCTTTATTATGTGGATAGCAATTTCTTATTATCTGGATTTTGAGGACATTGTAAAAGGTATGTTTTTAAGTCCTAATCAATCCATTCTTAATAATATTAAACCCATTTTAAGTTTTGATTAGATTGATATAGTTTAATGAGGCCGAAAATAAGATGGTTTGACCTTTAAAATCCTAATAGGTTTGTTTTGATGGGTTGGTCGGTTCTAATTCGACGTGGGGGACTAATTGCACTTCTTGGGTGTACATATGTCGAATTGGGTCTTCAATTCGATATGGGTTATCCCATATCGAATTGGGATGCCTCAATTCGATATGGGAATCCCATATCAAATTTGGAAGCCTCGGTTTGATATGGGGAGGTCCCATATCTAATTAGGCCTTCCAAAATTAAATATGGGACCCTAATTTGACATAGAAACTGATTTGGTGGACTCCATATCGAATTAGGGCAATCCTAATTTGATATGAAGTTGATGGATTTTGATTCCATGTTGGATTAGAAGAATTTGAGTCTGACATGCTCACGGTTTGGGTCGAATTAAGATCAATCTAATTTGATATACCTTAGTAATCTATTTTTAAAATAGGAAGTTTTAAAAGGTTTAATCTAATACTCTTCTATAAAGATAGGTTTAAAAAGAGATTTTTAGGAGAAGACAATTCACAAAGCAACATCACAGACATAAGAATTCAATAAGCAAGGCAGTCTCAACCGAAAACAAAGTTGGTGCAGGCAATTCAAAAGCTTGGATCAACACTGTCGACCTTGGTGGAGCCTTCAAACACAGGTTTAGATTTCTAATATAATTTATTCTTTCAATATTTGCAAACCATCTTTTAAATCATGGTAGTTTGTTTATTTGATTGTTACTTTAATCCAGTAGCTTTATTGTTTAAATCTTAAGTACACATTCTATAAAACTAAGACCGGATCTGTTACTATCAGTTAGTATTCCATTTTTATATTTATTTGTTTTGAATTTTATAGTAATCTAAGATTTAATTTAAAACCTCTAATCAACTATTAAAACCTTAATATGTAAAAATTAAATCCCAGACTTTATTTCTTACTGCTTAAAACCCTAATCACCAAAACCCTAATTTCTTAACATCAAATCCTAGTTTTAGAATCCTAAGTCTCCTAAAGCCCTAACTCCATAAACCCTTTGATTTCCCCAAACCCTAATATCCAAGTCATTAATTCCTTAAAACCCTAAATACCAAAACATTATATATCCAGTAAGTCTAAACACTAAACCCAAAATACCAAACCTTAAACTTTTTATCCCATTAACTCAACTTCCAAAACCATAATTTTCTTTAACTCAGTAGTTTAATTTTCCAACATACAAAACCTAACTTTCAAACCTTATTTTCCTAGAAACCTAAACCCTAATATATTTTTCTAAAACTTTCACAACTAACAAATACTGAACATATACTTAACAAGACATAAAACATAACAAAAATTTCTCATAAGCCACACACCGGTATTAATACGCACACTATGCTCCATAGCCCATAAAATGTAAATTTCTTTTTCATTAACTTGACTAGCACTACTACGAGCAAAAAGTGTCCTAGAAAGCACACGATGCATGTACCGGTAAGCAGGGCGCAAACTAGATGCCCTATGCAAGTTAGAACCCTCACCATCAGTTAACTCACGCCATGCATTCACAACTTTAAAACCAACGTCTTTAAATTTATTACCATCATTATCAAAATCAAAAATAGCATTCAACTCAGACAAAGATTTAGTGACGGTAACATTTTTCAAAAGAAAAGTCATGAACCATTTCTCATCACTATATGGTTTATGCACACAAGAGTAAGAGCTCAACAACTCCCTAGTGATGTCAACATATGTAGGATGTTTAAGACTCATGAATGTAGACCAATTAATATTATTAATCAACCTATGAACTTCAGTGGTCAAACCTATAGCATGCAATGAAGAGTCATCCACATACTTTGTAGATTCTAACTTTCTATGAGTTAAGGAAGCGTACCAGTGCTTTTGCTCATCATTCTCAAATATCAAATCAGCTGGAGCATCGAAGACAAGTGTCTTCTTCTTACCTTTAGTCTTACCCTTAGAAGTAGAGATCGAAAGTTTTGATGGCCGTTTAGTAGCCTTCGAAGAGGAGGCAGCAGTGGCTACCTTAGCACGCGACATTCTCAAATAAGCTTAACAATAATCAAGGAGAGAAAACAACACAACTCATAATATAAAGCAAAGCAACAACTTAACAACTTACTCACTAACCAAACAAACAGAGTTACTAGCCAATATGAGCTTAACAAGTTCTTAATCTCCACAAAAACCAACAACACTCACAGAATTAGAATAGCAACATGAATAATAACCAAGCAAAGAGGATGGATATCAATAGGAAGCAACACAACAATCAATAACCCAATCAAACCTTATGAATATAAAAATGAATATAAAAATTCAAACCTGGTTTGATGTAACAAAACCAACAGCAAAAGGAAACCAAATTTGTACCTGAAAGCAGAGAAACTTTCGACTGAAGTGAACATGTGAAGTGCTGTTTCTGATTTCCTGGAAGAACAGAAAAGAAAAATAAGCCTATGGGCTGGTTCTGCAATGGAGGAACAATGTAGTAGAATTCTGGTCTGTGCGTTCGAAAGAGGAAGAAAAGAATGGGTTTGGTCCGCATCTGGTCATTTTCGAACGAACTGAAAAGCAAACGCCTCCTGCTGCTGATTGTATGTCGATCAAATGGAGGAGAATGGAGGCGGGTCTGGTGCTTGGTCGACTGAAAGGAGAAAAGAAAGAATGGCGTAGTTCGAACTAGAATTTATGAATGGTGATGGACGGGACTCGATCTGAGACTGACAACAAAGGATCGCCGGCGGTGATTTGCTGGTGGTTCATGGTTGAGCTCGTTCGGATTGCTGCAAGAATGGGTTAGGGTTCGGCTGCGAAGAGAGAAACGCGTTAGACAGGAAAAAAGGAAAAAAAAACTGAATATTTTTTCTGTTTTTGTATTAAATTTTTTTTTTCAAATAAAAGAAAAATAAAACAAACCAAAATTGGTGTCCAATTACACAACCAAGCCGTGAAACTCACTGCCCAAATCAGCCAAAATTATCAAATTTCACAGTCTCCTTGTGAGACTTGCTATCCAAAATAGCCCAAAATCACCAAATATTAAATTTTCACACCCCATCTCTCTTCTCACAACCTTTCGACAACTAGAACAATATTTGCACCAAAAAATATAAGTAAAACTTATTTGATTTTTCACTCTTCACCCCAAACTTGGAATTGGACACCTAAAATATCAAAATTTATAAAATAAAACCCATAAAAATTAATAATAAATAATTAAATAAATAAAATTATACACAATTAGTTCTAGTTTATAGTCCTAGCTCGAATTTCACCACCTTTACTCCACGAACGTCACAATAGCGAGATTTGGTTCAAACCAATCTGCTACATAGGGTTTCAACCTATGACCATTTACCTTGAATGTCTCTCCCGACTTCACATGCTTTATCAAAATCGCTCCAAAATTT
This sequence comes from Garcia nutans, assembly GCA_947685225.1. Taxonomy (NCBI): domain Eukaryota; kingdom Viridiplantae; phylum Streptophyta; class Magnoliopsida; order Malpighiales; family Euphorbiaceae; genus Garcia; species Garcia nutans. The sequence continues at coordinate 864,723 of CANTUV010000017.1, read as the reverse complement.
GAAACTTCCACTACCTCATACGGACCTTGCCATCTCGATTTCAACTTACCTGGAAACAATAGTAGTACTTTTTGGCCCGGCATAAACTCTTTCTTCACAATATGCTTATCATGCCATTGCTTAGTCTTTTGCTTGTAAAGACTAGCACTCTCACATGCCCACCAACGAAATTCTTCCAGTTCATTAACCTGCAACAAACGATTCTTTCCTACACTTTCCATATCAAAATTTAAAAATTTAGTTGCCCAAAATGCTTTATGCTGTAACTCAACAGGTAAATGACAAGCTTTCCCAAAAACCAACCTAAATGGTGACATACCTATAAGTGTTTTATAAGCTGTTCTATATGCCCAATGAGCATCATCTAACTTGATAGCCCAATCCTTCCTAGACACACTAACAGTTTTCTCAAGGATTCTCTTAAGCTCCCTATTAGACACTTCCACTTGACCACTCGTTTGTGCATGATAAGGTGTAGAAACCTTATGCCTCATCCCATACTTCTTAAGAAGCATTTCAAATTGGTGATTGCAAAAATGCTTACCACCATCACTTATAATAGCTCTAGGGGTCCCATACCGAGTAAAAATGTTTCGCTTCAAGAATCGAAGCACAACTTTTGAGTCATTAGTCTTAGTAGCTACTGCTTCTACCCATTTAGACACATAATCTATAGCTACTAAGATATACTCATTCCCATACGACGATGGAAACGGTCCCATGAAATCAATACCCCAAACATCAAATAACTCACACACAAGAATATTATTAAGGGGCATCTCATCTTTCTTAGAAATATTTCCCATTCATTGGCACCTATCACAAGAAGACACATAATCCCTAGCATCACGAAAAAGAGTAGGCAAAAAAAAACCAGATTCGAGCACTTTTGCTGCAGTTTGATTAGCTCCAAAGTGTCCACTTGCTTCTCTATCATGGAAATGATTCAAAATAGCTCTACTTTCCTCCTCAGACACACACCTTCTTATCACTTGGTCTGCACACAACTTGTAAAGGTAAGGATCTTCCCAAAAATAATGCTTCACATCAGCTAAAAATTTCTTCCTCTGTTGAAATGTAAATTCTTTTGGTATCCATCCGCCTACAAGGTAGTTAGCAATATTTGCAAACCAAGAAACATTAGTAGAAATAGACTTAATAGCACATATTCATTCATTAGGAAAAAACTCAGAAACAATATCTTTCTTAGAAGAAGGGTCATTATCCAATCTGGATAAATGATCAGCAACTACATTCTCTACCCCCTTCTTATCTCTAATCTCCAGATTGAACTCTTGTAACAACAGCACCCATCGAATCAATCGAGATTTTGAGTCCTTTTTAGCAAAAAGATGCCTAAGAGCTGCATGGTCAGTATAAACAATAGTTTTAGACCCTATCAAATAAGGCCTAAATTTCTCAAAAGCATAAAAAACTGCTAAAAATTCTTTTTCAGTAGTAGTGTAATTCAACTGGGGTCCAGTTAAAATATGACTAGCATAGGACACTACCCTAAACATCTTTTCTCTCCTTTGCCCTAAAACTACACCTAAAGCATAGTCACTAGCATCACACATAAGTTCAAACGGACTACTCCAATCTGGTGCTACAATCACAGGTGCTGAAATTAACTTTTCTTTCAAAACATTAAAAGCATGCAAACATTCATCATTAAAGACAAACTTAGCATCTTTCACAAGCAAATTACATAAAGGTTTTGCCATTTTAGAAAAATCCTTGATAAACGTCCGGTAAAAACCTACATGACCAAGAAAACTTCTCACTCCTTTAACTGTTGTTGGTGGAGGTAATTTCTCAGTCACCTCAACCTTTGCCTTGTCTACTTCAATGCCCTTTTCAGAAATCTTGTGCCCTAGAACAATTCCTTCGTTTACCATAAAATGGCATTTCTCCCAATTTAGCACAAGATTGGATTCTTCACATCTCTGCAAAACTAAAGCAAGATTTTGCAAGCATGATTCAAAAGTTAGCCCATAAACAGTAAAGTCATCCATGAAAATTTCCATGCACCTTTCAAGCATATCATGGAAAATAGACATCATGCACCTCTGAAATGTAGCAGGTGCATTACACAACCCGAAAGACATGCGCCTATAGGCAAATGTGCCATAGGGACATGTAAAGGTTGTTTTCTCTTGATCCTCAGGGGCTATTGGTATTTGAAAATACCCAGAAAAGCCATCTAGGAAGCAATAAAACTTATTTCCTGCTAACCTCTCTAGCATTTGATCAATAAAAGGTAAGGGAAAATGATCTTTTCTAGTTGCAGAATTTAACTTCCTATAATTTATGCAAACTCTCCACCCAGTTACTGTCCTAGTAGGAATCAATTCATTATTCTCGTTCTTCACTACAGTCATTCCCCCCCTTCTTAGGTACTACCTGAACAGGACTTACCCACGCACTATCAGAAATTGGATAAATAATACTTGCATCGAGTAGCTTTATCACCTCTTTCTTTACAACCTCTTGCATTGTAGGTTTCAACCTCCTTTGTGGTTGAATGGTGGATTTGTAGTCACCTTCCATCAAGATCTTATGGATACACAAGCTTGGACTTATTCCCTTGATGTCTGACAAACTCCACCCAATTGCTTTCTTGTGCTTCTTCAACACCTCAATAGTCTCATGTTCTTCTTGTTCTGTCAACAAAGCAGAAACAATCACAGGGTTATTTTCACCATCAAGAAAAACATATTTTAAATGAGAAGGTAAAGGTTTAAGTTAAAGTTTAGGTGATTCATTGGAAAAATCCTTTGAATCCTCCACCTCTTCAATTTCCAATGACAACGAAGATTCATCCTCTTCCTCTACTTCCTCACAAGTTGAACTTTCGCCATGGTCTACACTTCCCAAGACCATACATTGCTCCAGTGTTTGCTCCACTTCAATTGCTGAAAATGTATCCTGTTTATACTCATTCAAACACTTGTCAACACAATTAATAGAAAAACATACATCATTATCATGTAAAGAAGGATATTTCATGGCTCTATTGATATCAAAGACAATCTTCTCCTCATTCCATCTCAATGTAAGCTTCCCCTCTCTCACATTTATTAAAGTACCAGCAGTGGCCAAAAATGGCATTCCTAAAATGAGAGGAGTTACTTTATCCACTCGCATATCTAGCACAACAAAATCAACGGGGAAAATAAATTCCCCAACTTTCACCAAGAGGTCCTCAATAATCCCAGCTGGGACTTTTATGGAACTATCAGCAAGTTGCAACAAAATACTTGTTTCTTTAAGCTCAAGATTCATCTCATTACATAAAGCTAAAGGCATCAAATTAATACTAGCACCTAAGTCACACAATGCCTTCTCAAACTCAACATCGCCAATATCACAGGGAATGGTAAAACTCCCTGGATCTTTCATTTTCTTAGGCAACCTATTTTGCACAATGGCACTACACTCCTCAGTCAATGTTACAGTGCCTAGATCCTCTAACTTCTTCTTGTTAGACAAAATATCTTTAAGAAACTTAGCATACTTCGGCATTTGAGCCAAAGCCTGAATAAATGGAATATTTATATGAATTTTCTTAAAGATTTCTACAAAGTTTGAAAACTGAGCATCTAACTTCTCTTTCCTAATCTTTTCAGGATATGGAAATTTCTTCAAATCTAAGTTAGACGCAGAGGTAGTGTTAGAAGATTTACCTTTCTTCGCATTGTCAGAATGCTTACTTACCTCTTCCTTGCTCACTTCCTCTTTAGGTGTCTCATCCAAGCCTGCCTTGTCCTCTTGAACTTTAAGCTTCTCTTTTGGCTTTGGATCCTCCAACTCCCTTCCATTCCTCAATGTGACTGCCTTCACATGTTCCTTGGGGTTTGTCTCAGATGTACTTGGTAATGCGCCTTGTGATCTTCCAGAAATCGCATTTGCAATTTGCCCAATTTGCACCTCCAATTTCTTGATCGATGCATCTTGATTTTGCAATCTTGTCTCAGTGGATTTTATGAACTGCGACATCAAATCTTCCATAGAAAGCTTCTTCGCTTGTTGTTGTTGTAAAGAAGTTTGAGTCTGAAATCCTGGTAGTTGTTGTCTTTGCACATTGTTGTTATTCCAAGAAAAATTGGGATGATTCCTCCACCCAGGATTGTATGTATTGCTGTAAGGATCATTTTGCCTGCGAAAATTATTCACAAAATTAGCTTGATCAGGAACTTGATTAACAGCAAACATGTTACCTATTTGACATTCATGATTTGGGTGACCTCCACCACAAAAATCACAAGCTATTGTAACCGCTGGAGGCGTCTGAATTTGCATCCCTTCAATTTTCTTATTTAATGCCTCCACTTGAGCTGCCAACGATGTCATAGCATCCGCATTATACACCCCTGCTGCTGTCCTTGGTTGTGCTCTTGCATCATGATATAAAAACATATTCGCCACCATCTCATCAATGAGCTCGAATGATTCTTTAGGTGTCTTTCTATTTATAGAACTTCCAGCAGCAGCATCAATCATATTTCTTGCATGGATGTTGATTCCTTTGTAAAAATTTTGCACTTGCATCCATAAAGGAATTTGATGATGAGGGCACCTTCTTAAAAGATCCTTGAATCTTTCCCATGCCTCATGTAAAGATTCTATATCACCCTGCACAAAAGAAGAAATATCGTTTAAAATTTTCATTATTTTTGAGGGTGGAAAATACTTACCAAGAAACTTCTTTGATAGATCATCCCATGTTCTAATCAAACCGGATGGCAAAGAAGTAAGCCACCGTTTTGCTTTATCCCTTAAGCTAAAGGGAAAAAGTCTCAACCAAACAGCCTCATCAGGAACTCCATTGTACTTAAAAGTAGCACACAACTCAAGAAAGTTAGCAATATGCTGATGAGGGTCTTCATGATCTAAGCCTCCAAATTGATAACCATTCTGAATCATTTGGATGATTTGAGGCTTAATTCGAAATTATTAGCGGGAATGGCAGGTCTAACTATGGATGGTAATGCTCCACTCGGTTGAGCCATCACATAGTCTTGCATTGTACGTTGTGGTCTTTGATTTCCATTGCCACCATTGCCACCTTCCACATCCACAAGATCATTCGGTGGATCAGCCATAGTAACTTGTTTAGCTAACCTTCTCCTTAAGTGAAAACTTTTTTCAGGCTCCGGATCAAACTCTACCAGTGGCCAACCGCTAGCTCTGGTCATAAACCAATCAAGGCCTAAAAGAAACAAACTCGAACAAACGATTATTAAATCTCAAAGTAACAGACAAATAATAGAAAATTTTCAACCAAATCTATGGTCCGCGGCAGCGGCGCCAAAAACTTGACGCGTCCTAGCAAACACTAGCAAGTGTACTAGTCGATCAAGTAGTATAGGACTTGGAGTCCCGATATCGTATCCCAAGAGACCAAAGTTTGGAGGCCAATCTCACTACTACTATTACTATTATTTGAGCAACAAAATTAAGTGATTGATTCGAAAATAAGAGGGTGTTTCTCAAAACTGGAGCTTTTCAGCTTTGATTTTTAAATTATAATCAGATTAAAAATAAGCAGTTAAGCGTTTCTGTAAACTAGTTAATAATCAGCTGATAATCAGTTTATAATCAGTTAAGTGTTTCTGTAAAATCAGTTTATAATCAGTTTTTAATTGCAGAAACTGTCAAAATGACCAAACTGTCCCTGAGTTTATTTATTGTATAAAAATGATTTTTTAAATGTCAATTCAAAATTTATTTTGCAATAATAATAATAATAATAATAATAATAATAATAATAATAATAAAATTTATTTAAGAAGAAACGTAAAAGAATTTTGATGGGAACTAAAGTGTATAGGGTGGGCAAATTTGGAATATTGAAGATTAGGTGTAATATCCCAAAGTGTGCCCTAGGAGTTTTGATATAATTGTTGTTTATTTGAATTAAAATGTATATGTGTATTGGAAAGAGAAAAGAATTTAAAAGAGAGTGTATATGTTGTATATATGGAAATATATATAACATATACACAAGTCAAATGGATGGTCAAAGGAAGAAGATATTTATTTTGTTAATTATGAAATTACTAAAAAGGGCATGTAAGTTAAAGGAAGTTAAAACAAATGGAAGAGGGTATTTAGGTAATTTTCTTTTTAAATTGCTTGGTGGAGGTTTAAAGAGATGAAAAAGTTGACTTTACTTCTTTTACTCTTCATTTTCTTCTTTTCCAATTGCTTAGCCGGCCATCACAAAGACAAGAGAGCAAGAGAGGGTTTTTGAGTGCTAAAATCAAATTGAAGGAAGAATCAAGTGATTGAGTTGGAAAATCTTGAAGTTTCATCAACCTTGGTAAGTTCTCTCTCTTGATTTCTTTTGTTATTTGAAGTTGTGTAAAAGTTTGATTGTTGATGTTTGAAAGTAGGGTTGTGTTGATTATAATATGTTGGAATATGTTTGATTTAATTTATTGTGGTGTTGATTTTGGTTTGAAGATAATAAGTTAAGTTGGTGTTGGTATTGAAAGAGTAAGAGTGATGTTAGTTTTAGGGTTTTGAAGTGGTAAGTGATGTTTAACTTGAGTTTGATCAATTATTTTCATAGATCTTCATGTTGTTTGTGTTTGTTGGAGTTGTAAGCCTAGAATATGTGAATTTGGTCAGAAGCAGTAGCATATTGGATGCCACGCCCGTGGCCCTTGGTTGCCATGGCCGTGGCCATTTGTAGCCATGGCCGTGGAGGTTTGGAGCAAAGGAGGCAGAATCATTCTCTAGGGGTGGCCACGGCCGTGGGCTCTAATATGAGGTGTTGAGTTATAATTTGTGATTTAAAGGTCTTAGATGAGGTTAATAAGTGATAAATTGTATTGGAATTCATGTATTGTATCATTTTTGGACTAGGTTTTGGAAGAAGGTGATTTGCCTTAATTTAAGAAGTGAAGAACTCCGGATAAAGAAGAGTATAGATTTGTATAAGTGGTGTTTAAGGTAAGTACAAACTACATTATTGCATACATTCATATGATGTTGAGACTTAACATACATTTGATTGTAAATGTGTTAAGACATCTAATGTTATGTTTGATATAATGTGAACATTGATGATGCATATGAATAATGCTATATTGTGCACAATGTGAATTATGTGGAATGTATGTTGACGATTCTAAATCTATGAATAATGTAAATTGCTATGTATATGTACCAATGATGATCATTTTTAATGGATGTTCAATGTAATTGATTGTGAGTACTTAAATGATGAATTGAGACATAATGAGATGATTAAAGCATGTTTGTCTATATGAAATATGGAATATGAAATGTGAAAGATATGATGATATGATGAATTGTATTGATGTAATGAGAAGCCATGATTGTTGGCTATGATGATGCAAATGAATTATAATTGAGGCATGGTTGCCTATTTTGAATATGAGAATGAAATAAGAAATGAATTGAGAAAGAAATGTATAAAGAGATAAATGAAAAGATTTTGTGTCTAATATGTTAATTCAATTTTCAGAGTTCTGAGTTTGGCGGCATGCCTATAAAGTACTAGATAGGTGAAAAGACCGGGTCGTAAGCCGATTCCAGTTGAATAATGTGAAATGTGAATTAAAGTAACAGTCTAGCCAGGTTGAGGATTTCCTCGGGTTTATCCGGGTTAAGATCCAAGAGACTGGGTCTGTTATAAGTAACAGTCTAGCCGGGTTGAGGATCTCCTCGAGTTTAGCTGGGTTGAGGTCCAAGAGACTGGGTCTGTTACACTATCCATGGATTTACGATATACATATATGTTGCCTATGGGCTTGATGATTATGATTATAGACCAAAGCAGTAACTCTGAACTTTGAATAACATATTAGTGTCTTTTGGGCCCATAAGTGTCTTTGTGTCAATGTAAATTATAAGTTATGAAATAATTGAATCAAATGATGAAATGTGTTCTTATGAACCATATAAAAATATCATTTGTGAATATTACATTAATTGTTGAAATGTGTGACATTGGCATTACATAGAAGCATATTGTTATTGTAGTTTGTACCACTAAACCGTTGGCTTAGCGTGACAGGGAAAAACCGGAGAGTTTCTCTAGGCCGAGTAGAGTCTAGATTTGAGGTGTTGATAGTGGAGCTTAAAGATCCAAGAAGTACTGCCAAACATGTATATATTTTATGTTTTGTAAAATTTGAATTTTTATGTATATATATTTGTAAATATTTGTTACATTTTCCGCTTCTTTTAAATAAACATTTTATCTTTTGTCTTTTATAATTTCTTTTAAATGATTTAAATTTGTTCATGTTTTTGTAAAGGGATGAGTCATTTGTTAAGTATATGGTGGCAATTTCTATATTCAGTATATGTATATTACGATCGTATTAGCATGCTGTGTATGTATACGGGATATAGAAGTGTTACATTAGGTAGGGATAGTATGGTCTTTTACTTGGTCAAAACTGCTTAAAAAATAAGTGCTTAAAAAAAAGTAGCAAAACCCAACTTTTAAAAAACTGATTAAAATCATATTATAATCTACTATTTAAGTTTTCAGAAACACTTAAATAAACAACTTATAATCTAAAAACTGCTTATAATCAGTTTTGACCAGCTTTTAAGTTTTAAGAAACACCCTCTAAATAATTAAATTAAATAAAACACGCAATTGAACAGCTTTTTGAGAAAGAAATCAATAATTAAAAGGTTAGGATCCACACTCCTCCTTAACTTAATAGGACGCAAAGTTAATCACAAAACATCAACATTGAGATTTGTAGGTTTTCTTAATTAAGGCCAATTTATCCTATCCGGAAATAAATTCTCAATTCATGCCTAACTCCTATCCGGAAAATTAGAACATGAATCGTATAAATTAAAACCTAATTTAATAACTCTCCTATCAGGAAACAAGTTAAACCCACAATTCAACCTAGGCTTCTATCAGAAAACACCGAAATTAAATTGTTATGTCAGAATTATAAAATCAAGAATGAAATAAATTAAATTTCAAAACCTAATCTTCTATCATAAAAAAATCAAGTAATAAAATCAATTCATTCATCCAAGCATTAAGAAAATACCAATTCTGACAGAAATCTCAAATTGAAAAGAAAATTCTAAAAATACTGCATCCTGTCAAATCAAGGGATCATGTTTCCCCTAATAAAAAGAATTACTCCTCCATGGAGAAATCAAGAAACCACAAGTTTGAATAAGAATTCATTGTAAAATAACAAAAGGAAGAAGAAAATCAAACTCTAATGCAAGAAAATCCAAAGTTCTTCTTCAAGAATCCCAAATCTCCAAGGAAAAGCTTAAAAATTGTGTTTTTCTCTTTTGGAAGTCGCCCCCATACCTCCTCTCCAGTGTCAAAATGTGAATCCCCCTTAAATTGGCGTGTTTTATTTCTTTAGGTCTATTTTGGGCCTCCAAAGCCTTCATTCACTCGTGACCCTTGGATTAGATCATCTCTTTAAAATATGAGCCGTCTAGATCTCACAGGCTTCTAGCACTCTCACAGGGTCCCTGTGAAACATTCTGCCCTCCTAGCTCTCTCTTCCTTTTCAAGCCATTTTTCTCCACCAAAAACACTACAAAACAACCAAAATAACTAACATAAGGACTAAAACACATAACAATAAAAATAAAACAAATAACATAATAAAACATAATAAAAACACACTAAACACAAGAAATAATAATACTAAAATATCTATAAAATGGACATATATCAATATGCTCATGGTTTGGGTTGAATTAAGATCAATCTAATTCGATATGCCTCAGTAATTCGTTTTTCAAATGGGAATTTTTAAAAGGTTTAACCTAATACTCTTCTATAAAGACAGGTTTAATAAGAGATTTTTAGGAGAAGACAATTCACAAGGCAGCACAATTTAACAATTAGCAATCCAGCAACAACACAGACATAAGAATTCAACAAGTAAGGCAGTCTCAGCCAAAAACAAAGTTATTGCAGGCAATTCAAAAGCTTGGATCAACATTTTCAACCTTGGTGGAGCCTTCAAATGCATGTTTAGATTTCTAATACAATTTATTCTTTCAATATTTTCAAACCATCTTTTAAATCATCATGGTAGTTTGTTTATTTGATTGTTACTTTAATCCAGTAGCTTAATAGTTAAAGCCATAAATACATATTTTATAAAGCTAAGACTGAATCTGTTACTATCATTCAATATTCCATTTTTATATTTATTTGTTTTGAATTTTATAGTAAGCTAAGATTTAATTTAAAACCTCTAATCAACTATTAAAACCATAATCTATAAAATTAAATCCTAGACTTTATTTCTTACTACTTAAAACCCTAATCAACAAAACCCTAATTCCTTAACATCAAACCCTAGTTCAAGAATCATAAGTCTCCTAAAACCCTAGCTCTAGAAACCCTTTGATTTCCCCAAACCCTAATATCCAATTCATCAATTCCTTAAAACCCTAAACACCAAAACTTTATATATCCAGTAACTGTAAACCCTAAAACTAAAATACCAAACCTTAAACTTTTAATCCTATTAACTCAACTTCCAAAACCATAATTTTCTTTAACCCAGTAGTTTAATTTTACAACATGCAAAACCTAACTTCCAAAACTTATTTTCCTAGAAACCTAAAACTTTCCAAACCCCAATCTGTTTCCCAATTTCTAAAAATCCTAAATTGTTTCCAAATTCCCAAAACTAGTTTTCCAATTTCCAAACCCTAAGATGGAGGTTTTATTTTTAATTTTCATGCTTGAATGAATTAATTTACTTGATTAATTATTTATCTGGATTGTAAAAGACGTGGTTCCACTTAGTGAGTGCATTGGTTTTTATTATGTAATTTAATTTATTTTAGATTTTGGATTAATGTAAATGACATGTTTTCACCAAATGGTGGATATTCTATTTTATTTAGTTTTGGATATGGGACATTGTAAGGGCATGTTTGCATCCAACATGGGTACCCATTTATTTTGTTTGAACTTCTTGTGATTTTAATAAAGTGATTACTTATTTTTATGATTGCATGTAGTATGGATAATATCGTTATATTTAAGAATTTAATAAAGTTTAGACCTAAATAAGGAGGCTGATTCCAATGAACCGGGCATTGTAGAGGTACTGAGTTATTCTCACATTCCCCAAGCGTACCTAACTTTTTGAACCCATTAGAGGATTGGAGATTTCTTAGAAATTGAGTCATCCACCCCTTTCTTTTCCAGGCCTGTCCGGTTGGCGACTCTATTTTCTCTGGGTTTAGGCCCGTGTTCTTTAAACCCCTGAGCCTAATAGTGCCGAAGTCGCAAGAACCATTTCACATGGGAGTGGGGGAAAAAATTTCGGCTCACAAGTTCCTTAGTTATTTTCAATTATGTAATCTATTTTATGAACTTTGAGACTTTGTAAAGGACATGTTTCTACCTTATGGTGGGTGTCCTATTTTATTTTTATTTTGAATATTTAGATATTTGTAAGGGCATGTTTCCATCTCGTATGGGTGCTCCTTTTTGTTTGATGTGTTTTGATTAATAATATGGTATCATTTATTTTAATTGAATGTAACATGAATAATACTATAATAATTTAAGAAACTTATAATATTTATACCTAAAATGGAGGCCGGTTCCAATGAACCGGGTGCTATAGGGGTGCTGGGTTATTCTTACTTTCCCCATGCATACCCAGCTTTTTGAACCCAATAGGGGGGGTTGGAGTTTCCTTAGGAATCGAGTCATCACCCATTTTTATTTCTTTCCTGGCCCGTCTGGGTGGCGACTCTATTTCTCCCGGTTTAGGCCTATGTTCTCTAAGGTCCCGAGCCTAATAGTGTTGAAGTCATAAGAACATCCCACCAAAATTTGGGGCGAAAACCCCTTCTCACACCTCGGTTCTGCATCATTTTTATTAAGGCTACCATATATTTTTTTTTTGACGTTTCAAAGGCAATCATATTCCTAATAAGAGCTTTGATCCTTTCTTTATCCATGGTGGCAAAGGTTTAGCCTACTGAGTTATTTGTAGAAGAGATGTCTCCAAAGAGAGTGTTATCAGTGGCATTTACACTTTTCTACTCAAGGTCTACTAGCCATAAAATAGATGAAATACTACATATGATAAATTTTTATGAATGCTATATATGTAATCATATATATATATATATAATGAATGAACGATATAAATAGATCTAATCATATATATAAAAAGAATAAACTATACAAATGGATCTTCCACCCTTATTGTTTCTGCATTCATCAAGTGAGTCTGTGTTTCTAGGTTTTATGGCCAGCATAAAATACCAACAGGGGGTACTCTACTTCGAAGAATGTCAAGCTCTTATTGACTTTTCAAATTGTGTATCCTATAATATGAAATCCAACCCTTCGTATTCTTTCATCTTGAGGGCATTCTCTAAATTACACAATGATCTCTTAATTTTTACCCTAAAATTACCATCACTTTGTATGTTCAAAGATAGGTTGCCTACAAGTCCTCTATCTTTGAAGATACTAACCAAATAGGGATTATAGGTATAAAAATGAATAACTTATGGATAATCCCTCATGAAGGATTGGGTTTATAATCTTAGGTTACATAATAGAAAGACTTATGGTATTCATAAATCTCCAAAACAAACTTCTCATTCTTAAAATGGTCCCGTAATTGTTTGATAATTTTTAGTTTAACTAAAAATGGGTCTCATTAAAGAATCAAAAGTTTGTCGATTAGGGGAGCAAAGCTATATTGAGTAGTCTTAGGGAAATTTGCTAAGTTTCCTACATGTGCATAGGTCAAAAGTAATAGGCAAAGGCTCTTGTAGCAAGATATACTCGAAGGTACAAGGCGTGTGACTGGTTATGGAATGATTGTTCTCCAAATCTTTAGCTAAAATATAGTATGCCTTGCATTTAATATGGGTTTTATGAGTTACCCTAGTGGACACACAACATCCAACAACTATAATGCAAGTATAATGTTTTAAATAATTAATAATAAAATCATATGAGAATCAATAGAATCAACTTCTCAAATTTGCCAAGTGGAGTCACCACTATAAATGTTGGTCCATTGCTCCCAGTGATTTTGCAACCTCGGCACTATTAGGTTCTTAACCTCAAGGATCCAATAGGCTTAGGCCAGTGAGATGATGAAGTCACCACCTATTACAAACTTAGAAATAATAGGGGGTAGCATACTCTTGATTCTAAGAGGAAGCTCTAATCCTCTTTTGGGTTCAGGAAATAAGGTATGTATCAGAATAATAGGAAGGATCCTAATACTGCACTCGGTTCATTAGAATCGATCTCCTCTATGATTCACATATTATCAAATATGAATTACTCAAACTATTATCTATTAATCAGTATCATAAAGTAAATAAATAAAAACTATACATTCAACACTCATTCATATAATTTAAGGATGATTTTGCAATGCATGAATGTAGAAATAGTAAATAGGCACCCACTGAAGTAGAAATATGCCAATACAATCCTCCAAAATAAAGTAAAAGGAAACAAATAAATTAATTACATCACCGATATTCCTACTATATTTCTTCTAAAAAGGAAAATTACATTAGAAGTCTATATGCATCAAATCTAAAAAGAGACATCATGTATGCATGCATGAAATGAGATTTCATGTATAACATATTTAATGACCTAATAAAAGGGGTTAACTTGAATGAAACATAAACAACGATAAAAATAAAGACAAAGTGTTACATCTGTGATTTTGGAGATATAAAATTTTATATATACTCAATATATATATCTAGAGTATATATAATAAATACATATGGTTTATTAATTGTATATGTTGGATTAGTACATTACATACTTAATATATTTAATACACATATAAGGTACATTTGATGTGTATATAAGATACACATTACTTGTGCATATGTGTAATATCCCAAAATTTTTGAAAAGTTTTAATTTTTGTAAATTTAAAAAAATAAATTATAATTTAAATGGATAAATTAAATTAATGATTTTAAATGAAAAATGAAGGAATGTTAAATGAAAAAGTGGAATATATATGTGATATATATGTAAAATATATACAACATATAAAAGTCAACACTTTTTAAAAGAAAAGTCAAAGTAAAAAGGTATTTTGACAATTAAATCTTAGAAATTTAAAATTAATAAAATAATTCAAAAATAAATAATTTTGGATGGAAGATAATATTTTGGGGTTTTAATTAATTAAAAATATATTAAAATAATAATATATATAAGGTTGAAAATGTGAGTGGGAGGAAAGAGAAAATCACTTTTTTTCATCTTCTTCTTCTTTTTTTCCTTCAAGGCCGATTTTAATGGCTTCAAGAGAGGGATTTACTTCTTCCAAACTCATTTAATTGAAATATTTACAAAGTTTCAAGTGGATTTTTAAGGTTTTCCTCTTTAATTAGTAAGTTTACTCACTTTTTCTTTGGATTTTCATGAAAGTTTGAATATGTGTATTTTGGATTTTTGAAGTTCTATGATTTAATTATCTATTTAGATATGGATGAAGTTATTTTAAGTGATTAACAATGATTTTAAGGTTAGATTTAAAAAATGGTTGAATTTAAGTTGAATTTGGTGAAGAGAGAGAATTTAAAATTATGGAACATTTGAAATTTTGAAATCATGAGTTTTTATTATGCAAATTGGTTCCAAATGTGTTTTTTTGATGCATAAACAAGGATTTTAAAATCAAATGATGAATTTAGTTATGTTTGGATAGAGTTTGAAGAAGGTAGTATTGGTTTAGGGTTTTGGAAAAGTGAATTTTCAAAGAATGATTAATTGTTTGATTTTAATGCTTAAATCATGTTATTTAATGATATAAGTGGTGGAAATAAGATTGAAATGATAATTGGATTGAGTTGGAATGGAGATCCTTCAATGGTGAAGGTTATACCATTTTAGGGTTTTGAACATAAGCATGTGGTTAATTAATATAATTGGTTTAAACATGATAAAATATGTTTTTAATGATATAAATAAACTCAAAATAATAATTTAATGGGTTAATATGGATTTGCTAAGTTAAAGTAAGGAAAGGCTTAATTTTTTATATTTTGTAGGAGTGTTGTTAAATTAAGTTTTGATGTTGAGAATGCCTTAGAATGTGATATTAAATGATTGTTTATGATCACATTTGATATTGGCATTGAGGGAGGTTGATTTGCTTCATCCAAGTGGTGAAGGGCAAGTTGGAAGGATAGGGTTGGAGGTTGTTTTAAGCTTGTTTTGGGTTGCTAGTAGATGTATGTACAAACTTTGAATATATTATTTATTTTTGCATAACATTTGGGCTTAACACATTTTGGTTGGAAAATATGTTAAGCTACTTGGTAAATTGATTGTGTATGAATAATGTGCTATGACATTTGTAATACCATTTATGTGTTTAAATGCATTGTGAAAAGCCATTGATAATGGCTAAATTGTGTAAAATGTGAAATATATTTATTATGTGAAAATACCCAAAATAATTGGATAATGTGTTGTGAATGCAAAAATGAGATATGAGGTATAATGAAATGAATTGATATTGATAAAAATGAGAAAAGTGAGAAAAATAAGAAAGATGTGAAAAATGAGAAAAAGTGAGGAAAAAAAAATATGAAAATAAGGCAATGTGCCTAGATTGAATATATGAAAATGAGAAAGAGATTAATAATGAGAAAAATAAATAAATTGTGTGTCTAGTATGTTATTCAATTTTCAGAGTTCTGGGTTTGGCGGCATGCCTATGATTGCCTACCGGCTAAATGCTGGAATGGTAAAAAAACTAGGTCGAAAGCCATGCCAGCTAATAAAGATGATTGTTTTGGGGTGAAAAGACTGGGCCGTAAGCCTCAAAAACAAATCCTTGAAGCTAGACTGAGTGAAAAGACTGGGTCGTAAGCTCAAAGCTAGTTGGATTATCCATGGATATATTGCCTATGGGGCTAGACACAAGGTATCATTATGGATCAAAGCAGTAAATCTTAAATTTGAATAGCATATAAGATCCTTTTTGGGCCCATGCTTGTCTTTGCTTTAATGTGAATTATGAATTGTGATACAATTGAGTAATATAATGAGATATAATATTATGAGTTGTGATATATATATGTGTTGTGCACTGACATTACATTTGGACTATATTGCTATCAAAGTTTGTACCGCTAGGCTTCGGCTTAGAGCGATTGTAATTCATCGCGCAGGTGTCATGAACGTTTTGGTAGAGCCGGAGAGTTCTACTACACCTAGTCGGGTCTAGGTTTGTATTTATTGAGCTTGAAGAGTTTTTCAGTATATCAAGATCAGAGTCAGTTGCCAACATCATTTTGGAAACGTCATTTTGGAGAGTATGAATTAAGAATTTTTGGAACTTTTATTTGAAATTAAAATTCATAGATGATTCAATTGATGAATAAGTGAAATTAAGAAAAATAATTTATGAAATGATTTAAGATATGAAATAAAAAGTTTGAGAAATGGGCATGATAGTTACAGAAAATTTTATAGGTGTGCTGTAAAATGATATTCCTTGAATTTTTGAATAAATATGGGAATGTTGGATGAATTTTAAAATTTAATGAAAAACTTTTCTATATGTTAGAATATAATGTATAAAATTTCATAATTTTTAAAGATGAATTGCTAATTAAGTAAGGTAGAAGAACACAGATTGTTGGAGGAGTTTCAGAAACTCAGAATCTGTAGAAATTGAGAAACATATTTAAAAACTATAGCAAACCAACCTAGAAAAATATGAAAATTTACACCCACTAATATATGTATTCCTATAACATATGGTTAAAATTTCATGAATTTTTATTAAGGTATGTACCTGAAAAAAATGGACAACCAGGTGCTGCCAGAGAAATTATTAAAGAGACAGATTCTCTGATTTTGGAAGATTTAATTTTTAAATATATTAAATCAACTTGGAAAATTTAAAACTTTAAATAAAAGTCCATATATGTGTCAAGTGCATATGGATAAAAGTTTACAAGATTTTATAAAGAATTTTCCCATATCATTTCTTTCTCTAGCTTTACTTTCATGTAAAACCTCATTCACACACTATCATCCATCTCATATAATTCAAATACATTACAAATCACATAATGCCACATCCGAGACCAACCTAGGTGTTAATGCATATGTATGTATCACAAATTTCACTTTTCAAAAATTTTCCTCTTTTCTTTTTTAAATCTACTTATCCTGAGAATCTCAAACCTAAGCTCTAGTACCAAAATAATGTAACACCCCTATACTCTATATAAGTACTATACATATACCTTGCACGCATAAAGTACATATATAAAATATAAGGATGTCACTTTTCATTACAGATTAAAACCTTTACCCTAGTTCCAAACAATAATACATTTTATTTAAAGAACATTTACAAAATCATTATACTTTTGATGATATTACATATATATAAATTACCTTGTCTTTTCCAAAATTTATTTAGGTAGATATATATTTTTTTATCAAAACACAACATAATTAAATTGTATATGTATGCACCACCTTCTAGTTGGTCTCGAAATACTCTTACCCTTCTCGTGGCATAACGTTTTGACTCCCGGATCAATCATCTATTCACCTGCGCGATTTACACAATCCTCTAAGCTCGAAAGCTTAGTAGTACAAATAAATATTATAAACATACATTACAGAAAATCATACTCATTTATTAACTTCATATATCATTATTTTCTTATCATGTTTTTCATTTTCAATACACCTTTCATATATTTCCACTAATCTCATAATTTTTATACATATACACATATATCATAAAAATAAACCACAATTCAATGACTTATTAGAACATTCATAAAATAAAGCTCACAATGTCCACATCCATATACATATTACACGTCATATTGTATTTTCATAATCTCATCATTCAGCATAGTTTCTCAAGCCACATTCCTTTTCAATAAGTTATGTATTGTAATCATATCATATTTCATAACATTACATTTCATTATATTATTCAATTGATTCATCATTCATGATTCACATTTAAGCAAAGACAAGCATGGGCCCAAAAGAAACTAATATGTCATTAAACTTTCAGAGTTAATATTTTGGTTCAATTATCACATTTATCATCCCAACTAGGCTTCAAGGACTAGGCCCAACCAAGCTTTAAGGAGAGCAAAGCATGCTAAGCATCAACCCAACTTGGCTTCAAGGACCAAGCCCAACCCAGCTTCAAGGGTTTGTAACATCCCAACTAGGCTTCAAGGACTAGGCCAAACCAAGCTTCAAGGGGAGTTAAGCATGCTAAACTTCAACCCAACTTGGCTTCAAGGACCAAGCCCAACCCAGCTTCAAGAGATTGTTACTTTTAGGCATGCCACAACAACAAAACTCTGAAAATTGAATAACACATTAGGCACACAATTCTTTTTATTATTTCAGTATCAATTCCATTCTCATTTTCTCATAATCATCTAGGAAACATGCCCCAATTATTTCATTTGCATCATTTTAGCCAACAACAATGGCTTCACATCTCATCATTAGGGTATACATAACCAATTGCATTGTGCATACATTTTGAATGATCATTATATCTTTCACATTATGCAAATCATAGCATCATTCTCAAGCATCAATAATATAATAAATAACTTAACACATTTTCCAACCAAATGTGTTAAGTCCCAAAATCATGCACATATATACAATCATATAAGATTTGTACTCACCTCTAAGAGCAACTCACATCAATTCCGAACTCCTCTTCCAAGAATCCTTTAACATTTGGATTAGGGCACTCAAATCTCTTCAAAACCTAATCCAAAGGTGATTATACACACTCACTTAGTGATACACATAAGAAAATAAGAATAAAAACTAACTAGGGCAAACTCTACACATGACACGCTCAACAACACGGGCGTGTCCCTGATCATGCCCTAAACCAACAACACAGAAGCTTTGACATACTCAGTAACATGGGCGTGTCACTAGACGTGTCATTCATTTTACCTCACAGAAACATTGACATGCCCAACAACACGGGCGTGTTCATGGCCGTGTCAATTACTTTATCTCTCAGTAGCTATGACACGTCCAATGATATGGCTGTGTTAATGGTCGTGTCACAAACGTTAAACTCAGCACCGTTGACACGCCCAATGACATGGCCGTGTCACTGGCCATTTCAGACAAAAATTATGCATTTCGAACTCCCATCCATGTAAACACAATCACTCCAAAATCTATACTACAACACCCTTAATCAACATCTTGGTTTATATTCATAAATCACTT
The DNA here is from genome assembly GCA_947685225.1 of Garcia nutans. Lineage (NCBI taxonomy): Eukaryota > Viridiplantae > Streptophyta > Magnoliopsida > Malpighiales > Euphorbiaceae > Garcia > Garcia nutans. The sequence continues at coordinate 845,441 of CANTUV010000017.1, read as the reverse complement.
ATCAATTCAACACTTATATAACTTCAACATATCATAATAATAATCATTATATACATCATCCATGTATCAATTACTCAATTTTCCCAACTCATTTATACTAAATCCTTGCTAAACAATTTCAACAATTCATCATCATCCACACAAATAACCATATTTTCTTCATCTAAACACCAATTCAACACACATATATATACTTCAATCTTTCATTATCATCACCTTCACACACTAACCATATCAAATATAAACTCAATCTATAGAAATCAACACAAGGAAATGAACACTTACTTGAATTCTTTGCCAAAACTTCAATATCCACCTTCAATTCTCTTAAAGCCCTTATGAATTTGATGTGTATGTGAACAAAATCATACTCTCTCTCTCTCTCTCTCACAAGTTCAAGAAGAAGAAGAAGAAGAAGAAAGAAAGAAAGTGAAAGCTCTCTTGTCCAACTCTCATCCTTATCTTATATATATATATATATAATAATATAATTAAATACACCTAAAAATTCTCCACCACAAAATTGATCCATCCTTTAACTTTCTTTTCTTCTTTTTCTCTTGTCATTATTATTATTATTATTATTATTATTATTATTATTATTATTATTATTATTATTATTATTATTATTATTATTATTATTATTATTATTATTTACAATTTACTTTCCTACACCAATATATACATCATGTATATGTGATGTATATGTTGATATATGTATGTCTTATATATTGTATTTATATTTCCCATATTTTTCAAATACAATATATACATATCATCCTTCATATATATCTATCTCTTATAATATTTTCTTAACATATTTCACCAACATACTCTCTTACAACTACTATTCCAAAGTACATCAAAAATCGGGGTATTACATTATACACCTTATGTTCTTGGCCTTCTTTAATGAAACCTATTGATTGTTCCATATAGATTTCTTCTTCTAATTCTCCATTGAGAAAAAATTGTCTTTACATCCATTTAATGTAACTCAAGATTCATGTTGGCAAATATAGCTAGAATTAGTCAAATTGGAGTAAGTCTTACAATAGGCGAGCATGTTTCTTCATAATCAATCCCTTTTTGTTGTGTATACCCTTTTGTGACTAAATGAGCATTGTAGCATTCAATACTACCATCAGCTTTATGCTTGATTTTGAGAATCCATTTGTTCCTAATGGCTTTATGTCCTTTTGGCAAATCAACCAAATCCCAAACTTGGTTCGACTTCATAGATTCCATCCCTTTTTCCATTGCTTTAATCCATTTCTCCTCTGGAGGGCATTTAAGAGCTTCATTCACATTTTTTTGGCTCTTCTTAATCTTGTGGAGCAACTAAGAAAATTCCCCTTTCAAAATGATGACATGGAAGACTTTTCTTTGTTGTTTAGTGTATTTGAGATTATTCAAATATACTCCCACTTAGACCAACTTTTAAAATTGGATTTGATATAGGTAGCAATTAAGTATCTAAAAATTATTCATTAATTCTCATGCCACTCCCACTTGAATGTAGTGTATCTAATTGATTTGTATTAGTGGAAGTAATGCATTATTGAGTTTCATACAAAGATAAGTCCTTACCTATCTCACCCTTTTTTGGAAAATCATTCTCTATGAATGTAACATCTCGTGATTCAAATTTGGTAATGCTACCACTATGTTGCTCACCTATGAACATGTATCCTTTGGATTGCTCAGAATATCTTATAAAAATAAATTTCTTCTCCCTTGGACCTAATTTTCCATATTTATGGGAGTCTTTGTGTACATAGGCAACATAACGCCATGGCCTTGTTAGGCTTTCATTTTGTCCATGACTCGTATGGCATGGTGGTAACTAATTTAGAGGGCACACAGTTGAGAACATATGTGGTTGTTAATACTACATCACACTAAAAGGTAATGGGTAATTTTACTTATGTCATCATGGATCTCAGCATTTCAAGTAAGGTCCTATTTCTTCTTTCGACAACACCATTTTGTTGTAGTATTGTGGGAATAGATAATTGGCATTATATTCCTATTTCACCATAAAAACTTCTAAACTGATCATATAGATACTCATAATCCCTATCAATTCTCAAAACTTCTATTTTCTTATCTAATTAATTCTCATCAAGATTTTTATACTTTCAAATACAATTCAAAGCTTCAGATGTGTGAAAAAAAAATAGAGCCATATCATGTGTCATCATCTATAAATGTGATGAAATAAATAGCCCCATTTCTAGCCTTACCTTCGTTAGACCACAAATGCCAAAATGGATTAATTGCAATGGAACTTCTGCTTTAATACTTTTCCAAATGGTTTCAAGTTGTTTTCCTAGCTAGGCAATGGTCACAAGTAGACAATACTACATTTTCTAATCTTCCTAACAAGCCTTCTCTTGCTAGTGTATACATACATTTTTTTATCAATGTGACCAAGTCTAGCATGCCATACATCCACCTCATTTTCATCAATATTAGAAGATGTTAACAAGGAAAAACATGCATTACTAAAACAATAATCCACATCAACACCATTTTTAGTAAAATTCAAGCTGAATCCTAGTTTAAATAATACCAACACAAATACTAAAATTTGACAAATATTTTAAGCATAAAATACATCATGTAGAAGCAGGATTCGACCACCATGCATGACTAACATGCATGTTCTAATCCTCTTGACTTTAACTCTTGAGTTGTTTCCTACATATATCTACCTTGCTCTATATGAAATTCTCTAAAATTCTACGGAGTTGCTCCTATCCTTTACTTCATGGATTGTGGCTGCTGAGTTTACAATCCATAAAAGGATGAGATTCAATTAAGAAAACAAAACAAGAAACATTAATTACAAACTCATGAAAAAAAGTGTTACCTTATTTGGCTCACCATAATCACGAGTGAAGTATCCCTTTTTGCCACACTTATTGATTTTTGCTATATTCTTTTTTTTTAGGATTTGTTTCTTTTCATATTTGTAGAACTTCCTTATTTTATTGGCCTGAGTACTTCATTTGTTCTCCCCTTATTGGTATTCACCTTGGAACTTACATTTAAGTCCTTTCCCACCTTATGAGCTGGAACTAGCCATATACACATCAATATTTAGCTTATCAGCATTTAGGCGATCCTTTTCCAACTCTAAATGCCTTATGGCATCTTCTAAAGTTTTGATGCCTTCATTATGGGTTAGGTAAATCTTCATATGTTCCTAACTTTGGGTCAAAGAACAGATAATAACTTGGACCTTTTGTTCATCTGTCAGGACATGACTTGCATCTTTCAGTTCATTTATCATATTTGACATGTGCTTTAAATGTTGTTTCATTGTATGATCAGATCTATTCTTGTAAATGCCAAACTTAATAGTAAGAGATCAAAGTTTGTTATTGGACGTACCTCCAAACCTCTTTGAAAGTGCAGATTGCATCTCCTTTGTTATCTCATACTTTCTAAAATCCCTCATTATGTCATTGTCCATATTGCTTGGCAGCACAATGTGAGCAATAGAGTTTTTTTCTTCCAAGCCTCATAAGCCGCACAGTCTCTCCTACGTTAAGCCGTGGTTCTACCGTTAGGTTCGATCATGGATTTCTTAAGTGCCTCAAAATCCTCTTGCTTCTCCAATACATACTATATTTTCATGCTCTAAATATCATAACTGTTGCCAATCAATTTCGTACACTTATTGAGTTTAATAATAATATTTTTGGATGCACATGTCATTTCTAAATACTTTTACAAAGACATACGCCAGTCATTTAATGCTCAAAACATACATGTATCTTCTTAATACTGATTAATCACAATAATAATAGTCTCACTTTAGGTTTAGAGTAAAAAACTCACTTATTGTCAACAATAATCATCTAAAACAGTAATACTTAATTATAATTAACATGTAAATTAGAAAAATTAATTCGTATTAAACGAATAGGTAATTACATTTATATAGCAATCACAAATGCAATAAATCATATATTCAAAAAACAAATAATACAAATTTTATTACAGTAAATAAAATATGTTTATAATAAATTAACAAGTTCAAATATTAAAAAAAGAAATTATATTAAAAAAGGAATTAGAATCTACGTATAATCCTAATAACAAAGAATGACCTATATAGTTTGTATTGAAGTTCTTAAATAACCTTAAGCAAAGGATTCCCTGTTATTTTATGGTGTCCTCTATGAATAGAGATTCCAATCGAGGCATTAGCTATTTTCCTAACAACCCAACTTGCATATTCAATAATAAAATTCTTTTGCAATATCCTACAGCTTTTGTATCCCATTTGGTTGCAAGCTAAATTAATGAGACCTTCCAAATTGGGTTGTTAAGAGTTTATTTTAAAGCCATATATCTTTCATGGTCAAATAATAAAGGTCAAATACATATATAATCCCTTGAAACTTGTTGCATTTAGTTATTTTACCTAATAAACTTCTATTTTAACAAATTTACCCCTTGTACTTATCTATTTTGTACTAACAGATATTTATATTAATGACTACTAGTAACTTTACTCCATGGATTTATATATTTTATACCACATAGGTATATTAATGACTCATAAAATAACATAATTCAACAAGTTTATATTTATAAATTAAGAAAAACATAAGTTCATGAGGATGATATGGTTAAATTGAAAGTTCTAAGGGAAAAGTAACTGAATGGTATAAGTTCAAGGGCTATATATGTATTTTTTTAAACCAATAATAAACCTCCTTTCCTACTAATGACTTGTATCTTCTTATTTATCTCAATAAAATGCTCTACTAGAAGATCTACCTCATTTAATCTTCCATATGGTTTAAATTTAGTATATGTAAAATCCCTTTTCATCCTATCAACCATTTCCTGTTGGGCTTGAGTTCTAATGTCTATAAGAGTTCTCAAAATTGTATAACAAATAGAGAAAAAAAATTAATTATATGTAATTAATTAATTAATTTTTATTCACAAATAAACAAATATATATATATATATGAGACAAACACTATATATTTCACATATCATGTGACATATACATAAAAAAAATTATTTGTTTGAAAAAAAATATTACAAAAAAATTGATTAAATTAAAAACTATATTAAATAAGGACTCTGTTGTGTGAATATATGACATATAGGTACAAAATAATAAGTAATGAAGTTTAGCCTAGTAGTTAACAACCTCACTATTGGGCTGATAGTTCACAAATTCAAACCCTAGCAGCCAAACAACGCGTCGTTTCTATCTTTTCAACCTATAACCACCAAAAAAAAAATCTAGATTTCCAAAATTTTTAACCCAACTTCAAGAATACATAACTTTGTCATTTTAAGTCAAAATTATGCGTATAATTGTGAACCTCGCTTTTCCGCCCGAAAAGGATCCGGGTGAAAGTTCACTAGTTGTCGGGAGTCGCCACTCAGTTTATTTTTGTTCGAAGGGAAAAACTAAGAAAACCCTTGTTTGACTCCAATAATGCATCCAATGTAAAGGCTTCTAGTCTGCGAACCCAAGGAGGATTCGGGGACTATGTCATGCTTTTGATTAACTTGCAAAAATGGAACAAATTTAAAAAACAAAAAGATTGTTGGTAGTTTGTGGACTTGCTATTTGGGGTGAATCCCAAACATGCCTACATACTCCCGTTTGAATAGGAGATCAAAGCCCATGTAGTTCGGAAAAGCCTATTTAAAGGCGATGAAAATTATGCTTCATGCATGTGTGTGTGTATGCTTCGTGCATTGTCGGGCTTCATGCCAAAGATGTGAGATTTAGGTACTTTGTACCAAAAGAGTGGAATTTAGGCTCCATGCCAAAGGTTGATTTTAATTGAGTCGGGCTTCATGCCAGAGTTGTGAAATTTAGCACTTAGTGCTAAATGGTGCAATTTTAGGTACTTTGTACCAAAAGAGTGCAATTTAGGCCTTTGGCCAAGTGTTGTCGGGCTTCATGCCAAAGATGTGAGATTTAGCACTTAGTGCTAAATTCTCCAATTTTAGGTACTTTGTACCAAAAGAGTGCAAATTTTGGGCCTTTGGCCAAGTGTGGTTGGGCTCCATGCCAAAAATGTGAATTTCAGCACTTAGTGCTAAATTGTGAAATTTTAGGTACTTCGTACCAAAATGGTGTAATTTAGGCTCCGTGCCAACAGATTGATTTTAATTGTGAAATGTAGGTACTTTGTACCAAAAAGATGTAATTTAAGTCTTTGTGCCAAAGAGGCTGATTGATTAGTCCATTAGGCCTTAGACCTAAAAGAATTAGGTCTTTGACCGAGAAGAAATTGAGAAGAAGATAGAATGCTTATGATATGCTTAAATTGACAAATGATGGATTAGAATATTACCTTGCTTAGGATTTTCCCGCTTCGAAGTTCCAGATCTCGTTTTCTTGAACCGGGGATTATGATTCTTGATTACAGATTGTTTCCTGCAGCACACGGTTAGATTTATGCAAATAAAAATTCTTAACCGTTTTTAAGCGTGAAAAGAATTCGACAGCATGAGGCCCACCCGGAAAAGTCCAACCACTTTTCTGAAAATCTGAACTGCTATTTATAGGCAAAAAACGATTTTCCGGCGGCCGAGCCGCCGTGTACGAAAACCTGCAATTTCCGGCGGCCGGGCCGCCGGTTTCGTCCGGTTTTTGCTCAAATTGATTTTTCGGGAGCTAGAGACCTCCAAAAATTATTCCGGGACTATATCCGTGATCCTCACGTCGTCCCGGACATTTCAAGTACCACATTGATATATTTTCGGCGAACTTTACCGGGGACATCCGATCCGGCCCGGTTTTCGGTAGTCTGAGAAAATTGGCTTCCCGAGCCTCAAAATTCGAGTGTTCACAATTGCCCCCCATTGGGTTCCATAAAAATGATTTATGGGGCCCAGTGGCTTCTGAAGAGCGAATTTTGAGCGAAGGGTAAGAGATACGCCTTTTGGCACTTCTGGATCGCTTGCAACATTTCTGATTTTTCTGTACCTGCACTTTTGTTAAGCACAAACAGTACATATGTATGCATGATGTCCTCTTCTATTTTTTCAAAAAGGCATTTTTTTTAACCGTTGTATGAACAACTGGACCAAGAGTCTCCATAAGGTTGAAAGGATCAATATGGGAAGATATGGATGGTGCGCTGTTGCTACTTGGGTTGTGAGCTGATGCTACTCTTTAGAGGCGCAGCTGGGGATTGGGATTTCTTGCACGCTTGTATCAGATTTTGGAATCCGCAAGCTCATGTCTTCAGGTTTGGTGCCCGGATGGACGAGATGTGTCCTCTTTTTGAGGAATTCTGCTCAATCATTGGATGTGACTCAAATGCCCCCTTTGTAAGGCATGAGGTTCAAATTGGCTATGTGGGGTCTTTTCAGAGGCTTTTCAACTTTACAAGGCCTCAAGCTCAAGCTATCAGTAGTTATTTCTAGTAAAAAACTTAGAAATAATCCTCTAGGAAGTTTAACTCCACTGGGGAAGAAACTTGAATTTTTCTGAAGTTGCCCCCAAATTATTTCCGGAGTTACTCGAGCTGTTCTTCAAATTTAAGTTAGGGACCATCAGATGATCAGGCTTTTTGCAGAGCCTTCCCTTGTTTAGACTACTCCTGAGTACAGAACTCGGTTTATAGCTGAAGTTTGGCCACTTTAAAAGTCAAGGAGGCTTGCATTGCTGCGGGAGCTGGAGGGAGAGGAGGTAGTTCCTCTTAATGAGGGGGAGACAGATGCTGCAGAGAGTTCCGGAACTAAGGAAGATACCGAAGACTCTGCCCCACGTAGGAGACGCAGGATTTAGAGTCTAGGGTTGACTCCCTTTTTTTTTTTTTTTTTTGGAACTTATGGTTCGACACTTTTGGGTTTTTGGTACTTTATGAAAGGAATGACTCTTTTTGAATAAATGACTCCCTTGGGAATGAATGACTCTTCTTGGGATGAATGACTCTTTTTTGAATGAAGGACCCTTTAATTTGCTTTCCAAGCATTATCTACTTTATTTATTTGCTCTAATTTTTGCCTAAGCCGTCCTTTCGGATTTTCAACTTAGCGAGCTCTTACCCATTCTTGCCTAAGCCGCCCTTTGCGGGTTTTCGACTTAGCGGGCCCCACTATTGCCTAAGCCGCCCTTTGTGGGTTTTCGGCTTAGCGGGATTTTTCTGTTTGTTTTGTTTTTTTGTTTTTTTGTTGTTTTTTTTTTATGTTGGCAAAAGAAAAGATGAATGAATGATTTTTATTAAAATATAGACCGTGCTCAAGGAGAGTTGCCTACATATCTCGAATTAGTTTGCGAGAATCAGGTCTAATGTAGTTCATTTGGAATGCATGATCATACATAATATTTCTTCAGTTGATCCAGATTGCATGGGTTTGTGAACTCCAGACCATCCAAATCAGACAAGATGACGGCTCCGCCGGAAAGTATTTTCTTCAAAATGTAGGGTCCCGCCCAATGAGGACAAAACTTCCCACGAGGATCTGTGACAGGTGTCCTGATTTCTTTCAGAGCCAAACAACCTTCTTCCAACTTTCGGTCTTTGACCTTTTTGTTGAAATGTCTGGCCATTCGCCTCTGATATCCTTGAATCTGATGTAGAGCTTGAAGTCTTTTTTTCATCCAAACTCAACAACTGATGATGATAATTGCTGATCCGTTCAGCTTCATTTATCTGACTTTCTTGAATTATCCTCGCCAATTGAACTTCCAGTTCAATGGGGAGTACAGCTTCCATTCCGTACACCAGGGAATACGGGGTTGCTCCAGTAGGAGTTCTAACTGATGTTCTATATCCCCACAAGGCCAATGGCAACTTCTCATGCCAACGCCTATGTTCCTTGATCATCTTCTGTATGATCACCTTTATAGACTTGTTCGCTGCTTCTACAGCTCCATTTGTTTGGGGTCTATAAGGAGAGGACTTATGATGTTGGATTTTCTTATCCTTCAAGAGTTTAGCAAATTCTACTTGGAAATGAGTTCCATTATCTGTAATAATCTCGAATGGTGTTCCGTACCGACAAAGGATGTTGGTTCGGACAAACGGTGCTGTCTTTTTGGCGTCTAATTCTGCATAGGAAGCTGCTTCAACCCACTTTGTGAAGTAATCCACTGCTACCAAGATAAACTGATGTCCATTTGAGGTTTTTGGATGTATTTTACCAATTATATCAATTCCCCAAGTAGCGAAGGGCCATGGAGAAGTGATTGGATTCAGGGCAACAGGAGGTTGCTTCTGTAGCTTAGCAAATATTTGGCATTGATGACATCCTTGCACAAATGCCACGCAGTCTGCATTCATGGTGGACCAATAATATCCCAGATTGGCAATTTTCCGAGCCAAGGCGATCCTATACATGTGTGGTCCTGATTCGCCACCATGTACCATTCCCATTATCTGCTTAGCCTCTGCTTCACTCACACACCTTAGGTGCATTCCATTCCAACTCCTCTTGTAGAGGATATCCCCATTAAGAATGTAACCTATGGCAAGCTGCCTTATTACCCTCTGATCAACCTTTGATGATCCCTCCGGATAACTTCCATCCTTGAGATAGGTCTTGATATCCCAAAACCATGGTTTACCATCGGCCAAATGCATTATGTGGGCAGGTTGCTTCTGAAGTTGAACTTTCAATGGACGAATGACTTTCCCCTCCCTGATATTGATCATGGAAGCTAAAGTAGCCAAGGCATCAGCAAACTGATTCTTTGCTCTTGGGAGATATTCGAAGGACAGATCATTGAACTGTTGTGCCAAATGATCAAGGCGTTGTAGGTAAGGAACCAAGCGCTCTTCTCTTATCTTCCATTTCCTTAAAGCTTGTGATACTATTAAAATAGAATCACCATAGACCTTTAGGTCCTTGATCCCCAATTCCAGGGCAGCTTCAAGCCCATTAATGCAAGCTTCATATTCTGCTTCGTTGTTTGTGCAGCTAAAGTCAAGCTTAACTGCGAATGGAATGTATTCTCCACAAGGAGTTTTGAACACAATCCCAATTCCTTTTCCATGATAATTGGATGCCCCATCAAAATACATCTCCCAAACACTGCTTTCCACGTTCAAGAGGTCTTCATCAGTGAAACCCATTTCTCGCATCTCGTCATTCACGGGTAATTCTGCTAATTGGTCAGCTATCGCCCCGCCTTTCACAGCTTTCCTTTGAACAAATTTCAAGTCAAAGGCTGCTAATGTTGACACCCACTTTGCCATTTTGTTGTCCATAACAGGCCTCTCCATAAGGAATTTCAAGGGACTCTGTTCTGTAATGACATAAGTAGTGTAAGAAGACAAGTAGTGTTGTAACTTCGTACAAGCCCAATACAAGGCTAAACACAACTTCTCAATCTTGTTATACTTTAACTCATAGTCCAGCATCCTTTTGCTGAGGTAGTAAATTGCATTTTCTACCTTTGTATCTTCGGCTTCTTGAGCTAGCATTGCACCCATGGCTTCATCTGTTACAGACAAATACAAGAGCAGAGGTTTTCCCATTCTGGGAGGTTGTAGAATTGGCGGACTTAACAAGTATTCTTTGATCTTGTCGAAGGCCTTTTGGCAATCTTCATTCCATTCTTGTGAAGCACCTTTCCTTAGTAGCTTAAAGATAGGACCACAAGTCTCAGCCAACTGTGATATGAATCGACTGATATACTATAATCTACCTAGTAAGCCTCTAATCTCCTTTTCTGTTCTTGGTGGGGGCATTTTCAGAATAGCCTTTGACTTTGCTGGATCAACTTCTATTCCTTTCTTATTGACCAGATATCCCAAAAATAAGCCCGATGTCGCACCAAAGAGGCATTTTGCAGGATTAAGCTTCAAATTGTACTTGCGAAGTCTAAGGAAGAACTTCTCAAGTGCTTCAACGTGTTCTTCTGGAGATTTTGACTTGACAATCATATCATCGACATACACTTCTACTTCTTTGTGAATCATGTCATGAAAGACTGTTGTCGCCATCCTTTGGTAGGTAGCCCCTGCATTTATCAACCCAAAAGGCATAACCCTGTAGCAGAAAGTGCCCCATTCTGTGATGAAAGCTGTCTTTTCTTTGTCTGGTGGGTGAACTAGGATCTGATTGTACCCAACCGCGAGGTCAGTCATGGAAACCATCACATGCCCAGCCATCCTGTCTATCAGCAAATCGATGTGTGGTAGTGGAAAATCGTCCTTGGGACAAGCCTTATTCAAATCTCTGTAGTCAACACACATCCTGACCTTTCCGTCTTTCTTCGGGACTGGCACGATGTTTGCTAACCATGAAGGGTAGGCAATTGGTTCTATGAACTTATTGTCCAGTTGCTTGGCAACCTCCTCTTTAATTTTCAAAGACCATTCTGGCTTCATTCTTCTCAATTTCTGCTTAACCGGCTTCGCATCGGGGTATAGCGGAATCTTGTGAACTGCTATGGCTGGGTCTATTCCCGTGACATCACTTGCCTTCCACATGAAGCAGTCGACATACTTCCTGATGCAATCGACAACCTGTTCTTTATTCACACAATCATATGCAATGTATGTATGTTCATTTTCTTTGCCAATTATTATTTTTTCACTTATTTCTTTTATTTCATTTATTTCATTTTTGCTAGATAATACTTGGAAAGCAAAAGACACAGGGTAACCAAGAATCGGAACAGTTTCATTGATAATGGCGGAGTCATTCTCCAAGATTACATTAGACTTGACATTAGGGTTCCCTAAATCTGAAACTACAGAAGACTCAGAATTAGACTCTGACTTGGTTTTTGACTCAGAATTAGTACAAGACTCGGTACAAGACTCAAGTTCAGGGTGTGACACAGGACTAGGTTTAACCTCAGCAGCTTGTCCCTCCTCGGCGTACCAGTTTCTCAGTGGTCCATCCATGGTCTTGATCAGCTTTGTGAAATCCCTATTGTCTTCAAAATTGGTTATCATAGCAACCTCATCAAAGAGACTAGGCTGCATGAAATCTTCCACAGTGATGGCATTGATGGAATGATTGGGCAAGGGGTTAGTGTTAATGTTTGGTTGCCTCCTGCGAGGAATGATGTCACCACTATTCAGCAAATCCTGGATGCGGTTTTTTAAAGTCCAGCAAGCATCTGTTCTGTGCCCATTTCCTTGGTGGTACTCACAGTACTCATTGGCCCTGTAATTGGAGGGTAATGGGTTTGGAGGAGGCCTTGGGTCCAAAGGCTTCAAATATTTCCCTTCCACGGCCATTTTAAACACTAGATGAAGGGGCATCCCAAGGTCGGTATATTGCCTTCTTGGCTGATTTCTCTGCCCAAGATTGCCCACACGTAAAGGATTCACAGGGGCAATATTGGCCACTTCATTTACTTCACTTTAGGAAGCAGCTTGGCCTTGTTTTTTATACTTCGAGATAGCTTCTTCATCTACTATCTTACCCAATTGTATCAGATCTTCTACCTTGGTTGCAGTCGCAATGAGCGATTTGAAAGTAGGTAGGTATTGGGTTTGCAGTTGGGCTTGATATGTAGGCCTTAAATTTCTGATTATGATATCAATCTGCTCTTGTTCTGAAGGGCGATCGATCATTTGGGCGGCCTTTGCCCTCCACCTTGTAAGGAAAGAGGAGAAGGGTTCATTGCTGTTCTGCTTGGTAGTCTCAAGTTCCCTTCTGGTGACATCCACCTCAATATTGTAGTGGTATTGAGTGTTAAATGCATTGCAGATGTCTTCCCAGGTCTTAATCTTGGCATGGTCCAGGCTTACAAACCACTTGAGGGCAGCACCAGTCAAAGATTGTTGGAATAATTGAGCAAAAAGCTCATCATTTAAACCCCAAGGGCTTAATGCCCCTACATACATCTTCAAATGGGTTTTAGGGCAAGTGGTCCCATCAAATCTGTCCATCCCCGGCATCTTGAATTTTGGAGGTAATCTGGCTTGGGGAAACAAGGATAAGGAATCCATGTCTACCACCTCTTTGTGAGTTTTCATGGGTTCATCAGTTTCAGTGACATTCTTAGAGGGTGGATCCTCCAAATTGATGACAGGGGTATTCTGAGCAGTCATGGGGGTACTAGTTTGTCCCACAATAGGTTCTTTCCCTAAATTTTCAGAAGTAGTGGCTGTCTTTGGTACCCCTCCCAATTCAGCCAAGATGGCTACCCTCTGGGCGGCTAAAGCTTCATCAATTCTTTCTTGCATTCTAGCTTCAATTTCCTTAGCCTGTCCATCTAGCAAAGCCTTAATTTGTTCAATAGTAGCCGTTTCAGGAATTGGAGTGGTTGGTGAAGTTGGAGTGGTAGAGCTTGTGGGTGATTGCCCAGTTGGAGTTGGTGTAGTTTGTGTAGGTGACGGCACACGGATGGTGGATACCTGAAAAGGTCAAGGGTAAAGGATCAGGGTAGTGTGTAGGGTAGGAAAACTCTTGGTCCACTTGTACATATCAAAAGATTTTCCCCAAAACCGTGTTGTTATGTTGCATGAATGCACCTCATCACATCACAATTCATTTTAATGGTATGTGGCACTATCATTGGGTACATACAACCTAAGGGAAGGTTCTATTGGCACATGAAAAATAGAGAATCGGCTTATAATAGGGACCCTTGAGTCTTGAGTAAGATATACCTAACCACATGTGAAACAAGGAGTTTCGCGTGGGTCCAACAGTACGATTACTCATAGGCCACTCCAAAAGGATTGGAATGGTTTGCGACAACAGGGAGGACGCTTTGGCTGTCCGCCGGCATAATCAAGGAGACCTGCCGGTCAGCGCTACTTGCTATCCAGACTCAAAACTTTGAACAGAAAGAGAAGAAATTCATTTGAAAACAATTTTTTATGCAATGGAGGAAAATGATTCCCCCATATATGCAAGAGAAAAAGATTCTCTGAATGACAAAACAAATGCACATTTAGCCAAACAAGAGATCCATCCAAGGAAAAAGATTCCTTTTACCAATCTTCATTCCAATATCCTTAAGGAGAGGATATATATTGCTAGGGTACCCTGCAAAATGAATAAAAACACCCTAAAGAAGGGCAAATTAGTCAAATAAGCAATAATAGCCTACTAGGATCCCATAAATTACTTTTATGGTCTCCCGTGGCAAGTTAATCAAATAATCAATAGTAGTCCACTAGGATCCCATAAATGGTTTTTATAGTCCCCAGTGGAGTCGCCAATCTGTGAACCTCGCTTTTCCGCCCGAAAAGGATCCGGGCGAAAGTTCACTCATTGTCGGGAGTCGCCACTCAGTTTATTTTTGTTCGAAGGGAAAAACTAAGAAAACCCTTGTTTGACTCCAATAATGCATCCAATGTAAAGGCTTCTAGTCTGCGAACCCAAGGAGGATTCGGGGACTATGTCATGCTTTTGATTAACTTGCAAAAATGGAACAAATTTAAAAAACAAAAAGATTGTTGGTAGTTTGTGGACTTGCTATTTGGGGTGAATCCCAAACATGCCTACATACTCCCGTTTGAATAGGAGATCAAAGCCCATGTAGTTCGGAAAAGCCTATTTAAAGGCGATGAAAATTATGCTTCATGCATGTGTGTGTGTATGCTTCGTGCATTGTCGGGCTTCATGCCAAAGATGTGAGATTTAGGTACTTTGTACCAAAAGAGTGGAATTTAGGCTCCATGCCAAAGGTTGATTTTAATTGAGTCGGGCTTCATGCCAGAGTTGTGAAATTTAGCACTTAGTGCTAAATGGTGCAATTTTAGGTACTTTGTACCAAAAGAGTGCAATTTAGGCCTTTGGCCAAGTGTTGTCGGGCTTCATGCCAAAGATGTGAGATTTAGCACTTAGTGCTAAATTCTCCAATTTTAGGTACTTTGTACCAAAAGAGTGCAAATTTTGGGCCTTTGGCCAAGTGTGGTTGGGCTCCATGCCAAAAATGTGAATTTCAGCACTTAGTGCTAAATTGTGAAATTTTAGGTACTTCGTACCAAAATGGTGTAATTTAGGCTCCGTGCCAACAGATTGATTTTAATTGTGAAATGTAGGTACTTTGTACCAAAAAGATGTAATTTAAGTCTTTGTGCCAAAGAGGCTGATTGATTAGTCCATTAGGCCTTAGACCTAAAAGGATTAGATCTTTGACCGAGAAGAAATTGAGAAGAAGATAGAATGCTTATGATATGCTTAAGTTGACAAATGATGGATTAGAATATTACCTTGCTTAGGATTTTCCCGCTTCGAAGTTCCAGATCTCGTTTTCTTGAACCGGGGATTATGATTCTTGATTACAGATTGTTTCCTGCAGCACACGGTTAGATTTATGCAAATAAAAGTTCTTAACCGTTTTTAAGCGTGAAAAGAATTCGACAGCATGAGGCCCACCCGGAAAAGTCCAACCTCTTTTCTGAAAATCTGAACTGCTATTTATAGGCAAAAAATGATTTTCCGGCGGACGGGCCGCCGGGTACAAAAACCTGCAATTTTCGGCGGCTGAGCCGCCGGTTTCGTCCGGTTTTTGCTCAAATTGATTTTTCGGGAGCTAGAGACCTCCAAAAATTATTCCGGGACTATATCCGTGATCCTCACGTCGTCCCGAACATTTCAAGTACCATATTGATATATTTCCGGCGAACTTTACCGGGGACATCCGGTCCGGCCCGGTTTTCGGTAGTCTGAGAAAATTGGCTTCCCGAGCCTCAAAATTCGAGTGTTCACAATAATATGTTGTTGGAAAGCTTGTAATCTCTACTTTTTAATGCAATGAAACACTTAATTCTAACTTTTTTTACAATAAGTTATTTATTCTCAAAGTAGGCCATACGAACATATTTATTGAACATGAAAAAAAAAACAAAATTAAGCATGTATTGCTAAACCTAACACCCTAATACCAATATAGGATTAATTAAGCACGAAATTACAAAGATTATATGCATTTAATTCCTATGATCATAGTCATGCATACTCAAAATTATAATCACATCATATAAAATATAATGAACTAAAATTATAAAGCTACGACGTAAATACCTCTTGTAGATTCACAAGCTCTTATCAATATCACTCAAAATTGACATAATAGATTTTTTCAATTCAGAGGATTTTCCTTTTTTTTCACATTAAAATCAGAGAGTATGTATTTTTCCTCTAATTTTTTATCCTTTATACAAGCAATTACCACATCATGGTAACTATTTATATATGGGGTTGTGATAACTATCTTGACAGTTACCACTTCTCTCTTATTATTATTATTTAATTTTTTTTAAATTGGCCCGTCATGGTTGCCTAACAATATAATCTTTGATTCAGATATGATGGGAATATTTCTTTTTAAATTTCTATAAGTGTTCGCTTGAGGATTGGTAAGTCTTGGTCTTTAATTGTGCGAGGCGTGCTAGAGGATTATAAGTTCTTCAACCAAAATGTGCTGACTTGACTTTTAATCTAGATGATAGTGTAAAATCCCAAAAAGGACTTAAAATGGAATAAAGTCCCCAAGCTCCCCTCTTTGGTTCACTTGAATTTCTCAAGGATGTAAACTGTATATAAATGGAAAATATAATGTGCCTCAAGAGCAAATTGGTGAACGAATGTATATTCATAATATGAAAACACTCTAAAGTATTTTTGAATATTTAAGTAGAATGGTGGACAAATGTGCATTTGAGCAACAATCTAAATAGATTATGCCTTAAAAAGAACAAAACAATTAACATGATTTTTGGGGATAAACTAATAGGCCTTTGAGTGAATGAAGGACAACCAAAATAAATTATGCCTTAAAAGGAGCATAACAATTAACAAGACTTTTGAAGATAAATTTAACATACTTTGTATGAATAAAGAATGCTCAAACAACAAGATTCATACTTTAAAATTATACCATGTGACAATGCATATTTTGAGAGTATTATAGCTATACATCTATTAGGAGTATATTACTTCCTGAATAATGAATCCTAGATAAAATATAGTATGCAATACTCTAGATCATTTACTACATTTCATCTCTAACAATCTCATTTATATGAATACATATTATCGTATTCATAATTATGTTTTTCTTTACATAAAAGATAAACATAATTGGTTGACCAATGAATACTCAATAATAATGTAATAACTTAAAAAATGATCTTTCTCTTTTCTCAATTCTCACAACTTCATTTAACTTGCTTTTCTAGAAATGTCTTATTAGACTGAATCATTCATAATCTTTTGGTAACATTCAAAGATAACAATCATTAGAAAAAATTTTAAAAATATGCAGCCTTATCCATACTAGTCCTTTCAACATTAACCTCTTGAATTTTGTTTCACTGGCTTCATGTGAGTGTAGATAGAAATCTCATGTTCTGCTATATTCCTATTAATCCATGCTAATAGGATCAACCAAATACTCTCTCATACTTCTTAAAGATTCTTTCCAATTCCTTTACCTCTTCAGGGGTGAGATATGATGTAATGCTTTTATGTTCCTAGTGTTTTTAACTATTCCAATATTTAATGAATGTGCATGCATAAAATTGTCATTAAATAAAAGGAAAACACATCCATTAGTAGACACATCACACAAGTAAGTGAAATTAGACTTAATTATTAATTTTAGAAATAAAAACATCATCGTTATAGAGAGGTTAGCAAAAACAACATCATTATAATTATAAGGAGTAGCACCATCATCACACTATTCTTTGATAAGGACAACAATAATGTCAAAGTCATCTTCAACTGGGATGGTTGGAGTATACATCTCCTAGAGCTTTAGTCCTTCAACCTTTAGGGCCAACTCTTTATCTTTAACACCTTGCTCATTAGCTTTCTCAATCATTTTCGGCATCAAATGAGCAATATAAGTAAAGATCTCTTGTCCAGGCAGCTCTTTCCTTGGGACAATGATGGCCTCTATCCTCCCCTTTAAATGGTCTTGGTTCTAGTACTTTGTCAAACAACTTTCTCAAACGGTTTCCTTTCAAGTTCTCCTCCTTCTTCTTGTCTATCAAACCTTCTCCTTTGTATCCTAGTCCCTTCTTGGCAGTTTGACTTTTGAAGTTTGGGAATTTGGCCATACTTGATTTATTTTTCCTTAAACTTTTTCTCGCGAAGGTACCCTATCTTATTCATGATTGATTTGACAACAAGGGGTACGTTATCAGTTGAGACCATGCATAAATCAAATCTAGCCATTGTTTGGGCCATTATAAGGAAACTACCCTCCTCATTTCTCTTGGTCTCAATCATCACAACAATGTTTTCCCTGGGAAATTTGATCTTCTAGTGGAAGGTTAAGGGGACTCCTCTTAGTGGGTTGAACCAAGGCCTTCATAATAATATTGCAAATGTGCTTGGAATCTCAATAACAACAAACTCAACTACAAATTCAATGGGCCTTATAGTTACCACATATTGTAAACAGGCCTCTTGGAATTGTCATAAGCCATAATCACAATGTCTATGGGAGTCAGGTTGGTAGTACCTAGACTTAACTTTGGTACCAGTTTAGCAGGGCAAACATTGATGGTAGGACCATCATTGACCATCACGGAGGAGGTCCTTTAGCTCCTCACCTCATCTTTAATGAACAGAGGACGGATATGGTCTCTACCATCCTCAGGGAAATCTTCATATGAGAAGATAATTACTTTGGAGTTTCCTTAGGCATTAGAGCTTTTCAGTCTCTTATCACTAATAACTCAAGTAACTCCTTGGGGCTAGCAAGAGATGGAATTTGCATATTAGCCATAATTTTGGCTACCAACTCTCCATGCTTGTGGGATGAGATAAAAATCCCAAATGTTTAGACTAGCCTAGGTTCTTTTTAACCATTTCATTTCAACATCCTCTTCCACTTCTTTCTCCTTATTCTTTTTCTGGAACAATTCCCCTTTCTTTTTCCCTATCAGTTCTCTTTCCTTTCCCCTTACCTGAATCTCAGGTATTAGGTCTTCCAGATCTAGTGACTTGCACTCCCTTATCTTCATCTACCTTTACCCAAAAGGATTTTCATTTATGGCATTCTCCATTGCATCTCCTTGGGCATCTACCATATCCTAGAAGTTATTAATCATTATTACATACATTTCAATTCCTCCTTCATAGTCAGACATTTTATTAGGGAATTTTCTACATCTTTTAAAGCGGTTAAGACTACTAACTGATATAGTTTAGAATTAATTAGGTAAGCTGCTGGTGGGGGAGTGTTGTGCCTGGTTAATGAGTTAATTTGGATACTATTTTGGTGATTCAGTTATCTTGCCACTGTCTATCAAGTTTTGGATTTTATATTTTAGGCACATGCATTAAGTGATGTTGTGTTCAGGCATTTGGTGGAATTGGGAAAAAGCATTTAGGTTTGAGTTGGATGATGGTAGATTTAGTGCAAGTTTTAGCTTTAAAGGTGACAAAAGACATTGGGTTTTAAAGTATTTAAAGACCTTGGATAATGGTCATCTGAGGTCTAAGAACTTTCTTTGGGTTTCTACAACATTGATTTCTGTGGTCTTTTGGTTATTACTTCTGAATTGATAGTTAGTTTCCTCTGGGTGGCATACCTTCCTTCTTCTCTTTCAACTTTTTCTAGTTGTATTCTCAACTCATACAAATCTTAAAAATTCTTGACAAGTACAAAGTTCATTTCCTTCTTTAAGTGAGAGCCTTTTATCAATAGTATAATCTAATCCCTCTTGGTCTTGGGTGGCCTTTCTCCAACAAGTGCAACTTCCCTCTTCACCTTTTCATATAATTTGAGAAGCTCACATTCTATTTTTGACTTAAGGTTTCTAGTTCAATAAAGGAGACCTTTATGTCTATGTTGTACCCAAATTTCTTGATGAAGGAACTGTGGAGTAGCTTCCAATTTTCCTTAGTATCATCATTTAGAGGCTTGTACCAATTAATGGCATTTCCAACTAGAGACAACCTAAACCATTTTAAAATTTGTTCATTTGAGACTGAGGTAGTCTTCATAACAGTCACGTACCCCCTACTCTGAAATGTTAGGCAATTTGAATTAGGGCAACATAATCTCATCTTCCATGAACATCTTGTCTAACTCCTTCATATCATCAACTTTGGAATATTGTTGTTGATGTTTCTTCCTTAAGGTCTCCATCCTTTCATCCTCATCCTTGCCATCCTTGATAATGACCTCTTTCCTTTTCTTTTTGGTATTTCTAGCCGACTGTTTAGCTTAGTGTGAGACCTTGCACAAGCATTGAAAGTTCAGCCAGCTAAAGGATGGCAATCAAAGTGCTAAAAATTAGGCTAAGTCACATACGGGAGTGTCGAGTTCACTTTGCTATCGTAGGCTATGCTCAGTTCAAGTAAAATGGTTTTGAGTCACCACTTAAATTTATTTGTTTTTGAAAAAATGGAAAATTAAGAAAAACCTAATAAAGTTGATTCCAATCATACTCTATGGATAAAATCACTATCCTCAAACCAAAGAATGAATTCGAGGGGCTAGGTTTTCACTTATTTTAAGTAAAAATAGTTTGGCTTTTGATTAAATAAAAACTTATAATGACAATTATAAATTTCAAAATAAAGTATGACAATTATAAATTTTGTGTAATGAAAATTATAAGTATGATATGACAATTATATATGATATAACAAATAAAATACATCCATACATTCATCCATTCATAGCAAAGGTAAAGATAAAGTGCAAAAATTGAAATAAACTTAATATTTCAAAAGCTCAAAATAAGGGATCCCAACTCTAGCCTTATAGATTCTAGGTTGAACACACCTTCCTCAAAAGAAAGCAAGTGAATAAAAAAGTATAAAAAAGGAGATGAAAGAAATAAGAAATGGTATGTTTTATGATTAAGTGGACGGAGTAAAATTCCAAGTAAATTTGCATATCTTGTTTGAATGAGAATTAAAGCCCATGCGATTCTAACTATTTTTCAATTGTTGGCTTTGACTTAAAATTGTGATTTTCCTAGTTTGACCTAGGCTAACCTAAGTCTAAGTCCAATTTTAGGTTTAATTTTCTAAACCTAAGTTTAAGGATTCAAGTTTTAGGTTCATATGCCAATCTAAATTTTTAAAAGAATTTGATTAAGGTTCTTATTCCAACCTAATTTTAAAAGGGTTTTGTTTAGTTTCTTATGCCAACCTAATTTGAAAGAAGTATTTGATCTAGGTTCTCATTCCAACCTAATTTGGCAAATATTTTGATTTAGGTTCTAATGTCAACCTAATTTGAAAAATGATTTGATTTAGATTCTTATGCCAACCTAATTTGAAAAAGGATTTGATTTAGGAGAATTCTTAGGTTAAAGAAACCTAGTTTTGAAAGATATTTTTGAAAATAACTTTTGTTCAAGCTTTTTTAAGTGTAATTCAATTTTTTAGATCCAATCTCAAAGCCCAAATGATGGTCTTTGAAGTCCATTCATCCATGAACAATCAAATTTAAAAGTAAAGGGATTAAAGTTTACATTTCTTAATACCCTTGGTGGTGGTAGCCTAAGCGTATGTCCAGACTATAGTTCCACGATGGTTAGGGAATTTTGGTTGCCAATGAAGCAACTAGCTTGGGGTTGCTTAAGGAAAACAAATACCCAAGTTGACTAAATACCCAAATTTGCTAAAGAAGAAAATTTTAGGCAATTCACACTAAGGAAGATTGAACCTTTTCTTTTAGAGAAGAAAAGAGGGAGAGGGAGTAAGGCAACTAGTAATTAGGTTTACTTGGTTAAATAGTATGTGTGAAAGTGAGTTGGGAAGCGTTTAATTATAGAGTTTTGGAAGGTTAAAATTAAAAATTTTTAAAAAAACTTAGGGCATTGCGATACAAAAATCAAGGCTAGCAAAACTGCCATTTGCAATATTTTTTTATCCTCATGGCAGTAAATGCTACTGCAACGTAGCCTGAGGATACTGTGCGGTAGCTGTAAGCCCTATTATAGTGCACTACCCAATTCTGGCTTGATTTGCACAGTCAACTTCTGGAGGCTTGCTCGGGCTCACCCGATATATAATTTGAATATTTTTGAAGCGTTGACTGAATTTTAATCAAAATTAAAAAAAAATTAAGAATTATTAGATTCCAAAGTTCTAGTTTTTGCAAAAAACTTCAAATTTCCCTTTTGGTCCAATATGGCATCTAATTCATGCGATTCTAGTTGTGTTGACTTTATTATCACATTGACTTTCCTTTAGGTGCGAAATTATGGGTTCACATTTGGACATTGGATGGCCCTAGTGTGGACCCTTATTTTTTGCCTAGATCAAATTCAAAAATAGCATAAGCCTAGTTTAAAATCTTGAATCAAACTAGTCCATTTTATAAAGGCCCAAACTAAATTTATAAAACAAGTTTGGTCTGAGAATTATAAAAAATTAGATTTAGTTTGAGTTGGAGTAGGTTCAATTTGGAGTGCATGAGCTTGGCTCATGTCGATTTGGCCACTCCAAATCAACATGAACCTAACTCATGTCTATTTGGATGCTCTAAGTTGACATGAACCCTATACTTAAACGATTCTAAAAGAGTTTGGTTTGTTTAGGAATCCTAATCATGTTTAAATTGTCCAAATCTCGAAACTAGATGAGGATTAATAATGAAGGTTAACCCTAATTGATACATTATAAATAGAAATCAATAGAGAAAGCTAGGGGAGGCAGCAATGATTAGTAATTAAACAGCCAACTTTGCAAAAACCAAAAGAGAGACAGATAGTCAAAACAAGGAGAGACAGTAGCTAGAACAACAAACAATCTCCGGATTGTTTAAACATCAACCAAGAAATCTCAGTTGATCTAGACTCAAGTCCATTATTCAATCAAAACGGTGAACTTGGTTTAACGAACATCTTGGTGTAGTCAAGAACGTAGGTATATCTCTTAAAATCATAATATTTAATGCTTTTATTCTAAATATGATTCAATTACAAAGTTCATGCTATACCTAGTATTTTCACTTAACAAATGTTCATCAGATTTTAAATTATTTAAATAATAAAATTATTCTTACTTGCTTATTGTGGTTTGAAGATACATAGGAATTACCTAAACTTTATAAGTTATTATTTATCTATTGAAAAGCCCATGATCTAAGTTATTAAGAATTATATTGATTTCAGATTTTAATACTTTAAAAGCTCATCTTACTTGCTGTGTTTATACGGTTAGGTTTTGCTAGATACTACTATTAGTATCTTTAGCTACTTTATTTGTTGTGATTGTTAAAACATAAGTCTTAAGATTAATATAAAACCCTAAATTGTGTGATAAAACCATAGTGATAGCGTCGCATTTGCGTGCAAAATACTTATTTAATTTATATAATTTTGTTTGATATTTTATTATTTTATTATATTTTGTGTTATGTTTGAGTATTATTTACAGATAATTAATATTTGAAGTAGAAATAAATAAAGAAAGGGCAAAAGATGAGGTGCAAACGCAGGTTCAGCTTGCATGCAAGCGCGGGCGCGTTTTAGTAGAAGCATTCTAAGCGCGGGCGCACAAGGAAGCAAGCGCGGGCGTGCAAGGAAGCAAGCGCGGGCGCGCTACACCATGACTTGGGTGCTACCGTTTATGACCTGTGCCAAAAATCATAACCCAATTTGAGTTGTGATTTTTGACCAAAGACTACAACTTTTCATTACACTCTTT
The DNA here is from genome assembly GCA_947685225.1 of Garcia nutans. Classification (NCBI taxonomy): domain Eukaryota; kingdom Viridiplantae; phylum Streptophyta; class Magnoliopsida; order Malpighiales; family Euphorbiaceae; genus Garcia; species Garcia nutans. The sequence goes on along the minus strand of CANTUV010000017.1, from coordinate 821,888 downwards.
TTCAACAATTGTATTGGTTGGTCAAAAGATATAACTTTGTTTTGCATCTTTTCTACTTCTATAAATAGAAGGGGCCATTTTCCTTAGAGAAGGATGAATTTTCTTTCTGTTCTTTAGCACTTAAATAAATATTCTGTAATTATTCTAAGTCAACAGAAGAAGAATTGCAAGTTATTTATAAGAGTGACAAATTCTCTTCCCTTATTCTTTTGTTTTTTTTACATATATATTTTTACTTTCATCTATTTTATTTCATTTCATTTACTTAGTAAATCTGCTTTATAATATTATTTAAAATGTTTTCTTTTGTTGTTATATTTTCTAACTTAGGCTAAATTCCTATGGTATAATTGGTATTACAATCATGTTAATAAAAATAATAAAATGATCAAAGTACTTAATTAGATGTTTAATTAATTTGAGTTTGATTATGCCTTAAAATTATAAGTGCTTGATCACCATTTATAATAATCTAAGTTAGGTAATTAAATGCGAGAGCTGCGTTACTTTAACGGAAAACTAATCAAATTCACCTAGTTCATAAGGGTGGTACGTGACATTCTAATTGGTGCTGCTCTTATATCTTTGGGGGTTAAAAAGGTAGAATATAGAACTTGAACATTCATTTTCGTCACTATATTGCGAGAGATTGGGTACATCGGCAACTCCTTATATTTGTCCATTTTAATCATTTTATTTTTTTTATATATTTATCATATTGTCTTCTATACTTTCTCTTTTATATTAACTTGTAATAAATATATTAATTACTCAGCGTGACTCAACAAATTTATATTTTTAAGTTAAAAAAAAATATAAATTCAGGAAATTAAATAATTAAATTGAAAGTTTAAGGAGCAAACAAAATAAATAAGTAAAGTTTAGAGAATTACATTTATATCTAACATAAATTTTATAAATTTTGAGCCAGTGATAGTGAGTAAAACAACAAGAGAATTGAAAGCTCAAATAGATATGGATTGGAAAATAAATTTTATAACTATCATAGTATATATGGCTCAAAATGTCCATTTATATGATATGGTTACAAACTGTTTTGACAGTGACATTGATTAAAATGTTAAAAATTACTTCGAATAGTTCTTGTCACGAGGAAATTACTAGATAAGATAAAATAAAAACTGGAGCTAACGTAAAAGAATTGAGCAGTGAAAATTGAAGGACAATATAACATGCCTGATTGTTGGTCGAGTCCTTTGACTAGGTCATTTCTTGCACCCAGAAAGGGAAAATATTTGGGCCATGGTTTCACCATTACAAATTAATAAACCCGTGACTCATAGTAGTACTAGAGTGAACAACGATTCCAAACTCAGTCCAGCCACGTGCTTTAACATACGACAATACCAGTTGGTTTTGGCCCTTCTGGCTTGAATCACAGTTCAAACTTAAATACAAGCTACTAGTAATTATCAACGTAAAAGGGAATCATTTAAGCAAGTCTTCCCAAGCAAACTCGACAGAAAACCATTAATTTGTACAAATAATGAAAAATAAATAATTCACACAAGGGAACAATGGCCTGGGCCATTGTTGTTCCTGCGAGTTTATTTGATTTCAAATTCAATAATATTGAAACGAATCTTAGTGGAGGCAACCAACTCTATTAGCCATTACTTAACCCACATTTCACATTGCCATAACAACTCGCCCCCACATTTTACTTTTCTTCAATCTGTAGCTCATCGCATGTTCTTATACTAAACAACTAACAACAGCATCAGTAACCCTTAAAAATGGTGACTAAATAGATCAACAACAAGACAATGATAATGATCAATAAATAAAATGACAAGTTCTGTAACAGCATGTCTTCACTGCTATGAACACTACAAAATACTGAAGATATAAAGCAAGGCTTCACATTCAAAATTCCTATCTGCAAAAGCAAATTTTAATAAGCAATCAAAGTGTAAGTATAGATTTTAATAAGCAATCGAAGTCTATAGGATTGTGTATCTAATTGAAACATGATTAACCCAAGCAATTTTAAAAAGAAACTTAAAAAATAAAAAAAAAATCAGTAAGTTGAAGCAACATTACATACAAATGATGATAATTCACGGTATCTTCATCAAATGGTACAAACAACATAAGAACCTTTTTTTCTCACAGGGGGAAAGACACATCACGCCTGCTCTATGGTGATTGTGAGTAGCAAAGAGGCAAACATTGTATGCCAAATTACAAAACTAAGGAAGAAAATATAGAGATAACGCAAGAAAAGAGGCCCATGAGCTAATAAAATCGCTACTTCATTCGTAAGAGTGACAAAATTTCAGTTCACTGAGCAAAACATCTCATCAAAGATACTAGGAAGTCAACGCACACAATTCCAGAGAGATGATATAGATTCATTCTGGGCTTAGCTCACATTGTTAGAGAGGATGAGTAGAAACATTAAGTTTGAACTCCAAGATTACGTGTAATCATGGAGTCAATTGTATCCAAAATATATAGCAAATTACCCAAAAGTGGGAAAGAGTTCATGTCTATTACAGATGTACTTAGCAAGTAAGGTATGCAGTTAGCACAGGTATAAGACTTTGACAAAGTAGATGGAAGGCCATCACTATCTTAGAGACCAAAAACGACCAATTGATAACTCCAGTTTTACAAACCGGATCACCCTCCACGCATATGAGCGCCTAGCTCACCAAATTGATCATCAGCCTCCACTGTATCCTCTGATAGGCGAACAGCATCAAGCTTTTGTTTTAGAACTTCTATGGCATTGAGTACCAACTGAGAAGCTTTAATTGCACCCGTTGATTCAACTGTGAATATAAAACTGTCTTCCCTGGCACAGATATCCACAAGCCCTGGCTTCCCCATAGCTTCTGCTTTCTTGATTACTTCATCATCATAAGTGTATGCTTCGGGATCAACCACAACAACCTAGATAACCATCACTAAAAACATAAGTACATACCTGGAAAGGACACATAAATTTGGACACAGTAACATAACCTAACCTAGACATCTAGGCCACAGATTTTAAAATCATTCATGACAATAGTGCCAGGTGTAGAGTAGTATATACAGATGCACCATGACTTGACCTCCAATGCCACAACAAAAACAACTTAATTCTTCAAGAATTATGATCCAATTGAGTTTGTGAAGAAATAGAAACCATGACCACCAATGCCATGATAAAAACAACTTAATTCTCATTTAAGAATTAATAATCCAATGAGTTTCTGACATAATTGTGTACATTTGATAAAAGAAATGGAAATCAAATCTAAGAATGAACTATTAATTCAACCACTCAAGCAGCGCGATTTTTTCAATCTGGTGCAAGTTGCCCATGCATACTCTTGAAGATAATTTACTCTCTTCACAGTTCACAGAAGGATACAAGTTCAACCATAAAACTCTAATTTTACAGCAGCTCTTCTAGGAAATGTAGAGATTATAAACCCAACCCCAAGATGAAGTAAGAAAACATAAAAGGCCTGGTGACTGTAAAACATTCCAAAAACATGTTAGCCTGTCACCTAGCAATCAGATAGCATGTATACCCAACCACGAACTTGTATAAGATCTCAACTTTCGTATTGCAATATAAGCTAGTTTGCCACCATCACCTTGTATAATAGCATGCATACCCTATACAACCTCTCATCATAATTTGTTAAATGCCCTAAGCAACCTCTCATCATAATTTGTCATATAGCCTATGTACGACTCTCATCATAATTTGTTAAATATGATCCATACGGACGTCAACACTGAATATTATCATATAATATAAAAAGAATTTTGCAATTCTATTGACATAACATAGGAAGCAGAACAAGAAGATTCTTCTGGACAGAAGAATATAGAATAGGATTGACACTTTCTTAGAGGGAATTGAAATTAAAGCTGCAAGTGTGGTAAATCTGTAGCTAATTGGTCAGATTTTCAATCCTGCATGTTGTAGCTCCATGCTGTTACCCACAACATGCTATAGGTTCAACAAACATCTCCTACAACAATCCTGTCAGAAATCCTAGAGATACCAAGCTGATGTAGTATGAAAAAAAAAATATGTAATTGATTTAATAAAATAATAAAAAAGATGAATAAGGATAACGAAATAGGGAAAAAGGGGAAAGAAAGAGATCATCAAGAGAAGATTTGAAAAAAAGCAAAAAAATCAATGCTCATGTGGAGGGACGTGAAGCCAACCTGAACAGGGAAATAAAAGAAAACCCAAGATAGCAAAATAACATTTCCTTAAAGAGGTTAAACTTCAACATAGAAACATTTCCTTAGAATAATAAGAAAATATCAGGCCTCGTTTAGTAGTGGAAAACATTCTCCTATTTCAGTTTTCCAATTTTCTTCTCCATTTCCTAATTAAGTTGAACTCACTTTCACTTCATTAATTTCTAATTTTACATTTTCCATTTCAGTTTATGTATTTTTTTTAATCGAAGTAGCTACTATTTTATTAAGAACCCAACAAATCTAATATTTTAATTTAAGAAAAAATAGGTGTGCGCATGCGCAAGGTGTAAAACTTAGGGTCTAGTTGGCAGTATCAAGGTTAAAACAATTGTTAGCATGTATGAGTACATGTAAAACAAGAAATCATCCTCAAAAAGGAAAATTGTAATAATTTATAACAAAATAAAAAAAAAGTTACTTCTTCTGGGGCTTGAAAACCCAGCAATATAGCACTGAAGGGAAAACATGGACAAGAGTTCCATGTTTTCCATTTAAGCATATGACTTTTGATGTTAAACTAAAATAGCAAACCCACTTAAAAGTAGTTTTGCAAAGTTCAATTATAAATTAGAAAAAATATGGAAATATATTTCCAATTTTCTATTTGGAAAATTACCGCAACTAAACATCAAACTTCCTTTTCTAATACTTTTCTGAAGAACAGGTACTGTTTTCCAACACTATACGAGGCCCCAGTTTTTACCAATATGAAAAGTCTAACAACAAAAAATAAAAATCAAATAATAAAATTGTTAACAAGAAAAGCTACCACAAGCACTTGGTTTAGACAAAAACTTGATTATGGGATCCGATTATGTAGTCTTCAATTTCCAAAAAGGATGCTTCCTTGCAATAAGAAAACAAAGCTGGAGCATTAGCCACGCCTAAACTCGTGCCAATAATCAACTTCCAAAATCAACAAATTGTCCAATGAATATATCCACAAATCACTTAAGTTCTTCACCATCTGCCTGTATAATCCAGCTTGTATAAACCAAATGGCATATAGCAACCATCTACTGTCATTTGAATTCAATATTATTCTTTAGATATCTCCCTCTCTTTCCCCATCCCACTATCACCCCCCAACTCACTCACTCTTTAAAGTACATTTTACAGTTAAGGATTACTCATAAACCACTGATATTGATGCTAAATAACACTAAATCAATGTATCAAGACAAGGTTCTATGCTACTAAGAAATACAAGAATTAGAAACATCTTCATTAAGATAGCAGGAAAATGCAAAGAAGGCCGCCTCAAAGAATCATACAGAGCTTGAACTGACAATGATAATGTATTTCCTCAACCAGAAGAAGGCAGAGCTACAAATCCTGTAACAAACAATTGAATAGGTGCTAATTCATATTTCTCTTTTACATGTATTCAAGTATCCTAACATGGAATACAATGCGACACAGATATAGGTGCTAATTCAAATGAATAGATAGCGGCAAACATGCCAACCACTTTCCAATTTCATATATCTGAAAGTTATAAGAACTTACAAAATTATACTTAGCTCTTACAACATAAAATTCAACAATAGCATATAGGCCTGTAATTTCCCCTTCTTCCTAATCTGAGGATGAATGCTGAAAGGGTATTCAGTTAATAAAATGAAAAATACCCACTTCAATACGCTCCAATTCAAAGAAGTTTGTGAAATAAAGCTAAGAGCAGACGGTACATAACAGTTTGAAACCAAAAATGCCCCATTTTCAGCATACAAACCATTAAAAGACTAAATTAGATGGACACAAAATTGAATAAACTAACCTGTTGGGTATTAGGATCAATATCAAACACTTTGGTAGGACTACTTTCAACCCAACTTTGTTTTTCCTCGAGTGTCAAAGTTTCCATCAAATCCTCATTGATATGAATATCTGGTTCATACATGAAAGTAACAGTTGCCGCAGGTGACCATTTAGCGTGATCCTTGCCAATCCCTTTTCTAGCAATGGCTCGCAGTCTCAGTTCTTGCCCCCGGCGAAGCTTCACAATGATGATTCCCCTATATACACAACAACCCAAAAAGAACCAAATTCCTAAATACCGCGCAATAAAACCAAAAATTATACAAAACAAAATACCAAAAATTACCTTTGCTCGGTGGAATCATATCCCGTAGAATCAGAAAAATCAACAGGAACCACAGTATGGTCAGAGCTATACAAATCCTTGCTAGTAACATCTAGGGTTTGGTCAGTGATGCATTTAGCACGAAGATGAAACTCGACAGAGCAATACTCGCACTGACCATCACCATCACAAGCATCGCAGTCACGAGAGAATCGCATGCTCATGGCACGTTCGCTGGTGAGAGGAATGAGGCCGAGACGGTGAGCGATGAACTCGTCGTTGAGAACAGAAGAGTTAACCTCGATTTCGACTAGGTCGATAGCGATTGTGGGGACTTCCGCAATCATGACGCGCCGAAGCGCGTTGGCCATGGAAGCGTCAGTTTCTCGGAGCTCGAACTTGCAATAGTCGTCTTTGAGTTCTCGGATCTTCACCCTTGGGAAACGCTGGTATGATGCTCCTTCCATCACTCTCTCTCTTACTGTGTGCAAGTGAAGAGAATGCCAGGGATTCGTTTCTGTTAACCCCAAATTGAAGGTTTTGGCTGTTTTGAATGGAAGAAGAAAACGCTGTCGTTTCAGTCTATGGCTCTCTCTTTTCTCCGAACCTACAAAAAGGGGAGGAGGGATTGAATTTATAAAATTGGGAATGACAAGTCTAGCTCACCCAAATCATGTGCATGATTCCTCGTTCGATTCTAATAAAATGGAAACAATTTATTAGGGAAATCAAGCTAAATTTCTCTCAACGATACGTTAATATATGATAATGTTTAGTGATTTGCTAAAGTAATACCACATCAACACATGATCTGATTTAAGTCGCCATATGTATATATGCTGTGTCATATAAGATACCACGTTAGTTCTCCATTAACAACATTAATCGAAAATGGGATAAGAGATTTTACTATATTCAAAATTATAATATCCTAAAAGATACCCTAAAATTTTGGAAATGCTTATTGTTGATATGGAATTATATGATATTAAGTGAGAAGATTAAAGAAGGAGTGTGTATATGTTGTATATATAGAGATATATACAACATATACAAGTCAACAAGTGAGATGGTCAAATGAGATATTTAACTATATTTGAATTAATTGAAATTGAAATTAAAATTAAGTGGAAGATGATATTTGTATTTTTTTAATATATTAATTGCTTGGTTGAGATTAAAGAGGGAAGTTAGTGGTTAAAAGAGGTTAACTTTCTTATTCATCATCTTGTTCTTTTTCTTTTTTCTTCTCTTTGGCCGGTCACCCTTATCAACCAAAGGAAAAAGGAATTTTGTTGATTCCTTACTCAAGCAATTGAAAGATTTCAAGTGATCAAGTTGGAGTTCTAAGGATTTTCTTCACTTTTGGTAAATTTTCAACTTGTTTCTTTGATTTCTTTTGAGTTTGTTAGATTGTTTGTTGTAGATGTGTTTTGAGTTTAGTGGATGGTTGATTTTGATATGTTTGAGGTTGTTTGGTCTTATTAACTTTGATTTTGGGGTTGGATTGAAGAAAATGTTAAGTTTGGTGAAAGAGACAAGAGTTGTGGATTGTGTTTGTGTTGAGTTGTGAAATATAATTGTGATTTGTGTTTGATGCATGAAATTGAGTTGTTTTAATGTTATGCAAGTTTATTATGGTTTATTGATGGTTTTGGGTAAGTTTGTTTGGAGTGGAAAAGGGTAAAAGAAAGATGTTTGTTGAATGTAGTGTTGTTGGTGTCGATATCAGGCTTTTGGCCTGACACACCCAGTAGCACGACCATGTCTTTGGGCGTGTCATTGGTTCTGCTTTCAGTGTGTGTGACACGAGCAGTGACACGCCCATGTCACTGAGCGTGTCACAGCTTCTGTGTAGTGAAGAATTGAAACGTCCAGTGACACGCCCATGTCACTGAGCGTGTCATAGTTACTGTGTTGTTGGAGAATTGACATGTGCAATGATACGCCCATGTCACTGAGCGTGTCAAAGCTTCTGTATTGTGGGTTTAGGGCACGACCAGGGACACGCTCGTGTTGTTGAGCGTGTCATGTGTAGAGTTTGCCCTAGTTAGTTCTTGTCCTTATTTTCTTATGTGTATCACTAAGTGAGTATGAACAATCACCTTTGGATTAGGTTTTGAAGAGATTTGAGTTGCCCTAATCCAAGTGTTGAGGATTCTTGGAAGAGGAGGTTGTTAGATTGGTGTGAGTTACTCTTGAGGTAAGTACAAACCTTACATGATTGCATACATTTACATGACTTTGGGACCTAACACATTTGGTTGGAAATGTGTTAGGTTACCTATTGTATTGTTGATATATGAGAATGATACTATGATTTGCATTATGTGAAATATATGTTGATGATTCAAAATGTATGAATATTGTAATTTGTTATGTATATCCTATTGATGATATGTGAAGCCACTGGTGTTGGCAATAATGATGTAAATGAAATATTTGGGGGCATTGTGCCTAAATGATCATTAGAAAATGAGAATGGATTTGATAATGAAATAATGAAAGAATTGTGTACCTAGTATGTTATTCAATTTTCAGAGTTTTGTTATTGGTGGCATGCCTAAAAGTAACAATCCCTTGAAGCTGGGTTGGGCCTGGTCCTTGAAGCCAAGTTGGGTTGATGCTGAGCTCCCCTTGAAGCTTGGTTGGGCCTAGTCCTTGAAGCCTAGTTGGGATGTTACATATGAGATGTTTCTCATTGTGATAATGATTCGCCTACGGGCTTGATAAATGTGATTATTGGACCAAAACGGTAACTCTGGAATTTGAATGGCATATTAGTTTCTTTTGGGCCCATGCTTGTCTTTGCTTTAATGTGAATTATGAATAACGGAACAATTGAACAATGTAATGAGAGATAATGTTATGAAATATGATATCCTTGTATATTACTTCTAATCCTTGAAAGTTTGACATTGGCATTACATTGAATCATATTGTCATCATGGTTTGTACCACTAAGCCTATGGCTTAGCGCGATTGTGATTTATCACGCAGGTGACAGGGTAGATCCGGTTGAGCCGGAAAGTTCAGCTTGACAAAGTCGAGTCTAGGCTTATGATCCCTTGTGAAGTGTTGATTGTTGGACTTCAAAATCAAAGACAAACTGCAAAGCATGTATAAACTCTATATTTTTGTAAATATTGATTTTGATGTATACACATGTATATTCCGCTACATTTTCCGTTGCTTAATAAACAAATGTTTTGGATAAGTTTTTAGGGTAATGAAGAGATATGTAAATGTATTTTAACAAGGAATGTTTTATCTATTACTATTTATAATGATGATTTGAGGTTAAAGTTTTTAAGATCGGTTTGCTTTAAATAGACTGTAACATCCTTGTATCCGGTATACGTATATTACATAGTTGAGAGTATATGTGGTGTACGTATATGGGGTGTTATAAAAATAATAAATTGAGTGATTTTATTAGTACAAAATGAAATTGAGTGATAAAACTGTACATTGGTATATTCTTGAGGCACGACAGATGTAATTTACCTGGAAATTATCATAAAAATACTCCTTAACCATTTTACCTTTTTCATATGGAAAAAAAAGAAAAGACCACCACCCATTTCTCACTAATTTCATTTTAAAAAATCTCTAGCCCTATTGCTCTCTCTCTCTCTCTCTCTTATCTATTCTTGAATATCAATAATCAAAACCTAGTCATTTTTGAACCCTTACTCATTTTTTTAATCCTTATAGTCATAAACGATAAGCATTGACTTTCAAATTTTTTTTTGAAGAAATATAATAATATTAGTAAGTTTTTAGACATGCTAATATGTGCAAGAGCGTAGCGAAAAAAATTGTTTAGGGGGGGGGCATTTATAGATGTATCAAGGTATTGAAATAATAAGAACCTAATATATCTTTCATAAAAAGTATACTCATTATCAAACAAGAATAAATAGAAAGTTATACTCATTATCAAACACGAATAAATTATCAAACTAATAGTTTTAAGAAAGATAAAAGTACAATATTCAATTTGAAAACCTTCATTACCAACTATCACATTACAATTGTTCACGATGATTTTTCATCTTTTGAAAATGTTAAATAATGATCTCATTGCTAATTTCATTAAATATGTCTTCCTTTAATGTTGATAAGTAAATAATTATTTAAAAACTGATATTTCATTTGGTTACGTAAGTGACTCTTTACTATTTTCATAGCAAAAAAGGCCCTCTCTACTGTAGCCGTGTCAATCGGTAAAAGCAATATTGATTTTAACAATCGAAAGACCAATGTGTAGACTCCACTTCTCCTTATCTGAACCATTTTTTAAAGCCAAATCTTTGATGGCTAGAACACATGTCAAAAATATATCCATCAAATTGATCTTCAAGAAGCATGATGTCACTTGCAGAAAAATAATTAGGATAAATGGAAGCTAAGTTAATGAGTTTTTACTCATCAAAAGCTAAAAAAGAATCCAAAGGACTTAAACATGTAGCACAACCAAGTAACTCTATAGTTGTTGAAGAAAAATGATCATTCAAATCCTACAGTTGCATATCTAGCACTGTATAAAATAATTTAACATGATAGTGGTGTAAATTTGTTATATTATTTCCTCCTTACCTTGACCTTGCTGTAGCTAAATATAACTCATCCATATTAGGAACACCAATTTCAAATTTTCCACAAAATGATGAGGCTTGGTCAAGAAAAGAATCCCATCCATCATTCCTCATTAATTACAATTGTTTCTTAGAAAGTTCAACCAAAACCATATCTTTTGCAATATCTTGATCTCTTCATTGTAATGCAATTGACAAGTCATTTGTGATAGCCATTATTTCCTTCATCAAGTGCATATTAAAGATAAAATTACATATTGAATGATCTCCTTGTCCTTCATCACGGATGATTTCAAGAACACCAATTACAACTGAAAACATCTTCATTACACTTTTTAAAGTCGCATAATGTGAACCCCAACGTGTATCACAAGGTCGGGTGAGGGTGGTTTCTTGATTTAGTTCTTGTCCACTTGGAATTTCTCTAGCAGCAATTGCTTTAAAAATTTTGCCAAGTTGTATCTCAAGAAGTGTATCATGATGCCTGCAAGATCCTTCAACAACATTAAGTAAATTGCTAAATAAATTAAAGAACCATTAAATATTATGTTGATTCTTTGTGATAATAATAAGAGCTAGCTGGAGTTGATGAGCAAAATAGTGGATGTAATAAGCACATTTATTCTCTCTCAGTATGAGAGTCCTTAACCATTGAATTCCTCTCGCATATTACTAGTACCATCATAACCTTGTCTGCGTAACTTGGAAATTATTAAACCATGTATTGAAAATAATGCATCAATGGCCATCTTAAATGAATTTGCAGTTGTACTTGTTGCATGCTTAACTCCTAAAAACACCTCTATAAATTGCCCTTTCTTATTCACATAATGTAATGCAACTGCCATTTGTTCCTTCATAGAAATATCTCATGATTCATCAATAAGAAGAGTAAAACATTCATTACCAATATAACTGACAAGAGAAATTAGAGTTTCAATTGCACAAGCATAGACAATATCATATTGGATATCAGGAGATGTCATTTTTGGTTCCCAGGTGCATTTCTCAATGTCACAACTACAATTTCCTCATTATGATTAGCAAGAAATTCTAAAAGCTCAAGAAAATTTTCATGATTTTGACCACAAAAAGGAAGTCCTTGTCTTAAAATGAATCTAATACAATCAATAGATGTTGTTAAACGAATACGATAAAGCTTGGTTTGATTGTTTAACAAGCATAGTCTCAATATGTTGTTCTTGATTCAAAAGATCTCTACACATATTCTATGCTTTATTATGAGAACTATTAACATTGCCTACATGATCTTTGAGTGCTACCTTTTTTTTTTTTTTCCAATTTTTGAATCCTTCACCAAAAAATTTATCACCCTTATATTGTTCACCAATGTCAGGTTTAAAGAGATAACAATATAGACAAAATATTACATCTTTTTTTCTACACGATACTTAAGCCAACCACTATATTTTGAATACCAAGCTGGATTAAATCGTCTATTTTTTTTGCCATATTGAGTGGATGGAAAATTCATGAGTTTCAGTTGACAATGTCCTTTTAATAAATAAGCTCTTCTAACCTTCTCAATGTCATTAGACTTCGGCATTGTTAGGCTTAAAGCCTTAGAGAACACTAGCCTAAACCCGAAGAAAATGGAGTTATCACCCAGACGGGCTAGAAAAAATAAAGGGGTGGATGACTCAATTCCTAAGAAATCCCCAACCCCCTAATGGGTTTGAAAAGTTGGGTATGTATGAGGAATGTGATAATGACCCAGCACCCCCACAACGCGCGATTCATTGGAATCGCCCTCCTTTTTAGGTCTAAATATTATAAAATTCTTAATTATTATGATAAAATTCATACTACATATGATAATCAAAATAAAAGCATCATTGCATTAATAATCAAAATAATGTTCAAATAAAGCAAATAAATGGATACCCATTCGAGGATGAAACATGTTCTTACATCGATGTTCAATACCTAAAATAAAATAAATAGAATACCCACCAAAAGGTGAAAAAATATCCTTTTACATTAGTCTCAAAATCCTTAAACAATAAATTAAAATTACATGATTAAAAAAATGAGGCACCCACAAAGTGAAAATGTGCCTTTTGCAATTTAAGAAATCAAATAAATAATCAAGCAAAATTAAATCATTCAAGTGATATAATTAAAAAAAACATCCATTATAAGTAAAATAAATCATCCATCATATAACAAATAGCAAACCAAATAAACAATTATAACTGGAATTTAAATCACTAAATAAATAAAATTAAGGTTTGAGATTTGGAATTTAAGATTTTAGGTTCTAGGGATTATGGTTACTGAGTTATGAATTAGGATTTTAAATTCGCTAGATTAGGATTTTAGGTTCACTGGATTAAGGCTTTAGGATGTTGATGAACTGGTCTTAGGGTTTTGATGTTTTAAGAATTAGGCTTTAGGAAAACTAGGATTTACAAGATTAGAATTTGCCGGATAGGGTTTTAGGAATTTAGGTTTAGGAAAATTAGGATTTGTAGGATTAGGGCTTACTGGATTGAGTTTTAGGAAAATTTAGGTCTTGACATGTATTTAGGAATTAAGCCACTAGAGTTAGGGTTTTGAGAATTAATAAAACAGTTTAGGTTTTTAATATTCTGAAAAACAGATTTGATCTTTAGGATTTAAGAAGATAGTTTAGAGTTTTTAATATTATGGAAATAGTTAAGATAAGGGTTTTTAGAAGCTGTAAAGAAGATTAGTTGGGAAATTAAGAAGACAGTTTAAAGTTTTGGAAAATAAGTTAGGGTTTTGATGATTAAGAAAATAGTTTAGGGCTTTGTAAACGGTGAAAAAAATTTGGGTTTTAAGATTTCATAAACTTAAACCGATTAAGATATTAATTAAGGTATTAAATTAATCAAAGTGCTCAAAGAAAAAGAAAATCTGGATATTTCATGCTAAAAACAAATTGATCAAATCAAATAATGAATCTACTGTGAATATGAACAAGTTAAAAAACTCAAACCTCCGTTGTTGATTCCACTACAATTTGATTCTGATTGGACAATAGCAAAGATAGATTATGCTGCATTTTATGGATTGTTTGTTTGATTAATGTCTTTGGTTGTTACTGGATGATTATTTGTTGCTTGTTGCCTTCTGCTTCTTAATTCACAATTGCTGATCCCTTTCTTGGCTTTTTAAACTTATATTTATAGGCAAATATTATATTAACCCTAAACTGATCCGTGTTTAACAACTAAACCTAGTTAAATTAGGAATTAGCAGCCAAAAGTAAAAACTAACCTAGGTTCATGTCGACCTGGAGTGCCAGGTCGACATGAGGCCTTTCTCATATCGACCTGGTTGCCCAGGTCGACATGAGCCTTGGCTCATATAGACTTGGGACTCCCAAGTTGACATGAGAATGGCTCATGTCAACCTGGGCCCTTCCAGGTCAACATGAGCCTTAGCCCCATGTCCTTGGGCTACCCCCGACTCGAATCAGTGTCGTACTTTTTAATTTTTGGACTGTAAACTCTTAATTTGGGCCTAACCAACTTGGTTTAGAGTTTTGCAATTGAATTTATGCCTTTTTAACCCGAACCAACTTATTTAAAAATCATAAACTAGGTTTAAATCTTTTAAAGTCGGATCTAATTTATTTTGGCATTCTTTAATTAAAATTGTACCAACTTGGGGTTAAAATTAAGGATATATAGTTTGCCCCCTGCTTGAATGATCTTAAATTAATTCAGAGAGTGAAAAACAACATGACTTTTAAATTAATTTTGACCAAAATGGGTTCTAGACCTGAGTTAGCATGGGTTCTGGACCCGATTTAAAATTTGGATTTAAAAAAGATTTGGGTTCTAGTTCCAAGGTTATTCAGGTTTTAGACCTGGTTTGAGTTCTAGACTCGAAAAAGATATAGGTCTGGACACGAGTTGGTTTAGGTTCTTGACTTGGTTTGAGTTTTGCACTAAAAAATAATTTGGGTTTTGGGCTCGAGGTGGTTTTCTTGACTCAGTTTGAGTTTTTGACTAAAAAATAATTTAAATTATGGACTCAAGGTAGTTTGAGCTCTTGACCAAAGACTAGATTAGGATGCTCGACCCAAGACTAGATTAGGGTGCTCGACCCAAGACTGGATTAGAGTTCTCAAACCAAAACTAGATTAGGATGCTCGACCTAAGACTAGATTAGGGTTCTAAACCCAAAACTAGATTAGGGTTCTCGACCCAAAATTGCATTAGGATGCTTGACCCAAGATTGGATTAGGGTTCTCGACCCAAAACTGGATTAGGGTTCTTGACCCAAAACTGGATTAGGATTTTCAAACCAAAACTGGATTCGGGTGCTCAACCCAAGACTGAATTAAGGTTCTCGACCTAAAACTGGATTAGAATTCTCGACTCAAGATTGGATTAGGGTTCTCCACCTAATACTGGATTAGGGTGCTCGACCAAAAACTGGATTAGAGTGCTCGACCCAAAACTGGATTAGGGTGCTGAACCCAAGACTGAATTAGGGTGCTTGACTCAAAACTAGATTAGTTTGCTCGATCCAAAGCTGGATTAGGGTGCTCGACTCAAGACTGGATTAGGTTTATCGATCCAAAACTGGTTTTAGGGTGCTTGACCCGAGACTGGCTTTTCTAAAGATTCAAGGAAAACCAGATAGCTCTTATAGCTTGATTGATATTCTGAGGATTTTGGCTTTCTTTTGTTCTTCCTTTTGCAAAAAAAAATCAACTATTTTTTAGCTAGCCCTCATGTCTTCTCTTTCCCCTCTGCGTAGCAAAATATTAAAAGTGAGTCTAAAAATAATTTATACAAGCATAAAATCAAGATTTGAAAAGAGGAAGTTTTGCCCCCTGTATAGGCTCAAACCAATGATCTTGTTCCCATGCAGGCTTCGATTAATGTTTGCATTTTGTTTGGTTCCTTGCACAACCATGCATCTTTATTCCTGCAAGGTGACTGGATCTTCCTCAAGCAATGGACTTTCTATGCCCATGATTCTATATCTGCTTCATGTTTGCTTCATAGAGTATTTATTGTTCATTTTGACAAAGAATAGACAATGTAGTGTGATAAGCTCATGTATGCATGATATGCATGAATAATACTTACAGTGATTCTATTGAATCATAGACCGAGGTGACCAGCTGAAGTGCCTCTATGGATTCCTTTCCAGATGCTCATTCATGTCTTGCATTAAAATGGCAGAAGACTTTACATTTATGGATTCAAAGCTGGTAGCTTCCTCATAACCTTGGTAACTTCCTCATCCATTCATTTCAAACTGTGATTAAGCACATTAGTTGGTAGCTTCCTCATAACCTTGGGAATAATCATTTATTTTACCCAATGTATCCTTTGAGATTCGACAGTACAACATACTTTCCTGAACTTGAAGGCTTTGTGTGACCAAACATTTTTTTTAAATCTTAAAATTATATTTTGGCTTTGTCAAATCAGTGTCAATATACCTCAGGATTCGATTTTTCCAAATTAACATATCTAAAACATCAAACTCTAGTTTTCGTACTAAACTTGGGAATCATTTCCATTTAAGCAATAATTATTGCACTTCAAATAGGCACGTATACATTACTTTAGCCAAAGGTCTCATTGAGTTTAAATATTTGTCTACTTCATATGCATGCTTATTCAAACAATCTCCCCTAATAGACTATACCTACTAAGAGAGATCAATAGGTCTTTAATAGGCTTGAAATAGGGCCTATAAGGGACAAGGGTTAAATGAAGATCATTTTCAAATTGGAGCTGATGTGACATTATGGATAAACCCTCACACACTATAAACTTCTTGCTGGAACCTTAGGCAGTTGGGACCATGATAAGATAGAGCTTTGAACATTCTTCCATTGGCATTATTCTGGATCTTGATTCGGACAATCTTTGCCTTTGCAATAAAATTTGAGACCCTCATTCCTTTCCCTTTTCTTCTTTTTTCTTTTTCTTCTTTCTTCTTTTTTTAGCATTTTATCATTTTGTCCTTTTTCACTGTAGGATTGTCAAGTATAGGGCTTTTAAGATTACTGACTAGGAGGTGTGATGGGTCTCATGAATTAGATGGTCTTTCTCTGATTTTGGTTGAATCTCTGGCTGGATTGGACCAATTCAAGTTTATCTATTCTCATAAACTAAGTGGGAGTCTTCTGCTTGCTTTTGGTAAGAAGAACTTAGTTGGCTTTCTAAATCGCTCTTTTGGCATTTTATTTTCTTTTTTACTACTTTTTTTGTTTTGTTTTCCTAGCACCAAGAGAGTTGTCGTGTTTGTACCATTCTATGCTTCTGACTATGGATGAGTGGATTGGAGTGGGTCTATTTAGAGTGAGCCTATTTCAGTGAGGACGGACCCTTCGGTGCCTTAATAGATTTGAGATATTAAGTCCAATTCAGGTAAACTTCAACTATCTTTATGATCTTGACTATACCCTCTCCCTTGATCTTCTTTAGTCTTTGGTAGCTTAGTGATCATCAGACTTGCCATAATTAAATCAGCTCAGGGTAGGTTGTTGGGGTTTACGAGCCAATAAAAAGCAAGCTAAAATATCATGAAGGCTCAAGGGGACAAACTAAGGATTGATGTTATCATGGGTGGATACTAGTTGTTGGCTAACCAAATAATGCCTAGATCATTTCTCCCTTAAATAAGTAGAATTCAATTTTTCCTTGAAAGTTCATCAAAGTATGTTCTAAGATCGACTAGGACCTAGACACTTATAATTATGCAGGAGCCCTCTCTAAGTAAGCATACACAACTCATTGCTATAGATCAACTCCCTCACCTAATAAAGTCATTTGGATCATGATGTATAGATATGCTAATTTATGAATATCAAGGTAGACTCAGCATCGGTTGAACACCAAAAAAAAAAAAGACCAACACAAATTTGATGAAAAATAATTTATTCAAACAATCTTAATTTGAAAAACATAATTGTTCTAGAAATATTAAAGAAAACATAAATAAAATAGGTCAGGGGTAATGTTCATCACCTCCTCATCCATAACTCCTCCATCCACATCTTGAAAAGATGATATGACAAAACTTTCCATCAATCCTCCTTCTATCATGAAGGTCACTAGCGGTGGCACTCTTCCAAACTTAAGCAATGGATTGCTTTTAGTATTGGGTTTATTAGGCTCGGGCAGCTTGCCACTGCCAATTAAATCTTAGATCTCATGCTTTAATCAAGCACATTTATCAGTATCATGCCCCTGCATTTGATGGAATTGACATAAGCCTTAGCATCAAAGTTTAATGGTAGAGGATCGTGTAGCTATCAGGGAGCCAATGTTTGTAATAGCCCTTGCCTTTTTAACTTATTGAAAATCCAAGATAAAAGTCTCCCTAACTCTAAAAATTGCCTCTTATTCCCTTGGCCAGTAGTTGTATTGACATCCATTTCTTTTTGTGCACTATGATTGCCAGATTGGTAGTTTCCTTTCTCATTCATTCTCCCATAAAAATGGTTCTTCTCCCTTTCCCATTCTTCTATTTGCAAGCCAGCTTGGAGAAGAGCCTTGAAATCTCTAATAAGGGTGTAAAACATCCTTTCATGAAGATTAGGTAGATTCTTATGATCATCCTAATTTGATTAGATTCATCAGGCCTCTTCTTGAGTAACGCAACCTTGTTTCTCCACCTCTTCACATAGTCAATAAAGTTTTCATTCGATTTCTGCCTTATCGACTTAACTTCCATCAAAGAGACCTCCAATTCAGCATTGTACCCATATTATTGAATGAAGGCCTTGTACAACATATCCTAATCTTTTTGGATACTTTCATCTAAAGTATTAAACCAGTTTTGCACAATAGGGTCCAAAGAAAGCCTAAAATACCTCAGAGTTTGAAGTTTAGTAGCTTGAGCCGACTGCATGGCAGTGATGAACTGCTTAACATGCAAGTGAGGATTTCTTATACCATGGTACTTAGCAAAGGATGGCATCTTGAACTCGTAAGGGACTTCCTCATCTTGTTCAAATAGCTTGTCCACCTCTGACATCTCCTCAGTTTTCAGCTTCTTCTCAAACTTCTTCTCCAGATCAGTTATCATATTCTCAACATCAAAAGTCTCGGTCTTTTCAACAGTTGATTTCTCCACAATCTTTGGATCCTTCTTCTTATCTTGAGGATCTCGAAAGCATTGAGCCCAGTAGTCATCATCGTCCATAACCATCTTGTCACATCAAAGGCTACTTCACCAACCTTAGCCTTTCCCTTGTCATTCTGCTTCTTGGTGCTAACAGATGCTTCAATAGTATTCCCAAACATTGTAGCCATTTGGCTTTTCATGGTCTTAGCCAGGACCTCCTTTAGTTCTTCCATCTTGAAGTTGATTACAACATCTACCATCTTTTGAATCTGTTCAGATTTCATTGCTTTTTTGACCGAATTCTCACTGAACTCTAAGTTACTGATGTAGGTCGGATTGTCGTAAGCTTTTGAACTGCTGTATTCCAGAGCTGTGAGCAAGAAAGGATCAATGGCATGAGATGCAATGCATGTATGCATGTATGTATGGATGCATAAATGATAAACAAACAAACAAACAAACCAAAAGAGTAGGAACAACCCTTCCAACCTTATAACTTTCATACATGAATGGCAAGTCTCTTTACCTAGGTATATGGTCAACAAAATATCAACATGGGATATCTTATTTTCAAAAAATTTACTCGGATGATTAGCCACTAGTTGTATTTTCAAATTAGAAGTCAGTCCATGATAACTCCTATTAATTAAGTCTTAATCCATTGGTCTGGCAAAAGATAGCTCTTATGCTGATTAAAACTAAATTAAAAGGTTTATCATAAATAGATTTCCCATTTTGGAAAAGCAACTATTGATTCATGCTACTAATAAGCCCATGATTAACAAAGCTTGGTATGAACTAGGCCCACAATTGATTTTAAGTATTTTATAATTGACCTAACTAGTTGTAAGCTCATTTGAAAAAAAGGTTTTGAAGTATAAAAATAGTTTTGTTTCAAAGCCTATAATATAAAGGTTTATTTAAAAATAAATTTTGGGCTTTGTATTTGGGCCACGAGGTGAAAGAATTTTTGATCCATCTTGAAAAAATGTTTTATGCCCAAAGACTATCTTGAAAAATTTTGAAAATAGTTTTGGTCTTTTGGGCTTAAAAATTATTTTGGACTTTTTGAAAATTATTTTGGGCTTACAATATTATTAGGTCATATTAGAAAAAAAGGACAAACCAAATAGGCCATGGTCCAAACCAAGTTATATCAATCATATTCAAATAACAAGCATTTGGTTATAAACCTAAGGAAAGTAACTAGGTCAACTACATGGGCTTTAGTCTTTGGGTTGAAAAGTTTAGGCTCCCATAGCAAGTATATGCCTAAAGGTACAAGGCTATGAGTGGTTATGCCATGCTCAATCTCCATACCTTGAGAAAAAGTATGGTATCCCTTACATAACACAACACGGGTAACACATGCGTCCTAACTCACACAGACAAATACAATCTAAATGATGCAATGGATAATATCATAATAAAAAAGAATAAAATAATATAAAGACCAACAAAACCAACTTCTCTTATCCCCAGTGGAGTCACCACTGTGAGCGGAGATTTTCTCCCCCACTCCCGGTGGAATGGTTCTTGCGACTTTGACACTATTAGGCTCAGGACCTTAGAGAATGTGGCCTAAACCCGGAGAAAATAGAGTCATCACCCGAATAGATTGGGAAAAAGAAAGGGGTGGATGACTCAATTCCTAAGAAATTTCTAACCCCCTAATAGGTTCAGAAAGTTGGGTACATATGGGGAATGTGAAAATGATCCAGCACCCCTACAGCGCCCGGTTCATTAGAACCGACCTCTTTTTCAGGTCTAAATATTATAGAATTCATAATTACATGCAATAATCAAAACAAAAGCATCATTGTATTAATAATCAAAATAACGTTCAAACAAAGCAAATAAATGGATACCCATCCGAGGAATGAAATATGTCCTTACATCGATGTTCAATACCTAAAATAAAATAAACAGGATACCCACCAAAAGTTGGAAATATATCCTTTTACATTAGTACCAAAATCCTTAAACAATAAATTAAAATTACATGATTAAAAAAATGAAGCACCTATAAAGTGGAAACATGCCTTTTACAATTCAAGTGCTATAATTAAAATAAAACATCCATCATAAGTAAAATAAACATCCATCATATAACAAATAGCAAACCAAATAAACAATTAAAACTGGAATTTAAATCACTAAATAAATAAAATTAAGGTTTGAGATTTGAAATTTAAGATTTTAGGTTCTGGGGATTATGGTTACTGAGTTAGGAATTAGGATTTTAAATTCGTTAGATTAGGATTTTAGGTTCACTGGATTAAGGCTTTAGGATGTTAATGAACTGGTCTTAGGGTTTTAATGTTTAAGAATTATGGTTTAGAAAAACTATGGTTTACAAGATTAGAATTTACTGGATAGGGTTTTAGGAATTAGGGTTTAGGAAAATTAGGGTTTATAGGATTAAGGCTTACTGGATTGGGTTTTAGGAAAGTTTAGGTCTTGACATGTGTTTAGAAATTAAGCCACTGGAGTTAGCGTTTTGAGAATTAATAAAATAGTTTAGGATTTTTAATATTTTGGAAAACATATTTGATCTTTAGGATTTAAGAAGATAGTTTAGAGTTTTTAATATTATGAAAACAATTAACATTAGTCTTTTTAGAAGCTGTAAAGAAGATTAGGGTTTGGAAAATTAAAAAGATAGTTTAAAATTTTGGAAAATAAGTTAGGGAATTGATGATTAAGAAAATAGTTTAGGGCTTTGTAAACTGTGAAACAAATTTGGGTTTTAAGATATAAACTTAAACTGATCAAGATATTAATTAAGGTATTAAATTAATCAAAGTGCTCAAGAAAATTAAAACCCGGATATTGCATGCTTAAAACAAATTGATCAAATCAAATAATGAATCTACTGTGAAAATGAACAAGTTAAAAAAATTGAAACCTCCGTTGTTGATTCCACCACAATTTGATTCTGGTTGGACAATAGCAAAGACAGTGTGTGCTTCCTTTTATGGATTGTTTGTTTGATCAACGTCTTTGGTTGTTACTAGATGATTGTTTGTTGCTTGTTGCCTTCTGCTTCTTAATTCACAATTGTCGATCCCTTGCTTGGCTTTTTAAGCGTATATTTATAGGAAAATATTACGTTAACTCTAAACTGATTAGTGTTTAACAATTAAACCTAGCTAAATCAGGAATTAGCGGCCAAAACTAAAAAATAACCTAGGTTCATGTCGACCCGGAGTGCCAGGTCGACATGAGGCCTTACTCATGGCGACCTGGTTGCCTAGGCCGACATGAGCCTTGGCTCATGTAGACTTGGGACTCCCAAGTCGACATGAGAATGGCTCATATCAACCTGGGCCCTTCCAGGTCAACATGAGCCTTAGCCCCATGTCCTTGGGCTGCCTCCGACTCCAATCAGTGTCGTATTTTTTAATTTTTGGACTATAAACTCTTAATTTGGGCCTAACCAACTTGATTTAGGGTTTTGCAATTGAATTTACGCCTTTTGAACCTAAATTGACTTATTTAAAAATCATAAACTAGGTTTAAATCTTTTAAAGTCGGATCGAATTTATTTTGGCATTCTTTAATCAGAATCGTACCAACTTGGGGTCAAAATTAAGGGTCTACAAATGGTAACTAGTTATTTTATTTCTTTTTCTAGGATCGTCTTCAAGTTCATTAACACCAATATCAACATACCTTTATTTTAGAGGATAATTTATTTTGGGAGGTGAGGACTCTCTTTTCTTAAAGTATCTTAACATCTTTATTAAAAAAATAAGTAATCTAAATTAACAAATTATTTTGAAAAACATAATAGTAACAAAAAAAAATTATTGATCTACTAATCTTTTTTAAATTCTAACGTTACTCCAAAAATTGTTTAAGAAACAATAATATTTCACAAATTGGCTGGGAAAATTGTACATTTTGGCTTTTAAAGTTATACTATTACCTTTAAAGGAAGAAAAGTAGATTTTTGTTGCTTTTGGTGGCTTTTGAAATGGTGGTGGCTATAAAAGTAGGAGTGGAAATCGTAAAACCTAAAATAATAAGGAAGAATGATGGAAAGGAAGAGTGGAAAAGAAGATTTAGGTATGAGCTCATATTTTAAAAAGAGAAAAATAATGAATGGTTAAATGGGCTGTCAAAAAAAGGAAGGTGACGTAAAAAAGAGATGGGTCCTCTTCTTTGGCTTTAGTTATATATAACTTTTAAATATTTAAATTATTATTTTTTTAAAAGGTATTTTATTAAATAATATATTATATATATGATTTTTCTTTTCAATTTTAGGGGGGGCATGTACCCTCCTGGTCCTTCTCTATCTACGCTCATGAATGTTTGTCCTAATTATACAGCATGGCCGTACATCTTACTAACATAACAATGTGTTATGCTGACATGACTCTGTGTGCAACACATGGTCGTATGTAGTACAAACATGTCCATATGTTGTACTAACAAGGTTGTGTGTTATACATATATTGTTGTTTGCTTTAGTTTAAATTTAAGTGAAGCATTTTGTGTTAACAATAATGTCTTTACCTAAAATAAGATAGGTCATGATTGCTTTTTTATTGATTTGTTCATGTTAGCTGCTATTGAATATTAAAAAAAATGGAAATGACATGAAATTATTTTATTTCAACTAATTGATCAATCCTTTGCTTATTAGATATAATGGCATCAAATACATCAATGACATCTTCTGGCAGTGAGTATACTAATTGAATCCTTTCCTTAATAGACGAAATGGCATTAAATGCATCAATGACATCTTTTGGCAGTGACTATAACCCAAGTTTTAAAAAGGGAAATCAAAAGATGGAAAAATTCTCACTTCAAGTTCCAATAGTAAATTAGAAGATAGAAAAATTCTCACTCCAGGTATTTTCACATCCATTATGAGGGGTTTGCATTCAAAAGAAGAAATGATAATCAAAAGTCAAAAGCAAAAAGAAAAGGCCAATTTTATATTTTGGCCATGAAGATGATGATGGTAAAGATGCATGTTTAGTAAAGGAAGAAGATACTCTAAATTTTAAGTAATAATGAGAACTCTTCTAATTTATTATTTGGATCATCTTGGGAATAATTAAAACTCTAATTGTTATTTGCCATTTGTATCGCAGGAAAATGAGTATTTTATCCCTATTAAGCAATGGAGGTGCCTTGAAGTTTAACTCTATGGGCATAGAGTGTAAGATTATTTGTGAGATTAAGTTTATATTAAATGAAAACCCAGCTAAGTTATTGTATTATCAAATGGTTACATGTTATATATTTATGATTATTTTTATATATTTGCATTACATATGAGATGATTGATGATGGCTTTATTATGGTGTAGGTTGAATTATTTTGTAAATACAATGTTGGGCATCATTATTTCATAAATACAATATTGGGCATCTTCTAGACATGGAGGGACATATTTGAGCTTTTTTTTTTTTTTTTATCTTGGATTGCACATTCTATATTCCTCTACCAAGTACACAATTCAAAGATGGATGAGTTTTCATTCAAATTTGGAGAGATAATTGTAAGCCTTGGTAGCATTGAATTTTGCATATTGACTAGACTAAATTATGCCTGCAAGGAAGAAATTGTCAGTGGTACTATGCGACTTGTAAATTAATATGACAGCTTAAGCCATGATAAGTTATTAGTTTCCTTTTAAAAATTGTAATAAAGTAGATGATAAAATAAAACTAAGTGTTTTCTGCCCAATTAATAACATTATTTTGGGTAAAGTAAAGATGTCAATGGTGGATAGAAAGATTCGAGAAATTATTGATGATATCTTAGTGTTCAATCAAGTTGTTTGCGGCAAAATAAGATAGAATTGCTTGGTTCCAAGGATAAAAGAGCCTCTTCACCATAAAATCCTAATATAAAGGTGGCTATTTATTACTTGATTTCTATGATGTAATATTAATATTTGCAATGAGATCATTCCTAAAATGTCAAAAGTTTGTGTAAATAAAATGAGAATTGGTTTTCCAATAATGGTGAATTATGGTGAATTGGAAAATTAGATGTAAATTTGGCTAAAATTTTGTGTTCACAATATTCAATCATATATGTTTAACAATAATGTAATTTCAATTCTAACGTTAGTATACCTAAAGTATTACATAATTTCTTTATACATGTATAGATATAGACCCCTTTGTTGATTAAAATGTCGGATAAGTAAGAACCATCCAAATTTAGTCGATTTAGAGATTAAGATTGCTGAAGGGGTGATTGTAGATGATATTAATACAAAAGTATTAGTGCCTCATGATCCTGTTAATAGTTATATGCCAAATCCTTCATCTTTTCCATCTCCAATTCACGATCCAAATGATTCCGTAGTAGGTTTAGGTGCAGTGAAATTATCCTCATATGGTAATGTTATTCAACTTTATCTTCATATATGTTATTGAGAAATTTTGTATTCATTTATTATAAAGAAATTATTGAAAGAAAAATTTAATAAATTTGATCAATGTTGTACAGATCTAGAGAGTAAATTAGCCGATTTGGACGATGAATGCACAAAGATCAAAATAAATATATTGAATTATTAAACACATATACTAAGCTTGCAAATAAATATAGTGAGATATAAAAAAGTATAATGATATGTAGAACACTACTTTTGACATGTGACATTTAATTAACATACAAGAGTTAACAATAAGTTAACTTCAAATGAGATTGAAGGAGCTAAAGAATAAAATCTAGCCTTAGATATGAAGCTCTACTCCTGTCTATTGGCCAAGGTTTAATAACAATTATCCCATGGTGGAGGTCCAAGTGTGGGGTCAAGTCACAATCGAATGCTGTGAGCACTCGTATATGCTGAATGCACTATAAGGCTAGGGTATGCATCCTTCCTAACACCAACTGGTTTTAGGATAACTGGTAGTGCCTGAGGTCCTACAAGTGGTATCAAAGCTGAGGTCATGGGTTCAATTCCCAGTGGGAGCAATTGCTGAGGGGGACATTATTGGCCAAGGTGTGGCATCTATTGTCCCATGGCGGAGGTCCAAGTGTGGGGCCAAGTCACAGTCGAATATCGTGGACGCTCGTGTGTGCTGAATGCACTATAAGGCTAGGGTATGCGCCTTTCTTAATACTTATTGGTTTTGGGAGAACTAGTAGCACCTAAGGTCCTACACTGTTAACCCACAAAAGTTCCCATTAATGATGTAAGTAGTGTTCTCCTTATTAAAATAGTAATTTTTGATTCAATAGTTTATTTATTGTAACACCCTTATACCCAATATACGTACACTACATAAACTCACTATATGTAATATACGTATAGAGGATACAAGAATGTTACAACCTTTTCAAACAATCAAATCATCATTTATAAAATCTGTATAATCTTAAAACATTCAACTGATATCATATAAATAGTAAATGAAACAATACTTGTTAAAACATATACATATTACTTCATTACCAAAGACTTATCAAAAACATTTTTGATAGTTTGCGGAATATACATATTTATATACATCAAAATCAATATGTACAAAAACATGAAATATATACATGCTGGCAGTTCGTCTCTGATCTTGATGCTCCACAATCAACACTGCACTCACAAGATCTCAAGCTTAGACTCAATTCGGTCTAGCTGAACTCTCCGGTTCAACCGGATCTACCTTGTTACCTGCACGATGAACCACATTTGTGCTAAGCCAGAAGCTTAGTGGTACAAACCTTGCTAACAATATAATTCAAATGCAATGCCAATGCACAATACAAAAGATATCATATCTCATAACATTATATCATTTTATCTTAATAAATTGTTCAATTATTCCACATTTCATAATTCACATTAAAGCATAGACAAGCATGGGCCCAAAAAGATCTAATATGATATTCACTTTCTCTTCTGTTTCCTTAATCAAATCAGGACCAATCAACTTACCTTCTCCAACTTCACCCCAACATAGAGGCATCCTGCATCTTCTACCTTACAATGCCTCATAAGGTGCCATTCTAATACTGGACTAATGACTATTGTTATAAGCAAACTCAATCAATGGAAAAAATCTGTCCCAGCTCCCAGAGAAATCGATGATACAACTTCTCAGCATGTCCTCTAAAATCTGTATCACTCTCTCTGACTGCCCATCTGTCGAAGGATGGAAAGCAGTACTAAAATGCAACCGAGAACCCAAAGCATCATGCAAACTCTTGCAAAACCTTGAAGTAAATCGGGGATCTCGATCAGACACTAAAGAAATTGGGACTCTATTCAATCTCACTATTTCATTGATATACAGCTCAGCCAATCTCTCAAGAGAATAATCCATCCGAACCGGAAGAAAATGAGTTGTCTTCATCATCCTATCAATAATAACCCAGATTGCGTCATGCTTCTGCTGAGTCGAAGGCAATCCAATCACAAAATCCATTGTCACTCGCTCCCATTTCTACTCTGGCACTGATAATGGTTGAAGTAATCCCGAAGATCCTTGATGTTCAGCCTTCACTCTCTGACAAGTGAGACATCTGGATAAAAACTCTGCTATGTTCCTCTTCATACCTGACCACCAATAATATTGTTTCAAATCTTGATACATTTTAGTACTCCCAGGGTGCATAGCATAAGCTGACTGATGTGCTTCCTCTAAAATTTCCTTTTTCAGTCTTGCATCATTAGGAACACATAATCTATTTCTTAACCACAAACTGCCATCACTTCTCACATGAAAGTCTCGACTCTCTTCTTTTTGGCAATCCAATACAACTTTCTGGATTTTCTCATCTTTCAACTGAGCCTCCCTAATCCAATCCAACAACACCGATCTCAATTGCAATTGAGTCATCAATGCACTATCATCACAAGACTCAAATCTAGCATGCAACGCTCTCAACTCGACAAGCAACAAGAGCGAATAAGCAGTCAAACGTGCCAAAGACTTCCGACTCAAGGCATCTGCAACAATATTTGCCTTACCAGGATGATAATCAATTAAATAGTCATAGTCTTTAATCAATTCTAACCATCAACTCTGCTGAAGATTCAGCTCTCTCTGAACACCCAAGTATTTCAAACTCTTGTGATTTGTATAAATAAAACACTTCTCCCCATACAAGTAATGTCGCCAAATCTTCAAAGTAAAAACTATTTCTGCTAACTCCAAATCATGCATCGGATAATTGAGCTCATGTGGCCTCAACTGTCGAGAGGCATAAGCAATGACTCTACCCTTTTGCATCAAAACACAACCTAAGCCACTATGTGAAGCATCACTGTAAATCACATATGGTTTACCTTCCACAGGCAAAGTAAGGACAGGAGTTTGAGTTAACATCTCCTTCAGCCGCTCAAAGCTCACCTGACACTGATCTGTCCACACGAATCTAACTCCCTTCCAAAGTAATCTGGTGAGTAGAGTAGCTATCATAGAAAATCCTTTCACAAATAGTCGATAATAGCCTTCCAAACCCAGAAAACTTCTAACTTCTGTCACAGACTTTGGTGGACTCCAATTCAAAATAGCCTCAACTTTACTTGGATCAACTCTAATACCTTGTACTGAAACCACATGACCAAGAAAAGTCACTTGATTAAGCCAAAACTCACATTTAGACAACTTGGCATACAACTGCTTCTCTCTCAGAGTTTGCAATACAATCCGCAAATGCTTGTCATGATCCTCATTACGTGAATACACCAAAATATCATCAATAAAGACCACCGCAAATTGATCTAGATAGGGTCTGAATACCCTGTTTATCAAATCCATAAATGCTGCTGGTGCATTCGTCAACCCAAAAGGCATTACTAAAAACTCATAATGCCCATACTTCGTATGAAAAGCTGTCTTAGGTACATCTTCATCTCTGACTCTCAACTGATGGTACCCTAATCTCAAATCAATTTTAGAGAAAACTGTTGCTCCTTTCAACTGATCAAAAAGATCGTCTATCCTAGGCAATGGATACTTGTTCTTGATGGTCACCTTATTCAACTGCCTATAATCAATACACAATCTCAAGGTACCATCCTTCTTCTTCACAAATAAAATGGGCGCTCTTCACGGAGATACACTAGGGCGAACTAACCCTTTATCCAACAATTCCTGCAACTGCACCTTCAGCTCTTTCAACTCAGCAGGTGCCATACAATAAGGAGTAATAGAGATGGGAGTGGTACCAGGTAAAAAATTGATACCAAACTCAACCTCTCTCTCAGGGGGTATCCCTGGCAACTCCTTAGGAAAAACATCAGGAAACTCAGTAACTGTGGGTATTTTGTCAAGCTGGGAACCCACTACTCTGGTATCTACAACATGAGCAAGATAAGCTTCACATCCTTTTTGAATCATCCTCCTAGCTGAAACAGCTGAAACAAACATGGATGAAAAATGTCTCTGCTCACTAGATACTATCACACTCCTACCATCATAGGTTCTCAGGGTAACACACTTTTGCTGACAATCTACCACAACCCTATGCTTAGATAACCAATCCATGCCTAAAATTAGATCATACTCCCTGAAAGGCATCTCAATCAGGTCACCGAGAAACTCCTCATCCTGAACAACAACTAGACTATTATGGTGCACCTTGCTAAAGGATTTGTCACCAAAACATCAAATACTAGGGACTCAGGATGCAAATCAGTCACAGACAAGATAGATGCACTAATGTATGAATGAGTTGATCCAGGGTCAATCAAAGCAAGAACTGAAGTACAAAATAAAGAAAATGTACCAGCAATGATGGCTGAAACATCCAATTGTCTCTACATCACATAAACCCGTTGTGATGGTCCTGTCTCATCTGGTTTACTACCAGCGGTAGAACCTCCTCTCTGACCAGACCATGTCCGATCTCCTCTGTTAGCACCTCTGCCACCATGACCCCCTCTAACACTGGGTCGAGAAGCTGTAGTATCTGTCTGTCTATCCTCTGGTGGCTCTAGGCAATCTCTAATAAAATGATTTGGTGACCCACATCTATAACACACTGTTGAAGTACCTCTCCACCAACAGACACCTCCGTGAGCTTTCCCACAATGGACACAAGTAGGTGGAGTAGACCTCTGAGCCACTGGGGTCGGTGCACTAGCCACAGAAACTGTAGGTCTCAATTTTTGCCTCTGCTACAGTACGGACCTACCAATCTGCCTCCGACTCCTACTGAACCTCGAAAAATATCCCCCATAGCCTCTCTTCATAGATGAAGATCCTGCCTCAATCTGAGGTCTCATAGCTCTGGTCTCCTCATCTCTAGCAGTTGCTGCAAGACCTTGTGCTCTCTCAACACTCCTGGCTACTGAAACCAACTGGGAAAAATAATGGTACCGGGAGCCTGCTATAATACACATGATAAAGGGTCTCAACCCCTCCTCAAACCTCCTACACCGGTCAATCTCATCCTAAATAATCCCTTCAGCATAATGACTCAACCGGGTAAACTCAATCTCATACTCCGACACAGTCCTGGTATCCTGCTTCAAACTCAAAAACTCCATTTTCTGCGTATCTTTATACTCCCTCGGAGTATATTTCTGCTCAAACTCTCGCATAAAATCATCATAGGTCAAGGTTGGTGGATCATCCAAGACATATGGATCTGCCTTCCACCAGTCATATGCATCCCTCTGCAAATGAGATCTGGCATAATAAAACTTTTCTTCTGGAGTAGCCTGCAGCTGGATGAACACTCTCTGAACTTTATCTAGCCACTACTCAGCTACAACAGGATCTGTAGTACCCACAAAGTCCTCAGCTCCAAACTTCCTCAACTTATCATATTGCCTTGACGGTACTTGCAGCTGTGGCTGTGGTGGCGGCTGCTGAACTGGAGCCTGCCTCAACAACTCCACCATATGTCGTACTCAGGCCGGCGGAATCTCATCAACTGCTGGTATCTCTGGCACAGGAGTAGGTGCCCCTCCAGCTATCTCAACTCTAGCTCCATCTCTACCCTCAACAGGAGCTACACTCTCTGCACTACCCTCAACAAACTAACGTGTCTGGAATGCCATTACTACTTATATCTGCAAACACAAAAGAAATTGCTACATTAAAGATCAGAAATTGCCAGTGCCAATGCATGTATCTTATTTAAAAACCATATTTAAAAGTTAATTTTTTTTTTCTTTTCCTTACAACCCACCTAAGTTGAGAATCTTCAAGCCTAGGCTCTGATACCAAAACAAATGTAATACCCTTATACCCAGTATACGTACACTATATAAACCCACTATATGTAATATACGTATAGAGGATACAAGAATGTCACAAACCTTTTTAAATAGTCAAATCATCATTTATAAAATCTGTATAATCTTAAAACATTCAACTGATATCATATAAATAGTAAATGAAACAATACTTGTTAAAACATATATATATTACTTAATTACCAAAGACTTATCCAAAACATTTTTGATAGTTTGCGGAATATACATATTTATACGCATCAAAATAAATATGTACAAAAACATGAAATATATACATGCTGGCAATTCATCTCTGATCTTGATACTCCACAATCAACATTGCACTCACAAGATCTCAAGCCTAGACTCGATTCGGTCTAGCTAAACTCTCTGGTTCAACCGAATCTATCCTGTCACTTGCGAGATGAACCACATTCGCGCTAAGCCAAAAGCATAATGGTACAAACCTTGCTAACAATATAATTCAAATGCAATGCCAATGCATAATAAAAAGGATATCATATCTCATAACATTATATCATTTTATCTTAATAAATTATTCAGTTAATCCACATTTCATAATTCACATTAAAGCATAGACAAGCATGAGCACAAAAAGATCTAATATGTTATTCAAATTTCAGAGTTACTACTTTGGTCTATAATAACACCTAGGCAATATATCCATGGATTAATCCAATTAGGTCTGAGTTTATGACTCGGTCATTTCACTCAGCCTAAGAATTTATTTTTGAGGTTACGACCTGGTCATTTCACCTCAAAAACATTTTCACAATTTATACCAATATCAATTCATTGTATCATATTTCCATATATCTCATTTCATTATCAAATCCTTTCTCATTTTCTCATGATCACATTAGGCACAAAGCCTCAAATATTCACTTATATCAATATAGTCATTATCAATGACTTTACATATAATCTTTAATGTACACAAAAAAATTTGCATTATCCATACATTTGGATCATTATCATATTTTGAACCAAGTCCACATTATATATAATACATTGGTGACCATATACAATTCACAGCATATTATTCATGCACCAATCATGTAGTAGGAAACTTAACACATTTTCCAAACAAATATGTTAAGTCCCAATGTCATGTAAATGTAAATACTTATTCAAAGTTTGTACTTACCTATAAGAGCAACAACCACCACTTCAACCTCCTCTTCTAAGATAACCCTCAACACTTGGATTAGGGTAGCTCAAATCTCTTCAAAGCATAAACCAAATGTGATTATACATAATCACTAAGTGATCCACAAAGAAAAATAAGGAAAAGAATCATTTAGGGAAAACTCTACATATGACACGCTTAACAATACGGGCATGTCCATGACTGTGATCTAAACCCACAACACAGAAGATATGACATGCTCTAAGACATGGACGTGTCACTGCACGTGTAAATATTCCAACAACATAGTAGCTATGACACGCTCAGTGATATGGGCGTGTCACTTCACGTGTCAATTCTCCTCCAACATAATAGCTATGACACGCTCAGTGACATGGGCGTGTCAATTCTACAACATCACAGAAGTTGTGACATGCTTAGTGGCATGGGCGTATCATTGATCATGTCACCAACACTGAAAATAGAACCATCGACACAAAATTGCTACATCCAACTATCATCTTTCATTACCCTTTTCAAGTCCATACAAACTCAACTAAATCCATCATTATACCATATAATACTTGTATAAACATCAACACAACTTAATTAAACACAAATATACACAATCATAACCAAGACTTCATAACTCAAAAATTACACAACTCACAACTCTTATCCTCTTCACAAATTTAACCCTTATTCTTCAATCAAACCCCAAATTCATAGTTAACCAGACAAAAGAGCTTCAAACATACCAAAATCAACCATATACACATACCACACCAAACATTCAATTCACACATACAAACTTCCTTGGAAATCAAAGAAACAAGTTGGAAACTTACCAAATATGGAGCAAATCCTTAAAACTCCAACTTGATCACTTGTAATCCTTCAATTGCATGAGTTAGCAAGAAGCAAAAGCTCTTTCCCTTTTGATGGTGATATTGGCCGACTACCAAGAAGAAGGAAGAAGAAGATGAAAATAGTCAATAACCACTCCACTAACAACTAACACTCTTAACCACATGAATTTCCCTTCTTTTAATCTCCACCAAGCAATTATATTATTATAATAAAATTACTCTCAAATATCCTCTTCCACTATCCATAATTAATTTCTATTTTAAATAATTTAATATCAATTGACCTTATGAAATGTTGACTTGTATATGTTGTATATATATATCTTCATATATACAACATATACACACTTCCCTTTTTTCATTCTTTTCACTTAATTATATATATATATATACTTTTAAATCCTTTAATTAATTTTCAAAATTAATATATTTATTTCAAAATTTTGGGATATCATTTGGGATATTATAATTCTCTCTCTCTATAAATAAATTTCATCCTCGAAATTTCCTGCTCTCAAGTCTGAAACAACTGAGGATAATGATCCCGCATCATCTGTTCACTCTCCCACATTGCCTCTTTTGTAGCGTGATTCTTCCAAAGAACTTTCACAAGTGGCACTTACTTATTTCTCAACTCCTTAATTTCACGTGCCAAAATAGCCACTGGTTCTTCCTCATAAGTCAAATATGAACTAACCTTAATAGATTCTACTGACAGTACATGAGATGAGTCTGACCTGTACTTTTGCAGCATAGAAACATGGAAGACGTTGTGAATTCAATCCAATTCGGGCGGTAAAGCTAGATGATTGGCCACCGGTCCAACTCTCTCCACTACCTCATAAGGTCCTATGAAATGAGGACTCAACTTTCCTTTGCGGCAAAATCTCAAAATTTTCTTCCAAGGAGAAACTTTCAAAAATACTTTATCTCCCACACTAAACTCTATGTCTCTTCTCTTTAAATCTGCATAGGATTTCTGTCGGTATGAAGCTGCTTTCAAATGATTCCGAATTAATTTCACTTTCTCTTCTGTTTTCTTAATCAAATTAGGACCAATCAACTTACCTTCTCCAACTTCAACCCAACATATAGGCGTCCTGCATCTTCTACCATACAATGCCTCATAAGGTGCCATTCTAATACTGGACTGACGACTATTGTTATAAGCAAACTCAATCAATGGCAAAAATCTGTCCCAGCTCCCAGAGAAATCGATGATACAACTTCTCAACATGTCCTCTAAAATCTGTATCACTCTCTTTGACTGCCCATCTGTCTGAGGATGGAAAGCAGTACTAAAATGCAACTAAGAACCCAAAGCATCATGCAAACTCTTGCAAAACCTCGAAGTAAACTGGGGATCTCGATCAGACACCAAAGAAATTGGGATCTCCAATATTCCTCCCCAACTTCTTAACGAATTATAAATAATCATCATTTTATATATATTCAAATATTCTCAGCATGACCAACTCATATTACACTGCAAATTTCCATTTTTAACAGCAAAACTTATCAAAAGTATTCATAATAATGTTTTTACTTTACAAAACTCATATTACACTATACATAAATCATACATGAATGCAGCACCGTCAGGATTGTCTCGTAGCACCCACATCTTGAAGTCTCAATCACACTCCAGTTCACCCTGGGTTGCCTTCTAATACCTGTGCGATACACACTACGACGCTAAGCTTAAGAGCTTAGTGGTACATGCTATAATAATATAATATATAGAATCCCATACATATTTACCAATACCCACAAATTATTATGCCTTCGTTCATTATCTTTTAACATATCTATTGCTCATCCAAACACTTAATTCATACACATCAACATATGCTACACTCATTTCCTTATTATTTTACTCATAATAATTATATTGCTATATAATACTCATTCACTTAACACATGCATACCAACATCTCATAAACCCATACTCACACACATATACACACTGGGCCCAACCACTCCTATATAATTACCAAGTCTAGTTATCAGAACATTGATTTCACAACCCAGCTCTTCTTGGATCCATTTTCAATCTCAATTTCATGATCTAGCTCTGCTCGGTCAAGACCTAGCTCTGCTCAAGTCTATCAACATATGCTACACAAGACCTAGCTCTTCTTAGGTCTCTTAACTACATGCAATACCAATCTCAACTTTTTGGACAAGTAATTGTATAGGGTTAACAAAGACACAATATTACTTTACACAACCACATTCTCATTACACATTTAAATATATTTTCCTTATCAATTTATATTCACATTACATATCCTTGTGTCACATTCACAATGTGACTCACTCTACACATTTTATCACATTTTTCTTGTCTTTACTCAATATGTACACTTTTCAAATATACAACACATTAGTTTACAATAATGTCACTTTAAAGAATATTGTTTAATCTTTAAGGTGAGTCACATTTATCAATTTGTTCATTTTCACTCTCTTTTCACAATTTTCCATATTTTTCACATTTTTACATTTATTACCCACCTTTTTACATCACACTAGACATAATGTACATTCCACATACTATGCATATCAAAATTGCATTAGCCATAATATAATGGCTTAACATTCATATTTCATGCTTTTCACTTACTTTTAAATGGTACAATACCATATATCTTATCAAACAAATATCAAAGTGGCATAACACATTCACAAATTCATAATGTGTTATGCCAACTCAATTGTAATTCAAACATAATTCATTAAAGTATGTACTAACCTCAATTATACCAAGTTTCAAGCTCTAATCAGCCTCTAACTTTAACTTCACCATTTGCCCTTCAATACTTTGATTCCAAAAATACACCATACTCAATCCTAAATCAAATTATAAATAGAAATGATCCATTAACAACACATTCTAGGCCATTTAAATTAATCAATCCACTAATTATCCATATTCTTCCCAAATTCCACCAAAAACCCTAATTTAACACTACAACTTCTTTCAAACTTCCACAAAACCTAACCATTTCAATCATCCAACTGAAAAATCATTACATACACATCAATATAACATCAAAACAAACCACATTAATAATTAAAAACACCTTCTCTAAAAACCTTAAATTCACATACTCATCCCATAAACCCTAGTTCCACCATAACCAACTCATCTTTAACATCTAAACATAAAATCATCACTTAAATGCCAAAACAACTTCAAAACAATTCACATTAACAATTTAGATCACCTTCATCAAAACCTCAAGCTACACATATTCATGAAAGTAAAAGAAAACTTCTTAAACTTAGAAAATACTTACCTAATACTTGATTATTCTTCAAAAACATCTTAATTCTCTAGAAATTCTTGTAAAATTTAAAGTAATTGAAGAAGACATCCTCTCCCCTTTAAGCTTCCAAAATTCAGCCATACATGTAAAGAAGAAAAAAATGATAGTGTAGAAAAAAATGATAGTGTAGACCCTTAATTTTTGATCCATTCCAGTCAAAAGATTTTAAAATAGTCTGAAATAATTTTTGTGGTATATATTATTTCTTTTAATATCTATTATTTATTTTGATTTATTTTACTTATTACTTATTATTTATTTTATTTATTTATAATATTTATTTTATTTATTATTTACCATTTATTTTAATATAATATTTATTTTACTTTTTCATTTATTATTTATTTATTTTTAAATATATTTATTTTTAAATATATATATAAATAAAAAATAAAAAATAAAAAATCGGCGACTGCAGAATTTGTGACGAGGCAACCGTGGCGAATTGGCTTGGGCCAATTCACCGCAGGAGTGCCTGCGGGGAAAATTGCCCAGCCTGCATGTTTGCTGCCTCGCCTAACGCAGCCCGCGCGCCAGCCCACAGCAATCCTCACAGGCCCAGCAGCCCGCACGTGCTGCTGATTTTTGACCAAATCTTATTTTACCCGATTTTGTGATTTTTCCTAAATGGTTGGTATTTTCTTATCAAAATAGTATTAGGTTTTTTTATTTTCCTATAAATAATAATATTAAACACACGGACAAAGGGGTAGAATTTTTTAGACTCAAGAATTATTCAGATTTTTTCTTAGCAATTGATTCAGGGACTAGATTTTGAAAATTTAAAAGCAACAATCAAGGAATCAAGGCAGCAAACAATATTCTGCCTTGTTGTTAAGCTCAGCCAAGAATTTCTTCAACAATTTTTGGTGGAACCTTCAAACATAGGCATATCTCTTTAATTTTATTTGTCAAAATTAATTATCGCAGTAGCCTATTCTTTTCAAATACCTAACTTTTAATCCTATTTTCATGAGCTTCAATTTTATTTACTTAAACCCTAAACCTTAATATTATTTTCATAAACCCTAAACCCAAAACATCCATTCTTTAAATTCAAACCCTAATTTATTTCAAACCTAATCTTTAATTCAAACATCACAGTAGCTATGTTATTTTACCTTTAAAACTTTTTTTTTTTATTATTTTGGATTGTTATATTAACACAATAGCTTCATTATTTTGATAATACGGATTTAATTATTAAAGTCTTAATTACATAAAATCAAAGATCAACCTGTTTGACCATCCAGTAATCATGTTTTTCTTTTATATTAAATATTTCTTAGTTGACTAATCCTATAATTAAAATACAAAACCCTAATTGTTAAACAGAAAACCTACAAAACCCTAATTTTATTCAAGAAATCCTAAATGATGCATAAATCCTAAATTTATATATTTATTGCTTTATTTAAATTATAAGCATGTTTATTATATGTCTTGGTTAATGGTTTATTTATATTTTTGATTTATATGTTTGATGAATAATTTATTTATGATGAGTGATTGTTATTTTTATTTATTTATTTTGGTTTAAAAAAATTATAAGAGGTATGTTTCCATGATTGGTATCTCATTAATTAATCTTTATGTAATTTCAATTATCTTCATATTTCAAAATTAATGTAAAGGATATGTTTTCACCTTTCGGTGGGTGTCCTATTTAGTTTTATACATGGACGATGTAAGGATATGTTTCCATCCATCCTTGGATGGGTGTCCATTTATTTATTTTGTTTGGACATTGTTGTGATTTTAATAAAGTATTTATTTATTTTTATGATAGCATGTAGTATGGATAATATCATTATATTTAAGAATTTTATAATATTAAGACCTGCAAAGGAGGCCAGTTCCAATGAACTGGGCGTTGTGGGGGTGCTGGGCCATTTCTCACCTTTCCCGCACGTACCTAACTTTTCAAACCCATTAGGGGGTTGGGGATTCCTTAGAAATCGAGTCATTGTTTTTAGCCCATTCGGGTGGTGACTCCATTTTGTCCAGGCTCAGGGCCTTAGGCCCATGTTCTCTAAGGCCCTGAGCCTAAACAGTGCCGAAGTCGCAAGAACCATTCTCCTTAGAGTGGGAGCGAAAATCCCCGCTCACAGTGGCGACTCCACTGGGGATAAGAGAAGTTAATTCCATTGATCTTTATATTATTCTATTCTTTCTTATCATGATATTATCCATTGCATTATTTAGATTGCATTGTGTGTATTG
The DNA here is from genome assembly GCA_947685225.1 of Garcia nutans. Lineage (NCBI taxonomy): Eukaryota > Viridiplantae > Streptophyta > Magnoliopsida > Malpighiales > Euphorbiaceae > Garcia > Garcia nutans. The sequence goes on along the minus strand of CANTUV010000017.1, from coordinate 783,125 downwards.
CCCATGTTGTGTTATATAAGGGATACCATACTTTCACTCAAGGTATGGAGATCGAGCATAGCATAACTACTCATAGCCTTGTACCTTTTAGTATATACTTACTCTGGGAACCTAAGCCTTTTAACCCAAAGACTAAAGCTCATGTAATTGGCCTAGTTACTTTCCTTAGGTTTTTACCCCAAATGCTTGTTGTTTGACTATGGTTAATTTACCTTGGTTTAAATCATGACTTATTTGGTTTGTTCCTTTTCTAATATGACCTAAGTACATTGTAAGCTCAAAATAAATTTTTCTTTGAAGTCCAAAAGACCAAAGCTATTTTCAAAATTTTTCAAAATACTCTTTGGACATAAAACGTTTCGAAAAACAAATCAAAAATTCTTTTCTCATGACTCAAATACAAAGTCAAAAATCCATTTTTTCTAAAATTTTTTTACAATGGGTTTTTCAAACAATACTATTTTTGCATTTCATCCAACCTTTTCTATAAACGAGCTTACAAATTATTTACGTTAATTATGAAAATACCAAAAATTAATTGTGAGTATAGTTTATACTAAGAATTATTAATCATGAGCTTATTTTTAGCATGAATCATTAGTTACTTTTTCAAGTGAGAAATCTATTTATAATAAACCTCTTAATTTAGTTTTAATCCAATATAGCATAAAAGATGCTTTAGTTGATTGGATGGATTAAAACCTAATTAACGGGAATTATCATGAACTGATTTTCATGTTAAAAAATATAACTATTGGTTGAAATGTCTGAGGAAATTATTTAAAAATAAGATACCTCATATTGGTATTTTGTTGACCATATACCTAGGAAAAGAGACTTGCCATCTATGTGTGGAAGTTATATGGTTGGAAGTGACATTCTATCTATCTTTGCTTGTTGTTTGTGCATACATGCAAACATATATTTGCATCACATATCATTGATCCTTTCGGGCTCATAGCCTTGGATTACAATAGTTCAAAAGCCTACGATAATTCAACCTACGTTAGTGATGAAGAATCCAGCAGCAACTCATTACTTTATCACCAAAAGCAATGGAACCTGAGCAGATTCAAAAGATATTGGATGATGCCCTTGAAGTCAAGATGGAAGAATTAAAGGGGGCCCTAGCTGAGATCATGAAGGGTCAAATGGATATAATGTTTAGGAACACTGCTGAAGCATCTGCTAGCACCAAGAAGACAAAGGACAAAGGGAAGGCTAAGGTTGGTGAAGTGGCTTTTGATGATGACAAGGTAGTCATCGATGATGATGACGACTGGGCTCAATACTTCCAAGACCCTCAAGACAAGAAAAAGGAGCCGAGGGTTGTTGAAAGATCAGCTGTAGAGAAAATTGAAACTTCAGATGTTGAGAAGATGATTGCTAACCTGGAAAAGAAGTTTGAAAAGAAGTTGAAAACCGAACATATGTCCAAGGTTGACAAACTGTTTGAGCTAGATGAAGAAGTTCTATACAAGTTCAAGATGCCATCCTTTGCAAAGTTTAATGGAACTGGAAATCCTCACCTCCATGTGAAGTAGTACATCACTGCTATGCAGTCTGCCCGAGCTACTAAGGCTCAAGCCCTAAGGTACTCCATGCTCTCATTGGATCCTATTATCCAAAATTGGTTAAATACCTTAGATGATGGCACACAAACGAGTTGGAATCTGCTATACAAGGCTTTCATCCAACAATATGGATACAATGCTAAATTGGAAGTTACTCTAATGGAGGTTGAGTCCATTAGACAAAGGCCGAATAAGAACTTCGTGGACTATATAAAGAGGTGGAAGAATAAGGCTGCATTGCTCAAGAGAAGGCCTGATGAATTCGATCAAATTAGAATGATTGTGAGAGGAGTATTACCTAGCCTTCGCAAAAGGATGTCTCATACACTCATTCAGGTTTTCAAGGACCTTTTGCAAGCTGGTCTATAAATCGAAGAGTAGAAAAGAGAGAAGAATCGCTTTTCAACAAGAAGGAACGAGAAAGGAAACTACCAGTCTGGTAACCAAAGCATGCAAAAGGCAGTTGATGTTAATGCTACCGGCCAAGGAGGAAGAAGGTAGTTTTCAGAATTGGGGAAGCTGCTGTCTTGGGTCCTCAATAAGCTACAAAAGAAGGGATTATTACAACCCTTAAATCCTCATCCTTTGCCTAACCCTCTCCCACCTAATTTTGACACTAAGGCATTTTGTCAATTTCACCAAATGCAAGGGCATGACACGGATAAATGTGTGAGGATGAGGCATGAGATCTAAAATTTGATTGATAGTGGGAAGATGCCTAGGCCCAACAAGCCGAACACCAAAGACAATCTACTGTCAAGGTTCAATAGGGTATCACCATCGGCGACCATGATTGGTGGAAGTTTGCATGAAAGTTTTGTCATGTCTTCTTTCCAAGATGTGGATGGAGAAGTAACCAAAGAAGAAGTGGTGTTTAGCAAAATTGAACAAGCTATGATTGGAAAAGAAGTAGCAATATGTGTTGTGAACAAATTTTGGGATTCAAGCGATAGTGATGATGATCTTGAACCTAAGAAGGAGGAATGGATCTGGTCCGAGCCTGAAGAAGATGAAGTGATGAATACTAGATTTGGTAAGCCTTATGCACCTAAGGAAGTAGAAGCTAATAAAGGAAAGGAAGCTAAAGCTAGGAATAAAGAAGAAGAAGATGACATTGTTCTTAAGCAGTTGAAGAGGACCTAAGCAAGTGTCAGTATTTTAGACTTATAGGCCACTTCTAAGAAGCACCGTGAAACTATGGCCAAGGCCTTGACTAGCATGCCAATTTCCACCTCTATAAACCAGAGGAGCTGGTTAACTTCGTGAAAGTTGAAGGAGTAATGAAGTGTGAAGATATTCAAAACAAGAGCAAAGTTAATATGGGAATGGTATCTTTCTCAGATGCGGATTTACCGAAAGAGGGGAGAGATCATATCCACCCTCCCTTTATCAAAGTAGAAGTCAAAGGAAAAAGGACCCCATGTGTGATGGTTGATGATGGGTCCGCCATAAATATTTGTCCACTTAAAATTTTGCAAAGCTAGCTATGTCAGCAAGGGATCTAAGCCCAAGTGAGGTAATCTGTAACACCCTGATACTCCATATAAGTACCATACATATACCTAGTATACATACAATATATATATATAGTATCAGAATGTCACGTAAATTTTCAGGTTATTTACCGTTAACCGAATTCATAAAATTTTACATTACTTTGAAACACATTTATAAAATCATTGCTCTTATTAAAAATGCAACATAATTAAAATCATATATGTATGCATCACCTTCTAGTTGGTCTTGAGACACCCTTACTCTTCTCGTGGCACCACAGCTAAACTTCCAAATTAACCTCATAAATACCTGCGCGATTAAACATCCGCGCTAAGCCCGAGAGCTTAGTAGTACTAAATAAAACAATAATAAAATAAACTTTGCCAAAAGAATCATACCTTAAATTTTTAGCATTTAGTTTTATTGTTTTCTTACCACGTATTCCTTTCTCAATGCATTCTTCAGAAGTTCTCACTATCTTTGCAAATTTGATATATAATTACATGGAATATTCATAACACAATTCTTGCCCTTTCTATTTCATATATATATATAACATACATCATTTTAACAAAACACCATTCAATGATCTATCCAAATTTTCATAATAGCAATTCTCACAAATTCCACCTTCATATACATTTTACACATCATACAACATGTTCATAAGCCCATATCTCAACAAAGTCCCTCAAAACACATTCCTCTTCAATACATCAATGCACATATTACAAAATCATACTTCATAACATCATTTTATTCACAATTCATCAAGCATGAATCACATTGACAACAAAGACAGACTTGGGCCCAAACAACATACTAATATGCCATTCAATTTTCAGAGTAATGCTTTGGTTTAATTATCACATTTATCATTATCATAGACCCAACTAGGCTTCAAGGATTAGGTTCAACCAAGCTTCAAGGGGAGCAAAGCATGCTAAGCTTCAACCCAACTTGGCTTCAAGAACCAATCCAACCTAGCTTCAAGGGTGGTAACATCTCAATTAGGCTTCAAGGATTTAATCCAACCTAACTTCAAGAGATTGTTACACTTCTTAGCCATGCCACCAACAACAAACTCTGAAAATGGAATAACACATTAGTCACACAACTCATTTATCAATTTTATTCTCAATTGAATTATCATAACCAATAACAATGGTTCACATTTTATTTGAATCATCATAGCCAATCACAATGGCTTCATCACATCACATTAAAATCACCATAGCCAATAACAATGGCTCACATCTCATTTGAATCATCATAGCCAATCACAATGGCTTCATATTTCATTTGATTTCAACTCACATTTCATCTGTCATCACAATATCACATATTTTATATTTCATGCTTCATCACAACATCACATCATTCATATAACACATTACAATTTACAAAGCATAGAACATAACATTATTCATATAGTATCATCAAATCATATTGATCAATTCATCACTCAAGTATACATGATCATTATATCTTCCACATTTCCTATACCATCATTGTTAGATACATCACACTTTACATTATTCATAGATTTATAATCTTCTATATACTTTTGGTTGGATCATTATTGTTTTAAGTGTGTTTAGGTACCAAAAGACCCTTTTAAAGATCCAACAATATAAGAAGAATATATAACAATGTAAGAAGGACAAAGAATAAAACATTACTTAACACATTTGAGGGACACGGGCAGCACACTTGAGGGACACGGCCAAGCTGGTGGCCGTGTCTCTCAACACAATTTTGGCAGTAGCGAACACGGGCATGGGACACGGCCAAGCTTGTGGCCGTGTCTCTCATCACAATTTCAAACAGACTCAGACACGGGCAGAGGACACGGCCGTGTCTCTCAACAAAAGTCAGGCAGTAGCAAACACATTCAAGGGACACGGCCAAGCTTGTGGCCGTGTCTCTCCAAAATCCATCCAACACGGCCAAGTTGCCCTAACTTGGCCGTGTCTCTCATAATTTGGCCGTGTCCTTCAAGAACTCAAAGACCAAACCATTTCCAAAATTCATACCACAACCCTTTTAATCATCATCTTTGTTCATATTTATCAATTCCATATCACTTTAACATTTATATAACTTCATTATATCACCATAACAATCAATATATATATACATCACTATAATCAATTACTCAAAATACCATTTCATTCATATCAAATCCTAACTCAACAATTCATCATCATCATCACAAATACCCCAAATTATCAACACTTAAATACCAATTCAACACAATTACATACTTCAATCTTTCATTTCCATCATCTTAAACACCAACCATACCTCAATCCAAAGAAACCCAAAACAAGAAGATAAAAACATATATATACATAATCAATAAAATCAACTCAAGAGAGAAGTACTTACTTGAATAGCTTGCCAAATCTTCAATATCCATTTGCAAGCCTCTTGATAACCTTAGTCTTTGGTGTAATTAGAAGTAAAATCCCCTTTCTCTCTCTAGCTTCTCTCTCTCTCTCTCTCTCTCTCTCGTTTACTAAGAAGAAGGAGACGAAGGAGAAGAAGAAAGAACGTTCTCGTTCTTTCCTTCATCCTTATCATATATATATATATATAATAATAATAATAATAATAATAATAATAATAATAATGCAATTAAATCTCCTCCACACAAACTTCTTTTTGCTTTCCTCTTTATTTTCCTTTTTGTCCTTATTATCATTATTATTATTATTAACTAATCATACAAATATATATATATACAACTCACTTTTCCTACACCATTTTATACCTCATATATATGTTACATTTTATAATTCCCATATCTTCTCTTCACTTCTTTTCTCTTACCCTTCAATACACACATTGAATCCAAATACAACAATAATCCCAACACTTTTAGGGTATATTTTAGGATATTACAATTCTCTCCCCCTTAAATAATTTCGTCCTCGAAATTATCCAGCATACTAACAACCCATTTAGAACAAATCACCATCTTAACTTCCATATGAAGATAATCGTATCGTACATTATAATTTTATCAACTCACATAACTTCTACTCTCCCCCTTAGAAATAATCATCTTCTCTGAATTTTCACAATTCATCAATGTATAGATATATATACCTTTATATCTTATTACTTTCTCAACAAAGCAATTAAGATAACTCATTACATTACCAATGAATTTTATCTTTGTATTAAAGTCAAATTATCACATTATCTCTTTATAGATATTCTCAACTTTAACTTCAAATATCAATATCTTAACATTGATTATTCCATTCTTACTATCACTTTCAAAATAACATTTACCAAATCTCAATGGATAACAATATTTTTAATTCCTTTAACTTACTTTTCACTTAATATAAATATTAATACCAAACTTTTAAACTTACTTAACAGATAAACAACATTTCTCTTTTCCTCATCAAACACAATTGATATAATTCAATTTATTTATATTCATTCATATGCCAGAATATTATATCATACACATTACCATTTAGATTCTACACTCCCAATACAACTGTACGTATTAAATCTCAATATTGACTTGCAACTTTAGCGAAATCTAGATCAATCGATCTATTACACACAATATACTAATATCTCAACCTTATTTGATTCAATCCAACAATTATCTTATCCACATTTATCATTGGATTTTACAATATATACATATATATAACCTAATCTCATTAGATCAAACTTATATTCAAATTCTTGTCTTTTCAGATTCATATACTCAATCAATAGAAATCATACTTATAAATATACTTTTCATTATTACTATAAGTATATCATCATCTCTCATACTCATGCAAAGTATATCAATATAATCAACAACTATAGCTTCATAAACAAACTTTCCTTCGACCAGGTCGGTAGTCCAAGTTCGGTTGCCCAACACAATGGGTCCGCTTGGTTCCACAGGAGGTAGACAAATCCGTTCCTTATCTTTTCACCATTTATTTCTCATAATCAATTAAGCATTTTACCTCATTTATAATTCATTTCCAACATCCTTGTCAATAATCATAGTTTTTCATCATATCAAAGTAGTATACACATATATCATTAACTATATTGAACATCTCATTATTCAATCATATTATCTAGACAACCTTAAATCATATCTTTTAACCATGTTTATAGGAACATATTTATCCATCTCACCAAAACTGTACTACAATTATATTATCTCAGCTCTAACTCTGAAGATAATAAAACCAACCAATTAATCACACTAACCAACTCATATGACCATGATATATTAACAATCACACCTAGGATTTGTAAATCAATATTGTTCTTCTATTATTCGATTTCCAGCCATCACAATTATAAAGCTAGATTGTATCACAACAATTTATATATATACTTTAAACTTTTATTACACCAAGAGTTAACACCTTTTTAGTTTCATCTCAACCAGTTTACTTTTAATTATTTGATCATCATAACCTAACTCATGTTCCATAATATAATCTTTAACATTTTCTACACTCAACCTTCAATCAAATACAAATCTTGCACATATATCATTCATTACTCCATTTTCAATCCATCTCCTTTAAAAAATTTTTTTTTTTAAAAAATACATTATTCTTTCCTTACAATTTCCTATTACACTTATACATAAAATATTTCCACACACAAATACTTTAAGTTCCCAAAACATCTTACGATAACCTGATTTAGTTATTATCATAACAATTTCATAGCCCCATATTACCCAAATTCATTCTCATTTTCTATTTCATCACATAATCTATTCTACGAAAATTTAATCTTTATTAAATCCACTACTATATGCAATCTCATTTCTAATACCATTAAACATACAATGGTATAAAATAATAAACATATCATATATGCATTCATAAGTCACATTCATAATGTGACTCACTTCCCACCTTTCTTATATATATTCATGTCGAAAATTCCTCTTACATATCCTTTATATATATACACATAATTATGCAATTTATTAAATTTCTCTTTTGCATATAGTTTAGACAAATTTAATATTTATCACTTTCCTTGGACTATTATCATTCTCATACTTTTAACATAACTTAAATTATTCCTTAACTTCAATAAATATATACGCTCTACTTATAATATTATTTTACAAAGATCTTAATCACATGTCCAATGTGATATCTTTCTCACATTTGTTTTTAAATACCTTTAACATATCTTTCCTACCCATTTTCTTCCTTTCCAATCAAATTACTTAAAGTAACTCATTTCCATTTACTCAATCCTCTTTTTTTTTTTTTTTTCTAATCAAATTTTCCTATTATCAATCTCATTCCCCAATTCATAATACTTTCATGTGCACTACTATTCATTTCATATATCTCATGTATTGAATACATTAAACTATCAATATCTAAATAATCTTTATCTACATTCCATTATAACCATAAGTTCTCAACTTATTAGTTTACTTAAACTTCCATTTATTCATCTCATTCTCTTAATATCAATCTTAAAACATCTTGTATATATATACTACTAAGCAACATCAAACATATATGTTTCACCATTACCAAGCTCATTCCAAAAATTTAAGTATCATATATTATCACCATTTACAAGAGCTTTTACAATATTCAAACATATCACATTTCTAACATTGAAATCACCATGTTTGCACTAAATTAACAATACAATCAACACCAATATCTCTTTATATTTAACCAACATCATCTCTTTTTCCTCTTAAGCAAACCTTAGTTTTTCATGTCCATACCTTAAATTATCATACTTAATCTATACCAATCAACTCATTCAATAATCCACTGTAATCTTTTCATTTAAACCATATATCTTTCCATATTACTCATCCAGCAATATTTCCTCTTTCTAGAAATCTAAACATAAGTTTATTAGAAAGAGGTTCAAATAATAGAGGAAAGATTACATACTTTAATCTAAATTCTGTTTTTAACTCATTTCCAACTTTATTCTTTTAGCCATTTCCTTATATGTCATACACATGTCAACAATTACACTTTTACTTATAAATTCCATATCATTTCTTTACATCACAATCACTTTTCAATTATCAACATTTTAAAATTTTACTTTCATATGAAACCTCATTTACATACTATCATTTATCTCATATAATCCAAATACATCACAATTCACATAATGCCACGTTTGAGACCAACCTAGATGTGAATGCATATGCATATATTACCAATTGCATTTCAAAACTCTTCTTTTTGATTCTCATTTAAATTTTTCAAAAATTTTCTTTTTAATTTCACTTAGGCCGAGAATTTCAAACCTAAGCTCTGATACCAAAATAATTGTAACACCCTGATACTCCATATAAGTACCATACATATACCTAGTATACATACAATACATATATATAGTATCATAATGTCACGTAAATTTTCAGTTTATTTACCTTTAACCGAATTCATAAAATTTTACATTACTTTGAAACACATTTATAAAATCATTGCTCTTATTAAAAATGCAACATAATTAAAATCATATATGTATGCATCACCTTCTAGTTGGTCTCGAGACACCCTTACTCTTCTCGTGGCACCACAGCTAAACTTCCAAATTAACCTCATAAATACCTGCGCGATTAAACATCCGCGCTAAGCCCGAGAGCTTAGTAGTACTAAATAAAACAATAATAAAATAAACTTTGCCAAAAGAATCATACCTTAAATTTTTAGCATTTAGTTTTATTGTTTTCTTACCACGTATTCCTTTCTCAATGCATTCTTCAGAAGTTCTCACTATCTTTGCAAATTTGATATATAATTACATGGAATATTCATAACACAATTCTTGCCCTTTCTATTTCATATATATATATATAACATACATCATTTTAACAAAACACCATTCAATGATCTATCCAAATTTTCATAATAGCAATTCTCACAAATTCCACCTTCATATACATTTTACACATCATACAACATGTTCATAAGCCCATATCTCAACAAAGTCCCTCAAAACACATTCCTCTTCAATACATCAATGCACATATTACAAAATCATACTTCATAACATCATTTTATTCACAATTCATCAAGCATGAATCACATTGACAACAAAGACAGACTTGGGCCCAAACAACATACTAATATGCCATTCAATTTTCAGAGTAATGCTTTGGTTTAATTATCACATTTATCATTATCATAGACCCAACTAGGCTTCAAGGATTAGGTTCAACCAAGCTTCAAGGGGAGCAAAGCATGCTAAGCTTCAACCCAACTTGGCTTCAAGAACCAATCCAACCTAGCTTCAAGGGTGGTAACATCTCAATTAGGCTTCAAGGATTTAATCCAACCTAACTTCAAGAGATTGTTACACTTCTTAGGCATGCCACCAACAACAAACTCTGAAAATGGAATAACACATTAGTCACACAACTCATTTATCAATTTTATTCTCAATTGAATTATCATAACCAATAACAATGGTTCACATTTTATTTGAATCATCATAGCCAATCACAATGGCTTCATCACATCACATTAAAATCACCATAGCCAATAACAATGGCTCACATCTCATTTGAATCATCATAGCCAATCACAATGGCTTCATATTTCATTTGATTTCAACTCACATTTCATCTGTCATCACAATATCACATATTTTATATTTCATGCTTCATCACAACATCACATCATTCATATAACACATTACAATTTACAAAGCATAGAACATAACATTATTCATATAGTATCATCAAATCATATTGATCAATTCATCACTCAAGTATACATGATCATTATATCTTCCACATTTCCTATACCATCATTGTTAGATACATCACACTTTACATTATTCATAGATTTATAATCTTCTATATACTTTTGGTTGGATCATTATTGTTTTAAGTGTGTTTAGGTACCAAAAGACCCTTTTAAAGATCCAACAATATAAGAAGAATATATAACAATGTAAGAAGGACAAAGAATAAAACATTACTTAACACATTTGAGGGACACGGGCAGCACACTTGAGGGACACGGCCAAGCTGGTGGTCGTGTCTCTCAACACAATTTTGGCAGTAGCGAACACGGGCATGGGACACGGCCAAGCTTGTGGCCGTGTCTCTCATCACAATTTCAAACAGACTCAGACACGGGCAGAGGACACGGCCGTGTCTCTCAACAAAAGTCAGGCAGTAGCAAACACATTCAAGGGACACGGCCAAGCTTGTGGCCGTGTCTCTCCAAAATCCATCCAACACGGCCAAGTTGCCCTAACTTGGCCGTGTCTCTCATAATTTGGCCGTGTCCTTCAAGAACTCAAAGACCAAACCATTTCCAAAATTCATACCACAACCCTTTTAATCATCATCTTTGTTCATATTTATCAATTCCATATCACTTTAACATTTATATAACTTCATTATATCACCATAACAATCAATATATATATACATCACTATAATCAATTACTCAAAATACCATTTCATTCATATCAAATCCTAACTCAACAATTCATCATCATCATCACAAATACCCCAAATTATCAACACTTAAATACCAATTCAACACAATTACATACTTCAATCTTTCATTTCCATCATCTTAAACACCAACCATACCTCAATCCAAAGAAACCCAAAACAAGAAGATAAAAACATATATATACATAATCAATAAAATCAACTCAAGAGAGAAGTACTTACTTGAATAGCTTGCCAAATCTTCAATATCCATTTGCAAGCCTCTTGATAACCTTAGTCTTTGGTGTAATTAGAAGTAAAATCCCCTTTCTCTCTCTAGCTTCTCTCTCTCTCTCTCTCTCTCTCTCGTTTACTAAGAAGAAGGAGACGAAGGAGAAGAAGAAAGAACGTTCTCGTTCTTTCCTTCATCCTTATCATATATATAATAATAATAATAATAATAATAATAATAATAATAATAATAATAATAATGCAATTAAATCTCCTCCACACAAACTTCTTTTTGCTTTCCTCTTTATTTTCCTTTTTGTCCTTATTATCATTATTATTATTATTAACTAATCATACAAATATATATATATACAACTCACTTTTCCTACACCATTTTATACCTCATATATATGTTACATTTTATAATTCCCATATCTTCTCTTCACTTCTTTTCTCTTACCCTTCAATACACACATTGAATCCAAATACAACAATAATCCCAACACTTTTAGGGTATATTTTAGAATATTACATAATCATTAGGGCTTATGACAATACCAAGAGGCATGCCGAAGGGACTTTCAAAGCTGTTGTAAAGGTTGGTCCAATTGAATCTATGGTAGAATTCATGGTTTTGGACATACTTGTTTCTTTTGCTCTACTTTTGGGATGACCATGGTTTCATCCTCTCGGTGGAGTTTCTTCCACCCTTCTTCAAAAGATCAAGTTCCCAAACGGAGAAGAGATGGCGGTCATCGAGGCCGAAGACAATGAGGTTGTTAACGCTCTAATGATTGAGAGTCCTCTTAATGGTTTCCATGTAGCTATAATTTCTAATAATGAAGTAGTGGACTCCAAGGTTTCGAACATGATGAAGAACATGAGCTACCTTTCTGGTGCTGGTCTTGGAAAGGGCAAAGCCAGTGTGACAAAGCTTCCAGATTTCAAGGCTCAAACTTCCAAGAAAGGGTTAGGGTATGAAGAAGCCAACAAAGATATCCAGCCAAAGAAGAATGATAAGATGAGCTTACCACATGGGACCACTCCAGACATGAGATCTTTGTCAAAGCTCCAGACATGGGGCCACTCCAAGGAAAGCCCGAGCCAATCATGTTCATGGGAAGGTTGATCTCGAGTTTTGAAATTTTTGCTGATGTTGCCGAGCTAGTGGAATAAGTGAAGAAACAGCTCCTGCCAACTGACAAGGAGCCAAATCTGAAAGGGGAGAAGGAAGCTGTCCTGAAAGCTGAGAAGACTTCAGAGGAGATTGCTGCCCTGGTTGAAGAGAAGTTTGAAGATGTTCTGCTTTATGATTTTGAGAACAATGATTTTGATTTTGATTTTAATTTATCTGCTTTGTATGAGGATGATGATGTTTTCTTTTCCAAAATGAATGCAATGAAGTCTGATTTTGCTTACTTGTGTGAGGTCTCTCCTAGTGGTTGCATACATTTAAATAGTGGTTACATAAGCATCTTTAATATTAACTCTGTCGATACACAATCATTAAATTTGGGAATAATCAGAAATCCTAAAAACATTAGCATATCATCCGACCTCACTCCTGATGAGAGATAGAGATTTGAAAAAACATTTAAAAAATATGAAGAGATTTTTGTTTGGTCTTATGAGGATATGCCTGGAATAGATCGAGATATAGCCAGACATCTGATCCCTACTTACACTCACATGAAACCCGTCAAACAAAAGCTTAGGCGGTTAAGACCTGAATGAGCTGAATTGGTTAAAGAAGAGGTCACTAAATAAATACAAGTAAAGTTCCTTGAAGTGATATATTATCTAGATTGGCTAGCTAACATAGTACCCGTGCCAAAGAAAGATGAAAGAATTAGGGTTTGTGCGGACTATAGAGACTTAAACAAGGCTTCCCCTAAAGATGATTTTCCTTTACCCTATATAGATGTCCTCATTGATTGTAACACCTCTATACCCTGTATACGTACCAAGCATGCTTAAACGATCGTAATATACGTATACTGAATATAGACAATGCCACGGTTTAAAAAGACACAACAAATATCTTTGTAAATGAATGAAACCAATCTCAAACAAATAAAAGAAATCCAAAAGACACTATATATAAAATGTTTAATAATTCACAGCGGAAGTTATTACAAATATGTTATAAATCAAAGTTTACAAAACATAGAATATATACATGACTGGCAGCTCTTCTCTGATCTTTAAGTCCCAAAATGAACTCTTCAATGTCTACTCTCACTCGGTCTCGAAGAACTCTCAGGTTCAACTCTGTCACCTGCGCGATCAAACACTATCGCGCTAAGCCAACGGCTTAGTAGTACAAATTATGCTAGCATTATGCTTTAATGCAATGCAATGTCATACACATTAATAATACAACAACATTATAGTTGTAAAGATAATACCACACCTTTATGTTTCATAACTCACACTCGTATAAACAGATTGCATTTCAAAGTCCTTTCAAGGATCTCATTATTTAATTATTTCAACATCAATAAACCACATTTAAACAAAGACAAGCATTGGGCCCAAAAGACACTAATATGCCATTCCGTTTTCAGAGTTAATGTTTTGGTTCAATTATCACATTCATCAATATCATAATCCCAACTAGGCTTCAAGGATTAGGTTCAACCAAGCTTCAAGGGGAACAAAGCATGCTAAGTATCAACCCAACTTGGCTTCAAGAACCAACCCAACCTAGCTTCAAGGGTTGTAACATCTCAATTAGGCTTCAAGGATCAAATCCAACCTAACTTCAAGAGATTGTTACTAATATTAGGCATGCCACCAACAACAAACTCTGAAAATGGAATAACACATTAGCCATACAATTCATTTATTATTTCATTCTCAATTGAATCATCATAGCTAATCACAATGGCTTCATATCACATTTGAGTTATCATAGCCAATCATAATGGCTTCATATCACATTTGAATTATCATAGCCAATCACAATGGCTTCACATGTCATTATATCTCAAATCACATTTCATATTTAATCAATGATATATACATAACAATTAATATCATATCCTTCACATTATACCCTTGTCAACATTAATATAAACATAACAATTTACATCATATCCTTCACATTATACATATATCATCATTAACATAAGCATAACAAAATACATTATTCATACTCATCACAACATTCACATTATGCCAACATAACAATAATAATATGCATCAACAATGCATTAGGTTTCTCAACACATTAACAAGCAAGTGTGTGTTAAGCCTCAACACCTTGTAAATATATGCAATAATGTGGTTTGTACTTACCTCAATAAGAATTCACACAACTCTAAACACTTTTCTTTATCCAAGATTCTTCACTTCCCAAATTAAGGCAAATCACCTTCTTTCAAAACCTAATCCAAAAATTGCTACAATCCATGAGTTCCAACACAATTTATCACTTATAAACCTCATTTAAGACCCTTAGATCACAAAGTATAATTCAACATCATTCACAAAGGCCCACGGCCGTGGCCACCACAACCCCCACGGGCGTGGGTTAAAGGATGATTCTGCCACTCTTGCTCCCATCCTCCACGGCCATGGCTACACATGACCACGGCCATGGCAACCAAGGCCACGGGCGTGGCATCCACAATGCTACTGCCTTAGGCCAAAATCTCATATTTTGAGCTTACAACTCCAACAAACACAAATAACATGAAAAACTATGAAAATACTTGATCAAACTCAAGTTACACTTCACTCACCACATCAAAACCCTAATACAACACAACTTAATCTTTCAACTCACACACCAACTTAACTTCTCATCTTAAAATCAATTTCAACATTAGAAAATACATCACAAACACACCTAATCATACAATCCATAATCATCCATGAACTCCAAACACATCTTCAAAAAGAACAAAGGAAAACAAGAGAAAGAACTTACCAAAGTTGATGAATTTCACAACTTTCCAACTTAATCACTTAATTCTTCCTTCAATTTGAGCTTAAAACTTCAAGATCCTCTCTTGCTCTCTTTGTCTTTGGATGAGCCGGCCACCATAAAGAAAAAGAAGAAAAGATGATGAAGAAAAAGTCAAATTATCATCTCTTTAAATCTCCACCAAGCAATTTTAACAAGACAATTACCAACATACCCTTTTCTCACTTGTTCTAGCTACCTTTCATCCACAAACCCCTTTTAGTAATTTCACATACATCAATTAAAATATCTTCTTCCCTTGACCACTTATTTTAACCAACTTATATGTTATATATATTACCATATACCCAACATATACACTTTCTCTCTACACATTACTTTCCTTTTTAAACAATACATACACATTCTCTTTTCAATTTCTTTTCTCTTGCAAAATTAACATATACCTTCAATCCAATTTAAAACAACAACAACAACAACAACAATATTCAAAACTTCTAAGGCATACATTGGGATATTACATTGATAGTGCAGCCTCTAGCGTGCTACACTTATTTGTAGATGAATTTTTCGGTTACAACCAAGTGTTAATGGCTCAAGAGGATAAAGCCAAAACTGCCTTCATTACTACATCGGGTATATTTTGTTATAGGGTGATGTCATTTGGGTTGAAGAATGTTGGAGCAACCTATCAAAGGATGGCCACCACATTATTTCATGATATGATGCATAAAGAAGTCGAAGTGTATGTTGATGATATGGTGGTAAAGTCGGATACAAGGGAACACCACTTCCAAAACTTAGAATTATTCTTCGAGAGAGCAGTGAAGTATAAACTAAGGTTAAACCTGAAGAAGTGTGTGTTTGGGGTTACCTCAGGCAAGTTGTTAGGACATGTGATTAGTCAAAATGGCATTGAGATTGACTCTGACAAGGTTAAGGCGATCAAGGATATGCCAGCCCCTAAGACGGAGAAAGAAGTTCGGGGGGTTTTTGGCAGATTGTAGTACATTTGTAGGTTTATAGCAAAGCTCACCTATTTTCAGATTGTAGTACTATGAACCTATCTTCAAATTGCTTAAAAAGAATCAGCCAGTCATATGAAATGAAGAATGTCAAAAGGCCTTTGAGTACATAAATGAGTATCTACTAAATTCACCTATTTTGAAACCACCTAATCCTGGTAAACCCTTATTACTATACTTAACAGTAGAAGAAGAGTTAGTAGGAGCCATGGTAGCCTAAGAATATGAGTCGGGGGTTGAGCACATAGTCTATTATTTAAGTAGAAAGCTCATCCCTTATGAAATTAAGTATAATATCATTGAAAAGACCTGTATAGCTGTGGTTTGGTCTTCTAAGAAGTTACGACATTACTTTCAATCTTATAGTGTGCAAGCAATTTCCAGGTTGGATCCGGTGAAGTACTTAAGGTAGACGCCCTCTTTGATCGGGAAGTATGGGCAATGGTTAATAATATTGGAAGAATTTGAGATTGAGTATGTAACCAGAAAAATAATCAAAGGTAGAGCGGTGGCAAACTTCCTGGCCTAACAACCATTACTGGATAGCGAAGAGGTAGTCTTGGAATTTCCTGATGAACATTTAGAGGCCATAGAAGTACAAAGATGGAAAATGTATTTTGATAGAGTAGTGAATAGGAGAGGAGTAGGTTTGGGAGTCATATTAGAATCACCTGAGGGGAAGCTTATCCCTTTAGCCAAGAAGTTGAAGTTTAGGGCGACCAATAATATGGTAGAGTATGAAGCATGTATTTTTGGTTTGGAAACCCTGATGATTATGAAGGTGGAAAAGGTGCAAGTCTTTAGCGATTCATTACTAGTAGTATCCCAAGTGAATGGAGAGTGGAAGTTGAAAGAAGAGAAGCTAAAACCATACCACCATTACTTGACCATGATGAAGAAGAATTTTAAGGAGTGTAGGATTATACACCTACCAAGAGAAGAAAACTAGATGGCCGATGCCCTAGCCACACTAGCTTCGGTATGGGATAATCCTAAAAATTTATTTCTTAAGCCACTAGTTTTGACCAGTTCATCAACTTCTTGCTATGAATATGAGATAATCATGGAAATTAGTACAGACCATGATTCATGGTATGACACCTTTAGACTATTTTTAGAGAATAAGGAATACCCATTGGGGGCAACAAAGAAAGAAAGAAGAGCTATAAGGCGATGGTCCTTACAATACATCACCTTTCATGGAGAGTTGTATCGAAGATGGCCTGATGGGGTGCACTTGAGATGCTTGAGGAAGCTTGAAGTGGAGCATATCATGTTGGAAATACATGGGAAAAGTTAATGTCCACACATGAGTGGTTTAACCCTAGTTAAGAAGATAATTGGACAAGGTTACTACCAGTTAACCATGGAGAGAGATTGCATTGAGTTTGTGATGAAGTGCCGGTAATGTCAGATGTATGGTAATTTGAATCACATGCCTCCTGAAGAATTGCATTCTATGTCTTCACCCTGTCCCTTTGCAACTTGGGGAATTGACATTATAAGAGAGATACATCCGACGACTTTAAACGGTCACCGCTTTATCGTGGTAGCAGCAGATTATTTTTCAAAATGGCTTGAAGCTGAATCTTTTAACAAGCCAGGGGCAAGACAAATGGCTAGATTTATTGAAAAGAATCTCATCTGCAAGTATGGGGTCCCGCACAGTGTGATATCGGACAATGGGGTACAGTTTTATGGTGCAGTTAAAGACTTATTCTCAAAGTATCAAATCCATCATCACCAATCCTTCCCTTAGAGACTGAAGGCTAATGGTTCAGTAGAAGCAACAAATAAGACAATTAAGCAGATCCTGTCCAAGATGACCAAGATGCATAGGGATTGGACAGAGATGCTTTCTTTTGCTTTTGTGGGGATACAGAACAAGTGTGCGAACGCCAACTGGAATGACACCATTCTCTTTGGTTTACAGGATGGAGGCAGTGTTAGTAATTGAAATTGAGATTAAGTCATTGAGAGTAGTCTTAGAAGCTGAACTGCTTGAGACGGAGTGGGTAGTAAGAAGGTACACACAGTTAGCTTTACTAGAAGAGAGGAGGTTAAAAACACTGTATCATCATCATCAAAGGAAGATAACTCGAGCCTATAATAGAAAGGTTAAGATCAGAAAGTTCAGAGTCAGCGACTTAGTGTTGAAGCAATGTAAACCTAATGTATCTGATCCAAGAGGGAAATTTAGGACTAGTTGGGAAGGACCATATGTTGTGAAACAAGTCATGAACAAGGGTGCAGTCAAGTTATCTGACATGGACGAGAATGATTTTAGTGAGCCAGTGAATATTGACAGGTTGAAGAGATTTTATGTATAAAAAAAGGAAGAGCTCACTAGGTTGAAAACCCAAAAGGGCGGCATAGGCAAAAGTTAGAGCAATCCGCTAGTTTTGAAAATTTGAAAGGGCGGGCTCGGCAGCAATTAGGGCTAAGAGAGAGAAAATCGTCAATTAGAAAACCCGGAAGGGCTAGTTGGCAACAAGAGTGATCTTGTGTATGTTGCCTTTATGTTTGGTTGTTCCCCAATTTAATAAAACAGAGTTAATATTAAAATTATTCTATGTCCACTGTTTTAAGTATTTGACCAAATATGGATAAAACAAATAACACAATAGTGAAAGGTGATGAGAAATTATAAAAGGAAAAGAAACATCTCTTATTATTATTTTCACTATTTTTATATCCTAAAAATATTCTTTCTAAATAAATTGACAAATGTAAATCTATGACAGATGATAAGTGTAGCGGATCAGATACATTAAATGTAAAATGTAAAATCCAAGAGAAATATACATCAAATACATCTGAATGGTGATATGAGAAATCTTCCACCAAGGTACTAACCAACGGATGTTGACTGCAGCACGTGAGTGGATCCATTCAACCCAATCGGCATATGAAGAAGCAGGGTGGAGTAGTTTCCTAGCAGAGTGATGTCATAGTAGATATCTGGAAAAATCCATAGATGGAGTGTTGAGCAAGTAGAGATGTTCCTGAAGCCAAATCTGTAAGCACAAGAAAAGAATTAAAAAAAAGAGGCCCGTTAGGTCAAAAATCTGCAAGGACTACCTAAGTAAAAATTAGGGCAGTTCGCTAGTTTTGAAAACTTGCAAAGGCGGTCTAGGTAAAAATTAGAACCAATATTAAAAAAGGCCTAAAATGAAAACCTGAAAGGGTAGTTTAGTTAATTACCTGAAGCAGCAATAGACTCCCGACCAATCTCCTTGACAATCCTGATTTAAGTTGGTATAGTCCAACTAAAGTCTCAGCTAAGATCACGAGTATCGACGACAAGTCTCCTTCCATTTGGTCCATGATATCTAATACTCATGGATCGATATCGCCATTGGAAGAAGCAAGCAAGAATTGGCCAAGCAAGCATAGACAAAGCATACGTCCCCATGCCTTGGTAGGAGCCAAATGAGAAATGCAAAAGTCAATTAAGGGACCAAGCAGATTTTTCTCACCTCTCATCCACTATAGAACTTCGGGCTTTGAAAGTTGAAACAATATTTGCATCTTTTGTTGAGTTCTGAAAATCAATATAGGCAACGCCATTGGTTGATTGCTTGGATATTCAAGGATGGCCTCAAACTCTTCAATCATGGGACACATCTCAAAGTCATTTATCTTAAATGTCCTAGAATTCACATTCCAAAAGGAAACCATGGCATGTAAAATTGAATGGTCCAATTTAATATTTTGAAAACACTTGAAAGTATTGATTTTAGACCAAGATATTTGTTCCCAATGAATGACTATCATATTTTTAAATAAAACCTTTTATTTTCTTCAAATTGAGTTCTGTCATTGTTGAAAATTAAAGGAAAATTAAAATTGTTAAAAGGAATTTTGATGCTGAAATTGAAAATTTGTGAAAAATTTCCTGGCTTCTGTATGGGATCATAGCATGGAAAGAGGATTTATATAGGGTGACTGGCTATACCAAAATTTACTAGGAATGGCTTGAGACCAAGACACGCAAGGATAGGAAACCAATAATGAAATGGTTTTGAGTTGTCGCGTTGCCTTTGGTTTTGTGAATCAGTGCTACTACAGAATTCTGAATTGTGAGAGGAAGGACCAATGATTGTACCATAGTAATAATAATGATAATAACAATACAACAAAAAAAATTTGAAAGTCAAAAGTTGCAGTAAAAGTGCAAATTATTATTATTATTATCATTATCATTATTATTATTATTAATATAATATTTTCTCAATTAATACAATAATAATAGATCACTGAGAAGGAGTTGGTGGGTCATGATCAAACAAAGCCCTGAAAAAGTCATCACCTGTTGGAGGAGGAGGCATATCATCTATCCTGAGTCCGCCCAAAGAAGGAGCACCTGAACCTCTATTACCCTGGAATTCAGATCTGTAACGGTCCTCATTCAAAGTAGATGAAGGAATCTCATGGTCATCAGCTTGGGGCTCCCTAGAAGATGAAGTACTAGGATCCCTTATTTCCTGGAGTTGGAAGTCTCGAAAGTCTTACTCTGACTAATGATACAATTTTTCAAAATGGGCAACCTGTTAGCGACTAGCAGTTAACTCCTTTTGTAGTTTTTTGTTTTGTTCCTCAAGCATCCACTATGAGTCAAAAAGGAAAAGGTAAGAGCATGCATAATCATATATAAATATAGCATAAATCATCAAGGAATAGGATAACCTACCAGGTAACTCATATCAATTGTAATACCCCTATACCCCGTATACGTACACAGCATGCTAATATGATCGTAATATACGTATACTGAATATAGAAATGTCACGGTTTATAAAACACAGCAATCATCCCTTTTAGAAGTATAAAACACAAAAGATAAAATGTTTATTCATAACGCAATAGAAAATATAACAAATATATTTACAAATACATATACATCAAAATTCAAATTTTACAAAACATAAAATATATACATGTTTGGCAGTATCTCTTTGATCTTTAAGTTCCAATATCAACACCTCAAAATCTAGACTCTACTTGGCCTAGAGGAACTCTCCGGTTCTTCCCTGTCACCTGCGCGATGAATTACACTCACGCTAAGCCAACGGCTTAGTGGTACAAACTACATTACTATTATGCTTCAATGCAATGTCAATGTCACACAATCAATTTTCATACATCATTCCACATAACTTTCCATACCATATTCATTTTCTATAATATAATTATGTAATATAATCATTCATAACATTATATCTCACAAATAGGTATCTCATCATTCATTGTTTCACCATTTAAGAATCACATTGAAAATAAAGACAAGCATGGGCCCAAAGACACTAATATGCCATTCAACTTTCAGAGTTAATGTTTTGGTTTAATTATCACATTTATCAACATTATTATCCCAACTAGGCTTCCAGGATTTAGGTTCAACCAAGCTTCAAGGGGAACAAAGCATGCTAAGTATCAACCCAACTTGGCTTCAAGAACCAAACCCAACCTAGCTTCAAGGGTTGTAACATCTCAATTAGGCTTCAAGAACTAGATCCAACCAAGCTTCAAGGGGAGTAAAACATGTTAAACTTCAACCCAATTTGGCTTCAAGGATCAAGCCCAACCTAACTTCAAGAGAGTGTTACTATAGGCATGCCACCAACAACAAAACTTTGAAAATGGAATAACATATTAGACACACAATTCATTTATTATTTCATTATCAATTTCATTCTCATTTTCTCATTATCACTTAGGCAACCATGCCTCAATCATCTCATTGGCATCATTATCATTTTAGCCAACAACCATGGCTCCACATCTCATCAAGAGAGTATATATATATATATCATCAATTGCATTAACCATCATCATTTAGACAAACATGCCCCACTTATTTCATTTAAATCATCATTACCAATCACATTGACTACACATCTCATTATATCTCAATTCACATTAATTCAATTCATCATTTAGGTGTACATAGTCAATGGCATTAACACACATTTTAGATGCTCATCAATCATTCATATTATACCAAACATAACATTATTAACAAGCATCAACAATGCATTAGATTTCTTAACACATTTACAATCAAATGTATGTTAAGTCTCAACATCATATGAATGTATGCAATAATGTAGTTTGTACTTACCTTAAGCACCACTTACACAAACCTATACACTTCCTCTTCCAACACTTCTTCACCACTTGAATTAGGGCAAATTATCTTCTTCAAGACCTAATCCACAAATGATAAAATACATCAATTCCAATACAAATATTCACTTAATAACCTCTTACTAGACCCTTAAATCACAAATTACAACTCAACACCACTAACTAGAAAACGGTTCTGCCTCCCTTGCTCAAAACCTCCACGGCTATGGCTTCCTTTGGCCACGGTCGTGGCAACCAAGGGCCACGGGCGTGGCATCCAAGATGCTTCTGTTTCGGACCAAATTCACATATTCTATGCTTACAACTCCAACAAACACAAACAACATGAAAATCAATGAAAATAATTGATCAAACTCAAGTTAAACATCACTTACCACTTCAAAACCCTAAAACCAACATCACTCTTACTCTTCCAATACCAACATCAACTTAACTTCTTATTTCCAATTCAAAACCAACACCACAATCAATTAAATCAAACACACTCCAACATACTACCAACAACACAACCCTGCTTTCAAATATCAACACTCAAATCATAAACAACTTAAAATAAAACAAGAGAATCAAAGGAAACTTACCAAAACTTCTTGGATTTCCAACTTAATCACTTGAAAACTCCTTCAATTTGATCTTAGAAAATCAAAACCCTCTCTTGCTCTCTTGTCTTTGGAATACCCGGCCAAGAAAGGAAAAGAAGAGAAATGAAAAGGAAATTAGAGACAAAGTCAAACTTCTCTTCTCTTTAAACCTCCACCAAGCAATCTAAATAGAAAATTATTTAAATACCCTCTTCAATTAATTTAATTCCATTTAACTAAATTCCATTAATTTTAAAATTACAAAATATCTTCTTCTTGTGACTACCACATTTGACTTGTGTATATGTTGTGTATATTTCCATATATACAACATATACACTCTCTCTTAAATTATTTTCTCTTTCAAAGTTAACATATACATTCAATCCAATTACAACAATGATATCAAAACTTCTAGGGCACACTTTGGGATATTACATCAATGCCTTACGGATGAGATGGCATCTCCGATTGATAAGAAAAAGTAAATGGAGGAGCGATAGAGGAAGGTCTAGTCTCATGACCAAATGAACTAGTAGCCTGTAATAATCATCATTAAAACAGTCAAAACAAGTTGAAAAAGGAGTAATTACAATGGTAAAATGGTAAAAATTTACTTGAGAGGTGCTAGCCCCAGGATGAAGGATGGACCCTCCTCCTTCTCCATGATACTTTTCTTCATCACTATCCTCCTCTTCCTCAGGAATTTCTCGGATGCCAACAGAAGATATGTCAAAGTTCAAGAGCCCTACTGGAATAAAATGGATAAATGATGCACCCGGTAGATAGAGAAAGGTTTCAACATCATAACCGTGTTGAGATAACCACGACGCATTCTCCGGCATTGATGCGATATTTAAAGAATACTCCGGGCAATTCATTGGGATCCTTCATCGCTCGGGACTAAGGAACCACTCATATACTCTCTCCCCGAGAAACTAGCTGCTAGACACAGGGCCAACAATGACTCGGTGAGTATGTTGAAAAGACAATGTGGCATTCATGGAAGAAGTCTAATTCGTCCACTCTTCCGTGTTCCACCAAGCTAAATTGGCCTACAAGATGACAGAAGGTAAGTGAGCTTTTTACATAAATTTTAAAGTATACTAATATTATTTTACCTGGCCCCAGGTTAAGCAACTCAAGAGATAGCGCTGGGTGTGCACATGGTGAGAGCCAGGAATTGCTACCCGATCTGACAATCAAAAATTCAACCTCATATACCTGACTCTCTCTCTCAGAAATGCCAGACACCCTCACAAGATTATGCTCATATGCCCACACCTACAGGAACAATGAAAATCAAATTCATACAAGTATAAGAATGGAATTGACAATGGTGGGAGAAGAGTACCTCGACAACCACCATGAAACAAATGAAAGACTTCTTATTCCTGCAAATCTTGTCTAGTCCATGATAGAGACAGGCAAGGCCAGCTTCACTCTAGTTGTAAAGCGGTACCATATTCATATCAGTAAGGGCCCTTAACACCGATAGATGGATGACATATTCGGTGCTGCATAAAATGGTCAACCCAAGCAAATACAGTAAAAATCCCTGAGCATATTGTTTGGGTGTTTCTCTATGAACCCGTCCATCATAGCTCATCCAATAACTCCAAATCAACTTAATTTTTATCTTGAAGGGCTCTTTTAATGATAGCTCCATACTGATTAGCTGTTGAATTTCTTCGTGTGTCAGAATATCGGTAAGAGGGACCGGAAGGCCATAGTACCGGATACCAGTTATGGCTGTATAATCGACTGGGCAATGGTCATCTCTCCTATAGGTAGGTGAAAAGTATGGGTCGTGTCCATCCACCGATCCGACAATGCTTGAACTACACTTCTATCTATTGGACACTTCTCAGATTGTAATTGCAAGATAAAGCTTTCAAAACTGAACTCTCGGACAATCTGTTTTACCCGAGAGGGTGCTATGTCATACCATTGTCGGGCTTTATAAACACACCCTCTGCCCTGGACAACACAGCGATCAAGCTAATACGAAGCCAGGTAAGCCAACATGAGGTAAGTATATCATCCTAACAAAATTACTCGTTATATTCTATTTTAATTAATTAATTAATTTATTAAATTCTTAATAATAGTTTACTAATTAATTTATTTTTAATATTTCCTAATCTTTAGTACTATTAATAATTAATAATTAAAAAATAAAAAAATAAAAAAATAATGAATACAAATTTGAGCTATTAAAATATTAAGTTGCAATGTTACCTTAGTTTTTTGACTTGAACTACGATGAAGCTGCATCCCAGCTAGTTAATTTATAGTACCATTTTCATATCGTCGAATAAATTTTATAAACTCAGCATTGGATTGAGGGCCTAGTCTCAAAGCATGCATTCTCTCGATTTGCTGATCAACTCTTTGCTCGACTCTCTGCTTACTTCAACTATGAAAACATATAAATGATTTGTGAATGAATGTAAGTGTGCATGGGTATTGAAGAAATGAACCGTTTATAAAAGCAAAGTGCAAAGGAAAAAGACAAAAGGCAAAAGGAAAAAACAGTAATTCCCGTGAAAAAAGAAGAAAAAAAAAGAGCCCACAGTGAATCTCACTATTAATAAATAGTGAGTAAATAGTGAATAAACAGTGAATAAATAGTAAATTCAATTATTCAGATATTTGCGTGTCTAAAAATATTTTTGTACTTTTAAAATATTTTTCCATACAGGAAAAATAGCTAAATTTTTTCTATTTTTTATAGGTATGGTAAAAAATAGCTAAATTTTTTATAAAATTTTTAATATCCTACTGACTACAATCATTTTTAACAGATAATTCAAATTATTTTTGAGTTCAGAACTCACCTCGGTCCCAAAACCCAAATTATTTTTTAGTCCAAAACTCACCTCGAGTTTAGAACCAAAATTTTTTTATTCTAGAACTCACCTCGGGTCCAGAACCCAAATTATTTTTGAGTCTAAAACTCACCTCTGAGTCCAGAACCCAAATTATTTTTGAGTCCAAAACTCACTTCGGGTCCAAAATCTAAATTAATTTTTGTGTCTAGAACTCATCTCGAACTCAAATTATTTTTTGAGTCCAGAATCCAAATTAGTTTTGAGTCCAGAACTTATCTCGGGTCCAGAATCCAAATTATTTTTGAGTCCAAAACTCATCTTAGGTCTAGAATCCAAATTATTTTTTGAATCCAGAACTCACCTCGGGTCCAGAACCCAAATTATTTTTGAGTCCAAAACTCATCTCGGGTTTAGAACTAAAATTAGTTTTGAGTCCAGAACTCACCTCGGGTCTAGAACTCAAATTATTTTTTGAGTCCAGAACTTACCTCGGGTCCAAAATCCAAATTATTTTTGAGTCCAGAACTCATCTCGGGTCTAGAATCCAAATTATTTTTGAGTCCAGAACTCAAACCAACCTTGGGTACAGAGTCCAGTTTGGCTCTAAACCTAGTCAAAAATCACATTGCTTTTCACTCTCTTTTGCTGTTGTCTTAGATCGCTGAAGCAGGGGGGGCAAACTGTAGACCCTTAATTTTTGACCTAGTCCAGTCAAAAGATTTTAAAATAGTCTGAAATAATTTTTGTGGAATATATTATTTATTTTAATATCTATTATTTATTTTGATTTATTTTACCTATTATTTATTTTATTTATAATATTTTATTTATTATTTATCATTTATTTTAATATAATATTTTTATTTATTTTTTATTTATTTTTAAATATATATAATAAAAAATAAAAAAATAAAAAAATGGTGACGAGGCAACCGTGATGAATTGGCTTGGGCCAATTCGCCGCAAAAGTGCCTACGACGAATTGATCACAGGCCAACCTGCAGCGAATTGGCCACAGGCAAAGCCTGCGGTAAAAATCACCCAGCCGCATGTCTGCTGCCTCACCCAGAGCAGCCTGCGCACCAGCCCGCAGCAATCCTCGCAGGCCCAGCAGCTCGTGCGTGCTGTCGATTTTTGACCAAACCTTATTTTACCCGGTTTTGTAATTTTTCCTAAACAGTTGGTATTTCCTTATCAAAATAGTATTATGTCTTTTTATTTTCCTATAAATAATAGTATTAAACACACGAATAAAGGGGTAGAATTTTTTAGACTCAAGAATTATTCAGACTTTTTCTTAGTAATTGATTCAGGGACTAGATTTTGGAAATTTAAAAGCAACAATCAAGGAATCAAGGCAGCAAGCAATCATCTTCCTTGGTGTTAAGCTCGGCCAAGAATTTCATCAATAATTTTTGGTGGAACCTTCAAACGTAAGTATGTCTTTTTAATTTTATATGTCAAAATTAATTATCACAGTAGCCTATTCTTTTCAAATACCTAACTTTTAATCCTATTTTCATGAGCTTCAATTTTATTTGCTTCAACCCTAAACCTTAATATTATTTTCATAAAACTTCCAAAACCATAAACCTAAAACATCCATTCTTTAGATTCAAACCCTAATTTATTTCAAACCTAATCTTTAATTCAAACATCATAGTAGCTATGTTATTTTACCTTTAAAACTTTTTTGATTATTTTGGATTGTTATATTAACACAATAGCTTCATTATTTTGATAATACAGATTTAATTACTAAAGTCTTAATTATATAAAATCAAAGATCAACCTATTTGTCCATCCAGTAGCCATGTTATTTCTCTTATATTAAATATTTCTTAGTTGACTAATCCTGTAATTAAAATACAAAACTCTAATTGTTAAACAGAAAACCTACAAAACCCTAATTTTATTCAAGAAATCATAAATGATGCATAAACCCTAAATTTATATATTTATTGCTTTATTTAAATTAGAAGCATGTTTATTATATATCTTGATTGATGGTTTATTTATATCTTTGATTTATATGTTTGATGAATAATTTATTTATGATGAGTGATTGTTATTTTTATTGATTTATTTTGGTTTTAAAAAATTATAAGAGGTATGTTTTCATGATTGGGTACCTCATTAATTAATCTTTATGTAATTTCAATTATCTTCATATTTAGAAATTAATGTAAAAGACATGTTTTCACCTTTCGGTGGATGTCCTATTTAGTTTTATGTATGGACGATGTAAGAACATGCTTCTATCCTCGAATGGGTGTCCATTTATTTATTTTGTTGGGACATTATTGTGATTTTAATAAAGTATTTATTTATTCTTATAATCGCATGCAGTATGGATAATATCGTTATATTTAAGAATTTTATAATATTAAGACCTACAAAGGAGGCCGGTTCCAATGAACCGGGTGCTATGGGGATGCTGGGTCATTTTTCACCTTCCCCACACGTACCCAACTTTCCAAACCCAATAGGGGTTTGGGAATTCTTCAGAAATTGAGTCATCCACCTCTTTCTTTTTCCCTATAGGTCTGGGTGGCTGCTCTATTTTCTCCGGGCTTAGCCCCATATTCTCTTAGGTCCCGAGCCTAAACAGTGCCGAAGTCGCAAGAACCATTCCACCGGCAGTGGGGTCGAAAATTTCCACTCATAGATAGCTTTTATATACCTTGATTTCTAATTTTGCCCCTCCATCATATATAATTACAAAATATTAATTATTAAAATAATGTGATATTTTCTTCTTTCTTCCTATCCATAATTACTTTTAAATTTCATTTCATTTCACTTTTATTTTATTTTTGTTATTTTTTATTTTAATTTCTTTTAATCTCCACCATTTATTTTCTTTCTTCTTTTGACTTTTCTTTTTCTTTTATTTACTTATTTATTTCTATCTTCTCATCCATAAATATAAATGTATATGCCATTTATGATTCATATATATGTATATGTCATTTTCACTTTAAATATATGTTATGTATATCTTTATGTATATATTATATATAATGTATATTTTATATATACATCATATCTATAATGTGTGTATATTATTTATATATCTTGTATTTTCTCTTCCAACATACCTAATTAATCGACCATATTAATTACTCCAATATATACTAAAAATGTTGATGTTAAATGAAATGTGGAGATTGTAATATCAATGTGATGTTCTATTGCAAATACTAATCATTCAAGAAGCAAGAGCCAGGAAAATTAGGGTTGTTCATCTAATCCAATGGCCTAATTAATCTAGCCCAACTTAGGCTGGGTTGGGCTAAGTTTTTAAAAATTGGCCCAAATTTTGAGTTTCATAATTAGATTAATTATCAAATCGAGCGTCAGGTTGACTCAGAAAATTTTTAGATCAACCTGGCTCAACTTGAATATATATATAAACACATTCTTAACCTAAAAACCCTTTAACCATCATTTTTGCTACCTCCCCTCCCCTCCTTTCCATTTTCCATTTTGCCTTTCACTTTTTTCTTTGAATTCTAAAGCCTCACTCCCCACTCTTTCCTCACTCTTTTTTGGCTTTCTTTTTCTTCTACATCTCTCACTTGTCCTAAACCCGGAGAAAATGGAATTGACATTGTATGGGCCGAAAAAAAGAAAGGGGTGGATGACTCAATTCCTAAGGAATCTCCAACCCCCTAATGGGTTTGAAAAGTTGGGTATGTGTGGGGAAGGTGAGAATGACCCAACATCCCCACAGTACCCAGTTCATTGGAACCGGCCTCTTTTTCAAGTCTAAATATTATTAAATTCTTAACTTATTATAGAATTATCCATATTACACATATATTAAAGTAAATAAATATTCATTGTATTAAAATCAAAGAATGTCCAAACAAATAATAAATGGACACCCATATAGTGTGGAAAACATACCCTTTACATTAATCCCAAAATTCAAAATAAATTAAATTACATTGAACCTAACTAATGAGGTACCCACAAAGTGAAAATATACCTCTTACATCTTGGAAACTAAAATAGTTAAAATAATAAAGCAAACAAATTAAGTCATTCAACCATTCATCATGAGTAATAGAAAACAAATCATTCATATAATTAAAATATCCATTCAAGACATAAAGCAATCACACCTAAGACTTTAATCTTAAATAAAGCAATAAATTTATCAATTTAGGGTTTATGCTTCAAATTAGGGTTGTTATGATGAAAATTATGACTTTAAGTTCTAGGGATGAAAAATTAGGATTTTTAGGTTTTAGGGAAAACAAGATTAAGGTTTATAAAGAGAGTTAAGATTTTTAGAAATTAAGAAAACTAGGATTAGAGTTTTAGGGTTTTGGAGATTTAGGAAAATAGTTTAGGATTTTTTATAATTTGTAAAACTAATTAGGGTTTGGGAAATTTAAGAAAATAGATTAAGTCTTTTGAAAAATAGATTAGGATTTTGAAAAATTATGAAACTAATTAGGGTTTGAGAAATTAGATTAATATTTTGATAATTATATTATTTACTTAAATTGAAATACTGGCTACTGTGTGAAAAAAAAAAGGAATTGGATAATTAGGATATTGTGATGATAGTTTGAGAAGTGAAGGTGATTATTGATTTAATAAACTGAATTTAGATGAACTTACCTATGTTTGAAGGCTCCACCAAATTGAAGGAATTAAACCAAGCTGCTACTTGCTCAACTTTAAATTCTAGCTGAGCTACCACCAAGATCCACTGCCTTGATGCCTTGTGAATTAGATAATTTTTGATTTTTTTGACTGATAGTGTTTTTTGATCATTTTTTGTTTCTGAAGTGCCAAAGTCCAAAAGTCCCATTTTTATCTTTAAATCCCTTATTTATAGGCCATTAATAAAACCTAGTCCTTCTTGATTAAGGAAAAATTAAAATTGTCCAAATCAAATTTGGTTTTGGAAAAATTGGCAAGGCCATCGAGGGCTTATCTGCAGATGCGAGCTGCTAGCGCCTGCCTGCAGGCACTAGCAGTGAGGGCTCTAGGCTGCGAGGGTTGCAGGTGAATTGGGGCAAGGCCAATTCGCCGATTATATATATATATATTATTTTATTATTATTTATTATTATTATTATTAAAATAAGTATTATATTTTTATAAAATATTTATATTTTTTTCTCTATTTTATTTATTATATTATTAAAATAAATAATAATTATTATGTGTTGAGATTTTAATATTATGCCAGACCAAAATTTAAGTTTGTAAAAATAATTCAGACTACTTTAAACCTTTAGCCTTAACTTAACTGTCTTTTAATTAGTGTCAGACTGGACTTGGTAAAAAAATAAGGGTCTATACCAGTCCTAAACTCATCATCATATAATGTCATCATATCATAATCCGTATCCCAGATCATATGTGGTTCTGACACAAGCATATGCTATGGAATCCATGGAAGGAGGTGATGTAACTCAAAGCTTGATGATTCCTTATGGACCAATTATAAGACAAAGAGCCAAGAAGATAAAGGAAGCTTTACAAACTTATGTGCAAAGATTCATGGATACAAACATGGAGCCATATGGACTAAGTAGAGGCAAATAGAAGTTGACTATTTTGTTAGAGGCCATGGATGATGAAGTATGGTTGGGATTACTTGCTATTTGAGCCCAACTAAATATTTAATGTTATTAATTTTATTATTAGTGATTTACTAGACTTATATTATTTGGATGACATTTAATAATTAGGTATTATTTGTACGCCCATTATTAGTAGTTGGGCCTTGTTGTTTAAGCCCAAAGTTATTAGCTTATTATTAGGTTATTTTAGTTGGATTAATAGGGTAAGGGTGGAGGTATCCATGTAACCAAACACCCCATTATTATTGTAACTTATTTAAACCTTCTTGTATCTTCTTGTAAAAGGTTAGACATTATTGAATAGAATTTTTAGATTTCTTCAGAGTGCATATTCTCTTGTTCTTGGTTTCTTGTGAGATCATGGTTCTATATAACAAGCTTAATAGATTTGAAGTAGTAATTCCAAGGTTTTCTTCCACAGGTTGGAATTGGGTTAAGAACTTGGCAAGAATCTGATTTGGCTTTCCAAGGAGTCGCTTTCAATCTTAAAGGCAAGTGGGGCTCTAGTCCATATACCAGTAGTTCGCATCAGTTCCATATTATCCGATAACATTGATAATATGCATCAAGTATAATCAACTCATGCACCAACACGAGTTATGCTTCTATAATCTAATGTTGATAATAATTGTATATATACAACACAAGCAATCAATATATTTATGCAAATGTAGCTGTTAACATAAATTAGAGGAGCGGAGCATTATATTAATCTATATAACTTACAAATTGACAGAAATCATAGAAATCTGAAGACTCTTCTCAAAACTCCTTATTGAAATTAAAAAGGCATCTAAAAATATTATTTCAAGATGCAATGAGAATCATTAGAGTAAGGACAAACTGACTCTAAAGATTGCCAAAATTTTGGCTCAACAACATTTCTCCTATAACTAGGACATGAACCCCCTGCATCAAAATAAGAAAATAGCACTTCTAAATCATTTGCAATACTCACAACACAATCACTACTCATTAATTGCCCCTTTGGGCCTCCATTGAATTTTACACACAATCCAAGAAAAAATCACCAATTATTTAAAATAATATTAATAAGAACAATAATAGTAATAACAATAATAATATTATTAAATTAACCATTAGTCTTTATTATAAAGTAGATGCTTAAATTTCAAAACATATTCTAAATTAATTTGAATAACTTTAAGAAAGTAATTTTATAGATATCATTGAAATAATACTAATCTTGATATATTTATTTATCTTAATTTTCAATACTCAGTTAAAATAAAATTATTAATAATATTGATTGTGATGATAAAGATAATAACAATATTAACAATACCATTTCGTTAAACAATAATATTAATTTAATTTATTTTTATTATCAATTATTTTAAAACATATTTTGGAACAATTTAAATAATTTTAAGAAATTAAATTTTCTCAAATATCTTCCAAATAGAACAAAAAATTGCGCTATTAATTTACAATAAAGTCAACAATAAAATTATTCAATTAAATATACTTATTTGAAATAAGTACTTGATGTTTTTAGACTATTTTAACAAACCTAAAACAATAATTCTTCTAAATATTCTTCAATTAAATTATTGACTTTTAATTATTTTAATATTTGAAACATAATCTAAAATAAAAAATGAAAATGATTACACCCTTGAATTCAAATTTAAATAATCCTAAAAACTTAATTTCAAACAAAAATTTGAGGATCCCAAGTTTACCAATGCAAAATTTGATCAAACTGAGGTCATTAAATGTGTCGGAGTGTTAAGATGAAGCTACCAAATTTAGGTCACTGGAGCTGCAGCCGGAATTCTCGCCGATTATCACTTATATCACCTTTCAAGAGGTTGTTGATATCCAAATGAAGAATGGTTGCTGGCATTGGAATGATAATGAACTCAGGAGCTCAAATATGCCAAAGGCATTGACTAACTTGTCGAAAATAACTGGAATCTTGTTGGAAAGTTTTTATTTTCATTGAGATTTTTTTCTCACTCTGGTGATCACCTTATCACTCAATGGTATGTAGTCAAATGAAAGCTTGTAAAAATAGGATTCTAGTGCATCTTGAATCACTTAAATTAGAGTTTAGACGAGAGAGGTATAATCATTTAAAGTTTCGATCGTCGAAGGTTGTTTGAAATTTATTATAGCAACTTTGGAAAGTGTGTTTGGCACTATTTGATCTCCGATTAAAGTATTCTAGTGTCTTTAGTTTCATCTAGATGTTAGCTTTCTAATGCCACTGATAATGCATCAATCGGAGATCTGGTGACAGAGTTATGGTCAAAAAATCGAAGGATACTCTTTTCTTTTTTCTTTTCTCTTTATTCTTCTTTCCTCTCTCTCTCTCTCTCTCTCTCTGTCTTTGTCTTTCTTCATAACTATATAAAATCTGATTGGTTGGTCTTCTTTTTATAATCTTTCAATGCACTTATTAAATTTAAATATTACTTAAGAAAAGGTTGTATAGGAATAGGCATTTAGCAGAATGGTAAAAATACTTGCTATTTTATCCTTTTGGTCCAAGTTCGAACTCTGGCTATGACGTATATGCACATTTGTTTCCCTTTATTTTCTTCTTCTTTTGCTTTACTATTATCATTATTATAACTTTACTTACATATGTACTAAATAAAATAATATTGATGAATAAATAATATATGTAATTATATAAATATTTTATTATTATATTATATTATTATTTATATAAATCTTTAAATAATATTTTAAAACATTTTTAAAAAATTAGGTTATTACATCACTCTTCCTCACTCTCATCCTCTCATAAGGCTACGCTCTCTCCGCCTTTCTATTTATAGATATCTTAACTTTCTCTCTCACTCGATGCCTCTCTATCACAATGTCACTCTCTCAATCTCTCTCTGCCACCATATGATATAAAGATGGCGATAGTTGGCAAGCATCACTGGCAAAGATGGTCATTTTTCATTTGTTGCTTGTGGTTTTTAGTATTTTTATGTGATTGAATATTTATATTATAGCCTTTTGGCTTTTTTATTGTCTAGGATTTCTGCAAGGCTTCACCTGAGCACCGACTTGGCTTGCTAAGGGGAGCCAAAATGCTCATTTAGGCTTAGTCTCACATGACACTACCACATATAGTCTCCAGTCGTTTCGATAAGTACAAGTTTAAAACTAATCTTTTATTTTGAAAAGATTTATCTCTTTTATTTAAAAAAAACTATCCTTTTATTTTAGAAAGGAACGGTGGCTTTTATTTTGAAAAGTAGAGATTGGAGAGTCATCACCTTAGTTTATTTAATTTGGAAAAAATTAAGGAAAAACTCATTTATTTGACTCCATTAAATTAAATTGATTTTTATCCAAAAAGGTCACATGTCCAAAACCAATCAGGATGGGTCTCAGGCTAAGGTTTCATACCAATTCTAACAAAAATGAATTTTTTGCCTCTCTTTGATTGATTTTGTCCTTATTTTGATGGGTTTTAGGAAAAATGCGATTTTTATAGATTATGCCATAAATAATTATAAATGATGATATATCATAATGCATGAGCATTTAATAATAATGACATCCATAAATGCAATGCTAAATAATAAAATATTACATTAAAATAATACTCCTAGGAGAGCTTTAACTCTAGCCTTTATAGGTCCTAGATTGAGTACAAATCCCCAATTAACAGATAAATAAAAGGAAAAGGAGAATATAATCATAACCCTAAGGCGTCCATTTGCGAGACTAACCAAATTTGCAAATTGAAGCCTGAAAGTAAAGAAGATATTGATAATATTGAAAATAAAGAAAATATAGAAAAGAATAAAATAAAAGGGGTGATTGGTTGTTAAGGTGTGGGTTCGTGCCTTAAGTATATTTTGAGTGTACATGCTTATCCCATTTGAATAGGAGTCAGAGCCGTAAGTAGTTCGTGCCGTTGATTGCAAATGGCTATTAATTAACCAATTTTATAGTTGATTAATTACCGAATTGAAAATGAAATAGGAAAGTGCATAGTCCCTTGGGTAAGTGCTTTCTTATGAAAAAAGGTTGAAGAGCCTTTTCGCTCTGCAACTCCATTTATACGAAAGATCAAAAGGATCAATTAACAATGATGCAAAATGTCTAATAATAGCTAAGAAATTTAATATTTTAAGTAATTTTTATCACATATGTATTTAGGCAGAGTTCTGGGGTCTGAAATTTTGATCCCCTAACAAGAGAGGTGAACTCCTATTTATAAGAGTTTGAAATTGGGACTGAGTCGCGGCGGTTCCCTTTTTTTAATGAGAGAAATTACTATGTATTTTTCCTAATTTTCCTTTTCTCATTTTTCTAAGCTAGGTGCGAAATTAAGGGTTTACAGCTACCCCCATTGCATTAATTTTACTATAAAAAAATTATGCAATGGCATGAACTAGGGAAAATAGATAGGATGAACCTAACTGGTGCATCCTCTTTTATTTGAGCATGTTTGGTCTGCACCATTTGGACCGTCTTTTGGGCCAAGAGTCTATAAATAGAGGGAGGAGGGTCATTTGCTTACTCACTCTTCTCCTTACTTTCTCTCTTTCTCTCTTTCAACATTTTCTTAAAATGTCGCAATCTTCTGCTTCTTCTCCCCAAGCTGTTGAGGCGCTGTAGACCTTTAATTTTTGACCCAGTCTAGTTTGATATTTTTAGAACAGTCCGAAATAATTTTGTGGTATATATTATTTTTTTATTATTTATTATTTATTATTTATTTTAATTTATTATTTATTTATTTATTTATTTATTTATTTATTTATTTATTATTTATCATTTATTATTTATTTTAATATAATATTTATTTTACTTTTCATTTATTTAAAAATAATAACAATAATAACAATATATAAATAAAAAATAATAATAAAAGAAAAAAAATTAAAAAATAAAAATCGACGACGGCAAAATTGGCGATGAAAAATTGCTGGCGTTGAATTGGCATGGGAAAATTCACCACAGGAAAAACATGCGGCGAAATGGCATGTGGCCTGCGCCCAGCCTGCAGCGCCCCATTTTTGCCAGCGTAGTTTCGCACGCCAGAAGCCCAGCCCGCACGCAGTTTTTTTTGAAACCCTATTTTACTTGGTTTTTGATTTTATTTCCTAAACATTTTTTATTTCCTTAACCAATTAGTATTATGTTTTGATATTTCTTATAAATACCACATTAAAGACACAAAGAAAAGGGGATCAGACTTTTGAGAATTGTAATTCTATTCAAGAATTATTAAAATTTTTTCAGAATAGATTCAGAACCTTGGACTTAAAGGAGGAAGAGGCAGTCAGCAAGCAATAAACAATCCATCAAAGGCAGCCCACATTGTATTTGTTATTGTTCAACCAGAATTCAAAATTGTGGTGGAACCAACAATGGAGTTTTGAATTTCTACTTGTTTATATTTACAGTAGCTTTATCACTCAATTAGATCAATTATTTAAACATACAATAGGTGGTGTTTTTGTTAGGCATATTGATCAATTATTCTACTTACCATCTAAAACTCTATTTAAAAATCCTAAAAGTGTTTTTTCAAAACTCTAAGACCTTAATACCCGTAAAATTAATTTTTGAAATATAAAACCCTATTTACACCTTTCTAAAACTACCAAACAATAATCTGTTTTCTTAAAACCCTAACCAAATCTATTTTTCTGAGATTCACAGTGGCCTATTCTTTCCAAATACCTAATTTAAAATCCTATTTTTATGATCTTCAATCTTATTTATTTAAACCTTAAATTTTAATATTATTTTCATACAACTTTCGAAACCCTAAATCCAAAACATCCATTCTTTAGATTCAAACCCTAATTTATTTCAAACCTAATCTCTAATTTGAACATACAGTAGCCATATTATTTCTTTTATAATAAATGTTTCTCAATTAATTAATCTAGTATATACAAAACCCTAACTGTTAAACATAAAACCCTAATTGATACAAAAACCCTAAATTTATATACTTACTATTTTATTTAAATTAGATGAATGTTTATTATATATTTTGATTGATGTTTGATGTATTTGATGAATGATTTATTTATCATGAATGGTTGGTTATTTTTATTGATTGGTTTCAAAATATTGTAAGAGGTATGTTTCCATGTTTTGGGTACCTCATATCGTGAATGTCATGTAATTTAGATTATTTTAAACTTTTGGATCAATGTAAAGGATACGTTTCCACCTTTTGGTGGGTATTCTTTTTAGTTTTAGATATTATATGATGTAAGGACATATTTTCACCCTCGGATGGGTGTCCATTTATTTGTTTTGTTTGGACATTGTTGTGGTTTTAATAAAGTATTTACTTATTCTTATGATCGCATGTAGTATGGATAATACTGTTATATTTAAGAATTTTATAATATTAAGACCTGTAAAGGAGGTCGATTCCAATGAACCGGGTGTTGTGGGGGTGCTGGCCATTTCTCACCTTCCCCACACGTACCCAACTTTTTAGAACCCATTAGGGGGTTGGGGATTCCTTAGGAATCGAGTCATCCACCCCTTTCTTTTTTCCAGCCTGTTCGGGTGGCGACTCCATTTTCTCCGGGCTTAGGCCTGTATTCTCTATGGCCCTGAGCCTAAATAGTGCCAAAGTTACAAGAATCATTCCACCAGGAGTGGGGGCTAAAGGAGGTCAGTTCCAATGAACCCGGCATTATGGGGGTGCTGGGCCGTTTCACATCTTCCCCACACGTACCCAACTTTTTGAACCCATTAGGGGGTTGGGGATTCCTTAGGAATTGAGTCTTCCACCCCTTTCTTTTTTCCGGTTGTCCAGGTGGCGACTCCATTTTCTCCGAGCTTAGGCCCATGTTCTCTAAGGCCCAGAGCCTAAACAGTGCCGAAGTCGCAATAACCATTCGATCGGGAGAGGGGGCAAAAATCCCCGCTCACAGTGGCGACTCCACTGGGGATAAGAGAAGTTGATTTTGTTAGACTTTTTATTATTCTATTCTTTCTTATCATGGTATTATCCATTGCATCATTTAGTTTGTATCGTGTGCGTGAGTTAGGATGCCCATGTTACCCGTGTTGTGTTATGTAAGGGATACCATACTTTCACTCAAGGTATGGAGATCGAGCATGGCATAACCACTCATAGCCTTGTACCTTTTAGGTATATACTTACTATGGGAACCTAAGCCTTTCAACCCAAAGACTAAAGCTCATGTTATTGGCCTAGTTACTTTCCTTAGATTTTTACCCCAAATGCTTGTTGTTTGACTATGGTTAATTTATCTTGGCTTAAATCATGGCTTATTTGGTTTGTTCTTTTTCTAATATGACCTAAGTACATTGTAAGCTTAAAATAATTTTTTTTTCCAAAACACCAAAGCTATTTTCAAAATTTTTTCAAGATGGTCTTTGGACATAAAACTTTTCTAAAAACCAATAAAAAAAATTCTTTTCTCATGACTTAAATACAAAGTCAAAAATCCATTTTTCTAAAAATCTTTTTACTATTTTTGCATTTCATTCAACCTTTTCTTTAAAAGAGCTTACAAATTATTTAGGTCAATTATGGAATACCAAAATCAATTGTGAGCCTAGTTTATACTAAGAATTGTTAATCATGGGCTTGTTTTTGGCATGAATCATTAGTTACTTTTTCAAGTGAGAAATCTATTTATAATAAACCTCTTAATTTAGTTTTAATCCAATATGGCATAAAAGCTACTTTAGTTGGTTGAATGGATTAATACCTAATTAATGGAAATTATCATGAACTGGTTTCCATTTTTAAAAATATAACTATTAGTTGAAATGTTCGAGGGAATTATTCAAAAACAAGATACCCCATGTTGGTATTTTGTTAACCATATTACCTAGGAAAAGAGATTCGCCATTCGTGTGTGGATGTTATAATGTTGGAAGGAACGTCCTATTTATCCTTGTTTGTTTATTGTTTGTGCACACATGCATACATGCACACATACATTTGCATCACATATCATTAATCCTTTATGGTTCACAGCCCTGGATTACAACAATTCAAAAGCTTACAACAATTTGACCTACGCCAGAGATGAAGATTCTAGCAGCGACTCAATCATTTTTCACCAAAAGTAATGGAGCTCGAACAAATTCAAAGAATGGTGGACGATGCCCTCAATGCTAAAATGGAAGAACTAAAGGAGGCTGAGACCATGAAGAACCAATTGGCTGTAATTTTAGGAAATAATGCCGAAGCATCTGCTAGCACCAAGAAGCCAAAGGACAAATGGAAGGCTAAAGTTGGTGAAGTGGCTTTTAATGATGACAAGGTGGTCATTGATGATGACGACGACTGGGCTCAATACTTCCTAGATTCGCAAAATAAGAAGAAGGAGCCAAAGATTGTTGAAAGATCAGCTATGGAGAAAACTGAAACTTCAGATGTTGAGAAGATGATTGCTAACCTGAAAAAGAAATTTGAAAAGAAGCTAAAAATCAAAGAAATGTATGAGGTTGACAAATTGTTTGAGCTAGACGAGGAAGTTTCATACAAGTTCAAGATGCCATCCTTTGCAAAGTTTGATGAAACTGGAAATTCTCACCTCCATGTGAAGTAGTATATCACTGCTATGTAGTCTGCTCGAGCTAATAAGGCTCAAACTCTAAGGTCCTTCATGCTCTCATTGGATCCTATTATCCAAAATTGGTTCAATACCTTAGATGATGGCACACAAAAGAGCTGGGATTTGCTATACAAGGCCTTCATCCAACAATATGGATACAATGCTGAACTGGAAGTTACTCTAATGGAGGTGGAGTCCATTAGACAAAGGTCGAACAAAAACTTCGTGGACTATATGAAGAGGTGGAGAAATAAGGCTGCATTGCTCAAGAGAAGGCCTGATTAATCCGATCAAATGAGAATGATTGTGCAAGGAGTGTTACCTAGCCTTCGCGAAAGGATGTCTCATACACTCATTCGGGATTTCAACGACCATTTGCTAGGTGGTCTACAAATTGAAGAGTGGGAAAGAGAGAAGAACTACTTTTCAACAAGAAGGAATGAGAAAGGAAACTACCAGTCTGGTAACCAAAGCATGCAAAAGGCAGTTGATGTTAATGCTACTGGCCAAGGAGGAAAAAGGCAGTTTTCAAAATTGGGGAAGCTGCTATCTTGGGTCCTCAATAAGCTATAAAAGAAGAGATTGTTACAACCCTTAAATCCTCGTCCTTTGCCTAACCCTCTCCCACCTAATTTTGACACTATGGCATTTTGTCAATTTCATCAAATGCAAGGGCACGACACAGATAGATGTGTGAGGTTGAGGCATGAGATCTAGAATTTGATTGATAGTGGGAAGCTGCCAGAGCCCAACAAGCCAAGCACTAAAGACAATCCATTGCCAAGGTTCAATAGAGTACCACCACCGGTGACCTTCATGATTGGAGGAGGTTTGCATGAAAGTTTTGTCATGTCTTCTTTCCTAAATGTAGGTGGAGAAGCAACCATAGAAGAAGTGGTGTTTAGCAAAGATGAGCAAGCTATGGTGGGTAAAGAAGTAGCAATCTGTGTTGTGAATGAGTTTTGAAACTCAAGCGATAGCGATGATGATCTTGAACCCAATAAGGAGGAATGGACCTGGTCTGAGCCTAAAGAAGATGAAGTAATGAACACTAGATCTGGTAAGCCTTATGCAAGGCCACCACCTAAGGAAGTAGAGGCTAATAAAGGAAAGGAAGCTGAAGTGGGGGAACAAAGAAGAGGAAGATGACACTGTGCTTAAATAATTGAAGAGAACCCAAGCAAGTGTTAGCATTTGGGACTTATTGGCCACTTCTAAAAAGCACCGTGAAACAATGGCCAAGGCCTTCGGTAGCATGCCAATTTCTACCTCTATAACACCGGATGAGCTGGTTAAATTCATAAAAGATGAAGGAGTAATGAAGTATGAAGAGGTTCAAAAGAAGAATGAAGTTGACATGGGAAAAGTATCTTTCTTAGATACAGATTTACCAAAAGAGGGGAGAGATCACATCCGCCCTCTCTTTATCAAAGTAGAAGTCAAAGGAAAAAGGACCCCATGTGTAATGGTTGATGATGGGTCCGCCATAAATGTTTGCCCACTTAAAATTTTACCAAAGCTTGCTATGTCAACAAGAGATCTAAGCCCAACCGAGGTAACCATTAGGGCTTATGACAATACCAAGAGGCATGCTGAAGGGACATTCAAAGTCATTGTAAAGGTTTATTCAATTGAATCTATAGTAGAATTTGTGGTTTTGGATATACTTGTTACTTTTGCTCTACTTTTTGGACGACCATGGTTCCATCCTCTTGGTGGAGTTCCTTTCACCCTTCATCAAAAGATCAAGTTCCCTAATGGAGATGAGACGGTGGTCATCGAAGCCGAGGATAATGAGGTTGTTAATGCTCTAAAGATTGAGGCCTCACAATAGTTTCCAATTAGCTGTGATTTCTGATGATGAAGTAATGGACTCCAAGGTTTTGAACATGATGAAGAACATGAGCTATCTTCCTAGTGCTGGTCTTGGAAAGGGCAAGGCTGGTGTGACAAAGCTTCTAGATTTCAAGACTCAAACTTCCAAGAAAGGGTTAGGGTATGAAGAAGCTAGTAAAGATGTTCATCCAAAGAAGAATGAGAAGATGAGCTTCCCACCATTTGAAGAGATCTTTGTCAAAGCTCTAGACATGGGACCACTCTAAGGAAAGCCCGAGCTAATCATGTTCATGGGAAAGTTGATCCCGGGTTTTGAAATTTTTACTAATATTGCTGAGTTAGTAGAACAAGTGAAGAAAGAGCTCACCCTGCCAGCCAACAAAGAGCCCAATCCGAAAGGGAAAAAAGAAGATGTCCTGAAAGCCTAGAAGATTCCAGAGGAGATTGCTGCCCTGGTTGAAGAAAAGTTTGAAGATGTTCTACTTTATGATTTTGAGAACAATGACAATGATTTTTATTTTTATTTATCTACTTTGTATGAGGATGATGATGTTTTCTTTTCCAAAATGAATGCAATAAAGTCTGATTTTGCTTACTTGTGTGATGTTTCTCCTAATGGTTGCATG
Organism: Garcia nutans; assembly: GCA_947685225.1. Classification (NCBI taxonomy): domain Eukaryota; kingdom Viridiplantae; phylum Streptophyta; class Magnoliopsida; order Malpighiales; family Euphorbiaceae; genus Garcia; species Garcia nutans. The sequence continues at coordinate 740,218 of CANTUV010000017.1, read as the reverse complement.
CATTCAAATAGTGGCTACATGAGCATCTTTAATATTAACTCTGTCGATACACAATCATTAAATTTGGGAACAACCAAAAATCCTAAAAATATTAGCATAGCATCTAACCTTACTCCTGAAGATAGAGAGAGATTTGAAAACATATTTAAAAAATATGAAGAAGTGTTTGCTTGGTCTTATGAGGATATGCCTGGAATAGATCGAGATATAGCAGAACATTTGATTCCTACTTACACTCACATGAAACTTGTCAAACAAAAGCTTAGGTGGTTAGGATTTGAATGGGCTGAATTGGTTAAAGAAGAGGTCACTAAGCAAATTAAAGTAAAGTTCCTTGAAGTGATAGATTATCCAGATTGGCTAGCCAACATAGTACCCATGCCAAAGAAAGATGGAAGAATTAGGGTCTGTGTGGACTATAGAGACATAAACAAGGCTTCCTCTAAAGATGATTTTCCTTTACCCCATATAGATGTCCTCATTGATAGGGCAGCCTCTAGCATGCTACACTCATTTGTAGATAGATTTTTTTGGATACAGCCAAGTGGTAATGGCCCAAGAGGATAAAGCCAAAACTGTTTTCATTACTACATGGGGTATATTTTGTTATAGGGTGATGTCGTTCGGATTAAAGAATGCTGGAGCAACCTACCAAAGGATGGCTACCACATTATTTCATGATATGATGCACAAAGAAGTCAAAGTGTATGTTGATGATATGATGGTGAAGTCAGATACAAGGGAACAACACTTCCAAAACTTAGAATTATTCTTCGAAAGAGCAGTGAAGTATAAGCTAAGATTAAACTGGAAGAAATGTGTGTTTGGGGTTACCTCAAGCAAATTGTTGGGACATGTGATTAGTCCAAATGGCATTGAGATTGACCCTAACAAGGTTAAGGTGATCAGGGATATGCCAGCCCCTAAGACGGAGAGAGAAGTTCTAGGGTTCATTGGCAGATTGCCGTACATTAGCAGGTTTATAGCAAAGCTCACCATAATCTGTGAACCTATCTTTAAATTGCTTAAAAAGAATCAGCCAGTCATGTGGAATGAAGAGTGTCAAAAGGCCTTTGAGTGCATAAAGGAGTATTTGCTAAATCCATCTATTTTGAAACCACCTAAACCCGGTAAACCCTTATTACTATACTTATTAGTAAAAGAAGAGTCAATAGGAACCATGCTAGCCCAAGTAGATGAGTCAAGGATTGAGCACACAGTCTATTATTTGAGTAGAAAGCTCCTATCTTATGAAATTATCATTGAAAAGACCTATATAGCAGTGGTTTGGTCTTCTATGAAGTTGCGGCATTACTTTCAATCTTATAGTGTGCAAGTAATTTCCAGGTTGGATCCGGTGAAGTACTTAAGGGAGACACCCTCTTTGATCGGAAAGTATGGACGATGGTTGATAATATTATAAGAATTTGAGATTGAGTATGTAACCAGGAAAATAATCAATGGTAGAGCAGTGGCAGAATTCCTGGCCCAACAACCATTATCGGATAGTGAAGAGGTAGTCTTGGAGTTTCCTGATGAACATTTAGAGGCCATAGAGGTACAAGGATGGAAAATATATTTTGATGGAGCAGTGAATAGGAAAGAAGCAGGTTTGGGAGTCATACTAGAATCGTCCGAAAGGGAGCTTTTCCCTTTAGCCAAGAAGTTGAAGTTCAGGGTGACCAATAATATAGTGGAGTATGAAGCATGTATCTTTGGTTTGGAAACCCTAATGATTATGAAGGTAGATGAGGTGCAAGTCTTTGGCAATTCATTGCTAGTAGTATCTCAAGTAAATGGATAGTGGGAGTTAAAAGAAGAGAAACTAAATCCATAGCACCATTACTTGACCATGATGAAGAAGAACTTTAAGGACTGCATGTTTATACACCTACTAAGAGAAGAAAACCAGATGGCTGATGCCCTAGCCACATTGGCTTCGGTATGGGAAAATCCTATCAATTTATTCCTTAAGCCTCTGATTTTGACCAGTTCATCAACTCCTTGCTATGAATATAAGACAATCATGGAAACTGATACAAACCATGCTGCGTGGTATGATACTATAAGATGATTTTTAGAAGAGAAGGAATACCCATTGGGGGCAACAAAGAAAGAAAGAAGAGCCATAAGGCGGTGGTCCTTACAATACATCACCTTTCATGGAGAGTTGTATCGAAGATGGCCTGATGGAGTGCACTTAAGATGCTTGAGGAAGCCTAAAGTGGAGCATATCATGTCAGAAATACACGCAGAAAGTTGCGGTCCACACATGAGTGGTTTAGCCCTAGTTAAAAAGATAATTCAACAAGGTTACTACTGGTTGACCATGGAGAGAGATTGTATTGAGTATGTGAAGAAGTGCCAACATTGTCAGATGTATGGTAATTTGAATCACATGCCTCCTAAAGAATTGCATTCTATGTCTTTACCCTGGCCCTTCGCAACTTGGGGGATTGACATTATAGGAGAGATATATCCAACAGCCTCAAACGGTCACCGTTTCATTGTAGTAGCGGTAGATTATTTTTCAAAATGGGTCGAAGCTGAATCTTTCAACAAACTGGGGGCAAGACAAATGGCTAGATTTGTTCAAAAGAATCTTATTTGCAGGTATGGGGTCCCACACTGTGTGATATCAGACAATGGAGTATAATTTCAAGGTGCAGTTAAGGACTTATTCTCAAAATACAGAATCCATCATCACCGATCCTCCCCTTATAGACCAAAGGCCAATGGTGCAGTGGAAGCAACCAATAAGACAATTAAGCAGATCATGTCCAAGATGACCAAGACATACATGGACTAGTTAGAGATGCTTCCTTTTGCTTTGTGGGGATACAGAACAAGTGTGCAAATGCCGACTGGAATGACACCGTTCTCTTTGGTTTACGGGATGGAAGTAGTATTGCCAATTGAAATTGAGATCAAGTCATTAAGAGTGGTCTTGGAAGCTGAACTGCCTGAGAGGGAGTGGGTAGTAAGCAGATATGCACAATTAGCCTTACTAGAGGAAAGAAGGCTAAAAGCACTGTATCATCATTAACTATATCAAAGGAAGATAGCTCGGGCTTACAATAGAAGGGTTAAGATCAGAAAACTCAGAGTTGGTGATTTAGTATTGAAACAATGTAAGCCTAATGTATCTGATCCAAGATGAAAATTTAATCCTAGCTGGGAAGGACCATATGTTGTGAAACAAGTCCTGAACAAGGGTGCAGTCAAGTTATCAGATATGGACGGGAATGAGTTTAGTGAGCTAGTGAACATTGACAGGTTGAAGAGGTTTTATGTATAAAAAAAAAAGAGAGCTCGCTAGGTTGAAAACCTAAAAGGGTGGCCTAGACAAAAGTTAGAGTAGTCCGCTAGTTCTGAAAATCTGAAAGGTTTAGCTAGACAACAATTAGGGCTAAGCGAGAGAAAATTGTCAATTAGAAAACCCGAAAGGGCTAGTTGGCAGCAGGAGTGATCTTGTGTATGCTGGCTTTATGTTTCGTTGTTCCCTAATTTAATAAAATAAAATTAATATTAAAATTATTCCATGTACACTATTTTAAGTATTTAACCAGATATGGATAAAATAAATAAACACAATAGCAAAAGGTGATGATAAATTATGAGAGGAAAAGAACCATCTTTTATTATTGTTTTCATTTTTTTTATATCCTAACAATATTTTTTCTAAAGAAAGTGAAAAATTTAAAATCTATGATAAATGATAAGTGTAGCGTACAGGTCAGCTTTGCTTCAGCCGATCCAACTAGGCTTCAGTCAGACAAGGCATGTCCAAATCAGGAGTAAAATTGAAACCTCGAGGCTCAGCTCCATACTGACGGTCAAGCCGGCGAGGATCATAGTAAGTACCTCGATGAAGAGCAACGAGAGGAACATACATCAAATACATTCGAATGGTGATACGAGAAATCTTCCACCAGGGTACTAACCAATGGATATTGACTTCAACACGTGAGTGGATCCAGTCAATCCAGTCAACATATGAAGAAGCATGGTGGAGTAGCTTCCTAGCAGAGTGATGTCATGGTAGATATCTGATGAAATCTGTAACACCCCTATAAACCGTATACGTACCAAGCATGCTTAAACGATCGTAACATACATATACTGAATATAGAAAATGCCATAGTTTAAAAAGAAACACAACAAATATCTTTGTAAATAAGTGAAAACAATTTCAAACATTTAAAAGAAATCCAAAAGAAACCATATAAAGAAAATATTTATTAATTCACAACGGAAGTTATTACAAGTATATTATAAATCAAAGTTTACAAAACATAGAATATATACATGATTGGCAGCTCTTCTCCGATCTTTAAGTCCCAAAATAACTCTTTAATGTCTACTCTCACTCGGTCTCGAGGAGCTCTCAGGTTCAACTCTGTTACCTGCGCGATCAAACACTATCGCGCTAAGCCATCGGCTTAGTAGTACAAAATATACCAACACTATACTTTAAGGCAATGCAATTTCACACATTTGATTACTCAAATCAATATCATAGATGAAAGGTTAACAACATACCTTTATATTTCATAAACCACATATATAAACATATCACATTTCAATATCCTTCCATATATCTCATTAGTCAATCATTTTACCATTTATGAATCACATTAAGCAAAGACAAGCATGGGCCCAAAACACACTAATATGCCATTCAACTTTCAGAGTTAATGCTTTGGTTTTGTTATCACATTTATCATTATCATAAACCCAACTAGGTTTCAAGGATTAGGTTCAACCAAGCTTCAAGGGGAACAAAGCATGTTAAGTATCAACCCAACTTGGCTTCAAGAACCAACCCAACCTAGCTTCAAGGGTTGTAACATCTCAATTAGGCTTCAAGGATCAAATCCAACCTAACTTCAAGAGAATGTTACCAATAGGCATGCCACCAATAACAAAACTCTGAAAATGAATAACACATTAGACACACAATTCATTTATTATTTCATTCTCAAATCTCATCATCAATTAGGCAAACATGCCTTATGTTCTTCCAATAGAATCATCATAGCCAAACCCAATGGCTTCATATCACATTTGAGTTATCATAGCCAATTACAATGGCCTCATATCATATTATATCTCAAATCATATTATTCATATAGCATCATTGATACAACATTTCAAAGTACATTATTATTGAAATGTACATAATCAAACACATTAAACATCCATTAAAAATGATCATCATTGATATATATACACATATATAATTCACCTTATTCTTAAATTTAGAATCCTCAATACACATTTGTTTAGGTCATCTTTGTTTTAAGTATATTCAAAGTGTAAATATAAAAAGACCTTGGAAGGATTCAACAATGTGAGAAAAGCAAGAAACAAATCACAGTAAGGGACACCCTCAAGGGACACGGCCAAGCTTGTGGCCGTGTCTCTCAACCAAAAGCAACAGAAGTAGACATGGGCAAGGGACACGGCCGTGTCTCTTCAAAAATCATTCAACACGGCCACATTTTTCTTAGACTTAGCCGTGTCTCCAAAATTATATAGGTTGGCCGTGTCTCTTCCTTGGTTTTGGCCGTGTCTCTTATGAACAAAACCCTAACCATAGCCAACACTCTTTTGATTGAAATTAAACACATTATGCACAACATAAACTCATTCAAATAGATGTAATCAAAGTCATTAACACTTATTTTGCATGTTTAACACCATATACACATTAACAATACATCAACAATCCATTTAAAACATCTACCATTTCAAAACCCTAAAACCAAACATCACTCTTAACTTATCATCTTCAAACCAAAACCAACATCAATTCAACCTTTTTAACTTATAATCAATCTCAACACTTATAAACTCATCTCAAACACACCTATTCATAATCTCAACACATCACAACCCATCTCAAACATAACTTCAAAAATAACAAAGATAAACAAGAGAGTACTTACCTTAAATGAAGAAATTTTCACAAATCTCCAACCAACTCCTTTGATTTATCCTTCAATTTGATTCTAGCATCAAGAACACTTCTCTTGCTCTCTCCTCTCTTGAATAGCCGGCACACAAAGGAGAAGAAAAGAAAATAATCACAAGTCAAACTTCTCTTCTTCTTTAAATATCCACCAAGCAATTCTAACAAAGCAATTACCTAAATGCCCTCATCCAATTAACTTAACCTTTGTCACTTATATGCCCATTTAAGTAATTTCACATGTCACAAATAAATATCCTCTTCCGTTGACCATCCCTTTTGACTAATGTATATGTTATGTATATAACCATATACCCAACATATACACTTTCTCTCTACACATTTCTTTCCTTTTTAAACAATACATAAACATTCTCTTTCCAATTTCTTTTCTCTTACACATCAACATATACATTCAATCTAATTAAAACAACAATAATATTCAAAACTTCTAGGGCATACATTGGGATATTACAATTCTCCCCCTCTAAAAAGAAATTTCATCCTCGAAATTACCTGATATCAAGTCTGAAACAATTGAGGATATTGATCCTGCACTGCTTGCTCACTTTCCCAAGTTGCTTCTTCTCTTGCATGATTCTTCCACAGAACCTTCACCAAAGGCACTTTCTTATTTCTCAACTCTTTCACATCACGTGCCAAGATAGCAACTGGTTCTTCTTCGAATGTCAGATCTGGACTCACTTCGATAGATTCAATTGGCAACACATGAGATGGATCCGATCTGTATCTCCTCAACATTGAAACATGGAATACATTATGGATCCTCTCCAACTCAGGTGGCAAAGCAAGCCGATAAGCAACTGGCCCAACTCTTTCCAAAACTTCATACGGTCCAATGAAACGAGGACTCAATTTCCCTTTCCCACCAAACCTCAAGATCTTTTTCCAAGGAGACACCTTCAAAAATACTTTATCTCCCACATTATATTCAATGTCTCTCCTCTTCAAATCTAAATAAGATTTCTGTCGGTCCGAAGCTGTTTTCAACCTATCTCGAATCATTTTCACTTTCTCTTCAGTTTCTTTAACTAAATCAGGACCAATTAACTTACCTTTACCAAGTTCATTCCAATATAGAGGTGTCCTGCACCGTCTACCATACCATGCATCGAATGGGGCCATACCAATGCTGGATTGATGACTGTTATTGTAAGCAAATTCAACAAGTGGTAAGAATCCATCCCAACTTCTAGAGAAATCAATAACACAGCTTCTCAACATATCCTCAATAATTTGTATCACCCTCTCAGACTTCCCATCTGTCTGAGGATGGAAAGCAGTGCTGAAATGTAATCGAGAACCCAAAGCACCATGTAAACTCTTCCAAAACCTTGAAGTAAATCGGGGATCTCGATCAGACACTATAGAAGTTGGAACACCATGTAGCTTCACAATCTCATAGATATACTGTTAGGAAATTAAGGAGATCACTGCAAACAAAAACACGCAGCGGAAAAATATTTGATCTCTGATTTCCCACCAGGATCCATGCTGTTCGTTTAATTCGACAAAAGTGTTCAAAGAACTAACCTGTTGATGATTCGAAATCACAGTTTTGAAGAGATGCCTCGATCGCGAAACACCCTCTATCGCGTATCCACACGAATGCTACCGTTTGGAGTGCTAGCTCTCTGCAACAGCGAAGGCTGGAAAAACGTTTTCTCTAAAAACGTATTAGGGTTACCTTTTTCGTTCCTCTTTGTTTTTATTGTTACCTCTGAGAAGACTTAACGTCTGGAGTGAATATAATCACTCCAGAATCCAATTCAAAATTGGATACGGAAAGTCAAATTCAGAATCCAAGTCTAATTAGGATTCTGAATACATTATCTAATAATAAATATAATTGGATAAGGTAAGTCAAATTCAGAATCCAAATCTAATTAGGATTCTGAATATATTATCTAATAATATATATATATAAAAACGAAAATAATAATAATAATAAATATTAATATCTAATATTAATATTATTAATATTATATCCAGCCCAAAACGCATTCTTGTGTGTGACCCGATAGGCCCATATTAATTGGCAGTCAATTTAATCTCTATTAAATCAACAAGTCATAATTGGCCTCTAGCAAGGCGTTACGACTACCCAATTAATATAAGGAATGTCCAATTTGCCTAATAATAGTATATGCATTAATCCCTTTGTCACACGATATCTAGCTTGAACATAAGTCATGGTCAACGTCATACTTATATTGTCCAAACTTATGATTACTCGATCTCCAAGTAGACTGATAAAAACAAATGAAATTGATCACATTATCAATTCATTTGAGCACGGCCATGCATTTCACAGTCTCACTTATCGAGGGGCCCAAAAGATATCTCTCTCAAAGAGAGGGACAAATTCTATCTTGATTGTTCATTATCCTCTACATAATTTCTATCATATATGAACATAACCTTTATTACTATCCAGTTACGGATAATGTTTGATCATGTCAAAATATAATAGTCCTTATATTGGAAACTATGACAATCTCAAGTCAAAGAATTATTACATAACTATCATGAGATTTACTTATGACACTAACCCATGTAGTAATCTCATGATGGGTCTATCCAATACATTGTTCTCTAACAAGTATTTATGAAATTGATTTGTATCACTATACACATAACCATCTGATGATCATCAAATCAATGTTCATACTGGTTAAGAATTATTTATTTTTTTTATCTCTATAACAATAATAAACCATGGACAAATATCAAAATTGTGTAACATGCAAACAACAATAATGATAATAAAACCTCATTTATTAATAATGAATGTATAACATAAAGATCCAAACAAATGGCCTAGGGCACATACACTAACATATACAGCTCAGCTAACCTCTCCAAAGAGTAATCCATCCGAACCGGAAGAAAATGAGCTGTCTTAGTCAACCTGTCAACAATCACCCAAATAGCAACATGCTTTCTTTGTGTCAATGGCAGACCATATACGAAATCCATGGTTACTCTATCCCATTTCCATTCAGGCACTGCTAAAGGTTGAAGTAACCCTGTTGGAACTTGATGCTCAACTTTTACTCTCTGACATGTGAGACATTTTGACACAAAATCTGCAATGTCTCTCTTCATACCGGACCACCAATAATGCTGTCTCAAATCATGATACATCTTTGTATTGCCCGGATGCATAGCAAATACTGACTGATGTGCTTCCTCTAAAATAATCCTTCTCAAATTAGCATCATCAGGTACACACATTCTGTTCTTAAACCAAAGACTCCCATCACCTCTCACAATAAAATCTCGACCCTTTCCAATCTGGCAATCTGAAACAATCTTTTGAATCTTCTCATCAGCCAATTGAGCCTCTCTAATCTGATCCAACAATACTGGTTTCAATTGCAACTGTGCCAACAATGCACCATCATCACAAAATACAAAACTAGCATGCAACGCTCTCAACTCAACAAGCAACGAGAGCGAATAAACAGTCAAACCTGCTAAAGACTTCCGACTCAAGGCATCAGCAACAACATTTGCTTTACTAGGATGATAATCAATCAAACAGTCGTAGTCTTTTATCAACTCTAACCACCTTCTCTGTCGAAGATTGAGTTCTCTTTGGACACCCAAGTATTTTAAACTTTTATGATCAGTATAGATAAAACACTTCTCCCCATATAGATAATGTCGCCAAATCTTCAATGCAAACACAATGGCTGCCAACTCTAAATCATGGGTCGGATAATTGAGCTCATGCGGTTTCAACTGTCGAGAAGCATAAGCTATCACCTTACCTTCTTGCATCAGAACACAACCCAAACCACTATGTGAAGCATCACTGTAAATCACATATGGTTTATCTTCCACAGGTAAAGTAAGAACAGGCGCTTGAGTTAACATTTCTCTTAACTGATCGAAGCTAGCCTGACACTGATCTGTCCACACAAATCTAACTCCCTTTCGAAGCAATCTGGTAAGTGGAGTAGCTATCAAAGAAAATCCTTTCACAAACCGTCGGTAATAGCCTGCCAAACCCAGAAAACTTCTAACTTCAGTCACAGACTTTGGTGGACTCCAATTCAGAATAGCTTCAACTTTACTCGGATCAACTCTAATGCCTTCTGCTGAAACTATGTGACCAAGAAAAGTTACTTGGTCAAGCCAAAACTCACACTTCGACAGTTTAGCAAACAATTGCTTCTCTCTCAAAATCTGCAACACAATTCGCAGATGCTTGTCATGCTCCTCCTCATTACGCGAATACACCAATATATCATCAATAAAGACCACTACAAACTGATCAAGATAGGGCCTAAACACCCTATTCATCAAATCCATAAAAACAGCAGGTGCATTCGTCAAACCAAAAGGCATAACTAGAAACTCATAATGCCCATATCTCGTACGAAAGGCTGTCTTAGGAATATCCTCCGCTCTGACCCTTAACTGATGGTACCCTGATCTCAAATCAATTTTAGAAAATACTGCTGCACCTTTCAATTGATCAAAGAGATCATCAATTCTAGGCAAAGGATATTTATTTTTAATAGTCACCTTGTTCAATTGCCTATAATCGATACACAATCTCATAGTACCATCCTTCTTCTTTACAAACAGAACAGGAGCTCCCCACGGTGAAACACTAGGGCGAACAAACCCTTTATCAAACAACTCCTGCAACTACACTTTCAGTTCTCTCAGCTCAGCAGGTGCCATTCTATAAGGAGTAATGGAGATAGGAGTGGTGTCAGGCAATAATTCAATACCAAACTCCACCTCTCTCTCAGGAGGCAACCATGGCAACTCCTCTGGAAGCACATCTGGAAACTCTGAAACTGTGGGTATATCATCAAGTTGAGAACTCTTTACTCTAGTATCCACAACATAAGCAAGGTAAGCATCACACCCTTTTCTAATCAATCTCCTAGCTGCAACAGCTGAAACAAACAAGGATGCTAGCTGTCCCTGCTCATTAGATACTAACACCTCTCTACCATCGCTGGTTCTCAAGGTAACAACTTTCTTTTGGCAATCAACCACAGCTCTATGTCTAGATAACCAGTCCATGCCTAGGATCACATCATATTCCTTAAAAGGCATCTCAATCAAATCTCCAAGAAACTCCTCACCTTGCACCATCACTGCACTATCTCGGTGCACTTTGCTAACAATCACACTATGCCCTAACGGATTTGTCACCAATACATCAAATCCTAGGGATTCAGCATGCACATCAGACACAGGCAAAATAGATGCACTAATATAGGAATGTGTGGAACCCGGATTAATCAAACCAAGTACTGAAATACCAAATAAAGAAAAAGTACCAGCTATGACTGCCGAAACATCTGGTTGCCTCTGCATCACATAAATCCTCTGAGAAGATCTAGCCTCCTCTGGTCTACTCTCCCTGGATGTAGAACCTCCTCTAGAACTGAACCCAGATCTACCTCCTCTGCTGAAACCTCTGCCTCCATGACCTCCCCTCACACTAGGTCGGGAAGCTGCAGTATCCACTGACATCCTCTCCTGTCTATCAGGACAATCTCTCACAAAGTGATCAGGCGACCCACATCTGAAACATACCCCTGTCACACCAGTCCTCCAACAAGGACCACCATGTGGCCTACCACAATGAATGCATATGGGTAAGGTGGATCTCTGAGTCACTGGGGTCGGAGCACTCACCACTGAAACTGTAGGTCTAGATCTCTGTCTCTGAAACTGTACTGACCTACCCGCTGGCCTCTGACTCCTACTAACCCGAGGAACAAAACTTCCTTTACCTCTTTTCACAGACGAAGACCCTGTCTCAAACTGGGGCCTTCTAACCCTGATCTCTTCCTCTGAAGTAGCTGCAATAACCTGAGCTCTCTCCACACTTCGAGCTGCTGCAACAAGCTGGGAAAAATCATGATATCTAGATCCAGCCACAAGACACAAGATAGAGGGCCTCAATCCCTCCTCAAATCTCCTGCATCTATCTATCTCATCAGATATAATACCCCCAGCATACTGGCTCAACCGGATAAACTCTAACTCATATTCGGTCACAGTCCGGTGATTTTGCTTCAAGCACAAAAACTCCATCTTTTTCACATCTTTATACTCCCTTGGAGTATACTTTAATTCAAACTCTCTTAGAAAATCAGCATAGGACAAGGTAGGTGGATCATCCATAGCATGGGGCACTGTCTTCCACCAGTCATATGCGTCCTTTTGCAACAATGATCTTGCATAATCAAACTTTTCCTCTGGAGTGGCTTGCAACTGAACAAATATTCTCTGTACTTTGTCTAGCCACTGCTCTACTACAGCTGGATCAATGGTACCCAAGAAGTCTTCTGCTCCATACTTCCTTAGCTTATCATACTGTCTCACTGATACCAAAGGTTGTGGGGGTGGTGGCGGTGGTTGCACTGGTGCTTGCCTCAAAGCCTCTACCACATGCCTAACCCAAACTGGCGAAACATCCTCACCAGCTGGTCTCCCCGACACAGAAGCAGGTACCTCTCCAGCACTGTCCACTCTAGCTCCCTCTCTAATCTCATCAGGAGCTATACTCTCAGCACTACCCTCGACTGACTGACGTGAGTGAGAATCCATCACAACCTATATCTGTAAACACAGCAGAATACCTCTCATTAAAGATCAGAGACTGCCAATGCCAAACATGTATGTTATTCAAAAATCCACTTTTTAAAATCAAAACACTCTTTTTCTTACACTTGACCTAGGTTGAGAATCTCAAACCTAGGCTCTGATACCAAAATAATTGTAACACCCCTATATACCGTATACGTACCAAGCATGCTTTAACGATCGTAACATACATATACTGAATATAGAAAATGCCACAGTTTAAAAAGAAACACAACAAATATCTTTGTAAATAAGTGAAAACAATTTCAAACATTTAAAAGAAATCCAAAAGACACCATATAAAGAAAATATTTATTAATTCACAACGGAAGTTATTACAAGTATATTATAAATCAAAGTTTACAAAACATAGAATATATACATGATTGGCAGCTATTCTCCGATCTTTAAGTCCCAAAATAACTCTTCAATGTCTACTCTCACTCGGTCTCGAGGAGCTCTCAGGTTCAACTCTGTTACCTGCGCGATCAAACACTATCGCGCTAAGCCATCGGCTTAGTAGTACAAAATATACCAACACTATACTTTAAGGCAATGCAATTTCACACATTTGATTACTCAAATCAATATCATAGATGAAAGGTTAACAACATACCTTTATATTTCATAAACCACATATATAAACATATCACATTTCAATATCCTTCCATATATCTCATTAGTCAATCATTTTACCATTTATGAATCACATTAAGCAAAGACAAGCATGGGCCCAAAACACACTAATATGCCATTCAACTTTCAGAGTTAATGCTTTGGTTTTGTTATCACATTTATCATTATCATAAACCCAACTAGGCTTCAAGGATTAGGTTCAACCAAGCTTCAAGGGGAACAAAGCATGTTAAGTATCAACCCAACTTGGCTTCAAGAACCAACCCAACCTAGCTTCAAGGGTTGTAACATCTCAATTAGGCTTCAAGGATCAAATCCAACCTAACTTCAAGAGAATGTTACCAATAGGCATGCCACCAATAACAAAACTCTGAAAATGAATAACACATTAGACACACAATTCATTTATTATTTCATTCTCAAATCTCATCATCAATTAGGCAAACATGCCTTATGTTCTTCCAATAGAATCATCATAGCCAAACCCAATGGCTTCATATCACATTTGAGTTATCATAGCCAATTACAATGGCCTCATATCATATTATATCTCAAATCATATTATTCATATAGCATCATTGATACAACATTTCAAAGTACATTATTATTGAAATGTACATAATCAAACACATTAAACATCCATTAAAAATGATCATCATTGATATATATACACATATATAATTCACCTTATTCTTAAATTTAGAATCCTCAATACACATTTGTTTAGGTCATCTTTGTTTTAAGTATATTCAAAGTGTAAATACAAAAAGACCTTGGAATGATTCAACAATGTGAGAAAAGCAAGAAACAAATCACAGTAAGGGACACCCTCAAGGGACACGGCCAAGCTTGTGGCCGTGTCTCTCAACCAAAAGCAACAGAAGCAGACATGGGCAAGGGACACGGCCGTGTCTCTTCAAAAATCATTCAACACGGCCACATTTTTCTTAGACTTAGCCGTGTCTCCAAAATTGTATAGTTTGGCCGTGTCTCTTCCTTGGTTTTGGCCGTGTCTCTTATGAACAAAACCCTAACCATAGCCAACACTCTTTTGATTGAAATTAAACACATCATGCACAACATAAACTCATTCAAATAGATGTAATCAAAGTCATTAACACTTATTTTGCATGTTTAACACCATATACACATTAACAATACATCAACAATCCATTTAAAACATCTACCATTTCAAAACCCTAAAACCAAACATCACTCTTAACTTATCATCTTCAAACCAAAACCAACATCAATTCAACCTTTTTAACTTATAATCAATCTCAACACTTATAAACTCATCTCAAACACACCTATTCATAATCTCAACACATCACAACCCATCTCAAACATAACTTCAAAAATAACAAAGATAAACAAGAGAGTACTTACCTTAAATGAAGAAATTTTCACAAATCTCCAACCAACTCCTTTGATTTCTCCTTCAATTTGATTCTAGCATCAAGAACACCTCTCTTGCTCTCTCCTCTCTTGAATAGCCGGCACACAAAGGAGAAGAAAAGAAAATAATCACAAGTCAAACTTCTCTTCTTCTTTAAATATCCACCAAGCAATTCTAACAAAGCAATTACCTAAATGCCCTCATCCAATTAACTTAACCTTTGTCACTTATATGCCCATTTAAGTAATTTCACATGTCACAAATAAATATCCTCTTCCATTGACCATCCCTTTTGACTAATGTATATGTTATGTATATAACCATATACCCAACATATACACTTTCTCTCTACACATTTCTTTCGTTTTTAAACAATACATAAACATTCTCTTTCCAATTTCTTTTCTCTTACACATCAACATATACATTCAATCTAATTAAAACAACAATAATATTCAAGACTTCTAGGGCATACATTGGGATATTACAAAATCCATAGATGGAATGTCGAGCAAGCAGAGATGCTTCTAAAGACAAATCTGTAAACACAAGAAAAGAATTAAAAAAAAGAGAGAGAGGCCCGTTAGGTCAAAAATCCGCAAGGACGACTTAAGAAAAAATTAGGGCGGCTCGCTAGTTCCAAAAACCCGCAAGGGCAGACAAGGAAAAAATTAGAAAAATATTTAAAAAAAAAGGCCCTTTAGGTTGAAAATCTGCAAGGACGGCCTAGGCAAAAATTAGGGCGGCTCGCTAGTTTCGAAAACTCACAAGGGTTGACTAAGCAAAAATTAGAGCAATAAAAATATAATAAAAAAACTAAAAAAAAGAGAACACCTAAATTGAAAACCTGAAAGGGTAGTTTAGGTAATTACCTAAAGCAATAACGGACTCCCGGTCAATCTTCTTGACAATCCTGATTTAAGTTGGTCCAGTCCAACTAAAGTCTTAGCTGAGATCATGCCAACTAAAGTCTTAGCTAAGATCATGGGTATCAGCGACAAGCCTCCTTCCATTTGGTCCATGATATCCAATACTCGTGGATCAATATCGCCACTAGAAGAAACAAGTAAGAATTGGCCAAGCAAGCATAGGCAAAGCATATGTCCCCATGCCTTAGTATAAGCCAAGTGAGAAATGCAAAAGTCAATCAAGGGACCAAGTAGAATTTTCTCACCTCTCGTCAACTGTAGAACTTTAGGCTTTGAAAGTTGAAACAACATTTGCATCTTTTGTTGAGTCTTGGAAATCAATATAGGTAACACCATGGGTTGATTGCTTGGATATCCAAGGATGGGCTCAAATTCTTCAATCATGGGACATATCTCAAAGTCATTTATCTTAAATGTCCTAGAATTCACATTCCAAAAGAAAACCATGGCATGTAAAAAAGAATATTCCAATTTAATATTTTGAAAACACTTCAAAGTATTGATTTTAAATCAAGATATTTGTTCCCAATGCATGGCATTCATATTTTTAAATAGACCTTTTATTTTGATGTTTGTAGACCCTTAATTTTTTACCCAGTCCGGTCCAATATATTTTAATTAGTCCAAAATAATTTTTGTGTTATCTTAATTAAATAATATTTGTTTTAGTAATTAATAAAAAATAAAAATAATAAAAATAAAAATCGGCGACGAAAAAAACGGCGACAAAAATTTCGTTGCCGAAAAGGTTGGACTAATTGGCCTTGGGCCATTTCGCCCGCAGTAAAGTCCTGCGGGCAAAATGTCCAGCATGGCAACTCTCGCAAGTTTCGCTCGTTAGTCCTCGTAGCCAGCCACAACAGTTTTTTTGCCAGCGAAATTTTTTCGCAGTAGTTTTTTTTCGACAGCAAAATTTTTCCGATGCAATTTTTTTCGAAACCAAATTCTATTTGGTTTCGGTTTCCTTTTCTTAATTAATGTTAGATTCTATAAACAATTAAGATTAATCATTGAAATTTCCTATAAATAAGACTAAAAACAACACAGAAAGGAGAGGAGAATTGCGGAGAAACTTTTGGAGGAGGAACGGAGGAACAACTGAAAAAACTTTGGAACGATCAGACTAGGAGAAACCTTTGGCAGTGAAATCAATCGGACTTTTTGAGAGAAGAATAGGCAAGCAAGCAATCAAGCAATCAAAGGCAGCAACCTTGCCTTTGTTTTTGTTCATCCAAGAAGCAATTTTTGGTGAAATCAACGAATGAAGATTCAAATTCTTAATTTCTTTTTATTTCTTACAGTAGCTTCATTCTTTATTTGATTCATAAGATTATACACTCAAAGCTTCAATCTTTGAAAAAATGTAATAACTTGATCTTCATTTCCAGAAATCTTAAGTGAGTTCCTCTATTTCTAAATACCTTAAAAATCTTAATTCATTTCTTTGTTTTCCAAAAACCTTAAATCGTTCAACCTATCTCTTCAAAACTTTAAAACCCTAAATTGATCCTTTTATTTCTAAAAACCCTAAAAAAATACTTTTCTATTTCTAAAAACCTTAAATCATTTTGCTTATTTCCAAAAACTTTACAAAAACTCTAAACTATTTTCTTCAGTCTTAAAACCAAACATATTTTTTGAAATACTAAAAACCCTAATTTAACTTCAAAACTAAAAAACAGTAAGCCCTAAACTAGTAAACCTAAAACCTAAGTTCTCTTAAACCCTAATTACCCTAAAACCATAAACCCTAATTTTTCTAAACCCTAATCCTTAAAACCTTAAAATCTTATAAACCTAAATATTAAAACCCAATACAGTAAGTCTAAAAACAACAATTGAGTAGCTAACAATCATAAACCTAATGTTTTAAGGTATTCGAACCCTACTTTCATGATTTTACCCCTCAAACCCTAATTTGGTTAATCAAAGAACCTTATCAATCCCTTAAATTATAAAACCTTAATCCATTTTATTTCACTTAAAACTTACAGTAGCTTAAACTAATAAATTCCAAAACCCTAAACATTAAATAAAGAATCTTAAATAGAAACAGTATCCTTAATTTGTATTTTTACTTGCTTTATTTATTCTTAGATTTGATTATGTAGTTCATTATATGCTTTGATTTATTTTATATGCTTTAATTTATTTAAGTTCAATGCTTGGTTTATTTAAATTATCATGGATGAATGTTTATATTTTGATTGATGTTTGATATCGTTGATGAATGATTTATTTATGATGAATGGTTATGTACCTTTATCAATTTATTTTGATTTTCAAATGTTGTAAGAGGTATATTTCCACTTTGTGGGTACCTCATTAGTTAAATATCATGTAATTTAAATAGCTTTTATATTTTAAACCAATGTAAAGGACATGTTTCTACCTTGTGGTGGGTGTCCTATTAGTTTAGACATGGGTGATGTAAGGGCATGTTTCCATACTCGGATGGGTGTCCATTTATTTGTTTTGCTTGGACATTAATTTGATTTCAATATAATGATGCTTTATTTCAATTATTATGTGTAATATGGATAATATTGTTATACTTAAGAATTCTATAATATTAAGACCTGTAAAGGAGGCCGGTTCCAATGAACCGGGCATTGTGGGGGTCCTGGGCTATTTCTCACCTTCCCCACATGTACCCAACTTTTTGAACCCATTAAGGGGTTGGGGATTCCTTAGGAATCGAGTCATCCACCCCTTTCTTTTTCCCGGCCTATCCGGGTGGCGACTCCTATTTTCTCCGGACTTAGGTCCGTGTTCTCTAAGGCCCCGAGCCTAAATAGTGCCGAAGTCGCAAGAACCATTCCACTGGGAGTGGGGGCAAAAATCCCTGCTCACAATGTTGAAGTTGAAAATTCATGGAAAATTTCCTCGCTTATGTATGAGGTCATAACAGGGAAAGAAGATTTATATAGGATGATTGGTCATACCAAAGTTTATTAGTGGAGATAGTTTGGATGAGCATGCATATGAGATAGATGATATTTAAATTCAATGAGACCTTTGGCCAAGTAATGTGTATGTGCCTATCCGAAGTACAACAATTCTTGCATAAATAGAAATGATTCTCGAGTTTAGTATGGTAACTAGGGTTTTCATGTTATAGATATGTTAATTTGGAAAAATCAAGTCCTAAGGTACATTGACAATGATTTGGCAAAGCCAACATTTGATTTCAAAATCAAAATTCAAAAAAATTCAAAAATATTTTTATCATACAAAACCTTCAAGTTAAGGGGAGTATGTTGAACTATCGAACCTCGAAGGGCACATTGGGCAAAGGAAATGATTACTGGCAAGGTCATGAAGAAACTACCAACTGACATCATAATTTAAAATGGATGTATCTCTACTGTTTGGGGCCTCCATTATTCATATTTTCAACATCTTGAAGATAAAAGCCATAAATGTGAAGCAGTCTGCCATTCTAATGCAAGACCTGAATAAGCAACTGAAAGGAACCAATAAGAATACTTATGCTGATCACCTCGGTCTGTGAGTCAGTAAAACCGTTGTAAGTATTATCATGCATATCATGCATACATGAGCATATCACATCGCACTTTCTTGTATGTCTATTCTTTATTAAGGTAAATAGCAAACACCTTATGAAGTAAACAATCAAAGAAAGATATCAAATCAGGGGGGCATAGAAGGCCCATTACAAGAGAAAGTTCCAGTAATTTGCAAAGAGAAGAAATGCGTGCATGTGTGAAGAACTAGACAACAAAAAATAAAATAGAGCCCTCATAGAAAATTCATGGATTTGGAGCCTACACAGGGGGCAAAGTTTCTCCTTTTCAATTTTTTTGAGTTTATACATAAAATATTTTCAAACTCACTTGCAAATATTTCGCCACATAGGGGGCAAAGAGAGGATATGAAGGCTAGCGGAAAAGGGCTAAATTTTTTGCAAAAGTGCAAAGGAAGAACAAAAAGAATGAAAAAAAGAAGAAATTAGAATTCTCAAAAGAATGAAGATGCAAAAGACAAAAGATCCGTCTAGCTAAAAAGCTGAAGCAAGGGTAAAAGACCCGATCTCCAATGAATAAAGATCCATATTTCAAAGGTAAAGACCCGACTTCCAATGGATAAAGATTCATATTTCAAGGGTAAAGACCCAATTTCTAAGGATGAAGATCCAATTTCAAAGGGTGAAGACCCGATCTCAAAGGATGAAGATCCATTTTCAAGGGTGAAGACCTAATCTCAAAGGATGAAGATCCATTTTCAAGGGTGAAGACCTAATCTCAAAGGATGAAGATCCATTTTCAAGGGTGAAGACCTGATCTCAAAGGATAAAGATCCATTTTCAATGGTGAAGACCCGATATCAAAGGATAAAGATCCATTTTCAAGGGTGAAGACCTAATCTCAAAGGATGAAGATCCATTTTCAAGGGTGAAGACTTGATCTCAAAGGATGAAGATCCATTTTCAAGGGTGAAGACCCGATCTCAAAGGATGAAGATCCATTTTGAGGGTGAAGAACCATAATTTTTAGAACAGCCGGAGCAGTCAGACTTCTCAACTAATAAAAGGTTAGTAAAACTCAGTCTTGGGTCCAAGCACCCAAATCAAATTAGACACGGGTCCAAGTACCCAATCTCGGGTCGAAGTACCCAATCTCAGGTCCAAGTACCCATTCTTGGGTCCATGTACCCAAATCAATTCAGTCTCGGGTCCAAGTACCCACTCACGGGTCCAAGTACCCAAATCAAATCAATCTCGGGTCTAAGTACCTAATCCCAGGTCCAAGTACCCAAATTCAATTCATTCTCAGGTCCAACACCCAAATCAAATCAGTCTCGGGTCCAAGTACCCATTCTCAGGTCCAAGCACCCATTCTCAGGTCCAAGTACCGAAATCAAATCATTCTCGGGTCCAAGTACCCAATCAAATCAATCTCGGGTCCAAGTACCCAAATCAAATCAATCTCGGGTCCAAATGCCCAATCTTGGGTTCAAGTACCCAAATCAAATTAATCTCGAGTCCAAGTACCCAATCTTGGGTCGAAGTACCCAAATCAATCTAAACTCGGGTCCAAGTACCCAAATCAAATTCAATCTCGAGTCCAAGTACCCAATCCCGGGTCCAAATACCCAAATCAAATTCATTCTCGAGTTTAAGTACCCAAATCAATCCAACCTTGGGTCCAAGTACCAAAATTAAATTAATCTCGGGTCCAAGTACCCAAATTCAAGTTCAATCTCGGGTCCAAGTACCCAAAACAAATTCAATTAACCGTCTCATTAAAAATTAAGTCTTATTGCTTTTCACTTTCTTTTACTAAAGTCTCAGATCGTTCAAGCAGGGGGCAAACTGCAGACCCTTAATTTTTAACCCAGTCTGGTCCAATATATTTTAATTAGTCCAAAATAATTTTTGTGTCATCTTGACTAAATCATATTTGTTTTAGTAATTAATAAAAAATAATAATAATAAAAAAATAAATAAAATAAAAATCAGCGACTGAAAAATTGACGGCGAAAAATTTCATCGCCGAAAAGGTTGGGCGAGTTGGCCTTGGGCCATTTCGCCCGCAGAATTTTTCTGCGGGCAAAATGCCTAGCACGCCAACTCTCGCAAGTTTCGCTCGCTAGTCCTTGTAGCCAGCCACAATAGTTTTTTTGCCAGCGAAATTTTTCCGCAGTAGTTTTTTTTCGACAGCGAAATTTTTCAGACTCAATTTTTTCTAAAACCAAATTCTATTTGGTTTCAGTTTCCTTTTTTTAATTAATGTTAGATTCCATAAACAATTAAGATTAATCATGGAAATTTCCTATAAATAAGACTAAAAACAACACAGAAAGGAGAGGAGAACAACGGGGAAACTTTTGGAGGAGGAACAACTGAAAAAACTTTGGAACGATCGGACTAGGAGAAAACTTTGGCAGTGAAATCATTCGGAAGAATAAGCAAGCAAGCAATCAAGCTATCAAAGGCAGCAACCTTGCCTTTATCCTTGTTCATCCAAGAAGCAATTTTTGGTGGAACCAATGAACGAAGGTTTGAATTCTTAATTTATTTTTATTTCTTACAGTAGCTTCGTTCTTCATTTGATTCATAAGATTATACACTCAAAGCTTCAATCTTTGAAGATGTAATAACTTGATCTTTGTTTCAAGAAACCTTAAGTGATTTCCTCTATTTCTAAATACCTTAAAATTCTTAATTCATTTCTTTGTTTTCCAAAAACCTTAAATCGTTCAAAATATTTCTCCAAAACGTTAAAACCCTAAATTGATCCTTTTATTTCTAAAAACCCTAAAAAAAATACTTTTCTATTTCTAAAAACCTTAAATCATTTTGCTTATTTCCAAAACCTTTGCAAAAACTCTAAACTATTTTCTTCAATCCTAAAACCAAACATATTTTTCAAAATACTAAAAACCCTAATTTAACTTCAAAACCAAAAAACAGTAAGCCATAAACTAGTAAATCTAAACCCTAAGTTCTCTTAAACCCTAATTCTCTTAAAACCGTAAACCCTAATTTTTCTAAACCCTAATCCTTAAAACCTTAAAATCTTATAAACCTAAATATTAAAACCCAATATAGTAAGTCTAAAAACAACAATTCAATAGCTAACAATCATAAACCTAATGTTTTAAGGTATCCGAACCCTACTTTCATGATTTTACCCCTCAAACCCTAATTTGGTTAATCAAAGAACCTTATCAATCCCTTAAATTATAAAACCTTAATCCATTTTAATTCACTTAAAACTTACAGTAGCTTAAACTAATAAATTCCAAAACCCTAAACATTAAATAAAGAATCTTAAATAAAAACAGTAGCCTTAATTTGTATTTTTACTTGCTTTATTTATTCTTAGATTTGATTATGTAGTTCATTATATGCTTTGATTTATTTTATATGCTTTAATTTATTTAAGTTCAATGCTTGGTTTATTTAAATTATCATGGATGAATGTTTATATTTTGATTGATGTTTGATATCGTTGATGAATGATTTATTTATGATGAATGGTTATTTATCTTTATAAATTTATTTTGATTTCCAAATGTTGTAAGAGGTATGTTTCCACTTTGTGGGTACCTCATTAGTTAAATATCATGTAATTTAAATAGCTTTTATATTTTAAACCAATGTAAAGGACATGTTTCTACCTTTTGGTGGGTGTCCTAGTAGTTTAGACATGGGTGATGTAAGGGCATGTTTCCGTCCTCGGATGGGTGTCCATTTATTTATTTTTCTTGGACATTACTTTGATTTCAATATAATGATGCTTTATTTCAATTATTGTGTGTAATATGGATAATATTGTTATACTTAAGAATTCTATAATATTAAGACCTGTAGAGGAGGCTGGTTCCAATGAATCGGGCGTTGTGGGGGTGCTGGGCCATTTCTCACCTTCCCAACACATACCCAACTTTCTGAACCTATTAGAGGGTTGGGGATTCCTTAGGAATTGAGTCATCCACCCTTTTCTTTTTTCCAGCCCATCCGGGTGGTGTCTCCTATTTTCTCTGGACTTAGGTCCGTGTTCCCTAAGGCCCCGAGCCTAAATAGTGCCGAAGTAGCAAGAACCATTCCACTGGGAGTGGGGGCAAAAATCCCTGCTCACAATGTTGAAGTTGAAAATTCATGGAAAATTTCCTCGCTTCTGTATGAGGTCATAACAGGGAAAGAAGATTTATATAGGATGATTGGCCATACCAAAGTTTACAAGGAATGGTTTGAGACCGAGACGCGCAAGGATAGGAAATTAGCGATGAAATGGTTTTGAGTTGCTGTGTTGTCTTCAATTTTGCAAAATCAATGCTACTGTGGAATTCTGAATTATTATAGCATAGAAATAATAATAATGATAATACCAAAAAACAAATAAAAGAGAAAAAAAATATTTGAAAGTCAAAAGTTATAATAAAAGTGCAAGTTATAATTATCATTATTATTATTAAAAGTAATACAATATTTTCTCAATTAGTACAATAATGATATATCACTGAGAAGAAGGTGGTGGATCATGATCAAATAAAGCCCTGAAGAAGTCATCGCCTATTGAAGGAGGAGACATATCATCTATCCCATGTCCTCCCGAAGCAGAAGCACCTGAACCTCTATTACCTTGGAATTTAGATCTGTAACGATCCTCATCCAAAGTAGATGAAAGAATCTCATGGTCATCAGTTTGGGGTCTTCTAGATGATGAAGCACCATGATCCCTCATCCCCTGAAATCAAAAGTCTTGACAGTCTTGCTCTGACTGATGATACAATTTTTCAAAATGGCCAACCTATTGATCACTAGCAGCTAACTCTTCTTGAAGTTTCTTATTTTATTCCTCAAGCATCCACTGTGAGCCACAAAGAAAAGGGTAAGAGCATAATTAATCATGCATGCATGTAGCATAAATCATCATGGAACAGGATAACCTACTAAGTAATTCATATCAACACCCTGTGGATGAGATGGCATCTCCGGATGATTAGAATGAGCAAATGGAGGAGCGGCAGAGGAAGGTCCAGCCTCATGACCAAATGAGCCAGTAGCCTACAATAATCATTGAAATAGTCAAAACAAGTTAAGAAAGAAGTAATTGCAATGGAAAAACGGTAAAAGTTTACTTGAGAGGCGCTAGCCCCGGGATGCGGGATGGACCCTCCTCCCTCTCTGTGATACTCCTCTTCATCGCTATCCTCCTTTTCCTTAAGAATTTCTCGGATGCCGATAGGAGATACATCAAAGTTTAAGAGTCCTACTCAAATAAATTGGGTATATGATGCACCCAGTGGATAGAGAAAGGTTTCAACATGATAACCGTGTTGAGCCAACCACTGCACATTCTCCAGCATTGATGCGATATTTAAAGTATGCTTTGGGCAATTCATCGAGATCATCCATCGCTCGAGACCAAGGAACCACTCATACACTCTCTCCCGGAGAAACCAGCCACTAGATATAGGGCCAGCAATGACTCAGCGGGTATGTTGAAAAGGCAATGCGGCGTTCATGGAAGAAGTCTAGTTCGTCCGCTCTTCCATGTTCCACCAAGCCAAATTGACCTACAAAATGGCAAAAGGTACGTCAGCTTTTTACATAAATTTTAAAGTATACTAATACTATTTTACCTGGCCCCAGGTTAAGTAACTCAAGAGATAACGCTGGGTATGTACATGATGAGAGCTAGGAACTGCTACACGATCTAACAATCAAAAATTCAATCTCGAATACCCGACTCTCTCTTAGGAAATGCCAGGCACCCTTACAAGATTATTATCATATGCCCATACCTATAATAATAATGAAAAATCAAATTCATGCAAGTATAAGAATGGAATTGACATTGGTGGAAGAAGAGTACCTCAACAATCACCATGAAACCAATGAAAGACTTCTTATTCCTGCAAATATTGTCTAGTCCATGATAGAGACAGGCAAGGCCAGCTTCACCCCAGCCATAAAATGGTACCATACTCATATCATTAAGGGCCCTCAACACTGACAAATGGATGGCAGATTGAGTACTACATAAAATGGTCGACCCGAGCAAATACAGTAAAAATCCTCAAGCATATTGTTTGGCTGTTTCCCTACTCACCCGTCCTTCATAGTTCATCCAATAACTCCAAATCGGCTCAATTTTTATCTTCAAGGGCTCTTTTAATGACGGTTCCGTATCGATTAACTGTTGGACTTCTTCGTATGTCAGAATATCATTGGTAAGAGGGACCGGAAGGCCATAGTACCGAATACCAGTTATGGATGTATAATCGATTGGGCCAATGGTCATCTCTCCTACAGGTAAATGAAAAGTATGGGTCGTGTCCATCCACCGCTCCGAAAATGCTTGAACTACATCCTGACTATCGGACACTCCTCATATGGTAATTATAAGATAAAGCTTTCAAAACTGCAATCTCGGACAATCCATTTTACTTGAGAGGGTGCTACATCATACCATTGTCGGGCTTTATATACACAACCTCAGCCCCGAATAACATAGCGATCACGCTAAAACAGAGTCAGATAAGTTAACATGAGGTAAGTATATCATCATACCAATACCAATGTTTCGTATACTAAATTTATTCGTTATGTTCTATTTTAACCTATCTATTTATTTGTTTATTAAATTCTTAAAAATAGTCCACTAATTAATTTATTTTTCCTAATCTTTATTAAAAAATAAAAAAATGAGATGATAAAATAATAAATACATATTTGTGCTATTAAAATATTAAGTTGCATTGTTATCTTAGTTTTTTTTACTTGAATTGCGATGAAGTTGCATCTTAGCTAGTAGACTTACAGTTCCATTTTTATACCGTAGAATAAATTTTAATAACTCAGCATTGGATCAAGGTGCTGATCTTGAAGCATGCATCTTCTCCTTAACTCTCTACTCAATTCTCTACTTTAACTATGAAAATATGTAAGTGTGGATGAGAAATAAAGAAATGAAGAAATGAGTCGTTTATATAGGCAAATTGCAAAGGAAAAAGACAAAAAACAAAAAGGGAAAAATTGTAATTTTGGTGAAAAAGAAGAAGAAAAAAGTCAATATCACTGTTGATAAATAGTAAATAAATAGTTAGTGAATAGTGAGTAAATAGTAAATATACAGTGAATAAATAGTAAATTTAATTATTCAGATATTTGCATTTCTAAAAATATTTTGTCACTTTTAAAATATTTTTACACGCAGGGGGAAAGAGGATATAGATATGGTAAAAAATAGCTAAATTTTTTGTAAAGAGGATATAGGCATAGTAAAAAATAGCTAAATTTTTTATAAATTTCTTTGATATCCTACTGACTACAATCATTTTTTTTACAGATAACCCAAATTATTTTTGAGTCCAGAACTCACATCGGGTCTAGAATCCAAATTATTTTTGAGTCCAGAACTCAACTCGGGTCCAGAGTAAAAATTATTTTTGAGTCAAGAACTCACCTCGGGTCCAGAATCTAAATTATTATTGAGTCCAGAACTCACATTGGGTTCAAAACCCAAATTATTTTTGAGTCCAGAACTCACCTCGGGTCTAGAATCTAAATTATTTTTAAGTCTAGAACTCACCTCGGGTCGAGAACCCAAATTATTTTTGCATCCAGAACTCACATTGGGTCCAGAACCCAAATTATTTTTGAGTTGAACTCAAACCAACTTTGGTTATGGAGTCCAGTTTGGCTCTAAACTCAGTCAAAAATCACATTTATTTTCGCTCTCTTTTGCTGTAGTCTCAGATTGCTCAAGCAGGGGGGCAAACTATAGACCCTTAATTTTTGACCCAGTTCAGTCCGACATTTTTAAAATAGTCCAAAATAATTATGTAGTATATATTATTTTTTAATATTTAATATTTATTATTTATTTTAATTTATTATTTATTTTAATTTATTTATTTATTATTTATATTATATTATATTATTTAATATTTATCATTTATTATTTAATATAATATAATATAATATTTATTTTATTTTTCATTTATTTATTTATTTTTTTAAAAAAACAATAACAATAATAATATATAAATAAAAAATAATTATAAAAGAAAAAGAAATTAAAAAATAAAAATCAGCGACGGCAGAATCGACGACGAAAAATCACTGGCGACGAATTGGCTTCTGCTGCGAAATGGCTTGTGGCATGCACCCAGACCGCAGAGCCCCGCAGCAAATTTTTGCCAGTGCAGTTTCGCAAGCCAATAGCCTGGCCCGCGTGCAGTTTTTTTCGAAGCCCTATTTTACTTGGTTTTTGATTTTATTTCCTAAATAATTTTTATTTCCTTAACTAATTAGTATTAGGTTTTAATTTTTTTTTTATGAATACCACTATAAAGACACAAAGAAAAGGGGATCGAAATTTTGAGAATTGGAATTCTATTCAAGAATTATTCAGACTTTTTCAGAATAGATTCAGAACCTTGGACTTGAAGGGGGAAGAGACAATTAGCAAGCAACAAACAATCCATCAAAGGCAGCCCACACTGTCTTTGTTATTGTTCAACCAGAATTCAAAATTATGGTGGAACCAACAACGGAGGTTTGAATTTCTACTTACTTATTTATGTTTACAGTAGCTTCATCACTCAATTAAATCAATTATTTAAACATACAATTGGTGGGTATTCTATTTAATTTTAGAAATTATACAATGTAAGGACATGTTTTTATCCTTGGATGGGTGTCCATTTATTTATTTTGTTTGGACATTATTATGCTTTTAATAAAGTATTTACTTATTCTTATGATCACATGTAGTATGGATAATACTGTTATATTTAAGAATTTTATAATATTATGACCTGTAAAGGAGGTCGGTTCCAATAAACCGGGCGTTGTAGGGGTGCTGGCCGTTTCTCACCTTACCCACACGTACCCAACTTTTTAGAACCCATTAGGGGGTTGGGGATTCCTTAGGAATCGAGTCATCCACCCCTTTCTTTTTCCCAGCCTGTCCAGGTGTCGACTCTATTTTCTCCGGGCTTAGGCCCGTGTTCTCTAAGGTCCTAAGACTAAACAGTGCCGAAGTTGCAAGAACCATTCCACCAGGAGTGGGGCCAAAATCCCCGCTCACAGGTACCGACTATTGGGGACTTGCTTGCGAACTCTCATACCCATGCTTCACAGACTGGTGTATGCAAGTATGCCTGGTCACTTCTTTTTTTTTCTAAAATAAATAAAAATACCTTTCTCATTTCCTTTGGATTTAAATAATTTTGTTAATTATAGTACCTTTAGAAACATACCCAATCGAAATTATGAGGTCGCCGTTCTAACCTAGGGAACCTCAACCTTCCCAATGATGTGAGGGACTTACTGCTTCCACTGGCTTCATGGATCTCTTATCTCTTTACTGCACGGGATAAGCTAATCACGACCTGTTGCTGGCACTAGTTGAGAAGTGGTGGGACAACACTAACTCTTTCCTTTTCCCCTGTAGCGAATTAACTATGATGCCTCAAGATTTATATTTATTGACTGATATTCCATTTGGCATGCGTCTATAGGACTATTTCCAAATCAGAGAAATTTGCCTGAGGAGCTGATTATGGACCTTCTTGGTGTCATCTTGCCTATTCCTGAAGCTGGCGAGCCCTTAGTTACCCGGACTTGGTAAGAGGGCATATCAATTTCTTGTTAAGTAGACATGGTAATCATGAATCTTGAAGACCACTCTCTGCACATTGCGTGCAATATAGTTCTGCTACTGCTGGGCTGTACCTTTTTGGCATACTCAATATGATACCATTGACCTTTCCATTCTGATGAGCTTTGGGGACCCAATCTGTCTCCATGAATTCAATTGGGGTGATGTTGTACTAGCCACCATTTATGAAAAAATGGGTCGACT
The DNA here is from genome assembly GCA_947685225.1 of Garcia nutans. Classification (NCBI taxonomy): domain Eukaryota; kingdom Viridiplantae; phylum Streptophyta; class Magnoliopsida; order Malpighiales; family Euphorbiaceae; genus Garcia; species Garcia nutans. The sequence continues at coordinate 711,289 of CANTUV010000017.1, read as the reverse complement.
ATCCCGGGGGCAAATCCACTCTATTGGAAGAACCCATGTGTTTCTAAGAGGTTTGTATCTTCTCCTCTTTTTTAAATTTCACATGATTTTTTATTGATCCTCCTTAACTTGTGCAGCTATGGGCTTATGAATACATTCCTAATTAGGCGCATAGCCCGGGGAGTCATCAATTAGACATCTTTCCTGTATGCTGTCGCTTGTCTCCAAGCAACAGTTCCCATCCATGCAACCTCGACTTTCAAGGTCTGAGGGCCATCTTGTAGACCCTTGATTTTGGCCCTAGCTAGTCCAATCCTAAGTAAAGAAGGCCTAAGTCATGTTTAGTCCATTCTTAATAAGTTTAAACACATTCTAAGATTGGTCCAGCTTTATAAGGCCTAAAATAAGTCCGACTCAATTTTTTGAAGCCTTAAAATGGTTCTATTCGAGAGTGAAGCAAGTTTGGTTCGATATGGATCATGCCATATCAACTTAGGCTTGTCCAATTCGATATGGATGGTCCATATTGAATTAGATGCATGCCTAATTTGATATGGACCATGTCCATATCAAACTAGGGTGATCCTAATTCTATATGGTGGTCCATATTGAATTGAATCACTCTAATTCGATATGGACCTTGCTCCATATCAAATTAGTTAATTTCTAATTTGATATGGTGATCCATATCGAATTAGAATCACTCTAATTCGATATGGACCTTGCTCCATATCGAATTAGTTAAATTCTAATTTGATATGGGGCTTGTCCATATTGAATTAGACTTTTTAATTTGATATGGACTTTGTTCCATGTCGAATTAAACTTGTTTTAATCCGACATGGTCATGGTTTCTCTCGAATTCAAAATGATTTAATTTGATACGCTTTAGAGTAACCGTGTTTAAATAAGAAATTAAGGCTTGGTCATAAGGTTTTAACCTAATGTATTTACTATAAATATAGAAGGAAAAGAACAGAGAAAGGATTAGCAACACATCAATTAACACGGCGCAACTAAATAATTAGCAAGGATTATCAAAACGGAAAAAGCGACCATCAAACACAGAATAATATGAAATTCATAAAACATGGCAGTAGCTACTATCTTAATTTTGTTCAACCAAGAGTTCTAGATTGGTGCAAGCAAAATTTTGGATCAACGTTTAAGTATTGGTGGAATCAACAAACGAAGGTGTGTTCTATAAATTTAATTCACTTGAACTCAATATAAGAAGCTTTGGTGATGTTTTTTTTAACATTGATCATATTTGTTCTTCATCCAAAATAATTCCAGTAGCTTATAAATATCCAATATATATTCATCAGTATATAATAATTAGTTTAAACATGTCTAATAGCCATGTCCCATGCAAATATTTATCAAAAATCAATGTTAAAATGGCTTTAAAGTTTTTACAATAACTAAACTTTTGCCAAAACCCTAATATGTTTTTCAAATACTAGAAACATAAATTTGTTTTTCAAATACCAAAATCTTAATTCAGCTTTCTAAAACCCAAAATCCTATTCTCTTTTCTAAATACCAAAACCCTAATCATGTTTTATAAAACTTAAACCTAAATCCCAAATCTCAAAACCCTAATCCTAAACCTGTAAAATCCTAAAACCCTAATTTCCAAAAATCAAAACACTAATTTCTAAATTAAAATCCTACAATCCTAATTTTCAAATCAAAGTCCTAATTTCCAAATTAAAACTCTAAAATCCTAATTCTAAATTAAAACCCTAATTCCCAAATTAAAGCCCTAAAAACCCTAATCTTATTTTCATAACACTAAAACCCTAATTTTTATCCATAAACCCTAAAATCCTAATCCTTATATTAAAATCCTAATTTAATCATAAAAATCTCAAAACCATCTATAAACCCTTATTTAAGATGTAAACCCTAAATTTCTATATTTGATGGTTAATTTAAATATTAAAATCTAGATTTAGTTATTTCATGTTTATGATGAATGATTTATTAATGTTTTATTTTTTATAGATGATTTATTCTATTTTTGCTTATGGAGAGTGTTTGAATGATTTAATTTCATTCATTATTTAAGCTTCAAAGATGTAAGAGGTATGTTTCCACTTCATGGGTACCTCATTTATTAAATTCCATGTAATTTTATTTATTTTAAAATTATGAATTAATGTAAAGGACATGTTTCTACCAAATGGTGGGTGTCCTATTTTCTCTAGTTTTAGACATTGGACATTATTGTAAGGGCATGTTTCGATCATATATGGATGCCCATTTTTTTTATTTCTTTATTTGGACATTATTTGATTTTAATACAATAAATATTTATTTACTTTAATATGTATGTAATATGGAAGATATTTCAATAAGTTAAGAATTTAATAATATCTAGACCTGAAAGGAGGTCGGTTCCAATGAACCAGGCATTATGGGGGTGCTGGGTCATCCTCACCTTCCCTATATATACCCAACTTTCTGAACCTAATAGGGGGTTAGGAATTCCTTAGGAATTGAGTCATCTACCCCTTTCTATTTTCCTGATCCATCCGGGCAGCGACTCCATTTTCTCCGGGTTTAGGCCTGTGTTCTCTAAGGCCCTGAGCCTAATAGTGTCGAAGTAGCAAGAACCATTCCACATGGGAGTAAGGGCAAAAATCCCTACTCACAGTGGCTACTCTACTGGGGATAAGAAAAGTTGATTCCATTGGCCTTTATATTATTTTATTCTTTCTTATTATGATATCATTAATTGCATCATTTAGATTGCATTGTGTGAGTGAGTTAGGACACCCGTATAACCCGTGTTATGTTATGTAAGAGATACCATACTTTTACTCAAGGTATGTGTGAGCAGGAATTTTTGCCCCCACTCCAGGTGGAATGGTTCTTGCGACACTATTTAGGCTCAGGCCTTAGAGAACACAGACCTAAGCCCGGAGAAAATAGAGTCACCACCTGGACGGGCCGAGAAAAAGAAAGGGGTGGATGACTTTATTCCTAAGAAATCCCCAACCCCCTAATAGGTTCGAAAAGTTGGGTACGCGTGGGGAAGGTGAGAAATGGCCCAGCACCCCCACAATGCCCGGTTCATTGGAACCAGCCTCCTTTGCAGGTCTTAATATTATAAAATTCTTAAATATAATAATAATATCCATATTACATGTAATAATTAAAATAAAGTGTCATTATATTAAAATCAAAGCAATGTCCAAACAAAGCAAATAAATGGACACCCATCCGAAGATGGAAACATGTCCTTACATCATCCATTTCTAAACTAAATAGGAAACCCACCGAAAGGTGGAAACATGTCCTTTACATTGGCCCAAAATATAAAATCAATTTAAATTACATAATATTTAACTAATGAGGTACCCATAAAGTGGAAACATACCTCTTACAATTTTAATAATAAAATAAACAAATGATAATCATAATAATAAAGAAAATATCCATCCATGATAAATTAAATAAATCAAGTATTGAAATTAAATAAATCAACCATCAAAATATATAATAAACTACATAATCAAATTTAAAATTAAATAAAGCAAATAAAGATACAAATTTAGGTTTATGTCTCAATTTAGAGTTCTTTAATTAACATTTAGGGTTTTGGGATTTTAGAATTATTATTGTTATTATTTAGGCTACTGTAAAGATTTTGGAAAATTGGAATGGATTAGGGTTTTATAAATTTAAGAAAGTAGTAAAGTTTTTTGGTTAATCAAATTAAGGTTTAGGGGTAACATCATGAAATTAGGGTTTTGGAATCTTAAGACATTAGAGTTTATAATCCATGGTTACTGGATTGTGATTTTAGGTTTACTGGATTATGGCTTTAAAGTTCAGATTTACTAGATTGGGTTTTAAATTCACTGGATTAGGGTTTAGGGTGTTGATGAATTTTTCATAAAGTTTTGATGTTTTAAGAATTTAGGGTTCAGGAAAACTAGGATTTTGATATTTTGGAAAAAATATTTGATCTTAGGATTTAATAAAGTAGTTTAGAGTTTTATAAAAATAATTATGATTTTTAGAAACTGTAAAGAAGATTAGGGTTTGGAGATTTAAGAAAATATTTGGAAATTTTGGACAAAAAGTTAGGGTTTAGATGAAAATAGTTCAGGGAAAACAATTTAGGGTTTTAAAGCTTTTGGAAATAAAAGAAACAATTTAGAGTTTTTAAGGTTTTTGGAAGCAGAAGAGTAGTTTAGGGTTTTTGATGTTTTGGAAATGGGAGAGAAACAATTTAGGGTTTTAAAGTTTATGGAAAGAGAAGAACAATTTTAAGGTTTTGAAGTTTTGATCACTGACTAAGGCTACTGGATGAATGTACGATTTAATGTAAAACATATTACTAAGTTTAATAATTTAGGTTACTGACTTAATATCAAAAATGATAGAACCATTGTAAATAACATCAAATCAAAGATTTATAATCAAACCTCCATTCGTTGGTTCCTTCACAATTTATTTCTGGAAGAACAAAGACAAAGGCAGTGTTACTACCTTTGATGGGTTGATAATTGCTAATGTCTCTTGCTCCTTATAGTTTCTGTCCTCTTTTCCTCCCAAGTCATAAGTCCCAAGTTTAGCTCAATAAAATCCAATTTTTGATCCGATCCTAGGTCCCCTAATTCTGTGTTTTAATGTGGTATTTATAGGAAAAATCATAAACCTACTTATAATTGTCTAAGGAAACTAAAACTAATTAGTAAAAGAAACCAAAACCAAATAGAATTTGGTTTTGGAAAAAACTACGCTGGAAAATTGCTCTGGCTAAAAATTCCTAGCGAAAACTGTGAGCGCTTGCTGGGAAAATTGCGGGCGAAAATTACGAGCTGGTTGGGGCGGGCGCCTATGGCCGATTTGCCCGCCGGAAATTCCTGTGGGCAAATTGGCTTGTGGCCTATTCACCTTCGGCGACGAATTATTTCATCTCCAATTTTTATTTATTTATTTATATTTATTTAACTTTACCATTTTTACTTTTATTAAAAATTATAAATAATAAATACTAAAATAAATATTATTTAATTAAAATACCACAAAAATTATTTTGGACTATATAAAAAAAATCAGACCAGACTAGGTTAAAAATTAAGGGTCTACAGTTTGCCCTCTGCTTGAAAGATATTGAATTGATTCAGGGAGTGAAAAGAAATAAAATCTTTGACTGATTTTTTATGAGGATGGGTACTTGAATTTGATTTGGGTACTTAGACCCGAGATTGGATACTTGGGCCCGAGATTGGGTACTTGGGCCCAAGACTGAATTTGATTTGGCTACTTGGACCTGAGATGGGGTACTTGGACCCGAGACTGAATTTGATTTGGGTTCTTGGACCAGAGATTAGGTACTTGGACCCGAGATTGAATTTGATTTGGGTACTTGGACCCGAGATTGGGTACTTGGACCTGAAATTGAATTTTATTTGGGATTTGGGTACTTGGACCCGAGATTAAATCCAATTTTTGTACTTAGACCCGAGATTGGGTACTTGGACCCTTGATTAAATTTGATATGGGTACTTGGACCCGAGATTGAATTTGATTTGGGTACTTTGACTTGAGATTGGGTACTTGGACCTAAGACTGAATTTGATTTGGGCACTTGGACCCGAGATTGGGTACTTGGGCCCGAGACTGGATTTGATTTGGGTACTTGGACCCGAGATTGGGTACTTGGACCTGAGATTAAATTTGATTTGGGTACTTGGACCAGTGACTGGGTTTGATTTTGGGTGCTTGGACCCGAGATTGGGTGCTTGGACCCAAGACTGGATTGGATTTGGGTACTTGGACCCATCACTGGGTACTTGGACCCGTCATTCGATTGAATTGGATTTGGGTACTTGGACCCGAGATTGGGTACTTGGACCCGAGATTGGGTTCTTGGACCCAAGATTGGATTTGATTTGGGTACTTGAACCCGAGAATGGGTGCTTGGACTCAAGATTGAATTGAATTTGGGTACTTGGACCCGAGATTGAATTTGATTTGGATACTTAGACTCGAGGTTGAATTTGATTTGGGTACTTGGACTCAAAACTGGATTGGATTTGGGTACTTGGACCCGAGATTGGGTACTTGGACCAGAGATTGAATCTGATTTGGGTACTCGTACCCGAGATTGAATTGGATTTCACTGACCTTTTATCAGTTGAGGATTCTGGCTTAACTGGTTATTCCATTCTTTTGTTCTTCCTTTTGCAAAAATTCAGCTATTTTTAGTTGGCCCTCATATCTTCTCCTTGCCCCCTACGTGGCGAAATATTTGCAAGTGAGTTTGAAAAGGAGAAGCTTTGCCCCCTATGTAGGCTCAAACCAAAGATTTTTTTCCATGCAAGCTTTGATTGATGTTTTTGTTGTCTAGTTCTTCACACAAGCACACACTTCTTCTCTTTGCAAAATTACTGGAGCTTTCTCAAGCAATGGGCTTTCCATGCCCCCCTGATTTGATATCTTCTTTTGATTCTTTACTTCACAGAGTGTTTGCTGTTCACTTTGACAAAGAATAGATGAAGTGTGATATGATTATGTATGCATGGATAATACTTACAGTGGTTCCGTTGACTCACAGACCGAGGTGATCAGCTGAAGTGTTCTCATTGGTTCCTTTTTGTTGCTCGTTCAAGTCTTGCATTGGAATGATAGAAAGCTTTGCATTTATGGCTTTTATCTTCAAGATGTTGAGAATATGAATAATGGAGGCCCCAAGCAGTAGAGATACATCCATTTCAAATTATGATTCAGTAGCTTCTTTATAACCTTGCCATTAATCATTTTCTTTTCCCAATGTGTCCTTCGAGATTCGATAGTTCAACATACTCCCCTTAACTTGATTTTATTTATTTATTTATTATTATTATTATTTTTGAATTTTCAATTTTTAATTTTGATTTTGAAATCAAATGTTGGTTTTGCCAAATTAATGTCAATTTACCTCAGGACTTGATTTTTTAAATTAACATATATATAACATGACAACCCTAGTTACTGTACTAAACTCGGGAATCATTTCTATTTAAGCAAGAACTGTTGCACTTCAGATAGGCAGATACACATTACTTGGCCAAGGTCTCATTTAAGTTTAAATATTATCTATCTCATATGCATGCTTATTCAAACTATCTCCACTAATAGACTCTACCTACCAAGAGAGATCAACAAGTCTTTGATAGGCTTGAAATGGGGCCTATAAGGGACACGGGTTAAAAGAAAGCCATTTTGAGATTGGAGCCGTTGTGACACTATGGGCAAAACTTCACACTACAAATTTCTAGTTTGAACTTTAGGTAGCTGGGAGCAATCTTGCTAGACTCTAAATTCCTTCTATCTTCTTGGCATTAATCTGGATCTTGATTGGGACAATCTTTGTTTCTTTGCATAAAGTTTGGTACCCAAATTTGTTTCTTTTCTTCTTCTCCCTTTTCTTTCTTTTTATTTTTCTCAGTCTTTCCTTTCTTTGAGCATTTTATCATTTTGTCCTTCTTCCTTGTAGGACTGTCAAGTATAGAACTTTCAAGAACTGGATGACCTTTTCTCCTTTTTCTTTGATTTTGATCGAATTTTGGTTGGGTTGGACCAATTCAAGTCAAACTGTCCTCATAAACTAAATGGAAGCCTTTTGCTGTCTTAGGTAAAGGAGAACTCAGTTGGATTTTTGAACCATTTTGGGTTTTCTTTTCCTTCTTTTTTTTTTCCTTCTTTTTTTTTCCTTTTTTCTTTTCTTTCTTTTTGCTTTTTTTTTTGTTCTAGCTCTAAAAGAGTTGTCTTGTTTGTACCAAGTTGGGTTTCTAATAATGGATGAGTGGAGTAATACAAATCTTCTTTAACAGGATAAATCATTTGTTACCCTGATGCTGTCTTGATAGATTAGAGATATTAGGTGAACTTCAATTACCCTTATGGTCTTGAAAACATCAACTATCCTTATGATCTTGACTATTCATTCCTTTCTTTGATCTTCTTGCCTCTTCATCTTAGTGATCATAAGACTTGTCAAAAGTATCACAACAACTCAGGGTAGGTTGTTGGGGTTATATGCCAATGAAAAGAAAGCTAAAATTTCATGAAGGCTCAAAGGGACAACTAGGGATTGATATTTAAATGGGTGGATACTAGTTGTTGGCTTATTAAATAATGCCTAGATCATCTCTCTCTTAAGAGTTTAATTTCACCTCGAAAGTCTGTCAAAGTATGTTCTAAGACTGACTAGGACCTAGACAAAGGTAATTATGAAGGAGCCCTCTCTAACTAACCATACACAACTCAATGCTATAGAGCAATTCCCTCATCTAGTAAAGTCATTCGAATCATGATGCCTAGATACATTAATTTATAAATATCAAGCTAGATTCCTCATTGGTTGAGCACCAAAATGAACAAAGACCAACAAAAATTTTGATGAAAGTAATTTATTCAAATAAATTTAAATTTGAAAAACAAGATTGTTCCAATTAAATATTAAAGAAAGCAAAATTGAAAAGCAACATTCAAGCTAAGGAAAGTTTGTTGAGTTAAGCTTCTTTTCCATTCACATCTTCAATATCTTCATGTTGAAAGGATGAAACAAAATCTTCTTCCAATCCTTTTCCTACCATGAAGGTTGCCGATGGAGGTACTCTTCCAAACTTAGGTAAAGGGTTGTTCTTGGTATTGGGCTTGTCTGGCTCAGGTAGCTTACCACTGTCGATTAGATTTTGGATCTCATGCCTCAACTTCATACAATTGTCCATTTCGTGTCCAGGCCTTTGATGGAATTGGCAAAATGCATTAGTATCAAAGTTAGGTGGAAGAGGATTAGGCACAGGATGGGGAGTCAAGGGTTGTAACAATCCCTTCTTTTGTAGCTTATTGAGAACCCAAGACAGTGGCTTTCCTAATTCTGAACACTGCCTCATTCCTCCTTGACTAGTGGCATTAACATTAGCTTCCTTTTGTGTACTTTGATTGCTAGGCCGATAATTCCCTTTCTCATTCCTTCTTGCCAAAAAGCGGTTCTTCTCCCTTTCCCACTCTTCAATTTGTAGACCAGCTTAGAGAAGATCTTTGAAGTCTGTCATAAGGGTGTGAGACAACCTTACACGAAGGTTGGGCAGGATGCCTCTGACAATTATCCTTATTTGATCAGATTCATCAGGCCTTTTCTTGAGCATTGCATCCTTATTTCTCCATATTTTCATATAGTCCACAAAATTCTCATTTGGCATTTGTCTAATGGACTCAACTTCCATTAAGGTAACTTCCAGCTCGACATTGTACCCATATTGCTGAATGAAAGCCTTGTACATCATGTCCCAATCTTTTTGAGTACTTTCCTCTAAGGTGTTGAACCAATTTTGGATAACAGGTTCTAATGAGAGCATGAAATATCTTAGTGTTTGAGCCTTAGTAGCTCGGGCGGACTGCATAGCAGTGATATACTACTTTTATATGAAGGTGAGGATTTCTGGTTCCATCAAACTTTGCAAACTATGGCATCTTGAACTTGTACAGAACTTCTTCGTCTAACTCAAATAATTTGTTAACTTCGGACATTTCTTCTGTTTTCAGCTTCTTCTCAAATTTCTTTTCTAAATCAGTAATCATCTTCTCAACATCAGACGTCTCGGTCTTTTTAATAGCTGTCTTCTCAACAACCTTTAGCTCCTTTTTGTCTTGAGAATCTTGGAAGTATTGGGCCCAATCATCATCGTCATCAATGATCACCTTATCATCATCAAAAAACACTTCACCAACTTTAGCCTTCCCCTTGTCCTTTGGCTTCCTAGTGCTAGCAGTCGCTTCGACATTGTTTTGCAAAATTGTAACCAATTGGTTCTTCATGGTCTCAGCCAGGGCCTCTTTTATTTCTTCCATCTTGGCATTGAGGGCGTCATCCACCATTATTTGAATTTTTTCTGGCTCCATTGCTTTTGGTGAGCAAGTGATTGAGTTGCTACTAGATTCTTCGTCTCCGGCATAGGTCAGATTGTCGTAAGCTTTTAAACTGTCATAATCCAGGGCTGTGAGCCAGAAAGGATTAATGATATGGGATGTGATGCATGCATGCATATATGCACAAACAATAAATAAACAAGGATAATTAGGACATTCCTTCCAACCTTATAACAACCACACACGAATGGCGAGTCTCTTTTCCTAGGTAATATGGCTAACAAAATACCACCATGGGGTATCTTGTTTTCGAATATTTCCCTCGGACGTTTCAACCAATAGTTATATTTTCAAAAATGTAAATCAATCCATGATAATTCCCATTAATTAGGTTTTAATCTATTCAACCAACTAAAGTAGTTTTTATGCTGTATTGGATTAAAACTAAATTAAGAGGTTTATTATAAATAAATTTCTCACTTGAAAAAGTAACTAATGATTTATGCCAAAAACAAGCCCATGATTAATTATTCTTAGTATAAACTAGGCTCACAATTAATTTTTGGTATTTTGATAATTAACCTAAATAGCTTGTAAGCTCTTTCAAGAGGTTATAAAAATAATTTTATTTCTAAGCCAATTGTGAAAAGATTTTAGAAAAAACATATTTTGGGCTTTGTATTTGGATCATGAGAAAAGTATTTTTAACTTGTTTTTTAGAAAAGTTTTATGTCCAAAGACCATTTTAAAAAGTTTTGAAAATAGCTTTGGTCTTTTGGATTTTAGAGAAAATTTTATTTTGAGCTTACAATATACATAAGTCATATTAGAAAAAGAACAAACCAAATAAGCCATGATTTAAGCCAAGATAAATTAACCATAGTCAAACAACATGCATTTGGGATAAAACCTAAGGAAAGTAACTAGGCCAAATACATGAGCTTTAGTCTTTGCGTTGAAAGGCTTAGGTTCCCACAACAAGTATATACCAAAAAGTACAAGGCTATGAGTGGTTATACCATGCCCGATCTCCATACCTTGAGTGAAAGTATAGTATCCCTTACATAACACAACACGGGTAACACGGGCATCCTAACTCACGCACACGATACAATCTAATATGATGCAATGGATAATATCATGATAAGAAAGAATAGAATAATATAAATACCAAAGGAATCAACTTCTCTTATCCCCAGTGGAGTTGTCACTGTGAGCGGAGATTTTTGCCCCCACTCCCAGGGGAATGATTCTTGCGACTTCGGCACTGTTTAGACTCGGGGCCTTAGAGAACACGGACCTAAGCCTGGAGAAAATGGAGTCGCCACCCGGAAGGGCCAGGAAGAAGAAAGGGGTGGATGACTCGATTCCTAAGGAATCCCCAACCCCCTAATGGGTTTGAAAAGTTGGGTACATGTGGGGAAGGTGAGAGATGGCCCAACACCCACACAACACCCGGTTCATTGGAACTGGCCTCCTTTACAGGTCTTAATATTATAAAATTCTTAAATATAATAATAATATCCATATTACATGCAACAATTAAAATAAAGCATCTTTATATTAAAATCAAAGCAACGTCCAAACAAAGCAAATAAATGGACACCCATCCGAAGATGGAAACCTGTCCTTACATCATCCATGTCTAAACTAAATAGGACACCCACCGAAAGGTGGAAACATGTCCATTACATTGGTCCAAAATATAAAAGCAATTTAAATTACATAATATTTAACTAATGAGGAACCCACAAAGTGGAAACATACCTCATACAATTTTAATAATAAAATAAACAAATGATAATCATAATAATAAAGAAAATATCCATCCATGATAAATTAAATAAATCAAGTATTGAAATTAAATAAATCAACCATCAAAATATATAATAAACAACATAATCAAATTTAAAATTAAATAAAGCAAATAAAGATACAAATTTAGGTTTATGTCTCAATTTAGAGTTCTTTAATTAACATTGAGGGTTTTGGGATTTTAGAATTATTATTGTTATTATTTAGGCTACTGTAAAGATTTTGAAAATTTGGAATGGATTAGGGTTTTATAAATTTAAGAATGTAGTAAGGTTTTTTGGTTAATCAAATTAAGGTTTAGGGGTAACATCATGAAATTAGGGTTTTGGAATCTTAAGACATTAGAGTTTATAATTCATTGTTACTGGATTGTGATTTTAGGTTTACTGGATTATGGCTTTAGTGTTTAGATTTACTAGATTGGATTTTAAATTCACTGGATTAGGGTTTAGGGTGTTGATGAATTTGTCATAAAGTTTTCATGCTTTAAGAATTTAGGGTTTAGGAAAACTAGGGTTTTTGATATTTTGGAAAACATATTTGATCTTAGGATTTAATAAAATAGTTTAGAGTTTTATAAAAATAATTATGATTTTTAGAAACTGTAAAGAAGATTAGGGTTTGGAGATTTAAGAAAACATTTAAAAATTTTGGACAAAAAGTTAGGGTTTAGATGAAAATAGTTTGGGGAAAACAATTTAGGGTTTTAAAGCTTTTGGAAACAAAAGAAACAATTTAGGGTTTTTTAAGGTTTTTGGAAGCAGAAGAGTAGTTTAGGGTTTTTGAAGTTTTGGAAACGGTACAGAAACAATTTAGGATTTTGAAGTTTCTGGAAAGAGAAGAACAATTTTAAGGTTTTGAAGTTTTGATCATTGACTAAGGCTAATGGATGAATGTACGATTTAATGTAAAATATATTACTAAGTTTAATAATTTAGGTTACCGGCTTAATATCAAAAATGATAGAAACATTGTAAATAACATCAAATCGAAGATTTATAATCAAACCTCCGTTCATTGGTTCCTCCACAATTTGCTTCTGGAAGAACAAAGACAAAGGCAGTGTTACTACCTTTGATGGGTTGATAATTGCTTATGTCTCTTGTTCCTTAGAGTTTCTGTCCTCTTTTCCTCCCAAGTCAGAAGTCTCAAGTTTAGCTCAGTAAAAACCAATTTTTGATCCAATCCCAAGTCCCCTAATTCTGTGTTTTAATGTGGTATTCATAGGAAAAATCATAAACCTACTTCTAATTTTCTAAGGAAAATAAAACTAATTAGGAAAAGAAACTAAAACCAAATAGAATTTGGTTTCGAAAAAAACTGCGCTGGAAAATTGCACTGGCGAAAAACTGCTGGTGAAAACTGCGAGCGCTGGCTGGGAAAATTGCAGGTGAAAATTGGAGCTGGCTGGGGCGGGCGCCAATTTACCACAAGAATTTCCTGCGGTGAAATGGCCTATGGCCGAATCGCCCGCAGGAAATTCCTGCGTGCAATTGGCTTGTGGCCGATTCACCTTCGGTGACGAATTTTTTCGTCGCCGATTTTTTCGTTGCCCATTTTTCTTTATTTATTTATTTATTTTTATTTATTTAACTTTAACATTTTATTTTTATTAAAAATTATAAATAATAAATACTAAAATAAATATTATTTAATTAAAATACTACAAAAATTATTTTGGACTATATTAAAAATATCGAACCAGACTAGGTCAAAAATTAAGGGTCTACAGTATGGAGATTGAGCATGGTAAAACCACTCATAGCCTTGTACCTTTGTGTATGTACTTGCTATGAGGACCTAAGCCTTTTCAACCCAAAGAATAAAACTCATGTAATCGCCCTATTTACTTTCCTTAGGTTTTTACCTAAATGCTTATTGTTTGACTATGATTAATTTATCTTGGTTTGAACCATGACTTATTTGGTTTATTCTTTTTCTAATCTGATCTAATTATATCATAAGTTCAAAATAATTTTTTCTCTAAATCTAAAAGACCAAAACTATTTTCAAAATTTTTAAGATGGTCTTTGGACATAAAACTTTTCTAAAATGGGTCAAAAATTCTTTTCTACCTCATGGCCCAAATACAAAGTCCATAATTTATTTTTAAACAAAACATGTTTACAATGGGATTTGAAATAAAATTATTTTCCCTAACCATCTTTTTGAATGAGCTTACAAACTATTTCGGTCAATTATAGAATACCAAACCTCAATTGTGGGCCTAATTTATACTAAGAATTGTTAATCATGGGCTTGTTGTGGTATGAATCATTGGTTGTTTTTCCAAATAGGAAATATATTTATGATAAACTCTTTAATTTAGTTTTAATCTATAATATAACATAAAAGCTATTTTTTGTTGGACCAATGGATTACGACTTAATTAAAGGGAATTAATATAGCATAAAAGCTATCTTTTGTTTTACCAATGCGTACACGAGCATATCACATTACATTTTGTTATCTTGTGTTACCTATTATTTTTCAAAGTGAATAGCAAATGCCCTATGAAGTAAAGAATCAAAAGAAGATATTGAATCAGGGAGCATGAAAAGGGTATTGCAAAAGAAAGAAGAGATGCATGCTGATGCAAGGAACTAGGCAATAGACAAACATCAATCATAGCCTGTATGGGAAAAATCATTAGTTTGAGCATACACAGGGGGGGAAAACTTCCTCTTTTTAATTTTTGAGTTTATGCGTGTACAAAATATTTTTAGACTTTGTAGACCCTTAATTTTTGACCCAATCCGGTCCAATATGTTTTATTTAGTCTAAAATGATTTTTGTTGTCTAATTGGTCCAAAATAATTTTTATTAAATAATTTTTGCTTTAGTATCTAATTTTTTTTAATAAAAAATAGAAATAAACAAATAAAAATAAAAATCGGAGTCGGAAAAATCGGCGACAAAAAATCATCGCGCGGGCCCGTGGGCATTTCGCCCGCAGGAATTTCCTGCGGGCTACTGTGCTATTTCGCACGCAGAAATTTTCTGCCTGCGAAATAGCTTACGGGCCTGCTCCGCACGCGCTGCGGCAGAATTTTTTTCGGCAGCGCAAATTTTCCGACGCAAATTTTTCGAAACCTAATCCAATTAGGTTTTGGTTTCTTTTTTTATTAATATTACTTAGCTTAACTAATTAGGAATAAACAACCTCAAACCACTATAAATAAGGACCAAAGACAATTAAAAAAGGGGAGGCTAAAATCCAAAAGTAGTTTGGAAAATTTGAAACCAAATCAAGGAAGGAAAAGAAGAAATTCAATTTAACTTTTTTCTGGAACAGCAGTAGCACGATTTAGAGGATTCAAAGGAAAAAAAAGCTTGTCTTTGGGGCTAGTTCATCCAAGAAGAATTGTTTTTGGAGAAATCATCAAAAGAAGGTATGTGTTAATTAATTTTCTTTAATTATTTTTTTTACACAGTAGCAAATCTATGAAATCAAAATTAAAAACTTTTGAACTTTAATTTAGTTTTTCTAAAGCAAAAAAAAAAAAAAAACCTTATTTTGTTGTTTTATCTTCCAAAAGGCTTAAAATTGTTATTTTTTCTTCTTAAAAACCTTAAAACTCTAATTGAACATATTTTTCAACAAAACTAAGATGTAAATTCTGCTTCTTTTAAAATCTTAAAGTAGGTTCTATTTCATTCAAAAAGTCTTCTAAAACATCTTTTCTACTTATAAAAACTTTAATTTATTTGTTTAAATTCATAAAATTTCATAAAATATCAAATTGATTTCCAAATTCCTAAAAATCATTCACCACCTGTGACCCTACTTCCAAAATATCAAATCCAAATTTAAGTTCTAAAATTCAAAATAATGAACACTAACCCTTTTAAAACCTTAAACCCTAATTTTTATGAACCCTAATCCTTTTAAAACACATAAAAACATAAAAACCTAAATTTTACACAGTAGCTTAGGAACCAATAACCAAAAATCACAAATTAAAGTATTTTAAACCCTAGTTTCATGATATCATCATTCAAACCTTAATTTTGTTAATCAAACAGTCTTACCAACCCTTTAAAACATAAAACCATAATTTATTTTAATTCCATAAAAAGTCACAGTAGCCATAATTGGACTTTTATTTGCTTTATTCAATTCCATACTTGATTATGCTTTGATTTATTTCTTATGCTTTAATTTATTTAATTTCAATACTTGATTTATTTAATTTATCATGGATGGATGTTTATTTTATATTTTGATTAATAGCTTTGATGAATGATTTATTTATGATGAATGATTATTTACTTTTATCAATTAATTTAGATTTCCAAAAGTTGTAAGAGGTATGTTTCCACTTGGTGGGTACCTCATTAGTTAAACATCATGTAATTTAATTTGCTTTTCTATTTTAGAACCTATGTAAAGGGCATGTTTCTATCTTTTTGATGGGTGTCCTATTTAGGCATGTGATGTAAGGACATGTTTCCATCCTTGGATGGGTGTCCATTTATTTGCTTTGTTTGGACATTACTTTGATTTTAATATATTGATGATTTCTTTTAATTATTGTGTGTAATATGGATAATGTTATTATATTTAAGAATTTTATAATATTAAGACCTGTAAAGGAGGCCGGTTCTAATGAACTGGGCGTTGTGGGAGGTGCTGGGCCATTTCTCACCTTCCCCACACATACCCAACTTTCTGAACCCATTAAGGGGTTGGGGATTCCTTAGGAATCGAGTCATCCACCCCATTCTTTTTCCCGGCCCGTCCGGGTGGCGACTCCATTTTCTCCGAACTTAGGTTCGTATTCTCTAAGGCCCCGAGCCTAAACAGTGCCGAAGTCGCAAGAACCATTCCACCGGGAGTGGGGGCAAAAATCCCCGCTCACAGTGGCGACTCCGCTGGGGACAAGAGAAGTTGATTTTGTTGGTCTTTATATTATTCTATTCTTTCTTATAATGATATTATCCATTGCATCATATTAGATTGTATTGTGTACGTGAGTTAGGATGCCCGTGTTACCCGTGTTGTGTTATGTAAGGGATACCATACTTTCACTCAAGGTATGGAGATCGAGCATGGCATAACCACTCATAGCCTCGTACCATTTGGTATATACTTGCTATGAGAACCTAAGCCTTTTAACCCAAAGACTAAATCTCATGTAATTGGCCTAGTTACTTTCCTTAGGTTTTACCCCAAATGCATGTTGTTGGACTATGGTTAGTTTATCTGAGTCTAAATCATGGCTTATTTGGTTTGTTCTTTTTCTAATATGACCTAAGTATATTGTAAGCTCAAAATAAACTTTTCTCTAAAATCCAAAAGACCAAAACTATTTTTAAAATTTTTCAAGATGGTTTGTGGACATAATACTTTTCTAAAAAATAAATAAATAAATTCTTTGGCCCATGGCCCAAATACTAAGCCCAAAATCCATTTTTCTAACCTTTTTTACAATGGGCTTAGAAACAAAACTATTTTCACCCAACCATTTTTTACAAAGAGCTTGCAAAAATATTTAGGTCAATTATGAAATACCAAAAATCAATTGTGGGCCTAGTTTGTACTAAAAATAAATTAACCATGGGCTTGTTTTTGGCATGAACCATTAGTTACTCTTTTCAAGTGAGAAATCCATTTATAATAAACCTCTTAATTTCGTTTTAATCCAAAAGCTACTTTAGTTGGTTGAATGGATTAAAACCTAATTAATGGGAATTATCATGGATTGATTTCCATTTTCAAAAATATAACTATTGGTTGAAATGTCCGAGGGAATTATTCGAAAGCAAGATACCCCATGTTGGTATTTTGTTAACCATATACCTAGGAAAAAGAGACTCGCCATTCGTGTGTGGATGTTATAAGGTTGGAAGGATCGTCCTAATTACACTTGTTTATTCGTTGATTGTGCATACATGCATACATGCATACATTTGCATCTCATATCATTAATCCTCTCTGGCTCACAGCCCTGGATTACGAAAGGTCAAAAGCTTACGACAATCCGACCTACGCCGGAGATGATGTATCTAGCAACAACTCAATGACTTGCTCACCTAAAACAATGGAGCCCGAACAAATTCAAAGGATGGTAGATGAAGCCCTTAATGCCAAAATGGAAGAAATCAAAGAGGCCCTAGCTGAGACCATGAAGAACCAATTGACTGCAATCTTAGAGAATCATGCCAAGGCATCTGCTAGCACTAAAAAACCAAAGGACAAAGGGAAGACTAAAGTTAGTGAAGTGGTTTTTGATGATGAAAAGGTGATCATTGATGATGATGATGATTGGGCTCAATACTACCAAGAGGTTCAAGAAAAGAAGAAAGAACCAAAGGCTGTTGAGAAGGCAACTATTGAAAAGACCAAGACATCCAATATTGAAAAGATGATTGCTGATTTAGAAAAGAAATTTGAGAAGAAGCTGAAAACCGAAGAGAAGTCTGAGATCGACAAACTATTTGAACAAGATGAAGAGGTCCCTTATAAATTCAAGATGCCTTCCTTTGCTAAGTACAATGGCACCAGAAATCCTCATCTCCATTTGAAGCAGTATATCACTGCCATGCAGTCTGTTTGAGCTACTAAGGCTCAAACCCTAAGGTACTTCATGCTCTCATTGGACCCTATTGTCCAAAATTGGTTCAATACCTTAGATGATGGAACACAAAAGAGTTGGGATCTACTTTACAAAGCCTTCATCCAACAATACGGATATAATGTTGAGTTAATGAGAAAGGGAACAACTAGCCTAACAATCAAAGCACACAAAAAGAAGTTGATGTTAATGTAACCAGTCAAGCAAATAGAAGGCAGTATTCAGATATGGGGTAGCCTTTGTCTTGGGTCTTCGATAAGCTACAAAAGAAAGGGTTGTTACAACCATTGGCTCCTCGACCTTTACCTAGTCCATTACCCCCAAAATTTGATACTAAGGCTTTTTGTCAATTTCATCAGACTCAAGGACATGAGACTGATAGGTGTACCCAATTAAGGCATGAGATCCAAGATTTGATTGATAGTGGCAAGCTACCCGAGCCGGATAAGCCCAATACCAAAGACAACCCTTTGCCTAAATTTGGAAGAGTGCCACCACCAGCAACCTTTATGGTGGGAAAAGGATTGGAAGAAGATTTTGTTTTATCCTCTTTTCAAGATGAGAATGTTGAAGATGTGAAAGGAAAAGAAGCCTAACTCAATGAACTTTCCTTAGCTTGAATGTTGCTTTTCAATCTTACTTTATTTAATATTTTGGAACTATTGTATTTTTCAAATTTAAAGTTGTTTGAATAAATTACTTTCATCAAAATTTTTGTTGGTCTTTATTCATTTTGGTGCTCGACCAATGAGGAATCTAGCTTGATAATTTATGAATTAATATATTTATGCATCATGACTTGAATGACTTTACTAGGTGAGGGAATGGATCTATAGCATTGAGTTGTGTATGCTTACTTAGAGAGGGCTCCTGTATAATTACCTTTGTCTAGGTCCTAGTCAGCCTTAGAACATGCTTTGACAAACTTTTGAGGTGAAATTGAACTCTGTTTATTTAAGAGAGAAGTGATCTAGGCATTGTTTGGTTAGCCAACAACTAGTATCCACCCAATTAAATATCAATCCCTAGTTTTCCCTTTGAGCCTTCATAAAATTTTAGCTTTCTTTTTTATTGGCTTACAAACCCCAATAACCTACCCTGAGCTGTTGTGATACTTTTGACAAGTCTTATGATTACTAAGATGAATAGGCAAGAAGATCAAAGAAAACAATGATTAGTCAAGATCATGAAGATAGTCGAAGTTTCAAGACCATGAAGATAGTTGAAGTTCTCGAGATCATAAGGATAGTTGATGTTCTCAAAACCATAAGGGTAGTTGAAGTTTTCCTAATATCTTTAATATATCAACATCAACATCAGAGTAACAAATGATTTATCCCTATTAAAGAAGATTTATGTTACTCCACTTATCCATTATTGGAAGCCCAAGTTAGTACAAACCAAGACAACTCTTTTTAGAGCTAAAAAAAACAAAAAAAAAGGAAGAAAGATAAAATCTAAAAAGGTGGTTCAAAAAGCCAACTGAGTTCTCTTTTACCTAAGACAACAAAAGGCTTCCATTTTATGGATTGACTTGAATTGGTCCCAACACAACCAAAGATTCAATCAAAATCAAAGAAAAAGGAGGAAGAGCATCCAGTTATTGAAAGTTCTGTACTTGATAGTCCTACAAGAAAGAAGGACAAAATGATAAAAGAAAGGGAAGAGTAAGGAAAGAGAAAGAAAAGGGAAGAGTAAGAAAAATAAAGAGGAAAAAAGGGAAAAGAAGAAAAGAAACAGATTTGGGTCTTAAACTTTTTGCAAGGGCAAAAACTGTCCTAATCAAGATCCAGATTAATGCCAAGAAGATAGAAGGAATTTGGAGTCTAGAAAGATTGCTCCCAACTGTCTAAAGTTCCAACAAGAAATTTGTAGTGTGAGGGTTTGTCCATTGTGTCACACCAGCTCCAATCTCAAAATGGCCTCCACTTTAACCCATGTCCCTTATAGACCCCGTTTCAAGCCTATCAAAGACCTGTTGATCTCTCTTGGTAGGTAGAGTCTATTAGTGGAGATAGTTTGGATAAGCATGCATATGAGATAGACAATATTTAAACTCAAAAGAGACCTTTGGCCAAGCAATGTGTATGTGCCTATCTGAAGTGCAACAGTTCTTGCTTAAATAGAAATGATTCCCGAGTTTAGTACGGTAACTAGGGTTGTCATGTTATAGATATATTAATTTGGAAAAATCAAGTCCTGAGGTACATTGACATCGATTTGGAAAAGCCAACATTTGATTTCAAAATCAAAATTTAAAAATAAAGTGTTTTGTCATACAAAGCCTTCAAGTTAAGGGAAGTATGTTGAATTGATTATTGGCAAGGTCATGAAGAAACTACCAACTGACAAGCTGAAACATAGTTTGAAATGGATACATCCCTGACTCTGCTGCTTAGGGTCTCCACCACTCATGTTTTCAACATCTTGAAGATAAAATCCAAATGCAAAGCTTTTGATCATTTCAATGCGAGACTTGAACGAGCGTCAAAAAGGAACCAATGAGATCACTTCTGCTAATCACCTCGGTCTGTGAGTCCATGGAATGACTGTAAGTATTATTCATGCATATCATGCATACATGAGCATATTACATCACACTTTCTTGTCTTAATGAACAGCAAACACCCTACGAATTAAAGAATCAAAAGAAGATATTGAATCAAAGGGGCATGGAAAGCCTATTCGCTTGTGGAAGCCCCAGTCACATTACAAAGAGAAGAAATGCGTGCTTATGCAAAGAACTAGACAAGAAAAACATCAATCAAAGCTTGCATGAAAGAAAAAAATCCTTGGGGGGGGGGGGAAGGAGAGGATATAAGATCCAATCAAAATTGGAGAAAAAAGGAAAAGCAGTTGCAAGGGAAAAGTGGTTAAAGTGCAAAAACTCCCTTGGAAGATCAAAACAAGGAAAACATGGATCAAGCAAGACATGGCCAAGCCAAATCAAGCTTGGCCGTGTCACCTCAAAGGAAATCTTGGCAGAACATTACACGGGCAGGAGACACGGCCAAGCCACTGGCCGTGTCTCACCTAAAGGGCAAAGCCAAGAAAGACCAAGCAAAGAGAGAAGGGAAGCAGTAGGTGACACTGGCAGGCGACACGGCCAAGCCACTGGTCGTGTCACATGACACGGCCACAAGCTTGGCCGTGTCCCATCCTAAGCCAAGAATAAAGAAGAACCAAAGAAAAAACACAGAAGCTGACACACCCAGGGGACATGGCCAAGCCACTGGCTGTGTCACTCCCATCTTTAAAGAACAAAGAAGACCCGATCTCAAAGGATGAAGATCCATTTTCCAGGGTGAAGACCCGATCTCAAAGGATGAAGATCCATTTTCAAGGGTGAAGACCCGATCTCAAAGGATGAAGATCCATTTTCAAGGGTGAAGACCCAATCTCAAAGGATGAAGATCCTTTTTTAAGGGTGAAGACCCAATTTCAAAGGATGAAGATCCATTTTCAAGGATGAAGACCCGATCTCAAAGGATGAAGATCCATTTTGAGGGTGAAAAACCACAATGCATAGAATAACCGGAGCAGTCAGACTTCTCAAATTATAAAAGGTCAGTCAAACTCAATTTCGGGTCCAAGCACCCATTCTCTGGTCGAAGTACCCAAGCTTGGGTCCAAGTACCCATTATCGGGTTCAAGTACCCAAATCAAATCAATCTCGGGTCCAAGTACCCAATCCCGGGTACAGAACCCAAATTTTCCTTAGGTCTAGAACCTAGAATTATCCTTGAGTCCAGAACTCAAACCGGGACCAGAACCCAAATTTTCCTTAGGTCCAGAACCTA
The DNA here is from genome assembly GCA_947685225.1 of Garcia nutans. Taxonomy (NCBI): domain Eukaryota; kingdom Viridiplantae; phylum Streptophyta; class Magnoliopsida; order Malpighiales; family Euphorbiaceae; genus Garcia; species Garcia nutans. The sequence continues at coordinate 689,238 of CANTUV010000017.1, read as the reverse complement.
GAATCTCCCTTGAGTCCAGAACTCGAACCGGGTCCAGAACCCAAATTTTTCTTAGGTCCAGAACCTAGAATTATCCTTGAGTCCAGAACTCGAATGGGGTCCAGAACCCAAAACCTCAACCATTTCATCAAAAAATAAGTCTTATTGCTTTTCACTCTCTTTCACTAAGGTTTCAGATCATTCAAGCAGGGGGCAAACTGTAGACCCTTAATTTTTGACCCAATTCGGTCCAATATGTTTTATTTAGTCTAAAATGATTTTTGTAGTCTAATTGGACCAAAATAATTTTTATTAAATAATTTTTGCTTAAGTATCTAATTTTTTTTAATAAAAAATAGAAATAAACAAATAAAAATCAAAAAATAAAAATAAAAATCGGAGTCGGAAAAATCGGCGATGAAAAATCATCGCGCGGGCCCGTGGGCATTTTGCCCGCAGGAAATTCCTGTGGGTGAAATCATTGTGCTATTTCGCACGCAGAAATTTTATGCCTGCGAAATAGCTTACGGGCCAGCTCCGCGCGCGCTGCCGCAGATTTCTGCTGCAGAATTTTTTTCGGTAGCACAAATTTTCTGACGCAAATTTTTCGAAACCTAATCCAATTAGGTTTTGGTTTAAACAACCTCAAACCACTATAAATAAGGACCAAAGACAATTAAAAAAGGGGAGACAAAAATCCAAGAGTAGTTTGGAAAATTTGAAACCAAATCAAGGAAGGAAAAGAAGAAATTCAATTCAACTTTTTTCTGGAACAGCAGTAGCACGATTTAGAGGATTCAAAGGCAAAAAAAGCTTGTCTTTGGAGCTAGTTCATCCAAGAAGAATTGTTTTTGGAGAAATCATCAAAAGAAGGTATGTGTTAATTAATTTTCTTTAATTGTTTTTTTTACACAGTAGCAAATCTATGAAATCAAAATTAAAAACCTTTGAACTTTAATTTAGTTTTTCTAAAGCAAAATAAAAAACCTTATTTCGTTGGTTTATCTTCCAAAAGGCTTTAAATTGTTATTTTTTCTTCTTAAAAACCTTAAAACTCTAATTGAACATATTTTTCAACAAAACTAAGATGTAAATTCTGCTTCTTTTAAAATCTTAAAGTAGGTTCTATTTCATTCAAAAAGTCTTCTATAACATCTTTTCTACTTATAAAAACTTTAATTTATTTGTTTAAATTCATAAAATTCCATAAAATATCAAATTGATTTCCAAATTCCTAAAAATCATTCACCACCCGTGACCCTACTTCCAAAATATCAAATCCAAATTTAAGTTCTAAAATTCAAAATAATGAACACTAACCCTTTTAAAACCTTAAACCCTAATTTTTATGAACCCTAATCCTTTTAAAACACATAAAAACATAAAAACCTAAATTTTACACAGTAGCTTAGGAACCCAATAACCAAAAATCACAAATTAAAGTATTTTAAAGTGTTTAAAACCCTAGTTTCATGATATCATCATTCAAACCTTAATTTTGTTAATCAAACAGTCTTACCAACCCTTTAAAACATAAAACCCTAATTTATTTTAATTCTATAAAAAGTCACAGTAGCTATAATTGGACTTTTATTTGCTTTATTCAATTCCATACTTGATTATGCTTTGATTTATTTCTTATGCTTTAATTTATTTAATTTCAATACTTGATGTATTTAATTTATCACGGATGGATGTTTATTTTATATTTTGATTAATAGCTTTGATGAATGATTTATTTATGATGAATGATTTATTTATGATGAATGATGTAAGGACATGTTTCCATCCTTGGATGGGTGTCCATTTATTTGCTTTGTTTGGACATTGCTTTGATTTTAATATATTGATGATTTCTTTTAATTATTGTGTGTAATATGGATAATGTTATTATATTTAAGAATTTTATAATATTAAGACCTGTAAAGGAGGCCGGTTCCAATGAACCGGGCGTTGTGGGGGTGCTGGGCCATTTCTCACCTTCCCCACACGTACCCAACTTTCTGAACCCATTAGGGGGTTGGGGATTCCTTAGAAATCGAGTCATCCACCCCTTTCTTTTTCCCGGCCCGTCCGGGTGGCGACTCCATTTTCTCCGGACTTAGGTTCGTGTTCTCTAAGGCCCCAAGCCTAAACAGTGCCGAAGTCGCAAGAACCATTCCACCGGGAGTGGGGGCAAAAATCCCCGCTCACAGACTCACTTTAAATATTTTGCCACACAGGGGGCAAAGAGATGATATGAGGATGCAAGATCAGTCCAGCTAGAAGAGATGAAGCAAATATAGGACAAATCTTCAAGGATGAAGATCCATTTTGAAGGGTGAAGACCTCCATTTTGAAGGGTGAAGACCCGATGTTCAAAGGATGAAGATCCAGGGTGAAGACCCGATGTCCAAAAGATGAAGATCCATTTCAAAGGGTGAAGACCCAATGTCCAGAGGATGAAGATCCATTATGAAGGGTGAAGACCTGATATTTAAGATTCATTATAAAGAAAGAAGACGTGAAGTTGATGGCTAGAAGAAAGCCAAAACCCTTAACTGACAGAAGGTCAGTCAGCTAGAAGAGTTGAAATTGATGGCTAGAAGAAAGCTAGAACCCTCAACTGATAGAGGTCAATTGAACCAAGTCTTGAGTCAAAAACCCAAATCCAGTTTTGGGTCAAGAACCTAAAATCCAGTTTCGAATCGAGAACATAAGATTCATTTTCGGGTCAAGAACCCAATCCACTTTTGGGTCGACAACCCAAATGTAGCCTTGGGTCGAGAACCTAAATCTAGTTTCGAGTTGAGAACCCAAAATCCATTTTTTGGTCGAGAACCCAAGATTCATTTTTGGGTCTAGAACCCAATCCAGTTTAGGGTTGAGAACCTAAATTCTAGTCTCGGGTCAAGAACCTAAAAAATCTAGCCTTGGGTCGAGAACCCAAGTCTAGTTTTGGGTCGAGAACTTAAATTCACTCTCGGGTCGAGAATCCACCCAAATCACATTTCGGATCCAGAATCCAAATCAAATCATATCTCGGGTCTAGAGCCTTAATCCAATCTCAGATCAAGAATCCACCCAACAAAACAAACTCAGGTCCAAAACCCAAACAAACTCTGGTCCAGAATCTAAAATTATTTTTGAGTCCAGAACTCAATCCAACCTCGGGTCAAGAACCCATCCTTATCCAAAATCAGCTCAAAGTCATGTTGCTTTTTACTCTCTTCTACTGAAGTCTCAGATTGTTCAAGCAAGGGGCAAAACTGTATACCCTTAATTTTAGCATGGATTAGATTTAAGAAGCTTACCTTATTCAGTTAAAATTTTAAAGAAACTAAACCTAATTTTAAAGCTTAAATATTAGAGGGTCTAATTCATAAAAGCCCAAATTAAATTGTAAAATAGGTTCGGTCCGAAAGAAATTAAAAATTAGGGTTTGATTTCAGTCGGGACATGTCAAAATTGACATGAGCATGGCTCATGTCGATTTTGATGGCTCATATACATTTGGGATATCCAAATCGATATGAGCCAATCTTATATAAATTTGGACCTTCCAAATCGATATGGGTTGGCTCCATATCAATTTAGAACCTTTAAATTGATACGATACCCTCTAAATTCTAATTCTGACCGGCATTTTAATTTCTTAATCAAGCTATAATTCATTTAAAAGTTCAGATTAAGTTTGGATTAGGTTTAAGGGTTAAGTGATGGGTTTTCCCTATAAATAGAGAATTAAAAGACGGTAAGAAGGGAGGCAATTTTGATTAGTAATAAACTCAGAAGTAGTCAGAACTATTAAAACAAAAGAAGAATAATCAGTAAAAAAAAAAAGAAGACTATCGAATTCATAAAACAAGGTAGTTGTTATTGTCTTATTTCTATTCAGCCAAGAATTCCAAATTGGTGCAAGCGAGAGTCTGGATCAATATTTAATTTTTGGTTGAATCAATAAGTAAAGGTAAGTTCTCTAAGTTTAATTCATTTAAACTCAAATTCAATAAGCTTTGGTGATGCTTGTTTAAACATTAATCATATTTGTTCTTCATCTAAAGTACCTCTAGTAGCTTAGACACACCCAAGTATATTTATCATTATACATTCATTTGTTTAATTATATCCAGTAGCTAAACCTTTTCCAAAACCATGATCTGTTTCCTCCAATTTCCAAAACCCTAAAATCCAGTAAACCTAAAACTCTAATTCTAAAATTCTAAATTTACCCAAACCCAAATTTACTTAAACCCCAATTCACTTAAACCCTAGTTCCAAATCCCAAAACTCTACTCCCAAATTTGCTAACCCTATCCAGTAGACATAATTTAAAACCAATTTGTTTAAAGTTTAATCCAAATCCCAAAACCCTAGTTCCAAATACTAAAAACCTAATTTCCCATACACTAACTTCAAAACCCTAATTTTATACATTTAATAATTTATTTAAGATTGAACCCTAAATTGTGATTATTTATTTTATAGTATGCTTATGACAAGTGATTTATTAATATTCTATCTTTGGTGATTTACTCTTAATTATTATGAAGGTTATGAATGGTTTAATTCATTTAGTTCATTATTTTAATTATTTTAGTTTCCATAATATAATAGGTATGTTTTCACTTCGTGGGTACCTCATTAATTAAGATTAATGTAATTTAATTTATTTCGAGCTTTGGATCAATATAAAGGGCTTGTTTCTACCAAAGGGTGGGTGTCCTATTTTATTTAGTTTTAGACATTAAACATTGTATAAGGCAGGTTTCCATCTATGGTTGGGTGCCTATTTGTTTATTTCATTTTAATAAAGTGATTATTTATTGTTATGATTGCATGTAATATGGATGGTGCTATAATAAGTTAAGAATTTAATAATATTTAGACCTGAAAAAGAGGTTGGTTCTAATGAATAGGGCACTGTGGGAATGCTAGGTCATTCTCTCCTTCCCCACGCGTGCCTAACTTTTCGAACCCAGTAGTGGGTTGTGGATTCCTTAGGAATCGAGTCATCCACCCCTTTTTTTCCCCTACTCATCTGGGTGGCAACTCCATTTTCTCCAAATTTAGGCCCATGTTCTCTAAGGCTCTAAGCTTAACAGTATTGAAGTCGCAAGAACCATTCCACATAGGAGTGGGGGCGAATATCCTCGCTCACAAGCATGTCTCCAAGAATTCTCTGGCATAGATATGCAGGTCAGTACATATGTAGGGATATTAGATGGCACCTGCCTCTGCTCAGGGCCAAGGAAATAGTTATGTACCCTCTCACTAAGAAACCAGCCACTAGAAATAGGCCCGCCAATGATTAGATGAGAATTCTACAGGGGTAATGCGTTATTCATGCCGCTGGCCCAACTCACCCTCTCATCGGCTCTCCACCAAGCAATGATCCCCTGAAAGACAACAACATAGGTAAGTCATTTTTCTTATAAAATTCATTAATAATACTAATTTGTCTTTTACTTAATCCCAAGTCAGACAGCTCAGCTGGTAATGCTGGGAGTGCACATGATAACTGTCGGGCACCTCTTTGAGACTCAACAACCAAAGGCTTAATCTTGGGAACCCCGTTCATCTTCCCAGAATAACAGGCACCCTCACCAGGTTATGTTCATATGCCCACACCTGTCATGGTAAAAAAAGGGTCAAGCTTGCTCAAATGCATCATTTTTATAAACAAAGAGAAGAACTTATACCTCGGCAATGACCATAAAGCCTATGAATGATCTCTTATTCTTGCTAATTTTATCAAAGTTGTGATAGAGACAGGCAAGACCCGCCTCTCTCCAAGCATAAAATGGTAAGAGATCAAAATTAGATAGAGCACACAAAATCAACAGGTGAATTGCCGCCTCAATGCTGCATAAAATCATTGTGGCTAACAGATACAACAAGAATCTATGGGTGTATCTTTCTACCCATTCACCATGTACGGGTTGAGTCTACCTCATCCAGAACTATCGGATATACTCGTATTTTATCTTGCATGCTCCCTTATATTAGGGCCTTAAACCAATTAAATGACGGATCTCATTCTCAGTCAATATGTCATTGGTCAATGGAAAGGGGATCCCATCATATTTTAAGCTCGTTATTACAGTAAAGTCCACTGATCCAATGGTCATCTCCTTAATGGGCAATTGAAAAGTGTGCATGTGTCCATCCACCATTCAACAAGCACCTGAATTATGCTTCTACCAATTTGGAATCCCTTGATTGATAAGTGCAGCACAAATTCTTCAAAGCCACACTCTCTGATCATTCTCTGGACTACTGGTGGTACTCGCTCACACCACTAGTGGGTCTTATGGACGTTCTCGCCACTGTGGATCACACAACTATCATACTATCATAATAAAGGTAAGTCCGGCCAGGTAAGTACATTAGTCCTACTAATTACTCCAAAAATAAAAAATAATAGAAATATAAAATATACCAATAAAATTATTTTCAACACCATAATAATTTTATTATTTTATTGCATTTATTTCCTCTTTATTTTTTGCATTTTTTGCATCATGATTAGTATTTTGTTTATTCATGCATGAAACCCTTTCTTTTTTATATTAATTTATCTACCGCTATTATTTTTTTTTCTAAAAAAAATGAACATATAAAATAAAAAATTTTAGCTTTCATATATATAGATTAATTTGTTTGTCTTAACACTAGTATTATTTATTTTTTCCATACATTTTTACTAAATAAGTCCCAAAATTAATTTTTATATCATGATTTTCATACTTTCATGTTACTTTTTGTACATAAGTTTGTTTTTTTTACATTGATTTGCCTATTTTTACTACTATAAATAATAAAATTATAGAAAAAATAAATATAATAAAACTTCAGCAGAAAAAAAATTGCAATATAAAATATATATAAAAATAAAAAATATGCCTGTATTTTTTCTTGAGAACTTCGGTGGAGGTCCATTCTTGCTAAGATGGGAACTCGATCTACCCCGCTATTTCTAAGGTAAGCGCGCAATTCAAGATCTATACGAGGTCCAATCCTAGATGCATGTTGGCTTACCGCCATGTTGAAAGTTGAAATTTATGAAATGATCAATGAAACTAGAAATTATCTACTTGAAAGATTATAATTTTGCCTGAAGTTTTGAGTGAACTTCTGAGAATCAATTGCTACATATTTATAATGAATGAGTTTGTAGAATATGATCACGGAGACAGTAGATGCACATGCTTTACTTCAAAGTCAGAGAAGGGAAGTTCACATGCTAAAGCAACAGAAGTACAGTTGTATCATATTAATTAATACACTCAATATTTCATGTCTCACTCATAATTCATGTCTCCTATCAATAATTTATATTTCAGCTCACATACAACACACGAGCACACAATAAATTGATATTTATTGTGGGTATATAATTTTTACGTGTCAAAAAACTATTATTTACACTCATAAATATTTTTTTTTCACGTAAGGGGCAAAAGTATATAGGTATCCACATACAGTAAAAAATATCCAAAAATTTTCAAATCTTCTACTAACTACTGAAATTAATTTTGCGTAGGTACCTCAAGTCTAAAAGCCAACAAATCTAATTTTGGGTCTAGAACCCAACCAATCTTATGTCCAAAACCCAACCAATCCAGTTTTGGGTCCAGAGCCCAACTTGAGGAAGAACCCAACCAATCTAGTTTCGAGTTAAAAACCCAACCAACCTCGGGTCCAAAACCCAACCAATCCAACCAAACTTAGGTTCAGAATCCAACTAATCCAGTTTCAGGTCCATAACCCAACAAACCTCTGGTTCAGAACCCAAAAAATCTAGTTATGGGTCCAGAAACTAGTCAAACTATGGTCTAGAACCCAACCAATCCAGTTTTGGGTCCAGAACCCAACCAACCTTAGGTCCAGAAACTAAACCAATTCTCGAGCCCAGAAATTGATCTTTATCTAAAATCAGTTCAAAGTCATGTTGCTTTTCACCCTCTGAATAAATTCAAGATTGTTCAAGCAGGGGGCAAACTATAGACCCTTGATTTTGGCCCTAGCTAGTCCAATCCTAAGAAAAGAAGACCTAATTCATGTTCGATCCATTCTTAATAAGTTTAAACATATACTAAGCTTTTAATTAGATTGGTCTAGCTTTATAAGACCTAAAATAAATCTGATTCAATTTTTTAAAGCCTTGAAATGGTCCAATTTGAGAGTGAAGCAAGTTTGGATCAATATGGATTAGAATTAGGCATGTCCAATTGGATATGGATGGTCCATATCAAATTAGGTGCATACCTAATTCGATATGGACCATGTTCATATTGAACTTGGGTGATCCTAATTTGATATGGTAGTCAATATCAAATTAGAATCACTCTAATTTGATATGGACCTTGCTCAATATCGAATTAGTTAATTTCTAATTCGATATGGTGCTCCATATCGAATTAGAATCACTCTAATTTGATATGGACCTTGCCTCATATAAAATTAGTTAAATTCTAATTTGATATGGGGCTTGTCCATATCGAATTAGACTTTCTAATTTGATATGGACTTTGTTCCATGTCGGATTAAACTTGTTTTAAACTGACATGGTCACAATTTCCCTTGAATTCAAAATGATTTAATTCGATATGCTTCATAGTAACCGTGTTTAAATCAGAAATTAAGGCTCGATCATAAGATTTTTAACCTAATGTATTTACTATGAATGCAAGAGGAAAAGAATAGAGAAAGGAATAGCAACACATCAATTAACACGAAGCAACCAAACAATTAGGAAGGATTTTCAAAATAGAAAGAGCAACCATCAAACATAGAATACTATCAAATTCATAAAATAAGGCAGTAGCTTCTGTCTTGATTTTGTTCAACCAAGAAGTCTGGATTGGTGCAAGCAAAAGTTTGGATCAATGTTTAATTATTGGTGGAATCAAAAAATGAAGGTACATTCTCTGAAGTTTATTCACTTAAACTCAATGCCCTAAAACCCATAATTTATAAATCAAAACCCTAATTCCTAATTTAAAACCCTAAAAATCCTGATCTTGTTTTCAAAACACTAAAACCCCAATTTTCATCCATAAACCTTAAAATCCTAATCCTTATACTAAAACCCTAATTTAATGATTAAAACCTCAAAGCTATCTATAAACCCTTATTTAATATGTAAACCCTAAATTTGTATATTTGATGGTTAATTTAAATATTAAAACCTAGATTCAATTATTTCATGTTTATGATGTATGATTTAATAATGTTTTATTTGTTATGGATGATTTATTCTATTTTTGTTTATGGAGAGTGTTTGAATGATTTAATTTCATTTGGTAAATTTTTTAAGCTTCAAAGATGTAAGAGGTATGTTTCCACTTCGTGGGTACCTCATTTATTAAATTCAATGCAATTTTATTTTAAAAGTTTTTGATTAATGTGAGGGGCATGTTTCCACCAAATGGTGGGTGTCCTATTTTGGCTAGTTTTGGATATTGGACATTATTGTAAGGGCATGTTTCCATCATATATGGATGCCCATTTTGTTTTATTTGTTTGTTTGTTTAGGCATTCTTTCATTTTAATACAATAAATATTTATTTACTTTAATATGTATGTAATATGGATGATATTTCAATAAGTTAAAATTTTAATAATATCTAGACCTAAAAGGAGGTCGGTTCTAATGAACCGGGCGTTATGGGGGTGTTATGTAATATCCTCATTTATGCCCTAGAAGTTTTGCATATCGTTATTGTTGTTGTTGTTATAAATTGAATTGTTTGTATATGATGGGATAAGAAAAGAAATTGGAAGGAGAATGCTTGTGTATAAGTGTTTTGGGAAAGAATTAGGGTTTAGAGAGAATGGTATATATTGTGTATATGAGGATATATATAACATATAAATGGGTCAAAGGATGAGTCAAAGGAAGAGAGATATTTTTGTGTTAAGTGTGTAAATACATATAAGGGCTTATATGAGACAAGAAGTTAGTTAATTGAGTGAGGGCATTTTGGTAATTGCTTGGATAAGAACACTTGGTGGAGATTAAAAGCAAAATTTGACTTGGTGTCTTCATCTTTTCTTCTTTCTTTCAAGAGGTGGCCGGCTCTCCATTAGCAAAAGGGAAGGAGAAGTGTTCTTGATAGTAAGATCAAATTGAAGAAGGAATTGAGAGCTTTGGTGAAAGAATTGTGGAATTTCTTCATCTAAGGTAAGTATTCTTTTGTTTCCTTTACTTATTTTGTAGTAGTGTTGAAGTTATGATTAGGGTGATTTGTGATTTGTTGGTTTGATGATTAGATGTGTTTGTGTTGTGTTCTCAAGTGTTGAATTGGTTTTAAGTTAAGAGTTTAAATAGGTGTTGTTGTTGGAAGTGGTGGATGTTGATTTTGAAAGATGGTGATTTTAGGGTTTTGAGATGATTTGTGTTTAAGTGTAATATTAATGTGTTATGAGGTGATTTTTATGATGAATATGTGTTTAGAACATTGTTTATGTTCATTTGAAACATGTGATATGATGTATATTAAGTTTAAATGCAATTGGGAAAGTGTTGGCTTTGGTTAGGGTTTTGGTTATGGGTGACACGGCCAAAAAGCTATGGGAAACACGGCCAAGACATGAAATTTTGAAGGTGTTGGATTGATTTTTGGGAGACACGGCCGTGTCCCCAAGCCATGTTTGCTACTGCCAAAGTTTGGTTGAGAGACACGGCCACAAGCTTGGCCGTGTCCCTTGCCCGTGTTGCTTACTGTCCAATTGGGTTGAGTGACACGGCCACAAGCTTGGCCGTGTCCCTCATGTGTGCTGCCCGTGTCCCTCATATGGGTTAGGTAAGTTTTGTTTTCATTGACCTAGTTGCAATGTTTTGGTTCTTCATAGGTAGGTTGGTTCCTAAACCTAAACTTAAACACTTTAAACATACTTTAAACTATGAATGAGCTAATCAAATGCATATGAAAGATTCTAAAGCTATGAATCATATAAATTGTTCTTTGCCCTAATTGCATTGTTGAGATTTAAACAAGGTTATGTTATGCATTGTGAAAGGTAATGTGTTTTGTGAGTAATGTACCTTGAAATGTTTTATCAAAGATGTGATATCAATGATGCTTTATGCATAATATGAATTGAAATGTGAAATGTGATACAAAGCCATTGTTATTGGCTATGATGATGATATTGAGAGAAAGAAGGCATGTATGCCTAAATGTTGATGATAATTGGAAATGGAAATGATAATTGAATAATAAATGAATTGTGTGGCTAATGTGTTATTCTATTTTCAGAGTTTGTTGTTGGTGGCATGCCTAGTAAGTGTAACAATCTCTTGAAGTTAGGTTGGATTGAATCCTTGAAGCCTAATTGAGATGTTACCACCCTTGAAGCTAGGTTGGGTTGGTTCTTGAAGCCAAGTTGGGTTGAAGCTTAGCATGCTTTGCTCCCCTTGAAGCTTGGTTGAACCTAATCCTTGAAGCCTAGTTGGGTATATGATGTTGATAAATGTGATGATAGAACCAAAACATTAACTCTGAAAATTGAATGGCATATTAGTGTGTTTTGGGCCCATGCTTGTCTATGGTTAATGTGAGTCATGAATGATGCTTGCCTTAGCTTATTGTTGATGATGAATGATTAAATGAATATAAATGAGGTCTATGATAAGATGTGAAGTATGATATGCCTATATATATAAATGTTGAGTTATAAAATGGAAAGCTATGTTATCAAATTGGCATATATGATGCTACATGCATAATATGGATTGAGAATTGGTACTGCATTGCATTAAAGCATAACATTAGCATGATTATCTTACTAAGCCATTGGCTTAGCGCGATAGTGTTTAATCGCGCAGGTAATAAAGTTGATAGAGTTGATCCCGAAAGCTCTTCGAAACCGACCGAGGGTAGACAGTGAAGAGTTGATTTTGGAGACTTAAAGATCAAAGAAAACTTGCCAATCATGTATAACTCTTTTATATTTTGTAAAGTATTGATTAAATGTACATATATGTATATTTGTAAATATGGAATTAAGTGTTTTCAAATATGCAAATATTTTATGACTTCCGCTGTGTAATAACTATATGAATGTATATATATATATATCTAATGTGTTTTATTTTAAAAGTAAATGATCTACTTTTCTATAATATATAATGATAATAGTATTGTATTTATTTAAATGTTTTGAATGTTGAAGAAAATCGTAGCATCCCTATGTTTGGTGCACTTATGCTACATTGTTGTGGTTGTAGTGTGTGTGCATTGGATGTGGGGGTGTTACAATTGTTTTGGTATCAGAGCCTAGGTTTGAGATTCTCAACCTAGGCAATATGTTATAAAAAGAATATTTTGAATTAAAAAGTGAGTTTTTTGAAATAAAATACATGTTTGGGATTGGCAATCTTTGATCTTTAATAAGGTGTGTCCTGTTGTGTTTGCAGTGTTAGGTGTTGATGGATTCTCATTTGAGACAGTCAGTTGAGGGCAGTGAGGAGAGTGTTGCTCCTGATGAGGGAGTTAGAGTTGAGAGTGCTGGGGAGGCACCTGCTTCTGGGTCGGGGAGACCAACTGGTGAGGAGGTTCCACCAGCTTGGTTTGTGAATATGATGAAGACTTTCAGGCAAGCGCCAGTACAACCAGTGCCACCACCCCCTCAGCCTTTGGTGCCAGTGAGGCACTATGACAAGTTAAGGAAGTATGGAGCTGAGGATTTTATTGGTACCACTGATCCAGCTGTAGCAGAACAGTGGCTTGACAATGTTCAGAGGATCTTTATTCAGTTGCAAGCCACCCCTGAGGAAAAGTTTGATTATGCAAGATCCTTGTTGCAGAAGGATGCATATAGTTGGTGGAAGACAGTGCCCCATTCTATGGATGATCCACCAACCTTGTCATATGCTGACTTTTTGAGAGAATTTGAATTGAAGTATACTCCAAGGGAGTATAAAGATGGGAAGAAAAGAGAATTTTTAGATTTGAAGCAAGATCACCGGACCGTAACTGAATATGAGGTTGAGTTTATTCGATTAAGTCAGTATGCTGGGGGCATAATATCAGATGAGGTAGATAGATGTAGGAGGTTTGAAGAGGGATTGAGGCCCTCTATCATGTGTCATGTGGCTGGATCTAGATATCAAGATTTTTCCCAGCTAGTGGCAGCAGCTCGGAGTGTGGAGCGAGCTCAGGGTATTGCAGCTGCTTCAGAGGATGAGGTTAGGGTGAGAAGGCCCCAGTTTGAGGCAGGGTCTTCTTCAGTGAAGAGGGGTAGAGGAAGCTTTGTTCCTCGGAGTTTTAGGAGTCTGAGACCAGCAGGTAGATCAGTGCAGTTCCAGAGACAGAGATTCAGACCTGCAGCTTCAGTGGCAAGTGCTCCAACCCCTATGGTTCAGAGATCCACCTTACCTATCTGCATCCATTGTGGGAGGCCCCATGGTGGTCCTTGTTGGAAGGCTGGTGTTGCAGGGGTATGTTTCAGGTGTGGGTCACCTGACCATTTTGTGAAAGATTGCCCTGAGAGGCAAAGGCAGATGCCAGTTGATTCTGCCGCTTCTCGAGCCAGTGTGAGGGGAGGCAGAGGTGCCAGCCGAGGAGGTAGACCGGGGTTCATTTCTAGAGGTGGTGCTACATCCAGGGAGACTAGACCGGAGGAGGTTGGTTCTTCTCAGAGGATGTATGTTATGCAGAGGCAGCCGGATGCATCAGCGGTCATAGCTGGTACTTTTTCTTTATTTAATACTGCAGTACTTGCATTGATTGACCCTGGATCCACACACTCTTACATTAGTGCATCTGTGTTACCTGTATCTGATATGCATGCTGAGTCCCTAGGATTTGATGTTTTGGTAACAAATCCGTTAGGGCATAGTGTGATTGTTAGTAAAGTGCACAAAGATAGTGCAGTAGTGGTGCAAGGTGAGCAATTCCCTGGGGATTTGATTGAGATGCCATTTAAGGAATATGATGTGATCCTAGGCATGGATTGGCTATCTCGACATGGAGCTGTGGTGGATTGTAAAAAGAAAATTGTTTCTTTGAGAACTGGTGATGGTAGGGAGGTGATAGTATCTAATGAGCAGGAACAGTTAGCCTCCTTATTTGTTTCAGCTGTTGCAGCTAGGAGGTTGATTAGGAAAGGGTGTGAAGCCTATCTTGCTCATGTGGTAGATACTAGAGTAAGAGGTTCACCTATTGATAACATTGCCACAGTTGCAGAGTTCCCAGATGTATTTCCAGAGGAGCTGCCAGGATTGCCTCCTAAGAGAGAGGTGGAGTTTGGTATTGAATTGTTGCCTGGTACCACTCCTATCTCTATTACTCCTTACAGAATGGCACCAGCAGAATTGAGGGAGTTGAAAGTACAATTACAGGAGCTGTTGGATAAAGGATTCATTCGCCCCAGTGTTTCTCCTTGGGGAGCTCCTGTGTTATTTGTAAAGAAGAAAGATGGTACTATGAGGTTGTGCATCGATTATAGGCAATTGAACAAGGTGACCATTAAAAATAAGTATCCTTTGCCTAGAATCGATGATCTCTTTGATCAGTTGAAGGGAGCGTCAGTATTCTCTAAGATTGATCTGAGATCGGGGTATCATCAGCTGAGAGTCAGAGCTGAGGATGTTCCGAAGACCGCATTTCGGACCAGGTATGGGCATTATGAATTTTTAGTTATGCCTTTTGGTTTGACAAATGCACCTGCAGCTTTCATGGATTTGATGAATAGGTTGTTTAGGCCCTATTTGGATCAGTTTGTAGTGGTCTTTATCGATGATATTCTGGTGTATTCGAGGAATGAAGAGGAACATGATATGCATCTGCGGATTGTGTTGCAGATCTTGAGAGAGAAGCATTTGTTTGCTAAATTGTCGAAGTGTGAGTTCTGGTTGGATCAAGTCGCTTTTCTCGGACATATTGTTTCAGCAGAAGGCATTAGAGTTGATCCGAGCAAAGTTGAAGCCATTTTGAATTGGAATTCACCCAAGTCTGTGACAGAGGTTAGAAGTTTTCTGGGTTTGGCAGGCTATTACCGGCGGTTTGTGAAAGGGTTTTCTGTGATAGCTACTCCACTCACCAGATTGCTTCGTAAGGGAGTAAGGTTTGTGTGGACGGATCAGTGTCAGGCTAGCTTTGAACAGTTGAAAGATATGTTGACTCAAGCGCCTGTTCTCACTTTACCTATAGAAGGCCAACCCTATGTGATCTACAGTGATGCTTCACATATTGGTTTGGGTTGTGTGCTAATGCAGGAAGGGAAAGTTATAGCTTATGCATCTCGTCAGTTGAAACCGCATGAGCTTAACTATCCTACCCATGATTTGGAATTGGCAGCCATTGTCTTTGCATTAAAGATTTGGCGCCATTATCTGTTTGGGGAGAAATGTTTCATTTACACTGATCACAAGAGTTTGAAGTATTTGGGTGTCCAGAAAGAACTCAATCTTCGCCAGAGAAGATGGTTAGAATTGATTAAAGACTACGACTGCTTGATAGATTATCATCCAGGTAAAGCAAATGTTGTTGCTGATGCCTTGAGTCGAAAGTCTTTAACTGGTTTAACTTTTTACTCGCTCTCGTTGCTTGTTGAGTTGAGAGCATTGTGTGCTAGTTTTGTACCTTGTGATGATGGTGCATTGTTAGCACAGTTGCATGTGAAACCGGTTTTGTTAGATCAGATCAAAGAAGCTCAGTTGGCTGATAAGAAGATTCAGAAGATTATTTCAGATTGTCAGAATGAAAAATCTAGAGATTTTGTTGTGAAAAGTGATGGGAGTCTCTGGTTCAAGAGCAGATTGTGTGTACCCGATGATGCTGATTTGAAAAGGGTTATTTTGGAAGAAGCACATCAGTCAGTGTTTGCTATGCATCCAGGCAATACAAAGATGTATCATGACTTAAGACATCATTATTGGTGGATTGGGTTGAAAAGAGACATTGCTGAGTTTGTATCGAAATGTCTCACTTGTCAGAAGGTTAAAGCAGAGCATCAAGTTCCCACTGGGTTGCTTCAACCGTTGTCAGTGCCAGAATGGAAGTGGGAAAGAGTGACAATGGACTTTGTGTCTGGATTGCCTTTGACACAAAGGAAACATGATGCCATATGGGTGATTGTGGATAGATTGACTAAGACAGCTCATTTCCTTCCGATTCGGATGGATTACTCTTTGGAGAGGTTGGCTGAGCTGTACATCCATGAGATTGTGAGATTGCATGGTGTTCCAACTTCTTTAGTGTCTGATCGAGATCCCAGGTTTACTTCGAGATTTTGGAAGAGTTTGCATAGTGCTTTGGGTTCTCGACTGCATTTCAGCACTGCTTTTCATCCACAGACGGATGGACAGTCAGAGAGGGTGATACAGATTATTGAAGATATGTTGAGAAGCTGTGTTATCGATTTCACTGGAAGTTGGGATAGATTTTTACCTCTTGTAGAGTTTGCTTACAACAACAGTCACCAATCCAGCATTGGTATGGCACCATTCGAAGCACTGTATGGTAGACGGTGTAGGACACCGCTGTGTTGGAATGAACTTGGGGAAAGTAAGTTAATTGGGCCTGATTTGATTAAAGAAACTGAAGAGAAAGTGAAGTTGATTCGGGGCAGGTTAAAAGCAGCTTCAGACCGACAGAAGTCCTATGCAGATCTGAAGAGGAGAGACATTCAGTTTGATGTTGGGGATAAGGTATTTTTGAAGGTATCCCCTTGGAAGAAGATTTTGAGGTTCGATCGGAAAGGGAAATTGAGTCCTCGTTTCATCGGACCGTATGAAGTGTTAGAAAGAGTTGGGCCAGTGGCGTATAGACTTGCTTTGCCACCTGAGTTGGATCGTATTCATAATGTGTTCCATGTATCTATGTTGAGGAGGTACAGGTCGGATCCATCTCATGTGTTGCCATTTGAATCTATTGAAGTGAGCCCAGATTTGACATTTGAAGAGGAACCAGTTGCTATCTTAGCATATGATGTGAAAGAGTTGAGAAACAAGAGAGTGCCATTGGTGAAGATTCTTTGGAAGAATCATGCAAAAGAGGAAGCAACTTGGGAAAGTGAACAAACCATGCGAGAGCAATATCCTCAGTTGTTTCAGACTTGATATCAGGTAATTTCGAGGATGAAATTTCTTTTTAGAGGGGGAGAATTGTAATATCCTCATTTATGCCCAAGAAGTTTTGCATATTGTTATTGTTGTTGTTGTTATAAATTGAATTGTTTGTATATGATGGGATAAGAAAAGAAATTGGAAGGAGAATGCTTGTGTATAAGTGTTTTGGGAAAGAATTAGGGTTTAGAGAGAATGGTATATATTGTGTATATGAGGATATATATAACATATAAATGGGTCAAAGGATGAGTCAAAGGAAGAGAGATATTTTTGTGTTAAGTGTGTAAATACATATAAGGGCTTATATGAGACAAGAAGTTAGTTAATTGAGTGAGGGCATTTTGGTAATTGCTTGGATAAGAACACTTGGTGGAGATTAAAAGCAAAATTTGACTTGGTGTCTTCATCTTTTCTTCTTTCTTTCAAGAGGTGGCCGGCTCTCCATTAGCAAAAGGGAAGGAGAAGTGTTCTTGATACTAAGATCAAATTGAAGAAGGAATTGAGAGCTTTGGTGAAAGAATTGTGGAATTTCTTCATCTAAGGTAAGTATTCTTTTGTTTCCTTTACTTATTTTGTAGTAGTGTTGAAGTTATGATTAGGGTGATTTGTGATTTGTTGGTTTGATGATTAGATGTGTTTGTGTTGTGTTCTCAAGTGTTGAATTGGTTTTAAGTTAAGAGTTTAAATAGGTGTTGTTGTTGGAAGTGGTGGATGTTGATTTTGAAAGATGGTGATTTTAGGGTTTTGAGATGATTTGTGTTTAAGTGTAATATTAATGTGTTATGAGGTGATTTTTATGATGAATATGTGTTTAGAACATTGTTTATGTTCATTTGAAACATGTGATATGATGTATATTAAGTTTAAATGCAATTGGGAAAGTGTTGGCTTTGGTTAGGGTTTTGGTTATGGGTGACACGGCCAAAAAGCTATGGGAAACACGGCCAAGACATGAAATTTTGAAGGTGTTGGATTGATTTTTGGGAGACACGGCCGTGTCCCCAAGCCATGTTTGCTACTGCCAAAGTTTGGTTGAGAGACACGGCCACAAGCTTGGCCGTGTCCCTTGCCCGTGTTGCTTACTGTCCAATTGGGTTGAGTGACACGGCCACAAGCTTGGCCGTGTCCCTCATGTGTGCTGCCCGTGTCCCTCATATGGGTTAGGTAAGTTTTGTTTTCATTGACCTAGTTGCAATGTTTTGGTTCTTCATAGGTAGGTTGGTTCCTAAACCTAAACTTAAACACTTTAAACATACTTTAAACTATGAATGAGCTAATCAAATGCATATGAAAGATTCTAAAGCTATGAATCATATAAATTGTTCTTTGCCCTAATTGCATTGTTGAGATTTAAACAAGGTTATGTTATGCATTGTGAAAGGTAATGTGTTTTGTGAGTAATGTACCTTGAAATGTTTTATCAAAGATGTGATATCAATGATGCTTTATGCATAATATGAATTGAAATGTGAAATGTGATACAAAGCCATTGTTATTGGCTATGATGATGATATTGAGAGAAAGAAGGCATGTATGCCTAAATGTTGATGATAATTGGAAATGGAAATGATAATTGAATAATAAATGAATTGTGTGGCTAATGTGTTATTCTATTTTCAGAGTTTGTTGTTGGTGGCATGCCTAGTAAGTGTAACAATCTCTTGAAGTTAGGTTGGATTGAATCCTTGAAGCCTAATTGAGATGTTACCACCCTTGAAGCTAGGTTGGGTTGGTTCTTGAAGCCAAGTTGGGTTGAAGCTTAGCATGCTTTGCTCCCCTTGAAGCTTGGTTGAACCTAATCCTTGAAGCCTAGTTGGGTATATGATGTTGATAAATGTGATGATAGAACCAAAACATTAACTCTGAAAATTGAATGGCATATTAGTGTGTTTTGGGCCCATGCTTGTCTATGGTTAATGTGAGTCATGAATGATGCTTGCCTTAGCTTATTGTTGATGATGAATGATTAAATGAATATAAATGAGGTCTATGATAAGATGTGAAGTATGATATGCCTATATATATAAATGTTGAGTTATAAAATGGAAAGCTATGTTATCAAATTGGCATATATGATGCTACATGCATAATATGGATTGAGAATTGGTACTGCATTGCATTAAAGCATAACATTAGCATGATTATCTTACTAAGCCATTGGCTTAGCGCGATAGTGTTTAATCGCGCAGGTAATAAAGTTGATAGAGTTGATCCCGAAAGCTCTTCGAAACCGACCGAGGGTAGACAGTGAAGAGTTGATTTTGGAGACTTAAAGATCAAAGAAAACTTGCCAATCATGTATAACTCTTTTATATTTTGTAAAGTATTGATTAAATGTACATATATGTATATTTGTAAATATGGAATTAAGTGTTTTCAAATATGCAAATATTTTATGACTTCCGCTGTGTAATAACTATATGAATGTATATATATATATATATATATATATCTAATGTGTTTTATTTTAAAAGTAAATGATCTACTTTTCTATAATATATAATGATAATAGTATTGTATTTATTTAAATGTTTTGAATGTTGAAGAAAATCGTAGCATCCCTATGTTTGGTGCACTTATGCTACATTGTTGTGGTTGTAGTGTGTGTGCATTGGATGTGGGGGTGTTACATGTTAGGTCATCCTTACCTTCCCTAGACATACCCAACTTTTTAAATCCAATAGGAGGTTGGAGATTCCTTAAGAATCGAGTCATCCACCCCTTTCTATTTTCCCAGTCCGTCCGGGCGGCGACTCCCTTTTCTCCAGATTTAGGCTCGTTTTCTCTAAGCCGCTGAGCCTAACAGTGCCAAATTCACAAGAATCATTCCACATGGGAGTGACGACAAAAATCCCTGCTCACACATCTTCAATAATATGATAATAAGTAATGTAAGTAAATTTTTTTTTTACTTCACTTTCTTTTATATAGGTGAAATGATGTCCCTTTAATGAAAGGTTCACCTCCTCCAAACCCAATTATCTACATAATGTTGTGTTTTACTCTAACTACCGAGTAGTCTTTCACTCACCAAAGACCCAGTAATACTATTTGGGTGAGCATTTCATACATCAGACATCCATGAGGCGGCTAGTTTCATTTGCTCCACCTACAGACATGAAGCTAGAGTGAAATGCACAAGCTCACCCCCACTATTACATCGGCCTCCTTGCCACTAATTTCCCCTCCCTGAGCTAGACTATAAAGATTTTTGCATATCTTCTCTGATGCCTTTTATTGAGATTGACCTGAGCAATCAGTCTCACCATGCTTTCCCTTCCTCTGAGGCTTCTCATCTAGAGACTAGCACTATCGGGGTAAGGTGAGGCATATCTCGTTAAGGAAGGGCTGGGGTCTTAGCCAATTTTGATTCCAAGTTCACTAATCCTCTACCTGGTGGTCCTCCTATTGGCCCATAGTCATTGTTTATCGGGACCCATCATGTACCTCCCGAGGGTGTTCCTCCTTATTATTGGTCATGAAATGCCATCTCGTATACTGTTTATGATGATAGGGTTGAAGCTAGGGCTTTTTATGCCTCCAATCCCCATTTCTCCGTTGCTGGAGAATCACCGTGAGGTGAACTTCTCGTGTCCTTTTACTTCCCTATGGCCTTCTTATTCCTGGCTTCCGATTCATTCCTCATTGTACTTTGCAGTGGCTTGAGAATGGATTGATCATACCTACACGATGGCACACTGTTATGAGGCCTATCTGTCAATCACCCTGAGTCAGCTAGCTAAGGAGTTTGGAGGGAGATGCCGACGTGGCAGAAATAGATTTCCTTTCTTTTGCTTGCTTTTCTGTAGGATTTGACTTTATGCTTAATGATGCACTATAATGAATGTGATGTTATGGACGATTGTATTTAGATAATTTTTATTTTCATTTTAGGCACTATGGACCTTATCATTTAATTCTATATTATGTCTTGCTATGATTCCTATTTTCACCATCTTTCATTTTCATATATATATTATTTATTATTATTATTATTTATTTTAGATGCATGCTGTAAGGTGCATCCACGTGTCACACGGATGCAACACACTGCAAGAACTCTGCGTAACGTACAACATATCTACGCTGGATGCGGGTATGGTTCCCCACCTATATCTGGAGATTTGTCCTACTTTTGAGGAGTTTAGTGCTATTTTAGGATATAACACTAAGTTCAAACTGGCAATTCTTAAGTGTCTTATTAATTATTTTCATGCTTTTTTAGAGGTTGTTGAATTTGAGTGATGCTAGGGCTTTGCTCATGGTGAGGGATGATAAAGTAATTTATGTGTACTTATTACTGAATTTTGGGAGGATACTGAGGATAGAGTGAGACAAAGATTGCGTCTGAGGGCTTTGGCATTTTGCCTAATTGGTGAATTTCTATTCAGAGGGGAGCCATGCTGGGGTTTGATTGATTTGGTTCCACTAATTCTGCAGATGGAGGATTCTTGTTCTATTGCTGCACTTTTGCTAGTTGAGACCATTATTAGCCTTGATAGGGTTTACAGGGTCTAGGGGGACTAATCTGTGACTCTTATTCTTCTTCAAGTATGCTCTTCTTCTTTTTTTTACCAGCTCTGCTATTTGTAGGTTTGGATAAGGGATCATCTTTGCATCGTGGCAATGCCATTTAGACTTACCTACTCTCCCTTTACTTACAGGGGTAGACACATTCTTATTCGCTCTGATTAAGAGAGGGCATGGACCTCTTGGCTATTAGAGCTTAGTCCAAATGAGGTTTTTATGGTATTTCCCTTAGTATCAGATTTGCACTTTTATAACCATGAGCTTCAGCTATAAGGTTGTTTGCTTGCTGGGCTTCTTTATGTCAACATTTTACCAAAGGAATCAGATTCTCAGACAGATGGTCCATTCTCAAGGAGTCCTACCTGATGGTATAGTTTAAACTCCTATGGTCATCACTTCTTCTTCTGCTCGAGCCATTTTAAATTATTGGGCCCAAGACTTTCATGTTGTGTGGCCATCTGGACTGACAGACACTATTGATAGGTATAGGGGTTGGTTTATTACCATTGTTTGGCATAGTGAGAAAATTCAATGACTGGCTTTGATTAATGAGTTGGAGATGAAGACTATTGACAAGACTGCCTAGATTTTAGGGCTTGCATTTTGATAAACTGTTTAGAAGGACACTCAATTTTAGCTTGGTATTCAGTTTTAGACATAAGAATTTTATGTTAACAATGGAAATCTTTTATGAGCATTATGGAATAAAAATCTTTTAATCTTTTCTTTTTTTTTTCTTATGCATAGCATGGGATGAATGTTGTGTGATGATTTAGATTGAACCCAAAGAGGGCTTCCTATGTGTCTCTTTATTTTCATTGCTTTAATTTTTGCCCAAGTTGCCCATTCGAGTTTTCAACTCTCTGAGCCTTTTTTTTAAGAATTAGGTGCACGTAGTTCTATTACAAATGTGTTAAGGGAGTGCAAAAAAAGTATCTTTTGAGTTGATCCTTGTTGCATGGACTTGAAAACTCAATACCGACTAGGTTTGAAAGTATCGATGTTCCTCTCTATAAGATCTTTTTGAGCAAGTATGGTCCTGTCAAATTGGGTTTGAATTTCCCTCTAGGGTCATGTATTGGGACCCTAATTTCTTTTAAAACTAATTTCCCTTCTTGTAATCCTCAATCTTTGACCCTTTTCTCTTGCTATCTTTTGTTGATAACCTTGCACCCTATACAAAAGCATCCATCATTTTCTCATTAATAGCGACTAGTTGGTCATGATAGGCCTTAGCCCATTCAGCCTCTTTGATTTGGTCTTAACAAAATGTCTGGGTTGACGAACCTCTACCTATATCAAAAGGACTACTTTCATCCCAAATACTAAAGAATAAGGAGTTGCCCCGGTTGGAGTTATGACTGAAGTCCTATAACTGCAAAGAGTGAAAGGCATGTGTTCATGCCAACTGTTGTGACCTTGTATCATCTTTTATAGGATATTCTTTATGCTTTTGTTTGCTGCCTCAATGGCTCTATTAGTTAGAGGTTTATAGGGACATGACCTGTGATACTGTATCTTATATTTTGCCATTAATTGGACCACTTCCTTTTGAAAATGTAATCCATTATCTGAAATTACCTGAAATGGTACTCCATACTGACAAATGATGTTAGTATGAATAAAATGGGCTGCCTTTTTAGCATTGAGAATTGAGTAAGAAGCTGCTTTGACCCATTTGGTGAAATAGTCTATAGTTACTAATATGTATTCATGCCCATTAGAGGACTTCGAGATGATTTTCTCTATCACATTAATTCTCCATTTTGTAAACAACCAAGGGGTTATAATAGGATGAAAAGGGATTAGTTTGCTTCTGAAGCTTGGCATATATATAACATTTATGGCATTTATTGACAAAATTTAAGCAATCTTCTCTCATGGTAAGCCAATAATAACACAAAATTTTCAATTTTCTAGGCCAAGGCAACTATGTTCATGTGGGGGACCTTTTCATCACCATGAACCCACTTAATTATCTGTTGTACTTCAGGGTCATCAACACATCTGAGGTGAATATTATTCCAAGACCTTTTATATAGTACATCACTATTTAAGATGTACTGGCTTGCTAACTGTCTTAAAGTTCTTTGATCTATTTTTGAGGCTTCATCAGGGTATTCACCTTTTTGAATAAAGTTGAAAATGTCCTAGCACCATGGTTTTTTGTTTGTCATATGAACTATAGCATAATACACCGGTCGAGTTTTTGCATCAATCATAATGGGGTGAATTATCATTTCCTTTCCCATATGGGTCATAGAATCCAAGGTAGCTAAAGCACCAATAAAATGATTCTTTGTTCGAGGCAGGTAATGGAATGAAACCTCCTCGAATTGATGTGCTAAGTCTTCCAATCATCCATGGTAAGGAACCATACACTATTTTCTTATTTTTCATTTTCCCAATGCTTGAGACATAATAAGTGCGGAATCTCTATATACCTCTAAGCTTCTAACTTTCAACTCCAAGGCCATTTCTAGCCCAATTGTACATGCTTCATATTTTGCCTCATTATTGGTGACTTTGAAGGCCAATTTAATTGGCAACAAAATTTGCTCACATTCTAGGGTAATAAAGACAATGCCCATACCATAACCTTTGTGATTAGATGTACTATCAAAATACATAACCCAAACTTCCTTGTCAATACCTAGGATACTCTCATATGAAAACTCTGGCTTTTCAACTATATCTTGCATAGGAGCGTTAGCTGACTGTTTAGTTACTACACTTCCCTTGATTACCTTGCGTACCAAAAGCTTAAGATTGAAAGTGGCCAATACTGTGAGCCAACATGCCATCTTACTATCTAGAACCAGCCTTTCTACAAGGAATTTCAAGGGGCCCTGATCTGTAATTACTTGCGTGGTGCAAGAAACCTTGTAGTTACATGGTTCCTGACATACCCACACCAAGGCCAAGCACAACTTTTCAATCTAGTTATATTTGAGCTCATAAGCTAATAACCATTTTTTGAGATAATAGATAGCAAACTCCTTCCTTAATCATTCCTCATTTTGAGTAAGCATAGCCCCCATTGCTTCTTCAGTTACAAAAAGATAAATGAGCAAAGGGTCACCGGGTCTTGGAAGTTGCAGTACCTGAGGCCACAACAAATACCACTTGGTCTTTTCAAATGCCTCTTGGCATTTGTCATTCCACTTGGTTAGGGTGTCCTTCTTGAGTAGTTCAAAGATAGGCCCACATACACTAGCCATTTGAGAAATGAAGTGACTAATATACAATAGGCAAATGTAGACCCTTAATTTTGATATCGGTCCAAATATATATTTTTCATTTTGAAGGCAAGATCAAGTCTAAACCTAATAATAGGTCACAAAATAAATCAATTATAATTATTTAATATTTGGATTATGAATTATAATTATTTAATATTTAGATTACTAATTATTTAATATTATAAATGCAAATTATAATTATTTAATGTTTGGATATTTGTTGGCCAATTATTTAATATTTGGATTGTGTTCAGTTCGATTAATGTGATTGAAGGAAACTTGGTCGGATAGTTGGCCCAAACCAAGCCAATTTGATATGAGCATTGATGCTCATATCGAATTGGCACATGCCAATTCGACATAAGTTATTGCTTATGCTAAAATGTACAAGGGCCAATTTGACAGGCTTGGTTGTTACCTAATTGTACGTAGTTTTCATATGGAGATTAGCCGAGACTGTTTAGGCATTGTTTATCTGAAGTAAAAAGGGTTGAAAGGATGCCTTAATATGAGATATAAAAGGGCAATTAATTTTCAAATAAGGGGTTAGAAAATTAGCAATAAAAATCAAGGAGGCAAGAGAAGAGGAATCAGTCACCATATTCAAGGCAGTATCTAGGTAATTGCCAAATTGCCAAAGCACGATCAAAGTAATAAGTTAATTTAGGCAACAACAAACAACAATGCTTGGTTCAAATTCTTTCAATTTGGTGGAGCCAACAAACAAAGATTTGTTTACTATCTTTAATTCATTTTTTAATTTGTTCAAATCACAATAATTATTTTATTATAATCTCATACAATTGTTTGCAAAATATTCAAATATTCCAGTAATTATGTTCATGTTTATAAAATAATCTTGTTCATCCCAGTAGCAAATATTAAACTTTAAACTCCAATTCATCAAAACCCTAATACCCTGACATCCAGTATTTTAACTTTCGAAACCAAAATTCAAAACCCTATTTTCTAAATCAAAACCTTAAATTCCAAAATTCTAATTTTTTCCCTAAAATAATTAATTAAAAAAATCTAATCTCTTTTAAAAATCTTTATCAATTAACTTTATTTTCTAAATTTACTAATAAAAAACACCAAACCCTAGCACCAGTTCATTAATCTCCCAAAACCCTAATCCAATAAACCTAAAAATCTTAATATCCGGCAATACCTGAACCCTAACCCAAGTGTCTAGTAGCCCATAAATCTAAACCTTATTTTGTAAACCCTAAAACCTTAATTGTTTTTCCAAAACCTTAGTTTGTATGTTTCAAACCTTGCATGCAAGAAACCCTAATTGCATGATATAAACCCTAAACCCTAATTTAGCAATCTAAACTTTAAGAAACCCTAATTCATATATTAAAACCCTAGTTTGTATATTTATTTTTAACATGATATTTAAATACAGACTTGATTATTAATATATGTTCACTTATTGCATGTTTTGAAGTATGACTTATTTTATTTTGATTTATGATGAATGGTTTACTTTTGTGATGAATGGTTGGATTTCTTTTGTTGGTTTATTTTAGCTCCAATGATGTAAGGTGTATGTTTTCACTATGTGGGTACCTCATTAGTTAAGTTCCATGTAATTTAATTCATTTTAAGTTTTGGATTAATGTAAAGGGCATGTTTCCAACAAATAATGGGTGTCCTATTTTATTTAGTTTGGACATTAGATGATTGTTGTAAAGGCACGTTTCCATACTTGGATGGGTGCCTATTTTGATTGCTTTATTTTAACAAAAGTGATTGATGTTTATTTCTTTTAATTGTATGTATTATGGATGATATTATAATATTTAAGAATTCATTAATATTTAGACCTGAAAAGGAGGTCGGTTCCAATGAACCAAGCATTATGGGGGTGCTGGGTCATTCTCACATTCCCTATATGTACCAAACTTTTAAAACACATTAAGGGGTTAGGGATTTCTTAGGAATTGAGTCATCCACCCCTTTCTTTTCCTTGTCTGTCCAGGTGGCGACTCCATTTTCTCCGGGTTTAGGGCCGTGTTCTTTAAGGCCCTGAGCCTAACAGTGTTGAAGTCATAAGAACCATTCCACATGGGAGTGGGGGCAAAAATCTCCGCTCACAGTGACGACTCCACTGGGGGATAAGAGAAGTTAATTCCTTTGGTCTTTATATTATTTTATTCTTTCTTATTATAATATTATCCATTACATCATTTAGATTGCATTATGTGCATGAGTTAGGATGCCCATGTAACTTGTGTTGTGTTACATAAGGGATACCATACTTTCACTCAAGGTATGGAGATCTAGCATGGTATAACCACACATAGCCTTATACCTTTTGGTATATACTTGCTATGAGAACCTAAACTTTTCAACCCAAAGACTAAATCTCATGTAATTGGCCTGGTTACTTTCCTTAGGTTTTTACCCCAAATGTTTGTTGTTTAACTATGATTAATTTATATTGGTTTGAACCGTGGCCTATTTGGTTTTTTTTTTCTTTCTAATATGACCTAATTATATTATAAGCTCAAACTAAATTTTCCTTTAAATCAAAAGACCAAATTTCAATTTTAAAAATTTTCAAGAAGGTCTTTGGACATGAAAACCTTTTAAGATGGGTCAAAAATCTTTTTCCTTATGACCCAAGTTGTAACACGCCTTCTCGACTTATGAATAAGCCGAGGAGGAATGCTACATCGGAATACGAGCTCTCGTTATGTCAGCTTACTTAATGTTCCTTATAAAAATTTTTCAAAAATTTTGACGGAGTCTCCCTTAAAATTCTAGGTCCCAAGTGTCGACAAAACTGATTTTTCTTATTTTTTAAAAACATTTTGTTTCATAATTCAACTCAAGCACACTCCCAATAATCCACCCTTATAACCTCAACTACAATCCTGCAAGAAGAATTCACACTTCTATATTCACAACCCAACTCAATTTAAAACCATACAGTTATTATACATTACTAGATTTACATGCTACATCAAGTTATCTCTTTGTATTGTTCAAATAAGTACATGCCAGTTTCTAATACCAAAATGCAAAATGAAGAGCACCACCTAAGTTTGTTGATGACCGATAGATCGCAGGACTCCTCTGCTCGCTACTGGCTCCTTGCTAATAGCCTATGAGTTTAGAAGAAACTAAACTCGCTAAGCATTGCTTAGTGGGTACTTTAACTAATTACGAAAAATAAATAATAAAAGCATAATGCACTTTTAAAAGCAATGAGTAATATTGAAAAATAATATCACAATAAAAACAATCCATACATGTCATATATTCAGTTATTATCATTTTATTAGTTCGCTCCACAAGGTAATTTGGTAGACTAACGTATGGTAAGGAACTAACTGAAACAACTGTATATATATTCTATGGCTGTGGCCCTAAAAAAATTACGGACCAAGCCCTGTGGAATCTGTGGCCGAAGCCCTCGGACCGGAGTCCTATATAACTCGGGCGATTGCCCTATATAACTCGGACCGAAGTCCTATATAGCTCAGGTCGTCACCCTATATAACTCGGACCGAAGTCCTATATTAAAGCAGCACTGCATATAGTATGATATATCATACCCTTACCCTACTCAGTATATCCCAGATACCTAGTGGAGCCAAAATTTTCATGCCATTTCTTAATCGAATATGCATTTTACAATTATCGACTTATGTTTCTTATATTATTTCAATGTGAAATATCATATTTTGTTATTTCAATAACATATTATGTTCATTTATATGCATAAGGAATCAATTGGATTACTTTTGAAAAATGACCAAATGAATATTAGCAAAATGACCATATGAATAGTAAATTCTGGTTTTGGACTCAACTTGATCCTTATTTTGAAAATTTGTATAAAATAATCTACTTGACTAAATACTCTAAAAGTTTTATAGAATTTATTTTTACATCTTAAAATCATTCCTTTAAAATTTCAGATCAAACTGGACACAAAATCTTGGTCAAGTAGTTCACCCAACCAGACTGCCCCAGTTACCCTGCATCGTGGCAGCAGTTCTGAATTTTGTGAATTTCATAAATTAAATTCAATCAATGTGGTTCCAAATTATTTTTCTCAATTACTAGACTCACTAAAAAAAAACATATCCAAAATTCAATTGAAGATTATTTTTCTAAATGTTATTAAAAATCCAGAAACATGGCTTTCTCAGTCAAGGTCCTCCTAGAGCAGGTCTAACAGAAATACTTTTTCCATAATCATAACCATTCCGAATTCAAGTCAAATATTTTTCAGTCATTCTAGATGAATTTAGGAACAACATATCAAAACTTTACTTCAAGAACATTTTTCTATATTTAATTAAAAATCATACAAGTCACAACATTTCACTAATTCTAAAACAGAAAAATTTCAAGAAAATGAACAAACAATTAGTTAAAGTACCAAACCTTGCTTTTTCTTAGTCCTTATTCTATATCATTTCCTTTCCTTCCTTGTCGCCTTGATTTTCTATGAAATTTAACATCACATATACAAAGGTAAGAACCCTAGGTATATACATAGTCTTATCTTATGATTTTTCTAATGGTTGCTAGCTTATTTTCACCATTAAACACCATTATTTCTTTCATCAAATCCTTCAAATAATTATTTCTTGAATTTTATCGAAATCTAGCTACATGAACCCTAATTCCAATCTCTTAAATTAACCATTAATCCATTACACTAAAACTAGATATAGGTTTCTCTTACCTTATAATCTTGTTTGTCACCAAAATCTTCAACCAAAAGCCTTAAACTTTGGAAAAATCACCTCCTTCTTCCTTTTCTTATGGTTTGGATGAGTTCACCATGTAAGAGAGGGCTTTTATATTCTTTCCTTAGCTTATTTTGATCCAAATGGTAGCCAAGAGAGGTTAAGATGTGTTGGTGTAAGTGTTGATTTCCCATTGGTACACCTTATGGCAAAAATGGCCACTTTTAATTGGTCCAAATGTCTCTTTCTTTTATTTATTTAAAACCCAAGCCATTGGGATTTCTTTTATTCATACTTTGACCCCCTCAACTTTCTTGTGCTGAAATTTTATAGTCTAGGGTGTGAAAATACCAAAATACCCTCTAGCGATTAATCGATTGTAACTTTTAAACCGTGCATTTTCGGAAAAATTGAAACCCATGGTTATGACCCGATTAATCTCGAGAATATTCTTCCGGGGTCGGATATGGGCACTGTTAAGAACTTCTGACACTTAATTTTTAAGTTTACATAGTTGCCCCTAACTTTTGAGAAATTTCCACTTAGGTCCTCGGCCTTTCAAAAAATTACCTATAGGTCCCGTCGACTTCACGGGCCTCCTTTGCACAACGATTTTATTTTTGACTATCTCGAGCCTCTATTTGACCACTTATTTATGTCCTTCTTGCCTAATACTCGACTACCTAAACTTTGGGATGTGACAGTTCTACCTCCCTTAATTTAAGTTTCGCCCCGAAACTTGCTTGTTCATATATGTAAATACATTGCTCATATAATTAATAACAGTCATTTGTTGGAATGCTGCTGCTATTTGCCTAAGGTAAGTTTCCGGACCGGGTATCCTGGTCTATGAGCTTCCCCGGCATCTGCAGACCCAGATGCTTGCGATTCTACGTTTTGTTTGTAACACCCCTTCCCGGTCTACATGTGTAAGCCGAGTAGAGGCGTCACACTATCCTAAGGTTGCTACCAATTTTACTTAGTCAAATTTTAGTTTCGATTTTTACAGAAATTTTTCCAGAGTTTCGCCTAGAAATTTGGGTCCCAAGTGTCGTCAAAACTTGTTTTTCTGATTTTTGAAAACATTTTTACACAAACCAATATGAATACAATTAGTTTCAATACACTCCTAATGAATCCACCTTATACCCTCAACTACAAACCTGCAAGAAAAGTTCACACTTCTAATACAAAATAAAGTAGAGGTTTATTATTATTACATACTACTAACGTACAGTATAACATAGTAATTCTCAAACTTATATATATACATATACATATACATGCCACAACTAGCTAACTCAAAATGGAAACTAAGAGATCTACCCTGAGCTGCTATGGGTCTGGTCGTCGCTTCCCCAAAAGTTAGTTACTGCTCCGAACCTACGAGTCAAGGAAAACTTAACTCGCTGAGCAATGTTGCTCGGTGGGTACTTTACCGATGAAAATATAAGTAAAACATGAAAGCATTTGAACTAAAAGGAAATAATTAAATAAAAAATCAACCAACATTAAACCAATGGAAGTTATTGTCCATTCAGTGTAGATATACTTTCAACAATTGTAAACCATAATTCAAACTCATATTGCAGTACGTAGTTTTAGAAAAACAGGACTTTGGCTCAGGCTCTACTGGCATATAGGGAACCATAGCGATAAGGCAATGGCCCTCACCACTGTAACATAGGTGGCCCTCACCACCGTTATCATATCACAGGAATGACCCTCACCATCCTGGTTATAACCAATGGCCCTCACCATTGGCCCCCAATGGCCGCACCATTGAGTTCAAATCATAACAATTCAATCACAATATTAAGCAGTACTGCATAGGTTAGTATAGTGCACCATACCCTTATCTACCACTCCTAACTACCCAGTAGAGCATAAAGGTTAAAACGATTCAATTTAAGTCTCAAACTTCATTTTAGAATGACTCGAGAAATTATTTTAATTTCCGTTGCACTTTGCCATTTACGCCGCGCACCACATTCTTTAGTCAAACCATTACCCTTTTTCACATATTTAACATCAAAAATAAACATATCAAACATTTCAAAGCATTCCTCAAAAAGTCACAAATTGACCAAATGAATAGTGTCGCGGCACGTAAAATCGGCAACGCAAAATGGCATGACCAAATAAATAGTAAAATCTGGATTTTCGTCAAAATTTCAGTCCGTTTCAGTCATGCATATGACCAGGTAAATGATCTTATTTTTGGCTGAAATTTTACAGAAAATGTATTTCATATTTTGACTAAGTACACGTAAATTTTCGTTGAAAAATTCATTCATTTGCTACTTCAAACCACTGTCACAAAAAGATCCAGAAATCTGCCATTTTGGGACCATTTCGGCCCAAATATATGAAATACATAGGATAGTTTATTTTTCTTTTTCAAATCAATATGAAGGCTTCTTTAATGATAAAGTGAAGATTCAAACACTTTCCTTTGACAACGTTTGCATGTTTAACTTAAATCAACTAATTAAAGTTCATCAAATCAACTTGCCAAAATTTTTCTCAAAACACTTGGTTTAAAATCAACTTGCCAAATTTTTTCTCAAAACACTTGGTTTAAATTAAATTTAACCAACTCAATTGCCATAAGAAACCAATAACATAACTCAAACATTTAATTTAAACTCAATCAATATATTTAAGCATCAACATCAAAAATTCCATAAACCAAAGTTTGTAAGAAGAATAAAATTTCTTTTATGGTAAAGTACCAAACCTTGTTCTTTTAATTCCTTTTTGCCTTTCCTTCTTCTCCTTCCTTAATCTTTGTTTCTCCTTTAAGAAATTCAAGAACACAACCTTAAACATAAACCTTAGAAATTTAAAACAATAAACTACCCTTCCATTTCTTTTCAAACTAAACCCTAATCTAACCTTATTAAACCTTAGAAACCTTGATTCTTCCATTTAATTAATCAATATCATCACTACTTAAAATTTTCCCAAATCCACCATAAGAACCCTAATTTCCAATCTTCCAATAGATATATAAATACTTAAAATTGATACTGGAATTGAATTCTACATACTTGAAAACCTTAAAACTTACCTTGAAAATCAAACTTGACAAAAATTTGAAACTCTTTGGTGTTCTTCCTATGGAGGTTGAATTTTTGGGAGAGTTTGTGGGAGAGAGATTTGTTCTTCATGCCATGATATATATATAAGGGAAATGAAGCTCACTTTTGGGTTGGATGAATGGTTTATGACCATTTGTCCACACCTTTTTCTTTCTTCTTTTTTTAACTTTTAAATGGCTAAATATGATTGGCCATTAGAATATTTTTATATTCTTCTTTCCAATCAAGTCCTCCAACTTGTCCCTCTTCCCATTTGGTACCCCAAGTTGTTCCATGTCACCCATATGGTACCCACATGGAACTGAGCCCATTTTTCGCTCCGGCGATTAATCGGTCGTAACTTTTAAACCGTACAATTCCACGAGGCAAACTACATATGGTTTTGATCCTCTCAACCTCTACTTTCTATTTTTAAGGTCTATTTTAAGTTTCCAAGTCATTTTAAAAAATTACCAATAAGCCCTTGATTTTTTACAAAATTCCCTTTAGGTCCTTTCTTTGCTCGGGTTTTGCCTGGGCTCCGTTTCTACTGACAATCGTCTCATATTCAACCCCTCGACATCCTCTACTCACTCATGTGTTTATTTCCTACTTAAATTCATGTATAAATTTTAATTTATAATGACCAAAATGTCCCTAGTCTACGTGTCTTCGTTTCTCTCTAACGGGGCATTTTCTGGAAAAACTGTTACCCGTAGTTGCGACCCGATTTTTCTCTACTTTCCATTTTTGGAATCTGTTATGTGCACTATTAAGAACATCCAGTATGACTTTTGAAAATTACAGTTACCTCCCCAAAACTTTTGAAATTACAGTCACCTCCCCAAAACTTTGCATTTCTTCAATTAGGTCCCATTGGTCCTATAGCCTTATCTGGGGCCATTTTCAGGAATTATCTTCTCCTTTCCCCTTCTATCACTGTGTACGTGACTATTAAGCATAAATGCAGTAGGCGGATGTGATAGTTCCTCCCTCGTTAATTTAGGCTTCGTCCCGAAGCCCATCAGGTGGAAACAAATATGGGTACTGCTTCCTCATAGTTTCTTCGCGTTCCCACGTAGCTTTTTCTACTTTGTGATTCCTCCAAAGCACTTTGACCAATGGAATCTTCTTATTCCACAACTCTTTGATTTCCCGTGCTAGGATTTCTACCGGCTCTTCCTCGTACGTCAGGTCGGGCTGAATCTCGATGTCTTGAGCTTGTATAACGTGGGTTGAATCTGAACGATACCTCCTTAGCATTGAAACGTGGAAAACATCATTTATTTTACTTAATTCCGGTGGTAACGCCAATTGGTAAGCTACTGAACCTACCCGTTTGATGACCTCATATGGTCCGATGAATCTAGGGCTTAGCTTGCCTTTCTGTTTAAATCGTAACACCTTCTTCCAAGGAGAGACTTTGAGAAATACTCTATCGCTGACCTCGAACTGTATGTCTTTCCTCTTTAAATCCGCGTATGATTTTTGCCTGTCCGCCACTACTTTTAATCGGTCTCGAATGATCTCTACCTTTTCCTCAGTTTCCTTAACTATGTCTGGACCCAACATCTTTTCCTCGCTCAATTCTGCCCAGCAAACTGGAGTTCTGCATTTCTGACCGTACAGTGCTTCGTAAGGAGCCATTTGTATGCTGGATTGATAGTTGTTGTTGTACGCGAATTCCATTAAGCTCAGGTGTTTGTCCCAGCTGCTATTAAATTCTAAAACGCATGCCCTCAGCATATCTTCTAAAACTTGAATCACTCTTTCTGACTGTCTGTCTGTCTGGGGATGGAATGCGGTACTGTGGTACGTTCGAGTCCCAAGGGCTGTTTGGAACTTCTGCCAAAAATTTGACGTAAAGCGTGGATCTCGATATGATATGATTGAAGTTGGAACTCCGTGGAGACGTACGATCTCTTTGATGTACAAGTCTGCCAATTTGTCTAGCGAGTAATCCACACGTACTGGTAAGAAATGAGCGGACTTAGTAAGTCGATCCACGATTACCCAGATCGCGTCATGTTTGTCCCTAGTCATAGGCAATCCTGTGACAAAATCCATAGTAATACGGTCCCATTTCCAGGTTGGAATCATGATAGGTTGTAGTAGTCCTGAGGGTAGTTGATGTTCTGCTTTCACTTGCTGACAGGTTAGACACTTCGTCACTTGATCCATGATGTCTCTTTTCATTCCTGGCCACCAGTAATACTCCTTCAAGTTCCGGTACATTTTTGTTGCTCCCGGATGCATTGTGTAAGGACTGTTATGAGCTTCTTGCAAAATCTGTTTCTTCAGTTCCTCGGACTTAGGTACCACCATTCTCTTCTTGTAGTATAGGATACCATCTGAACGAATTTGATAATCTCCTGATGAATTCTCCTGTGCCTGTTGACTCCACTTCTTCACTTGTTCATCTTCCTTCTGAGCCTTACTTATTTGTTGATGTAAGGTAGGTCGCACGTTCATTTCTGCAAAGATAGCTCCATCTTCTGTGGGCTCTAATTCTATCCTCATAGCACGTAGCACTTGCATTGACTTTCTACTAAGTGCATATGCTACAACATTCGCTTTGCCCTGGTGATAATTAATCGTATAGTCGTAGTTGGCTAACAATTGCATCCATTTTTGCTGTCGCATGTTTAAATCTTTTTGCGTGGGCAGGTACTTCAGGCTTTGATGATCTGTATAAATGTAACACTTTTCCCCGTATAAGTAGTGCCTCCACGTCTTGAAAGCCAAAACAATCGCTGCTAGTTCTAAGTCATGCGTGGGATAATTCTTTTCGTGTGGCTTGAGCTGTCGAGAGACATACGCAATGACTTTGCCCTCCTGCATCAATACGCAACCTAACCTGA
Source organism: Garcia nutans (assembly GCA_947685225.1). Lineage (NCBI taxonomy): Eukaryota > Viridiplantae > Streptophyta > Magnoliopsida > Malpighiales > Euphorbiaceae > Garcia > Garcia nutans. The sequence goes on along the minus strand of CANTUV010000017.1, from coordinate 653,766 downwards.
TGTGGGATGCATCGCTATAGATCACAAAATCTTTTCCTGATTCGGGTTGTGTAAGAATGGGTGCTTCAGTAAGTTTTTGCTTCAGCCTTTCAAAGCTCCGTTGGCAAGCGTCGGTCCACTGGAATTTGGCATTCTTTTGAAGTAGCTTGGTCATAGGTGCGGCGATCATGGAAAACCCTTTGACGAATCTTTGATAATATCCTGCTAATCCCAAGAAACTACGGACTTCCATTACTGTTTTAGGTGGCTTCCATTCCAATACTGCTTCTATTTTCTTGGGATCGACCCTTATTCCTTCTGCTGATACAATATGTCCCAAGAAGGCTACTTCTTCCAGCCAAAACTCGCATTTGCTGAATTTAGCGTATAACTGCTTCTCTCGCAGGGTTTGCAAAACAATCCTAAGATGACGATCATGGTCCTCTCGATTCTTTGAATACACCAATATGTCGTCAATGAATACAACCACGAACTGATCCAAATACGGGTGGAAGATTTTGTTCATCAAATCCATGAATACTATAGGTGCGTTCGTTAATCCGGAAGGCATAATAATGAATTCATAATGTCCGTAGTGAGTTCTGATTGCGGTTTTTGGCATGTCTTCATTTTTAATCCCCAATTGATGATAACCCGATCGTAAATCGATTTTTGAAAAGACTCCAGCACCTTTGAGTTGATCAAACAGATCGTCTATGAGAGGTAGTGGATACTTGTTCTTGATGGTTAGCTTATTGAGTTGACGGTAATCCACACACAACCTTAGGGATCCGTCTTTCTTTTTCACGAACAATACTGGCGCTCCCCATGGTGACACGCTTGCCCTAATGAACCCCTTGTCTAAAAGTTCCTGTAGCTGTACCTTTAGTTCTTTTAGCTCCGCTGGCGCCATTCGGTAAGGTGCGATGGATACTGGTGCAACTCCAGGGTACACGTCTATGGAGAAATCCACCTCTCGTTTAGGTGGTAATCCAGTTAAATTGTCAGGAAATACGTCGGGGAAATCACAAACAGTAGGTATATCTTGTAGCTTCGGTGCCTCTTCTTTCGCTTCTAACGCGCATAACAGGTATGCCTCACAGCCTTTTTGCACTAACCTTTTAGCCGTCATAGCAGAAATGATGTTAGTTAGATAATCCTTCCTTTTTCCCACTAAGGTCACTTCGTCGCCGTCTGCAGTATGCAGAGTAACTCTCTTCCGTTTACAGTCAACCATTGCATCATGTTTGGCCAACCAATCCATCCCAAGAATAGCGTCGAATTCTTGAAATGGTAGTTCAAATAAGTCTCCCCAAAAGATACGTCCGTGTATCTCCACGGGGCAATCTTTCACTACCTTCCTCGTAATCACCTCACTCCCTAATGGGCTAGTAACTAATATTCCCTCTTCCTCTAGTTCTACCTTTAGGTTCCCAAGTTTTTCATTTTTCGTGCATATATATGAGTGTGAAGAACCCGGATCTATTAAAGCATAAAGTGGAACTCCAAACATAGACAACTGACCTGCAATCACGTCTAGCGTTACTCGCGACATCTAAAGAGCAGAGCAAAACGTATACAATCCCATCACAAATAACGACCCAGACCAACAACATTATTTTACCCTAGGTGGCATGTATATAAAGATAAAACTCTTACATAACACATATACACACATGTATAGTTATATAATTAGAACCCCTAACCTAACCCTATGTGTCATACCTTTAGGGTTTAGTTCAACTCACTACCTAGAACCGACTAAACCGGAGCTCTGAAACCAAAATTGTAACCCTTTTTCGGTCTACATGTGTAAGCCGAGTAGAGGCGCCACACTATCCTAAGGTTGCTACCAATTTTACTTAGTCAAATTTTAGTTTCAATTTTTACAGAAATTTTGCCAGAGTTTCGCCTAGAAATTTGGGTCCCAAGTGTCACCAAAACTTATTTTTCTGATTTTTGAAAATATTTTTACACAAACCAATATGAATACAATTAGTTTCAATACACTCCCAATGAATCCACCTTATACCCTCAACTACAAACCTGCAAGAAAGTTCACACTTCTAATACAAAATAAAGTAGAGGTTTATTATTATTACATACTACTAACGTACAGTATAACATAGTAATTCTCAAACTTATATATATACATATACATATACATGCCACAACTAGCTAACTCAAAATGGAAACTAAGAGATCTACCCTGAGCTGCTGTGGGTCTGGTTGTCGCTTCCCCAAAAGTTAGTTACTGCTCCGAAACTACGAGTCAAGGAAAACTTAACTCGCTGAGCAATGTCGCTCAGTGGGTACTTTACAGATGAAAATATAAGTAAAACATGAAAGCATTTGAACTAAAAGAAAATAATTAAATCAAAAATCAACCAACATTAAACCAATGGAAGTTATTGTCCATTCAGTGTAGATATACTTTCAACAATTGTAAACCATAATTCAAACTCATATTGCAGTACGTAGTTTTAGAAAAACAAGACTTTGGCTCAGGCTCTACTGGCATATAGGGAACCATAGCGATAAGGCAGTGGCCCTCACCACTGTAACATAGGTGGCCCTCACCACCGTTATCATATCACAGGAATGGCCCTCACCATCCTGGTTATAACCAATGGCCCTCACCATTGGCCCCCAATGGCTGCACCATTGAGTTCAAATCATAACAATTCAATCACAATATTAAGCAGTACTGCATAGGTTAGTATAGTGCACCATACCCTTATCTACCACTCCCAACTACCCAGTAGAGCATAAAGGTTAAAATGATTCAATTTAAGTCTCAAACTTCATTTTAGAATGACTCAAGAAATTATTTTAATTTCCGTTGCACTTTGCCATTTACGCCGCGCAGCACATTCTTTAGTCAAACCATTACCCTTTTCACATATTTAACATCAACAATAAACATATCAAACATTTCAAAGCATTCCTCAAAAAGTCACAAATTGACCAAATGAATAGTGTCGCGGCACGTAAAATTAGCAACGCAAAATGGCATGACCAAATGAATAGTAAAATCTGGATTTTTGTCAAAATTTCAGTCCATTTCAGTCATGCATATGACTAGGTAAATGATCTTATTTTTGGCTGAAATTTTTCAGAAAATGTATTTCATATGTTAACTAATTACACGTTAAATGTCGTTGAAAAATTCATTCATTTCCTACTTCAAACCACTGTCACAAAAAGATCCAGAAATCTGCCATTTTGGGACCATTTCGGCCCAAACATATGAAATACATTGGATAGTTTATTTTTCTTTTTCAAATCAATATGAAGGCTTCTTTAATGATAAAGTGAAGATTCAAACACTTCCCTTTGACAACTTTTTGCATGTTTAACTTAAATCAACTAATTAAAGTTCATCAAATCAACTTGCCAAAATTTTTCTCAAAACACTTGGTTTAAAATCAACTTGCCAAATTTTTTCTCAAAACACTTGGTTTAAATTAAATTTAACCAACTCAATTTCCATAAGAAACCAATAACATAACTCAAACATTTAATTTAAACCCAATCAATAAATTTAAGCATCAACATCAAAAATTCCATAAACCAAAGTTTGTAAGAAGAATAAAATTTCTTTTATAGTAAAGTACCAAACCTTGTTCTTTTAATTCCCTTTTGCCTTTCCTTCTTATCCTTCCTTAATCTTTGTTTCTCCTTCAAGAAATTCAAGAACACAACCTTAAACATAAACCTTAGAAATTTAAAACAATAAACTACCCTTCCATTTCTTTTCAAACTAAACCCTAATCTAACCTTATTAAACCTTAGAAACCTTGATTCTTCCATTTAATTAATCAATATCATCACTACTTAAAATTTTCCCAAATCCACCATAAGAACCTTAATTTCCAATCTTCCAATAGATATATAAATACTTAAAATTGATACTGGAATTGAATTCTACATACTTGAAAACCTTAAAACTTACCTTGAAAATCAAACTTGACAAAATTTTGAAACTCTTTGGTGTTCTTCCTATGGAGGCCGAATTTTTGGGAGAGTTTGTGGGAGAGAGATTTGTTCTTCATGCCATGATATATATATAAGGGAAATGGTGCTCACTTTTGGGTTGGATGAATGGTTTATGACCATTTGTCCATACCTTTTTCTTTCTTCTTTTTTTAAATTTTAAATGGCTAAATATGATTGGCCATTAGAAGATTTTTATATTCTTCTTTCCAATCAAGTCCTCCAACTTGTCCCTCTTCCCATTTGGTACCCCAAGTTGTTCCATGTCACCCATATGGTACCCACACGGAACCGGGTCCATTTTTCGCTCCGGCGATTAATAGGTCGTAACTTTTAAACTGTACAATTCCACTAGGCAAACTGCATATAGTTTTGATCCTCTCAACCTCTACTTTCTATTTTTAAGGTCTATTTTAAGTTTCCAAGTCGTTTTGAAAAATTACCAATAAGCCCTTGACTTTTTACAAAATTCCCTTTAGGTCCTTTTTTTTGCTCGGGTTTTGCCTGGGCTCCGTTTCTACTGACGATCGTTTCATATTCAACCCCTCAACGTCCTCTACTCACTCATGTATTTATTTCCTACTTAAATTCATGTATAAATTTTAATTTATAATGACCAAAATGTCCCTAGTCTACGTGTCTTCGTTTCTCTCTAACGGGGCATTTTCTGAAAAAACCATTACGCGTAGTTGCGACCCGATTTTTCTCTACTTTCCATTTTAGGAATCTGTTATGTGCACTATTAAGAACATCCAGTACGACTTTTGGAAATTACAGTTACCTCCCCAAAACTTTTGGAAATTATAGTCACCTCCCCAAAACTTTGCATTTCTTCAATTAGGTCCCATTGGTCCTATAGCCTTATCTGGGGCCGTTGTCAGGAATTATCTTCTCCTTTCCCCTTCTCTCACTGTGTACGTGACTATTAAGCATAAATGCGGTGGGCGAATGTGACATCGTTCCATAGCTTGCCACGAATCTAGAGACATCCTACATTGACATAAATAACTATCTGCTTAATTCATCAACATATAACTCGATTATCAATTCCTATCTGGCATGTACATCTACATATTCATCATATAACTTTCTCCTTACTTTATCTTACATGGAACACATAGTTACTTACTTACTACCTATCTCCCAGAATCGACTAAACTAATGCTCTGATACCACAAATTGTAACACCCCTTCCCGACTTATGAATAAGCCGAGGAGGAATGCTACATCGGAATACGAGCTCTGGTTATGTCAGCTTACTTAATGTTCCTTATAAAAATTTTCCAAAAATTTTGACGGAGTCTCCCTTAAAATTCTAGGTCCCAAGTGTCGACAAAACTGATTTTTCTTATTTTAGAAAAATATTTTGTTTCATAATTCAACTTAAGCACACTCCCAATAATCCACCCTTATAACCTCGACTACAATCCTGCAAGAAGAATTCACACTTCTATATTCACAACCCAACTCAATTTAAAACCATACAGTTATTATACATTACTAGATTTACATGCTATATCAAGTTATCTCTTTGTATTGTTCAAATAAATACATGCCAGTTTCTAATACCAAAATACAAAATGAAGAGCACCACCTAAGTTTGTTGATGACCGACAGATCGTAGGACTCCTCTGCTCGCTACTGGCTCCTTGCTAATAGCCTACGATTTTAGAAGAAACTAAACTCGCTAAGCATTGCTTAGTGGGTACTTTAACTAATTATGAAAAATAAATAATAAAAGCATAATGCACTTTTAAAAGCAATGAGTCATATTGAAAAATAATATCACAATAAAAACAATCCATACATGTCATATATTCAGTTATTATCATTTTATCAGTTTGCTCCACAAGGTAATTTGGTACACTAACGTATGGTAAGGAACTAACTGAAACAACTGTATATATATTCTGTAGCTGTGGCCCTAAAAAAATTGCGGACCAAGCCCTGTGGAATCTGTGGCCGAAGCCCTCGAACCGGAGTCCTATATAACTCGGGCGATTGCCCTATATAACTCGGACCGAAGTCCTTTATTAAAGCAGCACTGCATATAGTATGATATATCATACCCTTACCCTACTCAGTATATCCCAGATACCCAGTGGAGCCAAAATTTTCATGTCATTTCTTAATCGAATATGCATTATACAATTATCGACTTATGTTTCTTATATTATTTCAACGTGAAATATCATATTTTGTCATTTTAATAACATATTATGCTCATTTATATGCATAAGGAATCAATTGGATTACTTTTGAAAAATGACCAAATGAATATTAGCAAAATGACCATATGAATAGTAAATTCTGGTTTTGGACTCAACTTGATCCTTATTTTGAAACATTGTATAAAATAATCTACTTGACTAAAAACTCTAAAATTTTTATAGAATTTATTTTTACATCTTAAAATCATTCCTTTAAAATTTCAGATCAAACTGGACACAAAATCTTGGTCAAGTAGTTCACCCAACCAGACTGCCCCAGTTACCTTGCATCCTGGCAGCAGTTCTGAATTTTGTGAATTCAGTAAATTAAATTCAATCAATGTGGTTCCAAATTATTTTTCTCAATTATTAGACTCACTCAAAAAAAACATATCCAAAATTCAATTGAAGATTATTTTTCTAAATAATATTAAAAATCCGAAAACATGGCTGTCTCAGTCAAGGTACCTCCTCGAGCAGGTCTAACAGAAATACTTTTTCCGTAATCATAACCATTCCAAATTCAACTAAAAATATTTTTCTATCATTCTAGATGCATTGAGGCACAACATATCAAAAATTCACTTCAAGAACATTTTTCTATATTTAATTAAAAATCATACAAGTCACAACATTTCACTAATTCTAAAACAGAAAAATTTCAAGAAAATGAACAAACAATTAGTTAAAGTACCAAACCTTGCTTTTTCTTAGTCCTTATTCTATATCACTTCCTTTCCTTCCTTGTCTCCTTTATTTCCTATGAAATTTAACATCACATATACAAAGGTAAGAACCCTAGGTATAGACATAGTCTTATCTTATGATTTTTCTAATGGTTGCTAGCTTATTTTCACCATTAAAAACCATTATTTCTTTCATCAAATCCTTCAAATAATTATTTCTTGAATTTTATCCAAATCTAGCTACATGAACCCTAATTTCAATCTCTTAAATTAACCATTAATCTATGAAACTAAAACTAGAGATAGGTTTCTCTTACCTTATAATCTTGTTTGTCACCAAAATCTTCAACCAAAAGCCTTAAACTTTGAAAAAATCACCTCCTTCTTCCTTTTCTTATGGTTTGGACGAGTTCACCATGTAAGAGAGGGCTTTTATATTCTTTCCTTAGCTTATTTTGATCCAAATGGCAGCCAAGAGAGGTTAAGATGTGTTGGTGTAAGTGTTGATTTCCCATTGGTACACCTTATGGCAAAAATGGCCACTTTTAATTGGTCCAAATGTCTCTTTCTTTTATTTATTTAAAACCCAAGCCATTGGGATTTCTTTTATTCATACTTTGATCCCCTCAACTTTCTTGTGATGAAATTTTATAGTCTAGGGTGTGAAAATACCAAAATACCATCTAGCGATTAATCGATTGTAACTTTTAAACCGTGTGTTTTCGAGAAAAATTAAAACCCATGGTTATGACCCGATTAATCTCAAGAATATTCTTCCGGGGTCAGATATGGGAGCTATTAAGAACTTTCGACACTTAATTTTTAAGTTTACATAGTTGCCCCTAACTTTTGAGAAATTTCCACTTAGGTCCTCGGCCTTTCGAAAAATTACCTTTAGGTTTCGTCGACTTCACGGACCTCCTTTGCACACCGATTTTATTTTTTTGACTATCTCGAGCCTCTATTTGACCACTTATTTATGTCCTTTTTGCCTAATACTAGACTATCTAAACTTTGGGATGTGACAGTTCTACCTCCTTTAATTTAAGTTTCGCCCCGAAACTTGCTTGTTCATATATGTAAATACATTGCTCATATAATTAATAACAGTCATTTGTTGGAATGTTGCTGCTATTTGCCTAAGGTAAGTTTCCGGACCGGGTATTTCAGCTGCTGCTGACCCTGGTCTATGAGCTTCCTCGGCATTTGCAGACCTAGATGCTTGCGATTCTACACTTTGTTCCATAGCTTGTCACGAATCTAGAGACATCCTACATTGACATAAATAGCTATCTCCTTAATTCATCAACATATAACTCGATAATCAATTCCTATCTGGCCTGTACATCTACCTATTCATCATATAATTTTCTCCTTACTTTATCTTACATGGCACACATAGTTACTTACTTACTACCTATCTCCCAGAATTGACTAAACCAATGCTCTGATACCATAAATTGTAACACCCCTTCCCGACTTATGAATAAGCTGAGGAGGAATGCTACATCTTAATACGAGCTCTGGTTATGTCAGCTTACTTAATGTTCCTTATAAAAATTTTCCAAAAATTTTGACGAAGTCTCCCTTAAAATTCTAGGTCCCAAGTGTCGACAAAACTGATTTTTCTTATTTTTGAAAAATATTTTGTTTCACAATTCAACTCAAGCACACTCCCAATAATCCACCCTTATAACCTCAACTACAATCCTGCAAGAAGAATTCACACTTCTATATTCACAACCCAACTCAATTTAAAACCATACAGTTATTATACATTACTAGATTTACATGCTACATCAAGTTATCTCTTTGTATTGTTCAAATAAATACATGCCAGTTTCTAATACCAAAATACAAAATGAAGAGCACCACCTAAGTTTGTTGATGACCGACAGATCGCAGGACTCCTCTGCTCGCTACTGGCTCCTTGCTAATAGCCTACGAGTTTAGAAGAAACTAAACTCGCTAAGCATTGCTTAGTGGGTACTTTAACTAATTACGGAAAATAAATAATAAAAGCATAATGCACTTTTAAAAGCAATGAGTCATATTGAAAAATAATATCACAATAAAAACAATCCATACATGTCATATATTCAGTTATTATCATTTTATCAGTTCGCTCCACAAGGTAATTTAGTATACTAACGTATGGTAAGGAACTAACTGAAACAACTGTATATATATTTTGTGGCTGTGGCCCTAAAAAAATTGCGGACCAAGCCCTGTGGAATCTGTGGCCAAAGCCCTCGGACCGGAGTCCTATATAACTCGGGCGATTGCCCTATATAACTCGGACCGAAGTCCAATATAGCTCAGGTCATCACCCTATATAACTCAGACCGAAGTCCTTTATTAAAGCAGCACTGCAAATAGTATGATATATCATACCCTTACCCTACTCAGTATATCCCAGATACCCAGTGGAGCCAAAATTTTCATGCCATTTCTTAATCGAATATGCATTATACAATTATCGACTTATGTTTCTTATATTATTTCAACGTGAAATATCATATTTTGTCATTTTAATAACATATTATGCTCATTTATATGCATAAGGAATCAATTGGATTACTTTTGAAAAATGACCAAATGAATATTAGCAAAATGACCATATGAATAGTAAATTCTGGTTTTGGACTCAACTTGATCCTTATTTTGAAACGTTGTATAAAATAATCTACTTGACTAAAAACTCTAAAATTTTTATAGAATTTAGTTTTATATCTTAAAATCATTCCTTTAAAATTTCAGATCAAACTGGACACAAAATCTTGGTCAAGTAGTTCACCCAACCAGACTGCCCCAGTTACCCTGCATCCTGGCAGCAGTTCTGAATTTTGTGAATTCCGTAAATTAAATTCAATCAATGTGGTTCCAAATTATTTTTTTCAATTATTAGACTCACTCAAAAAAAACATATCCAAAATTCAATTGAAGATTATTTTTCTAAATAATATTAAAAATCCGGAAACATGGCTGTCTCAGTCAAGGTACCTCCTCGAGCAGGTCTAACAGAAATACTTTTTCCGTAATCATAACCATTCCGAATTCAACTAAAACTATTTTTCCGTCATTCTAGATGCATTGAGGCACAACATATCAAAAATTCACTTCAAGAAAATGTTTCTATATTTAATTAAAAATCATACAAGTCACAACATTTTACTAATTCTAAAACAGAAAAATTTCAAGAAAATGAACAAACAATTAGTTAAAGTACCAAACCTTGCTTTTTCTTAGTCCTTATTCTATATCACTTCCTTTCCTTCCTTGTCTCCTTGATTTCCTATGAAATTTAGCATCACATATACAAAGGTAAGAACCCTAGGTATAGACATAGTCTTATCTTATGATTTTTCTAATGGTTGCTAGCTTATTTTCACCATTAAACACCATTATTTATTTCATCAAATCCTTCAAATAATTATTTCTTAAATTTTATCCAAATCTAGCTACATGAACCCTAATTTCAATCTCTTAAATTAACCATTAATCCATGAAACTAAAACTAGAGATAGGTTTCTCTTACCTTATAATCTTGTTTGTCATCAAAATCTTCAACCAAAAGCCTTAAACTTTGAAAAAATCACCTCCTTCTTCCTTTTCTTATGGTTTGGACGAGTTCACCATGTAAGAGAGGGCTTTTATATTCTTTCCTTAGCTTATTTTGATCCAAATGGCAGCCAAGAGAGGTTAAGATGTGTTGGTGTAAGTGTTGATTTCCCATTGGTACACCTTATGGCAAAAATGGCCACTTTTAATTGGTCCAAATGTCTCTTTCTTTTATTTATTTAAAACCAAGCCATTGGGATTTCTTTTATTCATACTTTGACCCCCTCAACTTTCTTGTGCTGAAATTTTATAGTCTAGGGTGTGAAAAATACCAAAATACCATCTAGCGATTAATCGATTGTAACTTTTAAACCTTGCGTCTTCGGAAAAAATTGAAACCCACGGTTATGACCCGATTAATCTCGAGAATATTCTTTCGGGGTCGGATATGGGCACTATTAAGAAATTCCGACACTTAATTTTTAAGTTTATATAGTTGCCCCTAACTTTTGAGAAATTTCCACTTAGGTCCTCGACTTTTCGAAAAATTACCTTTAGGTCCCGTCGACTTCACGGGCCTCCTTTGCATACCAATTTTATTTTTGACTATCTCGAGCCTCTATTTGACCACTTATTTATGTCTTTCTTGCCTAATACTCGAGTACCTAAACTTTGGGATGTGACACAAGTTCAAAGCCCAAAAATCATTTTTAACAAACCTTTTGAGTGGGATTTTAAAAATCTGTTAAAACCTTTTCTTAAATGAGCTTACAAATTATTTAGGTCAATTATGGAATACCAAAATCAATTGTTGGCTTAGTTTATACCAAGAATTATTAATCATGAGCTTATTTTTTGCATGGATCATTAGTTGTTTTACCAAATGGAAATCTATTTATGATAGACCAATTAATTTTGTTTTAATCCAATATAGCATAAAAGCTATTTTTTAGGTTGGTTCAATGGATTAAAACCTAATTAATGGAAATTATCATGGACTGACTTCTATGTTTAAAAATATAACTATTGGTTAAAATCATCCGAGGGAATTTTTTCAAAAATAGAATATGCCATACTGATAATTTGTTTGACCATACACCTAGGAAAAGAGACTCACCATTCGTGTGTGGAAGTTATAAGGTTGGAAGGAACGTCTTAATTATCTTTGATTGTTTAGTTGTTTGTGCATACATGCATACACGCATTGTATTACATGGCATTGATCCTTTCTGGCTCACAGACTTGGAGTACAATAGTTCAAGAGAGTATGACAACCCAACCTATGCCAGTGATGTAGAATCCAGTAGCAACTCAGTTAGCTTCTCACCAAAAATAATGGAGCCTGAACAGATTCAAAGGATGGTGGACGACGCCCTCAATACCAAGATGGAAGAACTGAAGGAGGCCCCGGCTGAGCCTATAAAGAGCCAACTGGCTGCACTTTTGGGGAGCACTACTGAGGCATCTATTAGTACTAAGAAGAAAGAAAAGGGAAGGCTAAGGTTGGTGAGGTAGCCTTCAATTATGACAATGTAGTCATTGATGATGATGATGACTGGGCTCAATACTTCTAAGATCCTCAAGGTAAGAAGAAAGAGCTGAAGGTTATAGAAAGATCAGCCATGGAAAAGACTGAAACTTTAGATGTTAAGAAGATAATTGCTGATTTGGAAAAGAAGTTTAAAAAGAAGCTAAAAACTAAAGAGATGTCGAATGTGGACAAGTTGTTTGAACAAGACGAAGAGGTCTCGTACAAGTTAAAGATGCCCTCCTTTGCTAAGTTTGATGGAACTGGGAATCCTCTTCTCCATGTGAAGCAATACATCACTACTATGTAGTCTGCCCAAGCTACTAAGGCTCAAACTCTAAGGTACTTCATGCTTTCATTGGACTCTGTTGTCCAGAATCGGTTCAACACCTTAGAGGATAGTACTCAAAAGAGCTGGGTTTTACTATACAATTCCTTCATCCAACAGTATGGGTATAATGCTGAGTTGGAGGTTACTTTGATGGAAATTGAATCAATTAGGCAAAGACCAAATGAGAACTTTGTGAATTACATGAAAAGGTGGAGAAACAAAGCTGCATTGCTAAAGAAAAGGCCCGATTAGGATGCTTGTAAGAGGGGTGCTACCTAATCTTCATAAAAGGATGTCTCATACCCTTATTAGAGATTTTAAAGATGTGCTTCAAGTTGGCTTGCAAATAGAAGAATGAGAAAGAGAGAAGAACCATTTTTCTGTAAGAAGAAATGAGAAAGGGAACTACCAGTCCTGCAATTAGAGCACACAAAAAGCAGTTGATGTTAATGCAACAAGTCAAGGAGGAAGAAGGCAATTTTTAGAAATATGGAAGCTATCATCTTAGGTTCTCAATAAGCTATAAAAAAAGGGATTGTTACAACCATTGACTCCTCGCCCTTTGTCAAATTCTCTTCCACCTAATTTTGATGCTAAGGCATTCTACCAATTCCATCAAATGCAAGGGCATGAGACAGAAAAATGTTTGAGATTGAGGCATGAAATCTAGAATTTGATCAATAGTGGGAAGTTGCCCAAAACTAACAATCCTAGCACAAAAGACAATCCACTACCATGGTTGAACAGAGTACCACCATCGACAACTTTCATGATTGGAGGAGTTTGCATGAAAATTTTGTCATGTCTTCTTTCCAAGATGTGGATGGAGAGGCAACTAAAGAAGAATTGGTGCTAAGCAAGATAGATAGAGTTGTGGTTGAAAAGGAAGTAGCCACTTGTGTTGTGAGTGAGTTTTGGGACTCAACAGATAGTGATGATGATTCTGAGTCAAAGAAGGAGGAATGGACCTGGTCTGAACCCGAAGAGGATGAGGTAATGAACACACGCTCTCATAAGCCTTATGCAAGGCCACCACAGAAGGAAGTAGAAGCTGAAAAGGGAAAGGATGCTAAAAAAGAAACAAAAGAAGATGAAGATGACATAGTCCTTAAGCAATTGAAAAGGACCCAAGCAAGTGTCAACATTTGGGATCTATTGGCCACATCCAAGAAACACCATAAAACTATGGCCAAGGCTTTGGCTAGCATGCCAATTTCCACTTCTATAACACCATATGAGTTGGTTAATTTTGTAAAATATGAAGGAGTGATGAAGTACGAATATATTCAAAAGAAGAGCAAAGTTGATGTTGGAATGCTGTCATTTTTAGATGCTAATTTACCAGAAGAGTGAAGATATCACATCCGTCCACTCTTTATTAAGGTAGAGGTCAAAGGGAAAAGGACTCCATTTGTGATGGTTGATAATGGGTTTGCCATAAATGTCTACCCACTTAAGATCTTACTGTAATGGTCAAGATGTTAAACAGGGACGTTTTGACTAATAATGAAAACTTGATAGTGTACAATGACCAAAGTATTGCGGATAAATGCTATACGTAAAGAATAGTACATTGTATAGCTTAAAACCTTTACTGAAAAGAGTATTTTTACTATTTTACGAGATTAAAACTAGATCTAAAATCAACGGTTAAGAATTAGGGTGCACCATAGTTATTATGAGCATTCCCTCACTAGATTAAAATTATTATATATATATGTGTATATGTGTCAATTGTGTAGAATTTTCTGATTTCTTTCTTCCTTCTTCTCTCCATGCCACCATCACCAACACCACCAAAGTTTCTTCTTTCTTCTTTCTTTCTATGATTTGAATCAAAACTAAGATAAGATTACATCTAAATATAAGTGTTGAGAAGATTAAGTTGGAAAAGTGGTGATTATCAACAAGGTATGTGCTTTTGACTTATACTTTGCAAAAATATGATTTTTATGAGTTTTAATGATTTAATTGAATGATTGAGTTATGTATAATGATATATTTCTTGAAAGTATTGATTAAATAGATTGATGAGTGAAAAATAACTTTTATATGATGGGTTTTGATCCTTAACTCAACCTTTATGAGAATTGAATGGTTTGATGTTGGTTTTATTCATAGGAAATGATTGAAAGTTTGATTGAGTGAAGTTGTGGTAAAATATTTGATATGAATTCTTTTTCTATCAAAACTTTGAGTTTGATACATTTTGATCTTAGATCTTAAACATGTTTGTGTTTAATGAAGTTAAAAGTGCAGAATACATGATTTTACTTCGAAAACAGTCCCAAAATCAATGCCACGGCCGTGGCAATTGAGTGCCACGACCGTGGGATTGAAAGTAATGCTGTTTCTTCAAAAACATTCGATAAAACAGAGCAAGTTCCAATGCCATGACTGTGGCCCTTGAAGGCCACGACCGTGGGGGTTTTAAGACAAAGTGGACAAACTCGTTTGCTATCCCACGGTCGTGGGGTTGTGAGGCCACGACTGTGGGGACCTAAATAGTGTTTTTGGCTTGTAATTTGTGATCTACGGGCCTAGTATGAGACTAATATGTGAATAATTGTATTAAAAATTCATGTGTATGTGTTAAATGCATGAAAAAGAGTGAGAAACTTTAGATAAGTGATAAATATATATCTTACTAAATGTTGCTAAGAGTAATGTACCAAGGTCATGGTATAAACAAGTGAAATGATATAAACAAGTGAAATGATATAAACAAGTGAGTGTTTATATAAACAAGCGTTAATCAATGACATGAGACTAATATGTGTATAGTCCATACTTTTGTGTTAATGTGTTAAATGTATGAAAACGAGTGATAAAATTTAGATACGTGACACACATATATATCCTACCAAATGTTGATAAGAGTATAGTATCAATGAAAGGAAATAAACAATTTAGTGTTCATCAAAATTAATGAATTTCCCAAATCATACTAAATTTATATATAGCTTTGGATTGAATGGCTAACCAGAGGATGGATAGCCATAGTGATAGTGGGCACCTCGTGCCATTAATGGACACATTGTGTTATCATTGATAGTGGGCATAATTGCCATTATAAATTCTTGAGATTTTCTACACTAACATGTTATCCAAACCTATGATCTAAGTTTAGTATGTATGGGCATAATTAATGAAATTATGTGTGAACATGATAGTTGTGACTAATGAAAGAAATGTAAAATAATAATATAGGTCAATTACTTGAAATTGAAGTATTGTATTATAGTGTAAAAGTGAGTGTTAATATATATATTAATGCTTACAAGTGAAAGTACTAATGCATGTAATGGAAATGTTATGCTCAATGTTTTGAATTAATCAAATGATTGAAAGTGTATATAATGATGTGAGATATAAAGTACTTTAAAATATAGTACTAAAATCAATTGCTGAAAAGTATAGAATGAATGAAATGATACTATATGTGAACTTGTAAAGGAAAACTTATTGAGAAACAAAATAAGCGTATTGTGAACAATGTTATCAAATGAGAAAACAAGCCTTGAATAAAATGATTCTTAATTAGGCAGGATGCAGTACCAAAAGTATTGTATTATATGATAACTTTTATACAGGGATAACTATTATTTTGTGTAATCAGCATGGTATATTGATTTGTTACTAAAATTAGTTCATATATTGAAATATTTCTTAAAACTAATTGTTATTACTATATTTTCATAAGTATATTTCGTTAATATTAAGTGTTAAAATTTGTGTATACAAGTACCACTAAGCTTTGCTTAGTGTGTTAGAATTATTTTCTGACACGCAGGTATCAGGACATCAGAACAAGATATGAACAGATGAAGGTCTTGTGTATGTTGTATTCATAAGTTATAAAATGTATATAAATACTTTAGTTTGGCCATTTGAGAGACTGTACAAATTTGTAAACATGAAAGAAATACATGTATTTCAGGAATAAAGGATGAAGTGTGAGAATTCAAGTGAATGACTCTTAAAGAAAAGAATGTATTATATAATCATTTGATTTGACAAATGTATGATAGTTATCTAATTTGTAATGGATTATTGAAAATTGGTCTAAACATTGGACCTATAAGTGTTGTGATATGTAGATTTTATTATTATTTGAAAATTTTTATTTATGATGAGAGTTTTATAAGAATTGATTGGAGTGTGGACAATATATCAAATAACATTCTCTGATAGTTTTTATGTAAGAATTGTCAGAGGATGTTACATTTAGATTGGAAGAATTGGTACTGGATTGCGCTCGTTGGCTCTCTTAAGGGAGAGGTCAGGTGTTCGATCTAGGGAGGCGACTCTTAATTGAGCCAAATTAACAAATCCTGCTGGAGGGCCCGTGAGGGCAGTCCAGTACTATAGCAAAGTCCGGTTGAGGGGCAAGATCACTTGCTAGGTTGAGGGCCCGTTTGGCCTAAGATCACTTGCCGGGTTGAGTTCCAAGAAATCGGGATGTTACACTTACCAAAGATTGCTATATTAACAAGGGATCTAAGACCAACCGAGGTAACCATTAGGGCTTATGACAACACTAAGAGACATGCTGAAGGGACTTTAAAGCTATTATGAAGGCTAGTCCAATTGAATCTATGGTTGAGTTTATGGTTTTGGATATACTAGTCACTTTCACATTGCTATTGGGATGACCCTGATTTTATCCTCTTAGTGGAGTTCCTTCTACACTTCATCAAAAGATCAAGTTCCCGAATGGAGATGAAACAGTTGAGAGGATGAGAATAATGAAGTAGTGAATGCTTTGATGGTTGAGAGGCCTCTCAATGGTTTTCAAGTAGATGTTATTTCTGATAATGAGATAATGGGTTCTAGAATTCTGGCTATGATGAAGAAAATGAACTATCTACCTGGCGTTATCCTTGGGAAGGGGAAGGTAAGTGTAATTGCGCTCCTAGATTTTAAGACTCAAACTTTCAAGAAATGGTTGGGATATGATGAAACAATGGAGACATTCTGCTGAAAAAGAATGAGAAGATGAATTTTTCTCCACTTGAAGAAATATTTGTCAAAACACCAGAATTGGGACTACTCCAAGGAAAGCCAAAACCAATCATGTTTATAGGAAGGATGATCCCCAGGTTTGAGATCTTTGCTGATGTTGCTGAATTGGTAGAACATGAAGAGAAAAAGCTTGACCTGCCAACTGACAAAGAGCCTAACCTGGAAGAGAAGAAAGAAGCTACCTTGAAGATCCAGAAGACTTCGGAGGAAATTGCCACCCTCATCGAAGAACAGTTTGAAGACCTTTTAGTTTATGATAATGAGAACATCGATGTTAATTCTAATTTTGATTTAAATTTTTCTACTCTATATGAGTATTATGATGTTTTCATTTCCAAAATGAATGCAATAAAGTCTGATTTTACTTACTTGTGTGATGTTTTTGCTAATGGTTGCATACATTCAAATAGTGGTTACATGAGCATCTTTAATATTAAGTCTGTTGATACACAATCATTAAATTTGGAAACAACCGATAATTCTAAAAACATTAGCATAACATCCGACCTTACTCCTAATGAGAAAGAGAGATTAGAAAAAATATTTAAAAAATATAAAGAAGTCTTTGCTTAGTCTTATGAGGATATGCCTAGAATTGATCAAGATATAGCTGAGCATTTGATTCCCACTTACACTCACATGAAACCTATAAAAAAAAGCTTCCCACAATATGTGAACCTATCTTTAAATTTCTTAAAAAGAACTAGCCAGTTAAGTGGAATGAAGAGTGTCAAAAGGCCTTTGAGCATGTAAAAGAGTATTTGTTAAATCCACCTATTTTGAAACCACCTAAACCTGGTAAACCTTTATTACTATACTTGGCAGTAGAGGAAGAGTCAATAGGAGCTATGCTAGCCCAAGCAGATGAATAAGGGGTTGCGCACGTTGTCTACTATTTAAATAGAAAGCTCCTACCTTATGAGATTAAGTATAGTATCATTAAAAAGACCTAAATAGTTGTGGTTTGGTCTTCTAAGAAATTGCGACATTACTTTCAGTCATATAGTGTGCAAGCAATTTTCAAGTTGGATCCACTGAAGTATTTAAGGGAGACACCCTCATTAATTTGGAAATATGTCTGATGGTTGATAATTTTAGAAGAATTTGAGATTAAATATGTAACCAGGAAAACTATCAAAGGTAGAGCAATAGCAGAATTCCTGGCTCAGCAACCATTGTCAGACAGTGAGGAAGTGGTCTTAGAATTCCTTGATGAACATTTAGAGGCCATAGAGGTAAAAGAATGGAAGATGTATTTTGATGGAGCAGTAAATAAAAAAGGAGCAAGTTTGGGTGTAATACTAGAATCACCTGAAGGGGAACTCATTCCTCTAGCTAAAAAGTTAAAGTTCAGGGCAACCAATAACATGGTGGAGTATGAACCATGTATCTTTGGTTTGGAAACCCTGATGACAATGAAGGTGGATAAGGTGCAAGCCTTTGGTGATTCGTTGTTAGTGGTATCCTAAGTGAATGGAGAGTGGGAGTTAAAAGAAGAGAAGTTAAAACCATACCACGATTATTTGACTATGATGAAGAAGAATTTTAAGGAGTACAAATTTATACACATACCAAGAGAAGAAAACTAGATGGCCGATGCCCTAGCCACATTGGCTTCGCTGTGGGAAAATCTTGTCAACTTATTTCTTAAGCCTCAGGTTTTGACCAATTCATCAAATCCTTGCTATGAATATGAAATAATCATGGAAACTAATACAGACCATGATGCGTGGTATGACACCATAAGATGATTCTTGGAGAATAAGGAATACCTGTTGGGGGAAATAAAGGAAGAGAGAAGGGCCATAAGACGATGGTCCTTACAATACATCACCTTTCATAGAGAGTTGTATCAAAGATGGCCTGATGGGGTGCACTTGAGATGTTTGAGGAAGTCCAAAGTTGAATAGATCATATAAAAATACATGTGGGAAGTTGTGTACCCCATATGAACGGGGTTAGCGCTAGTAAAAAAGATAATTTGAGACAGCTATTATTGGGTGTCCATGGAAAGAGATTGTATAGATTCTGTGAAAAAGTGCACGCTGTAGACCCTTAATTTTTGACCCATTCAAATCCGATATTCTAAAATAATTTTTATGGTATTTTATTTATTTTAATAATATTTTAATTACTAATAACATTTAATAGTTATCTTTAATAAAAAAATAAAAAATAAAAAAATCGAACGAATCGGCGAGCATTCGCCGCGGAAATTGTTTGAGGCGAATCGAGCAGTGCCCAATTCATCGCAGATAGCAATTTGGGGCGAATTGAGCACTTCCCAATTTGTCGCAGCCAGTTTTGCGATGAATTGGCTTGCCAGCGCAGCCGCGGGCCTGATAGCCCGCGCGCTGCCGATTTTTTTACCAAACCTTGTTTTACCCAGTTTTCTAATTTTTCCTAAACAATTGTTATTTCCTTATTAAAATAGGATTAGGAATCTTTATTTTCCTATAAATATTAGCATTAAACACTCGGATGAGGGGGAGAAAAAACCTAGAGGACGGCAATCAAAGAACATTAAGGGACATTGAAAATATCAAAGCAGAAAGAGCAAAAAAAAAAAAAAAAGAAAGCAGCAACAAGTATCAATAATCAATCATCAATCCATCAAAGGTAGCAATGCTGCCTTTGTTATTGTTCATCTAGAAATTAATTTGGTGGAATAGACTACGTAGGTTTGATCTTTAATCATAAATTATTCATGCTAACAGTAGCTTCATTTCTTTGATTAATAAGAACATGCATGCAGTGACTTGATCTTTAAACACGCAGTACCTTGATCTTTGAACATTCAGTAAATTGATCTTTGTTTCAATAACTTTAATCATTTGCTTTAATTAACACATTGATCAGTTGGTATTCGTAACCCCACTTGCATGTTTCATAAAAAAAACTTAAAACTATCCAGTAGCTGTTTAGGATTTAAATTAATTATCAGAATCTATTCTTTTACTAAAACTTCAAGAACCGTAGGTTATTTTATTGAAACTCAAAACCTTCAACTATTTTTATCCAAAATCTTAAACCATTTCATTATTAAACTCCAAAATATTGATTATTTTTCCATAACCTTAATTGATCTCTCCAAATCCAAGATTTTTTTAAGGCAGTAAATTAAACCCAAAAACCCTAATTCCAAACTCTGAATTTCAAAACCCTAGTTCCAAAAACCCTAAATTCTTTAAAACCCTAAACTTATATATTGCTTTCTTTAATTTTAGATTGGATTATGTAGTTTATTATATGTTTTGATGGTTGATTTATTTAATTTCAATGCTTGATTTATTTAATTTATTATGGATATTTTATTTATAATTATGATTATTATTTGTTTATTTTGGTATTAAAATTGTAAGAGGTATGTTCCATTATTGTGTACCTCATTAATTAATTTTCATGTAATTTAAATTGCTTTTATATTTTGGACAAATGTAAAGGACTTGTTTCCACCATTCGGTGGGTGTCCTATTTAGTTTAGACATGGATGATGTGAGGACATATTTCCATCCTCGGATGGGTGTCTATTTATTTGCTTTGTTTGGACATTGTTTTGATTTTAATATAATAATGCTTTTATTTTAATTGTTGCATGTAGTATGGATAATATTGTTATATTTAAGAATTTTATAATATTAAGACCTGCAAAGGAGGCCAGTTCTAATGAACCGGGCATTGTGGGGGTGCTGGGCCATTTCTCACCTTCCCCACATGTACCCAACTTTCCGAACCTATTAGGGGGCTGGGGATTTCTTAGGAATCGAGTTATCCACCCCTTTCTTTTTTCCAGCCCGTCTGAGTGGCGACTCTATTTTCTCCGGGCTTAGGCCCGTGTTCTCTAAGGCCCCGAGCCTAAACAGTGCCGATGCTGCAAGAACCATTCCACCGGGAGTGGGGAGAAAATCCTCGCTCACAGTGGAGACTCCACTGGGGATAAGAGAAGTTGATTCCGTTGGTTTTTATATTATTCTATTATTTCTTATAATAATATTATCCATTGCATCATATTAGATTGCATCATGTGCGTGAGTTAGGACGCCCGTGCTACCCGTGTTGTGTTGTGTAAGGGATACCATACTTTCACTCAAGGTATGGAGATTGAGCATGGCATAATGATAAGTGCACAATTGATGATAATTTATTCCTATTTCTTAATATGATTATTATCCAATTGAGTTTAATTTGTTTGTTCAAGTCTTTTTTAGGGTTAATTTTAGGAATTCTCTGTATTTTGAGGCTTATGGTCATTTCGGAGGAATTACGGATGAAAGTAGAAGAAAAGACCAAAATTCATCAATAGACATGCCCATGGACATGGGCGTGTCAATGGACATGCCCTTGATGCTGCATACAGAAGCATTGACACGCCCAGTGACATGGGCATGTCACCGAGCATGCCTTTTGCAATGTTTCACAGTAGCTGTGACACGCCCAGTGACATGGGCGTGTCACTGGACGTGCCTTATTTTCAAAATCTCAGTGGTAATGACACACCCAGTGACATGGGTGTGTCAATGGGTGTGTCAGGCGAAATTATCTGCACTATAAAAGCTGCGCTGAAGCACAAATTAGGGGGCGATTTTTCATATTTTATAACCTAGATCCGACTTCTAAACCAGAGAGGAGAGTTTTGGAGCTGAGATTGAGGGTGAAGACATATTCTAAACAAGATCTAAACCAAGATTCAAGGATTCAAGTGAAGATATACGAATTATTCGCAATGGATTGTTTGGATTCTTTTTCTTATTTCTCTTGTTCTGGTTTTCTGATTTTGAACATGAACTAATTTATTCACTATCTAGATATTGATGAACCCCAGCTTTATTGTATGGATTGAATAATTTTATTTAATTAAATCATTTGATTGAGTTGTTTTATTCTTATGATGCTTAATGATTTATTTCCAATTAATAATAGCATGCTTATTGATTGGTTGCAATTTTCATATTATTGACTTGAGAAAGCTCTATATGAATTGAATACTCATAAGGATTGATTGGGGTACTAGAGATAGAGTTACAAGATCCTTTGGTTTATAATTCCTTATTCTTAAAAGAAAAGAGAAAATAAAAGAAGAAGAAAAGAAAAAAAGACAAAAAAAAAAAGAAAAGAAAAAAAAGTCAAAAAAAGAAAAGAAAAGAAAAGATAAACAAAAGAAAACGAGAAAAAAAAAAAGAAAAGAAGATGAAACCTAAAAAGGCAGTTCAAAAAGCCAACTGTGTTCTCTTTTACCTAAGGCAACGAAAGGCTTCCATTTGGTTTATAAGGATAGTTTAACTTGAATTGACCCAACCCAACCAAAGATTCAATAAAAAAATAGAGAGATAGGAGAAAGACCATCTAGTTCTTGAAAGTTTTGTACACGACAGTCTTATAAGGAAGAAGGACAAAATGATAAAATACTCAAAGAAAGGGAAGAGTAATAAAAATAAAAAGAAAGAAAAGGGAGAAGAAGAAAAGAAACGAATTTGGGTAACAAAATTTTTGCAAGGGCAAAGACTGTCTTAATCAAGATCCAGATTAGTGCCAAGAAGATAGAAAGAATTTAGAGTCTAGCAAGATTGCTCCCAGCTGCCTAAAGTTTAAACAAGAAATTTGTAGTGTGAAGGTTTTTCCATTGTGTCAAATCGGCTCCAACTTACAAATGGCCTGCATTTAACCCATGTCCCTTATAGACCCCATTTCAAGCCTATCAAAGACCTATTGATCTCTCTTGGTAGGTAGAGCCTATTAGTGGAGATAGTTTGAATAAGCATGCATATGAGATAGATAATATTTAAACTCAATGAGACCTTTGGTGAAGTAATGTGTATGTGCCTATCTGAAGTGCAACAATTCTTGCTTAAATAGAAATGATTCCCAAGTTTAGTACGGTAACTAGGATTATCATGTTATAGATATATTAATTTTGAAGATCGAGTCCTGAGGTAAATTGGCATTGATTTGGCAAAGCCAACATTTGGATTTCAAAAAAAAAAGAATTGAAAAAAAAAATTCAAAACCTTCAAGTTAAGGGAAGTATGTTGAATCATTAAATCTCAAAGGACACATTGGGCAAAGGAAATCATTATTGGAAAGGTCATGAAGAAGCTACCGACTGACATGCTGAAACATAGTTTGAAATGGGTGTATCCCTGACTCTGCAGTTTGGGGTCTCCACCACACATATTTTCAACATCTTGAAAATAAACGCCATAAATATGAAGCATCCTACCATTCTAGTGCAAGACCTGAATGGGCATCTCAAAGGAGTCAATGAGAACACTTCTACTGATAACCTCAATCTGTGGGTCGATGGAACCATTGTAAGTATTATTCATGCATGTCATGCATACATGAGCATATCACATCACACTTTCTTGTCTTGTATTGTCAAAGTGAATAGCAAACACCTTGTGAAGTAAAGAATCAAAAGAAGATATCAAATCAGGGGGGCATGGAAAGCCCATTGCTTGAGAAGGCTCCAGTAATTTTGCAAAGAGAAGAAGTGTGTGCTTGTGCGAAGAACTAGACAACAAAACCTTCAATCAAAGCTTACATAAAAAAAATCTTTGGTTTGAGCCTACACAGGGGGCAAAGTTTCTCCTTTTCAATTTTTTTAGTTTTTATACAAAATATTTTCAAACTCACTTGCAAAAATTTTGCCACGCAGGGGGCAGGAGAAGATATGAGGGCTAATTAAAAATAGTTAAATTTTTGCAAAAAGGAAGAACAAAAGAATAGAACATTAGAACTATCAAAAGAATGAAGACACAAATGATAAAAGATCAGTCCAGCTAAAAGAGCTGAAGCCAATATAAGACTTAATCTTTAATGGATGAAGATCCAGCTTAAAGGATGAAGATCCACTTTAAAGGGTGAAGACCCAATTCCAAGGATGAAGATCTAGCTTAAATGATGAAGATCCACTTTCAAAGGTGAAGACCTGATTCCAAGGATGAAGATCCAATTTCAAAGGGTGATGACCTGATTTCCAAGGATGAAGATCCACTTTTAAGGGTGAAGACCCGATTTCCAAGAATGAAGATCCAGTTTAAAGGATGAAGATCCACTTTCAAGGATGAAGACCCAATTTCCAAGGTTGAAGATCCAATTTCAAAGGGTGAAAATC
This sequence comes from Garcia nutans, assembly GCA_947685225.1. NCBI lineage: Eukaryota > Viridiplantae > Streptophyta > Magnoliopsida > Malpighiales > Euphorbiaceae > Garcia > Garcia nutans. Next base: position 629,336 of record CANTUV010000017.1, on the reverse strand, counting down.
CGAAGTCCAAAGGATGAAGATCCATTTTCAAGGGTGAAGACCCGATGCCAAGGATGAAGATCCAGTTTAAAGGATGAAGATCCAATTTCAAGGGTGAAGATCCGATCTCAAAGGATGAAGATCCTTTTTCAAGGGTGAAGACCCGATCTCCAAGGATGAAGATCCATTTTCAAGGGTAAAGACCCGATGTCCAAAGGATGAAGATCCATTTATAAGGCTGAAGAACTGATCTCCAAGGATGAAGATCCGATCTCCAAGGATGAAGATCCATTTACAAGGGTAAAGACCCGATCTCCAAGGATGAAGATCCATTTACAAGGGTGAAGACCTGATCTCCAAAGATGAAGATTCGTTTTCAAAGGTGAAGATCCGATGCTAAGGATGAAGATCCAAGGTCGAACGATGAAGATCCATTTTGGGGGTGAAGAACCACAATGCATTAAAGAATAGAATAGCTAGAGCAGTCAGACTTCTTAACTGATAAAAGGTCAGTCAAACTCAGTCTCGGGTCCAAGTACCCAAATTTAATTTAGTCTCGGGTCTAAGTACCCAATCTCAGGTCCAAGTACCCAAATCAAATCAATCTCGGATCCAAGTACCCAAATTAAATTCAATCTTAGGTCCAAGTACCCAAATCAAATTCAGTCTTGGGTCCAAGTACCCAATCTCGGGTCCAAGTACCCAAATCAAGTTCAGTCTCGGGTCCAAGTACCCAAATCAAATCCAAGTACCCATCCTCATCAAAAAATAAGTCAAAGATCTTATTGCTTTTCACTCTCTTTTACTGTAATCTCGTTCAAGCAGGGAGCAAACTGTAGACCCTTAATTTTTGACCCATTCAAATTCGTTAGTCTAAAATAATTTTTGTGGTGTTTTATTTATTTTAATAATATTTTAATTACTAATAATATTTAATAGTTATTTTTAATAAAAATAAAAAATAAAAAAAATAAAAAAATCGGACGGATCGTCGAGCGATGCGGGCAGCGCATTGACAGCCCATTTTGCCGTAGAAATTGTCTGCGGCGAATTGGGCACTGGCCAATTCGCTGCAGCCAGTTCTGCGATGAATTGGCTTGCCAGCTAGCTCACCATACCCGGTTTTGCCAGCGCAGCCCGCGGGCCCTACAGCCCGCGCTGCTGATTTTTGACCAAATCTTGTTTTACCCAGTTTTCTAATTTTTCCTAAAAAAAATTGGTATTTTCTTATTAAAATAGGATTAGAACTCTTTATATTCCTATAAATACTAGCATTAAACACACGGATGAGGAGGAGAAAAAAACCTAAAGGACGGCAATCAAAGAACATTAAGGGGGATTTAAACAGCAAAGCAGAAAGAGCAAAAAAAAAAAAAAGAAAGAAAGAAAGCAGCAATAAGTATCAATCATCAATCCATCAAAGGTAGCAACACTGCCTTTGTTATTGTTCATCCAGAAATCAATTTGGTGGAACCGACTACGTAGGTTTGATCTTTAATCGTAAATTATTCATGCTAACAGTAGCTTCGATTCTTTGATTAATAAGAACATGCATGCAGTGACTTGATCTTTGAACACGCAGTACCTTGATCTTTGAACATGCAGTAAATTGATCTTTATTTCAATAACTTTAATCGCTTGCTTTAATTAACACATTGATAAATTGGTGTTCGTAACCCCACTTGCATGTTTCATAAAAAAAACTAAAAACTATCCAGTAGTTGTTGAGGATTTAAATTAATTATCAGAATCTATTCTTTTACAAAAACTTCTAGAACCGTAGGTTATTTTATTAAAACTCAAAAACCTTAAACTATTTTTGTAACACCCCTATACCCTATATACGCACACTACAAACCACCACATTATAATATACGTATACTGAATATAGGAATGCCATAGTTTACTAAACAAATAAATCATTCCTTTTAACAATAATATGAGCAAACTTAAAACATTTAAATTACATTATAAAACACAATAGATAAAATGTTTATTTGTTAAGCAGCGAAAAATGTAGCGGTATTAACATATATATATATATACATATATATCTTAGTTAATTCTTACAAAACATAAAATTTATACATGTTTGGCAGTTCGTCTCTGATCTTTAAGCCCACAATCAACACTATAACGTCTAGACTCGACTTGGTCTAGATGAACTCTCTGGCTCTACCCTGTCACCTGCGCGATGAACCACAATCGCGCTAAGCCAACGGCTTAGTGGTACAAACCACAATAACAAAATGCTTCAATGGAATGCCATTGTCACACATTCATATATCATAAACAATACATAAGAGTATCATATTTCAAAACCTTAAATTACATCTTATTATTCATTTGTTTCACCATTCATGATTCACATTTAAACAAAGACAAGCATGGGCCCAAAAGACACTAATATGCCATTCAACTTTTAGAGTTAATGTTTTGGTTTAATTATCACATTTATCATTATCCCAACTAGGCTTCAAGGATTAGGCTCAACCAAGCTTCAAGGGGAACAAAGCATGCTAAGTATCAACCTAACTTGGCTTCAAGAACCAAACCCAACCTAGATTCAAGGGTTGTAACATCTCAACTAGGCTTCAAGGATCAAATCCAACCTAGCTTCAAGAGATTGTTACTATTAGGCATGCCACCAACAACAAAACTCTGAAAATGGAATAACACATTAGACACACAATTCCTTCATTATTTCATTATCAATTCCATTCTCTTTTTCTCATAATCATTTAGGCAACCATGCCTCAATCATCTCATTTGCATCATTATAGCCAACAACAATGGCTTCACATCTTATCAATAGAGTATACATAACCAATTGCATTGGACATATATTTTAAATTCATCATCATCTAGGCAAACATGCCCCATTTATTTCATTTGAATCATTATAGCCAACCACAATGGCTTCACGTCTCATCATATCTTAATTCACATTAAAGCAATTCATCATTAAAGTATTCATCATAACCAATTGCATTGCACATACCTTTTGAATGATCATCATATCTTTCACATTATACAAATCATAACATTAATCAAATTGTATTAACACTATAGTAATTTACTTAACACATTTATAACCAAATGTGTTAAGTCTCAACATTATGTAAATGAATGCAACCATGTAAGTTTGTACTTACCTCAAGTGCACCACACACAACACCAAACTCATCTTCCAAAAATCTTCAACACTTGGATTAGGGCAACTCAACTCTCTTCAAAATCTAAACCAAAGGTAAACATACACACTCACTTAAAGATACACATAAGATAATAAGGCTAAGAACCCACTAGGGCAAACTCTACACACATGAAACGCTCAACAACACGGGCGTGTCCCTGACCGTGCCCTAAACTCACAACACAGAAGCTTTGACATGCTTAGAAACACGGGCGTGTCACTGAACGTGTAATACATTCTGTCTCCCAGAAACATTGACACGTCCAACAACACGGGAGTGCTCATGGCCGTGTCAATTCTTCACCAACACAGTAGCTATGACACACCCAGTGACATAGGCTTGTTACTGGCCGTGTCTAACCACCAACAACACAGAATTATAATCATTACCACAAACCCAAAACACAACCACAACACTTTCTCTTTCAACAAACTTACTCTTTCTTTCAATCCAACCCCAAAATCCAAAATCAATTGAACCAAACACTCTTAAACACACCACAATCAAACAGACACATATCACCCACAACCTCAACTCACAAACTCAAAGAAAATCAAAGAATCAAGTGGAAAACTTACCAAGGATGAAGAAACTCTTAAATTTCCAACTTGATCACTTGAAAACTTTCTTCAATCTTGAGTTTGGAAGATCAAATCTCTCTCTTGCTCTCTTGCTATAGAGTGCCGGCCAAAAGAAAAGAAAAGAAAAGGAGGAGATGAAGATGCACGAAGAAGAAGAAAGAAACAAGAAGAAAAGAAAGAAAACAAAGTCAACCCTCAACCACTCTCTCCTCAAAACCCTCTCCTCCAAGCATTTAAACAATAAAATATTCAAAATATCTCCATCCACTTCCACTCACTCAAATTCCACTTAATCAATTTCCTTATAATTAAATAATAAAAATTAACTCTTTCTTTGACTTTTCACTTCTTTTGACTTGTATATGTTGTATATATCTCAATATATATAACATATACACTCTCCTCAATACCTCTTTTCTCTTCCCACTAAAACATATACACTTAATCCAAATACAACAATGATTTTTCCAAAACTTTTAGGTTATACTTTGGGATATTACAATTCTCCCCCTCTAAAAAGAAATTTTGTCCTCGAAATTACCTGATCTCAAGTCTGGAACAGTTGAGGATACTGATCTCGCATCGCTTGCTCATTCTCCCAAGTTGCCCCTTCTTTCACATGATTCTTCCAAAGAACCTTTGCAAGTGGCACTTTCTTATTTCTCAATTCTTTCACTTCATGTGCTAAAATAGCAATTGGTTCTTCTTCAAATGTCAGATCCGAACTTACCTCAATAGATTCAACAGGTAAAACATGAGATGGGTCTGATATGTACCTCCATAGTATAGAAACATGGAAGACATTGTGGATTCTATCCAACTCTGGTGGCAAAGCAATTCGATAAGCAACTGGTCCAACTCTCTCCAACACCTCATAAGGTCCAATAAAACGAGGACTTAGCTTCCCTTTACGACCAAATCTCAAAATCTTTTTCCAAGGAGACACTTTCAGAAATACTTTATCTCCAACATTGAACTCTATGTCTCTCCTCTTCAAATCTGAATAGGATTTCTATCGATCTGAAGCTGCTTTCAACCGATCCTAAATTATCTTCACTTTTTCTTCCGTTTCTTTAATCAAATCAGGACCAACCAATTTATCTTCTCCAACTTCATTCCAACATAGAGGCGTTCTGCATCTTCTACCATACAATGCCTCATATGGTGCCATTTTAATACTAGATTGATGACTGTTGTTATAAGCAAATTCCATTAATGGCAAAAATCTGTCCCAACTTCCAGAGAAATCAATGACACAGCTTCTCAACATATCCTCTATAATCTGTATCACTCTCTCTGACTGCCCATCTTTCTGTGGATGATAAGCAGTGCTAAAGTGTAATCGAGAACCCAAAGCACCATGTAAACTTTTCCAAAACCTTGAAGTAAACCAAGGATCTCGATCAGACACTAAACAAATTGGGACTCCATGCAACTTCACTATCTCACTGATATACAGTTCAGCCAACTTCTCCAGAGAATAGTCCATTCTAACTGGAAGAAAATGAGCTGTCTTTGTCAACCGATCAACAATCACCCAAATAGCATCATGCTTCTTCTGAGTCAACGGCAAACCAGTCACAAAATCCATTGTCACTTGTTCCCATTTCCATTCGGGCACTGATAAAGGTTGAAGCAACCCTGTTGGAACTTGGTGCTCAGCTTTCACCCTCTGACAAGTGAGACATTTGCTCTTTTCATACCTGACCACCAATAATGCTGCTTCAAATCCTGATACATCTTAGTACTCCCAGGGTGCATAGTAAAAACCGATTGATGTGCTTCCTCTAAAATAATCTTTCTTAAATTAGCATCATCAGGAACACACAATCTATCCTTGAACCAAAGGCTACCATCATTTCTCACATGGAAATCTCGGCTTTCCCCATTTTGGCAATCTGACACAACTTTCTAAATTTTCTCATCAACCAATTGAGCTTCTTTAATCTGATCTAACAACATCGGTCTCAAATGCAACTGAGTTAACAATGCTCCATCATCACATGATTCAAAACTAGCATGCAACGCTCTCAATTCAACAAGCAACGAGAGCGAATAAATAGTCAAGCCTGCCAAAGACTTCCGACTCAAGGCATCCGCAACAACATTTGCCTTACCAGGATGATAATCAATCAAACAGTTGTAGTCTTTGATCAACTCCAACCATCATCTCTGCCGAAGATTAAGCTCTCTCTGAACCCCCAAATATTTCAAACTCTTATGATCTGTATAGATAAAACACTTCTCTCCATACAATAATGTCGCCAAATCTTCAACGCAAAAACTATGGCTGCTAACTCCAAATCATGCATCGGATAATTAAGCTCATGCGGCTTCAATTGCCGAGAAGCATAAGCTATAACTTTACCCTCTTGCATCAAAACACAACCTAAACCATTATGTGAAGCATCACTGTAGATCACATATGGTTTATCTTCCACAGGCAAAGTAAGAACAGGAGCTTGAGTCAACATCTCCTTCAACTACTTAAAACTAGCTTGACACTGATCTGTCCACGCAAATCTAACTCCCTTTCAAAGTAATCTGGTGAGTGGAGTAGCTATCAAAGAAAAACCTTTCACAAAGCGTCGATAATAGCCTGCCAAACCCAGAAAACTTCTAACTTCGGTCACTGACTTTGGTGGATTCCAATTCAAAATAGCCTCAACTTTACTCGGATCAACTCTTATACCATTTGCTGAAACTATATGACCAAGAAAAGTCACTTGATTAAGCCAAAACTCACACTTTGATGGCTTAGCATACAATTGCTTCTCTTTCAAAGTCTGCAATACAATCCGCAAATGCTTGTCATGCTCCTCTTCATTTCGTGAATACACTAAAATATCATCAATAAAGACCACCACAAACTGATCTAGATAGGGCCTAAACACCCTATTCATCAAATCCATGAAAGCTGCAGGTGCATTCGTTAATCCAAAAGGCATCATTAAAAACTCATAATGCCCATATCTTGTGCGGAAAGCTGTCTTAGGAACATCTTTAGCTCTGACTCTCAACTGATGGTACCCTGATCTCAAATGAATCTTAGAAAACACTGCTGCTCCCTTTAATTGATCAAAGAGATCATCTATCCGAGGTAAAGGATACTTATTCTTGATAGTCACCTTGTTCAATTGCCTATAATCGATACACAACCTCAAAGTACCATCCTTCTTCTTTACAAACAAAACAGGAGCTCCCCACGGAGAAACACTAGGGCGAACAAACCCTTTATCCAACAACCCCTGCAACTGCACCTTCAACTCTCTCAACTTAGTAGGCGCCATTAGATAAGGAGTAATAGAGATGGGAGTGGTATCAGGCAACAAATCGATACCAAACTCAACATCTCTCTCAGGGGGTAACCCTGGCAACTCCTCAGGAAAAACATCTGGAAATTCCACAACTGTGGGTATACTATCAAGTTGAGAACCCACTACTCTGGTATCCACCACATGAGCAAGATAAGCATCACACCCTTTTCTAATCAACTTCCTAGCTGCAAAAGCTGACACAAACAAGGATGCAAGTTGTCTCTGCTCACTAGATACCATCACACTTCTACCATCACAAGTTTTCAAGGTAACACACTTCTTTTGACAATCTACCACAGCTCCATGCTTAGACAACCAATCCATGCCTAAGATCAAATCATATTCCTTAAAAGACATTTCAATCAAATCCCCCAAAAATTCCTCTCCTTGCACCACAACTGAACTATCACGATGCACCTTACTCACCACAACACTATTTCCTAAAGGGTTTGTCACCAAGACATCAAATCCTAAGGAATCAGAATGCAATTCAGACACAGGCAAAATAGATGCACTTATATATGAATGAGTAGATCCTGGATCAATCAATGCAAGAACTGAAATGCCAAATAAAGAAAATGTACCCGCAATGACTGCTGAAGCATCTGGCTGCCTCTGCATCACATACACTCTCTGAGAAGATCCAGCCTCATCTGGTCTACTACCTCCAGATGTAGAGCCTCCTCTCTGACTGATCCCGGGTAGACCGCCTCTACTGAAACCTCTACCCCCTCGACCACCTCTACTGACACTGGGTCAAAAAGCTACAGTATCAGTCTGTCTATCCTCTTGTAACTCAGGGCAATCTTTAATAAAATGAGCTGGTGACCCACATCTAAAGCATACTCCTGATCCACCCGTCTTCCAACAAACACCCCCATGTGTCCTACCACAATTGTCACATCCGCCTACTACATTTATGCAGTGTAGACACGTGCATAGCGAGAGTAGGGAAAAGGAGAAGATAATTCTTGATAACAGCCCTAGATAAGGTTCTATGACAAAAGGGACCTAATTGTAATTTTTAATAAAGTTGGGGACGTAGATGTAATTTCAAAGAAAGTTGCACCAGATGTTCTTAATAGTGCATATAACAGATTCCAAAAATGGAATGTAGAGAAAAATCGGATCGCAACGACGTGTAACGGTTTTTCCAGGAAATGTCCCGTTAAAGAAAAATGAAGAAATGTTGACTAAGGGCATTTTGGTCATTACCAATTAAAGTTATACATGAATTTAGGGTAGGAAATAAAGACGTGAGTACGTAGAGAATGGCGAGAGGTTAAATATGAAACGATCATCAGTAGAAACGAAGCCGGAGAAAACTCGAGCAAAAATAGGACCAAAAGGGAATTTTGTAAAAAGTTGAGGGCTTACCGGTAATTTTTTAAAATGACTTAGAAACCTAAAATAGATCTTATAAATAGAAAGTAGAGGTCGAGAGGATCAAAACCATATATAGTTTGACTCGTGGAGCTATACGGTTTAAAAGATATGATCGATTAATCGCCGGAATGTAATGTGGGCCCGGTTTCGTGTTGGGACCGGATGAGTAACCCGGGACAACTTTATGAGATCCAATGGGAAGAGAGACAAGTGGAAAGAAGTAAAGGAAAAAGGAAGTTATAAAAATCAAAGGTTGGCCAATCAAAAGAGAACATTTAGCATATGTAATAAATGTGTAATAAATGAAGAAAGAGAAAAAGTGGACAAGTGGTCAAGGTGATCATCACTTCCTTTGTATATAAATATAGGTGATATGAAGAGCAAATTCTCTCTTTTTCCACTCACCAAATTCGGCCAACAAAAGAAAATACCAAGGGACTTCCAAGTTTTTCCAAACTTTGATTTTTAAGGTAAGTTCTAAGGTTTTTAAGTGTGTAGACTTTAATTTTAGTATTAGTTTTAGGTAGTTATATATATATTGGAAGATTGGGAATTAGAGTCTTATATGGAATTGAAAAAAAAATAATAATAATAAGATTAATTGATTAAATGGAAGAACCAAGGTATAGAAAGATTAATAAGGTTGGATTAGGGGTTTCGGTTGGAAAAGAAATAGAGGATAATTTATTATTTTGAAATTCTAAGGTTTATGTTGTATCTTGAATTGATTGAAGGAGAAATAAAGAATTAAAGAAGGAGAAGAAAGAAAAGCCAAGAGGAATTAAAGAAATAAGGTTTGGTACTCTACCTTTGAATAATTAGTTTGGTACTTTACCTTTGAATAATTAATTTTGGTTTGATGCTTTACAAACTTTGGTTTATGAAAGTTTTGTTGTTGATGCTTAAATATATTGATTTGAGTTAAACATGCAAAAGTTGTCAAAGGGAAGTGTTTGAATCTTCACTTTACCATTAAAGAAGCCTTAATATTGATTTGCAAAAGAAAAATAAACTATCCTATGCATTTCATGTGTTTGGGCCGAAATGGTCCCAAAAAGACAGCTTTCTGGACCTTTTTGTGGAAATTGTTTGAGGCAGCAAACGAAGGAATTTTTCAACGAAATTTTACATGCAATTAGTCAACATATGAAATAAGTTTTCTGTAAAATTTCAGCCAAAAATAAGATCATTTACTTGGTCAAATGCATGATTGAAGTGGACTGAAATTTTGACGAAAATCCAGATTTTACTATTCATTTGGTCATGCCATTTTGCGTTGCCGATTTTTCTCGCCGCAACACTATTCATTTGGTCAATTTGTGATATTTTGAGGAATGCTTTGAAATATTTGATGTGTTTATTGTGGATGTTAAATATGTGAAAAAGAGTAATGGTTTGACTAAAGAATGTGTTGCGCGGCATAAATGGCAAAGAGCGATGAGAATTTAAAATGATATCGGTGGTGAGGGCCACCTATGTTACAGTGGTGAGGGCCACTGCCTTATCACTATGGTTCCCTATATACCAGTAGAGCCTGGATCAAAGACATATTATTTTTCGTTGAACTATATAATGCAAATGAATTTGAATTATGATTTTACATTATTGAAAACATATCATACTGAATGTATCACTATTTCTATTGGTATAATGTTGGTTGATTGTTGATTTTATTATTTCCTTTTTACTTCGAATACTTTCATGTACTACTTTTATTTTTATTGGTAAAGTACCCACTGAGCGACAACGCTCAGCGAGTTAAGTTTTCCTTGACTCGTAGGTTCGAAGCAGTAGATAAATCTTGGGGAAGCAACGACCAGACCACAGCAAATCTCAGGGGTAGATCTTTTAGTTCCATTATGAGTTAGCTAGTTGTGGCATGTATATGAATAAATATAAAAGAGATTTTTTTTATGTTATAATTGTATGTTAGTAGTATGTAATAATCATAAATCTTTACTTTATGTTATATTAGAAGTGTGAACTCTTTGTGCAGGTTTGTAGTTGAGGGTATAAGGTGGATTCATTGGGAGTGCATTAAATTTGATGGTAATTATAATGGTCTGTGTAAAATGTTTTCAAAAATAAAAAAAACAAGTTTTGTCGACACTTGGGATCCAAATTTCTAGGCGGAACTATGGCAAAATTTCTGTAAAAATCAGAACTAAAATTTGACTAAGTAAATTGGTAGCAACATTAGGATAGTGTGGCGCCTCTACTCGACTTACACATGTAGGTTGGGAAGGGGTGTTACAATTAGTGGTATCAGAGCAAAGGTTTAGCCGGTTCTGGTTAGTTAGTCAAACTAAACCTTAAATGTATGACACATAGGGTTAGAATAGGGGTTTTAATCATATAACTATACATATGTGTGTCATTGTTAGTTATGTTATTCAAATTATCCAGGAGTAATAATGGGTGACCTAAACGAGGAGGTGAGGGAGCTAAGGATAGAAGTAGAGAGGTTGAGACAGCTAGCGCGGGAGCAAGATGAGACTATAGAAATTTTGGCCGATAGAAGTATACAAGATCGTGAAGACTTGAGAATAAAAGATGAGATGATTTCCTCCTTGATAGATGACGTGCAGATGTTAAAAGAAGACAGGCTTAGTTATAGAGCGGAGTTGGATAGTGTCGGTAGAAGCCTCGAGATAGCACATCAAGAGATTCAAACTTTACAGGAGAGAGGGTTCAAGAGCTAGGCCAGTACTTTCCTAGTGAAGCATCACATGACCCCGATTTTGATCCCGAGATAGTAGAATATATTTCAGACAGTGCCACTTCACCTAGGGCACCTACTCATTGAGTCTTGAGATGTATTGTGTTTGGCGGTTCTTTTAGTTATATATATGTGAGATAGAGGTATCATGTAAATATTGTATGGTAGTATAATATGGTGATATAATAGTGAGGAGTCCTAAATTTTGCAATGTATATAAGGGCTTCCTAATATTGTAAAACTTTGTGTTTGGAAATAAATAAAAGTTGTGTTGTATATGTGTTAATTAAGAATTTTATATTTATATACATGCCACCTAGGGTAAGATAATGCTGTTGGTCTGGGTCGTTAATAATGATGGGATGGTATATGTTTACTCTTTAGATGTCGCAAGCAGCGCAGCGTGATATAGAGGAGGAGGTCGAGTCTCAGGCCTCCCGAGTTGTAGAAATGCGTGTATCTGAGACATCAGCGTCGGAGCAACCACCCGCTGATGCTCCTATTCTCAATGATATGTTGCAACAAATGGCTGCCGTATTTCGGCAGATAGCCGGCGTTGCCCCAGCACCACCCCCAGCCCAGCACCCGTACCAGTACCTGCTGTAGGAGGGGAAAGGAAACCCCCAATAGAAAAGATAAGGAAGTATGGTGCGAAGGAGTTTAAGGCTCGAAGGGACGATGATTCTTCAACAGCCGAGTATTGGCTGGAAGGAACAATACGAGCCTTAGATCAGTTACAGTGTACGCCAGAAGAGCGAGTGATATGTGCTACTTCCTTATTAGTGGAAGAAGCATATATATGGTGGGACACAGTTCACCAACGAGTTTCACCGGAACAGAGAACATGGGATTTCTTTGTGAATGAGTTCAAGAGGAAGTTTATATCGGAGGCATACCTAGATGCCAAGAAAAAAGAGTTTCTACACTTAAAGCAAGGTCGACTGACCGTTGCTGAGTACGAGAGGGAATTTACTAGGCTGAGTAGGTATGCCAAGAAGACAATTGAAGACGAACATGATAGATGTAAGCAGTTCCAGGATGGATTGAATAATGAGATTAGGATGCAGCTAATTGCAGCTAATATCAAAGAATTTTCCGAGTTGGTCAATAGGGCTCTAGAAGTAGAGCAATGCCAGTCTGATGAACAGAATAGACGACAGAAGATGAAACAGAAGAGAGGTACCCAGAACTATTCGGGAAACTACCAATCATCAAGGAAACGATTTCGCGGCAGTGGTTCCACGGGAGGCGGTCAACGTCGAGGTTACAGTCAGGGATCAATTCGCGGTGGCTTAAGTCAAACTACCTCAGTTGCTAGTATGGGACGATCCGGAAGAGGACAAGGAAGAGGATTCAGCCGAAGCGGAGGTAACTTCTTTATCGGTCCGAGAGGTAATGAAGGCGAAAATAATAATCCACGCTGTGATCAATGCGGACGCCGTCACACGGGAGAATGTTGGGGTCGGACATTTGCATGTTATATATGTGGATCTTTAGACCACCTTATGCGAGAGTGTCCCCAGCGAATATAGAATCTACCTAGGGATACTGAGAGATCGCAAGCGGCAGCAGGTCGAGGCCGAGGCAGAGGAAGGAGCGAAAATCCGTCGCGTGTGCAATCTGAAACAGTGAATCGACCAGAAGCAAGGGCTCCTGCTAGAATGTATGCTATGAGGGGGCGAGAAGACGAAGAAGCGCTAGACGTGATTGCAGGTCAGTTGTCTATGTTTGGGGTTCCGCTTTACGTTTTAATAGATCCAGGTTCTTCACACTCATATATATGCACGAAAAATGAAAAACTTGAGAACCTAAAGGTAGAACTCGAGAAAGAGGGAATATTAGTTACTAACCCATTAGGAAATGAGGTGATTACTAGGAAGGTAGTGAAAGATTGCCCCGTAGAGATACACGGACATATCTTTTGGGGAGATTTATTTGAACTACCATTTCAAGAATTCGATGCTATTCTTGGGATGGATTGGTTGGCCAAGCACGATGCACTAGTTGACTGTAAACGGAAGAGAGTTACCTTGTATACTGCAGACGGTGACGAAGTGACCCTAGTAGGAAAAAGGAAGGACTATCTAACTAACATTATTTCTGCCATGACGGCTAAGAGGTTAGTGCAAAAAGGTTGCGAGGCATACCTGGTATGTGCATTAGTAGCGAAAGAAGAGGCACCAAAGTTACAAGATATACCTACTGTATGCGATTTTCCCGACGTATTTCCTGATGATTTACCCGGATTACCACCTAAACGAGAGGTGGAATTCATCATAGACGTGTACCCGGGAGCTGCACCAGTATCCATCGCACCTTACCGAATGGCGCCAGCGGAGCTAAAAGAATTAAAGGTACAACTACAAGAACTTTTAGACAAGGGGTTCATAAGGCCAAGTGTGTCACCATGGGGAGCACCAGTATTGTTCGTGAAAAAGAAAGACGGATCCTTAAGGTTGTGTGTAGATTACCGTCAACTTAATAAGCTGACCATCAAAAACAAGTATCCGTTACCTCGCATAGATGATCTGTTTGATCAACTCAAAGGTGCTGGAGTCTTTTCAAAAATTGATTTACGATCGGGTTATCATCAATTGAGAATTAAAGATGAAGACATATCAAAAACCGCATTCAGAACTCACTATGGACATTATGAATTCATTGTTATGCCTTTCGGATTAACGAACGCACCTGCAGTATTCATGGATCTGATGAATAGAATCTTCCACCCGTATTTGGATCAGTTCGTGGTGGTATTTATTGACGACATATTGGTGTATTCAAAGAATCGAGAGGATCATGATCGTCACCTTAGAATTGTTTTGCAAACCCTGCGTGAGAAGCAGTTATACGCTAAGTTCAGCAAATGCGAATTTTGGTTGGAAAAAGTAGCTTTCTTGGGACATATTGTATCGGCAGAAGGAATAAGGGTCGATCCCAAGAAAATAGAAGCAGTATTGGAATGGAAGTCACCTAAGACAGTAACGGAAGTCCGTAGTTTCTTGGGATTAGCAGGATATTATCGGAGATTCGTTAAAGGGTTTTCCATGATCGCTGTACCTATGACCAAGCTACTTCAGAAGAATGCCAAATTCCAGTGGACCGACGCTTGTCAAAGAAGCTTTGAAAAGCTGAAACAAAAACTTACTGAAGCACCTATTCTTACACAACCAGAATCAGGAAAAGATTTTGTGATTTATAGCGATGCATCCCATATCGGGTTAGGTTGTGTATTGATGCAGGAAGGCAAAGTCATTGCGTATGTCTCTCGACAGCTCAAGCCACATGAAAAGAATTATCCTACGCATGACTTAGAGCTAGCAGCGATTGTTTTGGCTTTCAAGACGTGGAGGCATTACTTATACGGGGAAAAATGTTACATCTTTACGGATCATCAAAGCCTGAAATATTTGCCCACGCAGAAAGATTTAAACCTGCGACAGCGAAAATGGATGCAATGGTTAGCCAACTACGACTATACGATTAATTATCACCCGGGCAAAGCGAATGTCGTAGCAGATGCACTTAGTAGGAAGTCAATGCAAGCGCTAAGTGCTATGAGGGTAACGTTAAAACCTACAGAAGATGGAGCTATCTTTGCAGAAATGCACGTGCGACCTAATTTACATCAACAAATACGTGAGGCTCAGAAGGAAGATGAACAAGTGAAGAAGTGGAGTCAACAGGCGCATGAGAACTGTTCAGGAGACTATCAAATTCGTCCTGATGGTATTCTCTACTACAAGAAGAGAATGGTAGTACCTAAGTCCAAGGAGCTGAAGAAACAGATTTTGCAAGAAGCTCATAACAGTTCTTATACAATGCATCCAGGAGTAACGAAAATGTATCGGGACTTGAAGGAGTATTATTGGTGGCCAGGAATGAAAAGGGATATCGTTGATCATGTAACGAAGTGTCTAACCTGTCAACAAGTGAAGGCGGAACATCAACTACCCTCAGGGCTACTACAACCTATTACGATTCCAACCTGGAAATGGGATCGTATTACTATGGATTTTGTCACAGGATTGCCTATGACAAGGGACAAACATGACGCGATTTGGGTAATCGTAGACCGGCTTACTAAGTCCGCTCATTTCATACCAGTACGTGTGGATTACTCGCTAGACAAGTTGGCAGACTTGTATATCAAAGAGATTATACGTCTCCACGGAGTTCCAACTTCGATCATATCCGATCGAGACCCACGTTTTACGTCAAATTTTTGGCAGAAATTACAAACAGCCCTTGGAACTCGAACTTACCACAGCACAGCATTTCATCCCCAGACAGACGGACAGTCGAAAAGAGTGATTCAAATTTTAGAAGATATGCTGAGGGCGTGCGTTTTAGAATTTAAAGGTAGTTGGGACAAACACCTGAGCTTAATGGAATTCGCGTACAACAACAGTTATCAATCCAGCATACAAATGGCACCTTACGAAGCACTGTATGGTCGAAAATGCAGAACTCCAGTTTGCTGGACAGAATTGAGTGAGGAAAAGATGTTGGGGCCAGACATAGTTAAGGAAACTGAAGAGAAGGTAGAAATCATTCGAGACCGATTAAAAGCAGCAGCGGACCGGCAAAAATCATACGCGGATCTAAAAAGGAAAGACATACAGTTTGAGGTAGGTGACAGAGTGTTCCTCAAAGTCTCTCCTTGGAAGAAAGTGTTACGATTTAAACAAAAAGGCAAGCTAAGCCCTAGATTCATCGGACCATATGAAATTATTAAACGGGTAGGTCCGGTAGCTTACCAGTTGGCGTTACCACCTGAATTAAATAAAATACATGATGTTTTCCATGTTTCGATGCTAAGGAGGTATCGTTCAGATCCAACCCACGTCATACAAGTTCAAGATATTGAGATTCAGCCTGAAATGACATATGAGGAAGAGCCGGTAGAGATCCTAGCACGTGAAATCAAAGAGTTGCGAAATAAGAAGATTCCATTGGTCAAAGTGCTTTGGAGGAATCACAAAGTAGAAGAAGCTACATGGGAACGCGAAGAAACTATGAAGAAGCAATACCCATATTTGTTTTCACTTGATGAGCTTCGGGACGAAGCTTAAATTAACGAGGAAGGAACTGTCACATCCGCCTACTGCATTTATGCAGTGTAGACACGTGCATAGCGAGAGTAGGGAAAAGGAGAAGATAATTCTTGATAACAGCCCTAGATAAGGTTGTATGACAAAAGGGACCTAATTGTAATTTTTAATAAAGTTGGGGACGTAGATGTAATTTCAAAGAAAGTTGCACCGGATGTTCTTAATAGTGCATATAACAGATTCCAAAAATGGAATGTAGAGAAAAATCGGATCGCAACGACGTGTAACGGTTTTTCCAGGAAATGTCCCGTTAAAGAAAAATGAAGAAATGTTGACTAAGGGCATTTTGGTCATTACCAATTAAAGTTATACATGAATTTAGGGTAGGAAATAAAGACGTGAGTACGTAGAGAATGGCGAGAGGTTAAATATGAAACGATCATCAGTAGAAACGAAGCCGGAGAAAACTCGAGCAAAAATAGGACCAAAAGGGAATTTTGTAAAAAGTTGAGGGCTTACCGTTAATTTTTCAAAATGACTTAGAAACCTAAAATAGATCTTATAAATAGAAAGTAGAGGTCGAGAGGATCAAAACCATATATAGTTTGACTCGTGGAGCTATACGGTTTAAAAGATATGATCGATTAATCGCCGGAACGTAATGTGGGCCCGGTTTCGTGTCGGGACCGGATGAGTAACCCGGGACAACTTTATGAGATCCAATGGGAAGAGAGACAAGTGGAAAGAAGTAAAGGAAAAAGGAAGTTATAAAAATCAAAGGTTGGCCAATCAAAAGAGAACATTTAGCATATGTAATAAATGTGTAATAAATGAAGAAAGAGAAAAAGTGGACAAGTGGTCAAGGTGATCATCACTTCCTTTGTATATAAATATAGGTGATATGAAGAGCAAATTCTCTCTTTTTCCACTCACCAAATTCGGCCAACAAAAGAAAATACCAAGGGACTTCCAAGTTTTTCCAAACTTTGATTTTTAAGGTAAGTTCTAAGGTTTTTAAGTGTGTAGACTTTAATTTTAGTATTAGTTTTAGGTAGTTATATATATATTGGAAGATTGGGAATTAGAGTCTTATATGGAATTGAAAAAAATAATAATAATAATAATAAGATTAATTGATTAAATGGAAGAACCAAGGTATAGAAAGATTAATAAGGTTGGATTAGGGGTTTCGGTTGGAAAAGAAATAGAGGATAATTTATTATTTTGAAATTCTAAGGTTTATGTTGTATCTTGAATTGATTGAAGGAGAAATAAAGAATTAAAGAAGGAGAAGAAAGAAAAGCCAAGAGGAATTAAAGAAATAAGGTTTGGTACTCTACCTTTGAATAATTAGTTTGGTACTTTACCTTTGAATAATTAATTTTGGTTTGATGCTTTACAAACTTTGGTTTATGAAAGTTTTGTTGTTGATGCTTAAATATATTGATTTGAGTTAAACATGCAAAAGTTGTCAAAGGGAAGTGTTTGAATCTTCACTTTACCATTAAAGAAGCCTTAATATTGATTTGCAAAAGAAAAATAAACTATCCTATGCATTTCATGTGTTTGGGCCGAAATGGTCCCAAAAAGACAGCTTTCTGGACCTTTTTGTGGAAATTGTTTGAGGCAGCAAACAAAGGAATTTTTCAACGAAATTTTACATGCAATTAGTCAACATATGAAATAAGTTTTCTGTAAAATTTCAGCCAAAAATAAGATCATTTACTTGGTCAAATGCATGATTGAAGTGGACTGAAATTTTGACGAAAATCCAGATTTTACTATTCATTTGGTCATGCCATTTTGCGTTGCCGATTTTTCTCGCCGCAACACTATTCATTTGGTCAATTTGTGATATTTTGAGGAATGCTTTGAAATATTTGATGTGTTTATTGTGGATGTTAAATATGTGAAAAAGAGTAATGGTTTGACTAAAGAATGTGTTGCGCGGCATAAATGGCAAAGAGCGATGAGAATTTAAAATGATTTCGCGAGTCATTCTAAAATGAGGATTGAGACTTAAATTGAATCATTTTAACCTTTTTGCTCTACTGGATAGTGGGAGTGGTAGATAAGGGTATGGTGCACTATACTAACGCATGCAGTACTGCTCATTATTGTGATATGATATGTTATTCAGTGGTGAGGCCACTGAAGCCAATGGGGAGGCCCATTGGTTATAACCAGGATGGTGAGGGCCATTCCTGTGATCTGATATCGGTGGTGAGGGCCACCTATGTTACAGTGGTGAGGGCCACTGCCTTATCACTATGGTTCCCTATATACCAGTAGAGCCTGGATCAAAGACATATTATTTTTCGTTGAACTATATAATGCAAATGAATTTGAATTATGATTTTACATTATTGAAAACATATCATACTGAATGTATCACGATTTCTATTGGTATAATGTTGGTTGATTGTTGATTTTATTATTTCCTTTTTACTTCGAATACTTTCATGTACTACTTTTATTTTTATTGGTAAAGTACCCACTGAGCGACAACGCTCAGCGAGTTAAGTTTTCCTTGACTCGTAGGTTCGAAGCAGTAGATAAATCTTGGGGAAGCAACGACCAGACCACAGCAAATCTCAGGGGTAGATCTTTTAGTTCCATTATGAGTTAGCTAGTTGTGGCATGTATATGAATAAATATAAAAGAGATTTTTTTTATGTTATAATTGTATGTTAGTAGTATGTAATAATCATAAATCTTTACTTTATGTTATATTAGAAGTGTGAACTCTTTGTGCAGGTTTGTAGTTGAGGGTATAAGGTGGATTCATTGGGAGTGCATTAAATTTGATGGTAATTATAATGGTCTGTGTAAAATGTTTTCAAAAATAAAAAAAAAACAAGTTTTGTCGACACTTGGGATCCAAATTTCTAGGCGGAACTATGGCAAAATTTCTGTAAAAATTAGAACTAAAATTTGACTAAGTAAATTGGTAGCAACATTAGGATAGTGTGGCGCCTCTACTCGACTTACACATGTAGGTTGGGAAGGGGTGTTACAACAATGAACACATATAGGTGGAATGGATCTCTGAACCACTGGAGTCGGAGCACTCACTACCGAAACTGTAGGTCTCGATCTCTGCCTCTGATACTGAACTGACCTACCTAACTGCCTCTGACTCCTACTAATTCTTGGAACAAAACTTCCTCGGCCTCTCTTCATAGATGAAGACCCTGCCTTAAACTGGGATCTCCTAACTCTGGTCTCCTCCTCAGTAGCAGCTGCTGCAATACCCTGTGCTCTCTCAACACTTCTAGCTGCTGCAACTAACTGAGAAAAGTCTTGGTACCGAGAACCAGCAACAATACACATAATAGAGGGCCTCAATCCCTCCTCAAATCTCCTACACCTGTAAATCTCATTTGCAATAATCCCACCGGCATAGCGACTTAACCGGATGAACTCTACCTCGTACTCTGTCACAGTCCGGTTATCTTGTCTCAAATTCAGAAATTCCATCTTCTTGATATCCTTATACTCCCTTGGAGTATATTTCTGCTCAAACTCCCTCAGAAAATCACTCTAAGACAACGTAGGTGGATCATCCATGGCATGGGGAACCATCTTCCACCAATCATAAGCATCTTTCTGCAAACACAACAGAATCTACCTCATCAAAGATCAGAGAGTGCCAATACCAAAACATGTATCTTATTTAAAAACCATATTTTAAAAATCAAAATTTCCTTTTCCTTACAATTTACCTAGGTTGAGAATCTCAAACCTAGGCTCTGATACCAAAACAATTGTAACACCCCTATACACTATATACGCACACTACAAACCACCACATTATAATATACGTATACTGAATATAGGAATGCCACAGTTTACTAAACAAACAAATCATTCCTTTTAACAATAATATGAGCAAACTTAAAACATTTAAATTACATTATAAAACACAATAGATAAAACGTTTATTTGTTAAGCAGCAGAAAATGTAGCGGTATTAACATATATATATATATATACATATATATCTTAGTTAATGTTTACAAAACATAAAATTTATACATGTTTGGCAGTTCGTCTCTGATCTTTAAGCCCACAATCAACACTATAGCGTCTAGACTCGACTCGGTCTAGATGAACTCTCTGGCTCTACCCTGTCACCTGCTCGATGAACCACAATCGCGCTAAGCCAACGGCTTAGTGGTACAAACCACAATAACAACGTGCTTCAATGCAATGCCAATGTGCTAAGCCAACGGCTTAGTGGTACAAACCACAATAACAACATGCTTCAATGCAATGCCAATGTCACACATTCATATATCATAAACAATACATAAGAGTATCATATTTCAAAACCTTAAATTACATCTTATTATTCATTTGTTTCACCATTCATGATTCACATTTAAACAAAGACAAGCATGGGCCCAAAAGACACTAATATGCCATTCAACTTTCAGAGTTAATGTTTTGTTTTAATTATCACATGTATCATTATCCCAACTAGCCTTCAAGGATTAGGCTCAACCAAGCTTCAAGGGGAAATAAGCATGCTAAGTATCAACACAACTTGGCTTCAAGAACCAAACCCAACCTAGCTTCAAGGGTTGTAACATCTCAACTAGGCTTCAAGGATCAAATCCAACCTAGCTTCAAAAGATTGTTACTATTAGGCATGCCACCAACAACTAAACTCTGAAAATGGAATAACACATTAGACACACAATTCATTCATTATTTCATTATCAATTCCATTCTCATTTTCTCATAATCATTTAGGCAACCATGCCTCAATTATCTCATTTGCATCATTATAGCCAACAACAATGGCTTCACATCTCATCAATAGAGTATACATAACCAATTGCATTGGACATATATTTTAAATTCATCATCATCTAGGCAAACATGCCCCATTTATTTCATTTGAATCATTATAGCCAACCACAATGGCTTCACGTCTCATCATATCTCAATTCACATTAAAGCAATTTATCATTAAAGTATTCATCATAACCAATTGCATTGCACATACCTTTTGAATGATCATCATATCTTTCACATTATACAAATCATATTATTAATCAAATTGTATTAACACTATAGTAATTTACTTAGCACATTTATAACCAAATGTGTTAAGTCTCAACATTATGTAAATGAATGCAACCATGTAAGTTTGTACTTACCTCAAGTGCACCTCACACAACACCAAACTCCTCTTCCAAGAATCCTCAACACTTGGATTAGGGCAACTCAACTCTCTTCAAAATCTAAACCAAAGGTAAACATACACACTCACTTAGAGATACACATAAGACAATAAGGCTAAGAACCAACTAGGGCAAACTCTACACACATGACATGCTCAACAACATGGGCGTGTCCCTGACCGTGCCCTAAACTCACAACACAGAAGCTTTGACATGCTTAGAACCACGGGCGTGTCACTGAACATGTAATACATTCTATCTCCCAGAAACATTGACACGTCCAACAACACGGGAGTGCTCATGGCCGTGTCAATTCTTCACCAACACAGTAGCTATGACACGCCCAGTGACATGGGCATGTCACTGGCCGTGTCTAACCACCAACAACACAGAATTTTAATCATTACCACAAACCCAAAACACAACCACAACACTTTCTGTTCCAACAAACTTACTCTTTCTTTCAATCCAACCCCAAAATCCAAAATCAATTGAACCAAACACTCTTAAACACACCACAATCAAACAAACACATATCACCCACAACCTCAACTCACAAACTCAAAGAAAATCAAAGAATCAAGTGGAAAACTTACCAAGGATGAAGAAACTCTTAAATTTCCAACTTGATCACTTGAAAACTTTCTTCAATCTTGAGTTTGGAAGATCAAATCTCTCTCTTGCTCTCTTACTATAGAGTGCCGGCCAAAAGAAAAGAAAAGAAAAGGAGGAGATGAAGATGAACGAAGAAGAAGAAAGAAACAAGAAGAAAAGAAAGAAAACAAAGTCAACCCTCAACCACTCTCTCCTCAAAACCCTCTCCTCCAAGCATTTAAACAATAAAATATTCAAAATATCTCCATCCACTTCCACTCACTCAAATTCCACTTAATCAATTTCCTTATAATTAAATAATAAAAATTAACTCTTTCTTTGACTTTTCACTTCTTTTGACTTGTATATGTTGTATATATCTCAATATATACAACATATACACTCTCCTCAATACATCTTTTCTCTTCCCACTAAAACATATACACTTAATCCAAATACAACAATAATTTTTCCAAAACTTTATGGTATACTTTGGGATATTACAATTTTTATCCAAAAGCTTAAACCATTTCATTATTAAACTCCAAAATATTGATTATTTTTCCAAAACCTTAATATATCTCTCCAAATCCAAGATTATTTTTTTAAGGCAGTAAGTTAAACCCAAAAACCCTAATTCCAAACTCTGAATTTCAAAACCCTAGTTCCAAAAACACTAAATTCTTTAAAACCCTAAACTTATATATTGCTTTCTTTAATTTTAGATTGGATTATGTAGTTTATGATATGTTTTGATGGTTGATTTATTTAATTTCAATGCTTGATTTATTTAATTTATCATGGTTATTTTCTTTATTATTATGATTATTATTTATTTATTTTGGTATTAAAATTGTAAGAGGTATGTTTCCATTATTGGGTGCCTCATTAATAAATTTTCATGTAATTTAAATTGTTTTTATATTTTGTACCAATGTAAAGGACATGTTTCCACCTTTCGGTGGGTGTCCTATTTAGTTTAGACATGGACGATGTAATGACATATTTCCATCCTCGGATGGGTGTCCATTTATTTACTTTGTTTGGACATTGTTTTGATTTTAATATAATGATACTTTATTTTAATTATTGCATGTAGCATGGATAATATTGTTATATTTAAGAATTTTATAATATTAAGACCTATAAAGGAAGCTGGTTCTAATGAACCAGGCGTTGTGGGGGTGATGGGCGATTTCTCACCTTCCCCACACCTACCTAACTTTTCGAACCCATTAGGGAGTTGGGGATTCCTTAGGAATTGAGTCATCTACCCCTTTCTTTTTCCCAGCCCGTTCGGGTGGTGACTCCATTTTCTCCAGGCTTAGGCCTGTGTTCTCTAAGGCCCCGAGCCTAAACAGTACCGAAGTCGCAAGAACCATTCCACCAGGAGTGGGGGCGAAAATCCCGCTCACACCAGCAATGTCAGATGTATGGTAATTTAAATTATATGCCTCCTAAAGAATTGTATTCTATGTCTTCACCGGAGCATTTTGCAACTTAGGGGATTGACATTATAGAAGATATACATTCGAAGGCTTCAAATGGTCACTATTTTATTATAATAGCAGTGGATTATTTTTCAAAATGGGTTGAGGTTGAATCTTTCAACAAGCTGGGGAAAGGGAGATGGCTAGGTTTATTGAAAAGAATCTCATCTATAATTATAGGGTCCCATACAGTGTGATATCAGATAATGGGGTATAGTTTCAAAGAGCAGTTAAGGTCTTATTCTCGAAGTACAAAATCCATCATCACCGATCCTCCCCTTATAGACCGAAAGCTAATGGAGCAGTGGAAGTAACGAACAAGTTAATTAAATAAATTCTATCTAAAATGACCAAGACGTATATGGATTAGTCAAAGATGCTTCCTTTTGCTTTATGGGGATATAAAACAAGTGTGCAAACTCCGACTGGAATGACACCATTTTCATTGGTTAATGGGATGGAAGCAGTGTTGCCAATTGAGATTGAGATCAAATCATTGAGGGTGGTCCTGGAAGTTGAATTGCCTGAGTTAGAATGGGTAGTGAGTAGATACACACAGTTGACTTTGTTAGAAGGGAGAAGGTTAAAATCACTATATCATCATTAGTTGTATCAGAGAAAGATAGCTCGGGCCTATAATAAAAGGTAGATTTAAAGCCAGTGACTTAGTATTGAAGCAGTGTAAGCCTAATCTCCCTGATCCAAGATGAAAGTTTAAACCTAGTTAGGAAGGGCCGTATGTTGTGAAGCAAGTCATGAATAAGGGTGCAGTCAAGCTGTCAGACATGGATGGGAACGAGTTTAGTGAGCTAGTAAATATTGATAGGTTGAAGAGATTTTTTATATAAAAAAAATAAGAGAGATCGCTAGGTTGAAAACCCAAAAAGGGCGGCCTAGGAAAAAGTTAGAGTAGTCCACTAGTTCCAAAAACCTGAAACGGCAGGCTAGGCAATAATTAGGGCTAAATGAGAGAAAATTGTCAATTAGAAAACCCGAAAGGGCTAGTTGGCAATAGGAGTAATCTTGTGTATGCTGGCTTTATGTTTGGTTGTTCCCCAATTTAATAAAATAGAGTTAATATTGAAATTATTCTATGTGCACTATTTCAAAATAATATGACCATTAAGATAAAATAAATAACACAATAGCGAAAGGTGATTACAAATTATAAAAGGAAAGAAATCATAATTTATTATTATTATTGTTCATCCTAACATCATTTTTTCTAAGGAATTGACAAGTGTAAAATCTATGGCAAATGATAAGTGTAGCGTATAGGCCAACTTTGCTTCAATCGATCTAAGAAAGCTTCAGTCAGATGGGACATGTCCAAATCAGGAGTAAACTCAAAACCTCGAGGCTCGACTCCATATTGATAGTCAAGATGATGAGGATCATAGTAAGTACCTCGACGAAGAGCAGTAAGAGGAACATACATCAGATATGTCCGAATGGTGACATGGGTAATCTTCCACGAAGGTACCAACCAACAAATGTAAATAACAACTCGTGAGCAGACCTAGTCAATCCAGTCAGCATATAAAGAAGCAGGATGGAGTAGTTTCCTAGCATAATAATGTCATGGCAGATATCTGGCAATGTCCATAGATAGAGTGTTGAGTAAGCAGAGATGCTTATGTAGCCAGAACTATAAACATAATCAAGAATTTGAAAAAAAAAAAAAAGGAAGAAGCCCGTTAGGTTGAAAACCTGTAAGAGTTCTGAAAACCCACAAGGATGGTCTAGGAAAAAAGTAGGACCTATAAAAAAAGGTTTGCTAAGTTAAAAACTCGCAAGGGCTACTTAGGTAAAAATTAGGACATCTCGCCAGTTCCAAAAACCATAAGGGCTGACTAGGGAAAATTTAGAACAATAAAAATAAAAGACCTAACTTGAAAACCCAAAAAGGCTATTTACTTAATTACCTAAAGCAACAGAGGACTCCCAGCTAATCTCTAGGAAGATTCTATCTTGAATTGATCCAATCCAACTAGGGTTTCAGCCAAGATCACAGGTACTAGTGATAATCTTCATTCCATTTGGTCCACGATATCTAGTACTCTTGGATCAATGTTACCGTTAGGAGAAACAAGCAAGAATTGACCAAGCAAGCAAAGACAGAACATGTGCCCTTAAGTTTTGGTGGGAGCCAAATGGGAAGTGCAAAAATCAATCAAAGGGTCCAGTAAAATTTTCTCACCTCTCATTAATTGCAGAACTTCGAGCTTCAAGAGTTGAAACAACATATGCATCTTTTGATGACTCTTGGAAGTCAATATGGATAATTCCATTGGTTGATTGCTTGGATATCCGAGAATGACCTCAAATTCTTCAATCATAGGACAAATTTTGAAGTTGTTTATCTTGAAAGCCCTAGTCTTCACATCCCTAAAAGAAGTCATGGCATGTAAAAATGATTGGTCCAACTTGACATTTTGAAAGCACTTTAAAACTTTGAGTTGAGACCATGATATTTGTTCCTAATGTGTAGCCTTCATCATCTTGAATAAATTCTTTATCTTTTTCAAATTAGCTTTTGTCATTATAGGGAATGTAACAATTACAGTTAATTTGAGTTTACAAGAATGAGTTGGTGAAGTATTGCAATTAAAGAATGGGAGTTATTTCTATTATACAATTCATAAGATAAGAATTAAGAGAAGAAGGTTGATGGACTTGTTGGGGTCGAGAAATTAAAATATATTTAAATAGGCAAATTTTGGTAGCCAAAGTGGAAAAGGAAAAGAGTTTGTGCGTGGATCATATACCGAATCCTTTTGGTTTGTGTGAATTTGAAATAATAGTCCATGACAAATTTGAAATTGTAAATTCATCACGGACACTATGTTATGTAAAAATATAAATATACTAATAATTATTATTATCAGAGTTGTAAAAAGTCAAAATAATTATTATATTATTATGTTGCATTAAACACAAGCTCTCCATTATATGATTACTGAGAAGGTGGAGGTGGACCATGATCAAATAAAGCCCTAAAAAGTCATCGGCTGATGGAGGAGGAGGTATATCACCCATTTGAAATCCATTCCGAGGAAAAATACCCAAGTCCCTATTTTCTTGAAAGTCATGTCTATAATAGTTATCATCTAAAACAGGAGAAGGGATCTCATGGTCATCAGTTTGGGGCCCCCTTGATGATGAGGCACCAGGATCCTTGTAGCTCTGAAATAGGAAGTCTCGAAAGTTTCTCTCTAAATAAGTAGCGCGCCAATGACTGGCACCAAATTCTTCTTGCAATTTCTATTTTGTTCTTCAAGCATTTGCTGTGAGCAAGATAAGGAAGGGTAAGTTCATGCACTTTTCATGCATACATCACCATATATATATTAAAAAAATTGAATAATGTAATTCATATCAAAGCCTTGAAGCCCGGAGGATGGATATAAACCGTTAAATTTGGACTAACTTAAATTTAAAAAGCTTATCTTAGTCCATTATAAATCTAAAATCCCTTAAAGATTAGAATTCAATTGTTGTGAATTTAAATTAAAATTGAAAAAAAAGTCTAGTTGGTTCTCCCAAATCAATATGAGGCTAGCCCATATCGATTTAGGAGGGCCAAATCCTCCCAAATTGATATGGGCAATTGCCTCATATCGATTTTGGCAAGCCAAATCGATATGGACAATTACCTCATATCATTTTTGGCAAGCCAAATCAATATGAGGCAATTTCATATCGATTTGGATAGCAAATTGATATGAACCTTGCCTCATATCGATTTTGTTAGCCCAAATTTATATGGGTGGGATTCATGTCAATTTTTAGACTTTAATTTCACTAATTCGAGTCCTTAACATAATTTGACCTGCCAGATTTATTTCCTAATCACACACTGATTTATGGAAACTCGGTTTAACAAATCCTTTAAGGACAAGGATTAAGGAAAGGTGCTTTAAAAATATAAGAGACAGTAGCAAAAAAATATGTTCATCTAATTTTTGTTTATTAAACCTGTAATCATCTTCATCTTTCAAACTATCATCACACTGTCTAGGTTATCAAATTCCTTCTTTAATTTAATTCTCACAGTAGCTTAATTTATTTGATACAGTAGCTTTGGTTTCAAGTTAAATCAATAATATAATCATCAAAACACTAATCTAATTCCCAAACCCTAAATAGTCTCACAATTTTTCAAAACCCTAATCTATTTTCAAAAGACTCAATCTATTTTTCTAAATTTCCCAAACCCTAATTAGTTTTACAAATTATTAAAATCCTAAACTATTTTCCTAAATCTCCAAAACCCTAATCCTAGTTTCCCTAATTTCTAAAAATCTTAATTCTATTTTTAAACCTTAATCTTGTTTTCCTAACACCTAAAAATCCATTTTTCATCCCTAGAACCTAAAGTCTTAATTCTCATCATAAAAACCCTAAAGTGAAGCATAAACCCTAATTTGATGCTTAAACTCTAAATTGATATACTTATTGCTTTATTTAAGTTTAAAGCTTAGATGTGATTATTTTATGGATGATTCATTAATGCTTTGTATTTATGAATGATTTGTTTTTATATTTGCTAATGGTAAATGATTGAATGATTTAATTTATTTGATTTATTATTTTAATGTTGATTATTTTAGTTTCAAAGATGTAAGAGGTATGTTTCCACTTTGTGGGTACCTTATTAGTTAGGTTTAATTTAATTTAATTTATTTTAAGTTTTGAGATTAATATAAAGGACACGTTTCCACTGAAATGTGGGTGTTCTATTTGATTTTGGACATTGCACATTGTAAGGGCATGTTTTCATATTTTATGGGTGCCCATATATTTTTTTGTTTGGACCTTCTTTTATTTTAATACAATGAATATTTATTTACTTTAATATGTGTGTAATATGGATAATGCTATAATAAGTTAAGAATTTTATAACATTTAGAACCGAAAAGGAGGCCAGTTCCAATGAACTGAGCACTGTGGGGGTGCTGGGTCATTCTCACCTTTCCTATGCGTACCCAACTTTTCGAACCCATTAGGGGTTTGGAATTCCCTAGGAATTGAGTCATCCACCCCTTTCTTTTCCCAGCCCATCCGGGTGGCAACTCCATTTTCTCCAGATTTAGGCTCGTGTTCTCTAAGGCCCTGAGCCTAATAGTGCCGAAGTCACAAGAACCATTCCACATGGGAGTGGGGGCAAAAATCTCCGCTCACAGTGGTGACTCCACTAGGGATAAGAGAAGTTGATTCTGTTGGTCTTTATATTATTTTATTCTATCTTATTATAATATTGTCGAATACATCATTAGATTGCATTGTGTGCATGAGTTAGGCACCCGTATAACCCTTGTTGTGTTATGTGAGGGAAATCATACTTTCACTCAAGGTATGGAGATCAAGCTTGGCATAACCACTCAGAACCTTATACCTTTTGGTATATACTTGTTATGGGAACATAAATTTTACAACCCAAAGACTGAAGCTCGCGTAATTGACCTAGCTAGTTTCCTTTGGTTTATAACCCAAATGCTTGTTGTTTGACTATGATTAATCTATCTTGGTTTAATCCATGGCTTATTTGGTTTGTTCTTTTCCTAATATGACCTAATTATAATGCAAGCTCAAAATAATTTTTTTCCTTTAAATCCAAAAGACCAAAACTATTTTAAAAATTTTTAAGGTCTTTGGACATGAAAACCATTCAAGATAGGTCAAAAATCTTTCTCCACCTTATGGCCCAAACTTAAGAGCCCAAGGGCTTAGAAACAAAGTTATCTTTCACTTCATCTAAAACTACAACCTTTTCTTAAAAAGGGCTTATAAATATTTAGGTCAATGAAGGAATACCAAAAATAAATTGTGGGTTTAGTTTATACCAAGAATCATTAATCATGGGCTTGTTTTTGGCATGAATCATTAGTTATTTTTCAAATGGGAAATTTATTTATGATAAACCTCTTAATTTAGTTTTAATACAATATAGCTTAAAAGTTGTTCTAATTGAGATTCAATGGATTAAAGTTAATTAATGGGAATTATCATGGACTGACTGCCATGTTTGAAAATATAACTATTGGTTGAAATCGTCTAAAGGAATTTTTCAAAAATAGAATGTCCCATGTTGATATTTTGTTGACTATATACCTAGGAAAAGAGACTTGCCATTCGTGTGTGGAAGAAATGCCGTAATTATCTTTGTTTGCTAGTTTGTGCATACATGCATACATGCATAAACGCATTGCATAACATGTCATTGAATCCTTTCTGGCTCACAGACCTGGAGTATAATAGTTCAAGAGCATACGACAACCTAACCTAAGCCAATGATGTAGAATCCAGCAACAATTCAATTAGCTTCTCACCAAGAGCAATGGATCCCAAATAAATTCAAAGGATGGTGGATGACGCCCTAAATGCCAGGATGGAAGAACTAAAGGAGGCCTTGGCTGAGACTATGAAGTGCCAACTGGCTACACTTTTGGGAAACACTAGCGAGGCATCGACCATCACTAAGAAACTGAATGACAAAGGAAAGGCTAAGGTTAACAAAGTAGCCTTTGATGATGACAAAGTAGTCATTGATGATGATGATGACTAGGATCAATATTTTCAAGATCCTCAAGGTAAGAAGAAGGAGCCTAAGGTTGTTGAAAGATCAGCTATAGAAAATACTGACACTTCAGATGTTGAGAAACTGATTGCTGATTTGGAAAAAAAGTTTGAAAAGAAGCTGAAAACTGAAGAAATGTCGGAGGTCGACAAGTTGTTTTAGCTAGATGAAGAGCTCCTGTACAAGTTCAAGATGCCCTCCTTTGCCAAGTTGGATGGAACTAGGAATCCTCATCTCCATGTGAATCAGTACACCGCTGCTATATAGTCTACTCGAGCTACTAAAGCTCAAACTCTAAGGTACTTCATGCTTTTCATTGGACCATGTTGTCTAAAATTGGTTCAACACCATAGAGGATGGTACTCAAAAGAGCTATAATTTGTTATATAAGGCTTTCATCCGATAATACAGGTATAATGTAGAGTTGGAAGTCACTTTGATGAAGGTTAAGTCAATAAGGCAGAAATCAAATGAAAACTTTGTTGACTATATGAAAAGGTGGAGGAACAAGGCCTCATTTCTCAAAAAAGAGGCCTAATGAATCAGATCATATTAGAATGATGGTAAGAGGGGTGTTGCCTAGTCTTTGTGAAAGGATGCCTCATGCACTCATCCAAGATTTTAAAGATCTTTTGCAAGCTGGTCTGCAAATTAAAGAGTGATAGACGGAGAAGAATCGCTTTTTGGCAAGGAGGAATGGGAAAGGAAAATACCAATCTGGTAATCAAAGTATGCAAAAGGTAGTTGATGTTAACTCAACTGGTCAAGGAGGAAGGAGACAGTTTTCAGAGTTGGGGAAGCCACTGTCTTTCGATAAGCTAAAAAAGAAGGGATTGTTATAACCCTTAACTCCTCATCCTTTGCCTAATCCTCTTCCACCTAACCTTGATATTAAGGCATTCTGCCAATTCCATCAAATGTAAGGGCACGAGACAGACAAATGTTTAAGGTTGAGGAATGAGATCTAGAATTTGATTGATAGTGGGAAGCTGTCTAAACACAATAAGCCAAGCACCAAGGACAATCCATTGCCAAGGTTCAACAGAGTACCACCACCGGCAACTTTCATGATTGGAGGAGGTTTGCATGAAAGTTTTGTCATGTCTTATTTCTAAAATGTAGATGGAGAGGCAACTAAAGAAGAAGTGGTGCAAAGTAAGATTAATCAAGTTGTGGTTGAAAAGGAAGTGTCCATTTGTTTTGTAAGCGAGTTTTGGGACTCAACTGATAGTGATAATAATTCTGAGCCCAAGAAGGAAGAATGGACCTGGTCTGATCCCGAAGAAGATGAAGTTATGAACACCCAATCTGGTAAGCCTTATGCAAGGCCACTACCAAAGGAAGTAGAAGCTAATAAGAGAAAGGAAATTGAAGTTGGGAATAAAGAAGAATAAGATGATGCTGTTCTTAAGCAATTGAAAAGAATATAAGCTAGTATCAACATATGGGATTTGCTAGCTACATCAAAGAAGCATCGAGAAACAATGGCCAAGGCTATGGTTAGCATGCCAATTTCCACTTCTATAACACCTGAGGAGCTGGTTAATTTTGTGAAAATTGAAGGGGTGATGAAATGTGAGGGAGATTAGAAGAAGAATAAGATTGATGTGGGAATGGTGTCTTTTTTGAATGCAGATTTGTCAGAAGAGGGAAGAGACCACGTCCGCCGCTTTTTACAAAAGTTGAAGTCAAAGGGAAGAGAACTCCATGTCTAATGATTGATGATGGATTTGCCATCAATTTGTGACCACTTAAAATCTTGTCGAACGTTGCAATGCCAACAAGAGATTTAAGCCTAATAGAGGTGACCATTAGGGCATATGATAATACTAAGAGGCATGCTGAAGGGACTTTTAAGGTTGCTGTGAAGGCTGGCTGTAACGACCCTCCCCAACCAGGTCGGTATCCCAAGGTCGGTTTCCCAGCCCACTGGGTCCGCATGGTCCGCAGGAGGCAAGCGATCGCTACAGTACTGGATCAATAGTGCATAGAAAATCTTCCGCCCCATACTTCCTCAACTTATCATACTGTCTCACTGATACCTGAGGCTGAGGTGGTGGTGGCGGTGGTTGCACTGGTGTTTGTCTCATCACTTCCATCATATGCCTGAACCAAGCTGGTGGAACCTCATCACCAACTGGTCTCCCTGACCCAGAAGCAGGTGCCTCACCGGCTCTATCAATTCTAACCTCATCTCTACTCTCTTCCGGAGCTACACTCTCCGCACTTCCCTCAACAAACTGACGTGAATGAGGATCCATTACAACCTATATCTGCAAACATAGCAGAATACACCTTATTAAAGATCAGAGACTGCCAACACTAAATATATATTTTATTCAAAACCAACTTTTTAAAATCAAAATATCCTTTTTCTTACAGTTTACCTAGGTTGAGAATCTCAAGCCTAGGCTCTGATACCAAAACAATTGTAACACCCCTATACCCCGTATACGTACACAGCATGCTAATACGATCGTAATATACGTATACTAAATATAGAAATGTCACGGTTACAAAACACACATGACATGACTCTTATATACTATGAACAAATTCAAAACCTTTAAATGAGTTTATAAAACGAAATAGATAGAAAGTTTATTTAAAACGCAGCGGAAAATATAACAAATGTTTCCCAATACATTTGCATCAAAATCAAAAGTTACAAATATAAAATATATACATGAGTGGCAGCTCTTCTCTGATCTTTAAGTCCAAAAATCAACTCTTCAACGCCTAGACTCACTAGGTCTAGAGGAACTCTCGGGTTCAATCCTGTCACCTGCGCGATGAACCACAATCGCGCTGAGCCAACAGCTCAGTAGAACAAACTATAATGATATTATGCTATGTCATACATTCAAACAATATAGATCATACTCAATACACTTTATTTTATGGATGTTACATTTCATTATTTCAATAATTGTATCATCATCCATTACTCACACATTTAACATAGACACACATGGGCCCAACAAGCATTTAATATGATATTCAAAGTTCAGAGTTACCGCTTTGGTTTATAATCACAATGATCAAGCCCGTAGGCAATATATATCATATCTCTATCCATGGATAGTGTAACAGACCCAGTCTCTTGGACCATCAACCCATTAACATGAGGAGATCCTCAACCCGGCTAGACTGTTACTAGTAACAGACCCAGTCTCTTGGACCATCAACCCGACTAATCGAGGAGATCCTCAACCCGGCTAGACTGTTACTTTTCATAAATTTCATTTTCACATTTCATTTAGTGTAACAGACCCAGTCTCTTGGATCATCAATTCAATTCAATTGAAGAGATCCTCAACCCGGCTAGACTGTTACCTTTATATAGGCATGCCACCAAAACCAGTACTCTGAAATTTGAATAAACATATTAGGCACACAACCATTTCATATATCTCTTTATAAATCTTTTTCTCAATTCATTTCTCATTCCACAATCAACTAGGCAAACATGCCTCATTTGAATCAATATATCCAATCACAATGGCTTTACACATCATCTTATCATCACATCTTTCATTTTCATAACACATACATATACCATATTACATTTCATGAGGTTCATATTGTATAAAACATAACATTATTCAAACATATCAACAATACAATGAAATTACTTAGTACATTCACACTCAAATGTATAAGTTCCAAAATCACATGAATGTATGTTATAATGCAAGGTTTGTACTTACCTCAAAAGAAATCCACACAATTCTAAACACTTCCTCTTAACAAGTCCTTCACCAAATAATTAAGGCAATTCACCTTCTTCACAACCTAATTCAAAACAATGAGGAAACTCACATAAGATCATAAGGCTAAGAATCAATTAGGGCAAACTCTAAACTGGACACGCTCACCCACACGGGCGTGTCCCTGACCGTGCCCTAACTCCACAACACAGAAGCATTTACACGTTCAGGACCACGGGCGTGTCACTGGGCGTGTAATACCTACTGTCTCTCAGAAGTATCGACACGTCCAACATCATGAACGTGTTCCTGGCCGTGTCAATTCCCCAAAGTCACAGTAGCTATGACACGCTCACTAACACGGGCGTGTTAATGGCCGTGTCACACCTACTGCCATCCAACACAATTGACACGCCTAAAGGCCTGGACGTGCTCCTGGGCGTGTCAGGCCAAAAACCCAGATTCCGGCCAAAACAACAATCCAACCAACAAACAACAATCTTCCACCATCTTCCACTTCAACAAAACTCAACTAGACACACCCAAAACCATAACAACCTTTCAAAAACACCAACACAACTCAAAATACACATCCAACACCAAATCACAACATCATCAAAAACTCTAAACACAACCACAACTCAATCTTAACCAACAAACTTATTCTTCCTTTCAATCTTACTCTTTTCTTCAATCCAACCCAAGAATCAAAGATCAAGTAAACCCAACACTCTTAAACACAACACACTCAAACATATCCATATCAACAACCATAAATCACCAAACCCACAACACAAACTCAAAGAAAACAAGGGAATCAAGAGGAAACTTACCAAGAATGAAGAAAACTCTTAAATTCCTCCTTGATCTCTTGAAAACTTCTTCAATCTTGAGCTTGGAAGGTCAAATCTCTCCCTCTCTCTTGTTCTCTTGCTGCTGCCGTCCAAAGCAAAGAAAGGAGAAGAAAAGGAAAATGAGAGACACGAGAAGAGAGGAAGAAGGAAAAAAAGGAAAAGAAAGAAAAGTCAAACATTAACTCTCTCTCTCCTCAAAACATTCTCCTCCACACAAATAAAAATAAAATAATCTCAAACATCACCATCCACCCATCTTAATCCACTAACTCAATTTCAAAATAATTACCTTTATACCCTTCAAACAAATATTTGTATATGTTAAGTATATCACAATATATACAACATATACACATTACTCTAACCTCAACTCTCTTTCCAATAAAATAAATACACTTAATCCAATAATAACAATAATTACTCCAATACTTCTAGGGTACATTTTGGGATATTACACTGGCCCTATTGAATCCATGGTAGAGTTTGTGGTTTTAGATATCCCTATCACTTTTGTACTACTATTGGGATGCCCCTAGTTTCATCCTCTTGGTGGAGTTCCTTCTACGCTCCATCAAAAGATCAAGTTCCCAAATGGGGATGATACAGTGGTTATCGAGGCCAAAAATAG
The DNA here is from genome assembly GCA_947685225.1 of Garcia nutans. Lineage (NCBI taxonomy): Eukaryota > Viridiplantae > Streptophyta > Magnoliopsida > Malpighiales > Euphorbiaceae > Garcia > Garcia nutans. The sequence goes on along the minus strand of CANTUV010000017.1, from coordinate 594,055 downwards.
TGAAGTGGTGAATACATTGATGATTGGGAGGCCTCTCAATGGTTTCCTTATAACTGTAATTTCTGATGATGAGGTAGTATGAGTGGGGATTTTCGCTCCAAATCTTATGTGGAATGGTTCTTGTGACTTTAGCACTGTTAGGCTCAGGGCCTTAGAGAACACGGGCCTAAATCCGAAGAAAATGGAGTTGCCACCCAGACAGTTTGGGAAAAAAGAAAGGGATGGATGACTTGATTCCTAAGGAATCCCCAACCCCCTACATGTGGGGAAGGTGAGAAATGACCCAGCATCCCTACAGTGCCCGTTTCATTGGAACAATCTCCTTTTTAGGTCTTAATATTATAAAATTCTTAAATATAATGATATTATCCATACTGCATGCAATCATAAGAATAAACAAATATTTTATTAAAAATCTTAGCAATGTTCAAACAAAACAAATAAATGGACACCCATCCGAGGATGGAAACATGTCCTTACATCGTCCGATATTCAAAACATGACCTTTCCACGACTGATCTTTCAATAACCTTTGGCTCCTTCTTCTTTTCTTGAGGATCATGAAAGTATTAGGCCTAGTATTCATCACCATCCATAACTATCTTGTGATCATCGAAGACTACTTCACCAACTTTAGCCTTTCCCTTGTCTTTCTTGGTGCTTGCAGATGCTTCAGCAGTGTTCCCAAACATTACAGCCATTTGACTTTTCATGATCTCAGCTAGGGACCCCTTTAGTTCTTCCATCTTGACTTCAAGGGCACCATCCAACATCTTTTGAATCAGCTTAGGTTTCATTGCTTTTGGTGAGAAGCTAACTGAGTTGTTGCTCGATTCTTCATCACCGGCATAGGTCAGATTGTCGTAGGCTTTTGAACTGTTGTACTCCAGGCCTGTGAGCCAAAAAGGATCAATTGTATGTTATGTGTTGTGCTCAAATTAACTCTACCACAAAGCGTCACTCGCAAGTATACGAGGTAGCTGTAGCAAAGGTGATTGCCCCAAGGTCGTCTCACAAGGAAGCCAAAGCAGGTAATTGATTATCAAAGTAAAAGTAACAAATAATTGAAGTAATTTAAATTGCAAAGTAATGAAGAAAATTGATTTAAGTTGAAAACAAATAAAAATAAATAATAGCTTATGTTTTGATTCACTTGATAAAAAGAGTCTAGGGTTTGCACTTCTTTACTACTCATATGTATGAACTGTTATTCCACTTAACTAATTTAATTTCTAAGATTAAATCTCAAACAATCAATTCAATTTTAGCCTTATCCACCTCAATCCCTTTACTTGACACCACATGACCTAAGACAATGCCTTGAGTAACCATAAAATGACTCTTTTCACAACTTAAAGTGAGGTTACATTCAATGCATCTCTCAAGCACTCGAACAAGTTTATCGAGGCAATTATCAAAAGAATTACCAAAAACAGAAAAATCATCCATAAATACCTCAATAAAATCGTCGATCATATCTGAGAAGGCAGACATCATGCATCTCTGAAAAGTTGCAGGTGCATTGCACAAGCCAAAGGGCATACGTCGAAATGCATAAGTCCCAAAAGGGCAAGTAAAGGTTGTCTTGGACTGATCCTCTGGAGCTATTGGCACCTGATAGTAACCTGAAAGGCCATCCAGAAAACAATAATGTGAGTGCCCAGAAAGTTTATCTAACATCTAATCAATAAAAGGAAGAGGGAAATGATCTTTCTTTGTAGCATTGTTCAACTTCCTATAATCGATGCACATTCTCCATCCAGTAGTAGTCCTAGTAGGAACCAACTCATTATTCTCATTTTTCACCACAGTGATTCCAGATTTCTTAGGAACTACATGTACTGGGCTCACCCACTCACTATAATCAATTGGATAAATTACTCCTTCATCTAGCAATTTGAGCACTTCCTTCTTAACCACTTCACTCATATTTGGGTTAAGGCGCCTTTGGGTTTCCCTCACAGGTTTAGCTCCCTCCTCTAAAGTGATTCTATGCATGCACATGGAAGGGCTAATACCCTTAATGTCACTCAATCCCCATCCTATTGCTCTCTTCAATCTTTTAAGCTCACTCACTAACCTCATCTCCTCCCCTTCACTAAGTTCACTAGATATTATCACAGGTAAAGTATTGTGATCTCCCAAAAACACATACTTCAGGTTCTTAGGTAACTCTTTCAGCTCTAACTCTAGTGAGGGGTTCTTCTCTTCTTTTTCAATGGGGGAAGGTTCAAAAATTGGGTCCTCCTTAAGCTCCTCTATTTCAGCATCCTCTAAAGTCTCAAGACAACTGGCTATTTCTGTATCAAAAATTTCCAAATCACTATCCAAAGTCAATGCCAGCTCCAATTTATCAGAGGAACCTGTCTGCAAGAAAACATCTGAAACAACTGCATCAACACAATCAATGAAAGAACAATCCTCATATAAAGCGGTTGTAGGAATAGGAGAAGTGTTAAAAATAAAAAATTCCACAGTTTGTCCCAAAACAGTCATTGATAATTTTCCATTCTTAACATCTATCAAAGTGTTGGTAGTTGCCATAAAAGGCCTACCCAGCAGAATGGTGTGTGCAGATGGTGAAGAATTACCTACTTCCATGTCAAGAACAATGAAATCAACAGGAACTATCAAACCACCAACTTTAACTAATACATCTTCTATAACCCCTTTCGGGAATCTAAGAGATCTATCAGCTAATTGCAATACCATTTTTATTGGTTTAAGTTACCCTAATTCCAAATCAAGATAAACAGAATAAGGCATTAAATTCACACTAGCCCCTAAATCACACATGCCCTCAGTACCTTTTCCATTTCCCATAGTAATTTGAATAATAAAACTTCCAGGATCCTTTAGCTTAGGGGGTAGTTTATGCTGCAAAACAGCACTAGCTACCTCAGAAACTATCACCTTTTCATTCGGCTCATACCTTTTTTTCTTGGTATTCAATTCTTTGAAGAATTTAGCATAAGCCGGCATGTTCTTAATTGCTTCAAGTAAAGGTAAGTTGATACTTACCTTAGATAGCATGTTGAAGATATCTGAAAACTGCCTATCTTTTTTATCATCCTTCACCCGGCTAGGGAATGGTATAGGTGGCCTGTATGGATTGCTTGCCTTGTGCAAATCTGGTGTAGAGGCCTTCTCCACTAATCTTTCTTCAGCACCTTTGTTCTCTTGTTCTCCTTCCTTTTTCTTTTCTTGCTCACCTGCATTCACAGAGTTATTTTCAACATTTTTATTAATTACCTTGCCACTCCTAAGAACAGTCACTGCTTGTGCCTGTTCAGGTTGACTTGGAAACTTCCCCTTTTTTTGAATCTGCATCTGTTGTGCAAGTTGCCCCACTTGGGTCTCCACCTTCTTAAAAGATGCTTCCAAGGAATCCAGCCTCTTGTTGTTCATCTCTTGGTTTTGAGCACTGACTTTGATAAAAGCCTGTAAACTTTCCTCCAAGCTCTCTCTCTTAGGCTAACCTTGATTTTGATTTGAGGATTGGCCCTGCTGGTTCTGTCTCTGGAGCAAATGGAAAGGCTGTTGAGCATTATTTGTTGTCCAGGAAAAATTGGGGTGACTCCTCCAACCAGGATTGTAAGTGTTGGAGTAAGGATCATTCCTGGCTCTTGATTGAAATCCCCCCATAGCATTAACTTTCTCAGCTTCATTCCCAAAAGTCTCATATGCAGAGGGACATATATTTGCTCCATGCCCAAATGTCCCACAGATTCCACAAACTTCTTGAGTAGATGAAGAAATATTGTTCTTCATGTTTAGCATCTGAACCTGTCTTGTCAACTCAGCTATTTGACTAACCATTTCAGTATTGGCTTCCAGTTGATTCACCCCCTTGCTTCTTCCCCTTACACTCTTTTGTTGAGAATTAGCTCCCAACATCTCAAAGATCTCGTAAGTCTCATCAGCTGTCTTTTCTCCCATGGCTCCCCCAGCTGCATTATCAACTGTGTTTTGAAATTGCTGGGTGAGACCATCATAGAAAAACTGATTAAGGAGTTGAAGTGGGTAGTGATGGTGTGGACACTGGATCAATAGCATCTTGAATCTGTCCCAAGCCTCATGAAATGGCTCTCCTTCAAACTGAGAGAATGTAGCAATCTTCCCTCTTAACTCGGCTGTCTTTTGGTGTGAATAGAACTTGCCCATGAATTTATTGTAAACTTGCTCCCAAGTTGTCAGTGAATTTTCAGGCAACATCATGAGCCAGCTCTTTGCCCTATCCTTCAAAGTATAAGGGAAACATCTCATCCTCAACTGATCTTCTGTTAGTCCTCCTAAAGGAAAAGTGTTGAGGGTGGAGTAGAAATCCCTAATAAAATTCAAAGGATCTTCATTTGGAACTCCATAGAATGATGGCAGCATGTTGTAATGAATGTTCTTCAACTCATAGTTCCTTGCTGCATCTGTCAGTCTTATGTAAGAAGTGGAAGTTCCAATGACAGGTCTAGCAAAATCTCTCATGGTTCTTTGCCTTTCTTCAGCCATCTTTACAGATTTTTTAGATTCTAACTCAAAATCCGAAATGTCTTCTTCTGAAGTATCAAATCTGGTGTAGAGCTCAAACTCCTCTCTGCTCCTTTTTACTCTCTGAATTTCTGGAATGAATGGGTGCAATTCTACTTCGAGTGATCTCCTGCCTTGCATAAACAAAAATTTCTAGAAAAAGAAATATCAAAAGCAAAAGACAAATAAAATAAAATGAAAACAATGAAAAATTAACTCTAAGTATTTCATTTTTTTTAAATAAACAATTACGCCAATTAGCTTCCCCGGCAGCGGCGCCAAAAACTTGTTGCGCTCAAATTAACTCTACCACAAAGCGTCACTCGCAAGTATACGAGGTAGCTGTAGCAAAGGTGATTGCCCCAAGGTCGTCTCACAAGGAAGCCAAAGTAGGTAATTGATTATCAAAGTAAAAGTAACAAATAATTGAAGTAATTTAAATTGCAAAGTAATGAAGAAAATTGATTTAAGTTGAAAACAAATAAAAAAAAATAATAGCTTATGTTTTGATTCACTTGATAAAAAGAGTCTAGGGTTGGCACTTCTTTACTACTCATATGTATGAACGGTTATTCCACTTAACTAATTTAATTTCTAAGATTAAATCTCAAACAACTTAATTAATTGAGTCAAGGAAGTAAGCTCTCGCATTCAAACCTCTTACAACTAATCTTGTTATAATTGAAACAATCTTTTTAATAGGTTATATATCTAATTCACCTAAGTCCTTAATTGAATTGTTCCAGCATTAGATTTCATCTCTCAATCCATCATCTAATACCTAAAACACACAATTGGTGGCCAATCAATTATATGTAACAATTTTTCATTCAATAAAGGCTAAAGAAATCATTAGTTAAGAGAATAACCAATTCATACAATTCATAGCAAATCCATACAAACCCTAGACTAGATTAAATTAGTTCATGATGTTATCAAGCATACTCATCTCATTAATAATCAAAGAAATCAATTTAGACATGAGAATGTTCATAAACACAATTTCAATGAAACTAAAGAGACAAAGTTTAAGAATAAAACCAAGTTACAAACTCCTTGAAGTTTTTGATGAATCTCTTGATCGAATCTTGCAAGAAGGATGAAACAATGGCATGAACAATCTAATCTAAACTAGTTTAATCCAAAGTAAAATCAAAATCCAAGAAAACAAATGTTTAAACCCTAAGATCTCTCTCGGACGGCTGAACTTCGCTCTCAAAAATAGTCCACCCTAAACCCTAACTTCTTTTTTGCTTTTATATGAAACGTCGGCTTTAAAAATTCGGTGCGCGTTAGGTTCATGAGGGACACGGCCAGGTGATGAGGGACACGGCCTTGGGAGGGCTTGTTGGAGGGACACGGCCAGGTGACACAGCCGTGTCCCCTGCATGTGTCCACTACTGCCTGCCTTTCGATCCCCTTGTCTTCTTTGTTGAGTGACACGGCCAAGTGAAGCTTGACTTGGCCGTGTTGCAGCTTGATGAAGGGACACGGCCAGGTGACACAGCCGTGTCCCCTGCATGTGTCCACCTCTGTTACTTTGAAACTTTTTGCCTTTGGAATTGGTGGGACACGGCCAAGTCAAGATGACTTGGCCATGTGGGTCTTCTTTGGAGGGACACGGCCACATGACTTGGCCGTGTCCCTTGCTTGTGTCTGCTACTGGGACTTGCTCTTCCTTTTAACTTGGTATGGGACACGGCCAGTGACTTTGCCGTGTCCTCTGCCTGTGTCAGCTACTGCCCATTTCATCTTCAATTCGTTTCCTTGCCTGTTTTAACCTAACACAAAACTCAAAACAAACTTAAAACACGAAGTAAATAAACAATAACCGATAAAACATAAACACAAACTAAAAACTAGATCAAAAACGACATAAAACTAAAAATAAACTAAAACTACACAATTAAAGAAAACACTAGACAAACCGATAAAAACTAACGAAATACCTAAATAAAACAATAATTAACATAATAAACAAGACACAAAACTTATAACAAAAACTAATAAAACAACTACCCCACACTTAAAACTTTGCTTGTCCTCAAGCAAATTCACATGGCATAAATTAAAAACTCAAACAACCTTAACTATAATTCCAGTACATAGATGAAATACTTTAAGACATCAGACATAAATAATTGCAATTTCCTTCAATCAAGATTTTCTTAACTCATTCATTGATCCAGACATACAAATCTTATCTCTCATCTAAGTGTTTCACTCGATTTAAAAGGTTAATCACTCATACCACTCATGAGTGCATACTGCCATAAACTTGCTTAATTATCCAATCTCCCTCACTGATTTTCTCAAGAAATAATCCGAAGGTCTTTTATTTGGATGTAATGGGGCTAAGGTAAGGTGTGAGAAAAGACATTTAGGCTGGAGCATCAAGAAATGGAGTATCTAAATTAGACACTACTTTTGCGTAAGAAACTCACAACTCCCCAAATGACATACTCACCAATCCATTAATACTTCACATACTTGCATAAATACATGAGTCAACATTCCTCTTTTGATAACCAATGCTAGAACATATATGAATTTTTGCATATATATATATAACTTTTCTTTATTTTCTTTCTTTTATTATTATTATTTTTTTTATTATATATATATATATACAAAATTAAGAATTACATGGAACATCTAGCTTAAAAATGTAGAGGAAAAGAATAATGACTCTTAATCAAATACAATGTGCACAGTATGCATTTCAACCCCCAAATAGGAATTCCCTATATTTTTATTATTATTATTTTTTTTACTTACCCCACACTTGAAATAAACTACCCTATTGTCAAATTATAAAACTCCATTTCTTAATGCATAGGTATGATGATAATAAGAACATGTTAAGTTGAGAATTGTGTTAATCAAACAAGAAACGGTCAATGGCTCAACTTGGCTCACTAAGGAAATCAATATTAAGGGAGGTCTCTTTAAGCTAAAGGGGCTAACCTAGTTTGCCTTCATCATTTTAAAACTTGAGATTAAATCATAATGTGAGTTCAATAAGTATGCAAAAGCAAACTCTAGAGATGCAACATCATGAAGGTGCACACTTAAGAAAAGAAAATCAATTGACAAAAATATCAAATTTTATGAGGCTCAAAACTCACACAGGTTGGTTCACAAAGATTATATGTCATGAATTGCAAAATGCGAAAATTGATCCCGAGTGAATTCAAATGCTCATTTCTATGCTGATACCAAAGTCTCAACTATAATGCTAGAATTAAAGAAAAGATCAATAAATTTTCAACAATTATTCCATGCACAACAAACATAATGAACAAAACAACCACAATAAGCAAAACAAGAATTAAAGGAAAGTTTAAAAAGTACCCCACACTTAAAATTGACATTGTCCTCAATGGAAAACAAGAATAATAAATAAAAAGAGTGAAAGGACAACCTGTCTTCCATGTACCTGGTGAGGCAAAAAAAACCTAGCTTTCCATCACAAACACAAAAGTTTTATAACAAAAGTACAATAAAAATATCCAAACACAAAAGTTTTAACATGAATAACAAAAACGAAAAATAAAACAAAAGTACAGTAAATAAAATAAAGCAAGGACTGAAAATTTATGGAAAATGTGGGAGGGAAGATGATGCAGCTGAGGGGTGGAGACTCAAGATCGTCGTAAGGTTACTGTTAATCTGTTCCATCTGCTGTAAGATCTCAGCATGATTACGGTCCACCTTGCTATCCAGTCGATCCACTTTGCCCTCCAGGGCCTCAATCCTTATAAGTACCTCTTGATGTTCCGAGACCGGAGCATCCTCATCTAGACCTAAAGAATCCGAGTCTGACTCATCTTCAACCCGGGCTCTCTTCTGCCTATCTCCCGGTGCTTCAGACTCAGCTGAAGGCATCACAAAAGTCCCTCTCCTATGCACCACCATGTGCATCTTCTTAAGGGTAGCTAAATCCAAGGAATCATTACCCAAAATTCGAGTCATCCGAATAGTACTCGGGTCAAAATCCTCCATAAGGGCTACTGCTAATGTAGTGATCAATCCTCCAACACAAATAGCCCCCCTCCTTTATTAGCTGCAGTGTCAAAAACATCGGCTAACCAATAGCCGGCACTAATATTCATTTCATTCAAAACACAGTCCAAGAAAAATAACTCACTCGACTCAACCACACCCGGGCTCTCCTTCCGAGCAAAGAACCCACATGACATAAACCTGTGCAAATATCTCAAAGTAGGGTTCCGTAATTTTGATGCTTTGGCCGATTTGGCCACATAAGTACCCAAGCCTAAGGCACCCCAAGCAAATTGTTGTCTAAAATCTTTGGGTATCGATCTTTCTCCATGTTGATGAAAGCCATAGATATCATTCAACTGATCAATAGTAAGCACAAATGATCTACCCATTAATTTAAACATCAGTCTCCTGCAAATTTTCTTATCATTTCTTTCCACCTTAAGAGTAGTCAAAAATTCTAGGGTGAGCTCATCAAACTGCAAAGGTCTCAATGAGACAAAAGTCTCCCACCCAAGATATTGCACATATCTATAAAAAGCAGTTCTCATTTGCAAAGCATCTAGAGATTCGTCATTCACATACCTTGTCGGGAAAAAACCCTGAGCCAAAAGACTTGCCCTCTTATGAGATAAAGTTGAGGAAGATGACGAAGCTCCTTCGGCTCCAGATTTCTTCTTCTTACGGTGTGGTACAATTTTAGTTCTTGGCGACATGAAATCTGAGAAATTAACACCCAAAACTGAATTAAATCAAAATAATATGAGTAAAGAGCAAGTTTTAAGTGATAATCTCAAGTTTTGGTGGAGTAATTTGAAGTTTTAACGGAAGAGATGGAGTTTTGAAAATAAAAATCAAGGGTTTTGGTGTTGCAGAGAACGAGAGAGCAAGAGAGAAGAAGATAGAAAAGTTAGGGATTTATGAAATAAAACTGGGCAAAATCGGGCTTTTAAAAGTCAAAAATTGGAGGACACGGCCGTGTGAGTGCTGACTTGGCCGTGTCTGTGTGTGAAAGTGAAGGGACACGGCCAAGTAGAGAGCACACGGCCGTGTCTCATAGTTTTTGGGGGACACGGCCAGGTGACACGGCCGTGTCCCCTGGGTGTGTCCAATTCTGTACGAAGGTGCAAAATCGTTCAAATTTTTGAAGAATTTTTGGCCGTGTCCAGTGTGTGACACGGCCAAGGGACACGGCCAAGTCCTTTGGCCGTGTCACCTACTGCCATTTTATAAACTTTAAACACATTTTTTTTCAATGATTTTGCAACCCTTCTTCGTTAAACACCCTGAAACACAAAGTAAAGAAAAACCGATCAAAGCACAGTCCATTTATTGAAACCGAACATAAATCAAAACTTGCTAAACTTAAAATTACAACTATGAAAAATAAATGCAAACCGATGGGTTGCCTCCCATTTAGCGCTTCTTTAATGTCATAAAGCTGGACATCATGCAAAGTCTAGGGATCATAAATCAAAGTACTGTCAATGACCCTCACTTCCTGGAATCCTTCATTGTATGGCTTAACTCTCTGTCCATTCACTTTGAAAGTCTCACTTGTTCTAGAGTTAAGTAATTCAATTGCACCAGAAGGATATACCTGAGTTATCTCGAAAGGACCACTCCATCGAGACTTGAGTTTACCTGGAAAAAGACGGAGTCGTGAGTTAAAAAGTAAAACCTTCATACCTGGACTCAATGTCTTTCACACTATAATTTTATCATGAATTGCTTTAGTGCGATCCTTATAAATTCTCGAGCTCTCATAAGCCTCATTCCGCAGCTCATCTAACTCTGAAATTTGTAGAAATCTTTCTCTCTTCGCTTTGTCCAAGTCCAAATTCAGAGTCCTGATTGCCCAATATGCTCTGTGCTCCAACTCCACTGGTAAATGACAAGCTTTTCCAAACACCAATCGATATGGACTCATACCTAGAGGAGTTTTGAAAGTAGTCCGATATGCCCATAGTGCATCGTGCAATCTGCTTGCCCAATCCTTCCTGGATGTGTTGACTGTTTTCTCCAGAATTCCTTTTAGCTGCTTGTTGGATGTTTCCACTTGTCCAGAAGTCTGTGGATGGTATGGGGTTGCCACCTTGTGCTTCACACCGGATTTATGCATTAACTTCTCAAAAAGCCTGTTGCAAAAATGGCTCCCCCCATCACTGACTATCACCCTTGGTGTGCCAAACCTACTAAGAATGTTTTCCTTCACAAATTTAACAACAATATTAGCATCATTAGTACGGGTGGGGATTGCCTCCACCCATTTGGAAACATAATCAACAGCAACTAAAATGTATTCATAACCAAAGGACTTGGGGAAAGGACCCATGAAGTCTATTCCCCACACATCAAACAGTTCAACAACAATATATGACTGAAGGGGCATTTCATTCCTCCTTCCAATGTTACCTACTCTTTGGCAACGATCACAGTGCTTACAATAGTCTTGAGCATCTTTAAATAAAGTAGGCTAGTAAAAACCACTTTGAAGCACCTTTTCTGCAGTCTTTCTTCCTCCAAAATGACCCCCATAGTGAAGGTCATGACAAAATTGAAGAACACTCAGTTGTTCTTCCTCAGAAACACACCTGCAAACTATCTCATCTTTGCAAATCCGGAATAGATAAGGTTCATCCAAAAAATAAAACTTACTCAAGTGTAGAAACCTTTTCTTTTCCTGAAAAGACATGTTAGATCGCAAAATTCCACAAGCAAGATAGTTAGCAATATCCGCAAACCAAGGTGCATTAATTACCACAAACAAATGCTCATCAGGAAATGCTTCTAAGTTTTTATGAATGCTATCAGATGCAAGATTTTCACTAAAGTAGGGTAATCTGGATAGATGATCAGCAACAACATTCTCACTACCCTTAGTATCCCTGATCTGGAAATCAAATTCTTGCAATAACAACACCCATCTAATTAAGCGCGGTTTAGCATGCTGTTTTGTTAAAAGATATTTAAGAGCTGCATGGTCAGAATGAACAATAATTTTTTACCCAATTAAATAAGCTCTGAATTTGTCTAAAGCAAAAACAACAGCTAGCATTTCCTTCTCAGTTGTGGTGTAGTTCATTTGTGCACTATTCAGGGTTAAACTAGCATAATAAATTACTCTCAAGTATTTATCAACCCTTTGCCCAAGAACAGCTCCTACTGCATGATTAGAAGCATCACACATGATTTCAAAAGGTAAAGACCAGACAGGAGCTACAATCACAGGTGCACTAGTCAATTTTTCCTTAAGGGAATTAAAAGCTTGCATGCATTGTGCTGTAAATTCAAATGGAACATCTTTCCCCAAAAAATGGCACAATGGTTGGCTTATTTTGGAAAAATCCTTAATAAATCTCCTGTAAAATCCTGCATGCCCTAAAAAACTTCTTATTCCCTTAACAGAGGTAGGTGGGGGTAACTTAGCAATCAATTCAATTTTAGCCTTATTCACCTCAATCCCTTTACTCGACACCACATGACCTAAGACAATGCCTTGAGTAACCATAAAATGACTCTTTTCACAACTTAAAGTGAGGTTACATTCAATGCATCTCTCAAGCACTCGAACAAGTTTATCGAGGCAATTATCAAAAGAATTACCAAAAATAGAAAAATCATCCATAAATACCTCAATAAAATCGTCGATCATATCTGAGAAGGCAGACATCATGCATCTCTGAAAAGTTGCAGGTGCATTGCACAAGCCAAAGGGCATACGTCGAAATGCATAAGTCCCAAAAGGGCAAGTAAAGGTTGTCTTGGACTGATCCTCTGGAGCTATTGGCACCTGATAGTAACCTGAAAGGCCATCCAGAAAACAATAATGTGAGTGCCCAGAAAGTTTATCTAACATCTAATCAATAAAAGGAAGAGGGAAATGATCTTTCTTTGTAGCATTGTTCAACTTCCTATAATCGATGCACATTCTCCATCCAGTAGTAGTCCTAGTAGGAACCAACTCATTATTCTCATTTTTCACCACAGTGATTCCAGATTTCTTAGGAACTACATGTACTGGGCTCACCCACTCACTATTAGCAATTGGATAAATTACTCCTTCATCCAGCAATTTGAGCACTTCCTTCTTAACCACTTCACTCATATTTGGGTTAAGGCGCCTTTGGGTTTCCCTCACAGGTTTAGCTCCCTCCTCTAAAGTGATTCTATGCATGCACATGGAAGGGCTAATACCCTTAATGTCACTCAATCCCCATCCTATTGCTCTCTTCAATCTTTTAAGCTCACTCACTAACCTCATCTCCTCCCCTTCACTAAGTTCACTAGATATTATCACAGGTAAAGTATTGTGATCTCCCAAAAACACATACTTCAGGTTCTTAGGTAACTCTTTCAGCTCTAACTCTAGTGAGGGGTTCTTCTCTTCTTTTTCAATGGGGGAAGGTTCAAAAATTGGGTCCTCCTTAAGCTCCTCTATTTCAGCATCCTCTAAAGTCTCAAGACAACTGGCTATTTCTGTATCAAAAATTTCCAAATCACTATCCAAAGTCAATGCCAGCTCCAATTTATCAGAGGAACCTGTCTACAAGAAAACATCTGAAACAACTGCATCAACACAATCAATGAAAGAACAATCCTCATATAAAGCGGTTGTAGGAATAGGAGAAGTGTTAAAAAATAAAAAATTCCACAGTTTGTCCCAAAACAGTCATTGATAATTTTCCATTCTTAACATCTATCAAAGTGTTGGTAGTTGCCATAAAAGGCCTACCCAGCAGAATGGTGTGTGCAGATGGTGAAGAATTACCTACTTCCATGTTAAGAATAATGAAATCAACAGGAACTATCAAACCACCAACTTTAACTAATACATCTTCTATAACCCCTTTCGGGAATCTAAGAGATCTATCAGCTAATTGCAATACCATTTTTATTGGTTTAAGTTCCGCTAATTCCAAATCAAGATAAACAGAATAAGGCATTAAATTCACACTAGCCCCTAAATCACACATGCCCTCAGTACCTTTTCCATTTCCCATAGTAATTTTAATAATAAAACTTCCAGGATTCTTTAGCTTAGGGGGTAGTTTATGCTGCAAAACAGCACTAGCTACCTCAGAAACTATCACCTTTTCATTCGGCTCATACCTTTTTTTCTTGGTATTCAGTTCTTTGAAGAATTTAGCATAAGCCGGCATGTTCTTAATTGCTTCAAGTAAAGGTAAGTTGATACTTACCTTAGATAGCATGTTGAAGATATTTGAAAACTGCCTATCTTTTTTATCATCCTTCAACCTGCTAGGGAATGGTATAGGTGGCCTGTATGGATTGCTTGCCTTGTGCAAATATGGTGTAGAGGCCTTCTCCACTAATCTTTCTTCAGCACCTTTGTTCTCTTGTTCTCCTTCCTTTTTCTTTTCTTGCTCACCTGCATTCACAGAGTTATTTTCAACATTTTTATTAATTACCTTGCCACTCCTAAGAACAGTCACTGCTTGTGCCTATTCAGGTTGACTTGGAAACTTCCCCTTTTGTTGAATCTGCATCTGTTGTGCAAGTTGCCCCACTTGGGTCTCCACCTTCTTAAAAGATGCTTCCAAGGAATCCAGCCTCTTGTTGTTCATCTCTTGGTTTTGAGCACTGACTTTGATAAAAGCCTGTAAACTTTCCTCCAAGCTCTCTCTCTTAGGCTGACCTTGATTTTGATTTGAGGATTGGCCCTGCTGGTTCTGTCTCTGGAGCAAATGGAAAGGCTGTTGAGCATTATTTGTTGTCTAGGAAAAATTGGGGTGACTCCTCCAACCAGGATTGTAAGTGTTGGAGTAAGGATCATTCCTGGCTCTTGGTTGAAATCCCCCCATAGCATTAACTTTCTCAGCTTCATTCCCAAAAGTCTCATATGCAGAGGGACATATATTTGCTCCATGCCCAAATGTCCCACAGATTCCACAAACTTCTTGAGTAGATGAAGAAATATTGTTCTTCATGTTTAGCATTTGAACCTGTCTTGTCAACTCAGCTATTTGACTAACCATTTCAGTATTGGCTTCCAGTTGATTCACCCCCTTGCTTCTTCCCCTTACACTCTTTTGTTGAGAATTAGCTCCCAACATCTCAAAGATCTCGTAAGTCTCATCAGCTGTCTTTTCTCCCATGGCTCCCCCAGCTGCATTATCAACTGTGTTTTGAAATTGCTGGGTGAGACCATCATAGAAAAACTGATTAAGGAGTTGAAGTGGGTAGTGATGGTGTGGACACTGGATCAATAGCATCTTGAATCTGTCCCAAGCCTCATGAAATGGCTCTCCTTCAAACTGAGAGAATGTAGCAATCTTCCCTCTTAACTCGGCTGTCTTTTGGTGTGAATAGAACTTGCTCATGAATTTATTGTAAACTTGCTCCCAAGTTGTCAGTGAATTTTCAGGCAACATCATGAGCCAGCTCTTTGCCCTATCCTTCAAAGTATAAGGGAAACATCTCATCCTCAACTGATCTTCTATTAGTCCTCCTAAAGGAAAAGTGTTGAGGGTGGAGTAGAAATCCCTAATAAAATTCAAAGGATCTTCATTTGGAACTCCATAGAATGATGGCAGCATGTTGTAATGAATGTTCTTCAACTCATAGTTCCTTGCTGCATCTGTCAGTCTTATGCAAGAAGTGGAAGTTCCAATGACAGGTCTAGCAAAATCTCTCATGGTTCTTTGCCTTTCTTCAGCCATCTTTACAGATTTTTCAGATTCTAACTCAAAATCCGAAATGTCTTCTTCTGAAGTATCAAATCCGGTGTAGAGCTCAAACTCCTCTCTGCTCCTTTTTACTCTCTGAATTTCTGGAATGAATGGGTGCAATTCTACTACGAGTGATCTCCTGCCTTGCATAAACAAAAATTTCTAGAAAAAGAAATATCAAAAGCAAAAGACAAATAAAATAAAATGAAAACAATGAAAAATTAACTCTAAGTATTTCATTTTTTTAAATAAACAATTACGCCAATTAGCTTCCCCGGCAGCGGCGCCAAAAACTTGTTGCGCTCAAATTAACTCTACCACAAAGCGTCACTCGCAAGTATACGAGGTAGCTGTAGCAAAGGTGATTGCCCCAAGGTCGTCTCACAAGGAAGCCAAAGTAGGTAATTGATTATCAAAGTAAAAGTAACAAATAATTGAAGTAATTTAAATTGCAAAGTAATGAAGAAAATTGATTTAAGTTGAAAACAAATAAAAAAAAAATAGCTTATGTTTTGATTCACTTGATAAAAAGAGTCTAGGGTTGGCACTTCTTTACTACTCATATGTATGAACGGTTATTCCACTTAACTAATTTAATTTCTAAGATTAAATCTCAAACAACTTAATTAATTGAGTCAAGGAAGTAAGCTCTCGCATTCAAACCTCTTACAACTAATCTTGTTATAATTGAAACAATCTTTTTAATAGGTTATATATCTAATTCACCTAAGTCCTTAATTGAATTGTTCCAGCATTAGATTTCATCTCTCAATCCATCATCTAATACCTAAAACACACAATTGGTGGCCAATCAATTATATGTAACAATTTTTCATTCAATAAAGGCTAAAGAAATCATTAGTTAAGAGAATAACCAATTCATACAATTCATAGCAAATCCATACAAACCCTAGACTAGATTAAATTAGTTCATGATGTTATCAAGCATACTCATCTCATTAATAATCAAAGAAATCAATTTAGACATGATAATGTTCATAAACACAATTTCAATGAAACTAAAGAGACAAAGTTTAAGAATAAAACCAAGTTACAAACTCCTTGAAGTTTTTGATGAATCTCTTGATCGAATCTTGCAAGAAGGATGAAACAATGGCATGAACAATCTAATCTAAACTAGTTTAATCCAAAGTAAAATCAAAATCCAAGAAAACAAATGTTTAAACCCTAAGATCTCTCTCGGACGGCTGAACTTCGCTCTCAAAAATAGTCCACCCTAAACCCTAACTTCTTTTTTGCTTTTATATGAAACGTCGGCTTTAAAAATTCGGTGCGCGTTAGGTTCATGAGGGACACGGCCAGGTGATGAGGGACACGGCCGTGTGAGGGCTTGTTGGAGGGACACGGCCAGGTGACACAGCCGTGTCCCCTGCATGTGTCCACTACTGCCTGCCTTTCGATCCCCTTGTCTTCTTTGTTGAGTGACACGGCCAAGTGAAGCTTGACTTGGCCGTGTTGCAGCTTGATGAAGGGACACGGCCAGGTGACACAGCCGTGTCCCCTGCATGTGTCCACCTCTGTTACTTTGAAACTTTTTGCCTTTGGAATTGGTGGGACAGGGCCAAGTCAAGATGACTTGGCCGTGTGGGTCTTCTTTAGAGGGACACGGCCACATGACTTGGCCGTGTCCCTTGCTTGTGTCTGCTACTGGGACTTGCTCTTCCTTTTAACTTGGTATGGGACACGGCCAGTGACTTGGCCGTGTCCTCTGCCTGTGTCAGCTACTGCCCATTTCATCTTCAATTCGTTTCCTTGCCTGTTTTAACCTAACACAAAACTCAAAACAAACTTAAAACACGAAGTAAATAAACAATAACCGATAAAACATAAACACAAACTAAAAACTAGATCAAAAACGACATAAAACTAAAAATAAACTAAAACTACACAATTAAAGAAAACACTAGACAAACCGATAAAAACTAATGAAATACCTAAATAAAACAATAATTAACATAATAAACAAGACACAAAACTTATAACAAAAACTAATAAAACATTATGCAATGCATGTACGCATGTATGTACAAACAAAAAACAAACAAAGATAATTAGGGCATTCCTTCCAAGCTTATAACTTCCACACATGAATGGCGAGTCTCTTTTCCTAGGCATATGGTTAACAAAATACCAACATGGGATATTTTATTCTTAAAAAATTCCCTCGGGCAATTTTAACCAATAGTTATATTTTCAAATATGAAAATCAGTTCATGATAATTTTCATTAATTATGCTTTAATCCATCCAATAACTTTTATGCTATATTGGATTAAAACTAAATTAAGAGGTTTATTATAAATAGATTTCTCATTCGAATAAGTAACTAATGATTCATGCCAAAAACAAGCCCATGATTAATAATTCTTAGTATAAACTAGACTCACAATTGATTTTTGACATTTCATAATTGACCTAAATAGCTTATAAGCTCATTCAAAAGGCTGTGAAAATAATTTTGTTTCTAAGGCCATTATAAAAGATTTTAGAAATAATGGATTTTGGGCTTTGTATTTAGGTCATAAGAAAAGAATTTTTGACTTGTTTGGGAAAAGTTTTATGTCCAAAGACCATTTCAAAAATTTAAAAATAGTTTGGTCTTTTGGATTTAGAGGTAAAAATTATTTGATCTCACAATGTAATTAGGTCATATTAGAAAAAGAACAAACCAAATAAGCCATGATTTAAACCAAGATAGATTAACTATAGTCAAACAACAAGCATTTAGGGTAAAAACCTAAAAAAATAACTAGGTCAATTACACGAGCTTAAGTTTTTGGGTTGAAAGGTTTTAGGCTCCATAGCAAGTATATACCAAAAGGTACAAGGCTATGAGTGGTTATGCCATGCTCGATCTCCATATCTTTAGTGAAAGTATGGTATCCCTTACATGAAACAACACAGATAACACGGGCGTCCTATCTCATGCACACAATGCAATCTAAATGATGCAATGGATAATATCATAATAAGAAAGAATAAAATAATACAAAGACCAACAAAATTAACTTCTCTTATTCCCATTGGAGTCACCACTGTGAGCGAGGATTTTCGCCCCCTACTCCCACATGGAATAGTTCTTACGACTTCAGCATTGTTAGGCTCGGGGCCTTAGAGAACACAGGCCTAAACTTAGAGAAAATGGAGTCACCACCCGGACGGGTCGGGAAAAGGAAAGGGGTGGATGACTCGATTCCTAAGGAATCCCCAACCCCCTAATGGGTTCAAAAAGTTAGGTACGCATGAGGGAGGTGAGAAATGGCCCAGTACTCCTATAGTGCCCGGTTCATTAAAACCGACCTTCTTTTTAGGTCTTAATATTATAAAATTCTTAAATATAATGATATTATCCATACTACATGCAATGATAAGAATAAATAAATACTTTATTAAAAATCATAGCAATGTTTAAACAAAATAAATAAATGGACCCATCCAAGGATGAAAATATGTCCTTACACCGTTCGATATTCAAAACTAAATAGGACACCCACCGAAAGGTAGAAACGTATCCTTTACATTAATCCCAAAATATAGAAATAATTTAAATTACATAAAGCTTAATTAATGAGGTACCCATAAAGTGGAAACATACCTCTTACATTATTAATACCAAGATAAACAAATAATAATAATAATAATAATAATAATAATAATAATAATAATAATAATAATAATAATAATAATAATAATAATAATAATAATAAAGAAAACATCCATCCATGATAAATAAATCAAACATTGAAATTAAATAAATCAATCATCAAAACATATAATAAACTACATAATCAAATCTAAAACTAAATAAAGCAATAAATATATAAGTCTAGAGTTTACATCTTAAATTAGGGTTTCTTGAGTTTTAATAATTAAATTAGGATTTAAAATAATGGAAGTTAAATACAAAGACTTATAATACAAAAATAAAAGTTGACTCCTTCGACAAGCCCATATGGCTGTCCCGCTCTCTGTCTCTTTGTTACTGTGATATTTAAGGGTTTAAAGAATAGTTGAAACAATTTAAATAAAACAATGAAACAAAAAAGTAAATAAAATAATGAAAAGGAATATTTGAATTACTGTAATCTTAAAAACAATTTAAATGAAAGATTACAAACCTCCGTCGTAGGTTCCACTAATATTTAAGCTTGTAAATCTTGGTTGAAACAAGTTGAAGACAACTGCGTATAGCACTACCTTCTGGCTAGTTGTTATTTTCTTTTAATCTCTTTCTTGCTCCCTGTCTCTATTCTTAATCAAAATTCCTAATAACTGCTGCCTCTCCAAGTTTCAAAAGTGAAGTCCAAAGTCTCAGCCAAAAGTTGTTAAACATTCTCTACCATCCCAAAAGTCTTTTTAAAAAAACCAAAGTCCGAAAGGAAAAATTGCCAAAGTCCAAGAATCTCTCTGCTAAAAAAAGTTTCTCAATAAAATTTTTTAAAAGTCCTTACTTCTGTGTTTTAATATGTTATTTATAGGAAAATAAAAAACCTAATATGATTTGGTTAAGGAAAGTTAAAATTTTATAGGAAATAAAATTTTTAAAACTGAGTAAAACAAGCTTTGGCTAAATTGGTAGGGCTTGGGCTGCTGAGGGGCTGGGTCGTTGGGCTGCCGCAGGCTGCTGGGCTGGACAACAAAGATTTACTGGATTGGGCAATGAGGATTGGGCCGAGCTGGTGAGCATTGCTTGCAATTCGCCACAGGCCTGGGCCTGCGACTAATTGCTTGCCAAGCGTTGTCAACTTGTTGCCGCAAGGCGCTGCTGCGATTCGCCGATTCCTCCAATTTTTTATTTTTTATATATATTTTTTTATTTTTATTATTAATTATAAATAAATATTTATAATTTTCTTTTTTTATTTTTCTTTAAATAAACAATAAATAAATTATAAATATATGAAAAAAGATTATTTTGGACTATTTCAAAATAATGGACTGGACTTAGTAAAAAATTATGGGTCTACAATCACCTTTCATGGAGAGTTGTATCAAAGCTGGCCTAACAAAGTGCACTTGAGATGCTTATGGAAGTCTGAAGTTGAGCAAATCATGTAAGAAATACATGCAAAAAGTTATGGTCCACACATGAATGGGTTAACTTTGGTTAAGAAGATAATTTGGCAAGGTTACTACTGGTTGACCATGGAAAGAGATTCTATTGAGGTTGTAAAGAAGTGTTAGCAATGTCAGATGTATGGTAATTTAAATCACATGCCTCTTGAAAAATTGCATTCTATGTCTTCACCCTAGCCTTTTGCAACTTAGGGAATTGACGTTATAGGAGAGATATATCTGACGGCTTCAAACGGTCACCACTTCATTTTAGTGGCAGTGGATTATTTTGCAAAATGGATCAAAGCTGAATCTTTCAACAAGCTGGGGGCAAGACAAATGGCTTAGTTTATTGAAAAAAATTTCATCTACAGATATGGGGTCCCACACAGTGTGATGTCGGACAATGGGGTACAGTTTCAAGGAGCAGTTAGGGACTTATTCTCAAAGTACCAAATCCATCATCATCGGTCCTCCCCTTATAGACGAAGGCTAATGGTGCGATGGAAGCAACAAATAAGATAATTAAGCATATTCTATCCAAGATGACCAAGATGTACAGGGATTGGTCAGAGATGCTTCCTTTTGCTTTATAGGGATACAGAACAAGTGTGTGAAGCCCGACTGGAATGACACCAGTTTCCTTGGTTTATGGGATGAAAACAATGTTGCCAATTGAGATTGAGATTAAATCATTAAGGGTGGTCCTAGAAGCTAAATTTCCTGAGACAGCATGGGCAGTGAGTAGATACACACAGTTAGCTTTATTAGAAGAGAGAAAGTTAAAAGCATTGTATCATCATCAGCTGTATCAAAGAAAGATAGTTCGGGCCAATAATAGAAGGGTTAAGATCAAGAAGTTTAAAGTCGGTGACTTAGTGTTGAAGTAGTGTAAGCCTAATGTACCTTATCCAAGAGGAAAATTTAGACCGAGTTGGGAAGGACCATATGTTGTGAAGCAAGTCATGAAAAAAGATTAGACATGGATGGGAATGAATTTAGTGAGATAGTGAAAATTGACAGGTTGAAGAGGTTTTATGTATATAAAAAGGCTCACTAGGTTGAAAATCCAAAGAGAGCAGCCTATGCAAAACTTAGAGCAGTCCGCTAGCTTTGACAATCCTAAAGGGCGGGCTAGGCAATAATTAGGACTAAATGGAAGAAAATTGTCAATTAGAAAACCCGAAAGAGCTGGTTGGCGACATGAGTGATCTTGTGTATGTTGGCTTTATGTTTGATTGTTCCCCAATTTAATAAAATAGAATTAATATTAAATTTATTCTATGTGCACTATTTCAATGTAAGACCATTAGATAAAATAAATAACATAATACCGAAAGGTGATGAAAAATTATAGAAGGAAAGAAACCATGTAGTATGATTATTATTATTGTTCATCCTAACATTATTTTTTTCTAAGGAATTAATAAATATAAAATATATGGCAGACGATAAGTGTAGAGTGAAAGCCAACTTTGCTTCAGTCGATCCAGGAAAGCTTCAATCATATGAGGTATGTCCAAATCCAAAGTAAACTCAGAACCTCGAGGCTCGGTTCCATACTGGTGGTCAAGATGATGAGGATCATAGCAAGTGCCTCGATGAAGAGCAGCAAGAGGAACATATATTAGATATGTCCGAAGGGTGACATGAGTGATCTTCCACCAAGGTACTAACCAACGGATATTAATCATAGCTCATGAGTGGATCCAATTAATCCAGTTGGCATATGAAGAAGTGGGACAGAGTAGTTTCCTGGCAGAATGATGTCATGGCAGATATCTGGCAAAATCCATGGAAAGGGTGTCATGTAAGCAGAGATACTCCTATAGACACAAGCAAGAATTAAAAATTAGAACCATTAAAATAAAAATTAAAAAAGGGGTCCGCTAATCTGAAAACCTGCAAGGGTGGCTTAGGCAAAAATTAAGACAACTCACTAGTTCCGAAAATCTGCAAGGGCAGACTAGGAAAAAATTAGAGCAATAAAAATAAAAGGACTAAATTGAAAACCTGAAGGGGCAATTTAGGTAACTACCTGTAGCAGCAGTGGACTTCTGATCAATCTCCTTGAAGATTTTGTCTTGAATTGGTCCAATCCAATTAGGTTTCAACCAAAATCACGGGCATCGGTGACAATCCTCCTTCCATTTGATCCATGATATCCAATATTCATGGATAGATATCATCGTCAAGAGAAACAATATGAAATTAACCAAGCAAGCAAAGATAGAACATGACCCCCAAGTTTTGGTGGGAGCTAAATGTGAAGTGCAAAAGTCAATTAAAGGACCAAGAAAAATTTTCTCATCTCTCGTCAATTGCAAAACTTCGGGCTTGGAAAGTTGAAATAACATCTGCATCTTTTGTTGTGTTTTGGAAATCAATATGGGAAACACCATTGGTTGACTGCTTGGATATCCTGGAATAGCTTCAAATTCTTCAATCATAGGACATATTTCAAAGTTAACACCTTTAAAGTCCTAGTTTTCACATCCCAAAAAGAAGCCATTGCATGTAGGATTGGTTGGTCTAATTTGACATTTTGAAAGTATTTCAAGACATTAAGTTGGGACCATGATACTTGTTCCTAGTATGTTGTTTTAATGCTTTTAAATAAATTCTTGATCTTTTTCAAATTAGATTCATTCATCATGAAATGTGAAAATTGCTATTAGCTTTATAAGGAAGAATTGAAGATGGCAGACGCGATTTAAATATCTGAGCTTGAATTGAATGAAATTATCTTGGTTTTATTGAAGCCTCACTACTTTGGATATGAATGAAAAGAAAGTGATTTTTTGATTTATATATAGTCAAAATTTAGACTACTAAAGGTAAAAAAAATTCCATGCCGACTTTCGTGAAGATTGTAACCCATGTTGAAATAGGTTTGCATGTTCACTGTGAAGTAGGAAATTGATCCATATCAAATTTGTTCTCTGAATTTGACATGGAAAGGGGGAAAATTATATATGTATATGTGTAAAAAAAATTCAAATTATCATTAAAAAAATCCAGATGTAAAAAAAAGATGATACATGGGTTAGTCCGGGGACTTCATTACTACATTATTTTCAAACAAAAAAAGAAAACTTTATTTATAATACTACATTATTTTTACAATATAATACAACACACATAACTGCCAAGACACATCACTGTAAAGATGGAGGTGGTTTGTAATCAAACAAATACCTAAAAAAGTCATCGCCTGTTGGAGGAAGAGGCATATCATTTGTCCCAAGTCCACCTGAAGAGGAAGCACCTGAATCTCTATTACCCTGGGAGTCAGTTCTGTAACAGTCATCACTTGAAAATGTAAGGGGTGGACCATAGTCGTCAATCCAGGGGCTTCTTGAAGGAGAAGCATGCAAATCCCTCATACCTTGAAATTGAAAATCCTGGAAGTTTTGTGCCTCTTGATGGTATAATCCTTCAAAACAGGTAGCATGTTAACGACTAGCTGCTAACTCTTCCTGTAGTTTTTTGTTATGTTCTTCAAGCATCTTGTGAGCGGGGATTTTTGCCCCCACTTCCCATGGAATGGTTCTTGCAACTTCAGCACTGTTTAGACATGGAGCCTTAGAGAACACGAGCCTAGCCGAGAGAAATTGGAGTCGCCACTCGGATGGGCTAAGAAAAAGAAAGGGGTGGATGACTCGATTCATAAGGAATCGCCAACCTCCTAATGGGTTCGAAAAGTTGGGTACGTATGGGGAAGGTAAGAAATGGCCCAGCACCCCCACAACGCCCGGTTCATTGGAACCGGCCTCCTTTGCAAGTCTTAATATTATAAAATTCTTAAATATAATAATATTATCCATATTACATGCAACAATTAAAATAAAGCATCATTATATTAAAATCAAAGCAATGTCCAAACAAAGCAAATAAATGGACACCCATCCGAGGATGGAAACATGTCCTTACATCGTTCATGTCTAAACTAAACAGGACACCCACCGAAAGGTGAAAACATGTCCTTTACAATGGTCCAAAATATAAAAAAAAATTTAAATTACATAATACTTAATTAATGAGGTACCCACAAGGTGGAAACATACCTCTTACAATTTTAATACTAAAACAAACAAATAATAATAACAACAATAAAGAAAATAATCATCCATGGTAAATTAAATAAATCAAGCATTGAAATTAAATAAATCAACCATCAAAACATATAATAAACTACATAATCAAATCTAAAGTTAAATAAAGCAATAAAGATACAAATTTAGGTTTATGTCTCAATTTAGAGTTCTTTAATTAACATTTAGGGTTTTGTGATTTTAGAATTATTATCATTATTATTTAGGCTACTGCATTGTAATTTTAGGTTTATTTGATTATGCTTTAGGGTTTAGATTTACTAGAGTTTACTGTATTGGATTTTGAGAAAGTTAGGGTTTTTGGTATTTTGGAAAACATATTTGATTTTTGGATTTAAGAAAATAGTTTAGAGTTTTATAAAAATAATTATGATTTTTAGAAAACGTAAAGAAGATTAGGGTTTGGAGATTTAAGAAGACATTTGGAAATTTTGGACAAAAAGTTAGGGTTTAGATGAAAATAGTTCGGGGAAAACAATTTAGGGTTTTAAAGCTTTTGGAAATATAAGAAGCAATTTAGGGTTTTTAAGGTTTTTGGATACAGAAGAGTAGTTTTAGGGTTTTGAAGTTTTGGAAACTGAAGAAACAATTTAGGGGTTTTAAAGTTTTGGAAACGGGAGAGAAACAATTTGGGTTTTAAAGTTTCTGGCAAGAGAAGAACAATTTTAGAGCTTTGAAGTTTTGATCACTGACTAAGGCTACTGGATGAATGCACGATTTAATGTAAAATATATTACAAAGTTTAATAATTTAGGTTACTGACTTAATATCAAAAACAGATGATAGAAATATTGTAAATAACTTTAAATCTAAGATTTATAATCAAACCTCCGTTCGTTGGTTCCTCCAAAATTTGCTTTTGAATGAACAAAGACAAAGGCAGTGTCACTGCCTTTGATGGGTTGATGATTGCTAATGTCTCTTGCTTGCTAAGGCTTTTCTTTTGGCCTATCAAATGGTTGAGTCTCCAATCCAATCAAATAATTTTTTTCTCCCGATCCAAGTCCCCTAATTCTATGTTTTAATGTGGTATTTATAGGAAAAATAATAAACCTACTTCTAATTGTTTAAGGAAATTAAAACTAATTAGGAAAAGAAACCAAAACCAAATAGAATTTGGTTTCAGAAAAAAAAATAATTGCTCTGGCAAAAAAATTGCTTCAGGCGAAAACTATGAGAGCTGGCAGGCCAGCGCTGGGCTACCAGCCAATTCGCCGCAGGAAATTCCTGCGACGAATTGGCCTGCGGTCGATTCACCTTCGGCGATGAAAAAATTCATCGCCGATTTTTATTTATTTATTTATTTATTTAACTTTACAATTTTTATTTTTATTAAAAATTATAGATAATAAATACTAAAATAAATATTATTTAATTAAAATATCACAAAAATTATTTTGGACTATATAAAAATATCAGACAAGACTAGGTCAAAAATTAAGGGTTTACAGTTTGCCTCCTGCTTGAATGATCTAAGACTACAGAAAAAGAGAGTGAAAAGCAATAAGACTTAATTTTTCTGAGATGCTTTAGGTTTTGGGTTTTGGACCCGGTTCGAGTTCTGGACTCAGGGGTAATTTTAGTTTCTAGACTTAAGGGTAATTTGGGTTCTGGACCCAGGCTAAGTTCTAGACTTAAGATAGATTTTAGGTTCTGGACCTAAGGGTAATTTGGGTTCTAGACCTGAACTAAGTTTTGGACTTAAAAATAATTTGAGTTCTAGACCCGAGCTAGTTCTGGACTTAAGGGTAATTAGGGTTCTGGACCCGATCTAAGTTCTGGATTTAAGAGAGATTTTAGGTTCTGGACCTAAGGGTAATTTGGGTTCTAGACCCGAGCCAAGTTTTGGACTGAAGAGAGATTTTAGGTTCTGAACCTAATGGTAATTTGGGTTCTAGACCCCAACTAAGTTCTGGACTTAAGGGTAATTTTGGTTCTGGACCTGAGCTAAGTTTTGGACTTTTAGATTCTAGACCTAAGGGTAATTTGGGTTCTGGACCCGAGCTAAGTGAGATTTAACTGTTTGCAAAAAATACTTGTAGTCAGTAGTATACTAAAGTAATTTGCAAAAAATTAAAGTAATTTGCAAAAAAAATTAGCTAATTTTTACCATGCATATATCTTCTCCTTGCCCCCTGCGTGTAAAAATATTTAAAAGTGTAAAAATATTTATATACACGCAAGTATCTGAATGATTGAATTGAATAATTGAGTTTTCTATTTATTTACTGTGTAGTTATTATTTTTGCACTATTTACCACTATTCATTTACTATTTTATAAATAGTAACTTACTATTCATCAATAGTAAATTTTTTCTTTTTTTTCACGAGAATACTATTCTTGTTTTTCTTCTCTTTTTTTTATATATTCTCTTTTTTTTATATATTTTTTTGTTTTTGTTGTTTTTTTGTTTTTTTTAAGAAAAATAAATTAATTAGATGAATATATTTAAGAATTTAAGTAAATAGATAGACCATAAATAGAGTATAAATAAATTTAGCCTAAAAATCGGTGGTATTGATATAATGATATACTTACCTCGTGTTAACTTACTTGGCTCCGTGTTAGCGTGATCGTTCCGTTATCCGGGGCGGAGGGTGTGTCTACAAAGCCCGACAATGGTATGATGGAGCACCTTCTCGGGTAAGGTAGATTATCCGAGATTGCGATTTTGAAAGCTTCATCTTGCAATTACCATCCGAGGAGTATCCGATAGACCAGAGTGTGGTTCAAGCTTTGTCAGAACTGTGGATGGACATGACCCATACTTTTCACCTACCTATAGGAGAAATGACCATTGGCCCGGTCGATTATACAACTATAACTGGTATCCGGTATTATGGCCTTCCGGTCCCTCTTACGGATGATATTCTGACATTTGAAGAAATCCAACAATTAATTGGTATGGAACCATCATTTAAAGGGCCTTTTAAGATAAAAATTAACCCAATTCATAGTTATTGGATGAACTACGAAGAACGGTTTCACAGAGATACAACTAAACAATATGCTCGAGGATTTTTGTTGTATTTGCTCAGGTCGACCATTTTAGGCAGCACCGAATTCGCCATCCACTTGTCGGTGTTGAGGGCCCTTACTGATATGAGGATGGTACCGCTTTACGGCTGGGATGAAGCCGGTCTTGTTTGGCTTTACCATGGACTTGATAAAATTTGCAGAAATAAGAAGTCTTTTGTTGGCTTTATGGCGGTTGTCGAGGTACTCTTCTTCAACCAATGTCAATTCCATTCTTATTCATGCATGAATTTGATTTTTATTATTATTGTAGGCATGGGCATACGGGCATAATCTTGTGAAGGACCTGGCATTTCCCGAGAGAGAGTCGGGTATCCGAGATTAAAATTTTGGTTATCATATCGTGTAGAAGATCCCGGCTCTCACCATGTGCACAGCCAACGCTATTTCTTGAGTTGCCTAACCCGGGACCAGGTAAAATAGCATTAGTATACTTTAAAATTTATATAAAAGTTTACTTACCTTATGTCATTTTGTAGGTGAATTTATCCTGGTGGAACACAGAAGAGCGGACCAATTGGACTTCCTCTATAAATGCCGCACTGCCTTTTCAACATACTCGCCGAGTCATCGCCGGCCCTATGTCTAATGGCTGGTTTCTCTGAGAGAGAGTATATGAGTGGTTTCTTGGTCCCGAGCAGTGGAGGATCCTGATGCGTTGCCCAACATATACTTTAAATATCACATCAATGCCGGAGAATGCATGGTGGTTGGCCTGGCATGGTTATAATGTTGAAACATTTCTCTATCCACCGGGTGCATCTTATACCTAGTATATTCAAATAGGGCTTTTGAACTTTAACATATCTCCTGTTGGTGTATGGGAAATTCCCAAAGAAAATGAAGATAGAGATGAAGAGGAACATCATGGAGAGGGAGGAGAGTTCATTCCACATCTTGGGGCTAGCATTTCTCAGGTAAACTTTTACCATTTTTCCATTACAATCGCTTCTTTCATAACTTATTTTGACTTTTTTAATGATTATTGCAGGCTGCTAGCTCATTTGATCATGAGGCTGGGCCTTCTTTTACTGCTGCTTCATTTGCTCATTCTAGTCCACCGGATATGCCATCTCAACCATATGGTATCGATATGAATTACCTGGTAAGTTTTCTTGTTTCATGGTAATTTATGCTATATGTATGCATGATTATGTATGCTCTTACTCTTTTCCTTTCTGGCTTACAGTGGATGCTTGAAGAACAAAATAAAAAACTTCAAGAAGAGTTGGCCACTAGTCGTCAATAGGTTTCCCATTTTGAAAATTTGTACCATCAATCAGAGCAAAATTTTTTATACTTCTGGTTTTAAGGGATGAGAGATCCTGGTGCATCTTCATCTAGAGACCCCCAAGCTGATGACCATGAGATCCTTTTGTCTACTTCTGATGAGGACCGTTATAGATCAGAACTCCAAGGTAATAGAGATTCTAGTACTCCTACTTCGGGCGGACTTGGGATGGGTGATATGCCTCCTCCTCCAACAGGTGATGATTTTTTCAGAGCTTTATTTGATGATCTACCACCTCCTTCTTAGTGATATATAAATATTTTATCAATATATAAGAAGTATAAAAATAATAATTATAATATATAATTTTTACCTTTGCTGCAACTTTTTTTTCTTTTTTTTTTATCATCATTATTATGCTACAACTTTCCTTTTCACGTTCACAGTCACACCAATTAACTAAAACCAAATGCAACACGGCAATTAAAGAACTTTCATTGCCAATTCCCTTTCCTCATGCATCTAGGTCTCACGCTTTCCTTATCAATTTTGGAATAGCACAATCCTCCTATATAAATCACTTTTCATGCCATAATTTCATACAGAAGCCAAGAGATTTTCTACTTCAACATAAAAACTCCTTTTAACAATTATAATTTTCCTTCTGCCTTCCATTAACAATGACCGAACTCTATTTGAAGAAAATAAAAGTTCTATTTAAAAATATGAATGCCATTCATTGGAAACAAATATCTAAGTCAAAGATTGATACTTTGAAGTGTTTTCAAAATGTTAAATTGGACCATTCTTTTTTACATGCCATGGCTTCTTTTGGAATGTGAATTCTAGGACATTTAAAATTAATGGCTTTGAAATATGTCCTTTGATTGAAGAATTTGAGGCCATTCTTGGATATCCAAGCAATCAACAAATGGTGTTACCTATATTGATTTCCAAGACTCAACAAAAGATGCAGATGTTATTTCAACTTTCAAAGCCCGAAGTTCTACAGTTGATGAGAGGTGAGAAAATTCTACTTGGTCCCTTAATTAACTTTTACCTTTCTCATTTGGCTCCTACTAAGGCATGGGGATGTATGCTTTATCTATGCTTGCTTGGCCAATTCTTGCTTGTTTCTTCTGATGGCGATATTGACCCATGAGTATTGGATATAATGGACCAAATGGAAGGAGGCTTGTCACCGATACCCGTGATCTTAGACGAGACTTTAGTTGGATTAGACCAACTTAAATTAGGATTGTCAAAGAGACTAACTAGGATTGCTTTAGGTAATTACCTAAATTTCCATTTTGGGTTTTCAATTTATGTTTTCTCTTTCTTCTTCTCTCTCTTTTTTTAAATTTAATTTTCCCTCACAGATTTGACTTCAGGAGCGTCTCTGCTTGCTTGATACTCCATCCATGGATTTTTCCAAATATCTGCCACGGCATCATTCCACTAGGAAACTACTCTATCCTGCTTTTTCATATGCTGACTGGGTTGACTACATCTAGTCACATGCTGAAGTCAACATCCGTTGGTTGGTACCTTGGTGGAAGATTTCTCGTATCACCAAGAGGACATACTTGATGTATGTTCCTCTTGGTGCTCTTCGTCGACGTACTTGCTATGATCCTCGCCGACTTGGCCATCAGTATGGAGCCGAGCCTCGGGGTTCTAAATTCACTCTCGATTTAGACATGCCTTGCTTGACTGAAGCCTACTTGGATCAGCTGAGGCAAAGCTGGCCTGCACGTTACACTTATCGTCTGCCATAGATTTTACATTTGTCAATTTCTTTAGAAAGTGTATTGTCAGGATGAAAAAATAATAAAAGTAATAATAAGAGACGTTTATTTTCCTTTTATAATTTGTCATCACCTTTTGCTATCGTGTTTATTCATTTCATCCATATCTGGTCAAATACTTATAACAGTGCACATAGAATAATTTTAATATTAATTCTGTTTTATTAAATTGGAGAACAACCAAACATAAAGCTAGCATACACAAGATCACTCGTGTTGCCAAATAGCGCTTTCGAGTTTTTTAATTGACGATTTTCTCTCATTTAGCCCTAATTGTTGCCTAGCCCGCCCTTTCGGGTTTTCGAAACTAGCGGATTGCTCTAACTTTTGCCTAGGCCGCCCTTTTTGGGTTTTCTACCTAGCGAGCTCTTTTCCTTTTCCTTTTTTTTATACATTAAACCTCTTCAACCTGTCAATGTTCACTGGCTCACTAAACTTGTTCCCGTCCATGTTTGATAACTTCACTGCACCCTTGTTCATGACTTGTTTCACAACGTATGGCCCTTCCCAGCTAGGCCTAAATTTTCCTCTTGGATCAGATACATTAGGCTTACATTGTTTCAACATCAAATCCCCGACTTTGAGTTTTCTGATCTTAACCCTTCTATTGTAGGCCCGAGCTATCTTCATTTGATACAGTTGATGATGATACAATGCCTTTAACTTTCTCTCTTCTAGTAAAGCTAACTGCGTGTATCTGCTCATTACCCATTCTGTTTCAGGCAGTTCAGCTTCGAAGACTACTCTCAACGACTTGATCTCAATTTCAATTGGCAACACTACTTCCATCCCGTAAACCAAAGAGAACTGTGTCATTCCAGTTGGTGTTTATACACTTGTTCTATATCCCTATAAAGCAAAGGGAAGCATCTCTGACCAATCCCTTTATGTCTTGGTCATCTTGGATAGAATTTCCTTAATTATCTTGTTTGTTGCTTCTGCCTCACCATTAGCCTTTGGTCTATAAGGAGAGGATCGGTGATGATGGATTTGGTACTTCGAGAATAAATCCTCCCCATTGTCTAATATCACACTGTGTGGGACCCCATACCTACAAATGAGATTCTTTTCAAGAAATCTAGCCATTTGACTTGCCCCCAGTTTGTTGAAGGATTCGGCTTAGACCCATTTTGAAAAATAATATACCGCTACTACAATGAAACGGTGACCATTTGAGGCTATAGGATGTATCTCTCCTATAATGTCGATACCCCAAGTGGCAAAGGGCCAGGGTGAAGACATAGAATGCAATTCTTCAGGAGGCATGTGATTCAAGTTACCATACATCTGACATTGTGGCACTTCTTTATGAACTCTATACAATCTCTCTCTATGGTCAACCAGTAGTAACCTTGTCGAATTATCTTCTTAACTAGGGCCAAACCACTCATGCACGGACTTCAACTTTCGCATGTATTTCTGACATGATATGCTCCACTTCAGGCTTCCTCAAGCATCTCAAATGCACCCCATCAGGCCATCTTCGATATAACTCTCCATGGAAGGTGATGTATTGCAAAGACCACCGCCTTATGGCTCTTCTTTCTTTCTTTGTTGCCCCCGACGGGTATTCCCTTTCCTCTAAAAATTATCTTATAGTATCATACCACGCATCATGGTTTATATTCGTTTCCATGATTGTCTCATATTCATAGCAAGGATTTGACGAACTGGTCAAAATCAGAGGCTTAAGAAATAAGCTGACAGGATTTTCCCATACTGAAGCCAATGTGGCTAGGGCATCAGCCATCTGGTTTTCTTCTCTTGATAGGTGTATAAACCTGCAGTCCTTAAAGTTCTTCTTCATCATGGTCAAGTAATGGTGGTATGGTTTTAATTTTTCCTCTTTCAACTCCCACTTTTCATTTACTTGGGATACTACTAGCAATGAATCGCCAAAAACTTCCACCTTATCCACCTTTATAATCATTAGGGTTTCCAAACTAAAGATACATTCTTTGTACTCCACCATATTATTGGTTGCCCTGAATTTCAACTTTTTGGCTAAAGGGATAAGTTCCCCTTCGGGCGATTCTAGTATGACTCCCAAACCTACTCCTTTCCTATTTACTGCTTTGTCAAAATACATTTTCCATCGTTGTACTTTAATGGCCTCTAAATGTTCATTCGGAAATTCCAGGACTACCTCTTCGCTATCTGGTAATGGTTGTTGGGCCAGGAATTCTCCACTGCTCTACCTTTGATTATTTTCCTGGTTACATACTCAATCTCAAATTCTTCCAATATTATTAACCATCGACCATACTTCCCAACCAAAGAGGGTGCCTCCCTTAAGTACTTCATTGGATCCAACCTGGAAATTGCTTGCACACTATAAGATTGAAAGTAATGCCACAACTTCTTAGAAGACCAAACCACGACTATATAGGTCTTTTCAATGATACTATACTTAATTTCATAAGGTAGGAGCTTTCTACTCAAATAGTAAACTGCATGCTCAATCCCTGGCTCATCTGCTTGGGCTAGCATGGCTCCTACTGACTCTTCTTCTATTGCTAAGTATATTAATAAGGATTTACAGGGTTTAGGTGGTTTCAAAATAGGCGGATTCAACAAATACTATTTTATTAGCTCAAAGGCCTTTTGACATTCTTCATTCCATACAACTGGGTGATTCTTTTTAAGCAACTTAAAGATAGGCTCACAAATTGTTGTGAGCTTTGCTATAAACCTGCTAATATATTGTAATTTACCAATGAATCCCCAAACTTCTCTCTCCATCTTAGGGGCTGGCATATCCCTAATTGCTTTAACTTTGTCAGGATCAATCTCAATGCCATTTGCACCGATCACATGTCCCAACAATTTGCCCGAGATAACCCCAAAAACACACTTCTTTGGGTTTAATCGTAGCTTATATTTCATTGCTTTATCGAAGAATAGTTCTAAATTTTGGAAGTGTTGTTCCCTTGTGTCTGATTGCACCATCATATCATCAACATATACTTCAACTTCTTTGTGAATCATGTCATGAAATAGCATGGTGGCCATCCTTTGGTAGGTTGCTCCAGCATTCTTTAAGCCGAACGACAACACCCTATAACAAAATATACCCCATGTAGTATTGAAAGCAGTTTTGGCTTTATACTCTTGGGCCATTAACACTTGGTTGTATCCGAAAAATCCATCTACAAACTAGTATAGCACGCTAGAGGCTGCGCTGTCAATGAGAACATCTATACGGGGTAAAGGAAAATCATCTTTAGGGGAAGCCTTGTTTAAATCTCTATAGTCCACATAGACCCTTATTCTTCCATCTTTCTTTGGCATGGGTACTATGTTGGCTAGCCAATCTGGATATTCTATCACTTCAAGGAATTTTACTTGTATTTTTTTAGTGACCTCTTCTTTAACTAATTCGGCCCACTCAGGTCTTAATCGCCTAAGCTTTTGTTTGACAGGTTTCATGTGAGTGTAAGAAGGAATAAGATGTTCGGCTATGTCCTATTCCAGGCATATCTTCATAAGACTAAGCAAATACTTCTTCATTTTTTTTGAATATTTTTCCAAATCTCTCTCTCATCAGGAGTAAGATTTGATGCTATGCTAATGTTTTTAGGATTTTCGGTTGTTCCCAAATTTAATCATTGTGTATCAACAGAGTTAATATTAAAGATGCTCATGTAACTGCTATTTAAATATATGCAACCATCAGGAGAAACATCACATAAGTAAGCAAAATCAGACTTTATTGCATTCATTTTGGAAAAGAAAACATCATCATCCTCATACAAAGCAGACAAATTAAAATCAAAATCAAAATCATTATTCTCAAAATCATAAGGCAGAATATCCTCAAACTTCTCTTCAACCAGGGTAGCAATCTCCTCCAGAGTCTTCTTGGCTTTCAGGACAACTTCCTTCTTCCCTTCCGGATTGGACTCTTTGTTGGCTGGTAGGGTGAGCTCTTTCTTCACTTGCTCCACTAGCTTGGCTACATCTGTAAAAATTTCAAAACCCGGGATCAACTTTCCCATAAACATGATTGGCTCGGGCTTTCCTTGGAGTGGTCCCATGTCTGGAGTTTTGACAAAGATCTCTTCAAGTGGTGGGAAGCTCATCTTCTCATTCTTCTTTGGCTAGACATTGTTGCCTTCACCATATCCCAACCCCTTCTTGGAAGTTTGAATTTTAAAATCAGAAAGTTTTGTCAAACATACCTTGCCCTTTCCAAGACCAACTATGGGAAGGTAGTTCATGCTTTTCATCATGTTCAAAATTTTAGAGTCCACTACTTCATCATCAAAAATTGTAGCCACTTGGAAACCATTGAGAAGCCTTGCAATCTTTATAGCGTTAACAACCTCATTATCTTCGGCCTCGATGACCACTGTCTCATCTCCGTTGGAGAACTTGATCTTTTGGTGAAGGGTGGAAGGAACTCCACCAAGAGAATGAAACCATGGTCATCCCAAGAGTAAGGCAAAGGTAACAGGTATGTCCAAAACAACAAATTCAACAATAGATTCAATTGGACCAACCTTGACTGCAGCTTTGAAAGTTCCTTCGACATGTCTCTTAGTGTTGTCATAAGCCCGAATGGTTACCTCGGTCGAGTTTAGATTCCTTGTTGACATGGCTAGTTTTGGCAATATTTTAAGTGGACAAACATTTATGGCAGACACATCATCGACTATTACACATGAAGTCCTTTTCCCTTTGATTTTATTTTGATAAAGAGAGGGCAGATGTGATCTCTCCCCTCTTCCGGTAAATCCGCATCTGAGAAAGATACCGCTCCCATATTAACTTCGCTCTTCTCTTGAATATCTTCACATTTCATTACTTCCTCAATTTTTATGATGCCAATCAGCTCCTTCGGTGTCATGGAGGTGAAAATTGGCATGCTGGCCAAGGCCTTGGCCATAGTTTCCCGGTGATTTTTAGAAGTAGCCAATAAATCCCAAATGCTAATACTTGCTTGGGTTCTTTTCAATTGCTTGAGCACGGTATCATCTTCCTCTTTTTTATTCCCTACTTCAACTTCCTTTCCTTTATTAACTTCTACCTCCTTAAGCGGTGACCTTGTATAAGGCTTACCGGATCTAGTGTTCATTACTTCATCTTCTTCGGGCTCGGACCAGGTCCATTTCTCCTTCTTGGATACAAGATCATCATCACTATCGCTTGAATCCCAAAACCCATTGACAACACAAATTGCTACTTCTTTACCCACCATAGCTTGTTCAATCTCGCCGAATACCACTTCTTCTTTGGTTGCTTCTCCACCCACATCTTGGAAAGAAGACAAGACAAAACTTTCATGCAATCCTCCTCCAATCATGAAGGTTGCCGTTGGTGGTACTCTATTGAACCTTGATAATGGATTGTCTTTGGTGTTCGGCTTGTTTGGCTCGGGTAGCTTCTCACTATCAATCAAATTTTGGATTTCATGCCTCAACCTCACACATCTATCCGTGTCATGCCCTTGCATTTGATGAAACTGACAAAATGCTTTAGTGTCGAAATTAGGTGGGAGAGGGTTAGGCAAAGGACGAGGATTTAAGGGTTGTAACAATCCCTTCCTTTGAAGCTTATTGAGAACCCAAGATATCAGTTTCCCCAATTCTGAAAACTGCCTCCTTGTTCCTTGGCTAGTAGCATTAACACCGACTGCCTTTTGCATGCTTTGGTTACCAAACTGATAGTTTCCTTTCTCGTTCCTTCTTGTTGAAAAATGGTTGTTCTCTCTTTCCCATTCTTCAATTTGCAGACCAGCTTGGAGGAGATCTTTGAAATCACGGATGAGTGCATGAGACATCCTTTCACGAAGACTAGGCAACACCCCTCTCACAATCATCCTTATTTGATCAGATTCATCAGGCCTTTTTCTTGAGAAAAGAGGCCTTATATCTCCATCTTTTCACATAGTCCATAAAATTTTCATTTGGCCTTTGTCTAATGGACGCAACTTCCATTAAGGTAACTTCCATCTCAACATTATATCCATATTATTGGATGAAGGCTTTGTATAGCAGATCCCAACTCTTTTGTGTTCCATCATCTAAGGTATTGAACCAATTTTAGATAATAGGGTCCAATGAGAGTATGAAGTACATTAGACTTTGAGCCTTAGTAGCTCGGGCAGACTGCATAGCAGTGATATACTCTTCACATAGAGATGAGGATTTCTGGTTTCATCAAACTTCGCAAAAGATGGCATCTTGAATTTGTAAATAGTTTGTCGACTTCGGACATTTCTTCGATTTTCAGCTTCTTCTCAAATTTCTTTTCCAAATCTGCAATCATCTTTTCAACATCAGAAGTTTCAATTTTCTCCATAGCTGATCTTTCAACAATCTTTGGTTCTTTCTTCTTGTCTTGAGGATCTTGGAAGTATTGAGCCCAATCATTGTCATCATCAGTGATCACCTTATCATCATCAAAAACCACTTTACCAACTTTAGTCTTCCCTTTGTCCTTTGGCTTCTTAATGCTAGCGGATGCTTCGGCATGATTTCCTAAAATTGTAGCCAATTGGTTCTTCATGGTCTCAGCCAGGGCCTCTTTTATTTCTTCCATCTTGGCATTGAGGGCGTCGTCCACCTTTCTTTAAATTTGTTTGGGCTCCATTACTTTTGGTGAGCAAGTGATTGAGTTGCTACTAGATTCTTCGTCTCCGGCGTAGGTCGGATTGTCATAAGCTTTTGAACTATCGTAATCCAAGGCTGTGAGCCAGAGAGGATCAATGATATGAGATGCAAATGTATGTTGTGCACAAAACAATAAACAAACAAGGATAATTAGGACGTTCCTTCCAACCTTATAACATCCACACACGAATGGCGAGTCTCTTTTCCTAGGTAATATGGTTAACAAAATACCAACATGGGGCATCTATTTTTCAAATAATTCCCTCGAACGTCTCAATCAATAGTTATATTTTTGAAAATGAAAATTAGTTCATGATAATTCCCATTAATTAGGTTTTAATCCATTCAACCAACTAAAGTAGCTTTTATGCTATATTGGATTAAAACTAAATTAAGAGGTTTATTATAAATAGATTTCTCACTTGAAAAAGTAACTAATGATTCATGCCAAAAACAAGCCCATGATTAATTATTCTTAGTATAAACTAGGCTCATAATTGATTTTTGGTATTTTGTAATTGACCTAAATAATTTGTAAGCTCTTTCAAGAGGTTATAAAAAATAATTTTGTTTCTAAGCCCATTGTCAAAAGATTTTAGAAAAAACATATTTTGAGCTTTGTATTTGGATCATGAGAAAAGAATTTTTGATTTATTTTTTTTAGTAAAGTTTCATATCCAAAGACCACCTTGAAAAGTTTTGAAAATAGCTTTGGTCTTTTGGATTTAGAGAAAAATTTATTTTGAGCTTACAAATGTACTTGGGTCATATTAGAAAAACAACAAACCAAATAAGTCATGATTTAAACCAAGATAAACGAACCATAGTCAAACAACAAGCATTTAGGGTAAAACCTAAGGAAAGTAACTAGGCCAATTACATGAGCTTTAGTCTTTAGGTTAAAAGGCTTAGATTCCCATAGCAAGTATATACCAAATGGTATGAGGCTATGAGTGGTTATGCCATGCTCGATCTCTATACCTTGAGTGAAAGTATGGTATCCCTTGTTGTCCCAAGATGGCAACCAAGAGGGGGGGTGAATTGGTTTTCACAAGAAGTAATGACAATTTAAAAAACTCAACAAACAAGAAATGCGGAATATAGAGTTGGTTGAGTAATTGAAGAAAGAAAGAACACACAAGATTTATAGTGGTTCGGATTTACTTCAATCCTACATCCACTTCCTTAACAACTTGTTAAGGTTCCACTAATCTTTGAAGTTTTTACAAGCTCACTTCTAACTTTGGTGTTTTCACAAGTTCACACCTAACTTCACAAGTGTTTTTCTTAGGCTCACACTTACAACCCAAACAAGAGTTTTACAAGGCTCACTCTCACAACCTAACAAGAGTTTTACTAGGCTCACTCTCACAACCCAAGTGTTTCCCAAGCTTACACTCAAACTTATACAATGGTGTTTTCAATGCTAACACCTAACATTCATAACAATTCAAATACAAGTTTAAGTAAAAGAAAATTTGTTGCTTGGCTATGAAAATCTTTTCTCAATATTGTCTCTTTTTTTTTTTTTTCTCATAGAAACTTTGTATTTATAGCCAATGTGGTCTTACTAGCCGTTATTGATGTTGAGAATAAAGTCTTGGCAGATTAGATCTCTTTACTTAAACTGTCCGAAGCACTTCGCGGTCGCCCTTCATACAAGGATGGTCGCGCTCATGCTTCAAGCGGTCGTCCTTTTAACCAGGGACGGTCGCTACTTTTAAAAAATCTTCAACGGTCGAATTTTAGTGCTCTGCAGCTGGAATCTTGCCCATGATGTGTTTGTCGGACCGTTTCTTGCCCATGCTGTGTTTGTCGGGACGGTCGCGCATCACAAAGTGCGGTCGCCCTTTTTTGAATACTGAAGTGGGATTACAACGGTCATGTCACGTGTCATTTTCTGACAGGGCAAAAGAGATGTCCACCTTAATTTGAATCTCGCGGTCGCCCGTGGTAGCATTTCGCGGTCGAACTCATATTCTCGCGTCGAACTTCTGGACGCACCTGAGGACGCGAACACTACTGTCTCTTTGAGCAATTTCTTTTTGAATTGTTGGGCGGTCGCGACTTTGAATGGGGCGGTCGCTAAAGTGGTTAGCGAGGTCGAGTCATTCACCGTTCTTGTCACCGCGAATCTTACTGTGATTGTAATGATTTAAATTCCTTGAGTAGCGGTTGTGCACATATTTGGCCGGTCGCTATTCTGTAGGAGCGGTCGCGACTGAGGTCGAACTTCTGACCGCGAAACCTACTGTGACAAGGTTTCATTCTGTAATTACTTGGAGCGGTCGTATTAAGGTGAGGTGCGACCGCGATAAATGTTCTGTTCACCTTTAATTGAAATAACCTAATCCTGCAACAAGATTTCTCAAACACAAGTTAAATAGATCATCCATTTGAGTTGTCAAGGATCAAAATTAAGATCATTTGTCTAACAATCTCCCCCATTTTGACTTTGACAATTCAAATGGAATGATGAGAAAAATAATAAGTCTAAAATGCTCCCCCTTAACATATGCAACAATCATGGTTAAGAGCATTGTGATTATTAGTTTATCTTGGTGCAAATGTTATTGTTTGAATGCATACATTTCTCCCCCATAAACATTTCTCCCTTATTGCAAATATTCAACATGTATACTTGTTTCTCCCATTATTGTTCTTATCTTTGGTTTCCTCTATTGGTTCAACATGTATACTTGTTTCTCCCATTATTGTTCTTATCTTTGGTTTCCTCTATTGGTTCATTCCATTGGTTCTTCTCTCCCCCATTGTCATAGGCAAAATGAAACAATTGTTAAGCAAAATTATTAACTAAACAATGAAAGGGAAAGTACCAAATTATATATATTAAAATTGGAGGAAAGTACAAAGCAGAAAGTGCAAAGCAGAAAACATATGAAAATGCAAACAAACTAAAGCTAAGCTATTCTGAGTCATCATCTAACTCTAACTCTTCTTCAACTAAAGGAGCTTTCCCTTTATCTTGAGGTGCAACAGAGGCAGAGCTAGTGCTAATAGACTCTTCTTCTTCAGCAACGCTTTGGGTGTGATCACTTATATCCCAATCTTCAAGATTGCATTGAGGCAAGTCCAATTTGCCTTGCATGTCATAAAGATCATGGTGCATGTGGGATATAAGGTCTATCCTTTTGTTTAAGTGCTGGAATCTCTTGGAAACACTTTTCTTGAACTTAGTGAGTTTCCTTGAGAGAGTCTTGATTGCTTGGAGGATGAGTTGTGTGGAGGATGAAGCAGTTTCTTTAGCAGCTTTTGATGAAGTTGCTTTTGGAGGTAATTCTACTGCAACTTCTACAGAATCTCCCTCTTCCTCAATTGTATACCTTGGCCTTTTCTTTTGTTTATCCATAACTCCTTTCTTGCCATAGCAGTATACATATGACCCTTCTATCTTCCTTACACAACCAGCATGCTCTAAGTAATCCATTGTGATAGCATTGGAGGCTAGAGTGAAAGGGTTCCTCAAAGTGGCTAAGTTCAAATCATTCAGAAGGTTTAGGTGCCTAGCTATTTGAGTAACTTGAGAGGATAGGAAGAAGGTACCAGTTCTTGTAACAGCATGATGATAAAATGTATCAATCAAGAACTTGGTTGTGTTCATTTTGATGTTATGGGTGAAAGCATAGAGAAAGATAAGGTCTCTCTTGGTTACTTTCTCATTTCCATCTGCTCTTTGGTGAATGGTATAGGTGATAATCCTATGGAGCATCCAGTGGGTGAGAGATTTGATATGTCTGGCTTTAGATTCCTTTTCAAAAGAGGTTTCAATGGAAATTTCTCTCCAGAAATCAGAAAGTGTTGGGTTTGAGAAGATTTGGTCATTGTAGGAGGTTATACCTTCAGAAGGGAAGTTCCAAATGTTGCCAAATCCTTCTAGGGTTAAGGAATGATAATGATCAAAGAGCTTAAATCTTACCCCGTACCAACCTAGAGCAGAGTTTGCACTCTTTTCTATTTGAAGAGACATCAGAAATTCTTTGCTAAGACTGGAGTAGCCTACCTCTTCTGGAAAGACAAATTTTTCCCATCCAAGGACATCCAACAATCTTTCAATTTCGTCCTTGATGCCCAAAGCAGACAGCATCCCACCAAAAGGAGATTTGGTGCCTTCAACTTTCTTTTTCTTAAGCATGGCATACCTAATGTCTTCCTCAGTGGTTTGGTGATGAGGTTTGTGAATTTTTTCACCCCTTTTTGATTGTGGAGGAGATGGAGGTTCAACAACAGGTTCTCTAATGGTGATTCCTGGAACTCTCTTAGCTTGTCCCTTTATTTTGGAAGTGGTTTTTCTTTTGGGAGCCATTAGAATAGAAGAAACAGATGAGAGCAGGAAAACAGAGGTTGATTTGAGAAGCAGATGAGTTGAGAAGATTTTAGGGTTTTAGATTGTTTTCAGAAGCAAAATATCCAAGAAATTTGATGTAACTTACTTTTAAATAGATGGAGTTAAGAAAATAGCCGTTTTTGACTGTTGGATATTAAGAGTTGCGACCTGTCACACAGCCAACGGTTATAAATTTTCGAGCAGAGTGTACAGGGTGCGGTCGCGGATTGAAGATAGTGCGATCGCTACTTATGGTCTAGCGACCATTATCAAGATAAGTATGCTCGCGAGAGAAGAAAGTAACTGTAACGGTCGAAACTATTCAAATTGGTGCGGCCGCGCACAAATTTTCTCGACCGCGCACAGGGATTTTTATTGAATGAAACTGGCAGACGAAATAGCGATCGCGAAATAACACTGGAGCGACCGCGATAAACTTAAAAAATGAAAATTTCAAGGAAAGATGGAATGACATTTCTAATGTGTTAAAGAATTAACTGCATGCACATAGAAACTTCATTGGAAGATAATTAATTCAAAGTTATTCCATCAGTCATTCCTAAATTGAGTTTTATGAAGTTAAGTCTATCTTCATTCAAGGGTTTTGTAAAGACATCAGCAAGTTGATTTTCTGTATCTATGAATTCTAAGGTTATATTCTGATTTTGTACATTTTCTCTTAAGAAATGATGTCTAATATCTATGTGTTTGGATCTAGAATGTTGGATAGGATTCTTAGACAAATTGATAGCACTAGTGTTGTCACATTTAATGGAGATATTGTTAAACACTTTACCATAGTCAAGCAATTGTTGTTTCATCCATAATACTTGTGTGCAACAAAAACATGCTGCAACATATTCTGCTTCCGTTGTGGATAAAGCAACCGATGCTTGTTTCTTACTATGCCAAGAAACTAGACAATTACCAAGAAAGTGACATGCTCCTGTTGTGCTTTTCCTATCTAAGATGCTACCAGCATAATCTGCATCTGAAAATCCTATAATATGAAATGATGTATTCTTAGGATACCAAAGTCCTAAATGCATTGTACCACTCAAATATTTCAAGATTCTTTTAGTGGCATTCAAGTGTGATTCTTTAGGACAGGTTTGAAATCTAGCACATAGACATACACTATACATTATATCAGGCCTAGAAGCAGTTAAGTAAAGTAGTGATCCGATGATACCTCGATATTTCTTCTCATCTACTGCTTTACCATTATCATCTTTACCTAATTTCAATGATGTGCTCATAGGAGTTTTGCTAGTTTTGCAGCCATCCATTCCAAATTTCTTGATGAGTTCTTTTGTATATTTGGATTGGTTGATGAAGATCCCATCTTTACATTGCTTGACTTGCAGTCCAAGGAAAAACTTGAGTTCACCCATCATGCTCATTTCAAATTCCCTAGTCATACAAGAAGCAAATTCTTTGCACAAGGCTTCATTAGTAGCTCCAAATATTATGTCATCCACATAAATTTGTACAATCAAAATGTTGTGCTTATCCTTTTTAACAAAAAGTGTTGTGTCTACTTTTCCTTTTGAAAAACCATTTTCAAGCAAATATGCACTAAGTTTATCATACCAAGCTCTAGGTGCTTGCTTTAATCCATATAAAGCTTTGGTAAGTTTGAAAACATGATCAGGAAATTTGTAGTTTTCAAAACCAGGAGGTTGTTCAACATAAACTTCTTCATTTATGAGTCCATTTAGAAATGCACTTTTAACATCCATTTGATAAAGCTTAAAATTCATATGACATGCAAAAGCAAGTAATATTCTAATAGCTTCCAATCTAGCTACGGGGGCAAAGGTTTCATCATAGTCAATACCTTCTTCTTGATTATAACCTTTGGCTACCAATCTTGCTTTATTTCTAATGATGTGACCATTTTCATCAAGCTTATTCCTATAAACCCATTTGCATCCTATTGTAGAATGATCTATAGGTCTAGGAGTAAGTTGCCAAACATTATTTCTTTCAAATTGATTAAGTTCATCTTGCATTGCAGTTATCCAATTTTCATCATTTAAAGCTTCCTCAACATTTTTTGGTTCAATTTGAGAAACAAAAGCAAAATTAACATCAACGTGATTAATTTTAGATCTAGTAGTTACTCCCTTTGATGTTTCTCCAATGATGAGTTCCTTTGGATGATCTTTCTTGTATTGCCAATCCTTAGGTAGATCTTGAGACTCTTCTTCAAGTTGATTGATCTTTGGAACATCAATAGATTCAAGAGGTTCAAGAGTACCTGCAGGGTCATTGAAAGAAATACCTTTCTTTTGATCAAGTTTAGATGATTCATCAAATACAACATGCATTGATTCTTCTATAACTAGAGTTTTCATGTTAAATACCCTATATGCTTTGCTATATGATGAATATCCTAAGAATATGCCTTCATCTGATTTGGATGAGAATTTTCCAAGATTATCCTTGGTATTCAATATGAAGCATTTGCATCCAAATACTCTAAAATATCCAATTCTGGGTATTCTTCCATTCCATAGCTCATAAGAAGTTTTATTAGTTAAATGCCTTTTATAAACACGATTTGCAATGTAACAAGCTGTATTAACGGCTTCCGCCCAAAAATAAGATGGTAAATCATATTCGTTGAGCATTGTTCTAGCCATTTCAATTAAAGTTCTATTTTTCCTTTCAACTACACCATTTTGCTGTGGAGTTCTAGGAGCAGAAAAATTGT
This sequence comes from Garcia nutans, assembly GCA_947685225.1. Lineage (NCBI taxonomy): Eukaryota > Viridiplantae > Streptophyta > Magnoliopsida > Malpighiales > Euphorbiaceae > Garcia > Garcia nutans. The sequence continues at coordinate 549,892 of CANTUV010000017.1, read as the reverse complement.
GTGAAATGCCAATTTCATTGCAAAAGTTTTCAAAGTTTTCATTTTCAAATTCTTTGCCATGATCACTTCTAATAGATGTGATCACATATCCTTTTTCATTTTGAACTCTTTTTGCAAAGGTTTTGAAGTAATTAAAGGTTTCATTCTTTTGAGCTAAGAAATTAACCCATGTGAATCTAGAGTAGTCATCAACAAGAACAAATGCATATGATTTGCCTCCTAAGCTTGTAACTCTATTTGGTCCAAACAAATCTAAATGAATGAGCTCTAAAGGTCTAGAGGTGCTTATAACACTCTTTGATTTAAATGAGCTTTTATGTTGCTTACCATGTTGACAAGGTTCACAAATTCTATCTTTTTCATATTTTATCTTAGGTAAGCCATCAACTAAGTTCTCATTACAAATATATTTCAATTGATCCATACCAGCATGTCCTAGTCTTCTATGCCATAACCATGCATCATTATTAGTGGACATTAAACATGTATGATTTGAATGTATGCTGACATTGTAAGTGTTGTTTGTTCTAGTGCCTTTAAATATGATAATACCATTTGAATTCGTGATCTTGCATTCTTTGGAATCAAACTTGACAAAGTATGCTTTATCACAAAGTTGACTAACACTTAGCAGGTTATGTTTCAAACCATCAACAAGCCATACATCTTCAATTAAATCCTTACCAATAGAACCAATGGAGCCAACACCAAGAATTTTACCTTTAGCATTGTTTCCAAAAGTTACGTTACCTCCATGTTTATAGGTAATACTTGTAAAGAGCTTTGCATTTCCAGTCATATGCCTTGAGCATCCACTATCCACAAGCCATGTGCTTTCATTGGTAGTAGATTTTAGGCATACCTGCAAGACAATTTTGATCATCTTCTTTTAGGTACCCACATATAGTTGGGTCCTTGATGGTTAGTAGAAAGAGTGCCTTCTAAATTGAGATGAGCTTTTCTTATATAACAATTGAAATTTTTGTGACCAAATTTCATGCAATATGTGCATTGCCATGGTATCCTATGCTTCTGCATTTTTCTTTTTGCATTATACATACAACTACAAGTATGTGATTTCTTTTGTACAGGTTTAGTGAACAACAATGCATAATTATTTTTGGCTTTATTTCCTAGTGAACCATAAGAAGTTCTTTTAGATTTGGTGCAAGCATCTTTGATATGAACATCAGAAATTTTAGTTGTAGATGCTTTCACAAATGTTGGTTTGCTAGGTGCAATGTTGGTTGAGCCATTGAATCCTAATCCATATTTCAAGGAAGGTGATCTTTGATTATTAATTAATGTGTTCAATGCTTCCTTTCCTTTATGAAATCTGGAAATTGATTCTTTTAGTTCTTTTAGTTCATGCTTCAATGCCTCATTCTCTTTAATCACTTTTTCTAAGTCATGTGAGCTTTTATTTAATTCTCCTATTGTATTCAGTAAGTGTTCATTTGAGGTTTTCAATTCTAAGGTAGAGTTCTTTAAGCATATAAAATCCTTTTCTAACTTAGAGTTTTTCTCTTTATAGAGCATCATTTTAGAGAAATATTTTTCTATTTTAGAATTCATGTGCTCAATCAAGTCACTATCATCTATATCATTTATATCATCATGTGCTACAAGATCAAAAGATTGAGTACTTACCTCATTGGAGTCATCTTCAATAGCCATGAGACAAAGATTTGCAATTCCTTCCTCTTCTTCTTCTTCACTTGAGGAAGAGTCATCCCATGTGGCTTTGAGAGACTTTTTCTTTTCTTTATCCCATTTCCTTTTGTTCTTTAATTTGTAGCAATCCGACTTGATGTGACCGGTTTTTCCACATTCATAGCATTTTACTTCATTTTTCTTTTCTTTATCTTTGAAGGAGAATTTAGGAGGTGTACCTTTGTTTGCTTGTAATCTTTTCTTCCTTTTCCATTCGTTCATTCTTTTTGAGAACATTGCCATTTCATCTTCATCATCAGTACCTTCACTGCTTGAGCTCTCAACTTCTTTGATTGCTTTGAGTGCAATTGGTTTTCTCTTTTCTTTCTCACCTTGATCTTCTTCTTTTTCACTGTGCAGCTCAAAAGTGAGTAATTTACCAACTAGCTCGTCGGTTCTTAATGTGCTGAGATCATGAGCTTCTTCTATGGATGATACTTTGGATTCAAAGTTCTTTCTAGCTCTTAGTGCTCTCAAGATTTTACTGTTTACATCACCTTGATCATATACCTTGCCATACTTCTTTAGTTCATTGACAATTGCAAGTAAGCGATTGGTCATGTCGGTGACATTTTCATTTGGTTTCATCTTGAATAGCTCATACTCATGAACATGCATTTGTTTCTTGGTAAATCTTACCTGAGTTGTACCTTCATGGTAGTTTTCAAGTGTTTTCCAAATGCAATGTGCACAAGTTAAATGTTGAACTCTTCCACCTTCTTCTCTTGAAATGGAGTTCATCAAGATGGAAGCAGCTCTATTGTTCTTGAATCGATCTCTGATATTGCTAGTTGACCATTGAGCTTTGGGAAGAGGAACTTGAATACCGTCAACTTCATGAGTAGGAGATTTCCACTCATTTTCCACGAAATCCCATAGTTCAATCCCTTCACTGTCTAGAAACAAATACATTTTGTGTTTCCAGTATGAATAATCCGTTCCATCAAAGTAGGGTCTAAGAATAGAGTTAAGATTTCCATGAGAGCTTGATGAAGAAGAAGTTGCCATTGTGGATCAGATTTCACAATTAAGTTTAAGAAATCTCAGAGCTCTGATACCAATTGTTGTCCCAAGATGGCAACCAAGAGGGGGGGTGAATTGGTTTTCACAAGAAGTAATGACAATTTAAAAAACTCAACAAACAAGAAATGCGGAATATAGAGTTGGTTGAGTAATTGAAGAAAGAAAGAACACACAAGATTTATAGTGGTTCGGATTTACTTCAATCCTACATCCACTTCCTTAACAACTTGTTAAGGTTCCACTAATCTTTGAAGTTTTTACAAGCTCACTTCTAACTTTGGTGTTTTCACAAGTTCACACCTAACTTCACAAGTGTTTTTCTTAGGCTCACACTTACAACCCAAACAAGAGTTTTACAAGGCTCACTCTCACAACCTAACAAGAGTTTTACTAGGCTCACTCTCACAACCCAAGTGTTTCCCAAGCTTACACTCAAACTTATACAATGGTGTTTTCAATGCTAACACCTAACATTCATAACAATTCAAATACAAGTTTAAGTAAAAGAAAATTTGTTGCTTGGCTATGAAAATCTTTTCTCAATATTGTCTCTTTTTTTTTTTTTCTCATAGAAACTTTGTATTTATAGCCAATGTGGTCTTACTAGCCGTTATTGATGTTGAGAATAAAGTCTTGGCAGATTAGATCTCTTTACTTAAACTGTCCGAAGCACTTCGCGGTCGCCCTTCATACAAGGATGGTCGCGCTCATGCTTCAAGCGGTCGTCCTTTTAACCAGGGACGGTCGCTACTTTTAAAAAATCTTCAACGGTCGAATTTTAGTGCTCTGCAGCTGGAATCTTGCCCATGATGTGTTTGTCGGACCGTTTCTTGCCCATGCTGTGTTTGTCGGGACGGTCGCGCATCACAAAGTGCGGTCGCCCTTTTTTGAATACTGAAGTGGGATTACAACGGTCATGTCACGTGTCATTTTCTGACAGGGCAAAAGAGATGTCCACCTTAATTTGAATCTCGCGGTCGCCCGTGGTAGCATTTCGCGGTCGAACTCATATTCTCGCGTCGAACTTCTGGACGCACCTGAGGACGCGAACACTACTGTCTCTTTGAGCAATTTCTTTTTGAATTGTTGGGCGGTCGCGACTTTGAATGGGGCGGTCGCTAAAGTGGTTAGCGAGGTCGAGTCATTCACCGTTCTTGTCACCGCGAATCTTACTGTGATTGTAATGATTTAAATTCCTTGAGTAGCGGTTGTGCACATATTTGGCCGGTCGCTATTCTGTAGGAGCGGTCGCGACTGAGGTCGAACTTCTGACCGCGAAACCTACTGTGACAAGGTTTCATTCTGTAATTACTTGGAGCGGTCGTATTAAGGTGAGGTGCGACCGCGATAAATGTTCTGTTCACCTTTAATTGAAATAACCTAATCCTGCAACAAGATTTCTCAAACACAAGTTAAATAGATCATCCATTTGAGTTGTCAAGGATCAAAATTAAGATCATTTGTCTAACATCCCTTACATAACACAACACGGAAAACACAGGCATCCTAACTCACGCACATGATGCAATCTAATATGATGCAATGGATAATATCATTATAAGAAAGAATAGAATAATAAAAAGACCAACGATATCAACTTCTCTTATCCCAGTGGAGTCGCCACCGTGAGTGGGAATTTTTGCCCCCACTCCCAGTGGAATGGTTCTTACGACTTCAGCACTGTTTAGGCTTGGGGCCTTAGAGAGCACGGGCCTAAGCCCGGAGAAAATGGAGTCTTCACCCGAACGGGCTGCGAAAAAGAAAGGGGTGGATGACTCAATTCCTAAGAAATCCTCAACCCCCTAATGGGTTCGAAAAATTGGGTATGTATGGGGAAGGTGAGAAATGGCCCAACACCCCCACAACCCCCGGTTCATTGGAACCGGTCTCCTTTGCTGGTCTTAATATTATAAAATTCTTAAATATAATAATATTATCCGTATTACATGCAACAATTAAAATAAAGCATCATTATATTAAAATCAAAGCAATGTCCAAACAAAGCAAATAAATGGACACCCATCCGAGGATGGAAACATGTTCTTACATCGTTCATGTCTAAACTAAATAGGCCACCCACCAAAAGGTGGAAACATGTCCTTTACATTGGTCCAAAATATAAAAGCAATTTAAATTACATAATACTTAATTAATGAGGTATCCACAAGGGGGAAACATACCTCTTACAGTTTTCATACTAAAACAAATAAATAATAATAACAATAATAAAGAAAATAATCATCCATGGTAAATTAAATAAATCAAGCATTGAAATTAAATAAATCAACCATCAAAACATATAATAAACTACATAATCAAATCTAAAGTTAAATAAAACAATAAAGATACAAATTTAGGTTTATATCTCAATTTAGAGTTCTTTAATTAACATTTAGGGTTTTGGAATCTTAGAATTATTATCATTATTATTTAGGCTACTATATTGTGATTTTAAGTTTATTGGATTATGGCTTTAGGGTTTAGATTTACTAGAGTTTACTATATTGGGTTTTGAGAAAGTTAGGGTTTTTGGTATATTGGAAAACATATTTGATTTTTGGATTTAAGAAAACAGTTTAGAGTTTTATAAAAATAATTATGATTTTTAGAAAATGTAAAGAAGATTAGGGTTTGGAGATTTAAGAAGACATTTGGAAATTTTGGACAAAAAGTTAGGGTTTAGATGAAAATAGTTCGGGGAAAATAATTTAGGGTTTTAAAGCTTTTGGAAACAGAAGAAGCAATTTAGTATTTTTAAGGTTTTTGGAAGCAGAAGAGTAGTTTTAGGGTTTTAAAGTTTTGGAAATAGAAGAAACAATTTAGGGTTTTTAAAGTTTTGGAAATGGGAGAGAAATAATTTAGGGTTTTAAAGTTTCTGGCAAGAGAAGAACAATTTTAGGGCTTTGAAGTTTTGATCACTGACTAAGGCTATTGGATGAATGCACGATTTAATGTAAAACATATTACTAAGTTTAATAATTTAGGTTACTGACTTAAATAACTTTGCAAATAACTTTAAATCAAAGATTTATAATCAAACCTCCATTTGTTGGTTCCTCCACAATTTGCTTCTGGATGAACAAAGACAAAGGCAGTGTCAGTGCCTTTGATGGGTTGATGATTGCTAATGTCTCTTGCTTGCTAGGGCTTTTCTTTTAGCCGATCGAATGGTTGAGTCTCCAATCCAATCAAATAATTTTTTCCTCCTGATCCAAGTTCCCTAATGCTATGTTTTAATGTGGTATTTAAAGGAAAAATAATAAACCTACTTCTAATTGTTTAAGAAAATTAAAACCAATTAGGAAAAGAACCAAAACCAAATAGAATTTGGTTTCAGAAAAAACTGCATTAGAAAAAATTACGTTGGCAAAAAAATTACTTATGGTGAAAACTGGGAGAGCTAGCAGGCCAGCACTGGGAGGCTAGCCAATTTGCCGCAGCAATTTTCTGTGGCAAAATGGCCTATGGCCGATTCGCCCGCAGGATGGCCTGCGGTCGATTCACCTTCGGCAATGAAATTTTTTATTTATTTAACTTTACCATTTTTATTTTTATTAAAAATTATAAATGATAAATACTAAAATAAATATTATTTAATTAAAATATCACAAAAATTATTTTGGACTATATAAAAATATCGAACCAGACTGGGTCAAAAATTAAGGGTCTACACATCCGTTGTGAGCCAAACAAGGAAAAGGGTAAGAACATACATTTTCATGCTTACATACAAGCATATACCATTATGGGATAGGATGACAAACCAAGTAACTCAGATTTAAGATGGCACATCCGATTGAAAAGAAGGAGCAAATGGAGAAAATTGACATTGAACCAGTGAAAATTATTGTTGAATTAAAACAATGGAGGAAGGTCCAGCCTCGGGACCTAATGAACCAATAGCCTACATTAATCATAAAAATAGTCATAACAAGTTAAAAAAGAAATAGTTGTAATGACAAAATGGTAAATGTTTACCTGAGAAGTGCCAGCCCTAGAATCACCATGAGAATAGGAAGGAGTCTTATCCTCCTCCTCCTAGTCTTTGTCCTCTCCTTCGTATTCTTCTTCCTCTCCTTCATCTGCTTCTATTTCTCCTTCTTCACCTCTGGGAAGCCCCCGAATGCCATTAGGAGATACCTAAAAATTTATCAGTTGATCCTGAATGAATTTGACATATGAAACATTCGATGAAAGCATGGTATTGCGAGCATGACTCCAATAAGATTCCCGCATGGAAGGTATGCATGGTATCCATCCATCACTCAACAAGTGCTTGAATGACACTCCTATCAATTTGGTATCCTCGGGATGGTAACTGCAAAACAAAGTCTTTAAACCAGCTTTCGTGGACCATTCTTGTTACCGGAGGTGGGGCCCGACCATACCACTTGCGAGCTTTATGGATGTTTCCAATGCCATGAATGTCACAACCGTCATGCTATCCAAACATAGGTAAGTCAAGGTAAGTGCACATATATTGCTTTTCTACATTTTAACTACATTTATGCAATCTTTTTGCACAATATTTTCTATAAATTTTGCTACGTTAATTTTTATGCATCTTTTTGCACAATGATTTCTATAAATTTTGCTACATCAATTTTTATGCATCTTTTTGCACAATAATTTCTATAAATTTTGCTATATCAATTTTCATGTATATTTTTGCATAATAATATTTATAACAAAATTACACTGATAAAGTTTTATGAATAAGTATTTAAATTACAATAAAATAATTTTTACCTACATTTTTTCTCTGGAACTGGGATGAAGATGCATCCCGGGTAACATGGGAACTTGCTCAACCCTGTTATTATTAAGGTATGTAAGCAATTCATTATTTGATCATGTCCCAAACTTTGAGTAATGTTGAATAGCAGCCATGGCAAGTGATTTAAGCTTTAAGCAAATGATGAAGATGAAAGGTTTTAGTAATCTTGAGCGAGAAACAAAAAGGAAAAGGAAATGGTGATTGTTGTGAATGCCAAAGGCAAAGCCAAATGAGAGGGTTTATATAGAAAGAAACTAAGGCAAGCTGTCAAAAACAAAAAAAAAAGCATAAAGTAGAAGAAAAGAAAAAGAAATGAATGAAATGAAAGAAAATAAAAGAACAAAACGAATCAGAATCAATAATATTCATTATAATAGTTAACTTACATTATTACTTGTTTCTCAGAATTTCTTTCTGTCCCAATAATTCTTCAATTAAATTACATGGCACATGTGCACATAGTAAATAGATATTTACTGTGGGTATATAATTTTTTGTGACTAAAAAATATTTTTCGTACTAATTAAATATTTTTTCCACTCAAGGGGCAAGAGAGTATATAGGTACCCATATATGGTCAAAGTTAGCTAACTTTTTTGCAAAAGAAAAAAATGCTTTACTAATTCCATTTAATTTTTGCAGGTGTTTCGAGTCCATAACCCAACCAAACCAATCCGGGTCCAGAACGATGTATAGAAACCAAACCAATTTGGGTCCAACACCCAAATTGTTTTTTAGTCCAAAACTCATTCGGGGTCCCCAAATCTTTTTTGGGTCCAGAACTCATTTCGGGTTTAGAAATCAAACCAATCTGGGTCCAGAACCCAAATCTTTTTCGAGTTCAGAACTCATTCCAGGTCTAGAACCTAAACCAATTAGTGTCCAGAATCCAAATCTTTTTCAAGTTTGAAACTTATTTCATGTCTAGAACCTAAATTTTCTTTTAGAAATTCAATCCAACCTCGGGTCTAGAATCCAGTCTTGTTCTAAATCAGTTCAATAGTCATGTTGCTTTTTACTCTCCTCTATCAAAATCTCAAATTGCTCAAGCAGGAGGCAAACTGTAGACCCTTAAATTTGGACTAACTTAAATTTAAAAAGCTTATCTTAGTCCATTGTAAATCTAAAATCCCTTAAAGATTAGAATTCAGTTGGTGTGAATGTATATTAAAATTGCAAAAAAAGTCTGGGCTGAAAAATTAATTATTTTGGATCGGTTTGAGTCAAAATTAATGATTTTGGTTTGAGTTGGTTCTCCTAAATCGATATGAGGCTAGCCCATATTGATTTGGGAGGGCTAAATCGATATGGGTATTGCCCATATTGATTTGAGCTTGCCAAATTGATATAGGCAATTGCCTCATATCGATTTTGGCAAACCAAATCGATATGAAACAATTTCATATCAATTTGGATGGCCAAATCGATATGAACCTTGCCTCATATCAATTTAGTCAGCCCAAATCGATATGAGGTGGGATTCATGTCAATTTTTGGCCTTTAATTTTAATAATCTGAGTCATAAGCACAATTTGACCGGCCATATTTATTTCCTAATCACACATTAATTTGTGAAAACTCGGTTTAAAAATCCTTTAAGGACAAGGATTAAGGAAAGGTGCTCTATAAATATAAAAGACAACATAAAAAAAATCAAACAAAAACAAAAAATGATCAAATTCATGAGGAAGAAAGGCAGCAAGGCAGTATGGTCTTGGTGGAAAGCTCAGCTAGAAATCAAAGATTGGAGCAGGCAGAAGCTTGGATCAACTCTCTTAATTTGGTGGAGCCTTCAAACGTAGGTATGTTTATTTAATTTTTGTTTATTAAATCAGTAATCATCTTCAACTTTCAAACTATCATCGCATTGTCTAGGTTATCAAATTCCTTCTTTAATTTAATTCACACAGTAGCTTAATTTGTTTCATACAGTAGCTTAGGTTTCATGTTAAATCAATAATATAATCATCAAAACACTAATCTAATTCCCAAACCCTAAATAGTCTTACAAATTTTCAAAACCCTAATCTATTTTCAAAAGATTCAATCTATTTTCCTAAATTTCCCAAACCCTAATTAGTTTTATAAATTATAAAAATCCTAAATTTTTTTCCTAAATCTCCAAAACCCTAATCCTAGTTTTTCTAATTTCTAAATTTCTTAATTCTATTTCTAAACTTTAATCTTATTTTCTTATAACCTAAAAATTCCATTTTTCATCCCTAGAACCTAAAGTCTTAATTCTCATCATAAAAACCCTAAATTGAAGCATAAACCTTAATTTGAAGCATAAACTCTAAATTGATATATTTATTGCTTTATTTATGTTTAAAGCTTAGATGTGATTATTTTATGGATGATTCATTAATGCTTTGTTTTTATGAATGATTTGTTTTTATATTTGCTAATGGTGAATAATTGAATGATTTAATTTATTTGATTTATTATTTTAATGTTGATTATTTTAGTCTCAAAGATGTAAGAGGTATGTTTCCACTTTGTGGGTCCCTCAATAGTTAGGTTTAATATAATTTAATTTATAAGTATTGGGATTAATGTAAAGGACACATTTCCACCAAAATGTGGGTGCCCTATTTGATTTTGGACATTGGGCATTGTAAAGGCATATTTTCATATTTTATGGGTGCATATTTATTGTTTTGTTTAAACTTTCTTTGATTTTAATACAATGAATATTTATTTACTTTAATACGTGTGTAATATGGATAATGTTATAATAAGCTAAGAATTTTATAATATTTAGACCTGAAAAGGAGGCAGGTTCCAATGAACTGGGCATTGTAGGGGTGTTGGGTAATTCTCACCTTCCCCACGCGTACCCAACTTTTCAAACCCATTAAGTGTTAGGGATTCCCTAGGAATCGAGTCATCCACCCCTTTCTTTTTTACGGCCCGTCCGAGTGGCGACTCCATTTTCTTTGGGTTTAGGCTCGTGTTTACTAAGGTCCTGAGCCTAACAGTGTCAAAGTTACAAGAATCATTCCACATGGGATTGGGGCAAAAATCTTCGCTCACAATGGACCAGTATAAGGCACTATAGACGAGACATATGGTTGAGATGGATCAGCATGAGATGGACTGACCCCATCGTGATGAGGGTCAATTGATTGCTCTGCCACCTACAAAAGAAATTTAAGATTAGACATGTGTCATGAAAAATGATCCTGGATGAGCAGCAAAACATATTTGACGTACCTGAGAAGAGATGACCATAAAATTATCATCCTCGCCTCCATTGTCATCATTTTCTTCTTCCTCTCTTACAAGATGTCCTCAGACACCAATAGGAGAAACTTCAAAATTCAAAAGTCGTTCTTGGATGAACTGGGCATACGACTTAGTAGGTGAGCGGAGATACTGCTCGACATCATATCCATCCCGAGCATGCATCCAAAAGTTCTCCAACATATATGTAAGTCTAATGTATAAGTCGGGATATCATTGGGAACCCTCCATTCCTTGGGACAAAGAAACCAATTGTGCACTCTTTCACTAAGGAGCCGTGCACTCGATACTGGACCAGCAATGACTTGATGAGAATTTTGAAGAGGCAAGGCGACATTAATGGAAGGAGTCCAATTGGCACGCTCGCTCCACGAAGCAATATCTACCTATAAAGTCAATAAGAGAAGGTAAGTCAATTTATTTGCACATTTGGACAGTTACTAATTCTTTTTTACCTAATCCCAGGTTAACCGACTCAAGTGATAACGCTGAGAATGCAATGATGTGAACCAGATGTCAGTATACGGCTCGCTAACCAAAGGCTCAGTCTCGAATACCCGACTCTTTCTCGGGAGATGCCTGGTACCTATATGAGATTATGCTCATAAGCCTAAATCTACAAGAACAATAAATGTTAGATTCATGTTCATCCTTTAATTAAAAAAATTAATAATACAGAAAAGCAAAAAAAGTAAAAAAAAAAAAGAAGGGTTGGGATTAATACCTCGGAGACCACCATAAAATAAAAAAATTATCTTTTCTTCCGGCATAGCTTATCAAAACCCATGATACAAGCAAGCCAGACCAACTTCTCCCCAGTTACACAATGACACAAGATCAATGTCAGCAAGGGCCTATAATACTGATAAAAGGAGGATGAATTCGGTGCGGCACAAAATATTCATCCCCAGCAAATAGAGCAATAACCCTTGAGCATATTGTTCGGCAATTTCTCTGTAAACTGGTCAAGTATAATTCATCCATTACTCTATAATAGGTTCATACTTGATCTTAAATGGCTCTTTCAAGGAAGGCTCCAAACCTATTAGTTGTTGGATTTCATTGAGCGTAAAGATATCATCAGTAAAAGGGATGTGCATTCCATGACACGAGACACTAGTTATGGTAGTAAAATTGACCGACCTGATGCTCATTTCTTCCACCGGTAAGTGAATGGTATGGGTGGTATCCATCCACCTTTCTGCAAGCGGTTGGACTACACTCCTATCTATTTAGTATCCTTTCGACGGCAACTGCATGATGGAGCATGATTGTACCATTGGATCATTCACTTTACTTGAGATGGAGCATGATTTTACCATTGACAGGCTTTATAGATGTTTCCACCACCATGAACAACATAGCCATCATACTGCCAAAACATAGGTAAGTCATCACAAGGTATGTAAACTCCAACATTTTAAAATATAAAATACATAACTAGCACTAAAAATATTTTTATGCAAAAGTTAAATAATAAAACTACTTATATTTTTTGTGATAATAATTCAACAACAATGACACTAGTAATATTTTTGTGAAAATTAAATAATAAATCTATTCATATTTCTTAAACATAAATTAAATACAAATAATACTCATCTTATTTATACAGTAATTAAATATAATAAATAGAAATGAATATATAGAAATAATAGTGCATATATAAATCATACTTAGTCATTCTTTTATGCAATTAAATAATTAATTTGTTAATAAAAATTATATTTACCTAAGTTTTTTCATTTGAGATGTGGTGTAGCTCTATACCGGCTAACAATGTTATTCTCCCATGCTCATATACCAGAATATAATAAAGTAGCTTAACATTTGAATGAGGTCTCGACCAGGATGAATGTTGATTTTCGGCCATTTCTATGTGCTGCCAGTTAGAATTTTTCAAAATGATTGAAGAAAATGAAATTGTTGCTTGAAACTTTTGAATGAAACTCTCGTAACACTTGCTACCTATTTATAGCAAATGAAATTGAAGGATAATATCAAACTACTATCACAATAAAAAAATATAGAAATGTGCATCATAAAACAAAATTGAAAAAAGGAAAAGGAAACAACAAAAAACTAATCCATTATTCATGTTTCATTTTAATTTTAATAATTTCAAATTTAACTCACAAGAGCACACAGTTATTTTTAATTATTCAATATTTTGTACACAACATACGTGCACACAGTAAACTAATTTCATTTTATGAGTCTAAAAAATATTTTTATACTTACAAATATTTTTTCTATGCAGGGGGCTAGGTATAGTAAAAAATAACTAAAAAACTAACTATTTAAATTTTTTTTAGTCCAGAATTCATTCCAGATCTAGAATCCAAACCAATCCGGGTCCAGAGCACAAATTATTTTTTAAATCTAGAACTCATTCTGGGTTCATAACCCAAACCAAACTCAGGTGTGAGCGGAGATTTTTTCCCTCACTCTCGGTGGAATGGTTCTTGCAACTTCGGCACTGTTTAGGCTCGGGGCCTTAGAGAACATGGACCTAAGTCCAGAGAAAATGGAGTCGCCACCCAGACGGGCAAAAAAAAAAGGGGTGGATGACTCGATTCCTAAGGAATCCCCAATCCCTAATGGGTTCGGAAAGTTGGGTACGTGTGGGAAAGGTGAGAAATGGCCCAGCACCCCTACAACGCCCTGTTCATTAGAATCGGCCTCCTTTACATGTCTTAATATTATAAAATTCTTAAATATAACAATATTATCCATATTATACGCAACAAATAAAGCATCGATATATTAAAAAACAAAACAATGTCCAAGCAAAATAAATAGATGGACACCTATCTGAGGATGGAAAGGTGCCCTTACATCATCCATGTCTAAGCTAATAGAACACCCACCAAAGGTAGAAACATGTCCTTTACATTGGTCCAAAATATAAAAGCTATTTAAATTACATGATATTTAACTAATGAGGCACCCACAAAGTGGAAACATACCTCTTACAACATTTGGAAATCAAAATAAATCGATAAAAGTAAATAACCATTCATCATAAATAAATCATTCATCAAAGATATTAAATATCAATCAAAATAGAAAGTAAACATCCATCCATGATAAACTAAATAAATTAAGCATTGAAATTAAAAAAAATCAACAAAGCATTGAAAATAAATTAAAGCATATAATAGACTACATAATCAAATCTAAAATTAAATAAAGCAATAAATATATAATTTAGGGTTTGCATCTTAAAATAGGATTTTAGAAATTTAGTTAATAAATTAGGGCTTTGAAAAAAGGAAAGTTAAATACGCGGACTCATAATACACAAATGAATATTAACCCGTTCGACGAGCTCATACGACGGTCTCGCTAGTTGGTTAGCGGTCGGGGGTCAAGGGGGCAGCGCCCCAAAAAATTTTGGAAATTGGCTTCTAGGATTATTGTAATATCCTCATATATGGTCTAGAAGTTTTGATTATGTTATTGTTATTGTTGTTATTGTTGTTGTTGTTATATTGGATTGTATATATATGTTAATTGCAAGAGACAAGAAATTGGGAAAGAAAATAGGGTTTAGAGAGAATGGTATATGTTGTGTATATGATGATATATATTACATATAAATGGGTCAAAGGAAGAGTCAAAGGGAAAGAGATATTTTTGTGTTGAGTGTGTAATTACTTAAATGGGCTTATATGAGACAAAAGGTGAGTTATATGGTAAAGGGCATTGAGGTAATTTACCTTTAGAAATCTCTTGGTGGAGATTAAAAGATGGAAAAGTGTTTGACTTGTGGCTATTTTGTTTTCTTTTCATTTTGGGTGCCGGTGATTGAAGGAGAGAAAGAGGAAGAGAAGTGTTCTTGATGCTAGAGTTCAATTGAAGAGGCAATCAAAGAGTTTGGTTAGAGATTTGTGAAATTTCTTCATCTAAGGTAAGAAATCTCTTGTTTTCCTTGTAAATTTTGAAGTTATGTTTAAAGTGAAGTGTGATTTGTTGATGTAATGATTTGGTGTATTTGATATGTGTTTGCAAGTGTTAGAATTGATTTAAAGTTAAAAATTGGAATTGGTGTTGGTTTGGTTGTGATTATGGAAAATAAGTGAAGATTGATAGTGGAAAATCAAGAGTAAAGTTTGAGTTAGGGTTTTGAGATGGTTTGTGTTCAAATGTGTTGTTTAAGTGGTTATTGTGATGAATATGTGTTATGACATGAGTTATATCCATTTGAGTGAGTTTGTGTTGGGAATTATTTGTTAAAATGCATTTGGAAGAGGGTTGGTTACATTTAGGGTTTATGCATGAGAGACACGTAATTTGGGGCGGTCGCTATTATTCAAGTGCGGTCGCGACTTAGGTCGGGCTTCTGGCCGCGAAACCTACTGTATTAAGGTTTCATCTTGTGATTGTGAAGTGCGGTCGCGACTTAGGTCGGGCTTCTGGCCGCGAAACCTACTGTAATAAGGTTTCATCTTGTAATTGTATGGGGCGGTCGTATTCAGGTGAGGCGCGACCGCTAGAAAGGTTCTGTTCACCTTATTGGAAGCAATCTAATCCTACAACAAGATTCTCAAATACATGTTAAATAGATCATCCATTTGAATTGTCAAGGATCAAAATAGATATCATTTGTCTAACATCATTGTTGAATCATGAAATGTGAGATGATATGGAATTGATAATGCATATGATATTACATGAACAAGGTTATGTATTGTGTATTGTGAGGCTTGTGAATGGTGATGTGTATTATGAATAATGTACTTTGAAATGTGATTGGCTATGATGATATAATTGAATGATGTATGGCATGTTTGCCTAATTGAAGAGAAAGATTGAGAAAGAGTTTGATAAAGAGAATAATGAAATAAGTGTATGTTTAATATGATATTCAGTTTCAGAGTTCTGGTTTTTGGAGGCATGCCTATTTAATGAAAGTTAACAGTCTTGCCGGGTTGAGGATCTCTTCAAATTGAGTTGAATTGAGGTCCAAGAGACTGGGTCTGTTACACTATGAAAATTAATATTATGAGATATTTGATTTGTAACAGTCTTGCCGGGTTGAGGATATCCTCGAGTTAGATGAGTTGATGATCCAAGAGACCGGGTCTGTTATGCTATCCATGGATAGAGATATATATATGTATATGTTGCCTACGGGCTTGATAATGGTGTTTATGAACCAAAGCAGTAACTCTGAATTCTGAATATCGTATTAAATACTTGATGGGCCCATAGGTGTCTAGGTTTTATGTATAACATAAATGTTGTTCTAATGTAATGAAATGTTAATATTACTTATATGATGAAACGGACTATTCACGGAATATTGTTTGTTGAGTATGATCTTTACTAATTGTGTTTGTATCATTGATGTTGATTTATTAATACAAATGTGAAACATTGCATTGCACTAAAGCATAACATTAGCATAAATTGTCTTACTAAGCCCTTGGCTTAGCGCGATAGTGTTTAATCACGCAGGTAATAGAGTTGATAGAGTTGAACCCGAGAGCTCTTCTAGACCGAGTGAGAGTAGACATTGAAGAGTTGATTTTGGGAACTTAAAGATCAGAGGAGATTTGCCAATCATGTATAACTCTTTTATATTTTGTAAAGATTTTGTTTATATTGTAAATATATATGTAATGATAAATATGTACTCAAATGTTTTCATATGTGTAAATATTTTATGTCTTCCGCTGTGTACTACTTAAATGTATTTATATATCTATAATGTATATTGAGAAAGATGATGGTATTATATAAAAAAATGTAAATATTTGATAATTTCCGCTGCGTAACAACTAAATGTATCTTTATATATATCTATTTAGTTTTGTATTACAAGTTAACTACTTATCTTTCTATAATGTATACAATTGAAAGATTATGGTATGATTTAAAATGTTTTAAATGTTAAGAAAATCCGTAGCATCTCTATGTTTAGTGCATGTATACTACATTGTGGTGTTTGTAGTGTGCATGTATTGAATGTAGGGGTGTTACAATTATAGGTTTTGGTGTTGAAAATTACGATTTTAGGGTTTAGAATTTAGAAAATAGGGTTTTGGAATTTTGAGTAACTAATATTATTTTTTAAATGAATAATTCTACTGGACATTTTAAAGATTTATGGTTTTGGATGTTTTATGAAAATATGATACTGTGATTTAAAATAAATTGGTTTGGTAACAGATTGTTATTTTGGTTTTACTATATTGGATTTGAATGTTTAGGTTTATAAGGTTTTAAGGATTAGGGTTAGGGTTTAGGAAAACTAGGGTTTATGGTTTTGGTTTTGAGGTAATTAGGGTTTTTTAGTGTTTTGGAAAATATGTTTGGTTTTAGGATTGAAGAAAATAGTTTAGAGTTTTATAAAGCTTTTTGTGATTTTTAGAAACTGTAAGGTAAGTTTAGAGTTTGTTAATAGAGTTTGGATATTTAACAAAGCATTTGGAAACTTTGGAAAAGAATTAAAAGAAAACAGTTTAGGGTTTTTAAGAGCTTTTGGAAATAGGAAAAATGATTTAAGGTTTTTGGAAATAAAAGAGTATTTTTTTTAGGATTTTTGGAAATAGCAGTAACAATTTAGGGTTTTAAGGTTTTGAAGAAATAGGTTAGGGTTCTTAAGTTCTATAAGAAACAGAACGAACGATTTAAGATTTTTTGGAAAACAAAGGAAACATATTAGGGTTTTAAAGGTATTTATAAACAGAAAAGTGTCTATGTTATTGAAACGAAGATCAATGTTACTATGTGTTTATAAATCAAGGTTTTGTGTGTATAATCTTAAGAATCAAAGAAACAAAGCTACTGTAAGGAAAAAAGAGATTAGATATTCATACCTTCGTTTGTTGGTTCCATCAAAAATTGCTTCTTGGATGAACAAAAACAAAGGCAAGATGGCTGCCTTTGATGGATTGATTGTTTGGTTGCTATTTCTTCTCTCAAAAAGTCTGATTGTTTTTACTACCAAAGATTTCTCCTAGTCCGATTGTTCCAAAGTTTTTCAGTCGATTGTCCTCCAAAAGTTTCTCCCCTAATTCCTTGTTTTTAGTCTTATTTATAGGAAATTTCAATGATTAATCTTAATTGTTTACAGAATTAAACATTAATTAGGAAAAGGGAACCGAAACCAAATAGAATTTGGTTTCGGAAAAAATTACGTCGGAAAAATTTTGCTGGCGAAAAAAACTGCTGTGGAAAAATTTCGCTGGTGAAAAAACTGCTGCGGGTTGCTGCGAGTGCTGGCAAAAAAAAAATTGAGGGGCGGGGCTGCGGGCCATTTCGTCCAAGCTTTCGGCGATGAATTTTTTCGTCGCCTATTTTTATTTTTATTTTTATTTATTTGTTTATTATTATTATTATTTTATTTGTTTATTATTTTTATTTTTATTCACTTCACCATTTTTTAACTAAAATAAAGATTAAAATACCACAAAAATTATTTTGGACTATAAGAAATAACGGACCAAACTGGGTCAAAAATTAAGGGTCTACATCAGGTCCAGAACCCAAATTATTTTTTGAGTATAGAACTCATTCCGGGTCTAGAACCCAAACAAACTCGGGACCAGAACCCAAATTATTTTTTGAGTCTAGAACACATTCCAGGTCTAGAACCAAAACAAACTCGGGTGTAGGACCCAAATTATTTTTTGAGTCAAGAACTCATTCCGAATACAGAATCCAAACCAGCTTGGGTCCAGTGCCCAAATTATTTTTCGAGTCCATAACACATTCCGACTCCAAAACCCAAACCAATCCAGGTCCAGAACTCAAATTATTTTTTGAGTCTAGAACTCATTTTGGGTCTAGAACCCAAACAAACTTAGATCCAGAACCCAAATTATTTTTCGAGTCAAGAACTCATTCCTAGTCTAGAACCCAAACCAATCCGGGCCCAGAACCTAAATTATTTTTTGAGTCTGGATCTCATTCTGGGTCTAGAACCAAAATCAATCTAGAATCTAAATTATTTTTTGAGTCCATAATTCATTCCAGGTTCAGAACCCAAACCAACTCGGGTCCACAGCCTAAATTATTTTTTGAGTCCAGAACTCATTCCGAGTCTAGAACCAAAACCAATCCGGATCAAAACCCAAATTATTTTTCAAGTCCAGAACTCATTACAGGTCCAGAACCCAAACCAACTCGGATCCAGAGCCTAAATTATTTTTTGACTACAAAACTCATTCCGGATCTAGAACCCAAATCATTTCGGGTCAAGAACCCAAACATATCTGGGTCCAAAATCTAAAATTTTTCGAATCCAGAACTCATTCTGGGGCCAGAACCCAAACTAACTCGGGTCTATAACCCAAATTATTTTTGGAGTCCAAAACTCATTCTGGGTCCACAACCCAAACCAATCCGAATATAGAAGCCAAATTATTTTTTGAGTCCAGAACTCAATTCAGGTCCAGATCCCAAATCATTTTCAATTTCAGAGCTCAATCCGGGTCCATAACCTGAACCAACTTGATCTTTTCAAAATTAAATTGCTTTTTTCATTCTCTAAATAAATTCAAGATTATTCAAGCAGAGAGCTGGACTATAGACCCTTAATTTTGGTACCGGTCCAAATATATACTTTTCATTTTGAAGGCCATATCAAGTCTAAACCTAATAACAGATCACAAAATAAAATCAATTATAATTATTTAATATTTGGATTATGAATTATAAAAATTTAATATTTGGATTATAAATTATAATTATTTAATATTTTTATTACTAATTATTTAACATTGGAATTGGAAATTCTAATTATTTAATGTTTTGATATTGGTTGGCCAATTATTTAATATTTGGATTGTGTTCAGTTCAATTAATTTGATTAAGAGGAAACTTTGTCAAATGGTCGGATGGTTGGCCCAAACCAAGCTAATTCGATATGAGCATTAATGCTCATATTGAATTGGCACATGTGAATTGGATATGAGTTATTGCTTATGCTAAAATGGGCAAGGGCCAATTCGACAGGCTTGGTTGTTTCCTAATTGTGCAATGTTTTCACACGGAGATTGGTCGAGATTGTTTAGGAATTATTTATCCGAAGTAAAAAGGGTTGAAAGGATGCCCTAATGTGAGATAGAAAAAGTCAATTAATTTTCAAATTAAGGGGGTCAGAAAATTAGCAATAAAAATTAAGGAAGCAAGAAAGAAAAGAGAAGCAAAAACAAGAAAAGAGAAGAGGAATCAGTCACCATAATCAAGGCTGTATCTAGGTAATTGCCAAACTGCCAAAGCTCGATCAAAGTAATGAGTTGATTCAGGCAGTAGTAAACAACAAAGCTTGGTTCAAATTCTTTCAATTTGGTGGAGCCAATAAATAAAGGTTTGTTTAATATCTTTAATTCGTTCTTCAATTTGTTCAAATCACAATAGTTATGTTATTATAATCTCATACAATTGTTTGTAAAATATTCAAATAATCCAGTAATTATGTTCATGTTTCCAAAATAATTTGGTTCATCCAAGTAGCAAATATTAAACGTTAAACCCTAATTCATAAAATCCCTAATACCCTAACATCCAGTACTTTAACTTTTGAAACAAAAATTCAAAACCCTATTTTCTAAATCAAAACCTTAAATTCCAAAATCCTAAACTATTTTCCTAAAATAATTAATTAAAAACTCTAATCTCTTTTAAAAACCCTTATCCAGTAACCTTATTTTCCAAATTTCCTAATCCAAAACACCAAACCCTTGCACAAGTCCATTAATCTCGCAAAACCCTAATCTAGTACACCTAAAAATCTTAATATCCCGTAATATCTGTAGACCCTTAATTTTTGACTTAGTCCGATCCAATATATTTTAATTAGTCCAAAATAATTTTGTATTGTCCAATATATTTTAGTTAGTCCAAAATATTTTTTTATGGTATCTTGATTATTTTTAATTTTTATTTTAGTAAAAAATGATGAAATGAATAAAAATTAAAAAATAATAAAAAATAACAAAAAAAATCGGCGACAGAAAAATCGGCGACGAAAAAATCATCGCCGAAAGTCAGCGGGGCCTATGGGCATTTCGCCCGCAGGAATTTCCTGCGAGCAAAATGGCCCACGGGCCCATTTCGCCCACGCTGCTACAGCCAGCTGCGGTAATTTTTTTTCGCCAGCGCAGTTTTTCCGCAACAGTTTTTTTTTCCCAGCGAAATTTTTTCGACGCAAATTTTTCGAAACCTAATGCAATTAGGTTTCAGTTTCCTTTTCTTATTGAATATTGTATGTCGTGAATAATTAGAATTACCCATAGAATTCTTCTATAAATATGGACTAAACCACACAAAACCTAATTCAACTCCAAAACCTAAAATAGGGAACCCTAACCTCCTTAAAACCTTAAACCTTAATTTTTTCTAAACCCTTATCCTTTAAAACTTTAAAAAAATGATATAAACACAAATATTTAATTTTACACAGTAAGCTTGAAACCATAATTTGATGAGTAATCGTAAACCACAAATCAAAAGTATTTTGAAGAGCCCAAACCCTAGTTTCATGATTTCACCATCCAAATATTAATTTAGTTAATAAAAGAGCTTTATCAACCTTTTAAAACATAAAACCTTAATCTATTTTAATTTCTTAAAAAACTCACAGTAGCCATAATTTAGACTTTTATTTGCTTTATTCAATTCTATATTTGATTATGCTTCGATTTATTTTATATGCTTTAATTTATTTAAGTTCAATGCTTGGTTTATTTAATTTATCATGGGTGGATGTTTACTTTCTATTGATATTTAATATCTTTGATGAATGATTTATTTATTATGGATGGTTATTTACTTTTATCAATTTATTTAGATTTCCAAATGTTGTAAGAGGTATGTTTCCACTTGGTGGGTACCTCATTAGTTGAATATCATGTAATTTAAATTGCTTTTCTATTTTAGAACTAATGTAAAGGGCATGTTTCTACCTTTCGGTGGGTGTCCTATTTAGGCATGTGATGTAAGGACATGTTTCAATCTTCGGATGGGTGTCCATTTATTTGTTTTGCTTGGACCCTGCTTTAATTTTAATATATTGATGTTTTCTTTTAATTATTGTGTGTAATATGGATAATGTTGTTATATTTAAGAATTTTATAATATTAAGACCTGTAAAGGAGGCCGGTTCCAATGAACCTGGCGTTGTGGGGGTGCTGGGCCATTTCTCACCTTCCCCACACGTACCCAACTTTTCCGAACCCATTAGGGGGTTGGGGATTCCTTAGGAATCGAGTCATCCACCCGTTTCTTTTTCCCAGCCCGTCCGGGTGGTGACTCCATTTTCTTCGGACTTAGGTCCGTGTTTTCTAAGGCCCCGAGCCTAAACAGTGCCGAAGTCGCAAGAACCATTCCACCGGGAGTGGGGGCAAAAATCTCCGCTCACAGTGGCGACTCCACTGGGGATAAAAGAAGTTAATTCCGTTGGTCTTTTTATTATTCTATTCTTTCTTATAATGATATTATCCATTGCATCATATTAGATTGCATTGTGTGCGTGAGTTAGGACGCCCGTGTTATGTTATATAAGGGATATCATACTTTCACTCAAGGTATGGAGTTCGAGCATGGCATAACCACTCATAGCCTCATACCATTGGTATATACTTGCTATGGGAACCTAAGCCTTGTTACCCAAAGACTAAAGCTCATGTATTTGGCCTAGTTACTTTCCTTAGGTTTTTATCCCAAATGCATGTTGTTTGACTACGGTTAATTTATCTTGGCTTAAATCATGGCTTATTTGGTTTGTTCTTTTTCTAATATGACCTAAGTATATTGTAAGCTCAAAATAAATTTTTCTTTAAAGTCCAAATGACCAAAACTATTTTCAAAACTTTTCAAAATGGCCTTTGGACATAAGACTTTTCTAAAAATAAATCAAAAATTCTTTTGCTCATGGCCCAAATACTAAGCCCAAATCCATTTTTTCTAAGATCTTTTTACAATGGGCTTAGAAATAAAATTATTTTTATCCAACCTTTTCTTACAAAGAGCTTGCAAATTTTTTAGGTCAATTAAGAAATACCAAAAATCAATTGTGGGCCTAGTTTATACTAAGAATAAATTAACCATGGCTTGTTTTTGGCATGAATCATTAGTTACCTTTTTCAAGTGAGAAATCTATCTATAATAAACCTCTTAATTTATTTTTAATCCAATATAGCATAAAAGCTACTTTAGTTTGTTGAATGGATTAAAACCTAATTAATGGGAATTATTATAAACTGATTTCCATTTTTAAAAATATAACTATTAGTTGAAACGTCTGAGGGAAATATTCGTAAACAAGATACCCCATGTTGGTATTTTCTAACCATATACCTAGGAAAAGAGACTCGCCATTCGTGTGTGGATGTTATAATGTTGGAAGGAACATCCTATTCGTCCTTGTTTGTCTATTGTTTGTGCATACATGCATACATGCATACATTTGCATCTCATATCATTGATCCTCTCTGGCTCACAGCCCTGGATTATGAAAATACAAAAGTTTATTATAATCCGACCTACGCCGGAGACGAAGTATCTAGCAACGACTCAATCACTTGCTCACCAAAAACAATGGAGCCAG
This sequence comes from Garcia nutans, assembly GCA_947685225.1. Taxonomy (NCBI): domain Eukaryota; kingdom Viridiplantae; phylum Streptophyta; class Magnoliopsida; order Malpighiales; family Euphorbiaceae; genus Garcia; species Garcia nutans. Next base: position 526,571 of record CANTUV010000017.1, on the reverse strand, counting down.
AACAAATTCAAAGGATGGCGGATGAGGCCCTCAATGCCAAGATGGAAGAAATAAAAGAGGCCATGGCTGAGACAATAAAGAATCAACTAGTTGCAATTTTAGGAAATAATTTCGAAGCATCTGCTAGCACCAAGAAGACAAAGGACAATGGGAAGGCTAAAATTGGCCAAGTACCTTTTGATGATGATAAGGTGGTCATTGATGATGATGATTGGGCTCAATACTACCAAGATCCTCAAGACAAGAAGAAAGAATCGAAGATTTTTGAAAGATCAACTATAGAGAAGATCGAAACTTCTAATGTTAAAAAGATGATTGCTGATTTAGAAAAGAAATTTGAGAAGAAATTGAAAACCGAAGAGGTGTCCGAGTTTGACAAATTGTTTGAGCTAGATAAAGAAGTTTCGTACAAGTTCAAGATGCCATCTTTTGCGAAGTATGATGGAACTGGGAATCCTCATCTCCATGTAAAGTAGTATATCACTGCCATGCAGTCTGCCCGAGCTACTAAGGCTCAAACCCTAAGGTAGTTCATGCTCTCTTTGGACCCTGTTGTCCAAAATTGGTTCAATACCTTAGATGATGGAACACAAAAGAATTGGGATTTGCTATACAAGGCCTTTATCCAGCAATATGGGTATAATATCGAGATGGAAGTTACCTTAATGGAAGTGGAGTCCATTAGACAAAGGCCAAACGAGAATTTTGTGGACTATATGAAGAGATGGAGAAACAAGGCCGCTTTGCTCAAGAAAAGGCCCGATGAATATGATCAAATAAGGATGATCGTGAGAGGGGTCCTGCCCATCTCCGTGAAAGGATGTCTCACACCCTTATAAGGGATTTCAAAGATCTTCTTCAAGCTGGTCTACAAATTGAGGAGTGGGAAAGGGAAAAAAATCGCTTTTCAATAAAAAGGAATGAGAAAGGGAACTACCAGTCGGGCAATCAAAGCACACAAAAAGAAGTTGATGTTAATGCCACTAGTCAAGGAGGAATGAGACAGTTTTTAGAATTAGGGAAGCCACTGTCTTGGATTATCAATAAGCTACCAAAGAAGGGATTGTTACAACCCTTGACTCCTCATCCTTTGTCTAATCCTCTTCCACCTAACTTTGATACTAATGCATTTTGCCAATTCCATCAAAGGCCTGGACACGAAATGGACAATTGCATGAAGTTGAGGCATGAGATCCAAAATTTAATTGATAATGGCAAGTTGCCCAAGCCGGATAAGCCCAACACCAAAGATAATCCATTTCCAAGGTTCAACAGGGTGCCACCACCAGCAACCTTCATGGTAGGAAAAGGATTAGAAGAGGATTTTGTTTTATCATCCTTTCAAGATGGGGATATTGAAGATGTGAAAGGAAAAGAGGCTTAAACTCAACAAACTTTTCTTAGCTTGAATGCTGCTTTTCAATTTTACTTTCTTTAATATTTAATTGGAACTATCGTGTTTTTCAAATTTAAATTTGTTTGAATAAATTACTTTCATCAAAAATTTTGTTGGTCTTTGTTCATCTTAGTGTTCAACCGATGAGGAATCTAGCTTGATGTTTATAAATTAATGTGTCTAGGCATCATGACTTGAATGACTTTACTAGATGAGGGAATTGCTCTATAGCATTGAGTTGTGTATGCTTACTTAGAGAGGGCTCCTGCATAATTACCTTTGTCTAGGTCCTAGTCAGTCTTAGAACATTCTTTGACAAGCTTTCGAGGCGAAATTGAGCTCTGCTTATTTAAGGGAGAGATGATCTAGGCATTGTTTGGTTAGCCAATAACTAGTAACCACCTTATTAAATATCAATCCCTAGTCGTCCCTTTGAGCCTTCATAAAATTTAAGCTTTCTTTTCATTGGCTTACAAACCCCAATAACCTACCCTGAGTTGTTGTGATACTTTTGACAAGTCTTATAATTACTAAGATAAAGAGTTAAGAAGATTAAAGAAAGCAATGATTAGTCAAGATCATGAGGATAGTTGAAGTTCTCAAGACTATAAAGATAGTTGAAGTTCTCAAGACCATAAGGATAGTTGATGTTTTTAAGACCATAAGGGTGGTTGAAGTTTCCCTAATATCTCCAATATATCAACATCAACATCAGAGTAACAAATGATTTATCCCTATTAAAGAAGATTTATGTTACTCCACACATCCATTATTAGAAGCCCAAGCCGATACAAACAAGACAACTCTGTTTGAGCTAGGACCAAAAAAAAAGACAAAAGAAAAGAAAAAGAAGAGAAAAAAAAGAAAAGAAAAAAGAAAAGAAAACCCAAAAAGGTTCAAAAAGCCAACTGAGTTCTTTTTTACCTAAGACAACAAAAGGCTTCCATTTAGTTTATAAGGACGGTTTGACTTGAATTGGTCCAACCCAACCAAAGATTCGATCAAAACCAAAGAAAAAGGAGAGAGATCATCTAGTGCTTAAAAGTTCTGTACTTGACAGTCCTACAAGGAAGAAGGAAAAAAATGATAAAATGCTCAAAGAAAGGGAAGGGTAAAAAGAAAGAAAAGGGAGAAGAAGAAAAGAAATGAATTTGGGTATTAAACTTTTTGCAAGGGCAAAGACTGTCCTAATCAAGATCTAGATTAATGCCAAGAAGATAGAAGGAATTTGGGAGTCTAGCAAGATTGCTCCCAACTGTCTAAAGTTCCAACAAGAAATTTGTAGTGTGAGGGTTTGTCCATTGTGTCACACCAGCTCCAATCTCAAAATGGCCTTCATTTAAACCCGTGTACCTCATAGACCCCATTTCAAGCCTATCAAAGACCTGTTGATCTCTCTTGGTAGGTAGAGTCTATTAGTGGAGATAGTTTGGATAAGCATGCATATGAGATAGACAGTATTTAAACTCAATGAGACCTTTGGCCGAGTAACAATTCTTGTGCCTATCTTGGCCGAGTATGTGCCTATCTGAAGTGCAACAATTCTTGCTTAAATAGAGATAATTTCTGAGTTTAGTGTGGTAACTAGGGTTGTCATGTTATAGATATGTTAATTTGGAAAATCAAGTCTTGAGGTGCATTGACATTAATTTGGCAAAGCCAACATTTGATTTCAAAATTAAAATTCAAAAATTAAAAAAAAAATGGAAAAGAAAAAAAGTATTTTGTCATACAAAGCCTTCAAGTTAAGGAAAGTATGTTGAACCTCCAAAGGACACATTGGGCAAAGGAAATGATTATTGGCAAGGTCATGAAGAAGCTATCAACTGACATGCTGAGGCATAGTTTGAAATAGATGAATCCCTGACTCTGCTGCTTGGGGTCTCCATTATTCATATTTTCAACATCTTGAAGATAAAAGCCATAAATGTAAAGCTTTCTATCATTCCAATGCAAGACTTGAATGAGCGTCGAAAAGGAGTCAATGAGAATTCTTCTGCTGATCACCTTGGTTTGTGAGTCGATGGAACAACTGTAAGTATTATTCATGTATATCATGCATATATGAGCATATCACATCGCACTTTCTTGTCTTGTATTGTCTATTCTTTATCAAAGTGAACAGCAAACACTCTGCGAAGTAAAGAATCAAAAGAATATATAAAATCAGGGGGGCATGGAAAGCCCATTGCTTGAGAAAGCTCCAGTAATTTTGCAAAGAGAAGAAATGTGTGCTTATGCGAAGAACTACAAGGCAAAAACATCAATCAAAGCCCGAATGGAAAAAATCTTGGGTTGGAGCCTACACAGGGGGCAAAGTTTCTCCTTTTCAATTTTTTGGGTCTATATATAAAATATTTTCAAACTCACTTACAAATATTTTGCCACGCAGGGGGCAAGGAGAGGGTATGAAGGCTAGCTAAAAAGGGCTTAATTTTTTTTGCAAAAGTGCAAAGGAAGAACAAGACAGAATGAAAAAAGAAGAAAATTAGAACTCTCAAAAGAATGAAGATACAAGAGACAAAAGATCAGTCCATCTAAAAGAGCTGAAGCCAGGGAAAAGACCCGATTTAAAGGATGAAGATTTTCAAGGGTGAAGACCCGATCTCAAAGAAGGAAGATCCATTTTCAAAGGTGAAGAACCACAATGCATAGAACGGTAGGAGCAGTCAGACTTCTCAACTGATAAAAGGTTAGATAAAATCATTCTCGGGTCCAAGTACCCAAATCAAATCAATCTTGGGTCCAAGTACCCAAATTCAACCCAATCTCGGGTCCAAGTACCCAAATCAAATCAATCTCGGGTCCACGTACCCAATCCCGGGTCTAAGTACCCAAAATCAATTCAAGCTCAGGTCCAAGTACCCAATCTCAGGTCCAAGAATCCATTCTCAGGTCCAAGTACCCAAATCAAATCAATCTCAGGTCCAAGCACCTAATCTCGGGTCCAAGTACCCAAATCAATTCAAGCTCGGGTCCAAGTACCCAATCTTGGGTCCAAGCACCCATTCTCGGGTCTAAGTACCTAAATCAATTCAAACTCGGGTCCAAGTACCCAATCTCGGGTCCAAGTACCCAAATCAATTCAAGGTCTAAGTACCCAATCTCGGGTCCAAGCACCCATTCTCGGGTCCAAGCACCCAAATCAATTCAAGCTCGGGTCCAAGTACCCAATCTCCGGTCCAAGCACCCATTTTAGGGTCCAAGTACCCAATCTCGGGTCCAAGTACCCAAATCAAATAAATCTCGGGTCCAAGTACCGAATCCTGGGTTCAAGTACACAAATTCAATCCAATCTTGGGTTCAAGTACCCAAATCAAATTCAATCTCGGGTCCAAGTACCCAAAATAAATTTAAATCACCATCTCAAAAATTAAGTCTTATTTCTTTTCACTCTCTTTAATTAATGTTTCAGATCGTTCAAGCAGGGGGCAAACTGTAGACCCTTAATTTTTGACCTAGTCCTGTCCAATATATTTAATTAGTCAAAAATAATTTTTGTCTTGTCCAATATATTTTAGTTAGTCCAAAATAATTTTTATGGTATCTTGATTAATTTTAATTTTTATTTTAGTAAAAAATGGTGAAATGAATAAAAAAATAATAAAAAAATCGGCGATGAAAAAATCGTCGCCAAAAGTTAGCGCGGGCCCGTGGGCATTTTCCTGCTGGCAAAATGGCCGCCCGCGCTGCCACAGCTTTTTTTTGCCAGCGCAATTTTTCCGCAGCAGTTTTTTTTCGCTAGCGAAATTTTTCCGGCGCAAATTTTTCAAAACCTAATGCAATTAGGTTTCGGTTTCCTTTTCTTATTGAATATTGTATGCCGTGAATAATTAGAATTACCCATAGAATTCTTCTATAAATATGGACTAAACCACACAAAAAAGGGAGGAGGAAATAAGGAAGAAAATTGGACAGAAACTTGAACAAAAGTGGAAACCGAATCTGTGAAGGAAAACCTTGAACGAAGCTGATTTTTTTGAGAGAGTCGAAAAACAATTCAAGCAATTCAAAGGCAAAAAGGCTTGTCTTTGACCTTGTTCATCCAAGAAGCAATTTTTGGTGAAACTTACAAAATAAGATTTGAATTCTTAATTTCTTTTATTTGGTCACAATAGCTAAATTATCAAATTGTGTCTTTTAATTCAAAAACCATAGAACCTCAATTCACTTTTTCTAAAGTTTAAAAATCTTAATTTGTTGCTTTATTTTCCAAAAAGTTTAAAGTTGTTAGTTTTGTTTCTTCAAAACCCAAAACCCAAAATTTGTTTTCTAAATTTTCAAAACTCTAAATTGTATTCTGTTTCCTTCCAAAAGACTTTAAAATATCTTTTTTGCTTTATAAACTTTAAATCGTTTGTTTACTTTTATAAAGCTTCATAAAATTATCAATTGTTTTTTTCCAAATCCTAAAATAAAATTCATTACCCAAAACCCTAAAATCAAAAATTCTAAAACCCTAATTCAACTCCAAAACCTAAAATAGGGACCCTAACCTCCTTAAAACCTTAAACCTTAATTTTTTCTAAACCCTTATCCTTTAAAACTTTAAAAAATGATATAAACACAAATATTTAATTTTACACAGTAAGCTTGAAACCATAATTTAATGAGTAATCATAAACCACAAATCAAAAGTATTTTGAAGAGCCCAAACACTAGTTTCATGAAACCTTAATCTATTTTAATTTCTTAAAAAACTCACAGTAGCCATAATTTAGACTTTTATTTGCTTTATTCAATTCTATGTTTGATTATGCTTTGATTTATTTTATATGCTTTAATTTATTTAATTTCAATGCTTGGTTTATTTAATTTATCATGGGTGGATGTTTACTTTCTATTGATATTTAATATCTTTGATGAATGATTTATTTATTATGAATGGTTATTTACTTTTATCAATTTATTTAGATTTTCAAATGTTGTAAGAGGTATGTTCCCACTTAGTGGGTACCTCATTAGTTGAATATCATGTAATTTAAATTGCTTTTTCTATTTTAGAACTAATGTAAAGGGCATGTTTCTACTTTTCGATGGGTGTCCTATTTAGGCATGTGATGTAAGGGCATGTTTCCATCTTCGGATGGGTGTCCATTTATTTATTTTGCTTGGACCTTGCTTTAATTTTAATATATTGATGTTTTCTTTTAATTATTGTGTATAATATGGATAATGTTGTTATATTTAAGAATTTTATAATATTAAGACCTGTAAAGGAGGCCGGTTATAATGAACCGGGCGTTGTGGGGGTGCTGGGCCATTTCTCACCTTCCCCACACATACCCAACTTTCCGAACCCATTAGGGGGTTGGGAATTCCTTAGGAATCGAGTCATCCACCCTTTTCTTTTTTTTTCTGGCCCATCCGGGTGGCGACTCCATTTTCTTCAGACTTAGGTCCGTGTTCTCTAAGGCCTCGAGCCTAAATAGTGCCGAAGTCGCAAGAACCATTCCACTAGGAGTGGGGGAAAAAATCCCCGCTCACAATACCTAAACTACCCTAACCTAAGTTTCCAGTAGCCCATAAATTTAACCCTTGTTTTATAAAACCTACAACCTTGATTGTTTTTCCAAAACCCTAGTTTGTATGTTTCAAACCTAAATTGCATGTAAGAAACCCTAATTGCATGATATAAACCCTAAACCCTAATTTAGCAATCTAAACTTTAAGAAATCCTAATTCATATATTAAAACCCTAGTTTGTACAATTATTATTTAACATGATGTTTAAATATAGACTTGATTATTAATATATGTTCACTTATTGCATGTTTTAATGCATGACTTATTTTATTTTGATTTATGAAGAATGGTTTACTTTTGTGATGAATAGTTGGTGTTGTCCCAAGATGGCAACCAAGAGGGGGGGGGGTGAATTGGTTTCCTCAAGAAATAATGACAATTAAAAACTCAACAAACTAGAAATGAGGAATAGAGAGTTGGTTAAGTAATGAAATAAAGAAAGAACACACAAGATTTATAGTGGTTCGGATTTTACTTCAATCCTACATCCACTTCCTTAACAACTTGTTAAGGTTCCACTAATCTTTGAAGTTTTTACAAGCTCACTTCCAACTTTGGTGTTTTCACAAGTTCACACCTAACTTCACAAGTGTTTTTCTAAGGCTTACACTCAAGAACCTTTAAAGGAGTTTTTAAGGCTCACTCTCACAACCCAAACAAGAGTTTTACAAGGATTACTCTCACAACCCAAGTGTTTTTCCAAGCTCACACTCAAACTTATACAATGGTGTTTTCAATGCTTACACCTAACATTCATTACAATTCAAATGTAAGTTTAAGTAAAAGAAAGTTTGTTGCTTGGCTATGAAATTCTTTTTTCTTGCTTCTCTTACTTCTTTTCTTATAGAATCACTGTATTTATAGCCAATGTGGTCTTACTAGCCGTTATTGATAGTAAGAATAAAGTCTTGGCAGTTTAGACCTTCTTTATTAAACTGTCCGAAGCATTTCGCGGTCGTCCTTCATATAAGGATGGTCGCGCTATTGCCACACGTGGTCATCCTTGAACAAGGCACGGTCGCTGAATTTAAAAAAACTTCAACTGTCGAATTTGAGTGCTCTATAGCAGGAATCTTGCCCATGCTGTGGTTGTCGGGACGGTCGCGCATCACAAAGGTGCGGTCGCCCTTTTTGAATGTTGAAGTGGGTTTTTAACGGTCATGTCACGTGTAATTCTCTGACAGGGCAGAAGAGATGTTCGCTAAAATTTGAATGTCGCGGTCGCCCTAGGTGACATCTCGCGGTCAAAGTGAGATACTCGCGTCGAAATTCTGGACGCACCTGAGGACGCGAACACTACTGTCTCTTTAAGCAAATTCTTCTTGATTTGGTAGAGCGGTCGCGAATATAAATGGGCGGTCGCTAAAGTGATAAGCGAGGCCGTATCATTCGTCGTTCTTGTCACCGCGAACCTTACTGTGATTAGAATGATTTGAGTTGTTTGGGTAGCGGTCGTTCATAACTTGGGACGGTCGCTCTTCATTAAGTGCGGTCGTTACTGAGGTCGGGTTTCTGACCGCGAAACCTACTGTGATAAGGTTTCATCCTTTAATTGAATGGTGCGGTCGTATTCATGTTTGGTGCGACCGCTATAAGTGTTCTGTTCAGCTTTATTTGAAGCAACCTAAGCCTGCAACAAGATTCTCGAAACACATGTTAAATGGATCATTCAATTTGAGTTGTCAAGGATCAAAATTGAGATCATTTGTCTAACAGTTGGATTTCTTTTGTTGGTTTATTTTAGCTCCAATGATGTAAGGGGTATGTTTCTACTATGTGAGTACCTCATTAGTTAAGTTTCATGTAATTTAATTCATTTTAAGTTTTGGATTAATGTAAAGGGCATGTTTCCATCAAATGGTGGGTGTCATATTTTATTTAGTTTTGGACATTAGATGATTGTTGTAAAGGCATGTTTCCATCCTCGGATGGGTGCCTATTTTGATTGCTTTATTTTAATAAAAGTGATGGATGTTTATTTCTTTTAATTGTATGTATTATGGATGATGTTATAATTGTAGACCCTTAATTTTTGACCAAGTCCAGTCTAATATTTTAAAACAAGTTCAAAATAATTTTTGTGGTATTTTAAAATTTATTATTTATTTTAATATTTATTTTATTTAATATTTAATATTTTATTTATTTATTTATTTATTAATAATATATAATATTTATTTTTTTAAAATATATATATATATATATAATAATAAAAAATCAGACGGACCAATCGGAGAGTGGCACGAGGCAAACCTGTTCATCGCAAGTCGAAAGGGCCTGCTGCGAATTGGGCAGCACCTCGCCTAGCCTTGATGCTCGCTTGCCCATTGCTCACATCCTGGTAGCCCAGTAGCCCAGCAGCCCGTGCCAGCGAGTTGGCCGATTTTTGCAAAAACTTTATTTTACTTAAAAACTTCAATTAATTTTCTAAATAGTTTTAGTTTCTTTAACATATTAGGTTTTATTTTAAATTCCTATAAATACCAGTTTTAAACACAGAAACAAGTACGACAGAATTATTGAAGAATTATTCTCGGATGTTTGAACTTTGAGAAACAAAAAAGAAACCCTAAGCAATCAAAAACAAAAAGAACACTCCAATTCACAAGACAATAAGGATATGTTGTCTTGATTAAGCTCCTCCAGAATTTCAACAGTGCAATTGTGGTGGAGCCAACAAATGACGGTATTTTCTTAATTAATTCATCATAACATGTTTTTGATAATTTTTAACATGCATGATCTTCGCTTAAAATTGAATCCAGTAGCCTATTAACATAACCTTTTCCAAGTATATGATTATTTAGACAACATGCTAATAGCTTTGTTTAAAGTTTTTTTGTGATGTATTATCACAATAGCTTCACTTAATTTTTCTCAAATATTTTTAACAGTAGCTTGTTCATTCCAACTTCAAAGCTGTGATCATTATTTTTATAAATTCAAAAACCCTAATTTATTTCTTCCTAAACCCTAATTGCATGGTATAAGCCTTAAACCCTAATTAATTATATTTTCCAAAATCTTTACAGTAGCCTAATACTTAAAAAATAATTATAATAAAATTAATTTCTCCAAACCCTAAAATCCTAGTTTTTGAATCTAAACCCTAAAAGCTTTAGAACCGTAATCCTATTTTTAAAAAAAAAGAAACCCTAAACCCTAATTTAATTATTAAAATTCATAAAACCCTAGCTTGTATATTTAGTCTTTAATTGCTATTTGAATCCTGCTTTACATACTGTATTCTTAGTTTACATCTTCATATCTTGATCTTTATTTGACTTATAATGAATGGTTTACTTTCATGATGAATGGTTGAATGTCTTTTATTGGTTTATTTTATTTTGGTTTATTTTATTTTTCATTATGTAAGAGGTATGTTTTCACCTTGTGGATACCTCGTTAATTAAGCTTCATGTAAATTAAATTATTTTCATATTTTTGGATTAATGTAAAGAACACGTTTCCACCTTTTGGTGGGTGTCCTATTTAGTTTTAGACATTGGACGATGTAAGGGCATGTTTCCATCCTTGGATGGGTGTGGACTTATTTGTTTTGTTTGGACATTGCTATGATTTCTAATAAAGTATTTATTTATTCTTATGATCACATGTACTAAGGATAATGTCATTATATTTAAGAATTTTATAATAATAATAAGACCTGTCACATCCGCCCACTGTATTTATGTCTAGCAGTCATGTGCACAGCAAGAGAAAGGATCTGGAGAGGTCATCTCTGATGGCGGTTCCTAGAGAAGGTCGCAGGACCAAAGGGACTTAATTGCAGAAATTCAAAGTTTTGAGGAGGTAACTGTAATTTCCAAAAGTTGTACTGGAGGTTCTTAATAACGCACATAACAAACTCCAAAAATGGAGAGTAGAGAAAAATTGGGTCGCAACGATGCGTAACGGTTTTTCCAGAAAATGCCCCGTTAGAGAGAAACGAAGACATGTAGACTAGGGGCATTTTGGTCATTTTTAATTAAAATTTATATATGAATCTAAAGTAGGAAATAAACACACGAGTGAGTAGAGGACGTCGAGGGGTTGAATATGAAGCGATCGTCAGAAGAAACGGAGCCCGGGCAAAACCCGAGCAAAGAAAGGACTTGAAGGGAATTTTATAAAAAGTCGAGGGTTTATTGGTAATTTTTTAAAATGACTTGGAAACCTAAAATAGACCTTAAAAATAGAAAGTAGAGGTCGAGAGGATCAAAACCATATGTAGTTTGCCTCGTGGAACTTTACGGTTTAAAAGTTACGACCGATTAAACGTCGGAGCGTAAAGTGGGCCCGGTTCCATTTAGGGACCATATGGGTGACATGAAACAAATTTGGGGTATCAAATGGGAAGAGGGACAAGTTGGAGGACTTAATTGGGAAGTAAAATATAAAAATCTTTTGATGGCCAATCAAAATTAGCCATTGAGAATTTATAAAAAGAAGAAAAGAAAAAGAGTATGGACAAATGGCCCTAAGGCATTCATCCAACCCAAAAGTGGACATTATTTCCACTATATATATCATAGCAAGAGGAACAAAAACTCTCTGTCGCGACCCTCCAAACCGTCGGCCTCCACAGGAAGAACACCAAAGAAATTCTAAATTTTGTCAAGTTTGATTCAAGTTCAAGGTGAGTTTTAAGGTTTTAAAGCATGTAGATTTCAATTCTAGTATCAATTTTAAGTATTTATATATCTATTGGAAGATTGGAAATTAGGGTTCTTATGGTGGATTTGGAAAAAATTTAAGTAGTGATGATATTGATTAATTAAATGGAAGAATCAAGGTTTCTAAGGTTTAATAAGGTTAGATTAGGATTTAGTTTGAAAAGAAATGGAAGAGTAGTGCATGTTCTAAATTTCTAAGGTTTATGTTTAAGGTTGTGTTCTTGAATTTCTTGAAGGAAAAACAAAGATTAAGGAAGGAGAAGAAGGAAAAGAAAAGGGGAATTAAAAGAACAAAGTTTGGTACTTTACCTTGGAAGAATTAATTTTCCTTTCAATTTCTTACCAAAACTTTATCTATGGAACTTTTGCTATGGATGCATAAATGTGTTGTTTGAGTTTGAATTCAATTGTTGAGTGGTATTTTTAAATCCATGTGATGATTGGGTTGTTTAAATTCAAATGAAATCTAATGTTTCCAATGATTTTGGTAAAAGAGTTTATTAACTCCATTTAGTCAAAATTGATTTAAACAATCAAGTTATTTTAAAAGGAAGATGTCTAAGTCTTTATTACATTATTAGGGAAGCTTTGAAATGGGTTTAAAACAGAAAAATAAACAAATTTTGCACCAAATGCAAGTGTGGGCCGAATTGGTGTCCTTTGGGATCCAATTCTGGACCTAATTTTGGGCAGCCAGTTGAGGCAGCAAACGATGGAATTTTTCAACGAAAGTTTACATGCAATTAGTCAGCATATGAAATAAGTTTTTTATAAAATTTCAGCCAAAAATAAGATCATTTACCTGGTCAGATGCATGACTAAAGTGGACTAAAATTTTGACGAAAACCCAAATTTTACTATTCATTTGGCGTTTGCCTTTTGCGTTGCCGATTTTATGTGCCGCGATACTATTCATTTGATCAATTTGTGACGTTTTGGGGAATGCTTTGAAATGTTTGATATGTTTATTGTGGATGTTAAATATGTGAAAAGGGGGAATGGTTTAACTAAAGAATGTGGTGCGCGGCGTAAATGGCAAAGCGCGACGAGAATTAAAATGATTTCTCGAGTCATTCTAAAATGAAGTTTGAGACTTAAATTGAATCATTTTAACCTTTATGCTCTACTGGGTAGTTGGGAGTGGTAGATAAGGGTATGGTGCACTATACTAACTTATGCAGTACTGCTTGATATTGTGATTGAATTGTTATGATCTGAACTCATTGGTGAGGGCCATTGGGGGCCAATGGTGAGGGCCATTGGTTATAACCAGGATGGTGAGGGCCATTCCTGTGATATGATAATGGTGGTGAGGGCCACCTATGTTACAGTGGTGAGGGCCACTGCCTTATCGCTATGGTTCCCTATATACCAGTAGAGCCAAAGTCCTGTTTTTCTAAACTACGTAATGCAAAATGAGTTTGAATTATGGCTTTTACATTTGTTGAAAGCATATTTACACTGAATGTACAATAACTTCCATTGGTTTAATGTTGGTTGATTTTTGATTCAATTATTTCCTTTTATTTAAAATGCTTTCATGTTTTACTTTTATTTCCATTGGTAAAGTATCCACTGAGCGACATTGCTCAGCGAGTTAAGTTTTACTTGACTCGTAGGTTCAGAACAGTAGCTAACTCTTGGGAAGCAACAACCAGACCCATAGCATCTCAGGGTAGATCTCTTAGTTTCCATTATGAGTTAGCTAGTTGTGGCATGTATATGTATATATAAGACTGAGAATTACTATGTTATATTGTACGTTAATAGTATGTAATAATAATTAACCTCTACTTTATTTTGTACTAGAAGTGTGAATTCTTCTTGCAGGTTTGTAGTTGAGGTTATAAGGGGGATTCATTGGGAGTGTATTGAGACCAATTGTGTTCGCATTGATTTGTGTAAAAATGTTTTCAAAACTCAGAAAAACCAGTTTTGTCGACACTTGGGACTAAATTTCTAGGCGAACCTCTGGCAAAATTTCTGTAAAATGGGAACTAAAATTTGACTAAGTAAAATTGGTAGCAACATTAGGTTAGTATGGCGCCTCTACTCGGCTTACACACGTAGGCCGGGAAGGGGTGTTACAATTTTTGGTATCAGAGCTCCGGTTTAGCCGATTCTGGGTAGTTAGTTGAACTAAACCCTAAATGTATGACACATAGGGTTAGGTTAGGGGTTCTAATTATATAACTATACATGTGTGTATATGTGTTATTTAAGAGTTTTATCTTTATATACATGCCACCTAGGGTAAAATAATGCTGTTGGGCTGGGTCGTTACTGATGATGGGATTGTATACGTTTTGCTCTATTTTTTAGATGTCGCGAGTAGCGCTAGACGTGATTGCAGGTCAGTTGTCTATGTTTAGAGTTCCGCTTTACGTTTTAATAGATCCGGGTTCTTCACACTCATATATATGCACAAAAAATGAAAAACTTGGGAACCTAGAGGTAGAGCTAGAGGAAGAGGGAATATTAGTTACTAGCCCATTAGGGAGTGAGGTGATTACGAGGAAGGTAGTGAAAGATTTCCCCGTGGAGATACACAGATGTATCTTTTGGGGAGACTTATTTAAACTACCATTTCAAGAATTCGACGCTATCCTTGGGATGGATTGGTTGGCCAAACACGATGCACTGGTTGACTGTAAACGGAAGAGAGTTACTCTGCATACATCAGACGGCGACGAAGTGACCTTAGTGGGAAAGAGGAAGGACTATCTAACTAACATTATTTCCACTATGACGGCTAAGAGGTTAGTGCAAAAAGGCTGCGAGGCATATCTGTTATGCGCGTTAGAAGCGAAAGAAGAGGCACCGAAGCTACAAGATATACCTACTGTTTGCAATTTCCCCGACGTATTTCCTAACGATTTACCCGGATTACCACCTAAATGAGAGGTGGAATTCACCATAGACGTGTACCCGGGAGCTGCACTAGTATCCGTTGCACCTTACCGAATGGCGCCAGCGGAGCTAAAAGAACTAAAGGTACAGCTACAGGAACTTTTAGACAAGGGGTTCATTAGGCCAAGCGTGTCACCATGGGGAGCGCCAGTATTATTCGTGAAAAAGAAAGATGGATCCCTAAGGTTATGTGTGGACTACCGTCAACTCAATAAGCTGACCATCAAGAACAACTATCCGCTACCTCGCATAGACGATTTGTTTGATCAACTCAAAGGTGCTGGAGTCTTTTCAAAAATCGATCTACGATCAGGTTATCCTCAATTGGGGATCAAAGACGAAGATATACCAAAAACCGCATTCAGAACTCGCTATTGACATTATGAATTCATTGTTATGCCTTTCAGATTAACGAACGCACCTGCAGTATTCATGGATCTGATGAACAAAATTTTCCGCCCATATTTGGATCAGTTCATGGTTGTATTCATTGACATATATTTGTGTATTCAAAGAATCGAGAGGACCATGATCGCCACCTTAGGATTGTTTTACAAACCCTGCGAGAGAAGCAGTTATACGCTAAATTCAGCAAATGCAAATTTTGGTTGGAAGAAGTAGCCTTCTTGGGACATATTGTATCGGCAGAAGGAATAAGGGTCGATCCCAAGAAAATAGAAGCAGTATTGGAATGGAAGCCACCTAAGACAGTAACGGAAGTCCGTAGTTTCTTGGGATTAGTAGGATATTATCGGAGATTCGTCAAAGGGTTTTCCATGATCGCCGCACCTATGACCAAGCTACTTCAGAAGAATGCCAAATTCCAGTGGACCGACGCTTGCCAACGGAGCTTTGAAAGGCTAAAGCAAAAACTTACTGAAGCGCCCATTCTTATACAACCCGAATCAGGAAAATATTTTGTGATCTATAGTGATGCATCCCACATCGGGTTAGGTTGCGTATTGATGCAGGAGGGCAAAGTCATTGCGTATGTCTCTCGACAACTCAAGCCACACGAAAAGAATTATCCCATGCATGACTTAGAACTAGCAGCGATTGTTTTGGCTTTCAAGACGTGGAGGCACTACTTATACGGGGAAAAGTGTTACATTTATACGGACCATCAAAGCCTAAAGTACCTGCCCACGCAGAAAGATTTAAACCTGCGACAGCGAAAATGGTGCAATTGTTAGCCAACTATGACTATACGATTAACTATCACCCAAGCAAAGCGAATGTTGTAGCAGATGCACTTAGTAGGAAGTCAATGCAAGCACTACGTGCTATGAGGGTAGAATTAGAGCCCACAGAAGATGGAGCTATCTTTGCAGAAATGCACGTGCGACCTACCTTACATCAACAAATACGTGAGGCTCAAAAGGAAGATGAACAGGTGAAGAAGTGGAGTCAATAGGCGCAGGAGAATTCATCATGAGATTATCAAATTCGTCCAGATGGTATCCTATACTACAAGAAGAGAATGGTGGTACCTAAGTCCGAGGAACTGAAGAAACAGATTTTGCAAGAAGCTCATAACAGTCCTTATACAATGCATCCGGGAGCAACAAAAATGTACCGGGACTTGAAGGAGTATTACCGGTGGCCGGGAATGAAAAGAGACATCGTGGATCACGTGACGAAGTGTCTAACCTGTCAGCAAGTGAAAGCGAAACATCAACTACCCTCAGGACTACTACAACCTATCACGATTCCAACCTGGAAATGGGATCGTATCACTATGGATTTTGTCACAGGATTGCCTATGACTAGGGACAAACATGATGCGATCTGGGTAATCGTGGATCGGCTTACTAAGTCCGCTCATTTCTTACCAGTACGTGTGGATTATTCGCTAGACAAGTTGGCAGACTTGTACATCAAAGAGATCGTACGTCTACATGGAATTCCAACTTCAATCACATCAGATCGAGATCTACGCTTTACGTCAAATTTTTGGTAGAAGTTCCAAACAGCCCTTGGGACTCGAACGTACCACAGTACAGCATTTCATCCCCAGACAGACGGACAGTCGAAAAGAGTGATTCAAGTTTTGGAAGATATGCTGAGGGCGTGTGTTTTAAAATTTAAAGGCAGCTGGGACAAACACCTGAGCATAATAGAATTCGCGTACAACAACAACTATCAATCCAGCATACAAATGGCTCCTTACGAAGCACTGTACGGTCAAAAATGCAGAACTCCAGTTTGCTGGACAAAATTGAGGGAGGAAAAGATGTTGGGGCTAGACATAGTTAAGGAAATTGAGGAAAAGGTAGAGATCATTCGAGACCGATTAAAAGTAGCGGCGGACAGGAAAAAATCATGCGCAGACCTAAAGAGGAAAGACATACAATTCGAGGTCGGTTGGAAGAGGGTGTTACGATTTAAACAGAAAGGCAAGCTAAGCCCTAAATTCATCGGACCATATGAGATCATCAAACGGGTAGGTCCTGTAGCTTACCAGTTGGCGTTACCACCCGAATTAAGTAAAATACATGATGTTTTCCACGTTTCAATGCTAAGGAGGTATCGTTCAGATCCAACCCACGTCATACAAGCTCAAGACATTGAGATTCAGCCCGACCTGACGTACGAGGAAGAGCTGGTAGAAATCTTAGCACGGGAAATCAAAGAGTTGCAGAATAAGAAGATCCCATTGGTCAAAGTGCTTTGGAGGAATCACAAAGTAGAAGAAGCTACATGGGAATGCGAAGAAACTATGAGGAAGCAGTACCCATATTTATTTCCGCCTGATAGGCTTCGGGGCAAAGCCTAAATTAACGAGGGAGGAACTGTCACATCCGCCCACTGTATTTATGTCTAGCAGTCATGTGCACAGCAAGAGAAAGGATCTAGAGAGGTCATCTCTGATGGCGGTTCCTAGAGAAGGTCGCAGGACTAAAGGGACTTAATTGCAGAAATGCTAAGTTTTGGGGAGGTAACTGTAATTTCCAAAAGTTGTACTGGAGGTTCTTAATAATGCACATAACAGACTCCAAAAATGGAGAGTAGAGAAAAATCGGGTCATAACGATTTTTCCAGAAAACGCCCCGTTAGAGAGAAATGAAGACATGTAGACTAAGGGCATTTTGGTCATTTTCAATTAAAATTTATACATGAATCTAAAGTAGGAAATAAACACACGAGTGAGTAGAGGACATTGAGGGGTTGAATATGAAGCTATCATCAGAAGAAATGGAGCCCGGGCAAAACCCGAGCAAAGAAAGGACTTAAAGGGAATTTTGTAAAAAGTCGAGGGCTTATTGGTAATTTTTCAAAATGACTTGGAAACCTAAAATATACCTTAAAAATAGAAACTAGAGGTCGAGAGGATCAAAACCATATGTAGTTTTCCTCGTGAAACTTTACGGTTTAAAAGTTACGACCGATTAATCATCGGAGCGTAAAGTGGGCCCGGTTCCATGTAGGGACTATATGGGTGACATGGAACAAATTTGGGGTATCAAATGGGAAGAGGGACAAGTTGGAGGACTTAATTTGGAAGTAAAATATAAAAATCTTTTAATGGCCAATCAAAATTAGCCATTAAGAATTTATAAAAAGAAGAAAAGAAAAAGAGTATGGACAAATGGCCCTAAGGCATTCATCCAACCCAAAAGTGGACATTATTTCCACTATATATATCATAGCAAGAGGAACAAAAACTCTCTCTCACAACCCTCCAAACTGTCGGCCTCCACAGGAAGAACACCAAAGAAATTCTAAATTTTGTCAAGTTTGATTCAAGTTCAAGGTGAGTTTTAAGGTTTTAAAGCATGTAGATTTCAATTCTAGTATCAATTTTAAGTATTTATATATCTATTGGAAGATTGGAAATTAGGGTTCTTATGGTGGATTTGGAAAAAATTTAAGTAGTGATGATATTGATTAATTAAATGGAAGAATCAAGGTTTCTAAGGTTTAATAAGGTTAGATTAGGATTTAGTTTGAAAAGAAATGGAAGGGTAGTGCATGTTCTAAATTTCTAAGGTTTATGTTTAAGGTTGTGTTCTTGAATTTCTTGAAGGAAAAACAAAGATTAAGAAAGGAGAAGAAGGAAAAGAAAAGGGGAATTAAAAGAACAAGGTTTGGTACTTTACCTTGGAAGAATTAATTTTCCTTTCAATTTCTTACCAAAACTTTATCTATGGAACTTTTGCTATGGATGCATAAGTGTGTTGTTTGAGTTTGAATTCAATTGTTGAGTGGTATTTTTAAATCCATGTGATGATTGGGTTGTCTAAATTCAAATGAAATCTAATGTTTCCAATGATTTTGGTAAAAGAGTTTATTAACTCCATTTAGTCCAAATTGATTTAAACAATCAAGTTATTTTAAAAGGAAGATGTCTAAGTCTTTATTACATTATTAGGGAAGCTTTGAAATGGGTTTAAAACAGAAAAATAAACAAATTTTGCACCAAATGCAAGTGTGGGCCGAATTGGTGTTCTTTGGGATCCAATTCTTGACCTAATTTTGGGCAGCCAGTTGAGGCAGCAAACGATGGAAGTTTTTAGCGAAATTTTACATGCAATTAGTCAGCATATGAAATAAGTTTCCTGTAAAATTTTAGCCAAAAATAAGATCATTTACCTGGTCACATGCATGACTGAAGTGGACTGAAATTTTGACGAAAATCCAGATTTTACTATTCATTTGGCGTTTGCCTTTTGCGTTGCCGATTTTACGTGCCGCGACACTATTCATTTGGTCAATTTGTGACGTTTTGGGGAATGCTTTGAAATGTTTGATATGTTTATTGTGGATGTTAAATATGTGAAAAAGGGGAATGGTTTGACTAAAGAATGCGGTGCGCAGCGTAAATGGCAAAGCACGACAGGAATTAAAATGATTTCTCGATTCATTCTAAAATGAAGTTTGAGACTTAAATTGAATCATTTTAACCTTTATGCTCTACTGGGTAGTTGGGAGTGGTAGATAAGGGTATGGTGCACTATACTAACTTATGCAGTACTGCTTGATATTGTGATTGAATTGTTATGATCTGAACTCAATGGTGAGGGCTATTGGTTATAACCAGGATGGTGAGGGCCATTCCTGTGATATGATAATGGTGGTGAGGGCCACCTATGTTACAGTGGTGAGGGCCACTGCCTTATTGCTATGGTTCCCTATATACCAGTAGAGCCAAAGTCCTGTTTTTCTAAACTACGTAATGCAAAATGAGTTTGAATTATGGCTTTTACATTTGTTGAAAGCATATTTACACTGAATGTACAATAACTTCCATTGGTTTAATGTTGGTTGATTTTTTATTCAATTATTTCCTTTCATTTCAAATGCTTTCATGTTTTACTTTTATTTCCATTAGTAAAGTATCTACTGAGCGACATTGCTCAGCGAGTTAAGTTTTCCTTGACTCGTAGGTTCGGAATAGTAGCTAACTCTTGGGAAGCGATGACCAGACCCACAGCATCTCAGAGTAGATCTCTTAGTTTCCATTATGAGTTAGCTAGTTGTGGCATGTATATGTATATATAAGACTGAGAATTACTATGTTATACTGTACGTTAATATTATGTATGTAACACCCCTTCCCAACCTACATATGTAAGCTGAGTAGAGGCGCCACACTAACCTAATGTTGCTACCAATTTTACTTAGTCAAATTTTAGTTCCGATTTTTACAAAATTTTTGCCATAGTTTCGCCTAAAAATTGAGTCCCAAGTGTCGACAAAACCGGTTTTTTTCTTATTTTCAAAAAACATTTTACACAAACCAATGCAAACAAAATCATTCTCAGTACACCCCCAATAAATCCCCCTTGTAACCTCAACTACAACCTGCAAAAAGGATTTACACTTCTAGTACAACATAAAATAAAGGTTTTGTGACAACCCCCATATTTAAATATTACACAGCGGAAGTTATAAAATATTTACATATTTACAAATTCATATACATCAAAACTCAAGTTTTACAACACATAAAATTTATACATGATTGGCAAGTCTGCTCTGATCTTTAAGCTCCCAAAATGGATTCTTCAAGGTCTACTCTCACTAGGTCTTGATGAACTCTCGGGTTCAACTCTATCCACTCTACTACCTGCGCGATTAAACACTATCGCGCTAAGCCAACGGCTTAGTAAGATAAAACATGCTAACTGTATGCTTTAATGAAATGCAATGCCACATATGTTATTGATAAGATCAACATCATAAATATAAAGTTAACCACACAATTATGCATTTCACAAATCATAGTCATATGAGCATACCACATTTCAACATCTTTTCACATTCAACATTAATCAATCATACTCCATAACCAACATCTCATTTCATTAAACTCATAACATTATTTAGGACATTCATATAACCTTGACACCTATGGGCCCAACAAGTATTTAATACGATATTCAGAGTTCAGAGTTACTGCTTTGGTTCATAGTCACAATAATCACGCCCGTAGGCAATGTATATACATGTATCTCTATCCATGGATAGTGTAACAGACCCAGTCTCTTGGATCATCAACTCAACACATATGAGGAGATCCTCAACCCGGCAAGACTGTTACAAATCATATATCTCATAGTGTAACAGACCCAGTCTCTTGGACCATCAACTCAACACCTATGAGGAGGTCCTCAACCCGGCAAGACTGTTACCTTTCATCATTTCTTAGGCATGCCACCCAAATCCAGAACTCTGAAACTAAATAACATATTAAACAAACAATTCATTTCCATTCTCAATTCTCATCACATTTAGGCAAACATGCCTTCTTTCTTTCAATTACATCATCTTAGCCAATAACAATGGCTTCACATTTCATTTCACAATATAACATCTCATTATTCAAGTATATATATATATATATATCTCATCCATGATCACATTATATTTCACATAGCATCATTCATAAATATCAACATTTCATTCCACATTACTCATGAAACACATTACCATTCACAATGCACAACATAACATTGTTCAATCTCAACAATGCAATTAGGGCAAAGAACAATTGATTATAACATTCATTGATTCACATGTGTTTAAAGTGTTTAGGGTTAGGTTTAAGGACCAACCTACCTTTGGAGAACCAAAGCAATGCAAGAAGAACAAAGAATTAAAACCCTAACCATAAATAGTACATTCTGGTTTTTAAACTCCATTTTATCCTTATTTTGAAAAATTGTATAAAATAATCTACTTGACTAAAAATTCTAAAATTTTTACAGAATTTAGTTTTGTATCTTAAAATCATCCCTTTAAAATTTCAGATCAAACTGAACACAAAATCTTGGTCAAATAGTTCACCTAACCAGACTGCCCCAATTGCCCTGCATCCTGGCAGCAGTTCTGAACTTTGTGAATTCCATAAATCAAATTCAATCAACGTGATTCCAAATTATTTTTCTCAAATACTAAACTCACTAAGCAACAACATATCCAAAATTCGATTGGATATGATTTTTCTACATTTTATTAAAAATCTCGAAATATAGCTGTCCCAGTTAAGGTACTTGCTGGAACAGGTCTAATGAAAATAATCTTTCTAAACTCATAACCATTCCAAAATCGAATCAACATATTTTTCAGTCATTCTAGACTCATAGAGGCACAACATATCAAAAATTCACTTCAAGAACATTTTTCAAAAATTAATTAAAAATCATACAAGTCACAGCCTTTACTAATCCTAAAACAGAAACAATTTCACTAAACACCAATCTTACTCTTCCATCACCAACACCAACCCAACTTCTCATCTATCAAGCAAAATCAATACTTACAATCATACCATAAGCAACTTAATCATACCACTTCAAAAGAATTGAAGAAATTAGAGAAAAGATCTTACCTTAGTTAAAAACTTCTTAAATCAACACTTGAACACTTAATCTTTCTTCAATTTAAGCTTGAAATCATCAAAACCATCACTTGTCTCTTTCTTTCTCTTTGGCTATGGAGGGCCGGCCATCAACAAGAAGAAGAATAAATGAAGAAGAAAACACAAGTCAAACCTTCTTTAAATATCCACCATGTGATTTTATCCAAGCAATTACCAAAGTGCCCTTATTCACATAATTATCTTTTTGTCTTATATGTGCCCAATTAAGTAATTTACCAATCTCAAATAAATATCTTCTCTTGCATTGACCAAGCCTTTTGACCACTTTATATGTCATATATATTAACATATACACAACATATAAATTTGTCTCTAAACCCTATTTCTTCCCAAAATACATATACATATACTTTCTCTTCTCAATTTCTTTTCTCTTACAATTTAACACATATATTCAATCCAATATATAACAATAACAACAACAACAATATGCAAAACTTCTAGGGCATAAATGAGGATATTACAATTCTCCCCCTCTAAAAAGAAATTTCGTCCTCGAAATTACCTGATATCAAGTCTGAAACAACAGAGGATATTGCTCTCGCATAGTTTGCTCACTTTCCCAAGTTGCTTCTTCTTTTGCATGATTCTTCCAAAGAATCTTCACCAATGGCACTTTCTTGTTCCTCAATTCTTTCACATCACGTGCCAAGATAGCAACTGGTTCTTCTTCAAATGTCAAATCTGGACTTCGATAGACTCAAATGGCAACACATGAGATGGATCTGACCTGTACCTCCTCAACATAGAAACATGGAATACATTATGAATACGATCCAACTCAGGTGGCAAAGCAAGTCGATATGCAACTGGCCCAACTCTTTCTAACACTTCATACGGCCCAATGAAACGAGGACTCAATTTTCCTTTCCGACCGAACCTCAAAATCTTCTTCCAAGGAGATACTTTCAAAAACACCTTATCTCCAACATCAAACTGAATGTCTCTCCTCTTCAGATCTGCATAAGACTTCTGTCGGTCTGAAGCTATTTTTAACCTACCTCGAATCAACTTTACTTTTTCCTCAGTTTCTTGAATCAAATCAGGACCAACCAACTTATCATCTCCAAGCTCATTCCAACAAAGAGGTGTCCTACACCGTCTGCCATACAATGCTTCAAACGGTACCATACCAATGCTGGATTGGTGACTGTTGTTGTAAGCAAACTCCACAAGAGGTAAAAACCTATCCCAACTTCCAGAGAAATCGATGACACAGCTTCTCAACATGTCCTCAATAATCTGTATCACCCTCTCTGACTATCCATCCGTCTGTGGATGAAAAGCAGTGCTGAAGTGCAGTCGAGAACCCAAAGCACTATGCAAACTCTTCCAAAATCTGGAAGTAAACCTGGGATCTCGATCAGACACTAAAGAAGTTGGAACACCATGCAGTTTCACAATCTCATGGATATACAGCTCAGCCAATCTCTCCAAAGAGTAATCCATTCGAACCGGAAGGAAATGAGTTGTTTTAGTCAATCTATCCACAATCACCCATATAGTATCATGCTTCTTTTGTGTCAATGGCAAACCAGACACAAAATCCATTGTCACTCTTTCCCACTTCCATTCTGGCACTGACAATGGTTGAAGCAACCCGGTTGGGACTTGATGCTCTGCTTTAACCTTCTGACAAGTGAGACATTTCGATACAAACTCAGCAATGTCTCTCTTCAAACCAATCCACCAATAATGCTGTCTCAAATCATGATACATCTTCGTATTACCCGGATGCATAGCAAACATTGACTGATGAGCTTCTTCTAAAATGACTCTTTTCAAATCAGCATCATCGGGTACACACAATCGGTTCTTAAACCAGAGACTCCCATCATCTTTCACAACAAAATCTCTAGTCTTCCCATTCTTGCAATTTGAAATAATCTTCTGAATCTTCATATCAATCAACTGAGCCTCTTTGATCTGATCTAACAAAACTGGTTTCAAAAGCAACTGTGCCAACAATGCACCATCGTCACAAGCTACAAAACTGGCATGCAAAGCTCTCAACTCAACAAGCAACGAGAGCGAGTAAACAGTTAAACCAGCTAAAGACTTCCGACTCAAGGCATCAGCAACAACATTTGCTTTACCTGGATGATAGTCAATCAAGCAGTCGTAGTCTTTAATCAATTCTAACCATCTCCTCTGACGAAGATTGAGTTCTTTCTGGACACCCAAATACTTCAAACTCTTGTGATCAGTGTAGATAAAACATTTCTCCCCAAACAGATAGTGGCGCCAAATCTTCAATGCAAACACAATGGCAGCCAATTCCAAATCATGGGTCGGATAGTTAAGCTCATGCGGTTTCAACTGTCGAGATGCATAAGCTATAACTTTCCCTTCCTGCATCAATACACACCCCAAACCTCTATGTGAAGCATCACTGTAGATCACATAAGGTTTACCTTCAACAGGTAAAGTAAGAACTGGCGCTTGAGTTAACAATTCTCTCAACTGCTCAAAACTCGCCTGACACTGATCCGTCCACACAAATCTCACTCCCTTACGAAGCAATCTGGTGAGTGGAGTAGCTATCAAAGAAAACCCTTTCACAAACCGCCTGTAATTGTAACACCCCTTCCCAACCTACATGTGTAAGTCGAGTAGAGGCGCCACACTATCCTAATGTTGCTACCAATTTACTTAGTCAAATTTTAGTTCTGATTTTTACAGAAATTTTGCCATAGTTCCGCCTAGAAATTTGGATCCCAAGTGTCGTCAAAACTTGTTTTTCTGATTTTTGAAAACATTTTACACATACCAATGTGAATAAGAATACCATCAAATTTAATGCACTCCCAATGAATCCACCTTATACCCTCAACTACAAACCTGCACGAAGAGTTCACACTTCTAATATAACATAAAATAAAGATTTATGATTATTACATACTACTAACATACAATTATAACATAGAAAATCTCTTTTATATTTATTCATATACATGCCACAACTATCGACTCGTAATGGAACTAAAAGATCTACCCCTGAGATTTGCTGTGGTTTGGTCGTTGCTTCCCCAAGATTTATCTACTGCTCCGAACCTACGAGTCAAGGAAAACTTAACTCGCTGAGCGTTGTCGCTCAGTGGGTACTTTACCAATAAAAATAAAAGTAGTACATGAAAGTATTCGAAGTAAAACGGAAATAATAAAATCAACAATCAACCAACATTATACCAATAGAAATCGTGATACATTCAGTATGATATGTTTTCAATAATGTAAAATCATAATTCAAATTCATTTGCATTATATAGTTCAACGAAAAATAATATGTCTTTGATCCAGGCTCTACTGGTATATAGGGAACCATAGTGATAAGGCAGTGGCCCTCACCACTGTAACATAGGTGGCCCTCACCACCGATATCAGATCACAGGAATGGCCCTCACCATCCTGGTTATAACCAATGGCCCTCACCATTGGCCCCCAATGCCTCACCATTGAGTTCAGATCATATCAATTCAATCACAATATCAAGCAGTACTGCATAAGTTAGTATAGTGCACCATACCCTTATCTACCACTCCCACTATCCAATAGAGCATAAAGCTTTAAATGATTCAATTTAAGTCTCAAACCTCATTTTAGGATGACTCGCGAAATCATTTTAAATTCCCATCGCACTTTGCCATTTATGCCGCGCAACACATTCTTTAGTCAAACCATTCCCCTTTTTCGCATATTTAACATCCACAATAAACACATCAAACATTTCAAAGCATTTCTCAAAATATCACAAATTGACCAAATGAATAGTGTTGCGGCGAGACAAATCGGCAACGCAAAATGGCATGACCAAATGAATAGTAAAATCTGGGTTTTTGTCAAAATTTCAGTCCACTTCAGTCATGCATTTGACCAAGTAAATGATCTTATTTTTAGCTGAAATTTTACAGAAAACTTATTTCATATGTTGACTAATTGCATGTAAAATTGCGTTGAAAAATTCATTCATTTTCTGCCTCAAACAATTTCCACAAAAAGGTCCAGAAAGCTGTCTTTTTTGGACCATTTCGGCCCAAACACATGAAATGCATAGGATAGTTTATTTTTCTTTTGCAAATCAATATTAAGGCTTCTTTAATGGTAAAGTGAAGATTCAAACACTTCCCTTTGACAACTTTTACATGTTTAACTCAAATCAATATATTTAAGCATCAACAACAAAACTTTCATAAACCAAAGTTTGTAAAGCATCAAACCAAAATTTATTATTCAAAAGTAAAGTACCAAACCTTATTTCTTTAACTCCTCTTGGCTTTTCCTTCTTCTCCTTCTTTAATTCTTTATTTCTCCTTCAATCAATTCAAGATACAACATAAACCTTAGAATTTCAAAATAATAAATTATCCTCTATTTCTTTTCCAACCGAAACCCCTAATCCAACCTTATTAATCTTTCTATATCTTTGTTCTTCCATTTAATCAATTAATCTTATTATTATTTTTTTTTTCAATTCCATATAAGACTCTAATTCCCAATCTTCCAATATATATATAACTACCTAAAACTAATACTAAAATTAAAGTCTACACACTTAAAAACCTTAGAACTTACCTTAAAAATCAACTTTTGAAGAAACTTGGAAGTCTTTTGGGTGTTTCCCTTGTTGGCCGAATTTGGTGAGTGGAAAAAGAGAGAATTTGCTCTTCATATCACCTATATTTATATACAAAGGAAGTGATGATCACCTTGACCACTTGTTCACTTTTTCTCTTTCTTCATTTCTTACACATTTATTACACATGCTAAATGTTTTCTTTTGATTGGCCAACCTTTGATTTTTATAACTTCCTTTTTCCTTTACTTCTTACCACTTGTCTCTCTTCCCATTGGATCTCATAAAGTTGTCCCGGGTTACCCATCCGGTCCCGACACGAAACCGAGCCACATTACGTTCCGACGATTAATCGATCATATCTTTTAAACCGTATAGCTCCACGAGTCAAACTATATATGGTTTTGATCCTCTCGACCTCTACTTTCTATTTATAAGGTCTATTTTAGGTTTCCAAGTCATTTTGAAAAATTACCGATAAGCCCTCAACTTTTTACAAAATTCCCTTTAAGTCCTATTTTTGCTCGGGTTTTCTCCGGCTTCGTTTCCACTGACGATCATTTCATATTTAACCTCTCGCCATTCTCTACGTACTCACGTCTTTATTTCCTACCCTAAATGCATGTATAACTTTAATTGATAATGACCAAAATGCCCTTAGTCAACATTTCTTCATTTTTCTTTAACGGGACATTTCCTGGAAAAACCGTTACACGTCGTTGCGATCCGGTTTTTCTCTACATTCCATTTTTGAAATCTATTATATGCACTATTAAGAACATCCGGTGCAACTTTTTTTGAAATTACATCTACGTCCCCAACTTTATTAAAAATTATAATTATGTCCCTTTTGTCATACAACCTTATCTAGGGCTGTTATCAAGAATTATCTTCTCCTTTTCCCTACTCTCGCTATGCACGTGTCTACACTGCATAAATGCAGTAGGCGGATGTGACAGTAATAGCCTGCCAAACCCAGAAAACTTCTAATCTCAGTCACAGACTTGGGTGGACTCCAATTCAATATAGCTTCAACTTTGCTCGGATCAACTCTAATACCCTCTGCTGAAACTATATGTCCGAGAAAAGCTACTTGATCCAACCAGAACTCACATTTCGACAATTTGGCAAATAACTGCTTTTCTCTCAAAATCTGCAACACAATCCGCAGATGCATATCATGTTCCTCTTCATTCCGTGAATACACCAGAATGTCATCGATGAAGACCACTACAAACTGATCTAGATAGGGCCTGAACACCCTATTCATCAAATCCATAAAAGCTGCAGGTGCATTCGTCAGACCAAAAGGCATAACTAGAAATTCATAATGCCCATACCTGGTCCGAAAAGCAGTCTTAGGAACATCTTCACTTCTTACCCTCAGCTGATGGTACCCAGATCTCAAATCAATTTTGGAGAACACTGACGCTCCCTTCAACTGATCAAAGAGATCATCGATTCTAGGCAAAGGATATTTATTCTTAATGGTCACCTTGTTCAATTGCCTATAATCGATACACAACCTCATAGTACCATCTTTCTTCTTCACAAAAAGCACAGGAGCTCCCCAAGGAGAAACACTGGGGCGAATAAATCCTTTGTCCAACAACTCCTGTAATTGCACTTTCAACTCCCTCAATTCTGCTGGTGCCATTCTATAAGGAGTAATAGAGATAGGAGTGGTACCAGGCAACAATTCAATACCGAACTCCACCTCTCTCTCAGGAGGTAACCCTGGCAACTCCTCTGGAAACACATCTGGGAACTCTGCAACTGTGGCAATGCTATCAATGGGAGAACTTCTTACTCTAGTATCTACCACATGAGCAAGATAGGCTTCACACCCCTTTCTAATCAACCTCCTGGCTGCAACAGCTGAAACAAATAAGGAGGCTAGCTGTTCCTACTCATTAGATACTATCACCTCTCTACCATCACCCGTTCTCAAAGAAACAATTTTCTTTTTACAATCCACCACAGCTCCATGTCGAGATAGCCAATCCATACCTAAGATCACATCATAATCCTTAAATGGCATCTCAATCAAATCCCCAAGGAACTCCTCACCCTGCACCACTACTGCACTATCTCTATGCACCTTACTCACAACCACACTATGCCCTAACGGATTTGTTACCAACACATCAAATCCTAGGGACTCAGCATGCAAATCAGATACAGGCAAAACAGATGCACTAATATATGAATGCGTGGAACCCGGATCAATCAAAGCAAGTACTGGAGTATTAAATAAAGAAAAAGTACCAGCTATGACTGCTGATGCATCTGGCTGCCTCTGCATAACATACATCCTCTGGGAAGATCCAACCTCCTCTGGTCTACCCTCCCTGGATGTAGCACCTCCTCTAGAACTGAATCCTGGTCTACCTCCCCGGCTGGCACCTCTGCCTCCTCTGCCTCCCCTCACACTAGCTCGAGAAGCAGCAGAATCAACTGGCATCTGCTCCTGCCTCTCAGGACAGTCTCTCACAAAGTGGTCAGGTGATCCACACCTGAAGCATACCCCTGATCTACTATGCCTCCAACAAACGCCCCCATGTCTTCCACCACACTGGTTACACACAGGTAAGGTGGATCTCTGAACTCCAGGAGTAGGAGCACTCGCTACTGAAGCTGCAGGTCTAAATCTCTGCCTCTGGAACTGCACTGACCTACCCGCTGGTCTCTGGCTCCTACTACTCCGAGGAACAAAACTTCCTCTACCCCTCTTCGCAGAAGAAGACCCTGCCTCAAACTGGGGCCTCCTAACCCTAACCTCTTCCTCTGAAGCAGCTGCAATAACTTGAGCTCGCTCTACACTTCGAGCTGCTGCCACAAGCTGTGAAAAATCCTGATATCTGGATCCAGCCACTAAGCACATGATCGAGGGCCTCAATCCCTCCTCAAATCGCCGACATCTATCAATCTCATCAGCAATGATGCCCCCAGCATACTGACTCAGTCAAATAAACTCAACCTCATACTCAGTTACGGTCCGATGATCTTGCTTCAAATCTAGAAACTCTCTTTTCTTCCCATCTTTATACTCCCTAGGAGTATACTTCAACTCAAATTCCCTCAGAAAATCAGTGTAAGACAGTGTTGGAGGATCATCCATAGAATGGGGCACTGTCTTCCACCAGTCGTAGGCATCCTTCTGTAGCAAAGATCTTGCATAGTCAAACTTCTCCTCTGAAGTGGCTTGCAACTGCACAAATACCCTCTGAACTCTATCAAGCCACTGTTCTGCTACAGCCGGATCAACTGTACCAAAGAAATCCTCTGCTCCATATTTCCTTAGCTTATCATAGTGCCTTACTGGTACTGAAGGCTGAGGGGGTGGTGGCGGTGGCTGTGGTTGCACAGGTGCTTGTCTCATAGCTTCCATCATAGGCCTAAACCAGGCTGGCGGAACCTCCTCCCCAGCTGGTCTACCCGACACCGAAGCAGGTGCCTCCTCAACACTATCAACCCTAGCTCCCTCAGCAGGAGCAATACTCTCGGCACTACCCTCAATCGACTGACGTGAGTGAGAATCCATCACAACCTAAATCTGCAAACACAACAGAATACCTCTTATTAAAGATCAGAGACTGCCAATCCCAAACATGTATTTTTGTTCAAAAACTCACTTTTTAAGTAAAAATAGTCTTTTTCTTACATTTTACCTAGGTTGAGAATCTCAAACCTAGGCTCTGATACCAAAACAATTGTAACACCCCTTCCCAACCTACATATGTAAGCTGAGTAGAGGCGCCACACTAACCTAATGTTGCTACCAATTTTACTTAGTCAAATTTTAGTTCCGATTTTTACAAAATTTTTGGCATAGTTTCGCCTAAAAATTGAGTCCCAAGTGTCGACAAAACCGGTTTTTTTCTTATTTTCAAAAAACATTTTACACAAACCAATGCAAACAAAATCATTCTCAGTACACTCCCAATAAATCCCCCTTGTAACCTCAACTACAACCTGCAAAAAGGATTTACACTTCTAGTACAACATAAAATAAAGGTTTTGTGACAACCCCCATATTTAAATATTACACAGCGGAAGTTATAAAATATTTACATATTTACAAATTCATATACATCAAAACTCAAGTTTTACAACACATAAAATTTATACATGATTGGCAAGTCTGCTCTGATCTTTAAGCTCCCAAAATGGATTCTTCAAGGTCTACTCTCACTAGGTCTTGATGAACTCTTGGGTTCAACTCTATCCACTCTACTACCTGCGCGATTAAACACTATCGCGCTAAGCCAACGGCTTAGTAAGATAAAACATGCTAACTGTATGCTTTAATGAAATGCAGTGCCACATATGTTATTGATAAGATCAACATCATAAATATAAAGTTAACCACACAATTATGCATTTCACAAATCATAGTCATATGAGCATACCACATTTCAACATCTTTTCACATTCAACATTAATCAATCATACTCCATAACCAACATCTCATTTCATTAAACTCATAACATTATTTAGGACATTCATATAACCTTGACACCTATGGGCCCAACAAGTATTTAATACGATATTCAGAGTTCAGAGTTACTGCTTTGGTTCATAGTCACAATAATCACGACCGTAGGCAATGTATATACATGTATCTCTATCCATGGATAGTGTAACAGACCCAGTCTCTTGGATCATCAACTCAACACATATGAGGAGATCCTCAACCCGGCAAGACTGTTACAAATCATATATCTCATAGTGTAACAGACCCAGTCTCTTGGACCATCAACTCAACACCTATGAGGAGGTCCTCAACCCGGCAAGACTGTTACCTTTCATCATTTCTTAGGCATGCCACCCAAATCCAGAACTCTGAAACTGAATAACATATTAAACAAACAATTCATTTCCATTCTCAATTCTCATCACATTTAGGCAAACATGCCTTCTTTCTTTCAATTACATCATCTTAGCCAATAACAATGGCTTCACATTTCATTTCACAATATAACATCTCATTATTCAAGTATATATATATATATATATCTCATCCATGATCACATTATATTTCACATAGCATCATTCATAAATATCAACATTTCATTCCACATTACTCATGAAACACATTACCATTCACAATGCACAACATAACATTGTTCAATCTCAACAATGCAATTAGGGCAAAGAACAATTGATTATAACATTCATTGATTCACGTGTGTTTAAAGTGCTTAGGGTTAGGTTTAAGGACCAACCTACCTTTGGAGAACCAAAGCAATGCAAGAAGAACAAAGAATTAAAACCCTAACCATAAATAGTACATTCTGGTTTTTAAACTCCATTTTATCCTTATTTTGAAAAATTGTATAAAATAATCTACTTGACTAAAAATTCTAAAATTTTTACAGAATTTATTTTTGTATCTTAAAATCATCCCTTTAAAATTTCAGATCAAACTGAACACAAAATCTTGGTCAAATAGTTCACCTAACCAGACTGCCCCAATTGCCCTGCATCCTGGCAGCAGTTCTGAACTTTGTGAATTCCATAAATCAAATTCAATCAACGTGATTCCAAATTATTTTTCTCAAATACTAAACTCACTAAGCAACAACATATCCAAAATTCGATTGGATATGATTTTTCTACATTTTATTAAAAATCCCGAAATATAGCTGTCCCAGTTAAGGTACTTGCTGGAACAGGTCTAATGAAAATAATCTTTCTAAACTCATAACCATTTCAAAATCGAATCAACATATTTTTCAGTCATTCTAGACTCATATAGGCCCAACATATCAAAAATTCACTTCAAGAACATTTTTCTAAAATTAATTAAAAATCATACAAGTCACAGCCTTTACTAATCCTAAAACAGAAACAATTTCACTAAACACCAATCTTACTCTTCCATCACCAACACCAACCCAACTTCTCATCTATCAAGCAAAATCAATACTTACAATCATACCATAAGCAACTTAATCATACCACTTCAAAAGAATTGAAGAAATTAGAGAAAAGATCTTACCTTAGTTAAAAACTTCTTAAATCAACACTTGAACACTTAATCTTTCTTCAATTTAAGCTTGAAATCATCAAAACCATCACTTGTCTCTTTCT
Organism: Garcia nutans; assembly: GCA_947685225.1. Classification (NCBI taxonomy): domain Eukaryota; kingdom Viridiplantae; phylum Streptophyta; class Magnoliopsida; order Malpighiales; family Euphorbiaceae; genus Garcia; species Garcia nutans. The sequence goes on along the minus strand of CANTUV010000017.1, from coordinate 493,509 downwards.
TTCTCTTTGGCTATGGAGGGCCGGCCATCAACAAGAAGAAGAAGAAATGAAGAAGAAAACACAAGTCAAACCTTCTTTAAATATCCACCATGTGATTTTATCCAAGCAATTACCAAAGTGCCCTTATTCACATAATTATCTTTTTGTCTTATATGTGCCCAATTAAGTAATTTACCAATCTCAAATAAATATCTTCTCTTGCATTGACCAAGCCTTTTGACCACTTTATATGTCATATATATTAACATATACACAACATATAAATTTGTCTCTAAACCCTATTTCTTCCCAAAATACATATACATATACTTTCTCTTCTCAATTTCTTTTCTCTTACAATTTAACACATATATTCAATCCAATATATAACAATAACAACAACAACAATATGCAAAACTTCTAGGGCATAAATGAGATAGAAATGGTAAGTATTGTATTGTGAATGTTGTATATAGATATGTGTATAATTTTTGAGATTAGTGGGATCATATGAAGAATGTTTTGAGAAAGGAAAAACGGGATAAGCGAACTATAGAACATAATGCTAAGAACGTGAGGTATGATTATTTTGTAAAGTATATTTTAATGCTTATTTGTCTTACTAAGCTTTCTAGCTTAGCGTGGTTTTGTAATCACGCAGGTTTTTATGCGGATGATCTAGAAGCTTAGTTGCTATGCCACGAGATGGGTAAGAGTGTCTCGAGACCAACTAGAAGGTGATGCATACATGTGTGATTTTTCATTATGCTTTATATTTTTATAAGAATAATGATTACTATAAATGTTTCTTAAATGAACATAATATTGCTTGAACTTGGATAAAGACTTTTAAATAGAAATTAAAAGTGACACTCTTATACTTCATATACGCATTGTATGTATACCAAGTATATGTATAGTGCTTATATGGAGTATGGGGGCGTTACATTTTGAATGAAATATTGTAACATCCCTATATCCCGTATACGCACACTACATACCACTGTATTTGTAATATACGTATGCTGAATATAGGAATGCTACGGCTTACAAAATACACAAATCAACCCTTTACAATAATATGAACAAATTTAAAACATTTAAGTTATTTTATAAAACACAGTAGATAAAAATGGTTATCGATTAAGCATCGGTAATAACATTATAAAAAAAACTTTCAAATTATATTATAGAGTCTAACAAACAAAACTTTCATTCATTACGCAGCGGAAATATAGTGATATTTACAATTATATACATATGCATCAAAACCCAAGTTTTACAAAACATAAAGTTTATACATGTTTGCCAGTATGTCTTTGATCTTTAAGCTCCACTATCAACCCCTCAAAATCTAGACTCGACTCGGCCTAGAGGAACTCTCTGGTTCTTCTCTGTCACCTACGCGATGAACCACAATCGCGCTAAGCCAACGGCTTAGTGGTACAAACTACAATAATATTTTGCTTCAATGCAATGCCAATGTCACACAATCAAATTTCATAAACAATTCAAAAGAATATTATATTTCACAATCTTACATTATTCAATAATTAATCAAAACGTTCATGAGATAATACTCACAATTTATCACATCCATAAACATATTACACATCATGTAGTATCTTCATAGTTTCATTACTCAACATAATTTTTCCCAAGCCACATTCCTTTATTTCACCATTCATAATTCACATTACAAACAAAGACAAGCATAGGCCCAAAATACATTAATATATTATTCAAAGTTCAGAGTTACTGCTTTGGTCCATAATCACAATCATCAAGCCTGTAGGCGATACACATATATCTCTATCCATGGATAGTGTAATAGACCCAGTCTCTTGGATCTCAACCCGGCTAAACCCGAGGAACTCCTCAACCCGGCAAGACTGTTACTGATTTTGAAGTTTAGTGTAACAGACCCAGTCTCTTGGATCTCAACCCGACTAAACTTGAGGACTTGGATCTCAACCAAACTAAACTTGAGGAAATCCTCAACCCGGCAAGACTGTTACTATTTTTACATTTCAGCTGGAATCAGCTTACGACCCGGTCTTTTCACCTATCCAGCAATTCATAGGCATGCCGCCAAACTCAGAACTCTGAAAATTGAATAACATATTAATCACACAATTATTTCAATTACATCTTTAACAATCTCTTTCTCAATCCATTTCTCATTTCATATTCCATAATCAAATAGGCAACCATGCCTCAATCATCTCATCAATAGAGTATACATAATTAATTGGATTGAATATCATTATCTAGGCAAACATGCCCATCTATTTCATTTGAATCATCATAACCAATCACATTGGCTTCACATCTCATTATATCCTAATTCATATTAAATCAATTTGTCATTCAAGTGTACACAACCAATTGCATTAATATACATTTTAAACGCTCATCAATCATTCACATTATACAAATCATAACATTCATCAAATGTTTTAACCATGTAATCAATTACTTAACATATGTACAATCAAATATGTTAAGTATCATAATCATGTAAATGTATGCAACCATGTAGTTTGTACTTACCTTAAGAACAACTCACACCAATCTACAACCTTCCTCTTCTAAGAATTCTTCACCACTTAGGTTAGGGCAATTCAACTTCTCACAACCTAATCCAAAAAGGAACATATACACACTTAATACCAATTCACATGAATTCCAATGCAATTATTCACTTATTAACCTCAAACTAGACCTATAAATCACAAATTACAAATCAACATCTCTCTCTAGGACCCCACATTCGTGGCCTCCCAACCCCCACGGGCGTGGGTTAAGAAATGGTTTTGCCTCCCTTGCTCAAAATCCCACGGCTATGGCTTCCATTGGCCACGGTCGTGGCAGCCAAGGGTGTAACACCCCCACATCCAATGCACACACACTACAACCACAACAATGTAGCATAAGTGCACCAAACATAGGGATGCTACGATTTTCTTCAACATTCAAAACATTTAAATAGATACAATACTATTATCATTATATATTATAGAAAAGTAGATCATTTACTTTTAAAATAAAACACATTAGATATATATATATATATACATACATATAGTTATTACACAGCGGAAGTCATAAAATATTTACATATTTACATATTTGAAAACACTTAATTCCATATTTACAAATATACATATATGTACATTTAATCAATACTTTACAAAATATAAAAGAGTTATACATGATTGGCAAGTTTTCTTTGATCTTTAAGTCTCCAAAATCAACTCTTCACTGTCTACCCTCGGTCGGTTTCGAAGAGCTTTCGGGATCAACTCTATCAACTCTATTACCTGCGCGATTAAACACTATCGCGCTAAGCCAACGGCTTAGTAAGATAATCATGCTAATGTTATGCTTTAATGCAATGCAGTACCAATTCTCAATCCATATTATGCATGTAACATCATATATGCCAAGTTGATAACATAGCTTTCCATTTTATAACTCAACATGTATATATATATAGGCATATCATACTTCACATCTTATCATAGACCTCATTTATATTCATTTAATCATTCATCATCACCAATAAGCAAAGGCAAGCATCATTCATGACTCACATTAACCATAGACAAGCATGGGCCCAAGACACACTAATATGCCATTCAATTTTCAGAGTTAATGTTTTGGTTCTATCATCACATTTATCAATATCATATACCCAACTAGGCTTCAAGGATTAGGTTCAACCAAGCTTCAAGGGGAGCAAAGCATGCTAAGCTTCAACCCAACTTGGCTTCAAGAACCAACCCAACCTAGCTTCAAGGGTGGTAACATCTCAATTAGGCTTCAAGGATTCAATCCAACCTAACTTCAAGAGATTGTTACACTTACTAGGCATGCCACCAACAACAAACTCTGAAAATAGAATAACACATTAGCCACACAATTCATTTATTATTCAATTATGATTTCCATTTCCAATTATCATCAACATTTAGGCATACATGCCTTCTTTCTCTCAATATCATCATCATAGCCAATAACAATGGCTTTGTATTACATTTCACATTTCAATTCATATTATGCATAAAGCATCATTGATATCACATCTTTGATATAACATTTCAAGGTACATTACTCATAAAACACCTTACCTTTCACAATGCATAACATAACCTTGTTTAAATCTCAACAATGCAATTAGGGCAAAGAACAATTTATATGATTCATAGCTTTAGGATCTTTCATATGCATTTGATTAGCTTATTCATAGTTTAAAGTATGTTTAGAGTGTTTAAGTTTAGGTTTAGGAACCAACCTACCTTTGAAGAACCAAAATATTGCAACTAGGTCAAGGAAAACAAAACTTACCTAACCCATATGAGGGACACGGGCAGCACACATGAGGGACACGGCCAAGCTTGTGGCCGTGTCACTCAACCCAATTGGATAGTAAGCAACACGGGCAAGGGACACGGCCAAGCTTGTGGCCGTGTCTCTCAACCAAACTTTGGCAGTAGCAAACATGGCTTGGGGACACGGCCGTGTCTCCCAAAAATCAATCCAACACCTTCAAAATTTCATGTCTTGGCCGTGTTTCCCATAACTTTTTGGCCGTGTCACCCATAACCAAAACCCTAACCAAAGCCAACACTTTCCCCATTGCATTTAAACTCAATATACATCATACCACATGTTTCAAATGAACATAAACAATGTTCTAAACACATATTCATCATAAGAATCACCTCATAACACATTAATATTACACTTAAACACAAATCATCTCAAAACCCTAAAATCACCATCTTTCAAAATCAACATCCACCACTTCCAACAACAACACCTATTTAAACTCTTAACTTAAAACCAATTCAACACTTGAGAACACAACACAAACACATCTAATCATCAAACCAACAAATCACAAATCACCCTAATCATAACTTCAACACTACTACAAAATAAGTAAAGGAAACAAAAGAATACTTACCTTAGATGAAGAAATTCCACAATTCTTTCACCAAAGCTCTCAATTCCTTCTTCAATTTGATCTTAGTATTAAGAACACTTCTCCTTCCCTTTTGCTAATGGAGAGCCGGCCACCTCTTGAAAGAAAGAAGAAAAGATGATGAAGAATCACAAAGTCAAACTTCATTAAATACCCATCCAAAGGAAAATTACTATAATGCCCTCATACATATCTTAATTCTCTTTGTTATCTCTTGCCCATTTTGGTAATTTCACATGACCTAAAAAAGATCTCCTCTTGCCTTGACCAACTCTTTTGACCAATGTATATGTTATATATATCACAATATACACAACATATAAACTTGTCTCTAAACCCTAAATTCTTTCCCAAAACACTTATACTTTTCTTTTCTCAATTTAAACCAACAATACAACAACAACAACAACATGCAAAACTTCTAGGTCATAAATGAGGATATTACAATTCTCCCCCTCTAAAAAGAAATTTCGTCCTCGAAATTACCTAATATCAAGTCTGAAACAACTGAGGATATTGCTCTCGCATGGTTTGTTCACTTTCCCAAGTTGCTTCTTCTTTTCCGTGGTTCTTCCATAGAACCTTCACCAATGGTACACTCTTGTTCCTCAACTCTTTCACTTCTCGTGCCAAGATAGCAACTGGTTCCTCTTCAAATGTCAAGTCTGGGCTCACTTCAATAGATTCAAATGGCAACACATGAGATGGATCTGACCTGTACCTCCTCAACATAGATACATGGAACACATTATGAATACGATCCAACTCAGGTGGCAAAGCAAGTCTATACGCCACTGGCCCAACTCTTTCTAACACTTCATACGGTCCGATGAAACGAGGACTCAATTTCCCTTTCCGACCGAACCTCAAAATCTTCTTCCAAGGAGATACCTTCAAAAATACCTTATCTCCAACATCAAACTGAATGTCTCTCCTCTTCAGATCTGCATAGGACTTCTGTCGGTCTGAAGCTGCTTTTAACCTGCCCCGAATCAACTTCACTTTCTCTTCAGTTTCTTTAATCAAATCAGGCCCAATTAACTTACTTTCCCCAAGTTCAATCCAACACAGCGGTGTCCTACACCGTCTACCATACAGTGCTTCGAATGGTGCCATACCAATGCTGGATTGGTGACTGTTGTTATAAGCAAACTCTACAAGAGGTAAGAATCTATCCCAACTTCCAGTGAAATCGATGACACAGCTTCTCAACATATCCTCAATGATCTGTATCACCCTCTCAGACTGTCCATCCGTCTGTGGATGAAAAGCAGTGCTGAAATGCAGTCGAGAACCCAAAGCACTATGCAAACTCTTCCAAAATCTCGAAGTAAACCTGGGATCTCGATCAGACACTAAAGAAGTTGGAACACCATGCAATCTCACAATCTCATGGATGTACAGCTCAGCCAACCTCTCCAAAGAGTAATCCATCCGAATCGGAAGAAAATGAGCTGTCTTAGTCAATCTATCCACAATCACCCATATGGCATCATGTTTCCTTTGTGTCAATGGCAATCCAGACACAAAGTCCATTGTCACTCTTTCCCACTTCCATTCTGGCACTGACAACGGTTGAAGCAACCCAGTGGGAACTTGATGCTCTGCTTTAACCTTCTGACAAGTGAGACATTTAGATACAAATTCAGCAATGTCTCTCTTCAACCCAATCCACCAGTAATGCTGTCTCAAGTCATGATACATCTTTGTATTGCCCGGATGCATAGCAAACACTGACTGATGTGCTTCTTCCAAAATGATCCTTTTCAAATCAGCATCATCGGGTACACACAATCTGTTTTTAAACCAGAGGCTTCCATCACTTTTCACAACAAAATCTCTACTCTTTCCATTCTGACAATCTGACATAATCTTCTGAATCTTCTTATCAGCCAACTGAGCCTCTTTAATCTGATCCAACAAAACTGGTTTCACATGCAACTGTGCTAACAATGCACCATCAACACAAGGTACAAAACTAGCACACAATGCTCTCAACTCAACAAGCAACGAGAGCGAATAAAAAGTTAAACCAGCTAAAGACTTTCGACTCAAGGCATCAGCAACAACATTTGCTTTACCTGGATGATAATCTATCAAGCAGTCGTAGTCTTTAATCAATTCTAACCATCTCCTCTGGTGAAGATTGAGTTCCTTCTGAACTCCCAAATATTTCAAACTCTTGTGATCAGTGTAGATAAAACATTTCTCCCCAAACAGATAGTGGCGCCAAATCTTCAATGCAAACACAATGGCTACTAACTCCAAATCATGGGTAGGATAATTAAGCTCATGCGATTTCAACTGTCTAGATGCATAAGCTATCACTTTACCTTCTTGCATCAGCACACACCCCAAACCTCTATGTGAAGCATCACTGTAGATCACATATGGTTTGCCTTCAATAGGTAAAGTAAGAACAGGCGCTTGAGTCAACATATCTCTCAACTGCTCAAAGCTCGCCTGACACTTATCAGTCCACACAAATTTAACTCCCTTACGAAGTAATCTGGTGAGTGGAGTAGCTATCAAAGAAAACCCTTTCACAAACCGCCGGTAATAGCCTGCCAAACCCAGAAAACTTCTAATCTCAGTCACAGACTTGGGTGGACTCCAATTCAAAATAGCTTCAACTTTGCTCAGATCAACTCTAATACCCTCTGCTGAAACTATATGTCCAAGAAAAGCTACTTGATCCAACCAGAACTCACACTTCGACAATTTAGCAAACAAATGCTTCTCTCTCAAGATCTGCAACACAATCCGCAGATGCATATCATGTTCCTCTTCATTCCTCGAATACACCAGAATATCATCGATGAAGACCACTACAAACTGATCCAAATAGGGCCTAAACACCCTGTTCATCAAATCCATAAAAGCTGCAGGTGCATTCGTCAGACCAAAAGGCATAACTAAAAACTCATAATGCCCATACCTGGTCCGAAAAGCTGTCTTCGGAACATCCTCAGCTCTGACTCTCAGCTGATGGTACCCCGATCTCAGATCAATCTTAGAGAATACTGACGCTCCCTTCAATTGATCAAAGAGATCATCGATTCTAGGCAAAGGATACTTATTTTTAATGGTCACCTTGTTCAATTGCCTATAATCGATGCACAACCTCATAGTACCATCTTTCTTCTTGACAAATAACACAGGAGCTCCCCAAGGAGAAACACTGGGGCGAATGAATCCTTTATCCAACAGCTCCTGTAATTGTACTTTCAACTCCCTCAATTCTGCTGGTGCCATTCTGTAAGGAGTAATAGAGATAGGAGTGGTACCAGGCAACAATTCAATACCAAACTCCACCTCTCTCTCAGGAGGCAATCCTGGCAGCTCCTCTGGAAATACATCTGGGAACTCTGCAACTGTGGCAATGTTATCAATAGGAGAACCTCTTACTCTAGTATCTACCACATGAGCAAGATAGGCTTCACACCCTTTCCTAATCAACCTCCTAGCTGCAACAGCTGAAACAAATAAGGAGGCTAGCTGTCCTTGCTCATTAGATACTATCACCTCCCTACCATCACCAGTTCTCAAAGAAACAATTTTCTTTTTACAATCCACCACAGCTCCATGTCGAGATAGCCAATCCATTCCTAAGATCACATCTTATTCCTTAAATGGCATCTCAATCAAATCCCCAAGGAACTCCTCACCCTGCACCACTACTGCACTATCTCGGTGCACCTTACTCACAACCACACTATGCCCTAACGGATTTGTCACTAACACATCAAACCCTAGGGATTCAGCATGCACATCAAATACAGGTAAAACAGATGCACTAATATATGAATGTGTGGAACCCGGATCAATCAAAGCAAGTACTGGAGTATCAAATAAAGAAAAAGTACCAGCTATGACTGCCGATGCATCTGGCTGCCTCTGCATAACATACATCCTCTGGGAAGATCCAACCTCCTTTGGTCTACTCTCCCTGGATGTAGCACCTCCTCTAGCACTGAACCCTGATCTACCTCCTCTGCTGACACCTCTGCCTCCCCTCACACTGGCTCGAGAAGCGGCAGAATCAACTGGCATCTGCCTTTGCCTCTCAGGGCAATCTTTCACAAAATGGTCAGGTGACCCACACCTGAAACATACCCCTGCAACACCAGCCTTCCAACAAGGACCACCATGGGGCCTCCCACAATGGATGCAGATAGGTAAGGTGGATCTCTGAACCATAGGGGTTGGAGCACTTGCCACTGAAGCTGCAGGTCTGAATCTTTGTCTCTGGAACTACACTGATCTACCTGCTGGTCTCAGACTCCTAATACTCCGAGGAACAAAGCTTCCTCTACCCCTCTTCACTGAAGAAGACCATGCCTCAAACCGGGGCCTTCTCACCCTAACCTCATCCTCTGAAGCAGCTGCAATACCCTGAGCTCGCTCCACACTCCGAGCTGCTGCCACTAGCTGGGAAAAATCTTGATATCTGGATCCAGCCACATGACACATGATAGAGGGCCTCAATCCCTCTTCAAACCTTCTACATCTATCTACCTCATCTGATATTATGCCCCCAGCATACTGACTTAATCGAATAAACTCAACCTCATATTCAGTTACGGTCCGGTGATCTTGCTTCAAATCTAAAAATTCTCTTTTCTTCCCATCTTTATACTCCCTTGGAGTATACTTCAATTCAAATTCTCTCAGAAAGTCAGCATATGACAAGGTTGATGGATCATCCATAGAATGGGGCACTGTCTTCCACCAACTATATGCATCCTTCTGCAACAAAGATCTTGCATAATCAAACTTTTCCTCAGGAGTGGCTTGCAACTGAATAAAGATCCTCTGAACTTTGTCAAGCCACTGTTCTGCTACAGCTGGATCAGTGGTACCAATAAAATCCTCAGCTCCATACTTCCTTAACTTGTCATAGTGCCTCACTGGCACCAAAGGCTGAGGGGGTGGTGGCACTGGTTGTACTGGCGCTTGCCTGAAAGTCTTCATCATATTCACAAACCAAGCTGGTGGAACCTCCTCACCAGTTGGTCTCCCCGACCCAGAAGCAGGTGCCTCCCCAGCACTCTCAACTCTAACTCCCTCATCAGGAGCAACACTCTCCTCACTGCCCTCAACTGACTGTCTCAAATGAGAATCCATCAACACCTAATACTGCAAACACAACAAGACACACCTTATTAAAGATCAAAGATTGCCAATCCCAAACATGTATTTTATTTCAAAAACTCACTTTTTAATTCAAAATATTCTTTTTATAACATATTGCCTAGGTTGAGAATCTCAAACCTAGGCTCTGATACCAAAACAATTGTAACACCCCCACATCCAATGCACACACACTACAACCACAACAATGTAGCATAAGTGCACCAAACATAGGGATGCTACGATTTTCTTCAACATTCAAAACATTTAAATAGATACAATACTATTATCATTATATATTATAGAAAAGTAGATCATTTACTTTTAAAATAAAACACATTAGATATATATATATACATACATATAGTTATTACACAGCGGAAGTCATAAAATATTTACATATTTACATATTTGAAAACACTTAATTCCATATTTACAAATATACATATATGTACATTTAATCAATACTTTACAAAATATAAAAGAGTTATACATGATTGGCAAGTTTTCTTTGATCTTTAAGTCTCCAAAATCAACTCTTCACTGTCTACCCTCGGTCGGTTTCGAAGAGCTTTTGGGATCAACTCTATCAACTCTATTACCTGCGCGATTAAACACTATCGCGCTAAGCCAACGGCTTAGTAAGATAATCATGCTAATGTTATGCTTTAATGCAATGCAGTACCAATTCTCAATCCATATTATGCATGTAACATCATATATGCCAAGTTGATAACATAGCTTTCCATTTTATAACTCAACATGTATATATATATAGGCATATCATACTTCACATCTTATCATAGACCTCATTTATATTCATTTAATCATTCATCATCAACAATAAGCAAAGGCAAGCATCATTCATGACTCACATTAACCATAGACAAGCATGGGCCCAAGACACACTAATATACCATTCAATTTTCAGAGTTAATGTTTTGGTTCTATCATCACATTTATCAATATCATATACCCAACTAGGCTTCAAGGATTAGGTTCAACCAAGCTTCAAGGGGAGCAAAGCATGCTAAGCTTCAACCCAACTTGGCTTCAAGAACCAACCCAACCTAGCTTCAAGGGTGGTAACATCTCAATTAGGCTTCAAGGATTCAATCCAACCTAACTTCAAGAGATTGTTACACTTACTAGGCATGCCACCAACAACAAACTCTGAAAATAGAATAACACATTAGCCACACAATTCATTTATTATTCAATTATGATTTCCATTTCCAATTATCATCAACATTTAGGCATACATGCCTTCTTTCTCTCAATATCATCATCATAGCCAATAACAATGGCTTTGTATTACATTTCACATTTCAATTCATATTATGCATAAAGCATCATTGATATCACATCTTTGATATAACATTTCAAGGTACATTACTCATAAAACACCTTACCTTTCACAATGCATAACATAACCTTGTTTAAATCTCAACAATGCAATTAGGGCAAAGAACAATTTATATGATTCATAGCTTTAGGATCTTTCATATGCATTTGATTAGCTTATTCATAGTTTAAAGTATGTTTAGAGTGTTTAAGTTTAGGTTTAGGAACCAACCTACCTTTGAAGAACCAAAATATTGCAACTAGGTCAAGGAAAACAAAACTTACCTAACCCATATGAGGGACACGGGCAGCACACATGAGGGACACGGCCAAGCTTGTGGCCGTGTCACTCAACCCAATTGGATAGTAAGCAACACGGGCAAGGGACACGGCCAAGCTTGTGGCCGTGTCTCTCAACCAAACTTTGGCAGTAGCAAACATGGCTTGGGGACACGGCCGTGTCTCCCAAAAATCAATCCAACACCTTCAAAATTTCATGTCTTGGCCGTGTTTCCCATAACTTTTTGGCCGTGTCACCCATAACCAAAACCCTAACCAAAGCCAACACTTTCCCCATTGCATTTAAACTCAATATACATCATACCACATGTTTCAAATGAACATAAACAATGTTCTAAACACATATTCATCATAAGAATCACCTCATAACACATTAATATTACACTTAAACACAAATCATCTCAAAACCCTAAAATCACCATCTTTCAAAATCAACATCCACCACTTCCAACAACAACACCTATTTAAACTCTTAACTTAAAACCAATTCAACACTTGAGAACACAACACAAACACATCTAATCATCAAACCAACAAATCACAAATCACCCTAATCATAACTTCAACACTACTACAAAATAAGTAAAGGAAACAAAAGAATACTTACCTTAGATGAAGAAATTCCACAATTCTTTCACCAAAGCTCTCAATTCCTTCTTCAATTTGATCTTAGTATCAAGAACACTTCTCCTTCCCTTTTGCTAATGGAGAGCTGGCCACCTCTTGAAAGAAAGAAGAAAAGATGATGAAGAATCACAAAGTCAAACTTCATTAAATACCCATCCAAAGGAAAATTACTATAATGCCCTCATACATATCTTAATTCTCTTTGTTATCTCTTGCCCATTTTGGTAATTTCACATGACCTAAAAAATATCTCCTCTTGCCTTGACCAACTCTTTTGACCAATGTATATGTTATATATATCACAATATACACTGTTAGACAAATGATCTTAATTTTGATCCTTGACAACTCAAATGGATGATCTATTTAACTTGTGTTTGAGAAATCTTGTTGCAGGATTAGGTTGCTTCAATTAAAAGTAAACAGAACAATTATAGCGGTCGCACCTCACCTGAATACGACCGCTCCAAGCAACTACAGAATGAAACCTTGTCACAGTAGGTTTCGCGGTCAGAAGTTCGACCTTAGTCGCGACCGCTCATACATAATAGCGACCGTCCTAATATTTGCCCGACCGCTACTCAAGGAACTTAAATCATTACAATCACAGTAAGGTTCGCGGTGACAAGAACGGTGAATGATTCGACCTCGCTTACCACTTTAGCGACCGCCCCATTCAGAGTCGCGACCGCCCAACAATTCAAGAAGAAATTGCTCAAAGAGACAGTAGTATTCGCGTCCTCAGGTGCGTCCAGAAGTTCGACGCGAGAATGTGAGTTCGACCGCGAAAACCTACCAAGGGCGACCGCGAAGATTCAAATTATGGCGGACATCTCTTTTGCTCTGTCAGAAAGTGACACGTGACATGACCGTTGTAAACCCACTTCAATATTCAAAAAGGGCGACCGCACCTATGCTTGGCGCGACCGTCCCGACAAACAAAGCATGGGCAAGAAACGGTCCGACAAACACAGCATGGACAAGATTCCAGCTGCAGAGCACTAAAATTCGACCGTTGTAGCTTTTTCAAAAGTAGCGACCGTCCCAGGTTAAAAGGACGACCGCGAGAAGCATGAGCGCGACCATCCTTGCATGAAGGGCGACCGCGAAGTGCTTCGGACAGTTTAAGTAAAGAAAGGTCTAATCTGCCAAGACATTATTAAAACATCAATAACGGCTAGTAAGACCACATTGGCTATAAATACAATGTTTCCATGAGAAAACAAAAAGAGAAAACATCATTAAGAAAAGATTTTCATAGCCAAGCAACAAATTTCCTTTTGCTTAAACTTGTATTTGAATTGTTATGAATGTTAGGTGTTAGCATTGAAAACACCATTGTATAAGTTTGAGTGTAAGCTTGGGAAACACTTAGGTTGAGAGAGTGAGCCTTGTAAAACTCTTGTTTGGGTTGTAAGTGTGAGCCTTAGAAAAACACTTGTAAAGTTAGGTGTGAACTTGTAAAAACACCAAAGTTGGAAGTGAGCTTGTAAAAACTTCAAAGTCTAGTGGAACCTTAACAAGTTGTTAAGGAAGTGGATGTAGGATTGAAGTAAATCCGAACCACTATAAATCTTGTGTGTTCTTTCTTCCTTCATCACTCAACAATCTTCATATTCCGCACTTCTTGTTTGTTGAGTTTTTTAAATTGTCATTACTTCTTGTGGAAACCAATTCACCCCCCCTCTTGGTTGCCATCTTGGGACAACAATTGGTATCAGAGCCCTGAGATTTCTTAAACTTAATTGTGAAATCTGATCCACAATGGCAACTTCTTCTTCATCAAGCTCTCATGGAAATCTTAACTCTATTCTTAGACCCTACTTTGATGGAACGGATTACTCATACTGGAAACACAAAATGTATTTGTTTCTAGACAGTGAAGGGATTGAACTATGGGATTTCGTGGAAAATGAGTGGAAATCTCCTACTCATGAGGTTGACGGTATTCAAGTTCCACTTCCCAAAGTTCAATGGTCAACTAGCAATATCAGAGATCGATTCAAGAACAATAGAGCTGCTTCCATCTTGATGAACTCCATTTCAAGAGAAGAAGGTGGAAGAGTTCAATATTTAACTTGTGCACATTGTATTTGGAAAACACTTGAAAACTACCATGAAGGTACAACTCAAGTAAGATTTACCAAGAAACAAATGCATGTTCATGAGTATGAGCTATTCAAGATGAAACCAAATGAAAATGTCACCGACATGACAAATCGCTTGCTTGCTATTGTCAATGAACTGAAGAAGTATGGCAAGGCATATGATCAAGGTGATGTAAACAGTAAAATCTTGAGAGCCCTAAGAGCTAGAAAGAACTTTGAATCCAAAGTATCATCCATAGAAGAAGCTCATGATCTCAGCACATTAAGAACCGACGAGCTAGTTGGTAAATTACTCACTTTTGAGCTGCACAGTGAAAAAGAAGAAGATCAAGGTGAGAAAGAAAAGAGAAAACCAATTGCACTCAAAGCAATCAAAGAAGCTGAGAGCTCAAGCAATGAAGGTACTGATGATGAAGATGAAATGGCAATGTTCTCTAAAAGAATCAATGAATGGAAAAGGAAGAAAAGATTACAAGCAAACAAAGGTACACCTCCTAAATTCTCCTTCAAAGATAAAGAAAAGAAAAATGAGGTAAAATGCTATGAATGTGGAAAAACCGGTCACATCAAGTCGGATTGCTACAAATTAAAGAACAAAAGGAAATGGGATAAAGAAAAGAAAAAGTCTCTCAAAGCCACATGGGATGACTCTTCCTCAAGTGAAGAAGAAGAAGAGGAAGGAATTGCAAATCTTTGTCTCATGGCTATTGAAGATGACTCCAATGAGGTAAGTACTCAATCCTTTGATCTTGTAGCACATGATGATATAAGTGATATAGATGATAGTGATTTGATTGAGCACATGAATTCTAAAATAGAAAAATATTTCTCCAAAATGATGCTCTATAAAGAGAAAAACTCTAAGTTAGAAAAGGATTTTATATGCTTAAAGAACTCTACCTTAGAATTGAAAACCTCAAATGAACATTTGATGAATACAATAGGAGAATTAAATAAAAGCTCACATGACTTAGAAAAAGTGATTAAAGAGAATGAGGCATTGAAGCATGAACTAAAAGAACTAAAAGAATCAATTTCCAGATTTCATAAAGGAAAGGAAGCATTGAACACATTAATTAATAATCAAAGATCACCTTCCTTGAAATATGGATTAGGATTCAATGGCTCAACCAACATTGCACCTAGTAAACCAACTTTTGTGAAAGCATCTACAACTAAAATTTCTGATGTTCATATCAAAGATGCTTGCACCAAGACTAAAAGAACTTCTTACGGTTCACTAGGAGATAAAGCCAAAAACAATTATGCATTGTTGTTTACTAAACTTGTACAAAAGAAATCACATACTTGTAGTTGTATGTATAATGCAAAAAGAAAAATGCAGAAGCATAGGATACCATGGCAATGCACATATTGCATGAAATTTGGTCACAAAAATCTCTATTGCTATATAAGAAAAGCTCATCTAAATTTAGAAGGCACTCTTTCTACTAACCATCAAGGACCCAACTATATGTGGGTACCTAAAAAAGGATGATCACAATTGGCTTGCAGGTATGCCTAAAATCTACTACCAATGAAAGCACATGGCTTGTGGATAGTGGATGCTCAAGGCATATGACTGGAAATGCAAAGCTCTTTACAAGTATTACCTATAAACATGGAGGTAACGTAACTTTTGGAAACAATGCTAAAGGTAAAATTCTTGGTGTTGGCTCCATTGGTTCTATTGGTAAGGATTTAATTGAAGATGTATGGCTTGTTGATGGTTTGAAACATAACTTGCTAAGTGTTAGTCAACTTTGTGATAAAGCATACTGTGTTAAGTTTGATTCCAAGGAATGCAAAATCACAAATTCAAATGATGTTATCATATTTAAGGGTACTAGAACAAACAACACTTACAATGTAAGCACACATTCTGATCATACATGTTTAATGTCCACTAATAATGATGCATGGTTATGGCATAGAAGACTAGGACATGCTGGTATGGATCAATTGAAATATATTTGTAATGAGAATTTAGTTGATGGCTTACCTAAGATAAAATATGATAAAGATAGGATTTGTAAACCTTGTCAACATGGTAAGCAACATAAAAGCTCATTTAAAACAAAGAATGTTATAAGCACCTCTAGACCTTTAGAGCTCATTCATTTAGACTTGTTTGGACCAAATAGAGTTACAAGCTTAGGAGGCAAATCATATGCATTTGTTCTTGTTGATGACTACTCTAGATTCACATGGGTTAATTTCTTAGCTCAAAAGAATGAAGCCTTTAATTACTTCAAAACCTTTGCAAAAAGAGTTCAAAATGAAAAAGGATATGTGATCACATCTATTAGAAGTGATCATGGCAAAGAATTTGAAAATGAAAACTTTGAAAACTTTTGCAATGAAATTGGCATTTCACACAATTTTTCTGCTCCTAGAACTCCACAGCAAAATGGTGTAGTTGAAAGGAAAAATAGAACTTTAATTGAAATGGCTAGAACAATGCTCAATGAATATGATTTACCATCTTATTTTTGGGCGGAAGCCGTTAATACAGCTTGTTACATTGCAAATCGTGTTTATAAAAGGCATTTAACTAATAAAACTTCTTATGAGCTATGGAATGGAAGAATACCCAGAATTGGATATTTTAGAGTATTTGGATGCAAATGCTTCATATTGAATACCAAGGATAATCTTGGAAAATTCTCATCCAAATCAGATGAAGGCATATTCTTAGGATATTCATCATATAGCAAAGCATATAGAGTATTTAATATGAAAACTCTAGTTATAGAAGAATCAATGCATGTTGTATTTGATGAATCATCTAAACTTGATCAAAAGAAAGGTATTACTTTCAATGACCCTGCAGGCACTCTTGAACCTCTTGAATCTATTGATGCTCCAAAGATCAATCAACTTGAAGAAAAGGCTCAAGATCTACCTAAGGATTGGCAATACAAGAAAGATCATCCAAAGGAACTCATCATTGGAGAAACATCAAAGGGAGTAACTACTAGATCTAAAATTAATCATGTTGATGTTAATGTTGCTTTTGTTTCTCAAATTGAACCAAAAACTATTGAGGAAGCTTTAAATGATGAAAATTGGATAATTGCAATGCAAGATGAACTTAATCAATTTGAAAGAAATAATGTTTGGCAACTTACTCCTAGACCTATAGATCATTCTATAATAGGATGCAAATGGGTTTATAGGAATAAGCTTGATGAAAATGGTCACATCATTAGAAATAAAGCAAGATTGGTAGCCAAAGGTTATAATCAAGAAGAAGGTATTGACTATGATGAAACCTTTGCCCCCGTAGCTAGATTGGAAGCTATTAGAATATTACTTGCTTTTGCATGTCATATGAATTTTAAGCTTTATCAAATGGATGTTAAAAGTGCATTTCTAAACGGACTCATAAATGAAGAAGTTTATGTTGAACAACCTCCTGGTTTTGAAAACTACAAATTTCCTGATCATGTTTTCAAACTTACCAAAGCTTTATATGGATTAAAGCAAGCACCTAGAGCTTGGTATGATAAACTTAGTGCATATTTGCTTGAAAATGGTTTTTCAAAAGGAAAAGTAGACACAACTCTTTTTGTTAAAAAGAATAAGCACAACATTTTGATTGTACAAATTTATGTGGATGACATAATATTTGGAGCTACTAATGAAGCCCTGTGCAAAGAATTTGCTTCTTGTATGACTAGGGAATTTGAAATGAGCATGATGGGTGAACTCAAGTTTTTCCTTGGACTGCAAGTCAAGCAATGTAAAGATGGGATCTTCATCAACCAATCCAAATATACAAAAGAACTCATCAAGAAATTTGGAATGGATGGCTGCAAAACTAGCAAAACTCCTATGAGCACATCATTGAAATTAGGTAAAGATGATAATGGTAAAGCAGTAGATGAGAAGAAATATCGAGGTATCATCGGATCACTACTTTACTTAACTGCTTCTAGGCCTGATATAATGTATAGTGTATGTCTTTGTGCTAGATTTCAAACTAGTCCTAAAGAATCACACTTGAATGCCACTAAGAGAATCTTGAAATATTTGAGCGGTACAATACATTTAGGACTTTGGTATCCTAAAAACACATCATTTCATATTATAGGATTTTCAGATGCAGATTATGCTGGTAGTATATTAGATAGGAAAAGCACAACAGGAGCATGTCACTTTCTTGGTAATTGTCTAGTTTCTTGGCATAGTAAGAAACAAGCATCAGTTGCTTTATCCACAACGGAAGCTGAATATGTTGCAGCATGTTTTTGTTGCACACAAGTATTATGGATGAAACAACAATTGCTTGACTATGGTAAAATGTTTAACAATATCTCCATTAAATGTGACAACACTAGTGCTATCAATTTGTCTAAGAATCCTATCCAACATTCTAGATCCAAACACATAGATATTAGACATCATTTCTTAACAGAAAATGTACAAAATCAGAATATAACCTTAGAATTCATAGATACAGAAAATCAACTTGCTGATGTCTTTACAAAACCCTTGAATGAAGATAGACTTAACTTCATCAAACTCAATTTAGGAATGATTGATGGAATCACTTTGAGTTAATTAGAATTTTTTACCTTAAAATAAAGTTTCTATGTGCATGAAATTAATTTTTCTTAACACACTTAGAATATCTTCCATCTTTCCTTGAATCTTTTATTTTTGAGTATGTAGCGGTCGCTCCAGTGTTCTTTCGCGCTCGCTACTTCGTCTGCTAGTTTCATTCAATAAAATTCTCTGAGCGCGGTCGAGACAATTTGTGCGCGATCGCACCAATTTGAATAGTTTCGACCGTTACAGATGTTTTCTTCACTCGCGAGCGTACTGATCATAATAATGGTCGCTGTACACCATTTCGCGATCGCACCTTGTTAAATCTGCGACCGCACCCTGTACACTCTGCTCAAAAATTTATAACCGTTGGCTGTGTGACAGGTCGCAACTCTTAACTCTCAACAGTCATAAACGGCTATTTTCTTTACTTCATCTATTTAAAAGTGTTTTGCAACAGTTTATCTGATATTTTGCCTATCAAAGCACACAAACTTACTTCTGAAACCCTAAAAAACTTCTACATCTCAATCACCCTCTATTTTCCAGTTTACTTCTACTCCTTCTAATCTAATGGCTCCCAAAAGAAAAACCACTTCCAAAATTAAGGGTCAAGCTAAGAGAGTTCCAGGGATCACCATTAGAGAACCTGTTGTTGAACCTCCATCTCCTCCACAATCAAAAAGGGGTGAGAAAATTCACAAACCTCATCACCAAACCACTGAGGAAGACATTAGGTATGCCATGCTAAAGAAGAAGAAGGTTGAAGGCACCAAATCACCTTTTGGTGGGATGCTGTCTGCCTTGGGCATCAAGGACGAAATTGAAGGATTGTTGGATGTCCTTGGATGGAGAAATTTTGTCTTTCCAGAAGAAGTAGGTTACTCTAGTCTAAGTAAGGAGTTTCTAATGTCATTCCAGATAGAGAAGAGTGCAAACTCTGCACTAGGGTGGTATGGGGTTAGGTTCAAACTCTTTGATCAGTATCAATTCTTAACCCTTGAAGATTTTGGCAGAATTTGGAACTTCCCTTCTGAAGGTATAACCTCCTACAATGACCAAATCTTCTCAAACCCAACCCTTTCTGATTTCTGGCGAGAAATTTCCATTGAAACTTCCTTTGAAAAGGAATCTAAAGCCAGGCACATCAAATCTCTCACCCACTGGATGCTCCATAGGATTATCACCTATACCATTCACCAAAGAGCAGATGGGAATGAGAAAGTAACCAAGAGAGACCTTATCTTTCTCTATGCTTTCACCCACAACATCAAAATGAACACAACCAAGTTCTTGATTGATACCTTTTATCATCATGCTGTTACAAGAACTGGTACCTTCTTCCTATCCTCTCAAGTTACTCAAATAGCTAGGCACCTAAACCTTCTGAATGATTTGAACTTAGCCACTTTGAGGAACCCTTTCACTCTAGCCTCCAATGCTATCACAATGGATTACTTAGAGCATGCTGGTTGTGTAAGGAAGATAGAAGGGTCATATGTATACTGCTATGGCAAGAAAGGAGTTATGGATAAACAAAAGAAAAGGCCAAGGTATACAATTGAGGAAGAGGGAGATTCTGTAGAAATTGCAGTAGAACTACCTTCAAAAGCTGCTTCATCAAAAGCTGCTCAAGAAACTGCTTCATCCTCCACACAACTCATCCTCCAAGCAATCAAGACTCTCTCAAGGAAACTCTCTAAGTTCAAGAAAAGTGTTTCCAAGAGATTCCAGCACTTAAACAAGAGGATAGACCTTATATCCCACATGCACCATGATCTTTATGACATGCAAGGCAAATTGGACTTGCCTCAATGCAATCTTGAAGATTGGGATATAAGTGATCACACCCAAAGCGTTGCTGAAGAAGAAGAGTCCATTAGTACTAGCTCTGCCTCTGTTGCACCTCAAGATAAAGGGAAAGCACCTTTAGTTGAAGAAGAGCTAGAGTTAGATGATGACTCAGAATAGCTTAGATTTTTCTTATTGTTTGCATTTTAAAATGCTTGTTTTAATCCTTCTTTGTACTTTCCTCCACTTTCATATATATAATGTTTATATTCCCTTTCATTGTTTGCACTTTTATATGCTTGTTTTGCTTAACATTTGTTTCATTTTGCCTATGCCAATGGGGGAGAACAATACCAAAATGGAATGAACCAAGTGGAATGAACCAAGTAACAGTATACAAAAATGGGAAAACAAGAATAAGAACAATAATGTTGAATATTTGCAGTAGGGGAGAAATGTTTATGGGGGAGAAATGTTTGCATCAAACAATAACCTTTGCACCAAGATAAACTATTAATCACAATGCTCTTAACGATGATTGTTGCATTTGTTAAGGGGGAGTATTTTAGACTTATTATTTTTCTCATCATTCCATTTGAATTGTCAAAGTCAAAATGGGGGAGATTGTTAGACAAATGATCTTAATTTTGATCCTTGACAACTCAAATGGATGATCTATTTAACTTGTGTTTGAGAAATCTTGTTGCAGGATTAGGTTGCTTCAATTAAAAGTAAACAGAACAATTATAGCGGTCGCACCTCACCTGAATACGACCGCTCCAAGCAACTACAGAATGAAACCTTGTCACAGTAGGTTTCGCGGTCAGAAGTTCGACCTCAGTCGCGACCGCTCATACATAATAGCGACCGTCCTAATATTTGCCCGACCGCTACTCAAGGAACTTAAATCATTACAATCACAGTAAGGTTCGCGGTGACAAGAACGGTGAATGATTCGACCTCGCTTACCACTTTAGCGACCGCCCCATTCAGAGTCGCGACCGCCCAACAATTCAAGAAGAAATTGCTCAAAGAGACAGTAGTATTCGCGTCCTCAGGTGCGTCCAGAAGTTCGACGCGAGAATGTGAGTTTGACCGCGAAAACCTACCAAGGGCGACCGCGAAGATTCAAATTATGGCGGACATCTCTTTTGCTCTGTCAGAAAGTGACACGTGACATGACCGTTGTAAACCCACTTCAATATTCAAAAAGGGCGACCGCACCTATGCTTGGCGCGACCGTCCCGACAAACAAAGCATGGGCAAGAAACGGTCCGACAAACACAGCATGGACAAGATTCCAGCTGCAGAGCACTAAAATTCGACCGTTGTAGCTTTTTCAAAAGTAGCGACCGTCCCAGGTTAAAAGGACGACCGCGAGAAGCATGAGCGCGACCATCCTTGCATGAAGGGCGACCGCGAAGTGCTTCGGACAGTTTAAGTAAAGAAAGGTCTAATCTGCCAAGACATTATTAAAACATCAATAACGGCTAGTAAGACCACATTGGCTATAAATACAATGTTTCCATGAGAAAACAAAAAGAGAAAACATCATTAAGAAAAGATTTTCATAGCCAAGCAACAAATTTCCTTTTGCTTAAACTTGTATTTGAATTGTTATGAATGTTAGGTGTTAGCATTGAAAACACCATTGTATAAGTTTGAGTGTAAGCTTGGGAAACACTTAGGTTGAGAGAGTGAGCCTTGTAAAACTCTTGTTTGGGTTGTAAGTGTGAGCCTTAGAAAAACACTTGTAAAGTTAGGTGTGAACTTGTAAAAACACCAAAGTTGGAAGTGAGCTTGTAAAAACTTCAAAGTCTAGTGGAACCTTAACAAGTTGTTAAGGAAGTGGATGTAGGATTGAAGTAAATCCGAACCACTATAAATCTTGTGTGTTCTTTCTTCCTTCATCACTCAACAATCTTCATATTCCGCACTTCTTGTTTGTTGAGTTTTTTAAATTGTCATTACTTCTTGTGGAAACCAATTCACCCCCCCTCTTGGTTGCCATCTTGGGACAACATACACAACATATAAACTTGTCTCTAAACCCTAAATTCTTTCCCAAAACACTTATACTTTTCTTTTCTCAATTTAAACCAACAATACAACAACAACAACAACAACAATAACAACAACAACAACAACAAGAACATGCAAAACTTCTAGGGCATAAATGAGGATATTACAAAGGGCCACGGGCGTGGCATCCAAGATGCTTCTATTTCGGACCAAATTCACATATTCTATGCTTCTAACTCCATCAAACACAATTACCATGAAGATTAACAAAAACAATTAACCAAATTCAACATCTACAACAAAAATCACCAACATACACTTCCAACACCAACACCAACTTAACTTCTTATCTTTAATTCATTTCCAACACTTTCAAACACTCCACAATCAAACAAAATCACACTATCACAAATCAACAAGTAAACTTAATCACAACTCAAATAAAATAAGGGAAATCAAGAGAGAACTTACCAAAGTTGATGAAACTTCAGAATTTTCCAACTTAATTACTTGAATCCTCCTTCAATTTGCTCTTAGAAATAAAAAACCCTCTCTTGCTCTCTTGCTTCCTTGATGCCCGGCCAACCCAAAGAGAAAAGAAGAGAAATAAAAATGAAAATCAAAGTCAACTCTACTCTCTTCTTTAAACCTCCTCCAAGCAATATTTAATATTAAAATATTCCATTTAATCTCCTCCACTCACTTAATATTCTTTTAATTAATTTCATTAAGTCAAAAATAAATAAATATCTTCTTTGACTATAACTCACTTTGACTTGTGTATATGTTGTATATATTTCCATATATACAACATATACACTCTCTTCACTTCTTTCTCTTTCCAATTACACATATACATTAAATCCAATTAAAACAACAATTATATCAAAACATCTAGGGCACACTTTGGGATATTACAAATAGAACCTACTTTAAAATTTTAAAAGAAGCAGAATTTACATCATAGTTTTGTTAAAAAATATGTTCAATTAGAGTTTTAAGATTTATAAGAAGAAAAAATAACAATTTTAAGCCTTTTGGAAGATAAACTAATGAAATAAGGTTTTTTTTTTGGCTTTAGAAAAACTAAATTAAAGTTCAAAGGTTTTTAATTTTGATTTCATAAATTTGCTACTGTGTAAAAAAACAATTAAAGAAAATTAATTAACACATACCTTCTTTTGATGATTTCTCCAAAAACAATTCTTCTTGGATGAACTAGCTCCAAAGACAAGCCTTTTTTGCCTTTGAATCCTCTAAATCGTGCTGCTGCTGTTCCAGAAAAGAGTTGAATTGAATTTCTCCTTTTCCTTCCTTGATTTGGTTTCAATTTTTCCAAACTACTCTTGGATTTTTGCCTCCCTTTTTTAATTGTCTTTGGTCCTTATTTATAGTGGTTTGAGGTTGTTTATTCCTAATTAGTTAAGGTAAGTAATATTAATAAAAAAAGAAACCAAAACCTAATTGGATTAGGTTTCAAAAAAATTGCGTCGAAAAATTTGAGCTGCCGAAAAAAAACTGCTGCGGAAAAACTACGCTGGCAAAAAAATCTACTGTAGCTGGCTGCGGCAGCGCGCGCGGAGCGGGCAATAGCGCACGCAGAAAATTTCTGCGTGCGAAATAGCACAGTGATTTCACCCGCAGGAATTTCCTGCGGGCGAAATGCTGGCACTGGCCCGCGTGATGATTTTTTCATCGCCGATTTTTTCGACTCCGATTTTTATTTTTATTTTTATTTTTTGACTTTTATTTGTTTATTTCTATTTTTTATTAATAAAAATTAGATACTAAAGCAAAAATTATTTAATAAAAATTATTTTGGACAAATTAGACAACAAAAATCATTTTAGACTAAATAAAACATATTGGACCGGATTGGGTAAAAAATTAAGGGTCTACAGTTTGCCCTTACTTGAATGATCTGAAACCTCTGAAACCTTAGTGAAAGAGAGTGAAAAGCAATAAGACTTAATTTTTGATGAAACGGTTGAGGTTTTGGTTTCTGGACCCGGTTTGAGTTCTGGACTCAAGGATAATTCTAGGTTCTGGACCTAAGGAAAATTTGGGTTCTGGGCCCGGTTCGAGTTCTGGACTCAAGGATGATTCTAGGTTCTGGACCTAAAGAAAAATTTGGGTTCTGGACCCGGTTCGAGTTCTGGACTCAAGGATGATTCTAGGTTCTAGACCTAAAGAAAATTTGGGTTCTGGACCCGGTTCAAGTTCTGGACTTAAGAATGATTCTAGGTTCTGGACCTAAAGAAAAATTTGGGTTCTGGACCCGGTTCGATTTCTGGACTCAAGCATGATTCTAGGTTCTGGACCTAAAGAAAATTTGGGTTCTGGACCCGGTTCAAGTTCTGGACTCAAGGATGATTCTAGGTTCTTGACCTAAAGAAAAATTTGGGTTTTGGACCCGGTTCGAGTTCTGGACTCAAGGATAATTCTAGGTTCTGGACCTAAGGAAAATTTGGGTTCTGGACCCAAGAGATTTGGATACTCGATCCTAAACTAGACTCGGATACTCGATCCTATCTAGATTTGGATACTCGATCCTAGCTGGATTTGGATAGTCGATCCTAAATTGGATTGGGATACTCGATCCTAAATTAGGTTCGGATACTCGATCCTAACTGGATTTGGATACTCGATCCTAAATCAAATTTGGATACTTGGATATGAGATTGGGTACTTGGACCTGAGATTGATTAAATTTGGGTACTTGGACCTAGGATTGGGTACTTGGACCCGAAATTGATTTGATTTGGGTACTTGGACCCGAGATTGGGTGCTTGGACCCGAGATTGATTTGATTTGGGTACTTGGACCCGAGAGTGGGTACATGGACCCGAGAATGAATTTGACTAACCTTTTATCAGTTGAGAAGTCTGACTGCTCTGGATATTCTATGCATTGTGATTCTTCACCCTCAGAATGATCTTCACCGTTGGAGATCGGGCCTTAACCCTTGAAAATATATCTTCATCCTTGGAGATCGGGATCTTCTTTGTTCTTTGAAGATGGGAGTGACACAGCCAGTGGCTTGGCTGTGTTTCCTGGGTGTGTCAACTTCTGTGTCTTTTCTTTCTTTGTTTGGTTCTTCTTGACTTTGCCCCTTAGGGGATACACGGCCAGTGGCTTGGCCATGTCGCCTGCCTGTGTCGTATTCTGCCAAAATTTCTTTTGAGGTGACACAGCTAAGCTCGATTTGACTTGACCATGTCTTGCTTGATTTATGCTCTTCTTTCCTTGTTTTGATCTTCCAAGGGAGTTTTTTGCACTTTAACCACTTTTCCCTTGCAACTGCTTTTCCTTCCTTTGATTCTTTAATGATTGTTGCAGGCTGTTGGCTCGTTTGATCATGAGGCTAGACCTTCTTTCACTGCCCCTTCATTTGCTCATTCTAGCCTATCGGATGCGCCATCTCATACGCAGGGTATCAATGTGAAATAGCTGGTACGTTCCTTATTTCACAATAGTTTATGCTATATGTATGCATGATTATGTATGCTCTTACCTTTTCCTTCTTAGCTCATAGCGGATGCTTGAAGAACGAAATAAGAAACTTCAAGAAGAGTTGGCTACAAGTCGTCAACAGGCTTCTCATTTTGAAAATTTATATCACCAATCCGAACAAAATTTTTGTGACTTCTGATTTCAAGGAATGAGGGATCCCGGTGCTTCTTCATCAAGAGGCCCCCAGACTGATGACCATGAGATCCTTTTGTCTGCTTCTGATGAGGACCATAACAAATCGAAACTCCAAGGCAATAGGGGTTTCAGTGCTTCTGCTTCCGATGATCCCGGGATGAGTAATTTGCCCCCTCCTCCAAAAGGAGATGACTTTTTCAGGTCTTTATTTGGTGACCTACCACCACCCTCTTAATGATATGTAAACATTGTACAATAATAAAAACTATACAATTTTTCTCTTTACTTTAATTTGTTTTTTCATATTTTTTTCCGTTACTGCCAAAATTATTTATTTTTTTATTGCACTAACTTTTGCCTAGTCCGCCCATGCGGGTTTTCAGAACTAGCGAGCTTTCCTAATTTTTGCCTAAGCTGCCCTTGCGGGTTTTCAACTCAGCGGACTTTTTTTTTTTAACTTAATTCTTTCTTCACAGATTTGGCTTCAAGAGCGTCTTTGTTTACTTGATACTCCCTCCATGGATTTTGCCAGATATCTGCCACGTCATCATTCTGCATGAAGCTACTCCATCCTATTTCTTCATATGCTGACTGGGTTGACTGGATTCACTCACGCTCTGAAGTCAATATCCGTTGGTTGGTACTGTCACATCCGCCTACTGCATTTATGCAGTGTAGACACGTGCATAGCGAGAGTAGGGAAAAGGAGAAGATAATTCTTGATAACAGCCCTAGATAAGGTTGTATGACAAAAGGGACATAATTGTAATTTTTAATAAAGTTGGGGACGTAGATGTAATTTCAAAGAAAGTTGCACCGGATGTTCTTAATAGTGCATATAACAGATTTCAAAAATGGAATGTAGAGAAAAACCGGATCGCAATGACGTGTAACGGTTTTTCCAGGAAATGTCCCGTTAAAGAAAAATGAAGAAATGCTGCCTAAGGGCATTTTGGTCATTATCAATTAAAGTTATACATGAATTTAGGGTAGGAAATAAAGACGTGAGTACGTAGAGAATGGCGAGAGGTTAAATATGAAACGATCGTCAGTAGAAACGAAGCCGGAGAAAACCCGAGCAAAAATAGGACCTAAAGGGAATTTTGTAAAAAGTTGAGGGCTTATCGGTAATTTTTTTTAAAATGACTTGGAAACCTAAAATAGACCTTATAAATAGAAAGTAGAGGTCGAGAGGATCAAAACTATATATAGTTTGACTCGTGGAACTATACGGTTTAAAAGATATGATCGATTAATCGCCGGAACGTAATGTGGGCCCGGTTTCGTGTCGGGACCGGATGAGTAACCCGGGACAACTTTATGAGATCCAATGGGAAGAGAGACAAGTGGAAAGAAGTAAAGGAAAAAGGAAATTATAAAAATCAAAGATTGGCCAATCAAAAGAGAACATTTAGCATATGTAATAAATGTGTAATAAATGAAGAAAGAGAAAAAGGGGACAAGTGGTCAAGGTGATCATCACTTCCTTTGTATATATAAATATGTGATATGAAGAGCAAATTCTCTTTTTTCCACTCACCAAATTCGGCCAACAAGGGAAACACCCAAAAGACTTCCAAGTTTCTTCAAAAGTTGATTTTTAAGGTGAGTTTTTTTTTAAGGTTTTCTAGTATGTAGACTTTAATTTTTAGTTTTAGGTAGTTATATAACTATTGGAAGATTGGAAATTAGGGTTCTTATGGTGGATTTGGAAATTTTAAGTAGTTATGATATTAATCAATTAAATGAAAGAATCAAGGTTTCTAAGGTTTAATAAGGTTAGATTAGGGTTTAGTTTGAAAAGAAATGGAGGATAGCTTATTAATCTAAATTGCTAAGGTTTATGTTTAAGGGTGTGTTCTTGAATTTCTTGAAGGAAAAACAAAGATTAAGGAAGGAGAAGGAGGAAAAGAAAAAGGGGAAGTACAAGAATAAGGTTTGGTGCTTTACCATAAAAGAAATTCTATTTTTCTTACAAACTTTGGTTTATGGAATTTTTGATGTTCATGACTTTAATTAGTTTGATTTGAGTTAAATATGCAAAAGTTGTCAAAGGGAAGTGTTTGAATCTTCACTTTACTATTAAAGAAGCCTTAATATTGATTTGCAAAAGAAAAATAAACTATCCTATGCATTTCAAATGTTTGGGCCGAAATGGTCCCAAAGTGACAGCTTCTGGACTATTTTTGTGGCAATTGTTTGGGGCAGCAAACGAATGAATTTTTCAACGAAATTTTACATGCAATTAGTCAACATATGAAATAAGTTTTCTGTAAAATTTCAGCCAAAAATAAGATAATTTACTTGGTCAAATGCATGACTGAAGTGGACTGAAATTTTGACGAAAACCCAGATTTTACTATTCATTTGGTCATGCCATTTTGCGTTGCCGATTTGTCTCGCCGCAACACTATTCATTTGGTCAATTTGTGATATTTTGAGAAATGCTTTGAAATGTTTGATGTGTTTATTGTGGATGTTAAATATGCGAAAAAGGGGAATGGTTTGACTAAAGAATGTGTTGCGCGGCATAAATGGCAAAGTGCGATGGGAATTTAAAATGATTTCGCGAGTCATCCTAAAATGAGGTTTGAGACTTAAATTGAATCATTTAAAGCTTTATGCTCTACTGGATAGTGGGAGTGGTAGATAAGGCTATGGTGCACTATACTAACTTATGCAGTACTGCTTGATATTGTGATTGAATTGATATGATCTGAACTCAATGGTGAGGGCCATTGGGGGCCAATGGTGAGGGCCATTGGTTATAACCAGGATGGTGAGGGCTATTCCTGTGATCTGATATCGGTGGTGAGGGCCACCTATGTTACAGTGGTGAGGGCCACTGCCTTATCACTATGGTTCCCTATATACCAGTAGAGCCTGGATCAAAGACATATTATTTTTCGTTGAACTATATAATGCAAATGAATTTGAATTATGATTTTACATTATTGAAAACATATCATACTGAATGTATCACGATTTCTATTGGTATAATGTTGGTTGATTGTTGATTTTATTATTTCCTTTTTACTTCGAATACTTTCATGTACTACTTTTATTTTTATTGGTAAAGTACCCACTGAGCGACAACGCTCAGCGAGTTAAGTTTTCCTTGACTCGTAGGTTCGGAGCAGTAGATAAATCTTGGGGAAGCAACGACCAGACCACAGCAAATCTCAGGGGTAGATCTTTTAGTTCCATTATGAGTCGATAGTTGTGGCATGTATATGAATAAATATAAAAGAGATTTTCTATGTTATAATTGTATGTTAGTAGTATGTAATAATCATAAATCTTTATTTTATGTTATATTAGAAGTGTGAACTCTTCGTGCAGGTTTGTAGTTGAGGGTATAAGGTAGATTCATTGGGAGTGCATTAAATTTGATGGTATTCTTATTCACATTGGTATGTGTAAAATGTTTTCAAAAATCAGAAAAACAAGTTTTGACGACACTTGGGATCCAAATTTCTAGGCGGAACTATGGCAAAATTTCTGTAAAAATCAGAACTAAAATTTGACTAAGTAAATTGGTAGCAACAATTAGGATAGTGTGGCACCTCTACTCAGCTTACACATGTAGGTTGGGAAGGGGTGTTACAATTAGTGGTATCAGAGCTAAGGTTTAGCCGCTTCTGGGTAATCCAACATGGGAGGATGTACGTTTTATGTCGGGAGTGGCCATTACCGACGTAAAACGAGATATCCTGTAGTAAATAAGAGATTGCACGATTTCATGGAGTCCTAAATTTTGCAATGTATATAAGGGCTTCTTAATATTGTAAAACTTTGTGTTTGAAAATAAATAAAAGTTGTGTTGTATATGTGTTAATTAAGAATTTTATATTTATATACATGCCACCTAGGGTAAGATAATGCTGTTGGTCTGGGTCGTTAATAATGATGGGATGGTATATGTTTACTCTTTAGATGTCGCAAGCAGCGCAACATGATATAGAGGAGGAGGTCGAATCTCAGGCCTCCCGAATTGTAGAAATGCGTGTATCTGAGACATCAGCGTCGGAGCAACCACCCGCTGATGCTCCTATTCCCAATGATATGTTGCAACAAATGGCTGCCGTATTTCGGCAGATAGCCGGCGTTGCCCCAGCCCCACCCCCAGCGCCAGCACCCATACCAGTACCTGCTGTAGGAGGGGAAAGGAAACCCCCGATAGAAAAGATAAGAAAGTATGGTGCGAAGGAGTTTAAGGCTCGAAGGGACGATGATTCTTCAACAGCCGAGTATTGGCTGGAAGGAACAATACGAGCCTTAGATCAATTGCAGTGTACGCCAGAAGAGCGAGTGATATGTGCTACTTCCTTATTAGTGGAAGAAGCATATATATGGTGGGACACAGTTCACCAACGAGTTTCACCGGAACAGAGAACATGGGATTTCTTTGTGAATGAGTTCAAGAGGAAGTTTATATCGGAGGCATACCTAGATGCCAAGAAAAAGGAGTTTCTACACTTAAAGCAAGGTCGACTGACCGTTGCTGAATACGAGAGGGAATTTACTAGGTTGAGTAGGTATGCCAAGAAGACAATTGAAGACGAACATGATAGATGTAAGCAGTTCCAGGATGGATTGAATAATGAGATTAGGATGCAGCTAATTGCTGCTAATATCAAAGAATTTTCCGAGTTGGTCAATAGGGCTCTAGAAGTAGAGCAATGCCAGTCTGATGAACAGAATAGACGACAGAAGATGAAACAGAAGAGAGGTACCCAGAACTATTCGGGAACCTACCAGTCATCAGGGAAACGATTCCGAGGCAGTGGTTCCACGGGAGGCGGTCAACGTCGAGGTTATAGCCAGGGATCGATTCGCGGTGGCTTAAGTCAAACTACCTCAGTCGCTAGTACGGGACGATCTGGAAGAGAACAAGGAAGAGGATTTAGCCGAAGCGGAGGTAACTTCTCTATTGGCCCGAGAGGTAATGTAGGTGAAAATAATAATCCACGCTGTGATCAATGCGGACGCCGTCACACGGGAGAATGTTGGGGTCGGACATTTGCATGCTATATATGTGGATCTTTAGACCACCTTATGCGAGAGTGTCCCCAGCGAATGCAGAATCTACCTATGGATACTGAGAGATCGCAAGCGGCAGCAGGTCGAGGCCGAGGCAGAGGAAGGAGCGAAAATCCATCGCGTGTGCAATCTGAAACAGTGAATCGACCAGAAGCAAGGGCTCCTGCTAGAATGTATGCTATGAGGGGGCGAGAAGACGAAGAAGCGCTAGACGTGATTGCAGGTCAGTTGTCTATGTTTGGGGTTCCGTTTTACGTTTTAATAGATCCAGGTTCTTCACACTCATATATATGCACGAAAAATGAAAAACTTGAGGACCTAAAGGTAGAACTAGAGAAAGAAGGAATATTAGTTACTAACCCATTAGGAAATGAGGTGATTACTAGGAAGGTAGTGAAAGATTGTCCCGTAGAGATACACAGACATATCTTTTGGGGAGATTTATTTGAACTACCATTTCAAGAATTCGATGCTATCCTTGGAATGGATTGGTTGGCCAAACACGATGCACTAGTTGACTGTAAACGGAAGAGAGTTACCTTGCATACTGCAGATGGTGACGAAGTGACCCTAGTAGGAAAAAGGAAGGATTATCTAACTAACATCATTTCTGCCATGACGGCTAAGAGGTTAGTGCAAAAAGGTTGCGAGGCATACCTGGTATGTGCATTAGTAGCGAAAGAAGAGGCACCAAAGTTACAAGATATACCTACTGTATGCGATTTTCCCGACGTATTTCCTGATGATTTACCCGGATTACCACCTAAACGAGAGGTGGAATTCATCATAGACGTGTACCCGGGAGCTGCACCAGTATCCATCGCACCTTACCGAATGGCGCCAGCGGAGCTAAACGAATTAAAGGTACAGCTACAAGAACTTTTAGACAAGGGGTTCATAAGGCCAAGTGTGTCACCATGGGGAGCACCAGTATTGTTCGTGAAAAAGAAAGACGGATCCTTAAGGTTGTGTGTAGATTACCGTCAACTTAATAAGCTGACCATCAAAAACAAGTATCTGTTACCTCGCATAGATGATCTGTTTGATCAACTCAAAGGTGCCGGAGTCTTTTCAAAAATTGATCTACGATCGGGTTATCATCAATTGAGAATTAAAGATGAAGACATATCAAAAACCGCATTCAGAACTCGCTATGGACATTATGAATTCATTGTTATGCCTTTCGGATTAACGAACGCACCTGCAATATTCATGGATCTGATGAATAGAATCTTCCACCCGTATTTGGATCAGTTCATGGTGGTATTTATTGACGACACATTGGTGTATTCAAAGAATCGAGAGGATCATGATCGTCACCTTAGAATTGTTTTGCAAACCCTGCGTGAGAAGCAGTTATACGCTAAGTTCAGCAAATACGAATTTTGGTTGGAAGAAGTAGCTTTCTTGGGACATATTGTATCGGCAGAAGGAATAAGGGTCGATCCCAAGAAAATAGAAGCAGTATTGGAATGGAAGTCACCTAAGACAGTAACGGAAGTCCGTAGTTTCTTGGGATTAGCAGGATATTATCGGAGATTCGTTAAAGGGTTTTCCATGATCGCCGAACCTATGACCAAGCTACTTCAGAAGAATGCCAAATTCCAGTGGACCGACGCTTGTCAACGGAGCTTTGAAAAGCTGAAACAAAAACTTACTGAAGCGCCTATTCTTACACAACCCGAATCAGGAAAAGATTTTGTGATTTATAGCGATGCATCCCATATCGGGTTAGGTTGTGTATTGATGCAGGAAGGCAAAGTCATTGCGTATGTCTCTCGACAACTCAAGCCACATGAAAAGAATTATCCTACGCATGACTTAGAGCTAGCAGCGATTGTTTTGGCTTTCAAGACATGGAGGCACTACTTATACGGGGAAAAATGTTACATCTTTACGGATCATCAAAGCCTGAAATATTTGCCCACGCAGAAAGATTTAAACCTGCGACAGCAAAAATGGATGCAATGGTTAGCCAACTACGACTATACGATTAATTATCACCCGGGCAAAGCGAATGTCGTAGCAGATGCACTTAGTAGGAAGTCAATGCAAGCGCTAAGTGCTATGAGGGTAACGTTAAAACCTACAGAAGATGGAGCTATCTTTGCAGAAATGCACGTGCAACCTAATTTACATCAACAAATACGTGAGGCTCAGAAGGAAGATGAACAAGTGAAGAAGTGGAGTCAACAGGCGCAGGAGAACTGTTCAGGAGACTATCAAATTCGTCCTGATGGTATTCTCTACTACAAGAGGAGAATGGTGGTACCTAAGTCCAAGGAGCTGAAGAAGCAGATTTTGCAAGAAGCTCATAACAGTCCTTATACAATGCATCCGGGAGTAACGAAAATGTATCGGGACTTGAAGGAGTATTATTGGTGGCCAGGAATGAAAAGAGATATCGTTGATCACGTAACGAAGTGTCTAACCTGTCAGCAAGTGAAGGCGGAACATCAACTACCCTCAGGGCTACTACAACCTATTACGATTCCAACCTGGAAATGGGATCGTATTACTATGGATTTTGTCACAGGATTGCCTATAACAAGAGACAAACATGACGCGATTTGGGTAATCGTAGACCGGCTTACTAAGTCCGCTCATTTCATACCAGTACGTGTGGATTACTCGCTAGACAAGTTGGCAGACTTGTATATCAAAGAGATTATACGTCTCCACGGAGTTCCAACTTCGATCATATCCGATCGAGACCCACGTTTTACGTCAAATTTTTGGCAGAAGTTACAAACAGCCCTTGGAACTCGAACTTACCACAGCACAGCATTTCATCCCCAGACAGACGGACAGTCGGAAAGAGTGATTCAAATTTTAGAAGATATGCTGAGGGCGTGCGTTTTAGAATTTAAAGGTAGTTGGGACAAACACCTAAGCTTAATGGAATTCGCGTACAACAACAGTTATCAATCCAGCATACAAATGGCACCTTACGAAGCACTGTATGGTCGAAAATGCAGAACTCCAGTTTGCTGGACAGAATTGAGTGAGGAAAAGATGTTGGGGCCAGACATAGTTAAGGAAACTGAAGAGAAGGTAGAAATCATTCGAGACCGATTAAAAGCAGCAGCGGACCGGCAAAAATCATACGCGGATCTAAAAAGGAAAGACATACAGTTTGAGGTAGGTGACAGAGTGTTCCTCAAAGTCTCTCCTTGGAAGAAAGTGTTACGATTTAAACAAAAAGGCAAGCTAAGCCCTAGATTCATCGGACCATATGAAATTATTAAACGGGTAGGTCCGGTAGCTTACCAGTTGGCGTTACCACCTGAATTAAATAAAATACATGATGTTTTCCATGTTTCGATGCTAAGGAGGTATCGTTCAGATCCAACCCACGTCATACAAGTTCAAGATATTGAGATTCAGCCTGAACTGACATATGAGGAAGAGCCGGTAGAGATCCTAGCATGGGAAATCAAAGAGTTGCGAAATAAGAAGATTCCATTGGTCAAAGTGCTTTGGAGAAATCACAAAGTAGAAGAACCTACATGGGAACGCGAAGAAACTATGAAGAAGCAATACCCATATTTGTTTTCACTTGATGAGCTTCGGGACGAAGCTTAAATTAACGAGGAAGGAACTGTCACATCCGCCTACTGCATTTATGCAGCGTAGACACGTGCATAGCGAGAGTAGGGAAAAGGAGAAGATAATTCTTGATAACAGCCCTAGATAAGGTTGTATGACAAAAGGGACATAATTGTAATTTTTAATAAAGTTGGGGACGTAGATGTAATTTCAAAGAAAGTTGCACCGGATGTTCTTAATAGTGCATATAACATATTTCAAAAATGGAATGTAGAGAAAAACCGGATCGCAATGACGTGTAACGGTTTTTCCAGAAAATGTCCCGTTAAAGAAAAACGAAGAAATGTTGCCTAAGGGCATTTTGGTCATTATCAATTAAAGTTATACATGAATTTAGGGTAGGAAATAAAGACGTGAGTACGTAGAGAATGGCGAGAGGTTAAATATGAAACGATCGTCAGTAGAAACGAAGCTGGAGAAAACCCGAGCAAAAATAGGACCTAAAGGGAATTTTGTAAAAAGTTGAGGGCTTATCGGTAATTTTTTTAAAATGACTTGGAAACCTAAAATAGACCTTATAAATAGAAAGTAGAGGTCGAGAGGATCAAAACTATATATAGTTTGACTCGTGGAACTATACGGTTTAAAAGATATGATCGATTAATCGCCGGAACGTAATGTGGGCCCGGTTTCGTGTCGGGACCGGATGAGTAACCCGGGACAACTTTATGAGATCCAATGGGAAGAGAGACAAGTGGAAAGAAGTAAAGGAAAAAGGAAGTTATAAAAATCAAAGATTGGCCAATCAAAAGAGAACATTTAGCATATGTAATAAATGTGTAATAAATGAAGAAAGAGAAAAAGGGGACAAGTGGTCAAGGTGATCATCACTTCCTTTGTATATATAAATATGTGATATGAAGAGCAAATTCTCTTTTTTCCACTCACCAAATTCGGCCAACAAGGGAAACACCCAAAAGACTTCCAAGTTTCTTCAAAAGTTGATTTTTAAGGTGAGTTTTTTTTAAGGTTTTCTAGTATGTAGACTTTAATTTTTAGTTTTAGGTAGTTATATAACTATTGGAAGATTGGAAATTAGGGTTCTTATGGTGGATTTGGAAATTTTAAGTAGTTATGATATTAATCAATTAAATGAAAGAATCAAGGTTTCTAAGGTTTAATAAGGTTAGATTAGGGTTTAGTTTGAAAAGAAATGGAGGATAGCTTATTAATCTAAATTGCTAAGGTTTATGTTTAAGGGTGTGTTCTTGAATTTCTTGAAGGAAAAACAAAGATTAAGGAAGGAGAAGGAGGAAAAGAAAAAGGGGAAGTACAAGAATAAGGTTTGGTGCTTTACCATAAAAGAAATTCTATTTTTCTTACAAACTTTGGTTTATGGAATTTTTGATGTTCATGACTTTAATTAGTTTGATTTGAGTTAAATATGCAAAAGTTGTCAAAGGAAGTGTTTGAATCTTCACTTTACTATTAAAGAAGCCTTAATATTGATTTGCAAAAGAAAAATAAACTATCCTATGCATTTCAAATGTTTGGGCCGAAATGGTCCCAAAGTGACAGCTTCTGGACTATTTTTGTGGCAATTGTTTGGGGCAGCAAACGAATGAATTTTTCAACGAAATTTTACATGAAATTAGTCAACATATGAAATAAGTTTTCTGTAAAATTTCAGCCAAAAATAAGATAATTTACTTGGTCAAATGCATGACTGAAGTGGACTGAAATTTTGACGAAAACCCAGATTTTACTATTCATTTGGTCATGCCATTTTGCGTTGCCGATTTGTCTCGCCGCAACACTATTCATTTGGTCAATTTGTGATATTTTGAGAAATGCTTTGAAATGTTTGATGTGTTTATTGTGGATGTTAAATATGCGAAAAAGGGGAGTGGTTTGACTAAAGAATGTGTTGCGCGGCATAAATGGCAAAGTGCGATGGGAATTTAAAATGATTTCGCGAGTCATCCTAAAATGAGGTTTGAGACTTAAATTGAATCATTTAAAGCTTTATGCTCTACTGGATAGTGGTAGTGGTAGATAAGGGTATGGTGCACTATACTAACTTATGCAGTACTGCTTGATATTGTGATTGAATTGATATGATCTGAACTCAATGGTGAGGGCCATTGGGGGCCAATGGTGAGGGCCATTGGTTATAACCAGGATGGTGAGGGCCATTCCTGTGATCTGATATCGGTGGTGAGGGCCACCTATGTTACAGTGGTGAGGGCCACTACCTTATCACTATGGTTCCCTATATACCAGTAGAGCCTGGATCAAAGACATATTATTTTTCGTTGAACTATATAATGCAAATGAATTTGAATTATGATTTTACATTATTGAAAACATATCATACTGAATGTATCACGATTTCTATTGGTATAATGTTGGTTGATTGTTGATTTTATTATTTCCTTTTTACTTCGAATACTTTCATGTACTACTTTTATTTTTATTGGTAAAGTACCCACTGAGCGACAACGCTCAGCGAGTTAAGTTTTCCTTGACTCGTAGGTTCGGAGCAGTAGATAAATCTTGGGGAAGCAACGACCAGACCACAGCAAATCTCAGGGGTAGATCTTTTAGTTCCATTATGAGTCGATAGTTGTGGCATGTATATGAATAAATATAAAAGAGATTTTCTATGTTATAATTGTATGTTAGTAGTATGTAATAATCATAAATCTTTATTTTATGTTATATTAGAAGTGTGAACTCTTCGTGCAGGTTTGTAGTTGAGGGTATAAGGTAGATTCATTGGGAGTGCATTAAATTTGATGGTATTCTTATTCACATTGGTATGTGTAAAATGTTTTCAAAAATCAGAAAAACAAGTTTTGACGACACTTGGGATCCAAATTTCTAGGCGGAACTATGGCAAAATTTCTGTAAAAATCAGAACTAAAATTTGACTAAGTAAATTGGTAGCAACAATTAGGATAGTGTGGCACCTCTACTCAGCTTACACATGTAGGTTGGGAAGGGGTGTTACAGGTACCTTGGTGGAAGATTTCTCGTATCACCATGCGGACATACTTGATGTATGTTCCCCTTGCTGCTCTTCGTCAAGGTACATGCTATGATCCTCGCTGACTTGGGCGTCAGTATGGAGCTGAGCCTCATGATTCTGACTTTGCTCCTGACCTAGACATGCCTTGCTTGACTGAAGCCTACATGGATCGGCTGAGGCAAAGCTGGCCTGCACGTTACACTTATCGACTGCCATAGCTTTTACATTTGTCAATTCAGAAAGTGTTTTGTTAGGATGAAAAATAACTAAAGTAATAAAAGATGCTTCTTTTCCATTTATAATTTGTCATTACCTTTTGCAATTATGATTATTTATTTCATCCGTATCTGGTCAAATACTTATAACAGTGCACATAGAACAAATTTAATTATCAATTCTGTTTTATTAAATTGGGGAACATCCAAATATAAAGTCAGCATACACAAGATCGCTCATGTTGCCAATTAGCCCTTTCGGGTTTTCTAATTGACGATTTTCTCTCATTAGCACTAATTGTTGCCTAGCCCGCCCTTTCGGGTTTTCGGAACTAGCGGACTGCTCTAACTTTTGCCTAGGCTGCCCTTTTTGGGTTTTCAACCTAGCGAGCTCTTTTTTCTTCTCTTTTTTTTTATCATACATAAAACCTCTTCAACCTGTCAATGTTTACTGGCTCACTAAATTCGTTCCCATCCATGTCTGATAACTTCACTGCACCTTTGCTCATGACTTGTTTCATGACATATGGCCCTTCCCAGCTAGGTCTGAACTTCCCTCTTGGATCAGATACATTAGGCTTACATTGCTTCAATACCAAATCCCCAACTCTGAATTTTCTGATTTTAACCCTTCTATTGTAGGCCTGAGCTATCTTCTTTTCATACAGTTGGTGATGATACAGTGCTTTTAACCTTCTCTCTTCTAATAGAGCTAATTGTGTGTATCTGCTTGCTACCCATTCCGTTTAAGGCAGTTCAGCTTCCAAGACTACTCTTAGTGACTTGATCTCAATTTCAATAGGCAATACTGCTTCCATCCCATAAACCAAAGAGAACGGTGTCATCTCGGTAGGTGTTCGCACACTTGTCCTATATCCCCATAAAGCAAAGGGAAGCATTTCCGACCAGTCCCTGTAAGTCTTAGTCATCTTGGATAGAATTTGCTTAATTGTCTTGTTCGTTGCTTCTACTGCACCATTAGCCTTTGGTCTATAAGGAGAGGATCGATGATGATGGATTTGATACTTGGAGAATAAATCCTTAACTACTCCTTGAAACTTTACCCCATATCTACAGATGGTGCACCCAGCTTGTTGAAGGATTCAACTTCGACCCATTTTGAAAAATAATCAACTGCTACTATAATGAAATGGTGACCGTTTGAGGCTGTCGGATGTATTTCTCCTATAATGTCGATACCCAGGTGGCAAATGGCCAGGGTGAAGACATTGAATGCAGTTCTTCAGGAGGCATATGATTCAAGTTACCATACATCTGACATTGCTGGCACTTCTTTACAAACTCAATACAGTCTTTCTCCATGGTCAACCAATAGTAACCTTATCCAATAATCTTCTTAACTAGGGCCAAACTACTCATGTGCGGACCGTAACTCCCTGCATGTATTTCAGACATGATGCGCTCCACCTCAGGCTTTCTTAAACACCTCAAATGCACTCCATCAGGCCATCTTCGATATAACTCTCCATGGAAGGTGATGTATTGCAATGACCACCTCCTTATGGCTCTTCTCTCTTTCTTTGTTGCCCCCGACGGCTATTCTCTTTCCTCCAAAAATTGCCTTATAGTATCATACCACGCATCATGGTCCATATCA
Organism: Garcia nutans; assembly: GCA_947685225.1. Classification (NCBI taxonomy): domain Eukaryota; kingdom Viridiplantae; phylum Streptophyta; class Magnoliopsida; order Malpighiales; family Euphorbiaceae; genus Garcia; species Garcia nutans. The sequence continues at coordinate 453,557 of CANTUV010000017.1, read as the reverse complement.
ATTTCCATGATTGTCTCAAATTCATAACAAGGAGTTGATGAACTGGTCAAGATCAAAGGCTTAAGGAATAAGCTGGCAGGATTTTCCCAATACGAAGCCAATGTGGCTAGGGCATCAGCCATCTGATTTTCTTCTCTTAACAGGTGTATAAACCTACACTCCTTAAAATTCTTCTTCATCATGGTCAGGTAACGGTGGTATGGTTTTAATTTTTCCTCTTTCAACTCCCACTCTCTATTTACTTGGGATACTACTAGCAATGAATCGCCATAAACTTCCACCTTATCCACCTTCATAATCATTAGGGTTTCCAAACCGAAAATACACGCTTCATACTCCACCATGTTATTGGTTGCCCTAAATTTCAACTTCTTGGCTAAAGGGCTAAGTTCCCCTTCGGGCGATTCTAGTATAACTCCCAAACCTGCTCCTTTCCTGTTTGCTGCTCCATCAAAATACATCTTCCACCCTTGTACTTCGATTGCTTCTAAATGTTCATCTGGAAATTCCAAGATTACCTCTTCACTTTCTAGTAATGGTTGTTGAGCCAGGAATTCTGCCACCGCTCTACCCTTGATTGTTTTCCTGGTTACATACTTGATCTCAAATTCTTCTAATATTATCAACCATCGACCATATTTCCCAATTAAAGAGGGTGTCTCCCTCAAGTATTTCATTGGATCCAACCTGGAAATTGCTTGCACATTATATGATTGAAAGTAATGCTGCAACTTCTTAGAAGTCCAAACCACGACTATACATGTCTTTTCGATGATACTATACTTAATTTCATAAGGTAGGAGCTTTCTACTCAAATAGTAAACGGCATGCTCAATGCCCGACTCATCTGCTTGGGCTAGCATGGCTCCTATCGATTCTTCTTCTACTGCTAAGTATAGTAATAGAGGTTTGCCGGGTTTAGGTGGTTTTAAAACAGGTGGATTCAACAAATACTCTTTTATTTGGTCAAAGGCCTTTTGACATTTTTCATTCCATATGACCGGCTGATTCTTTCTAAGCAATTTGAAGATAGGCTCACAGATTGTTGTGAGCTTTGCTATAAATCTGCTAATGTACTGTAGTTTACCAATGAATCCCCGAACTTCTCTCTCCGTCTTTGGGGCTGGCATATCCCCGAGTGCTTTGACTTTGTCAGGATCTATCTCAATACCATTCAGACCAATCACATGTCCCAACAATTTACCTGAGGTAACACCGAATACACACTTTCTTCGGGTTTAATCTCAGCTTATACTTCAAAGCTCTATCGAAGAATAATTCTAAGTTTTGGAAGTGTTGCTCCCTTATATCCGACTTCACCATCATATCATCAACATATACTTCAACTTCTTTGTGCATCATGTCATGAAATAGTGTGGTGGCCATCCTTTGGTAGGTTGCTCTAGCATTCTTTAAGCTGAAAAGGCATCACCCTATAACAAAATATACCCCATGTAGTAGTGAAGGCAGTTTTGGCTTTATCCTCTTGGGCCATTAACACTTGATTGTATCCGGAAAATCCATCTACAAATGAGTGTAGCACGCTAGAGGATGCACTATCAATGAGAACATCTATATGAGGTAAAGGAAAATCATCCTTAGGGGAAGCCTTGTTTAAATCTCTATAGTCCACGCAGACCCTTATCCTTCCATCTTTCTTTGGTACGGGTACTATTTTGGCTAACCAATCTGGATATTCTATCACTTCAAGGAACTTCACTTGTATTTGCTTAGTGACCTCTTCTTTAACCAATTCAGCTCACTCAGGTCTTAGTCGCCTAAGCTTTTGTTTGACAGGTTTAATGTGAGTGTAAGTAGGAATATGATGCTCGGCTATGTCTCGATATATCCCAGGCATATCCTCATAAGACGAAGCAAACACTTCTTCATATTTTTTGAATATTTTTTCAAATCTCTCTCTCTCATCAGGAGTAAGATCGGATGCTATGCTAATGTTTTTAGGATTTTCAATTGTTCCCAAATTTAATGATTGTGTGTTAACAAAATTAATATTAAAGATGCTCATGGAACTGCTATTTGAATGTATGCAACCATCAAGAGAAACATCACACAAGTAAGCAAAATCAGACTTTATTGCATTCATTTTGGAAAAGAAAACATCATCATCCTCATACAAAGTAGACAAATTAAAATCAAAATCAAAATCATTGTTCTCAGAGTCATAAAGGATGTCTTCAAACTTTTCTTCAACCAGGCAGCAATCTGTTCTGGAGTCTTCTCGGCTTTCAGGGCAGCTTTATTCTTCTCTTTTGGATTGGATTCTTTGTTGCTTGACAAGGTGAGCTCTTTCTTCACTTGCTCCACTAGCTCAGTAACATCTGCAAAAATTTCAAAACCTGGAATTAACTTACCCATGAACATGATCGGCTCGGGCTTTCCTTGGAGTGGTCCCATATCTGGAGCTTTGACAAAGATCTCTTCAAGTGGTGGGAAGCTCATCTTCTCACTCTTCTTTGGCTGCACACTTTCGTCTTCATCATATCCTAACCCCTTCTTGGATGTTTGAGTTCTAAAATCTGACAACTTTGTCAAACCAGCCTTACCTTTTCCAAGACCAGCTCCGGGAAGGTAGTTCATGGTCTTCATCATATTCAAGACTTTGGAGTCCACTACTTCATCATCAGAAGTTGCAACCACTTGAAAACCATTGAGAGGCCTCTCAACCATTAGGGCATTAACAATCTCATTATCTTCAGATTCAAAGACCACTGTCTCATTTTCGCTGGGAAATTTGATCTTTTGATGAAGGGTGGAAGGAACTCCACCAAGAGGGTGAAACCATAGTCGCCCCAAGAGCAAGGCAAAGGTAACTGGTATATCTAAAACAACAAACTCAACAATAGATTCAATTGGACCAACCTTGATGGCCGCTTTGAAAGTCCCTTCGGCATGCCACTTAGTGTTGTCATAAGCACGAATTGTCACCTCGGTTGGGTTTAGATCTCTTGTTGACATGGCTAGCTTTGGCAATATCTTAAGTGGACAAACATTTATGGCGGACCCATCATTGACCATTACACATGGAGTCCTCTTCCCCTTGACTTCTATTTTGATAAAGAGAGGGCGGATATGGTCTCTTCCCTCCTCCGGTAAGTCTGCATCAGAAAAAGAAACTGCTCCCATATTAACTTCACTCTTTTATTGGACCTCTTCACATTTCATTACTTCCCCAATTTTTATGAAGTTGATCAACTCCTCTGGTGTTGTGGAGGTAGAAATGGGCATGCTAGCTAAGGCTTTGGCCATAGTTTCTCGGTGCCTTTTAGAAGTAGCTAACAAGTCCCAAATGCTAACACTTGCTTAGGTTCTTTTCAATTGCTTGAGCACAACATCATCTTCTTCCACTTCAACTTCCTTTCCCTTATTCGTTTCTATCTCCTTTGGTGGTGGCCTTGCGTAAGGCTTACCGGATCTAGTATTCATCACCTCATCTTCTTCGGGCTCGGACCAAGTCCACTCCTCCTTCTTGGATACAATATCATCATCACTATAACTTGAATCCCAAAACCCGTTGACAACACAAATTGCTACTTCTCCACCCGTCACAGCTTTTTCAATTTTAACAAATGCCTCTTCTTCTTCTTTGGTTGCTTCTCTACCCACATCTTGAAAAGAAGACATGACGAAGTCCTCATGCAAGCCTCCTCCAATCATAAAGGTTGCCGGTGGTGGTACCCTATTGAATTTTGGCAATGGGTTGTCTTTAGTGTTTGGCCTATTGGGCTCGGGTAGTTTCCCATTATCAATTAGGTTTTGGATCTCATGTCTTAACCTCACACATCTATTCGTGTCATGCCCTTGCATTTGGTGAAATTGACAAAATACTTTGGTGTCAAAGTTAGGTGGGAGAGGGTTAGGCAAAGGACGAGGATTTAAGAGTTGTAACAATCCTTTTCTTTGAAGCTTGTTGAGAACCCAAGACATCGGTTTTCCCAATTTTGAAAATTGTCTCCTTGTTCCTTGGTTAGTAGCATTAACACCGATGACCTTTTGCATGCTTTGGCTACCAGGTTGATAACTCCCTTTCTCGTTCCTTTTTGTTGTAAATCGGCTCTTCTTCCTTTCCCATTCTTCAATTTGCAAACCAGCTTGAAGAAGGTCTTTAAAATCACGAATGAGTGTATGAGACATTCTCTCACGAAGGCTAGGCAACACCCCTCTCACAATCATCCTTATTTGATCATATTCATCGGGCCTCTTCTTGAGTAAAGCGGCCTTGTTTCTCCACCTTTTCACATAGTCCACAAAATTCTCATTCAGCCTTTGCCTAATGGACTCCACTTCCATCAAGGTAACTTCTAACTCAACATTATACCCATATTGTTGGATGAAGGCTTTGTAAAGTAGATCCCAACTCTTCTGTGTTCCATCATCTAAGGTATTAAACCAATTTTGGACAACAGGGTCCAATAAGAGCATAAAGTACCTTAGGGTTTGAGCCTTAGTAGCTCGGGCAGATTGCATGGCAGTGATATACTGCTTCACATGAAGATGGGGATTTCCAGTGCCATTGTACTTAGCAAAGGAAGGCATCTTGAACTTATAAGGGACCTCATCATCTTGTTCAAATAGTTTGTCGATCTCAGACTTCCCTTCGATTTTCAGCTTCTTCTCAAATTTCTTTTCTAAATCAGCAATCATCTTTTCAACATCGGATGTCTCGGTCTTTTCAATATTTGCCTTCTCAACAGCCTTCGGTTCTTTCTTCTTTTCTTGAACCTCTTGGTAGTATTGAGCCCAATCATCATCATCATCAATGATCACCTTTTCAACATCAAAAACTACTTCACTAACTTTAGTCTTCCCTTTTTCCTTTGGTTTTTTAGTGCTAGCAGATGCCTCGGCATGATTCTCTAAGATTGCAGTCAATTGGTTCTTCATGGTCTCAGCTAGGGCCTCTTTGATTTCTTCCATTTTGGCATTAAGGGTTTCATCCACCATCCTTTATATTTGTTGGGGCTCCATTGTTTTAGGTGAGCAAGTGATTGAATCATTGCTAGATACTTCATCTCCGGTGTAGGTCGAATTGTCGTATGCTTTTGAACTTTCATAATCCAGGGCTGTGAGCCAGAGAGGATCAATTATATGAGATGCAAATGTATGCATGTATGCACAATCAACCAATAAACAAGTGTAATTAGGACGATCCTTCCAACCTTATAACATCCACACACAAATGGTGAGTCTCTTTTTCCTAGGTATATGGTTAACAAAATACCAACACGGGGTATCTTGCTTTCAAATAATTCCCTTGGACGTTTCAACCAATAGTTATATTTTCGAAAGTGGAAATCCATCCATGATAATTCCCATTAATTAGGTTTTAATCCATCCAACCAATTAAAATAGCTTTTATGCTATATTGGATTAAAACTAAATTAAGAGGTTTATTATAGATAGATTTCTCACTTGAAAAGAGTAACTAGTGATTCATGCCAAAAACAAGCCCATGGTTAATTTATTCTTAGCGTAAACTAGGCCCACAATTGATTTTTGGTATTTCTTAATTGACCTAAATAATTTGCAAGCTCTTTATAAAAAATGGTTGGGTGAAAATAGTTTTTTTTCTAAGCCCATTGTAAAAAGACCTTAGAAAAAATGGATTTTGGGCTTAGTATTTGGGCCATGGGCAAAAGAATTTTTGATTTATTTTTAGAAAAGTCTTATGTCCAAAGACCATCTTGAAAAATTTTAAAAATAACTTTGGTCTTTTGGACTTTAAAGAAAAAATTTATTTTGAGCTTGCAAATGTACTTAGGTCATATCAGAAAAAGAACAAACCAAATAAGCCATGATTTAGACTAAGATAAACTAACCATAGTCAAACAACATGCATTTGGGGGTAAAACCTAAGGAAAGTAACTAGGCCAATTACATGAGCTTTAGTCTTTGGGTAAAAAAAAGGCTTAGGTTCCCATAGCAAGTATATACCAAATGGTATGAGACTATGAGTGGTTATGCCATGCTCGATCTCCATACCTTGAGTGAAAGTATGGTATCCCTCACATAACATAACACGGGCGTCCTAACTCACGAACACGATGTAATCTAAGATGATGCAATGGATAATATCATTATAAGAAAGAATAGAATAATATAAAGACCAACGGAATCAACTTCTCTTATCCCCAGTGGAGTCGCCACTGTGAGCGGGGATTTTCTCACCCACTCCCGGTGGAATGGTTCTTGCGACTTTGGCACTATTTAGGCTCGGGGCCTTAGAGAACACGTACCTAAGTCCGGAGAAAATGGAGTCGCCACCCGGACGGGCCTGGAAAAAGAAAGTTGGGTACGTGTGGGGAAGGTAAGAAATGGCCCAGCACCCCCACAACGCCCGGTTCATTGGAACCGGCCTCCTTTACAGGTCTTAATATTATAAAATTCTTAAATATAACAATATTATCCATATTACACACAATAATTAAAAGAAAGCATCAATATATTAAAATCAAAGCAATGTCTAAACAAAGCAAATAAATGGACACCCATCCAAGGATGGAAACATGTCCTTACATCACATGCCTAAATAGGACACTCACCAAAAGGTAGAAACATGCCCTTTACATAGGTTCTAAAATAGAAAAGCAAATTAAATTACATGATGTTTAACTAATGAGGTACCCACCAAGTGGAAACATACCTCTTACAACTTTTTGAAATCTAAATTAATTGATAAAAGTAAATAATCATTCATCATAAAAAAAAATCATTCATCAAAGCTATTAATCAAAATAGAAAATAAACATCCATCCATGATAAATTAAGCAAATCAAGTATTGAAATTAAATAAATTAAAGCATAAGAAATAAATCAAAGCATAATCAAGTATGGAATTGAATAAAGCAAATAAAAGTCCAATTATGGCTGCTGTGACTTTTTATTGAATTAAAATAAATTAGGGTTTTATGTTTTAAAGGGTTGGTAAGACTCTTTGATTAACAAAATTAAGGTTTGAATGATGATATCATGAAACTAGGGTTTTAAACACTTTAAAATACTTTAATTTGTGATTTTTGGTTATTGGGTTCCTAAGCTACTGTGTAAAATTTAAGTTTTTATGTTTTTATATTTTTTTAATGTTTTAAAAGGATTAGGGTTCATAAAAATTAGGGTTTAAGGTTTTAAAAGGGTTAGTGTTCATTATTTTGAATTTTGGAAGTTGAATTTGGATTTGATATTTTGGAATTTAGGGTCTCGGGTGGTGAATAATTTTTAAGAATTTGGAAATCAATTTGATAATTTCATGAAGTTTTATGAATTTAAACAAATAAATTAAAGTTTTTATAAGTAGAAAATATGTTTTTTTAAGGCTTTTTGAATGAAATAGAACCTACTTTAAAATTTTAAAAGAAGCAGAATTTACATCATAGTTTTGTTGAAAAATATGTTCAATTAGAGTTTTAAGATTTTTAAGAAGAAAAAATAACAATTTTAAGCCTTTTGGAAGATAAACTAATGAAATAAGGTTTTTTTGGGCTTTAGAAAAATTAAATTAAAGTTCAAATGTTTTTAATTTTGATTTCATAAATTTGCTACTGTGTAAAAAAACAATTAAAGAAAATTAATTAACACATACCTTATTTTGATGATTTCTCCAAAAACAATTCTTCTTGGATGAACTAGCTCCAAAGACAAGCATTTTTTGCCTTTGAATCCTCTAAATCGTGCTTCTGCTGTTCCAGAAAAGAGTTGAATTGAATTTCTCCTTTTCCTTCCTTGATTTGGTTTCAAATTTTCCAAACTACTCTTGGATTTTTGCCTCCCTTTTTTTAATTGTCTTTGGTCCTTATTTATAGTGGTTTGAGGTTGTTTATTCCTAATTAGTTAAGGTAAGTAATATTAATAAAAAAAAGAAACCAAAACCTAATTTGCTTAGGTTTCAAAAAATTTGCGTCGGAAAATTTGCGCTGTTGAAAAAAACTGCTGCGGAAAAATTGCGCTGGCAAATAAATCTACTGCAGCTGGTTGTGGCAGCGTGCGCGGAGCGGAGCGGGCCCGTAAGCTATTTCGCAGGCAGAAAATTTCTGCGTGCTATTTCGCTGGCAGAAAATTTCTGCTTTCGAAATAGCACAATGATTTCGCCCCCAGGAAATTCCTGCGGGCGAAATGCCCACCGGTACGTACCCACGGGCCTGCGCGACTATTTTTTCGTCGCCAATTTTTTCGACTCCGATTTTTTTATTGTTATTTTTTGACTTTTATTTGTTTATTTCTATTTTTTATTAATAAAAATTAGATACTAAAGAAAAAATTATTTAATAAAAATTATTTTGGACCAATTAGACAACAAAAATCATTTTAGACTAAATAAAACATATTGGACTGGATTGGGTCAAAAATTAAGGGTCTACACTGTGAGCGGGGATTTTTGCCCCCACTCCCGGTGGAATGGTTCTTGTGACTTCGGCACTTTTAAGGCTCGGGGCCTTAGAGAACACGGACCTAAGTCCGGAGAAAATGGAGTCGCTACCTGGATGGGCCAGGAAAAAGAAAGGGGTGGATGACTCGATTCCTAAGGAATCCCCACCCCCTAATGGGTTCGAAAAGTTGGGTTCGTGTGGGGAAGGTGAGAAATGACCCAGTACCCCTAGAACGCCCGGTTCAATGGAACCGGCCTCCTTTATAGGTCTTAATATTATAAAATTCATAAATATAAAAATATTATCCATATTACACACAATAATTAAAAGAAAGCATCAATATATTAAAATCAAAGTAATGTCCAAACAAAGCAAATAAATGGACACCCATCCAAGGATGGAAACATGTCCTTACATCACATGCCTAAATAGGACACCCACCAAAAGGTAGAAACATGCCCTTTAAATAGGTTCTAAAATAGAAAGGCAAATTAAATTACATGATGTTTAACTAATGAGGTACCCACCAAGTGGAAACATACCTCTTACAACTTTTTGAAATCTAAATTAATTGATAAAAGTAAATAATCATTCATCATAAAAAAAATCATTCATCAAAGCTATTACTCAAAATATAAAATAAACATCCATCCATGATAAATTAAGTAAATCAAGAATTGAAATTAAATAAATTAAATCATAAGAAATAAATCAAAGCATAATCAAGTATGGAATTGATTAAAGCAAATAAAAGTCCAATTATGGCTACTGTGACTTTTTATTGAATTAAAATAAATTAGGGTTTTATGTTTTAAAGGGTTGGTAAGACTCTTTGATTAACAAAATTAAGGTTTGAATGATGATATCATGAAACTAGGGTTTTAAACACTTTAAAATACTTTAATTTGTGATTTTTGGTTATTGAGTTTCTAAGCTACTGTGTAAAATTTAGGTTTTTATGTTTTTATGTTTTTTAATGTTTTAAAAGGATTAGAGTTCAAAAAAATTAGGGTTTAAGGTTTTAAAAGGGTTAGTGTTTATTATTTTGAATTTTGGAAGTTGAATTTGGATTTGATATTTTGGAATTTAGGGTCTCGAGTGGTGAATAAATTTTAAGAATTTGGAAATCAATTTGATAATTTCATGAAGTTTTATGAATTCAATCAAATAAATTAAAGTTTTTGTAAGTAGAAAAGATGTTTTTTTAAGGCTTTTTGAATGAAATAGAACCTATTTTAAATTTTTAAAAGAAGCAGAATTTACATCATAGTTTTGTTGAAAAATATGTTCAATTAGAGTTTTAATATTTTTAAGAAGAAAAAATAGCAATTTTAAGCCTTTTGGAAGATAAACTAATGAAATAAGGTTTTTTTTTTTGCTTTAGAAAAACTAAATTAAAGTTCAAATGTTTTTAATTTTGATTTCATAAATTTGCTACTGTGTAAAAAAATAATTAAAGAAAATTAATTAACACATACCTTCTTTTGATGATTTCTCCAAAAATAATTCTTCTTGGATGAACTAGCACCAAAGACAAGCCTTTTTTGCATTTGAATCCTCTAAATAGTGCTGCTGCTATTCCAGAAAAGAGTTGAATTGAATTTCTCCTTTTCCTTCCTTAATTTGGTTTCAAAATTTCCAAACTACTCTTGGATTTTTGCCTCCCTTTTTTTAATTGTCTTTGGTCCTTATTTATAGTGGTTTGAGATTGTTTATTCCTAATTAGTTAAGGTAAGTAATACTAATAAAAAAAAGAAACAAAAACCTAATTGGATTAGGTTTCAAAAAATTTACGTCGGAAAATTTGCGCTGCCGAAAAAAAACTGCCGCGGAAAAACTACGCTGGCGAAAAAATCTGCTGCAGCTGGCTGCAGCAGCGTGCGAGGAGCGGGCCCGTAAGCTATTTCGCAGGCAGAAAATTTCTGCATGCGAAATAGCTGGGTTATTTCAAAATAGCACAGTGATTTCGCCAGCAGGAAATTCCTGCTGGCGAAATGCCCACGGACCCGCGTGACGATTTTTTCGTTGCCTATTTTTTCGACTCCGATTTTTATTTTTATTTTTATTTTTTGACTTTTATTTGTTTATTTCTATTTTTTATTAATAAAAATTAGATACTAAAGCAAAAATTATTTTGGGCCAATTAGACAACAAAAGTCATTTTAGACTAAATAAAACATATTGGACCGGATTGGGTCAAAAATTAAGGGTCTCCACTGTGAGCGGGGATTTTCACCCCCACTCCCGGTGGAATGGTTCTTGCGACTTCGGCACTGTTTAGGCTCGAGGCCTTAGAGAACACGGACCTAAGTCCAGACAAAATGGAGTCGCCACCCGGACGGGCCGGAAAAAGAAAGGGGTGGATGACTCGATTCCTAAGGAATCCCCAACCCCCTAATGGGTTCGGAGAGTTGGGCACGTGTGCGGAAGGTGAGAAATGGCCCAGCACCCCCACAACGCCCGGTTCATTGGAACCGGCCTCCTTTACAGGTCTTAATATTATAAAATTCTTAAATATAACAATATTATCCATATTACACACAATAATTAAAAGAAAGCATCAATATATTAAAATCAAAGCAATGTCCAAATAATTAAATAAATGGACACCCATCCAAGGATGGAAACATTTCCTTACATCACATGCCTAAATAGGACACCCACCAAAAGGTAGAAACATGCCCTTTACATAGGTTCTAAAATAGAAAAGAAAATTAAATTACATGATGTTTAACTAATGAGGTACCCACCAAGTGGAAACATACCTCTTACAACTTTTTGAAATCTAAATTAATTGATAAAAGTAAATAATCATTCATCATAAAAAATCATTCATCAAAGCTATTAATCAAAATATAAAATAAACATCCATCCATGATAAATTAAGTAAATCAAGTATTGAAATTAAATAAATTAAAGCATAAGAAATAAATCAAAGCATAATCAAGTATGGAATTGAATAATGCAAATAAAAGTCCAATTATGGCTACTGTAACTTTTTATGGAATTAAAATAAATTAGGGTTTTATGTTTTAAATGGTTGGTAAGACTCTTTGATTAACAAAATTAAGGTTTGAATGATGATATCATGAAACTAGGGTTTTAAACACTTTAAAATACTTTAATTTGTGATTTTTGGTTATTGGGTTCCTAAGCTACTGTGTAAAATTTAGGTTTTTATGTTTTAATGTTTTTTAATGTTTTAAAAGGATTAGGGTTCATAAAAATTAGGGTTTAAGGTTTTAAAAGGGTTAGTGTTCATTATTTTGAATTTTGGAAGTTGAATTTGGATTTGATATTTTGGAATTTAGGGTCTCGAGTGGTGAATAATTTTTAAGAATTTGGAAATCAATTTGATAATTTCATGAAGTTTTATGAATTAAATCAAATAAATTAAAGTTTTTATAAGTGGAAAAGATGTTTTTAAAGGCTTTTTGAATGAAATAGAACATACTTTAAAATTTTAAAAGAAGCAGAATTTACATCATAGTTTTGTTGAAAAATATGTTCAATTAGAGTTTTAAGAAGAAAAAATAACAATTTTAAGCCTTTTTGAAGATAAACTAATGAAATAAGGTTTTTTTTTTGGCTTTAGAAAAACTAAATTAAAGTTCAAAGGTTTTTAATTTTGATTTCATAAATTTGCTACTGTGTAAAAAAACAATTAAAGAAAATTAATTAACACATACCTTCTTTTGAAGATTTCTCCAAAAACAATTCTTCTTGGATGAACTAGCTCCAAAGACAAGCCTTTTTTGCCTTTGAATCCTCTAAATCGTGCTGCTGCTGTTCCAGAAAAGAGTTGAATTGAATTTCTCATTTTCCTTCCTTGATTTGGTTTCAAATTTTCCAAACTACTCTTGGATTTTTGCCTCCCTTTTTTTAATTGTCTTTGGTCCTTATTTATAGTGGTTTTAGGTTGTTTATTCCTAATTAGTTAAGGTAAGTAATATTAATAAAAAAAAGAAAACAAAACCTAATTGGATTAGGTTTCGTAAAATTTGCGTCGGAAAATTTGCGCTGCCGAAAAAAAACTGCTGCGGAAAAACTGCGCTGGCGAAAAAATCTGCTGCAGCTGGCTTGCAGGAAAAAATAGGCGACGAAAAAATAGCACAGTGATTTCACCCGTAGGAATTTCCTGTGGGCGAAATGCCCACGGGCCAGCGCGACGATATTTCGTCGCCTATTTTTTCGACTCCGATTTTTATTTTTATTTTTATTTTTTGACTTTTATTTGTTTATTTCTATTTTTTATTAATAAAAATTAGATACTAAAGCAAAAATTATTTAATAAAAATTAATTTGGACCAATTAGACAACACAAATTATTTTAGACTAAATAAAACATATTGGACCGGATTGGGTCAAAAATTAAGGGTCTACACATAGATTTACTTTTTTTTAAAAAAAACCATTATGGGAGTTTATTATAAAAAAGGATTGGTCCATTAATGGTGGAGTCCTAAAACTGGGGCTCATGTTTTGGTGAGTAAGGTTGATTCTTCTTTTGAGGAAGTGGTTAGGCGAGTGGGGCGTCCTTGGTTGTTGGGTAACTGGGCTATTACAACTTCTTTGATTTTTTTTAAATGAGCATAGCTGGTGTGGCCGGGGCTCAGGTTTGGCTGAGTTTTTATCATTTTTCTTCTTTAGAGTGGTACGAATGATATGCATGTAATGATGCATGGGTGCATGAATGAAAAACCTTTTATGAAGACATTATTACGGTGCATACCACTTCTGGTCAAGGTCTATAGCTTTTATATGCAAAAGGATAGTTTAGTCCAAAGGTCCCATCACACTAGGACATCGATATACCTAACCATGTAATAGATAATGAATCTAGCATAGGTCTAACAGTTCATGCATATCTATTACACCTCAAAAGGACTAAAGATTCATTACGGGTTGAATGCTTTTTGTATACCCAACATACCTAATAAATATTATCAAGTGAATGCTACTTGCTACCTAAGGTTTCCTAAAACTAAAGGGTAAGAAACCCTTATGCATGATGAAGAAGAAAATTAATCAAAGAGAGGAAAAATGGTTTTGAAAAGAGCCCATTAAAATTTTGTTCTGAAAATTTTAAGAGTCCCTAGTGGAGTCGCCAGCTGTGAGGTCACGCCCAAGCTTCAATCCAGTCGCTAAGGGGAGCCAAAATGCTTATTTGGGCTTAGTCTCACATGACATTGCCGCATATGGTCTCCAGTTGGTTCGGTAAGCAGGGGTTTAAAATTTATCTTTTATTTCAAATATGTCTCTTGTATTTTTAAAAAGAAACTCTTCTTTTATTTTAAAAAGGGACAATGTCTTTTTTTTTTAAAGTAGAGATTGGAGAGTCACCACCTTATTTTATTTCATTTGGAAAAAATTAAGAAAAAATCCATTTACTTGACTCCATTAAATTAAATTGATTTTACCCTTAAATTAAATTGATTTTTACCCAAAAAATCACTAGTTTGAAACCAGTTACGATGGGTCTCGGGCTAAGTTTTTATACCAAATCTAATAAAAGTGATTTTTTTTACCTCTCTTTGATTGATTTTGTCCTTCTATTATAGGTTTTAGGAAAAATGCAATTTTTATATATTATGCCATAAATAATTATGAATGACAATATAACATATATCATGAGCATTTAATAATAATGACATCTAAAATTACAGTACTGAATAATAAAATATTATATCAAAATAATGATCCCAGGGGAGCTTCAACTCTAGCTCTTATGGGTCGTAGGTTGAGCATAGATCCCCAATTAATAGATAAATTCAAATGAAAGGAAAAGGAGAAAAAAATCACAACCATAGGGTGTCCATTTGCAAGACTTACAAAATTTACAATTGGAGCCTCAAAGTAAAGAAGATAATGATAATATCGAAAATAAAGAAAATATAGAAAAAGAATAAAATAAAAGGGGTGGTGTAGACCCTTACTTTTTGACCCAATCAAATCTGATAGTTTAAAATAATTTTTATGGTATTTTAATTACTTATAATATTTAATAGTTATTTTTAATAAAAATTAAAAATATAAAAAAATGAAAAAAATAAAAATCAGAACAATAGGCGAGCGACGCGCGGCAGCCTATTTCGCCGTAGATAACAATCTGCGGCGAATTGGGCAGTGCTGGGCTTGCCCAGTTTTGCGACGAACTGGCTTGCCCAGCTAGCCCATAGTGCCTATAGCCTGCAGCAATTTTTGCCAACGCAGCCCGAGGGCCTGATAGCTCACGCGTTGTCGATTTTTTGATCAAACCTTGTTTTACCCTATTTTGTAATTTTTCCTAAATAGATAATATTTCCTTATTAAAATAGGATTAGGACTTTATTTTTCCTATAAATACCACATTAAAACATGAGGAAAAGGGGACGGGGAAAAAAAGAGAAAACCCTAGAGATAAAAGAAAAAAAACCCTAGGGACAGAACATGGAGAAAACCCTAGAGGAAAAAAAGGAGAAAAACCCTAGGGGTCGGCAATTAGATTCAGAGGAGTAAAACAACAAGTCAAAAAATAGCAAAAATAAATTATCAACAATCGAGGAGTAAACAACCAACATTCATCAATCAACAAAGGCAGTGATCACTATCTTTGATCTTTGCTCGGCCAGAAATAAATATTGATGCAGGCAGTAGCTTGGAGTCAATAAACAATTTTGTGGAACCTTCAACGCATATAAACATTCAATTGTTATATCATTCTTGTTCTTACTGGTTTTCATTTATTTATTTTTGTTATCACTTTGATTCAATAGTCTAAATTGATAAACCCTAATTATATACTTTGTTCATTATTGTTTATTCAAATAGCTCAAAAATACAGAGAATTCCAAATCGTAATCCATCTTGTAAATCCAAAAGCCTCGAACTTTTTTCTTAATCATCTAAACCCTAACTTATTTTTCTGAAACTTTAAAATGTCTTCTTAATTCTCCAAACTCTAATCTTCTTTACAGTTTCTAAAAACTTTAATCTTAATTGTTTCAATAAAACTCTAAACTATTTTCTTAAATCCTAAGATCGAATATATTTTTCAAAATATCAAAAACCCTAAACTAATTAATTCTCAAAACCCTAACCCAGTGTCTTAATTCCTTAATTTTTCTAAACCCTAATTTTCTTAAAACTCAATCCAGCAAACCCTAGTTTTCCTAAACCCTAATTCTTAAAACATCAAAACTTTATGACAAGTTCATCAACACTCTAAAGCCCTAATCTAGTGAACCTAAAACCCTATCTTTTAAAATTATAAACCCTAATGTCTTAAGATTCCAAAACCATAATTTCATGATGTTACCCTAAACCCTAATTTGATTAACCAAAAACCTTCTACTTTCTTAAATTTATAAAACCCTAATCCATTCCATTTTTCCAAAAATCCTCACAATAGCCTAAATAATAATAATAATAATTCCAAAATCCCAAAACCCTAAATGTTCATTAAAGAACCCTAAATTAAGACATAAACCTAAATTTTTATCTTTATTTGCTTTATTAAATTTTAGATTTGATTGTGTAATTTATTATATATTTTGATTTATTTAATTTCAATACTTGATTTATTTAATTTATCATGGATGGATATTTTCATTGTTATTATGATTATTATTTGTTTATTTTGGTACTAAAATTGTAAGAGGTATGTTTCTATTATTGGGTACCTCATTAATTAATTTTTCATGTAATTTAAATTGCTTTTATATTTTGGACCAATGTAAAGGACATGTTTCTACCTTTCGGTGGGTGTCCTATTTAGTTTTAGACATGGACAATGTAAGGACATGTTTCTATCCTCGGATGGGTGTCCATTTATTTATTTTGTTTGGACATTGCTTTGATTTTAATATAATGATGCTTTATTTTAATTATTGCATGTAGTATGGATAATATTGTCATATTTAAGAATTTTATAATATTAAGACCTACAAAGGAGGTCGGTTCCAATGAACCGGGCATTGTGGGGGTGCTGGGCCATTTCTCACCTTCCCCACACGTACCTAACTTTCCGAACCTATTAGGGGGTTGGGGATTCCTTAGGAATTGAGTCATCCACCCCTTTCTTTTTCCCGGCCCTTCTGGGTGGTGACTCCATTTTCTCCAGGCTTAGGACCGTGTTCTCTAAGGCCCCAAGCCTAAACAGTGCCAAAGTCGCAAGAACCATTCCACCAGGAGTGGGGGCAAAAATTCCCACTCACACAGGGGATGAGAGATCCTGGTGCTTTGTCGTCTAGGGGACCCTAAACTGATGACCATGAGATTCTTTTGTCTACTTTGGATGAGGATCGTTATAGATCTGAATACCAAGGTAATAGAGGTTCAGGTGCTCCTGCTTCGGGTGGACTTAGGATAGATGATATGCCTCCTCCTTCAATAGGCGATGACTTCTTCAGGGCTTTGTTTGATCATGATCCACCGCCTCCTTCTCAGTGATCTATCATTATTGTACTAATTGAGAAAATATTGTATTACTATTAATAATAATCAAGATAATTATAATTTGCACTTTTACTACAACTTTTGACTTTTAATTTGTTTTGCTAGTATTGTCATTATTATTATTTCTATGCTATAATAATCCAGAATTCCACGGTAGCACTGATTTACAAAATCAAAGTCAACACTGCAACTCAAAACCATTTCGTCGCTAATTTCCTAACCTTGCTCATATCGATTTCCAGCTTGAGCCAATCATCCTATTCTTTGTAAACTTTGGTATGGCCAATCATCCTATATAAATCTTCTTTCCTTGCTATGACCTCGTGCAGAAGCCAGGAAATTTTCCACAAATTTTCAACTTCAGCATCAAAATTCCTTTTAACAATTCTAATTTCCCTTCAATTGTCAACAATGACTGAACTCAATTTGAAGAAAATAAAAGGTCTATTTAAAAATATGAATGCCATTCACTGAGAACAAATATCTTGGTCTAAAATTAATACTTTGAAGTGTTTTCAAAATATTAAGCTGGACCATTCTTTTTTACATGCCATGGTTTATTTTTGGAATTTGAATTCTAGGACTTTTAAGATAAATGACTTTGAGATATGTCCCATGATTGAAGAGTTTGAGGCCATCCTTGGTTATTGATGTAACACCCCCATATCCAATGCACACACACTACAACCACAACAATGTAGCATAAGTGCATCAAACATAGGGATGCTACGGTTTTCTTAACATTCAAAACACTTTAAACTTGATACAATACCCTTATCATTATACATTATAGAAAAAATAGATCATTTACTTATAAAACGAAAACATATTAATTATATATATATACATTTAAATATTACACAGCGGAAGTTATAAAATATTTACATATTTACATCTTAAACCTTTCTTTACAAAATATAAAGAAGTATACATGATTGGCAAGTCTGCTTTGATCTTTAAGCTCCCAAAATGGACTCTTCAAGGTCTACTCTCACTTGGTCTTGATGAACTATCGGGTTCAACTCTATCAACTCTATTACCTGCGCGATTAAACACTATCGCGCTAAGCCAAGGGCTTAGTAAGATAAAACATGCTATTGATATGCTTTAATACAATACAATGTCAATTCTAATTCATATCATATATGTAACAACATAGATGCAAAGCTAACAACATCCCTTTATATTTTATAATCAACATACATATATGCATATCACATTTCAACATCATTGCATATACTTCATTATTTAATCATTTAATCATCCATGAACAACAATAAACAAATCATGACTCACATTAAACAAAGACAAGCATTGGGCCCAAGACACACTAATATGCCATTCAATTTTCAGAGTTAATGCTTTGGTTTGTTATCACAATTATCAATATCATATACCCAACTAGGCTTCAAGGATTAAGTTCAACCAAGCTTCAAGGGGAGCAAAGCATGCTAAACTTCAACCCAACTTGGCTTCAAGAACTAACCCAACCTAGCTTCAAGGGTGGTAACATCTCAATTAGGCTTCAAGGATTCAATCCAACCTAACTTCAAGAGATTGTTACACTTATTAGGCATGCCACCAACAACAAACTCTGAAAATGGAATAACACATTAGCCACACAATTCATTTAGATTTCATTCTCAATTCTCATTTTCATTTAGGCAAACATACCTCACTTATCTCCATTGAATCACCTTAGCCAATAACAATGGCTTCACATTGCATTTCACAATATAACACTTCATTATTCAAGTGTATATTTATCTCATCCATGATCACATTATATATCACATAGCATCATTCATAAATATCAACATTTCATTCCACATTACTCATGAAACACATTACCATTCACAATGCATAACATAACATTGCTAAATCTCAACAATGCAATTAGGACAAAACACAATTGATATGATTCATAGCTTTAGGATCTTCCACATTCATTTGATTAGATCATTCTTGTGTTTGAAACATGTTTATAATGTTCATGTTTAAGTTTAGGAACAATAGAACCTTTGAAGAATCAAAACAATGTAAAAAGGAGCAAAGAATAAAACAATATGTAACTCATTTGTAGGACACGCCCAGCCCACTTGAGGGACACGCCCGTGTCTCTAAAAATAAAAGAGACAGTAGCCAACTCAAATAAATGACACGGGCGTGTCTCTTCAATGCTTATGGCCGTGTCACCCATTACTAAAACCAACACTTTCTCAATTGCACTCAAACACAATATTCATCATATAACATGTTTCAAATGAACATAATCAATGTTCTAAACACATAATCACCACAAGAATTACTTCACAACACATTAATATAACAATTAAACACATATCATCTCAAAACCCTAAAATCAACATCCTTCTCCATCCTTCCAAATCAACATCCACCATTTCCAACAACAACCTCTAATTAAACTCATAACTTAAAATCAATTTAACACTTGTAAACATAACACAACACATCTCAAATCCACCAAATCACAAAATCACCAAACCCTACTTCACTTCCAACACCACTTCCAAATAAGTAAAGAAAACAAGAGAATACTTACTTTAAAAGAAGAAATTCCACAAATCCCTTGTCCAATCCTTTGATTGTTTCTTCAATTTGCTTCTAGCATCAAGAACACTTCTCTTCCTTTTTGGTTTATGGAGAGCCGGCCACTTCTTGAAAGAAAGAAGGAAAATCATGAAGACACAAAGTCAAATTTTGCTTTTAATCTCCACCAAGTAATCTTATCCAAGCAATTACCAAAATGCCCTCAACCATATAACTAACTTTTTGTCTCATATAAGCCCTTATATGTAATTACACACTTAACACAAAAATATCTCTCTTCTTTTGACTCTTCCTTTGACCCATTTATATGTTATATATATCATCATATACACAACATATACCATTCTCTCTAAACCCTAAATTTCCCCAAAACACATATACACAAGCATTCTCCTCCCAATTTCTTTTCTTATCCCATCATATTCATTCAATCCAATTTATAACAATAACAACAACAACAACAATATGCAAAACTTCTAGGGCATAAATGAGGATATTACAATTCTCCCCCTCTAAAAAGAAATTTCATCCTCGAAATTACCTGATATCAAAGCTGAAACAACTGCGGATACTGCTCTTGCATAGATTGTTCATTTTCCCAAGTTGCTTCTTCTTTTCCATGATTCTTCCATAGAACTTTCACCAATGGTACACTCTTGTTCCTCAACTCTTTCACTTCTCGTGCCAAGATAGCAACTGGTTCCTCTTCAAAAGTTAAGTCTGGGCTCACTTCGATAGATTCAAATGGTAACACTTGAGATGGATCCGACCTATATCTCCTCAACATAGAAACATGAAACACATTATGAATACGATCCAACTCAGGTGGCAAAGCAAGTCGATACGCCACTGGCCCAACTCTTTCTAACACCTCATACGGCCCAATGAAACAAGGACTCAATTTCCCTTTCCGACCGAACCTCAAAATCTTCTTCCAAGGAGATACTTTCAAAAATACCTTATCTCCAACATCAAACTCTATGTCTCTTCTTTTGAGATCTGCATAGGACTTCTGTCGGTCTGAAGCTGCTTTTAACTTGTCTCGAATCAACTTTACTTTCTCTTCTGTTTCTTGAATCAAATCAGGGCCAATTAACTTACTTTCCCCAAGTTCATTCCAACAAAGAGGTGTCCTGCACCGTCTACCATACAATGCTTCAAATGGTGCCATACCAATGCTGGATTGGTGGCTGTTATTATAAGCAAACTCCACAAGTGGTAGAAATCTGTCCCAACTTCCAGAGAAATCAATAACGCAACTTCTCAATATATCTTCAACAATCTGTATTACTCTCTCTGACTGCCCATCTGTCTGAGGATGGAAAGCAGTACTGAAGTGTAGTCGAGAACCCAAAGCATTATGCAAACTTTTCCAAAACCTTGAAGTAAACCTGGGATCTCGATCAGACACTAAAGAAGTTGGAACACCATGTAGCTTCACAATCTCATGGATATACAGCTCAGCCAACCTCTCCAAAGAGTAATCCATCCGCACTGGAAGGAAATGAGCTGCCTTAGTCAATCTATCCACAATCACCCATATGGCATCATGCTTCTTTTGTGTCAATGGCAAACCAGACACAAAATCCATCGTCACTCTATCCCACTTCCATTCTGGCACTGACAACGGTTGCAACAACCCTATTGGAACTTGATGCTCTGCTTTAACCTTCTGACAAGTGAGACATTTCGATACAAACTCAGCAATGTCTCTCTTCAACCCAATCCACCAATAATGCTGTCTCAAATCATGATACATCTTCGTATTACCCGGATGCATAGCAAACATCGACTGATGAGCTTCTTCCAAAATGACCCTTTTCAAATCAGCATCATCGGGTACACACAATCTGCTCTTGAACCAGAGACTCCCATCACTTTTCACAACAAAATCTTTAGATTTTCCATTTTTGCAATCTGAAATAATCTTTTGAATCTTCATATCAGTCATCTGAGCCTCTTTAATCTGATCTAGCAAAACTGGCTTCAATTGCAACTGTGCCAACAATGCACCATCATCACAAGGTACAAAACTGGCATGCAATGCTCTCAACTCAACAAGCAACGAGAGCGAATAAACAGTTAAACCAGCTAAAGACTTTCGACTCAAGGCATCAGCAACAACATTTGCTTTACCTGGATGATAGTCAATCAAGCAGTCGTAGTCTTTAATCAATTCTAACCATCTCCTCTGACGAAGATTGAGTTCTTTCTGAACACCCAAATACTTCAAACTCTTGTGATCAGTGTAGATAAAACATTTCTCCCCAAACAGATAGTGGCGCCAAATCTTCAATGCAAACACAATGGCAGCCAATTCCAAATCATGGGTTGGATAGTTAAGCTCATGCGGTTTCAACTGTCGAGATGCATAAGCTATAACTTTCCCTTCTTGCATCAATACACACCCTAAACCTCTATGTGAAGCATCACTGTAGATCACATATGGTTTGCCTTCAACAGGTAAAGTAAGAACAGGCGCTTGAGTTAACATATCTCTCAACTGCTCAAAGCTCGCCTGACACTGATCCGTCCACAAAAACTTCACTCCCTTACGAAGCAATCTGGTGAGTGGAGTAGCTATCAAAGAAAACCCTTTCACAAACCTCCGGTAATAGCCTGCCAAACCCAGAAAACTTCTAATCTCTGTCACAGTCTTGGGTGGACTCCAATTTAAAATAGCTTCAACTTTGCTCGGATCAACTCTGATGCCCTCTGCAGAAACAATATGTCCGAGAAAAGCTACTTGATCCAACCAGAACTCACACTTCGACAATTTGGCAAACAACTGCTTCTCTCTCAAAATCTGCAATACAATTCGTAGATGCTTGTTATGTTCCTCTTTATTCCGTGAATATACCAAAATATCATCGATGAAGACCACTACAAACTGATCCAGATAAGGCCTAAACACCCTATTCATCAAATCCATAAAAGCTGCAGGTGCATTCGTCAGACCAAAAGGCATAACTAAAAACTCATAATGCCCATACCTGGTCCGAAAGGCGGTCTTGGAAATATCTTCAGCTTTAACTCTCAATTGATGATACCCAGATCTCAAATCAATTTTAGAAAATACAGCTGCACCCTTCAATTGATCAAAAAGATCATCGATTCTAGGCAAAGGATATTTATTTTTAATAGTCACTTTGTTCAATTGCCTATAATCGATACACAACCTCATGGTACCATCTTTCTTCTTCACAAATAGCACAGGAGCTCCCCAAGGAGAAACACTGGGGCGAATAAATCCTTTGTCCAATAATTCCTGTAATTGTACTTTCAACTCTCTTAATTCTGCTGGTGCCATTCTGTAAGGAGTAATCGAGATAGGAGTGGTATCAGGCAACAATTCAATACCAAACTCCACCTCTCTCTCGGGAGGCAATCCTGGCAACTCCTCTGGAAAAACATCAGGGAACTCTGCAACTGTGGCAATACTATCAATGGGAGAACCCTTCACTCTAGTATCCACCACATGAGAAAGATAGGCTTCACACCCCTTTCTCATCAATCTCCTAGCTGCAACAGCTGAAACAAATGAAGAGGCTAGCTGTTCCTGCTCATTAGATACTATCACCTCTCTACCATCAATAGTTCTCAAAGAAACAATTTTCTTTTTACAATCCACCACAGCTCCATGTCGAGATAGCCAATCCATACCTAAGATCACATCATATTCCTTAAATGGCATCTCAATCAAGTGTCCAAGGAACTCCTCACCTTGCACCCTCACTGCACTATCTCGGTGCACCTTACTCATAACCACACTATGCCCTAACGGATTTGTCACTAACACATCAAATCCTAGGGACTCAGCATGCACATCAAATACAGGCAAAATAGATGCACTAATATAAGAATGGGTGGAACCCGGATCAATCAAAGCAAGTACTGGAGTATCAAATAAAGAAAAAGTACCAGCTATGACTGCCGATGCATCTGGCTGCCTCTGCATCACATAAATCCTCTGAGAAGATCCCACCTCCTCTGGTCTATTCTCTCTAGATGTAGAACCTCCTCTAGAACTGAACCCGACTCTGCCTCCTCTGCCAAAACCTCTGCCTCCTCGACCTCCCCTCACACTGGGTCGAGAAGCTGCAGTATCAACTGACATCTGCTCTTGCCTCCCAGGGCAATCTCTCACAAAGTGATCAGGTGACCCACACCTGAAACAAACTCCTGCTACCCCTGCCTTCCAACAAGGACCACCATGTGGCCTCCCACAATGAATGCAGATGGGGAGAGTAGATCTCTGAGTCATTGGAGTTGGAGCACTCGCCACTGAAGCTGCAGGTCTAAATCTCTGCCTCTGAGACTGCACTGACCTACCAGCTGGCCTATAACTCCTACTACCCCGGGGAACAAAGCTTCCTTTGTCTCTCTTTACTGAAGAAGACCCTGCCTCAAACTGAGGTCTTCTAACCCTGACCTCTTCCTCTGAAGCAGCTGCAATAACCTGAGCTCTCTCCACACTGCGAGCTGCTACCACAAGCTGAGAAAAATCCTGATATCTGGATCCAGCCACATGACACATAAGAGAAGGCCACAGTCCCTCCTCAAATCGCCGACATCTATCAATCTCATCAGCAATGATACCCCCAGCATACTGACTCAGTCGAATAAACTCAACTTCATACTCAGTAACAGTCTTGCTGTCTTGCTTCAAGCTCAAGAACTCCATCTTCTTCATGTCCTTATACTCCCTAGGAGTATACTTCAACTCAAATTCCCTCAGAAAATCAGTGTAAGACAGTGTTGGAGGATCATCCATAGAATGGGGCACCGTCTTCCACCAATCGTAGGCGTCCTTCTGTAACAAAGATCTTGCATAGTCAAACTTTTCCTCAGGGGTGGCTTGCAACTGAACAAATACCCTTTGAACTCTATCAAGCCACTGTTCTGCTACAGCTGGATCAGTAGTGCCAAGAAAATCTTCCGCCCCAAACTTCCTCAATTTATCATACTGTCTCATCTGTACCTGAGGCTGGGGTGGTGGTGGAGGTGCTTGCACTGGTGCTTGCCTCATCAATTCCATCATATTCCTGAACCAAGCTGGCGGAACCTCCTCACCAACTGGTCTACCCGACACCGAAGCAGGTGCCTCCTCAACACTATCAATCCTAGCTCCCTCCTCAGGAGCAACACTCTCCGCACTTCCCTCAACTGACTGCCGTGAGTGGGGATCCATTACTACCTATATCTGCAAACACAGCAGATTATATCTTATTAAAGATCAAAGACTGCCAATCATAAACATGTATGTTATTCAAAAATTCACTTTCTAAGTAAAAATATTCTTTTTCTTACATTTTACCTAGGTTGAGAATCTCAAACCTAGGCTCTGATACCAAAACAATTGTAACACCCCCATATCCAATGCACACACACTACAACCACAACAATGTAGCATAAGTGCATCAAACATAGGGATGCTACGGTTTTCTTAACATTCAAAACACTTTAAACTTGATACAATACCCTTATCATTATACATTATAGAAAAATAGATCATTTACTTATAAAACGAAAACATATTAATTATATATATACATTTAAATATTACACAGCGGAAGTTATAAAATATTTACATATTTACATCTTAAACCTTTCTTTACAAAATATAAAGAAGTATACATGATTGGCAAGTCTTCTTTGATCTTTAAGCTCCCAAAATGGACTCTTCAAGGTCTACTCTCACTTGGTCTTGATGAACTATCGGGTTCAACTCTATCAACTCTATTACCTGCGCGATTAAACACTATCGCGCTAAGCCAAGGGCTTAGTAAGATAAAACATGCTATTGATATGCTTTAATACAATACAATGTCAATTCTAATTCATATCATATATGTAACAACATAGATGCAAAGCTAACAACATCCCTTTATATTTTATAATCAACATACATATATGCATATCACATTTCAACATCATTGCATATACTTCATTATTTAATCATTTAATCATCCATGAACAACAATAAACAAATCATGACTCACATTAAACAAAGACAAGCATTGGGCCCAAGACACACTAATATGCCATTCAATTTTCAGAGTTAATGCTTTGGTTTGTTATCACAATTATCAATATCATATACCCAACTAGGCTTCAAGGATTAAGTTCAACCAAGCTTCAAGGGGAGCAAAGCATGCTAAACTTCAACCCAACTTGGCTTCAAGAACTAACCCAACCTAGCTTCAAGGGTGGTAACATCTCAATTAGGCTTCAAGGATTCAATCCAACATAACTTCAAGAGATTGTTACACTTATTAGGCATGCCACCAACAACAAACTCTGAAAATGGAATAACACATTAGCCACACAATTCATTTAGATTTCATTCTCAATTCTCATTTTCATTTAGGCAAACATACCTCACTTATCTCCATTGAATCACCTTAGCCAATAACAATGGCTTCACATTGCATTTCACAATATAACACTTCATTATTCAAGTGTATATTTATCTCATCCATGATCACATTATATATCACATAGCATCATTCATAAATATCAACATTTCATTCCACATTACTCATGAAACACATTACCATTCACAATGCATAACATAACATTGCTAAATCTCAACAATGCAATTAGGACAAAACACAATTGATATGATTCATAGCTTTAGGATCTTCCACATTCATTTGATTAGATCATTCTTGTGTTTGAAACATGTTTATAATGTTCATGTTTAAGTTTAGGAACAATAGAACCTTTGAAGAATCAAAACAATGTAAAAAGGAGCAAAGAATAAAACAATATGTAACTCATTTGTAGGACACGCCCAGCCCACTTGAGGGACACGCCCGTGTCTCTAAAAATAAAAGAGACAGTAGCCAACTCAAATAAATGACACGGGCGTGTCTCTTCAATGCTTATGGCCGTGTCACCCATTACTAAAACCAACACTTTCTCAATTGCACTCAAACACAATATTCATCATATAACATGTTTCAAATGAACATAATCAATGTTCTAAACACATAATCACCACAAGAATTACTTCACAACACATTAATATAACAATTAAACACATATCATCTCAAAACCCTAAAATCAACATCCTTCTCCATCCTTCCAAATCAACATCCACCATTTCCAACAACAACCTCTAATTAAACTCATAACTTAAAATCAATTTAACACTTGTAAACATAACACAACACATCTCAAATCCACCAAATCACAAAATCACCAAACCCTACTTCACTTCCAACACCACTTCCAAATAAGTAAAGAAAACAAGAGAATACTTACTTTAAAAGAAGAAATTCCACAAATCCCTTGTCCAATCCTTTGATTGTTTCTTCAATTTGCTTCTAGCATCAAGAACACTTCTCTTCCTTTTTGGTTTATGGAGAGCCGGCCACTTCTTGAAAGAAAGAAGGAAAATCATGAAGACACAAAGTCAAATTTTGCTTTTAATCTCCACCAAGTAATCTTATCCAAGCAATTACCAAAATGCCCTCAACCATATAACTAACTTTTTGTCTCATATAAGCCCTTATATGTAATTACACACTTAACACAAAAATATCTCTCTTCTTTTGACTCTTCCTTTGACCCATTTATATGTTATATATATCATCATATACACAACATATACCATTCTCTCTAAACCCTAAATTTCCCCAAAACACATATACACAAGCATTCTCCTCCCAATTTCTTTTCTTATCCCATCATATTCATTCAATCCAATTTATAACAATAACAACAACAACAACAATATGCAAAACTTCTAGGGCATAAATGAGGATATTACAATTGAAGCAATCAACCAATGGCGTTACCTATATTGATTTTCAAGACTCAATAAAAGATGCAAATGTTGTTTCAACTTTCAAAGCCCGAAGTTCTATAGTTGACGAGAGGCGAGAAAATTCTACTTGGTCCCTTAATTGACTTTTGTATTTCTCATTTGGCTCCTACTAAGACATTAGGACGTATGCTTTGTCTATGCTTGCTTGGCCAATTTTTGCTTGTTTCTTCTGATGGTGATATTGATCCACGAGTATTGGATATCATGGACCAAATGGAAGGAGGCTTGTCGCCAATAACAGTGATCTTAGCTTAGACTTTAGTTGGACTAGACTAAGTCAAATCGGGATTGTCAAGGAGATTGACCGGGAGTCTATTACTTCTTTAGGTAATTACCTAAATCACCCTTTCAAGTTTTCAATTTAGGCCCTTTTATTATTTTTATTATTATTAATATTATTATTGCTCTAATTTTTTTCTAGTCCGCCCTTGCTGATTTTCAGAACTAGCGAGCCACCCAAATTTTTGCCTAGATCGTCTGTAATACACACACTACATACAACCACATCTGTAATATATGTATACTGGATACAGGAGTGTCACAGTTTATATTAAACAAACCAATCTTTCATAATTTCAATATGAGAAAACTTAAAACATTTAAGTCTTATTGTAGAACATAATAAATAAAACATTTATTTATTATGCAGCGGAAAATGTAGCGGTATATACATATATATACATCAAAATCAATATTTACAAAATATATAGAGTTTATACATGTTTGGCAGTTCATCTCTGATGTTAAAAGTCCACAATCAACACTTCAAAGTCTAGACTCAGCTCGGTCTAGCTGAACTCTCCGGTTCTACCCTGTCACCTGCACGATGAACCACAATCGCGCTAAGCCATAGGCTTAGTGGTACAAACCACAATAGCAATATGCTTTAATGTAATGCCAATGTCATACATTCAAATATTATAAACAATACATAAGGATATCATATTTCAAAACCTTACATTAAATTTTATTATTCATTTGTTTCACCATTCATGATTCACATTTAAACAAAGACAAGCATGAGCCCAAAAGAAACTAATATATCATTCAACTTCCAAAGTTAATTTTTGGTTCAATTATCACATTTATCATCCCAACTAGGCTTCAAGGACTAGGCCCAGCCAAGCTTCAAGGGGAGTGAAGCATGCTAAGCATCAACCCAACTTGTCTTCAAGGACCAAGCCCAACCCAGCTTCAAGGGTTTGTAACATCCCAACTAGGCTTCAAGGACTAGGCCCAACCAAGCTTCAAGGGGAGTTAAGCATGCTAAACTTCAACCCAACTTGGCTTCAAGGACCAAGCCCAACCTAACTTCAAGGGATTGTTACTTTTAGGCATGCCACCAACAATAAAACTCTGAAAATTGAATAACACATTAGGCACACAGTTCTTTTATTATTTCATTATCAATTCCATTCTCATTTTCTCATAATCATCTAGGCAATCATGCCTCAATTATTTCATTTTCATCATTATAGCCAATAACAATGACTTCACATCTCATCATTAGAGTATGCATAACCAATTGCATTGGACATACATTTTGAATGATCATCATATCTTTCACATTATGAAAATCATAACATTTATCAAATGTATCAACAATGTAATAGATTACTTAACACATTTACAACCAAATGTGTTAAGACCCAAAGTCATGTAAATGTATGCAACCATGTAGGTTTGTAGTTACCTCAAGAGCAACTCACACAACACCAAACTCCTCTTCCAAGAATCCTTCAACACTTGGATTAGGGAAACTCAATCTCTTCAAAATCTAATCCAAAATCCTTCAACACTTGGGTTAGGGCAACTCAATCTCTTCAAAACCTAATCCAAAAGGGATGATACACACTTACTTAGAGATACACATGAGATAATATGGATAAGAACCAATTAGGGCAAATTCTACACATGACACGCTCAACAACACGGGCGTGTCCCTGACCATGCCCTAAACTCACAACACAGAAACTTTGACATGCTCAGTGACATGGGTGTGTCACTGGCCATGTCAATCCTCCCTCAACACAGAAGCTATGACACGCTCAGTGACACGGGCATGTCACTGGACGTGTCAAAACTACTCCAACGCAAAAGCTGTGACATGCTCAGTGACATGGGCGTGTCACTGGACGTGTCAAAACTACTCCAACGCAAAAGCTGTGACATGCTCAGTGACATGGGCGTGTCACTGGTCATGTCACCCATCAAGAAAATAGAACCATTGACATGCCTAAAGACTTGGCCGTGTTCATGGGAGTGTTAGGCCAAAAATCCTGATTCGACACCAACAACACCACATCCAGCAAACCTCTTTCTTTTACCATCTTTCACTCCAAACAAACTTAACAAAACACATCAATAAACCATAATAAACTAGCAAAAACACAAAAACAACTCAATACATACATCAAACACAAATCACAACCATAATCACAACTCATCACATACACAAAACACAACACTTGCTTTCCATCACCAAACTTAACCTTTCCTTCAAACCAACCCTAAAATCAAAACCAAAAAGACCAAATACTCTCAAACACATCAAAATAAACCATACACTAAGCTCAATTCACAAACTCAAAAGATGTAACACCCCTATACCCCGTATACGTACACAGCATGCTTATACGATCGTAATATACGTATACTGAATATAGAAAATGCCACAGTTTATAAAATACACAAGTCATAACTCGAAAAGAAATAAAACAAATATCAAAGGTTTAGAAGAAATTCATAAAACATAATAGATAAAAACGTTTATTAATATGCAGCGGAAATTATAACAAATACTTATAAGTACACATACATTAAAAATCAAAATTTACAAAACATGAAATATATACATGATTGGCAGCTTGACTCTCTAATCTTTAAGCTCTAGGCCAACTCTTCAAGCATAAACTCAACTAGGTCTAGAGGAATCTTCCGTCTCAACCCTATCACCCGCGTGATAAATCACAATCGCGCTAAGCCAACGGCTTAGTAGTGTAACACTCCCATATCCAATGCATACACACTACAACCACAACAATGTAGCATAAGTGCACCAAATATAGGGATGCTACGGTTTTCTTAACATTCAAAACACTTTAAATTTGATACAATACCCTTATCATTATACATTATAGAAAAGTAGATCATTTACTTATAAAACAAAACATATTAGTTATATATATATACATTTAAATATTACACAGCGGAAGTTATAAAATATGTACATATTTACATATTAAACATTTCTTTACAAAATATAAAGAAGTATACATGATTGACAAGTCTGCTCTGATCTTTAAGCTCCCAAAATGGATTCTTCAAGGTCTACTCTCACTTGGTCTTGATGAACTCTCGGGTTCACCTCTATCAACTCTATTACCTGCGCGATTAAACACTATCGCGCTAAGCCAACGGCTTAGTAAGATAAAACATGCTAATGGTATGCTTTAATGTAATGCAATGCCACATATGTTATTGATAAGATCAACATCATAAATATAAAGTTAACCACATAATTATGCATTTCACAAATCATAGTCATATGAACATACCACATTTCAACATCTTTCCACATTCAACATTAATCAATCATACTCAATAAACAACATCTCATTTCATTAACTCATAACATTATTTAGGACATTCATATAACCTTGACACCTATGGGCCCAACAAGTATTTAATACGATATTCAGAGTTCAGAGTTACTGCTTTGGTTCATAGTCACAATAATCACGCCCGTAGGCAATGTATATACATGTATCTCTATCCATGGATAGTGTAACAGACCCAGTCTCTTGGACCATCAACTCAACACATATGAGGAGATCCTCAACCCGGCAAGACTGTTACAAATCATATATCTCATATTCACAATTCTCATAGTGTAACAGACCCAGTCTCTTGGACCATCAACTCAACACATATGAGGAGATCCTCAACCCGGCAAGACTGTTACCTTTCATCATTTCTTAGGCATGCCACCCAAATCCAGAACTCTGAAACTGAATAACATATTAAACAAACAATTCATTTATTATATAGTTACCATTTCCATTCTCAAATTCTCATCACATTTAGGCAAACATGCCTTCTTTCTTTCAATATCATCATCATAGCCAATCACAATGGCTTTACATCACATTTCACCTCTTATTTGAATCATCATAGCATCTTTGATATAACATTTCAATATACATTATTCATGAAACACATAACCATTCACAATGCATAACATAACATTGTTCAATCTCAACAATGCAATTAGGGCAAAGAATAATTTATATCATTCATAGCTTTAAGATCTTCCATATGCATTTGTTTAGGTCAATCATTGTTTAAATGTGTTTAGGTTTAGGTTAAGGTACCAACTTACCTTAAAAGGACCAAAACAATGCAAATAGAACAAAGTATAAAAACCCTAACCCACACATTTGAAGGACACGGGCAGCCACTTGAGGGACACGGCCAAGCTTGTGGCCGTGTCACTCAACCCACTTGGACAGTAAGCAACACGGGCAAGGGACACGGCCAAGCTTGTGGCCGTGTCTCTTAAACCAAAACTCACAGTAGCTAACACGGCTTGGGAACACGGCCATGTCACCCAAAAACTAATCCAACACGCCCAAAATCCCTTGGCTTGGCCGTGTCTCACATTGCTTTTGGCCGTGTCTCCCTAAACACAAACCCTAATATGCACAACTCTCCTCCAATTGCACTCAAACTCATCAAACACCATATAACATGTTTCAAATGAATGGAATCAATGTTCTAAACACAAATTCTACATGTTTAACACAATATTCCTTATTAAAACACATCAACCAAATCATTTAAACACATACCATCTCAAACCCTAAAACCAACTTTACACTTGAACTTCCACTATCAAAATCCATTTAAACTTACAACCTTCACAACCAAACCAACCTCAATTCAATCTTTTAACTAACAATCAACTTTAACACTTGTAAACACATATCAAACACACCAAATCATCAACTCAACAATTCACAATACACCTTAGCCACAACTTCAAAATTAATAAAAGAAAACAAGAAATTACTTACCTTAAATGAAGAATTTCCACAAATCTCTAACCAACACCCTTGATTCCTTCTTCAATTTACTTCTTGCCTCAAGAACACCTCCCTTTCTCTTTGCTATTTGGAGAGCCGGCCACTTCAAGAAAGAAAGAAGAAAATGCACAAGTCAAACACCTTTTCTTCTTTTAATCTCCACCATGCATTTCATTTCAAGCAATTACTCATATACCCCTCATCACTTAACTTAGCTTTTGTCTCTTATAAACCCAATTAAGTAATTTCACATGCCATATAAAAAAATCTCCTCTTGCATTGACTCTCTCTCTTTGACCATTTTATATGTTATATATATCACCATATACACAACATATAAACTTGTCTCTAAACCCTATTTCTTCCCAAAACACATATACATATACTTTCCTTTTCTCAATTTAAACCAACAACAACAACAACAATAACAACAATAACAATAACATAATCAAAACTTCTAGACCACAAATGAGGATATTACAATTCTCCCCCTCTAAAAAGATTGGCTGAGCTGTATATTCATGAGATTGTAAAGTTGCATGGGGTTCCAACTTCTTTAGTGTCTGATCGAGATCCCAGGTTTACTTCAAGATTTTGGAAGAGTTTGCATAGTGCTTTGGGTTCTCGACTGCATTTCAGTACTGCTTTTCATCCACAGACGGATGGACAGTCAGAGAGGGTGATACAGATTATTGAAGACATGTTGAGAAGTTGTGTCGTCGATTTCTCTGGAAGTTGGGATAGATTCTTACCTCTTGTGGAGTTTGCTTACAACAACAGTCACCAATCTAGCATTGGTATGGCACCGTTTGAAGCACTGTATGGTAGACGGTGCAGGACACCTCTTTGTTGGAGTGAACTTGGTGAAGGAAAAATAATTGGGCCTGATTTGATTCAAGAAACTGAAGAGAAAAGTGAAGTTGATTCGAGGCAGGTTAAAAGCAGCTTTAGACCGACAGAAGTCTTATGCAGATCTGAAAAGGAGAGACATTCAGTTTGATGTTGGAGATAAAGTGTTCTTGAAAGTATCTCCTTGGAAGAAGATCTTGAGGTTTGGTTGGAAGGGAAAATTGAGTCCTCGTTTCATTGGACCATATGAAGTTTTGGAAAGAGTTGGGCCAGTGGCGTATCGACTTGCTTTGCCACCTGAGTTGGATCGTATTCATAATGTATTCCATGTTTCTATGTTGAGAAGATACAGGTCGGATCCATCTCATATTATGCCAATTGAATCTATCGAAGTGAGTCCAGATTTGACATTTGAAGAGGAACCAGTTGCTATCTTGGCACATGATGTGAAAGTGTTGAGGAACAAGAGAGTGCCATTGGTGAAGGTTTTATGGAAGAATCATACGAAAGAAGAAGCAACTTGGGAAAGTGAACAAACCATGCGAGAGCAATATCCTTAACTATTTCAGAGATGATTTCAGGTAATTTCGAGGGCAAAATTTCTTTTTAGAGGGGAAGAGTTGTAATATCCTCATGCATGCCCTAGAAGTTTTGATTTTGTTGTTGTTATTGTTGTTGTTTATATTGTAAGAGAAAATAAATTAAAGGAAAGTGTATATGTATATGTGTTGTGGGAAAGAAAGAGGGTTTAGAGATAAGTTTATATGTTGTTTATATGATGATATAATTAAAATATACATAAGTCAAATGGAGAGTCAATGCAAGAGAAGATATTTATTTGAGATTTGTATAATTACTTAATTGGGCATATATGAGACAAAAAGGTAATTATATGAATAAGGGCATTTTGGTAAATATTTGGGTAAAATCTCTTGGTGGAGATTTAAAGAAGAAAAGAAGGTTTGACTTTTGATTATTTTCTTTCCTCTCATTTTGGGTGTCGACGATTGAAGAAGAGAAAGGGAAAGAGAAGTGTTCTTGATGCTAGAATCAAGATTGAAGGGAGAATTGAAGAACCAAGTTGAAGATTTGTGGAATTTCTTCATTTAAGGTAAGAATTCTCTTGTTTCCCTTTTGTCAATTTTGAAGTTGTGTCTAAATGAAATTGTGATTTGTTGATGTGATGATTTGGTGTGTTTGATATGTGTTTATAAGTGTTTAAAGTGATTGTAAGTTAAAAGATGGAATTGGTGTTGGTTTGGTTGTGAATATGGTTAGATATGTGGAGGTTGATTGTGGAAGATCAAGTGGGAAGTTGGTTTTAGGGTTTGGTATTGGTGAATGTTTTAATGTAATGTTTATGTGTTGTTTAAGTGGTTAATGTGATGAATATGTATGGTATGTGTTAATAACATTGATTAGAACCAATTGAATGAAGTTATTGTTGTGCAAAAGGGTGTGAAAATGCATTTGGAAGAGTGTTGGTTTTGATTTGGGTTGTGTTTTTGAGTGACACGGCTGGAATCAATGAGAGACACGGCCAAGACTTGAGAAATTTGGGTGACACGGCCAAGTTGGAAGGATCTTGGCCGTGTCCCTTGAAGATGTTTGCTACTGTTTGTCTTTGGTTGAGAGACACGGCCGTGTCATCTGCCCGTGTCTGTCTCGGGAAGTTTTGGTGTTGAGAGACACGGCCGCAAGCTTGGCCATGTCCCTCAAAGTGAGCTGCCCGTGTTCCTCAATTGTGTTGGTTAGGGTTTTATTTCTTTGTTCATTTTGCATTGTTTTGATTCTTCAAAGGTACTTTGGTACCTAAACCTAATCCTAAACACTTTAAACATACTTAAAGCATGGAATGATCTAATCAAATGGATGTGGAAGATCCTAAATCTATGAATGATATTAAGTGTTCTTTACCCTAATTGCATTGTTGAGATTGAACAATGTTATGTTATGTATTATGAATGGTAATGTGTTTCATGAGTAATGTACATTGAAATCTTGTATCAAAGATGTGATATGATGTAAAGCCATTGTGATTGGCTATGATGATGCAATTGAAAGAAAGAAGGCATGTTTGCCTAAATGTGATGAGAATTTGAGAATGGAAATGGTAACTATATAATAAATGATTTGTTTGTTTAATATGTTATTCAGTTTCAGAGTTCTGGATTTGGGTGGCATGCCTAAGAAATGATGAAAGGTAACAGTCTTGCTAGGTTGAGGATCTCCTCAAATGTGTTGAGTTGACGGTCCAAGAGACTGGGTCTGTTACACTATGAGAATTGTGAATATGAGATATATGATTTGTAACAGTCTTGCCGGGTTGAGGATCTCCTCAAATGTGTTGAGTTGATGGTCCAAGAGACTGGGTCTGTTACACTATCCATGGATAGAGAGATATATATATATATATTGCCTACGGGCGTGATTATTGTGATTATGAACCAAAGCAGTAACTCTGAACTCTGAATATCGTATTAAATACTTGTTGGGCCCATAGGTGTCTAGGTTATATGAATGTCTTAAACAATGTTATGAGTTAATGAAAAGATGTTGAAATGTGGTATGTTGTTAGCTTTGAGTATATGATGTTACATGTATAATATGGATTGAGAATTGACATTGCATTGCACTAAAGCATAGCATTAGCATGATTTATCTTACTAAGCCGTTGGCTTAGCGCAATAGTGTTTAATCACGCAGGTAATAGAGTTGTTAGAGTTGAACCCGAGAGCTCTTCGAGACCGAGTGAGAGTAGACATTGAAGAGTTGATTTTGGGAACTTAAAGATCAGAAGAAACTTGCCAATCATGTACTACTTCTTTATATTTTGTAAAGTAATGTTTATAATGTAAATACATGCACATTTGTAAATATGGAATTAAGTGTTTTCAAATATGTAAAGATTTTATAAATTCCGCTGCGTTTTAAATAAATGTCTCTATTTTGTTTTGTATTACAAATTGATCACTTATTTACTATAATGTATAGTGATAAAGATTATGGTATCAAGTTTAAAATGTTTTGAATGTTAAGAAAATCGTAGCATCCTTATGTTCGGTGCACTTATGCTACATTGTGGGTGTTGTAGTGTGTGTGCATTGGATATGGGGGTGTTACATATACATTCTCTATATAATTCTTTTCTCTTACCAAAGAAACATATACATAAAATCCAATTATAACAATAATACCAAAACTTCTAGGGTACATTTTGGGATATTACAATTCTCCCCCTCTAAAAGAAATTTCGTCCTCGAAATTACCTGATATCAAGTCTGAAAAAGTTTAGGATATTGGTCTAGCATCGCTTGCTCATTCTCCCAAGTTGATTCTTCTCTACCATGATTCTTCCAAAGAACCTTTACAATTGGTACTTTCTTATGTCTCAACTCTTTCATCCCATATGCTAAAATAGCCACTGGTTCTTCTTCAAAAGTCAGATCCGAACTCACCTCAATGGATTCAACAGACAAGACATGAGATGGATCTGATCTGTACCTCCGCAACATAGAAACATGGAAGACATTATGGATTCTATCCAA
The DNA here is from genome assembly GCA_947685225.1 of Garcia nutans. Classification (NCBI taxonomy): domain Eukaryota; kingdom Viridiplantae; phylum Streptophyta; class Magnoliopsida; order Malpighiales; family Euphorbiaceae; genus Garcia; species Garcia nutans. The sequence goes on along the minus strand of CANTUV010000017.1, from coordinate 416,854 downwards.
CTCAGGCGGCAAAGCAAGTCAATAAGCAACTGGCCCAATTCTTTCCAATACCTCGTAAGGTCCAATAAAACGAGGACTCAGTTTCCTTTTTTGACCAAATTTCAATATCTTTTTCCAAGGAGACACTTTCAAAAATACTTTATCTCCCACATTATACTTAATGTCTCTTCTCTTCAAATCTGAATAAGATTTCTGCCGATCTGAAGCTGCTTTCAACCTATCCCGAATCATCTTTACTTTCTCTTCTGTTTCTTTAACCAAATCAGGACCAATTAACTTGCCCTCTCCGATTTCATTCCAACATAAAGGTGTTCTGCATCTTCTACCATACAATGCCTCAAATGGTGCCATTCCAATACTGGATTGATGACTGTTGTTGTAAGCAAATTCCACAAGTGGTAAGAATTTGTCCCAACTTCTAGAAAAATCAATGACACAGCTTCTTAACATATCCTCGATAATCTGTATCACTCTCTCTGACTGCCCATCTATCTGCGGATGAAAAGCAGTGCTAAAATGCAATCGAGAACCTAAAGCCCCATGTAAACTCTTCCAGAACCTTGAAGTGAACCGGGGATCTCAATTCGACACTAAAGAAATTGGGACTCCATGCAACTTCACAATCTCATGGATATACAGCTCAGCCAACTTCTCAAGAGAATAATCCATCCGAACCGGAAGAAAATGAGCTGTCTTTGTCAATCTATCAATAATCACCCAAATAGTATCATGTTTCCTCTGAGTTAATGGCAAACCAAAAACAAAATCCATTGTCACCCTCTCCCATTTCCATTCAGGCACTGTTAAAGGTTGAAGCAACCCTGTTGGAACTTGATGCTCTGCTTTTACCCTCTGACAAGTGAGACATTTGGACACAAATTCCGCTATGTCTCTCTTCATACCAGACCACCAATAATGCTATCTTAAATCATGGTACATCTTTGTACTTCCCAGATGCATAGCAAACACTGATTGATGTGCTTCTTCCAAAATGATCCTTTTCAAACTATCATCATCAGAAACACACAATCTATCCTTGAACCAAAGACTACCATCATTTTTTACATGAAAATTTCGGCTCTCTCCATTTCGGCAATCTGATACAATCTTCTGAATTTTCTCATCCACCAATTGGGCCTCTTTTATCTGATCTAACAATACTGGTCTCAACTGCAGCTGAACCAATAATGCACGATCATCACATGCTTCAAAACTAGCATGTAACGCTCTCAACTCAACAAGCAACGAGAGCGAGTAAACAGCCAAACCTGCCAAAGACTTCCAACTCAAGGCATCTACAACAACATTTGCCTTACCAGGATGATAATCAATCAAACAGTCGTAGTCTTTGATCAACTCCAACCATCGTCTCTGCCGAAGATTAAGCTCTCTCTGAACCCCCAAATATTTCAAACTTTTATGATCCTTATAAATAAAGCATTTCTCCCCATATAAATAATGTTGCCAAATCTTCAAAGCAAACACTATGGCTGCTAACTCCAAATCATGGGTTGGATAATTGAACTCATGCGGCTTCAACTGTCGAGAAGCATAAGCTATGACTTTACCCTCTTGCATCAATACACATCCTAAACCATTATGTGATGCATCACTGTAAATCACATATGGTTTATCTTCTACGGGTAAAGTAAGAACAGGTGCTTGAGTCAACATTTCTTTCAACTGTTCAAAGCTAGCCTGACACTGATCTGTCCACACAAATCTAACTCCCTTTCGAAGTAATCTGGTAAGTGGAGTAGCTATCAAAGAAAATCCTTTCACAAAGCGTCGATAATTGTAACACCCCCATACTCTATATAAGTACTATACATATACCTAGTATATATACAATACGTATATAAAGTATAAGAATGTCACTTATAGTTTCAATTTAAAAACCTTTATCTGAGTTTAAGAAGTATTGCATTAATTTAAAGAAACATTTATGAAAAACATTATTCTTATAATTATACAACATAATTAAAATCACAAAATGTATGCATCACCTTCTAGTTGGTCTCGAGACACTCTTACCCATCTCGTGGCATAACAGCTGGACTTCCAGATCAACCGCATAACCACCTGCGCGATTATAAATCCGCGCTAAGCCCGAGAGCTTAGTAGTACAAATAAATATTAAAATATACTTTACAAAAGAATCATACCTCATATTTTTAGCATCATGTTTTATTGTTCTTTTACCACGTTTTCCTTTCTCAATGCATTCTTCATATGTTCCCCACTAGTCTCATTAATTATATACATATTTACATAGAACATTCATAATACGATACTTACCATTTCTATCTCATATACATATACATATACATCATTTTAACAAATCATCATTCAATGACTTATTCAAACCTTTATGAAAACAAACCTCACAAATTCCACATTCATATACATGTTGCACATCATACAACATTTTCATATACTCATATCTCAACAAAGCTCCTCAATATATCAATACACATATTACAAAATCATACTTCACAACATCATTTTATTCACAATTCATCAATCATGAATTACACTACCAATAAGGCAGCCATAGATCTCATTACTCATTTATTTCAACATTTAAATATCACATTGACAACAAAGACAGACTCGGGCCCAAAAGACGCTAATATGTTATTCAAAGTTCAGAGTTACTGCATTGGTCCATAATCACAATGATCAAGCCCGTAGGCAATATATCTCATATCTCTATCCATGGATAGCGTAACAGACCCAGTCTCTTGGATCATCAACTCGGCTAAACTCGAGGAGATCCTCAACCCGGCTAGACTGTTACTACAATTCACAATTCACATTTTATCAAGTAACAGACCCAGTCTCTTGGATCTCAATTCATCTCAATTCAAAGAGATCCTCAACCCGGCAAGACTGTTACTTTTCATAAATTTCGTATCAATAATTCACATAGTGTAACAGACCCAGTCTCTTGGATCTCAATTCACTCAAATTGAAGAGATCCTCAACCCGGCAAGACTGTTACATTTTCACATTTTCTAGGCATGCCGCCAAATCCAGAACTCTGAAGATTGAATCAACATATTAGACAGAACACAATTGAATCAACATTTTCATTTCATACTCAATTGAATTGTCATAGCCAATAACAATGGCTTCACATCTCATTTGAATCACTATAGCCAATCACAATGGCCTCATATCATATCATGTCTCAACTCATATTATAATATTTCATTATTCAATTGTACATAATTAATTACTTCATCATATCCTTCACAATATATATATATATCATCATTGCAATTCACAAGATTCATAATGCATAAGGCATATCATTGCTCATATAGTATCATATGCATCATCAAATCATATTGATCAATTCATCATTCAAGTATACATAATCAATGGCATTGCACATACTTTTTCAATGATCATTATATCTTCCACATTTTCTATATCATCATTAATATACACATAACAATTTACATTATTCATGGATTTAGAATCTTCCATATACATTTGATTGAATCATTATTGTTTTAAGTGTGTTTAGGTACAAAAGACCTTTGAAGATCCAACCATGTAAGAATAATCAAGAATAAATATCATTAGCCAACACCTTCAAGGGACACGGCCAAGCTTGTGGCCGTGTCTCTCAACACCAATGCAGACAGTAGCAAACACGGGCAATGGACACGTCCAAGCCAGTGGCCGTGTCTCTCAACACAAACACCCAGTAGCAGACACGGGCAAGGGACACGGCCGTGTCTCTCAACACAACACAGGCAGTGGCAAACACGGTCAAGGGACACGGCCAAGCCAGTGGCCGTGTCTCTCCAAAATCATCCAACACGGCCAAATTTGCCCTAACTTGGCCGTGTCTCTCACAACTTGGCCGTGTCCTTCAATGATTTAAAGACCAAATATTTCAAAACTCATCCAAACCCTTTAAAATTCATACCACAACCCTCTTAATCATCATCTTTGTTAATATTTAACAATTTCCTATCACTTTAACATTTATATAACTTCATTATATCATCATAATAACCAATATATATACATCACTATAATCAATTACTCAAAATACCAAATTCATTTATACTAAACTCTAACTCCACAATTCATCATCATCCTCACAAATACCCCAACTTATCATCATCTTCCACACCAACCATATCAAAACTAACTTCAATTAAAAGAAATCAAGACAAGAAGATAAAAATCATATATATATAATCAATAAACTCAATTCAAAGAATGAGTACTTACATGTATAGCTTGCCAAATCTTCAAACTCCACTTGCAAATCTCTTGATATCCTTAATCTTTGGTGTAATTAGGAGCAAAAATCATCTTTCTCTCTCCATCTCTCTCTCTCTCTCTCTCATGAAGAAGAACAGACGAAGAAGAAGAAAGGAAAATCAATTTTTTCCTCTTCTTCGTTCTTATCTCCACCATATATATATAATAATAATAATAATAATAATAATAATAATAATAATAACAATAATAATAATAATAATAATAATAATAATAATGATAACAATAATAATAATAATTTCTCAAATAATCTCCACCTCAAAAATTTCCTTTGACTTTCTTCTTTTCTTTTCCTTTTTGTCCTTATCATCATTATTACAATTAATTATATATATATATATAACTCACTTTTCCTACTCCCAATTTCTCTCATGTATATGTAATGTATATGTATATGTCTTTTATATTGTAGTTATATTTCTCAAATATACATATACATTAAGTCCAAATACAACAATAACTCCAAAACTTTTAAGGCATATCTTGGGATTCTTACATTATATGAAAATCATCGTATTCTTACATTATGATTTTATCAAGTCACATAACTTCTACTCTCCCCCTTAGAAACAATCATCTTCTCTGAAATTCATAACTCATCATAGTATAGGTATATATATATCTTATTACTTTCTCAACAAAACAATTCAGATAACTTATACATATCCAATGAATTTTATCTTTGTATTAGAGTCAGATTATCACTTTATCTCTTTGCAGATATTCTCTTAACTTTAACCTTAAAAGTCATTAATTAATATCTTAGCATTGATTATTCTGTTCTTACAATCACTTTCAAAATAAATATTTACCAAACCTCAATTAGTAACAATATCCTTACTTTCTTTAACTTGCTGCTCACTTAACATAAATATTAATACCATACTTTTAAACTTACTTCACAGGTCAACAACATTTCCCTTTTTCTCTCCAAATACAATTGATGTAATTCAATTTACTTATGTTTATTTGTAAGCCAGAATATTGCATCATACACATAACCATTTAAATTTATACTCCCAGTACAACTGTACATATTAAATCTCTATATTGACTTGCAACTTTAGTGAAGTCTAGATCAATCGATCTATTTAACACAATATACTAACATTTCAACCTTATTAGATTTCAACCAACAATTAACTTATCGAAATTTATGATTGGATTTCACAATATATATATAACCTAATTTCATTAGGTTAAACTTATATTCAAATTCTAATCTTTTCAGATTCATATATTCATTCAATAAGAATCATGCTTATAAATATACATTTCATTACTCCAATAATTATATTATCATCTCTCATACTTATTCAAAGTTTATCCATATAGCCAACAACTATGGCTTCATAAACGAACTTTTCCCCGACCAGGTCGGTAGTCCAAGTTCGGTTGCCCAACACAATGGGTCCGCATGGTTCCGCAGGAGGCAGATAAGTCCGTTCATTTATCTTTTCACCATTTATTTCTCATAATCAATTTGGTACTTTACCTCCATTATACTTCATTACTAACATCATTGTCAACAATTATGGTTTTTCACCACATCAAAATAGTATGCTCATATATCATCAACTATATTGAATATCTCATTATTCAATCATATCATCTAGACAGGCTTCAACCATATCTTTTAACCAGGTTTTTTTTTTAAAAAAAACATAATTATCAATCTCACCAAAACTGTACCACAGTTATATCATCTCAGCTCCAAATCTGAAGATAAATAAACTAACCAACTAATCACACTAATCAAATCATAGTACCATGATATATAAACAATCACATTTGGGGTTTGTAAATCAATCTCGTTCTTCTATTATTCGATTTCCAACCTTTACAATTATAATATTAGATTATATCACAAAAATTATATATTTATTCTCCAAGCTTTTATTACACCAAGAATAACACATTTTATTTCCATCTCCAAAACAGTTTGCTTTTATTTATTTGATTATCATTAACCTAATTCATGTCCAATAATATTATCTTTAACATTTTCTACGCCCAACTTTCAATCATATACAAATCTTACACAAATTTCATTCATTACTCCATTTCCAAACCATCTCCTCTAAAAATTTTCAAATACAAAACTCTTTCCTTACAATTTCTTATTTTACACTTATACATAAAACAGTTCCACACACAAAGTCTTTGAGTTCCAAGACATCTTATGATAGCCTCACTTAGTTATTGCAATAACAATTTCATTATTCAATATTACCCAAATCCATTCTCATTTTCTATTTCATCACATACTCTATTCTGCATAAATTAAGATTTAATCCTTATTAATTCCACTACTATATGCAATCTCATTTCTAATACCATTAAACATGCAATGGTATAATATAATAAACGTATCATATACACATTCATAGGTCATGTTTATAATGTGACTCACTTCCCACCTTTCTTACATATAACCATTACATTCATGTCGAAAAGTTCATTTCACATATCCTCTTTACATATACACATAATTATGCAATTTATTAAATTTTTCTTTTGCATATAGTTTATACAAATATAAGATTTATCACTTTCCTTTTCTTTTATTTCAAACCAAATTTTCCTACTATCAGTCTCATTCCCCATTTCATAATACTTTCATGTGCACTAATATATATATCATATATCTCATATATTAAATACATTAAACTATCAATATTTAAATGATCTTTATCCACATTCCATTAAAACTATAAACTTTCAACTTATTCATCTCATTCTCTTAATATCAACTTTAAAACATCTTATATGTATATACCACAAAGCAACATCAAAACATATATGTTTCACAATTATTAAGCTCATTCCAAAAATCTAAATGTCTCATATTACCACCATTAACATGAGCTTTCACAATATTCAACCATATCGCATTTCTAACATTGAAATCACCATGTTTGTATTTAACAATACAAACAACACCAATATATCTTCGTACTTAACCAACATTATTTCTTTTTTTTTTTAAACAAAACCTTAACTTTACATATACACACCTTAAATTATCACACTCAACTTGCACCAATCAACTCATTCAATATTTCACCGTATTATATTTTTCATTAAAATAACATATCTTTTCATATTACCCATCCAACAATATTTCCTCTTTATAGAAATCCAAACATAAAGTTTATTGGAAAGAGATTCAAATATTAGAGGAAAGATTACATACTTTAATCTTAATTTGTTTCTAACTCATTTCCAACTTTATTCTTCTAGCCATTCCTTTATATGTCAAACATATATCAATAATCAAACTTTTTACTTATACCTTCCATATCATTTCTTTATATCACAATCATCTCTCAATTATCAACATTTCAAAATTTGCTTTCATATAAAACCTCATTTACACATTATCATATATCTCATGTAATTCAAATACATCACAAATCACATAATGCCACGTTCGAGACCAACCTAGATGTGAATGCATATGCATGTATTACAAACTTCAATTCAAAACTTTTCTTTTTACTTCTCTTTAAGCTTTTCAAAACTTTCTCTTTTTAATTCTACTTAGGCCGAGAATCTCGAACCTAAGCTCTGATACCAAAATAATTGTAACACCCCCATACTCTATATAAATACTATACATATACCTAGTATATATACAATACGTATATAAAGTATAAGAATGTCACTTATAGTTTCAATTTAAAAACCTTTATCTGAGTTCAAGAAGTATTGCATTAATTTAAAGAAACATTTATGAAAAACATTATTCTTATAATTATACAACATAATTAAAATCACAAAATGTATGCATCACCTTCTAGTTGGTCTCGAGACACTCTTACCCATCTCGTGGCATAACAGCTGGACTTCCAGATCAACCGCATAACCACCTGCGCGATTATAAATCCGCGCTAAGCCCGAGAGCTTAGTAGTACAAATAAATATTAAAATATACTTTACAAAAGAATCATACCTCATATTTTTAGCATCATGTTTTATTGTTCTTTTACCACGTTTTCCTTTCTCAATGCATTCTTCATATGTTCCCCACTAGTCTCATTAATTATATACATATTTACATAGAACATTCATAATACGATACTTACCATTTCTATCTCATATACATATACATATACATCATTTTAACAAATCATCATTCAATGACTTATTCAAACCTTTATGAAAACAAACCTCACAAATTCCACATTCATATACATGTTGCACATCATACAACATTTTCATATACTCATATCTCAACAAAGCTCCTCAATATATCAATACACATATTACAAAATCATACTTCACAACATCATTTTATTCACAATTCATCAATCATGAATTACACTACCAATAAGGCAGCCATAGATCTCATTACTCATTTATTTCAACATTTAAATATCACATTGACAACAAAGACAGACTCGGGCCCAAAAGACGCTAATATGTTATTCAAAGTTCAGAGTTACTGCATTGGTCCATAATCACAATGATCAAGCCCGTAGGCAATATATCTCATATCTCTATCCATGGATAGCGTAACAGACCCAGTCTCTTGGATCATCAACTCGGCTAAACTCGAGGAGATCCTCAACCCGGCTAGACTGTTACTACAATTCACAATTCACATTTTATCAAGTAACAGACCCAGTCTCTTGGATCTCAATTCATCTCAATTCAAAGAGATCCTCAACCCGGCAAGACTGTTACTTTTCATAAATTTCGTATCAATAATTCACATAGTGTAACAGACCCAGTCTCTTGGATCTCAATTCACTCAAATTGAAGAGATCCTCAACCCGGCAAGACTGTTACATTTTCACATTTTCTAGGCATGCCGCCAAATCCAGAACTCTGAAGATTGAATCAACATATTAGACAGAACACAATTGAATCAACATTTTCATTTCATACTCAATTGAATTGTCATAGCCAATAACAATGGCTTCACATCTCATTTGAATCACTATAGCCAATCACAATGGCCTCATATCATATCATGTCTCAACTCATATTATAATATTTCATTATTCAATTGTACATAATTAATTACTTCATCATATCCTTCACAATATATATATATCATCATTGCAATTCACAAGATTCATAATGCATAAGGCATATCATTGCTCATATAGTATCATATGCATCATCAAATCATATTGATCAATTCATCATTCAAGTATACATAATCAATGGCATTGCACATACTTTTTCAATGATCATTATATCTTCCACATTTTCTATATCATCATTAATATACACATAACAATTTACATTATTCATGGATTTAGAATCTTCCATATACATCTGATTGAATCATTATTGTTTTAAGTGTGTTTAGGTACAAAAGACCTTTGAAGATCCAACCATGTAAGAATAATCAAGAATAAATATCATTAGCCAACACACTCAAGGGACACGGCCAAGCTTGTGGTCGTGTCTCTCAACACCAATGCAGAAAGTAGCAAACACGGGCAATGGACACGTCCAAGCCAGTGGCCGTGTCTCTCAACACAAACACCCAGTAGCAGACACGGGCAAGGGGCACGGCCGTGTCTCTCAACACAACACAGGCAGTGGCAAACACGGTCAAGGGACACGGCCAAGCCAGTGGCCGTGTCTCTCCAAAATCATCCAACACGGCCAAATTTGCCCTAACTTGGCCGTGTCTCTCACAACTTGGCCGTGTCCTTCAATGATTTAAAGACCAAATATTTCAAAACTCATCCAAACCCTTTAAAATTCATACCACAACCCTCTTAATCATCATCTTTGTTAATATTTAACAATTTCCTATCACTTTAACATTTATATAACTTCATTATATCATCATAATAACCAATATATATACATCACTATAATCAATTACTCAAAATACCAAATTCATTTATACTAAACTCTAACTCCACAATTCATCATCATCCTCACAAATACCCCAACTTATCATCATCTTCCACACCAACCATATCAAAACTAACTTCAATTAAAAGAAATCAAGACAAGAAGATAAAAATCATATATATATAATCAATAAACTCAATTCAAAGAATGAGTACTTACATGTATAGCTTGCCAAATCTTCAAACTCCACTTGCAAATCTCTTGATATCCTTAATCTTTGGTGTAATTAGGAGCAAAAATCATCTTTCTCTCTCCATCTCTCTCTCTCTCTCTCATGAAGAAGAACAGACGAAGAAGAAGAAAGGAAAATCATTTTTTTCCTCTTCTTCGTTCTTATCTCCACCATATATATATAATAATAATAATAATAATAATAATAATAATAATAACAATAATAATAATAATAATAATAATAATAATGATAACAATAATAATAATAATTTCTCAAATAATCTGCACCTCATAAATTTCCTTTGACTTTCTTCTTTTCTTTTCCTTTTTATCCTTATCATCATTATTACAATTAATTATATATATATATATAACTCACTTTTCCTACTCCCAATTTCTCTCATGTATATGTAATGTATATGTATATGTCTTTTATATTGTAGTTATATTTCTCAAATATACATATACATTAAGTCCAAATACAACAATAACTCCAAAACTTTTAAGGCATATCTTGGGATATTACAATTCTCTCCCCCTTTAAGTAATTTCGTCCTCGAAATTATCCAACATAGTAACAATCCATTTAGAACAAATCACCATTATATGAAAATCATCGTATTCTTACATTATGATTTTATCAAGTCACATAACTTCTACTCTCCCCCTTAGAAACAATCATCTTCTCTGAAATTCATAACTCATCATAGTTTAGGTATATATATATCTTATTACTTTCTCAACAAAACAATTCAGATAACTTATACATATCCAATGAATTTTATCTTTGTATTAGAGTCAGATTATCACTTTATCTCTTTGCAGATATTCTCTTAACTTTAACCTTAAAAGTCATTAATTAATATCTTAGCATTGATTATTCTGTTCTTACAATCACTTTCAAAATAAATATTTACCAAACCTCAATTAGTAACAATATCCTTACTTTCTTTAACTTGCTGCTCACTTAACATAAATATTAATACCATACTTTTAAACTTACTTCACAGGTCAACAACATTTCCCTTTTTCTCTCCAAATACAATTGATGTAATTCAATTTACTTATGTTTATTTGTAAGCCAGAATATTACATCATACACATAACCATTTAAATTTATACTCCCAGTACAACTGTACATATTAAATCTCTATATTGACTTGCAACTTTAGTGAAGTCTAGATCAATCGATCTATTTAACACAATATACTAACATTTCAACCTTATTAGATTTCAACCAACAATTAACTTATCGAAATTTATGATTGGATTTCACAATATATATATAACCTAATTTCATTAGGTTAAACTTATATTCAAATTCTAATCTTTTCAGATTCATATATTCATTCAATAAGAATCATGCTTATAAATATACATTTCATTACTCCAATAATTATATTATCATCTCTCATACTTATTCAAAGTTTATCCATATAGCCAACAACTATGGCTTCATAAACGAACTTTTCCCCGACCAGGTCGGTAGTCCAAGTTCGGTTGCCCAACACAATGGGTCCGCATGGTTCCGCAGGAGGCAGATAAGTCCGTTCATTTATCTTTTCACCATTTATTTCTCATAATCAATTTGGTACTTTACCTCCATTATACTTCATTACTAACATCATTGTCAACAATTATGGTTTTTCACCACATCAAAATAGTATGCTCATATATCATCAACTATATTGAATATCTCATTATTCAATCATATCATCTAGACAGGCTTCAACCATATCTTTTAACCAGGTTTTTTTTAAAAAAAAAAACATAATTATCAATCTCACCAAAACTGTACCACAGTTATATCATCTCAGCTCCAAATCTGAAGATAAATAAACTAACCAACTAATCACACTAATCAAATCATAGTACCATGATTTATAAACAATCACATTTGGGGTTTGTAAATCAATCTCGTTCTTCTATTATTCGATTTCCAACCTTTACAATTATAATATTAGATTATATCACAAAAATTATATATTTATTCTCCAAGCTTTTATTACACCAAGAATAACACATTTTATTTCCATCTCCAAAACAGTTTGCTTTTATTTATTTGATTATCATTAACCTAATTCATGTCCAATAATATTATCTTTAACATTTTCTACGCCCAACTTTCAATCATATACAAATCTTACACAAATTTCATTCATTACTCCATTTCCAAACCATCTCCTCTAAAAATTTTCAAATACAAAACTCTTTCCTTACAATTTCTTATTTTACACTTATACATAAAACAGTTCCACACACAAAGTCTTTGAGTTCCAAGACATCTTATGATAGCCTCACTTAGTTATTGCAATAACAATTTCATTATTCAATATTACCCAAATCCATTCTCATTTTCTATTTCATCACATACTCTATTCTGCATAAATTAAGATTTAATCCTTATTAATTCCACTACTATATGCAATCTCATTTCTAATACCATTAAACATGCAATGGTATAATATAATAAACGTATCATATACACATTCATAGGTCATGTTTATAATGTGACTCACTTCCCACCTTTCTTACATATAACCATTACATTCATGTCGAAAAGTTCATTTCACATATCCTCTTTACATATACACATAATTATGCAATTTATTAAAATTTTCTTTTGCATATAGTTTATACAAATATAAGATTTATCACTTTCCTTTTCTTTTATTTCAAACCAAATTTTCCTACTATCAGTCTCATTCCCCATTTCATAATACTTTCATGTGCACTAATATATATATCATATATCTCATATATTAAATACATTAAACTATCAATATTTAAATGATCTTTATCCACATTCCATTAAAACTATAAACTTTCAACTTATTCATCTCATTCTCTTAATATCAACTTTAAAACATCTTATATGTATATACCACAAAGCAACATCAAAACATATATGTTTCACAATTATTAAGCTCATTCCAAAAATCTAAATGTCTCATATTACCACCATTAACATGAGCTTTCACAATATTCAACCATATCGCATTTCTAACATTGAAATCACCATGTTTGTATTTAACAATACAAACAACACCAATATATCTTCGTACTTAACCAACATTATTTCTTTTTTTTTTTAAACAAAACCTTAACTTTACATATACACACCTTAAATTATCACACTCAACTTGCACCAATCAACTCATTCAATATTTCACCGTATTATATTTTTCATTAAAATAACATATCTTTTCATATTACCCATCCAACAATATTTCCTCTTTATAGAAATCCAAACATAAAGTTTATTGGAAAGAGATTCAAATATTAGAGGAAAGATTACATACTTTAATCTTAATTTGTTTCTAACTCATTTCCAACTTTATTCTTCTAGCCATTCCTTTATATGTCAAACATATATCAATAATCAAACTTTTTACTTATACCTTCCATATCATTTCTTTATATCACAATCATCTCTCAATTATCAACATTTCAAAATTTGCTTTCATATAAAACCTCATTTACACATTATCATATATCTCATGTAATTCAAATACATCACAAATCACATAATGCCACGTTCGAGACCAACCTAGATGTGAATGCATATGCATGTATTACAAACTTCAATTCAAAACTTTTCTTTTTACTTCTCTTTAAGCTTTTCAAAACTTTCTCTTTTTAATTCTACTTAGGCCGAGAATCTCGAACCTAAGCTCTGATACCAAAATAATTGTAACACCCCCATACTCTATATAAATACTATACATATACCTAGTATATATACAATACGTATATAAAGTATAAGAATGTCACTTATAGTTTCAATTTAAAAACCTTTATCTGAGTTCAAGAAGTATTGCATTAATTTAAAGAAACATTTATGAAAAACATTATTCTTATAATTATACAACATAATTAAAATCACAAAATGTATGCATCACCTTCTAGTTGGTCTCGAGACACTCTTACCCATCTCGTGGCATAACAGCTGGACTTCCAGATCAACCGCATAACCACCTGCGCGATTATAAATCCGCGCTAAGCCCGAGAGCTTAGTAGTACAAATAAATATTAAAATATACTTTACAAAAGAATCATACCTCATATTTTTAGCATCATGTTTTATTGTTCTTTTACCACGTTTTCCTTTCTCAATGCATTCTTCATATGTTCCCCACTAGTCTCATTAATTATATACATATTTACATAGAACATTCATAATACGATACTTACCATTTCTATCTCATATACATATACATATACATCATTTTAACAAATCATCATTCAATGACTTATTCAAACCTTTATGAAAACAAACCTCACAAATTCCACATTCATATACATGTTGCACATCATACAACATTTTCATATACTCATATCTCAACAAAGCTCCTCAATATATCAATACACATATTACAAAATCATACTTCACAACATCATTTTATTCACAATTCATCAATCATGAATTACACTACCAATAAGGCAGCCATAGATCTCATTACTCATTTATTTCAACATTTAAATATCACATTGACAACAAAGACAGACTCGGGCCCAAAAGACGCTAATATGTTATTCAAAGTTCAGAGTTACTGCATTGGTCCATAATCACAATGATCAAGCCCGTAGGCAATATATCTCATATCTCTATCCATGGATAGCGTAACAGACCCAGTCTCTTGGATCATCAACTCGGCTAAACTCGAGGAGATCCTCAACCCGGCTAGACTGTTACTACAATTCACAATTCACATTTTATCAAGTAACAGACCCAGTCTCTTGGATCTCAATTCATCTCAATTCAAAGAGATCCTCAACCCGGCAAGACTGTTACTTTTCATAAATTTCGTATCAATAATTCACATAGTGTAACAGACCCAGTCTCTTGGATCTCAATTCACTCAAATTGAAGAGATCCTCAACCCGGCAAGACTGTTACATTTTCACATTTTCTAGGCATGCCGCCAAATCCAGAACTCTGAAGATTGAATCAACATATTAGACAGAACACAATTGAATCAACATTTTCATTTCATACTCAATTGAATTGTCATAGCCAATAACAATGGCTTCACATCTCATTTGAATCACTATAGCCAATCACAATGGCCTCATATCATATCATGTCTCAACTCATATTATAATATTTCATTATTCAATTGTACATAATTAATTACTTCATCATATCCTTCACAATATATATATATATCATCATTGCAATTCACAAGATTCATAATGCATAAGGCATATCATTGCTCATATAGTATCATATGCATCATCAAATCATATTGATCAATTCATCATTCAAGTATACATAATCAATGGCATTGCACATACTTTTTCAATGATCATTATATCTTCCACATTTTCTATATCATCATTAATATACACATAACAATTTACATTATTCATGGATTTAGAATCTTCCATATACATTTGATTGAATCATTATTGTTTTAAGTGTGTTTAGGTACAAAAGACCTTTGAAGATCCAACCATGTAAGAATAATCAAGAATAAATATCATTAGCCAACACACTCAAGGGACACGGCCAAGCTTGTGGCCGTGTCTCTCAACACCAATGCAGACAGTAGCAAACACGGGCAATGGACACGTCCAAGCCAGTGGCCGTGTCTCTCAACACAAACACCCAGTAGCAGACACGGGCAAGGGACACGGCCGTGTCTCTCAACACAACACAGGCAGTGGCAAACACGGTCAAGGGACACGGCCAAGCCAGTGGCCGTGTCTCTCCAAAATCATCCAACACGGCCAAATTTGCCCTAACTTGGCCGTGTCTCTCACAACTTGGCCGTGTCCTTCAATGATTTAAAGACCAAATATTTCAAAACTCATCCAAACCCTTTAAAATTCATACCACAACCCTCTTAATCATCATCTTTGTTAATATTTAACAATTTCCTATCACTTTAACATTTATATAACTTCATTATATCATCATAATAACCAATATATATACATCACTATAATCAATTACTCAAAATACCAAATTCATTTATACTAAACTCTAACTCCACAATTCATCATCATCCTCACAAATACCCCAACTTATCATCATCTTCCACACCAACCATATCAAAACTAACTTCAATTAAAAGAAATCAAGACAAGAAGATAAAAATCATATATATATAATCAATAAACTCAATTCAAAGAATGAGTACTTACATGTATAGCTTGCCAAATCTTCAAACTCCACTTGCAAATCTCTTGATATCCTTAATCTTTGGTGTAATTAGGAGCAAAAATCATCTTTCTCTCTCCATCTCTCTCTCTCTCTCTCATGAAGAAGAACAGACGAAGAAGAAGAAAGGAAAATCATTTTTTTCCTCTTCTTCGTTCTTATCTCCACCATATATATATAATAATAATAATAATAATAATAATAATAATAACAATAATAATAATAATAATAATAATAATGATAACAATAATAATAATAATTTCTCAAATAATCTGCACCTCATAAATTTCCTTTGACTTTCTTCTTTTCTTTTCCTTTTTGTCCTTATCATCATTATTACAATTAATTATATATATATATATAACTCACTTTTCCTACTCCCAATTTCTCTCATGTATATGTAATGTATATGTATATGTCTTTTATATTGTAGTTATATTTCTCAAATATACATATACATTAAGTCCAAATACAACAATAACTCCAAAACTTTTAAGGCATATCTTGGGATATTACAATTCTCTCCCCCTTTAAGTAATTTCGTCCTCGAAATTATCCAACATAGTAACAATCCATTTAGAACAAATCACCATTATATGAAAATCATCGTATTCTTACATTATGATTTTATCAAGTCACATAACTTCTACTCTCCCCCTTAGAAACAATCATCTTCTCTGAAATTCATAACTCATCATAGTTTAGGTATATATATATCTTATTACTTTCTCAACAAAACAATTCAGATAACTTATACATATCCAATGAATTTTATCTTTGTATTAGAGTCAGATTATCACTTTATCTCTTTGCAGATATTCTCTTAACTTTAACCTTAAAAGTCATTAATTAATATCTTAGCATTGATTATTCTGTTCTTACAATCACTTTCAAAATAAATATTTACCAAACCTCAATTAGTAACAATATCCTTACTTTCTTTAACTTGCTGCTCACTTAACATAAATATTAATACCATACTTTTAAACTTACTTCACAGGTCAACAACATTTCCCTTTTTCTCTCCAAATACAATTGATGTAATTCAATTTACTTATGTTTATTTGTAAGCCAGAATATTACATCATACACATAACCATTTAAATTTATACTCCCAGTACAACTGTACATATTAAATCTCTATATTGACTTGCAACTTTAGTGAAGTCTAGATCAATCGATCTATTTAACACAATATACTAACATTTCAACCTTATTAGATTTCAACCAACAATTAACTTATCGAAATTTATGATTGGATTTCACAATATATATATAACCTAATTTCATTAGGTTAAACTTATATTCAAATTCTAATCTTTTCAGATTCATATATTCATTCAATAAGAATCATGCTTATAAATATACATTTCATTACTCCAATAATTATATTATCATCTCTCATACTTATTCAAAGTTTATCCATATAGCCAACAACTATGGCTTCATAAACGAACTTTTCCCCGACCAGGTCGGTAGTCCAAGTTCGGTTGCCCAACACAATGGGTCCGCATGGTTCCGCAGGAGGCAGATAAGTCCGTTCATTTATCTTTTCACCATTTATTTCTCATAATCAATTTGGTACTTTACCTCCATTATACTTCATTACTAACATCATTGTCAACAATTATGGTTTTTCAC
The DNA here is from genome assembly GCA_947685225.1 of Garcia nutans. Taxonomy (NCBI): domain Eukaryota; kingdom Viridiplantae; phylum Streptophyta; class Magnoliopsida; order Malpighiales; family Euphorbiaceae; genus Garcia; species Garcia nutans. The sequence goes on along the minus strand of CANTUV010000017.1, from coordinate 398,688 downwards.
CACATCAAAATAGTATGCTCATATATCATCAACTATATTGAATATCTCATTATTCAATCATATCATCTAGACAGGCTTCAACCATATCTTTTAACCAGGTTTTTTTTAAAAAAAAAAACATAATTATCAATCTCACCAAAACTGTACCACAGTTATATCATCTCAGCTCCAAATCTGAAGATAAATAAACTAACCAACTAATCACACTAATCAAATCATAGTACCATGATTTATAAACAATCACATTTGGGGTTTGTAAATCAATCTCGTTCTTCTATTATTCGATTTCCAACCTTTACAATTATAATATTAGATTATATCACAAAAATTATATATTTATTCTCCAAGCTTTTATTACACCAAGAATAACACATTTTATTTCCATCTCCAAAACAGTTTGCTTTTATTTATTTGATTATCATTAACCTAATTCATGTCCAATAATATTATCTTTAACATTTTCTACGCCCAACTTTCAATCATATACAAATCTTACACAAATTTCATTCATTACTCCATTTCCAAACCATCTCCTCTAAAAATTTTCAAATACAAAACTCTTTCCTTACAATTTCTTATTTTACACTTATACATAAAACAGTTCCACACACAAAGTCTTTGAGTTCCAAGACATCTTATGATAGCCTCACTTAGTTATTGCAATAAAAATTTCATTATTCAATATTACCCAAATCCATTCTCATTTTCTATTTCATCACATACTCTATTCTGCATAAATTAAGATTTAATCCTTATTAATTCCACTACTATATGCAATCTCATTTCTAATACCATTAAACATGCAATGGTATAATATAATAAACGTATCATATACACATTCATAGGTCATGTTTATAATGTGACTCACTTCCCACCTTTCTTACATATAACCATTACATTCATGTCGAAAAGTTCATTTCACATATCCTCTTTACATATACACATAATTATGCAATTTATTAAATTTTTCTTTTGCATATAGTTTATACAAATATAAGATTTATCACTTTCCTTTTCTTTTATTTCAAACCAAATTTTCCTACTATCAGTCTCATTCCCCATTTCATAATACTTTCATGTGCACTAATATATATATCATATATCTCATATATTAAATACATTAAACTATCAATATTTAAATGATCTTTATCCACATTCCATTAAAACTATAAACTTTCAACTTATTCATCTCATTCTCTTAATATCAACTTTAAAACATCTTATATGTATATACCACAAAGCAACATCAAAACATATATGTTTCACAATTATTAAGCTCATTCCAAAAATCTAAATGTCTCATATTACCACCATTAACATGAGCTTTCACAATATTCAACCATATCGCATTTCTAACATTGAAATCACCATGTTTGTATTTAACAATACAAACAACACCAATATATCTTCGTACTTAACCAACATTATTTCTTTTTTTTTTTAAACAAAACCTTAACTTTACATATACACACCTTAAATTATCACACTCAACTTGCACCAATCAACTCATTCAATATTTCACCGTATTATATTTTTCATTAAAATAACATATCTTTTCATATTACCCATCCAACAATATTTCCTCTTTATAGAAATCCAAACATAAAGTTTATTGGAAAGAGATTCAAATATTAGAGGAAAGATTACATACTTTAATCTTAATTTGTTTCTAACTCATTTCCAACTTTATTCTTCTAGCCATTCCTTTATATGTCAAACATATATCAATAATCAAACTTTTTACTTATACCTTCCATATCATTTCTTTATATCACAATCATCTCTCAATTATCAACATTTCAAAATTTGCTTTCATATAAAACCTCATTTACACATTATCATATATCTCATGTAATTCAAATACATCACAAATCACATAATGCCACGTTCGAGACCAACCTAGATGTGAATGCATATGCATGTATTACAAACTTCAATTCAAAACTTTTCTTTTTACTTCTCTTTAAGCTTTTCAAAACTTTCTCTTTTTAATTCTACTTAGGCCGAGAATCTCGAACCTAAGCTCTGATACCAAAATAATTGTAACACCCCCATACTCTATATAAATACTATACATATACCTAGTATATATACAATACGTATATAAAGTATAAGAATGTCACTTATAGTTTCAATTTAAAAACCTTTATCTGAGTTCAAGAAGTATTGCATTAATTTAAAGAAACATTTATGAAAAACATTATTCTTATAATTATACAACATAATTAAAATCACAAAATGTATGCATCACCTTCTAGTTGGTCTCGAGACACTCTTACCCATCTCGTGGCATAACAGCTGGACTTCCAGATCAACCGCATAACCACCTGCGCGATTATAAATCCGCGCTAAGCCCGAGAGCTTAGTAGTACAAATAAATATTAAAATATACTTTACAAAAGAATCATACCTCATATTTTTAGCATCATGTTTTATTGTTCTTTTACCACGTTTTCCTTTCTCAATGCATTCTTCATATGTTCCCCACTAGTCTCATTAATTATATACATATTTACATAGAACATTCATAATACGATACTTACCATTTCTATCTCATATACATATACATATACATCATTTTAACAAATCATCATTCAATGACTTATTCAAACCTTTATGAAAACAAACCTCACAAATTCCACATTCATATACATGTTGCACATCATACAACATTTTCATATACTCATATCTCAACAAAGCTCCTCAATATATCAATACACATATTACAAAATCATACTTCACAACATCATTTTATTCACAATTCATCAATCATGAATTACACTACCAATAAGGCAGCCATAGATCTCATTACTCATTTATTTCAACATTTAAATATCACATTGACAACAAAGACAGACTCGGGCCCAAAAGACGCTAATATGTTATTCAAAGTTCAGAGTTACTGCATTGGTCCATAATCACAATGATCAAGCCCGTAGGCAATATATCTCATATCTCTATCCATGGATAGCGTAACAGACCCAGTCTCTTGGATCATCAACTCGGCTAAACTCGAGGAGATCCTCAACCCGGCTAGACTGTTACTACAATTCACAATTCACATTTTATCAAGTAACAGACCCAGTCTCTTGGATCTCAATTCATCTCAATTCAAAGAGATCCTCAACCCGGCAAGACTGTTACTTTTCATAAATTTCGTATCAATAATTCACATAGTGTAACAGACCCAGTCTCTTGGATCTCAATTCACTCAAATTGAAGAGATCCTCAACCCGGCAAGACTGTTACATTTTCACATTTTCTAGGCATGCCGCCAAATCCAGAACTCTGAAGATTGAATCAACATATTAGACAGAACACAATTGAATCAACATTTTCATTTCATACTCAATTGAATTGTCATAGCCAATAACAATGGCTTCACATCTCATTTGAATCACTATAGCCAATCACAATGGCCTCATATCATATCATGTCTCAACTCATATTATAATATTTCATTATTCAATTGTACATAATTAATTACTTCATCATATCCTTCACAATATATATATATATCATCATTGCAATTCACAAGATTCATAATGCATAAGGCATATCATTGCTCATATAGTATCATATGCATCATCAAATCATATTGATCAATTCATCATTCAAGTATACATAATCAATGGCATTGCACATACTTTTTCAATGATCATTATATCTTCCACATTTTCTATATCATCATTAATATACACATAACAATTTACATTATTCATGGATTTAGAATCTTCCATATACATTTGATTGAATCATTATTGTTTTAAGTGTGTTTAGGTACAAAAGACCTTTGAAGATCCAACCATGTAAGAATAATCAAGAATAAATATCATTAGCCAACACACTCAAGGGACACGGCCAAGCTTGTGGCCGTGTCTCTCAACACCAATGCAGACAGTAGCAAACACGGGCAATGGACACGTCCAAGCCAGTGGCCGTGTCTCTCAACACAAACACCCAGTAGCAGACACGGGCAAGGGACACGGCCGTGTCTCTCAACACAACACAGGCAGTGGCAAACACGGTCAAGGGACACGGCCAAGCCAGTGGCCGTGTCTCTCCAAAATCATCCAACACGGCCAAATTTGCCCTAACTTGGCCGTGTCTCTCACAACTTGGCCGTGTCCTTCAATGATTTAAAGACCAAATATTTCAAAACTCATCCAAACCCTTTAAAATTCATACCACAACCCTCTTAATCATCATCTTTGTTAATATTTAACAATTTCCTATCACTTTAACATTTATATAACTTCATTATATCATCATAATAACCAATATATATACATCACTATAATCAATTACTCAAAATACCAAATTCATTTATACTAAACTCTAACTCCACAATTCATCATCATCCTCACAAATACCCCAACTTATCATCATCTTCCACACCAACCATATCAAAACTAACTTCAATTAGAAGAAATCAAGACAAGAAGATAAAAATCATATATATATAATCAATAAACTCAATTCAAAGAATGAGTACTTACATGTATAGCTTGCCAAATCTTCAAACTCCACTTGCAAATCTCTTGATATCCTTAATCTTTGGTGTAATTAGGAGCAAAAATCACCTTTCTCTCTCCATCTCTCTCTCTCTCTCTCATGAAGAAGAACAGACGAAGAAGAAGAAAGGAAAATCAATTTTTTCCTCTTCTTCGTTCTTATCTCCACCATATATATATATAATAATAATAATAATAATAACAATAATAATAATAATAATAATAATAATAATAATAATGATAACAATAATAATAATAATTTCTCAAATAATCTACACCTCATAAATTTCCTTTGACTTTCTTCTTTTCTTTTCCTTTTTGTCCTTATCATCATTATTACAATTAATTATATATATATATATATATATAACTCACTTTTCCTACTCCCAATTTCTCTCATGTATATGTAATGTATATGTATATGTCTTTTATATTGTAGTTATATTTCCCAAATATACATATACATTAAGTCCAAATACAACAATAACTCCAAAACTTTTAAGGCATATCTTGGGATATTACAATAATAGCCTGCCAAACCCAGAAAACTTCTAACTTCGGTCACAGATTTGGGTGGACTCCAATTCATAATAGCCTCAATTTTACTCGGATCAACTCTAATACCATCTGCTGAAATTATATGACCGAGAAAAATCACCTGATCAAGCCAAAACTCACACTTCGACAGCTTAGCATACAATTGCTTCTCTCTTAAGATCTGCAACACAATCCGCAAATGCTTGTCATGCTCCTCTTCATTACGTGAATACACCAAAATATCATCAATAAAAACTACCACAAACTGATCCAGATAGAGCCTAAATATCCTATTCATCAAATCCATGAAAACTGCAGGTGTATTCGTCAACCCAAAAGGCATTACTAAAAACTCATAATGCCCATACCTGGTGCGGAAAGCTGTCTTAGAAACATCTTCAGCTCTAACCTTCAATTGATGGTACCCAGATCTCAAATCAATCTTGGAAAACACTGCTGCTCCCTTTAATTGATCAAAGAGATCATCAATCCTAGGCAAAGGGTATTTATTCTTAATAGTCACTTTGTTCAATTGCCTATAATCAATGCATAACCTCATGGTACCATCTTTCTTCTTCACAAACAACACAGGAGCTCCCCAAGGAGAAACACTGGGGCGAATAAACCCTTTATCCAACAACTCCTGTAACTGCACTTTCAACTCTCTCAATTCAGCAGGTGCCATGCGATAAGGAGTGATAGAGATGGGAGTGGTACTAGGCAACAAATCGATACCAAACTCAACCTCTCTCTTAGGGGGGCAACCCTGGCAACTCCTCTGGAAACATATCTGGAAAATTTGCAACTGTGGTTATAATATCAAGTTGAGAACCTACTACTCTAGTATCCACGACATGAGCAAGATAAGCGTCACACCCTTTTTTAATCAACCTTCTAGTGATTACAGCTGATACAAACAAGGATGCAAGTTGTTTCTGCTCACTAGATACCAACACAATTCTACCATCATTAGTTCTCAAAGTAACACATTTTTGTTGACAATCTACCACAGCTCCATGTCTAGACAACTAGTCCATGCCCAAAATCAAATCATATTCTTTAAAAGGCATTTCAATCAAATCTCCACGAAACTCCTCACCTTGCACCACAATTGCACTATCTCGGTACACCTTGCTAACAATCACACTATGCCCTAAAGGATTTGTCACCAAAACATCAAATCCTAGGGACTCAGAATGCAATTCAGACACAGGAAATATGGATGCACTTATATATGAATGAGTAGATCCTGGATCAATCAAAGCAAGAACTGGAATGTCAAATAAAGAGAAAGTACCCGCGATGACTGCTGAAGCATCTGGTTGTCTTTGCATCACATATACTCGTTGAGAAGGCCCAGCCTCATCTGGCCTACTAACCCTGGATGAAGATCCTCCTCTCTGACTAACTCCAGGTCTACCCCCTCTGCTGAAACCTCTGACCCCTCGACCACCTCTGACACTAGGTCGAGAAACTACAGAATCTACCGGCCTCTGCTCCTGCATCTCTGGACACTCTCTAATAAAATGATGAGGAGATCCACATCTGAAGCATACAGCTGGTCCACTATTCTTCCAACAGGCACCTCTATGAGAACCCCCACACTGAGCACATATAGGTAGAGTGGATCTCTGAACTACTGGAGTCGGAGCACTCGCTACTGAAATTGTAGGTCTCGATCTCTGTCTCTGAAACTGAACTGACCTACCAGCCTGCCTCTGACTCCTACTGATCCTGGGAACAAAATTTCCTCTACCTCTCTTCACAGATGAAGACCCTGCCTCAAACTGGGGTCTCCTAACCCTTGTCTCCTCCTCGGTTGCAGCTGCTGCAATACCCTGAGCTCTCTCCACACTCCTAGCTGCTGCAACAAGCTGGGAAAAATCCTGGTATCTAGAACCAGCCACAAGACACATGATAGAGGGCCTCAATCCCTCCTCAAATCTTCTACACCGGTCTATCTCGTCTGAAATAATCCCCCCAGCATAGTGGCTCAATCGGATAAACTCTAACTCATATTCTATCACAGTCTGGTGATCTTGCCTCAAAGTCAGAAATTCCATCTTCTTCACATCTTTATACTCCCTCGGAGTATACTTCAACTCAAACTCCCGTAGAAAATCACTGTAGGACAATGTAGGTGGATCGTCCATGGCATGAGGAACTGTCTTCCACCAATCATATGCATCCTTCTGCAACAGTGATCTAGCATAATCAAATTTTTCTTCTGGAGTGGCTTGCAACTAAATGAATATCCTCTGTACCTTATCCAGCCACTGCTCAACTACTGCTGAATCAATAGTACCCAGAAAATCTTCTGCTCCATACTTCCTTAATTTATCGTAATGTCTCACTGGTACCAATGGCTGTGAGGGTGGTGGCGGCTGTACTGGGGCTTGCCTAAACAATTCTATCACATGTCTAAGCCAACCCGGCGGAGCCTCCTCACCAGCTGATCTCCCAGACACAGAAACAGGTACCTCTCCAGCTCTATCCACTCTAGCTCCATCCCTACTCTCTTCAGGAGCTAAACTCTCCACACTACCCTCAACAGACTAACGTGAATGAGAATCCATTACAACCTATATCTGTAAACACAGCAGAATGCACCTCATTAAAGATCAGAGACTGCCAATACCAAACATGTATTTTATTCAAAAACCCACTTTTTAAAATCAAAATACTCTTTTTTCTTACAATTGACCTAGGTTTAGAATCTCAAACCTAGGCTCTGATACCAAAATAATTGTAACACCCCTATACCCCGTATACGTACACAGCATGCTTATACGATCATAATATACATATACTGAATATAGAAAATGCCACAGTTTATAAAATACACAAGTCATAACTCGAAAAGAAATAAAACAAATATCAAAGGTTTAGAAGAAATTCATAAAACATAATAGATAAAAACGTTTATTAATATGCAGCGGAAATTATAACAAATACTTAATTACACATACATTAAAAATCAAAATTTACAAAACATGAAATATATACATGATTGGCAGCTTGACTCTCTGATCTTTAAGCTCTAGGCCAACTCTTCAAGCATAAACTCAACTAGGTCTAGAGGAATCTTCCATCTCAACCCTATCACCTGCGCGATAAATCAAAATCGCGCTAAGCCAACGGCTTAGTGGCACAAACTATAATGATATTATGCAATGTCAATATCAATGTCATACATTCAATAATAATAACATAGACACACATGGGCCCAACCAATATTTAATATGATATTCAAAGTTCAGAGTTACTGCTTTGGTCTATAATCACAATGATCAAGCCCTTAGGCAATATATCTCATATCTCTATCCATGGATAGTGTAACAGACCCAGTCTCTTGGACCATCAACCCAATTAACTTGAGGAGATCCTCAACCCGGCAAGACTGTTACTAGTAACAGACCCAGTCTCTTGGACCATCAACCCGATTGAAATCGAGAAGATCCTCAACCCGGCAAGACTGTTACTTTTCATATATTTCATATTCATAATTCATATAGTGTAACAGACCCAGTCTCTTGGACCTCAATTCAACTCAAAGTGAAGAGATCCTCAACCCGGCAAGACTGTTACCTTTCATAGGCATGCCACCAAACCCAGCACTCTGAAAATTGAATAACATATTAGGCATACAATCAATTCATTTACCTCTTTACCATTCTCTTTCTCAATTCATGTCTTATAAACAATTAGGCAATCATGCCTCCAACATCATTTACAATATCATAGCCAACCACAATGGCTTCACATTTCATTCTATTTCAATTCATATTCAAATACTCATAATCAATATACATATATCATATTGCATTTCACAAAGTTCACATTGTATAAAACATAACATTATTTATATATATCAACAATGCAATAAGATTCCTTAGTACATTCATACTCAAATGTATAAGTTCCAAAATCACATGAATGTATGCAATAATGCAAGGTTTGTACTTACCTCAAAACAACTTACACAACTCTATTGACTTCCTCTTCCAAAATCCTTCACTTCTTAAATTATGGCAAATCACCTTCTTCACAACCTATTCCAAAAGAATGATGAAACCCACATAAGAATTTGGAAGAGGAAGTCAATACCATAAAGCAAATCATTTTTATCAAAAATAGAACATTTCTTATTCTTAATAAAAAATGAATAACCTTCATCATCCAAAATAGATACTGAAATAAGATTCCTACTCATAGTAGGAACATAAAAGCAATTGTTCAAAATTAACAAAAACCCATTGGGCATAACAAGTTCATAAGTTCCTACAGCTATAGCAGCAACTCTTGCTCTATTGCCAACACGTAGGTCCACTTCGCCCTTCTTCAGCATCCTACTCCTTTTGAGTCCCTGCATATTTGTACAAATATGAGATCCACATCTGGTATCTAATACCCAGGAAGAAGGAATAGATAAATTAATTTCTATAACTTAAATACCCGAAGATGTAGTCGCACTACCCTTCAACTTCTTTAACTCATCCAAATAGAGTTGACAATTTCTCTTCCAATGCCCAGGCTTGTTGCAATGGAAACAAGTCCCTTCCTTAGGAACTTTAGCCTTAGGTTCAGGTTTTGGTTTAGCTTGTCCCTTGGACCCTTTAGCACCTTTTGCCTTACCCTTGCCTTTAGTATCTTTGGCTTTCTTTTTCATTTGTTTAATATTGACATTCAATATTTAGGTAGGCTTTTTGATATTCCCTTCAGCAGTTTTGAGCATACCATGTAGCTCAGGAATGGATTTCTCCATGTCATTCATGTTATAGTTCATGACAAACTGTGAGAAACTGCTAGGCAATGAATGTAGGATCAAATCCATGGAGAGTTCTAAACTCAGGGGATATCCAAGTCTAGCAAGGTGATCTAGATAGCCTTTCTTCTTTAAAACATGAGCACTAACAGATTCACCTTCAGACATTTTGCAGACAAATAATGCAACAGCGGTGTCAAACCTATTGCCTAGCCTGTTGTTGGAAAGCTTGTTTGAGATGCACAGTCATCTCATAAGCCTCTAAGTGTTCCAGATCCTTCTGAAGTCCTGGACACATAGTAGCCAACATAAGACATCCTATGTCATTGGAATCATCCACATGCTTCTTATGCTTACTCTTAGCAGCATTAGAAGCATCAGCAGGAGGTGGGTCAGGGACAGCTTCATCAAGCACGTAGGACTTTTTCTCTTGTTTGAGAACAATTCTCAGGTTCCTAAACCAGTCAACAAAATTAGTCCCACATTCTTTCAGTTTTTCCTTCTCAAGGATAGATCACAGTGATAAGGTGGAATTGTTATTAGCAGCCATCTGTTGATGAATATGCAAAGTCAAATTTTAATTAATAATGAGGTTAAAATTATTTAAACTCCTACTAAAAATATAACCCTCTAAAGAAATATTTTAGTAGGCTAAGATCCGTATTTCACTTAATTCTAAACTCAGCTTTGGCGTGACACTTAAAATCAAGTTATTTAGGTAGGTAACATCTTAGTAATTATGGAATATTGACATCATATGTCATAGCATGTTGAATTCCATCTAATGCCTTAGGCCCAAAACCATTTTGATAGCCTAATTAAGTCTAACCAATTTTAAAACATATGAGTAGCACTATTACTCATCCTACTTAGCTAGGAATGTTTAAAGCATATTGCTTTGGCAATACCTACTTTAATACAATCTTAGTTTTGATAGGTGTTCAAAACGTGGATGACATTTAGACTTAAATTATTAATGAGGGTTCAACTAAATTGTTATCATGTCTTGCATTACATATCATTATATTTTAGCATCCTATATGCATATATATAATTTATCACATAAGCATCATATACCAAATGACAAAATATGTAAATGTGACATAGCATGGCAAAACTAAATATGATCTTCAACAGACCAAATGAAGATCATAAAGGCAACCCTAGGTGAAAAACCTATCTATTACAACACTTGCAATATTACATATCTTCAAAACTTGAGCTTGTACTTCCATCACCATGGAACCATCTTCTCTTTGGTATGAATCTCCATCACAAACATTGTAGCTTGAATCTTCATTTATTACAATAAAAGAAAATCTAACTACTAGTAAAATAAATTACAACAAAATAAACGACATGCAGGCCGTATTTACCCAAAATTAAGATATGAATAAACCAATCACATAGGTCATAAGGCCATGCTATGCACCATGCCAAGACATCAAACAAACATAACATATTCATCACCAACATGTTAAATAGAAACAAATATATTGACATTCTTAATGTCGCGGTAACAAACTATAGGGCGCGAACATAAGGCGGTCCCGCTAGCCGGTTAGCGGGCGGGGCTCCCGCTGGCCGGTCAGCGGGCGGGGTTCCGAAGGGACAGCACCCCTGGGCGGGGTCGAGGTGCAGCGCCCCTCGAAACCAAACAGAAACGTTAATCTCATTAACATTTTTCTTTGGCGAAACCCTAAAACAGAATCGTTAATCTCATTAACCTTCTTACTGTTTTATTTCGAATATGTACAACCCATTACAGAATCATTACCAAATGCTTGTATCACATATAAACTTAATCATTTTCATCATATGAAAATCGTTTTAATCAACCAATCATATATACGTGATCATCTCATGAAAACGAAATTAAAAACACCAATCCTTTCTCATCATATGAAAAATGAATTAGGGTTTTACAGAAACGAAACCAAAAAAACAATCCTTTCTCATCATATGAAAAATGAATTAGGGTTTTATAGTTAACATGCCATACAAAATCAATATATCTCATGTAATCATATGGCATTTTTGACTTAAACGAAAATAACAAGTGTCTCTGATACCAATTGTTGGAAAGCCCGCACCATCCACTCCACATAGTATGATATTGTTCGCTTTGGGCCAAGCCCGCACGATTTTATTCTTGGGTTACTCCCCAAAAGGCCTCATACTAATGGAGTGGGTATGGATGCTTATATACTACTCAATTTTCTCTTGGCTTTTCCAATGTGGGACTTTGGATTGACACCCCAACAATAGTTTGGGATATTACACTGTCCTTGCAAACTTTTGACCTAACGGCTTTTTTTTTCTTTTCTTGTTCTTATAGATTTGGCTTCAGGAGCATCTCAGCTTGCTCAAGACTCCATCTATGGATTTTGCCAGGTATTTGGCGCGACATCACTCTGCTAGGAAACTACTCCACCCTGCTTCTTCATATGCTGACTGGGTTGACTGGATCCACACACGTGCTAAAGTCAACATCCGTTGGTTAGTACCTTGGTGGAATATTTCTCGTATCACCATTCTGACGTATTTGATGTATGTTTCTCTAGCTGCTCTTCTTCAAGGTACTTACTATGATCCTCGCCGCCTTGATCGTCAGTATGGAGCTGAGCCTCGAGATTTCGAATTTACTCTTGATTTGGACATGCCTTGTCTGACTGAAGCCTACTTGGATCGGCTGAAGCAAAGCTGGCCCTCACGCTACACTTATCGTCTGCCATAGATTTTACATTTGTCAATTTCTTTAGAAAGAATATTGTTAGGATGAAAAAATAATGAAAGTAATAATAAGAGATGTTTCTTTTCCTTTTATAATTTGTCATCACCTTTTGCTATTGTGTTTATTTATTTTATCCATATCTGGTTAAATACTTAAATAGTGCACATAGAACAATTTTAATATTAATTATGCTTTATTAAATTAGGGAACAACCAAATATAAAGCCATCATATACAAGATCACTCATGTTGCCAACTAGCCCTTTCGGGTTTTCTAATTGATGATTTTCTCTCACTGAGCCCTAATTGTTGCCTAGTCTGCCCTTTCGGGTTTTCAGAACTAGCAGACTGCTCTAACTTTTGCCTAGGCCACCCTTTTGGGTTTTCAACCTAGCGAGCTCTTTTTTTATACATAAAATCTCTTCAACTTGTCAATGTTCACTGGCTCACTAAACTCATTCCTGTCCATGTCTGATAACTTGACTGCACCCTTATTCATGACTTGTTTCACAATATATGGTCCTTCCCAGCTAGGCCTAAATTTTCCTCTTGGATTAGATACATTAGGCTTACATTGTTTCAACACTAAATCCCCGACTCTAAATTTTTTAATCTTAACCCTTCTATTGTAGGCCCGAGCTATCTTCCTTTGATATAGTTGATGATGATACAGTGCTCTTAACCTTCCCTCCTCTAGTAAAGCTAATTGTGCATATCTGCTAGCTACCCACTCCGTCTCAGGCAGTTCAACTTCCAAGACTACTCTTAATGACTTGATCTCAATTTCAATTGGCAACACTGCCTCCATCCCATAAACCAAAGAGAAAGGTGTCATTCTAGTCATCATTCATACACTTATTCTGTATCCCCACAAAGCAAAAGGAAGCATCTCTGACCAATCCCTGTATGTCTTCATCATCTTGGACATAATTTGTTTAATTGTCTTGTTTGTTGCTTCTATCGCACCATTAGCCTTCAGTCTATAAGGGGAGGATCAATGATGATGGATTTGGTATTTTGAAAATAAGTCCTTAACTGTACCTTAAAACTATACCCCATTGTCTAATATCACACTTTATGGGATCCCATACCTGCAGATAAGGTTCTTTTCAAAAAATCTAGCCATTTGTCTTGCCCCCATTTTGTTGAAAGATTCAGCTTCGACCGATTTTGAAAAATAATCTATCGCTACTATAATGAAACGGTGACCATTTGAGGCTATCGGATGTATCTCTCCTTTAATGTCAATTCCCCAAGTTGTGAAGGGCCAGGGTGATGACATAGAATGCAAATATTCAGGAGGCATGTGATTCAAATTACCATACATCTAAGATTGCTGGAACTTCTTTACAAACTCAATACAATCTCTCTCTATGGTCAACTAGTAGTAACCTTGTCGAATTATCTTTTTCACTAGGGCTAAACCACCCATGTGTGGACCGCAACTTCCCGCATGTATTTCTGACATGATATGCTCCACTTCAGGCTTCCTCAAGTATCTCAAGTGCATCCCCTAAGGCCATCTTCGATACAACTCTCCATGGAAAGTGATGTATTGTAAGGACCACCGCCTTATGGCTCTTCTTTCATTCTTTGTTGCCCCCAATGGGTATTCATTCTCCTCCAAAAATTATCTTATAGTGTCATACCACGCATCATGGTCTGTATCAGTTTCCATGATTGTCTCATATTCATAGCAAGGAGTCGATGAACCAGTCAAAATCAGAGGCTTAAGGAATAAATTGACAGGATTTTCCCATACCGAAGCCAATGTGGCTAGGGCATTAGCCATCTGGTTTTCTTCTCTTGGTATGTAACACCCCTATATCCCGTATACGTACCAAGCATGCTTAAACGATCGTAATATACGTATACTGAATATAGAAAATGCCACAGTTTAAAAAAATACACAACATATATCTTTATAAATAAGTGAAACCAATCTCAAGCATTTAAAAGAAATCCAAAAGACACCATATATAAAAACGTTTATTAACTCGCAGCGGAAGTTATTACAAATATTGGCAAATACAAATATGTTATAAATCAAAGTTTACAAAACATAGATTATATACATGATTGGCAGCTCTTCTCTGATCTTTAACTTCCAAAAATAAATCCTTCAATGCCTAGTCTCACTTGGTCTCGAGGAGCTCTCAGGTTCAACTCTGTCACCTGCGCGATCAAACACTATCGCGCTAAGCCAACGGCTTAGTAGCACAAACTATAATACTACTATGTTTCGATGCAATGCCAATGTCACAATCAATCTCAAACATCATTCAAAAGTATATCACATTTCAACATCATACTTTGTTCAATGTCATAACAACATTCATACTATATCTTCATAGTTCCATTAATTTCACCATTCGAGAATCACATTAAATACAAAGACAAGCATGGGCCTAAAAACACTAATATGCCATTCAACTTTCAGAGTTAATGTTCTGGTTTAATTATCACATTTATCATTATCCCAACTAGGCTTCAAGGATTAGGCTCAACCAAGCTTCAAGGGGAACAAAGCATGCTAAGTGTCAACCCAACTTGGCTTTAAGAACCAACCCAACCTAGCTTTAAGGGTTGTAACATCTCAATTAGGCTTCAAGGACTAGACCCAACCAAGCTTCAAGGGGAGTAAAACATGTTAAACTTCAACCCAACTTGGCTTCAAGGATCAAGCCCAACCTAACTTCAAGAGATTGTTACTATTAGGCATGCCACCAACAACAAAACTCTGAAAATGAATAACATATTAGACACACAATTCATTTATTATTTCATTATCAACTTCATTCTCTAATCTCATCATTATTTAGGCAAACATGCCTCACTTAACTCAATTGAAGTATCATAGCCAATCACAATGGCTTCACATCTCATTTGAATCACCATAGCCAATCATAATGGCTTCACCTTTCATTATATCTCAAATCACATTTCATATTTCATCATTGATATATATATAACAATTTACATTACTCATAGATTTAGAATCTTCCACACACATTTGTTTGGATCATTTTTGTTTTAAGTGTGTTTAAAATGTTTATTTTTATGTTTAGGTGCAAAAAGACCATTAGGGAAATTAAAACAATGCAAGAAGAGCAAAGAACAAAGAAAAGTAGCTAACACACTCAAGGGATACGGCCAAGCTTGTGGCTGTGTCTCTCAACACAAGCTCCAACACGGCCAAGTCACTTCAGCTTGGCCGTGACGCACTTAAATCCAAAGAAAAAAAATAAATGATGAAATCAGACAGTAGACGACACGGGCAAGGGACACGGCCAAGCCAGTGGCCGTGTCTCTCCAAATTGATCCAACACAGCCAAGTCTCCCTTAACTTGGTCGTGTCTCCTAAAGTCTTGGCCGTGTCTCTCATGACTAAAGGTTTTAAACAAGGCCAAATCTCCTTTGGTTGAATTAAATCACATTGTACACAACATAGCATTATTCAAATGGACATAATCAACATCATTAACACTTATTTTACATGCTCATCACAATATTCACATTACAAATATGCATTAGCAATACATTTGATTCCTTAACACATTTACAAACAAGTGTGTGTTAAGTTTAAACATCATATGCTTGTATGCAACAATATAGTTTGTACTTACCTTAAGCACCACTTTTACACTTCTAAACACTTTCTTTTTCCAAGAATTCTTCACTTCTCAAATTAGGGCAGAACCTTCTTCCAAAATCAATCCAAAATGATACAATACAATTTATCACTTACCACTTCAAAACCCTAAAACCAACATATAACAATCAACACAAACCCTAAACACAAATATAACACAATCTCTTCCAACCAACTTACTCTTTTCTTCAATCCATCCTTAAAATCCATAATCAATTTAATCAAACACTCTTAAACATCTCACAATCAATCAACACACCCTTAAATAATCTATCAACTCACACACAACTTCAAATAAGCAAATAAATTAAAAGAGGACTTACCAAAGTAATGAAATTTCTTGAATCACCAACTTGATCACTTAGATCTTCCTTCAATTGAAGCTTAGAACATCCAAAATCCTCTCTTGGTCTCTTGCTTTCTCTTGTCTTTGGAGGAGCCGGCCACTTCAATGGAAAAGAAGAAAAGAACAATGAAGAAACAAAGTCAACTTCTCTTTAAATCTCCACCAAGTATTCCAACATAAACAATTACCTAAATACCCTTTCTTAATTTGTTTTAACTTCTTTTAAAACACTTGCCCTATTTAAGTAATTTCACACATAACAAATAAATATCCTCTTCCTTTGACCATCCATTTGACTTGTATATATGTTATATATATTGCCATATGCACAACATATACATTTTCTTTTAAATCCTCTAAACAATCTTTTCCTTTCCAATAACACACATACATTTGATTCAAATCAAACAACAATTATATTAAAACTTCTAGGGCACACTTTGTAACACCCCCACATCCAATGCACACACACTACAACCACAACAATGTAGCATAAGTGCACCAAACATAAGGATGCTACGATTTTCTTCAACATTCAAAACATTTAAATAGATACAATACTATTATCATTATATATTATAGAAAAGTAGATCATTTACTTTTAAAATAAAACACATTAGATATATATATATACATACATATAGTTATTACACAGCGGAAGTCATAAAATATTTACATATTTACATATTTGAAAACACTTAATTCCATATTTACAAATATACATATATGTACATTTAATCAATACTTTACAAAATATAAAAGAGTTATACATGATTGGCAAGTTTTCTTTGATCTTTAAGTCTCCAAAATCAACTCTTCACTGTCTACCCTCGGTCGGTTTCGAAGAGCTTTCGGGATCAACTCTATCAACTCTATTACCTGCGCGATTAAACACTATCGCGCTAAGCCAACGGCTTAGTAAGATAATCATGCTAATGTTATGCTTTAATGCAATGCAGTACCAATTCTCAATCCATATTATGCATGTAACATCATATATGCCAAGTTGATAACATAGCTTTCCATTTTATAACTCAACATATATATATATAGGCATATCATACTTCACATCTTATCATAGACCTCATTTATATTCATTTAATCATTCATCATCAACAATAAGCAAAGGCAAGCATCATTCATGACTCACATTAACCATAGACAAGCATGGGCCTAAGACACACTAATATGCCATTCAATTTTCAGAGTTAATGTTTTGGTTCTATCATCACATTTATCAATATCATATACCCAACTAGGCTTCAAGGATTAGGTTCAACCAAGCTTCAAGGGGAGCAAAGCATGCTAAGCTTCAACCCAACTTGGCTTCAAGAACCAACCCAACCTAGCTTCAAGGGTGGTAACATCTCAATTAGGCTTCAAGGATTCAATCCAACCTAACTTCAAGAGATTGTTACACTTACTAGGCATGCCACCAACAACAAACTCTGAAAATAGAATAACACATTAGCCACACAATTCATTAATTATTCAATTATCATTTCCATTTCCAATTATCATCAACATTTAGGCATACATGCCTTCTTTCTCTCAATATCATCATCATAGCCAATAACAATGGCTTTGTATTACATTTCACATTTCAATTCATATTATGCATAAAGCATCATTGATATCACATCTTTGATATAACATTTCAAGGTACATTACTCATAAAACACATTACCTTTCACAATGCATAACATAACCTTGTTTAAATCTCAACAATGCAATTAGGGCAAAGAACAATTTATATGATTCATAGCTTTAGGATCTTTCATATGCATTTGATTAGCTCATTCATAGTTTAAAGTATGTTTAGAGTGTTTAAGTTTAGGTTTAGGAACCAACCTACCTTTGAAGAACCAAAACATTGCAACTAGGTCAAGGAAAACAAAACTTACCTAACCCATATGAGAGACACGAGCAGCACACATGAGGGACACGGCCAAGCTTGTGGCCGTGTCTCTCAACTCAATTGGACAGTAGGCAACATGGGTATGGGACACGGCCAAGCTTGTGGCCGTGTCACTCAAACCAAAACTCACAGTAGTGAACACAGGCACTAGACACGGCCGTGTCTCTCAAAACCAATTCAACACGCCCAAAACTTTCATGACTTGGCCGTGTCTCTCCTTTGCTTTTGGCCGTGTCACCCAAACCAAACCCTAACCATCTTCAACCCTCTTTCAATTGCACTCAATCACAATATACACCATACAACATGTTTCAAATGAACATAAACAATGTTCTAAACACATATTCATCATCAGAATCACCTCATAACACATTAATATTACACTTAAACACAAATCATCTCAAAACCCTAAAATCACCATCTTCCAAAATCAACATCCACCACTTCCAACAACAACACCTATTTAAACTCTTAACTTAAAACTAATTCAACACTTGAGAACACAACACAAACACATCTAATCATCAAACCAACAAATCACAAATCACCCTAATCATAACTTCAACACTACTACAAAATAAGTAAAGGAAACAAAAGAATACTTACCTTAGATGAAGAAATTCCACAATTCTTTCACCAAAGCTCTCAATTCCTTCTTCAATTTGATCTTAGTATCAAGAACACTTCTCCTTCCCTTTTGCTAATGGAGAGCCGGCCACCTCTTGAAAGAAAGAAGAAAAGATGATGAAGAATCACAAAGTCAAACTTCATTAAATACCCATCCAAAGGAAAATTACTATAATGCCCTCATACATATCTTAATTCTCTTTGTTATCTCTTGCCCATTTTGGTAATTTCACATGCCCTAAAAAAAATATCTCCTCTTGCCTTGACCAACTCTTTTGACCAATGTATATGTTATATATATCACAATATACACAACATATAAACTTGTCTCTAAACCCTAAATTCTTTCCCAAAACACTTATACTTTTCTTTTCTCAATTTAAACCAACAATACAACAACAACAACAACAACAACAACATGCAAAACTTCTAGGGCATAAATGAGGATATTACAATTCTCCCCCTCTAAAAAGAAATTTCGTCCTCGAAATTACCTGATATCAAGTCTGAAACAACTGAGGATATTGCTCTCGCATGGTTTGTTCACTTTCCCAAGTTGCTTCTTCTTTTCCGTGGTTCTTCCATAGAACCTTCACCAATGGCACTCTCTTGTTTCTCAACTCTTTCACATCATATGCTAAGATAGCAACTGGTTCCTCTTCAAATGTCAAGTCTGGGCTCACTTCAATAGATTCAAATGGCAACACATGAGATGGATCCGACCTGTACCTCCTCAACATAGATACATGGAACACATTATGAATACGATCCAACTCAGGTGGCAAAGCAAGTCTATACGCCACTGGCCCAACTCTTTCTAACACTTCATACGGTCCGATGAAACGAGGACTCAATTTCCCTTTCCGACCGAACCTCAAAATCTTCTTCCAAGGAGATACCTTCAAAAATACCTTATCCCCAACATCAAACTGAATGTCTCTCCTCTTCAGATCTGCATAGGACTTCTGTCGGTCTGAAGCTGCTTTTAACCTGCCCCGAATCAACTTCACTTTCTCTTCAGTTTCTTTAATCAAATCAGGCCCAATTAACTTACTTTCCCCAAGTTCAATCCAACACAGCGGTGTCCTACACCGTCTACCATACAGTGCTTCGAATGGTGCCATACCAATGCTGGATTGGTGACTGTTGTTATAAGCAAACTCTACAAGAGGTAAGAATCTATCCCAACTTCCAGTGAAATCGATGACACAGCTTCTTAACATATCCTCAATGATCTGTATCACCCTCTCAGACTGTCCATCCGTCTGTGGATGAAAAGCAGTGCTGAAATGCAGTCGAGAACCCAAAGCACTATGCAAACTCTTCCAAAATCTCGAAGTAAACCTGGGATCTCGATCAGACACTAAAGAAGTTGGATTACCATGCAATCTCACAATCTCATGGATGTACAGCTCAGCCAACCTCTCCAAAGAGTAATCCATCCGAATCGGAAGGAAATGAGCTGTCTTAGTCAATCTATCCACAATCACCCATATGGCATCATGTTTCCTTTGTGCCAAAGGCAATCCAGACACAAAGTCCATTGTCACTCTTTCCCACTTCCATTCTGGCACTGACAACGGTTGAAGCAACCCAGTGGGAACTTGATACTCTGCTTTAACCTTCTGACAAGTGAGACATTTAGATACAAATTCAGCAATGTCTCTCTTCAACCCAATCCACCAGTAATGCTGTCTCAAGTCATGATACATCTTTGTATTGCCCGGATACATAGCAAACACTGACTGATGTGCTTCTTCCAAAATGATCCTTTTCAAATCAGCATCATCGGGTACACACAATCTGTTTTTAAACCAGAGGCTTCCATCACTTTTCACAACAAAATCTCTACTCTTTCCATTCTGACAATCTGACATAATCTTCTGAATCTTCTTATCAGCCAACTGAGCCTCTTTAATCTGATTCAACAAAACTGGTTTCACATGCAACTGTGCTAACAATGCACCATCAACACAAGGTACAAAACTAGCACACAATGCTCTCAACTCAACAAGCAACGAGAGCGAGTAAAAAGTTAAACCAGCTAAAGACTTTCGACTCAAGGCATCAGCAACAACATTTGCTTTACCTGGATGATAATCTATCAAGCAGTCGTAGTCTTTAATCAATTCTAACCATCTCCTCTGGTGAAGATTGAGTTCCTTCTGAACTCCCAAATATTTCAAACTCTTGTGATCAGTGTAGATAAAACATTTCTCCCCAAACAGATAGTGGCGCCAAATCTTCAATGCAAACACAATGGCTGCTAACTCCAAATCATGGGTAGGATAATTAAGCTCATGCGATTTCAACTGTCTAGATGCATAAGCTATCACTTTACCTTCTTGCATCAGCACACACCCCAAACCTCTATGTGAAGCATCACTGTAGATCACATATGGTTTGCCTTCAATAGGTAAAGTAAGAACAGGCGCTTGAGTCAACATATCTCTCAACTGCTCGAAGCTCGCCTGACACTGATCAGTCCACACAAATTTAACTCCCTTACGAAGTAATCTGGTGAGTGGAGTAGCTATCAAAGAAAACCCTTTCACAAACCGCCGGTAATAGCCTGCCAAACCCAGAAAACTTCTAATCTCAGTCACAGACTTGGGTGGACTCCAATTCAAAATAGCTTCAACTTTGCTCGGATCAACTCTAATACCCTCTGCTGAAACTATATGTCCAAGAAAAGCTACTTGATCCAACCAAAACTCACACTTCGACAATTTGGCAATTAACTGCTTCTCTCTCAAAATCTGCAACACAATCCGCAGATGCTTATCATGTTCCTCTTCATTCCTCGAATACACCAGAATATCATCGATGAAGACCACTACAAACTGATCCAAATAGGGCCTAAACACCCTGTTCATCAAATCCATGAAAGCTGTAGGTGCATTTGTCAGACCAAAAGGCATAACTAAAAATTCATAATGCCCATACCTGGTCCGAAATGCGGTCTTCGGAACATCCTCAGCTCTGACTCTCAGCTGATGGTACCCCGATCTCAGATCAATCTTAGAGAATACTGACGCTCCCTTCAACTGATCAAAGAGATCATCGATTCTAGGCAAAGGATACTTATTTTTAATGGTCACCTTGTTCAATTGCCTATAATCGATGCACAACCTCATAGTACCATCTTTCTTCTTTACAAATAACACAGGAGCTCCCCAAGGAGAAACACTGGGGCGAATGAATCCTTTATCCAACAGCTCCTGTAATTGTACTTTCAACTCCCTCAATTCTGCTGGTGCCATTCTGTAAGGAGTAATAGAGATAGGAGTGGTACCAGGCAACAATTCAATACCAAACTCCACCTCTCTCTCAGGAGGCAATCCTGGCAGCTCCTCTGGAAATACATCTGGGAACTCTGCAACTGTGGCAATGTTATCAATAGGAGAACCTCTTACTCTAGTATCTACCACATGAGCAAGATAGGCTTCACACCCTTTCCTAATCAACCTCCTAGCTGCAACAGCTGAAACAAATAAGGAGGCTAGCTGTCCTTGCTCATTAGATACTATCACCTCCCTACCATCACCAGTTCTCAAAGAAACAATTTTCTTTTTACAATCCACCACAGCTCCATGTCGAGATAGCCAGTCCATGCCCAAAATAACATCATATTCCTTAAATGGCATCTCAATCAAATCCCCAAGGAACTCCTCACCCTGCACCACTACTGCACTATCTTTGTGCACTTTACTAACAATCACACTATGCCCTAACGGATTTGTTACCAAAACATCAAACCCTAGGGATTCAGCATGCACATCAAATACAGTAAAACAGATGCACTAATATATGAATGTGTGGAACCCGGATCAATCAAAGCAAGTACTGGAGTATCAAATAAAGAAAAAGTACCAGCTATGACTGCCGATGCATCTGGCTGCCTCTGCATAACATACATCCTCTGGGAAGATCCAACCTCCTCTGGTCTACTCTCCCTGGATGTAGCACCTCCTCTAGCACTGAACCCTGATCTACCTCCTCTGCTGACACCTCTGCCTCCCCTCACACTGGCTCGAGAAGCGGCAGAATCAACTGGCATCTGCCTTTGCCTCTCAGGGCAATCTTTCACAAAATGGTCAGGTGACCCACACCTGAAACATACCCCTGCAACACCAGCCTTCCAACAAGGACCACCATGGGGCCTCCCACAATGGATGCAGATAGGTAAGGTGGATCTCTGAACCATAGGGGTTGGAGCACTTGCCACTGAAGCTGCAGGTCTGAATCTTTGTCTCTGGAACTGCACTGATCTACCTGCTGGTCTCAGACTCCTAATACTCCGAGGAACAAAGCTTCCTCTACCCCTCTTCACTGAAGAAGACCCTGCCTCAAACTGGGGCCTTCTCACCCTAACCTCATCCTCTGAAGCAGCTGCAATACCCTGAGCTCGCTCCACACTCCGAGCTGCTGCCACTAGCTGGGAAAAATCTTGATATCTGGATCCAGCCACATGACACATGATAGAGGGCCTCAATCCCTCTTCAAACCTCCTACATCTATCTACCTCATCTGATATTATGCCCCCAGCATACTGACTTAATCGAATAAACTCAACCTCATATTCAGTTACGGTCCGGTGATCTTGCTTCAAATCTAAAAATTCTCTTTTCTTCCCATCTTTATACTCCCTTGGAGTATACTTCAATTCAAATTCTCTCAGAAAGTCAGCATATGACAAGATTGGTGGATCATCCATAGAATGGGGCACTATCTTCCACCAACTATATGCATCCTTCTGCAACAAGGATCTTGCATAATCAAACTTTTCCTCAGGGGTGGCTTGCAACTGAATAAAGATCCTCTGAACTTTGTCAAGCCACTGTTCTGCTACAGCTGGATCAATGGTACCAATAAAATCCTCAGCTCCATACTTCCTTAACTTGTCATAGTGCCTCACTGGCACAAAAGGCTGAGGGGGTGGTGGCACTGGTTGTACTGGCGCTTGCCTGAAAGTCTTCATCATATTCACAAACCAAGCTGGTGGAACCTCCTCACCAGTTGGTCTCCCCGACCCAGAAGCAGGTGCCTCCCCAGCACTCTCAACTCTAACTCCCTCATCAGGAGCAACACTCTCCTCACTGCCCTCAACTGACTGTCTCAAATGAGAATCCATCAACACCTAACACTGCAAACACAACAGGACACACCTTATTAAAGAACAAAGATTGCCAATCCCAAACATGTATTTTATTTCAAAAACTCACTTTTTAATTCAAAATATTCTTTTTATAACATATTGCCTAGGTTGAGAATCTCAAACCTAGGCTCTGATACCAAAACAATTGTAACACCCCCACATCCAATGCACACACACTACAACCACAACAATGTAGCATAAGTGCACCAAACATAGGGATGCTACGATTTTCTTCAACATTCAAAACATTTAAATAGATACAATACTATTATCATTATATATTATAGAAAAGTAGATCATTTACTTTTAAAATAAAACACATTAGATATATATATATACATACATATAGTTATTACACAGCGGAAGTCATAAAATATTTACATATTTACATATTTGAAAACACTTAATTCCATATTTAAAAATATACATATATGTACATTTAATCAATACTTTACAAAATATAAAAGAGTTATACATGATTGGCAAGTTTTCTTTGATCTTTAAGTCTCCAAAATCAACTCTTCACTGTCTACCCTCGGTCGGTTTCGAAGAGCTTTCGGGATCAACTCTATCAACTCTATTACCTGCGCGATTAAACACTATCGCGCTAAGCCAACGGCTTAGTAAGATAATCATGCTAATGTTATGCTTTAATGCAATGCAATACCAATTCTCAATCCATATTATGCATGTAACATCATATATGCCAAGTTGATAACATAGCTTTCCATTTTATAACTCAACATATATATATATATAGGCATATCATACTTCACATCTTATCATAGACCTCATTTATATTCATTTAATCATTCATCATCAACAATAAGCAAAGGCAAGCATCATTCATGACTCACATTAACTATAGACAAGCATGGGCCCAAGACACACTAATATGCCATTCAATTTTCAGAGTTAATGTTTTGGTTCTATCATCACATTTATCAATATCATATACCCAACTAGGCTTCAAGGATTAGGTTCAACCAAGCTTCAAGGGGAGCAAAGCATGCTAAGCTTCAACCCAACTTGGCTTCAAGAACCAACCCAACCTAGCTTCAAGGGTGGTAACATCTCAATTAGGCTTCAAGGATTCAATCCAACCTAACTTCAAGAGATTGTTACACTTACTAGGCATGCCACCAACAACAAACTCTGAAAATAGAATAACACATTAGCCACACAATTCATTAATTATTCAATTGTCATTTCCATTTCCAATTATCATCAACATTTAGGCATACATGCCTTCTTTCTCTCAATATCATCATCATAGCCAATAACAATGGCTTTGTATTACATTTCACATTTCAATTCATATTATGCATAAAGCATCATTGATATCACATCTTTGATATAACATTTCAAGGTACATTACTCATAAAACACATTACCTTTCACAATGCATAACATAACCTTGTTTAAATCTCAACAATGCAATTAGGGCAAAGAACAATTTATATTATTCATAGCTTTAGGATCTTTCATATGCATTTGATTAGCTCATTCATAGTTTAAAGTATGTTTAGAGTGTTTAAGTTTAGGTTTAGGAACCAACCTACCTTTGAAGAACCAAAACATTGCAACTAGGTCAAGGAAAACAAAACTTACCTAACCCATATGAGAGACACGGGCAGCACACATGAGGGACACGGCCAAGCTTGTGGCCGTGTCTCTCAACTCAATTGGACAGTAGGCAACACGGGTATGGGACACGGCCAAGCTTGTGGCCGTGTCACTCAAACCAAAACTCACAGTAGTGAACACAGGCACTAGACACGGCCGTGTCTCTCAAAACCAATTCAACACGCCCAAAACTTTCATGACTTGGCCGTGTCTCTCCTTTGCTTTTGGCCGTGTCACCCAAACCAAACCCTAACCATCTTCAACCCTCTTTCAATTGCACTCAATCACAATATACACCATACAACATGTTTCAAATGAACATAAACAATGTTCTAAACACATATTCATCATCAGAATCACCTCATAACACATTAATATTACACTTAAACACAAATCATCTCAAAACCCTAAAATCACCATCTTCCAAAATCAACATCCACCACTTCCAACAACAACACCTATTTAAACTCTTAACTTAAAACCAATTCAACACTTGAGAACACAACACAAACACATCTAATCATCAAACCAACAAATCACAAATCACCCTAATCATAACTTCAACACTACTACAAAATAAGTAAAGGAAACAAAAGAATACTTACCTTAGATGAAGAAATTCCACAATTCTTTCACCAAAGCTCTCAATTCCTTCTTCAATTTGATCTTAGTATCAAGAACACTTCTCCTTCCCTTTTGCTAATGGAGAGCCGGCCACCTCTTGAAAGAAAGAAGAAAAGATGATGAAGAATCACAAAGTCAAACTTCATTAAATACCCATCCAAAGGAAAATTACTATAATGCCCTCATACATATCTTAATTCTCTTTGTTATCTCTTGCCCATTTTGGTAATTTCACATGCCCTAAAAAAATATCTCCTCTTGCCTTGACCAACTCTTTTGACCAATGTATATGTTATATATATCACAATATACACAACATATAAACTTGTCTCTAAACCCTAAATTCTTTCCCAAAACACTTATACTTTTCTTTTCTCAATTTAAACCAACAATACAACAACAACAACAACAACAACAACAACAACAACAACATGCAAAACTTCTAGGGCATAAATGAGGATATTACACACTTTGGGATATTACAATTCTCCCCCTCTAAAAAGAAATTTCGTCCTCGAAATTACCTGATATCAAGTCTGAAATAGTTGAGGGTATTGATCTCGCATTGGTTGTTCGCTCTCCCAAGTTTCCTCTTCTCTCCCATGATTCTTCCATAGAACTTTCACCAATGGCACCTTTTTATTCCTCAACTCTTTCACTTCATGTGCCAAAATAGCAATTGGTTCTTCTTCAATTGTTAAATCTGGACTCCGCAACATAGAAATATGGAATACATTATGGATCCTATCCAGCTCAGGTTTCAAAGCAACCCGATAAGCAACTGGTCCAATTCTCTCCAAAACTTCATATGGTCCAATAAAACGACGACTCAGCTTCCCTTTCCGACCAAATCTCAATATCTTTTTCCAAGGAGACACTTTCAAAAATACTTTATCTCCAACATCAAATTCTATATCTCTCCTCTTTAAATCTTCATAAGACTTCTGTCGGTTTGAAGCTGCTTTCAACCTGTCTCGAATCAATTTCACTTTTTCTTTAGTTTCTTTAACCAAATCAGGACCAATTAACCTACCTTCTCCAAGTTCATTCCAACATAGAGGTGTCCTACACCGTCTACCATACAATGCTTCGAATGGTGCCATACCAATGCTGGATTGATGACTGTTATTGTAAGCAAATTCCACAAGTGGCAAAAATCTATCCCAACCTCCAGAGAAATCAATGACAGCTTCTCAACATGTCTTCGATAATCTGTATTATTCTCTTTGACTACCCATCTATTTGTGGATGAAAAGCAGTGCTGAAGTGCAGTCGAGAACCCAAAGCACCATGTAAACTCTTCCAAAACCTTGAAGTAAATCGGGGATCTCAATCAGACACTAGAGAAATTGGGACACCATGCAACTTCACAATCTCATGAATATACAGCTCAGCTAACCTCTCGAGAGAATAATCCATCCGAACCGGAAGAAAATGAGCTGTCTTAGTCAACCTATCCACAATTACCCAAATAGCATCATGCTTCCTTTGTGTCAATGGTAGACCAGACACAAAATCCATTGTCACTCTTTCCCATTTCCATTCAGGCACTGATAAAGGTTGAAGTAATCCTGTTGGAAATTGATGCTCAGCTTTTACCCTCTGACAAGTGAGACATTTGGATACAAACTCCGCTATGTCTCTTTTCATACCGGACCACCAGTAATACTGCTTCAAATCATGATACATCTTTGTATTGCCCGGATGCATAGCAAATACTGACTGATGTGCTTCTTCTAAAATAATCCTTCTCAAATTAGTATCATCAGGTACACACAATTTGTTCTTAAACCAAAGACTCCCATCACTTCTCACAATAAAATCTCGATTTTTTTTTTCATTCTGGAAATCTGAAACAATCTTTTGAATCTTCTCATCAGCCAATTGAGCCTCTTTAATCTGATCCAACAATACTGGCTTCAATTGCAACTGTGCCAACAATGCACCATCATCACAAGATACAAAACTAACATGCAATGCTCTCAACTCAACAAGCAACGAGAGCGAATAAACAGTCAAACCTGCTAAAGACTTCCGACTCAAGGCATCAGCAACAACATTTGCTTTACCAGGATGATAGTCAATCAGGCAGTCGTAGTCTTTGATCAACTCCAACCATCGTCTTTGTCGAAGATTCAGCTCCTTCTGAACACCCAAATATTTCAAACTTTTATGATCTGTATAGATAAAACATTTCTCCCCATATAAGTAATGTCACCAAATCTTCAAAGTAAACACTATAGCTGCCAATTCTAAATCATGAGTCGGATAGTTAAGTTCGTGCGGCTTCAACTGCCGAGAAGCATAAGCTATAACTTTACCCTCTTGCATCAAGACACATCCTAACCCATTATGTGAAGCATCACTATAAATCACATATGGTTTATCTTCAACGGGTAAAGTAAGAACAGGTGCTTGAGTCAACATCTCTTTCAACTGCTCGAAGCTAGCTTGACACTGATCCGTCCACATAAATCTAACTCCCTTCCGAAGCAATATGGTGAGTGGAGTAGCTATCAAAGAAAAACCTTTCACAGACCGTCGGTAATAGCCTGCCAAACCCAGAAAACTTCTAACTTCAGTCACAGACTTTGGTGGACTCCAATTCAAAATAGCTTCAACTTTACTCGGATAAACTCTAATACCCTCTGCTGAAACTATATGACCGAAAAAAGTTATTTGGTCAAGCCAAAACTCACACTTTGACAACTTAGCAAACAATTGCTTCTCTCTTAAAATTTGCAGCACAATCCGCAGATGCTTGTCATGTTCCTCCTTATTACGCGAATACACCAGAATATCATCGATAAAAACTACTACAAACTGATCCAGATAGGGCCTAAACACCCTATTCATCAAGTCCATAAAAGCTGCAAGTGCATTCGTCAAACCAAAAGGCATAACTAGAAACTCGTAATGCCCATACCTTGTACGAAAGGCTATCTTAGGAACATCTTCAGCTCTGACCCTCAACTGATGGTACCCTGATCTCAAATCAATCTTGGAAAACACTGTTGCACCCTTCAATTGATCAAAGAGATCATCAATTCTAGGCAAAGGATATTTATTTTTAATTGTCATTTTGTTCAATTACCTATAATCAATACACAATCTCATAGTACCATCCTTCTTCTTCACAAATAAAACAGGAGCTCCCCATAGTGAAACACTAGGGCGAACAAACCCTTTATCCAACGACTCCTGCAACTGCACCTTCAATTCTCTCAGTTCAGCAGGTGCCATTCTATAAGGAGTAATAGAGATAGGAGTGGTACCAGGCAATAATTCAATACCAAACTCCACCTCTCTCTCTCTCTGGTGGTAACCCTGGCAACTCTTCTGGAAACACATCTGGAAACTCTGCAACTGTAGGTATACTATCAATTTGAGAACTCACTACTCTAGTATCCAGAATATGAGCAAGGTAAGCATCACACCTTTTTCTAATCAACCTCCTAGCTGCAACAGCTGAAACAAACAAGGATGCTAACTGTCCCTGCTCACTAGATACTATCACAGCTCTACCATTATCAGTTCTCAAGGTAACAACTTTCTTTTGATAGTCTACCATAGCTCCATGTCTAGATAACCAATCCATGCCTAAGATCAAATCATATTCCTTAAAAGGCATTTCAATTAAATCTCCAAGGAACTCCTCACCTTGCACCACTACTGCACTATCTCGGTGCACCTTACTAACAATCACACTATGCCCTAAAGGATTTTTCACCAATACATCAAATCCTAGGGATTCAGCATGCAATTCAGACACATACAAAACAGATGCACTAATATATGAATGAGTGGAGCCTGGATCAATCCAAGCAAGTACCGAAATACCAAATAAAGAGAAAGTACCCGCTATGACTGCCGAAGCATCTGGCTGCCTCTGCATCACATATATCCTCTGAGAAGATCCAGCCTCCTCTGGTCTACTCTCCCTGAATGTAGAACCTCCTCTAGGACTGAACCCAGATCTGCCTCCTCTGCTGACATTTCTGCCTCCTCGACCTCCTCTCACACTAGATCGAGAAGCTGCAGAATCTACCGACATCTGCTCCTGCCTCTCAGGACAATCTCTAACAAAATGATCAAGTGATCCACATCTGAAGCATACCCCTGCTACACCAGTCTTCCAACAAGTACCACCATGTGGCCTACCACAATGAATACATATGGGTAAAGTGGATCTCTGAATTACTAGGGTCGGAGCACTCGCCACTGAAACTGTAGGTCTCGATCTCTGCCTCTGAAACTGTACTGACCTACCAGCTGGCCTCTGACTCCTACTAACCCGAGGAACAAAACTTCCTTTACCTCTTTTCACAGATGAAGACCCTGCTTCAAACTGGGGTCTTCTAACCCTGATCTCTTCCCCAGAAGCAACTGCTGCAATGCCCTGAGCTCGCTCCACACTTCGAGCTGCTGCAACAAGCTGGGAAAAATCATGATATCTAGATCCAGCCGCAAGACACATGATAGAGGGCCTCAATCCCTCCTCAAATCTCCTACACCTATCAATCTCATCAGATATAATACCCCCAGCATAATGGCTCAGCCGGATGAACTCAACCTCATATTCAGTTACAGTCCGGTTGTCTTGCTTTAAACTCAAAAACTCCATCTTCTTCACATCTTTATACTCCCTCGAAGTATACTTCAATTCAAACTCTCGTAGAAAATCAGTATAGGACAGTGTAGGTGGATCATCCATAGCATGGGGCACTGTCTTCCACCAATCATATGCATCCTTTTGCAACAATGATCTTGCATAATCAAATTTTTCTTCTGGAGTGGCTTGCAATTGAATGAATATTCTCTGTACTTTATCTAGCCACTGCTCAGCTACAGCTGGATCAATAGTACCCAAAAAATCTTCTGCTCCATACTTCCTTAATTTATCGTAATGTCTCACTGATACCGAAGGCTGTGGGGGTGGTGGCGGTGGTTGCACTGGTGCTTGCCTCAATATCTCTACCACCTGCCTAAGCCAAACTGGCGGAACCTCCTCACCAGCTGGTCTCCCTGACAAAGAAGCAGGTACCTCCCCAGCACTATCCACTCTAGATCCATCTCTAACCTCATCAGGAGCTATACTCTCAGCACTACCCTCAACAAATTGACGTAAGTGAGAATCCATCACAACCTATATCTGCAAACACAGCAGAATACATCTTATTAAAGATCAGAGACTGCCAATACCAAACATGTATGCTATTCAAAAACTAACTTTTTAAAATCAAAACATTCTTTTCCTTACACTCGACCTAGGTTGAGAATCTCAAACCTAGGCTCTGATACCAAAATAATTGTAACACCCCTATATCCCGTATACGTACCAAGCATGCTTAAACGATCGTAATATACGTACACTGAATATAGAAAATACCACAGTTTAAAAAAATACACAACATATATCTTTATAAATAAGTGAAACCAATCTCAAGCATTTAAAAGAAATCCAAAAGACACCATATATAAAAATGTTTATTAACTCGCAGCGGAAGTTATTAAAAATATTGGCAAATACAAATATGTTATAAATCAAAGTTTACAAAACATAGAATATATACATGATTGGCAGCTCTTCTCTGATCTTTAACTTCCAAAAATAAATCCTTCAATGCCTAGTCTCACTTGGTCTCGAGGAGCTCTCAGGTTCAACTTTGTCACCTGCGCGATCAATCACTATCGCGCTAAGCCAATGGCTTAGTAGCACAAACTATAATACTACTATGTTTCGATGCAATGCCAATGTCACAATCAATCTCAAACATCATTCAAAAGTATATCACATTTCAACATCATACTTTATTCAATGTCATAACAACATTCATACTATATCTTCATAGTTCCATTAATTTCACCATTCGAGAATCACATTAAATACAAAGACAAGAATGGGCCCAAAAACACTAATATGCCATTCAACTTTCAGAGTTAATGTTTTGGTTTAATTATCACATTTATCATTATCCCAACTAGGCTTCAAGGATTAGGCTCAACCAAGCTTTAAGGGGAACAAAGCATGCTAAGTATCAACCCAACTTGGCTTCAAGAACCAACCCAACCTAGCTTCAAGGGTTGAAACATCTCAATTAGGCTTCAAGGACTAGACCCAACCAAGCTTCAAGGGGAGTAAAACATCTTAAACTTCAACCCAACTTGGCTTCAAGGATCAAGCCCAACCTAAGTTCAAGAGATTGTTACTATTAGGCATGCCACCAACAACAAAACTCTAAAAATGAATAACATATTAGACACACAATTCATTTATTATTTCATTATCAACTTCATTCTCTAATCTCATCATTATTTAGGCAAACATGCCTCACTTAACTCAATTGAAGTATCATAGCCAATCACAATGGCTTCACATCTCATTTGAATCACCATAGCCAATCATAATGGCTTCACCTTTCATTATATCTCAAATCACATTTCATATTTCATCATTGATATATATATAACAATTTACATTACTCATAGATTTAGAATCTTCCACATACATTTGTTTGGATCATTTTTGTTTTAAGTGTGTTTAAAATGTTTATTTTTATGTTTAGGTGCAAAAAGACCATTAGGGAAATTAAAACAATGCAAGAAGAGCAAAGAACAAAGAAAAGTAGCTAACACACTCAAGGGACACGGCCAAGCTTGTGGCCGTGTCTCTCAACACAAGCTCCAACATGGCCAAGTCACTTCAGCTTGGCCATGTCACACTTAAATCCAAAGAAAAAAAATAAATGATGAAATCAGACAGTAGACGACACGGGCAAGGGACACGGCCAAGCCAGTGGCCGTGTCTCTCCAAATTGATCCAACACGGCCAAGTCTCCCTTAACTTGGCCGTGTCTCCTAAAGTCTTGGCCATGTCTCTCATGACTAAAGGTTTTAAACAAGGCCAAATCTCCTTTGGTTGAATTAAATCACATTGTACACAACATAGCATTATTCAAATGGACATAATCAACATCATTAACACTTATTTTACATGCTCATTACAATATTCACATTACTAATATACATTAGCAATACATTTGATTCCTTAACACATTTACAAACAAGTGTGTGTTAAGTTTAAACATCATATGCTTGTATGCAACAATATAGTTTGTACTTACCTTAAGCACCACTTATACACTTCTAAACACTTTCTTTTTCCAAGAATTCTTCACTTCTCAAATTAGGGCAAAATATTCTTCCAAAACCTAATCCAAAATGATACAATACAATTTATCACTTACCACTTCAAAACCCTAAAACCAACATATAACAATCAACACAAACCCTAAACACAAATATAACACCATCTCTTCCAACCAACTTACTCTTTTCTTCAATCCATCCTTAAAATCCATAATCAATTTAATCAAACACTCTTAAACATCTCACAATCAATCAACACACCCTTAAATAATCTATCAACTCACACACAACTTCAAATAAGCAAAGAAATCAAAAGAGGACTTACCAAAGTAATGAAATTTCTTGAATCACCAACTTGATCACTTAGATCTTCCTTCAATTGAAGTCCTCTCTTGGTCTCTTGCTTTCTCTTGTCTTTGGAGGAGCCGTCCACTTTAATGGAAAAGAAGAAAAGAACAATGAAGAAACAAAGACAACTTCTCTTTAAATCTCCACCAAGTATTCCAACATAAATAATTACCTAAATACCCTTTCTTAATTTGTTTTAACTTCTTTTAAAACACTTGCCCTATTTAAGTAACTTCACACATAACAAATAAATATCCTCTTCCTTTGACCATCCATTTGACTTGTATATATGTTATATATATTGCCATATACACAACATATACATTTTCTTTTAAACCCTCTAAACAATCTTTTCCTTTCCAATAACACACATACATTTGATTCAAATCAAACAACAATTATATCAAAACTTCTAGGGCACACTTTGGGATATTACATGGTAGGTGTATAAGCCTGCACTCCTTAAAGTTCTTCTTCATCATGGTCAAGTAATGGTGGTATGATTTTAACTTCTCTTCTTTCAACTCCCACTCTCCATTTACTTGGGATACTGCTAGCAATGAATCGCCAAAGACTTCCACCTTTTCCACCTTCATAATCATCAGGGTTTCCAAACAAAAGATACATGCTTCATACTCCACCATATTATTGGTCACCCTAAACTTTAACTTCTTGGCTAAAGGGATAAGTTCCCCTTGGGGTGGCTCTAGTATGACTCCTAAACTAGCTCCTTTCCTTTTCACTGCCCCGTCAAAATACATTTTCCATTCTTGTGCTTCTATGGCCTCTAAATGTTCATCTGGAAATTCCAAGACTACCTCTTCGCTATCCGGTAATGGTTGTTGGGCCAGGAATTCTGCCACTGCTCTACCTTTGATTATTTTCCTAGTTACATACTCAATCTCAAATTCTTCCAATATTATCAACCATCGCCCATACTTCCTAATCAAAGAGGGTGTCTCCCTTAAGTACTTCACCGGATCCAACCTGAAAATTACTTGCACACTATAAGATTGAAAGTAATGCTACAACTTCATAGAAGACCAAACCACAGCTATACAGGTCTTTTCAATGACACTATACTTAATTTCATAAGGTAGGAGCTTTCTACTCAAATAGTAAACTGCGTGCTCAATCCCTGACTCATCTGCTTGGGCTAGCATGGCTCCTATTGACTCTTCTTCCACTGCTAAGTATAGTAACAAGGGTTTATCGGGTTTAGGTGGTTTCAAAATAGGTGGATTTAGTAGATACTCCTTTAGTCACTCAAAGGCCTTTTGACACTCTTCATTCCACAGGACTGGCTGATTCTTTTTAAGCAATTTGAAGATAGGTTCATAGATTGTAGTGAGCTTTGCTGTAAACCTACTAATATACTATAATTCGCCAATGAATCCCCAAACTTCTCTCTCCATCTTAGGGGCAGGTATATCTCTTATTGCTTTAACTTTGTCAGGGTCAATCTCAATGCCATTTGCACCAATCACATGTCCCAACAATTTGCCTGAGGTAACCCCAAACACACACTTCTTCGGGTTCAATCTTAGCTTATACTTAACTGCTCTTTCAAAGAATAATTCTAAGTTTTGGAAGTGTTGTTCCCTTGTATCCGACTTCACCATCATATCATCAATATACACTTTGACTTCTTTATGCATCATGTCATGAAATAATGTGGTGGCCATCCTTTGGTAGGTTGCTCCAGCATTCTTTAACCCAAATAGCATTACCCTATAACAAAATATACCCCATATAGTAATGAAAGCAGTTTTGGCTTTATCCTCTTGGGCCATTAACACTTGGTTGTATTCGAAAAATCCATCTACAATCGAGTGTAGCACGCTAGAGTTTGTCCTATCAATGAGAATATCTATATGGGGTAAAGGAAAATCATCTTTAGGTGACGACTTGTTTAAGTCTCTATAATCCACACAAACCCTAATTCTTCCATCTTTCTTTGGCATGGGTACTATGTTGGCTAGTAAATATGGATAATCTATCACTTCAAGAAACTTTACTTGTATTTATTTAGTGACCTCTTCTTTAACCAATTCATCCTATTCACGTCTTAACCACCTAAACTTTTGTTTGACAGGTTTCATGTGGGTGTAAGTAGGAATCAAATGTTTGGCTATGTCTTGATCTATTCCAAGCATATCCTCATAAGAACAAGCAAATACTTCTTCATATTTTTTGAATATTTTTTAAAATCCCTCTCTCTCATCAAGAGTAAGGTCGGATGCTATGCTAATGTTTTTATGATTTTTGGTTATTCCCAAATCTAATGATTGTGTATTAACAGAATTAATATTAAAGATGCTCATGTAACCACTATTTGAATGTATGCAACCATCAAGAGAAACATCACACAAGTAAGCAAAATCAAACTTTATTGAATTCATTTTGGAAAAGAAAACATTATCATCCTCATACAAAGCAGACAAATTAAAATTAAAATCAAAATCATTATTCTCAAAATCATAAGGCAGAACATCTTCAAGCTTCTCTTCAACCAGGGCAGTAATCTCCTCTAGAGTCTTCTCAGCTTTCAGGACAACTTCCTTCTCCTCTTCTGGATTGGGTTCTTTATCGGCTGGCAGGGTTAGATCTTTCTTCACTTGTTCTACTAGTTCGGCAACATCAGCAAAAATCTCAAAATCCGGGATCAAATTTCCCATGAACATGATTGGCTTGGGCTTTCCTTAGAGTGGTCCCATGTCTAGAGCTTTGACAAAGATTTCTTCAAGTGGTGGGAAGCTCATCTTCTTATTCTTCTTTAGATGAACATCTTTGCTAGCTTCTTCATACCCCAACCCTTTCTTGGAAGTTTGAGTTTTGAAATCTGGAAGCTTTATCACATTGGCCTTGCCCTTTCCAAGACCAGCTCCGGGAAGGTAGCTCATGTTCTTCATCATGTTCAAGACCTTAGAGTCCACTACTTCATCATCAGAAATTGCAGCTACATGGAAACCATTGAGAGGCCTCTCTACCATTAGAGCATTAACAACCTCATTATCTTCGAATGACTGCCGTCTCATCTCCGTTAGGAAACTTGATCTTTTGATGATGGGTAGAAGGAACTCCACCAAGAGGATGAAACCACGGTCATCCCAAAAGTAGAGTAAAAGTAACAAGTATGTCCAAAACAACAAATTCAACAATAGGTTCAATTGGACCAACCTTCACAACAACTTTGAAAGTCCCTTCGGCATGCCTCTTGGTATTGTCATAAGCCCTAATGGTTACCTTGGTTGGGCTTAGATCCCTCGTTGACATAGCTAATTTTAGTAATATTTTAAGTGGACAAATATTTATGGCAGACCCATCATCAACCATCACACATGGAGTCCTTTTTCCTTTGATTTCTACTTTGATAAAGAGAGGATGGATGTGATCTCTCCCCTCTTTCGGTAAATCCGCATCTGAGAAAGATACCATTCCCATATTAACTTCGCTCTTCTTTTGAATATCTTCACATTTCATTACTCCTTCAACTTTTATGAAGTTAATCAGCTCCACATGTGTTATGGAGGTGAAAATTGGCATGCTAGCCAAGGCCTTGGCCATAGTTTCACGGTGCTTTGTAGAAGTGGCCAATAAGTCCCAAATACTAACACTTGCTTAGGTTCTCTTCAACTGCTTAAGCACAATATCATCTTCCTCTTCTTTGTTCCCCACTTCAGCTTCCTTTCCTTTATTAGCCTCTACTTCTTTAGGTGGTGGCCTCGCATAAGGCTTACCAGACCTAGTGTTCATTACTTTATCTTCTTCAGGCTCGGACCAGGTCCATTCCTCCTTCTTGGGTTCAAGATCATCATCACTATCGCTTGAGTCCCAAAACCCATTCACAACATAGATTGCTACTTCTTTACCCACCATAGCTTGTTCAACTTTGCTAAATATCACTTCTTCCTTGGTTGCTTCTCCACCCACATCTTAGAAAGAAGACATGACAAAAATTTAATGCAAACCTCCTCCAATCATGAAGGTTACCGGTGGTGGTACTCTATTGAACCTTGGAAATGGATTATCTTTGGTGTTTGGCTTGTTGGACTCGGGCAGCTTCCCACTATCAATCAAATTTTGGATCTGAAGCCTCAATCACACACATCTATCCGTGTTGTGCCCTTGCATTTGATGAAATTGACAAAATACCTTTGTGTCAAAATTAGGTGGGAGAGGGTTAGGCAAAGGATGAGGATTTAAGGGTTGTAACAATCCCTTCTTTTATAGCTTATTAAGGACACAAGTGTGAGCGGGCATTTTTGGCCCTACTCCCGGTGGAATGGTTCTTGCAACTTCAGCATTGTTTAGGCTCAAGGCCTTAGAGAACATGGGCCTAAGACTGGAGAAAATGGAATTGCCACCCGGACAGGCCGGGAAAATGAAAGGGGTAGATGACTCGATTCCTAAGGAATTCTCAACACCCTAATGGGTTCGGAAAGTTGGGTACTTGTGGGGAAGGTGAGAAATGGCCCAGCACCCCCACAACGTCCGATTCATTGGAACTGGCCTCCTTTGCAGGTCTTAATATTATAAGATTCTTAAATATAACAATATTATCCATACTACATGCAACAAAATAAAGCATCATTATATTAAAATCAAAGCAATGTCCAAACAAAGCAAATAAATGGACACCCATCCAAGGATGGAAACATGTCCTTACATTGTCCATGTCTAAAACTAAATAGGGCACCCACCGAAAGGTGGAAACGTGTCCTTTACATTGGTCCAAAAACTTTAAGATAAAATTAATTACATGATGGTCACTACATGAGGTACCTAAAAATGTGGAAACATAGCTCTTACAATGTTTTGAAAACAAAATAAATCAATAAAAGCAAACAACCATTCATCATAAATAAATCATTCACCAAGGACATCAAACATCAATCAAAATATAGAATAAACATTCATCCAATTTAAATAAAATAGTAAATATAATAACTTTAGGGGTTCATGCATCAATTAGGGTTTCTAGGGTTTTATGTTTAATAACTAGGGTTTTGCATATGCTAGTTTAATTAGTTGAGAAATATTTTAAAGAAATAACATAGCTACTGGATGCTTTAAAGATTTAGGGTTTTGGATGTTTTTATGAAAATAATGTTACTGTAATTTAAAAAATAGGTTTGATCAGGGTTTTAAGCAAACAAATTGTTGTTTTGGTTTTTAGAAAGGTGTAATTAGGATTTTAGATTTGAAAAACATGTTTTAAGGCTATTAAATTTTTAGGGTTTTACAGTTAAGATATTAAAGTTTTATGGTTTGAAATCTTGATTCTGTAGATTATGATTTTGAATTTAGAATTTGATGCTTTTCCGTGATAAAAGTTGAGTGTGCTTTTAATATTGACTATATCAACTACTTATGTATTTTTAGGTGAAACAAATATAGAAAGCCATATTTATTGTTGAAAGATTAAAATAGCTCACTGAATAAAATTAAAACAAAATAGTTACTATGAAGGTTTGAAAACAAAGTTAATTAAGATTTAGGGTTTGAATAACTTAGGGTAATTAGATTTGTGTTGAATGATTATATTATTTACTTTAATTAAGATCTTAAGTATTGTAAATTAATTTATGTTACTGCCTAAACTAAATTGAAGGAAGAATTAAATAACTAAGGTAGTGTGATGATGGCTTAAAAGATGAAGATGATTAATGATTTAATAAACTGAAGTTAGAGCAATTTACCTACGTTTGAAGGCTCCATCAAATTTGAAGAAATTGAACCAAGCTGTTGCCTACTTCAGATTTTGTTTTGGTTGAGCAAAGCAATCTGAAGACGATTGATTTCCTTCTTTGGTTGTTGTCTCTTGAATTTCTCCTTCCATGCTAGGGTTTTCTTTTGGCCGAAAGAATGTAAGAGTCCCAAGTTTGGTTCCAAAATCACCTTTTCAAAAGATATAAGTTCCGTCCTCTTTTTGTATATTTTAATGTGATATTTATATAAAAAAAATAAAAACCTAATTCTAATTGCCTAAGGACATCAAAACCATTTAGGAAAAGAAATAAAAACTAAGTAGAATTTGATTTCGGAAAAAACTGCGTTGGCAAAAATTGCGCTGGTGAAAACTATTGCAGGCTACTGGCGGGCCAGCATGATTTTTGTGCTCGAGCTGGGGGGTGGGCCAACCAATTCAACGTAGGAATTTCCTGCGGCGAATTAGCCCAAGCCATGTCATTTTCGACGACAAAAATTTTTTATCGCTGATTCTTCCGTCGTCGATTTTTTATTTATTTTTTTTAACTTTACTAATATCACCTCTTTTATTTTTTAATAAAAATTATAAATAATAAATATCAAAATAAATATTTTTTAATTAAAATATCACAAAAATTATTTTGGACTGTATATAAAAAAATATTAGACCAGACTAGGTTAAAAATTAAGGGTATACAGTTTGCCCCCTGCTTGAGCGATCTGAGACTACGGTAAAAGAGAGTGAAAAACAATGTGATTTTTGACTGGGTTTGGAGCCATACTTGACTCCCAAGGTTGGTTTGAGCTGTGGACTCAAAAATAATTTGGGTTCTGGACCTGTGCTAGATTTAGGATTTGGGTTCTAGACCCGGGGTAAGTTCTGGACTCAAGGATAATTTGGGTTTTGGACCCAAGCTAAGTTTTGGATTTAAGGGTAATTTGGGTTTTGGATTCGAGCTAAGTTCTGGACTTAAGAAAGATTTGGGTTCTGGACCCGAGCTAAGTTCTGGACTTAAGAGGGATTTGGGTTCTGGACCCAAGC
The DNA here is from genome assembly GCA_947685225.1 of Garcia nutans. Taxonomy (NCBI): domain Eukaryota; kingdom Viridiplantae; phylum Streptophyta; class Magnoliopsida; order Malpighiales; family Euphorbiaceae; genus Garcia; species Garcia nutans. Next base: position 357,937 of record CANTUV010000017.1, on the reverse strand, counting down.
TAAGTTCTAGACTTAAGAGAGAATTTAGGTTCTGGATCTAAGCTAAGTTCTAGACTTAAAAATAATTTGGGTTCTGGACCCGAACTAAGTTCTGGACTTAAGAGAGAATTTACGTTCTGGACTTAAAAATAATTTGGGTTCTGGACTAATTTCTGGACTTAAGAGAGAATTTAGGTTCTAGACTTAAAAATAATTTGGGTTCTGGACCCAAACTAAGTTCTCGACTTAAGAGGGTTTAGGTTCTGGACCTAAGCTAAGTTCTGGACTTAAGAGAGATTTGACTATCTGCAAAAAATAATTGTAGTCGGTAGGATACTAAAGGAATTTGCAAAAAAATTAGCTAATTTTTACCATGCACATATCTTCTTGCCTCCTGTGTGTAAAAATATTTTTAAAAGTGCAAAAATATTTATATACACGTAAATATCTGAATAATTGAATTGAATAATTGAGTTTCCTATTTATTCACTATGTAGTCACTATTTATGCATTATTCGCCCAACTATTCATTTACTATTTATCAATAGTAACATTTACTTTTTTTTCTTCTTTTTTTCACGAGAATATTGTTTTTCTCTTTTTTATTTTTGTCATTTTCCTTTGCAATTTTTCTATATAAACCTCGGCTCATCTCTTCTTTTCATCCCCAATTACAAATTTTGATATCAGAGAGTTTAGCATAGAGTTGAGGAAAAAATGCATGCTTCGAGATCAGGAACTCAATCTAATGTTGAGTTATTGGAGCTTATTCAACGGCATGAAAATGAAACTATAAGTCTACTAGCCGGGATTCAGCTTCATCATAGTTCAAGTAAAAAAACCAAGGTAATAATTCAATTATTTATTTTAGCAGCAAATTATTTTTTGTTTTTGTGTTTTTGTGTGTGTGTTTTTTTTAAGATTTAGAAAAAATAAATTAATTAGATTACTATATTTAAGAATTTAACAAACAAGTAAATAGATAGACTAAAAATAGAACATAAATAAATTTAGCCTAAAAATCAGTGGTATTGATATGATGATATACTTACCTTGTGTTAACTTACCTGTCTCCGTGTTAGCATGATCGTTGTGTTATCCGGGGCGGAGGGTGTGTTTATAAAGCCCGACAATGGTATGATGTAGCACCTTCTCGGGTAAAATAGATTATCCGATATTGCGGTTTTGAAAGCTTTATCTTGCAATTACCATCCGAGGAGTGTCTGATAGACAGGAGTGTAGTTCAAGCATTGTCAGAGCGGTGGATGGACACGACCTATACTTTTCACCTACCTATAGGAGAAATGATCATTGGCCCAATCGATTATACAGTCATAACTGGTATCCGGTACTATGGCCTTCCGGTCCCTCTTACCAATGATATTCTAACATTCGAAGAAGTCCAACAGTTAATCGGTATGGAACCATCATTTAAAGGGCCTTTCAAGATAAAAATTAAGTTGATTCGGAGTTATTGGATGAACTATGAAGGACGGGTTCATAGGGGAATAGCCAAACAATATGCTCGAGGTTTTTTACTGTATTTGCTCGGGTCAACCATTTTATGCAGCACTGAATTTGCCATTCATTTGTCGGTGTTGAGGGCCCTTACTGATATGAGTATGGTACCACTTTATGACTAGGGTGAAGCTGGCCTTGCCTTTCTTTACCATGGACTTGATAAAATTTGCAGAAATAAGAAGTCTTTTATTGGCTTTATGGTGGTTGTCGAGGTACTCTTCTCCCACCAATGTCAATTACATTCTTATTCTTACATGAATTTGATTTTTATTATTATTGTAGATATGGGCATATGAGCATAATCTTGTGAGGGTGCCTAGCATTTCTTGAGAGAGAGTCGGATATCCAAGATTAAATTTTTCGTTGTCCGATCATGTAGCAGTTCTCGGCTCTCACTATGTGCACACCCAACTCTATCTCTTGAGCTGCTTAACCTGGGGCCAGGTAAAATAGCATTAGTATACTTTAAAATTTATATAAAAGTTCGCTTACCTTATGCCATTTTGTAGGTCAATTTGGCCTAGTGGAACACAGAAGAGCGGACGAACTGGACTTCTTCCATGAATGCCGCATTGCCTTTTCAACATACTCGCCAAGTCATTGCCGACCCTGTGTCTAGTGGCTGGTTTCTCAGAGAGAGAGTGTATGTGTAGTTTCTTGGTCCCGAGCAGCTGAGGATCCCGATGAGTTGCCTGGAGTATACTTTAAATATCACATCACTGCCGGAGAATGCATGGTCGCATCTTATATCCAGTTTGTTCAAGTAGGACTCTTGAACTTTGATGTATCTCCTATTGGTGTACAAGAGATTCCGGAGGAAAATGAGGATAGAGATGAGGAGGAGCATCACGGAGAGGGAAGAGAGTCTGTCTCGCATCTCAGGGCTAGCACTTCTCAGGTGAACTTTTACCATTTTTTCATTGCAATTGCTTTTTTCTTAACTAGTTTTGACTTTTTTTTAATGACTGTTGTAGGCTGCTGGTTCATTTGGTCATGAGGCTGGACCTTCTTTTACTGCTCCTCCATTTGGTCATTCTAATCAACCGAAGATCTCATCTCATCCACAAGGCATTGATATGAATTACCTGGTAGGTTTTCTTGTTCCATGATAATTTATGCTATATGTATGCATGATTATGTATGCTCTTACTCTTTTTCTTTCTAGCTCACAGCGGATGCTTGAGGAACAAAACAAGAAACTTCAAGAAGAGTTGGTTGCTAGTTTTCAACAGGTTTCCCATTTTGAAAAATTGTATGACCAATCAAAGCAAGATTTTTGAGACTTTCGATTTCAGGGGATGAGAGATCCTTGTGCTTCATCATCTAGAGGTGCCCAAGCTTATGACCATGAGATCCTTTTGTCTACTTCGGATGAGGACCGTTACAAATCTGAATTCTAAGGTAATAAAGATTCAGGTGCTCCTACTTCAGGCAGACTCGGGATGGGTGATATGCCTCCTTCTTCAATAGGCGATGACTTTTTTAAGGCTTTGTTTGATCATGATCCACCACCCATTCTTAGTGATCTATCAGTATTGTATCAATTGAGGAAATATTGTATAATAAGCATAATGATAAAAATAATGATGATGATATATAATTTGCATCTTTATTGCAACTCTTTTTTTTTGTTTCTATCATCATTATTACTACGATACAATTATTGGCCTTTCCTCTTCACATTTAATATTTCCACAGTATCACTAACCTACAAAACCAAAGGCAACGCGGCAATTCAAGATCCTTTCATCGCCAATTTCCTATCCTCGCGCATCTCGGTCTCACACTTTTCCGTGTCAATTTTGGAATAGCCAATCATCTCATATAAATCTCTTTTCATGCCATGATTTCATACAGAACCCAGGAGATTTTCTACTTCAACGTAAAAATCCTTTTTAACAATTCCAATTTTCCTTCAGTTGTCAACAATGACAGAACTCAATTTGAAGAAAACAAAATTTCTATTTAAAAATATGAATGCCATTCATTGGAAACAAATATCTTGGTCAAAAATCGATACTTTGAAGTGTTTTCAAAATATTAAATTGGACCATTCTTTTTTACATGCCATGGCTTCTTTTTGGAATGTGAATTCTAGAACATTTAAAATTAATGGCTTTGAAATATATCCCTTGAATGAAGAATTTGAGGCCATCCTTGGTCCCTTAATTGACTTTTGCCTTTCTCATTTGGCTCCTACTAAGACATGGGGATGTATGCTTTATCTATGCTTGCTTGGCTAATTCTTGCTTGTTTCTTCTGATGGCGATATTGATCCACGAGTATTGGATATCATGGACCAAATGGAAGGAGGCTTGTCACCAATACTCGTGATCTTAGCTGAGAATTTAGTTGGATTAGACCAACTTAAGTCAAGATTATCAAAGAAATTGACCAGGAGTCCATTGTTGCTTCAGGTAATTACCTAAACTACCCTTTCGGGTTTTCAATTTAGGTTTTTCTTCTTCTTCTTTTTTTATTGCTCTAATTTTTTCCTAGTCTGCCCATGCAGATTTTTGAAACTAGCGAGCTGTCCTAATTTTTACCTAAGCTGCCCTTGCAGATTTTCAACTTAGCGGACCCTTTTTTATTATATTTTATATTCCTCTAATTTTTGCCTAGTCCACCCATGTGGGTTTTCAGAACTAGCGAGCTATCCTAATTTTTGCCTAAGCCGCCCTTACGGGTTTTCAACTTAGCGAACCTTCCTTTTTTATTTTTTCTTATAGATTTGGCTTCAGGAGTGTCTCTACTTGCTTGATACTCCATCTATGGATTTTGTCAGATATCTGCCGTGACATCATTCTGCTAGAAAACTACTCCACCTTGCTCCTTCATATGCTGACTGGGTTGACTGGATCCACTCATGCACTGAAGTCAACATCTGTTGGTTAGTACCTTGGTGTAAGATTTTTCGTATCACCATGCAGATGTACTTGATGTATGTTCCTCTTGCTGCTCTTCATCGAGGTACTTGCTATGATCCTCGCCAGCTTGACGGTCAGTATGGAGCTGATCCTCGAGGTTCTGAATTCACACCCGATTTAGACATGCCTTGTCTGACTGAACCTACTTGGATTGGCTGAAGTAAAGCTGGTGTAACACCCCCGTACCCTATATACGCACACCGCATATGCCCGCTCAACAAGCGATATACGCATACCGGATAAAGGGGTGTCACGGTTCATTTTAAACAAACCAAACTTTAAACTTTAACATATTATTATCATAAGTCAGTCCGAATAAACTTAAAACATTTAACCTATATTATAAATAGTAATAGATAAAGCATTCCTTCATTAAAATACATATATATATATAACATTAGTACCAAAGGTTTATCCAAACAGTCTGTTCAAAACGTTTGTTAAATAAACAGTGGAAAAATACATATGTATATATATATCAAAATCAATGTTTGCAAAATTATAGAATTTATACATGCTGGCAGTTCGTCTCTGAGCTTGAAGCCCACAACTCAACACTACTCTCACAAACTCAAGCCTAGACTCAACTCGGTCTAGACGAGCTCTCCGGCATAACCGGATCTACCCTGTCACCTGCTCGATGAACCACAATCGCGCTAAGCAGAAAGCTTAGTGGTACAAACTTTGATTCAATAAAGATCAATGCGATGCTCATACACAATATATATATATATATATGAATATATCAACTCATAGCATTATATCTCAACATATTAATCATTTGCATCACATTTCGTAATTCACATTAAAGCAAAGACAAACATGGGCCCAAAAAGGATCTAATATGCTATTCAAAGTTCAGAGTTACTGCTTTGGTCTGTAATCACATTCATCAAGCCCGTAGGTGATATATATATATCCATGGATAATGTAACAGACCCAGTCTCTTGGACCTCAACCCGGCTAGACCCTAGGGCTCCAGTATCTTGGTCCTCAACCCAGCTAGACTGTTACAGTTTTTGAGGCTTATGAACTGGTCTTTTCACCTCAAAAATATCATATTTCACATTTTTCAGCTGGGCTCGGCTTACGACCCAGTCTTTTCACCTGCCCAACGATTCATAGGCATGTCGCCAAACCCAGAACTCTGAAAATTGAATAACATACTAGGCACACAATTAATTGATTTATCTCATTATCAATCTCTTTCACAATTCATTTCTCATTTCATTTCTCATAATCAAATTTGGCTCATTGCCCTAATATATCAGCTTTTCTCAATTTTTCTCATTCTTCTATTTCATCTCAATATCGATTGGTTACATTATGTTTTCACATCTCATATCACATATTTCCACATTTCTTTTCATATACAATACTTTACTCAATTGCATTGATACATCAACATAATTCACATTATGCATATCATAACATATAACTGATTCATCAAAAATATATCAAGTAACTTAACACATTTCTCAACTAAATGTGTTAAGTCCCAATGTCATATAAATGTATGCAATCAATAAAGTTTGTACTTACCTCTAAGAGCGACAACACCACTCTATCAACTCCTCTTCCAAGATAACTCTCAACACTTGTATAAAGGTAGCTCAATTCTCTTCAAAACCTAATCCAAAGGTGATCATACACACTCACTTAGAGATACACATGAGAAAATAAGAAAAAGAACTATCTAGGGAAAACTCTACACTTGACACACTCAACAACACGGGCGTGTCCCTGACCATGCCCTAAACCCACAACACAAAAGCTTTGACATGCTCAGTGACATGGTCGTATTACTGGCCGTGTCAATCCTCCTCCAACATAGAAGCTATGACACTCTCAGTGACATGGGCGTGTCATTAGACATGTCAGTCAACCAACAACACAGTAGCTATGATACACTCAGTGACATAGGCGTGTCACTGGCCGTGTCAATGCTACTACTACACAGAAGCTGTGACACTCTCAGTGACATAGGCGTGTCACTGCTCTTATCACCAACCTAGAAAATAGAACCAACAACACGCCCAAAGACATGGCCGTGCTCCTGGGCGTGTTATGCCAAAAACCCTGAAATCGACACCAACTAAGCCACAACCAACAATCATCTTCCAATAGCCAAATCAACAACACATAACTCAACCAAAACCATCAACAACCCAATAATACTTGAGTAAACCTTAAAACAAGTCAATTATAAACATCAAAACACAATCACAACTCAAAAATCACACAATCCACACACTTGCCTCTTTCACCAAACTCAACCTTTTTTTCTCTTCAATCCAAACCCAAAAATCAAAGTTAACAAAACAACACAACCCTCAAATACACCAAAACAACCATCCAACAAACCCAAGAACACAAACTCAAAAGAAAACTAAGAAACAATTTGGAAACTTACCAAAAGTGAAGAAAATCCTTAAAACTCCAACTTGATCTCTTGAAAACCTTTAATCTTTTGAGCTTGGAAGCAACAAAATCTCTTTTCCTTTGGTTGCTAAGGGTGGCCGGCCAAAGAGAAGAAAAGAAGAAGATGAAGATGAAAGAAGAAGAAGAAGAAAGAAAGAAAGTCAACACTCTTCTCTTTTAACCAAACCACTTTTCGCCAATTACTCTCCACCATACATTTAAACTATATGATATTAAATCCACTACATCATCTTCCACTAACATTAAACAAATCCATTTAATTAATCAAAATATCTCTTTTGACCAAAAAGACATAATCTTGTATATATTGTTTTTATCTCCATATACATAACATATACACTTTAAATTATTTAATCCAATACAACAATTAACACTACAAAATTTTAGGGTATAGTTTGGGATATTACAGCTGGCTTGCACGTTACACTTATCATCTGCCATAGATTTTATATTTGTCAATTTCTTTAGAAAGTGTATTGTTAGGAAGAAAAAATAATAAAAGTAATAATAAGAGATGTTTCTTTTCCTTTTATAATTTCTCATCACCTTTTGCTATTGTGTTTATTTCTTTTATCCATATATGATCAAATACTTATAACAGTGCACATAGAACAATTTTAATATTAATTCTGTTTTATTAAATTGGGGAACAACCAAACATAAAGCCAGCATACACAAGATCACTCATGTTGCCAACTAGCCCTTTTGGGTTTTCTAATTGACGATTTTCTCTCATTTATCTTTAATTGTTGCCTAGCCCGCTCTTTCGGGTTTGTGCAACTAGCGGACTGCTCTAACTTTTGCCTAGGCTGCCCTTTTAGGGTTTTCAACCTAGCGAGCTCTTTTTTCTTTTTCTCTTTTTTTTTATATATAAAACCTCTTCAACCTGTCAATGTTCACTGGCTCACTAAACTCGTTCCCATCCATGTCTGATAACTTCACTAACCTTTTCATGACTTGTTTCACAATATATGGTCCTTCCCAGCTAGGCCTAAATTTTCCTCTTGGATAAGATACATTAGGCTTACATTGTTTCAACACTAAATCCCTGACTCTGAGTTCTTTTATCTTAACCCTTCTATTATAGGCTCGAGCTATCCTCCTTTGATACAGTTGATGATGATACATTGCTTTTAACCTTCTCTCCTATAACAAAGCTAACTGCATGTATCTGCTCACTACCCATTCCATCTCAGGCAGTTCAGCTTCCAAGACCACTCTTAATGACTTGATCTCAAATTCAATTGGCAACACTGCGTCCATCCCATAAACCAAAGAGAACAATGTCATTTCGGTCGGTGTTCGCACACTTGTTCTATATCTCCACAAAGCAAAAGGAAGCATCTTTGACCAATCCCCATATGTCTTGGTCATTTTGGACAGAATTTGCTTAATTGTCTTGTTTGTTGCTTCTACTACACCATTAGCCTTTGGTCTATAAGGAGAGGATCGATGATGATGGATTTGGTACTTCGAGAATAAGTCCTTAATTGCTCCTTGAAACTATACCCCATTGTCTAATATCATACTGTGCGGGACCCCATACCTGCAGATGAGGTTCTTTTCAATAGATCTAGCCATTTGACTTGGCCCCAATTTGTTGAAGGATTCAGCTTCGACCCATTTTGAAATATAATCTATCGCTACTATAATAAAACGGTGACCGTTTGAGGCTGTCGGATGTATCTCTCCTATAATGTCGATACCCCAAGTGGCAAAGGGCCAGGGTGAAGACATAGAATGCAAATATTCAGGAGGCATGTGATTCAAATTACCATACATCTAACATTGTTGGCACTTCTTTACAAACTCAATACAATCTCTCTCCATGGTCAACCAGTAGTAACCTTGTCGAATTATCTTTTTAACTAGGGATAAACCACTCATGTGTGGACCGTAACTTTTTGCGTGTATTTTTGACATGATATGCTCTACTTCAGGCTTTCTCAACCATCTCAAGTGCACCCCCATCTGGCCATCTTTGATATAACTCTCCATGAAAGGTGATGTATTACAAGGACCACCGCCTTATGGCTCTTCTTTCTTTCTTTGTTGCCCCCAATGGGTATTCCCTTTCCTCTAAAAATTGTCTTATAGTATCACACCATGCATCATGGTCTGTATCAGTTTCCATGATTGTCTCATATTCAAAGCAAGGAGTTGACGAACTGGTCAAAATCAGAGGCTTGAGGAATAAGTTGACAGGATTTTCCCATACCAAAGCCAATGTGGCTAGGGCATCAGCCATCTGGTTTTCTTCTCTTGGTAGGTGTATAAACCTATACTCCTTAAAGTTCTTCTTCATCATGGTTAAGTAATGGTGGTGTGGTTTTAATTTCTCTTCTTTCAACTCCCACTCTCCATTTACTTGGGATACTACTAGCAATGAATAGCCAAAAACTTCCATCTTATCCACCTTCATAATCATTAGGGCTTCCAAACCAAAGACACATTCTTCGTACTCTACCATATTAATGGTTGCCCTAAATTTCAACTTTTTGGCTAAGGGGATAAGTTCTCCTTTGGGCAATTCTAGTGTAACTCCCAAACCTGCTCCTTTTCTATTCACTACACCATCAAAATACATTTTCCATCCATGTACTTCAATGGCCTCTAAATGTTCATCCAGAAATTCCAGGACTACCTCTTCGCTATCCGGTAATGGTTGTTGGGCCAGGAATTCTACCACTGCTCTACCTTTGATTTTTTTCCTGGTTACATACTCAATCTCAAATTCTTCCAACATTATCAACCATCGCCCATACTTCCCAATCAAAGAGGGTGTCTCCCTTAAGTACTTCATTGGATCCAACCTGGAAATTGCTTGCACACTATAAGATTGAAAGTAATGCTGCAACTTCTTAGAAGACCAAACCACAGCTATACAGGTCTTTTCAATGATACTATACTTAATTTCATAAGGTAGGAGCTTTCTACTCAAATAGTAAACTGTGTCCTGAATTCCTGACTTATCTACTTAGGCTAGCATTGCTCCTACTTACTCTTCTTCTATTCCTAAGTATAGTAACAAGGGTTTACCTGGTTTAGGTGGTTTCAAAATAGGTGGATTTAGTAGGTACTCCTTTATTTGCTCAAAGGCCTTTTGACACTCTTCATTCCACTGGACTGGCTGATTTTTTTAAGCAATTTGAAGATAGGTTCACAGATTGTGGTAAGCTTTACTATAAACCTGCTAATGTATTGTAATTTACCAATAAATCCCCGAACTTCTCTCTCCATCTTAGGGGTTGGCATATCCCTGATTGCTTTAACTTTATCAAGTTCAATCTCAATGCCATTTGGACCAATCACATGTCCCAACAATTTACTTGAGGTAACCCCAAACACTCACTTCTTCGGGTTTAATCTTAGCTTATATTTCAATGCTCTATTGAAGAATAATTCTAAGTTTTGGAAGTGTTGTTCCCTCATATCTGATTTCACCATCATATCATTAACATATACTTTGACTTCTTTGTGCATCATGTCATGAAATAATGTGGTGGCCATCCTTTGGTAGGTTGCTACAACATTCTTTAATCCGAATGGCATCACCTTATAACAAAATATACCCCATGTAGTAATGAAAGAAGTCTTGGCTTTATCCTCTTGGGCCATTAACACTTGGTTGTATCCAAAAAATCCATCTACAAACTAGTGTAGCACGCTAGAGGCTACACTATCAATGAGGACATCTATATAAGGTAAAGGAAAATCATCTTTAGGGGAAGCCTTGTTTAAATCTCTATAGTCGACACAGACCCTAATTCTTCCATCTTTCTTCAGCACGGGTACTATATTGGTTAGCCAATCTGGATAATCTATTACTTCAAGGAACTTTACTTGTATTTGTTTAGTGACCTCTTCTTTAACCAATTCAGCCCACTCAGGTCTTAATCGTCAAAGCTTTTGTTTGACAGGTTTCATGTGAGTGTAAGTAATAATAAGATGTTCCGCTATGTCTCGATCAATTCCAGGTATATCCTCATAAGACCAAGCAAATAATTCTTCATATTTTTTGAATATTTTTTCAAATCTCTCTCTCTCATCAAGAGTAAGGTCGGATGTTATGCTAATGTTTTTAGGATTTTTGGTTGTTCCCAAATTTAATGATTGTGTATCAACAGAGTTAATATTAAAGATGCTCATGTAACCACTATTTGAATGTATGCAACCATCAGGACAAACGTCACAAAAGTAAGCAAAATTAGACTTTATTGCATTCATCTTGGAAAAGAAAAAATCATCATCCTCATATAAAGCAGACAAATGAAAATCAAAATCAAAATCATTACTCTCAAAATCATAAAGCAGAATATCTTCAAAACTTCTCTTCAACCAGGGCAGCAATCTCCTCCGAAGTCTTCTTGGCTTTCAGGACAACTTCCTTCTTTTCTTTTGGATTGGGCTCCTTGTCGACTGGCAAGGTGAGCTCTTTCCTCACTTGCTCCACTAGCTCGACAACATCAGCAAAAATTTCAAAACCATGGATCAACTTTCCCATAAACATAATTGGCTCGGGCTTTCCTTGGAGTGGTCCCATGTCTGGAGCTTTGACAAAGATTTTTTCAAGTTTTGGGTAGCTCATCTTCTCATTCTTCATTGGCTGGACATCCTAACCCTTTCTTGGAAGTTTGAGTTTTGAAATCTGGAAGCTTTGTCAAACTGACCTTGCCCTTTCCAAGACCAACTTCGGGAAGGTATCTCATGTTCTTCATCATGTTCAAGACCTTAGAGTCCACTACTTCATCATTAGAAATTGCAGCTACATGGAAACCATTGAGAGGCCTCTCATTCATTAGAGCATTAACAACCTCAGTATCTTCGGCCTCGATGACCACTGTCTCATCTCCATTAGGGAACTTGATCTTTTGATGAAGGGTGGAAGGAACTCCTCCAAGAGGATGAAACCATGGTCGTCCCAAGAGTAAGGCAAAGGTAACATGTATGTCCAAAACAACAAATTCAACAATAGATTCAATTGGACCAACCTTGACAGCAGCTTTGAAAGTTCCTTTGGCATGTCTCTTGGTGTTGTCATAAGCCCGAATGGTTACCTCGGTTGGGTTTAGATCCCTTGTTGACACGGCTAGCTTTGATAATATTTTAAGTGGACAAACATTTATGGCGGACCCGTCATTAACCATCACACATGGAGTTCTTTTCCCTTTGATTTTTATTTTGATAAAGAGAGGGCGGATGTGATCTCTCCCCTCTTCTGGTAAATCCGTATCTGAGAAAGAAACCGCTCCCATATTAACTTTGCTCTTCTCTTAAATATCTTCACATTTCATTACTCCTTCAATTTTTATGAAGTTAATCAGTTCCTATGGTGTTATAGAGGTGGAAATTGGCATGCTAGCCAAGGCCTTGGCCATAGTTTCACGGTGCTTCTTAGAAGTGGCCAATAAGTCCCAAATACTAACACTTGCTTGGTTTCTCTTCAACTACTTAAGCACAGTATCATGTTCCTCTTCTTTGTTTCCCACTTCGACTTTCTTTCCTTTATTAACTTCTACCTCCTTAGGTGGTGGCCTTGCATAAGGCTTACCAGATCTTGTGTTCATTACTTCATCTTCTTTGGGCTCGGACCAGGTCCATTCCTCTTTTTTAGGTACAAGATCATCATCACTATCGCTTGAATCCCAAAACCCATTCACAACACAAATTGCTACTTCTTTACCCACTATAGCTTGTTCAATTTTGCTAAATACCTCTTCTTCTTTGGTTGCTTCTCCACCCACATCTTGGAAAGAAGACATGACAAAACTTCCATGCAAACCTCCTCCAATCATGTAGGTTGCAGGTGGTGGTACTCTATTGAACCTTGATAATGGTTTGTCTTTGGTTTTCGGCTTGTTGGGCTCGGGCAGCTTTCCACTATCAATCAAATTTTGGATCTCATGCCTCAACCTCACACAACTATCCGTGTCGTGTCCTTGCAATTGATGAAATTAACAAAATACCTTGTGTCAAAATTAGGTGGGAGAGGGTTAGGAAGAGGATGAGGATTTAAGGGTTGTAACAATCCCTTCCTTTGAAGCTTATTGAGAACCCAAGACAACGGTTTCCCCAATTCTCAAAACTACCTTCTTGTTCCTTGGCTAGTAGCATTAACACCAACTGCCTTCATGCCTTGGTTACCAGACTAGTTGTTTCCTTTCTCATTCCTACTTGTTGAAAAGTGGTTTTTCTATCTTTCTCATTTTTCAATTTGCAGACCAGCTTGGAGAAGATCTTTGAAATCACGGATGAGTGTATGAAACATCCTTTCACAAAGACTAGGCAACACCCCTCTCACAATCATCCTTATTTGATCAGATTCATCGGGCCTCTTCTTGAGCAAAGTAGCCTTATTTCTCCATCTTTTCACATAGTCCACAAAATTCTCATTTGGCCTTTGTCTAATGGACTCAACTTCCATTAAGGTAACTTCCATCTCAACATTGTATCCATATTGTTAGATGAAGGCCTTGTATAGCAAATCCCAACTCTTTTGCATGCTGTCATCTAAGGTATTGAACCAATTTTAGATAACAGGATCCAATGAGAGCATAAAGTACCTTAGAGTTTGAGCCTTTGTATCTCGGGCAGACTGCATAGCAGTGATATACTGCTTTACATGGAGGTGAGGATTTTTAGTTCCATCAAACTTTGCAAAGGATGGCATCTTGAACTTGTATGGATCTTCTTCATCTAGCTCAATAATTTGTCAACTTCGGACATTTCTTCAGTTTTCATCTTCTTCTCAAATTTCTTTTCCAAATCCGCAATCAACTTTTCAACATTAGAAGTTTTAGTTTTTTCAACAGTTGTCTTCCCAATAACCTTCGACTCTTTATTTTTGTCTTGAGGATCTTGGAAGTATTGTGCCCAATTGTCATCATCATCAATGATCACCTTATCATCATCAAAAACAACTTCACTAACTTTAGCCTTCCCCTTGTCCTTTGGCTTCTTAGGGCTAGCAGATGCTTCGGTATTATTTCCTAAAATTGCAGCCAATTGGTTCTTCATGGTCTCAGCCAGGGCCTCTTTTATTTGTTCCATCTTGGCATTGAGGGCATCATCCACCATTCTTTGAATTTGTTTGGGCTCCATTGCTTTTGGTGAGCAAGTGATTGAGTTGCTACTAGATTCTTCATCTTCGACGTAGGTCAAATTGTCGTAAGCTTTTGAACTGTCGTAATCCTGGGCTGTGAGCCAGAAAAGATCAATGATATGAGATGCAAATGTATGTATGCATGTATACACAAACAATAAACAAAGATAAGTAGAATGTCCATTCCAACCTTATAACATCTATACACGAATGGCAAGTCTCCTTTCCTAGGTAATATGGTTAACAAAATACCAACATGGGGTATCTTTTTTTTCGAATAATTCCCTCAGACGTTTCAACCAATAGTTATATTTTTAAAAATGGAAATCAGTTCATGATAATTCCCATTAATTAGGTTTTAATCCATTTAACCAACTAAAGTAGCTTTTATGCTGTATTGGATTAAAAACTAAATTAAGATGTTTATTATAAATAGATTTCTCACTTAAAAAGTAACTAATGATTCATGCCACAAACAAGCCCATGATTAATAATTCTTAGTATAAACTGGGCTCACAATTGATTTTTGGTATTTTCATAATTGACCTAAATAGCTTGTAAGCTCTTTCAAGAGGTCATAAAAATAATTTTGTTTCTAAGCCCATTGTGAAAATATTTTAGAAAAAACATATTTTGGGCTTTGTATTTGTATCACTAGAAAAGTATTTTTGATTTTTTTTTAGAAAAGTTATATGTCCAAAAATCATTTTTAAAAAGTTTTGAAAATAGCTTTGGTCTTTTTGACTTTAAAGAAAAATTTATTTTGAGCTTACAATATACGTAGGTCATATTAGAAAAAGAATAAATCAAATAAGCCGTGATTTAAGCTAAGATAAATTAACTATAGTCAAACAACAAGCATTTGGGGTAAAAACCTAAGGAAAGTAACTAGGCCAATTACATGAGCTTTAGTCTTTGGGTTAAAAGGCTTAGGTTCCCATAGCAAGTATATACCAAATGGTACAAGGCTATGAGTGGTTATGCCATGCTCGATCTCTATACCTTGAGTGAAAGTATGGTATCCCTTACATAACACAACAAGGATAACACGAACATCCTAACTCACGTGCACGATGCAATCTAATATGATGCAATGGATAATATCATGAAAAGAAAGAATAGAATAATATAAAGACCAATGGAATCAACTTCTCTTATCCCCAGTGGAGTCGCCACTGTGAGCAGGAATTTTTGCTGCTACTCCCGGTGGAATGGTTCTTGCGACTTCAACATTGTTTAGGCTCTAGTCCTTAGAGAACATGGGCCTACGCCCGGAGAAAATGGAATCGCCACCCGGACGGGCCGGGAAAAAGAAGGGGTGGATGACTTAATTCCTAAGGTGTAATATCCCGATGCATGCCCCAGAAGTTTTGTATGTTGTTGTTGTTGTTGTTATTGTTGTTGGTTTAAATTGAGAAAAGAACATATATGTATATGTGTTTTGGGGAAATTTAGGGTTTAGAGACAAGTTTATATGTTGTGTATATGGTGATATATATAACATATAAAATGGTCAAAGAGAAAGAGTCATGCAAGAGGAGATATTTTTATATGGCATGTGGAATTACTTAATTGGGTTCATAAGAGACAAAAGCTAAGTTAAGTGATAAGGGGTATATGAGTAATTGCTTGAAATGAAATGCTTGGTGGAGGATTTTTGGTAATTAGTAATTATATTATTATTATTATTATTATTATTATTATTATATACATATATGTGGCTATCGTGGAAGAGGAAAAAGAAATGAAGATATTCTCTTCTTCTTCTTCTTCTTCTCCTTTTGGTTCTTGCACGAGAGAGAGAGAGAGAGAGGTAGAGAGATGAGTTGATCTTCACCAAAACCTTAGGGTTTTAAGAGAATTGAAGGAAGAATCAAAGGATTAAGTGGAGATTTGGTGGAATTCATCAATTGAGGTAAGTACTTACTTGTTTTCCCTTGTTAATGTTTGAGATAGGTTGTGATGGATTGATTTCATGATTTAGTGTGTTATATATGTGTTTACAAGTATTGAAATTGATTACAAGCTAAAGGATTGGATTGGTGTTGGTTTTGTTGGAAAGATGGTAAGTATTCTCTTGTTTTCTTTACTTAATTGGAAGTTGTGTTGGAAGTGAAGTAAGGTTTGATGATTTTGTGATTTGGTGGATTTGAGATGTGTTGTGTTGTGTGTTCAAGTGTTAAATTGATTTTAAGTTATGAGTTTAATTAGTGGTTGTTGTTGGAAATGGTGGAGATGTTGATTTTAGGGTTTTGAGTTGAGATGTGTTTAATTGTTATATTAATGTGTTGTGAAGTAATTCTTGTGATGAATATGTGTTTAAAACATTGATTATATTCATTTGAAGCATGTTATATGATGAATATTGTGTTTGAGTGTAATTAGAAGAGAATTGGTTTTGGTTATGGGTGACACGGCCATAGGCATTGAAGAGACACGGGCGTGTTCATCAATTGAGTTGGGCGTGTCAATTGTTTGAATTGGCTACTGCCTCTTTTGTTGTTAGTGACACGGGCGTGTCCATCAAAGGTGCTGGGCGTGTCAATTGTTTGAATTGGCTACTGCCTCTTTTGCTGTTAGTGACACGGGCGTGTCCATCAAAGGTGCTGGGCGTGTCAATTGTTTGAATTGGCTACTGCCTCTTTTGTTGTTAGTGACACGGGCGTGTTCCATCAAGTGGCTGGGCGTGTCCATCAAATGGGCTGGGCGTGTCCTACAAATGAATTACATATTGCTTTATACTTTGTTCCTTTTTACATTGTTTTGATTCTTCAAAGGTTCCATTGTTTCTAAACTTAAACATGAACATTATAAATATGTTTTAAACACAAGAATGATCTAATCAAAGGAATGTGGAAGATCATAAAGCTATGAATCATATCAATTGTGTTTTGCCCTAATTGCATTGTTGAGATTTAGCAATGTTATGTTATGCACTTTGAATGATATGTTTGCCTAGTTAATGTAATTGATGTTGTATATATATATACATCAATGAGGCTATATGTAAAATGTGAAAAAGAGGATGAAGTGATTGATTATGGATAGCTTGGTGGGAGTAACTCTTGAGGGTGAAAGAGATGAGGATCATCCAAAAAGGTATGTACAATGCAATTTATAATGATGTGAATGATATGTTTACCTAGTTAATGTAATTGATGTTGTATATATATATATATCAATGATGGAATATGACATGTAAAGGATATGATGAGGTAAATGATTATGTATGTAAAAGATGAATTGCTATAATGTGGATTGAAATGTGATGTGAAGCCATTGTGATTGGCTATGTTAACTGAAATGTGATGTGAAGCCATTGTGATTGGCTATGTTAACTGAAATGTGATGTGAAGCCATTGTGATTGGCTATGTTAACTGAAATGTGATGTGAAGCCATTGTGATTGGCTATGTTAACTCAAATGTGATGTGAAGCCATTGTGATTGGCTATGATGATTCAATTGAAAGAAACAAGGCATGTTGCCTAGATGATGATGAGAATTGAAAATGATATTGATGATGAAATAATCAATGAATTGTGTAGCTAATGTGTTATTCTATTCTCAGAGTTTGTTGTTGGTGGCATGCCTAATATTAGTAACAATCTCTTGAAGTTAGGTTGGGCTTGATCCTTGAAGCCAAGTTGGGTTGAAGTTTAACATGTTTTACTCCCCTTGAAGCTTGGTTGGGTCTAGTTCTTGAAGCCTAATTGAGATGTTACAACCCTTGAAGCTAGGTTGGATTGGTTCTTGAAGCCAAGTTGGGTTGATACTTAGCATGCTTTGTTCCCCTTGAAGCTTGGTTGAACCTAATCCTTGAAGCCTAGTTGGGTCAATGATAATGATAAATGTGAAAACAAAACCAAAGCATTAACTCTGAAAATAGAATAGCATATTAGTGTCTGTTGGGCCCGAGTCTGTCTTTGATGTCCATGTGATATACAAATGTTGAATTAGATGAATAATGAGATCTATGATTGACTTTGTTGACAATGTGACTTATGATTGGTGAATTGTGAATTAAACAATGTTATGAGGTATGATATGTAATGTGTATGTATTGATATGTTGATTGTGAGTATTGGTGATGGGTTGTGGTTGGTGTTAATGATTGCCTTGTTGGAAATGTTATTCATGATTGGTAAATGGTGAATAAAATAATGTTATGAAGTATGTTGTGGAATGTGGGTATTGAAATATGATTTAGTTGAGATATATGAAAGGTACAATCTAAAAGAAAATATATGATAAGCTAAAGTTACATGGAATTGATATATCATTATATGCTAATATTTTTATAATGTATGTGTATATTATATATTTGTACTACTAAGCTCTCGGGCTTAGCGCGGTTGTTTGATCGCGCAGGTGACCAGATGAAAGATATAAAGTCTTGCGTCATGCCACGAGAAGAGTAAGAGTTTGTCGAGACCAACTAGAGGGTGATGCATACATGTATAATTTAATTATGATGTACTTTTATCAAGAATGTAATCATTTGTATAAATGATGTTTCGAGAAAGATAAGATTATTGTATATTTATAAGATCATTAAAAGTATATCGATTTTGTAAATGTTCTTTAAATTAATGTATTGTGGTTTGAGCTATGTTAAAGGTTTTTAAATTGTAACGAAATGTGACATCTTTATACTTTATATATTTACTGTACGTATACCAGGTATATGTGTAGTACTTATATGGAGTATCGGGGTGTTACATAAGGAATCCCCAACCTCCTAATGGGTTCAAAAAGTTGGGTACGTATGGGGAAGGTGAGAAATGGCCCAGCACCCCCAAAATGCCCGCTTCATTGAAACAAGCCTCCTTTGCAAGTCTTAATATTATAAAATTCTTAAATATAACAATATTATCCATACTACATGCAACAATTAAAATAAAGTATCATTATATTAAAATCAAAGCAATGTCCAAACAAAGCAAATAAATGGACACTCATCCGAGGATGGAAACATTTTCTTACATTGTCCATGTCTAAAACTAAATAGGGCACCCACCGGAAGGTGGAAACGTGTTCTTTACATTGGTACAAAAACTTTAAGATAAAATGAATTACATGATGCTTACGACATGAGGTACCCAAAAATATGGAAACATACCTCTTACAATGTTTTGAAATCAAAATAAATCAATAAAAGTAAACAACCATTCATCATAAATAAATCATTCATCAAGGACATCAAACATCAATCAAAATATAGAATAAACATTCATCCAATTTAAATAAAACAATAAATATATTAACTTTAGGGGTTCATGCATCAATTAGGGTTTCTAGGGTTTTATGTTTAATAACTAGGGTTTTTCATATACTAGTTTAATTAGTTGAGAAATATTTTAAAGAAATAACATAGCTACTGGATGTTTTAAAGATTTAGGGTTTTGGATGTTTTTATGAAAATAATGCTACTATAATTTAAAAAATAGGTTTGATTAGGGTTTTAAGCAAACAGATTGTTGTTTTAGTTTTTAGAAAGGTGTAATTAGGATTTTAGATTTGAAAAAAAAATTTTAAGGTTATTAAAGTTTTAGGGTTTTACGATTAAGATATTAGGGTTTTATGGTTTGAAATCTTGATTCTGTAGATTATGATTTTGAATTCAAAATTTGATGCTTTTCCGTGATTAAAGTTGAGTGTGCTTTTAATATTGACTATATCAACTACTTATGTATTTTTAGGTGAAACAAATATAAAAAGGCAAATCTATTATTGAAAGATTAAAATAGCTCACTGAATAAAATTATAAAAAAATAGTTACTGTGAAGGTTTGAAAACAAAGTTAATTAAGATTTAGGGTTTGAATAACTTAGGGTTTATGAAATTAGATTTGTGTTGAATGATTATATTTTTTACTTTAATTAAGATCTTAAGTATTGTATGAATTAATTTATGCTATAGCCTAAACTAAATTGAAGGAAGAATTAAATAACTAAGGCAGTAAGATGATGGCTTAAAAGATGAAGATTATTAATGATTTAACAAAATGAAGTTAGAGCAATTTACCTATGTTTGAAGGCTCCACCAAATTTGGAGAAATTGAACCAAGTTGTTGCCTGCTTCAGATTTGGTTTTGGTTGAGCAAAGTAATCTGGAGACGATTCATTGCCTCCTTTGGTTGCTGTCTCTTGGATTTCTCCTTGCTTGCTAGGGTTTTTTTTTGTTGGCTGAAAGAATTTAAGAGTCCCAAGTTTGGTTCCAAAATCTCCTTTTCAAAAGATCCAAGTTCCATCCTCTTTTTTTATGTTTTAATGTGGTATTTATAGAAAAAAAATCAAAACCTAATTCTAATTGCCTAAGGACATCAAAACCATTTAGGAAAAGAAATAAAAACCAAGTAGAATTCGGTTTCGGAAAAAACTGAGCTGGCAAAAAACTGTTGCAGGCTACGGGCAGGCCATCACAATTTTTGTGTGCAAGCTGGGCCACGGGCCAACCAAATTCCTGCGGCAAATTGGCTTGTGCCCAATTTGCCGCAGGAATTGGCCCAAGCCAATTCATTTTCGGCGATGAAATTTTTTCTTCGCCGATTCTTCAGTAATCGATTATTTATTTATTTATTTATTTTTAACTTTACTAATATTATCTTTTTTATTTTTTTATTAAAAATTATAAATAATAAATACTAAATTAAATATTATTTTATTAAAATACCATAAAAATTATTTTGGACTATATATAAAAAAAATATTGGATCAGACTGGGTCAAAAATTAAGGGTCTACACCAAGACAGCGGCTTCCCCAATTTTGAAAACTGCCTTCTTCCTCCTTGGCCAGTAGCATTAACACAAACTGCCTTTTACATGCTTTGGTTACCATACTGGTAGTTTTCTTTCTCATTCCTTCTTATTGAAAAGCGGTTCTTCTCTCTTTCCCACTCTTCAATTTGTAGACCAGCTTGTAAAAGGTCTTTGAAATCCCGAATGAGTGTATGAGACATCCTTTCACGAAGGCTAGGTAACACTCCTCTCACAATCATTCTAATTTGATTGGATTCATCAGGCATTCTCCTGAGCAATGCAGCCTTATTCCTCAACCTCTTTATATAATCCACGAAATTCTCATTTGGCCTTTGCTAAATTAGAGTAACTTCTAATTCAGCATTGTAACCATATTGTTGGATGAAGGCCTTGTATAGCAGATCCCAACTCTTTTGTGTGTCATCATCTAAGGTATTGAACTAATTTTGGATAATAGGATCCAATGAGAGCATAAAGTACCTTAGAGTTTGATCCTTAGTAGCCCGGGAAGACTGCATAGCAGTGATAAAATTCTTCACATGGAGGTGAGGATTTCCGGTTCCATCAAACTTTGCAAAGGATGGCATCTTGAACTTCTACGAAACTTCTTCATCTAGCTCAAACAATTTGTCAACTTCGTACATTTCTTTGGTTTTTAGCTTCTTTTCAAACTTCTTTTCCAGATTAGCAATCATCTTTTCAACATCTGAAGTTTCAATTTTTTCCACAGCTGATCTTTCAACAATCTTTGACTCTTTCTTCTTGTCTTGAGGATCTTGGAAGTATTTAGCTCAATCATCATCATCATCAATGATCACCTTATCATCATCAAAAGCCACTTCAACAACTTTAGCCTTCCGCTTATCTTTATTGGTGCTTGCGGATGCTTCGGCATTGTTCCCAAACATTGTAGCCATTTGATTCTTCATGATCTCAGCTAGGGCCCCCTTTAGTTCTTCCATTTTAGCATTAAAGGAGTCTTCCACTATTCTTTGAATTGCTTTTGGTGAAAAAGTGATTGAGTCGCTGCTAGATTCTTCATCTCCAGTGTAGGTCAGATTGTCATAAGCTTTTGAACTATCGTAATCTAGGGCTGTGAGCCAGAAAGGATTAATGATATGTGATGTGATGCATGTATGCATGTATGAATAAACAATTAACAAACAAGGATAAATAGGATGTTCCTTCCCACCTTATAACTTTCGCACACTGATGGCGAGTCTCTTTTCCTAGGTATATGGTTAACAAAATACCAACATGAGGTATCTTATTTTTGAATATTTTCCTCAGACGTTTCAACCAATAGTTTTATTTTCAAAAATGGAAATCAGCTCATGATAATTCCTATTAATTAGGCTTTAATCCATCCAATCAACTAAAACAACTTTTATGCTATATTGGATTAAAACTAAATTAAGAGGTTTATTATAAATAGAATTCTCACTTGAAAAAGTAACTAATGATTCAAGCCAAAAACAAGCCCATGATTAATAATTCTCAGTATAAACTAGGATCGCAATTATTTTTGATATTTTCATAATTGATCTTCAATATTCATAAGCTCTTTTAAAAGATTATGAAAATAATTTTATTTCTAAGCCCATTTGTAAAAAGATTTTAGAAAAAATAGATTTTGGGCTTTGTATTTGGGTCATGAGAAAATAATTTTTGATTTGTTTTTTTAGAAAAGTTTTATGTCCAAAGACCATCTTGAAAAGTTTTAAAAATAGCTTTGATCCTTTGGATTTTAAAGAAAAATTTATTTTGAGCTTACAATGTACATAGGTCATATTAGAAAAAGAACAAACCAAATAAGCCATGATTTAAACTAAGATAAATTAACCATAGTCAACAACAAGCATTTGGGGTAAAAACCTAAGGAAATTAACTAGGCCAATTACATGAGCTTTAGTCTTTGTGTTGAAAAGGCTTAGGTTCCCATAGCAAGTATATACCAAAAGGTACAAGGCTATGAGTGGTTATGCTATACTCGATCTCCATACCTTGAGTGAAAGTATGGTATCCCTTACATAACACAACACGGGTAACATGGGCGTCCTAACTCACGCAAACGATGCAATCTAATATGATGCAATGGATAATATCATGATAAGAAAGAATAAAATAATATAAAGACCAACGGAATCAACTTCTCTTATCCCCAATGGAGTCGCCACTGTGAGCGGGGATTTTCGCCTCACTCTTGGTAGAATGGTTCTTGCGACTTTGCCACTTTTTAGGCTCGGGGCCTTGGAGAACACCAGCCTAAGCCCGGAGAAAATGGAGTAGCCACCCAGACAGACTGGAAAAAAGAAAGGGGTGGATGACTCAATTCCTAAGGAATTCCCAACCCCCTAATGGGTTCGAAAAGTTAGGTACGTGTGGGGAAGGTGAGAAACGGCCTAGCACCCCCACAACACCTGATTCATTGGAACCAACCTCCTTTGCAGGTCTTAATATTATAAAATTCTTTAAATATAACAATATTATCCATACTACATGCGACAATTAAAATAAAGCATCATTATATTAAAATCAAAGCAATATCCAGACAAAATAAATAAATGGACATCCATCCGAGGATGGAAACATGTCCTTATATCATCTAATATCTAAAACTAGATAGGACAACCATTGAAAGGTGAAAACCTATCCTTTACATTGATCCAAAAACTTTAAAATAAATTAAATTACATGATGCACATAATATGAGGTACCCAAAAAATGGAAACATACCTCTCACAATATTTTGAAACCAAAGCAAATCAATAAAAGTAAATAACCATTCATTATAAATAAATCATTCATTAAGGACATGAAACATCAATCAAAATATATAATAAACATTCATCTAATTTAAATAAAATAGTAAGTATATAAATTTAGGGTTTATGCATCAATTAGGGTTTCTTGGATTTTATGTTTCACAATTAGGGTTTTATATATACTAGATTAATTAATTGAGAAACATTTAATATAAAGAAATAATATGGCTACTGGATATTTGAATTAAATGTTAGGTTTGAAATAAATTAAGGTTCGAATCTAAAGAATGGAGGTTTTGAATTTAGGGTTTCGGAAGTTTTATGAAAATAATATTAAAGTTTATGGTTTCATTAAATAAGATTGAAGATCATGAAAATAGGATTTTAAGTTAGGTATTTGGAAAGAATATGCTACTGTGAATCTCAGAAAAATAGATTTGGTTAGGGCTTTAAGAAAACAAATTATTGTTTTGTGGTTTTAGAAAAGAGTAATTAGGGTTTTAGATTTTAAAAATTAGTTTTACGGGTATTAAGGTAATAGGGTTTGAAAAAAAAACTCTTTTTAGGGTTTTAAATAGAGTTTAGATGGTAAGCAGAATAATTGATCAAATAACAAAAATATCATCTATTGTATGTTTAAACAATTGATTAATTTGAATGATGAAGCTACTGTAAATATAAATAAGTCAATAGAAATTCAAACCTCCGTTGCTGGTTCCACCATAATTTTGAATTATGGTTGAACAATAACAAAGACAGTGTTGGACTGCCTTTGATGGATCATTTCTTGCTTGTTGACTACCTCTTGCTCCTTTCAAGTCCAAGGTTCTGAATCAATTCCTTCAATAATTGTGCCGTCAAAGATTGCTAAGAAAAAGTCCCAAAAAAAATCCAGATCCAAAAGTCCAAAGTCCCTTTCTGGGTGTTTTAATGTGGTATTTATAGGTAAAAAATAAAAACCTAATACTAATTGATTAAGGAAATAAAAACGCTTTTGGAAATAAAATCAAAAACCAAATAAAATAGGGTTTCAAAAAAATTGCGTGCGGGCCGGGCTACTTGCGTGCGAAATTGCTCTGGCAAAAAATTTCCTGTGGGGCACTGCAGGCTGGGCGTGGGCCACAGGCCAATTCATCACAAGTTCTAGTGGCTATTTCGATGCAGGTTCTTGTGGCCAATTCAACGCAGGTATTTCCTGCGGCGAATTGGCCCAAGCCAATTCATCGCCAGTGATCTTCGTCGTCGATTTTTATTTATTTTTTATTTTTATTAAAAATAAATATTATAAGTAATAAATATTATTTAATTAAAATATCATAAAAAATTTTTGGACTGTTTAAAAATATCAGATTGGACTGGGTCAAAAATTAAGGGTCAACATATACCCTAAGTTGATTCATTCTTGAAGTATACCTGAATTTATAATTGATTAAGATATTTGATTTTACTTTATTTTGTAACATTAAAGTAATATTTTTTCCTTACGTCATGTAGATAAAATAATTTTCCTCGATTAAAGTAATATTTTTCCTTATTTCATTTAAATAAAATTTTTTTCCCTACTTTAATTTGTAACATTCAAATTTTAATAGCTTGCACTTAAATTTGTACATTAATGAGACTCTAACTTCATTATAGCTGGTTAAATTGATTGACTACTTCATCTAGATAAAGTATTTTTTATACTTTAATTTGTAACATTTTAATTTAATAGTTGGAAGCTTTTATGTATATAATACTTGGATATAAATGGCATTATTTTCAATTTAACTTATTAAACTGATATGGAACCCAACTAGTTTTTCCACCGTTTCATCTCTCAAAGGTGTGAATCACATATGTATTCAAAAATGATTGAAAGTGACAATAATAAATCAAAAAACCAGTGTGCCCCTTTGTAACACCCCACATCCGGTACACGCACACTACAAACACCACATTGTAATATACGTGCACTGAACATAGGGATGCTACGGTTTTCTTTAACATTCAAATCATTTTAAAAGATACCATAACGTTTCTTCTATATATATTATAGAAAATAAGTAATTAACTTGCAATATAAAACAAAATAGATATATACATTTACTTAATACGCAGCGGAATTTATAAAATATTTACATATACGAAAACATTTAAATCCATATTTACAAATATACATATATTCACATTATAAACAATACTTTACAAAATATAAAGAAGTTATACATGATTGGCAGCTTTTCTCTGATCTTTAAGTCCCAAAATAAACTCTTCAATGTCTACTCTCACTCGATCTCGAGGAACTCTCGGGTTAAACTCTATTACTTGCGCGATCAACACTATCGCGCTAAGCCAACGGCTTAGTAGTACAAAGTATGCCAACATTATGCTTTAATGCAATGCAATATCATACACATTAATAAATAAACAACAATATAGTTGTAAAGATAATACCACACCTTTATATTTCATAACTCATATAAGCATAATACATTTCAAAGTCCTTTCAAGGATCTCATTATTCAATTATTTTAACACCAATAAATCACATTGAAACAAAGACAAGCATGGGCCCAAAATACACTAATATGCCATTCAATTTTCAGAGTTAATGTTTTGGTTCTATTATCACATTCATCAATATCATAATCCCAACTAGGCTTCAAGGATTAGGTTCAACCAAGCTTCAAGGGGAACAAAGCATGCTAAGTATCAACCCAACTTGGCTTCAAGAACCAACCCAACCTAGCTTCAAGGGTTGTAACATCTCAATTAGGCTTCAAGGATCAAATCCAACCTAACTTCAAGAGATTGTTACTAATATTAGGCATGCCACCAACAACAAACTCTGAAAATGGAATAACACATTAGCCACACAATTCATTTATTATTTAATTATCATTTCCATTCTCAATTCTCATCATCATCTAGGCAAACATGCCTTATTTCTTTCAATTGAATCATCATAGCCAATCACAATGGCTTCACATCACATTTGAGTTATCATAGCCAATCACAATGGCCTCATATCATATCATGTCTCAATTCATATTATAATATTTCCATTCTTATCAAAGCAATTTATCATAAAAGCATTCATATACATCATCAATACTCACATTGTGTCCCACATTATACACAATATAACATTATTCATAGATTTAGAATCTTCCACATATATTTGTTTAGGTCATTCTTTGTATTAAATGTGTTTAGAGTGTTTATTTTTATGTTTAGGTGCAAGAAGACCTTTGAAGAATCAAAACAATGCAAGAAGGGCAAAGAACAATCACAGTAGCTAACACACTCAAGGGACACGGCCAAGCTTGTGGCCATGTCTCTCAAACAAAAGCTCCAACACGGCCAAGACTCCCCTAGCTTGGCCGTGTCTCTCAACACAAAATAGGCAGTGGCAGACACAGTCAAGGGACACGGCCAAGCCAGTGGCCGTGTCTCTCCAAAATTGATCCAACACGGTCAAATTTCCTTAAACTTGGCCGTGTCTCCCAAAAATCTTTACTCTTGCCCATGTCTCTTCTTTAGTTTGGCCGTGTCTCTCATGAATGAAAACCCTAAACATGGC
Source organism: Garcia nutans (assembly GCA_947685225.1). Taxonomy (NCBI): domain Eukaryota; kingdom Viridiplantae; phylum Streptophyta; class Magnoliopsida; order Malpighiales; family Euphorbiaceae; genus Garcia; species Garcia nutans. Next base: position 330,876 of record CANTUV010000017.1, on the reverse strand, counting down.
CAAGTCTCTTTTTATTGAATTAAAACACATTATGCACAACATAACCTCATTCAAATGGATATAATCAATGTCATTAACACTTATTTTACATATTCATCATAATATTCACATTAACAATACATTTAATCACTTACCATTTCAAAACCCTTAAACCAACATCACTCCTATACTTTCAATATCAACATCCACTTAACTTACCATCTTCAAACCAAAACCAACACCAATTTAACTTTTTAACTTACAATCAATTTCAACACTTATAAACACATCTCAAACACACCAAATCATAATATCAACAAATCATAACTCACCTCAAACACAACTTCAAAAATAACAAAGGAAAACAAGAGAGTACTTACCAAAATTGAGGAAATTCCACAAATCTCCAACTTAATCCTTTAATTCTTCCTTCAATTTGATTATAGAATTTAGAACACCTCTCTTGCTCTCTCTTTCCTTTGGTAGCCGGCCACACACATGAGAAGAAAAGAAAATGAAAACAAGTCAAACTTCTTTTCTTCTTTAAATCTCCACCAAGCAATTCTAACCAAGCAATTACCTAAATGCCCTCATCCATTTAACTTAGCTTCTTTCACTTTTATGCCCATTTAAGTAATTTCACATATCACAAATAAAATATCTTCTTCCCTTGACTCCTCATTTTGACCAACATATATGTTATATATATTACCATATACCCAACATATACACTTCTCTCTACACATTACTTTCCTTTTTAAACAATACCTAAACATTCTCTTTTCAATTTCTTTTCTTATCAACATAACATATACACATAATTCAAACAAACAACAATTATATCCAAACATCTAGGGCACACATTGGCATATTACAATTCTCCCCCTCTAAAAAGAAATTTCGTCCTCGAAATTACCTGATATCAAGTTCGAAACAACTGAGGATACTGATCTCGCATGGCTTGTTCACTTTCCCAAGTTGCCTCTTCTTTTGCATGATTCTTCCACAAAATCTTCACAAGTGGCACTTTCTTATTTCTCAATTCTTTCACATCATGTGCCAAAATAGTAATTGGTTCTTCTTCAAATGTCAGATATGGACTCACTTCGATAGATTCAATTGGAAAAACATGAGATGGATCCGACCTGTATCTCCTCAACATAGAAACATGAAATACATTATGGATCCTATTCAACTCAGGTGGCAAGGCAAGCCGATAAGCAACTGGTCCAATTCTTTCTAAAACTTCATATGGTCCAATGAAACGAGGACTCAATTTCCCTTTCCGACCAAACCTCAAGATCTTCTTCCAAGGAGACACTTTCAAAAATACATTATCTCCCACATTATACTCAATGTCTCTCCTCTTCAAATCTGAGTAAGACTTCTGTCGATCTGAAGCTGTTTTCAACCTATCTCGAATCATTATCACTTTCTCTTTAGTTTCTTTAACCAGATCAGGACCAATTATCTTACTTTCTCCAAGCTCATTCCAACATAAAGGTGTCCTACACCGTCTACCATACAGTGCTTCGAATGGTGCCATACCAATGTTGGATTGATGACTGTTATTGTAAGCAAATTCCACAAGTGGTAAGAATCTATCCCAACCTCCAGAGAAATCAATGACACAGCTTCTCAACATATCCTCGATAATCTGTATCACTCTCTCTGACTGTCCATCTGTCTGCGGATAGAAAGCAGTACTGAAGTGTAATCGAGAACCCAAAGCACCATGTAAACTCTTCCAAAATCTTGAAGTAAATCGGGGATCTCGATCAGACACTATAGAAATTGGGACACCATGCAACTTCACAATCTCATGGATATACAGCTCAGCTAACCTCTCCAAAGAGTAATCCATCTGAACCGGAAGAAAATGAGTTGTCTTAGTCAACCTGTCAACAATCACCCAAATAGCATCATGCTTTCTTTGTGTCAATGGCAAACCAGACACAAAATCCATGGTTACCCTTTCCCATTTCCATTCAGGCACTGCTAAAGGTTGAAGCAACCCGGTTGGAACTTGATGCTCCGCTTTTACCCTCTGACATGTGAGACATTTGGATACAAACTCCGCTATGTCTCTCTTCATACCGGACCACTAGTAGCACTGTTTCAAATCATGATACATCTTTGTATTGCCCGGATGCATAGCAAATACTGACTGATGGGCTTCTTCTAAAATGATCCTTCTCAAATTAGCATCATCAGGTACACACAATCTGTTCTTAAACCAAAGACTCCCATCACTTCTCACAATAAAATCTCGACTCTTTCCATTTTGGCAATCTGAAATAATCTTTTGAATCTTCACATCAGCCAACTGAGCCTCTTTAATCTGATCCAACAAAACTGGTTTCAATTGCAACTGTGCCAACAATGCACCATCATCACAAGATACAAAACTGGCATGCAAAACTCCCAACTCAACAAGCAACGAGAGCGAGTAAACAGTCAAACCTGCTAAAGACTTCCGACTCAAGGCATCAGCAACAACGTTTGCTTTACCAGGATGATAATCAATCAAACAGTCGTAGTCTTTAATCAACTCCAACCATCTCCTCTGTCAAAGATTAAGCTCTTTTAGGACACCCAAATATTTCAAACTTTTATGGTCTGTATAGATAAAACACTTCTCCCCATACAGATAATGTCGCCAAATCTTCAATGCAAACACAATGGCTACCAACTCTAAATCATGGGTCGGATAATTGAGTTCATGTGGTTTCAATTGTCGAGAAGCATAAGCTATAACTTTACCTTCTTGCATCAGAACACAACCCAAACCACTATGTGAAGCATCACTGTAAATCACATATGGTTTGCCTTCCACAGGTAAAGTAAGAACAGGCACTTGAGTCAACATTTCTCTCAACTGTTCAAAGCTAGCCTGACACTGACCTGTCCACACAAATCTAACTCCCTTTCGAAGTAATCTGGTAAGTGGAGTAGCTATCAAAGAAAATCCTTTCACAAACCGTCGATAATAGCCTGCCAAACCCAGAAAACTTCTAACTTCAGTCACAGACTTTGGTGGACTCCAATTCAAAATAGCTTCAACTTTACTCGGATCAACTCTAATACCCTCTGCTGAAACTATATGACCAAGAAAAGTTACTTGGTCAAGCCAAAACTCACACTTTGACAGTTTAGCAAATAATTGCTTCTCTCTCAAAATTTGCAACACAATTCGCAGATGCTTGTCATGCTCCTCTTCATTACGCGAATACACCAAAATATCATCAATAAAAACTACCACAAACTGATCCAGATAGGGCCTAAACACCCTATTCATCAAATCCATAAAAGCTGCAGGTGCATTCGTCAGACCAAAAGGCATAACTAGAAACTCATAATGCCCATACCTTGTACGAAAGGCTGTTTTAGGAACATCTTCAGCTCTGACCCTCAACTGATGGTACCCTGATCTCAAATTGATCTTGGAAAACACTGCTGCACCCTTCAATTGATCAAAGAGATCATCAATTCTAGGCAAAGGATATTTATTTTTAATAGTCACCTTGTTCAATTGCCTATAATCAATGCACAATCTCATAGTACCATCCTTGGGAAGATTTTGTGGAAGAATCATGCAAAAGATAGTTGATCTGGGAGTCAAACCGTTATGCCTTGAGAAGGGTAAGAGTATTTCGAGACCAACTAGAAGGTGGTGCATACATGTACAATTTTATTATGTTGTATTTTGACAAAAATTTATATATACATAAGTGAATTTTGGAAAAGACAAAGTAATTTATATATATGTAATATCATCAAAGGTATAATAATTTTGTAAATGTTCTTTAAATAAAATGTATTATTGTTTGGAACTAAGGTAAAGGTTTTAAATAGTAATGAAAAGTGACATCCTTATGTTTTATATGCGTACTGTATGTATACAAGGTATAAGTATAGTACTTATATAGAGTATATGGGTGTTACAATTATTTTGGTATCAAAGCTTAGGTTTGAGATTCTCAGCCTAAGTAGATCTAAAAAGAAAAGAGGAAAATTTTTGAAAAGTGAAATTTGTGATACATGCATATGCATTAACACCTAGGTTGGTCTCGGATGTGGCATTATGTAATTTGTGATGTATTTGAATTACATGAGATGGATGATAGTGTGTGAATGTGGCTTTACATGAAAGTAAAGCTAGAGAAAGAAATGATATGGAAAAACTTGTATAAGTTTAATTGATAAATTAAAGAATCGGAGTTTACTTAAGTAAAACAAATTTTGAAATTTTTTATTATTGAAGTATGCTTGTGAAGTAGGTTATAAAGAAATGAATATGAGAATAATGTTGGAAATGAGTTAAAAAAATCAAGATTTAAGTAAGTACTCTTTTATCTAAAATTTTGATCTCTTTCTAATAAGATTATGTTTGGATTACTAGAGAGAGGAAATATTGTTCGATTGTAAAAATGGATAAATATGATATTAAAATGAAGAGAGTATGGTGGAATATTGAGTGGGTTGATTGGTATAGACAAAGTGTGAAAAATTTAAGTTTTGGTTATGTAAAGTTAAGGTTTTTAAAAAGGGATGATGTTGGTTAAAGTAAGGAGATATAATAGTGTTGCTTTAATGTAAATATTGTGATTTTAATGATAGAAATGTGATATGCTTAAGTGTTATTAAAGCTCATGTTAATGGTGGTAATATGTGAAAATTTGGATTTTTGAAATGAGAATAGTAGATTGAAGTTTAGGTAGTAGTAAGTTGAGAGTTTAGAGTTTAATGGAATTTTAATGAGGATTATTTAGATATCGATAGTTTAATGTATATTAAGCATATGAGCTATTTTGAATGAATATTATTGCTTATGAAAGTACTATGTATTGTGTAATGTGATTGATAATACAAAAATTTGTTTTGAAATAAAGTGAAAATGACTAAGCAAGTGAAAATGAGTTACTTTAGGTAATTGGACTGGAAATGATGAAAATGGAAATGAAGGGTATGATAAATGCATAAAAAAAATGTTAAATACATTATGGTTAGAGTGTATATATATGTTAAGTTGATGAATAACCTAAGTCATGTCAGAAGAATGACAATGATAATGTTCAATGAAAAGTAATAATTGTTAAATTTGTATAGATTGTATGTAAAAGAGGAATTAAATATAATTGCATGATTATGTGTATACATATATATGATATGTGAGATGAGTTTTTCGATATGAACGCAATTGTAATATGTAAAAAAATGTAGAAAGTAAGTCACATTATGAATGTGACTTATGAATGTGTATGTGGAAAGAAAATGTTATTGTGTGTTTGATATCTTATACAATTACTTGTCTAGTGGTATTGAGAATGATATTGCATGTATTAGTGGACCAAAGAGAGATTAGGTCTTGACCTACGCAGAGCTAGGCTATGTGATGAAATTAAGAGTGAGAATGGACTCGAGTAATACTGGATGGTGAAATTGTTATTGTAATAACTGAACTTGATGATCATGTAATGTTTTGGGCCCAAAGTATATGTGTGTGTAAATGTTCTATGAATATGTGTATAATAAGAGATTGTAAGAAAAAAAGGGAAGTATAATGCATGAAAATTTTTATAAGAGATAGATTAGAAATGGAGTAATAAATGGAAATTGTGTAAAATTTGCATATGATCAAATTTGTATATGTAAGGGAAGTTAATGATAATATTGTTAAAATATGAGTTAGGCTAATGATGATCAAGTGATCAAGAGTAAATTGCTTTGAAACAGAGCTGAAAAGTGTTAACTCTTTGTGTAGCAAAAGTTTAGAGAATGAATATGTAATCTTTATGATACGAACTTAGCATTGTGATTGGAAATGTTTGAAGAAGAATGATAGAGGGTTAGTATGGACTTCTAAGCCACAGGCATGACCATTAATATACTATGGTCATATGATTTGTTTAGTATATTGACCGATTAGTTTTGTTATCCACGGACATGGACCTGAGAGACATGACCGTAGGATAGTTTTGGTGAGATTGATAGTTATGCTTCAAGAAACATGATCAAGATTTATAGTTTGTATAGTTGCACCTTATAATTTTATGTTAGAAATTTATTTATAATTATAGAAAGTATGGAAAGAGAAGAGAATTGTGAAAATGTATTGAGTTATGGATAATGTGATAGAAAGGTGATTATGTAAATATAGTAATGGTATGAAAATGTGAGGAGATAATAAGTGGGAGAAATTACAAAATGTGATTGAGAGTTATATTGAATATGTTCACAATGGTATAATGTGAATAAGTTGATGGAAATAATGTTTAAGTGAATGAACTATGGGTAATAAATATGGTATGAGATAAGCATGAGAATTATGTGAAAATTGTATTGAGATAATACAAAACAAAATATATGAATATTGAAAAATAATATGAAGTGATTAGTTATAAATAATCATTAATTTCAGAAAGTTGAAAAGATGGATCCGAAGAGATCAGAATTTGAATATAAGTTTGACCTAATAGAGTTAGGTCATATATTGAAATCTAATGATAAGTTTAAATAAGTTAATTGTTGGCTTGAATCGAATAAGATTGCGAATTATTATTGAGATTTAATATGTATAGTTTTACTAAAAGTGTAAGAGATATGTGATAATGTATATGATATAATATTCTGATATGTGTATGGACATGAATGAATTAAGATATATCAGTTATAAATGATGATAAAAGGAAAAAGGTTGATTATCTATAAAGTAAGTTTAAAGGCATTGTATTAATATTAATGTCAAGTGAAAAACATGATAAAGAAGGAATTAAGTGTATGAAAAATAAGAATATTGTTATCAATTAAGGTTTGATAATTGTCTATTTTGAAAATGACTGTAGTGACTGGATAATCAATATTAAGATATAATTCAATAACCTCTAAATTTAAGGTTAAGAGAGTATATCTATAAAGAGATGAAGTGATAAAATATCTTAAACGTAATAGATGGGCGAGGTATATGTATATTATAAGATGATATGATTCTTGTATAAAGATAAATTAATTGGGAATGTAATGAGCTATTTTGATTGCTTTGTTGAGAAAGCAATAATATATATAGATATATAGTGATGAGTTATGAAATTGGGAGAAGATGATTGACCATAAGGGGAAGAATAGAAGTTATCTGATTTGATGACATAATAACTTAATAATATGATTAACTTCATATGAAAAATTAAGATGGTATTTTATTAAGAATGGATTGTTACCGTACTGGAAAATTTCGAGGATGAAATTATTTAAGGGGGAGAGAATTGTAATACCCCGATTTTTGATGCACTTTGGAATAGTAGTTGTGGGAGAGTATGTTGGTGAAATATGTAAAGAAGATATAATAAGAGATAGATGTGTATGAAGGATGATATGTATTAATATTGTATTTGAAAGATATGGGAAATATAAATACAATATATAAGACATATACATATATCAACATATACACCATATATACAAGATATATATACATATATTGGTGTAGGAAAAGTAAATTGTAAATAATTAATTAATAATAATAATGATCATAATGACAAGAGAAAAAAGAAGAAAAGAAAGTCAAAAGAAGGACCAATATTTATGGTGGATAATTTTTAGGTGGAAATAATTATATTATTATTATTATATATATATAAGATAAGGATGAGAGGTTGACAAGAGAGCTTTCTCTTTCTTTCTTTCTTTCTTTCTTTCTTCTTCTTCTTCTTCTTCTTGAATGTGGGAGAGAAATAAAGAGAGAGAGAGAGAAGAGTATGATTTTGTTCACATACACATCAAATTCATAAGGGCTTAAAGAGAATTGAAGGTGGATATTGAAGATTTGGCAAAGAATTCAAGTAAGTGCTCTTTTCCTTGTGTTGATTTCTATAGATTGAGTTTATATTTGATATGGTTAGTGATTGAAAGTGATGATTAATTGAATAATATGATGATGATGAAATATTGAAGTATATATATATGTTGAATTGGTGTTTAGATGATGAAAATATGGTTATTTGTGAGGATGATGATAAGTTGTTAAAATTGTTTAGTAAGGGTTTAGTATAAATGAGTTGGGAAATTGATTAAATTGATACATGGATGATGTATATAATGATTATTATTATGATATGTTGAAATTATATAAGTGTTGAATTGATAGGTGAATTATGAATATAAACTAAGATGTTGATTAAGGGTGTTGTAGTAGGGATTTTGGAGTGATTGTGTCAATATGGATGAGAGTTCAAAATGCATAACTTTTGCCTGACATGGCCATGTCGTTGGGCATGTCAACGGTGCTGAGTTTAACATTTGTGACATGACCATTAACATGGCCATATCATTGGATGTGTCATAGCTACTGAGAGATAAAATAATTGACACAGCCATGAACACGCCCGTGTTGTTGGGCATGTCAATATTTCTGTGAGGTAGAATGAATGACACAGGCAGTGACACGCCCATGTCATTGGATGTGTCAATACTTCTGTATGAATAAATTAATGACGCGGTCATTAACACTCCCGTGTTGGTGGGTGTGTCACTTGAGAATAACTCCTTTTGTTGTTTTTCATTTGTAATTTTTATTTACATGATTTGAATGTTAAGAAAGCCTTAAAAATGTGATACTAAATGGTTGTTTATTATCACATTTGGTATAGGCATTGAGAGAGAGTAGTTTGCCCAACCTTAGTGTTGAAGGGCAACTTGGAAGAGAAGGTTAGAGGAAGTTTTAAAGCTTATTTTGGAGTGTTCCATAAGGTAAGTACAAACCTTACATGATTGTATATATTTACATGACTTTGGGACTTAACATATTCGATTGGAAAATGTGTTAAGTTACCTATTATATTGTTGATGTGTGAGAATGGTGTTGTGATTTGCATTATGTGAACTATGTGGAATATATGTTGAGGATTCAAAATATATGAATAATGTAATTTGTTATGTATACCCCCAATGATGAAATGTGAAGCCATTGTTGATGGCTATGAAGATGTAAATGAAATATCTGGGGCATTGTGCCTAGATGATAATGAGATAATGAGAAATGATTTGATAATGAAATAATAAAAGGATTGTGTGCCTAATATGTTATTCAATTTTCAGAGTTTTGTTATTGGTGGCATGCCTAAAAGTAATAATCCCTTGAAGTTGGGTTGGGCTTGGTCCTTGAAGCCAAGTTGGGTTGATGCTGAGCTCCCCTTGAAGCTTGGTTGTACCTAGTCCTTGAAGCCTAGTTGGGATGTTACATATGAGATGTTTCTCATTGTGATAATGATTCGCCTATGGGCTTGATAAATGTGATTATTGGACCAAAACAGTAACTCTGGAATTTGAATGGCATATTAGTTTCTTTTGGGTCCATGTTCGTCTTTGTTTTAATGTGAATTATGAAATAAGATATAACATTATGAGATATATGATGGTGATCATGGAATGATATGATCACAATAGATAAACAAATTACTAAAAAGGAATATGGCTTGAGAAACTATGCTAAGTGATGAGAAATGAATTGTTGAAAGACTTGAGCAGAGCTAAGTCTTGATATTGGAAATGAGATTATGAGAATATAATGTGATGTGTAATATGTATATGGATGTGAGAAATTGTGTGTATTATTTCATGAATGTTGTGATAAGCCATTGAATTGCGGTTTGTGTTAATGATATATGTGTATATATAAATAAATTATGAAATTAGTGGAAAGATATAAAAAAATGCATTGAAAATGGAAAACATGATAAGAAAATGATGATACATGATGTTAATATATGAGTATGATATTCTGTAATGTATGTTTATAATATTTATTTATACTACTAAGCTTTCGAGCTTAGCGCGGTTGTATAAATCACACAGGTGAGTAGATGGTTGATATAGGAGTCAAACCGTTATGCCACGAGAAGGGTAAGAGTATTTCAAGACCAACTAGAAGGTGGTGCATACATGTACAACTTTATTATGTTGTATTTTTATAAAAATGTATATATACATAAGTGAATTTTGGAAAAGACAAGGTAATTTATATATATGTAATATCATTAAAGGTATAATAATTTTGTAAATGTTCTTTAAATAAAATGTATTATTGTTTGGAACTAAGGTAAAGGTTTTAAACAGTAATGAAAAGTGACATCCTTATATTTTATATACGTACTGTATGTATACAAGGTATAAGTATAGTACTTATATAGTGTATATGGGTGTTACAATAACAAATAGTGGATATACATCTGTAGACCCTTAATTTTTACCCCAATTTGATATGGTCCTAATTAAAGGATGCCAAAATAAATTTGATCTGACTTTAAATATTTAAACCTAGTTTATAATTTTTAAAAGGAGTCAGTTCGGATTAAAGAGGGATATATTTGATTGTAAAACCCTAAAACCAAGTGGAATCGGCCCAAATTAAAATTTTTCGGTTCATAAGTTAAAAAAGGTTAGAGTAATTTAATTGAGGCCGGCCTGGAGACATTAGGATGCTTCATGTCGACCTTGGCAGCCCAAGATCGACATGAGCATGCCTCATGTCGACTTGGGCAGCCCAAGGTCGACATGAGGTTGGTCTCATGTCGACCTAGGGCAACTAGGTCGACATGGGTTAAATATGTTTCCTAATTCAACTAGAATTTGTTTTAGGGACTGTTTTATATTAGGTTAAGGATTCTGAGTGAGTTTCGGATATAAATATTAATGTTTCAGAATTCAAAAGAGGGAAAAAACATTAACAAGGTAACATTAAGAGGGGACGGCAAGGAACATTAACAAGATAGCAAAGAGACGGCAAAAAATAGAAAAGATTAGCATCAAACATTCATCGGTAATCAATCCATCAAAGACAGCAGTGCTGTCTTTGTTAATTGTTCATCCAGAACATGCATGCAGTAACTTTGACACACACAGTAGCTTGATCTTTGAACATGCAGTAAATTGTTTTTTCATTTTAATAACTTTAATCGTTTGCTTTGGTTTTTCTTTTAATAACTTTAATCTTTTGCTTTAATTATCACATTGATCAATTGATATTCGTAATCCCACTGGCATATTTCATAAAGCATAAAACTATCCAGTAGTCAACAATTAATTGTTAAAATCTATCTTGTTTACTTTAACTTCGAGAATCGTATACTATTTCATTGAAGCTCAAAACCTCAACTATTTTTATCCAAAATCCTAAACCATTTCATTATTAAACTCCAAAATATTGATTATTTTTCCAAAACCTTAATTTATTTTTCCAAATCCAAAATTGTTTTTTTAGGCAGTAAGTTAATTCCAAAACCCTAATTCCAAAACCTTAGTTTTAAAAACCCTAATTCCAAAAAATCCTAATTCCAAAACCCTAGTTTCAAAAACCCTAAAAATCCTAATTTCAAAACCTTAATTATAAAACTTTAGTTTCTAAAACCCTAAATTTCGAAACCCTAATTTCAATTAATAATTCTTTAAAACCCTAAATTTACATATTTATTGCTTTATTTAATTTTAGATTTGATTATATAGTTTATTATATTTTTTGATGATTGATTTATTTAATTTCAATGCTTGATTTATTTAATTTATCATGGATGGATGTTTATTTTATATTTTTATTAATAGCTTTGATGAATGATTTATTTATGGTGAATGGTTATTTATTTTATCAATTTATTTAGATTTTCAAATGTTGTAAGAGGTATGTTTCCACTTGGTGTGTACCTCATTAGTTAAATATCATGTAATTTAAATTGCTTTTCTATTTTAGAACTTATGTAAAGGACATGTTTCTACCTTTCGGTGGGTATCCTATTTAGGCATGGGATGTAAGGACATGTTTCCATCTTGGGGAGGGTGTCCATTTATTTGTTTTGCTTGGACCTTGCTTTGATTTTAATATATTGATGCTTTCTTTTAATTATTGTGTGTAATATGGATAATATTGTTATATTTAAGAATTTTATAATATTAAGACCTGTAAAGGAGGTCGGTTCCAATGAACCGGGCGTTGTGGGGGTGTTGGGCCATTTCTCACCTTCCCTACACGTACTCAACTTTTCGAACCCATTAAGGGGTTGGGGATTCCTTAGGAATCGAGTCATCCACCCCTTTCTTTTTCCCGGCCCATCCGGGTGGTGACTCCATTTTCTTCGGACTTAGGTCCGTGTTCTCTAAAGCCCCGAGCCTAAACAGTGCCGAAGTCACAAGAACCATTCCACCGGGAGTGGGGGCGAAAATCCCCGCTCACAGTGGCGACTCCACTGGAGATAAGAGAAGTTGATTCTGTTGGTCTTTATATTATTATATTATTTCTTATAATGATATTATCCATTGCATCATATTAGTTTGCATCGTGTGCGTGAGTTAGGACGCCCGTGTTACCCGTGTTATGTTATGTAAGGGATACTATACTTTCACTCAAGGTATGGAGATCGAGCATGGCATAACCACTCATAGCCTCATACCATTTGGTATATACTTGCTATGGGAACCTAAGCCTTTTAACCCAAAGACTAAAGCTCATGTAATTGGCCTAGTTACTTTCCTTAGGTTTTACCCCAAATGCATGTTGTTTGACTATGGTTGATTTATCTTGGCTTAAATCATGGCTTATTTGGTTTGTTCTTTTTCTAATATGACCTAAGTATATTGTAAGCTCAAAATAATTTTTTCTTTAAAATCCAAAAGACCAAAGCTATTTTCAAAATTTTTTCAAGATGGTCTTTGGACATAAGACTTTTCTAAAAACAAATCAAAAATTCTTTGGCCCATGGCCCAAATACTAAGCCCAAAAGCTATTTTTCTAAAATATTTTACAATGGGCTTAGAAACAAAATTATTTTCATCCAACCATTTTCTTACAAAGAGCTTGCAAATTATTTAGGTCAATTAAGAAATACCAAAAATCAATTATGAGCCTAGTTTATACTAAGAAATAATTAATCATGGGCTTGTTTTTGGCATGAATCATTAGTTACTTCTTCAAGTGAGAAATCTGTTTATAATAAAACTCTTAATTTAGTTTTAATCCAATATAGCATAAAAGCTACTATAGTTGGTTGAATGGATTAAAACCTAATTAATGGGAATTATTTTGAACTGATTTCCATTTTTGAAAATATAACTATTAGTTAAAACGTCCAAGGGAATTATTCAAAAACAAGATACCCCATATTGGTATTTTGTTAACCATATTACCTAGGAAAAGAAACTCGCCATTTGTGTGTGGATGTTATAAGGTTGGAAGGAACGTCCTAATTATCTTTCTTTGTTGATTGTTTGTGCATACATGCATACATTTGCATCTCATATCATTGATCCTTTCTGGCTCATAGACCTGAAGTACAACAATTCAAGAGCATACAATGATACCACCTACAACATTGATTTTGATTCAAGCACTTCATTGGAAGAATGGATGCGAACCAGCTAAGGGATATAGTCGATGAAGTTGTCAAAGCTAGGATGGCCGAGCTACGAGATCAATTGGTTGAAATTATGAGGGCCCAGTTGATTCAAATTCTAGAGATCATCAACAATGCTAATGAGACATCTCCCATTGACATAAGAAGGAAGGGAAAGGCAGCATCCATGGAGAACATATTCACTAATAGAGATCGAATGAGAAATGAGGGATTAATCCCTATTCTACAAGACCAACCAAACCATGTGCTATCTAAGTGGAGCAATAAGAGCGGCTATCACCCTAGTGGGCAAAGTCAAAGGGAAAGAGGAGGTGTTGAGAAAGACACAACAACAAAGCCAATAAAGAAGCGTAAATTTTTAGACTTAAGGGAGCCTTTGTCAAAGATGTTAGAAAATCTAATGAAAATGGATTTGCTACAACCATTGACACCTCGGCCTCTACATAAGCCACTACCACCAAATTTTGATGCCAAGGTTTTCTGTCAATTTCATCAAATGCAAGGGCATGAGATAGATAAATGTGTTCGATTAAGGCATGAAATCCAAAATTTGATTGACAGTGGAAAGTTGCCTGAGCCTGATAAGCCCAACACTAAGAATAATCCTCAGCCTAAATTTGGAAGGGCATCATTGCTTACAACCTTCATGAAGAGTTTTATCTTGTCACCTTGCCATGATATGGATAGAGCAGCTGCTAAAGATGATATGCTACTAAGCGAGCTTGGACTAACTGTGGATGATGAAGCAATGATCCTTGATGATGGAAAAAATCCTTGCCCTTGAGATGTCTAAATAAATGAAGCATCTTCGACTCCAACTCAACGAACTTTCCTTAGCTTGAATGTTGCTTTTCAATTTTACTTTCTTTAATATTTTGAACTATTGTGCTTTTCAAACTTAAAGTGGCTTTAAATAAATTACTTTCGTCAAAATTTTGTTGGTCTTTGTTCATTTTGGTGCTCAACCAATGAGGAATATAGCTTGATAATTCATGAATTAATATATCTAAGCATCATGACTTGAATGACTTTACTAGGTAAGGGAATTGCTCTATAGCATTGAGTTGTGTATGCTTACTTAGAGAGGGCTCCTGCATAATTATCTTTGTCTAGGTCCTAGTCAGTCTTAGAACATGCTTTGACAAACTTTCAAGGCGAAATTGAACTCTACTTATTTAAGAGAGAGATGATCTAGGCATTGTTTGGTTAGCTAACAACTAGTATCCACCCTATTAAATATTAATCCCTAGTTGTCCCTTTGAGCCTTCATAAAATTCTAGCTTCCTTTTCATTGGCATATAACCTCAACAACCTACCCTGAGCTATTGTGATACTTTTGACAAATCTTATGATCACTAATATGAAGAGGCAAGAAGATCAAAGAAAGCAATGAATAGTCAAGATCATTGAAGTTCTCAAGACCATAAGGATAGTTGATATTTTCAAGACCATAAGGGTAGTTGAAGTTAGTTGAAGTTCACTTAATATCTCTAATATATCAAGACAACATTAGAGTAACAAATGATTTATCCCCGTTAAAGAAGATCTATGTTACTCCACTCATCCATTATTGGAAGCCCAAGTTGGTACAAACAAAACAATTCTTTTAGAGCTAGAACAAAAAAAAAACAAAAGAAAAAGAAAAAGAAGAAAAGAAGAAAAAGAAAAGAAAAAAGAAAAAAAGAAAAAAAGAGAAAAAAGAAGAAAAAAAAGAAAAAAGAGAAAAAATAAAACATAAAAAGGCGGTTCATAAAGCCAACTGAGTTCTCTTTTACCTAAAGCAACAAAAGGCTTCCATTTGGTTCATAAAGACATTTTTATTTGAATTGGTCCAACCCAACCAAAGATTAAATCAAAATTGGAGAAAAAGGAGGAAGACCATCCAGTTATTGAAAGTTCTACAAGAAAGAAGGACAAAATGATAAAAGAAAGGGAAGAGTAAGGAAAGAGAAAGAAGAAGGAAGAGTAAGAAAAATAAAAAGAAAGAAAAGTGAGAAGAAGAAAAGAAACAAATTTGGGAACCAAACTTTTTGCAAGAGCAAAAACTGTCCTAATCAAGATCTAGATTAATGCCAAGAAGATAGAAGGAATTTGGAGTCTAGCAAGATTGCCTCCAAGCTGCCTAAAATTCAAAAAAGAAATTTATAGTGTGAGGGTTTGTCCATTGTGTCACATCAGCTCCTATCTCAAAATGGCTTTCATTTAACCCATGTCCCTCATAGACCCCATTTCCTATCAAAGACCTTTTGATCTCTCTTGGTAGGTAGAGTCTATTAGTGGTGATAGTTTAAATAAGCATGCATATGAGATAGACAATATTCAAACTCAAATGAGACCTTTGGCTAAGTAATGTGTATGTGCCTATCTGAAGTGCAACAGTTCTTGCTTAAATAGAATAATTCCCAGTTTAGTATGGTAACTAGGGCTGTGATGTTATAGATATGTTAATTTGAAAAGTCGAGTCCTGAGGTACTATGGCACTGATTTAACAAAGTCACTGCATCTAACTTAAAAAAAAAAAGAGAGAAGAAGAACAAGAAGAAGAAAAGAAGAAGAAGAAGAAGAGAAGGTGTACAAAACAAAAATTATTATTACCATTTTTGGCTTAATTACAAGTTTTGTTACAAGTTTTTATTACAAGTTTTATATTTTTGTCACTGCGAGGAAGGAGGCGGTTCATAATCAGACAAAGCCCTAAAAAAATCATCACCCGTTGGAGGAGGGGGCATATTATCTATCCCGTACTCGCTCGAAGAAGGAATATCTAAACCTCCAGGACTTTGAAAGTTGGTTCTATCATCACCTAAACAGGGAGGTGGTATATCACGGCCAACAGTCCGGGATCCTCTTGATGAAGGGATATTTGGTTCCCTCATGCCCTGAAATTGAAAGTATCAGAAATCCCATGCCTCTTGTTGATACATTTTCTCAAAATGTGCCGCATGTCGATGACTCGCATCTAGTTCCTCCTGAAGCTTCTTATTTTGCTCCTCAAGCATCCGTTGTGAGCCAAAAAAGGAAAGGGTAAGTCCATACATTTTCATGCATATATGCAAGCATACATCATTATAGGATAAAAATGACTGACCAGGTAACTCAGATCAAAGCTCTGCGAATCAGATGGCACATCTAAATGAGAAGGGGTAAATGGAGAAAACTGTCACTGTATCGAAGTATCATACAGAGGGACAGCTCCATAGTCAGAGGAATCAGCAGCCTACAATGATTATATAAATAATCAGAATAGATAAACAAAGAGACAGTTGTAATGACAAAGTGATAGCTACCTGGGAAGTGCCAGCCCCAGAATTGCCATGGATTTGAGAAGAAGGCTCCTGCTCATCTTCTTCCTCATCCTCACCCTCTTCCTCATCTTCCTCACCTTCTCCTTACTCCGCTTCTATTTCTTCTTCACCTCCAGATAGGCCACGGACACCAACAGGTGACACTTCAAAATTTAGCAGATAATCCTAGATAAATTGAGCATATGACACGTCCGGTGAGAGCAGGAAGACATGAACATCGAAACCAATACGGGAATGTCTCCAAAAGGGCTCTGACATTGCATTAAGGTTCAGAACATATGATGGAATATCAACTGGTACTCTGCGCCGGTTAGGTCCAAGGAACCAGTTATGTACTCTATCATTTAGAAACCACCCGCTAGAGACCGGCCCAGCCATAATTCGACGAGAGTTGTGCAAAGGCATTACATCAGTCATGCATCTAATCCAGCCATTTTTCTCTTCGGCTCTCCACCAGGCTATATCCACCTGCAGAAAAGAAAATCAGTAATTTATCTTTTATCATAGGTTTGATATTAATATTAACATTTTTCTTACTTTATCCCAGGTCAGACGACTCAAGTGGTAACGATGAGAGTGCACATGGTGACTCCCGGACACTTTCCTGTGACCCGACAACCAAACACCCAACCTTGGAAAATTGACTCATGGCTGTGAACTGTTTGGAACCCTCACTAAGTTATGCTCGTATGCCCAAACCTGCACATAAAAGAGAAAATCAAGCCTATGCACATGCATTGTGTGGATCAATAATTTTAAAGGAAATGGCACCTCAGCAATGGCCATGAAACCAATAAAGGATCTTTTCTTCCTGCAGAGCACATCAAAACCGTGATAAAGACAAGCTAGACCAGCTTCCCCCCATGCATAAGAAGATACGCGATCCAAGTCAGAAAGGGTGCGCAATACGGATAAGTGAATGGTAGACTCGGTGCTACCCAAAATGGTTGCCCCCAACAAATACAATAAAAATCCCCGAGTATATTGTTTTGCCTCTCACCCTGCACGGGTCGAGTGTACTTTACTCAATACTCTCGGATGGGCTCATATTGGATCTTATACGACCTTCTATATTGGGCCTTGACACCGATCAATTTTTGGATTTCTTCTTCTTTCAGAATATTACAGGTCAAAGGGACAGGGGTTCCATCACATCGGAGGCCAGTTATAGCAGCAAAGTCAACCGGACCAATTGTCATCTCTCCAATGGGCAAGTGAAAAGTATGAGTTGTGTCCACCCATCGTTCTGCAAGCGCCTGGATCACGCTCTGGTCTATTTGATAACCCTGTGCTGGTAATTGCAAAATGAAGTCCTCAAAACCACTTTCTTGCACCATTCTCTTTACTGCGGGCGGGGCCTGGTCATACCACTTACGGGCCTTATGAATATTTCCTCCTACTTTGATATCGCAACCATCATGCTGCCCAAATGCAGGTAAGTCCAGGTAAGTACACATGTAATTTCACACACACACTTAAAAAAAAAAGATTAAGTATAACTATAATAATAAATAAATAAAAAGTAAATAATAGTAATATGAAATAGTAAATAATATAGAATATGTTAAATGTTAAAAATAATTATTAATTTAATTAAATAATAAAAAATATATGTAATAAAAAATAATAATAAAATAAAATACTTTTGTATAAATATATAAAGCAATAATAAATAAATAAAATAATAAAAAATTATTATTGAATTAAAATAAAATACTTTTGTATAAATATGTAAAGCAATAGTAACAATAAAAAATAATAAAATAAAAAAGGGTAATAAATAAAAATAAATAAAAAGGGGACATAGACAAATAACTTCTCGCATAATAATTGATGTGTTTCATTCTTACACAATCATTTTTCGTGCATAAATTTATAAATTTTGTCAAATAAATTCTGCTACATACTTACTCTTGTATAATCTATATGAATATAAGTATACTAACAAATTTTGCAATAAATTACTTATATGTACGGAAAAGTACCGCTTACCGGTGTTTTATCTTTGGAACTTCGATGAAGATGCATGCCGGGTAACATCGAAATTTGCACAATTTCATTATCTCGAAGGTAAGAAATCAATTCATTATTTGACCGAGTCCTATGCCTTGAAGAGTGTTGAACAGCTGACATCATAACTACTTGAGATTTATGAACCTTATAATACTGACAGTGTGTAGTTTGAAAGGAAGATATGAACTCTTTATAAAAAATGAAACGAAGAAATGAGGTGATTATATAGAAGAATGGCAAAGAAAAAAAGTAAATTCAAAAAGTAAATTTTACTATTGATGAATAGTAAAATTTACTATTAATGAATAGTAAATTTTACTATTGATGAATAGTAAAATTTACTATTGATTAATAGTAAATTTACTATTTATATATAGTTAATTACTATTTATAAATAGTAAATTTTACTATTTATATATAGTAAATTATGAATATTAAATTTTTACCATTCATATGAATAGTAAATTTTACTATTGAAAAATAGTAAATGTTACTATTGATGAATAGTAAATTTTACTATTCATAAACAGTAAAATTACTATTTATAAAATAGTAAATAGTGTATTAACAGTGACTGCACAGTAAAAAAACATTAAATTCAATTATTCAATTTAATCATTCAAAAAACTTGCGTGTATATAAATATTTTTTGCACTATTTAAATATTTTTACACGTAGGGGCAAGGAGAAGATATGTGCATAGTAAAAATTAGCTAAATTTTTTGTAAATTATTTTAGTTAAATCTCGGGTCCAGAACCCAAATCATCCCTGGTCCAGAAATCCAAATTTTTTTTTAGTGCAGAACTCGAACCGGGTCTAGAACCCAAATCATCTCGGGTCCAGAACCCAAATCTTTTTCGGGTCCTGAACCCAAATCATTCTCGGGTCCAAGTACCCAAATCAAATCAATCTCAGGTCCAAGTACCCAAATTCAATCCAATCTTGGGTCAAAGTATCCAATCTCGGGTCAAAGTACCCAAATCAAATCAGTCTCGGGTCCAAGTACCCAATCTCGGGTCCAAGTACCCAAATCAAATAATTTTCAGGTCTAAGTACCCAAATCAAATTCAAGCTCGGGTCCAAGTACCCAATCTCAGGTCAAAGTACCCAAATCAAATCAGTCTCGGGTCCAAGTACCCAAATCAAATCATTTTCGGCTCCAAGTACCCAATCTCTGGTCCAAGTACCCAAATCAAATTTATTGTCGGGTCCAAGCACCCAATCTCGGGTCCAAATACCCAAATTAATCTAATCTCGGGTCCACGTACCCAAATCCAATTCAATCTCGGGTCCAAGTACCCAATTCAAATTTAATCTCGGGTCCAAGTACCCAAATCAAATCAATTTTGGGTCCAAGTACCCAAATCAAATCCAATCTTGGTTCCAAGTACCCAATCTCGGGTGCAAGTACCCAAATCAAATCAACCTCGGGTCCAAGTACCCAATCCCAGGTCCAAGTACCCAAATTCAATCTAGTCTCGGGTCCAAGAACCCATATCAAATTCAATCTCGGGTCTAAGTACCCAAAACAAAACCTCAACCATCTCAAAAATTAAGTGTTATTGCTTTTCACTCTCTTTTGCTGTAGTCTCAGATCGTTCAAGCAGGGGGCAAACTGTAGACCCTTAATTTTTACCCCAATTTGATATGGTACTAATTAAAGGAGGCCAAAATAAATTTGATCCGACTTTAAATATTTAAACATAGTTTATAATTTTTAAAAGGAGTCGGTTCGGATTAAAGAGGCATATATTTGATTGTAAAACCCTAAAACCAAGTGGAATTGGCCCAAATTAAAATTTTTCGGTTCATAAGTTAAAAAAGGTCAGAGTAACCAGCCTGGAGACATTAGGATGCTTCATGTCGACCTTGGCAGCCCAAGATCGACATGAGCATACCTCATGTCAACTTGGGCAAGCTAGGTCGACATGAGCATGCTTCATGTCAACCGTGGGAGGCTAGGTCGACATGAACATGCCTCATGTCGACCTTGGCAGCCCAAGATCGACATGAGCATGCCTCATGTCGACTTGGGCAGCCCAAGGTTGACATGAGGTTGGTCTCATGTCGACCTAGGGCAACTAGGTCAACATGGGTTCAATATGTTTCCTAATTCAACTAGAATTTGTTTTAGGGACTGTTTAATATTAGGTTAAGGATTCTGAATGAGTTTCGGATATAAATATTAATGTTTCAGAATTCAAAAGAGGGAAAAAACATTAACAAGGTAACATTAATAGGGGACGGCAAGGAACATTAACAAGATAGCAAAGAGACGGCAACAAATAGAAAAGATTAGCATCAAACATTCATCGGTAATCAATCCATCAAAGACAGCAGTGCTGTCTTTGTTAATTGTTCATCCAAAAGTTAATTGTGGAGTAACCAACGAGTGGAGGTTTGATCTTTAATCATGAATTATTTATGTTTACAGTAGTTTTATTTCTTTGATTAATAAGAACATGCATGTAGTAACTTTGAACACACAGTAGCTTGATCTTTGAACATGCAGTAAATTGTTTTTTTCATTTTAATAACTTTAATCGTTTGCTTTGGTTTTTGTTTTAATAACTTTAATCTTTTTCTTTAATTATCACAGTGATCAATTGGTATTCGTAATCCCACTGGCATATTTCATAAAGTATAAAACTATCCAGTAGTCAATAATTAATTGTTAAAATCTATCTTGTTTACTTTAACTTCGAGAACCGTATGCTATTTCATTAAAGCTCAAAACCTGAGACTATTTTTATCCAAAAGCCTAAACCATTTCATTATTAAACTCCAAAATATTGATTATTTTTTCAAAACCTTAATTTATATTTCCAAATCCAAAATTGTGTTTTTTTAAGGCAGTAAGTTAATTCCAAAACCTTAGTTTTAAAACCCTAATTTTAAAAACCCTAATTCCAAAAAACCCTAATTCCAAAAACCCTAATTCCAAAACCCTAATTCCAAAACCCTAGTTTCAAAAACCCTAAAAATCCTAATTTCAAAACCTTAATTATAAAAGTTTAGTTTCTAAAACCCTAAATTCAATTGATAATTCTTTAAAACCCTAAATTTACATATTTATTGCTTTATTTAATTTTAGATTTGATTATATAGTTTATTATATTTTTTGATGGTTGATTTATTTAATTTCAATGCTTGATTTATTTAATTTATCATGGATGGATATTTATTTTATATTTTGATTAATAGCTTTGATGAATGATTTATTTATGGTGAATGGTTATCTATTTTATCAATTTATTTAGATTTTCAAATGTTGTAAGAGGTATGTTTCTACTTGGTGGGTACCTCATTAGTTAAATATCATGTAATTTAAATTGTTTTTTTATTTTAGAACTTATGTAAAGGACATGTTTCTACCTTTCGGTAGGTGTCCTATTTAGGCATGGGATGTAAGGACATGTTTCCATCTTGGGGTGGGTGTCCATTTATTTGTTTTGCTGGGACCTTGCTTTGATTTTAATATATTGATGCTTTCTTTTAATTATTGTGTCTAATATGGATAATATTGTTATATTTAAGAATTTTATAATATTAAAACCTGTAAAGGAGGTCGGTTCCAATGAACCGGGAGTTGTGGGGATGTTGGGCCATTTCTCACCTTCCCTACACGTACGCAACTTTTCGAACCCATTAAGGGGTTGGGGATTCCTTAGGAATTGAGTCATCTACCCCTTTCTTTTTCCCGGCCTGTCCGGGTGGTGACTCCATTTTCTCCGGACTTAGGTCTATGTTCTCTAAGGCCCCGAGCCTAAACAGTGCTGAAGTCGCAAGAACCATTCCACCGGGAGTGGGGGCGAAAATCCCCGCTCTCAACATCAACCAAGTAAGAGGATGTATAACCTCCACAATAGGCCCTACATCCACAGTAACAGGCTTTGCCTCCATAACAATAACCTTGCCTCTATAGCAACAGGTTATCTAATAACAAGTACTCTAACAAGGATAAAAGGATAATCAACAAATAGAGTGCACTCCTCATCTTTTGCATCAACCATGGAGTCCTCGGTTTATCAAAGAGATGAATACTTATGAGGGATTTGAGTTATATTAATCAAATTTAAAAATAAATGTTACCATAATATAATTGTGTACTTTTGGTTTTACATTTGGCATATGTTAATTGGAAAATTTATAAAATCATTATCATCATAGTAACTCAAACTGAATCTTTTATGCTAATTCTGTTTCATTACAATAGAACATTCCTAAACAACCAGTGAGGGCACATCTTGAAGATTAAGTCAAAGATGTATAGTTTTATGTTGTAACCATGGCTAGTTCATGGAGAGAGTGTTATGTACTTTATTCTTTAATTGTCATTCTGTGGTGGGGGAGACTAGAACATAATTGGCACACATTTGTTGAAGACACTCTTCTGGAGAGCCATGATGCACTTGGTTTATTTTAACCAATGATAAGTGTATAATTGATGATATTTTGCCCATACTTCTTAATATATTTATTGTCAAATTGAGTTTAATTTGTTTGTTCAAGATTTTATTAGGGTTGATTCCAGGAACTTTTGACATGAGGACCTTAAGGTTATTTAAGCTGGAATCACAGATGAAAGACAAAGAAAGAAGCTATTTTGGGCAAATTCTTCAAGTGACACACCCAGTGACATGGGCATGTCAGTGGTCGTGCCATTCAACTACTTTACAGAAGCTTCGACACATCTAGAGACATGGGCGTGTCACTGAACGTGACATTACTCCTAACTTACAGAAGCCGTGACACACCCAATGTCAATTTTGTAGAAGAGGTTGCCTAAGAAATTAAAAGATCTTAGTAGTTTTACTATTCCATGTTTGACAGGTAATCTTGAAGTTCAAAGTGCATTGGCTAACTTGGGGGCTAGCATCAGTGTTATGCCCTACAAGATGTTTAAAGAGTTAGGTGTCAGAGAACCTAAACCAACACTCGTGACCATTCAACTTGCTGATAAGTTAGTAAGTCACCCTCGTGGCATTATAGAGGATGTGTTGGTAAAAGTCGGGGATTTCATTTTCCCCAATGATTTTATTGTCACTGATGTAGATGAGGATGCAGATGTTTCGTTTATCCTTGGTAGGCCATTTTTTAATATAACCTGTGCCCTTATCGATATCCATGATGTCACATTGACCTTAAGAGTGGAAAATGAGAAAGTTATTTTTAATATACATTATGCTATGAACCACCCACTTACACTCAATAAGGTGGATTCATGCAATGATATCATTGAACATGAAACATTAAATTGTGTTACTAACATTGTTTCCAAGGATCCCCTTGAGTTGTGTTTATTGCAGGATAATGTTGAGGATTAGGAAGCACTGGAGAAGCTAGCTTATCTTGAAACAAGCAAATCATTTAAGAGTTGGGCATATGAAACCATTGAAATGCCAAAAGAACAAAAGTCGTGACCATCTGTGATTGATCAACCCAATTTAGAACTTAAGATCCTTCCGAATCATCTTGAGTATGGATTCCTGGGATAGGAGAATAAATTGCCAATTATTTTGAGTTCCCATCTATCTTCTGAGCAGAAGGTAAAACTCATTGAGTTATTACAAAAACATAAGCAGGTTATAGCTTAGAAGATAACATCAGTGTTATGGCTAACGGGTAATCTTGAAGTTCAAAGTGCATTGGCTAACTTGGGGGCTAGCATCAGTGTTATGCCCTACAAGATGTTTAAAGAGTTAGGTGTCGGAGAACCTAAACCAACACTCGTGACCATTCAACTTGCTGATAAGTTAGTAAGTCACCCTCGTGGCATTATAGAGGATGTGTTGGTAAAAGTCGGGGATTTCATTTTCCCCAATGATTTTATTGTCACTGATGTAGATGAGGATGCAGATGTTTCGCTTATCCTTGGTAGGCCATTTTTTAATATAACCTGTGCCCTTATCGATATCCATGATGGCACATTGACCTTGAGAGTGGAAAATGAGAAAGTTATTTTTAATATACATTATGCTATGAACCACCCACTTACACTCAATGAGGTGGATTCATGCAATGATATCATTGAACATGAAACATTAAATTGTGTTACTAACATTGTTTCCAAGGATCCCCTTGAGTTGTGTTTATTGCAGGATAATGTTGAGGATCAGGAAGCACTGGAGAAGCTAGCTTATCTTGAAACAAGCAAATCATTTAAGAGTTGGGCATATGAAACCATTGAAATGCCAAAAGAACAAAAGTCGTGACCATCTGTGATTGATCAACCCAATTTAGAACTTAAGATCCTTCCGGATCATCTTGAGTATGGATTCCTGGGATAGGAGAATAAATTGCCAATTATTTTGAGTTCCCACCTATCTTTTGAGCAGAAGGTAAAACTCATTGAGTTATTACTAAAACATAAGCAGGTTATAGCTTAGAAGATAGCAGACATCAAGGGTATTAGTCCATCCTATTGTACTCACAAAATACTGATGAAGGATGAGTTTAAGCCAGTGGTGCAACCACAACGGAGATTAAACCCTAAGATGAAAGATGTAGTTAAAGTTGAAGTAATCAAGCTACTTGATGTTGAAATTATATATCCAATTTCAAATAGCTCTTGGGTGAGCCCGGTTCAAGTAGTGCCAAAGAAAGGAGGGACAACAATGGTTCCTAATGAAAATAATGAGCTAATTCCAATAAGAACAGTTACAGGTTGGAGGGTTTACATCGACTACCGAAAGTTGAATGATGCAACTAGGAAGGACCATTTTCCTTTGCCCTTCATTGATCAGATGATGGAGAGATTGTCCGGGCATGAGTATTACTGCTTTTTGGATGGCCTTTCAGGCTACTTCCAAATTCCGATTGCCCCAAAAGACTAAGAGAAAACTACATTCACCTACCTATATAGGACATTCGCATATCGAAGGATGCATTTGGATTATGCAACGCACCTGCAACTTTTCAATGGTGCATGGTGGCAATCTTCGATGAGCTCATTAAGGATATTATAGAGGTGTTCATGGATGATTTCTCGGTTTATAACAACTGGTACGAAGGTTGTTTCGAAAACCTTGAGAGGGTCTTGATAAGATGTGAGGAAACAAACCTTGAACTTAATTGGGAAAAATGTCATTTCATGGTTTAAGAAGGAATGGTGTTGGGACACAAGATTTCAAGCAAGGGTATTGAGGTGGACAGGGCTAAGCTGGAAACCATTGAAAAACTACCACCCCCCACATCAGTCAAGGCTATCAGAAGCTTTTTGGGACATGCAGGCTTCTATCGGAGGTTTATACGAGACTTTTCTAAGATAGCTCATCCTCTAACAAGACTCCTTGAGAAGGATATTGATTTTGTGTTTGACAAAGAATGTTTAAGATCTTTCACAACTCTTAAGGAGAAATTGACCCATGCTCCAATCATGGTAGCTCCCGATTAGAATTTACCATTCGAACTGATGTGTGATGCAAGTGATATTGCAGTGGGGGCAGTTTTGGGTCAACGTAAAGAGATACAGTTTCAGCCCATTTATTATGCAAGAAAGACCCTGAACGGAGCCCAAGCCAATTACACAACTATAGAGAAAGAACTTCCAGTTGTGGTTTTTGCTTTTGACAAGTTTAGATCATATCTGATCTTGTCCGAAGTGATTGTGTATACAGATCACTCGGCTTTGAGGTATTTAGTTGCCAAAATAGATGTAAAGCCTAGGCTAATTCGTTGGGTTTTGTTATTGCAAGAATTTGATTTGAAGATTCAAGACAAAAAGGGAGCTAAAAATCTAGCAGCAGCTCATCTTTCACACTTAGAGAACCCAACCTTGGAGAAGTTTGAAGAAGGGAACATTGATGATCATTTTGCTGATGAGCAGCTTTACGCCATGGTAAGTGAGGTAAGTGCTTCAACTTTTGATGTACCTTGATTTGTAGATTTGGCTAATTAATTGGCTGCTAGGAAACCCCATAAAGATATGACTTATCAAGTGAAGAAGAAATTCTTTTCTGACTTGAAATATTACTTCTGGGAGGATCCTTTCTTGTTTAGGTTATGTAAAGACCACATGATCCGGCGTTGTGTGGCATGGCCCGAAATGATAAATATTCTTTGTCATTGTCATATTGGACTAGCTGGTGGTCATATGGGAGCCAATAGGACTGCTCAAAAGGTGCTAGAATTAGGATTTTATTGGCCCACGTTGTTTAGGGATAGCTACGATTTTGTGAAATGTTGTGATCATTGTCAAAAAACTAGAAACATTTCCTCTCGTGATGAGATTCCCCAAAATGGAATTATAGTGTGTGAAGTCTTTGATGTATGGGGGATCAACTTTATAGGACTATTTTCTAGTTCTTTTGGTAACAAATATATTCTTGTCGCTATAGACTATGTTTCCAAATGGCATGAAGCCCAAGCTTTAGCAACGAATGATGCTAGGGTAGTGATGAGATTTTTGAAATAGTTGTTTTCTCGATTTGGTAAACCAAAAGCAATCATAAGTGATAGGGGTGCTCACTTTTGTAATGCTCAGCTTGAGAAAGTTTACAAAAGGCTAGGTGTTACACATAGGTTTTCTACTCCTTACCATCCCCAAACTAGTGGCCAAGTTAAGAACACTAATAGAGAAATAAAAAGGATCCTTGAAAAAACTGTAGAGCGATCCCGTAAGGAAATTAGACAATGCTCTATGGGCCTTTAGGACTTCATTCAAAACTCCATTGGGTATTATGCCATTTAGGCTAGTATATGGAAAGGCTTGTCACTTACCTGTAGAGATTGAATATAATGCTTATTGGGATATAAAATAGATTAACCTTGATCTAGCTACTGCATGCGACAGGAGAAAATTATAGATCAATGAGCTGGATGAATGGAGATTACAAGCTTATGACAATGCAAGGATGTATAAGGAGTGCACTAAGAGATAGCATAATGCTCACATTAAGGAACGAAAAGAGTTTCAAGTTGGCGATCAGGTATTGTTGTACAATTTGAGGCTTTAACTTTTTCCAGGTAAGTTGAAATCAAGATGGTCTAGTCCATTTACACTCAAAGAAGTTTTTCCCTATGGGACAATTGAAAATACTCACCTAGAGAAAGGGAATTTTAAGGTTAATGGGAAAAGGCTTAAACTATATTTAGGGGGGACTTGAGTGAGTTGAAGGAGGTTTTATACCTCCAAGAACTAATACGACGTTAAAGAAGTGTCGAGTGGGAGGCAACCCACTATTTTATTTTTTTTTATATTTGTTTATTTAATTTTTATGTTTTTAGTTTGTTTTGTTGGTTTTTGATTTTTCTATCATTGGTAGGTGGTGTGTTTGCCTTGAATTCATTTGAATTTGTAGAGAAAAATTTTCTTTTGAGAGCTAACTTGACCTTTTTTAGGGACACGCCCGTGTCAGTGGGCGTGTCATTTATTTTCAGAGATAGCAGCTATGACATGACCAGAGACACACCCGTGTCATTGGACGTGTCATTTAGATGGCACCACAGTAGCTACAACATGCTTATTGACAAGCCCGTGTCATTGGTTGTGTCATTTTGGTTAAATTTGGGATTCATAGTAGCAACCACACGCCCAGTGACATGCCCATGTCACTGGCCGTGTTGATTTAAATGAGTCACAGTAGCTACAACATGCCTACTGACATGCCTGTATAAGTGAGCTTATTGTTTTGTTCAGAAACAGTAGTTATAACACGCCCATAGACATGGCCGTGTCAATGGGCATGTCTATGGGTTTTTAAGTCGTGCCGATTTTGGATCAAACATAATTTCCTCTCTCCTCTTCCCCTCTTTTTTGATTTTCTCTCAAATTTTCACACTCTCACAATCGAAATCACATACCCATTCATCATAGAAGGGATTTCGACTTCCATTTCGTGATTTGGAGGGGATTTAATCAGTTTTCCTTCAATTTTATTGCATTCTTCACGCTATTCAGGTACACACTCTTAACTTTTGAAATTTTATTTTACTTTTTATGATTTCTTAAAATTTGTTTGGAGATTCTTGCAATTTGTTTGGAGATTCTTTAAGATCTATTGATTTTTGAATTTGTTTTAGACTCTATTTTTTTTATTGTGGATTTGTTTATTTGCCATAGCTAATTTCTAGGGATTTTGAATTTTTTTTACTTGAGTTTTATTTGAGTTTTGTGGATGTTTTATGATTTACTCATTATTTTTTTGAAGATTCTATGATTAGAATCCAGTTGCGTCTATTGATACATTTTTTTTATTATTTATGCATAATGAGTTGACATCCTTTGTTTTGTTGCGTTGGGCTATGGCGATATTGAATTAAGGTGATGCTATTGAATTGGGGCAATGCTTGGTATGGAGATTGACTATTGCATGGATTTAAAAATAAAAAAATTGTTGCCCTTGTTGAGAATTATTTCATTGCTCTCTTGTTGGTTTAGTGTCATTGCTTTTATTGCTTGATAATGCATTACTATTGTTGGTTTCATTGGGTTGGTTTATTCTGTTGCTCTTCTTGGATTGTTTGGTGTACTTTATTTTCAGGCTATTCTTATTTGTTTTATAGATCATGGGTCCTCGCAAACAAGTGTCGTCTAAATTATCAACTATGTGGGCTAGAGGTGAAGGTAGCTCAAGCCGACCCGCTACCAATCCCATCTCAAAATTCATGGCCGACCATAAGTGCCTTCAATTTTCAAGTGCGAAGGAGCAAAAGTGGTTTGAACTGTTAGGGAATAACGATTGGTCACCACCTAGGGTTTTAGATTAGGGTGCCATGGAGTGACCAACATACTAACTGGAGTTCGGGAATTGATCAACCAGCCGGGATGGGAATAACTCTTCTTCATCAATGAGCCTTCATACAGAGAGTTAACCCTAGAGTTCTTCTGCACTTTTCAATTTGATAAAAATAAAATCTCCATCATTGAGCAGACGATGAAGTTTCGGTTGGGCGGTCAGCGATTCCACATGAGCATCAAAGAACTTGGCGTGCATTTGAGCTTATTTACTATGGAATAGGTGCAGACCGTAGAGTATCTTAATTTTGAGGTAGACTTTGTAGAGTATGATGTCATTCCTCCCAGGGTTTGGAGCAAGTTTGCACTGAATGCTGCAAAGTATTAGTCGAAGGTATCCAAGGCATCAAATTTTGAGTCCTTCCCGTGTCGAGTAGTACATAATCTGTTGGTTCACACTATTGTGGCTCGACTTAGTAGTACGAGAGTTGTTGGCCTGAGGGAGCTATTCTTCTTGAACTGCATGGTCATAAGATCCGGTGCAACGTAACTCATATTATCATGCACTTTTTCTATGAGCAGTCTAAGAAAGGGGCATCGGGTAACTTGCATGGTGGCATGTATGTCACGAGACTTGCTTGCAGTTTTGGGGTGTTGGATGGATGCCTCCCGATGACTTTGGATCTTCCCAAACTTTTGGTCATGGATACTTTGAAACGGTTAAACCAGGAGAAGGTGGTGGAGTTGCGCCACCCATGGATTCTGAGCCAGTTCATCATGCGGCCACTTTCGACAGATGTCCCCAGCCCGTCCACCACTGCAGAACCTTCTTCCTCAGCTGGCTCATCTTTTACTCTAGCCCCTACCTTCAGAGACTGGCATCATTCTGTGAATGTTGAGTGGGATGATGACCAGAAACCAGCTGAGTTTAAATGCCAGATATGCAGGATAGAAGGAAAAATTAGAAACATCAAGCTGAACCAGAATAAATTATTGACTCAGCAGGATCAAATCCAGCGTTCCATAGAGCAGCACTACTCATCCTTCCAAGCGCAACTAGATCACGAAATACTGAGGAGGCAATGGCTCGAGCAGTTTATGCTCAAGTTTTGGAGACATCAGAAATTTAGCCCTTCGCAGTCACCGCCACCACCGTACCAGCCTTCAGTGCCCCATGTTGATATTTTGGACGACAATGATAGCGATGATGCTAGTGCCAGTGGTGATGATACTAACGCTAGTAATGATTCTAGTGCCGAGCCATGACTGACTAGCTCATTTTGTTTATTTATTTTCTTTTCTTCTATGCTTCTTTTTAATTTCTTATGAATGACTGTACATTTCTTTTTTAATAATTTCATGTTTGTATTATTATTATTATTATTATTATTATTATTATTATTATTATTATTATTATTATTATTATTATTATTATATGTCTTTGAACCTTCACCATTCTCTATGTCCATTTTTTTGTCCTGTAGCTACTTCGACATCGCAATGCTTTTGGAACCCTATTCATATATGTCAATTCAGGACATGTCAGGGCAGTTCTCTCTCTTTTGTTCTTTTTATTATTTTACACACATTGGGGACAATGTGCGTCTTAAGTGTGGGGAAGAGGCATATTTTATATATTGAGCTTTTGTTTTTATTTTTGCCATTTGTTGCATTTATCTTATTTAGTTTCTTTGATTTTATTTTTGGGTTCAAGTAAACTAGATCGCTATTATAATATGAAGTAAAATGGTTCCTCTTTTCATTAAAATAATGATTGATTTAACGAACGATAATTTCTTGTTAAAGTTGACTTGGTTTTCTTAATTGATTACTAAAGACTAAATGTGATAGTTTGAATTAGGTAGTTGATTGATGAGAGTTTCACATCTGAAGTTTAAAACCTTAGTTACATTTTTTTGCATATCCCAATTCTTTATATACTTGAGTTCAACTTAGTATGACATCTTTATTATCTTAAGTTCCTGATCACTTTACTAAAAAAAACAAAAATAAATAATAAATAAATTAAAATAATTTTTTAGGAGCTTTAAAAATTTATCCCTGTTCTGCTAATTTTAACTTTTGAATTGAAATAAATGAGTTGGAATCATATATAGTGCTAGTAGCCATTTGAATGGTGATTCTAATTGAGTAACCGGGGTAGGCATCACAAATGTTTACCTTTGTGTCAAAAAGTTAATATGAGTTCAAACAAGTCAGGCTCCTTTTGAAAAAAAAATAATAATTAAAAATAATGTTTCACGCAATGCATTTTACGAAGGGGTCAAAGAACTTAAGAGAAAACTTACACTTTCTTACTTCGTTCATGGTTTTTGAGTTCTTGAAATTTTATGCTTAATCTTTTAACTCAGAATTTTTAGATTTTAGATCTGTTAGATTTTTATTTTGAAACTTCTTAATTCAGCTATCATGTTTGAGATTTAATTTTTGGTTGAGAATTTTGGGTTTTCTAATTCAAGTATTGCAAAACCTTTTATTTTCTTTGGATATAAAGGGGTGCTTCATTTCTGCCTATTATAGTGATTTGGTTTGCTTGAGGACAAGCAAAAACTCAAGTGTGGGGGAATTTGATAAGTGTATAATTGATGATATTTTTGCCCCTACTTCTTAATATATTTATTGTCAAATTGAGTTTAATTTGTTTGTTCGAGTATTTATTAGGGTTGATTCCAGGAACTTTTGACACGTGAGGACCTTAAGGTTATTTAAGCCGGAATCAAGGACGAAAGACAAGGAAAGAAGCTATTTTGGGCAAATTCTTCAAGTGACACGCCCAGTGACATGGGCGTGTCAGTGGCCGTGCCATTCAACTACTTTACAGAAGCTTCGACACACCCAGAGACATGGGTGTGTCACTGAACATACCATTACTCCTGACTTACAGAAACTGTGACACACCCAATGACATAGGCGTGTCCCTGACCATGTTCCTAACTCAGCATTACAGTAGCAACAACAAGCCCAAGGACATGGGCGTGTCACTACCCATGTTATTAAAGTCTGAAACAACACCGTTGACACACCAACAAACTCGGGCGTATCCATGGACGTGTTAAGCAAAAATCTCTGGGCCATAAAATCTAAGCTAAATAGCAAATTAGGGATTGAGTTTTATTTTCAGAGCCGACCTCCTAAAAAAAGGGAGTTTTTGGCAGCTAAGAGTGAAGGTGAAGACCCAATTCATGCAAGATTTAATCCAAGATTCGAGGATTGAAGTGAAGAAACACAAATCGTTCATTATGGATTGTTTGAATTATTTTACTTATTTTCTCTGTTTTGGTTTTCTAGTTATGAACATGAGATAAACATTTTATCTATCTAGATATTGATGAACCCTAGCTTTATTGTATGGATTGAATAATTCTTATTAAATTAAATCATTTGATTGAGTTGTTTTATCCTTTTGATTCTTAATTTCGTATTTCCAATTGATAATAGCATGCTTATTGATTGGTTGCAATTTTCATATTATTGACTTGAGAAAGCTTGATATGAACAGAATACTCATTAGGATTGAGGGTTGATTAGAGTGCTAGTGATAGACTTACAAGGCACTTTGGTTTAAAGTTCCTTGTTCTTATTTCAAGATCTATTTAATTATGCTTGAGAAGAGATTCCTAGCATTCTACTTAGTGATTAGGGATTAATTCACTCGAGAGATGTTTTAATTTAATTTAGGGGAATGCCAATTCAGCTCTATTATTTGATTTAATTGAATTGATATTCATAAATGCTTGTTATGGCTAGGGGGATTCAATATCTGGATAGTATTTTCATCATCAACTTTTGTTGCACAATATTTAATTTTTCTTCACTTTAGTTTATTAAGTAATTCATCTTTATTTTAATCATCACATAAACTATTGATTCGCTAAACAACATTTGAAATTTACGCTAATATTTGACCTTGTTCCCATTGGAACGATATCTTACTCACTATTTTATTACTTGAGCGACTCGTGCACTTGCGGTAACACTGCGATAGCATAGATTCGCCACCAACCATCATACACCACAGAGGATCATAATGGATGTCATCATAACCAAGTTTAGGGGTAGGGACTGATGGATTTAATTAGAACTATATTGATTTTTTTAGCACAATAGTTTGAATAGTGTTTATTTTGAACATATAGTTTTAACTTTATTTTGAATAGTGTTTTTTTAACTTTATTTTAAATAAATATCATATGGTAATGCAATAAGTTATATTATGGTTCTTTCTTCATTTATAGTGTAAATTAAAACTCAGTATTTCATTCAATATCCATTGAATGCATATCAGGACTTAAACATGTGATTTCTAAATCAATAGTAAACATATCATTTTTAGCATTTCAAATTTCTAATTGTTGTAACTTTGTAATAAAAGGAAATTACATGAAAAGAAATTCAATATGTCCAACTAAACTAATGAGTGATGAAATTTGTTTTTAGTAGCTTCAAATTGAAATGAAATGTGTTTTCAATAGCTTCAAATTGAATAGAGTCTTCCACCATTTGATTAACATACTGTATTGGAACGTCATCCCTATATGTTCCTGAACCCCTTAACTTACTCCTCCCTTTACTACTTCCCCTAGATGTGCCTGAACCCCTGGGCCTACCCCTCCTCCTTCCACTACTCCTACCACCTAATGTCCCTCTTTCAGATAGGGCAATTGTTTCATCATTGTTGTTTTGTTGACCCAATCTTTTTTATTAGTCTCTCTAGCAAATTTGAATCTGT
The DNA here is from genome assembly GCA_947685225.1 of Garcia nutans. Lineage (NCBI taxonomy): Eukaryota > Viridiplantae > Streptophyta > Magnoliopsida > Malpighiales > Euphorbiaceae > Garcia > Garcia nutans. Next base: position 296,756 of record CANTUV010000017.1, on the reverse strand, counting down.
TAACATGTAGACATCCATGAATGTGAGTAACTTATGGATCACGAATCAGCTGACCTTGCATTTCTTCATAAAAGATTTTAGATTATGCTAAACCTCTATCAACACTAGTATTCTAATACCTAAAAGTTGTCTTTAGCCTTGCAAGGGTTCTTTTTAGTTTGTGCACCCTTGGCATGTTGCCATAGCAAATTCATAAGCTTCTTGAAATGGCTTTTCCACCTCCTTTTATTGTTCAAACTTCTCCATCTGCTTAAAATATATCTCTTTTTTAATTGATCTAATTTCCTTTATAGTAATAACTTTCAATACATGGCAACACACGATACCTTTGAATTCAAACTTCTTACAATTGCATTTGAGCTCAGCATCTTTCCCCTTGTATCTGATTGTGTATACAAACTCTTTTTGATACCAATTATAAAGTAATCATCGTTCTAGAATTTTAATTTCCTCTATACCTTCATCATCATTTCTCTCTTCTAATTCTACATTTCCTGCCTCTGCATGGCAATACAACATCCTCATTATTTGTACATGTAATTGCATAAACATATTATATGTGTAATCAGTCTGAAACTGCCTCTTCCACTCAAAATGTGTTATACACTTATATGATTTTTAGACTTGTAATTTGCTTCAAGTTCATTTTCAATTTTATTCCTCATAGAAATATCATATGGCTCCATAAACTGCTTAAGTGTACTAGTTGAGTTTACGTAACCATAAAAATAAGCATGCATGCCTTCATTTCTTGGTGTTGAGAGCATGCCAGCCTAAAATATATTGTTAACATAAACTGCTACCCAATTACGCCTCTCTAGAAAAAACTTCACCAGCCACTCATTATTTCCAAACTAAACTTTGTTATGAAATAATGCTAATTTCTATCAAACATATCCTTACATAGACTATCATATATCAATCCTTTGAAATCTAGAACAACACTATCATAATTAAAAGTATGTCTAAATTTCTCAGGTTCGTTACTGAGGATGTGCCAGAGACAAAACAATAAGGAGAGTTTGGCATGATTTCCTTGATTGCCTTAGTCATGCTCACACGTTGATCAGTTTGTATTACTTTTCGAGTAGTGCCACCCATTATTGCAAACCAAGTGTTAAATAACCAGCTAAAAGTTTGTACATCCTCATTAGTAATTAGAGCACATTAGAGCATGATGGACTAGCCATGATGATTAATACCAACAATTGTAGCAAAGGCATCTTGTAACAGTTTACAAGATATGTTGTTTCCACACTTACAAACATTGTTAAATTCTTCGTAAGTAGCTCTACTCCTAGGATGAATCCACATTATATCAGAGAGCCTCTGATCCATGTCTGTGTCAATTACATAAAAATGCCATCCTACGAGCGGGGATTTTTGCCCCCACTCCAGGTGGAATGGTTCTTGTGACTTTGATATTGTTAGGCTCAATGACTTAGAGAACATAGGCCTAAACCTAGAGAAAATGGAGTCACCACCCAGACAGGCCTGGAAAAGAAAAGAGTTGGATGACTCGATTCCTAAGGAATGCATAACTCCTATTGGGTTTGGAAAGTTAGGTACACATGGAGAAAGTGAGAAGTGGCCTAGCACCCCATAAATGCCTAGTTCATTGGAATCGGCCTCCTTTTTAGGTCTAAATATTTTTAATTCTTAAGCATTATGATACCATCCATACCAAATGCAAATTCAAATAGATATTTATTGTACTAAAATTAGAGAAAGTCAAAACAAACAAACAAATAAAAATGGACAACCATACAAGATGGAAATATGCCCTTACAATAATATTTAATGTCTAAAATTAAATAAAATAGGACACCCACCATTTGGTGAAAACATACCCTTTACATTGTTGCAAAATTCATAAAATGTAAATTAAATTACATAATCAAAACCAAGGCACCCACAAAGTGGAAACATGCTTTTTACATCATTCTTCAAATTCAAGTAATCAAATATAATTAAACCATTCAATCATTGATTATAAACAACAAATAAAATCAAAGCTCATCATTCATCACAAGCACACAATAATAAATCAAATTATTGAATCTAGGGTCTAATTAAATGGAAATTAAGGTTAGGCATGCAATTCTAGGGTTTATTCTTAAGTTAAGTACCAAACATGTGAAATTAGAGTTCTTTATATGAAACTAAGTTTATTGGTATAAAATTAGGTTTTTTAGGGTTTAAAATAAATTAGGGTTTTAATCATGCAATTTAGGGTTTTTGGTGTAGAATTAGGGTTTTATCATACAAATTGGGATTTTAATACTAAACTAATTTAACGTGCAAAACAAGGGTTTTAGATATAAATTAATGTTTCAGATTATAAAACATGCAATTATAGTTTATGCTGGTCTTAATCCCAAACCTATAGCTTTGTTGTAAATGACTTGGTAAATTGATTTTTATTTTAACAATATAGTGAGTTAAGCAATGAAGATAAATAATAACACTAAATTGAATTGGCTAAAAAGAATTATAATTGTGTTGTTGGCTCCTCCAAATTTGATATGTTAAACTAAAATTTTGTTTATCAGCTCGATTCTATGGAAGCTGGAGCTAGATGATGTACTGTCTGGATTAACCTGAGCTCTTTGGTCGAGCTTTAGCAATTTGGCAATTGCCTAGCTACTTCCTTGTTTGTGGTCACTATCTCCACTTTTCTTTGCTTTTGTTTTTGATGATTGCTAGGTTAATCTCCACTACTTCTTAATTGTTATGGTTGTTGATGTTTTCTTTTTATTTGTTGTTATTGCCTCTCTCTGCTTTTAACTGTCTATTTATAGGCAAATAACAATTTAATCTCAAAACCTAATTTGCTAATTCGAGGGTTATCTGAAGTCTAATATTAATTAGGAAGCTTTTAATCTGTCCCGAAACTCATTAAAGCAAAAATTAAATGACCATGGCAAATTAGGATTGCCTAATTCACCATGGTCATTACTCCATGGCGAATTAGGACTCCCTAATTCGCCATGGACATTGGACCATAGTGAATTGGAAGCCGCAATTCGCCATGGACCAATAGTCATGGAAAATTAGGGATCCAATTCGCCATGGGTCAAAATTGGCATGGCTTTTCGGGCCTAGACAAACTTGTTCGGGCTTTTAAAATTAGACTAAATTTAATTTAAGCTTTTAAAAATTGAGTTGGAGTTGATTTGGTCCTTTTAAAATTAAATCAGACTAGGTTAGGATTTTAAAAATTGAACCAACTTAATTTAGACCTTTTAAAACTGGATTGACCTATTACAAAGATATAAATTAGGTTTAAGCTTTTAAATCAGACCAAATTTAGCTTGGCCTTCTTTAATTGAGATCAGATTAGCTTAGCTCCAAAATTAAGGGTCTACAGTTTGCCCCTTGCTTGAGCAATCTGAGACTTTAGTATAAGAGAGCGAAAAGCAACATGACTTTGAACTGATCTTGGATATGGATGGGATCTAGACCCAAGGGTTCTCGACCAGAGATTGGATTTAGGTTCTGAACCTGAGACTGAATTTGAGTTCTTGTCCCAGGATTGGATTTGGATTCTCTACCCAAAACTTGATTTGGGTTCTCGACATAGGCTAGATTTGGGTTCTAGACCCGATACTGAATTGGTTGGGTTATGGATCCTATACTTGATTTGAAACTTCAATGGATTATTGGGAGGCTTTAATATCCTGATCAAATCCACAAAATGGCAAAAAAACTTAGCGACTCTAATATCTTCAATGGGTCATTAGGCAATTCTAATATCCCAACAGGTTCATCAGGCAACTTTAATATCCTGATGACTAAGAAACAAAACTATTGAGCGAAACTCATATTTCAATGGATCATTGGGCAACTCTAATATCCCAATAGGTCTATTGAGCGAATCTAATATCTTGATAAAATCACCAAGTGATTCTAATGTCTTAGTGAGTGAAAATAGCCATTTAGCAATTCTAATATCCCGATGCAATCCACCAAGTGACTCTAATATCTTGGTAAGTCAAAATTATCATCGAGCGACTCTAATATCCTGATGACAACCACTAAACGATTCTAATATATTGGTAGGATAGTGAGCGACTCTAATATCTCACTAGAAACAAACTTGGATATTTCAACATATCAAGGAAAGCTATACCGTTAGGATACTTTAACAAATCCAATATAGGCTAGAGATTGTGCCATCAGGATACTTCAACAAATCCAATATAGGCTGGGTAGTAGATGCTTCAACAAGTCCACTTGAAAATGTCTGCCTTGACAGAAATGAATCTTCATCTTAATTCTCTATTTTTGGGGATAGGCCTTTGCCTTGTCTCAACTTCAACTCTTCTAGCTAGATTGATCTGATCTTTATCTTGGACCTTTGTCCTAACCTTTTATCTTTTGTATCTTTATTCATTTGAGAGTTTTGATTTTCTTCTTGTTATATTCTTTTTGTTCTTCCTTTTGTAAAAAATTCATCTATTTTTTAGCTAGTCCTTATATCCTCTCTTTGCCCCCCTACATGGCAAATTATTGAAAGTGAGTCTAAAAATATTTTTTACCCACATAAACTCAAAAATTTAAAGGAGAAACTTTGGCCCTTGTGTAGGCTCAAACCAATAATTTTTTTTTATTTTTTTCCATGCAGGCTCTAATTGATGTTTGTGTATTGTCTGGTACCTTGTACAAGCATGCATCTCAATTTTGTAAAGTGACTGGATCTTCGTCAAGTAATGGGCCTTTCATGCCCCCCTGATGCTATGTCTACTTCTCATTATTTGCTTCATAGAGTATTTGTTGTTCACTTTGATAAACAATAGGCAATACAAGACAAAAATACAATGTGATATGCTCATGTATGCAAGATATGCATGAGTGATACTTATAGTGGTTCCATTTACTCACAGACTGAGGTGATTAGCTGAAGTGCTCCTATTGATTCAAATCAAGTTTAGGATTGAGTATCCAAATTTAGTTTAGGATCAAGTATCCAAATCCAGTTTAGGATCGTGTATCCAAATCCATTTTAGGATCGAGTATCCAAATTCAATTTAGGATCGAGTATCCAAATCTAGTTTAGGATTGAGTATCCCAATTCAGTTTAGCATTGAGTATCCAAATTCAGTTTAGGATCGAGTATCCAAATCCAGTTTAGGATTGAGCATCCAAATCCAGTTTAGCATCGAGCATCCAAATCTAGTTTTATGTCGAGCAGCCAAAATTTAGCTCGAGTCCAGAACCCAAATTACGCTTAAGTCCAGAACTTAGCACGGGTCCAGAATCCAAATTACCCTTAAGTCTAAAACTTAGCTCGGGTCCAGAACCCAAACTACTCTTAAGTCCATAACTTAGCTCGGGTCCAGAACCAAAAATTACTCTTAAGTCTAGAACTTAGCTCGGGTCCAGAATCCAAATTACTCTTAAGTTTAGAACTTAGCTCGGATCCAGAACCCAAATTACTCTTAAGTCCAGAACTTAGCTCGGGTCCAAAACCCAAATTACTCTTAAATTCAGAACTTAGCTCGGGTCTAGAACTCAAACTACTCTTAAGTCCAGAATTTAGCTCGGGTCTAGGACCCGAACCCAATCTACTCTTAAGTCTAGAACTTAGCTCGGCTCCAAAACCAAAATTACTCTTAAGTCCAGAACTTAGCTTGGGTCTAGAACCCAAACTACTCTTAAGTCTAGAACTTAGCTCGGGTCCAAAACCCAAACTACTCTTAAGTCCAAAACTTAGCTTGGGTCTAGAACTCAAATTATTCTTAGGTCCAGAACTTAGCTTGGGTCCAGAACCCAAATTACTTTTAAGTCCAGAACTTAGGTCGGGTCCAGAACCCAAATTACTCTTAAGTCCAGAACTTAGCTCGGGTCTAGAACCCAAATTACTCTTAAGTCCAAAACTTAGCTCGGGTCCAGAACCCAAACTACTCTTAAGTCCAGAGCTTAGCTCGGGTCTAGAACCCAAACTACTCTTAAGTCCAGAGCTTAGCTCGGGTCCAGAATCCAAATTACTCTTAAGTCCAGAGCTTAGCTCGGGTCCAGAACCTAAATTACTCTTAAGACTAGAACTTAGCTCGGGTCCAGAACCCAAATTAAGTCCAAAACTTACTTTAGGTCCAGAACCTAAATTATTTTTAAGTCCAAAATCCAAATCCTAAGTTTAGCTCACTTCTAGAACCCAAATTATTTTTGAGTCCAGAGCTCAAACCAACCTTAGGTATGGAGTCCAATATGACTCTAAATCCAGTTAAAAATCATATTACTTTTCATTCTCTTTTGCCTTAGTCTCAGATCGCTCAAGCAGGGGGTAAACTGTAAACCCTTAATTTTTGACCCAGTCCAGTTCGATATTTTTAAAACAGTCCAAAATAATTTTTGTGGTATTTTAATTAAATAATATTTATTTTAATTTTCATTACATATAATATTTATTTTTAAAAAAAATAAAAAAAAGGTAATAAGAAAAAAATATAATAAATAAATAAATAAAAATCGATGACAAAAGAATCAGCGACGAAAAATTTTCATCGCCGAAGATGAATTGGCTTGTGGCCAAATCGCTGCAGGTTTTCGTTGCAGGAAATTCCTGCAGCCAAGTGGCCTTAGGCCAATTCTCCATAGGAAATTCCTGCGATGAATTGGCTGGCCCAGGCCCACTCGTACGCAATTCTCGCAGATTCTCGTAGCTGGCCCTCCCATAGCCCTCAACAACTTTTGCCAGCGCAGTTTTTTTCAAAATCAAATTCTATTTGGTTTTTATTTCTTTTCCTAAATAGTTTTTATTTCCTTAGACAATTAGAAGTAGATTTTTTATTTTTCCTATAAATACCACATTAAAACACAGAAAAAGAGGGAAGGAAATTCTTGAGCTGAAATTTTTAACCGGACTTGGGACTCTTGAATTCTTTCGGCCAAAAGAAAACCTTGAAGAAGTGAGAGATAGTGAGGAAGCAACATCAATCCATCAAAGGCAGCCTACACTGTCTTTATTATTGTTCAACCAGAATTCAAAGATTGTGGTGGAACTAGCAACGGAGGTTTGAATCTTTATTTCTGTAATATCCCCATATATGCCCTAGAAGTTTTGAATGTTGTTGTTGTTGATGTTGTTGTTGTTGTTGTTTTAAATGGGATTGAATGTATATGTTGATTTGAAAGAAAAAAAGGGATTGAAAGTGAATGCTTATGTATATGTGTTTTGGGAAAGAAAAGAGGGTTTAGAGAGAAATGTATATGTTGTTTATATGATAATATATATAACATATAAGTTAGTCAAGGGAGAGTCAATGCAAGAAGATATTTTCATTTGTGATAGGTGAAATTACTTATATAGGCATATAAGAGACAAGAGGTTAGTTAAATGGATAAGGGTATATAGGTAATTGTTTGGTTAAAAACTCTTGGTGGAGATTTAAAGAAGAATTGACTTTGTTTTCTTCATGAGTTCTTCTTCTTCTCCATTGTTGGCCGGCTCCTCCATAGACAAAGGAAAGAAAGAGACAAAGAGAAGATCTTGAAGAGTTAAGCTCAAATTGAAGGAAGATTAAGTGATCAAGTGATGATTCAAGAAGTTTATAACTAAGGTAAGTTCTTTTCTTTGATTTCTTTTATTCTTTTGAAGTGGTGTTTGAAGTTAATTAGGGTTTGTTGATTTGATGATGAGATGTGTTTGTAATGTGTTTTCAAGTTTTAAATTTGGTTTTAAGTTAAGAGTTTAAATAGGTGTTGTTGTTGGAAGTGGTGGATGTTGATTTTGGAAGATGGAGAAGGATGTTGGTTTTAGGGTTTTGAGATAGTATGTGTTTAAATGTTTTGTGGATGTGTTTTAATAAGGTAAATATTGTGATAAATATGTAGAATTTGTGTTTAGAACATTGATTCCATTCATTTGAACCATGCTATTTTGTGTATGATGAGTTTTAGTGCAATTAGAGGAGACTTGTGTATGTTAGGGTTTCAATCCATGAGTGACACGGCCAAAAGCAAGGAGAGACACGGCCAATTCATGAGAGACACGGCCAAGTCAAGGGAATTTTGGCCTTGTTGGGTGGATTTTGAGGAGACACGGCCGTGTTCTATGCCAGTGTTGGTCACTGCCAATTTGTTTTGAGAGACACGGCCACAAGCTTGGCCGTGTCCTGTGCCCGTGTTTGCTACTGAAATGTTGGATTGAGAGACACAGCCACAAGCTTGGCCGTGTCCCTTGGGTGTGTTGGTTACTTTGTTTGGTTTTTGTTCTTCTTAAATGATTGGAATTGAACTTACATTTGATAATGCATATGATATTATATGAACAAGGTTATGTACTATGCATTGTAAGTCTTGTGATTGGCGATGTGTTATATGAATAATGTATTTGAAATGTGATACTAATGATGCTATATGTATAATGTGAGTGATATGATGGGGTAATTGATTATGTATACTCGAATAATGAAAGGTTATAACATAAATTGAGATATGAGGCCAGTGTGATTGGCAATGATAATTCAAATGACATGTGAAGCCATTGTTATTGGCTATGATGATTCAAATGACATGTGAAGCCATTGTTATTGGCTATGATGATTCAAATGACATGTGAAGCCATTGTTATTGGTTATGATAATTCAATTGAGAATGAAATTGATAAATGAATTGTATAGCTAATGTGTTATTCCATTTTCAGAGTTTGTTATTGGTGGCATGCCTAATATGAGTAACAATCTCTTGAAGTTAGGTTGGACTTGATCCTTGAAGCCAAGTTGGGTTGAAGTTTAACATGTTTTACTCCCCTTGAAGCTTGGTTGGGTCAAATCCTTGAAGCCTAATTGAGATGTTACAACCCTTGAAGCTAGGTTGGATTGGTTCTTGAAGCCAAGTTGGGTTGATACTTAGCATGCTTTGTTCCCCTTGAAGCTTGGTTGAACCTAAATCCTTGAAGCCTAGTTGGGATAATGATAAATGTGATGATTAAACCAAAGCATTAACTCTGATAATGGAATGGCATGTTAGTATTTTGTTTGGGCCCGAGTCTGTCTTTGTTATTAATGTGATATCCAAATGTTGAACTAAATGAGTAATGAGATCTATGGTTGCTTTTGTTGGAAGTGTGTTTCATGATTGATAAATTTATGAATAAAATAATGTTATGAAGTATGATTTGGTAATGTGTGTAATGATATATTGAAAATGAATATAGCTTGAGGAGTTTTGTTGAGATATGAGTTTATGAGAATATAGTATGATGTGTAAAATGTTTATGAATGTGGAATTTGTGAGAATTGTTCTCATGAAGGTTTGGATAGATCATTGAATAGTGATTTGTTAAAATGATGTATATGTATATGTATATGAGATAGAAATGGTAAGTATAGTTTTGTGAATATTCTATGTAAATATGTGCATAATTTATGAGATCAGTGAGAATTTATGAAGAATGCTTTGAGAAAGGAAAACAGGGTAAGAAAACAATAAAACATGATGCTAAAAGTATAAGGTATGATCTTTATGTAAAGTATATATTTTATATTTATTTGTATTACTAAGCTCTCGGGCTTAGCGCGGTGGTGTAATCGCGCAGGTGGTTATGCGGTTGATCTGGAAGTCCAGCTGTTATGCCACGAGAAGGGTAAGCGTGTCTCGAGACCAACTAGAAGGTGATGCATACATGTGTGACTTTAATTATGTTGTATTTTTTATAAGAATAATGATTTTTGTAAATGCTCTTTAAATTAATGCAATATTGCTTAAACTTGAATAAAGGTTTTTAATTGGAAACGAAAAGTGACATTCTTATACTTTATATACGTATTGTATGTATGCTTGGTATATGTATAGTACTTATATAGAGTATGGGGGTGTTACAATTTCTTTGCTTACATTCACAGTAACTTCATTATACAATTTGACAAATTGTTCAAGCATGCATATTTTTATTACTTGATCAATGGTTATGCTTATTATCCAAACTTTATTTAAAAAACCCTAGAAAGAATTTTTTTAAAACCCTAATGCCTTAATGTCTGTAACACGTATTTTTGAAATCACAAACACTAATTACACTTTTCTAAAAACTATAATAATTTGTTTTCTTAAAAACCCTAATCAAATAAATTTTTTAAAATCTTCACAGTAGCCTCCTCTTTCAAAATTGAATATGATAGTGATAGTTTTCTTAGAAACCCTAATTCTAATTTAAATTAAACCCTAACTTATTTAGTTAAAACCTTAATCAGTTATTATTTATTATCATCACAGTAGCCTATTCCATTAAATCACTATAGTGTTAGATTATTCAAATAATGTTTTAAACGTCCAGTAGTTATATTACATATAAGTATTTATCAAAAATCCATGTTAAAATAGTCTTAGAGTTTTATAATCATGTTTTGACAAAAACCCTAAATCCTTTTTTCCCGAACCCTAATTCTAAAACTTTAGTTTCAAAAACCCTTATCACAAAACTCTAGTTTCCAAAACCCTAAGTTCCAAATCCTATATTCCAAAACCCAAATTTCTTAAAACCTTAATTTAAGATGTGAACCCTAAACTTATACTTTTTATTAATTTATTTATTTTTGAATTTGATTATGTAGTTTATTATATGTTTTAATGGATGGTTTTATTTAATTTGTAATGAATGAATGAATGAATGGACATTTTCTTTATTATTATTGATTTATTTTGGTACTAATGTAAGAGGTATGTTTCCACTTTTTGGGTACCTCATTATTTAAACCTTATGTAATTTAATTTATTTCATATTTTTGAGATTAATGTAAAGGGCACGTTTCCACCTTTTGGTGGGTGTCCTATTTAGTTTTAGACATGGACAATGTAAGGACATGTTTACATCCTCGGATGGGTGTCATTTATTTGCTTTGTTTGGACATTGTTTTGATTTTAATATAATGATGCTTTATTTTAATTGTTGCATGTAATATGGATAATATCATTATATTTAAGAATTTTATAATATTAAGACCTGAAAAGGTGGCCGATTCCAATGAACCGGGCGTTGTGGGGGTGCTGGGCCATTTCTCACCTTCCCCACACGTACCCAACTTTCCAAACCCATTAGGGGGTTGGGGATTCTTTAGGAATCGAGTCTTCTACCCTTTTCTTTTTTTTTCGGCACGTCTGGGTAGAGACTCCATTTTCTCCTGGCTTAGGCCCGTGTTCTCTAAGGTCCCGAGCCTAAACAGTGCCGAAGTCGCAAGAACCATTCCACCGGGAGTGGGGGCGAAAATCCCCGCTCACATCATTATAAAAAAGTTTGTTTAAAAATGAATTTTGAGCTTTATATTTGGAACATGAGGTAGAAAAGAATCTTTGACCTATTTTTTATGTCCAAAGACCATCTTGAAAATTTTGAAAGTTATTTTGGTCTTTTGGGCTTAAAGGAATAAAAATTATTTTATGAGCTTGCAATATAATTAGGTGATATTTTGAAAAATGACAAACCAAATAGGTCATGGTTCAAGCAAAGATATATCAATCATGGTGAAATAATAAGCATTTGGGTAAAAACCTAAGGAAGGTAACTAGGCCAATTACATGTGTAACACCCTTATACCCTATATACGTACAATATATATTCCCAACATATATAAAATACACATATAAAGTACAAAAATATCACAGACCGATTTAATAAAAAATTTCACATGTCTGATTTAAATTTTCAAATACTAAATATATAAAATTAAATAGTATATAAATATTCTTTACTTGTTATAGGAACTCAAAATAAACATTTTATATGAAAATCTCTGGGAAAAATTCGTCAGAGTTTTGTCTACAATTTGGACGTTCCAAAAATACAGCAAAACACAACCTACATCAGAAAACACTCCTAAATAATTTCAAAGCACAATTTCACCCATACTCCTCAATTTCACCAAGTTTCTCAAACATATATATATATAATTTAAAACACATTTAAACCCCTATTTCAAATAACTTAACCCAAACATTCTTTATAGTTTACAATACATAAAATCTAAAAACATGATATAATATGCATAATACCCAAAATATACAATAACATAAAATATATACATGCTGCTAATAGTGTTTCTGATCTTGATATCAACTCTACAAGCACAACCACAAGTCTAGACCCGACCTAGTCTAGAAGAACTCTCCGGCTCAACTGAATCTACCATGTTACCTGCGCGATGTAAACAATCACGCTAAGCAAAAGCCTAGTAATACAAACTTGATAACAATAAAACTCAAATGCAATGCCAATACACAATGCATAAGGATATCACATCATTCCATTTTCTCATACTTTTCAAATATTTCACAATCCACAATTCATATAAAAACAAACACAAACATAGGCCCAAAGATAACTAATATGCTATTCAAATTCCAGAGTTACTGTTTTGGTCTATAATGGTACCATGTGTCTAGCCCCGTAGGCAAAATATCAATGTAATAGTCCAACTAGGTTTGAGCTTATGACCCGGTCATTTCACCTAGTCAAGCTTCAAGGACTTGTTTTTGAGGCTTACTACCCAGTCATTTCACCTCAAAAATATTTTCACAGTGACGTTCAGTGTCTAGCCCGTAGGCAAATCATAGGCATGCCACCAAACACAGAACTCTGAAAATTAAATAACATACTAGGCACACAATTTACTCACATGTCTCATTATCAATCTCTTTCTCATTGTCACATAATCAAACTAGGCACATTGCCTTATTTTCTCATCTTTTTTCTAATTTTTTTTATTTTTCTCATTTATATCGACATCAATGCATTTCATTATGTTTCATATATCTCATTACATTATACCACATTTTTACATTTACAACACATTACCCAATTACTTTGGATATTTTCACATAATTTACATATTAATCACATTTAATGTAATCTAGCCAATACCAATGGCTTTTTAACAATGCACTTAATGCATACACAACAAATGGCATTACCCAAACACTTTGGGTCATTTTCACATAATACACATATTTCACATTTTACACAATTTAGCCATTATCAATGGCTTTTCACAATGCATTTAACACATATATGACATTACAAATGTCATAGCACATTATTCATACATAACCAATGTATCAAGTAGCTTAACACATTTTTCAACCAAAATGTGTTAAGCCCAAATGTCATGCAAACATAACCAATGTATTCAAAGTTTGTACTTAACTCAAATAGCAACCAAAATAAGCTTAAGACAACCTCCAATCCTATCCTTCCAACTTGGCCTTCACCACTTGGATGAAGCAAATCAACCTTCCTCAATGCCTAAATCAAATGTGATAGCAAATAATCATTTAGTATCATATTTAATGGCATTTTCAATATTAAACCATAATTAAGCCCCATGCAGGCAAAAATTCAAAAGTTAAGGCTAACCTCACTTTAACTTTGAATTCTCATACTAGGCCATTCATTTTAATATATTAAGTTTATTTATTTTATTAGAAACATATTTTAATACATTTAAATTATTTACATTACAAAAACACACTCTTATACACAAAACCCTAAAATGACATAACCTTCCCCTATTGAAGGTTTTCCATTCCAACACAATCTATTAATCATTTTAAGCTTATATTCATCACTTATATCACCAAACAACAAGATTAAACTAATAAAATTATGCAATTCAACAACTTTGGAAAAATCATTTTCCAAAACCCTAAATCACACTTCCATTCTCAAACTCCAACCAAACACAACCAAATCCAATATTTGACTTTAAAAAACTTGTTTAAGCACCAAAACAACTGATTTAGAACCAATTGGCACAATTAAAACCCATGATTTCTCAAACCATAAAAGTCCATAACCCTAAATTTTCTCTCTTCACCATTCTTTATCCAAATTCAACTATTTCTTCAATCCAACCTTAAAATCTTTAATAACTACCCAAAATAACTTCATACACACCAATTCCAACAATTATAACATACTACTTCAAAAATTCAAAACTCACATATTCAAAATTTCTATGGAAATCCAAAGAAAAAGCTAAAGAACTTTCTTTTTCAAGTGTTAATCATTAAAAATCCTTTTTGAACCTTTGGAATCCTTTAATTTTGGAAGCTTGGAAGATCAAAATCCTCTCTTGGCATCCATGGAGATTTCGGCCCTTGATGGAGAAGAAGAAGATGAAAAAAAAACTTTTATGTTCTCTTTCCTTTCATCTTTTTATTTATAACCATATGAATATATTATTTAATATTTTAATAATTAATTATTTAATTATTTATTTAATAAATTAATAAATTAAAAGTCCAAAAATTTCTCTTCCATTCAAAAATCATTTATTTTTAAATTAATTTAATAATTTTAAATTTTTAAGATTTATTTACCAAAATACCATTTTTTACTTTGACTTTTGACTTTTCTTTTAAAAAAAGTGTTGACTTTTATATGTTATGTATATTTTACATATATATCACATTTATATTCCACTTTTCATTTAAAATCCCTTCATTTTTCTTTTAGAACCATTAATTTAATTTATCCAATTTAATTATAATATATTTTATCAAATTTCCAAAAATTAGAAATTTTCAAAAAAAAAAATTGGGATATTACAATTCTCTCCTCCTAAAACAAATTTTGTCCTCGAAATTACCTGCTCTCAAGTCTGGAACAATTGAAAAAACTGACTCTGCATCATGTGCTCACTCTCCCATGTCGCCTCCTCAATGACATGATTTCTCCAAAGGACTTTCACAAGTGGCATCCTCTTATTCCTCAATTCTTTAACCTCTCATGCTAAAATGGCCACTGGTTCTTCCTCATAAGTCAGATCTGGACTCACCTTAATGGACTCCACTGACATGATATGAGATGGGTCAGACCTGTATCTTTGAAGTATCAAGACATGGAAGACATTATGAATTCGATCCAACTCAAGCGGCAAAGCCAGTCTATAGGCCATTGGTCCAACTCAAAAACAAACACCTCATATGGTCCTATGAAACGTGGATTCAACTTCCCTTTGCGACCGAACCTCAAAATCTTCTTCCATGGAGACACCTTCAGAAACACTTTATCTCCCACACTAAACTCTATGTGTCTTCTGTAACATCCTAAAATTTTTGAAAATTTCTAATTTTTGGAAAATTGGATAAAATAAATTATAATTTAAAAGGATAAATTAAATTAATGGTTTTAAATGAAAAATGAAGGGATTTTAAATGAAAAAGTGAAATATATATGTGATATATATGCAAAATATACATAACATATAAAAGTCAACACTTTTTAAAAGAAAAGTGTATTTTGGTTATTAAATCTTAAATTCAAAATTAATAAAATAATTCAAAAACAAATTATTTTTGAATGGAAGAGGGAAATTAGGACTTTCAATTTATTAAAAAAATAATTAAATAATTAAATATTAAATTATTTTAATATATATATATATATATATGTGGTTAAAAAAAAGATGAAAGGAAAAAGAATATAAAAGTCTTCATCTTCTTCTTCTTCTTCTTCTTCTTCAAGAACGTGGCTTCCATGGGAGTTTGAAGACCAAGGATTTTGCTTCTTCCATACTCAATAAATTGAAGGAGTTAACAAGTTTCAAGTGGATTTTTGGTGATTTCCATCAAAATTATTAAGTTTCCATCTCTTTTCTTTGAATTCCATGGAAAATGAGATTATGTGAGTTTTGAAATTTTGATGTAGTATGTTGGAATTGTTGGAATTGGTGTGTATGATGTTATTTTGGGTAGGTAAAAAAGATTCTAAGGTTATATTGAAGAGATGATGGAGTTTGGTTAAAGAATGGTGAAGAGAGAGAATTTAGGGTTATGGATTTTTGGGGTTTTGAAAACGTGAACTTTAATTGTGAAAATTAGTTCTAAATGAGTTGTTTTGATTCATAAATAAGTATTTTAAAGTCAAATATTGGATTTGATGGTGTTGGGTAGGAGTTTGAGAATGGAAGTGGAGATTTAGGGTTTTGGAAAAGTGATTTTCCAAAGTGGTTGAATTGTGTGATTTTATTTGTTTAAGCATGTTGTTTAGTGTTAAAAGTGATGAATATAAGCTTAGAATGAGTAATGGATTGTGTTGGAATGGAAAACCATCAATGGGGGAAGGTTATGCCATTTTTGAGATTTTATGTGTAATAGTGTATTTTTATAATGTAAATGATTTTAATGTATTAAAATATGTTTTTAATAATATAAATAAACTTAATACACTAATTTAATTATAGTTGAATGGAATTCTAATGTTGAAGTAAGGAAAGGCTAAATTTTTGGAAATTTGTAGGAGTGATGTGTAATTATGGTTTAATGTTGGAAATGCCATTAAATGTGATACTAAATGATTATTTGTTATCACATTTGGTTTAGGCATTGAGGGAGGTTGATTTGCTTCATCCAAGTGGTGAAGGGCAAGTTGGAAAGATTGGATTGAAGGTTGTTTTTAACTTGCTTTGGGTTGCTAGTGGAGGTATGTACAAACTTTGAATATAATGTCTATATTTGCATAACATTTGAACTTAACACATTTTGGTTGAAAAATGTGTTAAGCTACTTGGTTCATTGATTGTGTATGAATTATATGCTATGACATTTGTAATGTCATATATGTGTTAAGTGCATTGTGAAAAGCCATTGATAATAGCTAATTTGTGTAACATGTGAAATATGCATATTATGTGAAAATACCCCAAGTAATTGGGTAATGTGTTGTGAATGCAAAAATGAGATATGTGTAATAATGAAATGAATTGATATTGATAAAAATGAGAAAAGTGAGAAAAATGAGAAAGATGTGAAAAATGAGGAAAGTGATAAAAAAAATGTGAAAATAAGGCAATGTGCCTAGATTGAATATGTGAAAATGAGAAAGATATTAATAATGAGAAATATGAATAAATTGTGTGCCTAGTATGTTATTCAATTTTTAGAGTTATGGGTTTGGCGGCATGCCTATGATTGCCTACGGCCTATACGCTGGAATGGTGAAAAGACTGGGTCGTAAGCTAGGCCAGCTGATAAATATAATGTTTTTGGGGTGAAAAGTCTGGGTCGTAAGCCTCAAAAACTGTAGTAGTCTAGCCGGGTTGAGGACAAATTAATGGGGCCTAAGGGTCTAGCCGGGTTGAGGTCCAAGAGACTGGGGCTGTTACATTATCCATGGATATATTACCTACGGGGCTAGACACATGGTGTCATTATGGAGCAAAGTAGTAACTCTGAAATTTGAATAGCATATTAGATCCTTTTTGGGCCCATGCTTGTCTTTGTTTTAATGTGAATTATGAAATATTTGAAAAATATAAGAAAGTGGATTGATGTGACATCTATATGCATTGTGCATTTAGTATTGCATTGAGTTATATTGTTATTATCAAAGTTTGTACCACTAGGCTTCGGCTTAGCGCGATTGTTTCCATTGCTCAGGTGACAGGGTAGACCCAACTGAGCCAGAGAGTTCCTCTAGACCAGGTGGGGTCTAGACTTATAGTTAAGCTTGTTGAGTTGCTAACAAGATCAGAAACACTACCAGCAGTATGTATATATATTTTTTATGTTATTGTACATTTTGAGTATTATGCATAATATATTATGTTTTGGATTTTACTTATTATATATTATAAAGAATGTTTGGGTCTATGTATTTGAAATTGGAGAGTAAGTGTGTTTAAATTTATATATATCTATATATATAAATGTTTGAGAAACTTGGTGAAATTGAGAAGTATGGTTGAGATGGTGATTTGAAATTATTTGGGAGTGTTTTCTTTTTGCAGGTTGAGTAATTGCTAAATTTTGGAATGTCTAAATTACAGACAAAACTCTGGCAAATTTTTCCCAGAGATTTTTATATATATTGCTTATTTCAAGTTCTTATAATAAGTAAAGTGTTGTCCCAAGATGGCAACCAAGAGGGGGGGTGAATTGGTTTCCTCAAGAAGTAATGACAATTGAAAAAACTCAACAAACAAGAAATGCGGAATAGAGAGTTGGTTGAGTAATGGAAGAAAGAGAGAACACACAAGATTTATAGTGGTTCGGATTTACTTCAATCCTACATCCACTTCCTTAACAACTTGTTAAGGTTCCACTAATCTTTGAAGTTTTTGCAAGCTCACTTCCAACTTTGGTGTTTTCACAAGTTCACACCTAACTTCACAAGTGTTTTTCTTAGGCTCACACTTACAACCCAAACAAGAGTTTTACAAGGCTTACTCTCACAACCCAAGTGTTTCCCAAGCTCACACTCAAACTTATACAATGGTGTTTTCAATGCTAACACCTAACATTCATTACAATTCAAATGCAAGTTTAAGTAAAAGAAAATTTGTTGCTTGGCTATGAAAATCCTTTCTCAATTTGTCTCTCTTTGTTTTCTCATAGAAACATTGTATTTATAGCCAATGTGGTCTTACTAGCCGTTATTTATGTTGAGAATAAAGTCTTGGCAGATTAGACCTTCTTTACTTAAACTGTCCGAAGCACTTCGCGGTCGCCCTTCACACAAGGATGGTCGCGCTCATGCTTCACGCGGTCGTCCTTTTAATCAGGGACGGTTGCTACTTTTGAAAAATCTTCAACGGTCGAATTTTAGTGCTCTGCAGCTGGAATCTTGCCCATGATGTGTTTGTCGGACCAGTTCTTGCCCATGCTGTGTTTGTCGGGACGGTCGCGCCAAGCAAAGGTGCGGTCGCCCTTTTTGAATATTGAAGTGGGTTTACAACGGTCATGTCAAGAGTCATTCTCTGATAGGGCAAAAGAGATGTCCGCCTTAATTTGAATCTCACGGTCGCCCTTGGTGGCATTTCGCGGTCGAACTCATATTCTTGCGTCGAACTTCTGGACGCACCTGAGGACGCGAACACTACTGTCTCTTTAAGAAATTTCTTCTTGAATGGTGGGGCGGTCACGACTTTGACTGGGCGGTCGCTAAAGTGGTAAGCGAGGTCGAGTCATTCACCGTTCTTGTCACCGCGAACCTTACTGTGATTGTAATGATTTAAGTTCCTTGAGTAGCGGTCGTGCACATAGTTGGACGGTCGCTATTCTATAGGAGTGGTCGCGACTCAGGTCGAACTTCTGGCCGCGAAACCTACTGTGACAAGGTTTCATTCTGCAATTGCATGGAGCGGTCGTCTTTAGGTGAGGTGCGACCGCTAGAAATGTTCTGTTCACCTTATTTGAAGCAACCTAATCCTGCAACAAGATTCTTCAAACACAAGTTAAATAGATCATCCATTTGAGTTGTCAAGGATCAAAATTAAGATCATTTGTCTAACATAAAGAATATTTATATTCTATTTTATTTTTATATATTTAGAATTTAAAATTTTAAATTGGAAATGTGAAAATTTTTTAATAAAGCAGTCCGTGACATTTTTGTATCATATATGCGTATTTTACATATGCTAGAAATATGTATTATATGTATATAGGGTATAAGGGTGTTACATTTGTTTTGGTATCAGAGCCTAGGTTTGAGGTTCTCGACCTAGGTGGGATGATAGAGAGAGAAAATGAGAGATTTGAAAAATAGTTTTTAATTGTAATACATGCTTTGGCACTGGCAGTTTCTGATCTTTGATATAGTATTTTCTTCTTTGTTTGCAGATATAGGTAGTTATGGCGTCTCGGCCACATCAGGCTGCTGAAGTTAGTGTAGAGAGTGTAGCTCCATATGAGGGTAGAGATGGAGTTAGAGTTGTATCTGCTGGTGAGGCGTCTGTTTCTGTGCCTGTGAGACCAGCAGCTGATGAGGTTCTGCCTGGCTGGGTATGGCATATGGTAGGCTCCAATTCCGCAGCCGCCATAGCCACAGCCGCAGCCGTAGTTGCCGGTGAGGCAGTATGATAAGCTGAGAAAGTATGGGGCTGAGGACTTTGTTGGTACTACAGACTCTGCTGTAGCAGAGCAGTGGCTAGACCGGGTTCAGAGGATATTTATTCAATTACAGGCTAGTCCAGAAGAGAAGTTTGATTATGCCAGATCTCTTCTGCAGAGAGATGCATATGATTGGTTGAAGACGGTTTCACATGCTTTGGATGATCCACCAGTCCTGACCTATGATGATTTCCTGAGGGAATTTGAGCAGAAGTATACTCCGAGAGATTATAAAGATGCAAAGAAGATGGAGTTCCTAAGTCTGAGACAGGATACTAGGACAGTGACCAAGTATGAGATCGAGTTTATCCGGTTGAGTCACTATGCTGGTGGGATCATTTCTGACGAGTTTGACAGCTGTAGGAGGTTTGAAGAGGGACTGAGACCCTTTATCCTGTGCATCATCGTAGGCTCTCGGTATCAGGATTTCTCCCAGTTAGTTGCAGCTGCCAGGAGTGTTGAGAGGGCACAGAGTCTTGCAGCAGCTGCAAGGGTTGAGGAGACCAGAGTTAGGAGACCCCAGAGTAAGGCAGGGTCTTCATCAATGAAGAGCGACCGAGGGGGACATTTTCAAAGGTTTAGTAGGAGTCAGGGGTAGTTTGACAGGTCAGTACAGCAGCAGAGACAGAAGCAAAGACCTGTAGTTTCAGTGGCTAGTGCTCCGACTATAGTGGCTCAGAGACCTACTCCACCTACTTGCGTTCATTGTGGTAGAGTACACGGAGGTGTCTACTGGTGGAGAGGTGCTTCGGAGTGTGTTTTAGATGTGGGTCATCAAACCATTTTATCAGAGATTGTCTCGAGCCACCAGAGGTTAGGCAGGCAGATACTGCATCTTTTCTATCCAGTGTCAGAGGTGGTCATGGTGGCAGAGGTTTTAGTAGAGGTGGTTGACCTGAGTTTAGTCAGAGAGGAGGCTCTACATTCGGAGGGAGTAGGCCAGATGAGACTGGGCCATCTCAGCGGGTTTATGTGATGCAGAGGAAGCCGGATGCTTCAGCCATCATTGCGAGTACATTTTCTTTATTTGGTATTTTAGTCCTTGCTTTATTAGATCCTGGATCTACGCATTCATACATAAGTGCATCCATCTTGTCTGTGTCTGAATTGCATTCTGAGTCCCTAGGATTCGATGTCTTAGTGAAAAATCCTTTAGGGTATAGTGTTGCGGTGAGCAGTGTGCACCGAGAAAGTCCAGTTGTTGTTCAGGATGAGGAGTTTCTCAGTGACCTGATTGAGATGCCTTTTAGGGAATATGATCTGATTTTGGGCATGGATTGGTTATCCAAGCATGGGACTGTGGTAGACTGTCAGAAGAAATGTGTTACTTTGAGAACACGGGATGGTAGGGATGTTATAGTATCTACTCAGCAGAGGTATCTTTCATCTATGTTTTTTTTAGCTGTTTCAGCTGGGAGGATGATTCGGAAGGGATGTGAGGCTTATCTTGCTCATGTTGTAGATACTAGAGTAGTGGGATCCCTACTTGAAAGTATACCCATAGTTGCTGAGTTTCCAAATGTTTTCCCGGATGAGTTGCCAGGGGTACCTCCTGAGAGAGAAGTGGAGTTTGGTATTGTTTTGTTGCCTGGTACCACTCCTATCTCTATTACCCCTTATCAGATGGCACCTGCTGAGTTGAGAGAGTTGAAGGTGCAGTTGAAGGAGTTATTGGATAAAGGGTTTATCCACCCTAGTGTGTCCCCGTGGGGAGCGCCTGTGTTGTTTGTGAATAAGAAGGATGGCACCATGAGATTGTATATTGATTATAGGCAGTTGAATAAGGTGACCATCAAGAGCAAGTATCCTTTTCCTTGGATAGATGATCTCTTTGATCAGTTGAAGGGAGCAGCAGTATTCTCTAAGATTGATCTGAGATCAGGGTACCATCAGTTGAGAGTCAGAGATGTGGATGTACCCAAAACAGCTTTTCGTACGAGGTATGGGCATTATGAGTTTCTAGTGATGCCCTTTGGATTGATGAATGCACCAGCAGCTTTTATGGATTTGATGAACAGGGTATTCAAACCATATTTAGATCAGTTTGTGGTGGTCTTCATTGATGACATTTTAGTGTATTCGCGTAATGATGAGGATCATGATAGACATTTACGGATCGTATTGCAGACTCTAAGAGAGAAGCAGTTGTATGCTAAACTGTCTAAGTGTGAGTTCTGGCTCGATCAGGTAGCTTTTCTTGGTCATGTGGTTTTAGCAGAGGGTATTAGAGTTGATCCAAGTAAAGTTGAGGCTATCTTGAATTGGAGTACACCGAACTGTGACAGAGGTTCGAAGTTTTCTGGGATTGGTAGGCTATTATCGTCGATTTGTGAAGGGTTTTTCTATAATAGCTACACCACTCACCAGATTACTTCGGAAAGGAGTTAAATTTGTGTGGACAGATCGGTGTCAAGTGAGTTTTGAGCAGCTGAGAGAGATGTTGACTCAAACTCCTATCCTTACCCTGCCTATGGAAGGTAAACCATATGTGATATACAATGATGCTTCACATAGTGGTTTAGGATGTGTTCTGATGCAGGAGGGCAGAGTCATTGCTTATGCCTCTCGACAGTTGAAACCGCATGAGCTGAATTATCTGACGCATGATTTGGAATTAGCAGCAATAGTTTTTGCCTTGAAGATTTGACGGCATTATTTGTATGGGGAAAAGTGTTTCATTTATACTATTTTCAAGAGTTTGAAATACCTGGGTGTTCAGAGAGAGCTGAATCTTCGGCAGAGACGGTGGTTAGAGTTTATTAAAGACTATGACTGTTTGATTGATTATCATCCTTGTAAGGTAAATGCTGTTGCTGATGCCTTGAGTCAAAAATCATTGGCAGGTTTGACTGCTTATTCGCTCTCATTGCTTGTTGAGTTGAGAGCGTTGCACGCTAGATTTAAATCTTTTGATGATGGTGCTCTGATGGCTCAGTTGCAGTTGAGGCCAGTCTTATTGGATCATATTAGGGAGGCTCAATTAGCAGATGAGAGAATTCAGAAAATTGTGTTGCTTTGTCAGAAGGGGGAGAGTCGAGACTTTTATGTGAGGAATGATGGCAGTCTATGGTATAGAGATAGATTGTGTATTCTTGATGATGCAGAATTGAAAAGAATGATATTAGAGGAAGCACATCAGTCACTTTTTGCTATGCACCCTGGGAGTATCAAGATGTATCAGGACTTGAAGCTACATTATTGGTGGTCAGGAATGAAGAGGGACATAGCAGAGTTTGTATCCAAATGTCTTACTTGCCAGAAAGTAAAGACTGAGCACCAAGTTCCTTTAGGATTACTCTAACCTTTATCAGTGCTAGAGTGAAAATGGGAGTGAGTGACATTGGATTTTGTGACTGGACTACCTTTGATCCAGAAGAAGCATGATGCAATCTGGGTGATTGTTGATCAAATGACGAAGATAGCTCATTTTCTTCCAGTTCGGATGGATTTTTCTCTTGAGAGGTTGGCTGAAAATTTAGACCGACAGAAATTTTTGAAAATTTCTAATTTTTGGAAAATTGGATAAAATAAATTATAATTTAAAAGGATAAATTAAATTAATGGTTTTAAATGAAAAATGAAGGGATTTTAAATGAAAAAGGGAAATATATATGTGATATATATGCAAAATATACATAACATATAAAAGTCAACACTTTTTATAAGAAAAGGGTATTTTGGTAATTAAATATTATAAATTCAAAATTAATAAAATAATTCAAAAATAAATTATTTTTAAATGGAAGAGGGAAATTAGGACTTTAATTTTTTTAAAAAATAATTAAATAATTAAATAATAAATTATTTTAATATATATATATATGTGTGTGTGGTTAAAAAAAAAGATGAAAGGAAAAAGAATATAAAAGTCTTCGTCTTCTTCTTCTTCTTCTTCTTCAAGAACGTGGCTTCCATGAGAGTTTGAATACCAAGGATTTTGCTTCTTCCATACTCCATAAATTGAAGGAGTTAACAAGTTTCAAGTGGATTTTTGGTGATTTCTACCAAAATTAGTAAGTTTCCATCTCTTTTCTTTGAATTCCATGGAAAATGAGATTATGTGAGTTTTGAAATTTTGATGTAGTATGTTATAATTGTTGGAATTGGTGTGTATGATGTTATTTTGGGTAGTTAACAATGATTCTAAGGTTAGATTGAAGAGATGATGGAGTTTGGTTAAAGAATGGTGAAGAGAGAGAATTTAGGGTTATGGATTTTTGGGGTTTTGAAAACATGAACTTTAATTGTGAAAATTGGTTGTAAATGAGTTTTTTTTATTCATAAACAAGTATTTTAAAGTCAAATATTGGATTTGGTGGTGTTGGATTGCAGTTTGAGAATGGAAGTGGAGATTTAGGGTTTTGGAAAAGTGATTTTCCAAAGTGGTTGAATTGTGTGATTTTATTTGTTTAAGTATGTTGTTTAGTGTTAAAAGTGATGAATATAAGCTTAGAATGAGAAATGGATTGTGTTGGAATGGAAAACCTTCAATGGGGGAAGGTAATTCTATTTTTGAGATTTTATATATAATAGTGTATTTTTATAATGTAAATGATTTTAATGTATTAAAATATGTTTTTAATAATATAAATAAACTTAAAACACTAATTTAATTATAGTTGAATGGAATTCTAATGTTGAAGTAAGGAAAGACTAAATTTTTGGAAATTTGTAGGAGTGATGTGTAATTATGGTTTAATGTTGGAAATGCCATTAAATGTGATACTAAATGATTATTTGTTATCACATTTGGTTTAGGCATTGAGGGAGGTTGATTTGCTTCATCCAAGTGGTGAAGGGCAAGTTGGAAAAATTGGATTGAAGGTTGTTTTTAACTTGCTTTGGGTTGCTAGTGGAGGTATGTACAAACTTTGAATATAATGTCTATATTTGCATAACATTTGGACTTAACACATTTTGGTTGAAAAATGTGTTAAGCTACTTGGTTCATTGATTGTGTATGAATTATATGCTATGACATTTGTAATGTCATATATGTGTTAAGTGCATTGTAAAAAGCCATTGATAATGGCTAATTTGTGTAACATGTGAAATATGCATATTATGTGAAAATACACAAAGTAATTGGGTAATGTGTTGTGAATGCAAAAATGAGATATGTGTAATAATGAAATGAATTGATATTGATAAAAATGAGAAAAGTGAGAAAAATGAGAAAGATGTGAAAAATGAGAAAAGTGAGAAAAAATGTGAAAATAAGGCAATGTGCCTAGATTGAATATGTGAAAATGAGAAAGAGATTAATAATGAGAAATATGAATAAATTGTGTGCTTAGTATGTTATTCAATTTTCAGAGTTATGGGTTTGGCGGCATGCCTATGATTGCCTACGGGCTATACGCTGGAATGGTGAAAAGACTGGGTCGTAAGTCAGGCGAGCTGATAAATATAATATTTTTGGGGTGAAAAGACTGGGCCGTAAGCCTCAAAAACTGTAGCAGTCTAGCCGGGTAGAGGACCAAGATTCTGGGGCCTAAGGGTCTAGCCGGGTTGAGGACCAAGAGACTGGGGCTGTTACATTATCCATGGATATATTGCCTATGGGGCTAGACACATGGTGTCATTATGGACCAAAGTAGTAACTGTGAAATTTGAATAGCATATTAGATCCTTTTTGGGCCCATGCTTGTCTTTGTTTTAATGTGAATTATGAAATATTTGAAAAATATGAGAAAGTGGATTGATGTGACATCTATATGCATTATGCATTTAGTATTGCATTGAGTTATATTTTTATTATCAAAGTTTGTACCACTAGGCTTTGGCTTAGCTCGATTATTTCCATTGCGCAGGTGACAAGGTAGACCCAGCTGAGCCAGAGAGTTCCTCTAGACCAGGTCGGGTCTAGACTTATAGTTAAGCTTGTTGAGTTGCTATCGAGATCAGAAATACTACCAGCAACATGTATATATTTTTTATGTTATTGTACATTTTGAGTATTATGCATAATATATTATGTTTTGGATTTAACGTATTGTATAGTATAAAGAATGTTTAGGTCAATGTATTTGAAATGGGAGAGTAAGTGTGTTTAAATTTATATATATCTATATATATAAATGTTTGAGAAACTTGGTGAAATTGAGAAGTATGGTTGAGATGGTGATTTGAAATTATTTGGGAGTGTTTTCTTTTTGCAGGTTGAGTAATTGCTAAATTTTGGGATGTCCAAATTACAGAAAAAACTCTGGCGAATTTTTCCCAGAGATTTTTATATATATTATTTATTTCAGATTCTTATAATAAGTAAAGAATATTTATATTCTATTTAATTTTTATATATTTAGAATTTAAAATTTAAAATTGGAAATATGAAATTTTTTTATTAAACCGGTCTGTGATATTTTTGTACCGTATATGCGTATTTTACATATGCTAGAAATATGTATTGTATGTATATAGGGTATAAGGGTGTTACATCTTCTCTTCAAATCTGAATAGGATTTCTGTCGGTCTGAAGCTGCTTTCAAACGACCCCAAATCACCTTCTCTTTCTCTTCTGTTTCCTTAATCAAATAAGGACCAACCAATTTACCTTCTCCAACCTCATCCTAGCACAAAGGTGTCCTGCATCTCCTTCCATACAAGGCCTCATAAGGAGCCATCCCAATACTTAACTGATGACTGTTGTTATAAGCAAACTCAATTAATGGTAAAAATCTGTCCCAATTACCAGTAAAATCAATGATACAACTCCTCAACATATCCTCTAGAATCTGTATCACTCTCTCTGACTGCCCATCTGTCTGATGATGGAAAGCAGTACTAAAATACAACCAAGAACTCAAAGCATCATGTAAACTCTTCCAAAACCTCAAAGTAAATTAGGGATCTCAATCCGACACCAAAGAAACTAGGACTCCATGCAACCTCACTATCTCACTTATATACAGCTCAGCCAACCTCTCAAGCGAATAATCCATCCAAACTGGAAGAAAATGAGCTATCTTCATCATCCGATCACCTATCACCCAGATTGCATCATGCTTCTTCTGGGTCAAAGGCAGTTCAGTCACAAAATCCATCGTCACATGCTCCCATTTCCACTCTGGCACTGATAAAGGTTGGAGTAACCCTCAAAGAACCTGGTACTCAGCCTTCACTCTCTGGCAAGTGAGACATCTGGATACAAACTCTATTATGTCCCTCTTCATACATGACCACCAATAATGTTGCTTCAAGTCCTGATACATCTTGGTACTCCCAGGGTGTATAGCATAAAGTGACTAATGTACTTCCTCTAATATCATCCTTTTCAATTTTACATCATCAGGAATACACAACCTATCTCTGTACCATAGACTGCCATCATCCCTCACATAAAAGTCTCGACTCTCCCCCTTCTGACAAACCAACACAATCTTCTGGATTCTCTCATCTGCCAACTGAGCCTCCCTAATATGATCCAACAAGATTGGCCTCAACTGCAGCTGAGCCATCAAAGCACCATCATCACAAGACTCAAATCTGGTATGCAACGCTCTCAACTCAACAAGCAACGAGAGTTAATAAGCAGTCAAACCTGCCAAAGATTTTTGACTCAAGGCATCAGCAACAACATTTGCCTTACCAGGACGATAATCAATCAAACAATCGTAGTCTTTAATCAACTCTAACCACTATCTCTGCTGAAGATTCAACACTCTTTGAATACCCAGGTATTTCAAGCTCTTGTGATCTGTATAAATGAAACACTTTTCCCCACACAAGTAATGTCGCCAAATCTTCAAGGCAAAAACTATAGCTGCTATTCAGCTCATGCAACTTCAACTATCAAGAGGCATAAGCAATGACTCTACCTTCTTGCATCAGAACACAACCTAAACCACTATGTGAAGCATCATTGTAAATCATATAAGGTTTACCTTCCACAGGCAGGGTAAGGACAGGAGCCTGAGTCAACATCTCCCTTAGTTGCTCAAAACATGCCTGAAACAGATCTGTCCACACAAATCTAACTCCTTTCCGAAGTAATCTGGTGAGTGGAGTAGCTTGTAATATCCCAAAGTACACCCTAAAATTTTGGAATAATTAGTTTGGAATAATTATTGTTGTGTATGGATTTAATGTGTATGTTTAATGAAAATCAAAAGAAGAGCAACGAATTAATTTAATACCCCGATTTTGGCGTATATGGGAGTAGTAGTTGTGAGTAGATATGTTGGTAAAATATGTAAGGAAAATATTATAAGAAATAGATGTATATGAGGGATGATATGTATATATGGTATTTGGAAAATGTGGGAAATATAAATACAATAAATAAGAGATATACATATACCCACATATACATCACATATACATCACGTATAAAGAGGTGTAGGAAAAGTAAGTTTCTATAATTAAATAATAATAATAATAATAATAATAATAATAATAATAATAATAATAGTAATGACAAAAGAAAAAGAAGAAAAGAAAGTCAAAGGGAAGAAAATTGTGGTGGAGAATTTATATGATATTTTATTAATATTAATATTATTATATATATATATAAATGATAAGAGAAAAGAAAGAAGATTTTCTTTCTTCCTTCTTCTCGTTCTTCTTCTTCTTGCACGAGAGAGAGAGAGAGAGAGAGATAAAGAGAGAGAAAGGTGATTTTAATTATACACATCAAATCCATAGGGATTTTGAGAGAATTGAAGATGGATATTGAAGATTTGGCATAATATTCAAGTTGTGAAGAAAGTGGATTGCCCTAATTCAAGTGGTGAAGAGTTCTTGGAAGAGGAAGTGTATAGATTGGTGTGAGTGATTCTTAAGGTAAGTACAAACTTACATGGATGCATTCTTTTACATGATTTTGAGACTTAACACATTTAGTAAAAATGTGTTAAGTAATTTGCTATATTGTTAATACAATGTGACTAATGTTATGATTTGTATAGTGTGAAAGCTATGGTGATCATTCAAAAAGGTATGTGCAATGCAATTTGTTATGATAAATATTTTAATGATGAATTATGTTAATGTGTCTTGAGAAATGATGAAATGCGATGTCATTGTGGTTGGTAATAATGATTGAAATGAAATGAATAGAGCATGTTGTCTATATGATGATGAATCTAGGATATATGTTCAATGTATACTTGAATAATGAAGTGTTCTAATGGGAAATGAGATGTGAAGCCATTGTGATTGGCTATGGTGATTCAAATGAGATGTGAAGCCATTGTGATTGGCTATGATGATTCAATTGAAATAAGTGGGGCATGTTTGCCTAGATAATGATGAGAATTGATAATGAAATAATAAATGAATTGTGTGGCTAATGTGTTATTCCATTTTCAGAGTTTGTTGTTGGTGGCATGCCTATAGTAACAATCTCTTGAAGTTAGGTTGGGCTTGATCCTTGAAGCCAAGTTGGGTTGAAGTTTAACATGTTGTACTCCCCTTGAAGCTTGGTTGGGTCTAGTCCTTGAAGCCTAATTGAGATGTTACAACCCTTGAAGCTAGGTTGGGTTGGTTCTTGAAGCCAAGTTGGGTTGATACTTAGCATGCTTTGTTCCCCTTGAAGCTTGGTTGAACCTAATCCTTGAAGCCTATTTGGGATAATGATAATGATAAATGAGATAATTAAACCAAAACATTAACTCTGAAAGTTGAATGGCATATTAGTGTCTTTTGGGCCCATGCATGTCTTTGCTTTAATGTGAATTATGGAATAAGATATAATGTCATGAGATATATGATGATAACTATGGAATGAGATGTAATGTTAGGAGATATATGGTGAAAATCATGGAATGAGATGTATACAATACATAAGTAAATTATTGAAAGTGAATATGGCTTGAGAAGCTATGTTGAATGATGAGCTTATGAAAATATAATATGATGTGTAAACTGTATATGGATGTGGAAATGGTGAGTTTTGTTTCATGAAGGTTTTGATAATTCATTGAATTGTGATTTATTGAAATGAGGTGTATGTGTATGTATATGATTATGAGATTTGTAGAAACATCTAAAAAGTGTAATTTAAATGAGGAAAACATGATAAGAAAGTGATGATATATGAAATTAATATATATAAGTATAATTGCTGTGATATATGTTTATTATACTTATTTGTACTATAAAGCTATTTAACTTAGCGCGGATATGTATCGCGCAGGTGAATAGGTGGATGATCTGGAGTCAAGTCGTTATGCCACGAGCTAGGTAAGAGTATTTCGAGACCAACTAGAAGGTGATGCATACATGGATAATTTAAATATGTTGTATTTTGATAAACATCTATTCAAAAGTATAAATGAGTTTCTAAATCTTCTATAAATAAAATGTATTATTGTTTGCAACTAAACTAAAGGATTTTTAGTTTAAAAATGAAAAGTGACATTCTTATACTTTAGATACGTACTGCATGTATGCCAGGCATATGTGTGGTACTTAAATAGAGTATGGGGGTGTTACAATTATTTTGGTATCAGAGCTTAGGTTCGAGATTCTCGGCCTAAGTGGAAATAAGAAAAAAGTTTTGGAATGAAATTTGTAATACATGCATATGCATTAACACCTAGGTTGGTCTCGAACGTGGCATTATGTGATTTATGATGTATCTGAATTGCATGAGATGGATTATAGTGTGTGAATAAGATTTTATATGAAAGTAAAATTTGGGAAAGAAATGATACGAGAAATTGGTAAAAGTTTAATTGGTAAATTCAAGAATGGGAGTTAACTTAAGGAAAGTAATATTTGAAATATTGATTATTGAAAAGTGATTGTAATATAAAGAAATGAAGAGGAGAATAAAGTTGAAAATGATTTGAAAACAAAATCAAGATTAAAGTATGTAAACTTTCCTTTATAGTTTGGGTTTCTTTCTAATAAACCTTATGTTTGGATTATTAGAGAGAGGAAATATTGTTGGATTGATTATATGGAAAGATATGTTATTAAAATGAAGAGAGTATGACGGAATATTGAGTGAGTTGATTGGTATAGACAAAGTGTGATTATTTAAAATTTGAGGTATATGACGTTAATGTTTTGTTTAAAAAAAAAGATGATGTTGGTTAAATAAGAAGACATATTGGTATCGTTTGTATGGTTATTTTAATTTAAATATTGTAATTTCAATGTTAGAAATGTGATATGCTTGAATATTGTGAAAGTTCATGTTAATGGTGGTAATATGTGACATTTGGGATTTTTGAAATGAGCTTAATAATTGTAAAAATTATATGTTTTGATGTTGTTTTGTGGTATAATTGTATAAGATGTTTTTAAAAGTTGATATTAAGAAAAGATGAGATTTGTATATTGAAGTTTAGGTAAGATAGTAATTTGAGAATTTAGAATGTTAATGGAATATTGATAAAGATTATTTATATATCGATGGCTTAATGTATGTTAAACATATGAGTTATTTGCAATGAATATCATTGCATATAAGAATACTACAAATTGGGTAATGAGATTGATAGTATGAGAATTTGTTTTGGAAGTATAAAGAAAGTGAATAAGCAAGTGAAAATGAGTTACTTTAAGTTATTTGAGTGGAAATGGTAAAAGTGGATATGGAGGTATATTAAATGCTTTTCAAGACAAAAGTGAAAGAGATGTCACATTAGAAATGTGATTAATATTTTGTGAAATATTATTATGAGTAGAGTGTATATATATTTATTGAGTTGATGAATAACTTAAGTTATGTTAAAAAGAATGAGACTGATAATGTTTAATGAAAAATAATAAACATTCATTTTGTATAGATTATATGCAAAAGAGAAATTAAGTAAAAATTATATGATTATGTGTTTACTTGTAGAGGATATGTGAGATGAATCTTTCGATATAAATGTAACTATGATATGTAAAAAAATGTGAAAATGTGCACATTATGAAGGTGACCTATGAATGTGTATGTGGTATAACTATTAGATTAGTGATATGGAGAAGAATATTGCATGTGTTAGTGTACCTAAGAAAGAGTAGGTCATGACTTGAGCAAAGATAGATAGATTATGTGACAGAATTAAGATTAAGAATGGACTTGAGCAATACTAGATTATAAAAATATTTATGGTAATCCCTAAATTTGATGATCATATAATATGTTGAGCTCCTAAAGAATTTATATGTGAAGAGGCTCTATGTACATGTGCATCATAAGGAATTGTAAGGAAAAAAAAAGTATAATGTATACAAATTTTAAAAGAGATAGAATAGGAATGGAGTAGCAAATGGAAATTGTGTTATATTGGTATATGATTAAATATGTATATGTAAGAGATGTTAATAGTAATATTGTTGAAGCATGAGTTAAGTTAATGATGATTATATAATCGAGTGCAAGTTGATTTGAAATGGAGTTGAAATGTGTTAACTTCTGGTGTAGCAAAAGTTTAAAGAATGAACATGTAATTCTTGTGATCTAATTTAGTTTTGTAATTGGAAAGGTTGGAAACAAAATAATAGAGGAACAGTATGGATTTATAAGTTTCAAGCATGACCATTAATCTCCTCCTATAATCCTATGATTTGTTTAGTATATTTTGGTCGATTAATTTTGTTATCCACAGATTTGGGACTGAGATAACATGACTATAGTATAGTTCTGATAAGATTGATAATTATGTTTTTTAGAAAACATGTTCAAGAGTTATGACTGGTAAAGTGATACTTTATCATTTTATGTTAGAAATTTGGTTATAATTATGAAAAGTAAGAAAAGAAAAGAGAAATGTAAAATGTTTTGAGTTATAGCTAATGTGATTGAAAGTTATACTGAATATGTTTATGGTATAAAGTGAGTAAGTGGATGGACTTAAGGTTTAAGTGAGTGAACTATGGATAGAAAGTATAGTATGAGATTATCATGAGAATTTAGTGGAAAATTGTAATAAGATAATTTGAAGTAATTTGTGATTAATGATCATAGTTTCAAAAGGCTGAATTTGGATGTGAAGAGATTAAAATTTGAATATGAGTTTGACCTAATGGAATTAGGTCATATATATTGTAAAATTTGATGATAAATTTAAATAAGTTAATTGTTGGTTAGAATTGACTAAGATTGAGATGTTAGTATATGGTGATAGATAGATCAGTTAATCTCAATTCTATTAAGATTACGAATCATTATTGAAATTTAATATGTACAGTTGTACTGGGAGTATAAGATTTAAATAATAATGTATATGAGGTAATATTCTGACAAATGAATGGACATGAATATATTGAGCTATATTAGTTGTAAATGATGATAAAAAGGGAAAAGATTGATTACTTGTAAAGTAAGTTTAAAGACATTGTACTAATATTTATGTTAAGTGAAAAGCATGCTAAAGAAGGAATTAAATGTGTGACAAATAAGGATCTTGTTATCAATTAAGGTTTGATTAAAGTCTATTCTGAAAGTGAGTGTAATGACGAGATAAACAATAATAAGATATAAATCAATGATTTTTAAAGTTAAAGTTAAGAAAGCAATTATGAGGAGATGAAGTACTAAAATATCTTGAAGAGAATATAAGTATATTAAAAGATGATCTGATTCTAGTATAAAGGTATATTGATTGGGAATGTGAGGAATTATCTTGATTACTTTATTGAGAAAGTACTAAGACATATAAAGATATAATGATGAACTATGAAATTTAGATAAGATGAGTGATCCTAAGGGGGAGAGTTGAAGTTATATGATTGGATGACATAATAACTCAATGATGTATTAAACTTTATATGAAAGTTAAGAGGGTATTTTGTTAAAAATGGATTGTTATTGTACTAGATAATTTCGAGGATGAAATTATTTAAGGGGGAGAGAATTGTAATATCCCAAAGTACACCCTAAAAGTTTGGAATAATTATTGTTGTGTATGGATTTAATGTGTATGTTTAATGAAAATCAAAAGAAGAGCAACGAATTAATTTAATACCCCGATTTTGGCGTATATGGGAGTAGTAGTTGTGAGTAGATATGTTGGTAAAATATGTAAGGAAAATATTATAAGAAATAGATGTATATGAGGGATGATATGTATATATGGTATTTGGAAAATGTGGGAAATATAAATACAATAAATAAGAGATATACATATACCCACATATACATCACATATACATCACGTATAAAGAGGTGTAGGAAAAGTAAGTTTCTATAATTAAATAATAATAATAATAATAATAATAATAATAATAATAATAGTAATGACAAAAGAAAAAGAAGAAAAGAAAGTCAAAGGGAAGAAAATTGTGGTGGAGAATTTATATGATATTTTATTAATATTAATATTATTATATATATATATAAATGATAAGAGAAAAGAAAGAAGATTTTCTTTCTTCCTTCTTCTCGTTCTTCTTCTTCTTGCACGAGAGAGAGAGAGAGAGAGAGATAAAGAGAGAGAAAGGTGATTTTAATTATACACATCAAATCCATAGGGATTTTGAGAGAATTGAAGATGGATATTGAAGATTTGGCATAATATTCAAGTTGTGAAGAAAGTGGATTGCCCTAATTCAAGTGGTGAAGAGTTCTTGGAAGAGGAAGTGTATAGATTGGTGTGAGTGATTCTTAAGGTAAGTACAAACTTACATGGATGCATTCTTTTACATGATTTTGAGACTTAACACATTTAGTAAAAATGTGTTAAGTAATTTGCTATATTGTTAATACAATGTGACTAATGTTATGATTTGTATAGTGTGAAAGCTATGGTGATCATTCAAAAAGGTATGTGCAATGCAATTTGTTGTGATAAATATTTTAATGATGAATTATGTTAATGTGTCTTGAGAAATGATGAAATGTGATGTCATTGTGGTTGGTAATAATGATTGAAATGAAATGAATAGAGCATGTTGTCTATATGATGATGAATCTAGGATATATGTTCAATGTATACTTGAATAATGAAGTGTTCTAATGGGAAATGAGATGTGAAGCCATTGTGATTGGCTATGGTGATTCAAATGAGATGTGAAGCCATTGTGATTGGCTATGATGATTCAATTGAAATAAGTGGGGCATGTTTGCCTAGATAATGATGAGAATTGATAATGAAATAATAAATGAATTGTGTGGCTAATGTGTTATTCCATTTTCAGAGTTTGTTGTTGGTGGCATGCCTATAGTAACAATCTCTTGAAGTTAGGTTGGGCTTGATCCTTGAAGCCAAGTTGGGTTGAAGTTTAACATGTTGTACTCCCCTTGAAGCTTGGTTGGGTCTAGTCCTTGAAGCCTAATTGAGATGTTACAACCCTTGAAGCTAGGTTGGGTTGGTTCTTGAAGCCAAGTTGGGTTGATACTTAGCATGCTTTGTTCCCCTTGAAGCTTGGTTGAACCTAATCCTTGAAGCCTAGTTGGGATAATGATAATGATAAATGAGATAATTAAACCAAAACATTAACTCTGAAAGTTGAATGGCATATTAGTGTCTTTTGGGCCCATGCATGTCTTTGCTTTAATGTGAATTATGGAATAAGATATAATGTTATGAGATATATGATGATAACTATGGAATGAGATGTAATGTTAGGAGATATATGGTGAAAATCATGGAATGAGATGTATACAATACATAAGTAAATTATTGAAAGTGAATATGGCTTGAGAAGCTATGTTGAATGATGAGCTTATGAAAATATAATATGATGTGTAAAATGTATATGGATGTGGAAATGGTGAGTTTTGTTTCATGAAGGTTTTGATAATTCATTGAATTGTGATTTATTGAAATGAAGTGTATGTGTATGTATATGATTATGAGATTTGTAGAAACATCTAAAAAGTGTAATTTAAATGAGGAAAACATGATAAGAAAGTGATGATATATGAAATTAATATATATAAGTATAATTGCTGTGATATATGTTTATTATACTTATTTGTACTATAAAGCTATTTAACTTAGCGCGGATATGTATCGCGCAGGTGAATAGGTGGATGATCTGGAGTCAAGTCGTTATGCCACGAGCTAGGTAAGAGTATTTCGAGACCAACTAGAAGGTGATGCATACATGGATAATTTAAATATGTTGTATTTTGATAAACATCTATTCAAAAGTATAAATGAGTTTCTAAATCTTCTATAAATAAAATGTGTTATTGTTTGCAACTAAACGAAAGGATTTTTAGTTTAAAAATGAAAAGTGACATTCTTATACTTTAGATACGTACTGCATGTATGCCAGGTATATGTGTGGTACTTAAATAGAGTATGGGGGTGTTACATAGCTATCATAGAAAAACCTTTCACAAACTGACTATAATAGCCAACCAAACCCAGAAAACTTCTAACCTCTGTCATAGTCTTTGGTGGACACCAATTCAAGATATCCATAACCTTACTCGGATCAACTCCAATACCCTCTGCTAAAACCACATGACCAAGAAAAGCTACTTGATTGAGCTAGAACTCACACTTAGATAGCTTAGCATACAACTACTTCTCTCTCAGAGTTTACAATACAATTCCCAAATGCCTAACAAGATCCTCCTCATTATGCGAATACACCAAAATGCCATCAACGAGGACCATTGTAAACTGATCTAACTATGGTCTGATTACCTTGTTCATCAAATCCATAAAAGCTACTAGTGCATTCGTCAATCCAAAGGGCATCACCAGAAACTCATAATACCCATACCTTGTGCGAAAAGCTGTCTTGGGTACATCTACATTTCTAACTCTCAACTGATGGTACCCTGATCTTAGATCAATCTTAGAGAATATTGCTGCTCCCTTCAACTGATCAAAGAGATCATCTATCCGAGGCAAAGGATACTTGTTCTTGATGGTCACCATATTCAACTGCCTATAATCAATACACAATCTCAAGGCGCCATCCTTCTTCTTTACAAAAAACACAGGCACTCCCTACGAGGACGCACTAGGGCAGACGAACCCTTTATCTAACAACTCCTGCAACTGCACCTTCAACTCTCTCAACTCAGCAGGTGCCATCTGATAAGGAGTAATAAAGATAGGAGTGGTGCCATGCAGTAAATCAATACCAAACTCCACCTTATTCTCAGGAGGTACCCCTGGTAACTCATTAGGAAAAATATTTAGAAACTTAGCAACTGTAGGTATACTGTCAAGCTGGGACCCCACTACTCTAGTATCTACTTCATGAGCAAGATATGCCTCACATCCCTTTCGAATCATCCTCCTAGCAAAAATAGCTGAAATAAACATGGAAGGGCATCACCAGAAACTCATAATGCCCATACCTTGTGCGAAAAGCTATCTTGGGTACATCTACATTTCTAACTCTCAACTGATGGTACCCTAATCTTAGATCATTCTTAGAGAATATTGCTGCTCCCTTCAACTGATCAAAGAGATCATCTATTCGAGGCAAAGGATACTTGTTCTTGATGGTCACCATATTCAACTGCCTATAATCAATACACAATCTCAAGGCGCCATCCTTCTTCTTTACAAAAAACACAGGCACTCCCTACGAGGACACACTAGGGCGGACGAACCCTTTATCTAACAACTCCTGCAACTGCACCTTCAACTCTCTCAACTCAGCAGGTGCCATCTGATAAGGAGTAATAGAGATAGGAGTGGTACCAGACAGTAAATCAATACCAAACTCCACCTCACTCTCAGGAGGTACCCCTGGCAACTCATTAGGAAAAATATCTAGAAAATCAGCAACTGTGGGTATACTGTCAAGCTGGGACCCACTACTCTAGTATCTACTACATGAGCAAGATATGCCTCACATTCCTTTTGAATCATCCTCCTAGCAGAAATAGCTGAAATAAACATGGATGAAAGATGTCTCTGCTCACTAGATACCACCACATAACTACCATCACGTGTTCTTAGGATAACACATTTCATCTGACAATCTACCACAGCCCCATGCCTAGATAACCAATCCATGCCCAGAATCAAATCATACTCCTTGAAAGGCATCTCAATCAGGTCACCGAGAAACTCCACATCCTGAACAATAACTAGACTATCTCGGTACACCTTGCTCACCATAACACTATGCCCTAAAGGATTTGTGATCAAAACATCTAATCCTAAGGACTCAGAATATAAATCACTCACAACCAAGATGCATACATTGATGTAAGAATGAGTTGACCCAGGGTCTAATAATGCAAGAACTAAAGTACCAAATAAAGTAAAAGTACTAGCAATAACAGCCGAAGCATCCAGTTGCCTCTGCATCACATAAACCCGCTGTGATGGTCCTGCCTCATCTGGTCTACTACCTCCGGCTGTAGAACCTCCTCTCTGACTAGTCCCAGATCGACCACCTCTACCAAAAACTCTGCCACCACGACCCCCTCTGACACATGGTCAAGAAGCTGCAGTATCTACATGTCCATCCTCTAGTGGCTCTGGACAATCTCTGATGAAATGATCTGATGACCCACATCAGACTCAGAAACTCCATCTTCTTTGCATCCTTATACTCCCTCAAAGTATACTTCTTCTCCAATTCTCGTAGGAAATCATCATAGGTCTGGACTGGTGGATCATCCAGAGCATGTGGAAATGTCTTTCACCAATCATATACATCCCTCTGCAGAAGAGATCTGGCATAATCAAACTTCTCTTTCGGACTAGCTTGAAACTAAATGAACACTCTTTGAACCCTGTCTAGCCACTGGTCTGTTACAGCAGGGTCTATAGTACCAACGAAGTCCTCAGCTCCGAACTTTCTCAGCTTATCATACTTCCTCACCGGCAACTGTGGCTGCAGCTATGGCTGCGGCGGCTGCTGAACTGGAGCCTACCTCGACAACTCTACCATATGCCATACCTAGCCAAGTGGGATCTCATCAGCTGTTGATCTCACAAGCACAGAAATAGATGCCTCACCAGCAGACACAACTTTAGCTCCATCTCTACCCTCATCAGGAGCCACAATCTCTGCACTACCCTCTGCAGACTGATGCGTCTGAGACGTCTTAACTACCTATCTCTGCAAATACAGCGGAAATTACTATATCAAATATTAGAAACTGCCAGTGCTAATGCATGTATTACAATTGAAAACTAATTTCAAATCCCTCATTTTCTCTCTCTATCAACCCACCTAGGTCGAGAACCTCAAACCTAGGCTCTGATACCAAAATAAATGTAACACCCTTATACCCTATATACGTATAATACATATTCCCAGCATATGTAAAAATCACATATATGGTACAAAAATGTCACAGCCCGATTTGATAAAAATTTTCACATGTCTGATTTAAATTTTTAAATACTAACTATATAAAATTAAATAGTATATAAATATTCTTTACTTGTTATAGGAATACAAAATAAACATTTTATATGAAAATCTCTGGAAAAAATCCGCCAGAGTTTTGTCTGTAATTTGGACGTTCCCAAAATTCAGCAAAACACAACCTGCATCAGAAAACACTACCAAATAATTTCAAATCACCATTTCACCCATACTTCTCAATTTTACCAAGTTTGTCAAACATATATATATATATATATATAATTTAGAACATATTTAAACCTCCATTTCAAATAACTTAACCCAAACATTCTTTATAGTTTACAATACATAAAATCTAAAAACATGATATAATATGCATAATACCCAAAATATACAATAACATAAAATATATACATGCTGCTGATAATGTTTCTGATCTTGATATCAACTCTACAAGCACAACCACAAGTCTAGACCCGACCTGGTCTAGAAGAACTCTCCGGCTCAGCTGAATCTACCCTGTTACCTGCGCGATGTAAATAATCGCGCTAAGCCAAAAGCCTAGTAATACAAATTTGATAACAATAAAACTCAAATGCAATACCAATACACAATGCATATGGATATCACATCATTCCATTTTCTCATACTTTTCAAATATTTCACAATCCACAATTCATATAAAAACAAACACAAACATGGGCCCAAAGATAACTAATATGCTATTCAAATTCCAGAGTTACTGTTTTAGTCTATAATGGCACCATGTGTCTAGCCCCGTAGGCAAAATATCAATGTAATAGTCCAACTAGGTCTGAGCTTATGACCCGATCATTTCACCCCGCCCAGCTTCAAGGACTTGTTTTTGAGACTTACAACCTAGTCATTTCACCTCAAAAATATTTTTACAGTGACGCCCAGCATTTAGCCCTTAGGTAAATCATAGGCATACCGCCAAACACAGAACTCTAAAAATTGAATAACATACTAGGCACACAATTTATTCACATGTCTCATTATCAATCTCTTTCTCATTGTCACATAATCAAGCTAGGCACATTGTCTTATTTTCTCATCTTTTTCTCACTTTTCTCATTTTTCTCATTTATATCGATATCAATTCATTTCATTATGTTTCACATATCTCATTACATTATACCACATTTTTGCATTTACAACACATTACCCAATTACTTTGGGTATTTCCATATAATTCACATATTAATCACTTTTAATGTAATCTAGCCAATACCAATGGCTTTTTAACAATGCACTTAATGCATACACAACAAATGGCATTACCCAAACAATTTGGGTCATTTTCACATAATACACATATTTCACATTTTACACAATTTGGCCATTATCAATGGCTTTTCACAATGCATTTAACACATATACGACATTACAAATGTCATAGCACATTATTCATACATAACCAATGTATCAAGTAGCTTAACACATTTTCCAACCAAAATGTATTAAGCCCAAATGTCATGCAAACATAACCAATGTATTCAAAGTTTGTACTTACCTCAAATAGCAACCAAAACAAGCTTAAAACAACCTCCAATCCTATCCTTCCAACTTGCCCTTCACCACTTGGATGAAGAAAATCAACCTCTCTCAATGCCTAAACCAAATGTGATAGCAAATAATCATTTAGTATCACATTTAATTGCATTTCCAATATTAAACCATAATTAAACCCCATCCAAGAAAAAATCCAAAAGTTAAGGCTAACCTCACTTTAACTTTGAATTCTCATATTGGGCCATTCATTTTAATATATTAAGTTTATTTATCTTAATAGAAACATATTTTAATACATCTAAATCATTTACGTTACAAAAACACACTCTTATACATAAAACCCTAAAATGGCATAACCTTCCCCCATTGAAGGTTTTTCGTTCCAACACAATCCATTAATCATTTTAAGCTTATATTCATCACTTATATCACCAAACAACAAGATTAAACTAATAAAATTATACAATTCAACAACTTTGGAAAAATCATTTTCCAAAACCCTAAATCACACTTCCATTCTCAAACTCCAACCAAACACAACCAAATCCAATATTTGACTTTAAAATACTTGTTTAAGCACTAAATCAACTCATTTAGAACCAATTTGCACTATTAAAATCCATGATTTCTCAAACTCTAAAAGTCCATAACCCTAAATTCTCTCTCTTCACCATTCTTTATCCAAATTCAACCATTTCTTCAATCCAACCTTAAACTCATTAATAACTACCCAAAATAATTTCATACACTACAATTCCAACAATTATAACATACTACATCAAAAATCCAAAACTCACATATTCAAAATTTCTTTGAAAATCCAAAGAAAAAGCTACAGAACTTTCCTTTTCAAGTGGAAATCACTAAAATTCCTTTTTGAACCTTTGGAATCCTTCAATTTTGGAAGCTTGGAAGATCAAAATCATCTCTTGGCATCCATGGAGATTTTGGCCCTTGATGGAGAAGAAGAAGATGAAAAAAAAAACTTTTATGTTCTCTTTCCTTTCATCTTTTATTTATAACCATATGAATAAATTATTTAATATTTTAATAATTAATTAATTATTTATTTATTTAATAAATTAAAAGTCCAAAAATCCCTCTTCCATTCAAAAATTATTTATTTTTTAATTAATTGAATAATTTTAAATTTTTAATATTTAATTATCAAAATATCTTTTTTACTTTGACTTTTGACTTTTCTTTTAAAAAAAAGTGTTTACTTTTATATGTTATGTATATTTTACTTATATATCACATTTATATACCAATTTTTCATTTAAAATCCCTTCATTTTTCATTTAAAACCATTAATTTAATTTATCCAATTTAAATATAATATATTTTATCAAATTTCCAAAAATTAGAATTTTTTAAAAAAAAATTGGGATATTACTACTAGAAGAAATGGTACTTGTTTAGTGAAAAAGACTCTTTTAAGGAGGTCTTGGGATCAAAACGGGGGAGGCGACCCTTAATTGGGCCAAATACTTGGGGTGAAAAGACTGGGTCGTAAGCCTTAGGGACAAATCCTGCTGTGGAACCGTGAGGGGAAATGGCACTGTAGCAGTCCCTTGAAGCGAGCTGCGTGAAATGGCCAGGCTATAAGCTTAGGGCCATTGGGATGTTACAACATATGCTTTAGTCTTTGGGTTGAAAAGTTTATGTTCACATAGCTAGTATATACCAAAAGGTACGAGGCTATGAGTGGTTATGCCATGCTCAATCTCTATACCTTGAGTGAAAGTATGGTGTCCCTTACATAACATAACACGAGTTACATGGGCATCCTATCTCACACACACAATGCAATCTAAATGATGCAATAGATAATATCATAATAAGAAAGAATAAAATAATATAAACACCAATGAAATCAACTTCTCTTATCCCAGTGGAGTCACCACTATGAGTGGGGATTTTTGCCCCCACTCCCTGTGGAATGGTTCTTGCGACTTCGGCATTGTTAGGCTCAGGGCCTTAGAGAACAAGAGCCTAAACTCGAAAAAATGGAGTGGCCACCTGTACGAGCCAGGAAAAAGAAAGGTGTGGATGACTCAATTCCTAAGGAATCCCTAACCCCTATTGGGTTCAGAAAGTTGGGTATGCACGGGGAAGGTGAGAAATGGCCCAGCACCCCCATAACACCCAGTTCATTGGAACCAGCCTCTTTTTTAGGTCTAAATATTATTAAATTCCTAAGTATTATGATATTATCCATGCTACATGCAATTTTAAAAAAAAATTATTGTATTAAAATGAAAGAATGTCAAAATAAACAAACAAAAAAAAGGGCAACAATACATGATGAAAATATGCCTTTACAATAATGTTTAATGTTTGAAATTAAATAAAATAGGACACCCACCATTTGGTGGAAACAAGCCCTTTACATTGTTCCAAAATCCTTAAAAGGTAAATTAAATTACATAATCAAAGCTAAGGCACCCGCAAAGTGAAAAACATGCCTTTTATATTATTCTTCAAATTCAAGTAATCAAATATAATTAAACCATTCAATTATTCATTATAGACAACAAATAAAATCAAAGCTCATCATTCATCACAAGCACACAATAATAAATTAAATAATTGAATCTAGGGTTTAATTAAATGGAAATTAAGGTTAGGCATGTAATTGTAGGGTTTATTCTTAAGTTAAGTACTAAACGTGTGAAATTAGAGTTTTTTATATGAAACTAATGTTATTGGTATAAAATTAGGTTTTTAAGGGTTTAAAATACTAAATAGAGTTTTAATCATGCAACTTAGGATTTTTGGTGTAGAATTAGGGTTTTATCATACAAATTAGGATTTTAATACTAAACTAATTTAACGTGCAAAAGTAGGGATTTAGATATAAAAATTAACGTTTCAGATTATAAAACATGCAATTATAGTTTATGCAGGTCTTAATCCCAAACCTATAGCTTTACTGTAAATGACTTGGTAAATTAATTTTTATTTTAACAATATAGTGAGTTAAGCAATGAAGATAAATAATAACACTAAATTGAATTGTCTAAAAAGAATTATACCTGCGTTGTTGGCTCCTCAAAATTTGATATGTTTAACCATACTTTTGTTTATCACATTGATCCTATGAAAGCTGGAGCTAGATGATATACTATCTAGATTAACCTGCGCTCTTTGGTCGAGCTCTAGTAATTTGGCAACTGCCTAGCTACTGCCTTGGTGGTGGTCACTACCTCTTCTTTTCTTTGCTTTTATTTTTGATAATTGTTAG
This sequence comes from Garcia nutans, assembly GCA_947685225.1. Lineage (NCBI taxonomy): Eukaryota > Viridiplantae > Streptophyta > Magnoliopsida > Malpighiales > Euphorbiaceae > Garcia > Garcia nutans. The sequence goes on along the minus strand of CANTUV010000017.1, from coordinate 252,958 downwards.
GTTAAGCTCCACTGATTATTAATTGTTGTGGCTGCTGCCATTTTCTTTTTAATTGTTGCTATGAAATCATTTGGATCAAGAACTGTTGCACTTCAGATAGGTACTACACATTTCTTGGCCAAAGGACTTATTGAGTTTAAATATTATTTATCACATATGCACACTTATTCAAACAATCTCCATTAATAGACTCTACCTACCTAGAGAGATCAATAGGTCTTTAATAGGCTTGAAATAGGGTCTATAAATGACATACGTTAAATGAAGGCCATTTTTAGATTAGAGCTGATGTGATACTGCTGACAAACCTTCACACTATAATCTTTTGGATGGAACTGTAGATAGTTGCAAACTTAAAACTCTAGACTTCATTTCCACCTTTCAAGCATCTTGTTATCTTGCTTCATGAAAAGATAAAACTTGAAATCTTGCTTTATAAAAGGATAAAGCTAATCTTCTTGGTAGAAATCCAGATTTAATTAGTACAATCTTGATCTCTTTCTTTTGTAAAAACTCAAAACCATCATTCTGCCCTTTTCTCTTTTTGAAATATCAAATATAAGACTTTTAAAATTACAAATTTGGAGTTGTGTGGGATAGAAGATAGTCTTTTCCCTATTTTCTAGTTTTGTTCAAGTCTTTGGTTGGGTTGGACAAATTCAAGTCAATCTATTCTCATAAACCGAGTGGAAGCCTTTTGCTGCTTCAGGTAAAAAGAATTATGTTGGCTTTCTTGACTGCCCTTGTTGGGTTTAATTTTCTTTCCTTTTTCTTCTTCTTGTTTTCTTCCTCTTTTCTCTTTTCTTTTCATTCCTTGTTTCTTTTTCTTCCTTTTTGCTTTTTTATTTTTTTTATTTTTTTTGTTGTTGTTGTTTTTTGTTTTTTTGTTTCTTTTTTCTTTTTAACCTAGCTCTAAGAAAGTTGTCTTCTCTGCATCATTCTATGCTTTTGACTATGGATGAGTTGAGTAGAGTAAATTTTCTTCAACAAGGATAAATCATTTATTACTCTGTGTCATGTTAATAGATCAGAGAAATTAGGTCTAGTATCAAGTGTACTTCAACTATCCTTATGGTCTTGACTATGCATTCCTTTCTTTAATCTTCTTGTCCCTTCACCTTAGTGATCATCAGATTTGTTATAAGAGTCACAATAGTATAGGATAGGTAATCGGGCATACAAGCCAATAAAGAGCAAGCTAAAATCTCATGAAGGCTCAAAGGGACAACTAGGGATTGATATTTAATTAGGTGGATTCTAGTTATTGTCTTATCAAATAATGCCTAGATCATTTCTCCTTTAAATAAGTAAAGTTAAATTTCACCTCGAAAGTTTGTCAAAGCATGTTCTAAGATAGACTAGGATTTAGACACTCATAATTATGTAGGAGCCCTCTCTAAGTAAGCATACACAGCTCGATGCAACTGAATAACTCCCTCACCTAGTAAAGTTATTTAAATCATGATGCACAGATATACTAATTTATGAACATCACTCTAGATTCATCATTGGTTGAACACTATAATGTCAAAATCCAACAAAATTATAAATTCAATAAAAGTAATTTATTCAAAAAAATTTAATTTGAAAAATATCATTGTTCCAATTAAATATAAAAGAAAACAAAATAAAATGAGCAACATTCAAGCCAATGGAGGTCTGTTGAGTCAACCATTTCTCTCTTCACATCTTCTACACTTTCATCTTGAAAGGAGGATAAGATAAAGTCTTCCTCCAATCCTCCCCCTACCATGAAGGTTGCTAGTGGAGGTACTCTGCCAAAGTTAGGCAAAGGATTGCTCTTTGTATTGGGCTTATCAGGCTCAGATAACTTTCTACTGTCAATCAAATCTTGAATCTCATGCCTTAAGCGAACACATCTATCTATCTCATGTTCTTACACTTGATGGAATTGACAAAAATTCTTGGCATCAAAGCTTGATGGCAGAGGATCCAGCAATGGTCGAGGAGCCAATGGCTGTAATAGCACATTCTTCTACCCCTTATTGAAAATCCAATACAGAGGTTTCCCCAACTCTGAAAACTATCTTCCATTTGCTTAACCAGTTGTTGCAATGACATCCACTGACTTCTGTGTACCCTGACCGCAAGACTGATAACTTCCCCTATCACTTCTTCTAGAAAAATAATTTCTCTCCTTTCCATTCTTCTATTTGGAAGCCAGCTTGAAAAAGATCTTTGAAATCCCTAATAAGAATATGAGACATCCATTCACACAGATTAGGTAGGACACCTCTCACTATCATCCTAATATGGTTAGACTTGTCTGGCCTCCTCTTAAGTAGTGCAACTTTATTCCTCCACCTCTTCGCATAGTCAACAAAATTCTCATTCTGCTTCTGCCTGATTGACTCTACCTCCATTAGGGTAACTTTCAATTCCATATTATACCCATACTGCTGGATGAAGGCTTTGTACAGCAAATCCCAATTCTTTTGAGTACTTTCCTCTAAGGCATTGAACCAATTCTGCATAACAGGATCTAATGAGAGCATAAAGTACCTTAGAGTTTTAGCTTTAGTAGCTCTGGCAGACTGTATGGTGGTGATGTACTACTTAACATGTAAGTGAGGGTTTCCTGTACCATTGTACTTAGCAAAGGAAGGCACTTTGAACTTGCCTAGGACTTCTTCATCTTGTTCAAATAGTTTATCCACTTCCAACATCTCTTCATCCTTCAACTTCTTTTCAAACTTATTGTTTAAATCAGCAATCATCTTCTCCATATTTGATGTTTTATTCTTTTCAACAGTTGATTTTTCCATAGCTTTGGCTCTTTCTTCTTATCTTGAGAATCTTAAAAATATTGAGCCCAATCATCATCATCAATCATTACTTTGTCATCATCAAAGGCTGCTTCACCAACCTTAGCCTTTCCCTTGTCTTTCTGCTTCTTAGTACTAGTGGATGCTTTAACTGTGTTTCCCATTAATGTAGCCAACTAGCTTTTCATGGTCTCATCTAGGGCCTCCTTCAGTTCTTCCATCTTGGAGTTGAGTGCATCATCCACCATCTTCTAAATCTATTCAGGTTCCATTGCTTTTGGTGAGAAGCTGATTGAGTCATTAGTGGATTCTACATCATTGGCATAGGTTAGATTGTCATAGGCTATTGAACTATCGTACTCCAGGTTTGTGAGCTAGAAAGAATTAATGTGACTATAATGTAATACATGTATGCATGTGGAGTAAACAAGCAAAGAAATAAAGTCAGGACATCCCTTCCAACCTTATATTCTCCACACAAGAATGGCGAGTCTCTTTTCCTAGGTATATGGTCAACAAAATATCAACACAGGACATCTTGTTTTCAAAAAATTTACTCAGACAGTTTAACCACTAGTTGTATTCTCAAACATAGAATTCAATCTATGATAATTCTAATTAATTAATCCTTAATCCACTAGATCAACTAAAAATAGTATATATGCTATATTACGAATTAAAACTAAATTAAGAGGTTTATCATAAATAGAATTTCTATTTGAAAAAATAACTACTGATTCATACCACAAACAGGCCCATGATTAATAATTCTTGGTATGAAGTAGGGACACAATTAATTTTTGATTTTTCATAATTCACCTAAATAGTTGTAAGCTCATTTAAGATGAAGTGAAAATTAATTTTGTTTCAAAGCCCATTGTAAAAATGTTTATTTAAAAATGAATTTTGGGCTTTATATTTGAGTCATGAGGTAGAAAAGAATCTTTGACCTATTTTTTATGTCCAATGACCATCTTGAAAACTTTAAAAATTGTTTTGGTCTTTTGGGCTTAAAGGAATAAAAATTATTTTTTGAGCTTACAATATAATTAGGTGATATTTAGAAAAATAACAAACCAAATAGGCCATGGTTCAAACCAAGATATATCAATCATAGTCAAATAATAAGCATTTGGGTGAAAATCTAAGGAAAGTAACTAGGCTAATTACATGAGCTTTAGTCTTTGGGTTGAACAGATTATGTTCACATAGCTAGTATATACCAAAAAGGTACGAGACTATGAGTGGTTATGCCATGCTTGATCTCTATACCTTGAGTGAAAGTATGATGTCCCTTACATAACATAACATGAGTTACATGGGCATCCTATCTCACACACACAATGCAATCTAAATGATATGGATAATATAATAATAAGAAAAAATCAAATAATATAAATACCAACAGAATCAACTTCTCTTATCCCAATGGAGTCACCACTATGAGTGGGGATTTTCGCCCGCACTCCCTGTGGAATGGTTCTTGCGACTTCGGCGTTATTTCACTGAGAGCCTTAGAGAACACGAGCCTAAACTCGGAGAAAATGGAGTGGCCACTCGGATGGGCCATGAAAAAGAAAGGAGTGGATGACTCGATTCCTAAGGAATCCCTAACCCCTATTGGGTTCGAAAAGATGGGTATGCACGAGGAAGGTGAGAAATGGCCTAGCACCCCCATAACCCCCAGTTCATTGGAACCGGCCTCCTTTTCAGGTCTAAATATTATTAAATTCTTAAGCATTATGATATTATCCATACTACATGAAATTTTAAAAAATATTTATTGTATTAAAATCAAAGAAGGTCAAAATAAACAAACAAATAAAAATGGGCAACAATACAAGATGGAAACTTGCCTTTACAATAATGTTTAATGTCTGAAATTAAAAAAAAAAATAGAACACCCACCATTTGTTGGAAATATGCCCTTTACATTGTTCCAAAATTCTTAAAAGGTAAATTAAATTACATAATCAAAACCAAGGCACCCTCAAAGTGGAACCATGCCTTTTATATTATTCTTCAAATTCAAGTAATCAAATATAATTAAACCATTCAATCATTCATTATAAACAACAAATCAAATCAAATCTCATCATTCATCTCAAGCACATAATAATAAATCAAATAGTTGAATCTAGGGTTTAATTAAATGGAACTTAAGGTTAGGCATGCAATTGTGGGGTTTATTCTTAAGTTAAGTACTAAACTTGTGAAATTAAAGTTTTTTATATGAAACTAATGTTATTGGTATAAAATTAAGTTTTTTATGGTTTAAAATACTAAATAGGGCTTTAATCATGCAACTTAGGGTTTTTGGTAAAGAATTAGGATTTTAATACTAAACTAATTTAATGTGCAAAAGTAGGGTTTTAGATATAAATTAACATTTCAGATTATAAAACATGCAATTATAGTTTATGTTGGTCTTAATCCCAAACCTATAGCTTTACTGTAAATGACTCGGTAAATTGATTTTTATTTTAATAATATAGTGAGTTAAGCAATGAAGATAAATAATAACACTAAATTGAATTGGCTAAAAAGAATTATACCTGTGTTGTTGGCTCCTCCAAATTTGATACGTTAAACCATACTTTTGTTTATCACATTGATCCTATGGAAGCTGGAGCTAGATGATATATTGTTTAGATTAACCTGTACTCTTTGGTCAAGCTCTAGCAATTTGGCAATTGCCTAGCTACTCCGTTGGTTATGGTCACTGCCTCTACTTTTCTTTTCTTTTGTTTTTGATAATTGTTAGGTTAATCTCCACTGCTTGTTAATTGTTATGGCTGCTCCATTTTCTTTTTAATTGTTGCTATTCCCTCTCTCTACTTTTAATTGTCTAGTTATAAGCAAATAATAATTTAATCTCAAACCTTAATTTGCTAATCTGAGGCTTATCCAATGTCTAATATTAATTAGGAAACCTTTAATCTGTCTCAAAACCAATTAAAGCTAAAATTAAATGACCATGCAAATTAGAATTGCCTAATACGTCATGGTCATTACTCCGTGGCAAATTATGATTGCCTATTTTGCCATGGTCATTACTCCATGGCGAATTAGGACTCCCTAATTAGTTATGGACATTGGTCCATGGTGAATTGGAAGCCTTAATTCGCCATGGACCAATAGTTATGGCGAATTGGGAATCCAATTCATCTTGGGTGCAAAGTGGCATTGCTTTTAGGGCCTAGGCAGACTTGTTCGGGCTTTTAAAATTATACCAAATTTAATTCAAGCTTTTAAAAATTGAATTGGAGTTTATTTTGTATTTTAAAAATTAAATCATACTATGTTAGGGTTTTAAAAATTTAATCAACTTAATTTAGGCCTTTTAAAACTAGACTGACCTATTTCAAAGCTATAAACTAGGTTTAAGTTTTTAAAATCAGACTAAATTTATCTTGGTCTTCTTTAATTGAGATCAGATTAGCTTAGGACAAAAATTAAAGGTCTACACATCCTTCTGTTGCATCCTTAAGAACAAGTTGCTGATTGATTCTGCATCACCTTCACCTAGCCTGAGCCTCTTTTTCCTAACAATGTAATTGCTAAAATTCTTAGGGAGACATCTCATGTTCTTAGGTCCTCCAGATTGTATTTTAAGCATTTTAATGCTGTTTGAACACCTGATTCTAGTAATTTCATATGCCTTCAGATTTCTCTTAGTATTGTGTTGCCTCGCTCGAATTTAATTTGATTAAATTGATCCAAGATGGATTTTGTTGTATTTTAGTGTCGAAATTAATTTTGATAGGGTTTTGGTATGAAAAACTCTGAATCCCCATTTTAGAGGAGAAAACCTCAATTTATAGTGAAAAAGTTAGAAAACATCATACCAGGATGACCTTGGGCCACATGAGCATCGAACTGGCTATGCTCATGGCTGATCGACCTCTCTCGCTGCGACCCATTCGCGGCTATTGCACGAGCCAATGACTATTTTTGCTGTTTCGGGCCCGTTTAACCTCTGATTTGCGCGATTTTAGTTATGTTGGATTTGTTATTCAATGGGCTTTCATTTGGGGTCAAAATTGAGAATTTTTCCTCAATTCCAAAATCAAGGGTTAGAACCGCACTCATATTCACCTCAATTTAGGTGCAAAATTAGGGGTTCACAGCTATCCCCCATCATGTTTTCTTTGTATGAAAACTACCAATGATGTTATGAACACTATTACTTTGATTATGAGATGTCATTTCATGTCATGTAATGAGATGATTGTTCGCTTTAGGATATTTAGGATGGTTCATTCTAAGGTTGTCTAAGAATGTCTATGTAAACCTATTAAAATGGGGTAAGCAGAGGCCCATCCAGGTTTCACTTAAGATGTTAATGCAAACCTACCCTAAAGGGGGTAAGGGAAGGCCCTTTCTAAGTTTGACCTAAAAATATCTATATAAACCTACCATAAAGGGGTAAGGGAAGGCCCATTCTAGGTTTGACCTAAATTATCTATGTAAACCTACCCTAAAGGGGTAAGGGAATGCCCATTCTAGGTTTGACCTAAAATATCTATGTAAATCTACCCTGAAGGGGGTAAGGGAAGCCCCATTCTAGGTTTGACCTAAAATATCTATGTAAACCTACCTTAAAAGGGGGTAAGGGAAGGCCCATTCTAGGTTTGACCTAAAATGTCTATGTAAACCTACACTAAAGGGGTAAGGGAAGGCCTATTTTAGGTTTGACCTAAAATATCTATGTAACCCCACCCTAAAGGAGTAGGGGAAGGCAAATTCTAGGTTTGACCTAAAATTTCAATATAAACCCTCCCTAAAGGGGTAGGAAAGGCCCATTCTAGATTTGAACTAAAATGTCTATATAAACCTAACTTAAAAGGGGTAAGGGAAGGCCCATTCTAGGTATGACATAAAATGTCTATGCAAACCTACCCTAAAGGGATAATGGAAGGCTCATTCTAGGTTTGACCTAAAATATCTATGTAAACCTATCCCTAAGATGCTTAAATTGCCAGTTAGTTCCTAGTCTTATGTTAATTATTCTACCACGATGTCACCATTTTGGTTACTGAATCGAGGTTTGAGTTCTAGGGTACTTTCCTAAAATATATTTTAAATTAGATTCTAAGGCTTTTAAACCTAAAATGATAATTTTAGGGCTCTTGCCTAAGATGACTTTTGAAACTTGCATTCTAAGGTGCTGACCTTGGTTGTGCTTTAGGGTACTGAACTAGAATGCATTCAAAATTGGATTATGGGGCTCTTACCTAGAATGATGGTAAGGGATAATCCTAAGTTTTACTTAGGAATAAAAAAATAGGGATTTTAGGTATCTTGAAACCTAAACTTTTGGCTGACAGTATTCAGGAACTAGGGGATGCCTCCTGAATTCAAGGTATGGCCATTCGGCTTGCTGAGTGTGCATAGTTGATGAAATATTTAATTTTGGCAAGACTAGAGGTGCTTTGGTAAAGATTTAGCAACTATGGCTAGTTTTAATCTTTCAATGAAGGATTTGACCATGGTTGGCTCAATTTGGGTTTGAATTACTCCTAGAGAGCTTGTCCTCTAGTAAGTTGGAATTGTCTTGGCAGGCCTCTAGCCTCAAGTTTTCTTTGGAGAGGATTGACTCATGACTCAGATTTTGACTTTGATAAAAGGGCTTGGCCTTGGGCATGCCCTTTCAATTGTCTTGGAATGCTTGGCTCAAGGTGGCTTTTTAAAGAGGGCTTGGCCTTAAGCTAGGTTTGAATTGCTTTGGAGGGCTTGTCCTCAAATTAGCTTATCTTGGGAGGCTTGACCAACTTTGGGAGATTTGATCTTAGACCTGAATTGCTTTTGGAGGGCTTGTCCTTGAATTGGCTTATCTTAGAGGCTTCGCCTTGGGTTGATTTTGGGATGAGTTTGGTTCATCAGGATTTTAGACTTTGGCCTAGAAGTTTTAGTTTGTTTTGCTTGGACAAATTGTGGTCAGCTGATTTAAAAAATTCAATTTCCTTAGATGGGCTTCCATCAAACTTTGGTTGGGGGATGCTTGACTTTGAAGGCTTAGGCCACTGTTTAGAACATGAAGGATGGGATTTAGCTCTGACCTTTGGCTGAGTAGTTAAGCCAAATATCTGATTTAGCTTAAACTTAGCTTAAATCGACCAGTTTGATTTCCAAGGCTTAGGTCTTGGTTTGGTTTTGGTTTCAAAGCTTTAGTATTGGTTTGATTTGGAAGGCTGTGCCAAAATGGATTTTTGGGTTTTGAGTGAAGGTTATTCATGCCCCAACAAATTCCTGGATTTGAATGAAGACTTATTTGGTTGGTGCAAAGAACGGCTTTTTGGGAGATTGAAATTTTTGTGACCTTGGGCTTTCCAAGGATAGCTCAAGTATGGTCTTGTGTTTTTGTCTTGGTCATGGGGCCCCCCAAAGAATTTGGATAATGAGGTAAGAATACCTCTTGGGCTATCCAACTATGGCTCACAGACTAGTTTTGGTTCTTATGTATGAGGATGGCCTGGATTACGAGTAGTAAGGTGGAGTGGCAACTTAAGCCTGTGCAAGTATGGTTCAAGGAAAATTGGTTTGCGCTTGCAAAGGAAACTAGCTTCAAATGATTTTTTAATAAATGATTTCTAGAGCAATGAGCTCATACTTAACCTTTGGTAAAAGATTATGTCTAGCCCTTTGCATAGGAAAATGAGATTAGTGCATCCAAACATCTTTTATTAAATGCCTCTTCTACTAGGGGGAATCATATGCTCTTAGTCATTCATGAGATGAGCTTTCCAAGACTATGCCTCAAGTGGAAATGATTAGTGATTTCATTCAGGGACAAAGTTTGGAGGCATAATAATTTGGGTGATTATATGTGTTTGGTTCATGGTCCTATGAGAAGGCATAACAACTAAACCTTGGGGTCTGGATTAGGAGGAGACATTAGGAAGGAAGCTATACTTACAACTAAGGTTTGAGCAATAACTTTGGGGCATGCCCTTGAGAGATATGACTTTAAGATTTTGACTCTTTCATTGGAGGCTTAACTTTGGCAAGCCTTAATTTGAGTAAAACTTTTTTAGCTTTAATTTTTGCCCGAGATACCATTAATGGTTTTCAACTCGATGACCTTGCTCTAATTTTTACCTAAACTGCCTTTCAGGTTTTTAACTTAGCGAGATTTTTCCTTCTTTTTTTATATACCTGACCTTAACATGAAAAGATTTGGCATTACTTAGACCAACTTAGACTGGGTTGGAATAAGTGGGACGAGCTGCCTATGTATCAATTGCACTTGGAAAAGAATCAGGTCGGTGTAGTTCTTGTCTTCACCATATCTAAGTCTGCAAAGATGGGAGCTTTGTAGGAAATATACTTACTTTAAATGTCCTATCCTATTGAAGTGTCAGGCTAATTTTTATTTATATCTTTTAATGCATCACTTTCTCACAATCCTATCTGGCTTGGTGAGATGGTTATTATCAATGGAATAAGATATTGCTCTTGTGTTCTTGTGGGAAAGGATGTTGGAGTTTTGTAGCTCTGTGATATGGAGGCTGGGTACTTAAGCTGATTTGAGTCATTGTCAACCATTTTCTATTACGCCGACTTGATAGCTTTGTAGATGCTTTTGAACATCTTGATGGATCTTTGAAGTGACTTTTTCCTTCTCCTTCTCCTTCTTCTCTCTATATGTCTCTCTCTTCTCTTTTTTTTAGGATCCCATGTAATATCCCAAACTATACCCTAAAATTTTTGGAATGATTATTGTTGAAATTGGATTAAATGATATAAAGTATAATTATGTTTAAGTGGTAAGTGAGGAAAAGAGAAGAGTGTATATGTCGTATATATAAAGATATATACAACATATACAAGTCAACTTATTAATGGTCAAAGGGGATATTTTGGTTATTTTTAAATGGAAATTTAATTAAGTTGAAGAGGATATTTATGATATTTTATTATTATAATTGCTTGGTGGATATTAAAAGAAGGCTTTAGTGGTTAAGAGAGGTTGTTAGTGGTTGACTTTCATTCTTCATCATCTTCTTCTTCTTCTTTCTTTGTTTTTGCTGGCCATCTCCATAGCAAGAAGGAAAAATAGATTTTTGCTCATCCAAACTTAAGATTTGAAGGTGTTGCAAGTGATCAAGTTGGAATTCTAAGGGTTTTCATCACTTTTGGTAAGTTTTCCACTTGATTCTTTGGTTTTCTTTTAAGTTTGTGATTTGAGCTTGGTGTATGGTTGTTGTTGATATGTATGTATAATTGTGGTGTATTTGAGAGTGTTTGGTCTTATTGACTTTGATTTTGGGGTTGGTTTGAAGGAAATGTTAAATTTGGTGAAAGAAAATAAGTGTTGTGGATTGTGTCTATGTTGAGTTGTGATGATGATTGTGATTTGTGTTTTGATGTATGTTTTGAGTTATTTTTGGTGTTTATGTAAGTCTAATATGGTTTATTGATGATTTGGGGTAAGATTGTTTGGAGTGGAAAAGGGTTAAGTATGATGTTTGTTGGATGTGAAGTTGTTGGTGTCAAAATCACGATTTTTGGCCTGACACGCCCATAAGCACGGCTAAGTCTTTGGGCGTGTCAATGGTTCTGTTTTCTTGATGGGTGACACGACCAGTGACACGCCCATGTCACTGAGTGTGTCACAGTTTCTGTGTTGGAGTAGTATTGACACATCCAGTGACACGCCTATGTCACTGAGCGTGTCATAGCTACTGTGATGTTGGTGGATTGACACTGTAACGACCCTCCCCGACCAGGTCGGCTGCCCGGCCCACTAGTGGCTTACGGCCCGGCCTTTTTAGCAGAAATGGTACTGGATGGTTCTCGCTGGCTCTCTTAAGTGGGAGGTCAGGGGTTCGATCCAGGGAGGCGACTCCTTAGGGAGCCAAATAAACAAATTCCTGCTGGGTGGGCCGCGAGGGCTGTCCAGTACTGTAGCGATCGCTTGCCTCCTGCGGACTCCGTGCCCAGGTGGTGAAAAGGCCGGGCCGTAAGCCACTAGTGGGCCGGGCAGCCAACCTGGTCGGGGAGGGTCGTTACAGACACGGCCAGTGACACGCCCATGTCACTGAACGTGTCATAGCCACTGTGTTGAGGGAGGATTGACACGGCCAGTGACACACCCATGTCACTGAGCATGTCAAAGCTTCTGTGTTGTGAGTTTAGGGCATGGTCAGGGACACGCCTGTGTTGTTGAGCGTGTCATGTGTAGAGTTTGCCCTAGTTGGTTCTTATCCATATTATCTCATGTGTATCTCTAATTGAGTGTTATGATCACCTTTGGATTAGGTTTTGAAGAGATTGAGTTGCCCTAATCCAAGTGTTGAAAGATTCTTGGAAGAGGAAGTGGTTAGATTGGTGTGAGTTGCTCTTGAGGTAAGTACAAACCCTACATTATTGCATACATTTACATGACTTTGGGACTTAACACATTTGGTTGTAAATGTGTTAAGTAATCTATTACATTGGTGATACATTTGATAAATGCTATGATTTGTATATTTGAAATATATATAATGATCATGCAAAATGTATGTACAATGCAATTGGTTATGCATACCATAATGATGAGATGTGAAGCCATTGTTGTTGGCTATAATGATGCAAATGAAATAATTGGGGCATGGTTGCCTAGATGATTATGAGAAAATGAAATAATAAAAGAATTGTGTGCCTAATGTGTTATTCAATTTTCAGAGTTTTGTTATTGGTGGCATGCCTAAAAGTAACAATCCCTTGAAGCTGGGTTGGGCTTGGTCCTTGAAACCAAGTTGGGTTGAAGTTTAGCATGCTTAACTCCCCTTGAAGCTTGGTGGGGCCTAGTCCTTGAAGCTTAGTTGGGATGTTACATATGAGATGTTTCTCATTGTGATAATGAATCGCCTAAGGGCTTGATAAATGTGATTATTGAACCAAAACATTAACTCTGGAAGTTGAATGATATATTAGTTTCTTTTGGGCCCATGCTTGTCTTTGCTTAAATGTAAATCATGAATGATGAAACAATTGAATAATATAATGAAATGTAATGTTATGAAATATGATACTCTTGTGTATTGTTGCTAATTCTTGAAAGTATGACATCGGCATTACATTAATACATATTGTTATTGTGGTTTGTACCACTAAGTCATTGGCTTAGAGCTATTGTGGTTTATCGCGCAGGTGACAGGGTAGATCCTGTTGAACTGGAGAGTTCAGCTAGACCGAGTCAAGTCTAGGCTTGAGAAGTGTTGATTGTGGACTTTAAGATCAGAGACAAACTGCCAGCATATATAAACTCTATATATTTTGTAAATATTGATTTTGATGTATGTATATGTATATACCGCTACATTTTCCGCTGCATAATAAATAAATGTTTTATCTAGTATGTTTTATATTACAACTTAAATGTTTTAAGTTTCTTATATTGTTAAATTGGAAGATTGGTTTGGTTTAAAATAGACCGTAACATTCCTGTATTCGGTATACATATAATACAGATGTGGTTGAATGTAATGTGCGTATATGGGGTATAGGGGTGTTACAACTGTTTTGGTATCAGAGCCTAGGTTTGAGGTTCTCAACCTAGGTGATTTGTAAGAAAAAGAAAATCTTGATTTTAAAATATGGTTTTTGACTAAGATACATGCTTTGGCACTGGCAGTCTTTGATATTTGATGGGGTATTCTACTGTGTTTGCAGATATAGGTAGTGATGGCGTCTCAGTCACGTCAGTCCATAGAAGGTAGTGCTGAGAGTGTAGCTCCTGAAGAGGGTAGAGATAGAGCTAGGGTTGAGAGAGCTGGAGAGACACCTGCTCCTGTGCTAGTGAGACCAGCTGCTAATGAGATTCCGCCAGTTTGTGTTGCACTCTAATAAACACTACTAAAACTACTCTTACACTTTTTTGTTGGGAATTAGCTCCCAACATTTCAAAGATATCATAAGTCTCTTATGCTGTCTTTTCTCCCATAACTCCCCCAGCTGCATTATCAACAGTATTCTGAAATTGCTGGGTTAGACTATCGTAGAAAAACTGATTTAGCAGTTGAAGTGGGTAGTGATGGTGTGGACACTGGATTAACAAAATCTTAAAACTGTCCCAAGCCTCATGAAATGGCTCTCCATCCAATTGAGCAAATGTAGCTATTTTTCCTTTGAATTCAGCTGTCTTCTGATGTGAGTAAAATTTGCCCATAAACTTGTTATATACTTGCTCCCAAGTTGTCAAAGAATTTTCAGGCAACATCATAAGCCAGCTTTTTGCCCTATCCTTTAATGTATACGGAAAACACCTCATCCTCAACTGGTCTTCTGTTAGTCCTCCCAATGGAAATGTGTTGAGGGTGGAGTAGAAATCCCGGATAAAATTCAGAGGATCCTCATTTAAAACTCCATAGAAAGATGGCAACATGTTGTAATGGATATTCTTCAACTCATAATTTCTTACTACATCTGTCAATCTTATACATGAGGTGGTAGTCCCAATGACATGTCTGGCACAATCCCTTATAGTTCTTTGCCTACCATCTCCCATATTGGTAGATTGCGCAGTATTCGACTCAAAATCAGAAATTTCCTCCTCTGTATCAAACCCGGTATATAATTCAAACTCTTCTCTGCTCCTTTTCACTCTTTGAATTTCTGAAATAAATGGGCAAAGCTCTCCTCCGAGTGATCTCCTACCTTGCACAAAAAAAAATTTCTTAAAGAAGGAATTATTTAAAGAAAAAGAAAAAATAAAATAAAATATAAACAATGAAAAATAATTTAAAATATATATATGACTAATAAATAATTACGCCAATTAGCTTCCCCGGCAGTGGCGCCAAAAACTTGTTACACTCTAATAAACACTACTAAAGCTATACTCACAGGTATACGAGGCTGCTGTAGTATTTCGGTGAACACCTCAAGGTCGTCTCACAAGGAAGCTAGATAAGCTAATTATTTATCAAATCGTAATAAACAAATTATCAATTAATAGTCTTTGATTTTTAAAATTAAATTGCTGAACAACTAACGAAAATAGAAAGGAATTGAATTTATAACAATGAAAGAAAACTGAACAAATATATTGATTCACTTAATAGAAAAGCCTAGGGTTTTCACTTCTCTACTAATTTATATGTATGAACGACTATTCCTCTCAACTGATTTAACTTTAAAGATTAGATTTCAAAAAACTTAATTAATCAAATTAAGGAAATAAGCTCTCACATTCAAACCTTTATCAATTAATCTTACTACAATCAAAATGATCTTTTACTTAGGTTTATATTTCTAATTCACCTAAATCCCTAAATAATTTATTCCAGTATTAGATTTCATTTCTCAATCCTTCATCTAAATACCTAAAACACATAATTGGTGGCCAATCAATTATATATTAACATTAATCTATTCAATTAAGGATAAAAGAAATAAATCAATTAAGAGAAATAACCATTTCATACAATCATAGTAGATTCATACAAACCCTAGAATAGATCAAAATTAGTTCATAGTAATGCTATCAAACAAATTCATCTCATTAAAATTCAAAGAAATTAATTTAGACATTAGAGAATTCATAAATAAAATTTCAATAAAACTTAAGAAATAGAGTTAAAGAACAAAACCCAATTACAATTTTCCTTTGGCCTCTGAAGAATCTCTTGCTCAGATTTTTGCTAAAAGAATAACATAATGGCTAGAACTAATTTGATCTAGAGTGTTTGAATGAAAGTGAAATATATCTTTGATAGTTTTCTTGTTTCAGAGAAAAATTCTCCAGAGAAAAAATAAAGAACGGCTGAAAAAGTATCTCCCCCTCTCCTCTTGCCCTAATCTTATCTATTTATACAAATCCCTTGGCTAAAAATTTGCACAAGCTCATATTTGGGTGCTGGGTGTGACACGGCCACAAGCTTGGCCGTGTCATGTGGGTGTGCCACCTTCTGCTTTTCTAGTTTGCTTGTCTTTTGTTCTTTGGCATGAGATGGGACATGGCCAAGCTTGCTGGCCGTGTCATGTGACACGGCCAGTGGCTTGGCCGTGTCACTTGAGTGTGTCCTCTTCTGTTTCGCTCCTTGCTCTTCTTTATTCTTTGGAGATGAGAGTAACAGAGCCAAGCTTATTGGCCGTGTCACTTGATACGGGCAAGCCTGTTGGCCGTGTCACTTACTGCCATTTCTTTCCTTCTTTTTCTTTTCTTTCTTTGGTTTCTTTGGTTTTGATCTTTAGCTGAGACATGACCAGTGGCTTGGCCATGTCAAGCTCTGCCTTCATTTCCTTTGAGGTGACACGGCCAAGCTTGATTTGGCTTGGCCATATCTTGCTTGATTCATACTCCTCTTTCTTTGTTTTGATCTTCCAAGGGAGTTTTTGCACTTTAACTTCAATTCTTCTCTTTGTTCTTCTTTCCTTCACTTTTGCTCTTTTTTTCTTTCTTTTTTCTTCCAAACTTCCTTGAGTTCTAAAAATGCATAAATCACTAAATAAACAGATTAAAACTACCAAAATGCATGAAGAAAATAATAGTTATCATAATAAATAAATAGAAATTTGAGGACAAAAACTAATAAAATAGTTTGGTTGCTGCATGTGGTAGAATTGTTGAGGCAAGCTCCAGTGCAGCTGCCGCCACCTTCTCAACTACAACCACAAATACCGGTGAGGCATTATGATAAATTGAGGAAGTTTGGAGCTGAGGATTTCTTTGGTACCACAGATCCTGCAGTAGCTGAACAGTGGTTGGATAGATTGCAGAGGATATTTATTCAGCTGCAGGCAACTCTTAAAGAGAAGTTTGACTATGCTAGATCACTTCTACAGAGAGATGCTTATGATTGGTGGAAGACGGCTCCACATGCCATGGATGATCCACCAACTTTGTCTTATGGTTATTTTCTGTCTGAGTTTGAGCAGAAGTATACTCCGAGGGAGTATAAAGATGCTAAGAAGATGGAGTTTCTGAATCTGAGACAAGATAACCAGACAGTGACAGAGTATGAGATAGAATTCATCCGATTGAGTCATTATGCCGGTGGGATTATTTCAGATGAGATTGACCGGTGCAAGAGAGTTGAGGAGAGATTGAGGCCCTCTATTTTGTGTATTGTTACTGGTTCTCAGTACCAAGACTTTTCCCAGTTGGTTGCAGCAGCCAGAAGTGTTGAGAGAGCACAGGGTATTACAGCAGCTGCTACTGAGGAGGAGACTAGAGTTAGGAGACCCCAGTTTGAGGTAGGGTCTTCATCTATGAAGAGAGGCAGAGGAAGTTTTGTTTCGAGGATTAGTAGGAACTAGAGGCAGTCTGGTAGGTCAGTTTAGTATCAGAGGCCGAGACCGAGACCTACAGTTTCTGTAACTAGTGTTCTGACTCCAATGGTTCAGAGATCTATTCCACCTACATGTGTCCATTATGGTAGGGCACATGGGGGTGTTTGCTTGAAGACGGGTGGACCAGGAGTATATTTTAGATGTGGGTCACCGAATCATTTTATCAAAGATTGCCCTAAGCTACTGAAAGATAGACAAACTGATACTGCAGCTTCTTGACCTAGTGTCAGCAGAGGAGGTCGAGGGGGCAGAGATTTTAGTAGAGGTGGTCGACTCGGGATTAGTCAGAGAGGAGGCTCTACATCCGGAGGCAATAGGCCAGATGAGGCTGGGTCATCTCAGCGAGTGTATGTGATGCAGAGGCAACCGGATGCTTCAGCAGTTATTGCGGGTACATTTTCTTTATTTGTTATTTCAGTTCTTGCTCTTATTAATCCAGGATCTACTCATTCATACATAAGTGCATCTATTTTGCCTTTGACTGAATTGCATTCAGAGTCACTAGGATTTGATGTCTTGGAAACAAATCCTTTAGGGCATAGTGTGGTGGTTAGCAAGGTGCATAGTGATAGTTCAGTTGTGGTGTAGGACGAGGAGTTTCTTAGTGATTTGATTGAAATACCTTTTAAGGAGTATGATCTGATCTTAGGCATGGATTGATTATCTAAGCATGGAGCTATGGTAGACTATCAAAAGAAGTGTGTTACCCTGAGAACCAGTGATGGTAGAAGTGTGATGGTATCTAGTGAGCAGAGACATATTGCATCCTTGTTTATTTTAGCTGCTGCAGCTAGGAAGTTGATTCGAAAAGGGTGTGATGCTTATTTTGCTCATGTGGTAGATACCAGAGTAGTGGGTTCTCAACTTGATAGTATACCCACAGTTGTTGAATTCCTAGATGTGTTTCCTAAAGAGTTGCCAGGGTTACCCCCTGAGAGAGAGGTTGAGTTTGGTATCGATTTGTTGCCTGGTACCACTCCCATCTCTATTACTCACTATTGAATGGCACCTGCTAAGTTGAGAGAGTTGAAGGTGTAGTTGCAGGAGTTGTTGGATAAAGGGTTTGTTTGCCCTAGTGTGTCTCCTTGGGGAGCACCTGTTTTGTTTGTAAAGAAGAAGGATGGTACTTTGAGACTGTGCCTCGATTATAGGCAGTTGAATAATGTGACTATCACAAATAAGTATCCTTTGCCTAGGATAAATGATCTCTTTGATCAATTGAAGGGAGCAGCAGTGTTTTTCAAGATTGATTTGAGATCGAGGTACCATCAATTGAGGGTCAGAGCTGAAGATGTGTCTAAGACAGCTTTCCGCACAAGGTATAGGCATTATGAGTTTTTGGTGATGCCTTTTGGGTTGACGAATGCACCAGCAGCTTTTATGGATTTGATGAATAGGGTGTTTAGACCCTATCTAGATTAGTTTGTGGTGGTTTTTATTGATGATATTTTGGTGTATTCGCATAATAAAGAGGAGCATGATAAACACTTGTGGATTGTATTGTTGACTTTGAGAGAGAAGCAATTGTATGCTAAGCTGTCTAAGTGTGAGTTTTAGCTTGATCAAGTGACTTTTCTCGGTCATGTGGTTTCAGCGGATGGTATAACAGTTGATCCGAGTAAAGTTGAGGCCATTTTGAATTGAAGTCCACCGAAGTCTGTGACTGAAGTTAGAAGTTTTCTGGGATTGGCAGGTTATTATCGACGGTTTGTGAAAGGTTTTTCTTTGATAGCTACTCCACTCACCAGACTACTTTGGAAGGGAGTTAGATTTGTGTGGACAGATCAGTGTCAAGCAAGCTTTGAGCAGTTGAAGGAGATGTTGACTCAAGCCCCTGTTCTTACCTTGCCTGTGGAAGATAAACCATATGTGATTTATAGTGATGCTTCACATAATGGTTTAGGATGTGTTTTGATGTAAGAAGGTAGAGTCATAGCTTATGCTTCTCGGCAGTTGAAGCCGCATGAGTTGAATTACCCAACGCATGATTTAGAATTAGCAGCCATAGTGTTTGCTTTGAAGATTTGGCGACACTACTTATATGGGGAGAAGTGTTTCATCTATACAAATCACAAAAGTTTGAAATACTCGAGTGTTCAAAGAGAACTGAGTCTTCGGCAGAGACGGTGGTTGGAGTTGATTAAAGACTACGACTGTTTGATTGACTATCATCCTGGCAAGGCGAATGTTGTTGCTGATGCCTTGAGTCGGAAGTCTTTAGCAAGTTTGACTGTTTATTCACTCTCGTTGCTTATTGAGTTGAGAGCATTGCATGCTAGTTTTGAATCATGTGATGATGGTGCTTTGTTAGCTCATTTGCAATTGAGACCGGTGTTGTTGGATCAGATTAAAGAGGCTCAGTTGACTGATGAGAAAATTCAGAAAGTTGTATCGGATTGCCAAAAAGGAGAGAGCCGAGATTTTCTTATGGGAGATGATGGTAGCCTTTGGTACAAAGATAGATTGTGTGTTCCTGATGATGCAAGATTGAGAAAGATAATTTTAGAAGAAGCACATCAATCGGTTTTTGCTATGCACCTTGGGAGTACCAAGATGTATCATGATTTGAAGCAACATTATTGGTGGTCAGGTATGAAGAGAGACATAGAGGAGTTTGTATCTAAGTGTCTCACATGTCAGAGAGTGAAAGCTGAACACCAAATTCCAACAGGGTTGCTCCAACCTTTATCAGTGCCTGAATGGAAATGGGAACGTGTAATGATGGATTTTGAGACTGGTTTGGCATTGACGCAGAAGAAGCCTGGGTGATTGTTGATCAGTTGACGAAGACAGCTCATTTTCTTCCAGTTCGGATGGACTATTCTCTTGAGAAGTTGGTTGAGCTGTATATCAATGAGATAGTGAAGTTGCATGGAGTCCCAATTTCTTTGGTGTCTGATCGAGATCCCCGGTTTACTTCAAGGTTTTGGAAGAGTTTACATGGTGCTTTGGGTTCTCAATTGAATTTTAGCACTGCTTTCCATCCTCAGATAGATGGGCAGTCAGAGAGAGTGATATAGATTTTAGAGGACATGTTGAGAAGTTGTGTCATTGATTTCTCTAGAGTTGGGATAGATTCTTGCCATTGATGGAATTTTCTTACAACAACAGTCATCAATCTAGTATTAAAATGGCACCTTATGTGGCATTGTATGGTAGAAGATGTAGGACACCTCTATGTTGGAATGAAGTTGGAGAAGGCAAGTTGGTTGGTCCTGATTTGATTAAAAAGACAGAAGAGAAAGTGAAGATAATTAGGGATCAGTTGAAAGCAGCCTCAGATTGGCAGAAATCTTACTCAGATTTGAAGAGGAGAGCTATAGAGTTTAGTGTTGGAGATAAAGTATTTTTGAAAGTGTCTCCTTGGAAGAGAATTTTGAGATTTGGCAGCAAAGGGAAGCTGAGTCCTCATTTTATTGGACCTTATGAGGTTTTGGAGAGAGTTGGACCAGTTGCTTATCGTCTTGCTTTGCTGCCTGAATTAGATAGAATCCATAATGTCTTCCATGTCTCTATGCTGAGGAGGTACAGGTCAGACCCATCTCATGTTTTGTCAGTTGAATCTATTAAGGTGAGTCCGGATCTAACTTATAAAGAAGAACCTGTGGCTATTTTGGCAAGTGAAGTGAAAGAGTTAAGAAATAAGAAAGTGCCACTTGTGAAGGTTCTTTGGAAGAATCATGGTAGAGAAGAGGCAACTTGGGAGAGTGAGCAAGCGATGCGAGATCAGTATCCTCAATTATTCCAGACGTGAGAACAGGTAATTTCGAGGACGAAATTATTTTGTAGAGAGGGAAAATTGTAATATCCCAAACTATACCCTAAAATTTTTGGAATGATTATTGTTAAAATTGGATTAAATGATATAAAGTATAATTATGTTTAAGTGGTAAGTGAGGAAAAGAGAAGAGTGTATATGTTGTATATAAAGAGATATATACAACATATACAAGTCAGCTTATTAATGGTCAAAGGGATATTTTGGTTATTTTTAAATGGAAATTTAATTAAGTGGAAGAGGATATTTATGATATTTTATTATTATAATTGCTTGGTGGATATTAAAAGAAGGCTTTAGTGGTTAAGAGAGGTTGTGAGTGGTTGACTTTCATTCTTCATCTTCTTCTTCTTCTTCTTTCTTTGTTTTGGCCAGCCATCTCCATAGCAAGAAGGAAAGAGAGATTTTGCTCATCCAAACTCAAGATTTGAAGGTGTTGCAAGTGATCAAGTTGGAATTCTAAGGGTTTTCATCACTTTTGGTAAGTTTTCCACTTGATTCTTTGGTTTTCTTTTGAGTTTGTGATTTAAGCTTGGTGTATGGTTGTTGTTGATATGTATGTATAATTGTGGTGTATTCGAGAGTGTTTGGTCTTATTCACTTTGATTTTGGGGTTGGTTTGAAGGAAAGGTTAAATTTGGTGAAAGAAAATAAGTGTTGTGGATTGTGTGTGTGTTGAGTTGTGATTTGTGTTTTGATGTATGTTTTGAGTTGTTTTTGGTGTTTATGTAAGTCTAGTATGGTTTATTGATGATTTAGGGTAAGATTGTTTGGAGTGGAAAAGGGTTAAGTATGATGTTTGTTGGATGTGAAGCTGTTGGTGTCGGAATAAGGATTTTTGGCCTGACACGCCCATGAGCACAGCCAAGTCTTTGGGCATGTCAATGGTTCTATTTTCTGGATGGGTGACATGACCAGTGACATGCCCATGTCACTGAGCATGTCACAGCTTCTGTGTTGGAGTAGAATTGACACATCCAGTGACACGCTCATGTCACTGAGCGTGTCATAACTACTGTGATGTTGGTGGATTGACACGGCCAGTGACACGCCCATGTCACTGAGCGTGTCATGGGGACTAAGTTGAGGGAGGATTGACACGGCCAGTGACACACCCATGTCACTGAGCATGTCAAAGCTTCTGTGTTGTGAGTTTAGGGCACGGTTAGGGACACGTCCGTGTTGTTAAGCGTGTCATGTGTAGAGTTTGCCCTAGTTGGTTCTTATCCATATTATCTCATGTGTATCTCTAAGTGAGTGTGTATGATCACCTTTGGATTAGGTTTTGAAGAGATTGAGTTGCCCCAATCCAAATGTTGAAAGATTCTTGGAAGAGGAAGTGGTTAGATTGGTGTGAGTTGCTCTTGAGGTAAGTACAAACCCTACATTATTGCATACATTTACATGACTTTGGGACTTAACACATTTGGTTGTAAATGTGTTAAGTAATCTATTACATTGGTGATACATTTGATAAATGCTATGATTTGTATATTTGAAATATATATAATGATCATGCAAAATGTATGTATAATGCAATTGGTTATGCATACCCTAATGATGAGATGTGAAGCCATTGTTGTTGGCTATAATGATGCAAATGAAATAATTGGGGCATGGTTGCCTAGATGATTATGAGAAAATGAGAATGGAATTGAAAATGAAATAATAAAAGAATTGTGTGCCTAATGTGTTATTCAATTTTCAGAGTTTTGTTGTTGGTGGCATGCCTAAAAGTGACAATCCCTTGAAGCTGGGTTGGGCTTGGTCCTTGAAGCCAAGTTGGGTTGAAGTTTAGCATGCTTAACTCCCCTTGAATCTTGGTTGGGCCTAGTCCTTCAAGCCTAGTTGGGATGTTACATATGAGATGTTTCTTATTGAGATAATGAATCGCCTAAGGGCTTGATAAATGTGATTATTGAACCAAAACATTAACTCTGGAAGTTGAATGATATATTAGTTTATTTTGGGCCCATGCTTGTCTTTGCTTAAATGTAGATCATGAATGATGAAACAATTGAATAATATAATGAAATGTAATGTTATGAAATATGATATTCTTGTGTATTGTTTCTAATTCTTGAAAGTATGACATCGGCATTACATTAAAGCATATTGTTATTATGGTTTGTACCACTAAGCCGTTGGCTTAGCGCAATTGTGGTTCATCGCGCAGGTGATAGGATAGATCCGGTTGAACCGGAGAGTTTAGCTAAACCGAGTCGAGTCTAGGCTTGAGAAGTGTTGATTGTGGACTTCAAGATCAGAGATGAACTGCCAAGCATGTATAAACTCTATATATTTTGTAAATATTAATTTTGATGTATGTATATGTATATACCGCTACATTTTCCGCTACATAATAAATAAATGTTTTATCTAGTATGTTTTATAATACATCTTAAATGTTTTAAGTTTCTTATATTGTTAAATTGGTAGATTGGTTTGGTTTAAAATAGACCGTAACATTCCTGTATCCGGTATACGTATATTACAGATGTGGTTGAATGTAATGTGCGTATATGGGGTATAGGGGTGTTACGTCCTATGTGCGACTTCTATTTGACAAGCTGTGAGCAGGGATTTTTGCCCCTACTCTCGGTGGAATGGTTCTTGCGACTTTGACACTGTTTAGGCTCGGGGTCTTAAAGAACACGGGCCTAAGCCCGGAGAAAATAGAATCGCCACCCAGATGGGCTGGGAAAAAGAAAGGGGTGGATGACTCGATTCCTAAGGAATCCCCAACCCCTTAATGGGTTTGAAAAGTTGGGTAAGTGTGGGGAAGGTGAGAAATGGCCTAGCACCCCCACAAATGCCTGGTTCATTGGAACCGGCCTCCTTTGCAGGTCTTAATATTATAAAATTCTTAAGTATAACAATATTATCCATATTACATACAACAATTAAAATAAAGCATCATTATATTAAAATCAAAGCAATGTCCAAACAAAGCAAATAAATGGACACCCATCCGAAGATGGAAACATGTTCTTACATCATCCATATCAAAGCTAAATAGGACACCCACCGAAAGGTAGAAACATATCCTTTACATTGGTATAAAATATAAAAGCAATTTAAATTGCATGATATATAATTAATGAGATACCCACAAAGTGGAAACATACCTCTTACAATTTTAATACTAAAACAAACAAATAATAACCATAATAATAAAGAAAATATCCATCCATGATAAATTAAATAAAACAAGCATTAAAATTAAATAAATCAACCATCAAAATATATAAAAAAAAACTACATAATCAAATCTAAAATTAAATAAAGCAAGTAATGATATAAATTTAGGTTTATGTCTCAATTTAGGGTTTTTAATTAACATTTAGGGTTTTGGGATTTCGGAATTACTACTATTATTATTTAGGCTACTGTGAGACTTTTTGAAAAAATGGAATGGACTAGGGTTTTATAAATTTAAGAAATTAGTAAGGTTCTTTGATTGATCAAATTAAGGTTTAAGGGTGACATCATACAATTAGGGCTTTGGAATCTTAAGACATTAGAGTTTATAATTCATGGTTACTGGATTGTGATTTTTGGTTTACTGTATTATGGCTTTAGGGTTTAAATTTACTAGATTGGATTTTTAAGTTCACTAGATTAGGGTTTAGGAAAACTAGGGTTTACTGTTTTGGTTTTGGGAAAATTAGGGTTTTTGACATTTTGGAATACATATTTGATTTTAGGATTTAAGAAAATAGCTTAGAGTTTTATAAAAATAATTATATTTTTAGAAAACGTAAAGAAGATTAGGGTTTGGAGATTTAAGAAAACATTTGGAAATTTTGGATAAAAAGTTATGGTTTAGATGAAAATTATTCGGGGAAAACAGTTTAGGGTTTTAAAGCTTTTGGAAGCATAAGAAATAATTTAGGGTCTTTAAGGTTTTTAGAAACAGAAGAGTAATTTAGGGTTTGTGAAGTTTTTGATTAATTTGTATGATGAAACAATTAAAATTAAATGATGAAGCTACTATAAAGAAATAAATAAAGAAAATAAAGATTCAAACCTCCGTTCGTGGGTTTCACCAAAAATTGCTTTCTGGATGAACAATAACAAAGGCAGTGTGGCTACCTTTGATGAATTGTTGATTTCTTGCTTGTTACTAATGTCTCTTGCTAGGGTTTTCTGTCTTTTTTACTCCGATCCAATCCAAGTTAAAAAGTCCAATTTTTCCCCCTTTCAAAGTCCCTTAATTCTGAGTTTTAAAGTGTTATTTATAGGAAAAATCATAAACCTAATTCTAATTGTTTAAGGAAATTAAAACCAATTAGGAAAAGAAACCAAAACCAAATAGAATTTGGTTTAAAAAAAAACTGCGTTGGAAAATTTTACTGGCAAAAAATTTGCTGTAGGCTAGAAACTGCGAGGATTTGCGAGGTCTGGCTGGGGTGGGTGGCCAATTCGCCGCAGGAAATTCCTACGGCGAAATGGCCCAAGGCCTGCTGGCGAATTGGCCTTGGCCAATTCCACTTTCGGCGACGAATTTTTTCATTGTCGAATTTTTCGTCGCCGATTTTTATTTTTATTTATTTATTATTACTATTTTTTATTTTTGTTTATTTATTTTTTATTATTATAAAAATAATAAATACTAAAATAAATACTGTTCAATTAAAATACCATAAAAATTATTTTGGACTATATAAAAAAATATCGGACCAGACTGGGATAAAAATTAAGGGTCTAAAGTTTACCCCCTGCTGGAACGATCTGAGACTACAGCAAAAGAGAGTGAAAAGAAATAAGACTTAATTTTTGAAATGATTAAGGTTTTGGGTTCTGGATCCGGTTCGAGTTTTGGACTCAAGGATAATTTTATGTTCTGGACCTAAGGGTAATTTGGGTTCTGGACCCGTGCTAAGTTCTGGACTTAAAGAAGATTTTAGGTTCTGGACTTAAGGATAGTTTGGGTTCTGGACCCGAGCTAAGTTCTAGACTTAAAAGAGATTTTAGGTTCTGGACCTAAGGGTAATTTAGGTTCTGGATCCGAGCTAAGTTCTGAACTTAAGAATAATTTGGGTTCTGGACCCGAGCTAAGTTTTGGACTTAAAAGAGATTTTACATTCTGGACCTAAGGGTAATTTGGATTCTGGATGTAACACCCCTATATCCCGTATACGTACCAAGCATGCTTATACGATCGTAAAATACGTATACTGAATATAGAAAATGCCACAGTTTAAAAATAAACAAATCATATCTTTAAAATAAGTGAAACAAATCTCAACATTTAAAAGAAATACAAAAGACACTATATATAAAAACGTTTAGTAATCCGCAGCGGAAGTTATTACAAACTTTTACAAGTTCAAATACATAAAAATCAAAATATACAAAACATAGAATATATACATGATTGGCAGCTTGATTCTCTGATCTTTAAGCTCTAGCCCAACTCTTCAAGCATAAACTCAACTAGGTCTAGAGGAATCCTCAGTCTCAACCCTATCAACCCTATCACCTGCGCGATGAACCACAATCGCGCTGAGCCAACAACTCAGTGGTACAAACCATGATGGAATTATGCAATATATATATATATATCAATGATATGCATTCAACCAATGAAGATCATACTTATAAATGTTGCATCTCATTAATTCAATAATCATATCATCATCCATTATACTCATTCAAAATAGACACCTATGGGCCCAACTAGCATTTTGTTTTGTTAGTTTTTGTCATAGATTTGTAGTTTGTTTATTATGATAATTATTGTTTTATTTAGGTATTTTGTTAGTTTTTATCGGTTTGTTTAGTGTTTTCATTAATTTTGATAGTTTTAGTTTATTTTAGTGTTTGTGTTGTTTTTGATCTAGTTTTTAGTATAGTGTTTATGTTTTGTTGGTTATTGTTTATTTACTTTTTATTTAAAGTTTGTTTGATGTTTTGTTTTAGGTTAAAAAAGCTAAGGAACCAAGACTGAAGAAGAAGAAATCATCACAGTAGGCGACACATGCAAGCGACATGGCCAAGTCAAGCGACACATGCAAGCGACATGGCCAAGTCAGGCGACAAATGCAAGCGACATGGCCAAGTCAAGCGACACATGCAAGCGACATGGCCAAGTCAGGCGACACATGCAAGCGACATGGCCAAGTCACCTGGCCATGTCTCTCCAAAATGAAGCAACACGGCCAAGTCACTTCAAACATGGCCATGTCCCTCCAAAAATGCTCCAACACGGCCAAGTCACTTCTGACTTGGCCGTGTCTCACCAATTCCAAAGGCAAAGAAGACTAAAAACTTACAGTGGAAGACACAGGCAAGGGACACGGCGGCCAAGTCATGTGGCCGTGTCCCTCAATCATAGTACAACACGGCCAAGTCACTCATGACTTGGCCGTGTCACTCAACTAAAGAAGAAAGAAGAGAGAAACAAGCAGAGGCGGACACTGGCAAGGGACACGGCCGTGTCTTGTGGCCGTGTCCCTCCAACAAGCCCTCACACGGCCGTGTCCCTCATCACCTGGCCGTGTCCCTCATAAACCAAACGTGCACCGAATTTTAAAGCCGACGTTTCGTATAAAAGCAAAAAAAAAAGTTAGGGTTGAGGGAGTTGACGATTTAGAACAGATTTGGAGCAAAGTTTTGAGCCGTCAAGAGCAAAGTTAGGGTTTTAAACATTTGTTTTCTTGATTTTTATTTGACTTTGGATTAAAACTAGTTTAGATTAAATTGTTCTAGCCATCAAGACATCCTTCTTGCAATTGAACAAGAGATTCTTCAAAAGCTTTAAGGAGTTTGTAACTTGGTTTTGTTCTTGAACTTATTCTCTTTATTTTCATTGAATGGATATTATCATGTCTATTTTGATTTCTTTGAACATTAATAAGATGAATATGTTTGATTGCATTATGAACTAATTTGATCTAGTCTAGGGTTTGTATGGATCTGCTATGATTGTATGAATTGGTTATTCTCTTAGCTAACAATTTCTTTAGCCTTGATTGAATGGAATATTATTAATATATAATTGATTGATCACCAATTATGTGTTTTAAGGCATTAGATGATAGATCGAGAGATGAAGTTTAATACTTGAACAATTCAATTAAGGACTTAGGTGAATTAGAAATATAACCTATTAAAAAGATTATTTCACTTATAACAAGATTAGTTGAAAGAGGTTTGAATGCGAGAGCTTATTTCCTTGACTCGATTAGTTGAGTTGTTTGAGATTTAATCTTTGAAATTGAATTAGTTAAGAGGAATAACCGTTCATACATATAAGTAGTAGAGAAGTGCAAACCCTAGACCATTCTATTAAGTGAATCAAAACACAGCTCAATTTACTTTTATTGTTTTAAACTTTAATCAATCTTCTTCATTATTTAGCAATTTATAAATCTCTTTATTACTTGTTAAACATAATCTGATAAGCAATTAACCACTTTAGTTTCCTTGAGAGAACGACCTTGGGGCGATCACCTTTGCTACAGCTACCTCGTATACTTGCGAGTGACGCTTTGTGGTAGAGTTAATTTGAGCGCAACACATTTAATATGATATTCAAAATTCAGAGTTGCTGCTTTGGTCCATAAACACAATAATCAAGCTCGTAGGCAATATACATATTTCTCTATCCATGGATAGGGTAACAGACCCAGTCTCTTGGACCATCAACTCAACAATTTTGAGGAGATCCTCAACTCGGCTAGACCGTTACCTGTAATAGACCTAGTCTCTTGGACCATCAACCCGACTAATCGAGGAGATCCTTGACTCGGCTAGACTATTACTATTCATATATTTCATATTCACAATTCTCATAGTGTAACAGACCCAGTCTTTTGGACCTCAATACCTAACCAACACAGTAGCTATAACATGCTCAGTGACATGGGCGTGTCATTGCTCATGCCACTTATCCCAAAATACAGAACCATCGACACGCCCAAAATCCTGGACGTGCCCTTGGGCGTGTCAGGCCAAAAACCCAGATTCCAGCCAAAACAACAACACAACCAACAAAACACTTCCTTTCACCAAAAACCACTTCAACCAAACTCATCTCAACATACCCAAAAACCATAACAAACTTACAAAAACATCAAAACAACTAATAACATACTTCCAACACAAATCAAAAATCATCAACACAAACCTAAAATACAACCTCAATACATTCACTTTCAACAACTTACTCTTTCCTTCAAAACATCCCCAAAACCAGAAATAAGCTTACCCAAACACTCTTAAACCCATCTTAAACAAACATAATCACATACCATCCATAAACTCAACTCAAAAACTCAAAGAAATCAAAGAGTCAAGTGAAGAACTCACCAAGGATGAAGAAACTCTTAACTTTTCAACTTGATCTCTTGAAATCTTCCTTAGATCTTGAGTTTAGAGGTTCAAATCTCTCCCTTGTTCTCTTGTCTCTTTGTTAGCCGGCCAAAACAAAAGCAAAGGAAGGAGAAGAAGATGAGCCACGGCAAGGAAGAAAGAAAGAAGAAAGAGAAACACAAAGTCAACCTCCTTTTCCTTAAAACCCTCTCAACCAAGCAATTATAATATTAAACTAATCCCATTTAATCTCTTCCACTCAATTAATTCCTTATTATTTAATTATTAAATTCAAAAACACAAAATATCTTCTTCCTCTATCATCCTTTTGACTTTCCAAAGACTTATGTATATGTTATATATATTCTAATATACACAACATATACACTCTCTTTAAAAACCCTTTTCTCTTCCAAATAAACATATACATTGAATCCAATTTAAACAACAATAAAGCCAAAACATCTAGGGTATATTTTGGGATATTACACTGGACCCGAGCTAATTTCTGGACTTAAGAATAATTTGGGTTCTGGACCCGAGCTAAGTTCTGGACTTAAAAGAGCTTTTAGGTTATGGACCTAAGGGTAATTTGGGTTCTGGACCCGAGCTAAGTTCTGGACTTAAGAATAATTTGGGTTCTGGACCCGAGCTAAGTTCTGGACTTAAAATAGATTTTAGGTTCTGAACCTAAGGGTAATTTTAGTCAATAGTATACTATAAGAGATTTTGTAAAAAATTTAGCTAATTTTTACCATGCACATGCACATATTTTCTTCTTGCCCCTGCGTGTAAAAATATTTTAAAAGTACAAAAATATTTCTGTACACGCAAGTATTTAAATGATTAAATTGAATAATTGAGTTTCCTATTTATTTTACTGTGTAGTCACTGTTCATGCACTATTTACTATTTGTAAATAGTAACCTATTATTTATAAATAGTAATCTACTATTTATAAATAGTAACCTACTATTTATAAATAGTGAAATTTACTTTTTGAATTTTATTTTTTCCTTTGCCATTCCTCTATATAAACGACCGATTTCTTCATTTCATTCACAACAAACTTCTTCATTTCATCTATAATCCTTTCAAGTTTAGCATACAGTTTTTAAAAAAATGCATGCTTTAAGATCAGGAACTCATTTTAATGCTGAGTTATTAGAATTTATTCGGCGGCATGAAAATGAAAATATAGGTCTACTAGCCGGGATGCCGCTTCATCGTAGTTCAAATCAAAAGAGCAAGGTAATTATTTATTTTAACAGCAAATTATTTTTTCTTTTTTCTTTTTCCTTTCCTTTTTGTTTGTTTTTTTTCTCTTTTTGTTTTTGTGTTTTTTTCTTTCTTTTTCCATTCTCTTTTTTGTTTTAATTTTTTTTGTTTTGTTTTTTATTATTTATTATTTTTTATTTTATTATATATATATATATATTAAGTTTAAGAAAAATAAATTAATTAGATGAATTTAAGAACTTAAGTAAATAGAAAAAATAGAATATAAATAAATTTAGTCTAAAAATCGGTGGTATTGATATAATAATATACTTACCTCGTGTTGACTTACATGGCTCCGTGTTCAGCGTGATCGTTGCATTATTCGGGGCGGAGGGTGTATCTACAAAGCCCGACAATGGTATGATGTAGTGCCTTCTCGGGTAAGACAAATTATCCGAGATTGTGGTTTTGAGAGCTTCACCTTGCAATTACCATCCGAGGAGTATCCGATAGACTGGAGTGTGGTTCAAGCGCTTGCAGAACGATGGTTGGACACAACTCATACTTTTTACTAGCCCATTAGAGAAATGACAATTGGTCTGGTTGACTTTGCTGCTATAACCGACATTCGGTATTATGGCCTTCCGGTTCCTCTTACCAACGAAATTTTGAAATTTGAAGAAATTCAACAATTAATTGGTATGGAACCATCATTTAAAGGGCCTTTCAAGATAAAAATAAAGCCAATTCGTAGTTATTGGATGAACTACGAAAGATGGATTCACAAAGACACAGCCCAACAGTATGCACGAGGATTTTTGTTGTATTTGCTCGGGTCGACCATCTTAGGCAGCATCGAATCTGTCATCCATTTGTCAGTGTTGAGGGCCCTTACTTATATGAGGATGGTACCACTTTATGGCTGGGGTGAAGCTGGTCTTGCCTGTCTTTACCATGGTCTTGACAAAATTTGCAGAAATAAGAAGTCTTTTGTTGGCTTTATGGCGGTTGTCGAGGTACTCTTCTTCCACCAATGTTAATTCCATTCTTATTCTTGCATGAACTTGATTTTTATTATTGTTGTAGGCATGGGCATATGAGCATAATCTTGTGAGGGTGCCTGGTATTTTCCGAGAGAGAGTCAGGTATCTGAGATTAAATTTCTGGTTGTTAGATCACGTAGAAGTTCCCGGCTCTCCCAATGCTTCATCTTGAGCTGCTTAACCTGGGACCAGGTAAAATAGCATTAGAATACTTTAAAATTTATATGAAAGTTTACTTACCTTATGTCATTTTGTAGGTGAATTTGGCCTGGTGGAATACAGAAGAGCAGACAAGCTGGACTCCCTCCATGAATGCCGCATTGCCTTTTCAACATACTCACCGAGTCATTGTCGGCCCTGTGTCTAGTGGCTGGTTTCTCGGAGAGAGAGTATACAAATGGTTTCTTGGTCCCGAGCGGTGGAGGATCCTGATGCGTTGCCCAGAATATACCTTGAATATCACATCAATGCCGGAGAATGCATGTTGGTTGGCCCAACACGGTTATGATGTTGAAACATTTCTCTATCCACTGGGTGCATCTTATACCCAGTTTATTCAAATCAGGCTTTTGAACTTTGACGTATCTCCTGTTGGTGTACGGGAAATTTCTGAAGAAAATGAGGATAGAGATAAAGAAGAACATCATGGAGAAGGAGGAGAGTTTGTTCCACATCTCGGGGCTAGCACTTCTCAGGTAACTTTTACCATTTTTCCATTGCAATCTTTTTCTTAATTAATTTATTTTAACTTTTTTAATGATTGTTGCAGGCTGCTGGCTCATTTGATCATGAGGCTGGACCTTCTTTTACTGCTCCTTCATTTGCTCATTCTAGTCCACTAGATATGCCATCTCATCCATAGGGTATTGATATCAATTACCTGGTAAGTTTTCTTGTTTCTTGGTAATTTATGCTATATGTATGCATGTATGCATGATTATGTATGCTCTTACTCTTTTCCTTTTTGGCTCACAGCGGATGCTTGAAAAACAAAACAAGAAACTTCAAGAAGAGTTGGCCGCTAGTCGTCAACAGGTTTCCCATTTTGAAAATTTGTACCATCAATCAGAGCAAAATTTTTGAGACTTTCGATTTCAGGGGATGAGAGATCCTGGTGCTTCTTCATCTAGAGGCCCCCAAACTGATAACCATGAGATCCTTTCATCTACTTCTGATGAGGACCGTTATAGATCAAAACTTCAAGGTAATAAAGATTTTGGTGCTCCTACTTCAGGCGGACTTGGGACAGGTGATTTGCCTCCTCCTCTAATAGGCGATGATTTTTTCAGAGCTTTATTTGATGATCTACCACCTCCTTCTTAGTGATGTATAAATATTGTATCAATTGAGGAAATATTGTATAATAAGTAAAAATACTAATGACAATATATAATTTTTATCTTTACTGCAACTTCTTTTTCTCTTTTTTCTATCATCATCATTTCCTTACCTAATGTGTCCTTTATATTTTTGAATTTTTGAATTTTGAATTTTGATTTTGAAATCAAATGTTGGCTTTGCCAAATTAATGTCAATTTACCTCAGGACTTGATTTTGAAATTAACATATCTATAACATGACAACCCTAGTTACCGAACTAAACTCGGGAATCATTTCTATTTAAGCAAGAACTATTGCACTTCAGATAGGGACATACACATTAATTGGTCAAAGGTCTCATTTGAGTTTGAATATTGTCTATCTCATATGCATGCTTATTCAAACTATCTCCACTAATAGACTCTACCTACCAAGAGAGATCAGCAGGTCTTTGATAGGCTTGAAATGGGGTCTATAAGGGACACGGGTTAAATGAAGGCCTTTTGTAAGTTGGAGCTACTGTGACACTTTGGCCAAACCTTCACACTACAAATTTCTTATTGGAACTTTAGACAGTTGGGAGCAATCTTGCTAGACTTGAAATTCCTTCTATCTTCTTGGCATTAATCTGGATCTTGATTTGGATAGTCTTTGCCCAAATTCTTTTCTTTTCTTCTTCTCCCTTTTCTTTCTTTTTATTTTTCTTACTCTTCCCTTTCTTTGAGCATTTTATCATCTTGTCCTTCTTCCTTGTAGGACTGTCAAGTATAGGACTTTCAAAAACTAGGTGACCTTTCTCCTTTTCCTCTGATTTTGGTTGAATCTTTGATTGGGTTGGACCAATTCAAGTCAATTGTCCTTATAAACCAAATGAAAGCCTTTTGCTGTCATAGGTAAAAGAGAACTCAGTTGGATTTCTGAACCATTTTGGGTTTTCTTTTCTTTTTTTTTCTTTTTTTCCCCTTTTTTTCTTTTACCCTTTTTTCTCTTTTTTTTGTTCTTTTCTTTTTTCTCTTCTCTTTTTCTTTTTTTTTATTCTAGCTCTAAAAGAGTTATCTTGTTTGTACCAACTTGACTTTCTAATAATGGATGAGTGAAGTGACATAAATCTCCTTTAACAGGGATAAATCATTTGTTATTCTAATGTTATCTTGATAGATTGGAGATATTAGGAGAACTTCAACTACCTTTTGGTCTTGAGTACATCAACTATCCATACAGTCTTGGCTATCCATTCCTTTCTTTGATCTTCTTGCCTCTTTACCTTAGTGATCATAAGACTTGTCAAAAGTATCACAATAGCTCAGGGTAGGTTGTTGAGGTTATATGCCAATGAAAAGAAAGCTAAAATTTTATGAAGGCCCAAAGGGACAACTAGGGATTGATATTTAATAGGGTGGATACTTGTTGTTGGCTCGTCAAACAATGCCTAGATCATTTCTCTCTTAAATAAGCAGAGTTCAATTTCGCCTCGAAAATTTTTCAAAACATGTTCTAAGACTGACTAGGACCTAGACAAAGATAATTATGCAGGAGCCCTCTCTAAGTAAGCATACACAACTCAAAGCTATAGAGCAATTCCCTCATCTAGTAAAGTCATTCAAATCATGATGCCTAGATACATTAATTTATGAACATCAAGCTAGATTCCTCATTGGTAGAGCACCAAGAATGAACAAAGACCAACAAAAATTTTAATGAAAGTAATTTATTCAAACAATCTTAATTTTAAAAAATATAATTGTTCCATAAAACACCAAATAAAGAAAATAAAACAAAGAAACAAACAAGCCAAAGGAAGTTTATTGAGTTAAGCTTCTTCTTCTTTCACATCTTCAACATTCCTATCTTGAAAGGACGATAAAACAAAATCTTCTTCCAACCCTTTTCCCACCATGAAGGTTGCCGGTGGAGGTACTCTTCCAAATTTAGGCAAATGATTGTTCTTGGTATTGGGCTTTTCTGGCTCAGGTAGCTTTCAACTATCAATCAAATTTTGGATCTCATGCCTCAACCTCACACATCTATCCGTATCGTGTCCTTGCATTTGATGAAATTGACAAAATGCCTTAGTGTCAAAATTAGGTGGGAGAGGGTTAGGCAAAGAATGAGGATTTAAGGGTTGTAACAATCCCTTCTTTTGTAGCTTATTGAGAACCCAAGACAGCGGTTTCCCCAATTTTAAAAACTAACTTCTTATTCCTTGGCTAGTAGCATTAACACCAACTTCTTTTTACGTGCTTTGATTTCCAGACTGATAGTTCCCTTACTTATTCCTTTTTGTCGAAAAGCGGTTCTTCTCTCTTTCCCATTCTTCGATTTGTAAACCAGCTTGGAAAAGATCTTAGAAATCACGGATGAGTGTATGGGACATCCTTTCACAAATACTAGGCAACACCCCTCTCACAATCATTCTTATTTGATCAGATTCATCGGGTCTCTTCTTAAGCAAAGCAACCTTATTTCTCTATCTTTTCACATAGTCCACAAAATTCTCATTTGGCCTTTGTCTAATGGACTCCACTTCCATTAAGGTAACTTCCATCTTGATGTTGTATCCATATTATTGAATGAAAGTCTTGTACAACATGTCCCAATCTTTTTTAGTACTTTCCTCTAAGGTGTTAAACCAATTTTGGACAACAGGGTCCAATGAGAGCATGAAATATCTTAGAGTTTGAGCTTTAGTAGCTCAGACAAACTGCATAGTAGTGATGTACTGCTTCACATAGAGATAAGGATTTTCGGTTCCATCAAACTTTGCAAAGGATGGCATCTTGAACTTATAAGGGAC
This sequence comes from Garcia nutans, assembly GCA_947685225.1. Taxonomy (NCBI): domain Eukaryota; kingdom Viridiplantae; phylum Streptophyta; class Magnoliopsida; order Malpighiales; family Euphorbiaceae; genus Garcia; species Garcia nutans. Next base: position 217,414 of record CANTUV010000017.1, on the reverse strand, counting down.
CTCCTCATCTTGGTCAAATAGTTTGTCAATCTCGAACATCTCTTCGGTTTTCAGCTTCTTCTCAAATTTTTTTTCTAAATCAGCAATCATCTTCTCAACATCAGATGTCTCGGTCTTTTCAAAAGTTGTCTTCTCAACAACCTTCGGCTCCTATTTAGAAGTATTGAGCCCAATCATCATCATCATCAATGATTACCTTTTCATCATAAAAAACCACTTCACCAACTTTAGTCTTCCCTTTGCCCTTTGGCTTCTTAGTGCTAGGAGATGCTTCGACATGATTTCCTAAAATTACAGCCAATTGGTTCTTCATGGTCTCAGCCAAGGCCTCTTTTATTTCTTTCATCTTAGCATTGAGGGCATCATCCACCATTCTTTGAATTTGTTCGGGCTCCATTTGTTTTGGTGAAAAAGAGATTGAGTCGTTGCTAGATTCTTCATCTCTAGCGTAGGTCGGATTGTTGTAAGCTTTTGAACTGTCATAATCCAGGGCTGTGAGCCAAGAGGATTAATGATATGAGATGTAAATGTATGTATGTATGCATGTATGCACAAAAAATATACAAAGATAAGTAGGACGTTCCTTCCAACCTTATAACATCCACACATGGATGGCGAGTCTCTTTTCCTAGGTTATAAGGCTAACAAAAATACCAACATGGGGTATCTTGTTTTCGAATAATTTCCTCGGACGTTTCAACCAATAGTTATATTTTCGAAAATGAAAATCAGTTCATGATAATTCCCATTAATTAGGTTTTAATCCATTCAACCAACTATAGTGGTTTTTATGTTATATTGGATTAAAACTAAATTAAGAGGTTTATTATAAATAGATTTCTCACTTGAAAAAGTAACTAATGATTCATGCCAAAAACAAGCCCACAATTAATTATTCTTAGTATAAACTAGGCTCACAATTGATTTTTGGTATTTCATAATTGACCTAAATATTTGTAAGCTCTTTGTAAGAAAAGGTTGGATGAAGATAATTTTGTTTCTAAGCCCATTGTAAAATAGATATTAGAAAAATATATTTTGGGCTTAGTGTTTGGGTCATAAGAAAAGTTTTATGTCCAAAGACCATCTTGAAATGTTTTGAAAGTAGCTTTGGTCTTTTGGATTTTAAAGAAAAATTTATTTTGAGCGCACAATGTATTTAAGTCATATTAGAAAAAGAACAAACCAAATAAGCCATTATTTAAACCAAGATAAATTAACCATAGTCAAACAATAAGCATTTGGGGTAAAATCCTAAGGAAAGTAACTAGGCCAATTACATGAGCTTTAGTCTTTGGGCAAAAAGGCTTAGGTTCCCATAGCAAGTATATACCAAAAGGTACAAGGCTATGAGTGGTTATGCCATGCTCGATCTTCATACATTGAGTGAAAGTATGGTATCCCTTACATAACAAAACACAAGTAACACGGGCGTCCTAACTCACGCACACAATGCAATCTAATATGATGCAATGGATAATATCATTATAAGAAAGAATAGAATAATATAAAGACCAATGGAATCAACTTCTCTTATCCCTAGTGTAGTCGCCACTGTGAGCGGGGATTTTTACCCTCACTCCCGGTGGAATGGTTCTTGCGACTTCGGCACTATTTAGGCTCGGGGCCTTAGAGAACATGGGCCTAAGCACAGAGAAAATGGAGTCGCCACCCGGACGGGCCAGGAAAAAGAAAAAGGTGGATGACTCGATTCCTAAGAAATCCCCAACCCCCTAATGAGTTTGGGAAGTTGGGTACATGTGGGGAAGGTGAGAAATGACCCAGCACTCCCACAACACCTGGTTCATTGGAACCGGCCTCCTTTGCAAGTCTTAATATTATAAAATTCTTAAGTATAACAATATTATCCATATTACATACAACAATTAAAATAAAGCATCCTTATATTAAAAGCAAAGCAATGTCCAAACAAAGCAAATAAATGGACACCCATCCGAAGATGGAAACATGTTCTTACATCATCCATATCTAAGCTAAATAAGACACCCACCGAAAGGTAGAAACATATCCTTTATATTGGTCCAAAATATAAAAGCAATTTAAATTACATGATATTTAACTAATGAGGTACCCACAAAGTGGAAACATACCTCTTACAATTTCAATACTAAAACAAACAAATAAAAATCATAACAATAAAGAAAATATCCATCCATGATAAATTATATAAATCAAGCATTAAAATTAAATAAATCAACCATCAAAACATACAAAAAACTACATAATCAAATCTAAAATTAAATAAAGCAAGTAAAGATATAAATTTAGGTTTATGTCTCAATTTAGGATTTTTTAATTAACATTTAGAGTTTTGGGATTTCAGAATTACTACTATTATTATTTAGGCTACTATGAGACTTTTTGGAAAAATGGAATGGACTAGGGTTTTATAAATTTAAGAAATTAGTAAGGTACTTTGATTGATCAAATTAGGGTTTAAGGGTGACATAAAAAAATTAGGGTTTTGGAATCTTAAGACATTAGAGTTTATAATTCATGGTTACTGGATTGTGATTTTAGCTTTACTATATTATGGCTTTAGGGTTTAGATTTACTAGATTGGATTTTTATGTTCACTAGATTAGGGTTTAGGAAAACTAGGGTTTACTATTTTGGTTTTGGAAAAATTAGGGTTTTTGACATTTTGGAAAACATATTTGAATTTAGGATTTAACAAAATAGTTTAGAGTTTTATAAAAATAATTATGATTTTTAGAAAATGGAAAGAAGATTAGGGTTTGGAGATTTAAGAAAACATTTGGAAATTTTAGACAAAAAGTTATGGTTTAGATAAAAATAATTTGGGGAAGACAGCTTAGGGTTTTAAAGCTTTTGGAAGTAGAAGAAATAATTTAGAGTCTTTAAGGTTTCTAGAAACAGAAGAGTAATTTACGATTTTTGAAGTTTTTGATTAATTTGTATGATGAAACAATTAATTCAATTTGAATGATGAAGCTACTGTAAACAAATAAATAAAGAAAATAGATATTCTAACCTCCATTCATTGGTTCCATCAAAAATTGCTTTCTGTATGAATAATAACAAAGGTAGTGTGGCTACCTTTGATGAATTGTTGATTGCTTGCATGTTACTAATGTCTCTTGCTAGGGTTTTCTGTCTTTTTTACTCCGATCCAATCAAAGTTCAAAAGTCCAATTCCCTCCCCCTTTCAAAGTCCCTTAATTTTGAGTTTTAAAGTGTTTTTTATAGGAAAAATCATAAACCTAATTCTAATTGTTTAAGAAAATTAAAACCAATTAGAAAAAGAAACCAAAACCAAATAGAATTTGGTTTCGGAAAAAACTGTGTTGGAAAATTTCGCTGGCAAAAGACTTACTGCGGGCTAGAAACTGCGAGGATTTGCTAGGGCTGGCTGGGGCGGCTGGCCAATTCGCCGCAGGAATTTCCTGCAGTGAAATGGCCCAAGGCCATTTCTCCCACAGGAAATTCCTGCGGGCAAATTGGCCTTGGCCAATTCCACTTTCGGCGATGAATTTTTTCGTCACCGAATTTTTCGTTGCCTATTTTTATTTTTATTTTTTATTTTTTTATTATTATTATTTATTATTATTTATTTTATTATTTTTTATTGTTATAAAAAAATAATAAATACTAAAATAAATATTATTTAATTAAAATATCACAAAAATTATTTTAGACTATATAAAAAAATATCGGACCATATTGGTCAAAAATTAAGGGTCTACACAGGCTTTAGGATCTTGCTCTTATAAGTCCTTCCAGAGGACTAATCCCCATTTGTTACGATGATGTAATGCAAAGGTCATCTCTTCTTTCTTCTTTCTTCTTTCTTCTTTCTTCTTTCTTCTTTCTTCTTTCTTCTTTCTTCTTTCTTCTTTCTTCTTTCTTCTTTCTTCTTTCTTCTTTCTTCTTTCTTCTTTCTTCTTTCTTCTTTCTTCTTTCTTCTTTCTTCTTTTTAATAATGCATGAAAGATAATGAGATTTTTGTATTTTTATTAATAAATAGACTACTGCAGAAGATATTGACTCTTCAGCATTAATGTTTAATAAAGGCTTTGACTTAAGATAGACTCTGACTTTGACTTGGATTGACTCTAGCTTTGACTCGATATTGGTTTACTTGGACTCTTTGGGATTCAAACTAGACTCATATTTTGATTTTGATTTACTCGAGTCTCGACATAGTTTCTTGAGATTTGACTTTTGCTTGGTATCTAATACAGGGTTGGATTTATCTTTGACTCGGTATCTAACATGAGCTTAGATTTGGCTTTAACTCAATATCTGACACGGGTGTTGGACATTGGTTAAGACTAAGCCTTCTCATAGTTGCTAAAAGGTCTCTAGTTGGTAGGCATGAAAGGAGTTGTTTTCTAAGTTTGGTTAGCAATTATAATTGCCATCTTAGTGGATATAGGGAGGGTCGCTTGATCAAAGCCTTAATGGTGGTTGGGAAGAGTTACCAATGCTAGTTTCTAGTGGGTAAAATGATCATTCCATTATCAATGAGGTCCTAAATTATGTGCCTCAAGCATTTGCATTCGTTAGTTTTGTGTCCGCCCCTTTGGTAGTGTGCACAATATTCATTAACCTTGTAGCTCTTAGGTAAGGGGAAAGGAGGCTTGCTTGGTTCTAGAGGTGTCACCAAATGAACTTTCAAAGCTTTCACATAGACTAGGCCAGAGGCATCACCAAGTCTATAAATTCCCTTTTGGTATTGCTCTTCTTGAAATGCTTTCCTATGTTGGGAGAATCCATTGTTGTTGTATCAATCTCCATGAGTTCTTGATGGTTGGAGTTGTTTTCCCTACTTTGAAAATGATTTAAGGAAGGAGGAAGGTCAATGCTGACTCGGGAAGCCTTCTGAGTGGGTGCTAGATTGGCTACTTCATCGGCTTGATCTGACTTATTTGAGGATGGGTATTGATCCTCTAGGTAATCAATTAGAATGTTCCTAAAATTGTCCTGTTAGGTGCTCAAATTTGTGGTGCCTTTAACATATTCTTCTAGCTTTTTTATGAGCTCAACAACTCAAGCTTTTTGTACGATGAGCCCTACTTGAAAACTCTCTCGTTGTTCTTTAAGGAGATTTATGGAATAAGATTGATGGGCTGCAAGGATTGCTTAAAAATTCTCCTCTTGCTTCTTGAGAAGGTTGATAAAGTAATCTTATTGGGCATTTAGAGCCATTTGAAAGTTGTCTTCTTATTTCCTAAGGAAATCTTTCAGGTACGGGGGTGTAGACCCTTAATTTTTTACCCAGTCCGGTCTAATATATTTTAATTAGTTCAAAATAATTTTTGTGTTATCCAATATATTTTAATTAGTCCAAAATAATTTTTGTTATCTTAATTAAATAATATTTGTTTTAGTATCTAATTTTTATTAATAAAAAAATAAAAATAAACAAAAAAAATAAAAAAAAGGCTTGGCCATTTCACCCGCAGGAATTTCCTGCGGGGGAAATGGCCTGCAGGCCAATTTGCCCCCCGCTGCTGCAGCCAACTGCGGCAGCCTTTTTGCCAGCGCAATTTTTCCACAGCTGTTTTCTTTTGCCAGCACAATTTTTCCGCAGCAGTTTTTGTTCGTCCGCAAAATTTTCCGACGCAAATTTTTTCGAAACCTAATACAATTAGGTTTCGGTTTTCTTTTCTTAATCAATGTTATATTCCGTGAATAACTAGACTTAACCATAAAATTGTTCTATAAATAAGGACAATAACAACACAAAAAGGGGGGAAATGGGATCGGATTTTGGTAAAATTGGAGACCGAAATTGACGAAAACTTTGAATTTTAAGCAGTAAAATCAATTTGATTTTTTTGAGAGAGCAAACAACAATTTAATCCATCAAAGGCAGCAAAGCTTGTCTTTGTTTTCGTTCATCCAAGAAGAAATTTTTGGTGAAACCAACAAACGGAGGTATGCATCAATTGTCTAATTTCTTCACAGTAGCTTAAAACATCCAATTGTTTCTTTTAATTCAAAACCCTAGAACCTTAATTCCCCTTTTCTAATGTTTAAAAACCTTAATTCGTTACTTTGTTTTCCAAAAAGCTTAAAATTGTTATTTTTGTTTCTTCAAAATCTCAAAACCCTAATTTTTCCAAAATTTCAAAATCATAAATTAAATATGTTGCTTTCCAAAAACCCTAAAAATATTTTTTTTGTTTCTATAAACCTTAAATTATTTTATTTATTTTCATAAAGTTTCATAAAATTATCAATTGATTTTCAAATCCTAAAAACTTAATGCATTCTCCGAAACCCTAATTCTAAAATTCTAAAACAATAATTCAACTTCAAAATCCAAAACAGTAAACCCCTAATTCCCTTAAAACCTTAAACCCTAATTTTTCTAAACCCTAATCCTTTAAACTTTAAAACCTTATAAACATAAATATTAAAATTCCAACACAGTAAGCTTAAAACCATAATTCAGTAGCTAATAATCATAAATCCAATATTTTAAAGTATCCAAACCCTAGTTTTATGATTTCACTTTTCAAACACTAATTTGGTCAATCAAAGAACTTTATCAACCTCTTAAATTATAAAACTTAGCTCCATGTCAATTCTTTTAAAAGTTACAGTAGCTTAAACCCATGAATTCCAAAACCCTAAACACATTAAATAAAGAAACTTAAATAGAAACAGTAGCCCTAATTTGAATTTTTTTTGCTTTATTCAATTTTATATTTGATTATACTTTGATTTATTTTATATGCTTTAATTTATTTAAGTTCAATGCTTGGTTTATTTAATTTATCATGGATGGATGTTTATTTTCTATTGATGTTTAATACCTTTGATGAAAGATTTATTTATGATGAATGGTTATTCACTTTTATCAATTTATTTAGATTTCCAAATGTTGTAAGAGGTATGTTTCCACTTGGTGGGTACCTCATTAGTTAAATATCATGTAATTTAAATTGCTTTTTTATTTTAGAACCAATGTAAAGGACATATTTCTACCTTTCGGTGGGTGTCCTATTTAGGCATGTTATGTAATGGCATGTTTCCATCTTCGGATGGGTGTCCATTTATTTGCTTTGTTTGGACATTGTTTTGATTTTTAATATATCGATGCTTTATTTTAATTGTTGTGTGTAATATGGATAATATTGTTATATTTAAGAATTTTATAATATTAAGACATGTAAAGGAGGCCGGTTCCAATGAACCGGGTGTTGTGGGGGTGTTGGACCATTTCTCACCTTCCCCACATGTACCCAACTTTCTGAACCCATAAGGGGGTTAGGGATTCCTTAGGAATCGAGTCATCCACCCCTTTCTTTTTTCCTGAACCATCCGGGTGGCGACTCCATTTTCTCCGGACTTAGGTCCGTAATCTCTAATGCCCCGAGCCTAAATAGAGCCGAAGTAGCAAGAACCATTCCACCGGGAGTGGGGGAGAAAATCCCCTCCAATTTCTCTCCTTTTTTCCTCCCTTTTTTATGTTGTTTTAGTCCCTATTTATAGAAGTTTTTTATGGTTAATTCTAGTTATTCAAGGAACATAATTCTGATTAAGAAAAGGAAACTGAAACCTAATTGTATTAGGTTTCAGAAAAATTTGCGTCAAAAAATTTTGCTTGCGAAAAAAACTGCTGCGAAAAATTACGGTGGCGAAAAAAATTTTTTTGACCCAGTCCGGTCTAATATATTTTAATAAGTCCAAAATAATTTTTGTGTTGTCCAATATATTTTAATTAGTCCAAAATAATTTTTGTGTTATCTTAATTGAATAATATTTGCTTTAGTATTTAATTTTTATTAATAAAAAATAAAAAATTAATAATAAAAAGCAAAAAAAATCGGCGACAGAAAATCGGTGACGAAAAATTTCATCGCCGAAAGGGGCTGTAGAGAAATGGCCCGCAGGCCAATTCGCCCCCACTGCCGCAGCCAGCTGAGGCAGCTTTTTTACCACCGCAATTTTTTCGCAGCAGTTTTTTTTCGCCAGCGAAATTTTTCGACTCAAATTTTTTCGAAACCTAATACAATTAGGTTTCGATTTCCTTTTCTTAATCAGTATTATGTTCCATGAATAACTAGAATTAACCATAAAAATCTTCTATAAATAAGGACTAAAACAACACAAAAAAGGGGAGGAAAAAAGGAGAGAAATTGGAGGGTAAATTTGAAGAAAAATTGAGACCGAAACTGAGGAGGAAAAGCTTTGAATCAATCTAATTTTTCGAGAGAGCAAACAGACAATTTAATCCATCAAAGGAAGCAAAGCTTGTCTTTGTTCTTGTTCATCCAAGAAGTGATTTTTGGTGGAACCAACAAACGAAGGTATGAATTTCTTTATTTGTTTCATTATTTCACAGTAGCTTCATCATTCAAAAATCTTAAAATTGTTTTTTCTATTTCTTTAAAATCAAAAAAACCTAAGAAACCTAATTCACCTTTTCTAAAGTTTAAAAACCTTAATTCGTTGCTTTGTTTTCTAAAAATCTTAAAATTGTTATTTTTGTTTTTCCAAAATCACAAAACCCTAATTTTCCTTCCAATTCTTCAAAATCATAAATTAAATTTGTTTTTTTCCAAAAACCCTAAAAACATCTTTTCTGTTTCTATAAACCTCAAACCGTTTCGTTTATTTTAATAAATTTTCATAAAATTATCAATTATTTTTTCAAATCCTAAAACCTAATGCATTCTCCGAAACCCTAATTCAAAAATTTTAAAACCTTAATTCAACTCTAAAATCTAAAACAGTAAACCCTAACTCCCTTAAAATCTTAAACCCTAATTCTTCTAAATCCTAATCCTTTAAACCTTAAAATCTCATAAACCTAAAATTCAACATAATAAGTAGCTAATAGTCATAAACTTAATGTTTTGAAGTGCCCAAACCCTAATTTTATGATTTCACTCTTCTAAACCCTAATTTGATTAATCTAAGAACTTTACCAACTTCTTAAAGCATAAAACTTTAATCCATTTTAATTTTCTTAAAGCTCACAGTAGCTTAAGCCCATAAATTCCAAAACCCTAAACACATTAAATAAAGAACCTTAAATGGAAACAGTAGCCATAATTTGGATTTTTATTTGCCTTATTCAATTTTATATTTGATTATGCTTTGATTTATTTTATATGCTTTAATTTATTTAAGTTCAATGCTTGGTTTATTTAATTTATCATGGATGGATGTTTATTTTCTATTGATGTTTAATACCTTTGATGAAAGATTTATTTATGATGAATGGTTATTCACTTTTATCAATTTATTTAGATTTCCAAATGTTGTAAGAGGTATGTTTCCACTTGGTGGGTACCTCATTAGTTAAATATCATGTAATTTAAATTGCTTTTCTATTTTAAAATCAATATAAAGGACATGTTTCTACCTTTCGGTGGGTGTCCTATTTAGGCATGTTATGTAAGGGCATGTTTCCATCTTCAGATGGGTGTCTATTTATTTGCTTTGTTTGGACATTGTTTTGATTTTTAATATATCGATGCTTTATTTTAATTGTTGTGTGTAATATGGATAATATTGTTATATTTAATAATTTTATAATATTAAGACCTGTAAAGGAAGCCGGTTCCAATGAACCGGGCGTTGTGGGGGTGCTGGGCCATTTCTCACCTTCCCCACACATACCTAACTTTTCGAACCCATAAAGGGGTTGGGGATTCCTTAGGATTCGAGTCATCCACCCCTTTCTTTTTTTTTCCCAAACCGTCCAGGTGGCGACTCCATTTTCTCCGGACTTAGGTCCTTGTTCTCTAAGGCCCCGAGCCTAAATAGAGCCGAAGTCGCAAGAACCATTCCACCGGGAGTGGGGGCGAAAATCCCCGCTCACAGTGGCGACTCCACTGGGGACAAGAGAAGTTGATTCCATTGGTCTTTATATTATTCTATTCTTTCTTATAATGATATTATCCATTGCATCATATTAGATTACATTGTGTGCGTAAGTTAGGATGCCCGTGTTACCCGTGTTATGTTATGTAAGGGATACCATACTTTCACTCAAGGTATGGAGATCGAGCATGGAATAACCACTCATAGCCTCATACCATTTGGTATATACTTGCTATGGGAACCTAAGCCTTTTAACCCAAAGACTAAAGCTTATGTAATTGGCCTAGTTACTTTCCTTAGGTTTTTTTTTACCCCAAATGCATGTTGTTTGACTATGGTTAATTTATCTTGGCTTAAATCATGGCCTATTTGGTTTGTTCTTTTTCTAATATGACCTAAGTTTATTGTAAGCTCAAAATAAATTTTTCTTTAAAGTCCAAAAGACCAAAGCTATTTTCAAAACTTTTCAAGATGGTCTTTGGACATAAAATTTTTCTAGAAATAAATCAAAAATTCTTTTGCTCATGGCCCAAATATTAAGCCCAGAATCCATTTTTTCTAAAATCTTTTTACAATGGGCTTAGAAACAAACTTACTTTCAACCAAACTTTTCTTACAAAGGGCTTGCAAATTATTTAGGTCAATTAAGAAATACCAAAAATCAATTGTGAGCCTAGTTTATACTAAGAATAATTAATCATGGGCTTGTTTTTGGCATGGACAATAGTTACTTTTTTCAAGTGAGAAATCTATTTATAATAAACCTCTTAATTTAGTTTTAATCCAATATAGCATAAAAGCTACTTTAGATGGATAAATAGATTAAAACCTAATTAATGGGAATTTTCATAAATTGATTTCCATTTTTGAAAATATAACTATTGGTTGAAACGTCCGAGGGAATTATTAGAAAACAAGATGCCCCATGTTGGTATTTTGTTAACCGTATTACCTAGGAAAAGAGACTCGCCATTCGTGTGCTAATATTATAAGGTTGGAAGGAACGTCCTATTTGTCCTTGTTTGTCTATTGTTTGTGCATACATGTATACATGCATACATTTGCATCTCATGTCATTGATCCTCTCCGGCTCACAGCCCTGGATTACGACAGTTCAAAAGCTTACAACAATCCGACCTATGCCGGAGATGAAGTATCTAGCAATGACTCAATCACTTGCTCACCAAAAGCAATAGAGCCCGAACAAATTCAAAGAATGGTAGATGAAGCCCTCAATACCAAGATGGAAGAAATAAAAGAGGCAATGGTCGAGACCATAAAAAATCAACTAGCTGCAATTTTAGAAAACAATGCTGAAGCAGCTTTTGATGATGATAAGGTGATCATTGAGGATGATGATTGGGCTCAATACTATCAAGATCCTCAAGATAAAAAGGAGCCGAAGGTTGTTGAGAGGGCAACTTTTGAAAAGACTGGAAATTCTGATATTGGAAAGATGATCGCGGATTTAGAAAATAAATTTGAGAAGAAGCTGAAAACTGAAGAAATGTCCGAAGTAGACAAATTATTTAAGCTAGATGAAGAAGTTCCGTACAAGTTCAAGATGCCATCTTTTGCGAAGTTTGATGGAACCAAAAATCCTCATCTCCATGTGAAGCAGTATATCACTGCTATGCAGTCTGCCCGAGCTACTAAGGCTCAAACTCTAAGGTACTTTATGCTCTCATTGGACCCTGTTGTCCAAAATTGGTTCAATACCTTAGATGAAAGAACACAAAAGAGTTGGGATTTGCTATACAAGGCCTTCATCCAACAATATGGATACAATGTTGAAATGGAAGTTACCTTAATGGAAGTTGAGTCCATTAGGCAAAGGCCAAATGAGAATTTTGTGGACTATGTGAAGAGATGGAGAAACAAGGTCGCTTTGCTCAAGAAAAGGCTCGATTAATCTTATCAAATAAGGATGATCGTGAGAGCCGTTCTGCCCAATCTCCATGAAAGGATGTCTCACACCCTTATCAGGGACTTCAAAGATCTTCTCCAAGCTGGTCTACAAATTGAAGAGTGGGAAAGGGAGAAGAATCGCTTTTCAATAAAAATGAATGAGAAAGGGAACTACCAGTCAGGCAATCAAAGCACACAAAAAGAAGTTGATGTCAATACAACTGGTCAAGCAAATAGAAGACAGTTTTCAGATCTGGGGAAGCCTTTGTCTTGGGTCTTCAACAAGCTACAAAAGAAGGGACTATTACAGCCATTGACTCCTCGTCCTTTGTCTAATCCTCTTCCACCCAACTTTGATACTAATGCATTTTGTCAATTGCATCAAAGGCCTGGACACGAAATGACACAATTGTATGAAGTTGAGGCATGAGATCTAGAATTTAATTGATAATGGCAAGTTGCCTGAGCCGGACAAGCCCAATACCAAAGGTAATCCATTTCTAAGGTTCAATAGGGTGCCACCACCAACAACCTTCATGGTAGGAAAAGGATTAGAAGAGGACTCTGTTTTATCATCCTTTCAAGATGGGGATATTGAAGATATGAAAGGAAAAGAAGCTTAAACTCAATAAACTTTCCTTAGCTTGAATGTTGCTTTTCAATTTTACTTTCTTTAATATTTAATTGGAACTATCGTGTTTTTTAAATTTAAATTTGTTTGAATAAATTACTTTTATCAAAAATTTTGTTGGCCTTTGTTCATTTTGGTGCTCAACCGATGAGGAATTTAGCTTGATGTTTATAAATTAATGTGTCTAGGCATCATGACTTTAATAACTTTACTAGATGAGGGAATTGCTCTATAGCATTGAGTTGTGTATGCTTACTTAGAGAGGGCTCCTGCATAATTACCTTTGTCTAGGTCATAGTCAGTCTTAGAACATGCTTTGACAAACTTTCGAGGCGAAATTGAACTTTGCTTATTTAAGAGAGAAACGATCTAGGCATTCTTTGGTTAGCCAACAACTAGTATCCACCCAATTAAATATCAATCCCTAGTTGTCCCTTTGAGCCTTCATAAAATTTTAGCTTTCTTTTCATTGGCTTACAAACCCCAATAACCTACCCTGAGCTGTTGTGATACTTTTGACAAGTCTTATGATCACTAAGATGAAGAGGCAAGAAGATCAAAGAAAGCAATGATTAGTCAAGATCATGAGGATAGTTGAAGTTCTCAAGACCATAAGGGGAGTTGAAGTTATCAAGACCATAAGGGTAGTTGGATTTTCTCTAATATCTCCAATATATCAAGACAACATCAGAGTAACAAACAAGACAACTCTTTTAGAGCTAGAACCAAACAAGAAAGAAAAAACAAAAAAGAAGAGAAGAGAAAAAAGAAGAAGAAGAAAAGAAAAAGGACAAAAGAAAAGAAAAGAAAAAAGAAGAAAAGAGAGAAAAAAAGAAGAAAACAAAAAGGAAAAAAGAAAAATAAAACCCAAAAAGGTGGTTCAGAAAGCCAACTGAGTTCTCTTTTACCTAAAGTAGCAAAAGGCTTCCATTTAGTTCGTAAAGACATTTTTACTTGAATTGGTCCAACCCAACCAAAGATTCAATCAAAATTGGAAAAAAAAAAAGGAGAAAGACCATCCAGTTCTTGAAAGTTCTATACTTAATAGTCCTACAAGGAAGAAGGACAAAATGATAAAATACTCAAAGAAAGGGAAGAGTAAGGAAAATAAAGAAAAGAAAAGAGTAAGAAAAATAAAAAGAAACAAAAGGGAGAAGAAGAAAAGAAACGAATTTAGGAACCAAACTTTTTGCAAGGGCAAAAACTGTCCTAATTAAGATCCAGATTAATGCCAAGAAGATAGAAGGAATTTGGAGTCTAGCAAGATTGCCTCCAAGATGCCTAAAGTTTAAACAAGAAATTTGTAGTGTGAAGATTTGTCCATTGTGTCACATCAGCCCCAACTTACAAATAGCCTTCGCTTAAACCCGTGTCCCTTATAGACCCCATTTCAAGCCTATCAAAGTCCTGTTGATCTCTCTTGGTAGGTAGAGTCTATTAGTGGAGATAGTTTAGATAAGTATGCATATGAGATAGACAGTATTTAAACTCAATAAGACCTTTGGTCAAGTAATGTGTATGTGCCTATCTGAAGTGCAACAATTCTTGCTTAAATAGAAATGATTCCCGAGTTTAGTACGGTAACTAGGATTGTCATGTTATAGATATATTAATTTCAAAAATCAAGTCCTGAGGTACATTGACATTAATTTGACAAAGTCAACATTCAATTTCAAAATTAAAATTCAAAAATACAAAAAATTAAAACAAAGCAAAAAAATGTTTTGTCATACAAAGCCTTCAAGTTAAGGGAAGTATGTTGAACCTCCAAAGGACACATTAGGCAAAGGAAATGATTATTGGCAAGGTCATGAAGAAGCTATCAACTGACATGCTGAAACATAGTTCAAAAAGGATGTATCCTTGATTCTGTAACTTGGGATCTCCACCACTCGTGTTTTCAACATCTTGAAGATAAAAGCCACAAATGCAAAACTTTTGATCATTCCAATGCAAGACTTGAACGAGCATCAAAAAGGAACCAATGAGAACACTTCTGCTGATCACCTCGGTCTGTGAGTCGATGGAATGACTGTAAGTATTATTCATGCATATCATGCATACATGAGCATATCACATCGCACTTTCTTGTCTTCTATTGTCTATTCCTTTTCAAAGTGAAAAGCAAATACCTTGCGAACTAAAGAATCAAAAGAAGATATTGAATCAAGGGGGGCATGGAAAGCCTATTTGCTTGTAGAAGCTCCAGTCGTTTTACAAAAGAAGAAATATGTGCTTGTGCGGAGAACTAGACGGCAAAAACATCAATCAGAGCCCGCATAGAAAAATCATGGGTTTGAGCCTACACAGGGGGCAACGCTTCTCCTTTTCAATTTTTGAGTTTATGCATAAACAAAATATTTGAATATCTTGCCAAGTAGGGGACAAGGAGAAGATATGAAGGCTAGCTAAAAAGGCTGAATTTTTTTTGTTCATGTTTAATTAATGAACAAGAAAAAGAATTCTCAAAAGATTAAAAAATCATCATCAATCAAAAGAAAAAAATTAGAATGAAAATGCAAAAGACAAAAGTTCAGTCAAGCTAAAAGAGCTGAAGCCAGGTAAAGACCCGTTTTCCAATGGATAAAGATCCATGTTCCAGGGGTAAAGACCCGATCTTTAATGGATAAAGATCCATGTT
Source organism: Garcia nutans (assembly GCA_947685225.1). Taxonomy (NCBI): domain Eukaryota; kingdom Viridiplantae; phylum Streptophyta; class Magnoliopsida; order Malpighiales; family Euphorbiaceae; genus Garcia; species Garcia nutans. The sequence continues at coordinate 202,406 of CANTUV010000017.1, read as the reverse complement.
TCAAGGGTAAAGACCCAATTTCCAATGGATAAAGATCCATGTTTCAGGGGTAAAGAACCGATTTTCAATGGATAAAGATCCATGTTTCAAGGGTAAAGACCCGATTTCCAATGGATAAAGATCCATATTTCAAGGGTAAAGGCCCGATTTCCAATGGATAAAGATCCATGTTTCAAGGGTAAAGACCCGATTTTCAATGGATAAAGATCCATATTTCAAGGGTAAAAACCCGATTTCCAATGGATAAAGATCCATGTTTCAAGGGTAAAGACCTAAAGTCCAAAGGATAAAGATCCTTGTTTCAAGGGTAAAGATCTGATTTCAAATGGATAAAGATCCATATTTCAAGGGTAAAGACCCGATTTCCAATGGATAAAGATCCATGTTTCAGGGGTAAAGACTCGATTTCCAATGGATAAAGATCCATGTTTCAGGGGTAAAGACCCGATTCCAATGGATAAAGATCCATGTTTCAAGGGTAAAGACCCGATTTCCAATGGATAAAGATCCATATTTCAAGGGTAAAGGCCCGATTTTCAATGGATAAAGATCCATATTTCAAGGGTAAAGACCCGATTTCCAATGGATAAAGATCCATGTTTCAAGGGTAAAGACCTAAAGTCCAAAGGATAAAGATCCTTGTTTCAAGGATAAAGATCCGATTTCAAATGGATAAAGATCCATATTTCAAGGGTAAAGACCCGATTTCCAATGGATAAAGATCCATGTTTCAAGGGTAAAGACCCAATGTACGAAGGATAAAGATTCTTATTTCAAGGGTAAAGACCCGATTTCCAATGGATAAAGATCCATGTTTCACGGGTAAAGACCCAATCTCCAATGGATAAAGATCCATGTTCCTAGGTTAAAGACCTAATTTCCAATAGATAAAGATCTATTTTTGGTGGGTAAAGACCTACAATTCATAAAAATGTAACAACCAGTTATGCCAGGATTCTCAACTGATAAAAGGTCAGTCAAATCAAATTCAATCACGGGTCCAAGTACCCAAAACAAATTCAAGTAACCATCTCATCAAAAATTAAGACTTATTGCTTTTCACTTTCTAAAGTCTCAGATCGTTCAAGCAGGGGGCAAACTATAGACCCTTAATTTTTTACCCAGTCTGGTCTAATATATTTTAATAAGTCCAAAATAATTTTTGTGTTGTCCAATATATTTTAATTAGTTCAAGACAATTTTTGTGTTATCTTAATTGAATAATATTTGCTTTAGTATTTAATTTTATTAATAAAAAATAAAAAAATAATAATAAACAAAAAAATTGGAGACGAAAAATCGGCAACGAAAAATTTCGTCGCCGAAAGGGGCTGCTGTGAAATGGCCCGCAGGCCAATTCGCCCCCACTGCGCAAGCGCAATTTTTCTGCAGCAAATTTTTTTTGCCAATGCAATTTTTCACAGTAGTTTTTTTTTGCCAGCGAAATTTTTCGACTCAAATTTTTTCGAAACCTAATACAATTAGGTTTCGGTTTCCTTTTCTTAATCAGTATTATGTTCCGTGAATAACTTGAATTAAACATGAAAATCTTCTATAAATAAGGACTAAAAAACCACAAAAAGGGGGAGGAAAAAAGGAGAGAAATTGGAGGGAAAACTTGAAGAAAAATTGAGACCAAAACTGAGGAGGAAAAAAGGAGAGAAATTGGAGGGGAAATTTGAAGAAAAATTGAGACCGAAATTGAGGAGGAAAAGCTTTGAATCAATCTAATTTTTTGAGAGAGCAAACAAACAATTCAATCCATTAAAGGCAATAAAGCTTGTCTTTGTTCTTGTTCATCCAAGAAGTGATTTTTGGTGGAACCAACAAACGAAGGTATAAATTTCTTTATTTTTTTTCATTAATTCACAGTAGCTTCATCATTCAAAAATCTTAAAATTGTTGTTTCTGCTTCTTTAAAATAAAAAAAAACCTAAGAACCCTAATTCACCTTTTCTAAAGTTTAAAAACCTTAATTCGTTGCTTTGTTTTTCAAAAATCTTAAAATTGTTATTTTTGTTTTTCCAAAATCACAAAACCCTAATTTGCCTTCCAATTCTTCAAAATCATAAATTAAATCTGTTTTTTTTTCCAAAAACCCTAAAAATATCTTTCCTGTTTCTATAAACCTCAAACCTTTTTGTTTATTTTAATAAAGTTTCATAAAATTATCAATTGTTTTTTCAAATCCTAAAACCTAATGCATTCTCCGAAACCCTAATTCAAAAATTCTAAAACCTTAATTCAACTCTAAAATCCAAAACAGTAAACCCTAACTTCCTTAAAACCTTAAACCCTAATTCTTCTAAACCCTAATCCTTTAAACCTTAAAACCTCATAAACCTAAAATTCAACACAGTAAGTAGCTAATAGTCATAAACTTAATGTTTTGAAGTGCCCAAATCCTAATTTCATGATTTCACTCTTCAAAACCCTAATTTGATTAATCAAAGAACTTTACCAACTTCTAAAAGCATAAAATTTCTTGTTTGAACTGTAGACCCTTAATTTTTGACCCAGTCCGGTCCAATATATTTTAATTAGTCCAAAATAATTTTTGTATTGTCCAATATATTTTAATTAGTCCAAAACAATTTTTGTTATCTTAATTAAATAATATTTGTTTTAGTATCTAATTTTTATTAATAAAAAAGTTAGATACTAAAACAAATATTATTTAATTAAGATAACAAAAATTATTTTGGACTAATTAAAATATATTGGACTGGACAGGGTCAAAAATTAAGGGTCTACAGTTTGCCCCCTGCTTGAATGATCTGAGACTTTAGTGAAAGAGAGTGAAAAGTAAAAAGACTTAATTTTTTACGACATGGTTATTTGAATTTGTTTTGGGTACTTGGACCCGAGACTGAACTTGATTTGGGTACTTGGACCCGAGATTGGGTGCTTGGACCCGAGATTGATTTGATTTGGATACTTGGACCCGAGATTGGGTACTTGGACCATAGAATGAATTTGATTTGGGTACTTGAACCCGAGCTTGAATTGGATTTGGGTACTTGGACCCGAGATTAGATTGAATTTGGATACTTGGACCCAGGATTGGGTACTTGGACCCGAGATTGATTTGATTTGGATACTTGGACCCGAGATTGATTTGATTTGGGTACTTGGACCCGAGATTGGGTTGAATTTGGGTACTTGGACCCCAGATTGAACTTGATTTTAGGGTACTTGGACCCGAGATTGAACTTGATTTTACGGTACTTGGACCCGAGATTGAACTTGATTTTATGGTACTTGGACCCGAGACTAAGTTTGACTAACCTTTTATCAGTTGAGAAGTCTGACTGCTCCGGCTGTTCTATGCATGGTGGTTCTTCACCCTCATAATGGATCTTCATCCTTTGAGATCGGGTCTTTACCCTTGAAAATGGACCTTCATCCTTTGAGATCGGGTCTTCACCCTCAAAAATGGATCTTCATCCTTTGAGATCGGGTCTTCACTTTTGAAAATGGATCTTCATCCTTTGAGATCAGCTCTTTACCCTTCAGACATGGATCTTCATCCTTTGAGAACGGGTCTTTAACCTTGAGACATGGATCTTCATCCTTTGAGATCGAGTCTTCACCCTTGGAACATGGATCTTTATCCATTGGAGGTCGGGTCTTTACCCTGGCTTCAGCTCTTTTAGCTGAACTAATCTTTCGTCTCTTGCATCCTCATTCTTTTGATAGTTCTAATGTTCCATTCTTTTGTTCTTCCTTTTTGCAAAAATTTAGCTATTTTTAATTGGACCTTATATCCTCTCCTTGCCCCCCAAAGATTTTTTTACATGCAAGCTTTGATTGATGTTTTTGTTGTCTAGTTCTTCGCACAAGCACGTATTTCTTCTCTTTGCAAGATTACTGGAGCTTTCTCAAGCAATGGGCTTTCTATGCCCCCCTGATTTGATATCTTTTTTTGACTTTTTACTTCACAAGGTGTTTTCCATTTACCTTAATAAAGAATAGACAATACAAGACAAGAAAGTGTGATGTCATATGCTCATGTATGCATGATGTGCATGAATGATACTTAGAGTGGTTCCATGACCCACAGACCGAGGTATTCAGCAGAAGTATTCTCATTGGTTCCTTTTTGACGCTCGTTCAAGTCTTGCAATGGAATGATCGAAAGCTTTTGCTTTTGTGGATTTTATCTTAAAGATGTTGAAAATATGAGTGGTGGAGACCCTAAGAAGCAGAGTTAGGGATGCATCCATTTCAAACTATATTTCAACACGTCGATTGATAGCTTCTTCATGACCTTGCCAATAATCATTTCCTTTGCCCAATGTGTCCTTTGGAGGTTCAACATACTTCCCTTAACTTGAAGGCCTTGTATGACAAAACATTTTTTTGCTTTGTTTTAATTTTTTGCATTTTTGAATTTTAATTTTGAAATCTAATGTTGACTTTGCCAAATTAATGTCAATGTACCTCAGCACTTGATTTTCCAAATTAACATATCTATAACATGACGACCCTAGTTACCGTACTAAACTCGGGAATCATTTCTATTTAAGCAAGAATTATTGCACTTCAGATAAGCACATACAAATTACTTGGCCGAAGGTCTTATTGAGTTTAAATATTGTCTATCTCATATGCATGCTTATCCAAACTATCTCCACTAATACACTCTACCTACCAAAAGATATCAATAGGTCTTTGATAGGCTTGAAATGGGGTCTATAAGGGACAAGAGTTTAAGTGAAGGCTATTTGTAAGTTGGGGCTGATGTGACACAATGGACAAACCTTCACACTACAAATTTTTTGTTTGAACTTTAGGCAGCTTGGAGGTAATCTTGCTAGACTCCAAATTCCTTCTATCTTCTTGGCATTAATCTGGATCTTGATTAGGACAGTTTTTGCCCTTGCAAAAAGTTTGGTTCCCAAACTCACTTCTTTTCTTCTTCTCCCTTTTCTTTGTTTTTCTTACTCTTCCCTTTTCTTTATTTTCCTTACTCTTCCCTTTCTTTGAACATTTTATCATTTTGTCCTTCTTCCTTGTAGGACTGTTAAGTATAGAACTTTCAAGAACTGGATGGTCTTCCTCCATTTTTTTTCTAATTTTGATTGAATCTTTGGTTGGGTTGGACCAATTCAAGTAAAAATGTCTTTATGAACTAAATGGAAGCCTTTTGCTACTTTAGGCAAAAGAGAACTCAGTTGGCTTTCTGAAATGCTTTTTTGGGTTTTATTTTTCTTTTTTCCTTTTTATTTTCTTCTTTTGTTTTCTTTTTTTTTCTCTTTTTTTCTTTTTTCTTTTCTTTTCTTTTGTCCTTTTTCTTTTCTTCTTCTTCTTTTTTCTCTTCTCTTCTTTTTTGTTTTTTCTTTCTTGTTTGGTTCTAGCTCTAAAAGAGTTGTCTTGTTTGTACTAACTTGGGCTTCCAATAATGGATGAGTGGAGTAACATAAATCTTCTTTAACAGCGATAAATCATTTGTTACTCTGATGTTGTCTTGATATATTGGAGATATTATTAAAACTCCAACTACCCTTATGGTCTTGATAACTTCAACTCCCCTTATGGTCTTGAGAGCTTCAACTATCCTCATGATCTTGACTAATCATTGCTTTCTTTGATCTTCTTGCCTCTTTATCTTAGTGATCATAAGACTTGTCAAAAGTATCACAACAGCTCAGGGTAGGTTATTGGGGTTTGTAAGCCAATGAAAAGAAAGCTAAAATTTTATGAAGGCTCAAAGGGACAACTAGGGATTGATATTTAATTGGGTGGATACTAGTTGTTGGCTAACCAAACAATGCCTAGATCATTTCTCTCTTAAATAAGTAAAGTTCAATTTCACCTCGAAAGTTTGTCAAAGCATGTTCTAAGACTGACTAGGACCTAGACAAAGGTAATTATGTAGAAGCCCTCTCTAAGTAAGCATACACAACTCATGATGCCTAGACACATTAATTTATAAACATCAAGCTAAATTCCTCATCGGTTGAGCACCAAAATGAACAAAGACCAACAAAATTTTTTATAAAAGTAATTTATTCAAACAAATTTAAATTTGAAAAACACGATAGTTCCAATTAAATATTAAAAAAAGTAAATTTGAAAAGCAACATTCAAGCTAAGAAAAGTTTGTTGAGTTTAAGCTTCTTTTCCTTTCATATCTTCAATATCCCCATTTTGAAAGGATGATAAAACAAAGTCCTCTTCTAATCCTTTTCCTACCATGAAGGTTGCTGGTGGTGGCACCCTGTTGAACCTTGGAAATGGATTACCTTTGGTATTGGACTTGTCCGGCTCAGGCAACTTGCCATTATCAATTAAATTCTGGATCTCATGCCTCAACTTCATACAATTGTCCATTTCATGTCCAGGCCTTTGATGGAATTGACAAAATGCATTAGTATCAAAGTTGGGTGGAAGAGGATTAGGCAAAGGACGAGGAGTCAACGGCTGTAATAGTCCCTTCTTTTGTAGCTTGTTGAAGACACAAGACAAAGGCTTCCCCAGATCTGAAAACTGTCTTCTATTTATTTGACCAGTTGTATTGACATCAACTTCTTTTTGTGTGCTTTGATTGTCCGACTGGTAGTTCCCTTTCTCATTCCTTTTTATTGAAAAGCGATTCTTCTCCCTTTCCCACTCTTCAATTTGTAGACCAGCTTGGAGAAGATCTTTGAAGTCCCTTATAAGGGTGTGAGACATCCTTTCACGGAGATTGGGCAGGATGCCTCTCACGATCATCCTTATTTGATCAGATTCGTCGGGCCTCTTCTTGAGCAAAGCGGCCTTGTTTCTCCATCTCTTCACATAGTCCACAAAATTCTCATTTGGCCTTTGCCTAATGGACTCAACTTCCATTAAGGTAACTTCCATTTCAACATTGTATCCATATTGTTGGATGAAGGCCTTGTATAGCAAATCCCAACTCGTTTGTGTTCCTTCTTCTAAGGTATTGAACAAATTTTGGACAACATGGTCCAATGAGAGCATAAAGTACCTTAGAGTTTGAGCCTTAGTAGCTTGGGCAGACTGCATAGCAGTGATATACTGCTTCACATGGAGATGAGGATTTTCGGCTCCATCAAACTTCGCAAAAGATGGCATCTTGAACTTGTACGGAACTTCTTCATCTAGCTCAAATAATTTGCCGACATCGGACATTTCTTCAATTTTTAGCTTCTTCTCAAATTTCTTTTCTAAATCCGCGATCATCTTTTCAACATTAGAATTTTCAGTCTTTTCAAAAGTTGCCCTCTCAACAACCTTCGGCTCCTTTTTGTCTTGAGGATCTTGGTAGTATTGAGCCCAATCATCATCATCATCAATGATCACCTTATCATCATCAAAAGCTACTTCACCAACTTTAGTCTTCCCCTTGCCTTTCTTGGTGCTAGAGAATACTTCACAATTGGTTCCTAAAATTGCAGCTAGTTGATTTTTTATGGTCTCGGCCATGGCCTCTTTTATTTCTTCCATCTTGGCATTGAGGGCTTCATCCGCTATTCTTTGAATTTGTTCGGGCTCCATTGCTTTTGATGAGCAAGTGATTGAGTCGTTGCTAGATACTTCATCTCCGGTGTAGGTCGGATTGTTGTAAACTTTTGAACTGTCGTAATCTAGGGCTGTGTGTAATATCCCAAAGTGTGTCCTATAAGTTTTGATATTTTTGTTTTAATTGGATTGAATGTATATGTTAATTTGAAAGAGAAAAGAATTTAAGAGGGAGTGTATATGTTGTATATATGGAAATATATACAACATATATACAAGTCAAATGTGATGGTCAAAGGAAGAAGATATTTATTTTGTTATTTGTGAAATTACTAAAAAGGGCAAGTGAAAGGAAGTTAAAACAAATAGAAGAGGGTATTTAAGTAATTTTCTTTTTAGATTGCTTGGTGGAGGTTTAAAGAGAAGGGAAATTTGACTTTGCTTCATTTCTTCTTCTTTCCTTTTTCCTTTGTTGGCCGGCCATCCAAAGCAAGAGAGAACAAGAGTGAGTTTTGTGTTCAAGCTCAAAAATTAAAGGAGTTTTCAAGTGATTAAGTGGAAATCCAAGAAGTCTCATTATTTTGGTAAGTTCTCTCTCTTGATTTCTTTTGTTATTTGAAGTTGTGTAAAAGTTTGATTGTTGATGTTTGAAAGTAGGGTAGTGTTGATTGTAATATGTTGGAATATGTTTGATTTAATTGATTGTGGTGTTGATTTTGGTTTGAAAATAATTAGTTAAGTTGATGTTGGTATTGAAAGAGTAAAAGTGGTAAGTGATGTTTAACTTGAGTTTGAGCAATTATTCTCATAGATTTTCATATTGTTGATGTTTGTTGGAGTTGTAAGCATAGAATATGTGAATTTGGTCAGAAACAGTAGCATCTTGGATGCCACGCCCGTGGCCCTTGGTTGCCATGGCCGTGGCCATTTGTAGCCATGGTCGTGGAGGTTTGGAGCAAGGGAGGCAGACCCATTTTCTAACCCACGCCCATGGGGGTTGGGGTGGCCATGGCCGTGGGCCTTAGTTAGTGGTGTTGATTTGTAATTTGTGATTTAAGGGTCTAGTAAGAGGTTATTAAGTGAATATTTGCATTGGAATTGATGTATTTTATCATTTTTGGATTAGGTCTTGAAGAAGATAATTTGCCCTAACTTAAGTGGTGAAGAAGTGTTGGAAGAGGAAGTGTATAGATTTGTATAAGTGGTGCTTAAGGTAAGTACAAACTACATTATTGCATACATTCATATGATGTTGAAACTTAACACATATTTGATTGTAAATGTGTTAAGAAATCTAATGCATTGGTGATGCATATTAATAATGTTATGTTTGATATAATGTGAATATTGATGAGCATCTAAATTGTGTGTTAATGCCATTGACTATGTACACCTAATTGATGAATTAAATTAATGTGAATTGAGACATAAAGAGATGTGAAAACAATGTTATGAGTTATAATGATGTAAATGATATGATTGAGGCATGTTTGCCTAGATGATGTTCAATGAAATTGATGATGTATATGTATACTATCTTGATGTGATAAGAAGCCATGATTGTTGGCTATTATGATATCTTGATGTGATAAGAAGCCATGATTGTTGGCTATGATGATGTAAATCAATTATAATTGAGGCATAGTTGCCTAATTGATTATGAGAATGAAATGAGAAATGATTTGAGAAAGAAATGTACAAAGATATAAATAAATGAAAAGATTGTGTGCCTAATGTGTTATTCAACTTTCAGAGTTCTGAGTTTGGCGGCATGCCTATGAATTGCTGGATAGGTGAAAAGACTGGGTCGTAAGCCGATTCCAGCTGAGAAATGTGAATTATGATATGATGTTTTTGGGGTGAAAAGACTGGGTCGTAAGCCTAAAAAATAGTAACAGTCTAGCCGGGTTGAGGATTTCCTCGGTTCTAACCGGGTTGAGGTCCAAGAGACTGGGTCTGTTACATTATCCATGGATATATATATATATATATGTTGCCTACGGGCCTGATGATCATGATATGGACCAAAGCAGTAACTCTGAACTTTGAATAACATATTAGTATCTTTTTGGGCCCATGCTTGTCTTTGTTTCAATGTGATTTATAAATAATGAGATCTATGTTTGTTTTGAGTCCCATATGGCCTATAATTGATGAAACAATTGATTGATACAATGAAAGGTAATGTCATGAAATATGAGATTCTTGAGAATCACTTATATGTTAGATAGTATGACATTGGCATTTCATTATAGCATGATATCATTATAGTTTGTACCACTAAGCCCTTGGCTTAGCGCGATTGTGGTTTATCGTGCAGGTGACAGGGAAGAACCGGAGAGTTCCTCTAGGCCGAGTAGAGTCTAGATTTGAGGTATTGATTGTGGAGCTTAAAGATCAAAGAAATACTGCCAAACATGTATATATTTTATGTTTTGTAAAACTTGATTTTTGATGTATATATATTTGTAATATTTGTTGTATTTTCCGCTGCATTTTGAATAAATCTTTTATTTATTGTGTTTTATAAATTTCTTTAAATGTTTTAAATTTGATCGAATTATTATAAAAGAAGTGAGTCATTTGTTTAGTAATCCGTGGCATTTCTATATTCAGTATAAGTATATTACGATCGTAATAGCATGCTGTGTGCGTATACGGGGTATAGGGGTGTTACACTGTGAGCCGAAGAGAATCAATGACATGAGATGCAAATGTATGCATGTATACATGTATGTACAAACAATAGACAAACAAGGACAAATAGGACGTTCCTTCCAACCTTATAACATCAGCATATTTATGGTGAGTCTCTTTTCCTAGGTAATACGGTTAACAAAATGCCAACATGGGGCATCTTATTTTCGAATAATTCCCTCGGATGTTTCAACCAATAGTTATATTTTCAAAAATGGAAATCAATTTATGATAATTCCCATTAATTAGGTTTTAATCCATTTATCCATCTAAAGTAGCATTTATGCTATATTGGATTAAAATTAAATTAAGAGGTTTATTATAAATAGATTCCTCACTCGAAAAAAGTAACTAATGGTCCATGCAAAAAACAAGCCAGTGATTAATTATTCTTAGTATAAACTAGGCTCACAATTGATTTTTGGTATTTCTTAATTGACCTAAATAATTTGCAAGCTCTTTGTAAGAAAAGGTTGTTTGAAATTAAGTTTGTTTCTAAGCCCATTGTAAAAAGATTTTAGAAAAAATAGATTTGGGCCATGAGCAAAAGAATTTTTGATTTATTTCTAGAAAAATTTTATGTCCAAAGATCATCTTGAAAAGTTTTGAAAATAGCTTTGGTCTTTTGGACTTTAAAGAAAAATTTATTTTGAGCTTACAATATACTTAGGTCGTATTAGAAAAAGAACAAACCAAATAAGCCGTGATTTAAGCCAAGATAAATTAACCATAGTCAAACAACATGCATTTGGGGTAAAAACACCTAAGGAAAGTAACTAGGCCAATTACTTGAGCTTTAGTCTTTGGGTTAAAAGACTTAGGTTCCCATAGTAAGTATATACCAAATGGTACGAGGCTATGAGTGGTTATGCCATGCTCGATCTCCATACCTTGAGTGAAAGTATGGTATCCCTTACATAACATAACACGGGTAACACGGGTGTTGTAACTCACGCACACAATGTAATCTAATATGATTCAATGGATAATATCATTATAAAAAAGAATAGAATAATATAAAGACCAATGGAACCAACTTCTCTTGTCCCCAGTGGAGTCGCCACTGTGAGCGGAGATTTTAGCTCCCACTCTCGGTGGAATGGTTCTTGCGACTTCGGCACTGTTTAGGCTCAGGGCCTTAGAGAACACGGACCTAAGTTCAGAGAAAATGGAGTCGCCACCTGGACGGGCTGGGAAAAAAGAAAGTGGTGGATGACTCGATTCCTAAGGAATCCCCAACCCCCTTATGGGTTCGGAAAGTTGGGTACGTGTGGGGAATGTGAGAAATGGCCCAGCACCCCCACAACGCCCGGTTCATTAGAACCGGCCTCATTTACAGGTCTTAATATTATAAAATTCTTAAATATAATAATATTATCCATATTACACACAACAATTAAAATAAAGCATCGATATATTAAAAATCAAAACAATGTCCAAACAAAGCAAATAAATGGACACCCATCCGAAGATGGAAACATGCCCTTACATAACATGCCTAAATAGGAAACCCACCGAAAGGTAGAAACATGTCCTTTACATTGGTTCTAAAATAGAAAAGCAATTTAAATTACATGATATTTAACTAATAAGGTACCCACCAAGTGGAAACATACCTCTTACAACATTTGGAAATCTAAATAAATTGATAAAAGTGAATAACCATTCATCATAAATAAATCATTTATCAAAGGTATTAAACATCAATAGAAAATAAACATCCATCCATGATAAATTAAATAAACCAAGCATTGAACTTAAATAAATTAAAGCATATAAAATAAATCAAAGCATAATCAAATATAAAATTGAATAAAGCAAAAAAAATTTAAATTAGGGCTACTGTTTCTATTTAAGTTTCTTTATTTAATGTGTTTAGGGTTTTGAAATTCATGGGTTTAAGCTACTGTAACTTTTAAAAGAATTGACATGGAGCTAAGTTTTATAATTTAAGAGGTTGATAAAGTTCTTTGATTAACCAAATTAGTGTTTGAAAAGTGAAATCATAAAACTAGGGTTTAGATACTTTAAAATATTAGATTTATGATTATTAGCTAGTGAATTATGGTTTTAAGCTTACTGTGTTGGAATTTTAATATTTATGTTTATAAGGTTTTAAAGTTTAAAGGATTAGGGTTTAGAAAAATTAGGGTTTAAGGTTTTAAGGGAATTAGGGGTTTACTGTTTTGGATTTTGAAGTTGAATTAGGGTTTTAGAATTTTACAATTAGAGTTTCGGAGAATGCATTAAGTTTTTAGGATTTGAAAATCAATTGATAATTTTATGAAACTTTATGAAAATAAACAAAACGATTTAAGATTTATAGAAACAGAAAAAATATTTTTAGGGTTTTTGCAAAGCAATAGATTTAATTTATGATTTTGAAAATTTTGAAAAATTAGGGTTTTGAGATTTTAAAGAAACAAAAATAACAATTTTAAGCTTTTTGGAAAACAAAGCAACGAATTAATGTTTTTGAACTTTAGAAAAGGGGAATTAAGGTTCTAGGGTTTTTGAATTAAAAGAAACAATTGGATGATTTAAGCTACTGTGAAGAAATTAGACAATTGATGCATACCTCCGTTTGTTGGTTCCACCAAAAATTTCTTCTTGGATGAACAAAAACAAAGACAAGCTTTGCTGCCTTTTATGGATTGAATTGTTGTTTCCTCTCTCAAAAAAATCAGATTGATTTTGCTGCTTAAAATTCAAAGTTTTCCACCTCAATTTCGGTCTCCAATTTTATCAAAATCCAATCCCATTTCTCCCTCCAATTTCTCTCCTTTTTTCCTCCCCTTTTTTGTGTTGTTTTAGTCCTTATTTATAGAAGATTTTTATGGTTAATTCTAGTTATTCACGGAATATAACATTGATTAAGAAAAGGAAACCGAAACCTAATTGTATTAGGTTTCGAAAAAATTTGCGTCGAAAAATTTTGCTAGCGAAAAAAAAATTGCTAGGAAAAATTGCGCTGGCGAAAAAAAACTGCTGCAGAAAAATTACACTAGCGAAAAAGCTGCCGCAGTTGGCTACGTCAGCGGGGGGCGAATTGGCCTGCGAGCCATTTTTCCCGCAGGAAATTCCTACGGGTGAAATAGCCAAGCCATTTCGCCCGCAGAAACATTCTGTGGGCGAAATGGCCCAAGGCAATTTCGCCGCAAGCAGACTTTTTTCTTTATTAATAAAAATTAAATACTAAAGTAAATATTATTCAATTAAGATAACGCAAAAATTGTTTTGGACTAATTAAAATATATTGGACAATACAAAAATTATTTTGGACTTATTAAAATATATTAGACCGGACTGGGTCAAAAATTAAGGGTCTACAGTTTGCCCCCTACTTGAACAATCTGAGACTTTAGAGAGTGAAAAGCAATAAGTCTTAATTTTTGATGAGATGGTTACTTGAATTTGTTTTGGGTACCTAGACCCGAGATTGAATTTGATTTGACTGACCTTTTATCAATTGAGAATCCTGGCATAACTGGTTGTTCCATTTTTATGAATTGTAGGTCTTTACCCACCAAAAATAGATCTTTATCTATTGGAAATTGGGTCTTTAACCTAGGAACATGGATCTTTATTCGTTGGAGATCGGGTCTTTACCCGTGAAACATGGATCTTTATCCATTGGAAATCGGGTCTTTACCCTTGAAATATGGATCTTTATCCATTTGAAATCGGGTCTTTACCCTTGAAACAAGGATCTTTATCCTTCGGACTTTGGGTCTTTACTCTTGAAATATGGATCTTTATCCATTAGAAATCGGGTCTTTACCCTTGAAATATAGATCTTTATCCATTTGAAATCGGGTCTTTACCCTTGAAACAAGGATCTTTATCCTTTGGACTTTAGGTCTTTACCCTTGAAACATGGATCTTTATCCATTGGAAATCGGGTCTTTACCCTTGAAATTTGGATCTTTATCCATTGAAAATTGGGTCTTTACCCTTGAAATATGGATCTTTATCCATTGGAAATTGGGCCTTTACCCTTGAAATATGGATCTTTATCCATTGGAAATTGGGTCTTTACCCTTGAAACATGGATCTTTATCCATTGGAAATCGGGTCTTTACCCTTGAAACATGGATCTTTATCCACTGGAAATCGGGTCTTTACCCTTGAAACATAGATCTTTATCCATTGGAAATCAGGTCTTTACCCTTGAAACATGGATCTTTATCCATTAGAGATTGGGTCGTTACCCTTGAAACATGGATCTTTATCTATTGGAAATCGGGTCTTTACCCTGGCTTAAGCTCTTTTAGCTTGACTGAACTTTTGTCTTTTGCATTTTCATTCTAATTTTTTTCTTTTGATTGATGATGATTTTTTATTGTTTTCAGAATTCTTTTTCTTGTTCATTAATTAAACATGAACAAAAAAAAATTCAGCCTTTTTAGCTAGCCTTCATATCTTCTCCTTGCCCCTTGCGTGGAAAGATATTCAAAATATTTTGTTTATGCATAAACTCAAAAATTGAAAAGGAGAAGCGTTGCCCCCTGTGTAGGCTCAAACCCATGATTTTTCTATGCGGGCTCTGATTGATGTTTTTGTTGTTTAGTTCTTCGCACAAGCATGTATTTCTTCTTTTGCAAAATGACTGGAGCTACCACAAGCAAATAGGCTTTCCATGCCCCCTTGATTCAATATCTTCTTTTGATTCTTTAGTTCGCAAGGTATTTGCTGTTCACTTTGAAAAGGAATAGACAAGACAAGACAAGAAAGTGCGATGTGATATGCTAATGTATGCATGATATGCATGAATAATACTTACAGTCATTCCATCGACTCACAGATCAAGGTGATCAGCATAAGTGTTCTCATTGGTTCCTTTTTGACGCTCGTTCAAGTCTTGCATTGGAATGATCGAAAGCTTTGCATTTATGGCTTTTTATCTTCAAGATGTTGAAAACACAAGTGGTGGAGATCCTAAGTTGCAGAATCAGGGATATATCCTTTTTAAACTATGTTTCAGCATGTCAGTTGATAGCTTCTTCATGACCTTGCCAATAATCATTTCCTTTGCCCAATGTGTCCTTTGAAGGTTTAACATACTTCCCTTAACTTGAAGGCTTTGTATGACAAAACTCTTTTTTTTTTATTTTGAAATCAAATGTTGGCTTTGCCAAATTAATGTCAATGCACCTCAGGACTTGATTTTCTAAATTAACATATCTATAATATGACAACCCTAGTTACCATACTAAACTCGGGAATCATTTCTATTTAAGCAAGAACTGTTGCACTTCAGATAGGCACATACACATTACTTGGCCAAAGGTCTCATTGAGTTTAAATACTGTCTATCTCATATGCATGCTTATCCAAACTATCTCTACTAATGACTCTACCTACCAAGAGAGATCAACAGGTCTTTGATAGGCTTGAAATGGGGTCTATGAGGGACATGGGTCAAATGAAGGCCATTTTGAGATAGGAGCTGATGTGACACAATGGACAAGCTCAAACACTATAAATTTCTTGTTTGAATTTTAGGCAGCTTGGAGGCAATCTTGCTAGACTCCAAATTCCTTCTATCTTCTTGGCATTAATCTGGATCTTAATTAGGACAGTTTTTGCCCTTGCAAAAAGTTTGGTTCCCAAATTCGTTTCTTTTCTTCTTCTCCCTTTTCTTTCTTTTTATTTTTCTTACTCTTTCCTTTCTTTGAGCATTTTATAATTTTGTCCTTCTTCCTTGTAGGACTATCAAGTACAGAACTTTCAAGAGCTGAATGGCCTTTCTCCTTTGATTTTGATTGAATCTTTGGTTGGGTTGGGACCAATTCAAGTCAAAATGTCCTTATAAACCAAATGGAAGCCTTTTGTTGTCTTAGGTAAAAGAGAACTCAGTTGACTTTTTGAATCGCCTTTTTAGGTTATATCTTTTTTTCTTTCTTTCTCTTTTTCTTCTTTTCTTTTTTTTCTTCTTCTTTTTTCTTTTCTTTTTTTTTCTTCTTTTCTTCTTTTTCTTCCTTTTTTCCTTTTGTTTTGTTTTGTTGTTGTTGTTTTTTTTTTGTTCTAGCTCTAAAAGAGTTGTCTTATTTGCACTAACTTGGGCTTCCAATAATGGATGAGTGAAGCAACATAAATCTTCTTTAACAAGGATAAATCATTCGTTACTCTGATGTTGATGTTGTCTTGATATATTGGAGATTTTAAGGGAATTTCAACCACCCTTATGGTTTTGAGAACATCAACTATCCTTATGGTCTTGAAAACATCAACTACCCTTATGGTCTTGAGAACTTCAACTATCTTCATGATCTTGACTAATCATTGCTTTCTTTGATCTTCTTGCCTCTTCATCTTAGTGATCATAAGACTTGTCAAATGTATCATAACAGCTCAGGGTAGGTTTTTGGGGTTATATGCCAATTAAAAGAAAGCTAAAATTTTATGAAGGCTCAAAGGGACAACTAGGGATTGATATTTAATAAGGTGGATACTAGTTCTTGGCTAACCAAACAATGCCTAGATCATCTCTCTCTTAAATAAGCAGAGTTCAATTTCACCTCAAAAGTTTGTCAAAGCATGTTCTAAGACTGACTATGACCTATACAAAGAAAATTATGCAGGAGCCCTCTCTAAGTAAGCATACACAACTCAATGCTATAGAGCAATTCCCTCACCTAGTAAAGTCATTCGAGTCATGATGCATAAATATATTAATTCATGAATTATCAAGCTAGACTCCTCATTGTTTGAGCATCAAAATGAACAAAGACCAACAAAAGCTTTGATAAAAGTAATTTATTCAAACAAATTTGAAAAACACGATTGTTCTAATTAAATATTAAAGAAAGTAAAATTGAAAAGCAACATCCAAGCTAAGGAAAGTTTGTTGACTTCATTTATTTTGACATCTCAAGGGAAAGGATTTTCTCCATCGTCAAGGATCATTGCTTCATCATCATCTTTAGCAGCTTCTCTATCCATATCATGACAAGGTGACAAGATAAAACTCTTCATGAAGGTTGTAAGCGATGGTGCCCTTCCAAATTTAGGCAAAGGATTATTCTTAGTTTTAGGCTTATCAGGCTCAGGCAGCTTTCCACTGTCAATTAAATCTTGGATTTTGTGCCTTAGTCGAACTCATTTTTCTGTCTCATGCCCTTGCATTTGATGAAATTGACAGAAAACCTTGGCATCAAAATTTGGTGGTAGAGGCTTATGTAGAGGCCAAGGTGCCAATGGTTGTAGCAAATCCATTTTTATTAGATTTTCTAACATCTTTGACAAAGGCTCCCTTAAGTCTGAAAATTTACGCTTCTTTGTTGGCTTAGTTGTTGCATCTTTCTCAACACCTCCCCTTTCCCTTTGACTTTGCCCACTAGGGTGATAGCCGCTCTTATTGCTCCACTTAGATAGCACATGGTTCGGTTGGTCTTGTAGAATAGGGATTGATCTCTCATTTTTCATTCTGTCTCTATTAGTAGACATGTTCCTTGTTAATATTGCCTTTTCCTTCTTTCTTATGTCAATGGGAGATGCCTTATTAGCATTGTTGATGATCTCTAGAATTTGTATCGACTGGGTCCTCATAATTTCAACCAATTGATCTCGTAGCTCGGCCATCCTAGCTTTGACAACTTCATCGACTATATCCCTTAGCTGGTTCGCATCCATCCTTCCAATGAAGTGTTTGAATCAAAATCAATGTTGTAGGTGGTATCATTGTATGCTCTTGAATTGCTATACTTCAGGTCTATGAGCCAGAAAGGATCAATGATATGAGAAGCAAATGTATGTATGCATATATGCAAGAGTAATAAACAAACAAGGATAAATAGGACATTCCTTATAACATCCACACACGAATGGCGAGTCTCTTTTCCTAGGTATATCGTTAACAAAATACCAACATGGGGTATCTTGTTTTCAAATAATTCCCTTGGATGTTTCAACCAATAGTTAAATTTTTAAAAATGGAAATCAGTTCATAATAATTCCCATTAATTAGGTTTTAATCCATTCAACCAACTAAAGTAGCTTTTATGCTATATTGGGTTAAAACAAAATTAAGAGGTTTATTATAAATAGATTTCTCACTTGAAAAAGGTAACTAATGATTCATGCCAAAAACAAACCGATGATTAATTATTCTTAGTATAAACTAGGCTCAGAATTGATTTTTGGTATTTCTTAATTGACCTAAATAATTTGCAAGCTCTTTGTAAGAAAAGGTTGGTTGAAAGTAAGTTTGTTTCTAAGCCCATTGTAAAAGATTTTAGAAAAAATGGATTTTGGGCTTAATATTTGGGCCATGAGCTGTAATATCCCAAAATGTACCCTAGAAGTTTTGAATATTATTGTTGTTTTAATTGGATTGAATGTATATGTTAATTTGAAAGAGAAAAGAATTTTTAAAGGAAGTGTATATGTTGCATATATGGTAGTATAAATAACATATACATAAGTCAATGGATGGTCAATGCAAGAAGATATTTATTTTTGATTTGTGAAATTACTTAAATGGGCATATAAGTTAAAAGAGGTTAAGTTAAATGGTTGAGGGCATTTAAGTAATTGCTTTGTTAGAATTGCTAGGTGGAGAATTAAAGAAGAAAAGAAGTTTGACTTATTTCATTTTCTTCTTTTCTCATTTTGGTGGCCGGCTATACCAAAGGAAAGAGAGAGCAAGTGAGGTGTTTTGATTTCTAAAATCAAATTGAAGGAAGAATCAAAGGATTAAGTTGGAGATTTGTGAAATTTCCTTAATTTTGGTAAGTGTTCTCTTGTTTTCCTTTGTTCTTTTTGAAGTTGTGTTTGAAATGAGTTATGATTGGTTAATATTATGATTAGATGTGTTGTGATATGTTTATAAGTGTTGAAATTGATTGTAAGTTAAGAAGTTAAAGTGTTGTTGATTTTGGAAGTATTGGAGTTGAGATTGTTTTAGGGTTTTAAAGTGATAAAGGATGTTTAACTTGAGTTTGCTTAATTATTTTCATAGATTTGCATGTGATTGATGTTGGTTGGAGTTGTATGCTTAGAAATGTGATTTTGGCCGAAGGCAGTAGCATTGTGGATGCCACGCCCGTGGCCTTGGTTGCCATGGCCGTGGCCAATTGTAGCCATGGCCGTGGAGGTGTGGAGCATGGGAGGCAGAATCATAACCTAACCCACGCCCGTGGGGGTTGAGGTGGCCACGGCCGTGGGCTATTGTGTGTGATGTTGGGTTATTATTTGTAATCTAAAGGTCTATGATGAGGTTAACAAGTGTTAAATTGTATTGGAATTGATGTATTGTATCATTTTTGGGATTAGGTTTTGAAAGAAGGTGATTTGCCCTAATTTGGGAAGTGAAGAATCTTGGAAAAGGAAAGTGTTTAGAGTTGTGTAAATTGTTATTGAGGTAAGTACAAACTTACCTAAATGCATTATTTTATATGATTTTGAGACTTAAAACAATGTTAAGTAATTTATTATATTGTTAATATAATGTGACTAGTATTATGACTTGTATAGTGTGAAAGAGATGAGGATCATTCAAAAAGGTATGTGCAATGCAATTTATTATGATAAATACTTTTATGACAAATTACTTTAATGTAAATTGAGACTTAAAGAGATGTGAAACTAATGTTCTGAGTTATAATGATGTGAATGATATGATTGAAGCATGCCTAGATGATATGATTGAATAATGATATGTTTGTTTAGTAAATGTGATGTGATGCCATTGTGATTGGCTATGATAACTCAAATGTGATGTGATGCCATTGTGATTGGCTATGATAACTCAAATGTGATGTGATGCCATTGTGATTGGCTATGATAACTCAAATGTGATGTGATACCATTGTGATTGGCTATGATAACTCAAATGTGATGCGATGCCATTGTGATTGACTATGATAACTCAAATATGATATGAAGCCATTGTGATTGGCTATGATGATTCAATTGAGAATGAAATTGATAAATGAATTGTGTGGCTAATGTGTTATTCCATTTTCAGAGTTTGTTGTTGGTGGCATGCCTAATATTAGTAACAATCTCTTGAAGTTAGGTTGGATTTAATCCTTGAAGCGTAATTGAGATGTTACAACCCTTGAAGCTAGGTTGGATTGGTTCTTGAAGCCAAGTTGGGTTGATACTTAGCATGCTTTGTTCCCCTTGAAGCTTGGTTGAACCTAATCCTTGAAGCCTAGTTGGGATAATGATATTGATGAAATGTGATAATTAAACCAAAGCATTAACTCTGAAAGTCGAATAGCATATTAGTGTCTTTTGGGCCCGAGTCTGTCTATGTTGTCAATGATTGAATGTGATATACAAATGTTGAAATAAATGAGTAATGAGATCAATGATTGAATGTGATATACAAATGCAGAAATAAATGAGTAATGAGATCAATGATTGCCTTTGTTGGAAATGTGATTCATGATTGGTGAATTGTGAATAAAACAATGTTATGAAGTATGATATGTAATGTGTGTATAGATATATTGATGGTGAGTATTAGTAATGGATTGTGGTTGGTGATAATGATATGGATATACGTTTATAATATATGAAATTAGACGAGATATATGAAAGGTGCAATTAAAAAGGAAAAACATGGTAAGAAACTAATGGTACATGAAACTGATATATCATTATATGTTAGAATTTCTATAATGTATGTTTATATGTTATATTTGTACTACTAAGCTCTAGGGCTTAGCATAGATGTGTAATCGCGCAGGTGACTAGGTGGAAGATATGAAGTCTTTCGTTATGCCACGGGAAGAGTAAGAATTTGTCGAGACCAACTAGAGGGTGATGCATACATGTATAACTTTTAATTGGGATGTATTTCTGACAAGAGTGTATGTATATGTATAAATGGAATTTTGATAAAGATATGATTATTATATATATGTAAGATCATTAAAAGTATAATGATTTTGTAAATGTTCTTTAAATTTATGTAATGTGGTTTGAACTCTGTTAAAGGTTTTTAAATTGTAACGAAAAATGACATCCTTATACTTTATATACTTACTGTATGTATACCGGGTATATGTATAGTACTTATATGGGGTATTGGGGTGTTACATGAGCAAAAGAATTTTTGATTTATTTCTAGAAACATTTTATGTCCAAAGACCATCTTGAAAAGTTTTGAAAATAGCTTTGGTCTTTTGGACTTTAAAGAAAATTTTATTTTGAGCTTACAAAATACTTAGGTCATATTAGAAAAAGAACAAACCAAATAAGCCATGATTTAAGCCAAGATAAATTAACCATAGTCAAACAACATGCATTTGGGGTAAAAAAAACCTAAGGAAAGTAACTAGGCCAATTACATGAGCTTTACTCTTTGGGTTAAAAGGCTTAGGTTCCCATAGAAAGTATATACCAAATGGTACAAGGCTATGAGTGGTTATGCCATGCTCGATCTCCATACCTTGAGTGAAAGTATGGTATCCCTTACATAACATAACACGGGTAACACGGGCGTCCTAACTCACGCACACAATGCAATCTAATGTGATGCAATGGATAATATCATTATAAGAAAGAATAGAATAATATAAAGACCAATGGAATCAACTTCTCTTGTCCCCAATGGAGTCGCCACTGTGAGCGGGGATTTTTGCCCCCACTCCCGGTGGAATGGTTCTTGCGACTTTGGCACTGTTTAGGCTCGGGGCCTTAGAGAACACGGACCTAAGTCCAGAGAAAATAGAGTCGCCACCCGGATAGGCCGGGAAAAAAGAAAGGGGTGGATGACTCGATTCCTAAGGAATTCCCAACCCCTTAATTGGTTCGGAAAGTTGGGTACGTGTGGAGAAGGTGAGAAATGGCCCAGCACCCCCCATAACGCCCGGTTCATTGGAACCGACCTCCTTTACAGGTCTTAATATTATAAAATTCTTAAATATAACAACATTATCCATATTACACACAATAATTAAGATAAAGCATCGATATATTGAAAATCAAAACAATGTCCAACCAAAACAAATAAATGGACACCCATCCGAAGATGGAAACATGCCCTTACATCCCATGCCTAAATAGGACACCCATCGAAAGGTAGAAACATGTCCTTTACATTGGTTCTAAAATAGAAAAGCAATTTAATTACATGATATTTAACTAATGAGGTACCCACCAAGTGGAAACATACCTCTTACAACATTTGAAAATCTAAATAAGTCAACAAAAGTAAATACCCATTCATCGTAAATAAATCATTCATCAAAGGTATTAAACATCAATAGAAAGTAAGCATCCATCCATGATAAATTAAATAAACCAAGCAATGAACTTAAATAAATTAAAGCATATAAAATAAATCAAAGTATAATCAAATATAAAATTGAATAAGGCAAATAAAAATCCAAATTATGGCTACTATTTCCATTTAAGGTTCTTTATTTAATGTGTTTAGGGTTTTGGAATTTATGGGCTTAAGCTACTGTGAGCCTTAAGGGAATTAAAATGGATTAATGTTTTATGCTTTAAGAAGTTGGTAAAGTTCTTTGATT
This sequence comes from Garcia nutans, assembly GCA_947685225.1. Lineage (NCBI taxonomy): Eukaryota > Viridiplantae > Streptophyta > Magnoliopsida > Malpighiales > Euphorbiaceae > Garcia > Garcia nutans. The sequence continues at coordinate 179,751 of CANTUV010000017.1, read as the reverse complement.
AATCAAATTAGGGTTTATAAGAGTGAAATCATGAAATTAGGGTTGGGCACTTCAAAACATTAAGTTTATGACTATTAGCTACTTACTGTGTTGAATTTTAGGTTTATGAGGTTTTAAGGTTTAAAGGATTAGGTTTAGAAGAATTAGGGTTTAAAGTTTTAAGGAAGTTAGGATTTACTGTTTTGGATTTTAGAGTTGAATTAAGGTTTTAGAATTTTTGAATTAGGGTTTCGGAGAATGCATTAGGTTTTAGGATTTGAAAAAACAATTGATAATTTTATGAAACTTTATTAGAATAACAAAACGGTTTGAGGTTTATAGAAACAGAAAAGATGTTTTTAAGGTTTTTGGAAAAAAAAAATAGATTTAATTTATGATTTTGAAGAATTGGAAGGCAAATTAGGGTTTTGTGATTTTGGAAAAACAAAAATAACAATTTTAAGATTTTTGGAAAACAAAGAAACAAATTAAGGTTTTTAAACTTTAGAAAAGGTGAATTAGGGTTCGTAGGTTTTTTTTATTTTAAAGAAACAGAAACAACAATTTTAAGATTTTTGAATGATGAAGCTACTGTGAATTAATGAAACAAATAAAGAAATTCATACCTTCGTTTGTTGGTTCCACCAAAAATCACTTCTTGGATGAACAAGAACAAAGACAAGCTTTACTGCCTTTGATGGATTGAATTGTTTGTTTGCTCTCTCAAAAAATTATATTGATTCAAAGCTTTTCCTCCTCAGTTTTGGTCTCAATTTTTCTTCAAATTTCCCCTCCAATTTCTCTCCTTTTTTCCTCCCCTTTTTTGTGTTGATTTAGTCCTTATTTATAGAAGATTTTTATGGTTAATTCTAGTTATTCACGGAACATAATACTGATTAAGAAAAGGAAACGGAAATCTAATTGTATTAAGTTTCAAAAAAATTTGCATCGGAAAAATTCGCTGGCAAAAAGAAATTGATGCAAAAAATTACGCTGGCGAAAAAAAACTGCTGCGGAAAAATTACGCTGGCGAAAAAGCTGCCGCAGCTGGCTAACCAAACAATGCCTAGATCATCTCTCTCTTAAATAAGCAGAGTTCAATTTCGCCTCGAAAGTTTGTCAAAGCATATTCTAAGACTGACTAGGACCTAGACAAAGGAAATTATGCAGGAGCCCTCTCTAAGTAAGCATACACAACTCAATGCTATAGAGCAATTCCCTTGAGATAAAGACCGAATGAATCTGATCAAATAAGGATGATCGTGAGAGGCGTCCTGCCCAATCTCCATGAAAGGATGTCTCACACCCTTATAAGGGACTTCAAAGATCTTCTCCAAGCTGGTCTACAAATTGAAGAGTGGGAAAGGGAGAAGAATCACTTTTCAATAAAAAGGAATGAGAAAGGGAACTACCAGTCGGGCAATCAAAGCACACAAAAATAAGTTGATGTTAATGCCACTAGTCAAGGAGGAATGAGGCAGTTTTCAGAATTAGGGAAGCCGCTGTCTTGGGTTCTCAATAAGCTACAAAAGAAGGGATTGTTACGACCCTTGACTCCTCATCCTTTGCCTAATCCTCTTCCACCCAAATTTGATACTAATGCATTTTGTCAATTCCATCAAAGGCCTGGACACAAAATGGAAAATTGTATGAAGTTGAGGCATGAGATCCAGAATTTAATTGATAATGGCAAGTTGCCTGAGCCGGACAAGCCCAATACTAAAGTTAATCCATTTCCAAGGTTCAACAGGGTGCCACCACCAACAACCTTCATGGTAGGAAAAGGATTAGAAGAGGACTTTGTTTTATCATCCTTTCAAGATGGGGATATTGAAGATATGAAAGGAAAAGAAGCTTAAACTCAACAAACTTTCCTTAGCTTGAATGTTGCTTTTCAATTTTACTTTCTTTAAAATTTAATCAGTCAAAAAAAGATATCAAATCAGGGGGGCATAGAAAGCCCATTGCTTGAGAAAGCTCCAGTAATCTTGCAAAGAGAAGAAATACGTGCTTGTGCGAATAACTAGATAACAAAAACATCAATCAAAGCTTGCATGGAAAAAAATCTTTGGGGGGCAAGGAGAGGATATAAGGTCCAATTAAAAATAGCTAAATTTTTGCAAAAAGGAAGAACAAAAGAATGGAACATTAGAACTATCAAAAGAATGAAGATGCAGGAGACGAAAGATCAGTTCAGCTAAAAGAGCTGAAGCCAGGGTAAAGACCCGACCTCCAATGGATAAAGATCCATGTTCCAAGGGTGAAGACCCGATCTCAAAGGATGAAGATCCATGTCTCAAGGGTAAAGACCTGATCTCAAAGGGTGAAGATCCATATCTCAAGGGTAAAGACCTGATCTCAAAGGATGAAGATCCATTTTCAAGAGTGAAGACTCGTTCTCAAAGGATGAAGATCCATTTTCAAGAGTAAAGACCCAATCTCAAAGGATGAAGATCCATTCTGAGGGTGAAGAACCACCATGCATAGAACAGCCAGAGTAGTCAGACTTCTCAACTGATAAAAGGTTAGTCAAACTTAGTCTCGGGTCCAAGTATCCTAAAATCAAGTTCAATCTCGGGTCTAAGTATCCAAATTCAACCCAATCTCGGGTCCAAGTACCCAAATCAAATCAATCTCGAGTCCAAGTACCCAATCTCGAGTCCAAGTACCCAAAATCAAATCCAATCTCGGGTCCAAGTAGCCAAATCAAATCAATCTCGGGTCCAAGTACCCAAATTCAATCCAATCTCGGGTCCAAGTACCCAAATCCAATTCAAGCTCGGGTCCAAGTACCCAAATCAAATTCATTCTAGGGTCTAAGTACCCAATCTCGGGTCTAAGTACCCAAATCAAATCAATCTCGGGTCCAAGTACCCAAATCAAGTCCAATCCCGGGTCCAAGTACCCAAATCAAATTCAATCTCGGGTCCAAGTATCCAAATCAAATTCAATCTCGGGTCCAAGTACTCAATCTCGGGTCCAAGTACCCAAATCAAGTTCAGTCCGGGTCCAAGTACCCAAAATAAATTCAAATAACCATGTCATCAAAAATTAAGTCTTATTGCTTTTCACTCTCTTTCACTAAAGTCTCAGATCATTCAAGCAGGGGACAAACTGTAGACCCTTAATTTTTGACCCAGTCCGGTCCAATATATTTTAATTAGTCCAAAATAATTTTTGTGTTGTCTAATATATTTTAATTAGTCCAAAACAATTTTTGTTATCTTAATTAAATAATATTTGTTTTAATATCTAATTTTTATTAATAAAAAATAATAATTAGATACTAAAACAAATATTATTTAATTAAGATAACAAAATTTGTTTTGGACTAATTAAAATATATTAGACAACACAAAAATTATTTTAGACTAATTAAAATATATTGGACCGGACTGGGTCAAAAATTAAGGGTCTACAGTTTGCCCCCTGCTTAAATGATCTGAGACTTTAGTGAAAGAGAGTGAAAAGCAATAAGACTTAATTTTTGATGAATGGTTATTTACTTTTATCAATTTATTTAGATTTCCAAATGTTGTAAGAGGTATGTTTCCACTTGGTGGGTACCTCATTAGTTAAATATCATGTAATTTAAATTATTTTTCTATTTTAGAACCAATGTAAAGGACATGTTTCTACCTTTCGGTGGGTGTCCTATTTAGGCATGTTATGTAAGGGCATGTTTCCATCTTTGGATGGGTGTCCATTTATTTGCTTTGTTTGGACATTGTTTTGATTTTTAATATATCGATGTTTTATTTTAGTTGTTGTGTGTAATATGGATAATATTGTTATATTTAAGAATTTTATAATATTAAGACCTGTAAAGGAGGCCGATTCCAATGAACCGGGCATTGTGGGGGTGCTGGGCCATTTCTCACCTTCCCCACACGTACCAACTTTCCGAACCCATAAGAGGGTTGGGGATTCCTTAGGAATCGAGTCATCCACCCATTTTTTTTCTGGCCCGTCCGGGTGGCGACTCCATTTTCTCCGGACTTAGGTTCGTGTTCTCTAAGGCCCCGACCTAAACAGTGCCGAAGTTGCAAGAACCATTCCACCGGGAGTAGGGGCGAAAATCCCCGCTCACAGGGGGCATCTTAGTGTCATCTTCTTATTGGGCCATAGGTACCTTCACATGAAAAGGCTAGGTCAAGAGAGGCTTTCAGAAAGGTTGAATTGTTCATGGCTTAGTGAGATCTAGTGTGGTCCATCATGGTTTGAGCCATTGTGGCTCGGGGAAGCTGGTTATGATATCTATCTGTTTGGTTGAGAGAAAACTAGGTATGGTTCTTTAATGGTTCAAGCCATGCGGCACGATGAGGTAGGGTATGGTCCCTAGTAGTGCAAGTCATGGAGGCTTAGTGAAATAGGATATGGTGCCTAATGGTTTAAGCCATGTGGTTCGAGTGAAGATAGGGTAGGGTCCTATAAATAATTTTAGCCTAATACAAATTGTATTTTAATTAAAAGATTTCAGATTAAATTTGATTTAATGAAACTAAAAATTGAAATTATTATGATTGAATTAATTATGGTCTGATTAAATTTGTGCCAATAATTTAAAATGGTTAGGTCATAACTCTAATTCGATATGAGTCAACTCATATCGAATTTACTTGGCCCAAATTTGATATGAGCTTCCATTCATATCGAATTGGTGTCCACCAATTTGATATGAGTGGGGGTTTCGGATAAGGACGAGAGAGTTTGAACTGCATAAGAAGGGATGAACCAAGTTGCCTTAAAAAAAGAAAGCTTATAAATACCAGTCATTTTTATTCAAAGAAGTTAATAGCATAACCTTGAGGGAAAATAAAAATCACTAAAACAATGCAAAGCATACAAAAGCAAGAGAGGAAGGAGAGGCAGTAGCTTGACTCTCGGATTACCAAAGGCACAAGCCAAAACGTCACCTAATCCAGGCTACCCAGCTAGTAATTGTGCACTTAAGCTTGGTCCAGTAAACCTACCTTAGAGGAGCAAATAATGAAGGTTTGTCTGAGCGGGGATTTTCGCCCCCACTCCCGGTGGAATGGTTCTTGAGACTTCGACACTGTTTAGGCTCGGGGCCTTAGAGAACATGGACCTAAGTCTGGAGAAAATGGAGTCGCCACCCGGATGGGCCAAGAAAAAGAAAGAGGTGGATGACTCGATTCCTAAGGAATCCACAACCCCCTAATGGGTTCGGAAAGTTGGATACGCGTGGGAAAGGTGAGAAATGGCCCAGCACCCCCACAACGCCCGGTTCATTGGAATCGGCCTCCTTTACAGGTTTTAATATTATAAAATTCTTAAATATAACAATATTATCCATATTACATGCAACAATTGAAATAAAGCATCGTTATATTAAAATCAAAGCAATGTCCAAGCAAAACAAAGAAATGGACACCCATCCGAGGATGGAAACATGTCCTTACATCATCCATGTCTAAACTAATAGGACACCCACCAAAAGGCAGAAACATATCCTTTACATTGGTCTAAAATACAAAAGCAATTTAAATTACATGATATTTAGCTAATGAGGTACCCACAAAGTGAAAACATACCTCTTACAACATTTGAAAATCAAAATAAATCGATAGAAGTAAATAACCATTCATCATAAATAAATCATTCATTAAAGATATTAATCATCAATCAAAATAGAAACTAAACATCCATCCATGAAAAATTAAATAAATCAAGAATTGAAATTAAATAAATCAACCACCAAAGCATAGAATAGACTACATAATCAAATCTAAAAAAAATAAAGCAAGTAAAGATATAAATTAGGGTTATTGTTTCTATTTAAAATTCTTTAATTAATATTTTGGGATTTTAGTATTATATTTGTTATTTGTTTAGGCTACTATAAAGGTTTTGAAAAATTGGAATGGATTAGGGTTTCATGAATCAAATTAGGGTTTAGGGGTAACATTATGAAATTAGGCTTTTAGAATATTAAAACATTAGGTTTATAGTTCTTGGTTACTGGATTATTGTTTTTAGGCTTACTGTGTTGAGTTTTAATATTTAGGTTTATAAGGTTTTAAGGATTAGGGTTTAGGAAAACTAGGATTTAGATTAACTTATTTGAGGTTTACTGTTTTAGTTTTGGAGTTGAAGAAAATAGTTTAGTTTTATAAAGTAATTATGATTTTTTAGAAACTGTAAAGTGAGTTTAGAGTTTGGATATTTAACAAAACATTTGGAAATTTTGGAAAAAGAGTGAGAGGAAAATAGTTTAGGGTTTTTAAAAGCTTTTGGAAATAAGAAAAATGATTTTAGGTTTCTAGAAACAAAAAAGTATTTTTTAGGATTTTTGGAAATAGAAGGAAAAATCTAGGGTTTTAAGGTTTAGAAGAAATAATTAGGGTTCTTAAGTTTTAGAAGAAATAGAATTAGGGTTCTTAAATTTTAGAAGAAACAGAATTAGGTTTCTTGAGTTTTAGAAGAAACAGAATTAGGGTTCTTGAGTTTTAAAAGAAACAGAAGGAACGATTTAATATTTTTGGAAAACAAAAGAAATGAATTAGGGTTTTTAAGGTATTTAGAAATAGATGAAATCATTTAAGGTTTTTGGAAACGAAGATCAAGTTATTACATATTCAAAGATCAAAGTTTTGTATGTATATTATTATGAATCAAAGAAACAAAGCTATGAATAGTTTATGATTAAGGATCAAACTTGCATAGTTGGTTCCATCAAAAGTAACTTCTGGATGAACGGAGACAAAGGCAAGGTTGCTGCCTTTAATAAATTATTGAATTGCTTGCTTATTGCTCTTTTCAAAATCTGAAGTCCTAAATTCAAAGTTCTAGTCCTCCAAGTCCGATCCCCCAAAGTTTTTTCTTTTCTCTTCTGTGTATTTTTTAGTGTTATTTATAGGAAATTTTGGAAGCTTAATTCCAATTGTTTAAGGAAATTATCATTAATTAGGAAAAGAAAACTGAAACCAAATAGAATTTGGTTTCGGAAAAAATTATGTTGGAAATTTTCGCTGGCAAAATTTGCGATGGGCTGCGAGGAATTGCGAGAAATTGAGTGGAAAATTTGCGCGCTGTGGGTTGCCAGGCCATTTCGCCTGCAGGAAACTCCTAGCGGCGAAATGGCCCAAGGCCATTTCGACCAATGACTTTCGGCAATGAAATTTTTCGTCGTCAATTTTTTCATCGCCGATTTTTATTTTTATTTGTTTATCATTATTATTTTTTATTATTATAATAATTTTTAAAAATTATAAAAAATAAATATTAAAATAAATATTATTTAATTAAGATAATACAAAAATTATTTTGGACTAGATAAAATATATTGGACCGGACTGGGACAAAAATTAAGGGTCTACAGTTTGCCCCCTGCTTGAACGATCTAAGACTTTAGTAAAAGAGAGTGAAAAGAAATAAGACTTAATTTTTCTGAGATGGTTGAGGTTTTGGGTTCTGGACCCAGTTTGAGTTCTGGACTCAAAGAATAGTTTTAGGTTCTGGACCTAAGGGTAATTTTGGGTTCTGGACCCGGGCTAAGTTCTGGACTTAGAAGATATTTTAGGTTCTGGACCTAAGGATAATTTGGGTTCTGGACCCGAGCTAAGTTCTGGACTTAAAAGAGATTTTAGGTTCTTGACCTATGGGTAATTTGGGTTCTGGACCCGAGCTAAGTTCTGGACTTAAAAGAGATTTTAGGTTCTAGACCTAATTTGGGTTCTAGACCCGAGCTAAGTTATGGACTTAAAAGAGATTTTAGGTTATGGACCTAAGGGTAATTTGAGTTCTAGACTCAAGCTAAGTTCTTGACTTAAACGAGATTTTAGGTTCTGGACCTAAGGATAATTTGGGTTCTGGACCCGAGCTAAGTTCTGAACTTAAAAGAGATTTTAGGTTCTGGACCTAAGGATAATTTGGGTTCTGGACCCGAGCTAAGTTCTGGACTTAAAAGAGATTTTAGGTTCTAGACCTAAGGATAATTTTGGGTTCTGGACCTGAAACTAGATTTGGATACTCGATCCTAAACTAAACTTGGATACTCGATCCTAAACTGGATTCGGATACTTGATCCTAACTGGGTTTGGATACTTGATCCTGAACTGGATTTGGATACTCGATCCTAACTTGGATTTGGATACTCGATCCTAACTGAATTTGGATACTCGATCCTAACTGGATTTGGATGCTCGATCCTAAATTGGATTGGGATACTCTATACTAACTGGATTTGGATACTCGATCCTAAATTGAATTGGGATACTTGATCCTAAACTGGATTTGGATACTCAATCCTAAATTGGATTGGGATACTCGATCCTAAAATGGATTTGGATACTCGATCCTAAATGGATTTGGATACTCGATCCTAAATTGGATTGGGATACTCGATCCTAAACTGGATTTGGATACTCGATCCTAAATTGAATTGGGATACTTGATTCTAAATTGGATTTGGATACTCGATCCTAAATTGAATTGGGATACTCGATCCTAAACTAGATTTAATTTGGGTACTTAGACCCGTGACTGGGTACTTGGACCCGAGATTGAATTGGATTTGACTGACCTTTTATCAGTTGAGGATTCTGACTGCTCTGGCTGTTCTATGCATTGTGGTTCTTCACCCTCAAAATGGATCTTCATCGTTGGACCTTGGATCTTCATCCTTAGCATTAGATCTTCACCTTTGAAAACAGATCTTCATCCTTGGAGATCGGGTCTTTACCCTTGTAAATGGATCTTCACCTTTGAAAACAGATCTTCATCCTTGGAGATCGGGTCTTCACCCTTGTATATAGATCTTCATCCTTGGAGATGAGGTCTTCACCCTTGAAAAATGAATCTTCATCCTTTGGAAATCGGGTCTTCACCCTTGAAAGTGGATCTTCATCCTTTAAGCTGGATCTTGATTTTTTATCATTTGCGTCTTTATTCTTTTGATAGTTCTAATGTTCCATTCTTTTGTTCTTCCTTTTTGCAAGAATTCAGCTATTTTTAGTTGGCCCTCATATCTTCTCCTGCCCCCTGCGTGGCGAAATATTTGTAAGTGAGTTTGAAAATGTTTTATATATAAACTCAAAAAATTGAAAAGGAGAAACTTTGCCCCCTGTGTAGGCCCAAACTCATGATTTTTCTATGCAGGCTCTGATTGATGTTTTTGTTATCTAGTTCTTTGCACAAGCACGCATTTCTTCTTTTTCCAAAATTACTGGAACTTTCTCGAGCAATGGGCCTTCTATGCCCCCCTGATTTAATATCTTCTTTTGATTGTTTACTTCATAGGGTGTTTGCTGTTCACTTTGACAAGGAATAGACAATACAAGACAAGAGAGTGCAATGTGATATGCTCATGTATGCATGAATGATACTTACAGTCATTCCATTGACTCATAGACCGAGGTGATCAACAGAAGTGTTCTCATTGGTTTCTTTCAGATGCTCGTTCAGGTCTTGCATTGGAATGACACAATACCCCACATTTATGACTTTTATCTTTAAGATGTTGAAAAATGGAGGCCCTAAATAGTAGAGATACATCCATTTTAAATTATGATTCAGCATGTCAGTTGGTAGCTTCTTCATGACCTTGCCAATATTTCCTTTACCTAATGTGTTCTTCGAGGTTTGATAGTTCAATATACTCCCCTTAACTTGAAGGTTTTGTATGACAAAAATATTTTTGAATTTTTTTTGAATTTTGATTTTGAAATCAAATGTTGGCTTTGCCAAATCAATGTCAATGTACCTCAGGACTTGATTTTTCCAAATTAACATATCTATAACATGACAACCCTAGTTACCATACTAAACTCGGGAATCATTTCTATTTAAGGAAGAATTGTTGCACTTCAGATAGGCACATACACATTGCTTAGCCAAAGGTCTCATTGAGTTTAAATATTGTCTATCTCATATGCATGATCATCCAAACTATCTCCACTAATAGACTCTACCTACCAAGTGAGATAAATAGGTCTTTGATAGGCTTGAAATGGGGTCTATAAGGGAAACAGGTTTAAGTGAAAGCCATTTTGAGATTGGAGCTGGTGTGACACAATGGACAAACCCTCACACTACAAAATTTCTTGTTGAAACTTTAGACAGTTGGGAGCAATCTTTCTAGACTCCAAATTCCTTCTATCTTCTTGGCATTAATCTGGATCTTGATTAGGACAGCCTTTGCCAATGACTTTCGACCAATGACTTTCGGCGATGAAATTTTTCGTCATCGATTTTTTCGTCCCCTATTTTTATTTTTATTTTTATTTTTATTTTTATTTTTATTTTTATTTTTATTTTTTTTATTTTTATTTTTATTTTTATTTTTATTTGTTTATCATTATTATTTTTTATTATTATAATAATTTTTAAAAATTATAAAAAATAAATACTAAAACAAATATTATTTAATTAAGATAATAGAAAAATTATTTTAGACTAGATAAAATATATTGGACCGAACTGGGTCAAAAATTAAGGGTCTACAGTTTGATTCCATAATTTAAAGTTAATTGGCCTTATTGCCTAGTTTAATTTTATTTGTTTCTTTCACCCTTTTTAAATTGCAACATTGGATAGATTCATTCAGCTCACTATCCTTTGTGTTTTTATAAATTTATTGTAGCATCCAAAACCTTAACTTTCATCCCAAACTCCAAAACCCTAGTTTTCAAAATCCTAAAATCCTTAAACTCTAATTTTGAAACACAATTCCTTAAACCCTAACTCCTTAAACCCTAATTTTTGAACTCTAACTCCTTAAACCCTAATTCCTTAAACCTTAACTCCTAAAACCCTAATTCCTTAAATCTAATTCCCCAACTAAACTCTAATTCCATAACAAAACCCTATCTTATAAATCATTTATCTTTAGGAGGCGCTGCCCCCATCCCTCGCAAGGAGCACTTAACCCCTTGACCCCCGCCCGCTAATCGGCTAGCAGGATCGACGTGTACGTTGTGCACTATAGTTCATTAAGGGATTAATATTAAGATTTGTTCATGGACTGCACCTGTTTGTTATTTCATTTTATTTAAGACCTAGTTTATTATTATTTAATGACTATGTATATGATAATTCTTTATGTATTATGTGGATTGCAATTTCTTATTATTTGGATTTTGAGACAATGTAAAAGGCATGCTTTCACTTTGTAGGTACCTTTTTTCATTTAATTATGTAATTTAATTTATCTTAAGGATTTTGAAATAATGTAAAGGACATGTTTCCATCAATCGGTGGGTGTCCTATCTTATTTATTTGGATTTTGGATTTTGGACCTTGTAAGGGCATGTTTTCCTCATTGGATGGGTGCTTATTTTGTTTATTTTATTTCAATAATATGATGAATGATTTATTTTTTTTAAATTGCATTTAATATGGATAAAATAATAATAATAAAGAATTTAATAATATCTAGACCTGAAAAGGAGGCCGGTTCTAATGAACCGGGTGTTATGGGGGTGTTGGGTCATTCTCACCTTCCCCATGCATGCCCAACTTTTTGAGTCCAATGGGGGGTTAGAGATTTATTAGAAATCTAGTCATCCACCCTTTTCTTTTTTTTCCTGGCCCGTCCGGGTGGCGACTCTATTTCTTCGGGTTTAGGCCCGTGTTCTCTAAGGCTTAGAGCCTAATAGTGTCGAAGTTGCAAGAACCATTCCACTGGGAGTGGGGGCAAAAATCCCCGCTCACAAGTCCCTAATTGTTTAAGCCATGTGGCTCGGTACAGTAGGGTATTATCCCTGATGGTTTAAGCCATGTGGCTTGAGAGAAATAGGGTATGGTTCCTAATAGTTAGCCATAGGGCTAGATAGGGTATGGTCCCTAATGGTTTTAGCCATTAGGGATATCGTACGATCCCTAACGTGGCTCACTGGAGTAGGGTACGGTTCCTAATGGTTTGAGCCATGTGGCTCAGTAGAGTACGATATGGTCCCTAATGGTTTAAGCTAGGTGGCTAGATAGGGTATGGTCCTTAATGGTTTAAGCCACATGGCTCAGTGGAGTAGGGTATGGTCCCTAAAGGTTTAAGCCATGTGGCTAAGTAGAGTAGGGTATTGTCCCTAATGGTTTAAGCCATATGGCTAAATAGGGTACGGTCCCTAATGGTTTAACCCGTGTGGCTAGATAGAGTATGGTCTCTAATGGTTAAGCCACGTGGCTCAATGGAGTAGGATATGTTTCCTAATGGTTTAAGCCATGTGGCTCGGGTGAAGATAAGGTATGGTCCCAATGGTTTAAGCCATGTGGCTCGATAGAGTAAGGTATGGTCCCTGATGGTTTAAGCCATGTGGCTTGAGAGAAATAGGGTATGGTTCCTAATGATTGGGCCATAGGGCTAGATAGGGTATGGTCCCTAATGGTTTAAGCCATATGGCTCAGTGGAATAGGGTATGGTCCCTAATAGTTTGGTCATGTAGCTAGATAGGTTACGATCCCTAATAGTTTGAGCCATGTGGCTCAGTGAAGTAGGGTATGGTCCCTAATGGTTTAAGCCATGTGGCTAGATAAGGTACGGTCCCTAATGGCTTAAGCCATGTGGTTCAATGGAGTAGGGTATGATCTCTAATAGTTTAAGTCATGTGGCTAAATAGGATATGGTCCCTAATGGTTTAAGCCATGTGGTTCAGTGGAGTAGAGTATGGTCCCTAATGGTTTAAGCCATGTGACTCAGTGGATTAAGGTATGGCCCCTAATGGTTTAAGCCATGTGGCTAGATAAGATATGGTCCCTAATGGTTTAAGTAGTATGGCTAGATAGGGTACGGTCCCTAATGGTTTAAGCCGTGTGGATTTGTGGAGTAGGATATAGTTCCTAATGGTTGGGACATATGGCAAGATAAGGTACGATCCCTAATGGTTTAAGCCATATGGCTCAGTGGAATTGATGATGATTGAGCCAATGTGGTATCAATTTCATTTGGATGGGTTAGGTTAATGTGGGCTTAGTTTAGATGTAATGGTTAAGCTTATGTGGTTTGATTTGGTGGGTTAAACCTATGATGTTGATTGAGCCAATGTGGTTTAGGTTAGATGGTTAAGCAAGTGTAGCTTAGTTATGGAGATTGAGGGTCCATCTAATTATGGCTTTGGTTTGAGAGGCTAAGCCTATAGGGTTATGGTTCATGTCTAGAGGTCAAGCCATTGCGGCTTAAGTTCATGTTTGATTGTTAGGTTTGTAGTAATGAGATAGGCCAATGTGGCTTAGGTTTGATTTCCAAGAGATTGAGCCACTGTGGCTTGGGCTTGTGCTAGGTTAAAGTGGTTCAGCCAATGCAGTTTGGTTTCGGTTATTAAGCTAATGATTATTGCCAATATGGCATCAATTTTGTTTGGATGGGTTAGGTTGATGTGGGCCTAATTTATACGTGATGGTGAAGCAATATGACTTGATTTTGTTTTTTGATATGTCGAGCCTACGAGGCTTGGTTTCATGTTTGATGGTTAAGCCAATGTGGCTTATGTTTATGTGGTGAACCCATGTGATTAAGGTTTGTGTTCTATGGGCCAAGCCGATGTAGCTTGGGTAGGTTTGTGTCCTTTATAGGTCAAGCCAATGTAACTTGGGTTCATTTTTTTTTATGGGCTAAGTCAATGTGGCCTAGTTTTATGAGGTAAACCAATGTTGTTAAGGTTTATGATTAGGGATAAGCCAATGTGGCTTGAAGTGATGCCTATTTTGTTTAGACTAAATGTGGTGCCAAGACTATAACTTAACTTGAATTGATTTTCATGGGAATGATACCTTAAAATTGTGGGGATAGTGAGGATGAAATGAATGCATGTATGCTTGAATGAAAAAAAAATTATTAGGATGGTTTAGGATTATGATGCATACTTCTTAAGGGTAGGGTCTATGGCCTTTATATGCAAAAGATGATTTAGTTAAAAGGTCCCATCACACTAGGATAACGATAGACCTAACCAAATGATAGATAATGAATATGGTGTGGGTCCAACGATACATGCATATCCATTACGCCTCAAAACGATTGAGGATTCGTCATGGGTTGGGTGCTTTCGCTATCCCCCAACATACCTAATGAGGGTTGTTAAGTGGATTCTACTTGCTACCAGGAGTTTTCTAATACTAAAGGTTAAAGAACCCTTACGCATGATGAAGGGAAAAATCAATCAAAGAAAAAATGGTTTTGAAAATAGGCCATTTAAATTTTAAAAGTCCCCAATGGAGTCACCAGCTGTGAGGCCTCGCCGGAGCACCAAGTCCCTGCCCATCAATGAGGAGGCCAGGGATGCTCTTTTGGGGGACAAGTGTCACACAATACCACCATGTATAATCTCCAGTAGGTTCGGTAATCGTGGGTTTAAAATCATCATTTATTTTGAAAATATTTATTTCTTTTATTGTAAGAAACTCTCATTTTATTTTGAAAAGGGATGGTGGCTTTTATTTTTAAAAAAAAAACTAAAATTGGAGAGTCAACACTTTAGTTTACTTTTGTATGGGAAAAATTAAGGAAAACCCCTTTTTAGTTGACTCCATTAAATTAATTTTTACTCAAAGATGACACTAGTCTGAAACAAATCATTATGGGTCCTGGGCTAAGTTTTTTAAACCAATTTTCATAAAATTTTTCTCTTTTTGATTGATTTCAAGTTTTATGGGTGAAAATTATTTTTTAATATATGTAGAAGAAATATATATATGTATATATGAATGCCAGTTAATTATGCATGGGAAAATAATTACATGACATCCACATATTGCAACAAAAATAAATTGTTACATTGTCAAAAATATCATCCACATAGGAGATTTGACTCTAGCTCTTATGAGTATTAGGTCAAACACAAATCCTCAATTAAAATTATTAAAAACAAATAATATAAAATAAATGTGATATTCATTTAAATTGCAATATAATAAATCACAAGATTAAAGAAAAATAAATTGGAATAAATTCAAAATGACTAATATGAAAATTTAGGTGAGAGCTCGCCACTGGGAGCAATATTCCGAGTGTGCTTGCTTATCCCGTTTGAATGGCAATCACAGCCATAAGTTGTTCGTGTCTTTGATTGCAAAGGACTTAAATAAACCAATTTTTTGTCAACTTAAATTACCGAATTGGCAAGAGTAAGGTGAGGAAATTTGTATCTTGTGTAGTCATTTCCTGTGGCCCGTCCAAAATTGTTTTTGCCGTTTTGGGCCCGTTTGACCTTTCATTTTCACGATTCTAGTTGTGCTGGATTCGTTATTGCGTGGCCTTTCATTTGGGGTCAAATTGAGGATTTTTTCCTCAATTCCAGAATTGAGGGTTTTTAGGGACAGTTTAGTCCTATCTAGGCTCGTTTTGGCCCGTCTAAATTTGAACTCGTGTGATTCCAATTTTATTAGAACCGCATTCACTCTAATTTATGTGCAAAATTAGGAGTTCATAGGTATTGTAATCCAAAGTCCTGCGAGTGGCCATGAATTTGCTTTCAGATGGGTCTAGCTAATGATTATGTTTGTTCTCAACTTTTGTAACTTGCCATTTTCCATTGTCTCTCAATATTGTTTTCAACCTTATAGGGCAATCGATCCTCTTTGTTATCTTCAATGCATAAGATTTTCTTCCTTTATCACAGCTTATGGTTTTGTATCTTCAAACTCCAAACTTATCATTAGCAATAGATTTCTTGCATATATTGAATCCTCGAGACTTAGCATATATATGATAGCTCTTACAAAGGCTTGCTACATAGTTAAAACACATTACAACATTAGGCCTTCCTATCTTAGCTCAACTTCATCGTTGTTACCTTTATTCAAAATGTTAGCTTCTTCAAAATTATAGTCTTTGTAAAGTTATTTTGCATCTTCTTCATCGTCAGTGCCACTGTTGAAAGCTGAGTTGTAACTAGACACTTTAAATTGTTTCTTAATCTTTTTTCCACTTCTTTCCTCAAGCTAAAGTTGTTTATAATGGATTAATTGTAAATAATTCTTAATGTTTCTTAAGTTGTTTGTTAATGATGTTGTTGAAACCTACCAACAACATTATTAATATCATCTTGGAAATGTAAGAATCATAATTAGAGGAAAATATTGTAAGGTAAAGGGAGCTAAAAGTTGGAGCAAAAAACATGGTAGGGGTGACTTAGTAAATTCATTAGCATTAAATAATTGTTTGGATGTTATAAAATATTTTTACTAAAATTCCCATTTTATTCTCATTTGATTTATCATAATTTTATACTTATAGCTAGGACTAGGCACGGGTCAAGTCCAGCCGGGTTTGGGATATTTTGTCAATCGAGGTCAATGAAGCAAAACTTAAAATCGAACTCGACTAAAGAATAGAAATATTTCGATTGAACTGCATATACTCGATTACGGTAAGATGAAAATAGGTAATTTTGGATTAAAATTATAAAAAAAAAATATTGCATCATAAAATCCCTAATCAAGATGATAAACAGAAAAAAGAAAAAAAATCATAATCAAATCTCAAATTCAAATCTCTTTTTAACTAAAAAAAATCCCAGACTCAATTCGAAGAAAATAAACTACAAAACCCTCTTATTTCTTTTTAATTGAACTATTTAACTTAAAATTCCAAACAGAAAACAAGAAATAAAAATCATAAAACTAAAAATCACATCAAAGTTACAGAAACTGAGAACATTTTTTAAATTCGAAATTTAAAAACTCAACAAAACTCAACAATAAATCTGAAAACTCACCAACAAATTCAAAATCTCTCAAAAAATTCATAGATCCATGGACTAGTTAGAAGAAATTGATGGAGAAGTAAAAGAAATTGGTGGAAGAGAGTGAGATGTAGAGAGAAAATCATTTAAAAAATGAGAAAGAAACTGAGACTGAGAGAGAGAGAGAGAAAGTAGAGGAAGAAATTTTGAAGAGAGAGAAAGAGGGATGGAGCAAAATGTGAAACACGATTTATTAGGGTTGAAGATAAAAATGTTTATATATGCAACAAAAACAGCATCATTTTCTTTTAAATAAAACAATGTCATTTAGTATATGATATAATATATATATGCATTAATTAGTTGATTACGGTTTTATGCAAAATTTTAGAATCTCAGCCGACTAGTCGTAAAAACTCAAAAAGTTAGCAAATATTCACCCGTCGCCGACTGAACGAAGATTGCGGACCTACTGAACTCGCTGAGGAAGCTTCAGTGCAGGTGGATTTGGTCGAATACAAAAGTATGCACAAGCCATTTTTCTATTTTATTAAAATTAATTTAGTGCATACCTATCTAATTACATGTTTAAAAGTGCAAATTTAAGGCAATTTTGCATGTGGTACAACAAATAAATAATTTATTTTTTTGGAAAATAATTTATTAGGTAAAAAGAACAGATGTGAAAGTAGAAAATGATTTGATGCTTCGCTGCTCACTCTTAGTCCTTTTATTTAACTACACACCATCTTGCAAGTTTTCGCAAAAGTAAAAATTAAAGGGAGAGTGGGAGTAAGCGAATTTTTTTTTGGAAAATAATTGATTAAAAAAGAGAGAATATGTGAAAGTAGAAAATGATTTGATTAGTCCTTTTCTACACACCTTCGCTTGCAAGTTTTCACAAATGGCAAAATTAAGGGGAGAATGGGAGTAAGAGCAACCATGGAAGAACTGATCGCTGAACTCACTGCTAAAGAACAAGAAAAGACAATTATGGAAGACCCAATTCCTGAATCACTATCAAACACGAACAACAACAAACAAGTAGCCATTTTCTCTCTCAATCGTTTAACAATTATCAGATAGAAATTTATTTATTTATTTCTGATTTTAATTTTTTAATCAATAGATATAGAAAGGGAATTAAGGGTCTGTTTGGGAACATTTCTAGCATGGTTTGATAATGTACGATGTAATAAGTCTAATATGATATAGTATGATATGGTATGATATTGACAGTGCATCATGTTTGGGAAGATGGTATGGTACTGTTAAGTTATTTAATTATTTGGTTTGCCTAAAACAAATAAAATGACCAGAATGCACTCTAATTTAATATTTTATATAATTCACATTAAAATAAATTTATTTAAGTTGTAATAATAAAATTATTTAACTTCGTCTAAAAACTAATAAGATTTTTAACAAATACATATTCTATTCAAAAAATAAAATTAATTAAATTTTATAACAAATTTAAGTATCATACCAATAAGAAAAATAATAAATTTTAATAAATTTTAATTAAATTAACAATTTGCAAAACAATAATATAATTAATCTATTAAAATCACAAAATATTATTCAATAACATAAATATTATCCGTAACATCATCCAAAATAAAAAATTTTAACAGTAAATATTTTTGCAATTAAAAGTTGAAAATTTAATTTTTAAAAAATAAAAAAGGAAAAGTAGAGATTTTTTAAAATATTTTTATTTTTAAGTTTATTTTAATGAAAATCTCAATTTAAATTATATTATAATGGGATCTTCCACCAGCTTACTACTTATTCGAGATCGAAAACTTTTCTCATCTGTCTATTGCAAAAATAGAAAACTACCAGTCCAGTGATTTTGATGTTGGGGGATACAAATGGTAGCCTCTAATTTTTAAGTTTTAATTTTCCCATTTAATGGGATTTTGCAGTTTTAATTAGTTTTCAATTGCTCTAGTTTCCATTTTCATGTTTTTTCTCTTTTTTTTCTTCTTCAAGAGATTGTCTCTTTACCCCAAAGGAAACAAGAAAGTAAATGAAGATAGTTTCATATATCTGTATTTGGTACTTTCTGAATTAAATGCATTGCCCTTACATAAGGAGGATAATATGTGCTTCAAGCTGATTGTTTATAATCAAGTTCAGGACAAGTATTTGGTTGTTCAAGGTACTTGCTTTGTTTTTATGTATAATCCTCAAAATTGAAATTTATTGAATTGTGTTGGGTTTGAATGCAGAAGCAAAATGTTTATTCGGGTAAAAATATGATAAATAAAAAATGAAGAAAATAAATAGAAACACACAAATTTATGTGGTTCGGCATTAGCCTACATTCACAGACGAATGAGAGAAACAAATCCACTAATAATCAAAAAGTGATACGAATTTTAGAGAGAATACATACAAATGAAATAAATAAAAATAGTAATAAATGTTTTAAAACACCCTCAAAATAAAATTTTACTATTTTATCACTCAAAAAATATTATCTAATATATATTTTACTCCTTAAAAATTCTCTTTTTTTTTCTTCTCAAAATTTGATATGTATAAAACTGAAGGGGAAGACCTATTTATAGGCCTTCCCATGCGTATAAAAATGCGTTTACCAACGAAGGGACAACTTTTAAAAAGTTATCCCTTTATAATTTACGGCAGGACAGCTTTTTAAAAGTTGTCCTCTTTTTTATGTGTGGGTCCCACCACTTAGTGGGACACCATCAATTCTCCACCTCACACTCAAGTAGTTGGGATGACTTTTATACCAGCAATTTTTTTTATAAGCAATAAGCCAAAGTAATATATTTCTGTAACTTTAATTACCAAGAAATTGCTTGCAGCTTCACCTTGACTTGAATTTATTATAACAAATTAGAGGATTTCTCTTCACCTTTTTCAAATAGTCCCTTAGGATAAAATCAGCGATTACCAGTACCAATTAAGTTCAAACAATGCTTAAAATTGCTTAACATTGTCAAACTCTTCTCACACTTGTGTCCAAGCCACGTATGTCGCATCTTGGTCATATTTGAATTTGACATATGAGAAGAGACTGTAACTAAATCCATGACAGTAGATCCTTGTAATACATACAATCTACCAATTTGGTTAGCTTTGATTACGACAAGAGCATTAGTCAACGTTCGAATCACACCATCATGCATCCTAATTTTGACAATGCCAATACAGATAATCTTAAAAGGATAATTATTGCCTATGAACACAACTCCTTTGCGTACAGGTTCATAAGAAGAAAATCGATCTCTATGGATACATATATGGAATGAGCAAGCAGAATCTAAAATCCATCATTGTTTGGATTTTCATTTTCAGTCACGACATATACATCACTGTCGTCCTGAACAACACTGGCTTTGGCGAATTTCTCTTTATGATTCTTTTCTTTATTCTGAAGCTTAAAACACTCCGCTTTAATGTGCCATTTCTTCTTATAGTAATTACAGGTCAGATGACTATTCTTTGACTAAGAAGATCTTTTTTTATCTATTAAAATTTTTGAATCATCAAAATGGTTACTGGAGAGTTCTTTATCTAAGAGCTCTTTAGAATACAAAGATGTTTTCACCTCCTTCAACTTTTGAGACTTATTACTGTGAATCAATATCTCTCTAAAGTTTTTATATGATGGAGGTAATGAACGAAGCAACATAAGAGCCAAAACTCCATCTTCATACTTAATCTCCATATTTGCCAGGTCCAAAATAATGAAAGAGAATTCATCAATATGAGACTTAATTGATGTACCATCCACCATAGAAAGAGTGTACAAACGGTGTTTGGCAATCAACTTGATAGTGAGGCTCTTTGTGATATGCAAAGATTTCAACTTGTCACATAAATTTTTAGCTGTCAAATTGATCAAGGACTTCACACAAGACTTCATTGAACAAACATAATTGAATTGCTGATAGAATCTTTTCATCAATTTCGACCTTTTTATTTTCATTCATCGTAGCGGACATCTAATCCTTACCCAATAGAGCTTTTTGCAAACCGTTTTGCGTCAAGATTGCTTTCATCTTGACTTGCCACATATCAAAACTCATATTGCACTCAAATTTCTCAATATCAAATTTTGTTGTCCCTATAATTAACCCTAAATAAATATTAGTCATGCTCTGATACCACTTTTTGAGTTTGAATGTGGAAATAAAATATTTATTTAGACAAAAATATGACAAATAGAAAAATAAAAAAAAATAAATTGGAACACATAAATTTACGTAGTTCGGCATTAATCTACGTCCACAGACGAAAGAGAGAAATAAATACATTAATAATTAAAAAGTTATACAAATTTTAGAAAAAATACACATAAAATAAATAAAAATAATACTAAGTATTTTTATAAAATATTCTCAAAATAAAATTTTACTATTTTATCACTCAAAAAATATTATGCCATATATATTTTGCTCTTTAAAAATTCTCTTTTTTTTTTTCTTCTCAAAATTCGATATGTATAAAAATGAATGGTATGAAAACGCGTTTACCATGTAAGGGATAACTTTTAAAAAGCTGTCCCTTTACAATTTACGGAGGAGAGTTGTTCCCTTTTTTTTATGTGGATCTCACCACTAAGTGGAACACCGTCAAATTGTTCTTATGCATTGATCTTTATTTGGGTAGATTTTAAGGGGAGAGTAAAGCGTTTTCGTGGAACGAAAAGAGAATGGGGTTTTGATCAGTTAATTCCGCTCAATGTTTTCAATGATGCCTCAAGTGGATACCTCGTTGATGATTGTTGCATATTTGGGGCTGAGATTTTTGTTATTGAACGTACTGGTAAAGGCGAGTGTACGTGCATTGCAAAGGAGTTGGTTAACAACACCTGCACCTGGACTTTTGAAAATTTTTCAGTGCAGAAATACGAATACTACAACTCCGAGGTTTTTGTTATTGGTGGGCACAAATGGTATGTAAAGATGTATCTTTTGGCTTCAAGTTTGATATGAATAAATTCATTATTTTTATTAGCCATAATTTTTATTTCTTCTCTATTTATTTAGGAGTATAGAGATTTTTCCCAATGGAAACTCAACAAATAAAGGCAAAAGCTTGTCACTGTATTTGTACTTGGAAGATTCAGGAACTCTTGGTTCTGGTGAAAAGCTCCTTACTGTATACATCCTGCGCATAAGGGATCAATTTCTTGGAAATCATCATGAGCGAAACCGTGAATGGCATTGAACTCTGACCTATATCAATGTTACTCTTCCTGTACAATGAACATCTGATCCGATTTCACGTTTGTTGCTGCATTGACCTTACTGTTTTAGAAAGTTCATTTCTTTATTTTTATGGGATAACTTAATTTTAGCTAATGTGTTGCAGGTACTCGCAAATTCTGTTCTTCTAGCAAAAATTGGGGTTACCCAGATTTTATACCTCTTAGTGATCTCAAGGATGCATCGAAGAGATTCCTGAGTGGTAATAAAGTGATTTTGGAAGTAGAAATTCCTTTGATGATTCTGGTCAAGGAGTTCACTTAAAGTTATAATGGTAACTATGCAAATGGGAAGACAAAAATATTAGCTGTGCTTGAATTCTTCTTGTTCTGTACTTGTTCAATTGTGAGATCATATGCTATTTATTAGAACTTTGAGGTAGTCTTGTTCAATAACTATTAAAAATACAGATAATACTTATTTGCCGAGTATAAAAGTCTGTTATTACAAAAAAAAGTGTTTAACTAAAGCAGAAATATTGCCTTTTTTTCAATATTTTCTTTTTAATTTTTTGGTGGTAATTGCATATGTTGATGCAAAATGCTCTTTCCTTTGACTTGTCATTTGGTGCAGTGCTTTTTCAGTCGTTAGTCGCAGTGTCTACTTTGCTCTCGTATTATTGGTTATTAATTATTTATAAAACAAAATTTTCATGGTTTTGCTATGGGATGAGTTCAGCCACTATTCTGTATATGTGTGTTCGCATGCAGTTTCTTAGGAAAAAAAAAAGACCTAATCAGAGGTCCAATTAGTTCTTACTGCAGGCAAATCATCTAGCTTTAGCTTTATCTCTTGTGTGTCTGAAATGGTTATATTAATAAAAACTAAATAAACCTTGCAACTGAAATAAATTTGGAGTAAGTACTAATCTATGATGGAACATGTTAAACTCACAACTAATAAACACTTGGACAAAAAATTTACAGACATTTCACCAAATAAAAAAACATGTGTGTAGAGATAATCCTAGAATATTTGACCAAAAACAAAGCAACTTTCTTCTTCCCCTTTTGATTGCTGTTCTATATAATAATCTCACCCTAATTTCATTTCTACAATTTAAATTATAATTAGTTTTGCGATTCTTGCAAAATTGTATTTCTAGTAAAAGATTATGAAAATGGGAATACACCATACTCTTATCATGAGATCAGAAGGCAAATCTTAGTTTTGAAAGAAGATGATGATGATGATGATTTCTTTGAGAACAGACAGAACCTCCATGGCTGCTGCTTCTAGACAAGAAAGCTTGCAGAGACCAACATTTATTGAAAAACAATTAGCAGGAACGACCTACAATTCAGTTATTGGGTGAGTGATAATGGGAGTCTAGCCCCAACTCGGCTTCTAAATTTGTGGAGAAATGGAAATGGAAATAGAGGAACTGGAGTTTTTATTCCTCGTATTGTCTAGTCTAGAAGAAGATATAGTTCAGGAGTCTGGTTATTCTTGTTTGTTTTCTAATGAATTAAACAATATTCTTTTTTTTAAATATGATTTATTTACTCTAACTAATTAATTCATTAAGTTACCAATTAATTTTTGGATTATTTCTTGATTGGCATATAGGAAAAAAGAATAAGACTAAATTTCTTTAGTCTCAGAAGAACTTGTGCAATTGTAATGTTAACATCCCTAAATTACAATTTATCCTAATAAAATTCTTCTATTTTATTTTTCTATTTGCAATATTTTAACTCTGGTTTCCATGGACTCTACATAAAGTCCACATGTCAAAAAAAATTTTTGGCAAGTCATTCTCTCACGTGTAAATTGACAGAAATCATGTCTTCTATAGTCTCCACTTCGCTTTGCTCATTCCCCAAAATCATAATTTCTAGGGTCGTAAATGAGTCAGGTATTCGAGCTCAGCTTGAACCGCGACTCGATAAAAGCTTATTTAGATTAAAACTCATTTAAAAATAAGCCGAGTTCAAGTTGTTTGTTTATTAAATGAGTTAAGCTCAATCTCAGAAATACTCGATTTATTAGACTCGCGAGCTGGCTCATGTAAAAAACTCTCGAGGTAAGCTCGTCAGCTAGTTCGTTTAATATTCAAATATATTAATTAATTAACTAATTCAATTTATATAATTTATTATTATAATTATATGTTATAAATAAAATAATATAAAAAATAATTTTAAAGCACATAATAAATAATTATTCAATTAGTTAATTTTATATAAAATTGTATCTTAATATATTAATAAAATTATTTGTTAAAAAAATAATTTTGAAATTATATGTCATATATTATATATAATAGTCATATATTATATATAATAGCTATAAAGCTTTAAATTTCTTATCCTAATCATTTTTATTAAAATTATTAGTAATGTTATTTATTAAATTTATGTTTTAATTAACATGTATTAGTTTATGTTTTAAAACTAAAATAATACTATATTTTGATTAAGTTTTCATTTTACATATTTTTATGTATATTATATTATATTTGTTAATTTAAGTATTAGACTATTAGTTTTATCTTTTAAGAACTTATATCTTAAATTATATTTATTAGTACTATATCTTTTGTATGATATTACTAATTATAATGTATGAGTGTAATAATATTATATAATTACTAATTTTTAGCAAACTTTTAATAATAAATATAAAAGAATATTCATATAGTATTAAATTTAATATATTTTCAATAGTATTAAATATAAAAAAAATTCATGAAAATATATTAAGTATTAATAGTTAAATACATATATGATATATAAGAATAAATTTGATAATACCTCTTATAAACTATTAAAAATAACAATGATAAAATAATAATTATCATCGTCAATTTGCTATATATTATTGAATATAGTGTTAACAATTATTATGTTAATTACACAACTCATTATTTTAAATATCAATATGATTTATTTATTTTATTTTTTAATCAATATATTAACATTAATATAAACTATATGTAGTTTAATAATATATATTTTGACTAATCAATGTAGATTTAATTTCTCTTTTAATATTTTAAAAAAATATTATTAATAATTATTATGTTAAATACATTGCTCAATATTTTAGATGCAAATATAATGTGTCTATTTTTTTAATCAATATATAAATATAAATTTTGATTAATCAATCTAAATTTAATTTATTTTTAATTCTATAAAAAATTTTATTGAAAAAATAAAAGCCATTATAAAACTTTATATATTCTTTCCTAATATTTATTTTAAGATATTCATTTTATTGATTTATACATTATATATTTTATATTTTTAAAATATAATAACAAGCTCGAGCTCGAGTTTAGCTCGTTCAACATATTAATGAGCCGAACATGAGCCAAATTGTGTCAAGCTCGAACTTAGCAGTATTCGTATAAAGCGAGCTAAAACTCGAGCTCAAGTTTTATGGACGAGCCGAGCCTAACTTTGTCAAATATTGGCTCGACTCAGCTCTGCTCGTTTACACCCCTACTAATTTCTCTTCATTCATCAAAAACCATAAATTCTTCCCAGAAATCTACAAAGCATTCCTTTAAAAAAAAATTCAAAGCCCATTTCTTTTCAAAAAATCCTAACAAAAACTCAACTTCCTCTTTTTGCATCAAATCAAGCTTTGCTTCTCTTCAACACATTGAAGAAGTTCCTCCAAAGCTTCAAGAAATTGTAAGCTATTTCAATCCATACAAGAACCTAAGGCTAAATACGATTAGTTACTTTTCTATGGTAAATATTTGAAACCACTTGATACCCAGTTCAAAACTTTATAGAATAAAGTAGAGGGTTGTGTTTCTCAAATATGGATTATAGCATATTTAGATGTGGATGGAAATGTTGTGTTTGATGCTTATTCGGATTCAGTTCTCACTAAGGGCCTTACAGCTTTGCTTGTTCAAGGGCTTTTGCATTGGTTTGGTTGAAGAGATTTTGTTATATGTGTCAGAAAATGACCTGTTAATTTTAAAAAATTAAAGTTGGAGCATTTTATCAAAACAAATTAAAATTTGGGGATATTAATATTGTAATTGTATAAATTTAAGGATGAGTGATAAAATTAAGTTGAAGAATAATGAGAACAAAAAACTATACAAGAAAGTTGATGAGGACAAGTAATCTTCAAGACATCATTCCCCGTTCATATTGGGGCTTGCAAATTGTATATTTACTTGAACAATAATGTTGTACACAGGGGGGTGGACATTGGTCGATTTGGTTAATTAATCGACCGAATTGACCGGTTAATCAAATTGATTTTCTTAAAATTTTTTAATCGAACCGACCGAATTTCTATTTTGGTCGGTTCGGTTAATTAACTGAACTAAATCAGTCAATTTGGTTAATTAACTAAAGCGATCGACTTTTTTAAAATTTTATAATAAAAATTTTATTTAGAATAAAAAACTAATATAATTAAATAACTAAATAAAACTTATTAAAAAACTAAAAAATAACTTTATTTTGCAATAAAAGTTTATATTTATAGTAAAAAATTAATATAATTAAAGAATTAAATAAAAAATAATAACTAAATAATTTTTTTTAAAAAATAGAGGGTTCGGTTAATAATTAACCGATCGAACCGAACTAGTTAACCGTTAACCGAACTGAAAATCGAATTTATATAAATTCTTTGACAGAATCGACCGAATTATACTAAATTCAATTAACCAAATTAAATTTTCAATCGGTTAGTTGAATTTTGCCCATCCTTAATTGTACGAAACTAATTAATCCTGATCAAATCATTAATTATAATGTTAAATTTTTTATTTACTTCTAAGTTTAGAACTCTCACTTTTAATGAAAATATTTAATGATATGTATTTGAAAATGAATTGACAATTGAAAATAATTAATGATTTATAATTTTCATTAATTATTTCGAGAATTGAAAATAATTAATGATATGTATTTTTAATGAATTGAGAATTGAAAATAATTAATGATGTATTTTCAAAACATTGATTGATAAATATGCATAATATAAATATTTTAATAAAAATATAGAATTGATGAATAATGTTATAAGTTTATGTAATATAAATTTATAAACATATTTTTAATTTATATAACATATTTGATACAATATAATATTTGATACTATTATATAATTATTCTGATATTATATTATTTCATTTAAATGGTTTACATTTTGCGTCAATATTAATATAACAATTTATGATCACATATTAGATTTTGAATTAGCACTCAGTGAATACTACTAGTTATTAAGTACGATGGATAATATACAATAATTATAAAAAGGTAATTAAATATACCTATAATTAACGTAATATATAATAAATTAATTAATAATTACTAATAAAGTAAATATAATATATTTAATTGATATAATATATTAAAGTATCCATTTAATTATTTTCAATCGTACTTTAATTGAAACAATAAATCTTTTCTAAATAAATCTTATATATATATATATTAAATAGCATAATTGATAAAGTTATACATTAATAATTATTGTGAACATATATATTTTAATTGTATAATATAGTTGACAAAGAATATTGTAAGTCATAAATAATAAATTTATTAAGTATTATACTATATATGTCAAATGATAAAAATACATATAATTGATATATAATTGATATTGTTACATAATTATATATAAAAATAATTAATAAAAAAATCTTCAATAGTTATAACACACACTTAGCATACATATATATAAACAATCTTTTCTAAATATACTTAGTTAATAATACTAATAAATATAATCTAACAAGCATATATAATAAATTTACTAAGTATTATACTATATATATATATGCATATGTATACAAGGCGAATAATATATTATACAATTGATACTATAACATAATTATATATAAAATAATTAATAAAAAATCTTCAATAGTTATAACACAGAGAGAGAGAGACATACATACATACATATGTATAGATATATATAATCAATCTTTTCTAAATTTACCCAGTTAAGACTACTAATAAATATAATCTAATAAGCATATATAATATAAAGGACTAAGGTTCAATTTAGTCCGTATACTATTATAAGAATTTCATATTGGTCCTTATAATTTTTTTTTATTAAATTGGCACTCTTTTTTTAATTTAGTCCAAATCATCTATTTCTTAATATAACTATGAAACTTGTTAATGATATGGTCCAATTTAGATTTCGATTGAACGACAAGGGCTAAAATTAAATTTTTTAAAAAATATATTAATAATTGACAAAGAATATTATAAATTATACATATAGTAAATATTATAAACATGTATGTATTTTAAGTAACATAATTGATAAAGTTCTACATTAATAATTATTGTAAATATATATATTTTAATTTTATAATATAATTGACAAAGAATATTATAAATGTTTTTTGGCAAACAATAGTATAAGTTATACATATAGTAAATAATATAACATGTATGTAATTTAAATAACATAATTGATGAAGTTCGACATCAATAATTATTGTATATATATATATATATATATATATTAATTGTATAATATAATTGATAAAGAATGTTATAAGTCATAAATAAAATTTTTTTAAGTATTTGATAAGTGCATATTGACTTTATATTTTCTATCATATATAGCATGTAATTGATTTGAATTAATCTATTCTAAGCTTATTTGTGTGCTTTTATTACATTATTCTTGAATTTAGCTTATTTTAAATTAATTTATTGAAAGTGTGCCTAAACTGAAATTTTTAGACATAATTAAACATCCAGAGCTTCAAGTATAATTTTAGTGATTTTAAAGTGAAAAATTGAAAAAGTGATCTTTATAAAGTTGATAGAGGACATCAGAGAGTCTTGGTTTGTTAAATTCTAAGTTTGTTTGAGCTTTCAACTTTAAAGTCAAAATTGAGCTTAAATTTCAGAAGCAGAAGTCTAGTCTGAGTCATTGATAGTAAATATGCCATAACTTAGGTTTCTGTAGACCAAATTAGGTGATTTAAAAGTCTAAAATCATCTACTCTTCTGCAACTATAATTTTTCTGAAGAAGTCAATTGGTGATAAGGATAATATATGATAGAAAAATTGAGTTTTAAATTTGAATTCAAATGTTGGGCAGAAGTGGAAGAGGAGTAGGAGTCTAGCTGGAGGGAGTGGAGTGTGATGCACCTAAGGGAGACGTGAAGAGAAACAGACACAGCCATCTTGGGATTTTCATACACACTTTTTCATTTTTTTTTCTCTAGAGTAGATTAGTTTTTAATATTTGAAAATCAAAAGGAAGAAGAAGATTGTGCTGGAGAAAGACTTCATCGTCTCTACAAGATTCTTCATCTGTCTAGTTTGAATTCTTTTTTCAGTCTATATTTTTCAAGTTTATATTTTAGTGTTTTGTTCTTTCCTTATTTTGAACATTGGAATTATGAATATCATATTTATTTTCTTAATTTTTATGTTCTTTATGTTAAATTTAGTCATGAGTCACTAATCTCCTTAGTGAGATTAAGTGAATTTAGGATTGTGAATAATGTGTATTAATTAATTCGATTGTGTGAATACTCGAATTTTGAGGCTCGGAAAGCCGGCTTTCTTAGACTGCAGGCGATTGAGCCGGACCGAAGGTTCACGACAAAGTTCACCGAAAGTATGTCTTCATGGTACTTGAAATGTCCGGAGCGACGCAAGGATCACGAATATGGTCTCGGAATAATTTTTGGAGGTCCGTAGCTCCCGGAAAATCAGTTTGAACGAAAATCGTGTGATTTTTTGACGGCTGAACCACCGAGCTTGGCGGTCCGACCACCGACCACGGAGGTCCAACTGCAGGCGAGCTACGGCGGTCCGACCGCCGACCACGGCGGTCCAACCGCCGCCCAGTCCGAATTTTGTCTATAAAAGGCTGCTGAATTTTCAGAAAGGGGGTTGGGCTTTTGGTTCGATTTTTCATTGGGCTTCGGGCGGACGAATTCTCGGTTTTCCATACACTTAAGGACTTCTTTTAGGACTTTTCTTTGCATAAATCTAACATTGTGCTGCAGGAATCAATTGAAATCAAAATAAAAAAAAACCGTAATCAAGAATCATAATCCAAGATCCGAGAAAATGAGATCTGGAACTTCGAAGTGGGAGAATCCTAAGCAAGGTAACACCCTAATTCATCATTTGTCAATTCAAGCATGTCATAAGCACTGCACTTCCTTTTTAATTTCTGTTTGGTCAAAGACCTAATCTTTTTGGCACGAAGCCTATTCCAATTAAAATCAACTTTTTGGCATGAAGCTCATCACAATTAAAATCAACTTTTTGGCATGAAGCCTAAATTGCATTTTCTTTTGGTACCAAGTACCCAAATTTCATCAAATTTAGCACTAAGTGCTCAAAATCTCACAATTTTGGCAAAAAGTCCGACAATGCACGAAGCATATACACACACATGCATAAATGCATAATTGCCTTTAAATAGGCTTTTCCGAACTACATGGGCTTTGATCTCTCATAAAAACGAGAATATGTAGGCATGTTTGGGATTCACCCCAAATAGCAAGTCCACAATTTACTAACAATCTGCTTGTCTTCTTTTCTTCGTCCCTTTTGGGTTTGTTTCTTTTGGCAAATTAATCAAATACATGACATAGTCCCCGAATCCTCCTTGGGTTCGCAGATTAGAAACCTTTACATTGGATGCATTAATTGGAGTCAAACAAGGGTTTTCTTAGTTTTTCCCTTTGAACAGAAAAAACTGAGTGGCGACTCCTAACAACAAGTGAACGTTCCTCCGAATCCTTTTCGGGTGGAAAACCGAGGTTCACAATCTGGCGACTCCACTGGGGACCATAAAAATGATTTATGGGATCCTAGTGGACTACTATTGTTTATTTGACTAATTTGCCCTTCTTTAGGGTACTTTTATTTATTTTGCAGGGTACCTTAGCAATATATATCCTTTCCTTAAGGATATTGGAGCAAAATTAACAAAAGGAATCTTTTTCCTTTGATGGACCCCTTGTTTTCTTAATTGTGCATTTGTTTTGTCATTTAGAGAATCTTTTTCTCTTGCATTATATGGGGGAATCATTTTCCTCCATTGCATAAAAAAATTATTTTCAAATGAATTTCTTCTCTTTCTGTTCAAAATTCTGAGTCTGGAAAGTAAGTAGCGCTGACCGGCAAGTCTCCTTGATTATGCCGGCGGACAGCCAAAGCGTCCTTCCTGTTGTCGCAAACCATTCCAATCCTTTTGGAGTGGCCCATGAGTAAACGTACTGTTGGACCCACGTGAAACTCTTTGTTTCACATGTGGTTAGGTATATCTTACTCAAGACTCAAGGGTCCCTATTATAAGCTCATTCTCTATTTTTCATGTAGCAATAGAACCCTCCCTTAGGTTGTATGTACCCAATGATAGTGCCACATTCCATTAAAATGAATTATGATGTGATGAGGTGCATTCATGCAACATAACAACATTGTTTTGGGGAAACCTTTTGATATATGCAAATGGACCAAGAGTCTTCCTATCCTACACACTACCCTGATCCTTTACCCTTAACCTTTGCAGGTACCCACTATCTGTGTGCCTTCACCTACACAAGCTACACCAACTCCAACTGTGCAATCACCCACAAGTCCTACTACCCCGACTTCAACAACTGCTCCAATTACTGAAATGGCTACTATTGAACAGATTAAGGCCTTGCTAGATGGACAGGTTAAGGAAATTGAAGCTAGGATGCAAGAAAGAATTGATGAAGCCTTGGCTGCCCAAAGGGTAGCCATCTTGGCTGAATTGGGAGGGGCACCAAAGACAGCCACTACTCCTGGAACTCTAGGGAAGGAACCTATTGTGGGACAAGCTAGCACCCCCATGACTGCTCAAAATAATACCCCTGTCATCAATTTGAAGGATCCACCCTCTAAGAATGCTACTAAAACTTATGAACTAAAAAAGAAACTTGAATTGCTTGAAAGGTCAATCACTGCCATGAAAACTCATAAAGAAGTGGTAGACATGGATTCCTTATCCTTGTTTCCCCAAGCTAGGTTGCCTCCAAAATTCAAGATGCCTGGGATGCACAGATTTGATGGGACTACTTGCCCTAAAACCCACCTGAAGATGTATGTGGGGGCATTAAGCTCTTGGGGTTTAAATGACGAGCTCTTTGCTCAACTCTTCCAACAATCCTTGACTGGTGCTGCCCTTAAATGGTTTGTAAGCCTGGATCGTGCCAAGATTAGGACCTGGGAGGACATCTGCAATGCATTTAACACTCAATACCACTACAATATTGAGGTAGATGTCACTAGAAGGGAGCTTGAGACTACCAAGCAAAACAACAATGAACCCTTCTCCTCGTTCCTTACGAGATGGAGGGCAAAGGCCGCCCAAATGATCAATCGCCCTTCAGAACAAGAGCATATTGATATTATAATCAAGAATTTAAGGCCTACATATCAAGCTCAACTGCAAACCCAATACCTACCTACTTTCAAATCGCTCATTGTGACTGCAACTAAGGTAGAAGATTTGATACAATTGGGTAAGATAGTAGATGAGGGAGCTATTTCAAAGTATAAGAAACAGGGCCAAGCTGCTTCCTCAAGCAAGGTCAATGAAGTGGCCAATATTGCCCCTGCGAATCCTTTACGTATGGGCAATCTTAGGCAGAGAAATCAGCCAAGAAGGCAATATACCGACCTTAGGATGCCCCTCCATCTGGTGTTTAAAAAAGCCGTGGAAGGAAAGTACTTGAAGCCTTTGAACCCAAGGCCTCCTCCAAACCCATTACCCTCCAATTATAGGGCCAATGAGTACTGTGAATACCACTAAGGAAATGGGCATAGAACAGATGCTTGCTGGACTCTAAAAAATGGTATCCAAGATCTGGTGGATAGTGGTGACATCATTCCTCTCAGGAGTCAACCAAACATTAATACTAACCCTTTGCCCAATCATTCCATCCACGCCATCACTGTGGAAGAAGAGTTGTTTAATCCTTTCAAACTTCTCTTGGAAATGAATGAAGTATGTGTGCTGGATCTGAATGACCTCGCTGAAGAGGTCGATGCTTTGACAAGAAGTGGAAGGCAATATCAGCCACTTGACTTGGAGAAGACCCCTAAAACCCCAAATCACCCATATAAGAAGACGCCAGAACCAAAGGAAGACCCTGTCCTCACTCAGCTTAAACAAACTCAAGCTAAGGTGTCAATTTGGGAGCTCCTTGCTTCCTCATTCCCACACCTTCAGGCTCTCAGTAAAGCTTTGAGTCAGCTTGATACATCAGTAGACACAAGCCCAGAAGCTTTGGTGGCCACTTTGACCCAATCAACCAAGGCGTTGAGTATCCGGTTTTCTGATGTAGACCTACCAGAAGATGGCATGAAACACAATAATGCTCTATACATCACCTTACAAACTAGGGGAAAGACTGTGCCCATGGTTCTCATTGATAATGGGTCAGCCTTAAATGTATGTCCTTTGAAAGTAGCAAGCTGTCTGGGATTGGAGGTTACAGATCTTACACCTTCTGATCAAATTGTTAAAGCATATGATAACACTCGAAGAGAAATTTTGGGTGTTGCTACTCTGGAAGTTGCTATTGGACCGGTAAAAATGGGAGTGTCGTTCCAGGTCATTGATGTACCCGCGAGCTTTAATCTCCTCCTTGGAAGGCCATGGATTCATCAGAATAATGTTGTACCTTCTTCATTACATCAAAAACTTAAGTTCCCTTTTGAAGGGAAAATCATCACTATTAAAGGAGACACATGTGAAATCAACAAGAAAACCATGGATCAGTCTCTCTTTGAGGTTGTTCCTGGTGAAACTGCTATGGCCTTGACTGGGTTCCATTATGACACTGTTCAATGCATCGAAGGAGAAAGGCCCAAAGGGCCATTTATCCTATATGACTTTGGGGAGGTCCAAGTCAATTGCCTGGTGGGAATGATGCTAAGGGTAGGTCTGCTACCCGGGATGGAAATGATAAAGTCTGGGAGGAAATCATCCATAGTGCGGCCATGGGAAGAGCCTGAGAATAAGGGGACTTTTGGCTTGGGGTACAAACCCACAGACGAGGAGGTAGAAGAGTTTGAGCATGGGAAGAAGAAAAAGAAGACTTGGGGGGCAAAAAGCCTCAAAATACGCCCTTACTTTAGAACTCTGAATGGTCACTTCTGCAAACCTGGGAAAGCAGTTCCTTACTGTGGTTTCCAGGAGCCATTCTATTCTCCTATGACTGGAAAGAAGTTACCGGGTTTTGAAATGTTCACTGATGTTTTAGTCATAATGGAAGAAGAGCCAGAACCTATAATTGAACCACAAGTGGAAGATTTCATGCGGCCTAGTCTCTTCGATGAGGTTGCTATGATATCCAATTTTGAAGACAAAAGGGACTTCACGAAGCTGATCAAGACAACAGATAGACCACTGATGAACTGGTATGCCGAGAAGGGACAAGAGGCTATAGTCAAACCTAGTCCTGTGTCACACCCCGAGCCTGAGTCTTGTACCGAGTCAAATCTTGAGTCAAACGCCGAGTCAAAGTCCAGTTCTGAGTCTTCCTTAGTTCTAGGAATAGAAAATCTTGATGTCGAATATGATGTAACTCTGGAGGATGACTCCGCCATTATTAATGAAACTGTTCAAGTTCTTGGTTACCCTGTGTCTTTTACTTTCCAAGTATTATCTAGCAAAAATGAAATAAATGAAATAAAAGAAATAAATGAAAAGATAATAATTGGCAAAGAAAATGAATATACATACATTGCATATGATTGTGTGAATAAAGAACAGGTTGTTGTGTGCATCAGAAGATATGTCGACTGCTTCATGTGGAAGACAAGTGATGTCAAGGGAATAGACCCAGCCATAGCAGTTCATAAGATTCTGCTATACCCCGATGCAAAGCCGGTTAAGCAGAAGTTGAGAAGGATGAAGCCAAAATGGTCTTTGAAAATTAAAGAAGAGGTTGCCAAGCAACTGGATAATAGGTTCATAGAACCAATTTTCTACCCTTCCTGGTTAGCAAACATTGTGCCAGTCCCGAAGAAAGACGGAAAGGTCAGGATGTGTGTTGACTATAGAGATTTGAATAAGGCTTGTCCCAAGGACAATTTCCCGCTACCACACATCGATTTGCTAATAGACAGGATGGCTGGGCATATGATGGTTTCCATGACTGACCTTGCGGTTGGGTACAATCAGATCATGGTGCATCCACGGGACAAAGAAAAGGCAGCTTTCATTACAGAATGGGGCACGTTCTACTTCAGGGTTATGCCTTTTGGATTGATAAATGCAGGGGCTACCTACCAAAGGATGGCGACAACAGTCTTTCATGACATGATCCACAAAGAAGTAGAAGTGTATGTTGACGATATGATTGTCAAGTCAAAATCTCCAGAAGAGCACGTTGAAGCACTTGAGAAGTTCTTCCTTAGACTTCTTAAGTACAATTTGAAGCTTAATCCTGCAAAGTGCCTATTTGGAGCAACATCAGGCTTATTTTTGGGATATTTGGTCAGCAAGAAAGGAATAAAAGTTGATCCAGCAAAGTCAAAGGCTATTCTGAAAATGCCTCCACCAAGAACAGAAAAGGAGATTCGAGGCCTGCTAGGTAGATTACAATATATCAGTCGATTCATATCGCAGTTGACAGAGACTTGTGGTCCTATCTTTAAGCTACTAAGGAAAGGTGCTTCACAAGAATGGAATGAAGACTGCCAGAAGGCCTTCGACAAGATCAAAGAATACTTGTTAAGTCCACCAATTCTGCAACCTCCCAGAATGGGAAAACCTCTGCTCTTGTATTTGTCTGTAACAGATGAAGCCATGGGTGCAATGCTAGCTCAAGAAGCCGAAGATACAAAGGTAGAAAATGCAATTTACTACCTCAGCAAAAGGATGTTGGACTATGAGTTAAAGTAAAACAAGATTGAGAAGTTGTGTTTAGCATTGTATTGGGCTTGCACGAAGTTACAGCACTACTTGTCTTCTTACACTACTTATGTCATCGCAGAACAGAGTCCCTTGAAATTCCTTATGGAGAGGCCTGTTTTGGACAGCAAAATGGCAAAGTGGGTGTCAACATTGGCAGCTTTTGACTTAAAATTCATTCAAAGGAAAGTTGTGAAAGGTGGGGCAATAGCTGACCAGTTAGCAGAATTACCCATAAAAGACGAGATGCGAGAAATGAATTTCCCTGACGAAGACCTCTTGAATGTGGAAGGAAGTGTTTGGGAGATGTATTTTGATGGGGCATCCAATTATCATGGAAATTGAATTAGGATTGTGTTCAAAACTCCTTGTGGAGAATACATTCCCTTTGCAGTTAAACTTGACTTTAGCTGCACAAACAATGAAGCAGAATATGAAGCTTGCATCAATGGGCTCGAAGCCGCCCTGGGATTGGGGATTAAGAACCTAAAGGTCTATGGTGATTCTATTTTAATAGTATCACAAGCTTTAAGGAAATGGAAAATAAGAGAAGAGCGTTTGGTTCCTTACCTACAACGTCTCGATCATTTGGCACAACAATTCGATAATTTGTCCTTCGAATATCTCCCAAGAGCAAAGAATCAGTTTGCTGATGCCCTGGCTACTTTAGCTTCCATGATCAACATCAAGGAGGGGAAAGCCATTCATCCATTGATAGTTCAACTTCAGAAGCAACCTGCCCACGTAATGCATCTGGCCGATGGTAAACCATGGTTCTGGGATATCAAGAGTTATCTCAAAGATGAAAGTTATCCGGAGGGATCATCAAGGGTTGATCAGAGAGCAATAAGGCAGCTAGCCACAGGTTACATTCTTAATGGAGATATCCTCTACAAAAGAAGTTAGAATGGAATGCACCTAAGGTGTGTGAATGAAGCAGAGGCTAAGCGGATAATGGAAATGGTACATGGTGGCGAATCAGGACCGCATATGTATGGGATCGCCTTGGCTCGAAAAATAGCCAATCTATGATATTATTGGTCCACCATAAATACAGACTGTGTGGCATTTGTGCAAGAATGCCATCAGTGCCAGATATTCGCTAAGCTGCAGAAGCAACCTCCCGTTGCTCTGAATCCAATCACCTCTCCATGGCCCTTCGCTACTTGGGGAATAGATATAATTGGCAAAATACATCCAAAAGCCTCGAATGGACATCAGTTTATCTTGGTAGCGGTGGATTACTTCACGAAGTGGGTTGAAGCAGCTTCTTATGCAGAATTAGACGCCAAAAAGGCAGCACAGTTTGTCCGAACCAACATCCTTTGTCGGTACAGAACGCCATTTGAGATTATCACTGATAATGGAACTCATTTCCAAGCAGAATTTGCTAAACTCTTGAAGGATAAAAAGGTCCAGCATCATAAGTCCTCTCCTTATAGACCTCAAACAAATGGAGCTGTAGAAGCAGCAAATAAGTCTATAAAGGTGATCATACAAAAAATGATCAAGGAACATAGGGGTTGGCATGAGAAGTTACCACTGGCCTTGTGGGGATATAGAACATCAATTAGAACTCCTACTGGGGCAACCCCGTATTCACTGGTGTACGGAATGGAAGCAGTACTCCCCATTGAACTGGAAGTTCAATCGGCAAGGATAATTCAAGAAAGTCAGATAAATGAAGCTGAATGGATTAGCAATTATCATCATCAGTTGTTGGGTTTGGATGAAAAAAGACTTCAAGCTCTCCATCAGATTCAAGGGTATCAAAGGCGAATGGCCAGACATTTCAACAAAAAGGTCAAAGATTAAAAGTTGGAAGAAGGTTGTTTGGTTCTGAAAGAAATCAGAACACCCGTTACAGATCCTCGTAGGAAGTTTCGTCCTCATTGGGCTGGACCCTACATTATAAAGAAAATACTTTCCGGCGGAGCAGTCATCTTGTCTAATTTGGATGGTCTGGAGTTCACAAACCCATGCAATTTGGATCAATTAAAGAAATATTATGTATAATCATGCATTGTAAGAAACTACATTAGACCTGATTCTCGCAAACTAATTCGAGATATGTAGGCAGCTCTCCTTGAGCACGGTCTAAATTTTAAATGAAAACCATTGATTCACTTTTCATTTGCCAACATTAAAAAAATAATAATAAATAATAAATAAATAAATAATATAAAAATAAAAATAAAAATCCCGCTAAGTTGAAAACCCGCAAAGGGCGGCTTAGGCAAGAATGGGTAAGAGCTCGCTAAGTTGAAAATCCGAAAGGACGGCTTAGGCAAAAATTAGAGCAAGTAAATAAAGTAGATAATGCTTGGAAAGCAAATGAAAAAAATCACCATTCATTACAAAAAGAGTCATCCTTAGAGTCAAACCATAATTCCCAAACATCCAAGGAACCAAAAAGGTACAAACAATCCAAAAAAAAAAGCAGACAATAGAGTCAACCCTAGGATCTAAATCCTACGTCTCCTACGTGGGGCAGAGTCTTCGGTATGTTCCTTAGGTCCGGAACTCTCTGCAACATCTATCTTCCCCTCGTTAAGAGGAACCACATCCTCTCCCTCCAACTCCTGCAGCAATGCAAGCCTCCTTGGCTTTTCAATTGGCCAAACTTCGGCTATAAACCAAGTTCTATACTCTGGAGTAGGCTGGACAAGAGAAGGCTCTGCGAAAGGCCTGATCATCTGATGGTTCCTAACCCAAGTTTGTAGAACAGCTCGAGTAACTCCGGGAGTAATGGGGGAAGCAATGGAAAGCCCAACAGGAAGAGGAACCCTCTGATCAATCCCCATCTGTCTGATGACGCGAGAAGCACTATACCATATACTATGAGTGAAACCAAGAAGGTAGACATGGTTATGCATTGCATTTGCCTCCATGAAGCGAGAAATTCTATACCAAGGGATGAACCACAACAATTCCTCTGGCCCAAGCTCAAACAACCAAATAGTCCACTTAGCCATAAAAGAAAAAGAGATCTGGATTCTCCTGGTACGGTACTGAGAAGGGTTATAAGTCAATGCATGGGGAACGGCAACCACTCGGAGATGGTCTCTCAGCCAAACCTGAAAAAAAAAATAGATCCTTTCTATTTACAGAAAAAAAAATGAGAAGAAACAAAAAAAAATTAAATTACCTGAAGAATGATTGGAGTAACAGTCCAATCTTTAAATCCAAGTGCAGTTCTGTCAATACTCTGAATAGTCTCAGCCAGAATCATACCACCAATGCAGTTAAGTTCTTCCATTGGCCTAATCATGGGGCAAAGCTTTAAATCTCAGAAGCCAGGGTCACGGTTGAAAAGAAATCCAGCTAACAGGCAGAAAACAAAAGCTCGCATCCTATGCTTCAGTTGAATCTCATCTTCAAAATTAGCAGTTAGGAATTCATCAATCAAAGGAAGCAGCATCGTCTTATTCCCATCCGCAATCATAGCTTGAGCTTGAGGCCTTGTAAAGTTGAAAAGCCTCTGAAAAGACCCCACATAGCCAATTTGAACCTCATGCCTTACAAGAGGGGCATTTGGGTCACATCCAATAATTGAGCAGAATTCCTCAAAAAGAGGACACATCTCGTCCATCCGGGCACCAAATCTGAAGACGTGAACTTAGGGATCCCAAAATCTGATACAAGCATGCAAGAAATCCCAATCTACAGCTACGCCTCTAAGAGTAGCAACAGCTTTCAATCCATATCTTCCCATATTGATCCTTTCAACCTTTTGAAGACTCTTGGTCCAGTTGTGCATGCAATGGTTGTAAAAGAAGCAAATAAATACCTTTATGAAAATAAAAGGGGACATAATGCATACATATGTACTGTTTGTGCTAAATAAAAGTGCAGGTACAGAAAAGTCAGAATACAATCAGAGAAAAATCAGAAGTGTTGCAAGCAATCCAGAAATGCCAAAAGGTGGGTCTTTTACCCCTCGCTCAAAATTCGCTCTTCAGACGACCACTGGGCCCCATAAATCATTTTTATGGACCCCAGTGGGGGCAATTGTGAATACTCAAATTTTGAGGCTCGAAAAGCCGGCTTTCTCAGACTGCAGGCGACCGAGCCGGACCGAAGGTTCACAAAAAAGTTCACTGAAAGTATGTCTTCATGGTACTTGAAATTTCCGGAGCGACGCAAGGATCACGGATATGGTCTCAGAATAATTTTTGGAGGTCCGTAGCTCCCGGAAAATCAGTTTGAACAAAAATCGTGCGATTTTTAGAGGGCTGAACCACCGAGCTTGGCGGTTCGACCGCCGGCGAGCTACGGTGGTCCGACCGCCGACGTTGCCCTTTTCCAGATTTTTCAATGAGCTACGGCAGTCCGACCGCCGACCACAGCGGTCCAACCGCCGTCCAGTCCGAATTTTGTCTATAAAAGGCTGCTGAATTTTTAGAAAGGGGGTTGGGCTTTTGGTTCGGTTTTTCATTGGGCTTCGGGCGGATGAATTCTCGGTTTTTCATACACTTAAGGACTTCTTTTAGGACTTTTCTTTGCATAAATCTAACATTGTGCTGCAGAAATCAATTGAAATCAAAATAAAAAAAAACCGTAATCAAGAATCATAATCCGAGATCCGAGAAAACGAGATCCGAAACTTCGAAGTGGGAGAATCCTAAGCAAGGTAACACCCTAATTCATCATTTGTCAATTCAAGCATGTCATAAGCACTGCACTTCCTTTTTAATTTCTGTTTGGTCAAACACCTAATCTTTTTGGTACGAAGCCTATTCCAATTAAAATCAACTTTTTGGCATGAAGCTCATCACAATTAAAATCAACCTTTTGGCATGAAGCCTAAATTGCATTTTCTTTTGGTATCAAGTACCCAAATTTCATCAAATTTAGCACTAAGTGCTCAAAATCTCACAATTTTGGCAAAAAGTCCGACAATGCACGAAGCATACACACACACATGCATAAATGCATAATTGCCTTTAAATAGGCTTTTTCGAACTACATAGGCTTTGATCTCTCATAAAAAAGAGAGTATGTAGGCATGTTTGGGATTCACCCCAAATAGCAAGTCCACAATTAACTAACAATCTGCTTGTCTTCTTTTCTTCGTCCCTTTTGGGTTTGTTTCTTTTGGCAAATTAATCAAATACATGACATAGTCCCCGAATCCTCCTTGGGTTCACATATTAGAAACCTTTACATTGGATGCATTAATTGGAGTCAAACAAGGGTTTTCTTAGTTTTTCCATTTGAACAAAAAAAACTCAGCGGTGACTCCTAACAATAAGTGAACTTCCTC
This sequence comes from Garcia nutans, assembly GCA_947685225.1. NCBI lineage: Eukaryota > Viridiplantae > Streptophyta > Magnoliopsida > Malpighiales > Euphorbiaceae > Garcia > Garcia nutans. Next base: position 138,738 of record CANTUV010000017.1, on the reverse strand, counting down.
CGAATCCTTTTCGGGTGGAAAACCGAGGTTCACAGATTGCTATTTATTTTCTAAAATTAAAGTTTTGTTGATTTTGTTCTTAGTGCTTGTGATTGACTGGCCATCAATTGCATGATCAATTAAAAATCGTATGTTGATTGAAAGCTAGGTATGATTTAGATTAAGGAATCAACAACTTAAGAAAATTCTATTTAGAGATAAAAAAAAATAATCTTAAGACCAATTTAGTTCCTTTGAGCTTTATAGGTTATTTTAATTTATTGATCATGAAAATAGAACTAACAAATTTTATCAATCATTAATTTTCTTACTTGAGAAAGAGAAAAATTAACACTTAAGGAATTGGTAACTTTGATTCAAGAAAATTTTGAATTAGTATGAAAAGATATTTTTACCCAATTGAAATAATTCTAATGAAACCTAATCCTACTGTTTATCCCAAAAATTTGAATTTTACTTTTAAATTTGAATCAATAGATAACTATCCTAGATTATTTCATCTTGAATTTGAATATTAAATTAATTTTTGAATTTAAATTTAATTTAAGAATTAAGTATTTAATTTTTTAGAAAATATAAACTTAATAAATTAGTTTTCAGATAATAGTTGATTGGAATTTAGTTAGTCAAATTATTCCTTCCATGTGGGATCGATCTTTACTTTCACTATATTACTTGTTACGAACCGTGCACTTGCGGTTTAATAATCGATACTCACAAATTGACTAAGAAATTTTTGGCTCCGTTGCCGGGAAAGAAAAAATTAATTTGATAATAGTAAGTTCAAAGGAATTATTAATTTGAAATTTATTTTAATTATTTTCTTTTGCTTCTCTATAGGGATTTTATGCGCAGTGATCGATAAGCTGTTTTAGAATATTTTAATCTAGAAATTGAAAAATAGTGCAAAGAAAATAATAGAGCAAGAAGAGAAAGACTTCGCTTAAAAGAGAAGAAAGGGAACAAATTAAGGCACATGAGTCTATAGAAGAAGAAAGTAGAGTTGAAGTAGGGGAAGCTAGTGACGAAGAAGTTAGTATGGATGACCCACAAGATCAAATTCAACTAAGAAATCTCACACTGAGAGAACATGTAATGCCTAATGCTTAGATTGGATCAAACATCATTCGATCTATAGTGAATGCTAATAATTTTGAACTTAAACCAGCTCTCATCAATATGGCTTAACAACAGCTTTTCTATGGCTTGAACCAGGAAGATGTTATTGCTCACCTGGCAAATTTTCTAGAAATTTATGACACAATCAAGATGAATGGAGTTAGTGATGATGCAATTAGGCTATATTTTTTTCCTTTCTTATTAAAGGACAAGGAAAAGATTGGTTGCAAGGATAAGCTGCTGGAACTTTCACCACTTGGGACGATCTGTCTAAAGGATTTTTAACAAAATATTTCCCTCCTAGTAAGACTGTAAAATTCAGAAATGACATAATCAGTTTTGTGCAGTTTGATGGAGAGTCACTCTATAAAGTATGCGAGAGATTTAAAGATCTTCAAAGGAAGTGCCCTCACTACGGGATTCCATAATGGCTAATTGTGCAAATAGTTTATAATGGAATAACAGGGATTGAGAAGTACAATAGATGCAGCTACTGAAGGTGCTCTAATGAACAAAAATACAGCTGAAGCATTGGAATTGCTTGAGTTCATGGCGACAAACAATCATCATTGGTCGAGTGAAAGATCTTTACCTAAAAAGGCAGTCAGTGTGCATGAAGTAGACGTAATTTCATTACTTTCAGCTAAGGTTGATGCCTTAACTAGGAAGTTGGAATATGTTAATCTTGCCACTGTAGGTTGTGAAGGGTGTGATGGAAACTACCAATCTTTTAATGTCCATCTCAAGATCAAATAAATTTTATGGAAAATCAAAATAAAGCTCAACCAATGCCTTATGGAAATACTTACAACCCTAGTTAGAGAAACTAACCAAATTTGTCATGGGGTGGAAATCAAGATAATCAAGGTAATCAGGGGAACCAATTCAACCAAAGAGGAATGTACCAACCACCATTTCCAAATCAGAATCAAGGTCAAGCTAATTATTAAGATAACAAGATAGGATATGAGGCTGCTTTTAAAAACAAATTATTACCGTTTCTAGTGAAAGGCTTGACAAACTAGATAAGCAATATGATCGATTGGAAGGTAGGATGGATCAAATTGCAAGTCAAACTAGGAACCTCAAAGTGCAAATTGGGCAAATAGCTAGTTCTTCTAATTCAAGAGGTCAAGGAGCTTTTCTTAGTAAAACAGAAATAAATTCCAAGGAGTATTGTAAAGCAATCATGCTTAGAAGTGGAAAGGAGTTACAAGATATAGTACCAAAAAAGGTTGAATCAAAAAGAGAAAGTAAAGTAGTTAAAGAAGATGAGCAAAATAAAGAGATTGAGACTGAAAAGGAGCAAAGTGAGACACTCCCACCAAAGACAGAAGTGAAGCCTTATGTACCACCTGTACCATTTCCTCAAAGGCTTCAAAAGTAAAAAGTGGAGAAACAATATGAAAAATTTCTTGAAGTGTTTAAACAATTAAGAATTAACATTCCTTTTGTAAATGCTCTTGCTCAAATACCTTCATATGTCAAATTATTTAAGGAGATTCTTTCTAACAAGAGATCCATTAAAGAAAATGCAAGAGTTTCCTAACCAAAAAATGCAGTGCTGTGATCCTGAACAAACTGTTATCCAAATTGAAAGATCCATAGAGTTTTTTTATACCTTGCAGTACTATTGGTGAATTTGACTTTAGTAAGGCTTTATATGATTTAGGTACAAGTGTAAGTCTAATATCAAATTCAATTTACAGGAAGCTTGGATTCACAGATTTGAAGCCTACAAGGATGACACTTCAATTGGTAGATCGTTCTATAAAATTCCTTTTGGGAATAGTAGAAAATGTGTTAGTTAAAATTGATAAATTTTATATTCCTTTTGATTGTGTTTTTCTTGACATGAAAGAGGATATTAAATTTTCTCTAATTTTAGGGAGACCATTTTTTGCTACTGTAGGGGCTATGATAGATATTAAGTGAGGTAAGTTAACTTTGTAAGTGGGTGAAGAGAAAGTAGAGTTCAATCTTAATGAGTCCATGAAAGAACCAAGATTTATGGATGATTGTTTTGGAGTTGATGTTATTAATGCGTTAGTTCAATAAGCCTGTGAAAAAGAGTTTAGAGATGATCCTTTAGAGGTTTGTTTAACTCATAATGGAACTCAAAAAGATGACAATCAAGATATTGCAGCTTGTGCTTATACCTTGCAGATAATACCACCCATAGCTTTCAGGGGATTTTAAGAAATAAGGAAATCTACACTTTTACTACCCCTTCAATTGAGAGACCACCTATTCTTAAGATGAAACCATTGCCTTCTCATTTAAAATATGTCTTTTTAAGACCCAATGAAAGCCTTCCAATAATTATAAATGCTCAATTATCAGAGGACCAATTAGAACAGGCATTAGGTGTGATTAGGCAATTTAAGAAGGCTATAGGCTGGAGTATTTCAAATATCAAAGGTATTAATCCATCTTTGTATATGCATAGAATTTTGATGGAGGATGATTGTAAACCGGTTGTGGATGCACAGAGAAGATTGAACCCAAATATGAAGGAGGTTATTACGAGTGAAATTACTGAACTATTAGATGCAAGGATTATTTACCTAATTTTGGATAGTCCTTGGGTAAGCCCGATGCATATGGTACCAAAGAAAGGGGAGATGACAGTAGTTAAAAATGAAAGAAATGAGTTAATTCTATCTATGACAGTTAAGGGGTTACGAGTGTATATATTATAGAAAACTAAACAAAGCCACTCGTAAAGATCATTTTTCATTGCCTTTCATTGATAAAATGTTGAAGCGGTTAGCGGGTAATTCATTTTTCTGTTTGATAGATAGATACTTAGGGTATTTTCAGATACCTATAGCTCCAGAAGATCAAGATAAGATAACATTTACTCGTCCATTTGGTACTTTTGCTTATAGAAGAATGTCCTTCGATTTGTGCAATGCATTTGCTACGTTTTAACGTTGCATGATGGCAATCTTTAGTGATTTTGCAAAAAAATATATGGATAATTTTACTATTTATGATACATATTTTGAAATTTGTTTGCAGAATTTAGCTAAGGTGCTTTAAAGGTGCGAAGAAACAAATTTGGTGCTTAACTGGGAGAAATGCCATTTTATAGTTGAAGAGAGGATAATCCTTAGGCACAAAGTTTCACAAGCAAAGATTGAGGTGGACAAAGCAAAAGTTAAAGTTATTGAGAAGTTGTCTCCACCTATAAACGTCAAAGGAATTCAGAGTTTTCTTGGACATGCTAGATTTTATCGACATTTTATTAAAGATTTTTTTAAAATTTCAAAACCTTTATGTGATTTATTAAGTAAAGATGTTGATTTTTATTTTTCTAATGATTGTTTATTTGCTTTTAATAGGTTGAAGAAAGCACTAACCACGGCTCCAATTATTGCATCTTCTGATTGGGCCTTACCTTTCGAGATCATGTGTGATGCTAGTGAGTTTGCAATAGGAGTTATTCTTTGCCAAAGGAAGGAAAAAAGGTGATATGCTATTTACTATGCCAGTAGGTTGCTTGATGATGCTCAAGTCAACTATGCTACTACGGAGAAAGAGATGCTAGCGGTGGTTTATTCTTTAGATAAGTTTTGATCTTATATTATTAGGTCGAAAGTAATTATGTACCCAAACCACACTGTCATTAGGTGCCTTATGACCAAGAAGGAGGCAAATAAACGTTTGATTTATTGGATACTATTAATTCAAGAGTTTAATATGGAGATTAGAGATAAGAAAGGACTAGAGAATGTTGTTGCGGACCATCTTTCTAGACCAAAATTGAGAACATTGGCCATGGAGGAGATCCCAATCAATGAAACTTTTCTAGATGAGCAACTTTATTCATTAAAGGGGAATTTTTCTTGGTATAGACATTGTCAATTATCTGGTAATTAAAATTACACCTTCAGATTTTAATGCTAACCAAAAGAAGAAATTTTTCTCTAAAGTGAGACATTACATATGGGAGGATCCTCTATTGTTCAAACATTGTAGTAATGGTTTGATCCGTAGATGTGTTCCAGAAGAAGAGTTCCAATCTATACTCGAGTTATGTCACTCTAGAAAGTGTGGACGACATGCTAGTTCTTCCAAAACTATAGCTAAGGTATGGCAATCGAGATTTTTTTGGCCAACAATGTATCGTAATGCGCACAATTTTATTCAAAAATGTGATCATTGCCAAAGGGTAGAAAATATCTCAAGGAGAGATGATATGCAGGGTAAAAAATATCTCAAGGAGAGATGATATGCCTTTAAACCCTATTTTAGAAGTTGAATTATTTTATGTATGGGGGATTAATTTTATGGGGTCATTTCCTTCTTCTTGGAGCAACCAATACATTCTTGTAGATATTGGTTATGTCTCAAAATGGGTAGAAGCAATTGCCAGTTAAACTAATGATTCTAAGGTAGTGATCCGCTTTCTTAAGAAATTTATTTTCTATAGGTTTGGTGTACTAAGGGCTATTATTAGTGATGGAGGTTCACACTTTTACAATAATGCCTTTGAAACTCTTCTTAGAAAGTATGGAATTCATCATAATATAGCTACACCTTATCATCCATAAATGAGTGTTCAGGTAGAAATTTCAAATAGAGAAATTAAGTGAATTTTAGAGAAGACTGTTGAGAGTTCTAGGAAAGATTGGACACTAAAATTAGATAATATTTTATGGGCTTATAGGACTACTTTTAAGATACCCATTGGTATGTCTAATAGGTTAATTTATGAGAAAGCTTGTCATCTTCCGGTAGAGTTAGAACATAAAGCCTATAAGGCAATTAGAAAATTAAATTTTAATATGAAAATAATAGGTGAAAAGAGTTTACTTCAGTTAAGTCAACTCGATAAATTATGTCTTAGTTCATATGAAAATGCTAAGTTGTATAAAGAGCAAACTAAGGTATGGCATGACAAGCGTATCCGGGAGAGTAATTTTTATAAAGGCCAATTTGTATTATTGTTCAATTCTATACTTAAACTTTTTCCTAAAAAACTTAAGTCTAGGTGGCCAGGGCCATTTAAGATTATTAAAGTTCATCTTTCAGGAGCGGTGGACATTCAAAATAACTCAGATCAAATTTTTACAGTTAATGGACAGAGATTAAAGCCATATTTAATTGGTTATCTAATTGATAAGGCTTTAGTTTGTTATTTTAATGTTTGAAGTTCAAAGAAAAGTCAGGCTGAAGAAGTTAAACAAGCACTTTTGAGAGGCAACCCAATTTTATTACCCTTTGTTTTTACTTAATCTTTTTGTTATTTAGTAGTTTCAGTTTATTTGACATAGTTAAATTGAAATTTTAATAGTTGTTTTTAATTTAGTTTATTGACTTTTGCAGGTTGATGTTTTAATTTAATGTTCTTTAATTTTCTATTTTTATTTTTTAGGCAAACGAAATCTTAAAAAAATAATAATAAATAAAAATAAGATAAAAAATTAGGGGGCACTATAGCGATCGCGCCAAATGGCGCGATAGCGACAGAGGGCACAACTAATCTGCTCCCTCGAACTTCACTGTCGCAATCGCGATAGATCCCCGTTAAAATAAATAAATAAATAAAGGAGATTAGAGCGAGTCGTTGTCATGATCACGCAAGATTGCGTGATCGAGATAGCAGACTAAAACTCCTTCCCGGGAGCAGCAGCGCGATACCAGTACATCTGTCGCAATCGCAGCAGTCATTGCTATCGCGACGGGTTGAGTTACGAAGAAAAAAAAATTTATAAAAACCAATCAGCCCCTTCTCTCTCCTCAAATTTCTTTTCATCTTCTTCTTTTCTCTCTCACACCCCTAAACTCTCTCTCAAATCCCTAACTTTGTCTTTCTCAAATCCACACAAATCTCACCCAAATCCTCTAAATTTCTTCATTAATCCAACAAATTCTTACCAAATCTACTAAACTCATTCTTCAAATCATTTAAAAATGGCTTCAAGAACAAAGAGTGTTATAAGAAAAGCTTCTTCAAGGAAGGGGAAAGATAAAGTTTCAAGCTCTTCAAGAGATGAGGTAGATATATCTTCTCATTTGAGGTACCTTTTCCAATTTTTTATCAAGAAGAAGGTAAAAAATATCTCTCTCTATGCTTAAGAAATATTACTCATTGTAGATATTTTAGCCATGATGTTTTTAAAAATTTGGGTCTAGATGATAGAATGAAAAAATTATTTGATAGATTAGGTTGGGAAATTTTTGTTCAAAAGAGATATGACATATATAAAGAACTCACTCTTGAATTTTTCACAACTCTTAAAATGTCCAAATCTAAGGATAAAAATTTAGAGTGTAGAATGTTTGGCGTTAATCATGTAATTGATCATGATATTATGTTCAAAACTTTTGACTTGCCTAAAGGAGGTGTTTATACCCATTCTAAAGAATTTAATGTTGATAAATTTTGAAAAACTTTAACTGGGTTTGATTCATTCAATATAAGAAATACACCTAATGGACTGATTCGTGATCATAGTTTACTATTATTGCATAAGTTTATGTGTCATTTTTGTATTTGGCAAAATAAAGTAATAAAGTGTCAGTTCAAGAATTATTTATGTTGTATTGTGCTTATAAGAGTAAAAAGGTATCCGCAACATATCATATTTTTCAAATTTAATGTTTATTGCTCAACATCCCAAGAATACAATTACATTAGGACATATTGTTACTGGATTGGCAGTCTATTTTAATATTTTGAATTCTAACAATACTTCAATGGAATATATTAGTGGGGAGTCATATTCATTTGACACTTTATATCGTGCTGAGATTTTGGATGCTAACAGTAATTTAAGAGATCCCATAACAAGAAAGTGCCTCAAGAAATTATTTCAAGGAGGTTCTAGTAGTACTGTACCAAGTGATCAACCAACACATAAAGAAGAAGACAATGAGGAAGAGGAAAGTGATGATAAAGAAGATGATGATAATGCCAATGATGAGTAGGGATGGCGATAGGTTTTAAAGCGGCTCGATAAAATGTAAGAAACGAATCTGCAAATGAGCACGCGACTAAACATTATGGAGGCGCAACAAAGGCAGTATGGCTATCAAATAGGGACCATGAATCGCAGACTTATCAACATGGAAAGGAGTCAGACTTATTACAATTACAAGCTCGTGAAGTATATTGAACTTTCAGGATTGTCTGTTTCTTCACCGACTCCCTCACCTCCGTCGTCGCCATAACTTAGGAAAGTTTTTATCCATTATCTTTTTCTTATTATATTATCTTTTTCATGTTATTTGTTGTGTTCTTTTGTATGGTTGCATAGTTTTCATTAGGGATAGTGAAAATTTTAAGTGTGGGATGTGAGTATTTGTTTTGTTTTGGGATTTTATTTAATTTGTGTTTTGTAAATTTTGTTTCTTGTATTATTTTTTTTGTTGTTTTTGTTTTTTATTTTTGCTATTTTTTAAATAATAATAAATATATATATATTTATATATATATACAAAAATTCAAAAAAAAATTCCAGTTTTTTTCAAAAATAAAAAAGTAAGATAATAAAAAATATAAAAATTAAATTAGTGTTAGGTTATATTTAAATTTTAGTTAGTTGTTTTAGTTTATCTAAGATTAAGTTATTATCTTTTATTTTGAATTTAATTCCTTATCCTAAGTAGATTAAGAGTTTGTTTTTAATTAGTAAAGTTTAATAATAAGAGTTTAACTAGAATTCCTTTAGTTGAATAGTTTTAGGATTAGTTTTTATTTCTCCTCAAGTGAAGATGATGAACCTAAGCCATGCAAACAAAAAAGAAGAGAGGTAGGCTATCTAAATTGGAAAAAAGGAAAAGAGGAAGATCTCCAAAGATCCCTAAAAAAATTTAGTTCGATGCAATAACTATTAAGAAAGAAGAGGGAGATGCTTAGAAGTCTATAAATAACTCTTATTATTGTTAGTTTGATTTAAATAATATTTCTTTTTAGATTGTATTTTATTTTTATTCTTGCTTAATTTTATGTCTTTTTATTTTTAATTGTAGTAGACTTTAAATTTCAATTTTTAATAAATAATAAAACTTGTTCTACTTTTACTTTGCAATCTATATAGTTTTTTATCCCTTCTTGTTCTTTACTTAGTATTAAATGAATTAATTATTGTATTTTAGATTTTAACTTGATAATTGAATTCTTTTACCTTGATTGAAATAATTTTTAGCTATTCTTAATTTAATGCATGGAATAGATAAGGTTGTGATCTTGAGAAATTTTACAAATTAAGAGCACTTATTTTTAAAGAATATTTAAAATTATTTTTTATCATAGTGTATTAAGTATATTGTATTGTAATGGATTCTTGAGTTAGTATGTATCACTAATGTAATAAATTGATTAATTTTGTGGGGATATGATATGAGAATTAAGCATAATTAATATAGTTATTATATTAAATATTTTTTGAGAGATGGAGCGTAAGACGCACTCGTTTAAATAATTAAAGTGGAATAGAGCATAAAATGCATTCACAATACACACACACACACACACACACACACACACACACACATATATATATAAGAAAGAAAAAGAAATTAACAATAGTAATGGAATGGAACATAAAATGCATCCATTAAATATATATATATATAATAATATCGATAAATGTATAGTTCTTATTGATCCTCAATTGTTGTGTAGAATTGACTAATTAGTGATATTTGCTATATTCTTGAATTAATGAGGTTATGATGAATTTTTTTTTATTACTATGGTTTGACATGAAAGTTTTTGTTAATTACCTTAATGTATACATATGCTTAGTTTGTGAAGTTGATTAAGATTATGATTCTTTGAAGTTTAGTATTTTAAGTTAAGAATAAGTGATTATTATTTTTCTTTGGTTGATTGAGTTTGATTGATTGTTGAAATTTGACTTAATGATGTTAATTTGCTTGAGAACAAGCAAAAATTTAAGTGTGAGATAACTTGATAAGTGCATATTAACCTTATATTTTATATCATATTTAGCATATAATTGACTTGAATTAATCTATTCTAAGCTTATTTGTATACTTTTATTACATTATTTTTGAATTTAGCTTAGTTTAAATTAATTTCTTGAAAGTGTGCCTAAATTAAAATTTTTAGACAGAATTAGACCTTTAAAGTTTCAAGTACAATTTTGGTGGTTCTAAATTGGAAAATTGGTCTTCATAAGTTTGATAGAGGACATCTTATGCTTTTCAAAGAATCCTAGTTCATTAAATTCTGAGTTTTATTTGGGCTTCCAACTTTAAAATCAAAATTGAGCTTAAATTTTAGAAGCAGAAGTCTAGTCCGAACCAGTGATAGTTACTAGGCTATAACTTGTGTGTATAAAGTTCGAATCAGGTGATTCAAAATTCTAAAATCATCAACTCTTCTGGGGCTACAATTTTGTTGAATAAGTCAATTGGAGATAAGGATTTTATCTAATAGAAAATTGAGTTTTAAGTTTGAATTCAAATGCTGGGCAGAAGTGGAAGAGAAGTAGGAGTCTAACTGGAGGGAGTGGAGTGTGATACATCTAAGGGAGACATGAATAGGAACAGACACAGCCATCTAGGGATTTTCATAAACACTTCTTCTTTTTTTCTCTAGAGTAGATTAGTTTTTAATCTTTGAAAATCAAAAGGAAAAAGAAGATTGTGCTAGAGAAAGACTTCGTAGTCTCTACAAGATTTTTCATTTATCTAGTTTGAATTCTTTTTTTAGTCTATATTTTTGAAGTTTATATTTTAGTGCTTTATTTTTTTCTTTTTTTGAACATTAGAATTATGAATATCATGTTTATTTTCTTATTTTCTATGTTCTTTATGTTAAATTTAGCCATGAGTAACTAATCTCCTTAGTGGGATTAGATGAATTTAGAATTGTGAATAATGAGTATTAATTAATTCGATTACTATTTATTTCTTGAAATTAAGATTTTGTTAATTTTGTTCTTAGTGCTTGTGATTAACTGGCCGTCAATTGTATGATCAATTGAAATCGTATGTCGAGTGAAGCTAGGTATGATTTTAGATTAAGGAATCAACAACTTAAGAAAATTCTATTTAGATATAAAAGAATAATCTTAAGACCAATTTAGTTCTTTTGAGCTTTATAGATTGTTTTAATTTATTAATCATGAAAATAGAACTAATAAATTATACCAATAAATAATTTTCTTTCCTAAAAAAGTCAAAAATTAACACTTAAAAAATTGATAACTTTGATTCAAAAAAAATTTAAATTAATTTGAAAAGATATTTTTACCAATTTGAAAAAATTCTAATGAACATAATCCTACTGCTTATCTCAAATATTTTTATTTAATTATTTTAGTTTTACTTTTAAATTTGAATAAATAGATAACTATCCTAGATTATTTCATCTTGAATTTGAATATTAATTTAATTTTTGAATTTAAATTTAATTTAAAGATTAAATATTTAATTTTTTAGAAAATGTAAAGTTAATCAATTAGTTTTCAGATAATAGTTGATTTGAATTTAATCAAATTATTCTTTTCTTGTGGGATCGACCTTTATTTTCACTATATTACTTGTTACGAACAGTGTACTTGCAGTTTAAAAATCGATATACACAAATCGACCAATAGTATTATACTATATATATATGGCAAATAATAAAAATACATATAATTGATACTATTACATAATTAGATATAATAATAATTAATCAAAAATCTTCAATAGTTATAATACACACATACATGCATATATATATAATAATCAATCTTTTCTAAATATACTTAATTAGCTTTTTTTTGAAGGATAGATATACTTAATTAGTTAATACTGCTAATAAATATAATGATATAATTGATACTATTACATAATTATATATAAGAATAATTAATAAAAATTCTTCAATGGTTATAACGCACACATACATACATATACTAAATAAATCAATCTTCAATATTTACTCTATCTTTTTTAAATTTACTGAGTTAATATTACTAATAAATATAATCTAATAAGCATATATAATATAAAAGATTAAGGTTCAATTTAGTCTATGTGCTATAGTGGAAAGTTTATATTGACCCTTGTAATTTTTTTTTACTAGATTGTATTTTTCTTTTTAAATTTAGTCCAAATCGTCCATTTCTTAATATAACCATTAAACTAGTTAATGATAGGATCCAATTTAGACTTCGATTGAACGCGAGAAAAATTAAAATTTCAAAAAATATTAATAATTAACAAAGAATATTACAAGTTATACATATAGTAAATATTATAACATAATTGATAAAGTTCTATTGATAATTATTGTAAATATATATTTTAATTGTATAATATAATTGATAAAGAATATTATAATTTTTTTTTTTGCAAACAATATTATAAGTTATATATGTAGTAAATATTATAATCTTGTAGTATTTTAAATAACATAATTGATAAAGTTCTACATTAATAATTATTGTAAACATATTTTTTTAATTGTATAATATAATTGATAAAGAATATTATAAGTTTTATTTTTGGCAAACAATATTATAAGTTATACACATAGTAAATGTTATAAACATGTATGTATTTTAAATAACATAATTGATGAAGTTCTACAATAATAATTATTGTATATATATATATATTCATTGTATAATATAATTGATAAAGAATATTATAAGTCATAAATAATAAATTTATTAAGTATTATACTATATATATATATATTATTTTTCAAAGCAGATGAATCAATCAAAAGAAATATCATAAAACAGAAAACTTGCCCTTGGTATTAGACTTTTAAAATATATTTCTAAGGATATTGAAAGTATATACACTTTTAAAGCTCAATGTATTATGATATTTGAAAATCTAAATCATTAGTTATAAACAAAGCTCAATGTGTTAAAAACTTAAAAAAATCATTAATTATTAACAAGATTCAATGTACTGGAAATGAAACAATATTTAATGATGTTATTGGTTGAATATTGAATAAAGAGAAATTCAAATTTAAGTTTAAATGTACACAAGGATAAATAAGAAATTTCACATTGCAATTATGTATTTGATCCATATCAATTATCCATTTAGTATCACTCTCGAACAATAATGCTAATTAATAAGTAATTCACATTGTAAATAAGTACTCGAATACTCTTTTACTGGCTTGTGATTTAATAATAGAGTTTTCTTAGTCACTTTTACATTTATCAATACTGATTAATCTCTTAGTCCAATAAGTTTAAGCTTACTTATACAACCTATTTCTCAGTAATAATAAAGAAAATTGGATTAATTGTTGACTTTTAAATAAAAGTGCAATCGGAGTTACATAAGACTATATATAAATATTATAATAAAAAACATAACATATTTGAATATTATCAAAATATAAAGCATATTTAAAAATAATTAAATTAAATATTGATTAGTTTAGTAAATTATTCAAGTCATATATTATAATAGTTAAATCGAATTTGACTCTTTTACTTAAATTATTTGAATTAAATTCAATTCAATTAAAATCGACTTAAATTAAAATATTTTGTGAATGAAAATAATGCTATATAAGAGCCTCGACTTGAACCTGAAAGAATAACATTAATTTTTCAACAGTATGTTGCCATCCCCCAAAATTTTAAATTATAATATAATATTTAAACAGTATTTATGTTATATTATTATCATTTTATTTTTCTAATTAGAATAATTGCTACATTACATAATATTGTATTAACTGTCAATTACTAGCGATTTGCAATTAACAAGGAAATGACTATAATTAACAAGAACCATCATTAATGTTATGATCCTAAGCAAAGCATATATGTTCTAGCTCTTGCCCTGGTGGACGACAGGTTGATTGTGTCACCTGAAAAACCTGTCCACAGTAAGTTTCTCTAGACTAATCAACTAGAAATTCCAATATTATATTATAAAAATATTATTATTATTATTATTATTATTATTATTATTATTATTATTATTATTATTATTATTATTATTATTATTATGTAGATAATTTGTGCGTTTCGGTATTGTTGATTTTATTGGGTGGGTCTACTCGTTATGATCCATCATATATTTGATTAATTAATGAGATAATTAATTAAATATATTATTAGTTTAAAAGAGTTCAAAAAAGATTTAAACTCATAATGAGATAAAGATAATAATTTACTATTATTTGTAGAGATTTTTATCATTAATCTCAATCAAGAAAAAACAATGTAGTTTTTTTTTTCCATGGCTTCTCCTTTTTCAAAAAAGAATTACTCTTTGTGAGTCTATGAGAGCATTATGTGATTTATGTGAGAGCTTTTAAACTGTATAAAACAAGAATTTTTTTTTATGGCGATTGCTTCCGCGACTGTTGATACAAGCAACAGTTTAAATCCTCCACGGTAGTCATCAATAATAATGTCATCAATAATAATGTTCGACTATTATTTTATTATGTGTATATTTTTCCAATATTAATACCACAGCAATGTTGCTTGTATTCCAGTTTTCAATTGATGAAAATAAATTTTGTATGACTAATTCCATGTATTTTTTTACATGATCGAGATGGTATGTTTGTGCTATTATATCTGTAATTTTTGTTATTAAATACGTAATTTGTTAATACCATATTAAAGTATGTGTATAGAGCTTTAAATTAGTATATTATATGCTCGAATCGGTATTAAAATAAGAGAGTTATTAGCCCATTAAATTTGTAATTCTAAGAATTTTTGAAAATTTTTTCATATTCTTCACTCTCCCTAAAAGTATTGTGCAAATCACTCTCCATCTCATAGTGTATTTTAATTTAAATTGATCATCTAGCTAAAACTGAAGACCCTAAAAATCTCCCACCAAACTCAGTCCAATCGCTGAAATCACCTTCAGCGACGGCGCATGAAGGGCATCATACTCTAGCCAAAACACAATGTCATTTTGGTAAGAACACATGCCGTTCAATTAAAACGACATGTCGTTTTGGTTGGCCCTAGGTCACGTGCACGAAATTACTTCTTACCATGTCATTTTGGCGCGATGACGTATCACGCGTCGTTTTGGCCAAGCTCCTAGCCAAACGATTGGCCTTTTTTTTTTTTTGCATAGAGGCCAATTTTGGATCCCTTTTTTCTCTTCACTCAATTGGCTCAAAATAATTTTATAAATTTAATGGTGTTTTTTAAATAATTTTTTGTGCTACGTTAAAATATCTGTTAAATTAAAATATTATTTTTTAATATAGAAAAATTAATTTTAATTGATAAAATAATATTCGTTGGCCTAAAAAATTTAGAATAAAGGCAAAAGCTTGTCAATGTATTTGTACTAGGAAGATTCAGGAACTCTGGGTTCTGGCGAAAAGCTCCTGACTGTATACATCCTGCGCATAAAGAATCAGATTCTTGGAGAGCATCACGAGCGAAAAGGTGACTGAAATTGAACTCTGACCTATATACAATGAACATCTGATCCGATTTCACATAGGGCGCTGCATAGACCTTACTGTTTTAGAAAGTTTATTTCTTTATTTTTCATGGGATAACTTAATTTTAGCTAATGTGTTGCAGAGACTGGAGAATTCTGTTCTTCTAGCAATGGTTGGGGTTACGAAGATTTTATACCTCTTAGTGATCTCCAGGATTCATTGAAGGGATTCCTGAGTGGTAATAAAGTGATTTTGGAAGTGGAAATTCCTTTGATGACTCTGGTCAAGGAGTTCTCTTAAGGTTATAATGGTACCGGGTCTTCAACTTTTGAAGCCTAACAGAATTATAACTATGCAAATTGGGAAGACAAAATATTAGCTGTGCTTGAAAAGTTCTTGTTTTGTACTTGTTGAATTGGGCATCTTTCGTCCTAGTATGTGAGATCATATGCTTTTTATTAGAATTTTGAGTTAGTCTTGTTTGATAACTATTAATAGTACAGAAGATACTTGCCGACTAAAAAGGTCTTTTATTACAAAAAGGTTTTAACTAAAGCATGAATATTGCCTTTTTTTAAAAAAATTTTTTGATGGTAATTGCATATGTTGATACAAATGCTCTTTCCTTTGACTTGTCATTTCTTGCAGTGCTTTTTTAGTTGTTAGTCACAGCGTCTATTTTGCTACAATATTATCGTTTTATAATTATTTATGAAACTAAATCCTAATCAGAGGTCCAATTAGTTCTTACGGCAGGCAATCATCTAGCTTTATCTCTTGTATGTTAGAAATTATCAAATTAATAAAAACTAAAGAAACCTTGCAACTAGATTCGGAGTATGCACTAATCTATAATGGAACGTATTAAATTCACAACCGATGAACACTTCGACAAAAAATTTACGGACATTTCATCTAATCAAGATACATGTGTATAATGATAAACCAAATCAAAATATTGGACCATAAACGGCATAAAAAAAAAGAACTTTCTTCTTCCCCTTCTGATTACTGTTCTATATATAATAATCTCACCCCAATTTCATTTCTATCATAAGCTTTTAAATTATAATTAGTTTTGGGATTTTTGCAAAATTTTAATTCTAATAGGAGAGTATGAACATGGGAATACACCATAATCTAGTGTATGAATCCATAGATGATGATGATGAAGAAGAAGAAGAAGAAGATGCTTTCTATCATGAGATCAGAGGGCAAATTCTAGTCTTGACAGAAGATGGTGATGATGATGATGATTTGTTTGAGAGAAGACATAAAACATCCATAACTGCTGCTTCTAGGGAAAAAAGCTTGCACAGATCAACATTTATTGAAACACAGTTAGCAGGAAGAAGCTACAATTTCAGTTCTTGGGTAAGTGATAATATGAGTTTAGCCCCAACTTTGCTTCTAAATTTGTGGGGAAATGGAAATGGAAATGGAAATAGAGGAACTGGAGTTTTTATTCCTCATATTGTCAAATCTAGAAGAAGACATAGTTACAGGTGTGTGGTTAGTTTTCTAATTAAACAAAATTATTATATATATATATATATGATTTATGAGCTTTAACTAATTAATTCATTAAGTTACCAATTAATTGAATAAAGTAGAGGGTTGCGTATTGCAAATATGAATCGCAGCATATTTAGATGTGGATAGAAATGTTGCGTTTGAAGCTAATTTGGATTCTATTCTCTGTAAAGGACTTGCTGCTTTGCTTACTCAAGTGCTTTCGCGCTAGCCGGTGAAAGAGATTTGAGAAGAGGAATAGAGAAATCGAGATTTACATGTGTAGAAAATGACTTGTTAAATTTTCTTTACAAGTAGACTCCACACAGAATCCACGTAAACTCTATCTCATTGAAAAATGAAGTTAAGGATATTACTAGAAGAAAATAAATTAAAGTTGAAGGATTTTATCAAGATGAACTAAAATTTAGAGATAGTAACATTATAATTATATAAGTTTAAGGGTGACTGACAAAATTAAGATAAAATTAAGCTAAAGAATAATAAAAATAGAAAAATATACGAGAAAGTTGGCGAATACCAGTATTCTTCAAGATATCACTCCCCATTCATATTAGAGTTGGCAAATCGTACATTTACTCAAATACTTCTTTATTGGTTTGTGATTTAATAATAGAGTTATCTTAGTCACTTTTGATTCTTTTACTTAAATTATTTAAATTAAAATTCAATTATAGTCGATTTGAATTAAAATAATTTTTGAATGAAAATATTGCTATATAAAATATAAGTGCCTGGACTAGAAGCTGAAAGAATAACATTAAATTTTCAACAGTATTTAGTCACCCCAAAAATTTAAAATATAATTTAATATTTAAATAGCGCTTATGTTATATTACTATCATTTTATATTTCTAATTAGAAGAATTGCTACATTACATAATAAGTATTAATATAAGTATCAATTAATAGCGATTTGCAATCGCCATATATTACCTGAAACTAGTCAATCTAATAATCAGTCAAGACCAATTAACAAGGAAATAATTACAATTGAGTACGATTAGAGAAACTCTTTTGATAATTGGCAGTGTATGATAGACCTGGAGCAGTTTGCCAAGATTCTCATTTCATCAATGGAGACAATTTACTTTTACTTCCTTGGCAAGAAGGATCGATCGTTTTTGCCTTGTTTCTAATCCTAAGCTCCAAATGGACCAAATCAATGCTCATTTCATTTGCAAGAGAAATGAGAACATGACAAGAGACTTCACTTTGGTCCAATCCATCACAATCCTCTTTAACAAACACTAAATCTTCTTTGATGCCATAAAAACTTCAACATGGGATGAATCTATGGACTGCCTCGCCCCTCATCCAACGGAGAACCCTTGACTCTCCCATAAACTAAAGGCAGCACATGGTAATCCAGAAATGTACCAGGCATGTCCATCACTAGAACTAGCAACATTAATGATGTAGTAGTTGAAGTTGAAGGGAACTTCAAGAACACTGCCAAGGTTGTGCCTATAATTGTATTCAAGAATTCATAACTATATATGGTATTACCAAAGATGATTGTTTCGCTCATCTTGATATTGGATTCAGATTTTACTCTTTTAAGTTAATGAAGTGAATCGTGTGCTAGGCCAAACTTATAGATCAAGATATATGAGTCGTGTAGATACAAGTGCAAAGATGCATGTCATGGGAGGGAATAAGAGTTTGAAACTTCAAGCATCTTAATCACAGACAGTGCAGTAGCTCAATTCAATAATAATATCTGTGATGGAAAAATTACTTATGTGCAAGGTATTGATCAGTTGCCATACCTGAGTTGTGTAAGTGGGATTGAAGATCAAGGAGTGGTGTGCAAGAGATAAAGTCTTATTTATTATAAGCCATATAATACTAATACAAATATATACAATTGATAAATAATATGATTGCTACAACTTGCTACATGTTAAAATGAAAAAAGAAAAAAGAAAAGAAAATCAGATTGTATTACACATTATTTTGATTGGTTTCATGACTTTGTATTTATGCAAAAAAATTAAAGCCCCTATCTAATTTGAAATCGAATTGTTTTTTTTTCTTTTTGCATTATTTCAATAAGGAGTTGTTTGTCTAGTAAATAAGAAATTTCTATTTTTGAATGTGCATAGAATGTCAGAGAATTGTAGATTTTCCAACAAAATAAATGTGCCAATTGACTTCTAAATCAAAAGGGCAAAATTGATTCTCTAAGGGCTAGAAAAGAAATCAAGTCAATTGGATGTCATAAAATATTTTTACTAAAATCTTCATTTTTTGATCATCATGGCAATTTTCTAGAACTAGAAGTGCAAACTTAAGGCAATTTTGTGTGTGGTACATATCTAATAAATAATTGATTTTCTTTTGAAATAAATAAATAATTGATTAAAAAAAGAGAATTATTAAAAAAAGAAAAAAGAGGCGAAAGTGGAAAACGGTTTGATGCTTCACTGCTCACTATTAGTCCTTTTATTTAAATTACACGCAGTTTTTGCAAAAGGCAAACTTAAGGAGAGAATGGGAGTAAGAGCAGCCGTGGAAGAAGTGATCGCTGAACTCACTGCTAAAGAACAAGAAAAATCAATTATGGAAGACCCAATTCCTGAACTCACTATCAAACAAGAACAACAACAAACAGGTACCCATTTTAACTCTCAATCATTTAACAATTATCAGCTAGAATTTTATTTATTTGTTTCTGATTTTGATTTTTAATCAACAGATATAGAAAGGGAATTAAGGGATCTTGCACCAGCGAATTAAGGGATCTTGCACCAGCTCACTACTTATTTAAGATCGAAAACTTTTCTCATCTTTCTATTGCGAAAATGGAAAACTACCAGTCCAGTGATTTTGATGTTGGGGGACACAAATGGTAGGCTTTAATTTTTAAGTTTAATTTTTCCCATTTAATGTGATTTTGGGGTTTTAATTATTTTTCAATTGCTTTTTTTTTTTCCATTTCCATTTTTTTTTTCAGGAGATTGTCTCTTTACCCCAAAGGAAACAAGAAAGTATTTGAAGATAGTTTCATATCTCTGTATTTGGTACTTTCCGAAGTAAATGCATTACCCTTAGATAAGGAGGTTAATGTGTGCTTCAAGCTGTTTGTTTATAATCAAATTCAGGACAAGTATTTGACTGTTCAAGGAATTAGATTTGTTTCTACGAATAATCCTCAAAATTTGAATTTCTATGCCGCAATTTATTGAATTGTTTCTTATGCATCCTTATTTGGGTAGATTTTAAGGGGAGAGTAAAGCGTTTTCGTGGAATGAAAAGAGAATGGGGTTTTTATCAGTTAATTCCGCTCAATGGTTTCAATGATGCCTCAAGTGGATACCTCTTTGATGATTGTTGCATATTTGGGGCTGAGATTTTTGTTATTGAACGTACCGGTAAAGGGGAGTGTATGTCTATTGTAAAGGAGTTGGATGACAACACCTACAACTGGACTTTTGAAAATTTTTCAGAGCAGAAATACGAATGCTACGATTCTAATCTGTTTGTTATTGGTGGGCACGAATGGTATGTAAAGTTGTATCTTTTGGCTTCAAGTTTGATATGAAATAACTTCATTATTCTTATTAGCCATAATTTTATTCCTTCTCTTTTTATTTAGGAGTTTACGGCTTCATCCCAATGGAGACTCAACAAATAGAGGCAAAAGCTTGTCAATGTATTTGTACTTGGAAGATTCAGGAACTCTTGGTTCTGGTGAAAAGCTCCTTACTGTATATATACGGGATCAAATTCTTGGAAAGCATCACGAGCAAAAAGGTGAATGGCATTGAACTCTATGCTATATCAACGTTCCTCTTCCTGTACAATGAACATCTCATCCAATTTCACATATGTTGCTGCATTGATCTTACTCTTTTAGAAAGCTCATTTTTTTTAAAAAAAATTTATGGGGTAACTTATTTTTAGCTAATGTGTTGCAGGGGCTCACAAATTCTATTCTTCTAACAAATGTTGGGGTTACGGAGATTTTATACCTCTTAGTGATCTCCAGTATTCATCGAAGGGATTCCTGATTGGTAATAAAGTGATTTTTGAAGTGGAAATTTCTTTGATGACTCTGGTCAAGGAGTTCTCTTAAGGTTATAATGGTACCAGCTCTTTAACTCTAAAAGCATAACAGAATTATAACTACGCAAATGGGAAGACAAAAATATTAGCTGTGCTTAAATTGTTCTTGCTTTTACTTAGTTGAATTGAGCGTCTTTCATCCTAGTGTGTGAGATCATGTGTTTGCTAACTGTTAATAGAGAACAATGAATTGTTCTTGATAACTGTTAAGGAATAACACACAAACAATACACACAGAGAACAATGACCAACATATTCCTAATGCGAGTGCAACGTAGACACTGCGTCTAACAACTAAAAAAGCACTACTAGAAATGACAAGTCAGAGGAAAGAGCATTTTGAATCACCATATGGAATTACCAACAAAAAATTAAAAAAAAAGATTAAAAAAAAGTCAATACTCATGCTTTAGTTAAATGCTTTTTGTAATAACAGACTCTTCTACTCTGCAAATAAGTATTATCTGATAATACATCTATACATATTGGGAATATGTTCGGTCATTGTTGTCTGTGTGTATTTTTTGTGTGTTATTCTTTAAAAAAAATCTTAACCAGAGATCCAATATAAACTACATTTATACATATACAACACATTTATAACACATCAATAATACATCTATAACAAATATATAACACATCTGCATAATATTTTTAATATTTTTTTAATTTTATTTGTTTAATTTTTTTATTCTAACAGCATTTACACAATATTTACATAATATTCAATAATTTTTTTATAAAATAAATAATAAATATAATATATATATAACATCTACAACACATCAACAATAAATATACAACACATCTATTATATATCTACATAACAAAATTTTATAAATTTTTTTAGTTTTTTTGTGTATAATATGAAAAAATTTTGTTTAAAAATAAATTTAATAATTTTTATTAATATATTTATGTATATTTTATTTTATTTTTTATTTTTTTAGCATTATCTTTTTTATAATTAAAAATAATTTTTTTTCTTTTTATGAAAAATTGTAATTTTTATTTGATAAAAAATAATTTAAAATATTAATTTTTATTATTTTATATGAATATTTTTATTTAATATTGAAGTTTGAAAAAAAAATAAAAATTTTAAATAAAATATTGATTATGGTGAGGGAAAATATATTTTTGAAAGAAAAATTATTTTATTACAAAATAAGGTATTTTTGAAATTTTATATTAACTTTTTATAAAAGTATAAATATTTTTAATTTTTATAATAAAAGTTATTTTTTAAGATAGTTAAGTAAACATTCCTCAACAAATCCTAACAAAAACTCAATTTACTCCGTTTGCATCAGCTCAAGCTTTGCTTCTTTTCAACACATTGAAGAAGTTCCTCCAAAGCTTCAAGAAATGGTAAGCTCTTTCAATCCACACAAGAACCTAAGGCTAAATACCATTAGCTACTTTTGCATGGTAAATATTTGGAATCACTTGATACCCATTTCAAAACTTCAGAGAATAAAGTAGAGGGTTGTGTTTCTCATATATGGATTACAGCAAATTTAATTATTAAAAAATAAAGAAATAAAAAAAATATATAAAAAAAAATTTTGCAGTAAAAAAAAGAGTTTTATTAATATAAAATGTCTTATATAAAAAATAAAAATTTTATTAGTATACAATGTCTTCTCAAAATTAAAACTCTTAAAATCATATTGTTTTATGAATTACATATTTAGCCTGAGATAATTTTTATTTAATCATAAAAATCTAAAATTTAATGATATTACTAAACATGTTTTGGTCTTTTTTTTCCCAAAAAAAAGCTAAAATAAAAAAACAAATACTATTAAAAATTAAAACACATTTAATTTTTCAATAATATTTAGTCACCCCCAAAATTTTAAAATATAATTTAATATTTAAATAGCGTTTATCCTATATTACTATCATTTTATATTTCTAATTAGAAGAATTGCTCCATTACATAATATGTATTAATATAACCATCAATTACTAGCGATTTGCAATCGCCATATAGTAAGTTGAACTAGTCAATCTAATTACTAACAAGGAAATGATTATAATTAAAACAAGTACTGTCATTAATATTACGATACTAAACATGTATGTTCTAGCTTTTGCCGTCGATGTCAGGTTGATTGTGTCACCTGGAAACTTGTCTGCAGACTAATCGACTAGAAATTCCAATATTATTATATTACAAAAAAAAAATATTAGTATTATGTAGATATTGTAGCATTCATTTCTACTTCCATGGCAAGGACTAATTTTTGCCTCGTTTCTGATCCTAACCTCCAAATCAATGCTCATTTCGTTGGCAAGAGAAATGATAACATGAAAAGAGACTTCACTTTGGTCCAATCCATTATATTAATCCTCTTTAACAAACACCAAATCTTCCTTTGTGTCATAAAAACTTCAACATGGGATGAATCTATGGACCGCCTCGCTTTCTCATTCAATGGAGAACCCTTGACTTTCTTAAAAACTGAAGGCAGCACATGGCAATCCATAAATGTACCATGCATTTCCATAGGGGCGGACGCATAATTTCAAATCAGTGGGGGCTTACATTACATAATAAATTCTCAATAAATTTCATTAAAAATGTAACGAACAAGATCAAAACTAATATTACTAGCAAATTATACCAATAATTAAATGTAATATTTTTTCAAGTGAACCAATGTCTTGCTAAGCTTATTACTACTAATAATATTGGAAAATTAATTATTTTGTACATATCCATAGTATAACACTCAATTAATGTCCAAGTGCCATTTAACTACCACCATTGAAAAATTATTTGGGTAATCATAACTCATTTTTATAATAACTCATTATTTTAATTTTAAAATTAAAATTTATTTTTCAAATTTCTATTTTATAAGTAAATATAATTTTTGGATTAAAAAATAATCTTGCATGTTCATATTAATTAGAAGAGCTATATTGTTAAAAGACCTAGTTTTGCTATCTAAAAAACAATAAAAAAAAAAAGAAAAAAACCTATTTTTGCTATTTAAAAAATAATAAAAATTAAAAAATTAAAAGAAAATAATAAATTGCTTAATGACAAAATTTTTTGTATAAACTTGAATTTTTATACTGCCCTCTTTTAACCAATTTTTAATAACAATAATCTTATCATTAGTATTTTTTTCAATAGTTATATATATATATATATATTAAAAAAAAGCCCCGCTTGCCCCAATGTAGGTCCGCCACTGATGTCCACCACTAAAACTAGCAACACTAATGATATTGTAGTTGAAATTGAAGGAAGCTTCAAGATCACTGCCATGGTTGTGCCTATAATTGAAGAAGATTCAAGAAGTCACAACTATAGTATTACTAAATATAATAGTTTCAGCGGCGGAACCATCATGGGATCGTGTGGGGTCACACGATCCCCCCTCACCGGCAGCCAGACGTGGAGGACTCATGATGCGTGGAAACTCAGCCCCTGTGAAGGGGGCTGAGTTTCAGAGTAAATTGTAGCGAGGGGTAGACGAACCCCTCGCTGCAATTTCAATTTTTTTTTATAAATTAGTCCCTGGCGAAACGGCGTCGTTTCGCTAGGGACTAATTTTTTTTATAATTAAACCCCTGGCGAAACGGCGCCGTTTCTCCAGGGGTTTACTTTAAAAAAAAATAAACTGGCCCAAGCGAAACGACGCCTTTTCGCTTGGGCCGGTTCAAAAAATTAAAAGGGCTGCGTTTTTCCTTCTTCTTCTTTCTTCCCTTCCCTCTCCCTGTGTCTCTGTTCCCTTCCCTCCCCAAAACACAGCCACTGCCAGGCGCCAGCAGTCACCACACCGCCGACCACCGCCACCCACGACGACCACCGGCCACTGCTCGGAGCAGCCGCAGATCCGACCCCCCCCCCCAGTAAAATCCTAGTTCCGCCACTGAATAGTTTCACTCATCTTTGATCTTGGATTCAAATTCTACTCTTTAAGTGATGAAGTGAATGGTGTGCTAGGCCAAATTTACAGACCATCATTAATGTTATGATACTAAGCAAAGCATGTATGTTCTAGCTTTTCCCTGGTGGATGTGGATGTGAGTTTGATTATGTCACCTGAAAAACCTGTCTACAGTAAGTGTCTCTAGACTGATCAAGTAGAAATTCCAATATTATTATATTATAAAAATATATTAGTATTATGTAGATATTTGTGTGTTTGGGTACTATTGATTTTATTAGGTTGAATCCACCCATGACAAGTGGATATACCCATAATTCATTAGATAAATGATCAAATATATTATTAATTTAAAAGAGTTCAAAAAAGATTTGAACACTTAATAAGACAAAGATAATAATTTATTATCAGTAGAGATTTTATCAGTAATCTTAAGAAAAAAAATATAGTTTTTTTTCTATGGCTTCTCCTCTCTGAAAAAAGAATTACTCTCTATGAGTTATATGAGAGCATCCCGTGATTTTTGTGAGGGCTTTTAGACTGTAAAAAGTAAGGATTTTTCCTCTAAAGTAATTGGCCTTTATGACTGATGATACAAGCAACGGTTTAAATCTTCTGCGAGCATCGTCAGAGATAATTCTATTATGTGAATATTTTTTCAACATTGGTATCAGAGCAATGATGCTTGTATTCCAGTTATTTAGTCAATTAAATTTGTTTAATTGATGAAAATTAATTTTGTCTAATTCCATGTATTTTTCACATGACCAAGATGGCATATTTGAGCTATTATATCTATATTTTCTGTTACTAAATATAAAATTTGTTAACACCATGTAAAGCACATGTGTAGAGCTTCAAATTGGTATATTATATGCTTGAATCAAAATTAAAATGAGAAAGTTATGCCTTTCAAAGTTAGCCCCTCGAATTTGAAATTTTAAGAATTTATAGAAATCTTTTCATGTCTTTCATTCTCCCTAAAAGATATTGTGTATCACTCTCCATCTTAGAGTGTATTTTAATTTAAATTGATCATCTAGCTAAAACTAGAGACCTCAAATATCCCATCAGAGTATTATCGCCGAAATTGCCTCCAGTGATGTCTATGAAGCCCCAGTCTGAGCATGCCTTGTTTAGGCCTGACCTTCAAACGATGCAAAATCGGAATGTTAAAAATTGAGCTAAGTTTCACAGAAAAGTGCCGAGATCATTTTTCTTTTATTGGCTACACTCGGATTGATAGCAACATGATTTTGAAAATGAGTCGCCACTCAAATTTATTTTGGAAAAGGAAAGATTTAAGAAAAACTATAATTTGAATCTAACATTATCCTCAAGGATAAAATCACAAGTCTCGAACCAAAAGATGGATTCAGAGGACTAGGTTTAGGCTTTTAAGTAAAAATAGTTTGGCCTTGAATTAAATAAAAATTTACAAATGGATTTTATGATATGACAAATATAATATGAAATGACAATCAAAATATGATCCATGCATAACAAGATAACAAAAAGAAAAGCAGAAATTAAATTAAGAATTACATTGCAAAATCATAATTAAGGGAATCCCAACTCTAGCCTCATGGTTCTAAGATGGTCACACATTCTCCAACTACTGTCATTGTTTTGAGGTTAAAACTACTTTTCTTAACTGGCTCTTTAGGCGTGTCCCTGCTATGAGAAACTTCAGGTGACTTAGGTTTCCTCAAAAGACAATTTTAATTTGCAAAAAAAACTAAGGGGGAGGGTTATTTTTGGAAGTGAACTTGATACTTGGAGTGAAATTCCAAGTAAGCCTACATATCCATTTAAATTTCAATCAAAGCCCATGTAGTTCCAACCGTCGCGAGATAGTTAATATAGGACTCAAAAATGGAGTTTTTAACCTAAGCTATGTGGGCATAAGTCTACATTGATTTTAAGTTTAAGAACTTAATTCTAGGACCAACTAAATGGAACTTAGTTTAAAAAATCGGCTCAAGACTAATTGGATAGAACTAATTTAAAAAATGAACTTATGAGTAACTAGATAGAATCTAATTTAAAAAATGGACTTAGGCCTAACTGGATAGAATCTAATTTGGTAAAAGGCCTTAGGACTAATTGGATAGAACCTAATTTAGAAAATAGGCTTAGGACTAACTTGATAGAACCCAATTTAGAAAATGGATTTAGGACTAACTGGATAAAATCTAATTTAATAAATGGGCTTAGGACTAACTGGATAGAACCTAATTTAGAAAATAGATTTATGCCTAACTGGATAGAAACCTAATTTAGAAAAATGGCCTTAGGACTAATTGGATAGAACCTAATTTAGAAAAATAATCTTAGGACTAACTGGATAGAATCTGATTTAAAAAATGGGCTTACGACTAACTGGATAAAACATAACTTAGAAAATGGCTTTGAATGAAACCCTAAAAATAATTTTGGGAGACAACTGAATGAATTCCTAATTTGAAAAATAATTTTGGGAGACAACTGGATAAAACCCTAATTTGAAAAATGATTTGGGACACAACTGGGTGAAACCCCACTTTGGAAAATAATTTCGGGAGACAATTGGATGAAATCCTAATTTAGAAAATGATTTTAGGAGATAATTAGATGAACCCCAATTTGAAAATTGATTTTGGGAGACAACTGGATGAAACCCTAATTCAAAAAATGATTTTGAGAGACAACTGGATGAAATCCTAATTTGAAAAATAATTTTGAGGCAACTGGATGAAACTCTATTTGAAAATTGATTTTGATTTCAATTTAGATTACTTTTGAAGATCAAATGATAATCTCCAAAACTTGGGTAAATGATGAATTAAGACTTTAATTTTGAAAATCAAAGGATGATCCTCAAAATTAGGACAAACTAATGAACTAAAATTGAGTTTTGAGAATTCTTACCTTCTTGGAAAATAATTTCGGGAGACAATTAGATGAAACCTTAATTTAGAAAATAATTTTAGGAGATAACTAGATGAAACCCCCAATTTAAAAAATGATTGTAGGAGACAATTGAATGAAACTCTAATTTGAAAATTGATTTTGGGAGACAACTGGATAAAATCCTAATTTGAAAAATAATTTTTAGACAACTGGATGAAACTCTAATTTGAAAAATGATTTTGATTTCAATTTATTACATTAATTTTGATGATCAAATGATTATCTCCAAAATTAGGGTAAAATGATGAATTAAGACTTTAATTTTGAAAATCAAAGGATGATGCTTAAAATTAGGGCAAAACAATGAATAAAATTGAGTTTTGAGAATTCTTACCTTCTTCCTTGATGGCTTGCTTGATGGAGGCTTAAATGTGTGACCAGATCTTAATTCCACCATTGCTTAGATTTTATTTTGCTAAGAAAGCAAAATAAAATAAAAATTGAGGCTAAGGCTTTATTAATGAAGCAATTTGATTTGATTTAATTTAAGAAAAACTAAATCAAAAGGGACCAAGCACCCAAGCTAGTTAAGGAAGCTAGCTTTAGGCAGTTCTTTTTAAGGAAGAGAGAACCTTTTCTTTTAAAAAAATAAAAGAGAGAGAGAAGAGAGCTAACTAGCAAATAGGTATTACTTGGTTAGAAGGTATGTGGAAAGTGTGGTTTTGAAGACATATTTATAGAGTTTTTAGGGGTTAAAATTGAAAAAATTTTAAAAAAAAAGGATTAGGCTTTTGCGACACGAAAATAGCTTGTCGCCACACATTTTTTGCTCCCTGCATGGCATTATTTATATCATAAATTATTCAATATATAGTTATGCAACTTGGTTTGAATAATTTACTTGAATATTTTTGCATGTCTATTTTATGTTGATAATAATTTTATATATAACGAAAACATGATTGGAAATATAGTGACCTTTTGATTCAAGATTATATGTATTTTATTATTAATATATAATTGGTTATGAAAATATCAACATGCGAACTAGTGTATTAATAATATGTATATATATTGTCTCCTATAAATTTTATATTCACTTAATATTGTTTCTACTGCTATGAATTCGATTATTAAATTTAATAAAAGTGCTACGTTACATGATATAACTATACGTTGGAAGAGCTAGAAATTTTTCTAAACCCTTAAACTATATCATGGAGAGTCTGCTCAAGGATAATTTGATATAGCATAGATGGGACCATAAGGCCCATATAGCTTGAAATAGAAAGAACTTTTAAAGTTTGCATCACATTGATTAATGTGATAATTGATGACGTAATAAAGGAGTTTTGTAAATATGGACGTGCAAAGGGCATGTGAACAATTTTTTAAGAGAATAATGAAGTTTCTCTGACAAAACTTCCATCTCTCACTACTAAGTTTAATGCTTACAAGAAGCGTTGGGAATACTTAATGAAGAGACATCTAAAATGGATGTTAGATGAGTTTAATGAGTCATATAAGGGTGGTTAAGTGTTGACTTAAAAGCAAAAGATCCAAGCAGTTATTTATTTCGCGCCTGAAAGTTAAGAGCATATGAAAGTGCACCTAACACACTTTTGTTAACAAAGAGCATTATATATACTTGTCATCATCTAGAGCTAGAGGCTAATTAGTGAGTTTAGTGCAACCATATGATCCATTGTATATAGACCAATCCTAATCAAATGGAGCTTTGGGCAGAAAACATGAGTATAGCAAGTCAAAGACAAAGATAAAGAAGGTGAGACTCAAGAAAAATAAAAGTCTAAGATAACTAATATAAGGATAGCAGCTTAAAAAGAGAAGCGTAGTAAATGTCAAATATTTTCAACTATGGAAACAAAGACCATTATATAAATGTCCAGAGATAAAATACAACCATCCATCCAAAATCTAACTAGCGTAATCTTTAAGCAATAAGGAAGTTTTTCAATTACTGACACTCCTATAAACATTAATTTATTGCATATCATGTAATTGCATATTACGAAGACCAAATCATTTGTAAAATGAAAAAACTTACAATTATATTTCAAGCATCTATTATATTAGAAGTGCATATTGTAAGACTAAAATAGACTTTAACATCAAGCAAAAATATATATTTAAAATCATATTAACATAAAAAATAAACATAAAAACTTATACATAAATAAAAATTAAAAATTAAAATAAAAACCAATATCATTAAAAATAATGAATAAAAGTGTTACAATAACAACTCATAATAACCAATAACAATTCATAAAGCAATCAATAAACTCATTAATAGTCTATATGACAACCTAAAACAATCTATGATAATATACAAAAACAAAAAATAGTTGTAAATAACCCATAACAACTCATAACAACCCCTAACAACTCATAACCACTTATAATAATTCATAAGAAATCAATAAAACTCACTAAAAGTCTATATCACAATCTAAAATAATCCATAATAATATACAAAATTAAAAAAAATTTAATTATACCATAATAGCTCATAAAAATTTATAACAACTCATAACAATCTACAAAATAATTAATAACACTCTTAATATATATAACAACATAAAATAATCGATAATAATATACAAAAACAAAAATATATATAATAACAACTCATAATGACTCATAACAACCAATAATAACTTATAACAATCCATAATATTGCTTTAAACACACTCTCGTAACCTCCATAACACATGTTAACGTTCCATTCAATTCTTCAAAACTCCATACATAAAAGTGAAGAAAGAAAAGAAGATAAGAAGAAAGATATTTGGTAGATAAGATGAAAGAAAAATGTATGAGTTGTCAAAAATAAAAGATTTTCTCTTAATACAAAATCATTTTTCACATCTAAAATATACATGTGGTGCTTAGATAAACCATGTACAAACATTATCAATTTAAATGGATTAGAATCTTAATAAATTGAGTTAAACAAAACGAAAAGATGAGTTCCAATGGAGAAATACAACGAGAGAGAGAGAGAGAGAGAGAGAGAGAGAGAAATGCTGAGGAGGAGGCGATGTAGCCATTTCATGGTTAAAGAGAGGGGAGTCCCAACTGAAAAATGCAAAGAGAAAGAGAGAGAGAAAGAGAGGAGGAAGAGGCGATGTAACCGATTTACATTGAAAAAGAAAGAAAGATGATAAAAAGAAAAGATACTTGTAAACTCTTTTTTTAGGATAAAGAGTATTATTATCCAAAAATATCAATGAGGTCTAAAACTTATTAAGCAATTTTCTAAGAATTTTTATTTAGTTAAGTTGTACCTATATAATATATATATAAGCCAAAGATAGAAAAATTGTTAAAATATTGTCACATCATCAATTTTTAAAAATTATACTATTTCATTTTTCTTAATTAATTTTTATTTAATTTTAAAAATTTATATAAAATTTAAAATTTAATAATTAATAAATTATATTTATGATTTTTAATATTATATAAATTAATTAAATAATAATATAATTTAATAATATTGATTGATTTATATATATTTTTTAGAAATTTAATAGTTAAAAAATATATCTCTTAACCTTCCTAATAAACTAATTATAAATTAAATAATTTATTTATAATAATAGTTAATTTATATATTTTTAGAAATTTAAAATTTAAACAATAAAATATGACTTTTGATATTTCTAATAAATTAATTATACAATAATCATTTAATTAATAATTTCATTTAATTAATAATTTATTTATAATAATAATTAATTTACATATTTTTAAAACAATTTAAATTTTAAATAATAAAAATTTTGACTTTTAATCTTTCTAATAAATTAATTATATATTTATAATTTATGTAATAATAATAATATTAATATCAATAATAATTCTAATATAAATCTATGATTATAAATCTTTCTATTCATATTTTTCTTTCTGTATAAAAAATCTGTTTCAATTTCTTTTTTTTCTTATTTGTCCTTTTTTACAAAAAATCATGAATTTTATATAGTAAAAATGTGTCTAAATTTTATTTTTGATTAGTAAAAGTGTTAAGTTATGAAATAAAATAGGTATATTTACTCACTCATATTGTTTTGATGAAGTATTATAAAAATCGAACGAATATTTTATTTTATATTTTTACAATAAAATTTATTGTTACTTTACATATAAATTATTTTATATTTATTTAATATTAATTATATTTATTGTCTTTTGTTATTCTAATCACCTCGCAACAGGGGATAAAGTTACATATGGCCTCTCCTTTTTTTATTTTTTATTTTCTCTCTCTCTCTCTCTCTCTCTCTATATATATATATATATATATATATTATAAGAAACTAAGAACAAGTGAATATGAACTCTCAAAAAATTTAAAATTTATATTCAAAAATGTCTAACCTCTAGCAAGGAGATATAAAATGGTTTAAATAGATTACAGTAATAAAGGAGTGTTTGGTTACAAGGATATCTCCATCCTCATCCTACCATTCCAAATAAAATAACCTAACAAAAGACTAATAACTTTGAGCTTAAACAACAAGGCCCAAAATAATTAATAACTAGTATACAAATAATACTCAATTATTAAATATTATCCAAGTAACATAAGTATTATAATTAACCAACATAAGTATTATTATTTTAGCTCAAAATAATAATAACATTTAATATCTAGTTGGACTAAAACAAACAAGTAATCCTAACTAGCATTCATCGTCCATGGCCTCCAACAAAATTGTCAACTTCTCTTTGCCTTTACTTTTTCCATATGACTCCTTGTTTGTATCTATGAATCTTTGCACGTAAGCTTGTAGGGCTTCCTTTATCTTATTGACTCTTTCTCTTGTAATTGGTCTATAAGAAATTTTCAAGCTCTGAGTTCCATTACCTCCTTTCATATATTCCATACCCATGCTTGCGTCATTCTCTCCCTCCTCAAAAAGATTCGACCTCGAATATGCATCTAAATCAAAAGGAGACAGGTCAAAAACATTAAAAGAAACTGACACATTATACTCACTAAGAAGATCAAACTTATAGGTGTTATTATTGATTTTTTCTAAAACTTGGAATGGTCCATTGCCTCTTAAATCAAGCTTTGATTTTCTATGATTGAGAAAACTCTCCTTCCTCATATGCACCCATACTCAATCTCCAGATTCAATTATAATTGAATTTCTCCCTTTATTGACATAGCATGCATAATTCTCATTCTTCTTCTCAATAAACTATTTAAATTTTTCATGTATGGATCTAACCAATTTTGCCTTGTTCTATCCATTTAAAAGAGCAATATCTTTCAAGGGCAAAGGCAACAAATCCAAAGGGGTTAGTGAATTAAAATCATACACAATCTCAAAATGTTAATAACTTATAGTAGAATGGATGCTCCTATTGTATGCAAAATCTTCTAGTGGCAAACTATCCTCCCAAGTTTTCAAATTCCTTCCAATTACAACACGCAATAAGGATCCTAAGGTTTTGTTAACCATCTCTATTTGGTCTTCTTTTTGTGAATGACAAGTAGTAAAAAAACAACTTAGTCCCTACTTTTCCCCATAAAACACGTCAAAAGTGGCTTAAAACTTAACATCTCTATCAAAAACAATTGATTGAGGGATTCCATGCAAACGAACTACATCTCTAAATAACAACTCAACAATATATGTTGCATCATTAGTTTTATGACAAGCAATAAAGTATGTCATCTTACTAAACCTATCAACTATAACAAATATACTATCTTTATCCTTTTTTTACTCAGGCAATCCCAACAAAAAATTCATAGAAATAACCATCCAAAGTTGACTAGGAATGGGTAAAGGAGTATATAACACATGGGGTTGGACTCTCAATTTTGCTTGCTTACACTCCTCACACCTAGACCAAATCCATTCTACATCTCTCTTCATGTTAGGCTAATAGAAATGCTCATGGAATATGTTAAGTGTTTTATCTATTCCAAAGTGACTCATCAATCCACCATTATGTGACTCTCTCATAAGTAGCTCTCTCAAAAAATACATAGGTATGCACAAGTTCCTCTCTCTCATTAGATACCAATCAAGTTTATAAAATTTTTTAAATGCAACATTTTCAGAAGCACAGTAGATATTAACAAAATCAAGATCACTGGCATACAAATCTTTAATGTGTCCAAAAACCAACAATTTAGAGTTCAAGGTAGAGATTAAGGCATATCTTCTAGATAAAGCATATGCAACTATGTTCTCTTTACCTTGCTGGTATTGGATCACATATGAAAAAGTTTTAATGAATTCCATCCATCGAGCATGCCTCTTATTTAACTTGCCTTGCCCCTTTCAAATGTTTGAGTGATTCATGATCAGTGTGAAACACAAATTCTTTGGGTAGTAACTAGTGCTGCCATACTTCCAATGCCCTCAACAAGGCGTAAAGCTTATTATCATATGTGAATAGTTAAATTGAGCTCCATTCAACTTCTCACTAAAATAAGTAATTGGTCGCCTTTCTTGTAACAAAAAAGCACATATTCCCACACCAGAGGTAACACATTTAATTTCAAAAGCTTTTTCAAAGTTAGACAAAGACAAGATAGGAGCTGAACACAATTTTTCTTTAAGCAAATTATAAGAATTTTCTTGTTTTTCAATCCATGTAAAGCTCATATCTTTCTTAACTATGCTAGTGATAGTATTAAAGTCTTTAACAAATCTCTTATGAAAATTAGTCAGTCCATGAAAACTCCTAACTTCTCCTATAGAGGTAGATCTTGGCCATTCCTTTATGGCCTTGATCTTTTTCTCATCAACAACGAGCACTATAGAATGTATCGGATTACCTATGGAATTTTTTATCGGTAATCCATATTATTTTTGTCGATAATCAAATATACCGATAAATTACCGATAAAAAAAATTATAGCTATATTTTTTGCCGGTAATGCAAATGTCAAAAAATCTGTCAGTAAATTACATACAAAAAGCATTCTGTCGGCATTTCCCAACAGAAAAATAGTTGATAAAATTTATCGATAGAAGGATGTTTCTATTGGTAATACCGATGAAAAGGTATTATGTCGGTAATTACCGACGAAGGATGTTACAATACCTAAAAATGAGATTTGTGACAAAATAAAAATATATCGATAATTACCGACAGAAATTTTGTTGGTAATTACTGACTAAAAATTTTTCTGTTGGTAATCACCACCAAAAGTTATAGACAGAAAAAATTTTTTTATTAATAATTATCGACATAATAATTTCTGTCCAAATTACTGATAGAAAATTTTATTGGTAATTACCAACAGAAAATTTGTTAGTCGATAATTCATGATCTCGGATATATTTTTCAACAAAAAATTTTATCTGCCGAAAAAAAATAATATTTTTTAAAATTTAATTATTTTTGAATTTAAAAATATAAATTTTATTATTCCTTTTTATTTTTGTAATGTATGTAAATAAATGTATAAATTAATTGAATATTAAAAAGAATAAAAAAATTAAAAACAATAAATAAAAATTAAATCTAATAAATAAAAAAGTATAGAATAAATTATACATACAAATAATAAAAATGTATCTATAAAAAGAATAAAAATAAAGTATAAAGTACATATAAAAAAATAAAAATAAGTACAAGCAAGAGACGGTCAAGATAGTAATGGTGGTGTTAGAGGTGGAGGAGAACCACTAGGCAGAAACTGCTTTGATGGATTGAATGTCCCTTTCATAAAGTTGGTCATAAACTCATTAAGTTGCTGCTGGACCAACCTCTGTACCTCTGTTTGCATCTGCTCCTGGATCCGGGTTTGAACCTGTGCCTCCACTTGCACCTGCACATCATGGATCTACTGCTGAACAGTCCGATCACGCTTCGCTAACTTCTCCTTCAAATGCTCAATCTCCTCCCGTAAAGCAGATGGATTAGTAGACGAAGAAGAAAAAGATGTGCTAACATACTGAGAGCCAAGTCCATACAACTTCTTCTTCTTCTCTCCGCCCACGGCAGCTCGGGATAAGATATCATCGTCAATCGGCATGTCGAACTATGAGGCCTCCTCCTGAGATGCAATGAAATGATCTTGTGTAAAAAAAATTATTAGCTTTTTTATTTTAAATTTAAATTTAAAAAATAAAAAATTATGAAATTATTTATATTTATATTCTGAGATCGACGATCAACAAATGAATGCCCATCGTGACTGTCGGTGTGCGTATGTACAAACAGCTCATAGCTGCTAGGTGGCCAACCCATGGAAGACTCTTATTTAATAAAAAAATATTAATTTTATTAAAAAATTACGCATTAAAATATTTTGAAAAAACATAATTATACTTACAAGTGCACGACCATGATTATAATGTGATTTGCTGCCTCCCGTATGTGTAGATAGACCTGCACCATCCACATAACTGGTCATCATGTTCCAAGAGGCAATGATAAAATATGTCTGCCCCTTGGGAGAGCTCCACCGGGCCTACAGGTTGACCAATAACTGATCATTAATAAATAAAGGTTGTTTTTCCGTAGCCTTCACGTCGCTCAGCAGATCGCGGTAGCAAATAGTTGCCTTCTTCATGAAGGTAATTCAAACCAAGCTATCAATAGTCTGGTAATAAAAATATTTCTGCAAAAAATATTCAAGATAATTAGTTTCTGATAATTATAAATTTTTAAGCTTTACATATATAATAAATATTTAAATTTAGTTAGATTTTTTACCTTAAACTCTTCAAACAAAAAATTCTTAATCTCCGAAGAGATGACCTTCCAAGAAACCCCGGCAGGGTCCATCTTCTACGTCATGACCTTTTGAATGCATCTCGTAGAAGGCCCAACTGGATCCATCATATAGCTACAAAATGAACAAAAATACTTAATAAAAAATAATCACCAATTAAATATTTATAATTTAATATAAGTAATACAAAATATTAAAATACTTATTCAAACTCCCAATCAGTCAGATGCAACATCCTGCCATCAGGATCTGCAGCTGATGTTGCAATACTAGCATCACCCATGGGGGTATCTGTAGTGACCAGGGGAGAAGTAGGATCCTCTGCAGTGCAATGGTGAGAAGTAGAAGGATGATCCTCTATAGCAACATCAACTTGAGGATCCTTAAGCAGGACATCATCTGGGACACTGCGCAGTTGTAAACATGGTTGGCCGGTACCACTAGTACCTCAGCCGTCTGTGGATCAACTGCTAGACCTCGATCGATTCAATCCTCTTCCAAGTCCGTGATACATACCTAAAATGATAATTTATAAGAATAATTAGTTTGAGTTAAACAATAAATATATAAATAACTTTAGTAATAGTTATAGCCTAATTAAACATACTTTGTATTTTTATTCATCGCTTTCATTTGACAGGGATGATTCAGATTCAGATTCAAGTAATGATTCATCTGATTCAGATTCTACATCTATACCATCAAAAACCATGAGTTGTCCAGTTGGATAATTTAATGGTCCTAGATCAATATCATTTGTCCTATCAACAGCTTGTACATTTTCAGGACTATCTTCTTAAAATGCAGTATCAGACTCCTAATTAGTAGCAGATTCTTTGGGTAGATCAATATGTGATCTAGCTCTAATTTTGCAAACCGCCAACTAATCAGAAGTGTCTCACCTTGTGCTAGGATAAGGAACGTAATACACTTGGACAGCTTGACTAGCGAGAATGAATGGTTCATATTTACCATATGTTCTTCTTCTATTCACGTCGACTAAATTATATACATGATGGACTCTTGTGCCATTTATGGAGTCATACCACTCACATTTAAATAACACTACCCTTTTCATTGGTAATGCTGGATATTCAGCCTCTACAATATCTACTAATCGACCGTAGAAATCTAAAGAGCTTTCACTATAGTTTGACGCCTTTATACAAGCATCACTATTTTTAGTTGCCATCAAAGTATATTGAGTTTCAGTGTGAAATTTATAACCATTAATAAAATACACCTTATAACATCTAACAGTTGGTAATGGACCTTGGTCTAGATCTTTCAAATATTTGTCAGGAATCATATACCCATCTTCAGTTGCCTAAATCAACAATACAAAAAATTGATAAATTTCAAATTGTAAAAAACTAAACTAATGACAAAAAATTTGGAAAATCTTAATAGCAACGAAGTAAGACTTACATATTTTTGGAACCATAAGGGAAAATTACTCTCAACTTCAACATCAACTTGTGAACTGGTTATATTTTCATCCAAATCTTATAAATATTCAATGAATATGATGAAATAGATTACAGAAGCATCATTGTCATTCAAATTTTAAACATTTATTGTTATATGTAAATTTATACATTTTTTTAAAAAAAAATTTAGATTGGCTAACTAAATTGAGATAATGTGTAACTTTATCACAATTCAATAATATATAAGTATGAGTTGCAAAATATTCTCTCTATTCCAATCTGCACTTGGTTGGTTCACCATATGATCGACCCAGATGTTTAAAAATAGATAGGAGACCTTCAGATTGGTGTTGTATACCTCCATCATCATTTCGATGGACTTCACGTAATTTTGTTATTACATGAGGCTCGAAATAATAGGAACAGAAAGTTTATGCCTCTTCCACTATAAAGGCATTACAAATTGATGCTTCCACTTTTGCTTTATTTTTAACATTTTTCATCAGGTGTCGCAGATATCTTTCAAACGGATATATCCAACGATACTGTACTGGTCCTGTAATTTTTTCTTCATATGGCAAATGAACAGTTAAATGTTCCATTGGCTAAAAAAACTCAGAGGAAAAATTTGCTCCAATTTACAAAGAATGATTGGTATTTCTTCATTTAAACGCTCAACTTGAGAAACTTATAGAGATGTTGCAGTAAGTTCCTTAAAAAATAATCTTAACTCCGTTAGAGCTTCCTAAACCTTTTTTTTTTGCAATAACTCTCTAAATACAATGGGCAATAGTTGCTGCATAAATACATGATAGTCATGACTCTTCATTCCGAATAATTTATATTTTCCCATATCTACACACCTCAATAAGTTGGAGATATATCCATCTGGAAACTTTAAATTTTTTTACCCATTGGTATATTAATTATTTTTTATTACGATCCAAGGTGTAACTAAATTTTGGATACCTCCCGGTTGTTTCATCCTCTTCCAACTCCTGCCTTTTACAAAACATCCTCAAGTCCTCTCTTGACTTGCATTATCTTATGTTTTACTTAGAGCATCCATAATCGTATTAAACACATTCTCAAAAATATTTTTTTCAATGTGCATAACATCTAGATTATGTCTTATAAGATTTGAACTCCAATACGGCAAATCTCAAAAGATTTTTTTTCATCTATAATTCCGGCATACACTGCTACTTGAATTTTCATTATATTCAATTACCTTTTGAAGCCCTAGTTGCTCAATTTGAAATAACAAATCATCCCCATTCAATAATGGAGGAGCATCTCTCCTTACTGTAATGTTTTTTTAAACATTTTCGATTCCATCTGAATGGATGATCTGCTTTCAAGAACTTTCTGTGATTATCAAACCAACTTATTTTGCCCCCATTCGGAAGAGTAAATGTTTTAGAATCAGTCATGCAGTAAGGACATGCTAATTTTTCCATAGTACTATGCAGAAAAATCACTTATAATCCACATAAGTGCCACTTTCATATAAAAATTCTATTTTTTTCAAACAATCATAAGTCACGACACCATCATTCCATAACTGTTTCAACTCTTCTATCAACGACTAAAGGAATACATTAATTTGATATTTTGGGTTATTTAGACCAGATACAAGTATAAAAAGGAATAAATATTGCTCTTTCATACACATCCATGGTGGCAAATAATAAGGAGTGAGTATTATCAGTCAGCACGAGTATCGTTGTCCAGATGAGCCAAAAGATTAAAAATCATCTGTACACAGACCCAACTTGACATTACGATATTTGGCTGCAAAATCAGGATGTAATCGGCTGAAATGCTTCCATGCCTTAGAATCATAGGGATGACACATGACTCCATCTTCTTGCTCATGCTTATAAAGTTGTCTCATATGCTTTGCTGTAACATTTGAAGCATATAATATTTGAAGTCTAGATTTTAGTGAAAAATAATATATTTTTTTAAAAGGTGCAAACTTTTGTCTTCCTATTACACTATTCTGTTTGAATCTGGGTTCTGCACAAAATCTACATATTTTGTCTTCTTCATAAACACTCTAGTATAATATGCACCCATTTCTGCAGCAGTCAATAGTTTCTACTAGCAGTCCAAGTGCCTGAACAAAAATTTTTTTTTGTAGAAACTATCAAACATTTCATTATCTTCAAGTATCATCTCTTTAATAAACCGGATCCATTGATCGAAAGACTTTTCGATCATATGCTGCTCAGACTTCATGTTCAAACAGCATGCTATAGCAGATAACTTAGTATGTTTTTGATACCCGGGTCACACTTCTGTATCCAATGAATTTAACAAATTGTAGAACCGTTGAGCTTCCGAGTTAGGTGTCATGACCCAAACTGGGAAGCCGGGACCGGCGTAAGGCTATACCTAAGTATAACCTTATAAGCCTAATTCAAATTTATTATTATAGTGCAAAATTACTAATTCAATAAATTTATTCCATAATCAAGTCATCAATAGAAATGATACTATCCAAAATCAAGTTCAATAACTAAAACTCAAACTAGATGCAAAGAAACAGTCTACTCCTTATTACAAGAAAAAAGGGCTCGAACACGGTCCGCCCAAAAATATCCAGAAATCTCTATGGAGTAAAGAAAATATGCAGACGAACCAAAATCCACAACCAAACTAGAAGAACCCACAAAGAGAATGACCGAGCTCACTGAGGAATATAACTTCAACTTGCAAGTCAATCTATAAGGGTGTGAGCGTTATATATATACGCTCAGTAAGCTCATGAGAGGTAGAGAAACACTAATACAATTTAACAAAGTAATATATATCAAGTAAACATCCACAATAATCTCATACATGATGGTGTATCGAGGTCTACAAAATATAACATCCTCCTCCTTCAACCATATCCAAGAACAAGTAGGCACGTGGCCCCAAGAGCAAGTAGGCATAAGCCCCAAGAATAAGATCGATATCGATATACAAAATAATCTCCATAATCACAATCCATATCCTCCATCCCCATTGGACACACCATCGCACATCACAAGAATATTCAATATCATATCAAGGCATTTAGCAAATTGCATACAAGTTTCTCTGTCTCCTATTCACATGCGAGGCTAAGGCAAGAAAGGATAATATATCAAAATTAGAAAGGATAAATATACGAAGGGCTTATATATATATATAATAGCTTAGTTAGCAAATAGCACATCACAAATAAAACACATACACCCATGAACTTACCTGGTATCCAAAGAAAGCTTAGCCAAATCCTCACAACCTACTGACTTTGAGCTTCAGCTGGATTATTGCCTAAGGAAAGATAATTACATAGTCCAACAATCAATCCCACTATCTCATCTATCATGAGGGATGCAATGCATGCTATGAATGCAAAAAGACCAATACTTAACCAACAATTAACCAAGATAATCCAAAATTAAAAACCAACCCGACTCAACTCAAAATTATGGTTCAACCGATCGCACCTCAAAAATACAAAATCAATTAATTACTTAAAATTTATTAGAACCAGAACCTCAACACAATTTTTATAACTCATTTATCAAATAATATCATATCAGTCCCTATGCAAAAATCATAATTCAAACCAACACCCAAAACCGATAAAAATTCTTAAGTAGTCCCTATAATTCAAAAATTTCCAGAAAATAATTCTATCATTAAAAAATTCTGGAAAAATTCCAGTAGCTTCTCCAACATCTAAATAATGTGTGTGCAAAATTTCAGATTAATCCAAAGTTATTTTATCCCCCAAAAATATTTTACAACATTATGGTTCTGTTTGAACCACTAAAAATCAGTACAACAAAAATCATCATAAATCTTTCAAATTTCGTTACAACAAAATTATCCAAATAATTTTCTCATATTATAGACATCAGGATGGACAACATATAAAAAGTTCATAATTTTTCAAGACATCTAAGACCTTCAAAATAATTTTCAAAATAGACATCATCAGAAAACTCTTAACCAACAGCAGTGTCAATTCTTAATTTATTTCGGAACCTAAACATTAGAACCAGACTCCAAATTATTTTTCACAGATTCACAACATCCTAATAAACAACATATCAAAAAATAAGATTAATATCGAACATCAATTATTTTTAAAAATTCGACAAATGTACTGGATTTACAGTAACTATGCACAGACAGCATTTTCAAATTAATAATTTAATTAAAAATATAAATCTTAACCTAAAATTTCCAAATAAAATCCTACAGCTAACCTAACATCCCTAGAACAGATGACAATTGCCAAAAATACCAGATCATTAACTTAAACTCCCGAATCAAAGATTAAATATCAAGAATCTCCATAATCACCCTATAACTTTTTAATTGTTTTTAATTAATTAAAAATCGAAATAAATCAAAAATATTATTTTCTAACACCCTAAGCATCATACAAACACCCAACAACACAAATCATACCCAAACTTGGTCTGAAATATAAAGAAGAGAAGAAAAGAGTGAAAAACCTCAAATCTACCCAAACTGAGAGGAACCAGACGACAAGCGACGCAGCCCGCAGCACGCCGAACGGTAGGCCTCCACATGCCAGACGACAGGAGCGCGCCTCGCCGAACGGCAGGCGTGCCTCGCCAAACGACACCGAGCCCAACGTGCGCCCTATGCTGAACGACGGCCGAGACTTCCTAGACCACAAAATTACGATTTGATCCCTCACTCTCTCTCTGACGGCACCTAAGCCCTAGCAGCTGGTTTGGGGACCCTAACACCCCTATTTATAGGCCCTAGGGTTGGTAAATTACCTATAGACCCTTAATTTAATTTATTTAATTTAAAAATACCCTAAAACTCTTTAAAAATTTAAAAAAAAAACACCCAACTAACTTATAAAAATTCACAACTAACTCCTAATTCAATTATTTTCAGAATTATTTTAATTAGTTAATTAATTAGTTAATTTATTTTATTTTAATTAAAAATTAATAAATACCCGAAAAATTTTTGAAACAAAACAACTAGAAAAATTATACTTAAAATAACCGTAACGACATCACGGTCACCAAAATGACATCAAAAATAACAAAACGAAACCCGAAAATTTTTCGACGCCAAAATGACCAAAATACCCCCTGAAGCCAAAAACACAATATTATACTCAAAACAAATATCTCAACACCCACATTATGAAAATAAGCACCAAACGTTATAAAATGCACCCGAATATGAATTGAAGATAAAATTACCATTTTGCCCCTAGACTCCAATTTCCCCAAAAATCAAGGGTTTTACAATCTAACCCCCTTAAACAAATTTTGTCCTCAAAATTTACCCAATAACATACTCATCATCAAAACACTTTTATATTTTAAGTTATACACAAATCCAGAAAAACATAGCTCACTTAGCACATGTTGTTATGGGTGATCAGGCCATAACCCACAATACTAAGCGCTACAAACTGTTCCAGTTTTGCTCCAGGTTATGTTTATTATAAAATCAAACAGAAGCATTTTCTTTTCAACTTTCACTCATCAACAATCATCACAAAAAGCCAAAACTCAAGTGTTCAAGTCAAACCCAAATCAACCAAAACCATTACTAATATAACACTTATCCATATGATACTCATCATTCTACCAACAACTCAGACTTATTCAAGAATGACATCTGATATCAACAAACCAAGATTTTCAAGAATGACATCCGATATCAACAAACCAAGATTATTCAAAAACATCTTCCAATAACCAATTTAATAGTAAACTATCATAAATAATACCAGACAAAACACATATACATTTATGATGTACAAAATATATAATGATGTAATAATGATGTAATGATATGCATGCATATGGTGCTATATCAAGACTATTAATAAACTACACTATAACCCCCTTAAAATAATTTCACCCACGAAATCAATAACGCACCTGAAGACTCGAACAAATGAGGATATTTTGCTAGCATGAGTTCCTCTGCTTCCCAGGTGCATTCCTGAATAGAATGGTTACGCCAAAGAACCTTTACTGATGCCACATCCTTTGAACGTAATCGCTTGACTTGACGGTTCAAAATAGCTACAGGCTGCTCCTCATAAGTACAATCATCAGTAATCTCAATGGTCTCTGAAGCCAAAACATGATTGGGGTTCGATACATATTTCCTCAACATCGAAACATGAAAAGTCGGATGCACAGCTGCTAACTCGGGTGGCAAATCTAGTCTATAAG
The DNA here is from genome assembly GCA_947685225.1 of Garcia nutans. Lineage (NCBI taxonomy): Eukaryota > Viridiplantae > Streptophyta > Magnoliopsida > Malpighiales > Euphorbiaceae > Garcia > Garcia nutans. Next base: position 94,435 of record CANTUV010000017.1, on the reverse strand, counting down.
CAACATCATCGACACGTTCTAGGACCTCATAAGGACCGATAAACCTGGGAGCCAATTTTCCTTTCTTACCAAACAGCATAACACCTTTAAAAGGTGATACTTTCAGAAACACCCTATCACTAACTGCAAACTCAAGATGCCTTCGCTTAAGATCAACATATTTCTTCTGTCTACTAAAAGCAGTATGGATCCAATCCTGAATTATCGGTACAACCTGGGCATTATACTGCAAAAGATCGGGACCCTCAATACGACGCTCACCGACCTCCTTCCAATACAATGGGGTTCTGCACCGTCTACCGTACAATGCTTCAAAAGGAGCCATACCAATGCTAGCTTGATAACTATTATTATAGGCAAACTCTACCAACGGAAGATGATCTGCCCAACTTCCCTAAAAAAAAGAACACACAATCGTAGCATATCCTCTAAGGTCTGAATGGTTCTCTCCGACTGTCCATCTGTTTGAGGATGAAAAGTCGTGCTATAATGAAGATCTGTACCTAACCCTTTCTGAAGCTTTTGACAAAACATGGATGTAAATTGAGCACCTCTATCAGATACAATGGAAACTGGTACCCCATGCAGACTCACAATCCGATTAATATACAACTTTGCATACTGAGACACTGTGTACTTGGTATTAACCGGAAGAAAATGCTCTGACTTGGTCAATTGGTCTACAATCACTCAGATCGAATCATAGCCACCAGGAGTCTTTGGCAACCCGACAACAAAATCCATAGTGATTCTCTCCCACTTCCACTCGGGTAGTGGTAACTCTCTCAGTAAACCGGCTGGCTTGTGATGCTCATACTTAACTTGCTGGCAAGGTAAACATTGAGAAACAAACTCCGCAACATCATTCTTCATTCCTTTCCACCAATACATCTGCTTTAAATCTCAATACATCTTAATAGAACCAGGATGTATAGTGTACTTGGAAGAGTGAGCTTCTTTCAAAATCTTTTTCTTTAAATCATCCACTGAAGGCACACACAACCTTGAACCAAACCGCAAAACTCCTTTTTCATCAACCGAGAATTCTGTGAATTCACTTGACAAGACTTTCTGGCGGATCGTTGACAACTCCTCATCCATATTCTGCGCTGAAACTATCTCATCAAGGAAATCAGGTTTGACCGTCATATTAGCCAACAACACACCTCTATCACCTTCAATTTCTTTACCAGACATATGAAAAGTTAAACCATCACCTAGTAGTTGATGTATCTCCCGTATCAACGGTCTTCTGGAAACTGAAATGTGGGACAAACTACCCACAGACTTACGACTTAGAGCATTAACCACAACATTCGCTTTACCCGGATGATACTGAATGCTATAGTCGTAGTCTTCAAGAAACTCTACCCACCTTCTCTGTCTTAAATTCAAGTCTTTTTGAGAGTATACATACTTAAGATTCTTATGATCAGTGAAGATCTCACAAGTAACTCCATAAAGATAATGTCTCCAGATCTTGAGTGCAAACACAACTGCAGCCATTTCTAAATCATGTGTAGGATAGTTTACCTCATGCTTCTTCAGCTGTCTAGAGGCATAGGCGACTACTTTACCATGTTGCATCAACACACAACCCAGACCAACGCCTGATGCGTCACAATAAACAAAATACCCCTCAGTGCCTTCTGGCAACACAAGTACTGGTGCATTAGTTAATCTTTCTTTAAGAGTAGCAAAACTCTCCTCGCAAGCATCATCCCAAATGAACTTAACACCCTTACGAGTGAGTTTTGTTAAAGGTGCTGCTATTCTGGAGAAATCTTTGACAAACCTTCTGTAATATCTTGGTAACCCCAAAAAACTCCAAATCTCAGTAACAGTCTTCGGTCTCTGCCAATCCCTCACTAACTCAATCTTCTGTGAATCAACCTGAATACCCTCTGTGGATATAACATGTCCCAGAAAGACAACCCTGTCCAACTAAAACTCACATTTGGAGAACTTAGCATAAAGCTGATGTTCTCTTAAAGTCTGCAACACCAACTTTAAATGATGCTCATGCTCTTCCTTGGATTTCGAATATATCAGAATGTCATCAATGAATACGACAACAAATCGATCAAGATAAGGACTAAACACCCTGTTCATCATGTCCATAAAAGCAGCAGGAGCATTAGTAAGTCCAAAGGACATCACTAGAAATTCATAATGCCCATACCTCGTGCGAAAAGTAGTCTTAGGTATGTCACTCTTCTTCACCCTCAACTGATGATAACCCGACCACAGATCAATCTTGGAGAAAAACTTTGCTCCCTGCAACTGATCAAACAAATCGTCAATCCTGGGCAATGGATATCTGTTCTTCACAGTCACCTTATTCAGCTGTCGATAATCAATACATAGCCTCATTGATCCATCTTTCTTTTTCACAAAAAGAACTGGAGCACCCCACGGTGAAGTACTCGGTCTGATATATCCCTTCTGTAACAAGTCATTCAATTGCTCTCTCAACTCCTTAAGCTCTGCTGGAGCCATCCTATATGGAGGCATAGAAATAGGATTGGTTCCAGGTACAAGATTAATGGAGAATTCAATCTCTCGTTCCGGTGGTAACCCCGGTAAATCGTTTGGAAACACGTCCATGTAATCTCGTACTGTCGGGATATCTTCAAGTTTCGCTTCTTCCTTGCTCACATCCCGAATAGAAATAAGGTAGGCATTACAACCCTTTCGCAACAATCTTCTAGCTCTCATAGCTGAAATTAGCTGACTGGTTCCATTGATTTTAGAACCATAAAATGTCACAGTCTTGCCGGCCCATATGCAAACACCACTACCTTATCCTTACAGTTCAAATTAGCTCCATGCCGAGCTAACCAATCCATACCCAAGATGACATTAAATTCTATCACATCTAACGCCACTAGATCCGCAAGAAGTTCAACATTTCCAACTTTAACAACGCAATCCTTGTATACCTTTAAAGATTCTACCTCCTCTCCTAAAGGTGTATGAACAACTAATGGCATTTCCATAGGTTCAGATGTAATACTCAACCTAGATGCAAAACTAAGTGATATGAATGAATGAGTAGCTCCAGGATCTATCAATATGTGTGCATCTAGAGAGCAAATAGAAAGAGTACCTTGCACCACATTATTGTCAAACTTAGCCTGCTGATGATTTAGGTTGAACACCCGAGCATAATTCTGGTTTTGGCCCTGATTTTGGTTCTGACCATTACATTGTCCCACTGGTTGAACTGCTCTACCATTCTGTTGGTTTCCATTATTTGCAGCACCCTGGTATCCACGACCCTGCTGATACTGCTGACCCTGATAGCCCTGATAACCGCGACCCTACTGATCCTGATATCCTCGGCCCTACTGGCCCTGATAGCCTCTGCCTCCATTGTAATCTCGACCACCCCGATAAGAAAAACCTCGACCTCCCTGATATCCGTTACCGTTAAACTGTCCACGGCCACCATTACCTCTACCATAACCATTTCCATTCTGATAGTTACCCCTATATGTTTGATTGACCACTGGTCTGAACTGAGTATGTTGACCTGCCTGAGTCTGATTGCGCCTAGGAATTGGACAATCTTTGACTTGGTGATCCATCTGCCCACAGTTAAAACAAGCTCTAGTCTTCCTTCTGCACTCTCCCGTATGATGTAAGCCACAAGATTCACAAGTAGGGGCTCTAGGACCCTGTTGCTAGTAGCGCCCACCATTATCATTGCATCTCTGACCACTATACTGCCCCTGATAACCTGGCTGATTCCCTGGCTTGTTCTTCTTTCTGCTTGATTCTCCAGCATCATCCTTCCTTTTTCTATTTTCTAACCCCAGAGCAGCATTAATAGCCAAATGTACTTCCTTGTAATTATGACTGGCTATCAACTCATAGTATTTATCATTCAAGCCATCCACAAATCTATCAGTCATAGATTCTTCATCCTGAGACACACGTGTAGCATACTTCCTTAGCTCTTGAAACTGCTCTCAGTACTCAGCTATAGATTTGTTGCCCTGAGTCAACATTTCAAACTCCCTTGCTTTCGCTTTCATCACATTCCGAGGCATAAAGTTTTGCATAAACATTCTTCTGAAGTCTTCCCATACCTCAACCTGGCCTTGGATAGAGATCTTATACCATTCTTCAGCTGATTTTTGCATTTGATGCCCAGTTAAATCTATGGCTCCCTTCTCAGTACATTTCAAAGCACCACAGATCTTCTTAACTTTATTAAGAAATGCTAGAGGATCTTCTGTAGCAAGATTGGAGAATGTAGGTGGATCAACTCTAATAAATTTGTGCAAATCCAGGTCGTCAGTTAATCCATTTCCTCTAGCTGAAGCGTGAGCATTAGCATTCATATTGTTACCTATGCCTTGAACAACCCGAACTACTCCATCAGTGAGAGCTTCCATAGATCTATTCAATGTCTGCAAAGTAGCCAAATATGCATCTGGGTTTCCTTGAACTGGTACTTGACCTGGCACATTCATATTACTAGCACCTGGACCTGCGCCATCATTTGGAAAATTTTGGTTTAATCCTTGATCTTGTCCAGCATTCTGTTCTAGCCCCTGATCTTGTTCAGTAGCAACTCTACGTGGTTTACCACGTCTGCGTGGCTGAGGTGGCTCCTCAACATGAGTGGCTGGCTGATGTTCAACTTCCTCAGCTATTCTAGCACCACTAGACCCACCAACCAAAGGAAAACGAGGGTTTTCTTGAGACATTGCATCTGCTAGCGGAGGAAAAGATTGATTAACGCAGAAAGGAAGCAAGACTTTTTAGAAGAACAATCCTAATGATTTTTGGATAGTATTAAGCTAAGTAAAATCTATGTCTCTGATACCACTTTTGTCACGACCCAAACTGGAAAGCCGGGACCGGCGTAAGGCTATACCTAAGTACAACCTTACAAGCCTAATTCAAATTTATTATTATAGTGCAAAATTACTAAGTTCATTAAATTTATTCCATAATCAAGTCATCAATAGAAATGATACTATCCAAAATCAAGTTCAATAACTAAAACTCAAACTAGATGCAAAGAAACAGTCTACTCCTTATTACAAGAAAAAGAGTTCGAACACGGTCCGCCCAAAAATATCCAGAAATCTCTATGGAGTAAAGAAAATATGCAGACGAACCAAAATCCACAACCAAACTAGAAGAACCCACAAAGAGAACGACCGAGCTCACTAAGGAATATAACTTCAACTTGCAAGTCAATCTATAAGGGTGTGAGCGTTATATATATACGCTCAGTAAGCTCATGAGAGGTAGAGAAACACTAATACAATTTAACAAAGTAATATATATCAAGTAAACATCCACAATAATCTCATACATGATGGTGTATCGAGGTCTACAAAATATAACATCCTCCTCCTTCAACCATATCCAAGAACAAGTAGGCACGTGGCCCCAAGAGCAAGTAGGCATAAGCCCCAAGAACAAGATCGATATCGATATACAAAATAATCTCCATAATCACAATCCATATCCTCCGTCCCCATTGGACACACCATCGCACATCACAAGAATATTCAATATCATATCAAGGCATTTAGCAAATAGCATACAAGTTTCTCTGTCTCCTATTCACATGCGAGGCTAGGGCAAGAAAGGATAATATATCGAAATTAGAAAGGATAATATATACGAAGAGCTTATATATATATAATAGCTTAGTTAGCAAATAGCACATCACAAATAATACACATACACCCATGAACTTACCTGGTATCCAAAGAAAGCTTAGCCAAATCCTCACAACCTACTGACTTTGAGCTTCAGCTGGATTATTGCCTAAGGAAAGATAATTACATAGTTCAACAATCAATCCCACTATCTCATCTATCATGAGGGATGCAATGCATGCTATGAATGCAAAAAGACCAATATTTAACCAACAATTATCCAAGATAATCCAAAATTAAAACCAACCCGACTCAACTCAAAATTATGATTCAACCTAATGGTTAAACCGATCGCACCTCAAAAATACAAAATCAATTAATTACTTAAAATTTATTAGAACCAGAACCTCAACTCAATTTTTATAACTCATTTATCAAATAATATCACATCAGTCCCTATGCAAAAATCATAATTCATACCAACACCCAAAACCGATAAAAATTCTTAAGTAGTCCCTATAATTCAAAAATTTTCAGAAAATAATTCCATCATTCAAAAATTCTGGAAAAATTCCAGTAGCTTCTCCAACATCTAAATAACGTGTGTGCAAACTTTCAGATTAATCCAAAGTTATTTGGTCTCCCAAAAGTATTTTACAACATTCTGGTTCTATTTGAACCACTAAAAATCAGTACAGCAAAAATAATCATAAATCCTTCACATTTCGTTACAACAAAATTATCCAAATAATTTTCTAATATTATAGACATCAGGATGGACAACATATAAAAATTTCATAATTTTGCAAGACATCTAAGACCTTCAAAATAATTTTTAAAACAGACATCATTAGAAAACCCTTAACCAACAGCAGTGTCAATTCTTAATTTATTTCGGAACCTAAACATTAGAACCAGACTCCAAATTAATTGTCACCGATTCACAACATCCTAATAAATAACATATCAAAAAATCAGATTAATATCGAACACCAATTATTTTTAAAAATTCGACAAAAGTACTGGATTTACAGTGACTATGCACAGACAGCATTTTCAAATTAATAATTTAATTAAAAATATAAATTTTAACCTAAAATTCCCAAATAAAATCCTACAGCTAACCTAACATCCCTAGAACAGATAACAATTGCCAAAAATACCATATCATTAACTTTAACTCCCGAATCAAAGATTAAACATCAAGAACCTCCATAATCACCTTACAACTTTTTAATTATTTTTAATTAATTAAAAATCAAAATAAATCAAAAATATTATTTTCTAACACCCTAAACATCATACAAACACCCAACAACACAAATCATACCCAAACTTGGTCGGACATATAAAGAAGAGAAGAAAAGAGTGAAAAACCTCAAATCTGCCCTAACTGAGAGGAAACAGACGACAGGCGATGCAACTCGCAGCACGCCGAACGGCAGGCCTCCACATGCCAGACGACAGGAGCGTGCCTCGCCGAACGACACGCGTGCCTCGCCAAACGACACCGAGCCCAACGCGCGCCCTCTGCTGAACGACGGCCGAGACTTCCCAGACCGCAAAATTATGATTTGATCCCTCACTCTCTCTCTGACGGCACCTAAGCCCTAGCAGCTGGTTTGGGGACCCTAACACCCCTATTTATAGGCCCTAGGGTTAGTAAATTACCTATAGACCCTTAATTTAATTTATTTAATTTAAAAATACCCTAAAACTCTTTAAAAATTCAAAAGAAACACCCAACTAACTTATAAAAATTCACAACTAACCCCTAATTCAATTATTTTCAGAATTATTTTAATTATTTAATTTATTTATTTATTTTAATTTATTTTAATTAAAAATTAATAAATGCCCGAAAAATTTCCGAAACACAACCCCTAGTAAAATTATACTTAAAATAACCGTAACGACATCACGGTCACCAAAATGACATCAAAAACAGCAAAACGAAACCCGAAAATTTTTCAACCGCCAAAATGACCAAAATACCCCCCCGAAGCCAAAAACACAATATTATACTCAAAATAAACATCTCAACACCCACATTATGAAAATAAGCACCAAACGTTATAAAATGCACCTGAATATGAATTGAAGATAAAATTACCATTTTACCCCTAGACTCCAATTTTTCCAAAAATCAAGGGTTTTACATTAGGAACCTCATTAATTGTTTCATCCTGAACCTCACTTGTTCCAGCTACACCAGTATTAGGCATGCCCTAGTAAAACACATTAGGTCCAATAACATCATATACTATTTATTGGTACAAATTTTTAAACATACCTTCAAATGTACTATATTGTTGTGAAATCGGTTGGTCGACTACATTTTATTCATCATGTCTATTCCAAATTAAATAATATGGAACAAACCCTCACTTCACAAAATGTATTTCACTTCATCTATTTTTTGAAATCTACGATAATGACATTTTATGTAAGGACAACGAATCTTGTTGCCTTGCATATAATCCGTCTAACCAGATGCAAACAGCAAACCGTTCTATCCCATTAATAAATGTGATATTAAGAGTGCGATCTTGATTGAGTCGTTCATACATCCAAGCTTGGTTTATATTCATTTTTTCTATGTATACAAAAGAACAATGTTAGTAACTACTATAAATTAAAACTCCTTTGTTCTCCTTCCTAAAGGGTTGGGCCCTAACCCATTCAAAAACACAATATATATATATATATATATATTAATTAACATAATGCAAGAGTATATAAATTTTGGAAAAAATTCAACAGTATTTCCTCTAGGTTCTCTAAGTGCACGAGGTCAAATAATATATATATTTAAAAAAAATATATTTTGAATATTTATATTATTTGATATGCACTCAGAGAACAAAATGAGAGAAATACTATAAGTTTTCTATAAAATTTGTATACAACCATCTCTCGCATTAATGTTAACTAAAGTGGATATATATTGTTATTTCTAAATAGTCCAAATGGAACAATTCAGTAAGTTCTCATTTTGCAAACAAAATGAATAACTTATCAAACATGTACTAAGAATTATTTTATACAATGTAAATTCAAAGTAAAAGCATTATGAATCGATTAATTTTTTATAGCAAACCCTTATATATGCTGTTTAGATATTTTTAAAGTTTAATTTGTACATATTATGAAATTTCATACTCCTAAATATTTGTAATTTTGATATTTTAGATTATTATAAATTACACATTATGAAATTTTATAGATCTAAATATATGCTCTTAGGATATTTTAAGTTATTATTTATCATACATTATATAATTTCATACTCCTAACTATTTTAGCCATTACATATTTTTTTATGCTAATGGCATTTCATAATCTAACCATATGCACTTTAGATATTTTAAATTAGTAATTATTCATAGTTTTTTTTTTTATAAAATTTCATAGTCCTAACTTTAGTAAATTGTTGGGTTTCTTATATAAATATTTTAAAATTTACCATTAACTATCAGTTAATTTATTTTGATTTATAACTAAATTTTATAACTAAATTTTATATTAAAATTAATTTTAAATATTGTAAAGGTTAATTTTTCTCTTTTTATCAATTTTTTCCTCTTTTCATTTCATTGCAATTCATATAATTTTTTATCATTTTATTTTCTATATGTATTTTTTATTCTCTTATTTTTGTATAAATTCAATTGTAAAACTTATAATTGACTTTTATCTTTTAAGTGTTTTATGTTTTTATTTTCAGTAATTAAAATTTTAATAATTATATGATATAGTTTTAAAATAAAATTTTTTAGTTGAATAAAAAACTAAACACTTGTAGCTGGTGGATTAGGACAGCACGTAGCTAGTGAGGCAGAACAAAAATTTTGAATCTGATTGAAATAAATGGGTTGAATCGAATTTTATTAGTTTAAAAATTACATTATGAGTCGTTTTCATTGGGAGAAAAATTGTCGAAATTTATTTAGTTGATCAGATTAGGATATTTTTTCATTTGAATTCGAATATGATTGACTATTATATATATATATTAAACAATGTCATTTTAATTTTATTATACCACTTCACTCGCTGAATCCGACCCAATTCAATTAAATAATACTAAAAATAAACTTAAATTTGAAATTCTAATATTAAAAGCCAACATGCATTTAAAGTCGACCCCGTATGACCAAACCGGATATTAACTCAGATCGATTAAAAAAATGGCAAATTCGATCATTATTTATTTAGTATCTTTTATATTTGGTCAAGTTCAGTAAAAAAAAAATACAACGTTAAATGTCGATTAAAATCGATCCATACTCACCCACAGTAGCTAGTTAATTCATCGATATTAAAATTTTCTAAAATTCTAAACATATATAATATTATTTAAGTCCATAACAATAAACTAAAATATATATATATATATATATATAACTATAAACATATATATTAAATAACGCAAATAATATAATAAAAAAATAACTCAATATTCATGCAACAACGAATAAATTTTAATTTTTTATCATAAATATAATTAATAATTATTTTTTAAATATAAATATACAATCACTAAAATCACAATAAAATTTAAAATTCACTAAAACATGTTCTAATTAATTAAAACAATTTAAAAATTGGTTTATTTTTATATTTACAATTCTGAATTTTATAAATATCTATTAAATTTACCTAAAATTTCTTAAAATAAATAATAATAAATTTAGCACCCTAAAATTCACTAAAATATATTCTAATTAATTAAAAAAATTTTAAAAATTTATTTATTTTTATATCTAAATTTCTAAAATTTATAAAAATTTATTAAACTTTCCTAAAATCTCTTAAAAATAAAAAATACTCTAAAATTAAATCTAACACCCTAAAATTCAGTTTCACACATTCTAATTAATTAAAAAAGAATAAAAATTAATTTATTTTTACATGTAAAATACTTAAATTTATAAATATTTATTAAATTTGTCTAAAATTTCTTAAAAATCAGTAAATAACCCTAAAATTAAATTTAACACCCTAAATTCACTAAAATATATTCTAATTAATTAAAAAATTTTAAAATTTAGTTTATTTTTATATCTAAAATTCTATAATTCATAAAAATTTATTAAATTTACCTAAAATTTCTTAAAAATCAATAAATAACCCTAAAATTAAATTTAACGCCTTAAATTTACTAAAACATATTCTAATTAATTAAAAAAATTAAAATTGGTTTATTTTTATATCTAAAATTCTATAATTTATAAAAATTTATTAAATTTATCTAAAATTTTTTAAAATAAAAAATACCTTAAAATAAAATCTAACACTCTCAAATTCACATTTACACATTCTAATTAATTAAAAAAGAAAAAAAATTGGTTTATTTTAACATTTAAATTTTTTAAATTTCTAAATATATATTACATTTACCTAAAATTTCCCAAAAATTAAAAAAATACCCTAAAAATTAATCTAACACCCCAAAAATTATCTATTTACCCAAAAGTTTTTAAACATATAAATAAATTATTCAACAAATCACAAAAATATATTCTGTTAATGAAAAAAATTAATAATCTATTTATTTTTATAATTAAAATTCTAAAAAAATATTAAAATTTAACTAAAATTTTATTAACCAATCGGCAAAAAATCTAGAAAAATCTAAATACCGAAAATTTTCTAAATGCATTATGCAAATTTTAAACTCCCTTAAAATATATATATATATATATATATAATTTGGATGAACCATAAAAATTAACATATTTAGTTTTTTTCTGATTTTTTAAAAATTAATAAAATTTACCCTTTTTTTTGAAAATTAAAAAATAAAACCTACAAAAAAGCCTACAAAAAATTCTATATATATAAAAAATTATAAATAATAACATTTTATTAGATTTCCTTAATTTTTTATGCAAAATTCGGAGACAAAACAAATATACACAATTAATTATTTTTTATACCAAAATTTTTAAAAAAATTAACCTAAAAATTTTTATATATACAAAATTCGGACTTTCAAAAAAATTTAATAACATTATTTTTTTTCTAAACTGAAATGTTTATTTAAATTCACCAAAATTTTACAACATAATTTTTATTTTCTATACAAACACATATAATATATAAAAAATAATCTGATCTTCAATAATCACAAACCCACAATTTCATATAAAAAATTAAAAATAATTAACACAAAAGCAGAAAATAAAAAATAAATTAACAAACAAATCAAGTCCGTACCTTCTTCTTCTTCTTCTTCAATCGGCAGCAGACATGGGGAGGAGAGAAGAGGCAAAGATGAGGAGAAAGGAGGAGAGGGCGGCAGGAATGAAGCAACTGATAAAAAATCTGACTTTATAGTCTGCGACATTTCCGATAGACACTAGTTTCTATCGGTAATTTCGAGCGATATTTCTGACAGATACTAATTTTGGTCGGTAATACTGACAGAATATAATATATGTCAGTAAATGTGACGTCAAATTTTAACCTAGCTATTTACTGACAAAAAATTTATTTTTATCGGTAATATTGAGAGAACAGATATTTTGTCGATAGTATCAATAGATAAACTGTTTCTGTCGGTAAATAGATTAGCTTTAAGCGAAAAAAATTTCGCCCAAATTAAAGGTCAGCTTTAGCATTCTTTATCATCAACAGAAAGAGGTATCTGTTGATATACCGAGAGAATAAGTTTTCTGTCGGTATTACCAACTAATAATTTTTTTCTGTCGATAAACGAAAAGGCAGAGCAAGCACTCACATTAACCATTTATCGACAGATAGACTTTTTTTTTTTTGTAATACCGATAGATACTTGTTATGTCTGTAATACCGATAGTTACATATTCTGTCGGTAAAAAGATAAATACCTTAAAATAAAATCCACGCTTATAATTTACCAACAGATAAAATTTTTTGTCGGTAAATGGAAAGGCAGAACAAGCACTCACATTAACCATTTACTGACAGATAGACTTTTTCATTGGTAATACCAATAGATACCTATTTTGTCGATAATACCGATGGATATATATTCTGTCAGTAAGAAGATAAATACTTGAAAATAAAATCTACGTTTATAATTTACTAACATATATTATTATTTTGTCTGTAATACTAGCAGATATTTATTCTGTCAAAAAATTATAAATATTTACCGACAGAAATATATTTTTGTCCGTAAGTTTTTCGACATATATTTTTAGTCGAAAAATTTATCTCTAAACATTAATTCCTATTAAATATTACTAACTCTTTATTTTTCTGTTGGTAAAATTTTGATGGTAATTCCTCTCGCCATTAATTGGCGTCTTTATTACCGACAAAATATTTGTCGGTAAATTTTTCTATCGGAAAGTTATTGGTAATCTATCAGTGTATTTTTTTTATTAATTTTCTTTTCTTTTCTCTCGACATTCTGTCAGTAATACCGATAAAAAAGTTTCTATCGGTATTTTTTTCTTGGTAATCCACAACATTCTTGTAGTGGATACTTTCTTTGCTAACAATGCATGCTAAGAAGACAAGTTTATCACAATAAAATATGCACTTCTTAGCATTGCCATATAATTGTTCCTTCTTAAGAAGTTCCATGGCAACCCTAATATGCTTAAGATGTTCATCCAATATTTTGCTATAAATTAATATATCATCAAAATAGACAACAACAAACTTTCCTAAGAACTCACGCAAAACATGATTCCTAAGCCTTATAAATGTGCTTGGTGCATTGGTTAAGCCAAAAAGCATGACTAACCAGTCATATAACCCATATTTAGTTTTAACATCTTTGTGTTGAATTCTTATTTGGTGATGTCCACTCTTAAGATCAATTTTAGTAAAAATGCATGCACCACTTAACTTATCAAGTTTAGGAATAAGGTGTCTATACTTTACAGTGATTTTATTTATAGCTCGATAGTCGACACACATCCTCAAGGTATCATCTTTCTTAGGAACAAGAAACACAGGTACATCATATAGGCTCAAACTTTCTCTAACATGTCATTTATCCATCAACACATCCACTTGCCTTTGAAGCTCCTTAATCTCATCGGGATTGCTTTGATATGCTGGTCTATTAGGAATTGGAGTTCTAGGTATGAGGTCTATCTCATACACGACCCCTCTCAAAGGTGGTAATCTCTTTGACATCTCCTCAGTAAACTCATCCTCAAATTTTTGCAATAAAGAAACAACAATGCTAGGCAAAGAGTCAAGGTTAGCCAAATTCAAAAATTTTCCTTGTACATAAGTATAATAAGAGATTTTTATGTATATAAAACATTTTTCAGGTCTCTCTCCTTAGCAAAAAAAATTGTGTTTCTCTTTGCTCTTAACTACTTCTTTTCTCTCCTCTCCTTTTATCTCTTTCGAACTCTCTCCCTTTTCACTTTCTTTCCTTTTAACTTCTCTCTCTTTATTACTTTCTTCACTCTCTCTCTTTCTTTCTTTTTCTCTCATTTTTTTGTATTCTCCCCCATACACTTTCTTAGGTGATAAAGGGACCAAAGTGATTTTCTTCCCATCTTTCTTGAAGGTGTACTGGTTGGTATATCCATTATATATCACCTTTCTATCATATTTCCATGGCCTTCCCAACAAAAGGTGGCTTGCTTACTTAGAACAACATCAAATAATATTTCATCGTAGTACTTGCCTATTTTGAAAGCCGCAAGTACTTGCTTGATTACTCTAATTTTCCCACAATCATTAGGCCACTACAACTTGTAGGGTTGGGATGCTTGATAATTGGTAGCTCGAGCCTCTCTACTAGGGTAGTGCTTGCAACATTTGTCACCCTCCTTCCATCCATAATGACTTCACATATCATATCCTCTACCAGATATCTTATATGGAAGAGGTTCTTTCTTTGATCATTCTCCTCATATTGAGCTTGTAGCCTCAAGGCTCTTCTAGCTACATGTGTTCTACCTTTTTTTTTAGCAATGGTAAGCACTTTCTCCTCTTTCTCACTAACTTCATCTTTAAATTTACCCTTATAAGCCTCTACCTCCTCTTCACTAGTTGAAAATACTCTCCATCAATCATGTACATCATCCTCTGATTGGGACACTACCTTTTGTAATGACCTACACCGCTATATTTAAAATATTTAATTTTAAATGTAGATTCAAATTTACCCTTGTCCTTACTATTTCTAGGAAGTTTGGGAACTTCTTTGAGTTCAGCTTTTGGTTAGGTTGTTGGTGCCTTATCTTCCCTCCTCCAATTTGGTTTAAATGATGAGGACGTGGATGAAAATCGACTAGAGCTACTCCTCCTCTTTAGCTACTTCTCAACCTTTAGGGTTAGGTGTAACAACTCATCTATATATGGTTGTAGCTCTACCATATTAGCTATCTCTTTGTTCAACCCATTTAGGAATCTTATCGTGGAGTCTTCATTATCCTCTTCAACATTACCTCTAACCATTGCTACTTCCATCTCCTTGTAATACTCCTCTACACTCTTAGATCCTTGAATGATGTTTTGAAGTTGATTATACAACTCTATGTAATAGTAGTTTGGTACAAATCTTCTTCTCATGATAGATTTAAGGTCTTCCCACTCTTCGATAGGCCTCTTTATATTCCTCGTTCTTCTTAGTTTGGTGTCATCCTACCAAGTGATGGCATAATTCTCAAATGCAACAACAACAAGCTTAACTTTCTTAGCTTTATTGTATTTGTGATAATTGAATACTAGCTCTATTTTTTTTCTCTCAATCTAAGTAAGTTTCAAGATCCATCTTCCCATAAAATGATGGCATTTTCATATTCACTCCATCTCCATCTCTATTATTATACATCCTTCTTGGTCTTACTTCCTCTTATTCTTCATTATCGCCAAAAGACTATTCTCCTTTTGAAACGTCATTAGCTGGATTTCTTTGATTTTCTTCCCTCTTAGGGCCATTGTTAGGTTGAGCCCTTAAAATCAAAGCTTCCGCTTTTTCCATACGGTCCATTATTTCTAAAACTCACATGCTTAAAAGCTATATGAATTTAGCCATTGCATCCATCTGATCAATTGGTCCTTGAACTCTTCTACTTTCTTCACTCGTTTTAGAGTTTGACTATAGGTTGCACAAAAGGTTAGTAAAACAAGAATTAAAATTTAAATCCATACTTCACTCCCTCATATGTTTCACTCAAGTTTAACGTTCACTCGTGTTTGAACTCAATATTTGGCTTTTCTCTAGATGGGGTCACATTTTGCCTTTTACCTCTCATGTCTTTTGTCAAGATCGGTTGTAAATACTTGAGTGACATGAGAGGTAAAAGGCAAAGAGGCAAAAAAATCCCTGGAGATATGAGTTCTCATTACCAGACTAGGTGTGGGGTCCAACCTTGAAATTGGTGTCAATTGGATATAGTAAAGATCACAATGGGTGGTACGGTGAGAAATTAGACATGATAGGTTTGGTATAGTTGGGATATTTATGGTCCAATTAGGATTGGCTTAGGTCAAATTAGTGAAACCTAGCAATAGATTTCACAGTGGGTAGTATGGTGATATTTTAGGCAGACTAAGAGTGGTATGGTCAAGATGCTTATGGTCCAACCAGATTGCTTTGGACAAAAAAAATTAAAAAATTGGCAGTAGGTTTCACTGTTAGTGGTACGGTGAGTTTTTGGGCAAACTGGGTGTGATACAGTCGGGATGTTTATGGTTTGACCAGGAGGGTTTAGGGCAAAATTTTTAAAAAAATTGACAATAAGTTTCACGATCAGTGGTATGATGAGATTTTGGGCAGACATGTATGGTCCAACCGGATTGCTCGGTGGTATGGTCGGGAAAACTACCTACGAACTAGTTACAAACATTGTTTTAGGGTTTCACCAATTTGATAACTCCTTTATAGTTTTTAGGATTTGAAATAAAGTTTTAGCAACCACCAACACACAATAAACACAACTTTGAGCTAGAACAATATCAATAACAATTTCTTTTATTTTTCTATCAAATTGAATTTTCTTTTCTTTTTTTACATTTTCCTTTCTTTCCTTTTTTTATTGATGATGATTTTCATAACAATTATAGAATAAGAATAAACTCAAGAATAATATTAGAACAAAAACAAGAGTAAATCAACTATAATTCAAAGGTACTAGTATAGATAGATAGAATAGGAATATAATTTAGAGCCTAAGCTCTAATACCAAACTAACACGAACTCCTAGTATATGGACTAGAGACCCACTCATTTTTATGCTTGGAAGCTACTCATTAAAAAGTCAAATCAAATTCTTGCTAAGTTTGAGACCAAAATCTAATATGTTGAAGAGAACTTTGGAATTATGTACTTTAAAGTGATTAACCTTGTTGTAGTGAACCTTAATCTCAATATAAACCAAGAGCAAGAGAACATGAACTCTCAAGAAATCTGAAATTTTTATTCAACAAGAATTTGATTTGGCTTTTAATGAGTAGTTTCCAATATGTAGAAGAGAATTTTGGAATTATCTACTTTAAAGTGATTAACCTTGTTGTAGTGAACCTTAATCTCAATATAAACCAAGAGCAAGAGAGCATGAACTCTCAAGAAATCTGAAATTTTTATTCAAAAATGTCTAACCTCTTACAAGGAGATATAAGATGGTTTAAATATGTTACATCAATAAAAGGGTGTTTGGTTACAAGGATGCCTCTATTGTCATCCTACCATTCCAACTAAAATAACCTAAAAAAAGACTAATAAACTTGAGCTTAAAACAACAAGGCCCAAAATAATTAATAATGAGCATAAAAATAATACCCAATTATTAAATATCATCCAAGTAATATAAGTCTTATGATTAACTAATAATAAAATAATAATATTAAATATCTAGTTGGGCTAAAATAAACAAGTAATTCTAACTAGTCTTCATCATCCATGTGTTAGTGTATATGCCCTAGGCCATTGATTTGGACCTTAATGTTATTCATTTTGTTATTAATAAAGAAGTTTTTATTATCATTGTTATGTTTGCATGTTATATATAATAATGATTATATCCCTGGTTTATTATTGTTATGGAGATAATAATAAATATAACTAGTGTAATATTGATTTGATAATCATAAGATGATTATAGGTATGAAGATACAAATCAATATTATGGATACATGTTAGAGAACAGTGTATTGGATAGACCCACATAGATATCACTTCATGGTTTAATGTCATAAGTGTATCTCATAATAGTTTTCATTTAATCCTTTGACTTGAGATTGTCATAGTTTCCAACATAAGGAATATTATGTTTTGACATGATCAAACGTTATCTGTAACTAGATAATTATAAAGGTTATGCTTGAACATGGTATAAATTATGTAGAGGAAAATGAACAATCAAGATGGAATTTGTCTCTCTCTATGAGAGAGATATCTTCTGGGCCCCTCGATAAGTGTAACTGAGAAATGCATGGCCGTGCTCAAATAAGTTGATATAAGATCAATCTTATTTGTTTATCAGTTAACTTGGAGATCGAGTAATCATAAGTTTGGACAATATAAGTATGACATTTACTATGACTTATGTTCAAACTAGATATCGTGTGACAAAGGGATTAATGCATGTACTATTTCAGGTTTTCATTTATAATGATTCTCATGATTAATTGGGTAGCCATAATGTCTTGCTAGAGGCCAATTATGATTTGTGCATTTCAATAGAGATTGAAATACACTACCAGTTAATATGAGCCTATCGGGTCACACACATAGAACGTAGGCTGTACTTAAACAATAATAATTATATTTTTATTATTATTGTTAGTATTATTATT
The DNA here is from genome assembly GCA_947685225.1 of Garcia nutans. Lineage (NCBI taxonomy): Eukaryota > Viridiplantae > Streptophyta > Magnoliopsida > Malpighiales > Euphorbiaceae > Garcia > Garcia nutans. The sequence continues at coordinate 76,046 of CANTUV010000017.1, read as the reverse complement.
ATTATTAGATATTAATAATAATATTGTTATAATAATTATTATTAGATAATAATTATTAAAAACGTGGGTCCATATAGGATATGGACAGTTAGGGTTTTGACAAGGAAATGTCTTTTAAAACGGTTTTAAAAGGACTAGAGGCCTTGATGATATTGATTATTATTTTCGTTTTGAAAGAAAACGGAAGAAGAGGAAAAACCTAAAAACCCTAGTTTCGTTTCTGCAAAAAAAAATTCAGCCACTGCCGTTGGTGAGCTAGCACTCAGACCGGCGTACGTTTGTGTGGACTTCGTTAGAGGGTGTTCGTCTTCAGAAGGCAGCATCTGTTAATCGTTTTGAAGCTACGCAAAAAGGTTAGTTTCGAATCTCTTTTATCGAACTGAATGGATCACATGGATCCTGTGAGTAAATCGAAAGAAAATTTTTTTTTTGTTTTTCGCTGCGGCAAGGGTTGCAGATCCTTTTTCGATTTACTAACACCATGACCTCCAATAAAATGGTTAACTTCTCTTTGCATCTACTTAGTCTATATGGCTCCACGTTTGCATCTATGAATCTTTGTACATAAGTTTGTAAGGCTTCCTTTATCTTCTTGGCTCTTTGTCTTATAATTGGTCCACTAAAAATTTTTAAGTTTTGGATTCCATCACCTCCTTCCATGGATTCCATAGTTATACTTGCGTCATATTCAGTAGATATTTGTTAAATATTTGATAGATATCTGATAGATATTAGTTAGATATTTGGTAGATGCTTAGTATATGTTGTATATATGTTATTATTTGTTATGTGTATATTTTTATATAGGGTATATATATGTTGTGTATATGTTATGTATATGTTTTTATATATATATATATATTTAGAATATAACCTCAAAAAAAATTATTTATGAATAAATTTATATAAATAAACATAAAAATGAAAAAATACAACAAAATACAACAAAATTAACGCCTAAAAAGATAAATTTTGAAATAAAAGTGCCGTATTTTTTTACTATCTGATGTAATTTTCCATAATTTTTTTATATGAACTTGGTCCAAGTTTGAAATTTTAATACAAATATATTTATTTGACTCAAAATTAAATATATATTAGCTCAAAATTAAATTTTATTTTATAAAAAAAGCTTGTAGGATAAGTTTGATATTTTTTCATTCTATTATCTACTCTCACAAAATAAAAATTGAACAATTTCATCAATCCTGGCTGAAATTTAGAACTATGATTTTTTTTAATTTTCTCTTATTTTCTTTAATATTTTTTTTATTAATTTGGCTTTCTTTTACTTAAAGCTTGATGTTAGTTTTAATATGATTATAATTTATATTTTTTCTATAATTATTTTAAATTATTCTATTTTATTATCAATCACTTAAAATGAACCACTATTATCTATAATTTTCTTAAATTAAGATTTAGGATTAATTATATTTTAATTATATTTTTTAATTTAATTCTTAATATAAAATGTCAAATTTTAATTTATATTTATTTAAAATTATTAAAATAAAATTTTATATTTATTATTATTGTATAACCACTTATTGTTAATTATTTATTAATTATTATTAGTGATTTTTTTTAAAAAAAATTTGAAGAAAAATATTATGGCTATTAGTATTGGCCTCATAATATATTATACTGCCTTCATCAATGCGTGCAACGTGCGAATAAGAAATTAATTTTAAGATAACCAATCAACAATAAAAAAAAAATTTAACTTTTTAAATTAAAAATTTTATCAATATCAAATTTTATTAAATTTTCTATTAAAACCAAATTAGTGTATACCTATCTAATTACATGTTTAGAAGTGCAAATTTAAGGCTATTTTGCACGAGGGCACATCTAATAAATAATTGATTTTCTTTTGAAAAGAATAAATAAATAAATAAATGATTAGTAAATGAAAAAAGAGGCGAAAGTGGAAAATGATTTGATGCTTCACTGGTCACTCTATTTAAACCACACCTTCGCTTGCAAGTTTTCACAAAAGGCAAAATTAAAGAGGGAATGGGAGTAAGAGCAGCCGTGGAAGAAGTGGCTGAACTCACTGCTAAAGAACAAGAAAAATCAATTATGGAAGACCCAATTCCTGAACTCACTATCAAACAAGTACAACAACAAACAGGTACCCATTTTAACTCTCAATCATTTAACAATTATCAGCTAGAATTTTATTTATTTGTTTCTGATTTTGATTTTTAATCAACAGATATAGAAAGGGAATTAAGGGATCTTGCACCAGCTCACTACTTATTTAAGATCGAAAACTTTTCTCATCTTTCTATTGCGAAAATGGAAAACTACCAGTCCAGTGATTTTGATGTTGGGGGATACAAATGGTAGTCTCTAATTTTTAAGTTTTAATTTTTCCCATTTAATGTGATTTTGGGGTTTTAATTAATTTTCAATTGCTTTTTTTTTTTCCATTTCCATTTTTTTTCAGGAGATTGTCTCTTTACCCCAAAGGAAACAAGAAAGTATTTGAAGATAGTTTCGTATCTCTGTATTTGGTACTTTCCGAAGTAAATGCATTACCCTTAGATAAGGAGGTTAATGTGTGCTTCAAGCTGTTTGTTTATAATCAAATTCAGGACAAGTATTTGGCTGTTCAAGGTATTAGATTTGTTTCTACTAATAATCCTCAAAATTTGAATTTCTATCCCGCAATTTATTGAATTGTTTCTTATGTATCTTTATGTGGGTAGATTTTAAGGGGAGAGTAAAGCGTTTTCGTGGAACGAAAAGAGAATGGGGTTTTGATCAGTTAATTCCGCTCAATGTTTTCAATGATGCCTCAAGTGGATACCTAGTTGATGATTGTTGCATATTTGGGGCTGAGATTTTTGTTATTGAACGTACTGGTAAAGGCGAGTGTATGTCTATTGTAAAGGAGTTGGTTAACAACACCTACACCTGGACTTTTGAAAATTTTTCAGAGCAGAAATACGAATGCTACGATTCTAATCTGTTTGTTATTGGTGGGCACGAATGGTATGTAAAGATGTATCTTTTGGCTTCAAGTTTGATATGAAATAACTTCATTATTCTTATTAGCCATAATTTTAGTCCTCTTTTTATTTAGGAGTTTACGGCTTCATCCCAATGGAGACTCAACAAATAGAGGCAAAAGCTTGTCAATGTATTTGTACTTGGAAGATTCAGGAACTCTTGGTTCTGGTGAAAAGCTCCTTACTGTATATATCCTGAGCATACGGGATCAAATTCTTGGAAAGCATCACGAGCAAAAAGGTGAATGGCATTGAACTCTATGCTATATCAACGTTCCTCTTCCTGTACAATGAACATCTCATCCGATTTCACATATGTTGCTGCATTGACCTTACTCTTTTAGAAAGCTCATTTTTTTTAAAATTTTTTTATGGGGTAACTTATTTTTAGCTAATGTGTTGCAGAGGCTCACAAATTCTATTCTTCTAGCAAATGTTCGGGTTACGGAGATTTTATACCTCTTAGTGATCTCCAGTATTCATCGAAGGGATTCCTGATCGGTAATAAAGTGATTTTGGAAGTGGAAATTTCTTTGATGACTCTGGTCAAGGAGTTCTCTTAAGGTTATAATGGTACCAGCTCTTTAAGTCTAAAAGCATAACAGAATTATAACTACGCAAATGGGAAGACAAAAATATTAGCTGTGCTTAAATTGTTCTTGCTTTTACTTAGTTGAATTGAGCGTCTTTCATCCTAGTGTGTGAGATCATGTGTTTGCTAACTGTTAATAGAGAACAATGAATTGTTCTTGATAACTGTTAAGGACTAACACAAAAAATACACACAGAGAACAATGACCGAACATATGGAATTACCAACAAAAAATTTTAAAAAAAAAAAAGATTAAAAAAAAGGCAATACTCATGCTTTAGTTAAATCCTTTTTGTAATAACAGACTTTTCTACTCTGCAAATAAGTATTATCTGATAATACATCTATACATATTGGGAATATGTTCGGTCATTGTTCTCTGTGTGTATTTTTTGTGTGTTATTCCTTAAAAAAATTTTTAACCAGAGATCCAATATAAACTACATTTATAAATATGCAACACATTTATAACACATTAATAATACATCTATAATAAATATACAATACATCTACATAATATTTTTAATATTTGTTTAATTTTATTTATTTAATTTTTTTATTCACGCAATATTCATATTATATTTAATAATTTTTTCATAAAATAAATAATAAATATATAACATATGTATAACATCTATAACACATCAACAATATATCTACAATACATCTATTATACATCTACATAATAAAATTCTATATATATATATTTTAATATTTTTATGTGTATAATATAAAATTTTTTTGTTTAAAAATAAATTTAATAATTTTTATTAATATATTTATGTATATTTTATTTTATTTTTTATTTTTTTGGTGTTACCTTTTTTTATAATTAAAAATATTTTTTTCTTTTTATGAAAAATTGTAATTTTTATTTGATGAAAAATAATTTAAAATATTAATTTTTATTATTTTATATGAATATTTTTATTTAATAATGAAGTTTGAAAAAAAAATAAAAATTTTAAGTAAAATATTGATTACAATAAAGAAAAATATATTTTTTAAAAAAAATATTTTATTGTTAAATAAGATATTTTTAAAAGTTTATATTAATTTTTTATAAAAATATAAATATTTTTAATTTTTATAATATTTTTATAATAAAAGTTATTTTTCAAGACAGTGAAGTAAACATCCCTCAAAAAATCCTAACAAAAACTCAATTTACTCCGTTTGCATCAGCTCAATCAAGCTTTGCTTCTTTTCAACACATTGAAGAAGTTCCTCCAAAGCTTCAAGAAATGGTAAGCTCTTTCAATCCATACAAGAACCTAAGGCTAAATACGATTAGCTACTTTTGTACGGTAAATATTTGAAACCACTTGATACCCATTTCAAAACTTCAGAGAATAAAGTAGAGGGTTGTGTTTCTCAGATATGGATTACAGCAGATTTAATTATTAAAAAATAAAGAAATAAAAAAAATGTCAAAAAATAATTTTTGCAGTAAAAAAAAAGTTTTAAAAAAAGTTTTATTAATATAAAATGTCTTATATAAAAAATAAAAGTTTTATTAATATACAATGTCTTTTTAAAATTAAAATTCTTAAAATCATATTATTTTATGAATTACATATTTAGCCTGAGATAATTTTTATTTAATCATATAAATCTAAAACTTAATGATATTACTAAATATGTTTTGGTTTTTTTTTCTAAAAAAAAGCTAAAACCAAAAAATAAATACTATTAAAAATTAAAACACATTTAATTTTTCAATAATATTTAGTCACCCCCAAAATTTTAAAATATAATTTAATATTTAAATAGCGTTTATCCTATATTACTATCAGTTTATATTTCTAATTAGAAGAATTGCTCCATTACATAATATGTATTAATATAACCATCAATTACTAGCGATTTGCAATCGCCATATAGTAAGTTGAACTAGTCAATCTAATTACTAGTCAAGACAAATTAACAAGGAAATGATTATAATTAAAACAAGTACTGTCATTAATATTACGATACTAAACATGTATGTTCTAGCTTTTGCCGTCGATGTCAGGTTGATTGTGTCACCTGGAAACTTGTCTACAGACTAATCGACTAGAAATTCCAATTTTATTATAGTACAAAAAAAATATTAGTATTATGTAGATATTGGCGTGCTTGGGTACAATTAGAGGAACTTTTCTGATTATTGGCAGTGTGAGATAGACCTGAAGCAGTTTGCCAAGACTCTCATTTTATCGGCGGAGACAATTCATTTCTACTTCCATGGCAAGGACTGATTTTTGCCTCGTTTCTGATCCTAACCTCCAAATCAATGCTCATTTCGTTGGCAAGAGAAATGATAACATGAAAAGAGACTTCACTTTGGTCCAATCCATTATATTAATCCTCTTTAACAAACACCAAATCTTCCTTTGTGTCATAAAAACTTCAACATGGGATGAATCTATGGACCGCCTCGCTTTCTCATTCAATGGAGAACCCTTGACTTTCTTAATAACTGAAGGCAGCACATGGCAATCCATAAATGTACCATGCATTTCCATAGGGGCGGACGCATAATTTCAAATCAGTGGGGGCTTACATTACATAATAAATTCTCAATAAATTTCATTAAAAATGTAACGAACAAGATCAAAACTAATATTACTAGCAAATTATACCAATAATTAAATGTAATATTTTTTCAAGTGAACCAATGTCTTGCTAAGCTTATTACTAATAATAATATTGGAAAATTAATTATTTTGTACATATCCATAGTATAACACTCAATTAATGTCCAAGTGCCATTTAACTACCACCATTGAAAAATTATTTGGGTAATCATAACTCATTTTTATAATAACTCATTATTTTAATTTTAAAATTAAAATTTATTTTTCAAATTTCTATTTTATAAGTAAATATAATTTTTGGATTAAAAAATAATCTTGCATGTTCATATTAATTAGAAGAGCTATATTGTTAAAAGACCTAGTTTTGCTATCTAAAAAACAATAAAGAAAAAAAAAGAAAAAAAACCTAGTTTTGCTATTTAAAAAATAATAAAAATTAAAAAATTAAAAGAAAATAATAAAATTGCTTAATGACAAAATTTTTTGTATAAACTTGAATTTTTATACTGCCCTCTTTTAACCAATTTTTAATAACAATAATCTTATCATTAGTATTTTTTTCAATAGTTATATATATATATATATTAAAAAAAATGCCCCGCTTGCCCCCAGTGTAGGTCCGCCACTGATATCCACCACTAAAACTAGCAACACTAATGATATTGTAGTTGAAATTGAAGGGAGCTTCAAGATCATTGCCATGGTTGTGCCTATAATTGAAGAATATTCAAGAAGTCACAACTATAGTATTACTAAAGATAATTGTTTCACTCATCTTTGATCTTGGATTCAAATTCTACTCTTTAAGTGATGAAGTGAATGGTGTGCTAGGCCAAATTTACAACCATCATTAATGTTATGATACTAAGAAAAGCATGTATGTTCTAGCTTTTTCCTGGTGGATGCAGGGGCGGAACTACCATAGGGTCGTGTGGGGTCACACGACCCCCATTCACTGGCTGTCAGAAGAGGAGGTGTTTATTCTGGCCGCCGGTGGAGCTAAACTCCCCCCTCTCTAATTGAAGGGGGGCTGAGTTGCAAACCTTTGCAGCGAGAGGTAGACGAACCCCTTGCTGCAAATATTTTTATTTTTTTTATAAATTAGTCATTAGCAAAACGGCGTCGTTTCGCCAGGGACTAATTTTTTTTTATAAAATGACCCCTGGCAAAACGGCATCATTTCTCCAGGGGTTCAAAAATAAAAAATAAAAAAAGGGGCTACGTTTTTTACGCAGCCCCTCTTCCCCTCTCCTTCTTCCATCTACCCATTCCCTCCCCAAGCCACCAGCAGACAGCCCCACCACCAACCGGCCCACCGACAGCCACCGCCGGCCACCACCCGGTAAATTTTGACCCCCCTCAGTAAATTCCTGGTTTCGCCACTGGGTGGATGTGAGTTTGATTGTGTCACCTGAAAAACCTGTCTATAGTAAGTGTCTCTAAACTGATCAAGTAGAAATTCCAATATTATTATATTATAAAAAAATATTAGTATTATGTAGATATTTGTGTGTTTGGGTACTGTTGATTTTATTAGGTTGAATCCACCCATGAAAAGTGGGTATACCCATAATTCATTAGATAAATGATCAAATATATTATTAATTTAAAAGAGTTCAAAAAAGATTTGAGCACATAATAAGACAAAGATAATAATTTATTATTATCACTAGAGATTTTATCAGTAATCTTAAGAAAAAAAATATAGTTTTTTTTTCTATGGCTTCTCCTCTCTGAAAAAAGAATTACTCTCTATGAGTTATATGAGAGCATCCTGTGATTTTTGTGAGGGCTTTTAGACTGTAAAAAGTAAGGATTTTTCCTCTAAAGTAATTGGCCTTTATTGTTGACTAATTGAAGATTTCTCTCCGTAAATATTTGTTTCCTTTATTGGTGTATATTACAGAATTAATTTTAGGATCTTATTTCCTATATTGGTACAATGCTTGTATATAAACTCATATTATGTTACAGTAAAAGGAAGGAGAACCAAAAAAAACTATTTTCTTCTATTACAATTGAAACATGGTATCAGAGCCAAGTATCTGATCCATAAGAAATCAAAATCTTCTCTTGAACCCGTGCTCATCACATACCAGACAACAGAACCAACCAAAACCTATACTCGACCCAATGGCAAATTCAGAGGAGTTGTCACTACAGATTGCAAATCTGCTCAAAAACAACCCGACCGTTCCTGGAATCCAAACCAACACAGATCTGAATATTGCTGTCAAGTTAGATGGCGAAAACTACCCACTGTGGCAGCGACTGATGCGAGTCGCCATAGGCAATAGAGGACAATTGAGTCACATTACAGGCAAACCTCCTGCACCAACAGAAGAAGATCCTAATTATCCTTTGTGGGAACAAATTGATTCTCTGGTTTTTACCTGGATTATATCGAATGTAGAAAGACGACTGGTGAACAGAGTAGCCGAGTACCCTATAGCCCAAGCTCTTTGGGACGGCCTTGCTGTTACATATGGCAGTGGGGTAGATGGATTGCAAATTTATGACCTGCACATGAAAGCTTACAGACAAACACAAGGATCACAGACTCTTGAAGAATACTGGCATAATATTCAAGCAATCTGGATGGCCATTGATCGAAAATAAAAAAACCTTATGGAATGTTGTGCCAAAGGGATTTCGAAATATGATAAACTTCAACAAGATCAAAGGGTTTACCAATTTCTTGCAGGATTGGAGGAAAAGTATGAAAGAATCCATCGAGATGTCCTGAAATCTGATCCACTGCCCTCAGTTGAGTCTGTGTACGCCCAGGTCCGAAGGGAGGCCACCACGCTCAAGATCTTGAAGCCGACATCCAATCCCTCGGAAGACTCTTCATCATCGGGTATTGGAGTGGGACTGGCAGCAAAGAAACCAGAAAAAAATCGAGATGAAACCAGCAGTCAGAAGTGCTCAGACAAAGGATCTTCACAGCACGATGATAAAGCCTCCTTTGTTTGCAGCCACTGTGGAATGAAAAAGCACACGAAAGAATCGTGCTTCAAGCTTATCGGGTTTCCAGAGTGGTGGAGCGAATCAAACAGAACCAAATCTGGCAGCAAATCTGCCAGCCCATGGTATGGTAATGGGCGAGCCGCCGCCGGTGTGGGCGTCAACGAGGTCACCAGCAGCACCAGCAACGGTCGCGCGATGATGAACGGTGGTAATGAAGAAGAAAAGGAAAGTAGAGGAATGGCGGTGTTTGTAGCAGAAAAAGATGGTAACGCTAAAACTTTTGATTTAGTGGGACTAGTAGTACTTACCTCAAGAGGATCATTCACAGGAGGTGTGTCAGGACGTGATCCAGAGTCATCGTTCTGTACCATGTCGAGAATTGGCTCTGTGGTCTGGGAGCAAGGCTCTGTTGGAACTTCATCAGAGACAAACAGGTTATCTAACCAAGCTAAGGAGTCCTCATGATTCTCCCCCTGACGACTAGGTTGGGTAGAGTAATAGAATTCAGACTCGAGAAAGTCACAATCCATAGTAACAAAGGTGCGTCGGGTATCAGGGTTGTAACATCTATAACCTTTCTGATTTATCCCATACCCAATAAACACACATTTCCTAGCACAGGGATCAAGCTTAGAACACTCATGTTTAGGAATATGGACATAGACCGAACATCCAAAAATTCTTGGTTGGAGGGTTAAAGGTGGTGGTAGGGTAGTTTGGGTTTGGAGAACTTGGATCGGTGTTTTATGGTGAAGGCTTTTGGTTGGAAGTCTGTTGGAAAGATAGACAGAAGTGGCAACTGCTTCAGCCCAAAAATGTTTAGGAACTTTGGCTTCAAACATCATGGATCTAGTCATTTCAAGAAGAAACCTATTTTTTTCTTTCGGCTACTCCATTTTGTTGGGGTGTATTGGGACAGGTTGTTTGGTGGATAATTCCTTTTTTATTACAGAAAGCTTTCATATTATGGTTAACAAATTCACCACCATTATCAGACCTAAGGATTTGGATTTTTTTTTATCAAATTGTGTAAGGATCATATTGAAAAAGAACATAAATTTCTCAGACACCTCAGATTTGTTCTTCAAGAAATATACCCAAGTCATTCATGAAAAATCATCAATAAATAATAAAAAATACTGGAAGGGCCCACTACTATTCGGGGAGGGTCCCCACACATCCGAATGAACTAATGAAAAAATAGTCTTAACTCGGGTATTATTAGATAAATAAGAAACTCGATGGTTCTTTGCAAGAATGCAAGTCTCACAAGTAAAATTAACTTTCTGTCTAAACAAAGATGGAAAAAGAACCTTAAGGTACTGAATAGATGGGTGACCTAGGCGTCGATGCCATAACCAAATTTGTCTTTCTGAAGTTCCATGAGCCAGCATTCCCTTTCCGTTTTGAGCCATTTCATCAACATGATACAGTCCTCCGCGCTCAGTACCACGCCCAATTATCTCCCCTGTATGAATGTCCTGTAAAAGACAAAATCGAGCAAACATCAATACTACACAATTTAGTTCAGCTGTTACTTGACTAACACTCAAAAGTTTGCATGACAGTGAGGGAACATAGAGGCATTTTGAAAGTTTCAAATTTGGAGTTACTGCAACAGTCCCTGCCCCTTGCACATTTGATAATTCTCCATTGGCATTTTGGATATGAGTTAAATGCGGTTTTTTAATTTCGACAATGTCCGAACGGTCATACGTCATGGTATCGGTGGCTGCACAATCAAATAGCCAGCCCAATTTTCCACTATTGGATTTCTTTTTCTGTTCTGGACCTGCAAAGGGAAGCTGGGCCTTTGGGCCTGTTGGATTAGTTTTGCCCACATGGTAGGCGGCACCATATAAGCCCATCTCTGCCTCATTGTTTTTTTTTAATTTATTTTCACAGTAATTTCCTTCCTTAAATAAATCAAGATCAAAAGTTTTAGGGTTACCATCTTTTTCTGCTACAAACACCGCCATTCCTCTACTTTCCTTTTCTTCTTCATTACCACCGTTCATCATCGCGCGGCCGTTGCTGGTGCTGTCGGTGACCTCGTTGACGCCCACACCGGCGGCGGCTCGCCCATTACCATACCATGGGCTGGCAGATTTGCTGTGAATGATCCTCTTGAGGTAAGTACTACTAGTCCCACTAAATCTGTGATTGAAATTGTAGTGCCTGAAGCTGAGAGATATATCTTGCCACCGAGATCCACTCGAGGAGTTCCTCCAAAGAAATACACTCCAGAACATGTACCAAGATCTTCCAGATATCCCCTAGGTAATGTTGTCAGGGGGAGTATCTCAAAAGCTGCTAAAGCTTTCTCTACTATTCTCTATTCTGAACAGATTCCCAGAAATACAGAAGAGGCCAAAAATGAAAGAAAATGGTGGAAAGCCATGAAAGTTGAGATGGAAGCGCTTGTGAAGAATGAAACTTGGGAGAAAAGTATACTACCAAAAGGGAAGCGTCCAGTCGGATGTAAATGGGTGTTTACCATAAAACACAAGGCAGATGGGTCCATCGAGCGCTATAAGGCGAGATTAGTTGCGAAGGGGTACACGCAAACATACGGGATCGATTATTCAGAGACTTTCTCACCTGTAGCGAAAATTGACACTGTCAGAGTTCTGTTCTCAGTTGCAGCTAATAGAAACTGGCCACTTCATCAGTTTGATGTAAAGAACGCCTTCTTACATGGAGACCTAAGTGAGGAGGTGTATATGGAGGCTCCACCTGGATTTCAAGATGATTTCAAAGAAAATGAAGTATGCAGATTAAAGAAAGCTCTTTATGGCTTGAAGCATTCACCAAGGGCTTGGTTTGGCAGATTTACAGTGGCTATGAAAAAATATGGGTACAAGCAAAGCAATGCAGATCATACACTATTTTTAAAAAGGAAAGGTGATTTGATTACTTGTCTAATTATTTATGTTGACGATATGATCATCACAGGGAGTGACTCTGAAGAGATAGCCGAATTGAGAAGAAATTTGTTCACAGAATTTGAGATGAAAGATCTTGGGGGGCTCAAATACTTTCTTGGAATAGAGGTCCTTAGATAAAAAATGGGGATCTTTATTTCACAGAAAAAATACATCCTTGATCTTTTGGTAGAGACAGGATTAACAGACTGTAAACCAGCTGAAACTCCGTTATCTGTTAATCACGGATTACAAGTTAAAGAAGGAGCTAATCCGACAGATAAAGAGAGATACCAGAGGCTAGTAGGTAAGCTTATCTATCTATCACACACCAGGCCTGACATTGCTTATGCAGTGAGTGTGGTTAGCCAGTTTATGCATCAACCACAGGAAGAACATATGGATGCTGCTTTAAGAATTATCAAGTATCTGAAGGGTACTTATGGGCTGGGAATTATCTTCAGGAAAAATGAGCATCTGGACCTTGAGATCTATACAGATGCAGATTGGGCTGGGAACCCAAATGATAGAAGGTCCACATCTGGATATTTTGCTTTACTTGGAGGAAATCTAGTAACTTGGCGGAGCAAGAAACAGAAAGTGGTGGCCCTCTCTAGCGCAGAAGCTGAGTTTCGAGGAATTGCTAAAGGAGTTACAGAACTTCTATGGCTGAAGAAATTATTGATAGAGATTGGTTTTCCTCCTCCATTACCATGTATGCTTAAGTGTGACAATAAGGCGGCAATACGAATTTCAGAGAACCTTGTTCAACATGATCGGACAAAGCACGTTGAAGTTGATCGCCATTTCATCAAAGAGAAACTTGAAGAAGGAATCTTGGAATTACCTTTTGTTTGATCCGAAGATCAACTAGCAGACATACTAACAAAGGCTGTAAATGGAAGAATATTCAGAGCAATTCTTGACAAGTTGGGTATTGGAAATCCCACTACACAACTTGAGGGGGAGTATTGACTAATTGAAGATTTCTCTCCGTAAATATTTGTTTCCTTTATTGGTGTATATTACAGAATTAATTTTAGGATCTTATTTCCTATATTGGTACAATGCTTGTATATAAACTCATATTATGTTACAGTAAAGGGAAGGAGAACAAAAAAAAAACTATTTTCTTCTATTACAATTGAAACATTTATGACTGATGGTACAAGCAACGATTTAAATCTTCTGCGAGCATCGTCAGAGATAATTCTATTATGTGAATATTTTTTTCAACATTAGTATCAGAGCAATGATGCTTGTATTCCAGTTTTTTAGTCAATTAAATTTGTTTAATTCATGAAAATTAATTTTGTCTAATTCCATGTATTTTTCACATGGCCAAGATGGCATATTCGAGCTATTATATCTATATTTTTTGTTACTAAATATGCAATTTGTTAACACCATGTAAAGCACGTGTGTAGAGCTTCAAATTGGTATATTATATGCTTGAATCAAAATTAAAATGAGAGAGTTATACCTTTCAAAGTTGGCCCCTTGAATTTGAAATTTTAAGAATTTATAGAAATCTTTTCATGTCTTTCATTCTCCCTAAAAGATATTGTGTGTATCACTCTCCATCTTAGAGTGTATTTTAATTTAAATTGATCATCTAGCTAAAACTAGAGACCTCAAATATCCCCATCGGATAGAGTATGATCGCCGAAATCGCCTCCAATGATGTCTGTGAAGCCCCAATCTGAGCATGCCTTGTTTAGGCCTGGCCCTCAAACGATGCAAAATTGGAATGTTAAAAATTGAGCTAAGTTTCATAGAAAAGTGCCGAGATCATTTTTCTTTTATTGGCTACACTCGGATTGATAGCAACATGATTTTGAAAATGAGTCGCCACTCAAATTTATTTTGAAAAATGAAAGATTTTTTTAAGGAAAAACTATAATTTGAATCTAACATTATCCTCAAGGATACAATCACAAGCCTCGAACCAAAAGATTCAGGGGACTAGGTTTAGGCTTTTAAGTAAAAATAGTTTGGCCTTGAATTAAATAAAAATTTACAAATGGATTTTATGATATGACAAATATAATATGAAATGACAATTAAATATGATCCATGCATAACAAGAAAACAAAAAGAAAAGCAGAAATTAAATTAAGAATTACATTGCAAAATCATAATTAAGGGGATCCCAACTCTAGCCTCATGGTTCTAAGATGGGCACACATTCTCCAACTACTGTGTTTTGAGGTTAAAATTACTTTTCTTAACTGGCTCTTTAGGTGTGTCCCTACTATGAGAAACTTCAGGTGACTTAGGTTTCCTCAAAAGACAATTTTAATTTACAAAAAAACTAAGGGGGAGGGTTATTTTTGGAAGTGAACTTGATACTTGGAGTGAAATTCCAAGTAAGCCTACATATCCATTGAAATTTCAATCAAAGCCCATGCAGTTCCAACCGTCGCGAGATAGTTGATATAGGACTCAAAAATGGAGTTTTTAACCTAAGCTATGTGGGCCTAAGTCTACATTGATTTTAGGTTTAAGAACTTAATTCTAGGACCAACTGAATGGAACCTAGTTTAAAAAATGGGCTCAAGACTAATTGGATAGAACTAATTTAGAAAATGAACTTATGAGTAACTAGATAGAATCTAATTTAAAAAATGGATTTAGGCCTAACTGGATAGAATCTAATTTGGCAAAAGGCTTTAGGACTAATTGGATAGAACCTAATTTAGAAAACAGGCTTAGAACTAACTTGATAGAACCTAATTTAGAAAATGGATTTAGGACTAACTGGATAAAATCTAATTTAATAAATAGGCTTAGGACTAACTGGATAGAACCTAATTTAGAAAATAGATTTATGACTAACTGGATAGAAACCTAATTTAGAAAAATGGCCTTAGGACTAAATGGATAGAACCTAATTTAGAAAAATATTCTTAGGACTAACTGAATAGAATCTGATTTAGAAAATGGGCTTAGGACTAACTGGATAAAACATAACTTAGAAAATGGTTTTGAATGAAACCTTAAAAATAATTTTGGGAGACAACTGAATGAATTCCTAATTTGAAAAATAATTTTGGGAGACAACTGGATAAAACCCTAATTTGAAAAATGATTTGGGACACAACTGGATGAAACCCCACTTTGGAAAATAATTTCGGGAGACAATTGGATGAAATCCTAATTTAGAAAATGATTTTAGGAGACAACTAGATGAAACCCCAATTTGAAAATTGATTTTGGGGGGCAACTGGATGAAACCCTAATTTAAAAAATGATTTTGAGAGACAACTAGATGAAATCCTAATTTGAAAAATAATTTTGAGACAACTGGATGAAACTCTATTTGAAAATTGATTTTGATTTCAATTTAGATTACTTTTGAAAATCAAATGATAATCTTCAAAATTGGGGTAAATGATGAATTAAGACTTTAATTTTGAAAATCAAAGGATGATCCTCAAAATTAGGACAAACCAATGAACTAAAATTGAGTTTTGAGACTTCTTACCTTCTTGGAAAATAATTTAGGGAGACAATTAGATGAAACCTTAATTTAGAAAATAATTTTAGGAGATAACTAGATGAAACCCCAATTTAAAAAATGATTGTAGGAGACAACTGAATGAAACTCTAATTTGAAAATTGATTTTGGGAGAAAACTAGATGAAATCCTAATTTGAAAAATAATTTTGAGACAATTGGATGAAACTCTAATTTGAAAAATGATTTTGATTTCAATTTATTAGATTAATTTGGAAGATCAAATGATTATCTCCAAAATTAGGGTAAAATGATGAATTAAGACTTTAATTTTGAAAATCAAAGGATGATGCTTAAAATTAGGGCAAAGCAATGAATAAAATTGAGTTTTGAGAATTCTTACCTTCTTCCTTAATGGCTTGCTTAATGGAGGCTTAAATGTGTGACTAGATCTTAATTCCACTATTGCTTATATTTTATTTTGCTAAGAAAGCAAAATAAAATAAAAATTGAGGCTAAGGCTTTATTAATGAAGCAATTTGATTTGATTTAATTTAAGAAAAACTAAATCAAAAGGGACCAAGCACCCAAGCTAGTTGAGGAAGCTAGCTTTAGGCAGTTCTTTTTAAGGAAGAGAGAACCTTTTCTTTTAAAAGAATAAAAGAGAGAGAGAAGAGAGCTAACTAGCAAATAGGTATTACTTGGTTAGAAGGTATATGGAAAGTGTGGTTTTGGAGGCCTATTTATAGAGTTTTTAGAGGTTAAAATTGAAAAAATTTAAAAAAAAATCGGATAAGGCTTTTGCGACACGAAAATAGCTTGTCGCCGCACATTTTTTGCTCCCTACATGGCATTATTTATATCATAAATTATTCAACATATAGTTATGCAACTTGGTTTGAATAATTTACTTGAATATTTTTGCATGTCTATTTTATGTTGATAATAATTTTACATATAACTAAGACATGATTGGAAATATAGTGACCTTTTGATTCAAGATTATACGTATTTTATTATTAATATATAATTGGTTATGAAAATATCAATATGCGAACTAGTGTATTAATAATATGTATATATATTGTCTCCTGTAAATTTTATATTCACTTAATATTGTTTCTACTGCTATGAATTCGATTATTAAATTTAATAAAAGTGCTACGTTACATGATATAACTATATGTTGGAAGAGCTAGAAATTTTTTTAAACCCTTAAACTATATAATGGAGAGTCTGCTCAAGGATAATTTGATATAGCATAGATGGGACCATAAGGCCCATATAGCTTGGAATAGAAAGAACTTTTAAGCTTGCATCACATTGATTAATGCGATAATTGATGACATAATAAAGGAGTTTTATAAATATGGACGTGCAAAGGGCATGTGAATAATTTTTTAAGAGAATAATGAAGTTTCTCTGATAAAACTTCCATCTCTCACTACTAAGTTTAATGCTTACAAGAAGCGTTGGGAATACTCAATGAAGAGACATCTAACATGGATGTTAGATGAGTTTAATGAGTCATATAAGGGTGGTTAAGTGTTGACTTAAAAGTAAAAGATCCAAGCAGTTATTTATTTCGCGCCTGAAAGTTAAGAGCATATGAGAGTGCACCTAACACACTTTTGTTAACAAAGAGCATTACATATACTTGTCATCATCTAGAGCTAGAGGCTAATTAGTGAGTTTAGTGCAACCATATGATCCATTGTATATAGACCAGTCCTAATCAAATGGAGCTTTGGGTAGAAAACATGAGTATAGCAAGTCAAAGACAAAGATAAAGAAGGTGAAACTCAAGAAAAATAAAAGTCTAAGATAACTAATATAAGGATAGCAGCTCAAAAAGAGGAGCGTAGTAAATGTCAAATATTTTCAACTATGGAAACAAAGACCTTTATATAAATGACTGTATCACATCTAAATAGGTATAACAAGATAACTCATATGAGAGTAGTTCTTGTTTCCAATTCAATTTTATTAATTGAAGCGTATCGTATGTGGATTGCAAATCCGAGAGCAACCAACCATATAATGAAGGATTTTGAAGCCTTTGTACAATTCCATTAGTATACCCAATAGGGGCACGATATATCTTTATAAGGAATAACACACATAAATGTTACCTGCAAATAAGTTTTGCATGGCAGTCAAACCTTGTTGCTCCATGATGTCCTTTATGTTCCACGAATGAGATAAAATTTTGATTTTTATTCTTTGTTTGACTTAGACTTATTTTCCTAGAGTTTTTCATGATAATCTAGTACATTTGTATTTGAGGCAAACATTCTATGGCTCTACATAAGTTTTGATTATTTTTCTTGTTATGGATATTATAAGCATTATGGGGCTTTAGATAAGTTTTAACCTTTCTAGGGGTTGGATCCTCCAAACCTTTATCCCGTTGTCCAAAGATAAAATACAACCATCCATCCAAAATCTAACTAGCGTAATCTTTAAGCAATAAGGAAGTTTTTCAATTACTGACATTCCTATAAACATTAATTTATTGCATATCATGTAATTGCATATTACGAAGACCAAATCATTTGTAAAATGAAAAAAACTTACAATTATATTTCAAGCATCTATTATATTAGAAGTGCATATTGTAAGACTAAAATAGACTTTAGCATCAAGCAAAAATATATATTTAAAATCATATTATCATAAAAAAATAAACATAAAAACTTATACATAAATGAAAATTAAAAATAAAAAATAAAAACCAATATCATTAAGAATAATGAATAAAAGTGTTACAATAACAACTCATAATAACCAATAACAATTCATAAAGCAATCAATAAACTCTTTAATAGTCTATATGACAACCTAAAACAATCTATGATAATATACAAAAACAAAAAAATAGTTGTAAATAACCTATAACAACTCATAACAACCCCTAACAGCTCATAACCACTCATAATAATTCATAAGAAATCAATAAAACTCACTAAAAGTCTATATCACAATCTAAAATAATCCATAATAATATACAAAAATTAAAAAAAATTAATTATACCATAATAGCTCATAAAAATTTATAACAACTCATAACAATCTACAAAATAATTAATAACACTCTTAATATATATAACAAAATAAAATAATCGATAATAATATACAAAAACAAAAAAATATATATAATAACAACTCATAATGACTCATAACAACCAATAATAACTTATAACAATACATAATATTGCTTTAAACATAGTCTCAATTCGTCAAAACTCCATACATAAAAGTGAAGAAAGAAAAGAAGATAAGAAGAAAGATCTTTGGTAGATAAGATGAAAGAAAAATGTATGAGTTGTCAAAAATAAAAGATTTTCTCTTAATACAAAATCATTTTTCACATCTAAAATATACATGCGGTGCTTAGATCAACCATGCACAAACATTGTCATTTAAAAAAAATTATTTATGTATAAATAAATCTATAACTTATCAATTTAAATGGATTAGAATTTTAATAAATTGAGTTAAACAAAACGAAAAGATGAGTTCCAATGGAGAAATACAAAGAGAGAGAGAGAGAGAGAGAGAGAGAGAGAGAGAGAGAGATGATGAGGAGGAGGAGGAGGAGGAGGTGATGTAGCTATTTCATGGTTAAAGAGAGGGAAGTCCCGACTGAGAAATGCAAAGAAAGAGAGAGAGAGAGAGAGAGGAGAGAGAGGCGATGTAACCGATGAAAAAGAAAGAAAGATGATAAAAAAGAAAAGATATTTCTAAACTCTTTTTTTAGGATAAAAAGTATTATTATCCAAAAATATCAATGAGGTCTAAAACTTATTAAGCAATTTTCTAAGAATTTTTATTTAGTTAAGTCTTATCTATATAATATATATATATAAGCCAAAGATAGAAAAATTATTAAAATATTGTCACATCATCAATTTTTAAAAATTATACTATTTTATTTTTCTTAATTAATTTTTATTTAATTTTAAAAATTTATATAAAATTTAAAATTTCATAATTAATAAATTATATTTGTGATTTTTAATATTCTATAAATTAATTAAATAATAATATAATTTAATAATATTGATTGATTTATATATTTTTTTAAGAAATTTAATAGTTAAAAAATATATCTCTTAACCTTCCTAATAAACTAATTATAAATTAAATAATTTATTTATAATAATAGTTAATTTATATATTTTTAGAAATTTAAAATTTAAACAATAAAATATGACTTTTGATATTTCTAATAAATTAATTATACAATAATCATTTAATTAAATATTTCATTTAATTAATAATTTATTTATAATAATAATTAATTTACATATTTTTAAAACAATTTAAATTTTAAATAATAAAAAATTTGACTTTTAATCTTTCTAATAAATTAATTATATATTTATAATTTATGTAATAATAATAATATTAATATCAATAATAATTCTAATATAAATCTATGATTATAAATCTTTCTATTCATATTTTTCTTTCTATATAAAAAATTTGTTTCAATTTCTTTTTTTTTTCTTATTTGTCCTTTTTTAGAAAAAAAAAATTTCATGAATTTTATATAGTAAAAATGTGTCTAAATTTTATTTTTGATTAGTAAAAGTATCAAGTTATGAAGTAAAATAGGTATATTTACTCACTCATATTGTTTTGATGAAGTATTATAAAAATCGAACAAATATTTTATTTTATATTTTTACAATAAAATTTATTGTTATTTTACATATAAATTATTTTATATTTATTTAATATTAATTATATTTATTGTCTTTTGTTATTCTAATCACCTCGCAACAAGGGGTAAAGTTACATATGGCCTCTCCTTTTTTTTTATTTTCTATATATATATATATATATATTATAAGAAACTAAGAACTAGTGAATTTGAACTCTCAAAAAATTTAAAATTTATATTAAAAAATGTCTAACCTCTTGCAAGGAGATATAAAATGGTTTAAATAGATTACAGTAATAAAGGAGTGTTTGGTTACAAGGATATCTCCATCCTCATCCTACCATTCCAACTAAAATAACCTAACAAAAGACTAATAACATTGGGCTTAAAACAACAAGGCCCAAAATAATTAATAACGAGTATACAAATAATACTTAATTATTAAATATTATCCGAGTAAAATAAGTATTATAATTAACCAACATAAGTATTATTATTTTAGCTCAAAATAATAATAATATTTAATATCTAGTTGGACTAAAACAAACAAGTAATCCTAACTAGCATTCATCGTCCATGGCCTCCAATAAAATTGTCAACTTCTCTTTGCCTTTACTTTTTTCATATGACTCCCTGTTTGTATCTATGAATCTTTGCACATAAGCTTGTAGGGATTCCTTTATCTTATTGGCTCTTTCTCTTGTAATTGGTCTATAAGAAATTTTCAAGCTCTGAGTTCCATTACGTCCTTTCATAGATTCCATACCCATGCTTGCGTCATTCTCTCCCTCCTCAAAAAGATTCGACCTCGAATATGCATCTAAATCAAAAGGAGACAGGTCAAAAACATTAAAAGAAAACTAACACATTATACTCACTAAGAATATCAAACTTATAGGCGTTATTATTGATTTTTTTTTTCTAAAACTTGGAATGGTCCATTGCCTCTTGAATCAAGCTTTGATTTCCTATGATTGAGAAATCTCTCCTTCCTCATATGCACCCATACTCAATCTCCAGATTCAATTATAATTGAATTTCTCCCTTTATTGACATAGCGTGCATAATTCTCATTCTTCTTCTCAATAAACTATTTAAATTTCTCATGTATGGATCTAACCAATTTTGCCTTTTCCTATCCATTTAAAATAGCAATATCTTTCAAGGGCAAAGGCAACAAATCCAAAGGGGTTAGTGAATTAAAATCATACATAATCTCAAAATGTTAATAACTTATAGTAGAATGGATGCTCCTATTGTATGCAAACTCTTCTAATGGCAAACTATCCTCCCAAGTTTTCAAATTCCTTCCAATTACAGCACGCAATAAGGATCCTAAGGTTTTGTTAACCATCTCTATTTGGTCATCTATTTGTGAATGACAAGTAGTAAAAAAACAACTTAGTCCCTACTTTTCCCCATAAAACACGTCAAAAGTGGCTTAAAACTTAACATCTCTATCAAAAACAATTGATTGAGGGATTCCATGCAAACGAACTACATCTCTAAAGAACAACTCAACAATATATGTTGCATCATTAGTTTTATGACAAGCAATAAAGTATGTCATCTTACTAAACCTATCAACTATAACAAATATACTATCTTTATCCTTTTTTTACTCAGGAAATCCCAACAAAAAATTCATAGAAATAACCATCCAAAGTTGACTAGGAATGGGTAAAGGAGTATATAACACATGGGATTGGACTCTCGATTTTGCTTGCTTACACTCCTCACACTTAGACCAAATCCATTCTACATCTCTTCATGTTAGGCTAATAGAAATGCTCATGGAATATGTTAAGTGTTTTATCTATTCCAAAGTGACTCATCAATCCACTATTTTGTGACTCTCTCACAAGTAGCTCTCTCAAAAAATACATAGGTATGCACAAGTTCCTCTCTCTCATTAGATACCCATCATGTTTATAAAATTTTTGAAATGCAACATTTTCAGAAGCACTATAGATATTAACAAAATCAAGATCACTAGCATACAAATCTTTAATGTGTCCAAAAACCAACAATTTAGAGTTCAAGGTAGAGATTAAGGCATATCTTCTAGATAAAGCATATGCAACTATGTTCTCTTTACCTTGCTGGTATTGGATCACATATGAAAAAAATTTAATGAATTCCATCCATTCGAGCATGCCTCTTATTTAACTTGCCTTGCCCCTTTCAAATTTTTGAGTGATTCATGATCAGTGTGAATCACAAATTCTTTGGGTAGTAACTAGTGCTGCCATACTTCCAATGCCCTCAACAAGGCGTAAAGCTTATTGTCATATGTGAATAGTTAAATTGAGCTCCATTCAACTTCTCACTAAAATAAGTAATTGGTCGCCTTTCTTGTAACAAAAAAGCACATATTCCCACACCAGAGGTAACACATTTAATTTCAAAAGCTTTTTCAAAGTTAGACAAACACAAGATAGGAGCTGAACACAATTTTTCTTTAAGCAAATTAAAAGAATTTTCTTGCTTTTCAATCCATGTAAAGCTCATATCTTTCTTAACTATGCTAGTGATAGTATTAAAGTCTTTAACAAATCTCTTATGAAAATTAGCCAGCCCATGAAAACTCCTAACTTCTCCTATAGAGGTAGATCTTGGCCATTCCTTTATGGCCTTGATCTTTTTCTCATCAACAACGAGCACTATAGAATGTACCGGATTACCTATGGAATTTTTTATCGGTAATCCATATTATTTTTGTCGATAATCAAATATACTGATAAATTACCGATAAAAAAATTATAGCTATATTCTTTGCTGATAATGCAAATGTCAAAAAATCTGTCAGTAAATTACCGACAAAAAGCATTCTGTCGGCATTTCCCAACAGAAAAGTAGTTGATAAAATTTATCGACAGAAGGATGTTTCTATTGGTAATACCGACGAAAAGGTATTATGTCGGCAAATACCGATGAAGGATGTTACAGTACCTAAAAATGAGATTTGTGACAAAATAAAAATCTGTCGATAATTACCGACAGAAATTTCGTCGGTAATTACTGACTAAAAATTTTTCTGTTGGTAATCACTACCAAAAGTTACCGACAAAAAAAAATATTTTACCGATAATTATCGACATAATAATTTCTGTCCATATTACTGATAGAAAATTTTATCGGTAATTACCAACAGAAAATTTGTTAGTCGATAATTCATGATCTCGGATATATTTTCCAACAAAAAATTTTATCTGCCGGAAAAAAAATAATATTTTTTTAAAATTTAATTATTTTGAATTTAAAAATATAAATTTTATTATTCCGTTTTATTTTTGTAATGTATGTAAATAAATGTATAAATTAATTGAATATTAAAAAGAATAAAAAAATTGAAAACAATAAATAAAAATTAAATCTAATAAATAAAAAAGTATAGAATAAATTATACATACAAATAATAAAAATGTATCTATAAAAAGAATAAAAATAAAGTATAAAGTACATATAAAAAAATAAAAATAAGTACAAGCAAGAGACGGTTAAGATAGTAGTGGTGGTGTTAGAGGTGGAGGAGAACCACTAGGCAGAAACTGCTTTGATGGATTGAATGTCCCTTTCATAAAGTTGGTCATAAGCTTATTAAGTTGCTGCTGAATCAACCTCTGTACCTCTGTTTGCATCTGCTCCTGGATCCGGGTCTAAACCTGTGCCTCCACCTGCACCTGCACATCATGGATCTACTGCTGAACAGTCCGATCACCCTCCGCTAGCTTCTCCTTCAAATGCTCAATCTCCTCCCATAAAACAGATGGATTAGTAGACGAAGAAGAAAAAGATGTGCTAACATACTGAGAGCCAAGTCCATACAACTTCTTCTTCTTCTCTCCGCCCACGGCAGCTCGGGATAAGATATCATCGTCAATCGGCATGTCGGACTACGAGGCCTCCTCCCGAGATGCAATGAAATGATCTTGTGTAACAAAAAAATTATTAACTTTTTTATTTTAAATTTAAATTTAAAAAATAATGAAATTATTTATATTTATATTCTGAGATCGACGATCAACAAATGAATGCTCATCGTGACTGTCGGTGTGCGTATGTACAAACAGCTCATAGCTACTAGGTGGCCAACCCATGGAAGACTCTTATTTAATAAAAAAATATTAATTTTATTAAAAAAATTACGCATTAAAATATTTTGAAAAAACATAATTATACTTACAAGTGCACGACCATGATTATAATGTGATTTGCTGCCTCCCGTATGTGTAGATAGACCTGCACCATCCACATGACTGGTCATCCTGTTCCAAGAGGCAATGACAGAATATATTTGCCCCTCGGGAGAGCTCCACCGGGCTTACAAGTTGACCAATAACTGATCATTAATAAATAAAGGCTGTTTTTCCGTAGCCTTCACCTCGCTCAGCAGATCGCGATAGCAAATAGCTACCTTCTTCATGAAGGCAATTCGAACTAGGCTATCAATAGTCTGGTCCAATAAAAATATTTCTGCAAAAAATATTCAAGATAATTAGTTTCTGATAATTATAAATTTTTAAGCTTTACATATATAATAAATATTTAAATTTCGTTAGATGTTTTACCTTAAACTCTTCAAATAAAAAATTCTTAATCTCCGAAGAGATGGCCTTCCAAGAAACTCCTGTAAGGTCCATCTTCTGCGTCATGACCTTTCGAATGCGTCTCGTGGAAGGCCCAACTGTATCCATCATATAGCTGCAAAATGAACAAAAATACTTAATAAAAAATAATCACCGATTAAATATTTATAATTTAATATAAGTAATACAAAATATTAAAATACTTATTCAGACTCTCGAACAGTCAGATGCAACATCCTGCCATCAGGATCTGCGGCTGATGTTGCAATACTAGCATCACCCATGGGGGTATCTGTAGTGATCGGAGGAAAAGTAGGATCCTCTGCAGTGCAATGGTGAGAAGTAGAAGGATGATCCTCTATAGCAACATCAACCTGAGGATCCTCAAGCAGGACATCATCTGGGACACTGCGCAGTTGTAGACGTGGCTGGCCGGTACCACTAGTACCTCGGTCGTCTGTGGATCAACTGCTAGACCTCGATCGATTCAATCCTCTTCCAAGTCTATGATACATACCTAAAAAGATAATTTATAAGAATAATTAGTTTGAGTTAAACAATAAATATATAAATAACTTTAGTAATAGTTATAGCCTAATTAAACATACTTTGTATTTTTATTCATCGCTTTCATTTGACAGGGATGATTCAAATTCAAATTCAGATTCAAGTAATGATTCATCTTATTCAGATTCTACATCTATACCATCAATATCCATGAGTTGTCCAGTTGGATAACTTAATGGCCCTAGATCAATATCATTTGTCCTATCAACAGCTTGTACATTTTCAGGACTATCTTCTTAAAATGCAGTATCATACTCCTAATTAGCAGCAGATTCTTCGGGTAGATCAATATGTGATCTAGCTCTAATTTTGCAAACCGCCAACTAATCAGAAGTGTCTCACCTTGTGCTAGGATAAGGAACATAATACACTTCGACAGCTTGACTAGCGAGAATGAATGGTTCATATTTACCATATGTTCTTCTTCTATTCACATCGACTAAATTATATACATGATGGACTCTTGTGCCATTTATGGAGTCATACCACTCACATTTAAATAAAACTACCCTTTTCATTGGTAATGCTGGATATTCAGCCTCTACAATATCTACTAATCAACCATAGAAATCTAAAGAGCTTTCACTATAGTTTGACACCTTTATACAAGCATCACTATTTTTAGTTGCCATCAAAGTACATTGAGTTTCAGTGTGAAATTTATAACCATTAACAAAATACACCTTATAACATCTAACAGTTGGTAATGGACCTTGGTCTAGATCTTTCAAACATTTGTCAGAAATCATATACCCATCTTCAGTTGCCTAAATCAACAATACAAAAAATTGATAAAATTCAAATTGTAAAAAACTAAACTAATGACAAAAAATTTGGAAAATCTTAATAGCAACGAAGTAAGACTTACATATTTTCGGAACCATAAGGGAAAATTACTCTCAACTTCAACATCAACTTGTGAACTGGTTATATTTTCATCCAAATCTCATAAATATTCAATGAATATGCTGAAATAGATTACAGAAGCATCATTGTCATTCAAATTTTAAAAATTTATTGTTATATGTAAATTTATACAAATTTATTTTTAAATAATTTAGATTAGCTAACTAAATTGAGATAATGTGCAACTTTATCACAATTCAATAATATATAAGTATGAGTTGCAGAATATTCTCTCTATTTCAATCTGCACTTGGTTGGTTCGCCATATGATCGACTCAGATGTTTAAAAATAGATAAGAGACCTTCAGATTGGTGTTGTATACCTCCATCATCATTCCAAGGGACTTCACATAATTTTGTTATTACATGAGGCTCGAAATAATAGGAACAGAAAGTTTATGCCTCTTCCACTATAAAGGCATTACAAATTGATGCTTCCACTTTTGCTTTATTTTTAACATTTTTCTTCAGGTGTCGCAGATATCTTTCAAACGGATATATCCAACGATACTGTATTGGCCCTGAAATTTTTGCTTCATATGGCAAATGAACAGTTAAATGTTCCATTGACTAAAAAAACTCAGAGGAAAAATTTGCTCCAATTTACAAAGAATGATTGGTATTTCTTTATTTAAACGCTCAACTTGAGAAACTTATAGAGATGTTGCAGTAAGTTCCTTAAAAAATAAGCTTAACTCCATTAGATCTTCCTAAATTTTTTTTTTTTGCAATAACTCTCTAAATACAATGAGCAATAGTTGCTGCGTAAATACATGACAATCATGACTCTTCATTCTGAATAATTTATATTTTCTCATATCTACACACCTCAATAAGTTAGAGATATATCCATCTGGAAACTTTAAATTTTTTACCCATTGGTATATTAATTATTTTTTATTACGATCCAAGGTGTAACTAGCTTTTGGATACCTCCCGGTTGTTTCATCCTCTTCCAACTCTTGCCTTATACAAAACATCCTCAAGTCCTCTCTTGACTTTGCATTATCTTATGTTTTTCTTAGAGCATCCATAATCGTATTAAACACATTCTCAAAAATGTTTTTTTCAACGTGCATAATATCTGGATTATGCCTTATAAGATTTGAACTCCAATACGGCAAATCCCAAAAGATGTTTTTTTTTCATCTATAATTCCGGCATACACTGCTACTTGAATTTTCATTATATTCAATTACCTTTTGAAGCCCTAGTTGCTCAATCTGAAATAACAAATCATCCCCATTCAATAATGGAGGAGCATCTCTCCTTACTGTAATGTTTTTTTAAAACATTTTCGATTTCATCTGAATGGATGATCTGCTTTCAAGAACTTTCTGTGATTATCAAACCAACTTATTTTGCCTCCATTTGGAAGAGTAAATTCTTTAGAATCAGTCATGCAGTAAGGACATACTAATTTTTCCACAGTACTCCATCTAGATAACATCGAATACGCAGAAAATCACTTATAGTCCACATAAGTGCCACTTTCATATAAAAATTCTATTTTTTCAAACAATCATAAGTCACGACACCATCATTCCATAACTGTTTCAACTCTTCTATCAACGGCTAAAGGAATACATCAATTTGATATTTTGGGTTATTTAGACCAGATACAAGTATAAAAAGGAATAAATATTGCTCTTTCATACACATCCATGGTGGCAAATTATAAGGAGTGAGTATTATCAGTCAGCACGAGTATCGTTGTCCATATGAGCCAAAAGGTTAAAAATCGTCTGTACACAGACCCAACTGACATTACGATATTTGGCTGCAAAATCAGGATGCAATCGGCTGAAATGCTTCCATGCCTTAGAATCATAGGGATGACACATGACTCCATCTTCTTGCTCATGCTCATAATGTCGTCTCATATGCTTTCCTATAGCATTTGAAGCATATAATCTTTGAATTCTAGATTTTAGTGGAAAATAATATATTTTTTTAAAAGGTGCAAACTTTTGTCTTCCTATTTCACTATTCTATTTGAATCTAGGTTCTGCACAAAATCTACATATTTTGTCTTCTTCATAAACACTCCAGTATAATATGCACCCATTTCTGCAGCAGTCAATAGTTTCTACTGGCAGTCCAAGAGCCTGAACAAAATTTTTTTTTTGGTAGAAACTATCAAACATTTTATTATCTTTAGGTATCATCTCTTTAATAAACTAGATCCATTGATCGAAAGACTTTTCGATCATATGCTGCTCAGACTTCATGTTCAAACAACATGCTATAGCAGATAGCTTAGTATGTTTTTGATACCCGGGTCACACTTCCGTATCCAATGAATTTAACAAATTGTAGAATCGTTGAGCTTCCGAGTTAGGAACCTCATCAATTGTTTCATCCTGAACCTCACTTGTTCCAGCTACACCAGTATTAGGCATGTCCTAGTGAAACACATTAGGTCCAATAACATCATATACTATTTAAATTTTTAAACATACCTTCAAATGTACTATATTGTTGTGAAATCGGTTGGTCGACTACGTTTTCTTCATCATGTCTATTCCAAATTAAATAATATGGTACAAACCCTCACTTCACTAAATTGTATTTCACTTCATCTATTTTTTGAAATCTACGATAATGACATTTTATGTAAGGATAACGAATCTTATTGCCTTGCATATAATCCGTCTAACTAGATGCAAACAGCAAACCGTTCTATCCCATTAATAAATGTGATATTAAGAGTGCGATCCAGACTGAATCGTTCATACATCCAAGCTCGGTTTGTATTCATTTTTTCTATGTATACAAAAGAACAATGTTAGTAAATACTATAAATTAAAACTCCTTTGTTCTACTTCCTAAAGGGTTGGGCCCTAACCCATTCAAAAACACAATATATATCTTAATTAACATAATGCAAGAGTATATAAATTTTGGAAAAAATCCAGCATTATTTCCCCTAGGTTCTCTAAGTGCATGAGGTCAAATAATATATATATTCAAAAAAAATATTTTGAATATTTATATTATTTGATATGCACTCAGAGAACAAAATGAGAGAAATACTATAAGTTTTCTATAAAATTTGTATACAACCATCTCTCGCATTAATGTTAACTAAAGTGGATATATATTATTATTTCTAAACAGTCCAAATGGAACAATTTAGTAAGTTCTCATTTTGCAAATAAAATGAATAACTTATCAAACATGTACTAAGAATTATTTTATACAATGTAAATTCAAAGTAAAAACATTATGAATCGATTAATTTTTTATAGCAAACCCTTATATGTGCTATTTAGATATTTTTAAAGTTTAATTTGTACATATTATGAAGTTCCATATTCCTAAATATTTGTAATTTTGATATTTTAAATTATTATAAATTACACATTATGAAATTTTATAGATCTAAATATATGCTCTTAGGATATTTTAAGTTATTATTTATCATACATTATATAATTTCATGCTCCTAACTATTTTAGCCATTACATATTTTTAATGTTAATGGCATTTCATAAATCTAACCATATGCAATTTAGATATTTTAAATTAGTAATTATTCATAGTTTTTTTTTTTTATAAAATTTCATAGTCCTAACTTTAGTAAATTGTTGGGTTTCTTATATAAATATTTTAAAATTTACCATTAACTATCGGTTAATTTATTTTGATTTATAACTAAATTTTATATTTAAATTAATTTTAAATATTGTAAAGGTTAATTTTTCTCTTTTTATCAAATTTTTCCTCTTTTCATTTCATTGCAATTCATATAATTTTTTATCATTTTATTTTCTATATGTATTTTTTTTATTCTCTTATTTTTCTATAAATTCAATTATAAAACTTATAATTGACTTTTATCTTTTAAATGTTTTATGTTTTTATTTTCAGTAATTAAAATTTTAATAATTATATGATATAGTTTTAAAATAAAATTTTTTAGTTGAATAAAAAACTAAACACTTGTAGCTGGTCTATTGGGACAGCACGTAGCTAGTGAGGCAGAACAAAAATTTTGAATCTGATTAAAATAAATGGGTTGAATTGGATTTTATTAGTTTAAAAATTACATTACAAGTCATTTTTATTGGGAGAAAAATTGTCGAAATTTATTTAGTTGATCAGATTAGGATATTTTTTTCATTTGAATTCGAATATGACTGACTATTATATATATATATATATGTATTAAACAATGTCATTTTTATTTTATTACACAACTTCACTCGCTGAACCAGATCCAATTCAATTAAATAATACTAAAAATAAACTTAAATTGGAAATTCTAATATTAAAAGCCAACATGCATTTAAAGTCGACCCCGTACGACCAAACCGGATGATAACTTAGATCGATTAAAAAAACGACAAATTTGTTCATTGTTTATTTAGTATCTTTTATATTTGGTCAAGTTCAGTAAAAAAAAATACACCGTTAAAATTCCGATTAAAATCGATCCATACTCACCCACAATAGCTAGTTAATTCATTGATACTAAAATTTTCTAAAATTCTAAACATACATAATATTATTTAAGTCCATAACAATAAACTAAAAAATATATATATAAAACTATAAACATATATATTAAATAACGCAAATAATATAATAAAAAAATAACTAAATATTCATGCAACAACGAATAAATTTTAATTTTTTATCATAAATATAATTAATAATTATTTTTAAAATATAAATATAACAATCACTAAAATCACAATAAAATTTAAAAATCACTAAAACATGTTCTAATTAATTAAAACAATTTGAAAATTGATTTATTTTTATATTTACAATTCTGAATTTTATAAATATCTATTAAATTTACCTAAAATTTCTTAAAAATAAATAATAATAAATTTAGCACCCTAAAATTCACTAAAATATATTCTAATTAATTAAAAAATTAAAAAATAATTTATTTTTATATCTAAATTTCTAAAATTTATAAAAATTTATTAAACTTTCCTAAAATCTCTTAAAAATAAAAAAATACTCTAAAATTAAATCTAATTAAATCTAACACCCTAAAATTCAGTTTCACACATTCTAATTAATTAAAAAAGAATAAAAATTGATTTATTTTTACATGTAAAATACTTAAATTTATAAATATTTATTAAATTTGCCTAAAATTTCTTAAAAATCAATAAATAACCCTAAAATTAAATTTAACACCCTAAATTCACTAAAATATATTCTAATTAATTAAAAAAATTTAAATTTTAGTTTATTTTATATCTAAAATTCTATAATTCATAAAAATTTATTAAATTTACCTAAAATTTCTTAAAAATCAATAAATAACCCTAAAATTAAATTTAACACCCTAAATTTACTAAAACATATTCTAATTAATTAAAAAATTTTAAAAATTGGTTTATTTTTATATCTAAAATTCTATAATTTATAAAAATTTATTAAATTTATCTAAAATTTTTTAAAATAAAAAATACCTTAAAATAAAATCTAACACTCTCAAATTCACTTTTACACATTCTAATTAATTAAAAAAGAATAAAAATTGGTTTATTTTAACATTTAAAATTCTTAAATTTCTAAATATAAATTACATTTACCTAAAATTTCCCAAAAATTAAAAAAATACCCTAAAAATTAATCTAACACCCAAAATTTATCTATTTACCCAAAATTTTTTGAACATATAAATAAATTATTCAACAAATCACAAAAATATATTCTGTTAATGAAAAAAATTAATAATCTGTTTATTTTTATAATTAAATTCTAAAAAAATATTAAAATTTAACTAAAATTTTATTAACCAATCGACAATAGTCTAAAAAAAATCTAAATACCAAAAATTTTCTAAATGCATTATGCAAATTTTAAACTCTATATATATATATATATATATATATAATTTGGATGAACCATAAAAATTAACATATTTAGTTCTTTTCTGATTTTTTAAAAATTAATAAAATTTACCTAATTTTTTTGAAAATTAAAAAATAAACCTACAAAAAATTCTATATATAAAAAAATTATAAATAATAACATTTTATTAGATTTCCTTAATTTTTTGTGCAAAATTTAGAGACAAAAAAAATATACACAATTAATTATTTTTTATACCAAAATTTAAAAAATAAATTAACCTAAAAATTTTTATATATACAAAATTCAGACTTTCAAAAAAATTTAATAACATTATTTTTTTTCTAAACTGAAATGTTTATTTAAATTCACCAAAATTTTACAACATAATTTTTATTTTCTATACAAACACATATAATATATAAAAAAAAATAATCTGATCTATAATAATCACAAACCCACAATTTCATATCAAAAATTAAAAATAATTAACACAAAAGCAGAAAATAAAAAATAAATTAACAAACAAATCAAGTCCGTACCTTCTTCTTCTTCAACCGGCAACAGACAGGGGGAGGAGAGATGAGGCAGAGATGAGGAGAAAGGAGGAGAGGGCGGCAGAAATGAAACAACTGATAAAAAAATCTGACTTTATAGTCTGCGACATTACCAATAGATACTAGTTTCTATCGGTAATTTCGAGCGATATTTCCGACAGATACTAATTTTGGTCGGTAATACCGACAGAATATAATATGTGTCAGTAAATGTGATGTCGAATTTTAACCTAGCTATTTACTAATAGAAAATTTATTTTTATCGGTAATACTGAGAGAACAGATATTTTGTAGATAGTATCGATAGATAAATTGTTTCTGTCGATAAATAGATTAGCTTTAGGCGAAAAAATTTCGCCCAAATTAAAGGTCAGCTTTAGCATTCTTTATCATAGATAGAAAGAAGTATCTGTCGATAATACCGAAAGAATAAGTTTTCTGTCGGTATTACCAACTAATAAATTTTTTCTGTCGGTAAACGGAAAGGCAGAACAAGCACTCACATTAACCATTTATCGATAGATAGACTTTTTTGTCGGTAATACCGATAGATACTTGTTATGTCTGTAATACCGACAGATACATATTTTGTCGGTAAAAAGATAAATACCTTAAAATAAAATCCACGTTTATAATTTACCAACAGATAAAATTTTTTTGTCCATAAATGGAAAGGCAGAATAAGCACTCACATTAACCATTTACTGACAGATAGACTTTTTCATTGGTAATACCAATAGATACCTATTTTGTAGATAATACCGACGGATATATATTCTGTCGGTAAAAAGATAAATACTTGAAAATAAAATTCACGTTTATAATTTACTAACATATATTATTATTTTGTCGGTAATACTAGCAGATATTTATTTTGTCGGTAAATTATAAATATTTACTGATAGAAATATATTTTTGTCAGTAAGTTTTTTGATATATATTTTTAGTCGAACAATTTATCTCTAAACGTTAATTCCTATTAAATATTACTAACCCTTTATTTTTCTGTCGGTAAATTTTTGATGGTAATTCCTCTCGCCATTAATTGACGTCTTTATTACCGACAAAATATTTGTCGGTAAATTTTTCTATCGGAAAGTTATCGGTAATCTATCAGTGTATTTTTTTAATTAATTTTCTTTTCTTTTCTCTCGGTATTCTGTCAGTTATACTGATAAAAAAGTTTCTATCTGTATTTTTTTCTCGGTAATCCACAACATTCTTGTAGTGGATATTCTTTGCTAACAATGCATGCTAAGAAGACAAGTTTATCACTATAAAATGTGCACTTCTTAGCATTGCCATATAATTGTTCCTTCTTAAGAAGTTCCAAGGCAACCCTAATATGCTTAAGATGTTCATCCAATATTTTGCTATAAATTAATATATCATCAAAATAGACAACAACAAACTTTCCTAAGAACTCACGCAAAACATGATTCATAAGCCTTATAAATGTGCTTGGTGCATTGGTTAAGCCAAAAAGCATGACTAACCAGTCATATAACCCATATTCAGTTTTAACATCTTTGGGTTGAATTCTTATTTGGTGATGTCCACTCTTAAGATCAATTTTAGTAAAAATGCATGCACCGCTTAACTTATCAAGTCTAGGAATAAGGTGTCTATACTTTACAGTGATTTTATTTATAGCTCGATAGTCAACACACATCCTTAAAGTATTATCTTTCTTAGGAACAAGCAACACAGGTACATCATATGGGCTCAAACTTTCTCTAACATGTCATTTATCCATCAACACATCCACTTGCCTTTGAAGCTCCTTAGTCTCATCGGGATTGCTTTGATATGCTGGTCTATTAGGAATTAGAGTTCTAGGTATGAGGTCTATCTTATACACAACCCCTCTCAAAGGTGGTAATCTCTTTGGCATCTCCTCAGGAAACTCGTCCTCAAATTTTTGCAATAAAGAAACAACAATGCTAGGCAAAGAGTCAAGGTTAGCCAAATTCAAAAATTTTCCTTGTACATAAGTATAATAAGAGATTTTTATGTATATAAAACATTTTTCAGGTCTCTCTCCTTAGCAAAAAAATTTGTGTTTCTCTTTGCTCTTAACTACTTCTTTTCTCTCCTCTCCTTTTATCTCTTTCGAACTCTCTCCCTTTTCACTTTCTTTCCTTTTAACTTCTCTCTCTCTTTATTACTTTCTTCACTCTCTCTCTTTCTTTCTTTTTCTCTCATTTTTTTATATTTCTCCCCCATACACTTTCTTGGATGATAAAGGGACCAAAGTGATTTTCTTCCCATCTTTCTTGAAGGTGTACTGGTTGGTATATCCATTATATATCACCTTTCTATCATATTTCCATGGCCTTCCCAACAAAAGGTGACTTGCTTACTTAGAACAACATCAAATAATATTTCATCGTAGTACTTGCCTATTTTGAAAGCCGCAAGTACTTGCTTGATTACTCTAATTTTCTCACAATCATTAGGCCACTTCAACTTGTAGGGTTGGGGATGCTTGATAATTGGTAGCTCGAGCCTCTCTACTAGGGTAGTGCTTGCAACATTTGTCACCCTCCTTCCATCCATAATGACTTCACATATCATATCCTCTACCAGACATCTTATATGGAAGAGGTTATTTCTTTGATCATTCTCCTCATATTGAGCTTGTAGCCTTAAGGCTCTTCTAGCTACATGTGCTCTACCTTTTTTTTTTAGCAATGGAAAGCACTTTCTCCTCTTTCTCACTAACTTCATTTTCAAATTTACCCTTATCAGCCTCCACCTCCTCTTTACTAGTTGAAAATACTCTCCATCAATCATGTACATCATCCTCTAATTGGGACACTACCTTTTGTAATGACCTACACCGCTACATTTAAAATATTTAATTTTAGATGTAGATTCAAATTTACCCTTGTCCTTACTATTTCTAGGAAGTTTGGGAACTTCTATGAGTTCAGCTTTTGGTTAGGATGTTGGTGCCTTATCTTCCCTCTTCCAATTTGGTTTAAATGATGAGGACGTGGATGAAAATCGACTAGAGCTACTCCTCCTCTTTAGCTGCTTCTCAACCTTTAGGGTTAGGTGTAACAACTCATCTATATATGGTTATAGCTCTACCATATTAGCTATCTCTTTATTCAACCCATTTAGGAATCTTATCGTGGAGTCTTCATTATCCTCTTCAACATTACCTCTAACCATTGCTACTTCCATCTCCTTGTAATACTCCTCTACACTCTTAGATCCTTGAATGGCATTTTGAAGTTGATTATACAACTCCATGTAATAGTAGTTTGGTACAAACCTTCTTCTCATGATAGATTTAAGGTCTTCCCACTCTTCAATATGCCTCTTTATATTCCTCCTTCTTAGTTTGGTGTCATCCTACCAAGTGATGGCATAATCCTCAAATGCAATAACAACAAGCTTAACTTTCTTAGCTTTAGTGTATTTGTGATAATTGATACTAGCTCTATTTTTTTTTCTCCCAATCTAAGTAAGTTTCAAGATCCATCTTCCCATAAAATGATGGCATTTTCATATTCACTCCATCTCCATCTCGATTATTATACCTCCTTCTTGGTCTTACTTCCTCTTATTCTTCATTATCGCCAAAAGACTATTCTCCTTTTGAAACGTCATTAGCTGGATTTCTTTGATTTTCTTCCCTCTTAGGGCCATTGTTATGTTGATCCCTTAAAATCAAAGCTTCCGCTTTTTTCCATATGGTCCATTATTTCTAAAACTCACCTGCTTAAAAGCTATATGAATTTAGCCATTGCATCCATCTGATCAATTGGTCCTTGAACTCTTCTACTTTCTTCACTCGTTTTAGAGTTTGACTATGGGTTGCACAAAAGGTTAGTAAAACAAGAATTAAAATTTAAATCCATACTTCACTCCCTCATATGTTTCACTCAAGTTTGATGTTCACTCAGGTTCACTCGTGTTTGCACTCAATATTTGGCTTTTCTCTAGATGGGGTCACATTTTGCCTTTTACCTCTCATGTCTTTTGTCAAGATCGATTGTAAATACCTGAGTGACATGAGACGTAAAAGGCAAAGAGGCAAAAAAAAATCCCTGGAGATATGAGTTCTCATTACCAGACTAGGTGTGGGGTCCAACCTTGAAATTGGTGTCAATTGGATATAGTAAAGATCATAATGGGTGGTACAATGAGAAATTAGACATGATAGGTTTGGTATAGTTGGGATATTTATGGTCCAATTGGGATTGGCTTAGGTCAAATTAGTGAAACCTAGCAGTAGATTTCACAGTGGGTAATATGGTGATATTTTAGGCAGAGTAAGAGTGGTTTGGTCAAGATGCTTATGGTCCAACCAGATTGCTTTGGACAAAAAAAAAATAAAAAATTGGCAGTGGGTTTCACTATTAGTGGTATGGTGAGTTTTTGGGCAAACTGGGTGTGATACAGTCGGGATGTTTATGGTTCGACCAGGTGGGTTTAGGGCAAAATTTTTAAAAAAATTGACAATACGTTTCACGGTCAGTGGTATAATGAGATTTTGGGCAGGACATGTATGGTCCAACATGATTGCTTGGTGGTATGGTCGGGAAAACTACCTACGAACTAGTTACAAACATTGTTTTAGGGTTTTACCAATTTGATAACTCCTTTATAGTTTTTAGGATTTGAAATAAAGTTTTAGCAACCACCAACACACAATAAACACAACTTTGAGCTAGAACAATATCAATAACAATTTCTTTTATTTTTCTTTCAAATTGATTTTTCTTTTCTTTTTTTATATTTTCCTTTCTTTCCTTTTTTTTATTGATGATGATTTTCATAACAACTATAGAATGAGAACAAACTCAAGAATAATATTAGAACAAAAACAAGAGTAAATCAACTATAATTCAAAGGTACTAGTATAGATAGATAGATTAGGAATATAATTTAAAGCCTAAGCTCTGATACCAAACTAACATGAACTCATAGTATATGGACTAGAGACCCACTCACTTTTATGCTTGGAAGCTACTCATTAAAAAGCCAAATCAAATTCTTGCTAAGTTTGTGACCAAAATCTAATATGTAGAAGAGAACTTTGGAATTATCTACTTTAAAGTGATTAACCTTGTTGTAGTGAACCTTAACCTCAATATAAACCAAGAGCAAGAGAACATGAACTCTCAAGAAATCTAAAATTTTTATTCAACAAGAATTTGATTTGGCTTTTTAATGAGTAGTTTCCAATATGTAGAAGAGAATTTTGGAATTATCTACTTTAAAGTGATTAACCTTGTTGTAGTGAACCTTAATCTCAATATAAACCAAGAGCAAGAGAGCATGAACTCTCAAGAAATCTGAAATTTTTATTCAAAAACGTCTAACCTCTTACAAGGAGATATAAGATGGTTTAAATATGTTACATCAATAAAATGGTGTTTGGTTACAAGGATGCCTCTATTGTCATCCTACCATTCCAACTAAAATAACCTAAAAAAAAGACTAATAAACTTGAGCTTAAAACAACAAGGCCCAAAACAATTAATAATGAGCATAAAAATAATACCCAATTATTAAATATCATCCAAGTAATATAAGTCTTATGATTAACTAATAATAAAATAATAATATTAAATATCTAGTTGGGCTAAAATAAACAAGTAATTCTAACTAGCCTTCATCATCCATGACCTCCAATAAAATGGTTAACTTCTCTTTGCATCTACTTAGTCTATATGGCTCTACGTTTGCATCTATGAATCTTTGTACATAAGTTTGCAAGGCTTCCTTTATCTTCTTGGCTCTTTGTCTTATAATTGGTCCACTAAAAATTTTTAAGTTTTGGATTCCATCACCTCCTTCCATGGATTCCATAGTTATACTTGCGTCATATTCAGTAGATATTTGTTAAATATTTGATAGATATTAGTTAGATGTTTGGTAGATGCTTAGTACATGTTGCATATATGTTATTATTTGTTATGTGTATATTTTTTTATAGGTTATATATATGTTGTGTATATGTTATGTATATGTTTATATATATATATTTAGAATATAACCTCAAAAAAAATTATTTATGAATAAACAAATATAAATAAACATAAAAATAAAAAAATAAAAAAAATACAATAAAAAATTAACGCCTAAAAAGATAAATTTTGAAATAAAAGTGCTGTATTTTTTTACTATCTGGTGTAATTTTCCATAATTTTTTTTATATGAACTTGGTCCAAGTTTGAAATTTTAATACAAATATATTTATTTGACTCAAAATTAAATATATATTAGCTCAAAATTAAAATTTTATTTTATAAAAAAAAGCTTGTAGGATAAGTTTGATATTTTTTCATTCTATTATCTACTCTCACAAATTAAAAATTGAATAATTTCATCAATCATGGCTGAAATTTAGAATTATGAATTTTTTTAATTTTCTCTTATTTTCTTTAATATTTTTTTTATTAATTTGACTTTCTTTTACTTAAAGCTTGATGTTAGTTTTAATATGATTATAATTTATATTTTTTCTATAATTATTTTAAATTCTTCTATTTTATTATCAATCACTTAAAATGAACCACTATTATCTATAATTTTCTTAAATTAAGATTTAGGATTAATTATATTTTAATTATATAATTTTTAATTTAATTATTAATAAGAAATGTCAAATTTTAATTTATATTTATTTAAAATTATTAAAATAAAATTTTATATTTATTATTATTTTATAACCACTTATTGTTAATTATTTATTAATTATTATTAGTATTTTTTTTAAAAAAAATTGAAGAAAAATATTATGGCTATTAGTATTGGCCTCATAATATATTATGCTGCCTTCATCAATGCGTGCAACGTGCGAGTAA
Source organism: Garcia nutans (assembly GCA_947685225.1). Taxonomy (NCBI): domain Eukaryota; kingdom Viridiplantae; phylum Streptophyta; class Magnoliopsida; order Malpighiales; family Euphorbiaceae; genus Garcia; species Garcia nutans. Next base: position 36,564 of record CANTUV010000017.1, on the reverse strand, counting down.
GAAATTAATTTTAAGATAACCCAATCAACAATAAAAAAAAAATTAACTTTTTAAATTAAAAATTTTATCAATATCAAATTTTATTAAATTTTCTATTAAACCAAATTAGTGTATACCTATATAATTACATGTTTAGAAGTGCAAATTTAAGACTGTTTTGGACGAGGGCACATCTAATAAATAATTGATTTTCTTTTGAAAAGAATAAATAAATAAATAAATGATTATTAAATGAAAAAAGAGGCGAAAGTGGAAAATGATTTGATGCTTCACTGGTCACTCTATTTTAACCACACCTTCGCTTGCAAGTTTTCACAGAAGGCAAAATTAAAGAGGGAATGGAGTAAGAGCAGCCGTGGAAGAAGTGATCGCTGAACTCACTGCTAAGAGCATCTCCAACGGCAGCTTCAAATCACCATTATAGAGCAATTTTCGTTAAAAATTAACTCCAATCGTTCGCTATTTGCTGCGTCAAATTGAATGGATGCTACAGTGCTGCGCCAAACATAACGCAGCACTGTAGCTGCGCTATGTTAAAAGAAGAAAGAAAATAAAGAAAAACGAAGATGGAAAATGATGAACGAAGATGGAAAATGATGAAGAAAGGAAAAGACACAGAGAAAGAAAGGAAAGGAAACGAAGAAAGGAACAGAGAAAGGAAGAAAGGAAAAGGATACTGTTGAATGATTTTTTTAATTATTATTAATTAAATATTATAAATTTTTTAATAAATATAATTTGTTATGTATTTATTAATTATTATTAATTTATAAATATTAATTTTTATTAATTTTTATTTATTTATTTATGTCATTAATTTATTTAATTTTTTTTAAGTAATAAAAAAATATAAAATTTTAAAATAAATTTTAATAATTTTTTGATAATATTAAAATTATAAAAATATAAATTATAAATTAAACAATACAACTCATACTTAATTAAAATTTAAACAACTTCAAAATACAACACACATTTAATTAAAATTTAAACAACTTAAAAATACAACACACACTTAATTAAAATTTAAACAACTTAAAAATACAACACACACTTAATTAAATTTAAAAAAAATTAAAAATACAACATAAAATGAACGAAAAATAAAAATAAACATAAACATAAAATAAATTTAAGTAAAATTAAAAATACATATCAACAACTCTAATATTCTGGTAAATCATCTTGTGACCCAGTTAATAAATTAAAATATTGACCATATCCACTTCCAGATCCTTCACCTCCAGATCCTTCAACTCCAAATCCATGTTCTTGACCTTGAGTTCCTTGACCTTGTTGAGATCTTTTTTGTAAAATCCTTTCTTTTTCAGTACGAATATATTCACGTAAATTTGGATCAGTTATAGAATTCAGATCTGTGAACATAATTTTACGTTCCTCTTTACGTTCAGCTAAAGCCAACCTCCGTTTTTCGATTTCGTGATACTCTCCCCTATCTTGGTTCCCTTTTTTTAAAGCTTCAAAAAGTCGATCAGCATTTGAATTCATGGTTTTGATAAGGGCGGAAAATTGATCATCATTTTTTCTTTTCAATTTTGATTTTTTAACCCCTGTAGGACGTTGTGATGAACTTCCACTAACATTGTCCTCATTTATATCAAGGGAGAATGAAGATAGACCTGGAGTGTTAGGAGACTCCGAAGCAGGAGAGTCTGATTCAGATGATGCAAAATTACGATTAGGGCTTGAAAATGTTGATGCAACATTATTAACACTAATAAATTTTTCAATGTCTTTTAGAATTAGCCAGACATGTTCAAACTTAAATCTCTTGCCCGTATCTTGTGAATATAATATTCTTGCACGGTTAACCTGTAAAAATATTAATATTAGGATCATTTCTTTAAAAAATAATTAGAAAATAAATGTAGAATACTCACAATATCTTGTTGTGAAGCACCACTGAGATTGAGATTTTCAACTTGTTCCATACATCCTCTAAACTTACCAACCTCTTTCAATATCACTTGCATGCGACATTGTAGAGATCTTTTCAATCTGGGTTGCGTGATGCAAAACTCCGTTTGTGCCTTATTATATTCCTCTTCAATTCTGGACCAAAATTGGTCTCTCGATTGATTGATTCCTATAATTGGATTTTGAGAAATGTCATGGTAAACACTACATAAGTGTTTATCTTCATCATTTGTGTATGATAAAGTGCGATGTTTAGAAGACATATTAATGATTTGGCAGTTACAAACAAATTAAAATTTAGAAGATTGATGGATAGTGATAAATGTTTACAAGTACGATAATAAAAGTGAGGATGTAGTGGAGTATTTATATAAAAAAGTGAAGATAAGATCAGATTCTATGACAGATATCCAACGGTTCATACGAAGATAAATTGAATCCGACGGTTGAGATTAGATTTGCTAGATATCTTATCTTCTGGCATGGAAAATAGTGAAGATAAGATTAGATTCTATGACAGATATCCAACAGTTCATACGAAGATAAATTGATCCGACGGTTGAGATTAGATTTGCTAGATATCTTATCTTCTGGCATGGAAAATAGTGAAGATAAGATTAGATTCTATGACAGATATCCAACGGTTCATACGAAGATAAATTGATCCGACGGTTGAGATTAGATTTGCTAGATATATTATCTTCTGGCATGGAAAATAGTGAAGATAAGATTAGATTCTATGACAGATATCCAACGGTTCATATGAAGATAAATTGATCCGACGGTTGAGATTAGATCTGCTAGATATCTTATCTTCTGGCATGGAAAATAGTGAAGATAAGATTAGATTCTATGACAGATATCCAACGGTTCATACGAAGATAAATTGATCCGACGGTTGAGATTAGATTTGCTAGATATCTTATCTTCTGGCATGGAAAATAGTGAAGATAAGATCAGATTCTATGACAGATATCCAATGGTTCATACGAAGATAAATTGAATCCGACGGTTGAGATTAAATTTTTTACATATCTTATCTTCTAACACGTTGAAAAATAAGATAAAAATTTCAATATAAATATATTGATGATAATTATCTTGAATACAAACTGACTCTGTTTTACTCTTTAAAAATGAATTTCAACTTCGGATCTTCATCTCATTATCAATATTATACTTCATCTTCAAATTCTGAATCAGAAAATGATGAAGAATCACAAATACTGAATAATGAAAGATGGGATGCAGAGCGAATGGCACTTATATTGGCTCACAACAATAATAATGTAGCCATTGCCCATTATTATAAAGACCAACTAAACAGTGATGTGCATCATGGAGGATCGGTTGCTGGCCACGTAGTGATCAATCGTGATCGTGAAAATGCTGATCGTAATCTCTTTAACGATTATTTTGCTGATAATTCTCTATATAATGATGTTATGTTCCGTCGAAGGTTTCGAATGGGCAGAGGTCTCTTCCAACGTATTTTTAATGCCGTAGTGGAACACGATAACTACTTTGTACAACGAAGAGATGCAACTGGTAAAGTCGGATTATCGGGTTTGCAAAAAGTAACAGCTGTATTTCGGATGTTAGCGTATGGAATGCCGGCAGATGCAACAGATGAATACATTAAAATTGGAGAATCTACAGCAATAGAAAGTATGAAGAGATTTTGTCGTGCGGTTGTAGAAGTATTCGTGAAAAATATTTAAGGTCACCTAATGCAAATGACGTGACGAGATTGCTTCATATTGGAAAATCTCGTGGTTTTCCGGGGATGTTGGGTAGCCTAGATTGTATGCATTGGAAGTGGAAAAATTGCCCTGCTGCTTGGGCAGGACAATATGCTGGTCGGAGTGGATCTCCAACTATTATTCTCGAAGCTGTAGCTGATTATGACCTTTGGATATGGCATGCATATTTTGGTATGCCAGGTTCTAACAACGATATTAATGTGTTGGAAGCATCTCATCTTTTTGCCAATCTTGCTAAAGGTATTGCTCCTCCAGCTCACTATGTTATTCGAGGAAAAGAATATAACATGGGTTATTATTTAGCTAATGGCATATATCCAAAGTGGTCCACACTTGTACAAAGTATTCATGAGTCACGTGGTCCTAAAAGAAAATTATTTGCAATGAAACAAGAATCATGTAGGAAAGATGTAGAACGTGCATTTTGAGTTTTGCAATCACGATTTGCAATTATAGCCGGACCTGTAAGATTTTGGCAGAAGAATATTTTGCATGATATAATGAGTGCATGCATTATTATGCATAACATGATAATTGAAAATGAACGTGATGTTCATGCAAATATTTCGGACTGTATGGAAGTGCCGACTCCAGATGTTGAGCTTGTAACCAATGAAAATGACCGATTTGAAGCATTTTTATCGCGACATAGAAAAATTAAGGATAAAGATGCTCATTATGCACTCCGAAATGCATTAATCGAACATATATGGGATGATTATGGTAATTCAGAAATGTAATATAAATATTTGTACTTATACTTGTATTCCTCTTTTTATTAAATGTAGTATTTATCATGTATGAATAAAAAAATTCTAGTTGATATATATTTTTATTTTTTTTATTTTTAATTATTTTATTTTATTTATGCTACATTAATAATTATTATTTATATAAATGATTAAAATTTATGATTATTTATTATTTTATAAATAAATAAAAATGATATAAAGAATATTCTATTTTTAGAGAGAATATACTTTTTAAAGATAAAGATAGTGTAAATGGTTGGAGATAATAATATACTGTTTGCTTTATTTTAAAGTTAAAGCTGCTTTATTCTAGTGCGATGGTTGGAGATGGCCTAAAGAACAAGAAAAATCAATTATGGAAGACCCAATTCCTGAACTCACTATCATACAAGAACAAAAACAAACAGGTACCCATTTTAACTCTCAATCATTTAACAATTATCAGCTAGAATTTTATTTATTTGTTTCTGATTTTGATTTTTAATCAACAGATATAGAAAGGGAGTTAAGGGATCTTGCACCAGCTCACTACTTATTTAAGATCGAAAACTTTTCTCATCTTTCTATTGCGAAAATGGAAAACTACCAGTCCAGTGATTTTGATGTTGGGGGATACAAATGGTAGGCTCTAATTTTTAAGTTTTAATTTTTCCCATTTAATGTGATTTTGGGGTTTTAATTAATTTTCAATTGCTTTTTTTTTTTCCATTTCCATTTTTTTTTCAGGAGATTGTCTCTTTACCCCAAAGGAAACAAGAAAGTATTTGAAGATAGTTTCATATCTCTGTATTTGGTACTTTCCGAAGTAAATGCATTACCCTTAGATAAGCAGGTTAATGTGTGCTTCAAGCTGTTTGTTTATAATCAAATTCAGGACAAGTATTTGGCTGTTCAAGGTATTAGATTCGTTTCTACGAATAATCCTCAAAATTTGAATTTCTATCCCGCAATTTATTGAATTGTTTCTTATGTATCTTTATTTGGTTAGATTTTAAGGGGAGAGTAAAGCGTTTTCGTGGAACGAAAAGAGAATGGGGTTTTGATCAGTTAATTCCGCTCAATGTTTTCAATGATGCCTCAAGTGGATACCTCGTTGATGATTGTTGCATATTTGGGGCTGAGATTTTTGTTATTGAACGTACTGGTAAAGGCGAGTGTATGTCTATTGTAAAGGAGTTGGTTAACAACACCTACACCTGGACTTTTGAAAATTTTTCAGAGCAGAAATACGAATGCTACGATTCTAATCTGTTTGTTATTGGTGGGCACGAATGGTATGTAAAGATGTATCTTTTGGCTTCAAGTTTGATATGAAATAACTTCATTATTCTTATTAGCCATAATTTTAGTCCTTCTCTTTTTATTTAGGAGTTTACGGCTTCATCCCAATGGAGACTCAACAAATAGAGGCAAAAGCTTGTCAATGTATTTGTACTTGGAAGATTCAGGAACTCTGGCTTCTGGTGAAAAGCTCCTGACTGTATACATCCTGCGCATAAAGAATCAGATTCTTGGAGAGCATCATGAGCGAAAAGGTGACTGACATTGAACTCTGACCTATATACAATGAACATCTGATCCGATTTCACATAGGGCGCTGCATAGACCTTACTGTTTTAGAAAGTTTATTTCTTTATTTTTCATGGGATAACTTAATTTTAGCTAATGTGTTGCAGAGACTGGCGAATTCTGTTCTTCTGGCAATGGTTGGGGTTACGAAGATTTTATACCTCTTAGTGATCTCCAGGATTCATTGAAGGGATTCCTGAGTGGTAATAAAGTGATTTTGGAAGTGGAAATTCCTTTGATGGCTCTGGTCAAGGAGTTCTCTTAAGGTTATAATGGTACCGGGTCTTCAACTTTTGAAGCCAAACAGAATTATAAATATGCAAATTGGGAAGACAAAATATTAGCTGTGCTTGAAAAGTTCTTGTTTTGTACTTGTTGAATTGGGCATCTTTCGTCCTAGTATGTGAGATCATATGCTTTTTATTAGAACTTAGAGTTAGTCTTGTTTGATAACTGAGTAAAATACTTATTTGCCGAGTAGAAAAGTCTATTTTGCTCTCATATTATTGTTTCTTAATTATTTATGAAACTAAATCCTAATCATCATCTTTGCGTTGATTGGAATTATCTAAATTCCAATTACTTGTTACGGCAGGTAATCATCTAGCTTTCTCTTGTATGTCAGAAATTATCAAATTAGTAGAACTTTAAGAAACCTTGCAACTGAAATAAATTTGGAGTAAGCACTAATCTATGATGGAACGTGTTAAATTCACAGCTAATAAACACTTGGACAAAAAATTTACGGACATTTCACCAAATCAACATCCATGTGTGTAAATTTACTTTCATCTTCCCAATTTCATTTCTATCACATGCTTACGTTATAATTAGTTTTGGGTTTTTTGCATGATTTTAGTTCTAATATGAGAGTATGAACAAGGGAATACACCATAATCTAGTCTATGAATCCATACATAATGAAGAATAAGAAGATGCTTTTCTATTATGATATTAGAAGGCAAAATTTAGTTTTGACAGAAGATGATGATTTCTTTGAGAGCAGACAGAGGAAAAAAAGCTTGCCGAGATCAACATTTATTGAAACACAATTAGCAGGAAAAAGCTACAATTTCAGCTCTTGGCTGAGTGATAATGGGAGTTTAGTACCAACTTGGCTTCTAAATTTGTGGAGAAATGGAAATGGAAATGGAAATCGAGGAACTGGTGTTCTTATTCCTCAATTCTAGAAGAAGTTTCAGGGTGTGGTTATTCTTGTTTTAAAAAAATGATTTATGAACTAATTAAATCATAAAGTTACCAATTAATTTCTGGATTATTTCTTGATTGGTATATAGGAAAGAAGAATAAAGTTTAATTTCATGGGTTGTCCTTGAAGAACTTGTGCAATTGTAATGTTAATATCTATAAACTCCAAGTTATTTAGATAAAATTTTTCAACTTTAATTTTTTCACAATAATATCTTTAACTTCGTTTTCCGATGAGACAGAACCTACAAGGACCAAGGAATCCACTAGTGTTCATGTGTCAAAAAAATTGAGAAGTCGTTCTCACACAGAAGTAAATTGGCAGAAATCACGTCCTTTACAGTTTCCACTTCTCTTCGTTCTTTCACTGCTAAAATTTCAATTTCTCTTCATTCATCAAAAACCATAATCTCTTGTAGGAAATCCACAAATCATTCCTTTTTGTTTTCTCACAGCTCATTTCTTTTCAAAAAATCGCAACAAAAACGTAACCTCTTTTGTTTGCATCAGCATCGAGTTTTGTTTCTCTTCAACCCATTAAAAAACTTCCTCGAAAGCTTCAAGAAATTGTCAAGCTCTTTTATATTTTCATATTCTAATTCTCTTTTATATTTTCTAATTTTTATTCTCTAATTGTTTTCTAAATAAAAAAGAAAAATAAAAAATAAAAAAGAGTGTGAGAAACAAACTCCAATCCTTTTTTAAAAAATGTATTTTTCATTTAGAAAACAATTATAAGTAATTTGCTAAAATTCAATTACTAGCTACTAAATATAAAAAATTATTTTCTAATTTTCTAAATAAAAAATAATTCTAATTAAACAATAAATTTTACTTTTTATTTTTATTAAAAAAATTTCTGAAAAAATGGAGTTGTTTTCTACAATTAAACAACCCCATAATCTTCAAGACCTCAACACTGAAAACAATAGAAGGCTCTGCATATTATTTACAAAGAAATATATTTATACAACAGAGTCATAATTATAGTTGGAATAGGAGTTACAATTAGAGTTAGAATAGGAGCTACTAACTAGAATAGAACTTTATTCTCTGTCACCCTCCCACAAGTTGAAGTGGGTTAGGCAACACAGTCAACTTGTCACGATGCAACAAAAAAGGACCCTTTAGTTGTGCCTTGGTCAACAAATCTGCAAGTTGATCCTTGGTACAAATATAACAAACTTGCAAATTCTTTTGACAGACTTGATCTCTGACAAAATGAAAATCTATCTCAATGTGTTTGTTGTGGGAATGAAACATAGGATTGACTGTTAAGTACGTGGCACTAAGTTTGTCACAAAATAAGGTTGTGCATATGGTAAGAAAAACCCAATCTCATGAAGTAATGATCGCAACCACATCAATTCAGAAGCACACGTCGCCACTGCCCTGTATTCAGCCTTAGTAGAGGATCTAGACACCGATTTCTGCTCACGTGAGCTCCAAGAAACTAAATTGGAGCCAACGAACACCAAAAAACCTGATGTGGACTTACGGTCATCAAGATTGCTAGCCTAATTAGCATCAGCATAGGCGGGGATAGCAAGACAAGAAGACTTGGATAGAAAAAGACCATAATGCATAGCTCCATTTAAATAGCGTAGTAAATGCTTCACAGCTTGCCAGTGACTATCACTTGGTTGATGCATAAATTGAGACAACTTATTTACAGTAAAAGCAATATTAGGCTGAGTAAAGGTCAAATACTGTAACCCACCTACCATACTACGAAACAAGGTAGGATTGTGAAACTCTGAGCTATCACCAAGTGCAAGCTTCATAGTAGGACAAGATGGTGTGGACAACGGCTTACATGAAGACATATTGGCACGTTGAAGGAGCTGACGAATGTATTTTGATTGGTACAATTGAACTCCATTCTTATGCCAAGTAACTTCCAATCCTAAAAAATAATTAAGTTTTCTCAAGTCTTTGACGACAAACTTGGATTGCAACTGCAAGACTAATTGAGAGATCAAGTCAGCATTATTTCCCAATAAAATTATGTCATCCACGTAAATAAGACAAAAAAGCTTAACCGAGCCATGAGAGTAAAAGTAGAGTAATGTGTCGGTTTTAGAGCAAAGAAACCCAACACGCTTAAGCTCATTTGTCAAACTTTGATGCCACATACGGGGAGCCTGCTTTAATCCATAGATTTCCTTCTTTAATCGACAGACATAGTCTGGATACTGATGATTAATATACCTTGGTGGTTGCTGCATATAGACAACTTCATCCAAGTTACCATGTAAAAATGCATTGGACACATCAAGTTGCTTAACAGTCCAATCAAATTGCATAGCGAATGATAGTAATAGTCGAATTGTGGTGGGTTTAACCACCGGATTGTAAGTCTCATTGAAATCAATACCAGGATGTTAATGAAACTCTTTTACAACTAGGCGAGCCTTGTATCAATCCAGAGACCCATCGACTTTAGTCTTGGTGTGAAAAACCCAATGGCAACCAACAACATTTTGAGCTTCCTTAGCGGGAACTAAGTCCCAAATATTATTAGCAACTAAAGCTTGCTATTCTTCATCCATAGCCTAAGTATAACAAGTAGGAGCTTGTTGAAGCACAACATTCATGCTAAAAGACTGAAGTTTTCGTGGCTTAAGGTGACCTTTTTGGGCCCTAGTCACCATATGATGGCATCGAATAACTGAAGACTCAACTGCAAATGTACTAGTCTCAATAGCAGATGGTATGGAATCATATTGCTGATGATCAAGAATTGACGGGATACCAGGTGAGGAGATAATAGGGCGTAACCAGGGATAACAAGTGCAGCCAAAAATTTTAAGAGAATTATAATCAGGTGCCTGCTTAAATAACCTCTCAAAAGGTGATTGATATTGTAATTTTACCATAGGCAAGCGATTTATGATGTAAACCGCCGTATCAAAGGCATAAGTTTAAAATTTCTTAGGCAACAAAGCATGAGATAATAATGACAGTCTAGTCTCAACAATATGATGACGCTTGCGTTCAGAACAACCATTTTGCTTAGGAGTATAAGGACATGAAACCCGTTGAGAAATACCATTATTTTGCAAATAAGATTTTAAAACTTGAAACTCACCGGCCCAGTCAGATTGAAACATTTTAATAGTATGACCAAAAATGTTCAACCAACTTGCGAAATTGAATAAAGGTAGAGAGAACTTCTGATTTATATTTTAAAAAATAGATCCAAGAATACTTTGAATAATGATCATAAAATAATAAGTAATAATGAAAGCTATCAACTGAAGGTTCACAGGGACCCTAAAGATCTGAACAAACAAGCTCCAATGGATGTGAAGCTTGAAAAGAAGATAAAGAAAAAGGTAACTTGTGACTCTTACTAACTAAACAATCATGACATAGACTAGACAAATTTGTATTAGAAAAGGAAATAGAGCTCGAATGCAATGCTTTCTTGACAATAGGAAGTGCTGCATGAGCTAATCTGCAATGCAAATGGAAAGTGAGGTGTGATGCGCAGAAGGAGATGCAAAAAGTGAAGGCGCTAAGGAAAGCTTGTAAAGACCTCCTTCATTCTGGCCTCTGTATAGAATTGTCCTGGTCTTCAAATCCCTAATTAAAAAATAATTACTAAAAAAATTCTACAGAGACATTATTAGAGTTAGTGAACGCACTAATGGAAATCAAATTGTTTGTAGAATTAGGAATGTTTAAATTATAATGAAAAAGAAAAGGATGCGAATTAATAAAAAAAGAAGAAGTACTCGTGTTTGAGATAGGAAGAGAATTACCATTGCCAAATACTACTTCCTCTAGACCATGATATTCAGAATGGAGATTAATATTTCCAAGGTCTGATGTGAGATGATGTGTAGCACCAGAGTCCATTAACCACTGGTGAGCACACGGTGTAGTTTGTATGTTGTTTGATGTTGGGTGTTGAGAGCGTTGAACTCGTGGTGAAGGACAGACATTGGCAAGATGACCCATAACATTACAATTGAAACAAGTAACTGAAGACAAATCCCTAGTAGTTGACATATCCAAGTTAATAAAGGAAGACCCAACACTTGAGTTGTTGAGAATGCGCCCAGAGATCACACGATCACGTCCCCTAGTAGTGCGACCACGTCCTCTACCACTAGAACTGTTGTTCTGGTGTGCAGCAAATTGTGTTGTGGGCTGTATCCCAACAGAATCAACAGTGCTGTCTACAGCTTATTGACGCTCCTCAGTTAGCAACATACCAAATAGATCATTAAATGTAATATTTTGATGAGTGGACAAACTTCGCGCAAACAGGCGATAAGCTGATCCAAGTCCTGCTAGAACAACATCAACAAGATCATCCTCTGAAATAAAATGCCCTAGTGCAACCAGCTGATCGGAGATGCCTTTTGCCTTTTGCATAAAAACAGTAATTGTCTCATTATCTTTTCGAAGAGAATGCAATCGAGTCTTCAATTCTCTAATTTGAGGTTTAGACCCCACTACAAAGGCCTGAGATAGCCGTTCCCATGCATTAGTGGTAGTCTCAACTCCAATAATCTGTTGTAAAATTGGTTCAGTGACGGATGCGACAATCCAACTTAACACCATTTCATCTTGTTGTTCCCATTTTAGAAACTCAGGGTTAGAATTGCTATTGACAATTTTTGATGGTGGAGCAATGGTTTTGTCAAGGTGATGCGTAAAGCCACAACCTTTGACCATAGGTAAAAATTGCATATTCCATAGGAGAAAATTGTTAGACGTCAATTTAATTGGTAGTTGATGAGTAATATTTGGCATAGGACTGGTGATAGCTATGGTCTTGTTGGAGTTATCACCTATGATGAATGACCCCAATCAAAGAAAAGAAAGAAAAAAAATCGGTGGTTAAGCCACATATAGCTCTGATAGCATGAAAACAACAGAAGGCTCTGCATATTATTTACAGAGAAATATATTTATATAGTAGAGTCACAATTATAGTTGGAATAGGAGTTACAATTAGAGTTGGAATGTACAGCACAAATCCTAACTAGAATAGAACTTTAACACTCCCCCCCCCCCCCCCACTCCCCCCCGATGTTGTTCTAGCAGGACTTGGATCAGCTTATCGCCTGTTTGCGCGAAGATCATCCTCTGAAATAAAATGTCCTAGTGCAACCAGCTGATCGGAGATGCCTTTTGCCTTTTGCATAAAAACAGTAATTGTCTCATTATCTTTTCGAAGAGAATGCAATCGAGTCTTCAATTCTCTAATTTGAGGTTTAGACCCCACTACAAAGGCCTGAGATAGCCGTTCCCATGCATTAGTGGTAGTCTCAACTCCAATAATCTGTTGTAAAACTGGTTCAGTGACGGATGCGACAATCCAACTTAACACCATTTCATCTTGTTGTTCCCATTTTAGAAACTCAGGGTTAGAATTGCTATTGACAATTTTTGATGGTGGAGCAATGGTTTTGTCAAGGTGATGCGTAAAGCCACAACCTTTGACCATAGATAGAAATTGCATATTTCATAGGAGAAAATTGTTAGACGTCAATTTAATTGGTAGTGGATGAGTAATATTTGGCATAGGACTGGTGATAGCTATGGTCTAGTTAGGATTTGTGCTGTACATTCCAACTCTAATTGTAACTCCTAATGATGATTAATTAGTATTGATTGATAAATGCAAAAGTGAGTAAGCTAGCTCCATTATTAAATCACAAACCAATAAAAAAAAATCTAATCTCTTATTCCAATAAGTTTAAGCTTACTTATACCATGCGGGCTGGCCATTAAGGTTAGGCAATGGTCTATGACCTCTACTAGCTAGCTTCTTTTTATTAGGTAAAAATAATTTTTTTAAAAAAATTAAGTATAGTAGCAAAAAAAAAAAGCTAAAATGAAATACATAGAGTTAGAGGTAATGATTCATAGTTTATTAGAAATTTAAGAAAAGCCTTCTACTTTTTAAGTTGTAATAGTAAAAGAATTCACTATATATTTTCATTTTAACAATTTTTAACACATTTTTTTTCAAGCCTCATTCTTCTTCCATTCTTTTCTATTTCGAATTCTTCAAAATTTTTTTCTTCAATTGCTTGCAAGGATTAATCTTCAAGATTATAGCTCCAAAATCAGGTTTTATCATTTTATAATTAATTATACTTTTATATTTTATTTCTCTTAAATATTTATTTGATAGTATTTTTTGTCTTCCTAATTTTATTATGTCTAAAAAAAGCTATAAAAATAGATTTTATATAAATTATAATATTATAATTAATATATAATATAAAACTTAAATTTAAATTAACGTCTAAGGTTTCAAAAAAAGATTGAGTCAACCCTAAAAAAAGATTGAGCCAGCCCTGACTTATACAACATATGATCTAATTAAATGGAGTTACATAAAGAATATATAGAAATAGTATAATGTAAAACATAAAACATATTTAAATATTATAAAATATAAAAGATATCTAAAAATATTAAAATTAAATACAGATTAGGCTAGTAAGTTATTCAAGTCATATATTATAATATTTAAATTGAATTTGACTCTTTTACTTAAATTATTTGAATTAAAATTCAATCCAATTAAAATCGATTTAAATTAAAATATTTTGCGAATGAAAATGATGATATATAAGTGCCTCAACTCGAAGCTGAAAAGAGTAACATTAATTTTTAAGTTAAATAATTATGAAGTCTCTCAGGTTTTGCATATTATACTAGTCAGTCCCTATATTTTTAACATCTAATTTTTGTATCCTTGTATTTTTAAAAATTAAATTATTTAGTCATTTTGTCAATATTTTTATCCTAAAATTATTAGTCAACTACTTTGATATTATAAAATAACTTATTTGTTCTTTCTTTATATATATTTATCTTTGTTATTTATTAAGTTTATTTTATTTTTAATTTTATTTTATATATAGATCATCTGTAAAATAATAAAAGATATTATTAGTATTATTTGAAATTATTTTTAGTAATATCTATAAAATTAAAATAAATGATATATATGGATTATCTGCAAAATAATAAAAATTATTATTCATATTATTTAAAATTATTTTTAAATAATATTTAAAAAATTAAAATAAATTATGTGTAAGAAATATAAATAAAATTAAAAATAAGCATGACTTAACAAATAACAAAGAAAGAAATATATAAAAGAATGGCAAATAAATTATTTTATAATATCAAAATAGTTGACTAATATTTTTAGGATAAAAATATTAACAGAAGGACTAAACAGTTTAATATTTGAAAACAGAGGGATATAAAAATTATATGTTAAAAAATACAGGGATTGACTAATATAATATGTAAAATTTCAGGGACTTTATAATTATTTAGCTTAATTTTTAAATAGCATTTAGTCACCCCAAAAATTTTAAAATATATAAATTGCGTTTATGTTATATTACTATCATTTTATATTTCTAATTAGAAGAATTGCTATATTACATAATATGTATTAACATACCTATCACTTACTAGCAATTTGCAATCGATATAGTACCTTGAACTAGTCAATCTAATTATTAGTGAAGATCAATTAACAACGAAATGATCATAATAAAATCAAGTACTATCATTAATATTACGACACTAAGCATATATGTTCTAACTTAGAGATATAATATTAAGGGGACAACCATCTAAGACAAAAATCATTGCATTTTTTGTATAAAAAAAAATTAAAAATTACAAATTTGACAGGTTTCTTGAAAATGATTTTGACACATATGTTGGGCATATTATGTGTATAACTTTTTGCTATAATAACTTTAAACAAATATAAATTAAAATTTGATAACTCTTATTAATAATTAAACTGGAAAAAATAAATAAAGAATAACTTTAAACAATTATAAAAAAAATTAGAAAAATAATAGTCAATCTGAAATTAATATCAAATTTTAAGTAAAGAAAAACCATGTTACAAAAAAAAAGTAAAGAAAATAAAAGCAAAATTAAAAAAAAACTAAAAAAAAACTCACCTATGTTATGAAATCATAGTCCCAAGTCCTAGCCATGGTTAATGGAATTGCTCAATTTTCAATTTGTGAAGGTAGAAAGTAGGAGAGAAAAATAGTAAACTTATTTAACAAGATTTCCTTTCTTTCCTTTTTTATAAAATAAAATTTTGATTTTTGGCTAATATGCATTGAGTTTTGAGCCAAGTAAATATTAATATTTCAAATTTAGACTAAATTTATATGAAAATAGTTTATTCAATGTCATGGGTTCATTTTTAAATATATATATATATGTAGAAAATGAAAAACAAATGGGTGGGACCTTGCACCTTATATGTAGCTCTGTCCATAATCTAGCTCTTGCCCTAGTGGATATGAGGTTGATTGTCACCTGTAAAATTGTCTATAGTAAGTGTCGCTAGACTAATTAGCTAGAAATTCCAATATTATTATATTACAAAAAATATGAGTATTATGTAGATATTTGTGTGCTTGGGTACAATTAGAGAAACTCTTTTGATAATTGGCATTGTGTGATAGACTTGGAGCAGTTTGCCAAGACCCACATTTCATAAGTTTAGACAATTTACTTCTACTTCCACGACAATAAGGACCATGATTTTTGCCTTGTTTTTATCCTAACCAACAAATTAATGCTCGTTTCATTGGCAAGAGAAATGAAAACATGATTAGAGACTTGACTTTAGGGTAGTGCTAAGATGACTCCATTCTAAGGTGACTTTATTTAAAATGGAGTCACCTGACTCAATTTTTGTAGGAATTAATATCAACCTTTAGATCTGAGTCATTGATGACGAGATAGTTTACTGTGAAATCATATGTATTAAATAATAAAATGGCCAAATGACCAAAACAACCTGTGGTTACAAGTCTACTAGGATTAAATTGTGGGAGTACAACAGAGAAAAAGTGGTTGGGTAAAATTAAATGGAGAACAACATTTGACAATTTTGTCCCTAATATATAGTAATATTTACAAATAAAACAAGTTGTATGACTTGTAATTGTTCATGAAATATAGGAGCAAATACAATGTGATCGATATGAAAAAAAATTGTGACACTTTCATACGAGTCAGTTTGTATTTCTTTCCTAGAACTAGGGACACACTTCCATACCATTACAAAATTAATATGAGTTAACTATAAAATTATGGTGATCAAATATGTTGATAATGTGTGTATATAAATGAAGAAATTTATGATTGGGGAAAGAAATTTGTTGTAACTACATTTGTGTTGTGTATATTTATGCATTTAAAAAATGATTTAATTTATGAGATGATAATGTAATTTTTTTTGAAAAAAAAGATATTTTCACTTCTGGTAAATTTACCTTATATTACATTAATTTATTTCAAAGAAAAATGATTGAGTTTATAATTCAAATATCAAACTTCACTTAAAGTTTTAGAATTAAATATCAAACTTTAGTAACATTTTTGAAAGTTTGACCGAAATTTATGATAGGATGATTTATGGCATTTTAGATGACAAATATCGGAATATTTACTCAAAAAATTAGAATCTTCACTCAAAATTTTTAAAAAATGATGTAAATTTTGTAAGTTTAAGTATACTTTCTGAAAGTTGGAGTGACAATTTTGAAAGTTTTACCAATATTTCTTGTAGGTCAACTTATGATATTTTAGCTGTTAAATTTCAAAAATCTCAACCAAAAAATTACAATATCAACTTAAAGTTTTCAAAAATTGATATAAATTATATAAGTTTCAATAAACTTTCTGAAAATTTGAATAACAATTCTGATAGTTTGACTAATATTTTTATTAAATTGATTTCTGCAATTTTAGTTAAAAAAAAATCAGAATCATCACTCAAACATCAGAATCATCATTCAAACTATCAGAATCATCACTCAAAGATTTAGATGACTGATGTAAATTTTATATGTTTAAGTACACTTTCTGAAAGTTAGAGTGGCAATTCTGATAGTTTGGCCAACATTTTTGATATATGAACTTGTGACATTTTGGCTGTTAAATTTCAAAAACCTTACTCAAAATATTAGAATAATAACTAAAAATTTTAGAAAATTGATATAAATTGTATAAGTTTGAGTAGAATTTTTAAAAGTTTAAGTGAAAATTCTAATAGTTTGACCAACATTTTTGGTAGGTCAACTTATGATATTTTAGTTATTAAATTTCAAAAAGTTCACTCAAAAAATTGGAATATGAACTAAAAATTTCAGAAAATTGATGTAAATTTTATAATTTTGAGTAGACTTTCTGAAAGTTTGAGTAATAATTCTTATAGTTTGATCATCATTTCTAGTAGGTCAAGTTGTTGCATTTTTGTTTTTAAATTTCAGAAATCACACTCAAAATATTAAAATATTAACTAAAAGTTATAAAAAATTGATATAAATTATATAAATTTGAGTAGACTTTTTAAAATTTTGAGTGACAATTTTGATGATAGGTCAACTTCTAGTATTTCGGTTATTAAATTTGAGAAATCTCACTCAATATATTAAAATATAAACTAAAAATTTTAGAAAATGAATGTAAATTTAGTAAGTTTGAGTAGACTTTTTGAAACTTTTAATTGACAATTCTGAAAGTTTGACTAATAGTTATGGTAGGTCTAACTTGTAGTAATTTGGTTGTTAAATTTCAAAATCCTCACTCACAATATTAGAGTGTCAACTAAAAATTTCAGAAAAATGATGCAAATTTGTAAGTTTGAGTAATAATTTTGATAGTTTGACCAATATTTCTGACATGTCAACTTTTGATATTTTGGATCTTTGGTTTCAGAATTTTCAGTAAAAAATTTCAGAAATTTAACTAAACATTTTAGAAATTCATCTAAAATTCTGTAAAGTTGAGAAAATTCTAAAAGTTTAACAAAAAATTTTGAACGAGTGACCAATAATTCTAATATTTTGGTTTTGAAATTTAAGAGTTATCACTCAAAATATCATAATCTCAACCAGAAGTTTTAGAAAAATTTTCAATATTATGAAAGTTTGAGTCATATTCCTATAATTTTGTTTAAAAATTCTTATGCTTTGACTAAAAAATCTGATAGGTCATATTATGGTATTTTGGATTTTAAATTTTAGAGTCGTTTATCAAACTATCATAATCTTATCTTAGAATTACGGAATGTTGTTACAAATTCTGTAAGTTTATGTGAACATTTTGATAATTAGTTTGCACATTTCATATTTTGACCCCTTTTTTGTGTTATTATTTGTAAATTTTATAAAGTTGCATGATGGAAACTTCAAAAGGATTTGGTGTGGTTGATTTCGATGATTTTGATTAAGACAGTAATGAAGAAATCATTGAAGGAAACAATGAAATGGATAATGATGACCTTACAGCACATCCTATGGACAACCTGCTATACCATTTTTAGAAATCAGCTCTTCTGCTACTCTTGTGCTCCCTCTGAGCTTTGATTCAATGATTTTCAGTTTGCTGGCCTATTTGATCCAACCTAACTATACGTTGTATAGAGTCAACGAGGATCCATTATGAATTTTTTTTGTCTTCTTAAATTTATTGTTGTTTTCCTTTCTTACAGGAGTGCATTTTCAAGTTCTTTGGGATACTTACGAGAGGGTTGCTCGTATAAACTAATTAGCTCTAACTATATAATGTGGTTAGTTTTAAAACATATATATCTTGTGTATGCATGATATGCATGGTGTGCATGTTTTCTTACCATTTACTCTTCTTTGACTCGCAAACTGAGATGTCACAGTTAGATGCTACCATTAGAGAACAAAACGAGACAATAAAAACAACTCATCTATGAAGCAATAGAGATCATCACAACTTCAAGAGATGTATGATTAGTCTCAAAGAGAGTTTTGAGACTTCAGGTTCCA
The DNA here is from genome assembly GCA_947685225.1 of Garcia nutans. Classification (NCBI taxonomy): domain Eukaryota; kingdom Viridiplantae; phylum Streptophyta; class Magnoliopsida; order Malpighiales; family Euphorbiaceae; genus Garcia; species Garcia nutans. The sequence goes on along the minus strand of CANTUV010000017.1, from coordinate 17,499 downwards.
TTAACTCAAGATCGCTAAAGTGGCTTCGTCGAGGGATCTTAGGGCTAAAGAGGACTAATCTAGTGTGGTTATGGATCCAAACACCTTCTTTGATCAACTAATTGACTTCTAGTCACCAATATAGTGATTATATCCATTATGCACCTTTGAACATTATGTCTATTGTAAATATTCATGTTGAAAAGTGACAAAGGATGCACTGATTTTGCTTTGTAATTTTATTTCAATTTAAAAACATATTTTCCAAAACATTTACATAATATCTGCTCCTTTAATGCACTAGAGATGGCCAAATATAGTAAAAGATCATTTGTGCCATTTTGCCACAACCAATGTCGAATTGGCGACTAACAACAAAATGATATTCTTCAATTCAAAGCCCTCTGCATGCATAAAATCTTCGATTACTTATTTTTGTGTAGGATATTTATTTGACCATCCAAAGCTTGATCTCAAATAAGTTATTTATTAGCATATTGTAATGCAACTACATTTCAAAGCAAACAATAGCAACTACTTCAAATCATGCAAAAATAATAACAATTTAGTGAAGCAAAGTGGAAAATGCCTTTGGCTAAGACCAACATATTCATAAAATGTGTAGTCTCTCTTTGAATAAAGAAATCTTAACAATAATATATAATGATAATGCAATTGTACTACTCAATTAAAAGAAGGATATATGATAAAGGAGACAAAATATAACAAATTTCAACTAAATTTTTCTTTACATATAATCTTCAAAAGAAAGATAAGATTAGTATTTAATGAATTTGTTGAAGTGATAATCTAGCATATTTGTTCACTAAGGTATTTACCTACTGCCACATTTAAAAAAATTAGTTCATAGTATTGGTATGAGTCATTTTAAAGATCTTCAATAATATTGTAAATAAGGGGAGTTTAACACTATACTCTTTTTTCTTTACCGATGGTTTTTGTTCGGTTTTCTTGGTAAAAGTTTTAATGAGGCAATACTATTTGTAAAAATATTATACTCTTTTCCTTCACTAGTTTTTTTTCTATTATTTTTTTACTAATAATATTTTAATGAGACGTATTCTTTGCAACTAAACATATATGAGAGAGTGTTATGAATAAATTATAAAATGGATGCCTATAACTCATGACTTTTAGAATTCTATAACATATTACTTTTATCATATTAAGTTACATACAGGGGTGGAACGGGGCGGCTTGGACCCCCCTCAGCCATATATATTCATACATATATATATATACGTAGGTATGTATATATATGTACACATCATTTATGTATATATAAATATAATATACATACACACCATTTATATATATATATATATAAATTTTATATTTATATATGAATTTATATATATTCATTTATATATTTAAATTTAAATGAATTTAAATATATATATATATGTATGTATGCATATGTATATATACATACACACATTCATTTATATATATATATGAATTTATATATATTTATTTATATGTTTAAATGTAAATTCATTTAAATGAATTATATATATATATATTTAATATATATATATATATGAATTTTATTTTAATTCATAAAATTTTGCCAAAATTCATATATATATATATAAATAATTGTCTGCTTAGTGTGTTATATGAAGAGAAATATTTTTTAAAAAAAATTAAAAATGATGTTATTATGCAATATTTTAAAAATATGCAAAGTCATATGATACAACTACTATTTCTTAGGCATAGATAATCTAATAACACAAATTAATTGGTGAACTATTATAATATTAAATATTCAATTTTATAGTAAAATTGTCTGTAATTTTTTCTGTAAAAAAAATTTAGCCCTCCTTGGTAAATTTCTGGTTCCACCATTGGTTACATATTCTTAATTTTATTATAATTTATTTCTTAAGTTAATTATAAAACAATAACTTATGTTAATCTTACTCTACATACAAGTAGGGATAACTATAGCATTTTAGAGATAACAGGAGGCAATAAATTCTTTCATTCTTTTTCTTTATTCTTATATTCTTTTGCTACATTTGTTTATTTTTTAATAAGAACAATATTTTAGTAAAATAATTTTTATTAATTGTACAACTATGATAATTAATTTCATATGTAAAGTCAATTAATATTTCATCTTACCTTCTGTTACCTTCTACCAAATAATATAAGACTATGAAATCTTTACTTTATTTTATCTTACTGTATTTTCAAATACAAAAATAATAAATATTTTACCTTATTTTATTTTATTTTACTTTATTTAATTCTCTTGCATCTCATCCAACACATAGTGTAAGAGTGAGTTGTGAAATAGATGATTGGCCTTCTCCACTCCCCTTCTCTGAGAAGTTTCCTCTTTCTCCCTCTTTTGCCCCACCTCTTGCTGGTTTTGCCCTAGACTTGGGGCTTTCGACAACCATTTTGGTCGCTAACAACTTTAAATCTTCTTTGTCTCTTTAGTTTTGTTTTGCATATTTTCAATTTCATTGGTTGATTGGCTTGTCCTAGGTGTAGATTTGGCTTTTGTTAGCCTTTTGTGCTTGATTGTCATGGTGCTATACAATTTTTGGCGCTTTAATGTGGATTTTCAAGTCCCAGAATATCTGCATTTGGTATTTTGAGTATTTTTAGACCAAGTTTGAAAGAAGTTCATATTTTATATCTTATCTCACTCTCCCTAAAGCTTTAAAAGTTTGAATATTTGTGACTCCCTTTCTCTTTCTTTTAGGCTTGAAATTTACAGGTGTTGAATGTTTTTATCTTATTTGGAGTTTCTTTGCATCGACTATTTTCACCTTTCTATTTGGCTTGTTTAGAGAGATTTGTTTAGCTTTATTAAAGCTTAGTTTCCTTAAGATTAAAAATCTTTTTTACCAATTGTATATGCTTTTAGCTTCTCTTTTGGTTCCCAACACCAATTTGGAGAATGCTCTATATTGATGCTTTAGCTTCTAATATATTTCTATTTTATCTATTAAAAAAAGGGTTTCTATTTGCATGTCGAGGCAAATCCTAGTTCACATCCTCTGGATATATTTAGGTTAGATTCCCTCTTCCCATATTATAATACTAAAAAAAAGGACAATGTCCAATTTGATCTTTGTACAATAGCAAGAAGTAAGAAATGACCTTTATAGCTTTTTTGGATCAAATTATTACCTCCTTTTTTTTTTCTTTTTAAATTTTGTTCAAATCGCTCTTTTTTAACTGAAACATTAAATTAGTTAATAATATAGGTAATTTGGACTTTAGTTAAATATCAAGGGGGTCAAATTGAACATTAAAAAGTAATAATATAATATTTTTAAAAATTATTTATTAATTAATATTTTTAGTATCAATAATTTATAACATTGATAAATATTTTTTATAATTTTGTAATTTGTAATAAATTAATAATATATAATTTATCAAATAATTAGAAATATTAAATAATGTATATTATATAGAATTGTATAATATTTTTAATATAATATTAATTATATTATATTACAAAATTAATATTATATAATATCCGTAGTTTTAGACAAATTAAATAGATAAATGGAGGTTAATTAAAATAATGAGAGAGATATATGTTTTGTTTATACCTAATGTAGACATAGCATACACATAGTATATACATTATAGATATTTATTATATTTGTTGGATACATAACAGACACTTAATATCTACATGATATATCCATAATGTATATTTGATGTATACATGAACTATATATTACATATATATGACATATAAATATACATAAAATATGTGCAACATATAAATGGAATATATGTATATATAATTAGTGATGGGAGGATAATAATTAAGATAATTAAAAAAAGAAAAAAAAAGGAAAGAAATTCAAAGAAGAAAGGAACATATGGTGGAGAATAAAAGTAAGTTAATTAATAAAATAAATAAATAAATAATATATGTATATTTATGGATGGAAAATAAGTAAGAAACAAAAACAAAGTCTTCTTCTTCCTTCTCCTTTGGGCAAGGCCAATTCTACATGGTAAGAGAGAGTGTGAATTTTTATCTCAAAATACTACAAATTAATTAAGGATTTCAAGGTTTCAAGTGGACTTTTGAAGAAAAAATCAAGATTCAAGTAAGTCTTCTTTCTTTAAAGCTTTGTTTTCCTTTATTTTGAGATTGTGTTTAGAATTACTAGAGAGAGAAAATGATGTTAAATTATTAAAAATGGGTAGAAATGATATTAAAATGAGAAGAATATGATGAATTATTGGCTGGTTGGTTGAAATGGACAAATTTATTAAATTTAGGGTTGTGGAAAAGTGATGTTTAAATTATGATTCTGGTGTGGATAGTTATAATTATTGAAATGGATGAATTTAATATTATTTTAATATGTACGTAATAATTCTATGGTTAGAAATTAGTTATGGGCAAGTTTGGATAAAGATGAGATTTAGGATTTAGGGTTTAATTATGTGAAATTAGGATTCTGGGAGGAGGATGGTATAATTATTGAAATGGGTTGATTTGTAGTTATTTTGGTATGTAATTAATAATTTTAAGGTTAAATGTTGAAAATGAGGTTGGTAAAATGAAGTTTAAACAAAGTAGTGAATAGTGAATTTAGAGTTTTAATGGAATTTTGATAAAAATTGTTTAGATACTAATAGATTAATGTATATTGAGCATATAAGAGACTTTAAATAGATAATGTTGCTTATTGATGAACTATTTATATGTAGGTTAAAGTGATATAAGAGGTGGAGTTTAGAGTTTGGCTTGGAAAAGAGAAAAGAGGTTAGTACATACTCTAAAACTTGTGTTTTCAACAAATATGAATTGCATTATCTATGTAAAGTATTTGGAAATGTAGAAATCACATAGTCTATGCAACATGACATAGTTATTTGGTAGTGTTACATTGGGCTTGCTGAATGTAAAATTAAGATTTATATATGAAATCCATAAAATTTGTAGGATAAGCCATTGTATAATGGCTCAACAGTAGTTATGTATTTAAAAAGTAAAACATGCTAAAATGGTTAGAAATAATGTGAAACGTAATGTAAAGAATAATGTGGAAATAACTAATATGTAGAGATTGTAAAGAGAAAATTGATAATGTGAATGAGAAATTAATAAATGAAATGAAAATAAGAAAATGATATGTGGGAATGGGCCACATTGTGAATGTGACCCATGATTGAGTAATGTGATGTGTAAGGTGTGTATGTAATATAAAATGAGATAAAAGAGAAATTATATTGTAATGTGGATGTATTATGTGTGTGTTGTAAATGAGATGGGTTGATTGAAGTATACTTATGTTATATGATCTGATGTCCAAAGTGGGCATATTTGTGACTTGTGAAGAAATGTGGAACGTGAGTCACAGTAAGAAAGTGACATATCGATATGTAATTTGATGAATTAAAATGTGGAAATGATAAGTGAGAATGAGGAAATGTGTATATGATAATGTGTTTTTTTTGCCTTGACTAATTACTTGTCCAGTAAAGTGAGATTAGTAATGCATATGTTGATAGACCTGAGCAGAGTTAGGTTATGAAATTGAGACTGCTTATGGACTCGAGCAAAGCTGGGTTATAACATTGATATTGTGATGACTGAACTTGATAATTGTTTAAGGGTGATTATGCCCAACGTGTGAAGGTATGTGTGAATGGATGTAATGTGTGCATGTGTGAATATGTGTGTATTGTCATGGTCATGTGATATTATTAATGGTTTATGAAACCATAAGCATTAGTGAAAGTTTGCGCAAATCATATATGTGGTGATATGAAATTGCATATTTTTTAGTTATATATTTATGATTGTTAAATATGTACCACTAAGCTGTGTAGCTTAGTGTAGTTGTGTGAATCGCGCAGGTGAGAGAACATCTGGTCAGAGAAGTTTCGGGTGCCACAAGACTAACAATGTTATCTACATACATGTATAGTTGTAGTTTTATGCATTTTGGATTATGTATCTTAAAATATAAAACATATGTTGGTTCTATGGATATAGGATGGTTGTATATAGGTATATATGTATATATGTATTAAATTATGATAATAAAATATGTGTATTAATCACGTTCTAGGAAACGATTAGTATGTATATGAATTTGAATTTATGGAGAATTCATTTGGCAGATGTGTTGTGAATAACATTTTGGGAGTAAAATTTTATGCAGGTTGTGATTTTTGATATGTGAAAATTTTGAAATAATAAACAAAACTCTGATGAAATTTGTTTAGAGATTTTCTCTATAAATTTGTATTTTGAACAATTTACTACTTAAGTATATGTTTATTTATTAATAATTATCTATATTAATTAAAATTGAAAATTTTTGTTTTAGTATTTAAATGAAGATTTTATATATGATTAATATATTACCTTTGTATTTTAAATGTGTATTTTATGTTTATGGGGTATATATATATTATACGTATTTAGGGTATAGGGGTGTTACATATTAAAAATATTAATAAAAAATTTATATTAATTTTTTAATATTGTAATTTATTAATGCAATTCTATTGACTAATAAGAAAATAATTAAAATCAAATTTGGCTTTTAAATTTGTATTTTAGATAACATGATAGTTTGCATCTCCACATTATTTTTCAAATTAAAATTTTTACCCCATATTTTTATTTATTTTATAAAAAAAATATATTTATCCCCTTCAAACTTTCTTCTCATATCATTTTATTTATATATATTGGTTACTAATAGTTAATTGAATTTGAATTTTTAAGTTTTTTATTTAAATATTTCATTCTTTTATCATTAAAAAAAGCATGTACTTAATTTTCACTTTTTCTTAAATATTTTCTCATTAGTCAATAGAATTGCACTAATAGATCATAATATTAAAAAATAATTTTTTAATATTATAAATTGTAATATTTTTAATACAAATAAATTTATTAATATTTTTAATATTAATTTTGTAATATTATGATTAATATTGTATTAAAAATTTATAAAATCCTATATAATATAAATCATTATAAATTATTTAATATTTCTAATTATTTGTTAAATTATAGATTATTAATTTATTACAAATTATAAAAATTATAAAAAATATTTATTAATATTATAAAATTTGACATTAAAAATATTAATTAATAAATAATTTTTAAAAATAATATATTAATATTTTTTAAAGTTTAATTTGATCTTTAATATTTAATTAATGTTCAAATTAGCCCTTTATCATTAATTAAATTAATAGTTCTGTTAAAAAAAAGGATAATTTAGATTAAATTAAAAAAATATTAATTTAGTTAAAGAAAAACTACAAAGGCCAATCCAAATTTGTTGCTATAGATTAGAGATCAAATTGGACCTTTATATAAAAATCATTTTCTATTTTCACTTTTTTTTCTTTAATTAATCAATTATTTATTGCTTAAAAAATATCTCTAACCATTTATTTTAAATACAACGATACAAAATTTGCCAAAAGATCTCAATCAGTTCTAAAAATTAAGGTTATTCACGTGGTCCGTCAACCCGAGAAACCTGGTCCGACAGATAGATTCAGGTTGAGTTGGGCATACTCAAAACATACATAGGATTGGGTCCTGGGGTAAAAGTCTAGACCCAAGCTTAGGCCGAGCGGGCCTCGGGTTATGTCTTAAAATTCTCGGGCTAGCCTAGTCGGGCCCAGCCCAAGAATTTTAATTAATTTTTTTATAAGGTAAATATGTATACTCTGCCCATTTCTTCAACAATTCACCATCACCTTTCCTTCTCTCTCTCTTTTTCTCGATCTGGACGGCCTCATCTCATCCTTTTTCCTTTCATTCCCTCTCTCTTTCTCTCGATTTGGATGGCCTTCCTCATCCTCCAACCACATGCAGCAGCAACAGCTCACCACTGTCTCCCTCACCTTCCAACCACACGCAATAGCAGCAGCTCACCACCGCCTTCCTCACCTTCTGACTACATGCAGCAGCAACAGCTTGTGTGACTGGAGCTCACCCAGCAGTAGCAGCTCGTGTGACATGCGCTCACCCAGTAGCAGCATGCAGCTCCTCAGCAGCTAGATCCAGTTTGGTTTGGTGGTCCTTGCAATAAAAGCATTTCTTAATTCTATATTTGTTTTTGGAACAACAACTATAATTTACACAAAAAGAATGAATAGATGTACATTAATTTCTTATTTGTTTACCATGATGTATCCATTATTTTCTGGATCTAGCTCTTCCATGATCAAGGCTACATAATCTGCTAGTTTTTGGATATTTGAGAGTTTGTATGCAATTGTAAAATAACCAAATTAATCTCAATTGTTTCAAAATCTTCTTTTGATATAAACATGCATAATAGAAAAACTTAAAATAAACAAAGATAAAAAAAATAAGTTTAGCCCACTTGCCTAGCCTGGCTGGCTCGACTGAGGGTCGGGCTACGGGCTAATATCTTGGGCTCGACTCTTACTCGGGTTGGGCCTTGGGTTGGGAGCAAATTCGATCCAGCCCAGTGCGAGTACAACCTTACTGAAAACTCGTAAAAGAATTTGGGAGAGTGCCGCAAGAAAATGACAGGACTCAACCAAAAAATTAATTTAGTTAACCATTTATTTTATTGTTTGCTAATAAACGTGTCACTCATTAATTGGTAGTTAGTGTTAAGTGGCATTATAGATTTTTTGCTCCCTCATATCGCAGTTAACTTTGCGTTGCCTGTTAATTAAATAACACCACGAGTTCAAAACAACATTAGATTAATTACAATTAACTGCCAAAGAACAATTAAAAACAGTTATGGAAGGCCCCATTTCTCAACTCCTTCTCAAACAACAACATCAAGCAGTACCCATTTTCTCTCTCAATCATTTAACAAATATCAAGATATAAATTTAGTTATTAATTTAATTTTTGTAATTTTGATTCTTAATCAACATAATCAACACATATAATAAGGGAATTGAGGGATCTTCCCCCAGCTCACTAGCTATTTAAGATCCAAAACTTTTCTCAACTTTTCCATTGCAAAAGTAGAAAACTATCAGTCCAGTGAATTTGATGTTGGCGGATACAAATGGTACCCTCTAATTTTTATGTTTTAATTTACCCATTTACTTGGATTTTGGGGATTTAATTTATTTTCGATTGCTCTTGTTTCCATTTTCATTTTTTATTTTGCAAGAGATTGTCTCTTTACCCCAAAGGAAACAAGAAAGCAAATGAAGATAGTTTCATATCTCTGTATTTAGTGCTTTCTGAATTAAATGCATTACCATTTTTGCTATTGGTGGGCACAAATGGTATGTAATATGTATCATTTGGCTTCAAGTTTGATGTGAAATAACTTCGTTATTGTTATGATTCATGAATTGATATCTTCTCTATTTATTTAAGAGTTTAGATTTTAGTCCCAGAAAGTCAACAACAGAGAAAGCCCTTTACTGTATTCATCCTGCGTGTAAGGAATCAACTTCTTGGACAGCATTGCGAGCAAAAAAATGAAAGACATTGAACTCTGACCCATGTCAATGTTACAATGAACATCTGACCTGATTTCACTTATCTTGCTGAGTTGAACTTACTGTTTCTGATAAACATATTCTTTATTTCTTATGGGATAAAATTTTAATTTGTTGCAGTTGCTGGCCAATTCTCTTCTCCTAGCTACTATTATGGTTTCCCAGATCTTAAATCTCTTAGTGATCTCAAGGATGTATCGAAGGGATTCCTGGTTGATAATAAATTGATTTTGGAAGTCGAAATTCTTTTGATGGCTCTGGTCAAGGAGTTCTCTTGAAGCTATAATGGTACCAGCTCTTTCACTTTTGAAGCATAGCAGAATTATAATAATGTAAATGGGAAGACACTAATATTAGCTGTGCTTGAATTGGAATCGTCTACTTGTAGAATTGGGTGGTTTTTAATTCTAGTATGTGAGATCATGTACTTTTCATTAGAACTTTGAGTTGGTCTTGTTTGATAACTATAGTAGTACAAAGGGAAGTGATCTTTAACTAAGGTATGATTCCGTTGTTTTATTTTCTGATGGTGATTATATGCATATGTTGATACAAAATGCTGATGAGGCATGATCTTAGTCCTTGTGTATTAGATACATGGCATTTAATCTCCAATTACAAAGTATGGACATTTTAAGTTGGGAGAATACGCAAATATACTCAATATTTTTGTGAAGATACCCATTAGCTGCTAAAAAATTTTAGGCTCAATTGTGTGTAGATTTTTCTAAAACCAACTATTTAAGCCCCTCATTAACAAAAGTTATAAGGTATTTTAAAATAAAAAATTAGAATTTTTAAAAAATACTTCATTTCTCACTCCAAATAATTTTTTTAAATATCATCTTTTACTTTAAATAATATTTATTTCAATTTTCTTTTAATTTTTAAAACTTTACTATTAAATAAATATATTCTAATAAAAATAATAAATTTTAATATTTTAAATTATATTTTCAACATATAAAATATATTTATAAATAAAAAAATTTAAATTTTGATTTTAGATAAAAAATAAAACTCACAAAAATTATATAAAAAATTAAAATAAATCAAAATATATTAGTAAAAATCATTCAATTTATTTTAAAATAAATTTTATATATTATAAAGGTAAAAAAATTAAGTTAAAAAAAAAGTTTATTGTGTATATGTTGCATGCACGTTATGTGTTTGTTGTATAGATGTGTGTATATTATGTATTTATTGTGTATATAGTGTGTAAGTTGTATATATATTATGAAAATATCTGTGTATATTGTGTATATATTATATAATTATTATGTATATTATGTATATGATGTACGTATATTATGTATATATTATGTGCATGATGTTTGTATGTTTATATTTGTTGTGTGTGCATTTTGTATAAATTTTATATATGTTGTATATATGTTTGTGTATTTTGTGAATATAAGAACAATAAAATTATTTATGAATGAAAAAATAAAAATAAAATATATAAAAATAAAAAATAAAACAAAAAATAAAAAAACCACATTTTGCCGTGAAAGAGAAAAAAAGGTTGAAATACATAGAAATAATAATAAAAAAGGGCCGTATATTTGAAAATCAGGCGTCAAATTTCCATAAACCATAAAAAATTCCTCAAATTTAAGCAAGATGCTCAATGTTCGGCCCAATTTTTTAAAACTTCAGTTCAATTCGGTCTGAAATGTAGGTGTTGGGTCGGGTTATCTGGGTCATCGGGTTGGATGAATAGCCTTAGTGGAATCAATCTACATTTTTTTTTGCCGCTTATCTTAAATTTTTCTAATGCTTAGCCTAATTTACTACGAAGAAATTGCTTAATTGCCTACTGTCGCTGCATGATGGCAATTAAAAAAACATACAAGGAAAGAAAGCATATAGTTGACCCAAATCAACATCTTTGGGTTGATTTGAGTTATCTAAATTTTAAGCAGAGAGCCTAAATGGCAACAATTTAGTAGTCTCCAGTACTGCTTTTATTAGGATGTTGATACTCTTAATTGATGCCTACCTATGAAGTAAGAATACGAACGTGGCACACAAATATGATATGATATGAATATATTAATATGATAATTTTTATAAGATAGAGACACGAGATGGATGATATATATGTATATATGTTCAAATTATTCGAAATTAAAAAATTAAATAAAATTTTTAGGTATAGGTTTATGTATATATATATGTCTAAAATTGTAGAAATACAATAGTAGATAAATACATTCAAAATAAATACATATTAATTCATTTATATATAAACATAATTTATACAAGAAAAAAGTTTTTGTGATAAAAAGAGAAGCTTTATAATCAAGAATGACCATAATCATCTAGCCAATAATTTATCAAGTTATTATGTAAATGAAGTTTTATATAAAATATATCATAACATGTCTTAAAGTATTTTAAAATGTATTTATGTTATGTCATATTTATATCTTTTCTATGTCTAAAAAATAAAAAATGAAACGCTTATAGAATAGTGTCAAATACGTATTAAATGTATGTCTGTGTCAGAAAAATATTCAACAGACACTTTATTAGTTTGGAGTATTGGTGCTTCATAGAAGCTTACCAAGTATTGAGGCACAAGATTCCTAATTTTCATTCTCTACTTTTATCTCTTCGGTATCAGAAATTATCAAATCAATAAAAACTTGAAAAACCTTGCAACTGAAATAATTTTGGAGTAATTAAGCACTAATTTAAGATGGAACATGTTTCAGTCACAACTAAGATACGGATGTCAATAAATGTACAGCGAAGTTTACATTATACGTCACTTTTTTTTTTTTAAATATTTCAATATTTTTATATATTTTCAATATATCAAATATATATTAAATGCATATCTTTGAAAGAGAAGTATATTTTTAGTATACTATATATATGCTAGACATATATCTTTAATTTTTAAAGAAAAAAGTGCGTATTTTTAGAAATAAATTTATTTTTAAAAGTGTTTTGAAGAAATTATTTTTTATTTAATCTCTATTCCGGAAAAATTTAAAACCCATGAAAAAAAAATATTAATCAATGGGTTATGTTTTGTGCCTATTGATTAAGGTCCGGGACTTGGATGGTCAAAGTATTGATTGATTCAGATTATATACATAATTAATGTGATTTATGGCCCAAAGTATCTGTTCACATTTGCATTAATGCAATTTTAAGGTCTCATAAGCTTTAATTAATTTAGGTGGGCTATCAGCTTAATGGCATCCCTACTTGATGTTTCATTAAGCATAAAACACCCAAATCCAATGAATGAATAGGTCATGAAATGGATTCACACGATCATTCAATTCCAAAGTTGTAATTACCATCGGTGCTATATATATATATAAACTATCGAGTAGACTAATTTAGATTCATATTAGGTAGGCCTATTAAAGAGTTGAAGTGCTCACTGTTAAATTTTAAAAATGCTTCATATTTAAGACTTAAATTTAAATCGCCTAATTAAAAGAGAAGAGACCCTTACCATCTCATCTTTAAGGTTGACAATAGAGTGGGACGGGGCGGGGAGTCAATCTCTATCTCCACTCCGGCCTTGATAGAAAATTTCTGCTTCCGCCCTCCCCATCATAAAAACAGGGCAAGTATGCTCCCATTTTTGACTCCGCGGGAATTTTCGTCTCTGTGGAGATTCCTACAGAGAATTTATTTTTATTTTTTTGAATTAAAATAATATAAAAAGTCATTAATTTATAATAATTTTATAATTAATAATACACATTATTAATTTTACAATCAACAATATAAAAAATTCTAGTTTATTTAATTTTAGAGTTTATATATTAAATATTATTTTTATTTATGTAAAATAATATAATTTGTATAATATATAATATAATAAATATAAATATATAATATAATAATATATATAATATAATATAAATATAATATCTATAATATAATATCTATAATATAATATATTTTTTATATAAATATATTCGAGTCCTCACGGGGACAGGGATGGAGATCCCTGCAGGGAGGGGAGTGCTCTCCTTGTCCTTGCCCCGCCCTGGCAGACGAAAAAATTTTTTTCCTCATCCCCGTATTCGCATAAGGAAAAATAAAAAATTCCTACCCCAATCGAGGCAAATTCTTTCGAAAAATGAAGATTTTTCGTTCCGTTGCCAACTCTGCTCATCTTACTCTTTAAATATAGCATAGGCACTATTTATATGTTCAGATATCCCATGTTAATTTTTAAAAATAGTATCAGTGCACGGACAAGGAAGCAAATTATTCATTGCATTTTATGATTTTGGCCGGAGAAAATACCTCTTTCTACATGGTCAAAAATAGCAACATGTGATGGTATGTGTTAAGAGGGCATGCACCTGTCATTTTTATTAATATTTTCCTTTTCAATATGGTAAATGAATTAATAATATTTAATGAAATGAATAAGAACAAAATTACAAATGAACAAAAATAAGGATGTATCTACACTTGGACATAAATTTACAGACATTTCGACCAAAACAATATGCATGTGTGTAAATCAACCTAGAACATTTGACCATAAACAAAGAACTTTCTTCTTTCCCTTTTGATTTCTCTTCTTATATGTAATAATCTCACCCCAATTTTATTTCTATCACGCAAGCTTATAAATTATAATTAGTTTTGGGATTTTTACAGAAAATTAATAATTCTAATAGATGAACATGAACATGGGAGTACACCATAATCTAGTGTATGAATCCATAGATGGTGATGAAGAAGAAGATGCTTTCTATCATGAGATCAGAAGGCAAATTTTATTCTTGACAGAAGATGATCATCCTGATGATGATTTCTTTGAGAGCAGTCATAAAACATCCATAACTGCTGCTTCTAGGCAAAAAAAAGCTTGCATAGATCAACATTTATTGAAACACAATTAGCAGGAAGAAGCTACAATTTCAGTTCTTGGGTAAGTGACAATGGGAGTTTAGCCTCAACTTTGCTTCTAAATTTATGGAGAAATGGAAATGGAAATAGAGAAACTGGAGTTTTTATTCCTCATATTGTCAATTCTGGAAGAAGACATAGTTCAGGTGTGTCATTACTCTTGTTTTCTTTTTTTCATTATATATTGAATTAAATAAAATTATATTTTTAACTAATTAATTTCTGAATTATATTTTCTTGATTGGTACGCAGGAAAGAAGAATGATGGGAAGCGAAAAATACACAAGAAAGTTGATGAGGACAAGTAATCTTCAAGAATCAAGACATCACTCCCCATTAAGATTAGGGGATGCAAATAGTAAAATTTATATTAAATTCTCTTTTATTGGCTTGTGATTTAATAATAAAGCTTCCTTACTCACTTTTGCATTTATCATTACTTAATTAATCTCTTATTCCAATAAGTTTAAGCTTGCTTATATTACCTATATAAAGATAACTGGATTAATGGTTGACTTTTTATTTGAAAGTATAATCAAATTTAGTATTAAAAAATTTGAGAACTTTTTTAAATTCACTTTAATTTATAAATTTGATATTGATTCAAATTAATGTGGAAAATATTGGAGTTTTACTTAATTAAGTTCACAAATCTATAATTAAAATAGGTTTGTATGATTTTAAATTTGAACTCAAATTACAAAAATGATTACACGGAGATTATATAAATATTATGACATAGAACATATTAAATATCATAAAAATATAAAACATATTTAAAAACATATAAAGTTAAATATTGATTAGACTTATAAGTTATTTTAGTCATATATTATAATAGTCAAACTCGGTTTTATTCTTTTATTTAAGTTATTTGAATTAATTTTGTGAATCAAAATAATGCTATGTAACCGTCTTTAACTGGCGGCGGAAAGAATGATATTAATTTTTCAACAGCATTCAGAGTTACCCTTAAAAATTAAATTATAATTTAATTTTTAAATAGTCCTTATGTTATCAAATTATTATTTTATATTTCTAATTAGAAGCATTGCTACAACCATCAATTACTAGCAATTTCTAGCAATTTGCAATTGCCATATACGTCCTTAAACTAGTCAATCTAACCATGAGGCAATTGAGATGAGCAAATGGCCCGAAATTAATCAATCTAATAATATCAATTTAAATTAATTGAATTAGTCAATTTTAATTTATATATTTACTGATAAAACCGATCAATAATATTGAATTTTCAAAAAAAAAAAATTCAACTAATAGATAGTGGTCCGGATGGACAACTCCTAAAATTCAACTATTCCAACATATACTCTTCAATACCATGCAAGACCAATTAGCAAGAAAATGATGATAATTAACTATATTGAAAGTCTCTTACACACTTAAATTTTTCTTGCCATTGCCAAAATACCAGCTTGTAGTTAAAATCTGATGAGCTAGCATTCTTGCCCACTTCATTAATTTAAATAATTTAAATAATAAGAATTTAAAATTTTAAAATATTGAATAATAAAAGTAAAAACAAATAAAATTTTATTGCTGAATGTCAAACATAAGAAAATCACAAAGAAATGAAGGACAAAACGTCCAAGAATGCATGATTAAAGATGTATTGTTTGTATTGAAAACTAAAAATATTAGTTGGTGGAAGAAGAAAAGGGCATTTTACATAATCTACTCTACAAGTTACATTATAATTATAGTAGCTTCTTTTTCTATTAGAGGCATGATTTAGCTGTTTAACACCTTTCCTTAAAGAGTGGTTAATTTAGCATCTTTTCCGGTTCCCTTTTTGCCAATAATAAGGAACAACAATCAATAATTCTTAAATCAACGCAAAATTTAACAATAGATTGAAATTGACGTTTTGAAAAGAGATCGATCAAAATAATATTTGATTCAATGAATATATATATATATATATATCTAACTAATTTTATATGAATATTTATTTGGTTTTGGTATGAATATTTGGATTTGGTATGATCATAATAACGTTCACCACTAATATGTAGGGGTTGCTGGAGTATGGTTTTATTCTTTATGCCTAAGTGATGCCATTTTATGTTAAAGCAACATAAGTAAAAATATTAAATATAACATACATGTGAAAGATTGCTTATTAATGAACATTCACTTAATGAACCACATTCACTTAATGAATCAACTATTTTGATCCTCATCAATTCTCATTTTGAAGAACTATAAAAAGGGGGCATAGGCTATGAAAATCTCATCATTCTCAAAACTACAAAATTAATTAAACCAATTCAATGGCTCAATTCATAAAAAACCTTCTTCTCCCCATAATTCTCCTCCTAATGGTGATTGCTATAGCTGAGGCAACACCACCTGAAATAGCTAATCACCCAAGCCATGCAAGTTGTAAGATCAAGAAGTACAAGCACTGCTATAACCTTGAGCATGTTTGTCCAAAATTTTGTCCTAATGGATGCACTGTTGATTGTGCTTCTTGCAAACCTATTTGCATTAATGGCTCTAGTCCTGTCACCCCAGATA
Organism: Garcia nutans; assembly: GCA_947685225.1. Taxonomy (NCBI): domain Eukaryota; kingdom Viridiplantae; phylum Streptophyta; class Magnoliopsida; order Malpighiales; family Euphorbiaceae; genus Garcia; species Garcia nutans. The sequence goes on along the minus strand of CANTUV010000017.1, from coordinate 579 downwards.
GCTTTGATTCTCCACCAGACTCTTCCACCCCTTCACCGCCAGAATCCAAATCCCACCTAAGTCTCATAGCCCTTCACCATCACATTCCCCTCCTCCATCTCCTCCTGGTTCAATTCCTACACCTCCAACTACAACTCAACTTTTCCATCACCTTCTATTCCTACACCGTCTTCACATTGCCTCCAAGTACCACACCATCTATGCCCTCTCCTCCACAACCATCTCCTCCCCATCTTCACCTACTCATGGTGGAAATCCACCCCCATCACATAAACCAACTCCACCTACTTCCTCTTCATCTCCTCCATCAACTCCTAGCTCACCAAAGACAGCCAAGTGTAAAAACAAGTACTATCATTAATGTTATGATACTGAGCATGTATGTCCTAGCTCTTGCCCTGGTGGATGTGAGGTTGATTGTGTCATCTGCAAACCTGTTTGTAGTAAGTATCACTAAATAAGCAACTAGAAACCCTTCCAATATTATTGCATTACAAACAAATAATAGTATTATATAGATATTTATGTATTTGGGAATAATTAGAGAAACTTCTCTTGATAATTGGCAGTTTGTGATAG